>CP106713.1:2111784-7111784 GCA_025503065.1 Gossypium bickii | reverse complement strand
TCGAGCAAAGCTCTGTTCCAAGTCACAATCGGATCGCAAGCACGGTTGCCAAAGATCAGCTCATTCCGTGCCTTCCAAAGGGACCAACAAGTTTTAGCAATCAAAAAAACTTCAGACCACAACCCATTTTTCTCGAGCCAATTAAAAATCTCCAATCACCAATGCCTGAATCCTCTAAATCCCTCTATTCTTGGACAGTAACCGCAGTGGTGAAGGCAGGGCAGGGGCTAGCAGTCCAATGAAAAAATTTCTATTTAAGCTTTTTTTTTTTAATAATTTATAAAATTTTAAGTTAGTAATTATAAAATTATATTTTAACTCTTAAATTAATAAAAAAATCTTTTAGAAATTATAAAAATACTGGTAAATTTATATTTTTATTATTATAAAAATATATAATTTAATTTTAACCTAAAAAGTTTTTTAACTTTGTCCTTATAACTTAATATTGAAACTTTCCAAACATCTTCTAAGTAATGATAAAACATAATATGTTCAAGTGTCTCAATCTTCGATTCGCATGTAAAATAGATCACTGAATCGGCTTTATGATAAAGAGTTGTGACAGACTTGCCATAAAAATTTGTTAACTCTTGGTAAAGACTCAATTCTCCAAATGCTCTTCCAAAAACTTTCATCGATAATAGGATCATCACTTGGACCTTTTTCCTTAGGAGTATTTTATTTTTCGAGAATATATGATATCCCGATTTCACGGTGTAGCGGCCATCTCAAAGAGTCTTCAAACTGTGGGGATACAATTGGAGTAGACAAAATGATCTTTGCTTCAATTTCATTAAACAAACAATAAATCTCATCAATCTTCCATTTTCTATTTTCAACATCCATAAATTGGCTGACAAAAGCGGGTCTGTTTTCTCCCAGATTAGGAGAAGAAAGCTTGAAAGGTGGTTCAATTGGTAGCCATTTATCATGCCAAATTAGAATATATTTTCCATTACAAACATTCCACCTTGTTCCCATGTTGAGAGTTTTAATGCCTTCGCATAAACTTTGCCATGCCCACGATCCTTTGAGCGATCTCTCCGCTTGGAGAAGGTGTCGGCTTGGGAAATACAACCCTTTCAAAATAAGAGCCCAAAGTGCCGTAGGGTTCGACACGGCTCTCCAAGCTTGTTTGGGCAGAAGTGCTCGATTAAAAGCTCTAAAATCTCTAAATCCCAAACCTCCTCCTTTCTTAGATTTCACCAATTTCTGCCATCCGATCCAGTGAATTGAATTCTTTTCTATATCAGCTCCTCTCCACTAAAATTGATTTTCTTTTTCGATGGCTACAATTTGGACAAATCTAGAACTGCTGTATTATTATTATTATGTCAAATCATTGTCCCTGCAACATTTTTACTATGTGAACAATTACCCACTAATGCATTTACATCTTTACTATTATTAACAGCTGACTTGAATTGATATCTCTAAAACAAAATATTTTGAAAATATTTATGTATTTTTATATTTTGAAAAATTTATATAGGATGGGAATTGTAAATTTTCAATCTAAAACATTATAGATTTCAACCCAAAAGCAATGCCAAACACTTGGTTTTCAAGATCGAAACTGCAGTCAAAATTTCAAGGTTGAAACTGTTGTCAATAAATACTTTTCTACCTAAAAACAAGTAGGGATTTAAGTGTTTCGGGCTTTTGCATTTTGACTTTTAAAGTAAATTTATTAATATATTCTTAACTATTCAAAATGTACTAAAAAATTTAAATTAATTTATTTTTATGTATCATTATATTAAATTATTTAAATATTGCATGCAGCATAACATTTACAAATAATTTATTGCAGTATTTAAAAAGTGTCAACAATCTCTTGATCTAGTGTAAAAAATATAATTTTGTAGACATGAGAGTTTGAGTTTGATCCCAAGCAATCTCATTCCCCTCCCCTAATTATAAAAAAAATATTTAAAATGTATATTTCATAGATAATTATATTAATTATTTAAATAGTCTAAATTAATTATTATTTTTATTTCAAACATCATGTCTAAAATGAACATTTTAACTTTCCACTGCAATTTTTGATAGTAATGTCAAGAAGAAGAAGAAGAAGACTAAGGACAAATCTAGGATTTTACTCCAAGGGGGCAAAACTTTTAAATTCGAACGATTTTTTTTAATGTAAAAAAGTGTCAATTCTTCTCGTTCAGGAGCTTGGGAAGTCTCAATATCTCATTGAGGATCTTGAGATTGAGAAGATTCGATATGTTGTTCAGGAGCTTGGGATTAAGAAGACCTAATATCTCATTCAAGAGTTTGGGAAGATCTGATATTTGATTTTTCTCCAACCAATAACAGAAGGTTAAGAGACCGATTGGTCATTATTGCTTTATGACACATTTTTCTTGAAAAAAGATTCGATCTTTTTGTTGACCATAATTTAATCGAAAAATCTAAAGACTGTTGACCATAATTTATTTATTTAATCAAATAAATAAAGAACATAATTAATTCAAACATATTTATCGAGAGGTCTTTTGCGTAAGGAGCCTAAAGGAAGATAATTTGTATTTTTTTACTCTATACTTTTAGTCTCGACATCAAATTCTTTTCTTTTTCTTTCAGCAGTGTCGACACCTTGCCAGAGGAAGATAATTCCTTAGTAAGACATACAAATCAAAATACAAGAAAGTCATTAACCTAATATGTACATGTATAAGTCAAATTAATTAATTCTGGAATTTGACTTTAAAATCCATATTGGACTTAGGTTTAATCTTTTAAGGCCTATCATACATTAATATTTGACTATTATTATTAAAGTTATAATTAAAAAATTAAAAATACTTTGTTAATTATATAAAGTATAACCTTATGACCTAAGGGAGCGAATTATATGAAATATAATTTATCAAAGAGGGCAAATGTTATACAATATGAATATTAAGTCTAAAATATATAATAATTTATATATAAAATTCAAAAATTTGAACAACACCCCTAAATGACGACTCGGGAATACAAACAAAAATCTAGGCCATTGAATTGGCCATAAACGAAAACTACCTAACAGAAGACAAAATACTTGAAAAACAACAACCATAACCTTATTCACCCATTTGTTCATTGCCGAAAAGAAAAATCAGCAAATCCTTTCAATGGAACCTGAAATCTTCCATAGAAGCATAAACATTTCATAGTTTAAGAGGACAACCACTATGCATGGAACGAAGCTACAAGATTTTGAGAGAATTCGTTCACCAAGAATTGACTTACTCTCAACTTCAGTTTGGTGGGTCAACCCATTAACGGTTTGCTTCCACAAACAGTGTCACACTCCCTGTAACTTCCAGCATTCAGTAAGTACTTCATTTCTGATTAAACCCCTCCTTTGTTAGTTGATGGGTTGAAATGTTAGAGGCTTTCTGAATGTATTGAATTGACACTACAAGAATCTTTGAGAAGTTGCTTTCTTATCTATAATATGTGCACTAATCTCGGATTTATCCTCTTTTGTTGAAATAGACTTCTTGATGACTAAAAATGAGTCTCCATCTATTTTAACGTGTTAAAAACCACAAACCCGTTACAAATTGGAAGGCTTGGATATAGGCGATGGCCACAACAACAAATGAATTGCATAAATTTATGTTCTCATGTACGCACAATACCATGTTGGGTAAGGGTCCCACTATGTGGGAGACCCTTAAAACATGCCATGTTTTATGGCAAGTTTATTTGTTTTTTTTTTCTTTGGTTTTTTCATCATTTTCTTTTGTCTTTTATGGAAGTGTGTGTACAAGAAATTAAAATAGTCGAGAGCAAAATCAGATTTGAGAGGAGGAGAAAAAGCGGGTGAGAAAAAGAGAGCTTGAAGTGAAAAATTAATTTTTCAAGTTTGGAGCATTTGTGATCAACTCTTCGATCGAGAGGTCCATCCGTGGTTCGATTGAGCTGATTTTTGGACAGCAAGCTAGATGACAAGGTGTTCTTGACTTTGTACGTCGGATTTTTCATCCGAGTCTTGTAGCGCGTCGAAATACCCGTTTCTGACTTCATTTTTTTAGTGATGTTCTCCTATTTTTCTCTCTTTTGCTAAAGATTACATATTGTTAGCCTTGTTGGAGTTGAATGCTTATTGTAGGCTTGATATTGTGATCTTGTAGCTGAACATTTGATTATAATGGAGCTTTTGATCGGACTCTAAAGTCCCGTGGTTTTTACCCTTGATTTAGAGGGGTTTTCCACGTAAAAATATCGGTGTCTCTATTTATTATTTTTGTTGTGGTTGATAGGTTGCTAGAGAACAAATATTTTTGTCCTATTGTGCTTGCCATAATATTTGACAAGAGTTATAGGGAGAGAAAGAACACCGGTTGTGCTTCGCTTCCGTTCGGCTGTTCGGTTTCTTCCCAACAAACTGGTATCAAGAGCTCGGTTATTTTGTCAAATAATTATGGAAATCAATGCGAGCAAGATGATTATGTTGAATGGCACAAATTATCAACTTTGGCGGAATAAAATGAAAGACTTGTTGTTTGTGAAGGCTCTGCATCTTCCGGTATTTGCTACTCAAAAACCCGATTCGAAAAGTGATGAAGAATGGGAATTTGAGCATCAACAAGTGTATGGCTTTATTCGGCAATTTGTTGAAGAAAATGTTTACAACCACATTAATCAGGAGACACATGCTCGAACATTGTGGGAGAAGCTTGAAAGCTTGTATGCTTCGAGATCGGGCAATAACAAGTTATTTTTGCTGAAGAAAATGATGGCGTTGAAATACAGAGAAGGAACGTCTATAGCTAACCATGTGAGTGAATTTCAAAGCGTGATGAATCAGTTGCTTGGTATGGGTGTCAAATTTGATGACGAGATTTTAGGGCTTTGGTTGCCTGCTACTCTACCGGACTCTTGGGAGACTTTCCGGGTTCGCTCATTAATTACGCTTTGAAAGGTATTATTACCTTGGATTTGGCTAAGGGTGGTGTGTTGAATGAAGAGGTTAGAAGAAGATCTCGTGGTTCTACATCACGGTCCAGAGTGTTGGTTACCGAGAACAGGGGGAGGAACAAAGACAAAGATGGAAAGAGTAGAGATAAAGGCCAAGCAAGTCAAGATCGAGATACAAGAATCTTGAGTGTCATCATTGTGGTAAGAAAGGCCATATCAAGAAATACTTCGCTTCAAGTGGAAGAAAGAGAACAAATGTGGTGATAAACACGATCGAAATGATGATGGAAAATCCAAGCGTGTTGCTCTGCTACTCGTGAAGATCTGTTGGTCATTCGTGATGAGAATTTGGTCAACTTAGCATGTGTGCGAGACTAGTTGGGTGATTGATACCGGTGCATCACTTCATGTCACGTCGAGGAAGGATTTCTTCACATCTTATACTCCCGGTGATTTTGGGGTATTGAAGATGGGTAATGACGGTTTAGTTCCGGTTGTTGGTATGGGAGATGTTCACTTGGTGAGTAACAATGGAACAAAGTTAACTCTCAAGGATGTCGACACACGCACCGGATATCCGTTTGAATTTGATCTCTGCGAGGAAAGCTTGATGATGAGGATTCTGTAACACCTTCATGATGGGCGGTGGAAGGCGACTAAAGGCTCCTTGATTGTGGCTCGAGGAAAAAGAGCTCAAATTTATATTTGATGCAAGCTTGACTTCTCGAGAGCGGTGAATGTGACGATGAATGGCGACTCAACGAGTTGTGGCATAAACGACTCGATCACATGAGTGAGAAGGGGCTTAATTGTTTAGCGAAGAAGAATCAAGCTGTCGAGTTTGAAGATCGCTACTGCTCAAGAATTGTTCTCATTGTCTAGCGAGAAAGCGAGAGAAGAGTTTCTTTTAGAAGCCGTCCTCCTCATAGAAGATCGAGTTGCTAGAGTTGGTCCATTCGGATGTCGTAGTCCGATAAAAGTAAGGTCACTTGGCGGTGCACTTTATTTTGTGACTTTCATTGATGATGCTCGAGAAAGCTATGGGTTTACACTTTGAAGTCTAAAAATCAAGTCTTTGAGGTGTTTAAACAGTTTCATGCATCGATTGAAAGGAAAACAGGAAAGAAGTTGAAGTGCATTCGTCTGCGATAATGGTGGCGAGTACACGGGGGCCATTTCATGAGTATTGTGCTGCGACGAGGAATCGACATCGAGAGAACACCACCAAAGACTCCACGATTAAATGGGTTGGTTGAAAGAATGAACCGAACACCGATTGAGAGAGTCGGATGTTTGTTGTCGATTCAAAGTCGCCAAGATCATTTTGGGCTTGAAGCTTTGAATCAATGACACATGTGATAAATCGACTCTAGTGTTCCTTTGCGAGGTGGCGTGCGGATAAAGTTTGGTTTGGCAAAGATGTGTCATATGATCACCTACGTGTGTTCGGTTGTAAAGCATTTGTTCATGTTTCAAAGGATAAAAGATCCAAGTTGGATGCCAAGACTCGACAATGCATTTTTATTGGTTATGGTCTAGATGGTGAGTTTGGTTATAGACTCTATGATCCCGTTCGTAAGAAACTCGTAGAGAAGCGAGAGATGTTGTCTTCATTGAGGATCGGACCATCGATGACATTGATAAGACGGAGAAAGCGAATTCACAAGATGGTGATGATTTGATTGATGTGAATCCAGGTTCCCTAAACTCGTCACGAGTCCCTATCCGGATGATGTGCATGGTGATGTTATCGATGACCATCGGGATATAGGTGACTTTGATGCTCCATGGATGATGTTGTGAACGATCAACAACAAGCACCTATAGCTCCACCGGCGAGCTCCACTTCAAGGTCTTCTAGAGATCGGCGATCTTACGTCGTATTATTCTTCGATGAATATGTTCTTTTAACCGACGGGGAGAACTCACGAATGTTATGAAGAGGCTATGGAGAGTGAATACAAAGATCAGTGGGTTGAAGCAATGAAAGATGAACTTCAATCCTTGCATGAAAACCATACCTTTGAGTTGGTGAAACTGCCTAAGGGCAAAAGAGCCTTGAAGAATCGTTGGGTTTACAGGTTGAAGCAAGAAGAGAAGTCTTCATCTCCACGATACAAGGCTAGATTGGTCGTCAAGGGTTATACTCAAAAAAAGGGGGTTGATTTTGAAGAAATATTTTCTCCAGTTGTGAAGATGTCCTCTATCAGAACTATACTGAGTTTGGCAGCCTGTTATGACTTAGAGGTTGAACAAATGGACGTGAAAACTACTTTTCTTCATGGTGACTTAGAAGAAGAGCTTTATATGGAGCAGCCAGAGGGGTTTGTTGCACAAGGGAAAGAGGACTATGTGTGCAGATTGAAGAAGAGCTTGTACGGTTTGAAACAAGCTCCAAGGCAATGGTACAAGAAGTTTGAGTCTGTTATGGGGGACCAAGGCTACAAGAAGACTACTTCTGATCATTGTGTGTTTGTTAAGAGATTCTCTGGTAATGATTTTATAATTCTTTTGCTCTATGTTGATGACATGCTTATTGTTGGTCAGAATGCTTCTAAAATTGAGAAGTTGAAGCAAGAGTTGAGTAAATCCTTTGCAATGAAGGATTTGGGGCCAAAGAAAGCAAATTCTTGGCATAAAGTTGACACGTGATAGAAAGGCTAAGAAATTATGGTTATCACAAGAGAGGTACATCGAGAAAGTACTTCAAAGGTTTAGCATGGACAAAGCTAAAGCGGTGAGCACTCCACTTTGCTACGCACTTCGTGATTGAGTGTTAAGCACAGATCCTTCCATAGAAAAGGAGAAGGAAGAGATGCGAGAAAATTCCTTACTCTTGATCGTGGGAAGTCCGATGTATGCAATGGTTTGTACGAGGCGGACTTGGCTTATCTTTGTTGGTACAATCGATGCGTTTTCTTTCTAATCCAGTGCAGAGCATTGGAATGCAAATGAAGTGGATTATGAGATATCTTCGTGGCACTTCCAACATGAAACTTTGTTTCGGCAATGAAAAACCTGTTCTTGTTGGTTATCTGATTCGGACATGGCGGAGAGATATTGACTCGAGGAGATCTACTTCAGTTTACTTGATCACTTATGCGCAGGGAGTCGTGGCATGGCAATCGAGATTGCAAAAGTGTGTTGCATTGTCCACCATCAATCGAGTTCATTGCAAAGAACAGCAGCGCGTGCAAGGAGATGCTTTGGATGAAAAAGTTTATGCACGAGCTTGGTTTTACTCGGAGAAGTATGTCCTGTATTGTGATAGCCAGAGTGCTATTCATCTTGGTAAGAACTCAACTTTTCATGCTAGATCTAAGCATATTGATGTAAGGTACCATTGGATACGAGATGTTCTTGACGCTAAGTTGTTAGAGCTTGAGAAGATACATACTGATGATAATGGTGCTGATATGTTGACGAAGGCTTTACTAAGAGGAAAGTTTGAATCATGTTGTTTGATCTCCGGCATGGAGGTATTCCCCACATAGTTGGAGGGGGAGATTTGTTGGGTAAGGGTCCCACTATGTGGGAGCCCCTTAAAACATGCCATGTTTTATGGCAAGTTTATTTGTTTTTTTTTCTTTGGTTTTTTCATCATTTTCTTTTGTCTTTTATGGAAGTGTGTGTATGCAGCAAATTAAAATAGTCAGAGAGCAAAATCAGATTTGAGAGGAGGAGAAAAACGGGTGAGAAAAAGAGAGCTTTGAAGCTGAAAAATTAATTTTTCAAGTTTGGAGCAGCTGTGATCAACTCTTCGATCAGAGGTCCATCCGTGGTTCGATTGAGCTGATTTTTGGACAACAGCTAGATGACAAGGTGTTCTTGACTTTGTACGGTCGGATTTTTCATCCGAGTCTTGTAGCGTCAGAAATACCCGTTTTACAGCAGCTTTATTTTTTTGGTGATGTTCTCCTATTTTTCTCTCTTTTGCTAAAGATTACATATTGTTAGCCTTGTTGGAGTTGAATGCTTATTGTAGGCTTGATATTGTGATCTTGTAGCTGAACATTTGATTATAGTGGAGCTTTTGATCGGACTCTAAAGTCCCGTGGTTTTTACCCTTGATTTAGAGGGGTTTTCCACGTAAAAATATCGGTGTCTCTATTTATTATTTTTGTTGTGGTTGATAGGTTGCTAGAGAACAAATATTTTTGTGCTATTGTGCTTGCCATAATATTTGACAAGAGTTATAGGGAGAGAAAGAACACCGGTTGTGCTTAGCCTGCTCTATTTGTCAGTTTCTTCCCAACATACCATAACAAGGCCCTTGTAGTTTCTAACTGTGACCCCGTACTAGATTTTTGTGTTTGTTTTAAAACTTACATCAAGTTTTCCCTAACAAAAGGGTTCACCGGAAGAGACCACCTTCCCAATTGAAACGACGGAGAGCGGAATTTGTAGCACTCAACGTGTCCAGTTCAAGGATGCAAGCTTGAACAAAGGTAACAACATTTTGTATAGATTGTAAAACTCTCTCATGAAGTAATTTATTCTTGGAAAACCAAAGATTAGTTTACCAATCCCCAATCTCATTGTCATTCAAATTTGCAGCCCATACTATCACGAGAACATCCCAAACACCCTTTGTGAAGGCACAATCTCTAACAACATGGGTAGTAATCTCTGGTATGGAGTGACATCATGGGCAAATGACATTAGTAGCAACTATTTTTTTATGTAAAGATTGTGAAGAGTAGGTAAATAATTGTTAAAAAAGTCTCCATGTTGTAATTTTAATCTTTGATGGCGCTATAATTTACTATAGTTTTACGTAGAAATTTCTAGTCACGTGGCTTAAATTATTTTGGCTAGTAGTATTAGGAGATTAGTCTCCAATAAGTAGAGTTATGTAGCTACTTCTAATAGAATACTACTCTCTATTATCTCTCTGCCAAACCAATGTATTCACCTGATAAGTCCTAAAACAAACACACAAATAATGCAACTATCCCCATCCTAATTAAATAAGGCTTGAATTAAGGGCTCATTCCATCTCTTCGTGTTGGGCACCAAAAAAGTGGTACCTAGAATATAAGGTACAAGGCCAGAAGCAAGAATTTGTATAGAGAAAAAGTGAGAGGCCATTACATTGAATGAAGGAACATAAGAAGAGAATGATTATTTGCCATTATTGTAGCATGGGTGGTCATATCAAACCACATTATTATAAGATATTGAAAGATCTAACAAGGGGAAATGTTAAAAAGCAAGTTGCGACTCAACCAATATTCAATCAAAAATAAATATACCTGAGAAAAGATCAATAGTTGATTGATGTACTAGTAAAACGTGAAGCGGTAACTAATGCAACAACTTTTGAAAATCAAGATGAAGATATTTCTTTTTAGATGCTTTGTTGTTCTACTACTTACATCTCCTGTACATGGAATCGTTGATGAGTCAGAATCGATTGTACCCTTTGTCGAAACATTTTATTGAGGGGAGTGTGTTGATGGTATTACTAAGAGGGAGTTTTTATTTTTCATACTTATTGTTCTTATTTGTTTTGTTTATTCATGATGTCACATACATGTCATCACTTTGTGTGGTTGATAAAACTTTAGCTTTTGGAGACGTTTCTTCAATTACATTTGCTAGAAGTTCCTTTAGATTTTTGTCTTAAAAAGAGGAAAAGAATAGACAGAGTTTTAAGGGACAGAAATATTTTGATTATTTGCTTGCATTTTTTTGAGGTTTTTGTGCATCCAACCTCGTGTTCATCATTGTAGAAGAGATTGGATCAAGCAAAAATACTTTTTGAGGATTCTTATTTATACTTACCTAGTATAGTGAGACATGCAATCCAAGAAGATATGAGTTAACTTTATGATCTTTTGTGTCCTTATATTAAGGATAAATTGATTTGATGAGATTTAGATAGATCAAAGGTTACTTTGTGAAGATAGATTCGTGTTCTAAATATGAAAGACTTGTTCAACCTTCATAGAGGTTTTATTGTCAGGGCAAGTTTTTTTAAGTGGTTGTCAAAGTGCCAATGAAATTGGCTACTTCAATAGGCAACATAACTTGCCTCATTTGAAGTTGGAAATCTTTTTAATCAAATTAGTTGAGTTGAAGATCCATCTTGTGGAGCAACAAATCTTTGATGATTAGATTGGGTCTTACATATCAAATCTCTTGTTTTGTGGAGACTGCATTGGAAGCATTGAAGACATATCTCTCAATAGTTCACTTCATATTGGTCTTTATTAGCATATTATGTTTAGCTATTTTAGTTGTTGTTTAATAGGTATTTGAATTGTAATTGATCTCTAGTATGTTAGCAAATCTGAAAAATTTCCATATATTGAAAGACTTGTATAGGTTTATGTATAGAGAGTTGATGACACTTATTTGTTCAATGAGGAACATTTTTGTAATAGTGCAATTGAGAGAGTAAAATTGTTTGTTTCTTGGTTTTCAATCTAAGTTCTCAATGGGAGAACTTAGAAGTGAGAGATCTAGTTTTTGGATACAAAACTGAGGTTACTATACTGGGGAGTGATAGAACTAAGTTCACTTGTTGTATTGAGTTTAAAGATAGTGAATTCTTCTCATTGAGCTAAACTTCACAGGCGTACAATTTCTTGTCCCCTATTTTTTTTTTTGTTGTTTAACATAGTGCTATAAGAAATGCCTTTGTTTTTCTTAAACAATTATCGATTGGTTTGGGTAAACAAACTTAATGACACCAAAACTCTGACTTAGCATAAATGTAAATTGATACAAAAACATCTTTTCTAATTTTGGAAAAAAATAACAAAAAATTTAAAAAATTTTATTAATAATTTCAAAAGTTTACAATTATTCTTAGAAAAATAATACAAATATATAAATTATAAAACTATACATATAACATAATTTTTTATTTAAATATAAATAAATTATTAAATAAAATTTTATATCACTAAAATTAACATATCGAAAAGTAAATTTAGCATTGCTTTTGAAAATTACTCTTGAAAATTTTGATTTAAGATGGTTTAGTATTATTGTAAAAAAGTATTTTTAAAAGATAAACCTATTTTAAATATGATATTATAAAATAAGAAAAGAAATCTTTATTTAGTGTTTGTAAATATTTTTCGCTTTACCCCACAAAACTACATTTTGCTCAATTAAAAACACACTCCCTAAATAAATATATGTTTGGTATTTATTTTTCTATAATAGAAACTTAAAAATTAAAATAAAATAGTTCATACATTTATATGAGTTTGAACTTTGAAATAAGGTTGATTCATTTAAAATAATGTTTTCAATCTCTTAGCCCAGGGTAATTAGATAAAAGTATAATTAGTAGGCTAATAATTACACCTTCTTATAATTATAAAAAAATTCAACTTGCTGATTACGTGTGTTTATATCACTATTCCCTACTAATTATAATTACACGATTATATAATTTTAATTTTTTTTAAAAAGAATATTAATTATTAAAAAATATCGATGTAATTAATATGATATGTTACTCCGAGCAAGTATTTGACAATACGATTACTAATAATTAATATTTGTTGGATTATTCTCTCTTTTAATATTAAACATATACTCATTGCCATCATTGATGGATCATTGCACAAGTATAAATAATTAATAAAAATACTATGTATTTAGTTAAAATTAGTAAAAATAATTTATAATAAATACTATATAGTTTAGTTAGTTAATTAGTAGGTGAAAATGTGTGAATATATATATTATTAGTAAGAGATTAGTAAAATAATATATAATTATATTTTTAAAAACGCCGCTAAAGGCTTAAAAAACGCCGCTAAAATTCTAAATTGCTGTAGTGGACATATGATGCAGCAGTGATGGTAATACATGTATATATATGTTCAGTATATTTCAATTATTTTTTACTTGTTATTTTAATTGTGTATACTATCCAACATGCACACAAGAAGTATGAACCATTTTTGAATAAAAGCATTGATCATTATGATGAAATGGCTTTGGTTGTTGGCAAAGATATAGCAACAGTGAGTTTTGCCAGAACATTTGCTGACATAGATCTGGATGATGGTAACTAAGATTCAGTGCCTATAGATTGCGACAATGAAGAGACTGAAGAGGTAAGAACAAAAGTATCTTCATCTGGCACATCCAAACGTAAAAGAAAAAAATGTTCAAGAAAGTGTCGTCGATGAACAAATTAAATTTGTAGGTGGACAACTTGGCAAAATTGCTAATGCTTTGGAACAATTTACTGCGGATAAGACACCACATCTTTACGAAAATGTGATGTTGATGGAGGAAGAAGGATTTGATAATGACTTCCTGTGTTCTGTGTTTGATTATCTAGTGAGTTATGAATTCGAAGCCAAAGCTTTTTTAGTTAAAAGTAAGAAGTATAGAAAAATTTGGCCTCAAAAATTTTCTCAAGGTTGAAGATATTGATACTTTAAATGTGGTGTAATATTAGTTATGCACTTGGACAATATTGTTGTTATTATGTGGTGTACTACTAATTATGTATTTGGATAATATTATTAATTTCTAGTATTAATTATGTTTTGGAAGCTAATTTATAATTATTCAATCCTTATTTTTTATTTTTTATAACACAATTACAAATAATTTATTTGAGTTTGGATGTTTTCAATTTATGACGGTTAATATTCTAGCTTAATAATTGAGTATTATTATATATTTAATTTGATTTATTTGTTTATCCATAAATCATTGCAATATATGTAAAAACAATTTAAAATATAGATTTATATATATATAAATTTATTAATATATGCAAAAATAGCTTTTCGGAAAAATATTTTCAAGAAATCTGCCAAACAACATAAAATATTTTACATAGCTTCGTCCAAACATCAGAAAAGGTAAATTATTTCTAGAAAAGTATTTCACTTTTCGGAAATCATTTTTTAGAAAATATTTTACTGGCAAACAAACGGAGCCTAAGAATACTCCAAAACCACACCAACCACCATTATTTTTTAAGATTTTTTTTTTCTAGAATCTCAGTGACTAAAATCACTAAGAGTACATGTGAAGTGGGAGCCTAGGCTCTGCAATTGCCTCAAGTGGGTACTTTTTAGGGGTGGAAAGCCCGAATATTTCCTCCATATTGAGATCTTCCTTTGTGGTATTATTAGGCAACTTCCAAGTAAATCCATGTAAAAAATTAGCTAAACTTGCTTGAATGACCTTAATCCCTAGTGGATATCCGGGACACATTCTTCTTCCGGCTCCAAATGGCAACAACTCAATCATGTCCTTTGACATCAATACTCTTTCCCATGAACCTGTCGGGCCAAAATTCATTGGGGTTGTCCCAGAGGCTAGGGTCTCTCCCAACTGTCCAAACGTTTACAAAGGCTCTAGTTCCCTTGGGAATGTCATAACCGGCTATTTTACAGTCTTGGCGAGCCACCCGAGGCACTAGCATTGGTGCCACCGGGTGCAACCGCATTGTCTCCTTGGCTATCGAGTCGATGTAAGGTAGGTTCACAACATCCTTCTCTTCGACCCATCGTTCCCTGCCGATCACCGTGTCGAGTTCTTCCGTTGCCTTTGCCAAAATTTCGGGTTTTTTCAATAGCTCCGAGATTGCCCATTCTACAGTCACGGCTGAACTCTCTGTTCCACCAGCTATCATGTCCTAAAAAGACAGACAAGAAAAACAATCTTTATTTTAAAAAGTTGAAACCTCAACAGCCCATTGGTCTTATCCAATCATGGGAATTTTCTACACAAAATATCATTGTCAGAACAAACAAAAATGAGTAAATATAAGGAACTCACAAACCACACGAAGGCATCTTTGCTCGTACTGCAGTAAACAATAAGTGCTTTTAACCAACAAATGGTCACATTTCTTTGATCAATATAATATTAAAAAGAAAAAGGAGTATGACAAGTTCTAAATCTGACTCATTTAGGCGAAAACTGTAACCATTAAGTCTTGTTCCTTTAGTTTAGATTTTAATATTTTAGGCCAAACAATACTTGTAAAATTGAAATATGCACAAAATAATCCTTAATATGGCGTATGTGTTCTTTTTATAAACTTACTACAAGTACTTAGATTATGGGGTTTCAAAGTTTAGGTTAGAGCCAAAAGCGTAACATGCAAGGGTTGACGAAGACTAAGAAAACAATCAGTCCTTTGAAGGCAGCAAAAAAACTCAACAAAACGATAAAAAAAATGCCTTAACACCTGAGTAAATGCCTCAACAAAACGATAAAGAAATTAAGGAGTAGTAACCATTACCTGAGTAAATGCCTTAACACTATGCCTTTCAAGCTTGACCTCAAGATTGGGATCCTCAGAAAGCTGCAAAAGCACATCCACCATGTCCTTCGCAACATAATCTTCCGCCCCTTCTCTCCTCGCGTTGTGTTCATCCAACACGTGCTCCAAGAACCTGTCGAATTTTTTGCTCAAGGCCTTCATTCTCTTTATATAGCCCTGCAAATCTAGGAAACTGAGCCAAGGGATCGAGTCACCGATATCTAGCACCCCGTTAAGCAAGAACAACTCGTCCAACATCTCCTTGAACTCATTTGATGTCACAATCTCGTTCTCGCCACTCCCCTCCGTGTATTTTTCCTCAAACACCATCCTACTGATTACATTAAGGCTCAAGCTCGAAAGATGATCTTTCAAAACGATTTGGGTGCCAGATGATTCGTACAACCTTTTGAGAAACAAATTCATCTCTTCTCTTCGGATATACTGGTACGATTCTAGACGTTTGGCATTGAAAAGCTCTGTTAGGCATATTTTTCGTGCCTGACGCCAGTATGGACCATAGGGAGACCATGTAATATCAGAGTAATTGTAAGCAGTGTATTTGCCAGCAGCGTTTTTGGGCCGGTCGGTGAAGATGACATCGTTGGTTTTCAACACGGCTTTGGCCATTTCAACTGATGAAGCAACGACGACGGGGAATGACCCGAATTTGAGTTGCATGATGGGACCGTATTTTCGGGAGAGAGCATGGATGGACTGGTGGGGAAGTGAGCCAACGAGATTGAGATTGCCGATTATCGGCCAGGGTTTTGGACCGGGTGGTAAGTTGAGTTTCCGGCGACGACAGAGGCGAAGGGAGAGGAGGATGAGAGCTAGAGTGGCAAGCCATGGCGTCAAGTAAGAAAACCAAGAGGGAGTTGCCATTTGTTTTAGTTAGTTGTTAACTAGTCATGGCGATTGCAGGTGTTGATGATACTTATTGTTATTATTTGTTTTGTTTATTCATGATGTCACATACATGTCATCACTTTGTGTGGTTGATAAAACTTTAGCTTTTGGAGACCTTTCTTCAATTACATTTGCTAGAAGTTCCTTTAGATTTTTGTCTTAAAAAGAGGAAAAGAATAGACAGAGTTTTAAGGGACAGAAATATTTTGATTATTTGCTTGCATTTTTTTGAGGTTTTTGTGCATCCAACCTCGTGTTTATCATTGTAGAAAAGATTAGATCAAGCAAAAATACTTTTTGAGGATTCTTATATATACTTACCTAGTATATTGAGACATGCAATCCAAGAAGATATGAGTTAACTTTATGATCTTTTGTGTACTTATATTAAGGATAAATTGATTTGATGAGATTTAGATAGATCAAAGGTTACTTTGTGAAGATAGATTCGTGTTCTAAATATGAAAGACTTGTTCAACCTTCATAGAGGTTTTATTGTCAGGGCAAGTTTTTTTAAGTGGTTTTCAAAGTGCAAATGAAATTGGCCACTTCAATAGGCAACATAACTTGCCTCATTTGAAGTTGGAAATCTTTTTAATCAAATTAGTTGAGTTGAAGATCCATCTTGTGGAGCAACAAATCTTTGATGATTAGATAGGGTCTTACATATCAAATCTCTTGTTTTGTGGAGACTGCATTGGAAGCATTGAAGACATCTCTCTCAATAGTTCACTTCATATTAGTCTTTATTAGCATATTGTGTTTAGCTATTTTGTTTAATAGGTATTTGAATTGTAATTGATCTCTAGTATGTTAGCAAATCTGAAAAATTTCCATATATTGAAAGACTTGTATAGGTTTATGTATAAAGAGTTGATGACACTTATTTGTTCAATGAGGAACATTTTTGTAATAGTGCAATTGAGAGAGTAAAATTGTTTGTTTCTTGGTTTTCAATCTAAGTTCTCAATGGGAGAACTTAGAGGTGAGAGATCTAGTTTTTGGATACAAAACTGAGGTTACTATACTGGGGAGTGATAGAACTAAGTTCACTTGTTGTATCGAGTTCAAAGATAGTGAATTCTTCTCATTGAGCTAAGCTTCACAGACGTACAATTTCTTGTCCCCTATTTTTTTTTTTGTTGTTTAACATAGTGCTATAAGAAATGCCCACTTTTGCTACCACTTTGGTTACCACTTATACACTTTGTTTTTCTTAAACAATTATCGATTGGTTTGGGTAAACAAACTTAATGACACCAAAACTCTGACTTAGCATAAATGTAAATTGATACAAAAACATCTTTTCTAATTTTGGAAAAAAATATCAAAAAATTTAAAAATTTTTATTAATAATTTCAAAAGTTTACAATTATTCTTAGAAAAATAATACAAATATATAAATTATAAAACTATACATATAACATAATTTTTTATTTAAATATAAATAAATTATTAAATAAAATTTTATATCACTAAAATTAACATATCGAAAAGTAAATTTAGCATTGCTTTTGAAAATTACTCTTGAAAATTTTGATTTAAGATGGTTTAGTATTATTGTAAAAAAGTGTTTTTAAAAGATAAACCTATTTTAAATATGATATTATAAAGTAAGAAAAGAAATATTTATTTAGTGTTTGTAAATATTTTTCGCTTTACCCCACAAAACTACATTTTGCTCAATTAAAAACACACTCCCTAAATAAATATATGTTTGGTATTTATTTTTCTATAATAGAAACTTAAAAATTAAAATAAAATAGTTCATACATTTATATGAGTTTGAACTTTGAAATAAGGTTGATTCATTTAAAATAATGTTTTCAATCTTTTAGCCCAGGGTAATTAGATAAAAGTATAATTAGTAGGCTAATAATTACACCTTCTTATAATTATAAAAAAAATTCAACTGGCTGATTAAGTGTGTTATATCACTATTCCCTATTAATTATAATTACACGATTATATAATTTTAATTTTTTTAAAAAGAATATTAATTATTAAAAAATATCGATGTAATTAATATGATATGTTACTCCGAACAAGTATTTGACAATACGATTGCTAATAATTAATATTTGTTGGATTATTCTCTCTTTTAATATTAAACATATACTCATTGCCATCATTGATGGATCATTGCACAAGTATAAATAATTAATAAAAATACTATGTATTTAGTTAAAATTAGTACAAATAATTTACAATAAATACTATATAGTTTAGTTAGTTAATTAGTAGGTGAAAATGTGTGAAAATATATATATTATTAGTAAGAGATTAGTAAAATAATACATAATTATATTTTTAAAAAGTATATCCTAGAATTAAAATATTATTATTGTATAATATTGACATGCTATAAGCTGATTGAGTTTGAACGTAATTATTTATAAATTTTAATTATTTACATAATTATTTAAAATTTCATCATTTTCCGTATAACGAAAATAATTTAAAAGATGAAACCAATGTTTTTTTTTTTCATAATGTATACTTTTATCATAACTTTTAAAGTTTTTATGTCTGAGAAAAACACACTTAAATGTATTTTGCTAAATTGAGTTAATGCTGAATTAGAACCAAGTTATTTTTTTATTGGCTTAAAAATTTAATTTGAAAATTATTTTTAAGTTAACAAAACTATATGTGAAACCTTTGCTTATAGTTGAAAAAGTTGATTTAACTTGAACATACTGGTAGTAGGTTGAGTATCTTTGCCAGATTAACTTTGAATACAACTAGAATATTCAACAATCACAGATAAGTACAACACCACCAACAAATTACCGGTCCATGATTCCTCCTATTTTTCGCACCGCTCAAACAGGATCCATACCATTGGAAGAGCTGAGTCGACACACGAGACACCATCCAGTGGTAGGATGTCACGATGGTGACCGTTCCCCGTCTGAATTCCCGAACCAACCGAATCCGTCGTCTGCGTAATTAACACGTGGCCGCCCGACACACTGACCAAATGACCACGTGCCTCCACCGAACAGCTTGGAGCCTATGTTTTTGGCACAAAAAAACAACTCATAATGGGAGAAGGGAAAGAAAGAAAGAAAGAAAGAAAGAGGGAAGAAGTCATTATCGTGGACTTGAGTGTATTCTCGAGCTTCTTCGAAGGTTGAAAGATTTATCACGATTACCTAAGTTAGATTTCCCCTTCTGCCCTTTTTTAATCATTGATTATTATTAAAGATATAAAAAAATGGTAATTAGCGATGGATAAAAGGAAAATTCCAGGAGAAAAAAGTGAAATTTGAGAGGAATTCATCTCGATTTGAAGGGTAAAATTAAATTATTACTAACATAAATTAAAATAACTTAATTTAAAATTAATTAATTAACTAAGACATAACAACATATAATCAACTTTAAAGACACATTTAATTATATATCTTAAACTTTAATACTCAAAACTCCCAATTAGGCCCGACCATGGAATTATTTGAGAGTGTAGCTGCTTAAGGCCTAGGATTGGAAGGGGCAAAAAAAATTATTTTTTCAACTTTTAATGTGAGAAAAAATATTTTCAGATTAAAATAAACTAAATAAATGCATAAAACTTTTAATTTTTCACCATAAATGCTTCATCTCTTAAACCATAAAATGGTTTAAAATTTTATTATCAAATTTAATGTGAAGTTTAGATTTGATTTTAGCTCAATTTAATAAAATTAAATTTAAGAAAAAATATTTATTATTCAATACAAAAATCTATATTATTAAAAAATGAAATATGATAAAAAAATTATAAAATAAATGAAATTAGAATCCTGATTTTTAAAATTGATTCAATCATGCACCACAAAAAGATTCCCATAAAAAAAATCCATAAAATGGACCACACCGATTACAAGTTGTGCACCAAAAGCAACAAGAATAAACAAATAAAAAGAAATGATGTGGGTATGAATGTAATAGTGATATTAAAGTCGTACAATCTTTGGTTTCCTTTGCTTTATTGTAAAGCAATAAGATTTGGAGTTCTAATGCCATGGCTATTCCAACACTAAAACAAATCAAAGAGATAAGAATCAAAATTAATTTTTTTATTTTTTATATAATAAAAAATATATATTTTTATAAACATGTGTTTTTTATTTATTTTATTTTATAAAAAAATCATTTTAGCTTTTCATTTTATATTTTTTCTTTTTAATCCTTAAATATGTATTTTTATTAAATTATTAAAAATAGATGGAAAAATTAACCTACATAACATACATGTAGATGACATGTTAACATTTAATTAATTTTTAGATTTCAAAAATATTATAGAATATTTTTATACTTTTTCAAATAATTTATGATTTTTAAAAATATTATTTTGAATTTTTAAACTTTTTAAAATTTTAAAAAATTAATAAAATGTTTGTGTGTCATCCATGTGACAATTTATATGTATGTCATATTAATAAGTTAAAAAATATTAACTTTTCCCATTATTTTGAAGTGATTGGACAAAAAATACAAATTCAAAAACTAAAAATAATTTTACAATTAGGGCCAAATAAATTATTATATCTAATTTTAATTTATACTTTTGATGTTTTTTTATAATTTTCTAATTGAATAATTGTAATTAAAAAACTCATTCAATACTTTTTTTTATAGTTTTATACCAACATAAATGATTAAAAAACCAATTTTTATAAGATTAGGTGGCTTCTTTGATAATTTTAGAAGAAGACAATTTATTAGAAATAAAAATTTTAAATAATTTTATTATTTTTAAAAAAAATAGATTAATGACTACTTTTCACTTAATAAATAATACATTTAATCAAACATTATTTTACTTTCTAGATTATATTATCCTTTAAATAAAAAATAAATCATAATAATTTAAATTAATTACTTTTATTATTAGTTCGGATTTTATCTAATATTTAAAATTTCAAATTCAACATAAAAAATTCACTATTTAATTTTTCAAATTCTCAAACCATTTAATAATTATTTCTTAAAACTTTGTTTTTTATTTAAAACAAAAATAAAATTTCTAAAATTTGAAACCAATCCCTTCCTAGATATGGGGTAGGTTGTCCCCTAGCTAGGATTAGTTTTCTTTTTTTTCCTCTTAATCTATTCTTAGCTTAACCTTAACCTATTCTTAGCTTAACGACTTTTAATTTAATTATTGTTTTTTTTTGTCATTTTTCTCTCTTTTTTTTAATGTTTAGCTTTAACTAAAAATACAATTATAATTTTTAAATATACATAAAATGTATTGGTCACTATAATTTTGGAATTTTGAATTCCCTAAATTCTTGGACTTAATGTAGTTTAAACATAATTAATTTTTTTAACAAAATAGTTGTTAATAATTAAATACTCAAAATTGGCCAGTTATAGTTATTTGACACTAAAATATATTTTGAAAGCATATAAAAATTATGTGAATTTTTTTTTCATGATTGTTTTGCTTTTGCCCCATTCTCAATGTTCTTGGACTTTAAAATTTTAATTCCTTTACTTTTAAATTTAAAAAATTTAGTCTATTTACTAATTTAAAAAATAAAATCTAGCTGACAGCATTATTAAAAAGTTTTCATTTATTTGAATATGTGAGATTCTAATAATTAAAGATTTGATTTAAAATTAATTCACTTAACAAAAGGGAATTAACAATTTTATCAAATGAATTTTATCTGAAAGAGGACTAAAATTAAAATGTTTAGAGATTGCAGGGATTGGTCGAAAACTTAGACCTCTCATGATTTATTTATGATAAATATCCTTTAAAACAAAATGAAAGCAGTTAAATTAACCAAAAATCGAGATTATCCAGAACGGTTGGAAATTGTCCTATCCAGTTAATTCCGTTAATCACCAAGGGTATGTCCGTAATTTAATAATTCCTATTCATGGTCGCAAAGCCATTCCCCATAAAACTCCATTGCAAAGAGTTACCAGAGAAAAAGAAAGAAAAATCAAATAAGAAGAAAGGAAAGCTCTCTGTCTCTCTGTCTTTCAATTTCAAGCTTTCATTTCCAAAAATTGAGCGTCTTTGTTGACTCCTCATTTCCAAAAAAAAAAAAAAAAGAACTCGTGTTCTTTAATTTGTCAATTTATTAGTAGAAAATTTGCCCCCCCTCTCTATATATTTGTAAATAGTGTAGCTCAAGAATTCTTCTCTTCAAACAGTTTCTTTTGATTCTTTGTTTTTTTTTTTTTTTTTCGTTCTATCTCTGTTTGTGTATACATATGGTGGTATAAATATACGGGTAGAAATTTCGTTGGATTCCTCAATTGGGTCTCCTTTTAACAAATTCATTGGCTTTCAATTATAGGGGGGAAAAAAGGGGTGGGAGTTTAGGGGTAAATCAAAATTAATTTTATCGTTGGAGAAATTGTGAGAAAAAATTGTTGTTTCTTTAAAGGAAAATTCTGGGTTTTTGACATAAAATCAAAATATAAAAACCATTTCTTTTTGGGATTAATCTTTGGGGTTGTTCGTAAGCCATGGCGGTTTCAACAATAGCTCTTTACGCTAGTCCGCCGAGGAGCACACCGAGCACCGTCTGTTCCACGCCTCACCAGATCAGCATGAATTCTCACGCTTCTTACGATCTCGATTTGAATTCGAGATCGTCATCAGCTTCCTCGACAACGGCTTCCGCTTCTTCCCAGAGACATATTGTCGGTGGCCTGTCATGCCTCTTCTCCTCGCCTACGGTAAAATCGAGCTTCTCTAGCGGTGGGGGAGAGGATTTAGGGTCCCATAGGGGAGACGATTTGAAGGAACTAAGCAGTTCATTTTGTTACTCATCGAGTAAATTCGGTGGGTCTTCTTTGAAAACCAACCAGAGCCCAGTATCGGTGTTTCAAGGCCCTGTTTCGTGTAGTAGCAGCAGCCCTCCTATGAGAATTCTTCGCGAAAAAGGTGGGGATGGGAACTTTCAAGCCTCATTTCGTGTTGGGACAAATCGATTGTTCAATGGATTCATTAGGGGTGCATTGGGATCTTGTGTTCATTATGATTCCCCGAGTTCTGAGGTGCAAACTGGTAGTTGTGTTGATGAATTACCCTTCACTATGGAGGATAATTTCATGGAGGAAGTGGATCCAGATCCATATGCTAAGGAATTGCTTTTAGGTGCTCAAATGAGGCACAAAATATTTTCCGAAGATATTGTAGTCAAAGCATTTTATGAAGCCGAGAAAGCCCATAGAGGACAGGTAACAAAAAGAGAAATCAATGCAAAGTTTTAAGCTTTCTTGTCTATCATTGTTTTAAGTGTAATATGAAGTTCTTTGTCTGTAGATGCGTGCGAGCGGTGATCCTTATTTGCAGCATTGTGTAGAAACAGCAGTGTTGTTGGCATCCATTGGTGCTAACTCCACGGTGGTTGCAGCAGGGCTTTTACATGACACCCTTGACGATGCATTCTTGAGCTATGACTATATCTTTAGGACATTCGGTGCCGGGGTTGCTGATCTAGTTGAAGGGGTAAGAGACATTAATTTCTTTTGTATCTTGTTTTAATAGTTGATTTTGTTACTAACCTGAATTTGTTTTTTACTATTAGGATTGGCTTGTATTACTTTGGAAATTTTGGTATATTGAATTAGCAATCTAATGGTGCAAGCATGAAAGACTACTTGCTAAGCCATATTTAGTTAATTTATCATATTATAGGACTGGAACATGCATATGATTATAAATAGCTGTAGTTTATTATGGTTGCTACATATAAATGATTGTGGATGAGGTTATACTTACCAAATATGAGGCTGTTTGATATTCTTTGCAGCATGTGTTGTTTTTATTCATAATCTTGGTAATTCAATTAATATATTACTTTGCAGTTTTAGTTTGAACTTCGCTTTCCCAGTTTATAGCATTATAGGCAGGGCTAGCATGTTCATTCATGCCACTTGGTTGGTTTTAAATTCCTTTATTGCATTATAGCAATCAATGTTCTTTTGAATGAAGATGTGAGATTTTAAGATTCTAAATATGTTATCATTATGCCATCCATGTAGGTCTCTAAACTTAGCCATCTGAGTAAGCTAGCACGAGAAAATAATACGGCAAGCAAAACTGTTGAAGCAGATCGCCTTCACACCATGTTCCTTGCCATGGCAGATGCACGGGCTGTTCTTATTAAATTGGCAGATCGGTTGCATAACATGTTAACACTAGATGCTTTGCCTCTGCCTAAGCAACAGAGATTTGCTAAGGAGACTTCGGAAATATTTACACCTTTGGCCAATCGGTTAGGAATCTCTAGTTGGAAGGAGCAATTGGAGAATCTATGTTTCAAGCATCTCAATCCGGAGCAGCACAGTGAACTCTCATCTAGGCTTGTGGACTCCTTTGATGAGGCAATGATCACTTCTGCTATAGAGAAACTTGAGAGAGCTCTCAACGATAAAAATATTTCTTATCATGTTCTCTCCGGACGACATAAAAGCTTATATAGCATCTATTCGAAGATGTTGAAGTATGTTATCTCTCTCTCTCTCTCTCTATATATATATATATCTCATAAACACATAAGCACCCATGGCAGGCAGAGGAACATGGAGAGATTCTTTCACATGCACCTTGACTCCTATTCATGACTTGCATTGAGAGACATTCGCACAGCATTTGCACAAGTGCACGCACACACATGCTGTTGTCTACATGTCCACCTAGTTTAAAAATGTCATCTTTTTTTCAGAAGACTAGGAATGGCTTTCAGGATTTTTTTTCCTAGAATTTGGCTACAGTTGATTAAGCGAAGTGTGAAGGAGTAGGCCATTGTTGACACTAGATATTATATTGTCTTTTGCAGGAAAAAGTTGGCAATGGATGAAATCCATGATATTCATGGACTACGAGTCATTGTTGAAAATGAGGAAGACTGTTACGAGGCTTTGAGAGTAGTTCACCAGTTATGGTCTGAAGTGCCCGGAAAGCTGAAGGACTATATAAGTCGCCCTAAATTTAATGGGTATGTTATGGCATAACATGTTTTGGTATCGTTCTTAGATGGAATCTTAAAAAATGCTGAACTTCCTTCTAACTTTATTCTAATCTGCAGGTATCAGTCCTTGCACACGGTGGTGATGAGTGAAGGTACAGTTCCACTTGAAGTTCAAATTCGAACAAAGGAGATGCATCTGCAAGCTGAGTTTGGCTTTGCAGCTCACTGGAGATACAAGGAGGGTGACTGTAAGTACTCTTCATTTGTACTTCAGATGGTTGAGTGGGCTCGATGGGTTGTGACTTGGCACTGTGAAACAATGAGCATGGACCAATCATCAATATGCTACACTGATTCTGTCAAGCCACCCTGCACCTTCCCTACTCATTCGGATGATTGCCCGTTCTCTTGTAAGCCTCACTGCAGCCAGGATGGACCTGTCTATGTTATCATGATCGAAAATGATAAGGTATGTTTCTTCAATAGCACTTCATTGCTTTTTCAGGTTGAGCCTGTAGTCATGCTTTGGGTTGGAAATTTGGTCTGAATATTTATGGGTCTATGAATGTTGCAGATGTCGGTGCAAGAGTTTCCGGCAAACTCAACAATGATGGATTTGCTGGAAAGAGCTGGGCGGGGTAACTCGAGATGGTCTCCATATGGTTTTCCAGTGAAGGAAGAATTGAGGCCAAGGCTGAACCATGAGCCGGTAAGCGATGCTACATGCAGGCTGAAGATGGGTGATGTGGTGGAGCTAACACCAGCCATTCCAGACAAGTCTTTGACAGAGTACAGGGAAGAGATACAGCGCATGTATAACCGAGGTCTCTCTGTTTCCAGTACTGGACCTCCTGCTAGTAACATGGTTGCTTCAAGAAGTTGACGCCTCTTCAATTCTTTCTTTTATGCTAAACCCAAAAAGGGGGCAAAAAAGAAGCAACAGTTTCTCCTTGTATATAAATGAAAAAATATTTGTACAGGACAAAGCTATATGGTTCTGTTACTAAGAAACATTGACTAACTGGATTCAACAATGAATTAAAAACTATTTGATTTCTTAGTAGTTTCCTCCACTAATTCAATTTTTTGTTGCATTTTCATAGTCCCAAAACAGATTCTTTCCTCTATTATTCAAAAATTGAGAATTTAATGTCCTTATTTGGTCAGGCTTTCTATTTTAATTTGATCTCAGATGATGTTATTAAACCTTTTAATAAAAACCAAAGTCCGACAAAAGGCAACAACATGTAAAAGAATTGGATGTTTTGTGTCTGGTTTTGGAGTTCTCCAAGTTTCTAAACAGTGCCCTAATGCCAAGTCCCATTCAATTTATAAGCATATTGGAAAACAGTGTTCAAATTGCCAAAGAGGTAACTGACTGAACTAGGAGTGAACAACATTTAACATTTTAACACTAACAGGAGAAGCAGAAACTTGATTCTATTACAACGATTCATTACATCTAATCATGAGAAAAATAAACCCTTCATTCTCATGAATATGATAAAATCTTCAAGCATATATATTACCCTACCTAAATGGATTATTGAAACATCTTACAAAAGCAGAAACCTCACTTAGAGCGCTTAGTGAGAGGGAACGATACTCTTTGAGACGTTGGGTGCGGTGCATCGGTCTTATGCTCTTGCGAGGAATTAGGTTCAACACTTTCTTCATCCTCTTCCGTCTCTTCCATCGCCTGTGCCGGTTGCTTCTTAGGGATAGCCAATTGGTAGTTTGTACTTATCAATGTATCCTGCTCAGGAGGAAGGGGAATCCCAGGCCCTGGTATTGCCTTTGGCAATGGAACTTTGTTCCTATTTCTTGCCAATTCCAAAAGCACCTAACACCGACAAATATAATATAATATAATATAATATAATCAATTTCACAAAAATCTTTAACTCAATATATTGCATCCATTCAAAAAAGCACAAGATTTATGATATTTCAGCACAAAATTGATCTAAAAGCCATAGAATTTAAACAATTTGGTTAAATGTAAGTAGAAAAAAATGCAACATTTTAAGCAAAAGTACCTACCTCTCTGGGTGGGGGTTGCGAGAAGCTGAAATTGACTCTAGATTGAATAGCAAGCTTGACATCATCGCAATCGATGGTTTGCTTGCCGGCATGTTCAGAGTACACCTGCGCATCGGTCAATACATCCACGACATAGCGATACCAAAGCTCGAGAAACTGATGGATAACGCGAGGTTCATAGTCCTCCACGCCCATTGATTTAAGCAGTGACTTGACAATCTTAGCATCCCTCGGCAGATCCTCTTCGCCTTCTGCCATTGTCTATAGCTTGGCCCTTTAATCCCATATCAGAAAGTTAAATCTTAATTTCTCAGCTTTCGAACAAATAAAATTAACGAAAAAAAGTTCAAATTTCAAAAAAAGAAAAAGAAACCCTAAGTGGAGAAACGATATGTGAAATTACCTTTGCTAAGAGATTGATTATAGGAAGGATTTCAGTAGTTCCCGGAGCAGAGAGAGAGAGGAAGAGAGATTCGAAAACCTTAAAGAACTTCGAAATCTGACTGGGGTTGGGTACAAGATGCGGTGGCGACGACTTGTTCGGGTCGGGTCTTATGAATAGTAATTAGCAGAATTTATCTCTACTTTTTCTTGGGATATTTTAATAAATTTATATAAACTTACAAATTGAATAAAGTGAATTTGAATCCGTTAAAATGTATTATTTTATTATTTAATTTAAAATAAATTTATTTTAAATTTTATTATATCATTCATGCAAATTTTATTCAAATTTTTTATCACTCAATTATACAAAAATTTAATTTTCTAATCAAGATTATCAATATTTAATATTTTCTTCACTCGTCTATTAATTATGTAATAATGCTAATTTGAATTTTTTATCTAACTAAACTAGCTTTTAAATTTCCAACTAATAATTCTTTTTCCTTTTTTAAATTTTCTATAATTTTCTTCTGTCTTCTTTTTTCTTTGTGTTTGGTACCTAAATGTATTTAAATTTAGAAATCATAAATCAATTTGAATTTTTTTTAAGTATTTGATAAACACTATTAAAATACGTTGACGTGATATCAACAACCAATAGTATGATAACATGTGGTAGTTTAACATTTTGATATGTGATAAAAAGTAAAAAAAAAATTTAAAATTTATAAAAAAAAGTTTGTCATGTTTCAAAATATGAGATTGTCATATGTTACCATGCTATTAGCCATCGGTGTCATGTCAACATATTTTAACAGTATTAGTCATGTACTTAAAAAATATTAAATTAATTCATAATTTTCAAGTTTAAGTACTAGTTAGGTCTGAAAAAAAAAAAACTTAGGCATAAAAGAGATACAAATTGCCAATAGTATATATTAACCCTTTAAACTATATTTGATAATTTATTAAAAAAATTTAATTAATTGAAATTTAAAATTTCGATAGTTTATTTTTTATAACAAATTCTAAAAATCATTTAATTAATTTTTTAATTAAAAAAACCCATTGAAAGAGGTAAGTAAATTAATGAATACTTATATATTAATAATAGATTCATAATATCGATAACATTATATTATTCTATAAATTAAAAAATAACTTAAGTTAATTTAAATTAGTTATTTTGTTTTTTTATGAAAAATGTGTTTCATTACAAAACTTTTTTTTATGAAAAAAAAAACCAAGTGAACCAATTTTTTTTTTTAAAAAACAAAGAAAAGAAAAAGAAAAAGAGTGTACCAAAAGTTCATTGATGTTCACTTGCAAGATATTCATTCAATTGCAACAGTGTGAAATAATTTATAATATTAAAAAAATAGATATAATTAATTTGTTTGGGGAGTTTTGAAATTTTTTATGTTTATGGGATATTGTTTAAAAAAAAGAGTAATCTAATTCATTTATCAAGTTGTGATTTCACTCCTATACTATATTACTATATTACTCTCCCTTTAAAACATTGCCCCTTATGGTTTATGCACACAAAAGTAATTCTTAATTGAATAAATAAAGTGTTATATCTCTCATATTCAGTTACAATCAATATCAATATCTAATTTCATTAAACTACACAGTTAAGAATTTTCAGCAAATGTTTTCTAATCATCAAACTCTTTTAAGATCAAATCTTTTATTTAGGGAAATTCGGACTATATCAAAAGATTAAATCGAATCATTGTTTTGCTTAATTATTGCAGGTAAAGTCTTTAAAGTCTTCAAAGATTTTTTTTTGAATCAAAATATGGTTGATTTATTAAAGGCCTGACTGAAGTCCAGAAACAAAGAAATAACAACAAAAGCCCAACAAAATTAAAAACCGAAAATATCTAACATCAAACAAAACAATAAATGCAGTTCAGAGAGAAAAGACAGAACAACATCTATCAGGCGCCTTATCTTCTCGAAAACCCAAATCAGCCATCAATATGTCCGCCTCTTCAAACCCAGATGAAAAGTCGAACATCCCTTGTTCAAACGCAGTGAAAACGCCTGGAAAAAAAATCAGTTGATTCATCTTCCAAAAGAACAAGGCCAACAAAGAAACTTAGAGTCCTAAACTCCCTTCCGTTCGTTCCCTCAACGCAATCCTCTGCACCGAAACTGGTAACTCACAAATCCATCTCCCAGAAAATCTTGTCCGTCTTCCCTCCAGTGCCAGTGTGTAAGCCACTCCGTTTGCAGACTACCGGACATACAGGTAAGAGATTTCATCAAAACTCAAACCCAGTTGTATGATATTCTGTGTAATCGGTCTCAGTACCGATCTATCTTCATCTTTCTTCTAAATGATTTTGATGACTGTCAGTGAATCGCCCTCCACCACCAGACGCCTAAAACCCATGGACATCGCAAAAATTAGTGCCCTTTCACATGCCCTAGCTTCCGCCAAAAAAGGATCTGCTATATGTTCAAAAAGATAAGTTTCTGCCCCTCTTATGATTCCAGTGGAGTCCCTAGCGATGACTGCTGTAGTAGCTATCCTTTCGTCTGATTTGTAAGTCGCGTCAAAGTTAAGCTTTATTATACATTTATCCGGGGGTCTCCATGATTCCTTCAATCCGATTCTGATTATTGGTTGAAAAGTCTTTTGAAACATGTTGATTTCTTTTAAATACCCTTCAATAAAACCCAAGACCCCTTGCAAACTAAAGGGGACTCCTTCATGAATAAGTTTGTTTCTTCGATACCATAGGCTCCAAAGTGAAATTGCAATACTGCATCTTTGTTGTTCATCTGCCATAATAAAGGTATGAGCTAATCGTTTCTTATTACACCAGATCTCCTCCAGAACTGAAACCTGAACTTGCAAGTAAGACCACACACGTTTCAAGATGCCACAGGACCACATCAAATGACTAGAGTCTTCCAGTTCGACCCAAAACGAAGGACAAGTAGACTCCACAGTTAACATCCGTTTCGCCAAATTGCTAGAATGGGGTAGCAAATTGTTAAACAGTCTCCAAACATGAATTTTTATTTTTTCTGGAATATTCAGTGGCCATAATGCTTTGTAAAAATATTTGTAGTCCTCCTTATTAGAGCATATTGTAGTAGATAAATCAATAGATGTAACTAGGGCACGGTATCCGCTTTTGACTGAGTAGACCCCTGACCCTTCATGCTTCCAGACCATCGTATCTTCCGTTCGACTACTAGTAATCGGGATAGAAAGAATTCTTTCAGCAGTATTCTCATCAACAATACTGTATATCAACTCCCTGTTCCAAGTATTGGAGTCTTCTTCTATTAGTTGACTAACATGTGTCCAAGTTGGAATAATCTCATGACCTGAAACCCTGTTGTTCTCTTTTCCAGGTAACCAGGGATCGTTCCAAATGTTAACACGATCCCCCTTCCCAATCCGCCAGAGCATACCATTCGCAATCAAGTCCCGAGTACAACAGATACTTTGCCAGGTAAAAGAAGGGTAAGCATCTATCCTAGCTGGCATAATATCAGAAAACGAAAAATAACGAGCTTTTAAAACTCTGGCTAACAAACACTTGGGCTAAACTAAAATGCGCCAAACTTGTTTAGCTAATAGAGCCTTATTAAACAAGAATAAATTTTTAAAACCCATCCCACCATAAGAATTTGGCCTACAAAGTGTATCCCAGCAAGTCCAATGAATACCCTTCGCCGTTTTGTTATTCGCCCACCAGAATTTATTCATGATGTTTTCCAACTTTCGGCATAACATTTTTGGAAAAAGAAAACATTGTATGGCATAAAGAGGAGTAGCTTGCAAGATAGATTTAATGAATACCTCTTTTCCCCCATTGAAAGAAAACGGAGACTCCATCCTGCAACTCGCTTTCTAAATTGATCAATAAAGTTCGCAAAAGCCCATGTTTTTCTTCTCCCCACCATCATCGGCAGTCTCAGATACTTCTCAGGATTAGATGCCATTCGAACTCCCAAGAAATTTATGATTTCCTCCTTTAACCCTTCATTTACATTGGCCCCAAAATAAACTAAAGATTTGTCATAATTCACCTTCTGCCCTGCACACATCTCGTACTCTTGAATGATGTCTCTAACGGTTGCAGCTCCCTCTCAAGTAGCATCTCCAAAAAGAATGCAATCATCTGCAAAAAAACAAATGATTAATCGAAAATTTTTCCCTGCCAATAGGAGCACTTTTCATACGCCCTCTCTGCTTTGCATCTTCCAGAAAAGTAGAAAAGCCTGCAGCACAAATTAGGAAAAGGAAGGGACTGAGGGGGATCTCCTTGTCTCAAACCTCGCGATGGCGAAAAGCTTTCACTATCCTCACCATTAAGATAAATAGAATAAACAACGGAGCTGACACATCTCATAATAAGCACTATCCAATCAACATAGAACCCCAAAGCCGTCATCATTCCTGCTAGAAAATCCCTTTCTACTCGGTCATACGCCTTACTCATGTCCAATTTAATAGCGAAGTGCCCTTTCTTTCCACTCTTTTTCATTTTCAGAGAATGTAGAACCTCATAAGCAATCAGAACATTGTCTGAAATGAGTCTCCCTGGTATAAAAGCCCCTTAAACTTCGTTAATGCATTCTCCCAAAATGTTACTCATACGATTAACCAGCACCTTTGCAATAATTTTATAAACAACATTACAAAGGCTGATAGGTTTAAATTGAGACATCGATTTCGGCTTATCTACCTTTGGAATAAGCATAATTCTTGTTTTGTTGATATCACCAATTTCCATTTATCTATTCAATACATCAAGGCAGTATCTCGAAACCTCCGGACCCACTATGTGCCAATAGTGTTGGAAAAAAATTGCCGAAAAGCTGTCAATTCCTGGTGCTTTTAACGGTGACATTGATTTGACAGTATTCAAACATCCTCCTCCGTAAAGTGTTGTAATAAATAATAATTCATGTTATCAGTAGCATTTTTTTCCACTAGACTAATGAGATGCTCGTCCAAACCCATCTCTAAAGCGGTAAATAAATCAACAAAATAATCCGATGCGACTTTAAGTAACTCCGCAGGCTCTAAATGCCGAACACCATTATCATCCACCAACTCAGAAATTCTACCATGAGAATGACGTTGTCCAGCCATCTTGTGAAAGAAACTCGTGTTGCAATCCCCATTTTTTAGCCAGTTAACACGGGCTCTTTGTTCCCAGAATATTTCCTCCTTATCAGCTTCCAAGTTGAGATCCAGCTGAACCTCCACAATCTCTGCTAAGACGTCATCTGAAACATCTTGAGAATAAAGACCATCCAACTTCTGTTCAAGTTGAACCCGATTTTTCCGCTCTTCTCTACTCCTGAGTCTGTTCCATTTTAATAAATTATTTCCCATAGTCTCCAATTTATTTGGAACGCTATCAGAAGAATCTTCCCACCATCTGTGAATCGTACCATCAAAAGAACTGTCTAAGCACCATTTAGCCTCAAAACGGAATTTCCTTCCTTTATGCTGCATATCCATTCGGCTCCCACCCATAGTGTCTAGAAGAAGAGGGCAGTGGTCTGAAAAGGAGTGTGTCAAATGTTCGATTTGATAGTTTGGAAAAAACTCAATCCAATTAGGATTCGCTACTCCACGGTCCAATCTCTCTCTAATATTAGTAGCCTTGAATCGGCCTCTTTCCCATGTGAACCAACGCCTTATGAAACCAAGGTCGATAAGATTGCATTCCTCCAATACCATGCGAAAATTCATCATTTGTCTTTCAGACTGAAGGCGTCCACCCCTCTTTTCATAAGAACTTATGATCTCGTTAAAGTCTCCCACAACAACCCATGAATCATTAAGGTCACCACTTAGTTGTCTGAGAAGATTCTAAGACCCTCTCCTTTCCTGTTCAATAGGGTCCCCATAGAATCCCGTTAGCCTCCATGGTGCATCGCAATCATTATCCTGAATTTCCACATCAATGTGGAATGAGGAGAAACTTTTAAGACTAACCAACGAATTTCCTTTCTACCCTAAGGACAGACCACCTCTAGATCCTATAGCACCAATATCAATGCCATTTTCATACCCACACTTTAGTCTAATTAGCTCCATTTTTTTCGCACTTAATTTTGTCTCCATAAGAAACAAAATGCGGGGATTGACGGCTCGTAACTTGTTTCTGAGCCTTTTAACGGTTCGTGGTCTCCCCAAACCACGAATGTTCCAGCTTAATATATTCATTGTTCCCGGCTGCTCTGATCACCAGAGTTAGCCGATAAGATTAACGACTCAATCTCCACCTTTGGGCCCAATGTAACGGATGAACTATCCACAAGCCTCTGTCATTTCTTACCATCTAATATCTCTACTGGAATATTTTCCTCTTCCAAGCCCAACTCCATAGGCCCAAATTTTGCACCCACAATTCTCATATCATCTTTACGCCATTTACTCCCATGAATTTGCTCATTAGTAGTAATCTGGTAATTAAATCCTTTTTACTTCAAATTAGGATTAGAAATCTGATTACCACGATTTCCACCCATATTTGCCCTAGAATCTTCCCCCACATTTATTGATGCATTGTGATTGATAGTTTCCAAATTTACTCATTCCCGTCTTATGCCATCCGTCTCCCTTAACCACCTACTCTCCACCATACGCCGTCGTCGAGGCTCCGCTCGCAACGAAATATCCCAGTTGAAAGTAATTTGTGAAAAATTAATTCTTAGCCGATATGAGCAAAAGCTTTCACCATGACCCAACTTACCACAGATGAAGCAAAATAAACTAAGTTTTTTATACTTGAATCTTGCATAAACAGTCATTGAGGAACCAATCTGTATATTCTTTTTACGTTTCAAAGGCGCCGAAATATCAAGACAGACACGAATACGCATAAAATTCCTGAATCCCAAAGATAGTTGTATGCATCATAATCAATGAATTTTCCACAAAAATTACCAAATTGTTTCGCCATGTTTTCAGTCATCAACCCAGGGGGTAATTCGTGAACTTGCACCCAAAATTCAGTTTGATTCAATTGCAACGTTAAAGGGTTCCCTTCAATAGGAATTCTTTGCAAAATAAGTAAATGGTTATTAAAAAACCACGGCGTGCCATCAAGAACCCTCCTCAGATCCACTTCATGAAAAAATTGAAAAAGGTACCTTTTATCCCCTAGATCTGTTATACAAATACCACCAATGAGGTGCCAGAGATCAGCCATAGTGTTTCTCAACGAGGGAAAATGAACGACACTATCCGTTAAGCATCGTCCCACTAAGGAGCATTGGTATGACCTTACCACCACTTCTGCTTCCTCCTGAATAGCCTCCTTCTCATCATCTAGTATACTCAAGTTCGCCAGATCATTTTCATATGTGTCAGGGGTGTAACACCCCCTACCCGTATTCATTATTGGAATAGGGAACGAGGCATTACCGGAGCTTACAATATTTATTTATTTTATTTTTTTTTACTCAATATAACTCCTTTATAAACAATCTAGTCTTCCCTGCAAAATTTTTTTTTTAAACCGAGACTAATTCATATCAACCAATCCAATCAACATACCTTCAAAATAGATCCATGCAAATTTATAAGATAACCTCATTACATACTGAAACTAGAAATTTGTTAGCCATACCAATGGCTAACCTTACATTCATTTCATATTAACATCTACTTTATTAGCTTATACATGCCGTTGATTTCCAAAATAAAGTTTCTTTATATACCGAAATCTCTGGGTTGATAGTGTGATGTGTCTCCCACTTGAATCCGACCTCAGAGCTCTTAATACTACAAAATAGAGAAAAGAAACAGAGTAAGCACTTTGTGCTTAGTAAGCCCATGTAACAAGAATTATACTTACCTAACATTTTCAATATAATGTAATATCCATTTATATATCCATTCAATGCATTATTACCTTAACATTTACAAACTCAACATTCAAGTCACCCCAATAATTTTCATATATCAATAATATATACTATCATTGATGAGCTCATCAATACCATAATTTCCATATTTTTTTATAATTATCCCATTGAATTACTCGAATTTCGATGGATTTTCAGAGGTACACTTTAGTGTACAAATTGAATCCCGTCAATTCATATTCATGTGCGCACATTTTCATTTCGTAGAGCACACTCGCGAACCTCATCTTTACAATGGGGATTACGGTCGAGCTAAATCCACAGTAATATAAACTCATAGAGCATTGTCGGATTACCACCCAGCTAAATCCCTGCAACGACAATTACTCTAATGAGCTTTGATCTGAATTACTACCCGAAGCTAAATTCGGACCTTAATTCGGATCACCCGTCCAAGCTAAATCCATTTTCCACATATTCTTCGGGAGGGCTATATCGAGGATAGGATCACCCGTCCGGGCTAGATCCTTTTTACCGTCAATTCCTTTTCGAGAGATCCATCGAATTTTCCTTTCGTTCAACCGGGATTTCTTTCCTTTTATCAAATATACCAATGTTTCATCAAATTTCATACAATGGACATTCAAATCATATTCATATCAATAACATACATTTCAAACATTTAAGAATATAATTCAAGTTACACGAACTTACCTCGATTCTAGTTTGTATACAAAATCTACTAGTCCGAACTTTTTCCTTTCCTCGATTTAGCTTTGTGTTTGAGTTTTCCGGATCTAAATAAATAAATTTAATTATCAATTCAATACATTTCATGTTCACATGTAGCATTCATTATAATTCTATTACTATTTATAGTTCATTCAAAGCTGTCTACTTAAGTCATAGTCACTAAATTATTTATTTTTCGAGCTACAGAACTCCAAATGAAGAACCGTTAATTTTCCTTGAAACTAGACTCACATATCTTCACACCATAAAATTTTCATAATTTTTGGCTTAGCCAATTAGTACAGTTTATTCGTTAAAGTTTCCCCTGTTTCATTGTTTGACAGTTCTGCTATCTCTTCACAAAATCTCAGATATCTCACAGTACAGAATAAAAATAATGTTTTCATTTGTACCATAAAAAAATAGACTCACTAAGGATTCTAAGAATATAAACCACTCCCCATAATTATTTTTATTCAATTTTTATGATTTTTCAAAGTCAGAACAGGGGAACCTGAATTCATTCTGACCTTGTCTCACAAAACCTATTATATCTCATGATTTACAATTTATTGCTTACAACGCTTTTCTTCCATAAGAAACTAGACTCAATAAGATTTAATTTAATATTTTTTTCATCTTCTAATTCAACTTCTACAATTTATGGTGATTTTTCAAAGTTAGACTACTGCTGCTGTCAAAAACTGTTTTAGTGCAAGCTGGTTATTACCATTTTCCCCTAAACTTTCAATGAATGATAATTTCGTCCCTACTCAATTAACCTCTCAATTGAGCTTATTTTTCTCAATTAACACTTTATTATATCACTTTAAACTACTTTATAACCTTTGGAAATCATAATTTCAGTAATAGACTTTAATTCCAAACACTTTCATAATTAGGTCCCAAAAATCAATTTCTATTGAAATTACCTAATAAAATCATCTCTTAAACGAATTAAGGCTTAAATTTCATGCTATTTCATCATAAACTTACATAAACCAACCATGGTGGCTTTCAATTTCATCCATGAAATCAAAGACTAATGAATTTAATGATAGGACCTAGTTGTAAAAGTCTTTAAAAACACAAAATTACAAGAAATAGGCAAGGATTCACTTACTTGGTGCAAAACTTATGATATAACAGCTTAGATACCCCTCCTATGGCGTTTTTTGCTGATGAGAGTGAAGAAAAATGAAGAGATTTCTAGATATCCCTATTTAGTCCTAGTTTTATTTAGCAAATTTTGTTATTTTCCCATTTTACCCTTATTTCTCCTTATTTTCTTGCTGATTTCATACCTTTGCCGTCCAGCCCAATTAGACCTTGGGTCTATTTTCCTTTTAAGCCCTCTTTATTTTATCATTTAAACTATTTAATCATTTTTCATAATTTTGTATTTGTTACAATTTAGTCCTTTTCATTTAATTACATACTCAAACGTTAAAATTTTCTAACGAAATTTTAATACCACATTACTAACATTTTATAAATATTTATAAAAATATTTCCTACTCAATTTTATGAGATCAAGGTCTCGATACCTTGTTTTTACCCAATTCCTTCAATAATTCCTTTTTCTAACTAACCACTAAATCGGTAAAATTTTTCTATCGATATTTTAATACGATTTTCCTATCATATAAATATTCATGCAAAAATATTAAAATAAATTTCTCTTTAAATCGGATTTATGGTTACGAAACCATTGTTCCGATAACCTTGAATTTAGGCCATTACAAGGGGGCTCGTCAAAAGAACAAAAATTGAAGAAAAGATTGAGAAGAAATTTAGAAAAAGAAAAGTTTAGAAAAAAGACATGTCAAGCAGCAGACAGAGAAATCGTGCCAAGCGACAGACCATATTATTAAACCCTTCTAAATTTTTAAAGTCTTCAAAGACAAACAAATAAGAATACAAATATATTTAATCAAAACATACCAATCAAATAAAACAAATTATAAGATATTGTCAGCTTTTTCTTAAATTGTAACCGGAGTTGTAGCCGATAATTATAACTCACACTCAAAATTCTTCCCTCTTAACTTTTTGAACAAAATCTTAACAATATATCAAGCAAAAACAACAGACTCAACACTCTTCTTTAATCTATGTGTTAGAATTAAGTGACCCGAATCCTTATTTAAATAAAATACAATGGTAAAATAAAATAAAAGAATAATCCCTATAGAACTACACTTCTTTTATTTTATTTTAAATAAGGTTTTTTAAACCTTATTAAACTCCATCTATTTGATATTGATTAGAATAAGGAGTTTCAATCTTACTACACTCCTATTAGAATATGGCTTTACAAGCCTATAAATAGACATAGTCTATTCCTCTTGTAATTAAGATTCGAGTTCGACATAGTGAATTTTCTTCTCCTTTACCTGTGGTTTTTTTCCCGAAAGGGTTTCCATGTAAAATCTGTGTGTTCTTTAAATTTTTATTTCTCTTTTCTTTGCGATATATTTTTCATTATCGACGTTATATTTTTCACAAATTGGTATCCGAGCATCCGAGTTTTTTTTCATCTTGATCACGATAATGACGTCTTTGAATGATAAAATTCCGTTGTTGGATCGCAACACCAGATTCGCATTTTGGCAGATAAAGATGCAGGCAGTTCTTGCACAGATGAATTTAGAGGAAGCCCTGCTAGGGGTAGATAAGATCCCTTCGACATTGACGGAGGAAGAGAAAAAACGCAAGGATCGAAAGGCATTAACACAGTTACATTTGCATTTGTCTAATGAAATTTTGCAGGATGTGATGAAGGAGAAGACCATCGCTGCATTATGGAAGAGGCTAGAACAAATATGTATGTCAAAAACCTTAACTAGTAAGTTGCATATGAAGCAACGTCTTTATGCTCATCGTTTGGAGGAAGGTGCATCTGTGCACGAACACTTAACAGTGTTTAAAGAAATTCTCTCAAACTTGGAGGCCATGGAGGTTCAGTATGATAAGGAAGATTTAGGGTTGATTCTACTTTGTTTGTTGCCCTCGTCTTATTCAACCTCTAGAGACACGATTTTATATAGCCACGAGTCTCTCACAGTTGATGAGGTTTATGATTCTTTGACCTTGTATGATAAGATGAAGCATCTTGCGGTTAAAACTGACTCTCAGGGAAAGGGTCCCATTGTTTGTGAGAGACAAGATCGGAATGCTGATGATGAACGTGGAAGGACACAGGATCGGAATCCTCGCGGTAAATCTAAGGGTAGATCGAAATCTTCAAACAGAGGTAAAACTTGTAACTTATGCAAAAAGAAAGGGCACATTAAATCTGAGTGCTATAAGCTACAGAACAAGATTAAAATGGAGGCTGCGAATCAAAAGGGAAAACAACTAGAAAATTTCGGTGAAGCTAATGTTGTAGAAGACTACAACGATGGTGAACTTCTTGTCGCTTCTGTCAATAATTCTAAAGTGAGTGAGGAGTGGATATTTGATTCAGGTTGCACCTTCCACATGTGTCCCAATCGGGATTGGTTTACAAATTACGAAACAGTGTCTGAAGGTGTTGTTTTGATAAGAAATAATGCTTCGTGTAAAATCGTAGATGTTGGAACAATTAAAGTTAAGATGTTTGATGGAGTTGTCAGAATACTTAGTGACGTACGACATGTTCTAGAATTGAAGAGAAATTTAATTTCATTAAGTACTCTTGATTCAAAAGGGTACAAATACACAACTGAAAGTGGGATTTTGAAGATTTCCAAAGGTTCCCTTGTTGTGATGAAATGGCAGAGAAATACTGCCAAGTTATATGTTATGCAGGGTTCTACTATTATTGGTGATGCAGCTATCGCTTCCTCTTCTTTGTCAGATGATGATATTACTAAACTTTGGCATATACGCCTAGGGCATATGAGTGAGAATAGCATGACAGAATTGAGCAAAAGAGGACTTCTTGATGGGCAAGGAATTTGCAAACTGAAGTTCTGTGAGCACTGCGTTGTTGGGAAGCAAAAGAGAGTTCGATTCACCAGAGGAATCCATAACATGAAGGGAACGTTAGAGTATATTCATTCTGATCTATAGGGGCCATCAAGAGTGCCTTCGAGAGGTGGAGCTAATTATATGCTAACTTTTATTGATGATTTTTCCACAAAAGTTTGGGCATTCTTCCTGAAGCAGAAAAGCGATGTGTTTTCCGCATTTAAGTCTTGGAAAACTATGATTGAAAAACAGACTGGAAAACAAATAAAATACCTACACACAGACAATGGCTTAGAGTTTTATTCTGATGAGTTTAATAAACTGTGCAAGTCAGAAGGGATTGTGAGACACTTGACAATTCGTCATACTCCACAGCAAAACGGTGTTGCAGAATGAATAAACAGAACAATCATGAAGAAGGTTCGATGTATGTTATGAAATGCCAACTTACTAAAGTCGTTTTGGGCCGAAGCAGCCTCTACTGCATGTTTTTTGATCAACCGATCTCCATCTATAGCCATTGAGAAAAAGACTCCACAAGAGGTATGGTCTGGTAATCCTGCTAATTATTTTGATTTAAAGATCTTTGGGTGTCCTGCATATGCTAATGTTGATAATGGAAAATTAGAACCGATATCTATTAAATGTGTTTTTCTTGGTTATAAAGCTAGTGTAAAAGGGTATAAGTTATGGTGTCATGAAATTAGAAAAGTTGTGATTAGCAGAGATGTTGTTTTTGATGAAACTGTTATGCTACCTAACTTATCTCTTAAAGGCTCTTCCAATAAAGAAAATCAAAAGCAGGTGGAGCATCAGACTAATACAGAGTCGACTATTTAAGGCAGTACAAAAATTGAAAATAGAGTTACTTCTTCACCACAATACTCTATCGCCAAAAACAGAACTAGAAGAGAAATTAAACCTCCAAAGAAGTATGCCGAGGCTGATCTAGTTGCTTATGCTTTAAATGTGGCCGGAGATATAGATACAAATCAAGAGCTGTCTAATTATTCTGAGGCGGTTAGCTGTGAAGACTCAGAAAAGTGGATGTTTGCTATGCAAGAGGAGATAGAATCACTCCATAAAAACAGAACATGGGATCTTCTGAAACTTCCTAAAGGTAAAAAGGTTGTTCGTTATAAATGAATGTTTAAAAAGAAAGAAGGGACTCTAGGAGTTTAAGAACCCAGATATAAAGTAAGGCTTGTTGCAAAAGGTTACAGTCAAATTCCAAGAGTAGACTTCACAGGTGTGTTCTCCCCAGTTGTGAAGCATAATTCGATTCGAACTTTGCTTGGTATTGTGGCCATGCATGATTTGCAGCTTGAGTAGTTAGATGTAAAAACTGTATTTTTGCATGGAGTACTTGAGGAAGATATTTACATGCAACAACCGAGAGGTTTCTGATCTCGAAAAAAGATGACTATGATTGCTTGCTGAAAAAGTCCCTTTACAGTTTGAAACAGTCACCAAGACAGTGGTACAAGAGGTTTGATTCTTTTATGACTTCTCATGATTTTAAAAGAAGTAATTTTGACAGCTGTGTTTACTTTAAGAAAAATAGTGATGGTTCTTTTGTGTATCTACTTCCTTATGTTGATGACATGTTGATAATAGCAAAAGATAAATGAGAGATAAGAAAGGTCAAAACCCAACTAAGTGAAGAATTTGAGATGAAAGATTTGGGACCAGCAAAGAAGATACTTGGTATGGAGATTCTCAGAGATAGAAAAGCAAGTAAATTGTACCAATGTCAAAGGGGATACATTGAGAAAGTTATTTGTAGGTTCAATGTGCTAAACCTGTTAGTACTCCTTTAGCAGCCCATTTCAGACTTTCATCGGCTTTGTCTCCACAATCAGATTATGAGATTGAGTACATGTCACATGTTCCGTACTCTAGTGCAGTGGGATCTCTCATGTATGCTATGGTTTGTTCACGTCCAGATTTATCATATGCAGTCAGTGCAATTAGCAGATACATGGTGAATCCTAGTAAAGAACATTGGAAAGCAGTTCAGTGGATTTTAATATACTTACGAGGTACTACTGATGTTTGCTTACAGTTTGGAAGAATTAGAGATGGAGTCATTGGGTATGTTGGTGCTGATTTTGCTGGAGACCTTGATAGAAGAAGATCTCTCACTGGTTATGTCTTTACAATCGGAGGTTGTGCAATCAGTTGGAAAGCTACTTTGTAAACTACAGTCGTTTTGTCTACCACTGAAGCTGAGTACATGGCGATTACTGAGGCTTGTAAAGAAGCTATTTGGTTGAAGGGACTCTTTAGTGAGCTCAATGGAGACCTTCGAATTAGTACAGTATTTTGTAACAGTCAGAGTGCCATCTTCCTTACAAAAGATCAAATGTTTCATGAGAGAACAAAACACATTGATGTTCCGTATCATTTTGTTCGTGATATTATTGCTCGTGGTGATATTGTTGTGAGCAAAATTAGTACACATGAAAATCCTGCAGATATGATGACTAAGTCACTTCCAATAACCAAGTTTGAGCATTGCTTAGACTTGGTTGGTATTCATTGTTGAAGTTAAACCCTTAAGGGGTTTTATGGAAGAGGTGAAGAACTTGTTCGTTGAGAGTTCGCGATGAAGAACTTGTTCATTGAGAATTCGTGACAAGATGGAGATTGTTAGAATTAAGTGACTCGAATCCTTATTTAAATAAAATACAATGGTAAAATAAAATAAAAGAAGAATCCCTATAGAACTACACTTCTTTTATTTTATTTTAAATAAGGTTTTTTAAACCTTATTAAACTCCATCTATTTGATATTGATTAGAATAAGAAGTTTCAATCTTACTACACTCCTATTAGAATATGGCTTTACAAGCCTATAAATAGACATAGTCTATTCCTCTTGTAATTAAGATTCGAATTTGGCATAGTGAATTTTCTTCTTCTCTGCCCGTGGTTTTTTCCCGAAAGGGTTTCCACGTAAAATCTGTGTGTTCTTTAAATTTTTATTTCTCTTTTCTTTGCGATATATTTGTCATTACCGACGTTATATTTTTCACACCATGCATTTAATTGTGAATTCCAGAAATCATTAAGGTTTCAAAATACCCTTAATAGAAAAGAAGCTGTAAAAACAAACTTCATGTTCAAGAAAAAAAAACTATCTTCTTTAGTAAAGAAAAAATCTATGAGCAGGCAAATCAACAACTAAATCAGCTACTTAACTCTTGCCCCTGTATTAACTGACCAAGATCAAAGGGAAAGAAAGATACAACCTTGTGGAAGCGTAGTGACCTTTTATAACAACATTCCTCTGATTGTTTGAGTGCAGCATAGGTAAGTTCAAGCTCGAATGCTTTGATGTCCTGACTCTCAGACCAAATACTTCTCACATTGTTGGTCAACTGAGCAGCAATATCATCAGTCAACAAAAAATTGATCATCACCAATCCCTTGATGATGAAGAAAGTCACTATTGGCACTTAAATTGAATCTGAAATAATGATCTTGCATAAATACTTGTATATTAGATTAAATTAGAAGTTGTCACATATCACTATCTGGTTGGTTCGTCAATTTATTTTAACAGATAATGTGGTCAATCACGAATTCCGTTAATGGAGAAGTTTAATTGATTATTTTAATTAACGGCAGAGACTCAATTGAGTGCGAATTTAATACGAAAATTTAATTAATTTTTTTCTTTTACATTACTCAAGGGCTTTTTTGACATATAAACTATTTTTAAATATAAAAAACAAGTAAATCAAGGATTATGATTAATAGACTTAGTAGATCTTTACCCATATATTATCATTGGTGTACATCGCCATGGGATAAACTTAAATGCAATATTGATGGTGCTATTTTTGCTCACAGCATCACTATGGGTTGAGCAGCGATTGTGAGGAACGACATAGGTGACTTTGTTCATTGTATCTCAGGTTCTATGAAGAGTAATTTGGATACTTTCATGGCCGAAATCCTTGCAGCTCCTGAAGCCTTTTCTTGGCTTAGGTTGTTGCATGTAGATGATATTGTTTAGAAATTGATAGTCGATGCCTTTGGTATGTTTTTTCCCATAGTAGTTTAGATATTTTAGATTCGAGGTTGTTGATCGAAGATTTCTTCATATTAGTTCTTGTTTTTAATCTTTTTCCATCAGTTGAATTCACAGGTATACTAATAAAGCACTTCATCTTTTAACACCAGCGGCTTTATTTTATGCAAATTACTCTAAATTTATTATTTATCATTTTTTTATAGGTGTTGATTGTTCTTTATTTTGGATGAAAATTAAGAAGCTAAATTTGGGTGTCAGTTGGCTTGGGTAGTTTAATGAAATTTACTTCTCCTAGAAGAATAAGTTTTCTTTTCTATAAATTTTATTTTAACGGTCTCATTATAAGTTTTGACCATATCTGTTTTTTTTACACAATGTTTAAAACTCCCTATAATCTCTCATTAACTTATAAACAATATGATAATATGCTTCAGTACACTCAAGCTCATCTCTTTCGCTAAAATATCTATGCCAATTAAACTAAAATAAAAATAGTACAAAAATAAGTCAACTGTTCAACAATAATAAATCAATACACGGCCATTGTCTTGTACAATCCTTCAATCCCGTCACATGGCTATTCTCGCAAGCAATTTAAATATATAAAAACAATTAATTTTAATTTTTCAACATTTTTTCGATTTACAAAAAAAAAAAACCTTAAATTTTAGTAAACCTATTAATTTAAATGAAGTTTTATATTTTTATTGCTTCAAATAAGTTATTACACTTAGTATTTAATGAGTATAAAATAAATTTTCTCTATTAATTTTACCACTTTTAACTAATCATTATTATTTGAAAGAAAATTAGACATTTAAGTCGATAAATTGTATTTATAACTTAAACAAATAGAAACTGATGTTTTATTTTGATATCATGATAATATATATATTTCTATATTAACATAATTATTATGAATTGTTTGTTTCAATAGTTTTTTTTTTTAATTTCACAAAGATATTTTTTAGATAAATTTTACAAATATATTAAACAACAATCATGTGTCTCAATTTTTTTTTTCATTTTATGTTAACTATAGGCCGTACTATTATTTTTGAGTTCTTTTAACAAATAAAAAAAAAGAGTTGTTAATGATAGGGCTGGGTTTGGATTAAGTTCTAATAAAATTTCTATGTCCGATTGATAGGTTTAGGCTCAACCCACTCATATTATATTTTTAAAATTTTTATTTAAAAATTTTAAAAAATATAATAAACCAACAATACCAAAAATATTAAAATAAATATTTTCTAATAAATTGAAAATAAAATAAAAAATTATTTATATTAACTAACACTAATATAAGTGTAACTTAAACAAATATCTTTAAAATAGTAATAAAAATAACAATAAAACAACAGTTATACAATATTCAAATAATTGACAGAAAGCTAATAAGAAAATAATAAAAACAATTTAAATTCGAGTTAGGGGGGGCAATTGAATACCAAAAAGACTGTAAATGCCTATTTTACCAAATCCCATTTTTAAAGGCGCTCCAACTCTAATCTTAACTCAACTGATGGTAATATTATTATCCAGAAATGTAAATTGTATGGCATTAAAACGTGTTTATTCCTTATTTATATTTATAATGGGTTAACATTAACGAATTATGTAATCTAATTATAAAGCAAAATAAAAAATAAAAACCTCTCTCTCTTTCGCTCAGTCATTTCTCGTGCGCTCGATCAGTCTCTCTCCTCCAGTCGCCGTTTGCCTTCCGTTTTAACGCCGATAACGTGGCCGCTGATGTAAATAGTTATCAAAATGTCCTCACATGAACAAGCTGTAGCCTCCTTAATCTCACAACTAGCGCTTTCTTTCGATGGCGCCGTTTTAGGTGCTGCCCTAGCCTATGCCGCCTTGCGCACAATCTTCCGGTTCAATGCAACCTCCACTGCCCTACGAAAAATTCGTGGTGCACCGTACTTTCGTGTTGCCGACCTCCGTTCCCTCCTTGAAGAGGATAGGTCGGATTCCCCCGAAGAGCCTATCGTCGTGATTCGCGGCGCCGTCGAGGCTAGATCGGCTACCGATTTACGGAGCTTGAAGAGCCTTAAGAGTAACATTCTCGTCTCTCAAGAGTCCGGTGATAAAGCTGTTATCATCCAAAGAACACAAACTGTAAGGACTTAAACAATAAAGAACTGTTTTCTTTTTTTAATATAATCTAATTGTTGAAGTTCTAATTCTTTGTTATTATTATTTTTCAAAATTAAGTATATTTATCATGAATGGAGGGGATTGTTTGGATGGACTTCTGATCTACGTGCTATTATTGGGAGATCTTGGAATAAAAAGGAGTCAACTTCTATGAGAACAGTAAGTTAAAACTTTCCATTTTCCCTTAATTCTGAATTGATTGCTTTAATGCTTAATTGTTTTTGTTATATTATGCTTTCAATTAGAACTTCTTTTTGGCGTGTTTATTATGTTCATTGGAATTTTGTTCCGTTTTCGATTTTAATGTACCGCAGGTTCCTTTCATTTTGGTTGAAGGTGGTCAATGGCCACAATCTGATTTTGTCATTGTGAACATGAGTGGCTCCAAGCATCCCCTGCCTCTTACTACAGTTTATCATCAATTGCATCCTATAAATGCTTCACCTTATACATTCCTTCAGGCTTTGTTCGGTCACGAATACCCTGTGAGTTAAGAAAATTTGAAATTTTACCACTACCTTTGAAGCTAAAATTTGAAGATTTCCTTTGCTTATTGATTGTAGTGTTGCATCATTTGTTAATGCTCATCTGTATGAGAAATAATAATTTTACTTGTTTTTAAGGTTGGTCTGCTTGATGAAGAGAAAATTCTTCCTGTGGGAAAGGAAATCAGTGCTGTTGGCATTTGCGGTTTTAGTAATGGAGTGCCTGAAGTTAAGGCATGCAAGGAGCTTCCCTATTTCCTGTAAGTGGTCTAGAGACGAAGTTCATTTAACTTTTTATTTTTCACTTTTAGGACTTGGAAATTTCATGCTTGCATGCTCATAATCTGAAATAGGAGAGCGTAGCTTAGTCTCAAAATTATTGTTTTTCTATTAGGACTTTCCTGATACTTTTAAGTGCTAGTAATTTACTTTCCTATTTTTCTTAAATCTTCATGTTGCATTTTGTTATTTACTTAGCAAGAATAAAAAGAAAAAGGAGTTGAAAATGGCCATAGCCCAGACTAACCTTAAATATGATTGTCTTTCTTGAATTGGTTGTCTTACAAACCTCTTCGCGCTTGCAACTGCAGTACTGACATGACAAAAGATCAGATGCTGTTGGATCTTGCCTTCAAGACAAAAATACTGTTCTGGAGTGGTGTGGTCCTTGGTTCACTGTCTATTGGTATTCTTGGCTATGCTTTTGTAAGGTATTTTGTTTTAGTCTAATGATCCCTTTTTCCCCACATCCTCATAATGCTGAAAGGCTTATTTGGTTTATTCCTATAAAAATATGCAGACCGTCCAAAAAAAAAACAGTGCAGTTATGCACATTTGCCTTGTTCACTTTGTTAAAGATAAACGTAATGTCTTTTAATGAATTGCCTTCAGGAACTGGAATAAATGGAAAGAAAGGAGGCTAAGAAGGTTTCAGCAAGCAGCCAATGCTGCGACTGATGACTCCACCTTGCAGATGGATTTGGATGAAGAGTTAAGTGATGTTCCAGATGGAGAGTTGTGTGTGATTTGCTTGATGAGGAGAAGACGGTCTGCATTTATTCCATGTGGACACCTGGTTTGTTGCCAACATTGTGCTGTATCGGTCGAACGGGAATTGGTGCCAAAGTGCCCTGTTTGCCGCATGGCTATCCGAAGTTCAGTGCGAATATACGCATCTTAATTAGCAAGAACATGTTTACTGTATTGAATTTTTGTAATCATTGAACAAGATATTGACACCAGGATGTCATGAAAAAGCTTTAGGTACAGTTTATACCATTCCCTATGATACTAATTAACTATAGCATTGCTAATTGGCTTCCATAACATTGAAAGGGCTGGAGTTGGCTTAGCTCCATAGCGGGGTTATAGTGATATGAATGGAATTAAGTCAAACTGGAGATTCTTGTCTATAATCCTTTTTTTAGGGAAAAACTTCTAACCCTGTTTGAATTTTAGTTTCGTTCTATGATGTATATGCCTAGGGAAGAACTGAAGCAAAATGTAAAATTCCGTATTCCTATAAATGATTTTAGAGCTCTGAGATTGGTGCTAAGTTCTTCAACAAAACAATATGATGATATGTTAGTTATCGGTTTACGGTTCGGATGAAAAATATGGCAATATGTTTAGTTATTGGTTTGCCATTTTGATGGAAGTATATGATGATATAATGCCTACCTGAATTCTTTAATTGGTATCATTAGCTTTGCTTGAGGGAGCATTTCATATCTTTGTGATTGAGCTGTGAAATTCAAATAGTGAATTGCTTCTTAGTTTGCACACAAGTTGAATTTGATTAAGATTATACCTATTGTCAAAACTGACTGCAAACCATCCTTCACACATAGTTTTTTACTTCTTTAAGAATTTACATAGAGATTATGGAGAAAAATGAAAAAGCAAAAGCAAAAACAAAACAAAGCAATATCGAGAACTGTTTTTTTTTTAACTTTCCTCTACCTTGACATCTAGCTTCCACAATGAACAAAATGATACAGGCTGCCCTTTCCACCACAACCCAATACAACCCTCTTTTTCTTCAACTATCATCTCCCAGTTACTGTCATACTTCCTCAGCAATGCTCGAGCCCCGTCAATGGCGTCCTCTCCAAACACTTCTGCCCTAAACCCCACGCCTTGCATCCTCTCGCACCATTTCTCTTTCCCTTCGTTCATCTCTCCTTGGTTTGTTAATGCCTTTGCTGCTTCTCCTTCCATTACTCTTCTTTCTTCGCTCTCTCGTCCTTTAAATGCTGAGCTTGTTGAGTCCAAAAACTTCCATAGGTACTCTACTCTCCGTGAGAATCCGGTTGCAAAATCTCCGCAGCTGCTGCAGCTGCAATCCATATTGTTCTCGCTGAGAATCACCCCTTTTGGTTCTAAACTTCGTAGTACTTTCAAGAACTCGGTTCTTTGGTCAGGCCCGTTGTGGTTAAGATGATGAAGTCTGAACTGTGCGCAAACTATCAAGGTCTCTCCATGTGAGTTGTTGATAGTTTGTGCATTCAGGTGTTGTATTGGGTGGTTCTCGAATCTATTTATCTGCAAATTGATGTTCATGGACTTGGCGAAACCGGGAAGTCGGGAATAGAAATCGTGACCAGGTGGACCAATAGAAAAAGGGGTGTCCGTGATTTGATTATTTTCAGCTGTGGCCGCCACAACGGTGATGCGAACCACAGGTGGGGGACCTCCGGAACGGCGAGACAGCGCCTCAAGGAGCGTCGGCCATTGAACACCATGAGATACACCGATGTCCAGGATATGAAGATTACGGGTCTTATCAGGCTCTTGAGCAAGAATTTGGAGTATGGAAGCGTTGGCTATGGTATTAGGGAATGCAAACCAAGGACTAACCTCATAGAACTTGAGTAAAGATCGTTGAAAGAATTTCGGCTCAGTGGAAGCGAAAGTAACAGGCGCAGTCGAGGTAGAGGATGACGATAAGTGGTGCGTCAAGGCTCGTAGGCCATGATCCGCAAGCCGGTGGTTGGCATCTCCGGTCGATGAGGCAAGCTCGTTGAGAACATACAATAGATGCTGAACACGCGTGAGGTTACCAGTGGTTATCGCTGTTGCACAAGGGTTCAACAACTGTTCAGCCCATCTTCCTTCCTTGTTATTACCGTTATTCCCTGAAGACTTGTTTTTCTTATTTCCAGCTGACCTCTTATTCCCCATAACCTCTTCAACCCCTGCTTTCCCGTCTTCGTTTTCATCGTTCTTACCATTCGAGCTCTTCTTCGACATCCTCGGAACGATGCTATCAGTGGGTCTCCTTCGCTTGGACGAACTCAATGGCACGGGAGGATTAACAACGGCAGAATCGGACTGTACGAGACCGGCATCGACATTACTCACAGCAGCTGCAATGGCAGGACTATTAATAGAAGCTACAGCAGCACCTATGGTAATAAGATCTTGACCGAAATCATGATTGGGATCCCACCATTGATAGCCATTGATGTCGCCTGGGCTGTACGGATCATCCAAGAAAGATGGAAGTAATGATGCAGAATCCTCAAGCCAATCCAAGATATGATCTTGGGATGGATTTGGTTCTGCTGATTCTTCAAGTGTCATATATGAATCCTTAGCTTGAAGAAAAACTCAGTTTAGACAAGGGTTGAGAGATATGGAGTTTGTTTGATGATCATTGACCAAATGAAAGAGAAACGATGGTTATACTTTTGTGTTTCATTCATGACATCGTTAAAAACATAAATAATAATAATAATTAATGGGGGCAGTGATGCAGGTTTGGAAGTGGACGGTAAAGGGCATATTGAAGTGTCTGGTGTGCTGTTTTATTTGGAAGATGCGATGCTTTGTTGGGTTTAATGTAATTAATTAAGGTTTTTTTATTTGTTTAATTAAGGGTGTAAGAAATGTTGGGAGCTTTGTCTATGTCTTGCTTTTCATTTTCTCTTGGATCGATCTCACCATTGGTTGATATCAACAAATGAAACGACAGATTGAGAGACGGCAAACTCTGTTTCTGCTTTTTTTTTTTTAAATTATTAAATTATTTGATTCCGCTTTTACTTTTTATATTAAGTTTGATAATTTATTTTTTTCCGATTAAATTATAAAATAAAAACCTAAAGGTTGTATACTTTATTAAATTTTTTTATATTTAAAACTTAATCTTAATATTTTTATTTTTAGAAATTTATTTCTTTTATTTTTAATTTTTAATTTAAAATTCTTTTATTAAATGTGCTTACATGACATTTTTAAATTAGAAAGATATTCACTTAGTATTTGTGCAAAAAAAAATAACACTATAATTAATATTTTAATTAGAATAAAATATTTAGATTAACTAATGACATTTTAAAAATTAAGGTGTCAAAATTAAAGTATAAAAATTTAATTTGAAGTTTGAATGAAATATGGAAATTGAATTTTAACTATTATTATATAATTTTAAAAAAAATAAAGAGATTAAAGCTAAAATTTGTTTAAAAAAAAAAAAGGAAGGACAGCTTTCATCAAAATATTCCATCTATTAAAGTAATTTAAATTATTTTACATTTAATTTTTAAAGTAATTAAGAAGGGCAAAGTTAAACGTAAAAAATGCTTTGATGTGTGACTGAATTTTTTTTAGTAATTTAATTTTAGTTGTTTTTGGTATTCAATAATATTATCTTGATTGGATATAATATTATTTAGCTGAGAAGTAAAAATTCATTAAATTGGTATAAATTGATTGAATTAAATTAAAAAAATTGATAAATTAATTTTTATAATTTTTTATTTTTTAAAAGTTTTAAATAATTACTTGAATTCACCCGTTGAACTTACTGGTCTGATTCCAGATCTCAAGAAGTAAAAATACTGTCTTTAATTACTTGCACTAACCAAAGGTGACTTTCAATGACACTCCAATTGAAAAATTAAACACAATAGAGCCTCCATTTGCACCGGAGGATCGGTGAATTGGAATCTAAGGTTTTTAATGGTAGCACTAATTAAGTAATGGTTAATTAATCCAATGGGTTTGTCCGTTTTAATATAAAAAATATTACAAATTCATAAAAAAAAATAAAAATTCGATTCAACTGTTGATTCAATCGATTTTTTTTTCAAGTCAATTAGTTTGTATTGATTCTCAAGTCAACTAATTTAATACCTATCTCTAGATTGATATCCTCATCGATTTACGGTCCAACCAATTTGACCAATTGAATTTAAATTTTAATGGCAAGAGAAAAAAAAATAATCAAATTTACCCCTCACTTGTATTTTACTTTATTATTTATAATTTGTAAATTATTTAACATCCCTATAATTTATTTAATTAGTTTTAATATATCCTTTTTATTACTTAATATATTTTTAATATGTTTAATTATTATTTAACATAAATACTTCTAATTTATTTTTTTGAGCAAAAATACTTCTAATTTATATTTTATTAATTTATATAAATAGGAATAAAATTTTTTAATTGTTTATTATATATGGATATATATATTAATTTAAGTTCCTTCATGTTTTTTTTTAATTTTAATTTCATCTCACCATTGCATTTGAATCTAAATACATATTTTACTATTGATTTTAATCTCACCGTTACTGTATTCAATTTCACTACTACAATAATTAATTTCATCATCATCGTTGTTTTTAATTTGATTGAAATAAATTTTATTACCTTAAAAGCAGCTTAAAAAGGCGAAAATGGTGGTGCAGAAAGGTGTCATGGCACCAATAGCTTGGTTAAACAGCACCGGGAAGTGTTCCCACTCCGACACACAACGGAGAAACAAAATATAACGTTGAGGCAAAGATGTCGAGAAACTGCTTCCTTCACAAAATGTGTTGCCTTGGAATTATTTTCATAAAGTTTACGTTACGTAACTATGAAGGATTGTGAGAAAGATCGGATAACGGTAGGCATAGACCTTAGGTTGCTCATCCTTTTCGTTGTTTATGTCAGCCCAAAGTTAGGTGGTAGAATCATTTGTAGCATTACTAATTCGATTAAATAAATTATTAAAAATTTAAAAATAAAAAATTAATTCAATTAATTTTATTAGTTTGAGTCAATCAATTTATATGGGCTGTAGGTCAATCTATCTGATGACTCTCTTTAGATTGGTATCATGATCACTTTCGAATTCAGTCCAGTTTGAATAACTATAGTTTTGAGATGATAGTAAAGATAGTAACTCTTAAGCTCAAAGACTCAAACCGATAAAATAGGTAGATGCTGAAGGTTAAATTTATTAAGATTTTTAGAACTAATATCAAATGTTACATTAGCATCCCATTATGGGACCAAATTTATTTTAATGTTGGAATGGCTACAACTTTAATTTTATTTAAACAATGGTATAAAAATTGAGATTTTTTTTTATATAACTAAAATAAGAGCATTTTTAAACTTGAGTGACATTTTTTGTTATATCATTTTAAGACACGATAAATTAATATTTTTTTTAACATTTGAAATTACAAAAATTATGGTAGTGTTAGTTTAGTAAATGATGGGTAGAACCAAATCCATCGGAACTAAAAGACCTTGTTCAATGCTTTTAGCACGCACAAGTGCTGAAAATCACATTGGCATCTTCGTAGCTCGTGCCTTCGAGCTTGCCAATTTTACAGATGTAAGCAATGGGTTTTTTTACCTATATATTATAACATTAAAAAAAAATATATTGAAATGGTATGTTAAAAAGATTATGTATCAAAATGGTACATCCAAAGAGGTGGAGGGTGGTGCATAGGCGGCACCACCCTAGAATTCTGACATATTTCAGTTAAAAAATAATATTTTAATAGTGGTGCCAAAGTGATAGGCGGCACCACTTTTTCCAGCCAAATTGATAGGCGACATCACTTTGTCCAGCCAAATTGATAGAGGGCACTACTTGCCCAGAATGGTATATACGCGGTATTTTATATCGAAGGGGTATGATGCTTATCTAATAGGTGGCACCAGTGACCCCTATTTGATAGACCTCGACGCGGCGCACGTAGCCGAGTTCCCGGAGTACCCTGAAATACTACCTGCTCACCGGCTGGCCGTAGATTTCGATCCTGAGAAGTTGTTCATAGGCCAGAGATTCGAAAGTAAGGAAGAGTACGTATTTACTATTAAGCGGTATAGCATGAATATATCAATGGACTACAAAGTCGCAGTGTCTAAATCGGCATTATATATTGGGGAGTGTTGGAAGTAGGTGGAAGGCTATAATTGACAGGTACGAGCTGCATTTATTCAAAAGTCGCAAATATGGTAGATATGAAAATTTGTTGGGCCTCACACATGCACATCAACACGTATGACAAAAGATTATCGAAAACTTGATTCCAAAACTATCTGTACGTGTATCATACCAATGGTGAAGGACATGCCGACCATTAAAGTTTCGGTACTAATTGCCGAAATGCAGGTACGATTCCAGTATCGAGTATTATACTGAAAGGCATGGATAGCTAAAAAGATGGAAATGGAGCAACTGTACGGGGATTTTGATGCGTTGTACAATGAGCTACAGGGATGGATAGTCGCTATACGGGAGTACGTACCGGGGGCTGTCATTGAGTTACAGACACGACCTTATTACAGCCAGGATGACCAACTACAAACGGGAAAAAGAATTCTCCATCGGATGTTCTGGACTTTTGATCTATATGTGTATGCATTTCCCCACTGCAAGCCATTTGTGCAAGTAGATGAGACTTGGCTATAGGGAAAATATACACAGATCCTACTTCCTGCGATTGCTCAAGACGCGAACAAGAACGTGCTCCCGATAGCATTTGTCATCGTAGATAAGGAGAACATGGAATCGTGAGAATTTTTTCTTACCAACCTGCGGAGGTATGTTATTAGAAACGATAATATTTGCATCATCTCCGATAGAGAGAAATGATTAATTGCAGCCATTAGGCGTTCCGGTGTGCCCTAGAGATCTATTTACTGCATTCGACACATCGCGTCTAACTTCCGTCAAGATTATAAAAATGCAGACTGGCAGAGACAAGTTGTGAGAATGGGTAAATGATAACCTTATCTTTTCAATATAAGTTTTAATGTTTTAAGGCAATACTGTAACTTATTTTTTTGTAATACATATACAGCGCATGAGCTAGAGCCATACATTTTTTTCCAAAGAACGACTCGACTTGAGAGTGACATTGAGGGTCGAACGAACACATCTTTCTGATAATAGTTGGGTACCATGGAGTCATGGCAATGGGCTCAAAGTTTTAATGAGGGCTTTCGCTATGGTCATATGACCACAAACTTGGTAAAGGGGATCAACTCTGTGTTTTTAAAAACACGACATCTTCCTATTTCATCTGTCTTCTCGGCTACATTCTACAGGTTGCCTACCTTCATGCCAAGAATGGGTCAGCAACAAGTCAACCAGATGGAGGAGGGACACGTGTTTGTCGAAAATGTTAGGGATGTAATGGTTGTAAACCGTCGGATGGCGAAGTCGATGAATGTAGAAGTATAGTCACGACTTCTTGAAATGTTTTGACTTACAGAGACTATCGGTCGTCGACCCGGTATACCACCTAGGTCCTATGGAGTTAATCTCCGAAACAGACGGTGCAATTGCAGGAGGTTCCAAACACTTCATTATCCATGTGCACATGTCGTGGTAGCGTGTGCTAAAATCTCACTCAATGTTGAACAATTTGTCGATGATGTGTACACTCTCAAGCACACGTTGCGTGTCTGGGAAAATGAGTTCCCCATCCTACTTGAGAGGTGCCTCCGACGACTTTCTAGCTTGTTCCAGACAAAGGGTTGCGTAGGAATCCGAAAGGTCATCCACAATCGTTTAGAATCCATGATGAAATGGACATTAGGGAGACATCCGACAGTAAGTGTTGTGGATTATGCAGATTAGATGGTCATAATCGGAGTAAATACCCGCAGCAAAACTACCATATTGGACAATTGTCACGATCGGGTAGGAATTGAGCTTATGTAATCCAATGTACCTAATTTATATTATAAAGTTTGTTTCAAGTTTTAATGTTGTAATGTATTTAATTTATATTACAAAGTTTGTTCCAAGTTTTAATGTTGCAATGTTGCAATTAATCTAATTAAATAAATACAAAGATTGTCTTTTTCTTAATTTATATTTTTTAGAATAAAAAAATACAAACTTTGTAATATTTAAATTGCAAGAAACCCCTAAAATTGATGGTTTGATGTTGTGGTCTTAAGGGTATATTTCTGCGGGGGTCGACGTTCATGTTGTGGATGATCGCGGCGATTAACATTCTTTTTAGTCGCAGTTAGGGGTGTATGAAACACCGAAGAAAAATCATATACCCCGAATGCCATTGATGAACTTGAGCCCGGAGGAGTGCTATACTGCGGTGGATACGACCCAAGAGGAGTGGAGTAATATGGTGGATACGGGTCGAGTGGAGTGCTGTACTGTGGTGGTACTAGACTAAATATATCAAACCTGAAATGATATCTGTTTCCTGACGAGCCCGGGAAATAATCATTGATCCGTAATTTCGAATGATAAGAACTATTACCGGAATGTGTATGCGATCGCTCGGGCTCGGGCTCTGGCTCTGGCTCGGCCTCTATATCGAGCACTGGCTCGTATGCCCCAAGTCGATGCATGTGCAGAGGGGCTACAGTTGACTACCCACTAAGTAAATATGATTTTCCAGTACTAGAGTACCATTGTATGTACTCTAACGATGGTTGCAAGTCGGAAGAAATATCTATCTGAGGTCTCCGTGCCATCCGATTGTCCCACACTGCAATATATTTCTGGTGCATAACCTCCCAATTATTTCCATGTTTTCCTCTCTTGTTAATCCCGTGAATCTTCCCCAATTGCATTGCCGGAGTCGGGATATACTGGATGCAACCTAACTTCCGAAGTACTCGATCCTCGTTATACCACTCGACTGTTTGGAAATTGATAATTGGTGCATCAATACACCACAGGTGAGAATGAATGTGGCCAGACGAGGTATAACAGCCGCAATTTCTAGTTTTCGGTACGACATCCAGATAAATTACACGATTAACAACATGGTTAAAATTTAACACGGTTCGAGTAAGATATACAAAGTAATTATATGTCACGGATATTGAAATAGCTTACTCCTTCCTTGGCATGTTGTTCAATCATCAGATGATATATCGGGACAGTGTACAACCTATCAATACCTGGATAAGAACTTCATCTACAAAAACAAATTACATGTTAGAATAGTATCGTTAGAATAGTATCGTTAGAATAGTATTATTAGAAAAAAAAATGTCAATTAATTGCTATAACAAGTTAAATTTTATCACCTGTTTACTGGTGGAAATACGTATGCTTGGTGCCTAACCGATGCCAAGAATGACATCTGATAAAGAGCTCATGGCTGCAGCAATATAAGGCATCCACCTATGTCTACGGCATCAGGCTTTGTCGTCCGACAAAGCTCACGATACAATACAGCCAGAACTGTGGAACCCCAACTATACGAGCGAGCATTCTGCAAATCAATTAATAGGGGTAAATATATCAAATGAACCCTATTGTTGTTCACATCCGGCATTAGTACACCCCCTATAATATGCATAATGTACGCTCAAGCTGCGCACATCACCTCCTGCTCAGTGACATTAATTGATAAATGTTTAAAATTGGCTTTCAGCCATGAAAATCTCAAACTCGTAAATTTGGACTTAGCATCGTTGGGCAAGACTCCTAGTAGGCTATAACAAAGGGCAGCCGACTCAGCTATTGTACTTACACCCGTTACGGCACTCCCGTCGATTGGGAGCCCAAGTTGCAATGCAACATTTTCCAGAGTGATAGCGCACTCCCCACACGGAAAATGAAAAGTATGGGTCTCCGGGCGCCAACGCTCAACCAATGTAGATATTAAATCGTACTGCAAATCAAACATCCGGATCAATGCTATTGACCCGAATCTAGGTAACTCCAAGTATGACATCAGTCGTTCATCCGGGGAATATCCTAAACCATTCACTCGACCCCTCAATGCGCGGTACGGACCCTGACACTATTAAATTACAGAAAATAATTATAACAACATTATTTATTTCCGTAAATGACGTAGAACTTTTTTTAAGGGAACTCGTGATTAACAAATAACAATATATTACCATATTATTAACTGTGTTTGATATGTGACCATCGTTCTTAATCAATAAACCCATTGTGATACCTGCAATTTTAAAACCAATTTCGGTAATTAATTTTAAAGTTTGATGCATTTTAAATATTTATCAAAATACTTAAATTTTATATATTACTTTTAATTACAAAAAATATCAAACAGTTTTGTCCACATCATATTTTTTGCTATACTACATTAACAAAATAAGTATATCTTATAAATTTCAACTCAAACTCCAACTCAATAGTCCCATTCACAAATTCCATCTCAATGGTTTAATCTTTTACCTACATAAAAAACAAAAAAAAAATATATATTAAAATAATAAAAATAATATGCCAATAAAAAAATACAACAAAAACATAACATAAACTATCTCAATATAATAAATACGAATATTTTTATTATTATTTTGAAATGATAATAAGTAAAATGTATTGGTTTAAAATTAATATATATATAATAACATGCCAACTTAATTATTGTCAAAAAATATAATTTTTTTTTTGCATAGAATGATTCAAAAGAAATTTTATTTATAATATTTATAAAAAACATAAAATAAAATTAAAAAACATAAACTCTTATTCTCAATTATAAAATCTTAAAAAATTAGAATATATAAACTATTATTCCTAATTTATCTCATAGATTCCAACTCAATGGTCCCATTCACAAATTTCATATGAATGGTCTCATCTTTTAGCTACATAAAAAATAAAAAAATTATATTAAAATAATTAAAATAACATGCCAAATAAATTACATAAAAAATAAATCTAATCAACTTAAAACACATATAACAAATAAATTACATAAAAAAATAAAACATTATTTGTTCATAACATAAATAGGCTTTTTTACTTCAATAAACATTAAAAATAAATTATGAATGAATGAAAATATAAAATAAATACAAACATACCTTAATAGCTCTTTTTAACCAAATAATACCTTACAATAATAAAATTAAAAATTAAATCTGAATTAAATCAACAATAATAACAACAAAAATAAATTAACATTAATTTATAACAAAAAATATATATATATTTTCTTAAACACCTAATCTTCCCTAAACAACAGACTCTCATTTCCTTTTCTATTTATTTATTTTTTCCTTCTCTTTCTCCTTCCCTCTGTCTATTATGCTTCTCTTTTTTTCTTTCATTTTCCCCTTCCCGCCCTCTCCTTCTTCTTCTTCTCTTCTTCAAAAACTTTTTTCTCTCTTTTGACAAAAAATGGGACATTGGGGACCTTATAATGGTCCCTAAACACACAACTCACGGGCTACAAATATGACCCGTCCCATCGCCTGACAACCGTAGGCCGATGCCGCCTATAGAGATGGCATGACTGGGGGTGATGCCTCTGCACTAGGCGGTGCAGCCTCTCCAGCAGGCATGACCCCTGCCGCTCAGTTGTGCTGTCCCATCTATAACAGCGGGTCGGGTTTTGAGTCGGAATTTTTTTCGTATACGAGTCATATTTGACCTGTATTTTCTTTAAGTGTTGCCTATTAAGTTGCTTTCACCATTTTTTTTTAAGTTTAGTTTTGTCAGAATTTTAAGGTGGTGCTAGCTATGTACCACTGATCTCCATCTGTTTGGATGTACCATTTTAGTACATAATTTTTTAAACATACCAAATTTATAATTTTTTAAACATACCAAATTTGTAATTTTTATTTTATTCGAAGATGTGGATGAATGGCATCTAAGAGCATCAAGGGTATCGGGCGCCAGGAATAGAGGTTATAATTTACTTTTAAGCTTATATCAGAGGATGCATGATCATCCTTGTTTTTTCTTGTTTTTAGTCCCAAGATTTAGTTAGTTAACACCGATTCAGCCACTGTTTCTTTTTTTAAAAATAATAATATAAATGAAGGTTCTGAAGAAAATATATAATATAATAAAATTTATAAAGCCATAGAATAATTTATATAGATGCATAAATGACACGGATTGTTATGTCTTTTGAATGTGGGATATGATGTATAAGGAAGTGATTTTCTAGTCTCTAATGGTTGAGCAGTCCATTAACTGGCGGATATGGCAGAATAAGCCTCTACTCCAAGGGTTGCTAATCTGCTATTTTTTAAGGCGGAAAGTTGTTTGTGAAGTTGAGTGTTAGGGGTTTAGTATAATTTAATTAGATTTTTGGGTTGTCGGATAAAGCAACGCAACAAGATTGTTCCAATTGTTTCAACGCAGGGTGCAAATGAAGGTGGAATACGACCTCAAAGGCATACACAAGCATAAAAATCGCACTCAACAAATTCTCCCCAAGAACTCATAATTACCCAGAAACACCTGCATCTCTTCCTCCATCATCATAATTCAAAGGCATCGTCGTTGACAAATAACTCACCTACTCTTCTTCCACACGACACCACCACTCACCCCCGGGCCTTGGAGCAACTCAAAGTGCAAAAGCAGTATTCGACTTACAAAAAAAGAAACCTAAGCAACGTGAAAAAACCCATAGGAATCTCACTACCCTCAAGCCACGAAAAACCATAACTAAAAAAAAAAAAAAAAAAAACCACCATAAAATTTTCAAAAATGGATATTTTAATATGTTTGGAAACCCGATCAAGTGGAGGAGAAGGAAACAAAGTTCATTATTTACAGAAAAAATGGTGATCTCTACACCCACTCCGTGCATGACTTTAGCACCACCGCTGCACGTTTGCCAAAAATCGCAACAACTAATGAAAGGTTGTCACGTACTCCATGACTCATCATAACCCTTGTAAGACATGTAGCTCAAGTAACATCCAGCGATAAAAGCATGTAGGCCCAAACCTAAGGTGGTTCATAAGACCGAACACAACAACATAGACACTAGGATCCATAGCCTAACCATAACTCAATCCAAAGCAAAATAAGAAGAAATGTCTTTCACTAACAATCTTCCCATAAACAAAGTTGGAATAATCCTCAACACAATTATTCTCAGACATAAAACAAATGAAATTATGCTCAAAAGTATAATCTTATCTCGGAGCATATCAATAGTAGTGAATTTGAGTAAAGGTAAACTTTTCTCATTGGACAAAAAGAAAAATTTGTTAACTCCAATCAATATATCTTTTATATCCATTTTAAGATTCATGAATATTGATCCTTTTAATATTTATAATTGTCCCTCTTAATAATATTATTTTTAAAATCTAAACTCGAACATTCCTCTTAAAAATGTAATGCAACTTACAGTTATAATTGATACATATTAGTTAAGATAAATTTTAACATTTATTTACTCTTATAATACTTCTAATTTTTTATGCACACATAATATACACTTGGTTCAAAGTGGATTGTTGTGCATTCGATTCAATCTCCTTGTTCGAATTATTATATCAAGCAGTTCTTGGTCTAACTGATTCGATCGGCTAGTCCAGATCCAACAACTATAGTGAAGATTAATTCTTATGATATCTATTGATATACTTTTAAGGGTGTATTTGGTTTACCAAATATTAGATTATGTATTGTAATAAGATTATAGAAATGTAAAATTATGGATGGAATATAAGATTAATTTGTTTGGTTTATTTGACTTTGATTTAAATTTCATATGATTAGTTGACTAAATGTAATATTACAAAAAAGCAAATATTACTAAGTTATCTTTATTATATGATTTTTTTTCTATAAGTTTAACATTTTTTAATCTTAAATTTTTCAAAAAATAAGAACTTAAGAAATTCATTTGATTACACTTTAAGTTTATCATATGAATTCAATTCAACAACTGATAGTTTATTTAATATGAAAAGAGAGGTGAAACTAAAATTCATAATATAATTTTCCAAATTATCTATCTTATTAAGGGTTTATATATATTTTTTAAATAGTCTGAGTTGTTTTTAAAACTGTTAATATTTATGTCAATCTGGGTTTTGTTCAGGGGCGAAGCCAGGGGCTGGTATGGGCCCGGCCCCCTAAAATATAAAATTGCTATTTAGGCTCTTAAAATTTTTTAAAAATTTTAAATTAGTAAAGGTAAAATTGTACTTTGGCCCCCCTAAAATTATAAAAATTTAATTTAATCCTTTATAAATTATAAAGATATAAATTATAAAAAATTAAAATTTCAGCCCCTAAAAAATTGTTCTAGCTTCGCCCTAGTTTTGTTGGGTAATTAATGTAAGCTATTTTAAGCTTATTTATTAAACTTTTATGTAAGATAATAAAAAAGTGGAGACTTTTATTTCAAAAAAAAAAAAACCATATAAAGAAAATAACTTTACAAAATTTACAAATAAAGCTATAATAATTTACATTATTAAACAAAATCCAAATTGCCATAAACATTAACATTTTTAATAAAAGAACCCAAACTGGTTTTTGGGAACCCCAAATCATACTAATTAGAACATAAAATTTAAATCTCTATTTTATTATTTTTACTTTCACTTTTTCTTTTTATATTAAAAGCAAATCAAATTCTCCAAAATAAACCAATAAAATGTTGTTGAATTGAATTTATATGATAAAATGATATAATAAAAAATGAATTTTCTAAATTATTATAATTATATGAACAATTTAAAACTAAAACATATTTAACTTACAAAACTAAAAATTCTTTAATACAAGCACTTTAGTAAAATTTGTTTTTAGATGATAGTAAAATTTTATATTCCGCACGTAATTTTACATTCTAAACGTTATTTAAGATTGGATGAACTAAACACTTTTTATATCACAACATTTTAATATTAATTAAAAGTAAAATTACGAAATGATGAAAATACTTAAAGTTTAAATATTATAGTATGATTTTAGAACATAACTAAAGATTCTATCAACCAAACCCCCGCTTAAAAAAGAAAAAAATAATAAATATTTAGCAGCTTTGCAAAATGAGATGGGCACTCATTTCAAGGACAAAAGAGGTGGAGACAGCAAAAGGGCATATGTGCGTGCATGAAGTCAGTACTATTACTCAGTAGTCACCTTCTTTCCTTTACGTATATATACAATAATATAATACGATAAATGTATACCCAATACATCAATATAAATGTAGAAACACATAATAACATTTTATTAAAAACCCTCAATATCCCAATAACCATTTTTAAAAATAAATAATATTAATAATTAACAATGAATACATAAAATTTATACACTAATAATGTATATCATAATATTACTGGTATTTCTCTATTTGTTCTTTTTCTTTTATAGATTTTTTGTGTGTGAAGATGTCAGACAGATTAAAAGCAGCAACAGCAGCAGAAGCAGAAGCAGAAGCAATAACCCCCCTATTTCAGAGAGCTCTTTAGATTGAGTCTTGTTTGTTCTTCTTATTGTTCCATCAGAGAATCATAAGATAAAATAATCTTTTTGGGGTTCGTTTTTAGTTTTTTTCAACTTTTAAAGATGATTAGTGCCAGAAATAAGTACCTTTTCACTCCAAATCAATGGCAAGAGCTTGAACACCAAGCTCTCATCTTCAAATACATGGTTTCAGGAGTTCCTATCCCACCTCAACTTCTTTATTCTGTCAAAACAAGCTTTGATTCTTCTTTGGCTTCACACCTCTTCCCTCACCAACCCAGTAAGTATCTGAAAAAAAAAAAAAAAAAAAAAAAAAAACCAAATTGGAGTTGCACTACTTTTTGTATGTGAGTTACACTTTTATTGTTGAATGATTTTGGTCAAAAAATTAAAATGATGGTGCCTTGTGGTGGTTGCAGCAGGGTGGGGCTGTTTTCAGGTGGGTTTTGGCAGAAAACCAGACCCAGAGCCAGGGAGGTGCAGGAGAACTGATGGAAAAAAATGGAGGTGCTCCAAAGAAGCTTACCCAGACTCCAAGTACTGTGAGAGGCACATGCATAGAGGCAGGAACCGTTCAAGAAAGCCTGTGGAAGCTAATTCATCATCATCATCATCATCAACAGCACCACCAGCACCACCAACAACAGCAGCAGCTTCCATCCTTTCACCATCTTTCCCATCAATCAACAGTAACCTTCCCACTTCAAGTTCTCTCTCGTTTTCTCCTATGGCTACTGAAAACTTCACCCATTTCGACCCCTTTCTTTATTCTCATTCTTCTACGAGACTTCATGGTTCAGGCTTATCAGTTCCATCTCATCATTTCCTAGACTCTGGAACTGGAATTGATTACCCTCAGACTGATAAACTTTACAGGTTTCTTTTTTATAGCTTAAAAGTAGATTAATTGAATAACCTTTTTCTTTACTTGGCCATCTTTCTGTAATACCAGTAAAGAGTTGTTTTGTTCTTTATAAATAGGTATGTTCATGGAACAAGGGAAGGTGTTGATGAAAGATCTTTCTTCCCTGAAGCTTCAGGGAGTGTAAGAGTTGTACCTGATTCTTATCAGCCACTGACAATGGTCCAAAGCTTTGGTGACAACAATGGTTCAAAGCAGGGGCAGCAATGCTTCGTTTTAGGTACTGATATCAAGTCAGCTAAGCCAATCAAGCTAGAAAAGGATGAAGGAACTCAAAAACCAGTCCACCAATTTTTAGGGGATTGGACACAAGGGAACAACAATGGTTCTTGGCTTGATCTTGCATCCAATTCCAGGGTCCAATCAGGCAATTTTTTTCAATTTCACCCATCATTTTTGGTTTTTTCACATCTAGTACAAATGTTTGTTTGTCCATTTGCTCACACCGGATCTTTTTGGTTCCTGCAGATAGTTGAGGTCTCAATAATGGAATCAATAAAAGCACTTGAATGAAGGGTCAATTTCAATACCTTAGCTGTTGAAATTGTGGCTAGGATTGCTTTGTTCTGAAAAAGTTGTGAAAAACCAAACAATGTAGGGCCAGTGGAAGATTTATCTATTTGTTGCTGTCACCCACTCTGATAACCTACTTTTTATCTTCTTCCCTGGAGGAAACATGTTTCGAATATGTAAGACTTCGTTTCTTTGACTACAGAATCGCCCTTATGAAGTAAGATATTTCCTTTTAGGTTTCTGCTTTGTATTATAAATAAATTCCATTGCTTTATGGCCCATAAAGCATGTGAAATCAGAACTTTTTTTCTAAGCACTGTATGCTATGGACATTGTATTGCTCATCATATATTCCCAGCACTGAAATTTATAACAATTATTGCTAAAAACTTTTCCTGAAACCAAGATAAGCTAGCAATAGATAAATATTAAATAAAATTACAAACAGAAACCCTTTGGCTTGAACTACAAACCAACCATAATGAGTTGAACAATTAACATAAGCTGATTTTGAATACCATCAATAATATTGCCTTCCTTGTGTGAAAGTAGTATCTGCTACAGAAGAACCCTTGTTTCAGAGATAAAGCTGGAAAAGGCAATATTAAAAAGGATGGTTCTGAAAGCACTATGCATAATGAAGAATTTTAGGTATATTTTACATAGCTGACAGCTTTTATCTCAGACTCTCAGCAGATCCCATAGTCTCAAGACTTAGCCCCATGCCATAGAACAGCCATAATTAACCACCAGTTTACCATCAAAACCAAAATTAGGAAAAATGCAAAGGCAGATCTGGTTATAGTAACAGATAAACATCAACAAGGACAGCTAAGCAATAAAATTTCCATGTAGTTTGTGTATTTTGAAATTTTGTTAGGAGATGCAAGCAAGTAATGGGGTGGCATCCACTTAAGAAAAAGAATTCATTTCATTTTTCTGTGATCATGCAAGAAGTGAAGAAAAACTCTCATCATCTCAATTCCATTGTCCAATAGGTGATATGTAGAAATGGTGGATACTGAATACAATAGATATAATGTGTAAGAGAATCTATTTTCAATGCAATGACCATTTCTGTCAGAATACTCAGACCAATCTAGTGAGCCTGTAAAATAATGGACCATTTCATGTGAAAATTCATTCGATTCTGCCATTATGGGCCCAAATGTCAATTTCAGATAAAAGGAAATGGTTGCAGAGTTGATAAACAATTATCTCTATACATTAAGGCACAAAAATCTAGAAAAAGCATATGATATATGCCCAAGTTAATGCCCTGAAGTAGGAGGTAGATTGATTTTTGTCATTGTCATGTATAAATGAAAACCATCTTGCGTCTGATGATGACATATTCACATAAAAGAATACAGTCCAAAGCTAAATATCTTTGCTATTTCCTATTCTGGTTTGTGTTTACAGGGAGAAAAAGCTAGTCATGAAAGTAAATATGCAAGTCAGTTCCCTCTTTAAAGAATCTATAAATGCTCTAAAAGAGTTAATCCTAAGACTAACATCAGCAAGAGGAAGTATCTAAGTAGTACAACTTACATTAAATAGGTCAATCACCAATTTATCTGCGTTCGGTGAGAAGGCGCTGTTGACATACACTAACTACAAAACAAGAGCTAAGAAATTAGTACTTTGCAAGCAACAGATTGAAGTATAGATGAAAATAGATTACCAAGGTATCCCAGTGCAGTGCCGGCGTAGAAAATCGATTACTTTAGCAAATTGGTCAGTTCCAGGTATCTGTGGAGATGCATTACATTTTATAACCACCATTACATGCGAGAAGAGTTTGAATGAGAAAATATAGCCTCAAAAAATGGATAGTGTATACTATTTTCACACGGAAAACCTGAAAGATTGGATTAAAGTATACACTAAGAACATAATCTAAGAGAGTGTTTCAAGTGAAGCACAATCACAAAACTCCAATTGCACCATCAACTAAAACCCGTACAACTTATGCCGATTGAATACTGCTTCTGTTGCAGCAGCTTCCTGAAAGTTGGGGTTTGAGTCTGTGTAATATTCCTCCAATTTAATTATTAGGATTTGGAGGTTGATGGATAGTTTAGAAAATGTATAAAAAAAAATTGCAACTTATTTTTGCGCAAGCTAAACTACCTAGTGAAACAAGTTCATCAGGTTAGCAATTGCTTTAAATAATTTTGAAGCCATTCATCTGGACAAGTTCGAATTCTAAAGTACTATATCCGAGTACCAGTTGTTTCTCAAAGCAATTAAGTCAAGAAATTCAGAGTTCAATGAGAAAGCCCAAATTGCCAAAGCAAAAAGGATCTCCCGATTACAGTGTACATAGTGTAATTAGAACTAATAACAATACCATTCAAAACATAATTAGAAGATGCCTGATTTTATAAATTCAAGCAGTTTTTGTCTTGTATGATATGTGTTATATTTTCATTCGTGACAAGACATATGGTAAAATTAGAAGATGTTTGAACAAGTAAGATCACCTATAAGCTCACCCTCTTGAATGGACTATCCAGACAACGAATAATTTAATCTCCAATTAAATTTTAGTTCAGGTTCGAAACAAATTTTTTTTAAGAGTCGAGATTGAATTGCCGGTAAAAATCTGCCCCGCCCTACCCATTACCATCCCCAAATAAAACAAACCTTGAATTACTATTGGATTTCTGCAAACTGTTGGGTTTCTACTGCGATACTTGTCTAGTTTGATTATCACATTTTAGGAAACTTAAATGATTTCTTCTAAAATAAATAAGTTAATGTTCTTTGAGTGATAATAATTTTGGAGGTTACTGTTGGCTTCCCGCCAGGACTTTCAACAAATAATCATCCAGAAAAAATATTTTTTACTGTTCGAATGGTTTTTTTACTAATTGATAATTACCGACAGGTATCATTTTGCATACAAATCCTTATTCAAAATAAAATTACTGTACAAGAGTAATTTTTTAAAAATATTGATTTAAAATTCGATAATTTCACGTTAAGAATAACATGTGATTAAATAATATCATTTTTTATTAACAAGCTTATTATTTTTATTAACATTTTCAAAGTTTCGAGTTTGAGTTCCATAAATAAAGAAAACAACATTGAGAAAACTTTAGCTGCCCATTTAGGAGTTTGACTTGGCTTAACTCGGATTTAATCGGGACCAATGTGATTACCAGATAACTAAAGGTCGGAGACCAAAAAAAAAACCGTTTCTTTTGAATCCAATATATGGAAACTCAATCACTGAATCAATGTGCTTTTGACAACATATATATATATTGTCTAAAACCCAAATGAGGGATCAACTACAATCATGACAACTAACCTAAATCCAGTTACCAACAGAAATCATGAATAGAAAATGATAAATTAGATGATCAAATGGTGTAAATCATTTCTAACAGTTGTACTTCCATCATGTCTCTGATACTTACCAAGTAATTACAACCTTTTCTTTTTGTCAATCCACTACAGCTTAAAAGCTTCAGTTTTAACTATATATTATAACCTGCAAAGAAGGCAGTTCACAAGGCTAGTTACGAAATGAATGATTCTAATAATTGACTATATCGACAAGAATATTTAAGGACATCATCGCATGATTTAAGACAGAATTGAACTGACGTAGGATGATTGAAGACAGCATCGATCCATGTCTTTAGGGAAGTTCAGCAGCTAGACATGATTCAGAATTGATCTCTATCTGGTTCATTAGACTAAAAAGATGACATTATAATGAGTTTACTAATACTGCTTCAAGCAGGTTGTCACAACTGTGAGTAAAGACGAGTAGCCAAATCCCCTCATTCGAAAGAAAATCAGAGTTTAGCCCATTTGACTGGTTGAATGAGCTTAACCACTCATTCAATTAGAATCACTACTCAATGAGTTAAGTAAGACAAGACAATTAAACGAGGCTTAAGAATCCCGGGAAAGATAGAGGCAAGACAAGCCCATTTCCATCATACCATGCCTGTATTTTTTCCTTCAAGCTCATAGCTCCACTACATGGAGAAGGTAGTAGACATGTGATACATCCTAGCATGGATTCCATATGCTCAACATGTACATAGATGAACAGACAATAAAATAAATACCTATTTGGAGACTGGCAAATGAAAGAGGAGACACTAAACCATTAGTTAAAGTGAATCACATTACTCACCTATGATATCCAGATAGACAGGCAGGTTGAATTGGGTCCGCATTATGAATGACAAATTCTGTCGGTTATTACCGAGTTATTTGCTGCAGCATTTGTGAACCAGCTGCTTGTGAAACCAACTGCTCAGAACCTGGCGAAGGTCTCGATAAATGGTTTGCACTGACTGGGTTACCAAGCCCTTGCCGTATCATTTCTTTAGGATTATTTGCATTTGTTTCAGGCTGTGATGATTCCATATGCGCTCGTACCTGATCAAGTAATTTGCATAAAAGAAGTTTTAATGCTGTAGGAGAGTAAGACATACTTTATGCTTTTGTCAAAAATTTCACTCACCATATCAAGACGCTTCTTGTGCAGGTCACCTGATAACTGCATGTTTTAAAAAGAAAATTCAGCATCGTCAAATGTGAAAGACAAATATCCAGAAACTATATTTTGACTACCAAAGAAAGGTGTTGAACTAAGAGTTCCTAACCCTGAAAAGGAAATTGGAATTCACATACATTGAAGACAATTCTATATCATAAACAACAAACAGAAATGCTTACTGGACTTGTTTGATTCCGCTCTTCACTTGAAAATCCAGGAACAGGCAATTTCCAGTTTCTCTCTGCAAATATCCCATGTATAACATCCATTATAGCTCCATTGGCTTCACTTAAAGTATGAAGAAACTAAAATAGGCTATCTTATGGGGCCTCGACATCTAAACTCTTTTGTCATACTGCACTATTGGAATTAAAGTAATACATAATTTATCAAAATTTACATAAGAGTGCATTGGAAGCAACTCTTGGAAGGAAAAGATTAAGTATGGATTATAGTAAGTTTCTGAAATTCTACTGACCACCAGCAACACGATGTATATAGTTGTAACTAGTAAGTGTAAGCTTAAACTTGTGTTTTCTTACTTATATGAAAACACAAAGTAACTTTGCATAATTATGTAAAAGAGAGAAATCAGAGAACAAAGGTTCATCACGGCAAACAATAGCTTGTATGACATGTTATGTATGGCAACCTCAAAACATGCAAAACCTAGATATTCCAAAATTTACCCCATCTAATAAAACGTAACAGTAACCAAATATCACAACATCAACACATAACTCTTCCAACTAAATGCGAAATAGAAAAACAAACCTAAATGTAGCAAGAGATCCCTGGACTCTAATGTTGACGATTTCCTATGCTTAGCCAAACTGCATGCAAATGTAGTCACCTGAAAACAAGTGAAAAGGTGCAAGCTCTAAACAAAGAATATTATTACTTAACAGCTGATGAACGTACCGAATGGAAGGACTAAGGAGGACACAGAGAAGAATAAGAAGAAAGACAGAAAAGGAAAAAAAATAAGACAGCAGTGAATATGGACAGTTTAATTGTATAGCTGTGAGTAATGGCTAGTTGCCACTAACTGATAGAAAAGCTAAAATTTGATTACAAAGTTACAAATTGAAACACTATTTCCGTACTATAACTATTCATAGAAATTTGTATAACTTAGATAAACTCAATATCTCCTAATCCATCCACTTTGAGCCCAAACATTCAGTTTCTCTTCAGGCTAAGCACAAAATATTGCAGGAAGAGATTCATGGAGCTCTTAAAGGATGTTCCAAAAATATTCAAGCTACATTTAACATCAACAATACCCCAAGGCTAACCATATGCCTATTGATACATGCACACGATATTGGGTTCAGGCTTTAGAATTAATTTTTATTATATATAAACTCAATATTGTATTTATCAGAAAATTTAGTTAAAATTACTTCTTGTTTAGACTAATTAGAGTTTTAGTATACTTAATAGTTTTATTTAGATTTATTTAGCTAGCCTATATATAAGATCTTTGCATTGTACACAATTTGAACAATTGTATTTCATTAATAAAGTTTTCAACTCTAGGAATTTGTTTATTGTGCAAGATTCTTTTCTTATGATTTTTAGTAGTTTTCTTCTCGATTCATTTTCACCCTTCAATTTGTCAAGGATTATCGAGGGTTGATTAGAGCCATTAATTGAGTTGTTTTCTTGATGGATTGATTAGAGCCATTAATTAAGTTTGTTGGGATTTATATCTCAAATGGTTCAACTGGACATTTATCCTTCTATCCATCATATCCCTCGGTTTATCATTCCATCTTCCACTTTACTTTAATCTATATTTTCATTATTTAATTATTATTTTGAATATTTTTTCACTTTGTTTTTTTTAATTTCTATTTCTTATTTATTTATGATTTTTATTTGTTCTTTTTTCTTAAATTTCTTCTTTTATTGTTTTCAATTTCTTTATTACTAAATTTGTTTATTTCTTCTTTTTAGATCAGATCCAACTCTTTCCTTTTCGAGTCGAACAACTTGAATTTGATCTTTCTTCTGCTTTCTTTGCTCCAATTCTGTATCATTTATACTTACAACATTTGAGCCTATGACATTATTTATTTTATGATTTGAGGTTAAGAACACCAAAAACTAAAAACTATGAATGACAGATGCATATACCCAAGCCATGACCCTAAACGCAGAAAGGCAAATATAAAGCCTTTAAAGTAGAGCCTTACAGAATCTATGAAGTCATCAGCAATCTCCAAAAGTAGATCTTCAACTTCTGGTTCAAGCTTACCTTGCGAATCAACCTAAGCACAGCCAAAAGATAATGTCACAATTCACCACAAAAGAAGAAAACCATCTGAACTAAGAAATAAGAATGAAAAAACAAAAAGTTAAAGGCAGGAAAAAACCTGTGAAACCAGATCCTGTATCTTTCTCTTTCCAAGAAGTTGATTGGTCGCCTCAGTTCCTTGGCTCGAGCTTCCCCCAGGTGTGGTTGTACCGGATGCAGTTGCATCAGGCTGTGATCCTGTCAAACTGAAAGTTTTCTGGCCTGCTGGTCCAGACATCCTAGGAGACTGCTGCTGTTGGGGTTGATGCAATGGTGGTTGTTGTGGTTGTAATTGTTGTTGAGCATGTTGCTGTAGCTGCTGTTGTTGCAGTAGTTGCTGTTGCTGCTGCTGCTGATGTTGCTGTGGCTGCTGCAATTGAGGATGCCCCATTTGTGACTGCTGTTGTACGAGCTGAGACAATTGTTGAGGGTTCAAGGACATAGGATTCTGGTGCAACTGAGAAGAAGATGCCAGTTGCTGTTGCAAGAGGACATGTGATTGCCTCTGAAGGCGGAGTGAGGGTGAGCCTGGGCCAGACATGGACGGCATTTGCTTCAACCACTGTTGCTGCAAGAGAGAGTTCTGCATCATACCTGCCTGTCCATTCTGAGCCAGCCCTGATAACTGAGAGTTGATGAAGGCTTGAGATGTTCTTGGTAAGCTTTGGACCTGTATTTTACAGAGTGGATATTGCATACTGAGATAACGCGTGCAAATTGATTGAAGACATTTTGAAACTTCATCACAGAACCACTTAAATATTGCTTACACACGGAAAATTTTCACAAAAGGAGGCAATGGCATAACAAGACAGGTCCAAAAATAAAAGGCAATTAAAGGGATACTCTTAACATATTTGGTTTTATTTTAGCTTATTAGCAGTTAAAACAGGATGCCATAGGTAATCTTGCATTTCGCCAGTATAGCCTAAGAAATTTAGGTCATCTCCAATAAAAGCATTTTGAGGGAATCAAACACAAATACTCATTAATCATACACCAAAAGATGTGCAATCATTTATCAACACTCAAATCTCTTTGCAGAAAATGTAAAAGCTGTTAAAACATCTTAGATAAGATTCTAATTCCGCCAAATTACAATAGAAAGAAGTGTATCAAACAATATGAATGGCTATTTAACTTCAAAATTATAGCATTCATTTCCAAGTCTTCACCAGCAGCTAAGATATTCAAAAATGATGAAGTCCATGCACCTTTACTTACACATTCAATTATCTTTGCATGTAAAAGGAAAGAAAGTTCAGATGAATGTCATGAAAGGTGATAAACATCCAGTTTTTGTAAGTTACAACTGAAGATCTCATTTTCCATTAAAAAAAAAAGTGAAGGAGTATGTCTCATAGGTCGTTCAAATTACCTCCAAGGTCTAAAGTCTAGGCCAAAAGAAAAATGTTGTTTGCCATGAGAATTTAAACATAGTTAACTATTAATATATACAATAGTGGAACTTTGCTAACAGTTGCTAAAACCCAATTTGGAATAACCTCAAAAAATTGTTGTCATGGTGGTACCCAAGGAGATGAAACAATTTCTGTTTCACTTCTTAGGTTTTATTCCTGTACATATTTCAGAAAGTATAAACAACCTAAATCTGAAATTGTCCAGTTACAAGAACACATAATTAGAATTTTTCTTGATCCAAGTTGAGCAGATATTAGGAATAGAAAAGAAATGTTTTCCAAAAGTAAAGACCACCATGATGCAAAAAGGCTAATCTTGTGAAGCGAATTGAAGTCTCAAAATTACATCACAAAGATTCTTTTACTAAAATAAATAGTAAATCTTTATACAAGTGTTGAATTTAACCTTCATGTCATTAGATAAACAAAATGAATGCCACCTACAGACGACAATGACTTAATAAAGAACAAAGAAAATGAAAGAGAAAAAGCATTAGTTTCTCTACTCACTAAAGGGAAAATGGTCAATACATCATCATCAGAAGAGACAATACCTGAGGAGATGTCAGTTGAGTTTGTTGTGATAACTGCTGCCTCATCTGTCCCTGATTTATCCGCTGTTGTGCATAAAGAGCTCCATTAGCCCTTAGTTGTGAGCCCAAATTCATCATCCCCATTGCCTGCATCCCTGGCAAAGATTGCCCAGTTGGGTTTCCTGGATGAAACTGAGATCCTTGCACCATTCCAGCTTTTTGCCTCGGCTACATCAAAAAACTCATTTGACTTTAGAATAAGCAAGATAAACATGAAACTAGTTAGAATTTTCTCTATTAAGCCCTATCTGGTAATATACTCTGCAATGGTTAGATTATTACCATTAAAATTTTCATTACTACAAATTTAAAATGAAAACTAAGTTTATTCCAAGACATCAACATAATCATATAACTTAGCTGGTTAAAAGACTAAAACATAATTTAAATTGCTCTGGACCCATTAGCTACTCCAAAATTCTGAAGGAGTAGAAATAGTGCATTTGTTACCATCAATAAGCAAGGAAACCACTCGCGAGCACCAAGTAAACTTGTGTTACCAAGATTCAAGACAGTAACCAACAGTAAACATCAATCATCAATTAAGCCCAACTTTCGCTGACAATAAAATCTCAAGTACATTAACTAACATAATGGCAAGGAAAAGCAAAAGAAGACAAAAAAATAAAACACTTTAAAATGCAAATTGCACCTTGAAAATTCTTCAGAAAATCAATATGGAACTTGCATCCAAATTTGAAAATTATATCCAAGAAAAAACAATCATCAGAGGAAGAAACAATTTAGCATCAATAAGTCATCCAATTCAAGGTCAAACTAGTAACCAAAATAGCACCTGCATAATTCTAAACTACTTCCCCACTTCCAAGCAAAAAGATGTTGATTTCAATAGCAACAAATTAATTAAATTTCTTACTTCTAATCACTGAATAAACGAAAAGAAAATGCCTTCAAAAGCTAGAAAATTTAATTTTTTTTCCCAGAAGAGTCTCTAAAAAGATTCATACCGAAGCTAAAAGCGCAGACTGCAAACTAAGCTGGGCTGCTGCACCACCGAGCAAATGACCACCTTGCCCAATCAAAGCTGACCTGGATAAATTGGGATTGCCCATCTGCTGATTCTGCTGGTTCTGTTGCTGGTTAGCTTGAACTGAAGTTGACGCCCCAAAATTCATTTGCCCATATAACCCTTGCCTTAAAACATTATTGTATTGAGACTGATGTTGTTGTTGCTGCTGCTGCTGGCTCTGTTGTTGGTGTTGTTGGAGTTGGTTAAGGCGTGAAATAGATGGAGATCTTTGAAGGGATTGCTGGATTTGGAAATTTGATAAAGCTGCAACATTTGGCTGTGTTTGCTGTTGCTGCTGCTGCTCTTGTTGTTGTTGTTGTTGTTGGGGAAGAGGTGGAGACAAAATTTGCGAGATTTGCTGCTGCTGCTGCTGTTGGTTTTGCAGTGAAGAAGGGTCAATGGAAGGAGAAGGAGAAGGATTGTTGTTGTTTTGAGGAAGAATTGAGGAATTCGTTGAAGGTGCAGGCGCTAACGTTCTTGAAGTCGTAGTCGCCGCCGTGGGAGGCGGCGGTGCAGGTGTAGGCATCGCCGATGATGACGGTTGTGAAGGTTCCATCATCATGGGATTCGGAGATTGCGTAGAAGATGTAGTAGTAGCAACAGCAGCAGTCGTTTCGGCCATTCCCGGGTTTCTTTTTTGGGCGATTTTTAATGGTTTCTGCGTCAAGTTGAAATTGCTAATTCAAGGTGAAATTGGAATTCAGTTTTCTATTAAAAGAAAAAAAAAAAGAAAAAGAAAAGAAGTGTACGAAGAGAATGAATATGGAGCGTACACGTAAGCAAAAAAATGGAAAAGGAATTGATTGGGTGATAGAAGCAGTCAAAAGTCAAAAACATGGGTCTAAAGTAGTGTATAACATTGAAGTAGCGAAAGGTTTTTGTGTGTGACTCACTCTAACGTATCTAAGACACTGTCGTTTTTGTGGAATGTTGCATGAATCTCGTTCGCTTTCACTGCTCCAATTCCCGAATTTAGACACGAATCTTTACTACCTTTATCTAGGTTAGTTACACTCCACAACCCATTCCTTCCTCCCCAATTTTAATACATTCATTCTGTTAGAATTAAGTGACCCAAATTCTTATTTAAATAAAATAAAAGAAGAATCCCTATAAAATTACACTTCTTTTATTTTATTTTGAATAAAATTTTTAAACCTTATTAAACTCCATCTATTTGATATTGATTAGAATAAGGAGTTTCAATCTTACTACTCCTATTAGAATATGGCTTTATAAGCCTATAAATAGATATGGTCTATTCCTCTTGTAATTGATTCGAATTCGACATAGTGAATTTTCTTCTCCTCTGCCCGTGGTTTTTCCTGAAAGGGTTTCCACGTAAAATCTGTGTGTTTTTCTATTTTTTTCTATTTTTTTTTTACAAATTGGTATCCGAGCTTCCGAGTTTTTTTTTTTATCTCGATCACGGTAATGGCGTCTTTGAAGTATGAAATTTCACTGTTGGATCGCAACACCGCATTCGCGTTGTGGCGGATAAAGATGCAGCAGCGATTCTTGCACGCATGGATTTAGAGGAAGCCTGTTAGGGGTAGATAAGATGCCTTCGACATTGACGGAGGAAGATAAGAAGCGCAAGGATCGAAAGGCACTAACACGCTTACATCCGCATTTGTCTAATGAAATTTTGCGAGGATGTGATGAAGGAGAAAGATCGCCGCAACATTATGGAAGAGGCTAGAACAAATATGTATGTCGAAAACTTTAACTAGCAAGTTGCATATGAAGCAACGTCTTTATGCTCATCGTTTGGAGGAAGGTGCGTGCGTCAGCGAACAACACTTAACAGTTGTTTAAAGAAATTCTCTCAAACTTGGAAGCCATGGAGGTTCGGTATGATAAGGAAGATCTAGGGGTTGATTCTCGCTTTGTTCGTTGCCTCCGTCTTATTCAACCTTTAGAGACACGATTTTATATAGCCGCGAGTCTCTCACGCAGTTGATGAGGTTTATGATTCTTTAACCTCGTATGATAAGATGAAGCATCTTGTGGTTAAAACTAACTCTCGGGGAGAGGTCTCATTGTTCGTGGGAGACAAGATCGGAATGTCGATGATGATCGTAGAAGGACACAGAACGAAATCCTCGCCAGAAATCTAAGGGTAGATCAAAGTCTTCAAAAAGAGGTAAAACTTGTAACTTCGCAAGAAGAAAGGGCACATTAAATCTGAGTGCTACAAGCTACGAACAAGATTAAAAGGAGGCCGCAAATCAAAGGGAAAACAACCGTAAAAATTACGGTGAAGTGATATTGTAGAAGACTACGGTGATGGTGAACTTCTAGTCGCTTCATCAACAATTCTAAAGAGAGCAAGGAGTGGATACTTGATTCAGCCGCACCTTCCACATGAGTCCCAATCGGGATTGGTTTACAAATTACGAAACGGTATCTGAAGGTGTTGTTTTGATGGGAAATAATGCTTCGTGTAAAATCGCAGGTGTTGGAACAATTAAAGTTAAGATGTTTGATGGAGTTGTCAGAACACTTAGTGACGTCTGACATGTTCCGTAATTGAAGAGAAATTTAATTTCGTTGAGTACTCTTGATTCAAAAGGGTACAAATACACAGCTGAAAGTGGGATGTTGAAGATTTCCAAAGGTTCTCTCATTGTGATGAAAGGGCAGAGAAAGACTGCCAAGTTATATGTTTTGCAGGGTTCTACTGTTATTGGTGATGCAGCTGTTGCTTCCTCTTCTTTGACAGACGATGATATTACTAAACTTTGCCATATGCGCCTAGGGCATATGAGTGAGAATAGCATGGCAGAATTGAGCAAAAGAGGACTTCTTGATGGGCAAGGAATTTGCAAACTGAAGTTCTGTGAGCACTATGTTTTTGGGAAGCAAAAGAGAGTTCGATTCACCAGAGGAATCCATAACACGAAGGGAATATTGGAGTATATTCATTCTGATCTGTGGGGGCCATCAAGAGTGCCTTCGAGAGGTGGAGCTAATTATATGCTAACTTTTATTGATGATTTTTCCAGAAGAGTTTGGGCATTCTTCCTGAAGCAGAAAAGTGATGTGTTTTCCTCATTTAAGTCTTGGAAAACTATGATTGAAAAAGCAGACAGGAAAACAAATAAAATACATCCGCATGCATAATGGCTTAGAGTTTTGTTCTCACGATGAGTTTAATAAACCGTGTAAAGTCGAAGGAATCGTGAGACACTTGACGATTCGTCATACTCCACAACAAAACGCGGCGTTGCAAAACGAATGAACGAACGATTATGGAGAAGGTTCGATGCATGTTGTCAAATGCCAACTTACCAAAGTCGTTTTGGGGCAAGGCGACCTCTCATCGCATGTTTTTTGATCAACCGATCTCCATCTCATTGCCATTGAGAAAAAGACTCCACAAGAGGTATGGTCCGTAATCCTGCTAATTATTCGATTTAAAGATCTTTGGGTGTCTGCGTATGCTCATGTTAATAATGGAAAATTGGAACCCGGATCCATTAAATGTGTTTTTCTTGGTTATAAAGTGGTGTAAAAGGGTATAAGTTATGGTGTCCTGAAAATAGAAAAGTTGTGATTAGCAGAGATGTTGTTTTTGATGAAACCGCTATGCTACCTAACTTTTCTCTTAAAGACTCTTCCAATAAAGAAAATCAAAAGCGGTGGAGCATCAGACACAATACAGAGTCAACTCCTCAAGTCGAGACAAAAATTGAGAATAGAGTTGCTTCTTCACCACAATACTCTATCACCAAAAATGAACTAGAAGAGAAACTAAACCTCCAAAGAAGTATACTCGAGGTCGACCTAGTCGCTTATGCTTTAAATGTGGTGAGGATATAGATACAAACCAAGAGTAGTCAAATTATTCTCGAGGCTGGCAACCGTGAAGACTCGAGAAAAGTGGATGTTTTCATATGCAAGAGGAAATAGAATCACTCCACAAAAACAAAACATGGGATCTTGTGAAACTTCCTAAAGGTAAAAAGGTTGTTCGCTGTAAATGGGTGTTTAAAAAGAAAGAAAGGACTCCAGGAGTTGAAGAACCTAGATATAAAGCAAGGCTTGTTGCAAAGGGTTACAGGTCAAATTCCAGGAGTGGACTTTACAGATGTGTTCTCCCAGGTGTGAAGCATAGTTCGATTCGAGCTTTGCTTGGTATTGTGGCCATGCAAGATTTGGAGCTTGAGCAGTTAGATGTAAAACCTGCATTTTTGCATGGAGAGCTTGATGAAGATATTTACATGCAACAACCAGAGGGTTTTACAGCCTCAGAAAAAGAGGACTATGTTTGCTTGCTGAAAAAGTCTCTTTACGGTTTGAAACAGTCACCAAGACAGTGGTACAAGAGGTTTGATTCCTTTATGACTTCTCATGATTTTAAAAGAAGTAGTTTTGATAAATGTGTTTACTTTAAGAAAAAGCAATGATGGTGCTTTTGTGTATCTACTTCTTTATGTTGATGACATGTTGATAGCAAAGAAAAGATAAAGGAGAGATAAGAAAGGTCAAAGCCCAACTAAGTGAAGAATTTGAGATAAAGATTTAGGACCAGCAAAGAAGATACTTGGTATGGAGATTCTCAGAGATAGAAAAGCAAGTAAATTGTACCTAAGTCAAAAGGGGTACATTGAGAAAGTTCTTTGCAGGTTCAATATGCAGAGTGCTAAGCCTATTAGTACTCCTTTAGCAGCCCATTTCAGACTTTCATCGGCTTTGTCTCCACAATCAGATGATGAGATTGAGTACATGTCACATGTTCCATACTCTAGTGCGAAAGGATCTCTCATGTATGCTATGGTTTGTTCACGTCCGTGATTTATCATATGCGATCAAGGAGCTTAGCGATACATGGCGAATCCTCATAAAGAACATTGGAAAGCGGTTTAGTGGATTTTAAGATACTTACGAGGTACTCATTGATGTTTGCTTACGCTTGGAAGAACTAGAGATGGAGTCATTGGATATGTTGATGCTGATTTTGTTGGAGACTTTGATAGAAGAAGATCTCTCACCGGTTATGTCTTTACAATCGGAGGTTGTGCAATCATTGGAAAGCTACTTTGCAAACTACATCGCTTTGTCTACCACCGGAGTTGAGTACATGGCGATTCTTACATCGAGGCTTGTAAAGAAGCTATTTGGTTGAAGGACTCTTTAGTGAGCTCAATGAAGACCTTCAAATTAGCACAGTATTTTTGTGACAATCAGTGCCATCTTCCTTACAAAAGATCAAATGTTTCATGAGAGAACAAAACACATTGATGTTCGGTATCATTTTGTTCGTGATATTATTGCTCGTGGTGATATTGTTGTGAGCAAAATTAGTACTCATGAAAATCCTGCGATATGATGACTAAGTCACTTTCCTATAACCAAGTTTAAGCATTGCTTAGACTTGGTTGGTGTTCATTGTTGAAGTTAAATCCTTAAGGGGTTTTATGGAAGAGGTGGAGAACTTGTTCGTTGAAAGTTCGCGATGAAGAACTTGTTTATTGAGAATTCGTGTCAAGGTGGAGATTGTTAAAATTAAGTGACCCAAATTCTTATTTAAATAAAATAAAAGAAGAATCCCTATAGAATTACACTTCTTTTATTTTATTTTGAATAAGGTTTTTAAACCTTATTAAACTCCATCTATTTGATATTGATTAGAATAAGGAGTTTCAATCTTACTACTCCTATTAGAATATGGCTTTATAAGCCTATAAATAGACATGGTCTATTCCTCTTGTAATTGATTCGAATTCGACATAGTGAATTTTCTTCTCCTCTGCCCGTGGTTTTTCCTGAAAGGGTTTCCACGTAAAATCTGTGTGTTTTTCTATTTTTTTTTCTATTTTTTTTTTACACATTCTAATTAAGTTATTGAATTAGAGGGAAATGTAAATTTTGACGTATGAATTTAGTAATTAGGATGATTTTAATATTTATAATTTTTTTCTTTAGCTTATAATTTTGACAATGAAATCTATTTTTGTTATTAAATTTGGATTCTATCAAGATTTGATAATAATCTAGTGTTACTAGAATAGGATCAAATCAGATAGACTGAGAACTGATCATTCATTTTAAATATAGTTTCAATAAGGTGAGATCCCAACCAATGTAGCAATCACTTTTTTATTTTATGATTACACGATCAAATTTGATAATGGTCCAAAAGGACCTTTTTCCCAGGTAATGATAGCGGACAGTCCTAATTGCTAACAAACTGGTGCATTTTGTAAGGCAATAAGATTAGGCTTCTTGTGTATATTATTATTAAGAATGAAGCGAATGGTCAAGCAGAAGCCACCAAGAAGAAAATCTTCCAATGACTAAAAAATAAGGTAGAAGATGCAAAAAGCTGATGGGTTGGATGAGCTGCTAGGTATCCTTTGATCTTTGCGAACCACATCACACTCAAGGACAAGAGAAACCCTCTTCAATCTTATGTTTAGCACCGAAACTGTGATACCACCAAAAATTGGCCTTAACACACATTGGGTAGTTTGTTCTGCAGATCAAAACAATGAAGCAAAGCTCCAAGAGAATCTTGATTTCCTGGACGAAGTAAGGGAACAAGCGTATATCTGGATGGCAATACGAGCTCAACGAGTGGTACAATACAACAATTCAAGGGTTCACAATCGGCAATACTAGGTGGGAGACTTAGTGATGCAAAATGTAGAAACTAATTAACCAGTTGGGCAAAGAGGAAAGTTGCCAGCTACTTGGGAAGGACCCTATCAAGTGATAGTAGTTTTGGGATGCGAAACATATAAACTTGAACTGCTTCACATACCGCGAATATGAAAAATTTAGAGAGTTCAACTCAAATTAAATTTAATTATTTTTAATATTAAATTTTATTAAATTAATAGAATATTTATCTAAAGAGAAATATTAATAATTTAAAATAAATTAATTTTAATAGCATGAAATATGTATGATATTAAAATAAAAAAATTAAATTAAATTGTGATTTAAATAAATAAAATTGAAAATATTAAATACACTATGATATGTCATTAATGGTAAATTAGTAATTAAAGCTAAGTAATACAAGTTGAAATCCTGTTATTCCACTTGTTATAAAAAAATACTTCGAATTTGACTATTTATCAAACACCTTCAAAATATGGTAGTATCTAAATTTGATACTTTAAAAAAAACTTTAAGCAACGCAAATACTAAATACAGTAAATTTTTTGTATTTTTTTTCCTGTTTTATGATGAATTAGAAATAATGACTAACTTTTAAAAAATATATTTTTTTTTCACAAATGAAATTTGTTTACTTGCATAATTTCCTATTTTTCTTAAAAATTGTTTTCTAAAATTGGATGAAAAATCCAAAACACAAAGCAGTTGAGAGCTCGGCTTCGACCTAAGAAGAGATCATAAAAAAAATTTCTTTTTGGTTAATTCACACACAAAAATTCAACTTCAACATTACGCCAAAAGGCAAAACATTTTATGTCTATGGTTAAATTATGTTATTAGTTATTGTACTTTACGAAAATTGTTGATTTAGTCTCTGTATATTAATTTCGTCAATTTCGAATAGGTGAATTCCAATCCTTGTACTTTTAAATTTTAGTATTACTCAAATAATAGCAACTAAATTCATTTAGTCAAATTCAAATACCAGTCTTATACTATGCATACAGTTTGTAAATTTAGTCAATATTCTCCAATTGGATCTTTCTAAGTCCTTATCCTATTCGAACTCTGAAATTTTAGTCTAGACAAAAATAACAGTCATTAGTCCATTAAATGTAAATTTTTTAGCTAGTAATATATAGAAATAACAAGCTGACATAGTATTGCACACAAAATAATATTTTGCCACATCAAATTTTGGAAACACCATTATTTAACTTAATGAGTTTAATAGTTATCATTTAGTGATGACTAAAATTTTAAAAGTAAAATGACTAAAAATGATCAATTTTAACTAAGAGGACTAAATCCCAAACTTTCATAAAATATTGGGACTAATGGCAGAATTTAATCTATATATTTTAGAATATTTGTATATGTTCTTTTCTTGCTTTTTTTCAGACAGCATGCAGTTTTTAGTGAACTATTTATATGTGTTATGGGCCGATTGCGTGCTAAACTTTTTTGGGCTGTCAGCGCACTTTATGAAAGTTTATGTAAAAATATATCTTTAAAAAAAGTTATGAGAAAATTTAAGCTTGAACTGAAATGGTAAAATTAAAGGTTTAGGGATTTTGGTGCATTAATGGTAAATTCATTTCAAGTTTATTTTTTAAGGCTAAAATGTTAAATAAATTTCGAAAATAATTAAAAAACCAATTAAGTTCTTTTCGGATATAAGTAACTGTTGTAAATCTCAATTTTTGTTGCCAACATCACTTGGGATATGTGGTTAAATTTCTAGTTCAAATTTTGTTGTTGTCATTCTTTTCTTTAATTTGTAATATGTAAAAGAACTCGTTTTTTTACTTGTTCTTTTTTTTTCTTTTATTGCAATTGAAAATTTAGACTCTAAGAGTAAGATTCAAATGTTTACATATGTCTTCTTTAAAGCGTAGTAAAATACAATTAAATATTTTTAATTCATCTTTCTGTTTTAGAATGCACATATTGCCTATCTATTGGTTGCGCTTCGACGTGCGTGCACCTGAGCAATGAATCAACATTATTGTACTTATAGCAGTTTTATTGTAAGTGTGATAGATTAGTTTTAATATTTACAAGTGTTATAATGGAACACTTCTAAGTATTTCAAGGATTGAACCTAAGAGATCGCCAAAGTGGTAAATATGTTTATCAAGTTAATTACAAGTTAAACAGTTATTAATCTAATGAAGCCAGAAATTATTAGTGCAAATTCAAGTAAAATAAAATTTGAGCTATATCTAAATTAACAAATAAAAATATCAAACTAACTTTCTTCCTTTTTACTAGAAATAATACAAATGGATTGAAATAATGGTTGAATGAGTCATGGATTATTAATTAAGATAACAAATCTATGGTGGGTATATTGTTTACTACTCCTAGATAGAAATTTCCCATCGGTCTTATCCTAAACTAGAAGATATCACCAAAGCTCTCATCTCGGTCTCACTTAGGCATATAGATCTCCTATTGGTCCCACTATTCAGCACAAGTGTATCAAAGTCCTACACGATAAAGTCTCCTCTTGGTTTCGTCTATCTAAATCTTCCACTAGATGCGCCAATTCTAGTTTAATATGCAATTTAATACACTTGAACAAACAACCAATCAATGCATATATAATAACTTAGCTAAGCAACGTACTCATCAATCAACCAATAAAACAATTTAGCATATGATTAAACTTAAATTCTGCTCAAGCATTTTAATAAACACATAGTAAACATAAAATATAAAATATAAGGTTTGAGAAAATGCTCATTAATAGATAAACGTAGGATGAAGTGCGAGCGTTTAATGCATCTCCATCCACAATGTTCCAGCAAAAATGAAGAAATAAAAATATTACAACAAAGAGAAAAAGAAAGAAAAGAAGAAAACAGAAAAAAAAATGAAAACTTAAACTAAGAGCTATGAAACTAAGGAAAAAATGTTTAGCCAACAAAATCTTTAATCAAAAGCTTATAAAGCAGTATTTATAGTTTACTAACATTTAACCTAACTTCACCATTATGCCCTTAAATGAAAAAAAGACTTAAGCTTGTTTGGACATAAAATTGCCCCTGCAGTTTTTCACTCGTTAGGCAGCATTATCACAATACCCAAGCTTCAGTATCATGGTACCTAAAGCAATACTGAAATTGGGGATATTGGGAGTCTCGATATCGCGATACACATATTCGATATCATGATATCACTAAAGTTGGCCTCAATTTCCTTCACTTCAGCACTGTTAGGGGTATTACAACCTCTATGGCTTGGCATTGCGATACCCCTATCCTAAAGATGATTTCTTCATGTTTGGGTTATCATTGACTTCCTACACCAACTCAATTATAACGTTAGGTTCCCCATGACAAGTTTGGCCAATTTAGGTCTAAAAAAGGCATAAAACTAACAAAAATACTTTATTAACGACAAAAACTAAAAATCGGCAAAAGTAACAAAAAAAAGAAACCTAAATTTCTTGAAAATAAGCTCTTTAGTGTAATGGTGAGCCTAATTTGACGTATCAAATTATGGGAAATCTCTACGTGTAGGGTTTTGTCTTGCTTTAGACAAAATTTAGTTTTTGTGTTGCACAGTCAATGGTCTGATATGGAACAAGATTTGCAAAGGCTTCCTATTGAAAAAAAAAAGAGAATGAAGAGTTGGCTGTAGGTTCTGAGGATATCACTACTTTTGATATTAACTATGATTTATGCCTTGTAGGAAAGTTTCTCGAAGAAAAGGGCGATCAACTTTGTGGCTATTAAGAGAACCTTTTTGTCATGGTGGCAGTCGAACAATGGTGCTAGTGTTACGGGACTAGATCTTTAGTCTTGCAATCCTTACGGCCTTAGGCAATCCGTTCGTCCAAACTCACCTAAGTCAGCCTTTACTCAAGTGAGGATTCCTTTAGAATACCTCCAAGGCACAATTTGTATAGTAGAAGCAAACTATGCCGAAAGAAGACACAAAAGAACAATAGAAAGCCACAGAAAAGAATGCACGTAAGGTGTTTGAGTAAATGCTCTCAATATTCTATTACTCTTAAGAATAGTGAAACAATGGATGATTTATAAGTGAGGGGAAGGCTCTTTATTTATAGTTGAGCTCCTCCGAAACCGACGAACAAGATTAAGTTACATCGACGGACGAGATTAACCATATCCCTTCATTTTAGAGATTTACAAGATATGCCATATCAAATCTAATCTAATCTTTACAAGATATGATTCCTATCAATATTTTAAAATTAGTTACCAAAATAGCCTAAGTTGTCATATTTTCGTTATCGAGCCAACCAGGCTTCAATCTGACATGCTTCTCCAACAGTTCTTTGAATCAAGCCAGTTCGCGTGGGCTAAATGTTCCACATATTATCGATAGACCTCCATAGCGTACACCTTGTATCGTGGTCACGGGCTTTGCACTTTGGCCCGTGACATTCTCCCCCACCCATTCTTATAACGTCCTCGTTGCGACTTCTGAATGGCACTGACTTGATTCACCTTTGAACTCTCTCATTGCCTTGGCTTATTCTCGACTTGTCTTATGATCGGGTTGTCCCTTCCTTTGGAATCTTTACCTCGGCTTCTGTCGCCTCTTAACTTGAACTGTTCCACTCGTTGGCAAGAAGTATCCGTTTTAACTTGCCCAAATTTTGAATTGCTTACTTTTAAATCCCCGTGATTCTCACACCTTGGCTTTGTATTGCCTACAGTCTCTCTGCCTCATTGCTTATGAACTATGAAAGGGCCCCTACAACCTTGCAAAGCTAACAAGTCAAAATTTAAAACACTATCAAAGTGTTTGCAATGTACCTTACTCGCAGCATTCACCCGTCCTAACTGTTTTTGCATCGCTTCTTTTCTCTCGAAGCCTGATGCACAACCCACATTTCCCAAATGTGTCGGCTCTACAGTTGATTCTGCAGGCTTCATATCGATCTCTTGCGCTACTAACACTTCTGAAGGGGCTTTTGTAGCATTCCGTTCCATCGAGTCAATGTTCTTTCCATATGAAACATCCTCGACTAGTTGGATTGATGACAACACCTTTGTCCAAACCTTTATATCCCGATGCACTAGCACAATAATTTTTTTATAACGAACCGGTGACAATATAAATCTGATCGGCCTATGGATACAAAACTGCCTGAATCCTGTCAAGGAAGTTTAAGCCAAGTACATAATTGTAATCATCTAATTGGATTGCCTTAAATTCTTCCTTGCCTTTCCATTCATCGATTTGTAGCTCCACATTTCGAACTACTCCCACAATTGAGACTTCCTCAGAATTTAACCAAGTTTCTTCGCAGCCTTTTCTGATATGAACAAGTCTGATGCTCCCGTATCAACAAGAGCACTCCTCTTTTGACCTACAATGTTGATGTCTACAAACATCAACCCTTATTTGACATCATTTTTTCTTAGGAATCAGCACTATCGAATTGACCCTCGATGTCTTTCTCTCAATAGGCTCCGCCTTTTTCGACTCATCATTCCTCTTGATAGTCGAAACTGAAGATACCTTTGAGTAGTCCCTCTTCATATGCGGTCCCTTACAAATGTAGTATCTCAACTTTCCCCTCTTCTCTTTCGTGTTGTTAGGGCTCCACTTCTCGTTTCGTGGTTTCCCATTACCACTGTCGCTACTACTACCGTTGCCATCATCGTTATATCCCTCTTCATCTTCCTTATGGTACCCACCATTGCCTCTCCCGTCAGGCTTATAAGATTCAAACCTGTATATTCTCGAAGCAAGTTCCACTAAGAACTCCGCTACCATCATGGCGTTGGTAAGTTCTTGAACTCCTCAGCGTTGTAACTCTTATTTCGCCCATGGTTTCAACCCATTCGTGAAGGAGAAAAATGCTTCATTCTCACTCAAATAAAAAATCTGGAGCATGAGTTCACTGAACTTCTGTACATACTCCCTATCCGTGCCTCATTACGTAAGCCGCTACAACTTTGCTCGAACTTCATCCTCGGTATACTCGGGGTAAAACTGTGCTTTGAATTCTTTTTAGAACTCCTCCTAAGTCCCACTTTCGGTCCCACCATGTCTCATATCTGTGGACCTATATCGCCACCATAATAAAGCAACGTCAATGAAATACATAGTAATAGTTACCTTTGTGGCATCATCCTCAATGCTCATCGCACGGAAGTATTGCTCCATAGCCCAAAGAAAGTTATCCACTTCAGTTGTGAACCTTGCACTTTTAAACGCTTTTAGTTTGGGCACATCCATTGCTTGTTGCTTCGACTTCGAAGCCAACATTCCATTACCTACGGCAGCCTTGAAAATCTTAAACTCCCTCTTAAGCTCATTGATATCTTCCTTCAAAGCTATCACCATAGCCTCGAGAGCATTATCTTTCCCAGCCAGCTTATTCTCTGAGGAATCGATAGTATCCCACACATATTCCCTGAGTTACTCCTTCATCGTTTGTAACCCATCAGTGATTCTATCATCGACATTGTCGATCCTCTTTCTAACGTCCCCCATGAACTCCTCGAGAGTGACGATACAATCCTCAAAAACTAACAACAAATCTCTCGACCAGCTCACTTTTCTGGCCCTTTCACGGGTCTTCATTGGCTCACTCTGACTGACAACTTCTTTCGATATCCCAGCAGTACCTTCGAACCAATAGCTCTGATACTAATTTTCACGAGGGTAGATCTTTAGCCTCGCGATCCATGCGGCCTTAGGCGATCTGTTCGTCCAAACTCACCTAAGTCAACCTTTACTCAAGTAAGGATTCCTTTATAATACCTCCAAGGCACCAATTTGTATAACAAAAGCAAACTATGCCGAAAGAAGCCACAAAAGAACAACAGAAAGCCATAGAAAAGAACGCACACAAGGTGTTTGAGTAAATACTCTTAATATTCTATTACTTTTAAGAATACACGGGCTAAATGTTCCCCATCTTATCGATAGACCTCCATGGGACCCATTTTGTACCGTGGTCACGGGCTTTACACTTTGGCTCGTGACACTAGCATCAAGTTAATTAGTGGGAATGGGTTATAGTTGATTCAATTTTCCCATGTAGTGGATGTGAAAAGATGGTTTCAGATGAATTGTGGTCATTTAACAATTATCACCTTTTTATTCATAAGCTGGTTTATGGGAAGAAATCGGAGGATGTTAATTTTTATTATGTGAATTTTTGGTTCCAAGTTCATGATCTACCGTCTAGGTTTGTATCAGAACCTTTGGTAAGAAATCTAGGTAATGTTAGGGGCTCTTTTTTATATTATGATGCTAGTAGTATAATGAATGTGTTTAGTAATTTTATGAGGATTTGTGTTCGTTTAGACATTCATCAACCATTGATGAGCAAAAAGAAATTGAGAAAGAAGGGGTCTTTTTTTTAAGGTCAATTTTAGTTACAAGAGGCTTTCCATTGTATGTTGTTTGTGCAGGATAATAGGCCATAGTGATTCAAGCTGAAAAAAATTACTTGATTCACCAGAAGGAAAGCTTGTAAGGGGGTGGCCGGAAGAGATACGAGCTAAGGTCTAGTGTTGGAATCAGAAAAGGTCACTCTAATAGAGGCATGATTTTAGATGGAAAGAAAATCATGGGGCAACAAACCAAGTCGATTCACAAGGATCCAACGGTGAAGGAAACGAATCTCGCATCCAAAACAGATGTATTAATTATCTAAAGTAGTCAACTTTCAACATGACTGGTGAGTTTAACGAATGAAGCCAAAAAGTTACAGGTGAATAACAAATGACTAGGTTATCGGTTGGTAAAGATGAGCTTATAAGAGATGAAGAACATGCTAAAGAAAGCAACGTTATGGATGCAGAAGAAACGACCCATGCCTGGTTCAAATAGTTTAACCCAACCTGTTAATGCTTTGGACATCTTTACATTTACTTAATCTTCTGTATCAGTTGGTTTCTTAGAAGAGACCCATCAAAAGCCATGATTTGTATTGCTTGGAACTTCTAGGGACTAGGTAATCCCCGTGCAGTACCTACTTTCATGGAGCTTGTCCAATCAAATAAATCTAGTATTTTGTTTTTATTTTGAAACTTTAGTAAATTATAATTAAATTGAAGAACTATGCACTTTTTTTTTTACAATTTGATTCTTGTTTATGTATGGACCGTCTTGGTTGTAGTGGTGGCTTAAGTTTTTTTTTTTATTTTTGAATTCTACTGTTGATGTTTCTATCTCTGGATATTCTCATAATCACATTGATGTTGTTATTGAGTTAGACAATGGGTTTCAATGGAGACACTTATTTTTTTACGATTTTCTAGAACCAAACAAAAAATGTGATTATTGGTATTTGCTTCAATATTTAGCTTCACTTAACTCCTTTCTATGGATGTGTTTTAGAAATTTTAATAATTTTCTATTGTTAGTTAATGATAATAAAAATGGCATTGATTATCCCATATCATGGTTTGATGGATGTCAAAATTGTATTTCAGATTGTAAGTTATACAATATTGAATTGTAATTTATTAAAGATTCCTCTAATTGGGCCGACTTTTACTTGGGAGCGGGGTAGGGGGACCAGTTCATTTATCATGGAATGATTCGATCAGGCTTTTATGAATGTTGCTTGGGTGTAATGTTATTCATTTCATAAGCTTATTAACCTTGTATGTCTTACTTTGGATCATTCTCTTATCAAATTGGTGGCTAGAGTTAAGTTCTCAACAACCAAGGCTCATCGGTTCAAGTTTGAAATTTCTTGGCTTAGCGAAACTGATTTCTTTGATGTTGTTGCTGAAGCTTGGTCGAAGGTTTTAAATGGAATTGTTTCTACTAAGTTAAATAACTATGCTGCTTCTCTCTTTTAATGGAAAATCACGTTGGGGATAATTTTATCTCCCGCATCAAGGCTTTGAAAGATCATCTGTCCATGGTGCATTCCGTAAGGAATAATGACAACGAGGTTTTGAAACTAAATTCATTGTTTGCTGAAAAGGAGGTTTTTTGGAAATAGTAGGCAAAGGTTTTATGGATGCATCATGGTGATACAAATACAATTTTTTTTCATGCTCGGGTGAGTAAAAGGAAATGGGTAAGTTATATCTTTATGCTCTATGATGATGGGACATAAATGCACTAATAAGGTGGGTACGCCTTCTATGAAGTTATCAATGGCCCGGTCCAAAAGCCTGTTCAAAAAATGGGAAGATTTAGGCAAGGCCTATTTAGAAAATGGGTCAAGCCTCGGGTAAGGTTTTCTTGGCTCGGGCCCAGCTCGACCCAAATTTGAAATAAAAAATCCTATTGTTTTCCCACTTTTTGCCACTGTTTTACTACCATTTTATTATTCTGTTGGTACTATTTTGTTGTTAATGTTTGGATATTGTATAATACTTATTTTATTGTTGATTTTGATACTATTTTAGAGGTATTTGCTTGTTAAATTACACTTATATCAGTGTTATTTAAGTATAAAGAATTTTTTTTAATGTGGTTTCAATTTATTGAGAAAATTTTATTTTAATATTTTTAATGTATTTGGTGTATTGTATATATTTTTAAATTTTTTATATAAAAAATTAATATGGGTAGGCTGGGCTCGGGTTTACTTCTTGTTTCGAACTGAATGTAGATATGCTTGTTAGGTTCGTCGGTTGGCTTCTCTTTAGCAATAGTCGGAAAATGTGTTAGCTCATCCACACCTTCACTTAGTTCTCGATTTAGCTCTTCATCTACATCTACTTCTACTCCTATTCCTAATCTTACTCCTATGTCAATTGGAGTGAAGCCACCTTTTTTGTTGCTCACAATCTCATCACGGTCTTCAACTCCGAACTCTTATTGAACACTGATGTTCAACTTATCATTCTCAATAACGGTGGATTGGTCCTCGTCCTCGAGCTCGGGAACATCATGCTCGACCTCTTCCATCGGAGTGTTCATTGTAGTTTTGCGTTGGACGACTTTCAATACCTGCTCCACCATCTTGGACATGGAAGACACTTCATCTTGTAATAAAGACATGCTCTCCTCCAACATTCCAACCCGTGTGACAAGGAATAGGTTTCCATGTACTCATCACTCTACATATTACTTTCTAGATAGTAATATGAAGAATATGAATCTTGTTTCGGATAATTATCCGACCACCCTTGATTGTAGCTACCTATATCAGATGCATATCTATACGAACCATAAGGATGCTCGTATAAATACTCTTGCCATCAGTAATCACCATCATAACTCTAATAGTTTGTCAAATCTCAATCCGTTGAACTTGATTGATCTTCATAATTGTATTGGTCTTTCAACCACCTATATTCATTGTTATTAAACACAATTAAGCTAAATAAAATCACAAAAATAGAACACTATACAATGAAATAAAAAAAAGCACTATATAATTTCTTTCTTTTTTGACTAATATTGCCTCAAAGGCAGCTAACTTGATTACACATTTACACCATCGAAATCCCTAGAAACGGCGCCAACAGCTTGATTATCCGCGTGCGTGCACATTAAAATAAATAATTTCAGAAAAACTATTTTGAAGAGAGGTTTTAACTACAAGCATGTAGTGCCGGTTGTAATATTTATAGTTTCGATGGAACACAAAGTATTTTAAGGAATTGAACCCAAGGGATTGCCAAGTGGGTAAATGTTTTTATTAAGTTAATTACAAGTTAAACAATTACTAATCTAATTAAGTCAAAAACTATTAGTGCAAATTCAAATATAATTTGTTTATAAACTAAAATTAAACTATTAAGTAAACTAATTGAGCTAAAGTTTCTTCCTAATGTTTTAGATAACGTAAATGATTAGACGATGGTTGATTGATTAGTAGAGTGCTAATTAAATTAATAAACATATATTGATTATATTAGTTGCCACTATTAGTTAAAAATCTCCTATCGGTCTTATCCTAGACTAAAAGATACCACTTAAGATTACCTATCGATCTCACCTAGGCATATAGATTACCTCTTGATCTCACTACTCGGCACGATTATATCAAACTATCTAAGGATAAACTCTCCTCTCAGTCTCGTTCACCTAGGTTTTCTACTAGAGGCATCAATTCTAGCGTATTAAGCATTTTGATATAATACAATAACCAATCAATCAAGAATAGACATCACCTTAAGCTAACAAACAACAAAACAATCAACCATCCAACAAATTTGACACATACTCAAACTCAAATTCCAAACAAGCATTTTATCAAACATATTGTAAGCATAAAATGAAAGCAAAGAGTTTAAGAAAATGCTCATTCAATGGATTTTCATCAATTGAAACCCAAGAGTTTGTTCATACTTATTTACAAAATATTTAACAATAAGGGATAAAAAACTGTCACACTACTATCTAACCTAAAAAGAAACAAAGAAAACCTAAACTAAAAATGAAAAGAAAAAGAAAAGAAAACCTAACCTAAACTATGAAAACCTAAAGAGCTTTTAACCACCAAAATCTGAAAACAAAGGCTTATAAAGTTGTATTTATAGCCTACTAACATTTAACCTAACAGTGATCATTTTGCTCTTAAGTAAAAAAAGACAAGCTTGTTTGGACACAAAATTACCCTTGAATTTTTTTCACTCGTCAGGATTAGGTGTCGCGATACCCACAATAGTCTTGAAATTAGGAGTCTTAGGGGTACCGGTATTGCAATACCACTGTAGATGGCATCAATTCTCTTCATTTCAACACTATTAGAGGTATCACGACTTTCATGCTTCGATATCACGATACCCCATTCTAGATGATGTTTTCTTCGTGCTCGGGTCATTATTGACTATTTACAGCACTCAATCCACTCGTTAGGTTCCCTATGGTATGATTAGCCAATTAGGGTATTAAAAAATGGCTTAAGTGTAATAGAAAGCCTAATTTGACGTATTAAATTACGATAGATTAACGCTCATCGGGATGCAATGTTAGTTCTACCTATGCCTGAGTCTCTTTGTAGTAGAATTTAAAAAGCTAGATACTTCCCAAGTTGTAGGTTTCTTGATGCATCTAAAGGTGCGCCATCTTTTTTTTTTTTTTTTGGAAGAGTATTCATAAGGCTATTATAGTGATTTCTGAAGAGGTTCGATGAAGAGTTAGTGATGGAAAGCTGATAGGTTTTCAATGACCTTTGGCTTTGCAATGATGAGAATTTTTTTATTAATTCCATTCCTAGTGAGGGATGCGAGCATTTGAAGGTAAATGATTTAATTCACACAAATGGTGTAACTTGGATTCATATATGGTTGAAGGGCTTCTAACACCATATGATGCGGGTCATATCTTTGCATGTCGATTAGCTGGTCGTTGGGTGTTGATCGACTTGTTTGACACTTCCCTCCTAATGGTAAGCATGCAGTAAAATATGCTTCTAAAGTGGCATTGGATATATTTACTAGTTACGAGAGTTTTCATGATGATGGTCCTTGGAAAGCTCTATAGAACGAAGTGTTACTGGCTAAAATTAAAGTGTATCTCTGACATTGTTTGCGAGGTTTCATCCCGCGTAATAGCCAGCTTGTTAATCGTGGAATCTATGTTGATCTTCTTTGCTTTCGATGTCGCCAAGTTGAAGAAGATATTAATCATGCCTTTTTACGGTGTTCATATGCCAAAGTTGTTTGAGATTTATTGGGCATGGGTTTGTATTTGAAGTCATATTAAATTTTATCATCACGATCCTTGCTGATCATTGGATTAAGCGTTAATGGAAGCTTCTATATACTTTTCAGAGTATTTGGCACCATCGTAACATTGCCTATGGAAGTAGCACGTGTCGACACCAAAAATTTTATTGTATCGGACGCTGTCTTTTTACATTATTGGTTGGTTGCTCGCTCGATGTTTTAGTCACAATCAGTGCTTGGAGTGGTAGCTGAGGGTGGAAACAACCTTAGGTGCTTCCCACCAATAGGTAAATTAAAATGTAATTTTGATAATGTTATTTTTGCTAATTGTGCTTTTATGGGATGGGCAACAATGTTGCGGAATGATACGAGAGGCTTTGTTCGTTGTATCACATGTTTCATGAAAAGTGATTTAGACCCCTTTATAGCTGAAGTTCTTGCTGCACAAGAGGCTATTTCTTAGTTAAAATCTCTACAAGTGGATAATATTATGTTTGAGACTGACTGTCAATGGCTCTAGTTTGCTTTTGCTCATAATTTTTTGGATATGTCATATCTAGGGTCGTTGATTAATGTTTTCTTTCAAATTAGTTCTAGCTTTCAGTCATTTTTCTATTCATTGGATTCGTAGGAGCGCTAATAAAACTACTCACACTCTAGTGCGAACGACTTTACCTTATGCAAACTATTTTGAGTTTGTTAGTTGTCTGTTTTCTATCAAGGGTATTTTAGTTGTTGATTGTTCTAATGTTCCATATAATAACAAGTGGGGCTAGGTTAGGCGTATTGGGTAAGCTTAAGGGCTTAGGTTTAGTTGCTCTTCGGTTTTATCCTCTTATTTATGGTATTTCGGCTAATAAAATTCTTGTTTTTCTCGTAAAAAAAAAGAGTAAAATTAAGTATTAAAAAAATACATGATAGTATTTCAATCAAAGTAATAAACACCATATTGTTGTATATGTCGTTTTTCTATTGATATTGTTATGTATCGATATGGACTTATTTCAACATCCTATTTTGGGCTTGTCATATGTACAACATGTATATAAAACATATTTATAAATATTAAAGTAATGAAAATAGATTCTAAATATAAAATAATGATCATTTTTTTATTACAATTCGCACACCCTTATTAGAGCATATCACTATGAACACATGCACACACCACAAGTAAGCAATTTCTAAAACTTGAACCCATAATATGGGTTGAAGGATGAATACCTTAATCAATGGGCCAACAACGGGGGCTCAAATAATGATAAATTCATTTGTTCTTTTATTTTTAAGCCTTATTTAAAAATTTAAATTCATTTGATTTTATATCCGTTAATATATTATATTTTGGATCTGATAAAGTTGTATTAGTATGAAATAAGGTGTTCATGAGTTAGGTAGAGTCAGGCTTGACTTAAGTACAATATTAATACACTTTGCACTTGTCAAAGTTCAGCTCAACCATAAATATGAGCTTAAAATTTTGCCCAAATCTGACTATATTTGTAAATGATTAACCCAAAATCTACCCGTATCCCAAGCACATTTTAGGCCCGCTCAATTTTATTTTTATTTTTTGAAAAATATTTATATTATTTAAATTTAACACTTGTTCGGTATCTTGTTTTATCTCCCTTCTCTTACAGTTCATTCTTCATATTTATAAAGTGTGGTTCCCTGATGTGACATACTAGAGACAATTAAGTGTCATGTACGGTGACACATTACCTCCCTTAGGGGTGACACATGTCCTAAGTGATACTCCTTGGGAAACTAAGTTGATGAGCTGAATATAAGCGAGCAGGAAGAGGGCGAGTTGGACGGTGGCGAGCCAAGAAGGACGTGGTAAGCTAGACGTGACGAGCTGAGAAGAACGTGGCAAGCTGAGTTGGATGGCGAACTAGACACGGCGTGGCGGGTTAAGCGATCCCATAAGAGGAGAGGTGTAAAACGAAGAGGGTCAAGTCAGATACGAATATCCAGTCGAATAGCAACGTGCCCTATAACAACAATTAATAATTATATATATTTTTCATTCACTAAAATATTACATAGGCAACTTAACATTTATTTTAGTATTTATATAATAATATTATATATTATCATAGATTTAATTTTTATCTTATGTAATTTACATAATATAAAAAATAACTAATATAATGTATTACAAACTTAAAAAACGAGACGGGCTAAGGTTTAAACATAGAATATTTGAGCTCAAGCTAAACCTATATTTTGAACGAGTCTAACTTTTTTTACACAAACTCATTTTTCAAGCCTAATATTTTTATCCAAACTTTCTCAAACTTCAAAGAAAACTTCAGACTTGAATGGATAATCTCACATTCGAGCATTTCGAAATTAATTTATGGCTTAATTCACAATTTGACCTTTAAATTATACATGTTTTTCCACTTTAGTACTATTTTTTTGTCCTAATTTGGTACTTAAAGTACACTCAGATTCTCAATTTGATACCTAAAGTACGCCTTTGTAATATTTTTTAGTTCATTTTTTTAGAGATGTTAAAAAAAAAAAAACCTTATAACCAATCAAAAAGTGCCGCTTGTCGTCTTTATGTAAAAAAAATAAATATTTTCTTTTATTAAATGTATATACACATTAAAAATATAAAAAATTGAAATAAATATATATAAAATTCAAAAATATATATACATAATCTAGAAAAAGATTATAAAAGTAAAGTTAATAAAAAAATGGGATAATTGAAATAAAATTAATTAAAATTAATAATATTATTACAAGAAATTATAAAAAATTGTAAAAAAATTAAAAAAAGTATAAATACTTTTTTAATTATAAAATAATTTATTATATAATTATAAAATTCTAAAAGTTATTTAAATTACAAGTTTTTTTTACAATTACTTGAAATTTAAATACCTATTTAATTTTATAACTTTTTTCAATTTTTTACATAATATATATAATACTAAAAATAAAATTAAAAAAGATATGTGGTGTCTTCTAATAGCACCCCACGGACGATCAACGCCAGTCAACGCTCTATCAAAGTCAAAAGTGTTTTTTAATACTGAAATATTTAATATTATAATTTTTTATTTAAATTTAATAATTTATTTTAAATAAACTTAATTGTCATGTGGTATTTTTTATTATCTAAAGTATGTCACGTTGCACTTTTTTATTGGTCAAAGTTTCTTAACAAATTTTTTGAACATTTGTTACAAAATGGACCAAAAATTAAAAAAAAAATTATATTTTAAATATCAAAGTGGGAAAAAATAATTTAAATACAAAAATTAAAAAAAAAACAAATATACTTTAAGAGTTGAATAGTGAATTAAACCTTAATTTATTTGATTTCAACTATGATTTATGAAATTAAAATTTTTCAACTGTATAAAATAGGCTTAAGGGTGTAAAATGCCCTCAAATTTTTTCAAAAAAATTATTTAAGCCCCTGTTTTTTTTTTTACACTCAATTGGGTATTTGAATTTTCAAAATGCATTAAAAAATCCCTCAAACTTAAAAAAAATAAAAAAAATTAAGCCTCTAATTTTTTTTGCACTCAATTAGGTATTTGAATTGTAAAATGTATTAAAGAGGCTCTTTGACTATTAACTTTAACAGTTGATCATTAAAGTTAACTGCCCCTAATTTTTTTCAGTTAAAGCTATGGCAAAAAAAATTATAAAAATAAAAACCAATAAAAAATATTAAATTTTAATAAAAATATTAAAAAATATTAAAAAATTAGATTTTTTTTATAAAAATCATAAAAAAATTATAAAATGCATCAAAATAACCCTTTAACTGTTGATCGTTAAAGTTAGCAACCCCATTTTTTTTCGGTTAAAGTCATCATGTGTCACAACATAATGTGACATATGGCCAAAAAATATAAAATAAAAATAAAAATCAATAAAAGTTATAGAAAAATTATAAAATGTTTCTTTTAATACAATTATTTTTATATTTTTTTACGTATTTTATATTTCTTTACATTTTTTATAATTTTCTTACGACTTTATAAATTTTTATAATTTTTTTCTATATTTCTATATATATATATTATATTTTTTACGATTTTTATAAATTTTTATATTTTTATTAAAATTTAATCTTTTTTATAATTTTTATTGATTTTTATTTTTATCACTTTTTATCACATGTCACGCTGTGGTTGTGACATGTGGTAGCTTTAACTGAAAAAATTAGGGGTGGTTCAAGTACCCAATTGAGTGCAAAAAAAAAGTATAGGCTTAATTACTTTTTTAAAAAAAATTAATGCATTTTGAAAATTTTGATATCCAATTGAGTGTTAAAAAAGAAACTTAATTGTTTTTTTTCTAAATTAAAGGTTTTTTTTTTCATGTATCGTGTAAGTTTAAATATCCAATTAAACGAAAAAAAAACTTAATTTTCAAAAAAAGTTTAAAAGTTTTTAACGTCTATAAAATATTATTGAATTTTACGGAAAACTAACCATATTATAAAAATCTTTTATCCAAAAGGTCCTAATCAACTGATCCGACGGCTCTTTACCCCAGTGAAATCCAAATGAACGGTTAAGATGGAGTGACCCATAAAACCTTTTTGATGGACACCCCAGAGAACTCCAAATACGCATCCCCAGGGAAACAAGTTGATCTATATCACAGAGTATTAAAACCTCAGCATCACCATTAATGAACGAGAGAGCAAGCAGAGCAAAAAGGGAAAAAAATAAAATAAAAGTCAAGAGAGAGATAGAAAGAGCGAGAGAGAGAGAGAACCCAACATCAACAACAAGTCGGAAACAACGATGTAGTTGTGTCTCTCTGATTGTGTCAATCAAATCTCCCTTCTTTATATATAAATATATATTCTCTTTTTCCCTTACTTTGTTGAGTTCCATGATTTTCAGGGCCTCATCCTTGAATCCAATCTCTAGATAAAAACTGCTCAAATCTTCTTCTTTTTCTGAAAATCAAAATCAGAATCAAAATCCCATTTTGATTTTCCAGAGATTCCAGATTTGTTGCCTTTTTCTCGCCCTTTGTGTAGACCCCAAGGCATATCTTGTTGTTTGCAGGTAAGAAATGGAAAATGAATATCAACTCAATATTGTATTTTATAATTGTTATTATGTTTGTGATGTTTTAATTCTAATTAAGGTAATTAATTATGTTTCTAAGTAGTCAATTTTTTGTTTTACTTTTCATTGTTTTGAGTGATATATAATGATATATAAAGGCTATCTCTTTTGTAACGTTGTATTAAATTGCTCCAATGTTCCTTCCCCCTTCCCTTTTTTTACACAAAGATTTTGTTTTTCTTTCATAATTTCTGATGTTCTTTTAATAATGTCTTTTTATATTTAGGTTAATGATCTTTGTGGGGGGTCTCCCAAAATTATGATAGCTTAGTTCTTCTTTTTACAACAAGAAGATAATAGGAAGGAAAAAAAAAAAAAAAAAGTAGCTTTTTATGTGCAAAGGAGTCTGCCTTCTTTTTTAGACACAACAGCAAATACCAAAGTCTGTTCTTTTCTGCTTAATACATGTCTCTTATGCACAAACTCTCAGTCCTCTGCTTGGTTACTGAGAAAATTGTTGAAAATTTTCTACCCTTTGCAGGAATAATTGGGATGGAAGGTGATGTGTTTTCAGGGTTCAGCAATGGGACTCAAATAGATGGGAAAGTTTTGCAGACATTTCAAAAGAGTTTTGTGCAGGTACAAGATATCCTAGACCAAAACAGGCTGCTAATCAATGAGATTAACCAAAACCATGAGTCCAAAATCCCAAACAACTTGAGCCGCAATGTGGGGTTAATTAAAGAGTTGAACAACAACATTAGAAGAGTAGTTGATCTCTATGCTGATCTCTCAACCTCTTACACAAGGTCAATGGAGGTTTCATCTGAAGGTGATTCATCAGCTGGCACATTCAAATCTGATGGTAAAGCTACTAGTCAGAAGAGAATCAGATCTGGGTAACAAAAAAAAAAAAAAAACACAACACAACACAACAAAAACAAAAACTCAATCTTTAGTTAACATCCTAGGTAATTTGCATTTGTAATAATGTATGTGGATTTGTTTTGTTTATACTTTGGCTGCAAGTTTTATTATTGTTTAATGGACCTTAAGGTGAATGCTTAACTCTGTCATTAAAAGCAGTTATGAAGCATTTTCAGTTTCATTTTATATTTTGATCTGCCTGCCTTTGATGGGAACTTTCAACTACCCCACTTTTTGTTCCTTTTCCCCCATGTTTTGTCAAAAGAGATTCCTCATATCACTGTGCCTTGTAGATTGTAATGAAGGGTTGGTATATACTGTTTTAATAACCCAACAGATTGTTGCAGGGTTCCTCCCTTTTCAAGTGTTTAGAAGCTCCTCTTATTCATGATTCTCGCATATTTGGATTAGGAATCGGATTATATTTTATTCTTTTTATTCAAAAACCTAGTCCTTATACATCAGACTGTTTAATTCATCTGTCAATTATGGTAATTTTTAACAATAAAAATAGATAAAATTTTTAATAAAAATATTAGTTTACTTTTTAATCTATAATACAAAAACTAATTTATTCATGTTTTAAATAAAATGAGTAAAATATAATCTTACTCCAAATATAATAATCCGTAATTATCTGTGAGGCCATTTTGAGTTGTGGGACAAATTGGCCTTTTGGCTATTATGTTATTGGCATTGAGTGAGAAAACGATACCGTATCGACTAATCATGGATTCGACTGAGTTTGTAAACCAAATACCACCCGGGTTGAAAAGATTTGCATCAACAAAGAAAGTTAATTGGAGTCATAGGCATCCATTCATTTGAGGTGAAAGAGAAATTAAGTGGTAATAGTAATAATAACAGAGAAGATTCTACCCGAGGTAGTTTAAAAGGAAGGCAGGGTCCAATGATTCAAGGTTATGGATTGTTTTTGCTTTGCATTTGCTTTCTATATCATTACAGTTTCATTTCTCCCCTCTTTTACCCACAAACACAGGCCAGTTGATAGAACAAAACATTTTTGTTAGTGGAGTGGACCCTTCACTTTTGTTTAATTTCTTAGAAGCCACTTCACTTTCTAGATTTGAGTGGAGAACCCCATGTGAATGTTTTGCTGTAATTAGCTACTTTCTGTTTTTAATTTACAACATTTTTAATACATATCGTATTGGCTATAGATATTTTGATAGCTGTTGTATTGATAAATATTAAAGGAATGAGTTGTGGTTGATGTCTTTTGTGGTAAATGTATTGTGGAGATTCTCGTATTAAGAGTCGGATTGTATTTTATCTCTTCTACTCAAAAAAATAGGCAAACTAATCTCTATACATTAGATTAAAAAGTAATTTAATCTTTTCTATTAAAAATTTCATTCATTTATACTGTTAAAAGACGTGTCACGTGTTCTTCATGCTGACATACAAAAACCATATTTAACACCAGAAATGAATGAATTTTTTAACAGAAAGATCAATTTACTTTGTGATTTAATATACAGGGATTAATTTACTAATTTTTTTAAATAGAAAAAAAGATAAAATGAAATCTAACTACTAATACAGGGACCTCCATAATAATTTTACCAACCTTTTATTAGAATTTCAATCAGGCAATCATCAGATTCGTTGATGTAAATAGCACCCAAAATAATAATAAATATTAAGGACTTAGAAGAAACGTTTATTCTTTAGATATTTGCTACTTATCAGAGATGTTGATTTTTTATTTGACCTAGCATCTATTTTCAAGCCAATCAAACAAGGCGAATGTGCAAAACCCTTTTCTGGGGGGAATCTGGGAAATATTCCACCATTTCAACATAAATTTAAAAAGCTCATAGAATAAAAGCAAGATTGCATGTATTGCTTTTTATAAATATGTTAAATAAGATATGGGTGTTGACCATCCAAAAAATATGGTTTATGACAGCTTAGACAAAATCAGACAACACTGTCTGAACTGAAACATGTGAACAGAATATAAATGTGTATATATATATATGTACACTCTTCCTGCTTTGCACTTTCTTCATCTGGATTGGAATAACAATAACAATGATGCCTTTCAGCTTTTGGTCATATTTTAATAAGGGTTTTTAGATTAGTGGATCACAGATATATTAAGCTTTTCTTTCTTTTTGCTTATCTTCAACAATAAATTAATACCTAGCTGAAACTACATTAATATATAATTATATATGATAATGTTAAAAATTTTAGGCTGATTAGCACCATCTATGACTATCAGACTCATCTTGCCAGTGATTAAAAAACAGATTAACAGTTCGGGTGGTTTGGCTAAAATCTGAAAATAAATAAAAATAAAACCACACTTTACTCTTTTTAATTAAAAATTATTAATATATTATTCGATATTTAAGTTTATTAGGTTGATACTTGTTAGTTTTTTCAATTAAGTACTGATGTTTTTTATTATAGCACATATGTCAAATATTTATTGGGTTACATGATACTGTTTAATCTGAGTACAAAATTAAACATTGAAGTTAAATTTAGGTATCAAATTGAAAAATTCAGGTACCAATTTGAATATTGAAACCAAATTTAAATACCAAATAATATACTTACCTATTAAAAAATAATTATATTTTGGATATTTTAACCTACGGTGACTTTGGGCTTAAATAAAAAAATAATACTTAAATTATATCAATTTTTTTCAAGTTGGTGCTTAAACTCTTTTTTTTTTTTTCATAAGTGATATTTAAATTATACCCCATCACCCAAAGTAGTATCTAAACGATACTTTGTTACCTAAATTACCTCAGCCGTTTTTAAAAAAAAATGTCTTAGCCAATCATTTTGTGACACATGCTAAAATTTTAACTAAAAAATCAAAAAAAATTAAATATTATTTCCTTAAGCTTTTTCTTTTTAAATTATAAACATATTCATCTCTTTTGTTTATTACCCCCAAGAACTCTGGTGATGAAAAATTTAAAAAACCCATAAAAAAAGTATCCGAAATTAGTTTTTGATGACAAAATCTACATTCTGACGAGCTTCTTTTTCATTTTTAAATCTCAATTTCAATTCATTTCTCACCCTATTTCAAAAGCTATGTATTTTTTTCTTAAAAATAATTTTTTTATTCTTTTCTATATATTTTGTATAAAATAATTAACGTTGGGTCAACATTTATAAAGAAAAACATATAAAACATGAAATTCAACACTAACAAAAAAAAAATTGAGTAGGAAAAAAAAAGTAGAATGATTGTAAAGAAAAGTTATCTAATAATTAAAAAAAAAGTGCATAGAGAAAAATAATAGTGGTTAGCAGGAGAGTGTAAAAATTCAAAAATTTTTAATTTAATTAAATTTAATTTTTTATGATTTAATTATTTATTTATTTTAATTTAAAAGTATCATGTGTTATAAAATGAGTGGTAAAGAAATTTGTTTTAATGATTTAGATAATTTAAGTAATAAAATATAATTTAGATACTAATTTAAAAAATATTTGTATTGTGATATGAGAAATTGGGTTAAATTCCTAATAATCTCACTCCACCAATCCTAACCCAATTAAAAAAAGAGTTATAGTGAATTAAGGATCATAAGAGCATCCTAATTATTTGGTTCAATTATAATGGGATAAGCAATTGGAAAAATTATGTCATGTAATTAACCGTGATTGGCTTTCACTTTTCTTAAAGGTTCTAATTACACCCTACCAACAAAACAAATTATAAAATTAATTTTTTAGAATGAAATTAAAATTAATTTCTTTTATAATTACTATTTTAGTAATTGAACCTTCTAACCTATGATGTCCAATCGCATTATTATGCAATAATAACGACGGAATTGGTCCTTTTTTCCTCCTTGGTTTCTTGCGAAAAATTATTCAAATAATATCTTTTTATTAAAATGATATGTTTTTTACTAATAAAAAAATTTACTTAATAAAGGACGAAATCAAAATTATGGGTGCCAATTTGAGTTTTAAATCCGGTGGTATCAGATTTTTCAGGTCTAGGAGGAGGCCCCCTGACATTCCTTTTACTCATCAACGTTTTAACTTTTACATTGAATTTAAGGCTCAAATTGACACCCACAATTTGGATTTGATCCTCAATCAAGCTGTTTTTTTTATTGTGGAAAACTACTTAATTTTGTAAAAAAATATTCTTTTTCATATCATTTGGAGAAATTTCCCCAATTTCTTGTTAATATAATTTTCTTTTGTCAGATTTGTAATTGTCTTTAAAATTTTTATGATTTTTTCCCGAATTTTCTTGTAAAGAAAAAGTTCGTTGCAGCATAGCAGGCTGCTACTCTATAGGGGCACTTATTCTCAACACAATTAAATCATAGCCTACAGCAAATTCCAATTCCAGCAGCGTGAGTCAGGTTGCGAGGCAACAATAGATTGAAAATTAAGGAATTTAGACTACTTTGTTGGCATGATGGGAAAAAAGAAAGCTTGATTCTGCATAGCATAGGATTCACCTACATTAATTTAAATAAATAAAAGAGCCAAAAGTAGAACAAAGGAGGAATATTAAATTACGTGGGAATATAAAAGGCTTTAGAAAACGAAAGTGAAATATAGAAACAAAAAGAAAAAAGCTTTTTAAGAGTGAAGCTTTAAAAATAGCTGGGGGCTGGCAATGGAGGAATCACATCATAAAGAATGTAAGATTGTGTCCCTGCTCTTTTGCATCTATCTTATTATTCTATATGTTTCTGTTTTCTTTTCCATTTTCATTTTTCGTTTTACATTCGAAATTATTCTTAAATGTGATATGTCATTATACATAAGAGTGAAATTTAAGTTATATTGGAAGGAAAGATGCTGATTCCAAGTTGCGGTATCAACTCTAAATTTTGACAGGGCATATCAACTAGCTAACAGTTGATGGAGAAAAAGAACAAATTTTGACAACCCCTAGAATATCAAGGCTCAAACTAGTCTAGCATTTATTCTAGAAAGACTTCCTTTTAATAGTTCAACGAAAATAACTAGATATTTCAAGCACCAATGACTAATAGATATTGGATGCAGACATGCTCATATCACTACAGGAAAACAGACTTTTTGTGGTATTTTTTTTTGGCCTTTAGAGAGCCGCAAAAGACGCCGCTATAGACAACGCCAGGACTTTTAAAAACGCCGCTATAAGTTGTGGTCTTTAGCAGCGCTTTTTAGAAAACACCGCTATAAGTCGTGGTCTTTAGCGGCGCTTTTTTTACAAACGCCACTAATTTGGGCAGATTTGCAGTATACATTTTTCACCAATATCCAACCCTTCCTGCATGAAATCCAACCAAAAGCAGCAAATCTAAATAATACAAAATTATACGAAAGATATATGATATAAATTATAAATAAAGTATAATTCAAAATTTTCTTACAATAATGTTAAAAGTTACAAGAAAACAAATGTCTAAGATGGCGGCATTTGCACTGCTGAAACATCTTCATCATAGTCTGAAGCTGTAGCTGGAGTTCATCATACTTTCTGTTCTGCTCTGCCTCCCTCACTGTTGCGTCCGCCTCCATCGCTGCTGCCTCCGCTCTAAGTTGAGAAATTTGCTTAACTGTGCTAGCTTGCATCTGAGCTATCTGGTCTCTTAACCTCTGAACTTCAGCTTGAGTTTGACTCCTGGAAGGCATGTATTGCTACTAGCTGGATCCAAAATATTGGGTCAGGTTAACACCAGCTCCTTGAAATCGAACCCGACCATACCTTTCAGGACCCAAAACTTCATTAATAATTATGTTATCAATGTCCTCAAAATTAACAGAACTATCAGTCGAAGCAACCGCTTCATACTCCGCCTTCTTATCTTTTAGTTTCTCCTAATAAATCAATTAAAGAGTTAAAAATGAAATATATAATAAAAAAGGAATGCAACATAACTTAACATTATTTAAAACTACTAAAGACAAATTAAACCATTATAATTAAACATTATAAATATTTATAATAAATCAAATTTTATTAAGTAAATATACCATAATTTCTCCAGCTTCGGATGCCATCGGAGATCCATCTTTCTTTCATCGGTTCTATTTTACTCAACATTATATTTACTTAGCGTATGGCTGCTATATTGTCTTTGATTTGTGAAGGACGTCCAAAATAATTTAATAAAAAAACATGGCAAACTGGATGCCAGATTATAACAGAATACATAAGGCAGAAAAGTAGATGGCAAATGTAAAGTAAGTAAAATGATCCAATATTTGAAAAGAAAACCAACAATTAAATCTATATAAAATCGGAGCCCCAAAAGATTAATTTTTCAAAAATCATCATGATAAAAATATTATTGATTAGAATTTTGAACTAAAACGTACCTTAATAATTTCAACAACCTGGTCTACTCCACTCTCACCAGCAAACAGAGGCTGGAGTAAGAAAAATAGTATTTGTTAAGTAATTTAAAGGGAAAAAGCATATAAATAAGCAAATAAAATTTGCAACGAAACATGTACCTACCCAAGCAATAGCTAAGCCAAAACACAGCCAGCAGACCAGATGTTAGTGGCCGTGGTGTATTCAGTTGCACCAAATATTAATTTAGGTGCTTGATAGTACCTAGAACAAATATAAGATTATAAGATTAGCACCAAATATTGGACAATGGATTATATGCATAACATTGGACAATGGAAATCATTTCAGCAAATCAATTTAGACACTTCTTGATATATTTATAAACACTAACATTTGATTTTTTTTCTATCAATAAAAAAATTATTAAAAATAATATAGAAATCCATAATTTACAACTAGAAATCAACCAACAACTACCACAAATCTTATGTATTTTCATCAAAAAATATATATTTTTTTAACAAAAGAGAATTAGCACAAACTAGCTAATAAACTAGCAGCAGCAGAATCCATTAAAAAAAAGGGTGAAACTTGAATGTATCGAAGCAAACTTATCGATTTCTGTTGTGCTACAGGAATTATGGAATCATAAAGAACTAGCTCAAGTAGACTCTGCTGAAAATGGAGAAGTGTTGTCAATTGTTAATTTCAAAGACAAATTCTTTACAGGCCATTCTGACGGAACTATAAAGGTAACCCTCAGCTCTGCTATTAAGTTTCTTAATTCCAGGACAGGAGGTTATCAAACTTAGAGTTTTTACTATTCTAATTTTTGAAGGTCTGGGCTGGTAGAGACAGCATTCTTCACCTTGTCCAAGAAATTAGAGAACATACCAAGGCTATTACAAGCTTGTATGTTCTACAATCTGGGAAAAGATTATATAGTGCTTCACTTGATAGAACTACAATGGTTTGTATGCTCTTATGTTGCTTCTAGATTACATCCAATGAAGGGCTAGACTGATGCATTCTATTTGTAATGTGCAGGTCTGGCCCATTGGCAATGAACAAATACATTGTGAACAAGTACATGATATGAAGCAAAACAATATTTACAGTTAAAAAAACCAAGATGCACACTAACAAGAATTGAGATTCAAACAGCAACTTCATGGGAATGACACCTAATTCAAACAACAACTGAGATTCAACAATATTTATAGTTACTTTTAACCAAGATGCACACTTGAAATGATTTATTCAAGATTAACAAATTCATTCATATGGATAAATTGATTTCAGAAAATACAAATATTAAGTTAGGAGCAAAGTTGAAAAGGACCCTTTAAAAATCTCAGATTCAACTCCTTTCCTATTACTTTTTTTGGTCCAATAAATTTCAAACAATAAATAAAATTTATTAACCAGATAAAAAAGAAAAGAAACAAAGTCGAAGCACATCAACAAAGCTTTAACTTCATTTTCCCGTTTATTAAACAGATATTGATGCGCATGATAAATAGTTAATAAGAGTGATGATAAATACACGCAGAGAGTAAAGCAACAAGTAATTCGACAGTAATAGAAATCTAGGCCCATAAGCAAATAAATAAAATTTGGGGGAAGTAATTCAAGTTTTAAAGGATAAAAATAAATAAAATTCAATCACCACTCCCAACATAGACATAGTGTTAGTGGATGAGTAATCAAATTGCTAAAAAACAAGAAATAAATACCTTGAGAGTGAAATCGTAAATGGATTCTGGGGAGACGTCTTCAGCCATGTTATCAATATGAAGTGAAGAAGATGGTGATGGGTACGTGTGAAATTGAAAATACAAATGGTTGGTGCTACAAGATTTTGAAGTATTTCGCCTCAAAATCGAAGAAGAAATTAGGGATTGGGAGGGGAATGCAAAAGGGGGTGAAGCTGGGATTTGGAGAAATAGCAAAATTGGGGGAAACAGGCTTTCGGGTTTAAGTTTAGTATTGGTAAAATGGATGAAAAAAAAATGACGTCGTTTTCGTATAAAAATTAACCCATTTGCGGCGTTTTTAAATAAGCACCACTAAATAAAAGCACAAAACGCAGTCGTTTCCCAAACATTGAACTCAAATTTGTGGCCTTTTTGGCTAAAACGCCACTAATAACATGGACAAAACGGCGACGTTTTAAAAAAACTTAAAATATATTTGCGGCGTTTTAAGGAAAGAGCCACTAATAACAAGGGAAAACGGTGTCGTTTCCTGAACTTTTAATACATATTTGCGGCGTTTTTGAAAAGCGCCACTAAAAGCAAAGCACAAAATGGCGCCGTTTTGCGAACACTTAAAGAATATTTGCGGCGTTTTTACAAAAATGCCGGTAATACATCACCTATTGCGGCGTTTCTGGTGAAGCGCCATTAATGATACTACCATCACCACAAAAACGACACCGTTTTTTATTAACGTGAAATTACTTTTTGCGGCCGCTAATGCCTTTCATACCAATAAATATTTAAAAATTCAACAAAATTTAAAAATGTTTATAATTTTTTTAAAATTATATCTGCGCCAACAATAAAATACAAATATACTAGCACGTCAGTTGTGAAATTAGTGTCATCCAAGATTGAAGTCAAAATGATCCAAAATTAAAACAAAAGTTATAAAATGAAAATATTAATTAATAAAAAAAAGGAGAGAATAATGCATTTTTAAAAAATAAATACACATTTTAAAAAACAAATACATCAATATATTTTTATATTGAATAAATATAAATATTTATGTATGCAATATATAAATAAAAATTGATGTTAATTATATCAATAATTGGTTTAATATTTTACAAGATCTGGATCAAATTAAAGTTCATGTATACAATTGAACATTAAACCATTGTTCATGTATGCTTTTGGGATTTAACCCATTTTGATATATATATATATATTAAAATAATAATTTATATTTATCTTATTTAGATATATATTCTAAAAAATCCAAAATTAAATCCTAAACCCTAAACCCTAAACTTTAAACCCTACACCATAAACCCTAAACACGTAAACCACAAACACCAACCACCAAACCCCAAAATCCAACCCCCAATATACCATAAACCTTAAACCATAAATCAAAAACCCTAAACTCTAAACTGTAAACCATAAACCATAATCATAAACCATATTTTTGGGAATTCGTGTGGCCAATGTTAGTGCAGTACAAAACATGTATTTTATATTCTTATATTAAATAATATGGGTGTAGTACAAAATGGCATGAATACCAGTAAAATCCAAATGTTCTTCAGTTTTCAAACAGTATCCTTAAACTCCAAACCTTAAACCCCAAACCTAAACTCTAAAACATAAACCCTTAACCTAAAATAATAAACATTATACCATAAACCCTAAAACTCTAAACCATAGACATTAAATCTTAAATTCTAAATCCTAAACCTTAAAATAAAATAATTTTTTTGCGGCGTTTTTTTTATCAAAAATGCCACTAAAGCTCCACAATAAACGAAGTCGTTTTGCTCAACATTTTCTGGCATTTTTCCAAAAGCGCCGCTAATACTCGATCTATAGCGGCGTTTTCTTGAAAGCGCAGCTAATGCCACTAAAGCTCAAGATAAAACGATGCGTTTCGATTAACATTGTTGTGGCGTTTTTGAAAAGTGCCGTTAATTCTCGATCTATTGCGGTGTTTTTTGTAATAGCCCAAATTTCAGTGATGTCAAAATTAATGGTTCTAGATCACCAAATCTGACAAATGAACTTGTAGGCTATATTATTTAATATTTACGAGCCAAATGTAGCTTTTAAAATATTTTTAAAATAGTAAATTATGTTTTATAAAGATTTATTTGGTCAGGAAATCGAGAAAAAGAGGTATCGAGATCTCGGTGTTATAAACCGAGTCATAAATATTTTTATGAATGTTTACGGAATGTCAATAAGGTAGTATTAAAATTCCGTTAGAAAATTTTAACGTTTGGATATGCAATTAAATGAAAAAGACTAAATTGAAAAAGGTGTAAAAGTTTCATTATATATTAAAGAAAGTATAAAGGACCAAAATGGCAATTAAGCCATTTTGTTTAGTTGAGGCGGTTTATTGTGAAGAAAATCTGAGATTTTTTATGTTTAATATATATTATTATATTATATTATTACATATATAAAAAAAAAAAGGAGATAGAATAGAAAGGAAAACCCAAACGAAGCAGAGAGCAGGGGAAGGAAAGAAAGAAGAAGAGAAGAGAAAGAAGAAAAGGAGCAAAATTGGAAAATTTACAAATTAGCTAAATAAAAAGGGGATCAAATTAGAATATCTAGATTTCTCTTGATTTCTCTTCATTTTCTTCAGCTGAAAAACAGCCATGGGAGAGAGCTTCAAGCTGGTTTTCATACTCAAGCTTTATGTAAGTTTAATTCTTGCTTTCTCCTTGAAATTTCTATGTTTTTGGACTTTTACAATTGGATCCAACTTGCTATGTCATTAGTTTTTGATTCTATAGCTAATTTTTAAAGTTGATGTGGATTATTACTGGAAGAATATGATGAATAAATATTGATTTGGAGTTTTTAATTTTGTTATATGATGATATTATCAAGTGAAATTGATGAAAATTGGTTTTAGGACCTAATTGTGAAATAGCTGAAATTATGGCCTAGTGTTAAAATTCTGATTTCAAAGGTTATGAAGTAGTTTAAAATGATAGAGAAAAGTATTAAATGAGAAAATTAACTCAATTGATGGGTTAATTCAGCAAGGACTGAATTGTATGAATTGTGGAATTAGGGACAAAATAGAAATCAACATGTTACACTAAAGCAGTTTTGGACAAAAGCAGTTGTCTAACTTTGAAAAATCACCAAAAATTGTAGAAATTGAATTAGAAGTTGAGATAGATATGGAATTCAATCTTGTTGAGTCTATTTTCATATAAAAGAAACATAGCAAGCAAAAGAAGTCTACATTTTGAGATATTTAAATTTTTGCAAGACTGGTTTAGAATAACTTCGTGATCCCCTGTTCTTACTTTAAAAATTCACTAAAAATTGTACAAAAAGAATTATGAGTTATAATTTATATGTTTAGAACCCTGAATGAGTCTATTTTTAATAGAAATAAACGTGAACATCATCTGAATCTTGTATAAAGAGATAATTAATTTTTAGTGAAGAAGGGTCAGAACTGCCAGACAGCAGAACAGGGGTGAATTTGATGAATAAACTGTACTAATTGGCCACACCAAAAATTCTGGAAAAATTATGATAAGAAGATATGTGAGTCTAGTTTCAAATAAAATTAACGGATCTTAATTTGGAGTTCTGTAGCTCAAGATAAAAATAATTTAGTGACTATGACACGGATGGACAGCTTGAATATTCACATGAGTAAATAGTGAAAATTATAGAAAATGTTACTTACAAGTGTGTTGTTTATACTAAGGATGTGGATGGAGAGGAGGAGGAGGGAAAATAATATATGAATGACTTGTGTATAAATTGATTACATGCTCGATTATAATTGATATAATGTTTTATTTAGAATATTTATTATGAAATTATGATTATCGTTATAATACAAAAATTGAAGTTGTGAGCTTATATGGCTAAATTTTAGTGATCATTTGTTAATTTTATGAATTTCATTATGTGTTATTTCATATGTATTGATGATCAAATTGAGCATTTCAGTTCAGTGACAACATGAATTGACGGAAAATACAATGGTTGAACCATGGCAACAAGTGATAAGTGATAGCTTCGGCTATACTTATCTGATCAAGGACAAGTGAAAGTGAAAAGTGGTAGCTCCTGCTACCTGATCAGTGAAAAGTGGTAGTTTCGGCTACCTGATCAGTGAAAAGTGGTAGCTCCGGCTACCTGATCAAGTGAAAAGTGGTAGCTCCCGCTACCTAATAAGTGAAAAGTGGTAGCTCCCGCTACCTGATCAGTGAAAAGTGGTAGCTCCGGCTACCTGATCAATGAAAAGTGGTAGCTCTAGCTACCTGATCAGTGAAAAGTGGTAGCTCGCCACTACGATCGATGAAAAGTGGTAGCTCTAGCTACCGATCGATGAAAAGTGGTAGCTCGGCTACCGATCGATGAAAAGTGGTAGCCTCGGCTACCGATCGATGAATAGTGGTAGCTTCGGCTACAAGTGACAAGGGATTTCCATGTAAGACCATATCTGGGATATGGCATCAGTGATTATCAGTGACATTCAAGGCATACCGGTGCAGAACAATTTCGTAAGACGTTCACTAAATTGACGAAGTTGGTAAGTGTTATATATAATTATGTGATATAAGGAAATATGAGTTGATGATACATGAATATAGAACTTGGTTGATGAATGAGCTCATTTGTGATTATATATTTGTACACCCTTGAGTGTATTATCCGTATGAAATGGTATTCCGAATGAGTTAATGAGAAGAGTTCTAAAATGACATAATCTAAATTCGAAATGAAATATTATGAAAATGTACTTAGAATGTATTGGTATGTCTTGTGTATGTTATTTGAGTTCATAATATGGAAAGTAAATGTATGTGAAAATATGAGGTGATGATATCTGTACATGGAATTTATTGATGGATACATACATCCTAATGGATTTTAGAGAACATTGAAATTGGGCTCAATAAGTGAGTTGCCAATTTAAGTTGTAATTGGCACGAAGAGTTAGTGAATTGCATGATTATGAGTTGTTACATGTATTTGTCAAAAATACGAGGAAATGATGGTAAATGATACATGGAAATATGAGACTATAATATATAAAAACATGGAATGTGTTGATAAATGTGTTCATTCATAGAATTTTTGCATCTCAAGTGCACTATATGTATAAAGATGATGTTTCAAATGATTGGATAAGTAAAACTCAAATATGAAGTTGTTTGAAACCAAGACAAATTGTTATAAAAGAAAATGTATATGAAAAACAGAGGTGCGATTGTTATAAGCTATATGAATACATAGGATGAAAAAGTACAAGTACAAGAGAAATTTAATGAGAACTGAGCCCATATACGTTTCTTGTTATTTATATGAAGTGTACGACTAACAAATCGTATTAAGTATAAGGCTCAGTTGAATATCTTAAATTAGTTTTTATATGTATTAAATGAGGTGAAGAATAAGGATCAAATGAGTGAGAAATACGGCTTGAAAAATAGCATAATTTGTGAAAATTAACTTTACCACATGGCCAAGCAACACGGGCGTGTACTAAGGCCGTGTGACCCAAGTTTCTCCACAGATGCAAGTCGAGAGTTATACGCCCTGCAGGCTCGGCCATGTGAGCCACACGGGCGTGGGAACCTGTAAATGAGATAAACTTAAGGATTTTGCGAAAAATTTTATACGATTTTGATTTAGTCCCCACCCAATCCCAATGCATGATTTGAACTTTAAGGTCCGATAAAGGAAACTTTTATAATAAATTTTAATATTTAAGCGATAAATGGTTTAAATAATCTGTAAGTGTTTCGTACTCTTCGGTTATGCCTCATACTCTGTTCTGGTGTCGAACACGGGTAAGGGGTGTTACATTTTTAGAAAAGCGCTGCTATCGCTCGAGCATTTGCGGTGTTTTTAACACAAACGCCACTATAGCTCTAACCTTTTGTGGCGTTTGTTTACTAGCGCCACTAATGTAAAACTTTTGCGGTGTTTTTGGTCTAAACGCCGCTAAAAGTCTATTTTGCTGTAGTGTATTCAAGTGATTCATCACAACATACACATGTCTAGAAATGCAGTATCCTATCTGAATGTATTATAGTGAAAAAGGTTGGTTTTTTCTGATGAGTCTTAGCTCAATGTAAGATGAAAGAGATTAAAAAAAATTGCATAAAAAAATTGTAAGATGGAAGACCTTGATAAAACTATCAAAATTTTCATTAAAAAAAGAGGCTGAAAGAGATTAAGTTGAATTGCTATTAGTTAAGAGAGACTAAATTTATTATTGCAAGGCAAGGAGCGAATGCCTGCTCTGTTAATTACACCTGCTCTCTGAATTCAGCAAACATGCTTATGTTCCAGTTTTGCAGATTTCAAACCAGTGAGGACTAGCATGTTTGATGTATGATCTTAGAAAAGAGTATGCACAATTTCAGTGTTCACATCATCTTTAACTTGTGACAGTGAGGCGCCTTTTGCAAGTCAAATCGTGAGGTCCAATGAACTCGAAATGGACAATGTCTTAGGCACTTGTATCTATTAAAAAAAGTGAAGAGAAGTTGTGTTCCTCCTACAAAAGTGTTGCAATAGAATGGCAGCAGCATTGATGCTGTAATTATGGTGTGGGGGAATTCATTCCTTAAGCTATCAGGCATCAGTAATCATTCATCTTTCTCAGCTAATTTCATAGAATTGTCTGCCATGCATGGGGCACAATTCTAAAGCGTATGAGTATACAAAAATTAGGTGCTGTAAAACAAGCAAAAATGGGGTTCTTCTTTTTTTCTTTATCTTTTTTTGTAATAAAATTCGTCTAGGTTTTCTTTCAAATGCTGTAAAAGGAAGCAGTAAAGCACTACTAAAGTGGAAAACTATTATTGGAATAAGGGGTGTAAATGAGACATTAATGTTTGCAAGTTATTCGAGTTTAATTTGAAAAAAATTTAAACTCGATTTAGTATTTATCGAGCTAAGCTCGAGTTATCGATCAAATCAAATTCGAGTTGAGTAATACTTGACTTGAACAGCTCGTGAGCCATCGAATTTTTCATATTTTTATATTATTAAATTACATTATTGCCTTTAATATATATTATTAAGGCATAATATCTAAAATAGCCCCTAACGTTTGACTGTTTGGTCACTTTGGCCCTTTATCTTCTTCTTTTTTTAACACTTTAACCCTTTACGCTTTTTTTTTGTCAAATTAGTCTATTTTAATGGACATGCTGATGTAACTGTTAGTTGACTAACAATCAACGTTAACAGCTAATGTGGCAGTCAAAATGTAATTAAATGCTGACGTGGCACTATCTTGTCTTACATGCCACGTTAGCAAATGATTTTAAAATTATTTAAAAAACAATAAAAAAACTTTTAAACACACACAAACACAGATAAAACAATCTAAGATCCCCTAAATGAAGAACCCTAAATCTCGAATCTTCTCCCTCTCCACTAAAACTCTATAGAAATTGAAGCTTGAAATCTAGTGGGTCAGTAAAAGAATCGAAAATATTATTTGAAAATAGTGGTTGGAAGCCATCAATGGAGAAGCTGCCTTATTCAAAGTTGGTTTCTTCATCGCGAGGGGAGTTCGTTTATAATGGAGAAAAAATAACATGTTTCTGTAACAAGTTAGCTCCGAGAGAGACTTTGTGGAGCGAGTTAAATCTAGGCAGAATGTATTATGGTTGCTTAGATTTTCAGGTAAGAATATATTTAACAATTTTGTTTTAGGGTTCATATGAAATTGAGGATTTTTTTAGTTTGCAATATTGTTTTAGGGTTTATATAAAATTGTAGATTTTTTTAGTTTGCAATTTTATTTTAGGGTTCATATGAAATTGGAGATTTTTTTAGCTTGTTTGATTTTTGTGTCGGTTGGATTTAATTGGTGCTACATTTCGTCCTAGCAATAGATTTTTGAGTGAATTATAGGGTTACATAATAAAATGTGGACCTCTTTTATATGAATTGTAGGTTAGTGGATGTGGGTTTTTTAAGTGGTATGATGATAAGCTCTGTAACAGGGCGAATGAAGTAATACATGAATTATGTGACAGTGAAAGAATACTTGCAAAAGAGAATACGAGATTCAGGAAGCAGATTATGAAGTGTGCGAGTCTATGTGTAGTAAAAACAGTAATGTTGAGATGTCTGAGAGTGGCAATGTGCAAAATGTGGGTAATGTAACACCCCTAACCCACATCCGTCGCAGGAATAGGGTTTCGGAGCATTACCGAAGCTTATCGATCAAACAGACATAAATTACAAACATTTTTTATCATTTCATATTCAAGTCAAAAAATCAATTAAACTCATACATATTGTCTCTTATTCGAGTCCTCGAGGTCCAAAATACATGTTAGAAACAAATCGGGACTAATTTGAAAATTCGGAGAATTTTTTGAAAAATATTAAAAAATTTCAAAGCTGCAGGGTTCACACAACCGTGTGGTCAGGCCGTGTGACTCACACGGACAAGAGACACATCCGTGTCTTAGACCGTGTGGGCATTCGAAGTAGGGACACACAGCCATGTCCCAGCCCATGTTTGTACCCGTGTAACTCTCTGACGTGGGTCACACGGCCGAACCACGCACCATTGTGCCAGACTGTGTGCCCTTTCGAAATGGCCTCGCTCGTCCGTGTGCTAGCCGTGAGTCTCACACGGCCCAGTCACACGCCTGTGTGTCTAGTCGTATGGACTCAAAATCTACCTTAAACAACAAGTTTACCATTCCTTGCGAGCTTGGACAATAAATAACTCAAAAATCATTCATTTAACCAATTCAAAACACAATCAAACACATCTAAATCATATCAAACAAACATCCTAGGTGCCTAACCATTGTACCCTCATTGGTACCATAATTATATCATCAAAACATATCGTCAAAGTACCATTCAAATCCAATTTATAAACATACCTAATTCCATCTATTTTGCCTAATTTATGAACACTTAAACACCAATTTAACTTGCCATAATATAGCTTTAACACAAACACATGTTTATATGTTTATAACCAACCAATATTAAACTTATAATCTCATTTACAAATAATTCACTAATAATTATTATTTAGACACCCTAGGTACATGCCGACGTAAAAGGATAAACATCACCACATTTGAGATTGGGACCGTTGTTGGATGCTGAATCGCTGATCAAAATTAAGTACATAACCTGCACACGGAAAACAAAACCGTACGCTGAGTAAAACTCAGTGGTATTTCTATAATCCTAATATTTAAAGACAAAAGATAATATAATACGTACAATTTTAATTATAAGCACAATTGAATATTAAAAACCACATTTATTCATACAATAACATTAGTCATTCAATTTTTCAATTCATAAATACATCATTTATGTAACACCCCTAACCCGTATCCGTCGCCAGACTTGGGTTATGAGGCATTACCGACCAAAGCACATCTCAGAACAGTCATAATTCACATGTTTTAAAACTCCAACATTCAATCATATAAATATACTTCTCATATAGTATTCAATAATCAAAGTATAAGATGACTTATTACTTTTCAAATTATATGCGCATACATTAAAACATGCAAACACATATCAATACTGTAACGACCCAAAATTCGTGGGCACCAGAAAAAGTGTGTTATCGGGCCTCCGTCTCAATAAATCGAGTTAGTAATAATTATTAGGAGCAATTATGAGTCTAATAGTGGGTTTAATTAGATTTTTATTTAGTGAATTTAGTTTAATTTAAAGTAATTAGGAAAAAGGATCAAATTGAATAAAGAATGAAAGTCTAATTATAGATTAAAAGAAAGTAAAAAGGGCTAAAATGGCAATTAAGCCATTTAGCATAAGTTGAGGCGGCATATGAGATAAAAATCTAAGATTTTTACTTAGATTTTAATTATAAAATATATATATTAGTAATAAATTATATTAAATTAATTTAAAATAATTATATTATAAGATATTTATATGATAAATAAATTAAAATAAAGACAAACATGGGGTGACTAAATTATACATGTGTAATGCATACATTTGTACACTTGTAAAATAAATATATAATTACTTATAATTTAAGCTAAAGATATTTGTTATTAAATAATTATTATATATTATATTATTATAACATAAAGTAAATAAAACTAAAAAGAAGTAAAAACAAAAGTAAAAAGAAAGAAGAACAAAAAAAAAAAAAAAGAAACAGAGAACAAGACGAAAACAGGGGAAGAAAAAGGGGAAAGAAAAGAGAAGGGAAAATTGGGATTTTAAAGCTTCAAGTTTAATTGCTAACAAGGAAAACAAGGCATCGGCATCCAAGGGAAAAGAAAAGATCGTGGAGGAGTAAACTCGTATTTCGGGTTTGTATTATTATAACTCAAACTATCTATTAAATGTATATTGAATTTATAGTATATGTTATGGAGTAATTAAGACAAGGTAAGTAATAATATTTGAAATTTAGTAAGAATATGTGTGAATATTGAATTATATGTGAATTGATATAATAGATGTTTTGAATTGATCAAGTATTTGAAATTGTTGTGGAAATGAATTCGAAATTGGAAAAGTAAAATAATACCCTATTAACTTGTCGGACTAGATTTGATACAAATGGCATGCCATTGGATTTGTGATGTGATGAGGAGATTTGTAGCTCGGTCGAGAAGATGATTCCGTTATTATATGCTTCAGTTTATCCGAAGAGGCATATAATGCCTTATTAGTGTGTTTGGGAGGATATGATATACTGGTGTGTTTAGGAGGTTATATTATACTGGTGTGTTTGGGAGGTTATATTATACTGGTGTGTTATGGAGGATTTATATTATTCCGGGTGTGATTGGGTTGGGTTTGGATGGAATCCGCGTATCTATCAGAGTCCGAGCCTTATTAATAGGGTAAATAATTGAAATGGAACTTTAAAAATGAGATTGATTGATTTGGCTCTATTGAAAGGTATATGAAAGAATGTATGAGTTAAATTATGAATTGAATTAGTATATGATAAATGAAATGTGAATTTAAGATTATGAAGAGATATATAATTATGTGTAATTAGTTTAAATGATTTATAAAGTTTATGGTGGATGTTTGTAATTTATTTATGTTAAATAGTTTTGATTTATAGTAATACCACTGAGTATGAAATATTCAAATATGACGGTTGTTTCCGTCATGCGCAGTCAATAGAGTTTCGATCGATCCAAAGATCCAAAACAAACCCAACTCCAACAAGAAGATTTTGGTGATGAATTTCTTCCTTTTTGTTAAGTGGCATGTACTAGATAGTTATATGAATTATAAATATACATACTTAAGTTAAATGATTTTGGTTGTATATAAATGATTATAATGTTTTGGATGAGGAAAATGATATGAAGTTATAAAATGATAAATTTGGTATTGGTTGTTTTGGTCTGAATTTGCAGGGGGATTTAGGTAAAAATAAGCAGAAATGCTGCCGAAATTTTTATAGGATTTAAAAAAAAAAAATCTAGAATATTCGAATAAGTCTCGTTCTATTTTAATAAATGTTTTGGGCTTTGAAAGTCTATTATAGGGACTTATTTAATAATTATACTATGAATGTTATTTTATTTGTGAATTATTTGTAAATAGTCTGATATGTCTGGTAATGCCTCGTAACCCTATTTCGGTGACGGTTTGGGGTTAAGGGGTGTTACAAATACATTTCATATAACTAATATGTACCAATATATCTATTTCATCTGTCAAATATCAACGTACCATTTCTTAACTCAGCACATGCACATTTCAAAACTATATGAGCCATATTACACAACTTAAATACCTCCCACTTATGCGGCATTAATATTAGTCAATATGAGCAAACATGATTGGCACATTAATTTAAGTTAAACATCCACACGACAAAAGTTATACATTTACATATATTACACTTAAACAATTATCATTTAAGATTAAACATAACTCTTTCCTAATCATAAGACCATTCGCATGTGACTATATTAATTTAAACCATTTTGAGCACAAATTACAATTAAAAGTACACTCAATTCACATACCAATTTACCATACTTAAATTACAAACGCATAACCAAAACACCAACCAAATTTTAACCACAAATCATGTCCATCATTAACCATTTACTATATACTAAAGTAACCAACAACTTAACCATTAATTCACATCCATTTGACTATTATACCAACCACCATTTTCGGTCCCAATTGATAGGTTCATAATATATCTAGTTTACTAGCATATTACTAACACATACACAACAAACAAGACATATACACTTATTCCTATATAATACACATAAAGTGACTTTAAAATAAACCAAATATACATCTTTTCTTATTACATATTTTATGAATATATGACCATATCCATTTGAGTCATTTTTGAACATTCATATTAAACCATACATGCCTAATTTGCATACTATGATCATGTCTATACATTACTAAATCAATTTATATGTCACTTGTCATAATTCATCAACCATTAATCATCTACCTTATAATCTAAGTCAAATTCATAAATCATTAATCACATATATGAATACAAATCACATTGCATAATCAAAAATACCATTCATGCATGTCATATAGCATATTTACCAAAATGAGCTTAAACCATAATCAAACATAATCAAACTCAAGCATAAAAATCAAGCCATTTTCGCATGGCTTTATATATACACCTTTAAACTCAAACACATTAAGACTAGCTTATACATACATATATATACACTTCCAAAATCAACCAAAACAAAGGCTAGCCTATACATGCCATAGATTCAAAGTTCAACTTATAAAGTACCGAAAAGAAAAATGATCAATAGTGTGACAGATTTCTCTGACGATCCCAGAGCTCGTAACTAGCTTCCAAAATCTATAAACAATGAACAAACACACTCACAGTAAGCTTGAATAACTTAGTAAGTCATAAGGAAGTAATTCATTTAATATTCATGAACATTAAAATCAACTAGGCCGAATCAAGCAAACCTTAATCAAGTTTACATTTATCATGCTCGCAATTTCATATACCAATACATAAACATTAACATTATAGCATCACTTGGCCGATTATGAGCATTCACACATACATATAAGTCACTTTATATCATGCATAATTTATATTATCATTTCAAATACTAAGCTTACCTTATTTTCATTAACATTAAACTTAGCACGTACCTGAACCTTTTATCTCAATTTCACATTCAATCACAACTCGTTAATGCAAGCATTCGGAATTAATAAGGATACTCAGATAGTTGGAAAGCTCGTACAATGCCAACGTCCCAGACGTGGTCTTACATGTAATCACATATCGATGTCACTGTCTCAGACAGGGTCTTACACGTACATCACAAGTCAATGTCAACATCTCAGACGTGGTCTTACACGAAATCACATATCGGAAATCCTATGTCATGACATATGTATCCTAACTATTCCTAAGGTTCGTACGAGGCTTTCGAACATCGTAACTCGATCGATTCAGGCTTGTAATTACTTCTCACATACTTATACAAATTCAGCTTGAACATATATAATCGTTGTACCTATCGAACAGTAGTATAGCTTAGGCAAGACCGGATTGTCGAACCCAAAGGAACTAAAAGTACTAATACTAACTTTCTTTTTATTATCTAGCCTAAAATAAGTGAAGCTGTTGTTTAACCTAAATTTAACTAACTACTAGACTAAAGACGTAAAGACAAAAAGAATGACTTGGGGAAAATAACTTGAGGAAAGACTCAGTTGATTAAGACGATACCCTTAGAAAGAATCCACCTAGACTTCACTTGTTATCTAACACTGAACCAGACGATTTATTCACTTGACTTGATCCGTAAGATTCCCTAATGTATATTAAACCCTCTCTCGAAGCGAATAACGTCTAACCCTAGGTTGATTAATTGAAATCTCTTTCTAATTAAAACCCTTAGAATCGCATTAACTCGATCTATGGACTCCCATATTAGGTTTCACCCTAATCCGGCAAAATCTTGTCACCCTATCTTCAGGCGCACGATCAATTCTGCTTAATTATGCTAGATCTACTCTTAAGCAGGGACTTTTGCTCCACCACCTAAGCATATCCAACTTGAATTAATATCCCGGAAATATTAACACAAGAATTAAGCACACATAATTAAGAACAAATCAAGTATTTATCATATAGTTCAGAAAACAATAACAAAATCCGTCTTAGGTTTCATCCCCTTTAGGTATCTGAAGGTTTTAGTTCATAACTATAAAAGAAAACATCTCAGAAGAAAAGTTAAAACAAAACATAAGAAATCCCTAAAACCCCCTGAAGGAATTGAAGGAGAGATTCGCCGTCTTGAGTAGAATTCCGGCTTCTTGAGATGGATCAACTGGCTATCTTCGAGTGATTCCCACAAATCTGACCTTTTCGGCTCGGCTCCTTAGCCTAGCTAACCGCCCCCTTCTAAGCTGTACCTAGGGGGTTTATATATGCTTTTGAAATAGGTTTCTTTGTCCCTAAGTATCCTTTTTTGAGCAAAATTGCTTTTTTCCACGACAGGGACATGGCCATGTCACACGCCCGTGTGAATCGTCTTTAGGTCGTGTTCGGATTTCTTTAATGAGGCACGGCCGTGTGAATCGGGATTAGACCGTTTTCGAGCCTGTTGAATGGGGCACGGCCGTGTTAGCTTTGGGCCAGGCCATGTCGATTTCTTCTTTGGACAATTTGGTTCTTTTTAGGCCCGTTTCTCGTTCTTTCTGCCCTTGGGTGCTTTCCTGAGTATAAGACATGAAAAGAAAGGATTACGAGCACCTTTTTACATAAATCAAGGGATAAATCATCCAGAAGCGTACTAAATGTGGGCTTAAAATATGTTACTTTTACGGTTTATCAATATATATACAAGTAATATTTCAATTCGGCATAAATAAAATATATACAATTGAATTTAACGACATTTATTTACTTATGAACTTACATCGGCAAAGATGGATGAACCGGGACGACTATTCGACAACTTTAGTTTTCCCCCGATCCAATTCTGATTTCCTCTTTTCTTGATCTAAATTAATATAAATTTAACTTATTTAATCACATATTTAATCAAATTCATCCAAAAACACATAAATGGGAAAATTACACTTTTACCCTTGACATTTCACATTTTTCACAAATTAGTCCTTATTTCACAAAATAAAAAATATTCAAAATTTGACCGCACTATAGCTTGGCCAAATGTTCACTAAGCTCATATAAGTCCACACATTTCATTTATTTCACATTTTAGTCCCTCAATTTATTATTTTCATAATTTAACCCAAATTACTCAAATTCATCAAAAATTCAAATACAAAACATATTAATCTAACAACATATATTTATTTTCTATCATCAAACACAAGATTCATCAAGCTTTCAACAATGACAAAACGCAAAATCATCATCAAATTCAAAAATTGAGACATGGGCTTGATAGATTACATAGCAACGATCTCAGAAACGTAAAAATTATCAAAAACCGAGCAAAAATGAACCTTGAATTTAGCTTGGACTTAGGCTGAATGTAACTTGCTTATTTGTTTCTATTTCCTTTAGTAATTTCGGTCATGAAAGATGAACACATGCATGGCCATTTGTTTTTGTTTTATTTAATGCATATTAATATATCAATTACCATTTTAACCTTATAAATTTAATTAGTAAACCATATATCTCAAGCCCAAAACCATCCATGCTATTAGTTAATGGCCAAATTGCCACATAAGGACCCCCCACATTATAAAAACAATAGCAATTCGGCACTTACGCATTTAATATCCAACTTTTACATTTTACACGATTAAGTCCTTTTAATTAAATCAAACAATCAAATGATAAAATTAAATCACGAAAATTTCACACATATAAATTAACATGTTGCAGACACCAAAAATAATATTACAATATTTTTCTGACTCGGATTTGTGGTTCAGAAATCACTATTCCGATTAGGGTCTAAATCGGACTGTTACAATTTATACCATACTAAATTCTCATCATTTGCTATATAATAGCTTTTCACAATATGATACACAATTCATGTCTCAATCCATATATCATTCAATATCAATCATATTGTCATTTCATTTAACTACCCCTATTAACACGACTCGAACTCGGACGGATACACGGATCCAACCAAAACACACAAGTTTGGCACCCAGTGCTTCATCGGATAATTCGAAGTAGTAAATTGATACCCAGTGTCTCATCGGTTAAACCGAAGTAAATTGGCACCCAGTACCTCATCGAATAAATTCGAAGTAATAAATTGACATCCAGTGTCTCATCGATTCGAAGTCAAAGAAATTCTTGAACTCTTCCAATCGTATGGCATGCCATCTATATCCGACTCAGCCCGATACAGTTAACAGGGTTCCAATTCACTTTTCAAATACAACCAATATTCATTTCAATTCAAATAATCAATATATTTAATATATATACCAATTTAATCCATTCAATTAACTTAAATTCAATTCAGTGACAAAGTGTCAAATACTCACATCAATACTTACCATATGCATTAAATAAAAAATACAACAATTAATAACTAAGTTCGGATTGTAGAAATACAAACCGGAAATTCTGAGCTATTCATCGTTGACTTTCTCTTTCCCCTTTTTAGTTGAGGATTTCGGTACGATGTTAGCTACGGAATTAAAACAATTAAAATTCATCAATACAACACAATTCAATTGCATATTGAATATTTCAAATTTTTTTTTACTTAATATTTGCCTAAATTTCAAATTAGTCCCTAAACCAAGACTAACTTCTATTCTTCACATTTAATTCTTTATTTTCATGCAAATTCCACTTTAGACTAAATTTAGCTCCTTATTTTCACTTAAATCCCTAAATTTCAAATTTTTTCACAATTTAGTCCCCATTTCTCAAAATTTACTTTATTCTAATATTTAATCCTTTTTCATTTCTAACTTAAAAATCTATCAATTTAATCCCTAAAACTGAAATTATTCAACATTAGCAACACTTAAAAACTCAATAATTTCTAAAATTTTGGCATGGGTCGGGTAGTATTTAGCACCAGAATTCCAAAAATATAAAATTACATGAAAAAGGGATTAAATTGACTAACCAATTGAACTTTGAATTTTTGAATCCCCAAGGCCTTCGTCTCCTTCTTTCTCCCTTTTTTTTCTTTCTTTCTTTCTTTTCTGTTTCGTTTTTGCTTTTTCTCTTTTTCTCTTTCCTTTTTTTCTTTTGTTTATTTGTTTTATTATTATAATATAATATATATACTTAAATATTAAGTAAATCTATTATAATATATATATTAACTTTAAATTTTATATTAATTTTCACCTTATGCCGCCTCATTTTAAGACAATGGCATAATTGTTTCTTTAGTCCCTTTAATTTTTCTTTAATCTATAATTCAACTTCTACCCTTTATACAATTTAGTCTTTATACCTAATTACTCTTAATTCATACAAATTCACTTAACCGAAACCTAATTAACTACACAACTAGCTTTGAATCTTATTTACGAAAATGGAGTCTGGAAATGCATTTTTCGACAGTCACGATTATCGGGTCATTACAGGTAAGGAGAACAATTATAAATAGGTCAAAGATGATGTGGTGGATCACATTAAATCAAAGATAAAGATTAAGAGCTTGAAGCAAAAATGTATATCACTCAAGAAAGAGACAGAGTTTTATAAGAAAATGTTTATTTGCAATGTATTATTTATCTTATGTTTCACATTATGTAGAATGTTATAATTTGAAAAGCATGGTGTCATGTTCTTGTATTTTGTATATCTAGTACCTTCAAACTTTGTTGTTGACATAAATTGCCTACATTCGAATTGGTATTGTAGCTAATTTGAGGGAAATATAAAGAAAGGGAGCAATTGGAGATACAAGAGAATGTTACATGTTACATGTTACATGTACTAAAATATTGGACATTTGACAATCGTATGTTATGTACAAAATAGTTGTTTCTATGGGTAATTGTAGGCACCATGAACAAAAGTAACTAACAAAATGACCCTAAACCCACATAGTTGCCTATAGCAATAATTGTATACTACATCAGTTTGTTACATATACTGCTACGCCCTGAAAATCGGGTAATTTAAATTGTGGGCTCGAGTGGGATATCGAGATTAGTGTAGTAGAAATTAAAAATAAAATAAAATAAATAAAAATAATTAATTAATTAGTTAGTAAAAAATTGTGTTAATAAGTAAATATTAGTAGGGATTAAATTGGAACAGTTTTTAAATTAGAGGTCAAATGTGTAAATTAAGAGTTTTAATTGAAATAGGAGCTATTAGAACAAGGGACAATATAAGGGGCAAATAGCCCAAATTTTAAAATTTGGTTGGCTATATAAGACCTCCCGCTCTAAAACCCTAAACTAAAATTGAAATAACATATATAACGTTTTCAATGTAAAAACTTTAAGAAACATAGCCAAAATAAAAAGCCTACGTAAATATCATCGAAAATCAAAATGCAATTTTGCAACAAGCTTTGGGTAATCTTCTTTCGCACAACTTTTTTACTTTATCGATTTAGAATTTAATTTCCGCTATCTTTTTCTTTTAGATTTTCTGATTCAAGTGCTTGTTTTTTTAGGATCGGCCTTCTCATTTCTGAAACGATTCAGTTTCTGCGTGTTTTACGTTTGTTGTTTTTAATTGTTTTTTTAATGAATAAATTTTTTTGAATTATTTTTATTTTAATTATGTGTGGAATATGTTGGCGCCTAGGTGGAATAAAATAAAATTTCCACATCAGCGCTATTAAACATTTAACGATCACATCAACATGTCCGTTAAAAGTAGACCAATTTGACAAAAAAATAAATGTTAAGAGTTAAAGTGCTAAAAAAAAAAGACAAATGGCCAAAGTGATCAAACAACCAAACATTAGGGGCTATTTTTGGCATTATGCCTATTATTAACCCAAATCTTAATTATTGAGTCAAGCATTTGAGTACGAAAATTAATAGACTAATTTAATCGAGCTTGAGCTCAACTTTAAAAATAGATGTTTGATCAAGCTCAAATCAAATATCGAACTCCGAATTTTGGAGTCAAACTCAAATTTGAACTATGATAAATTTAAATATTTAAATATAATTATAATATATAAAATTTACTATAAAATCCTTTTTAAATATTTATTATTTTATCAATATTAACTTTTTCTATTAGTCTTGTATGGTAAATTGTGGATTTAATCTTTATATTCTAATCTGGTCAATTTTAATTATGTATTTTTTTAATTTTAAAATTTTAGTTCTGAACTAAACAGTAACAGTAAAATCCATTAGGCCAAATTCTACTATTAGTCTTATAATCTATGGATATTTAGTCTCTATTTTCCACTTTGATCATCTTTATATTTTTCGAATTTTGAAATTTTAATCCTAATTCGTTTGAAAACCTTTTAAATCCATTAAATAAAATAATGTGGCTTTTTTTGTAAATATTATGCAAAAGTAGTAAGTTGACATGACATTGTATATTTAAAAATATGGATATTATTGGCAATATAGAAGGATGTGGGTTTAAGTGCGTTAAAGCGCATTATTCTCCTATTTATAAGTTGGGGAGGAGTTATGGATAATTCTAAGTATTGTGTAAAAATAAATAGATATAATCAGAATCTATAATGAAATTGATCAAAATAATAATATGTTTTTCGCATAAAAAAATTTGGAAACAACGAAATTTAATATCAAGCAACTAGATTTTAATCATGACTTAATTTTTAAAATTTTAAAAATATAAAAAAAAATATCAAATTAAAATATATAAACTGAAATGGTAAGCTAATGCATATTAAAAAATAATAATAGCAGAATTTTAGATTTTATTGAAAAGAATATGGGCTTTTAAGCCCGAACAAACTTTTTGGAGCTTGACTGATTTGAGGGATGAACATCTCTTGAATGGGCTAGCTGTACTGTACATCAACATTTTGATTAAATGATATTTTTTATTCCACTTTATCTTAATTGATATTTGTTATTTTATTTTGAAATTAAATCTCAATTTATGATTTTTGGCCAAAAAATTTATCAATTTATGGTTAGATTTGTTTAAAATCTGATTATTCACTCCAAGTTGAAAGATTTGTTTAAAATCCGATATTAAAAGGATGGGAAAAAAAACATTATACCTAAAAAATAAATTTGAATAAAAAATATTTATTTAAAATATGGATTGGATTTAGATTCCTAGTCTTTAGATTTTTCAAATTTATAATATAATAGACGATTAAAATATACTAAGTTATTTATATTTAGAATTTTAATAAAATAATAAAATATACAGTTGTTTATATTTTGAAAATTAATGGGGTTTTGAGGGAGATTCTAGGTGGTAACATCTTTAATTTGGACTTTGTGTTTTTTTCTAAACTAATGATAAGTTTAAATGGATTATGCGTTTAACTGTATTTAGAGTAAAAACAACGATAGTAATAAAATTAAATACTGTAACATAAGATAAAAAAATAAACTAAACGCACTGCACCGCACCCCACTGTCCATTCAAATTCACCCTAAAATTATTTTCTTTCGATTGACTATTTAAAGTAATAGTCACTCTTTGGTTTCATTTGTTTAGGGTTAAACCCAAAACCACTAGTTTTTCATTATATTTCAACCGAAAATTTTACTTGTAAAATTATTGCTTTTGTGGACATGACGTGGAACGTTGCATTCAAAATCATTACCGAGTTAATAATTGAGTGGTTATTGCAATGGTAGTGATTAAATTGTAAATATTTTTATTTAAGTTATTAAATTGAAAACATTTAAAAAGTTAGGTGATTAATTAAGTAATTTACCCTAAAATTTTTAATTTGATATCTTTAGTGATCATTTTATATTTTTACTATTATTAACCTCGTTGCTACTACTACATTTGCATCCAAACATATGTTTCATCACAAGTTTTAATCTTATTGCTATAATATCTAATCTAGTCGCTACTGTTATTTTTAATCTCACCGTCCTTCCAAATGGACCCTAAATAAGAAACTTGATTCACTTGAACCTAAAATGAAGTATTTACATAATTCAATTATTAATTTTAAATAATACTGTAACATTGGACTCAATTGTGTGATATCATATTACGTTACTAAAGCAATTTAGGCTAGCTCATTGCATAATCCAAAGAAATTGGGTGGTTACATATATATATATATAATCCAAAGAATCTCAAATTTTGAGTGCGAATTCTTAATGACTTGGAATCGAAAATGATTAAAGCAAAAATAACTCCAACTCAAAACTGATTTCAACCTAAAATTAATTGGGTAAATTATACTTAAGGCCATTAAATTATTAGTAAATTTACATTATTGTCATTGAACTTCAAAAAATTATAAAATGATCACTAAATTATTCAAAAGTTTTCATTTAACTTATTGACATGTTTGTAAGTTTTTATTTAAGTAACTATATTGTTAAGTTTTTTTTTTTTTTAAATCTGGTTAGAGAGCTTCAATTGACGATTCAATGTCTGGTATAGTGGGTTAATACATATTGATGAGTAAAAGAACATATCTTATATTTAAGTTGATCTAATGGTTAGTATCGGAGATCAAAGAAGAAAATTGTTTAGATTTTAGTTCATAAAATTGTGACATTTAAAGTTTTTTCATGAAAAAAAAATTAAATTGTAGAAGAGAAAGATAATAAAAACTTTTTATTTATGTAGACAGAACGAACGAAGAAATTTATATGACAATAATTTTAACAACCTAATAATCTAAATAAAAAATTTTAAATAATTTAATAATCATTTTGAATCCTTTCAAAATCGACTAAAGTATAACTTCTTAGCAAATTATAACATTAATTGTAGTTTACTAAATTAAATCAATCCAAAAATTCAAAATTAAATTTATCTCGTTCGGACCGAATATAAAAGAAAAAGGGAAAGCGAACCTAAGAGAAAGTATTCTGTAAACCGTACGCAAAAAGACAAAAAGACTCCCGAAAAATTATCCCGGACTCTACGCCATTTTATAAAATTACACATTAAGAACATTTCAAATCCGGAACTGTATGACAGTAAACTCAGCGTACTGAAAAAGCGTGACAAAAAGGAAACTCGCATTCACTCGCCCAAAGCGCTCTCTAAAAAGAAAAGGCAAAATAAAAAAAATAAAAAACGCAAAAATTTCTCACTAAAAAAGAAAAATCCTTTGCCTTATTCTCGAAGTTTCTCTCTCTCATTTCTTTAACTCGCTTTATCAACTCAGTTTTAACGCATCTAACTCGCTACAAATTTGCCACGTTCAGTCCTTTTCTTGTTTGTCGTTTGGAGGGGGGCTGAGTCAACTCGGTCAGCAATCACAGTCCTATGGTGACAAACTCCTTAATTTTTTTTTCTTTAAAATTTAATTTTTTCCTCCTCTTTATGTGTAGTTAAAATGCAATTTATTTGATTATTTATAGAAAACTGTGAGGTTTTTATGTGTTCTTTCTTTCTTTTTTTCTTGTTTATTTGTATGGAAATATAATTAGCTAGAGAACGTGCATATTTTACTTTAGGTTGTTAAAATTTGAGAGTTAGGGTTTCAATTTATTAATTTGGGGATTTTGGTGCATGAAAAGAGCTGTTTTGTATATTTTTAAGTGGAAATTTTAATGTATTAGTTTGTTTTATCACGTTTTTGTTTACTTTGAAATATAGGTTTTATTTTTGTGTCTGTGTGTGGATTAGTATTTATATTGTACGCTGTGTTAAAATTTGGACTGTTTTCGGTGAATTTGATAATCAATTCAAGAAAGTAGGTTATTTGACTGTTGAGCAAGTTCAAGTGACCTAATAAATTATATCCATATTGCAACTGCAAGATTTTACTTTTGTTTGCTGTGTTTTTTTTTTTTTTCTTCCGTCCATAAATGAAAATTTCATTTTGAAATATCAATGAAAATTGATGAATCTATTCATTTGGCCATTTTTTTGGTTTTGGTTTCCAGTTTTTGTTTTTAAGCTGCATGTCTTGGATTTTCCATGGAAAAAGTGGTTGAAGTTGAGGGGAGTGATGAAGGGAAATTTGAGGAGACTGGCCTTGAGACAAGTAACTTTGTTTTATCTTCACCAAAGAATGTTACTGATCCAGTTGTTTACAAGCTCGTCCGGGTACCTCTTTCAGCTAATGTCCCCCCCCCCCCCCCAACTGATATACAAATAACTTGTGCCTTCTTCCCATTTTTCCGTGTAGGCATGCAAGAACTAAGAATGTTGACTTGGATTTGCTTTAGTTTGATATCTGAGCTTCATTAATGTAAAAAATCAATAAGAAAGTTATTTGATTGTGTCAAATAAAATATACTAGAAGTGTTGTATTGTGTTTTCTACACTACCAGTCATTGATTATTGGTCCTTTATATATCAACAATTTTTTGGGCCAAATTAGCTAGTTACTGGTTTGTGAAAGGCAAATGAATTTGGTGAGTATCTACCATCTATTCATTTAGAAAACAATAATGCGTAGAAGTTGGTTGAATGGGAAGGTCAGTATGACCTGAGTGCAGGTTGGGTTTTGATGACATGATGTGGTCATATCAAAATATTAGTTGGAAGGTAATACGATATTTACAATCAGTATTGGAACAATAGGTTTTTAAAAGGGAGATACCATGTTTGAGCTTTTGCTTAGTTAAAGGTAATTAATGTCAGGTAACTTTATGTTATTCTATTAGCTTGAATCTTATTTTTGAAGTGTTCTTGGTTAGCAAGTCTGTTATAAAAGATTAAAAGGAATGATGCTTTTACATATCTGAATGAAATGGATATATCTCCTTTAGAAAAATAAAATAACACCTGTAACCCTTCTGTTGATTTTTGAGAATATCGCACAGCTAGTAGGCTTTACTTGTGAAACACACAGGTTTCTTGAGTTCTGCTAAAGTATTGAAATATTCAAGTTTTTATTTTATTGAAAGTATATTTCATGAGTTGTGACGATCAACAAATTTTTTTTTTTAAGTTCTTACCTTCAGGTTTGATTTATTCTTATTTGCAATCTGAAATTGAAATTTATATCATACAGGTTGATGGGAATGGAAGATTAGTGCCTGCGACAGATGATGAACTCATGGAGGTTGAGGGTTTGCTTGAAAATGAGAAGCGTGAGACCCATATTGTTGCAGACACTGGGCAGGCTTTAGGGTGCATTTCTAATGAAGTGTCACCCTCTGGCATGCCTCAACTAGAAAGCTCAGAAGGTATGCTTTCCTTAGCCCTACATCATGAACAATTTTAGTCTGCACTGATGGTGTGGGCTGATTTCTTGTTGCATGCGTTTTGTGTATTTCTGTTCTGTTTCATAGAATTTTCCATTTCTATTAAGCATGCAACTTACATCTTTCCCTTATATATACATAAATGATCAAATTAAAACATGCCAAATGTCAAGTAGGTATAGACTTGTATAAGAGAAATCTCCCTGGATGTAGCAAAGCCCATGGAATTGGCTAAACCAGTACTGAGAAGTAGATTCTTAAAACCATCATTCAAGAATGAAAATATGAGCAATGCAGTATAAGAAAAGGCTAACTTTAAATTCTAGCTTTGAATTTGAAGTTGCAGTGGGTAGCTTTCTTCAAATTATTTATTGCTGACATTACTTCCAGTCTTGCTGTGTCAGCTTTTATGCTCTCGGGGTTAACATTTGCATGTAATTTTGTTGGGTAAAAGCACCATAGAGGCCCCTGTGCTAGGAGTCAGATTGCTTTTTGCTTCCTTTACTAAGAAACTGGACAAATTAGTTCCTGTACGTTAGATAAAAAAGCTAACTAGCCCTTTCTATTAAAAATTTCATTCATGTCTACTGTTAAAAACTGGTGTGGCTGAAGAAACAACCAAACAGTTACACGTGGCGTGCCATGTGTACCTCATGTTGACATAGAGAGACCAGTTTTTAACCATAGAAGTGGATGAAATTTTTAGCAGAAAGACTACTTGGCTTTTTGATCTAACGTACAGGGACCGATTTACTCATTTTTTGAGTAGAGGGGGCCAAAAGCAATCTGACTTGTAATACAAGGGCGTCCATGGTGCTTCTTCAATTTTGTTGTGATAATCTTAGATATTTTAATCTTCTGAATGATTAATATTTGCCAGGTTTGTCACAATCTGAGAACACAGAAGCTGATACTGAAAAGTTAAGTGCATACCTTGAGGTATTCCCAATTTTTTCTGCGCTTGGATTCTTAACTCTCTTTAAATGTATTAATGGAGATGCTTATCATATTTGCATGTAAATGTTGCTTAGTGCTTAATCTCTGTTTTTTCTCTTGAGGATCACTTTGTCAAAGCTTTATTTTTTACTTTGAGCCGGGAGAATATGTTATAATCTACTAATGGATTTTGATGCTTTAGGAGGGCCGTAATCCTTAATTTTTGGCATTTGTACTCCAATTTTAGGGGAAGCTATCTTCTTGGAATTCGAAGAACTTCTGTCTTGTGAGAACAATTGTCTAGCTGTTAAACTGCTACATATTCTAACAGCTACTCAGCCTTGAACATTGTACATCCGTACATTCTTTTTTGTTCTTGTCATTCTCATGACTTATTCTTTCTCCCCCCTTTTTTTAAGAAGAAGAAATCAAAGCTGCTTCTAGTTTTTTCTCTGTAATTTTTAATTCAAATAATCTGACATAAGGGATAAAGATTTTTTTATGTGCTCATGTCTGCATGAGTATCTTTTTCAATATTTAAAACGGGTAATGATTTCATCAACTACATGCAAGCTAATAAGAAGGGGTTAACAGTCCTTACTTAGAGAACAGTGTTATCTTCTTTCTTTCCCTTTTTTTCTTTTTTTTTTTTTTTGGGGTAGAGTGGAGGGTTGATATATACTATTTTATACTATAGTTTTTAGGTTCTTTCTTTTTTCTCACCGTATTTGATCTTTCAATGTTACCCCCCCTACTTGTACATGTTCAAGCATGTGGTTGATTTGAAGTGAGTTGTTTTAGCATTAATTGAACTATTAATAATCTTGAATCCTCCTTGGCCGTATCATATTGTATGGTGCATTGAAGAAGGTTTGCGCAAAGCCAAACATTAAGTGTGCTTGTGGTCGAGTAGAAAAGTGAAAGGATGAAAAAGGGGTGGAAAAGTGGAAAGAAAATAAAAAATTGAGTGGTACAAAAGAATAAAGATACTATTTTCCATTATAATGCATAAAAACAAATCATTCCAAATTGGAATGATAAGCTGAGAGAATATGAGAGAGATGTAAGTTAAGTGTGCATATTTACTAGATTAAGCATTTTTTAGAATTTTTTTTCTCTCTCATTTACAACTCTACCAAGCAATGAATTGAAAGAATATTATTTTTTCTTTCAATTTTTCCATATTTCCTACCAAGTATACCAATGGGAAGAAAACATATATTTTCTGTCTACTTTTCCCATCCTCCAATTCTTCACGTTTTCAATTTTCTTTGCACCTTACCAAGCAGGCTCTGCCTGGCATGTCTACCTCCTGATAATTCTTCTGCTTATGTGAATGTAGACAGCCACTGTTCTGAACAGCATAATAAATTGCCCAGTATTGATGAGAAGCTCCAATCTCAAATTCCTTTGCAGGAAACTGTTCCTTCTGGTGCTAAAAGCTCGAGTGATGATCATGTTACTCAATCTGGGAGAGTTGAGGAGTGCTTAAAGCCTCTGGATGGGCCGCTAGAAGGTGGGTCATCAACTTCTACAGGTTGTATTAGTTCAAAACCTGATTTTTCCAAGTTGAAGGGCGAAATATGCTTGGATAATTTATCAATTAAAGAACTTCATGAGGTTTTTAAGGCAACATTTGGGCGAGACACTACTGTTAAGGACAAGCTGTGGCTTACAAGGAGGATTGCTATGGGATTGACCAATTCCTGTGATGTTTCTACTACAACTTTTGTAATTAAAGACAACAAATTGGTGAAAAAGGATAATGAAGATGGTTTTAACAATGTGAATCTTGGTGCTGGGAAAGAACACCTGGCAGTTGCAGTTGAATACAATGAGGAATTGCTCAATAACCTTAGCAGTCAAATTGATGAACATCATACTACTTCGGAGGTGAGATTGGGAAATAATGTTGTGGAAAACAATTTTGCAAGTGAAGATCTTGCTGCAGATCAGAGAGCTGCAAAGAGAGTTCGGAAGCCAACAAAGCGGTATATTGAAGAACTTTCTGAAGCAGAGTCCAAAGAGTACAGTGGCAGGTCAATTGCTTCAACTAAAAACATGGGGTTTAGACCCCTGCCTTCAAAAGCTCATGCTAGGCCTGCTAGAAATGTGTCCTTGGAAGGGAGAACTGTTATCACGAGGTTGGATTCCCTTGGAGGATTTGGGATTCAGGTTCCATGTGTTTATCGGATTCGAAGAAGCCGACCAAGGAAGAATGTCACAGCACTTTTGGTATGTGAAAAAGATAATACTGGTTATCTACCTCAGCATATGATTTTGGCTTTAAATATCTAGGTCTCTTAGTTTGATATTTGCTTTGGAAAGAACATTCAGATACCTTGCTAGCTTTCATATTCTTCTGCAAAAGGTTGCATTTGTCTTGCATCTCTAGTTGGTTTATTACTTCATTCATCAGTATTATTTCTGACCTGAGCATTTTCAACTTGATAGATAATAAATTCTGAAATTCTGGAATTCAATATCACCTGTGAATTGAATGTGTTGTTACTTCTTGCTTTGACATGTCTTTTACTGGAAGGGTGTTCACTTCATGCTTTAGTGGGACTATAATCACCTGTGTTACTGTTGCCTTGTAGATTTAGATGTTATGGTACTGATGTGACCTGAATTGACTTATACAGAAATTCCATCCCAGTGGCATGGGCATGACAGCTACGTTCATAAAGAAGGGTTTTGACGTACATGGCTCTCAAATGGACAATGGGAGTATGAACAAAGTTTTGGAAGCCAAATCTACTCTTGAGCAAGCTCCGGAACAGGTGAAAAGTAAATGTTGTCTATGATATGAGCCATGTTTTACCTTGCACTTTCTTTTAGTTGATTGAAACTGAACTCTATTTGCTTGTTCAACATTTTGTTTTTACTTTCAGTTTGTAGCTGAATCAAAGAAAGAGATGACACCAACTGATATGGGGCAGAATATGGGATTAAAATATGTAGATCCATCTGGAGATACTTCAGATGATAATGTTGTTACAGTGCCAACAGCAAAAGGTGGAATTAGAAGGAAACATCATCGAGCTTGGACTCTCTCTGAGGTTATGAAGCTAGTTGAGGGTGTGTCCAAGTATGGAGCTGGCCGATGGTCTGAGATTAAAAGGCTTGCCTTTGCATCCTATTCGTATAGAACTTCTGTTGATCTCAAGGTACGCATAAGAGTTTCCTGTCAGTAACAAATGGTGAAAAAATAATTTGCCATTTGGTTGAACATAAGAATTTGTTATGGCTGGGAAAAATAAATTTTCCAACAAATGTTATTATGCAGGACAAATGGCGGAATCTGCTGAAAGCTAGCTTTGCCCAGACACCTACGGACAAAGGGGTGAGGGATATCATTTCCTTTTTCTAATTTAATTCTCTCAATTGTATCCTGCTCCTGCGTGCAGAAATACCTGAATAGCAGCATTTCTACTTGTTTCATTTTTTTCCTTGTGGAAGAGGTTCTCCTTGAAGACCTAACGTGATAAGTCCAATTCTTTTCAATAATTTATGGTTTCCTTGTGGTTGGGAATGTAGGCAAATTCGCGGAAGCATCCTTCGATGCCGATTCCGGCACCAATTTTGTTACGCGTGAGAGAGCTTGCCGAGATGCAGGCACAGGCTTCATTGCCAAATCTGAGCACGGGGAAGCTGTCGGCATGTGGTGGCCGAAGTGTAAATGAAACAAGACCCGGATACTTGTAACATTGTAAATAATATAATAATAGATATTAGTTGTGTCTAAACTAGAAATAATAGTCTAATTGACTGTATTGTCTAGAAGGTAGAGGGGAAAAAAGTGCTGAATGGTTTGGACCGGATGGGCAGATGAGAGAAGTTTGTTTAACATAAGCTGTGCTAACTAGGATATTTCTTCCTTCTTGTTTGAACCAGGAATGGCCTTTCAAATACAAACTTGGGACTTGCGAGTTAACTTGCAATGCAGATTGTCAGTCTTCCCGTTTCCAAATGCTGTGGTAATGATTGAATTTGAAATTTCAATGCTTTGCAGGTTTACGATGACTCGCTTCAACTCTCGATTCCTTGCTACCCTAAAATTTTAACTTCCAAACCCAAAATTATGATTGTTTTGTTTTGAAAATTCAGATTCACATTTTTGAGGGTTCTATTTTGTGTTTTCTTTCCTTGCTAGAATAGAAGCGCATAAACAATAGATGGCATAAATCAATAGATGGCTTAAATCGGAATTACTTTAAGTAGGATTTACACGTGAGATTGTGGGATTTAAGTTGAAATAAATTTAAAGAGTTTAGACAGTACTTGTTTGGCTAAAAAAGTTTAGATATGATTTATCTGAAGTGTAGATGAATCCGTCGACTCTCACAAACGTAGATGGGTAGAAGAACATAATAGATTTGATTTATTTGAAGTTGAATCTATACTCATAAATGGGTAATGATTCATTGTATTGATTGTTGAATCGATGCTTGGACTTAAAAGAAAAAAACTTTAACGGTTCTATGACTTAAAATAATTTTTTTTGAATAGTTTAGCGACTTGGATAAATACTTTTAAATAATTTCGTGACCATTTTGTAATCTAAAGTTACTAGATTAAAATGTGAATCGTAAAGATTAAAAAGATGAAAGGATTATGGTCTTGAGAAGGAAATATTAGATGTTGAGGCACACGCTACCCAATTTCTTGTTTCCCTTATTTTTGTTTGTCACTGATATCCTAAACAATCTTGATTGAGTTCAAGAATATTTTTGAGCGTTGTGGAATGCTGGGAAAAATTTCCAACCCACTTTTATTTCGCCAAAGATAATGTTTGTCCACTTGTCTTTAGTGGCTGACATACAGGATGAAACATTATGAATCTTCATTAGAGTTGGGGATGATCGAAGAGTCAGAATCCTGGCTTGCATTGTTGAGGTGATTTTATGATTTTTGACACAGATGAGGAACATGTCATTGTCATTTTGCACAATAGCTGCTCCTCCGATGAGATGACTATTGCAATTCCTGCAAATGTTGAGGCTCAAGAGTCCATGGAATAATATTATTTCCAGTGTCTAGATCTATAGTTAGAGGTGAGTTGGTGCTTCTTCTATGGGGTATGTATTTGAAGGATGACAGTACGGAGAGACTCAAATCATTAAAATCTGCTGATGGCACCAATGAGGTTGGGCGAGAAGAAGTTGAAAACAAGTTTGTTACTTGATTTTCATATTATCCAAAGTGATTGCATAGAAGTTCCTCTCTTCTTGAGAGAAGATATTGCGAAGTTGCAGCCATTGAAAGATCTATGAAGAAATGACATGAGCTGAAATTAACTAATATTGTTTCTTAATTTTCTCATAGTTTTCTATTTTCATTTTTCAAAAATTATTTTTAAAAATTTCAACTAAACATGTTTTCTTTCATATTTTCTATTTTAAACAAAAAAAAAGAGAAAACCTATTTCTTGAAACTAAACAAGTAAAATAGTTATGATATACAATAAAGTATCTTTGGTGACAAATCATAAAAATCCTTTTTTAGAAAATCATATTAACTTATTCTACTTTCAAGGTAAGTATTGAATGTAAATACTTCACATCTTAATATCTCCATGTCATAAAGTATAGATTCAATATTTATTTATTTCAAAAGAAGTTTATAAGTGAAATTTATTCTGTATTTGTTTTTATAATTTTTTATTATATTTATTTTTGTACTTTTTCAGAGATTTATTGTTATACATAATAAGTATCAGCTCTACGAAGAGCATCACCACGTCAGCATAAAAAAACAATTATGATATCAATCCAACCTCTTTAGTTCTTTCAACTATCTAAATACATCAACCATATCGGATACATTCAAATCATACTTTAACTCAGGGTTTAAGATAGAGTCTAGTATAGAGACAATTATTTTACTAAAGAGACAATCATTTTACGAGTGAGTAATTTCAAATTTTTTTCTTTTATAGATACTCCTTCGAAAATAAAAGGGACACAATATCAACCATCAGGCACAATTTGTGCTAAAAGCATTATCTTAAAACTTTATCCTTAATGGTTTATTGTACCACTCTTATGTGAACTACTCTATTGTAGAGGTGAGCAAAATTCGATTCGACTAAAAAAGGTCAAAGTATTCGAATCGAATAATCGAGTTAAACGAATCAATTCAAATTTTTTTTTGAATTTCGAGTTCAAATCAAGTTTAATTTCCGAATTTAAATAACTCGAATAAACTAAATATCAAACCCTTTTACTTTCCTTCCTCCTTCCTCCAACCCCCAACTCCACCCTGAAACCCTTTTGCTTTTCCCCCAAAAAATTTTACTTCCCCTCAAACCCTCAAACTCTTAAAATTTTTTTCCTTTTTATTTTCCTCTCAAAACTTTTCTTTTTACTTTCCCCCAAAACTTTTATTTCTTTCTAAACCTTAAATTTTTTCTTCTTCGAATTTATGTCTACTATTTATATTATTGAATTAAATTTCACATTTTATAATATTTATTTTACTGAATTGTTTAATCATACTGAATCTTTATCAATTTTGTTAAAATTTAATTATTGATGATGACATAAAATATTCGTGTTAAAATTTTCTGTGGGTATCAATTTCACATTTTATCTTTAAAATAATTTTTATTGAAAAATCACATTTCTTACATTTAATATATTTTTTAATTTCAAAATACATGGTGACAAGAATAATAAGATAATTGAAGTAACTAAGCAAACAAAGAAGCTAATTCGTATATAAAAGATTAATAAATAAATTATGAGGGGATGAAAGTTAATAACAAATTTGATTACGGTTGGTGCCAGTGGCTACAAGGACCCAATGTCCTTTTTTTAATTTAACTCGAACAAATATATTCGATTTGAATTCCATCTCACTCAATTAGAGAAAATTTCAAATCGAGTTAGGATGATAAAATAAAATTCGTCAACTCAATTAACTCGAATTTTTTTCATTCGATTCGATTCAACTAAACCCTCATCCGTATAATACATCATTTATATAACTTAATTGTTATAAAATTTATATTTTAAAAACTTTTAATTATCCTTGTGTTATACACGTAAGAAGAAATCGAAGTGAAAATTTATAACCTTACTAAACTTAAAATCAAGACCTATTGATTCTAACAACTGATTGCAAAGTAGAAATCGAAGTGAAAATTTATAACCTTACTAAACTTAAAATCAACCTCAACTCACAAAGACATATACCTAAGTATTTTTCGTCTTTAGAGTTAGATGCTAACAAGCTAATTCCCAAAATGCTAAAAGCAAGCACGTAAACTAAGTGGCCTCTTACAATTATCAAACTTTCCATGAAATTTCTTTTTTGTCATTGATAAACTCTCACCAATTTCTTTTGTCGTTTATTTTGGTCTAATCAGTGTTAGGAGTGGGGCTATTATTAGTTCAAGTCTCAGCAAGTAATGGAGTCCATATTGGTTACTAAATAGAAGTCTACATCACTCGGATTGATCGAATCGTAATTTGATTTTGGAAAAAAAAAAATTTAGACCTTACCTTATTCAATTTGGTTCAATTAAATACTGCATTTTAAAAAAAAAATTTAATCAATGAAAACGACCCTAAAAACATAAAGAAATTAGGCGTCTATGCACACCTAACACATGGGGGTATTGTTGCCGAAATTTGGGCGCCTGATTTGGCTCATGATCGCTCGCATCCGTTGATAATACAGCTCCCAACTTCATCCACTTTGATGTTGAATTTATTAATTAGAGATATGCAATATACTCTTTCCTTTTTTTCTTATTTTGTCAGTTTTCTGGGAAATCTTCTTCTGTTAGGCCCCATTAAAGCCAATGTTTACGGTTGAAGCCTTGGTGGAGATATCCTTATCTCTTTCTAGTTAATGTCATCAACTTAAATATCTATACTGTTTATGACTTAAATAGTAATTTTATTTATAAAAAGAGAAAGAAAGAGGAAACTTGAGCTTAATGTGAATAGTGAAAAAGGGGTAATCTTGATTTTTTTTTTTAAAAGGAGAAATGATGATGAAAGCATGAATCCAATGCAGAAAAAGATAGTGTTTGGATGCAACTTTTTTAATTGGTGTGTGTATATATGGACAATTGTTTTCTGACCGTTTGTTATTATCAACTTTTTAGGAATAATTGATCAAACAAGTGAAGGGTTTTCTTAAATTGAGAAATATGCTATGTATTATATATTTGTATTTTTGTAGATACCAACTATCAACAAAGAAGGAAATGAGGATGAGGTTGGTTCACTCATGTGGAGGTGGAGAAGGAGGTTGAAGAAGAGAAGAATGAATATGACGGGATTGATCTCTAGCTTTTTTTTTTTTTCATTCTCTCGGATTTATATAGCGGACCACTCATTGTTTTATAGTGACATGTGGCAAGCCATATTGGTAGGTTAGAGGTCAGCAGCTAAACAGACACTGCTAGTTTAGGTAAGTTGACATTATGATACATCGATCTTGCATGTGTCTTAAGTTGTTCTTTTCTGACGTAACAATCTTGTACAATACTATCTAATTAATATACTTGCTTATCGTATTAACTGTTAAACATTGAATTATCATTAAGAGTTCTAAAGAGTCCACATGAAACATAGTAGTGAGTATAACAATCTACTTTATTAACTTACTAAGTGCTAGCAAAGTCTATAGTGTGTTTATATGCACACACACTAGCTACATCACATGAAGCGTCCAAAGGAAAGGACTTGTGGGGTATTATGAATATGATTGAGCCTTTAGCCCTCACTCGCTATAGCTATCACACTTTATTTTTACTTTCATAGCTTTTTCCAATTTCCATCAAGGGGTTTCTACACCTTCACATGTATTTTATATCTCAACTTGTGATCCAAGCCATCCTTAAAATGGACGGAGAAAACGCATGAGAAATATGTGCTATGTATGTTGTGTGAAAATATGTTTAATATGGATTATAAAATTTTTAAAAATCTTTTTCATATATTTCAAAGGTCATAGTACATAGAATAACGATATCATAAATATTTAAAAGGTTAAAGGTGTATATAAATCCTAAACTTTTCCAAAAAAAAAGTTTTTATACTTTTTTTTCACTCAGTTGAACCCCTAAAATTTAAAATTATAATCAATTAAGCCCCTTGATTGTCAAAGTTAGTGATCAACCATTTAATAATTAAGAGTAACAACTGTCATTTTGGGGGCTATTTTCGCCATTTACACGTCTGAATTGTGTCACATGGCAAAATCTAGTGTTCTATACTTAAAATCATTAAAAAGATTATAGAAAATCATAAAAATAATTAAATTATTAAAAATTAAAAAAGATTATAAAAAATTATTATAAATGACTAAAAATTTATAAAATTTATTATAAATTATACAAAAATTATATAAATTATTAAAAAAATTAAAAAAATTATATGAATTAAAATATTGTAAAAATATGGAAAATTTTGACATATAAAAAATTATTATAATTATTATAATTCTGATGATTACATTAGCCACTGAAGTGACCCATTGAGCCATCGGAGTTTCAAAAACAGTCATTTTAAAACACTTATTTAGATTAGTAGAAAACTTAGTTAAAAACTGATTTATTATTCCTCAAAGTTTTGATTATAAGTTTAGTAACGGAAAAATACGATGTTTATTTATGTTTTTAATAAAAATCGAGGCCCGTGCATAACTACTTAATAATTAAATATTCTAAAATTAATTAAATTAATTGTAATGAAAGCTGTAAATAAACTAAAAACATCAAACCCGAAGTCTCATGCCACAATTCAAAAATAAAATAATACAAACTCTAAATAATAAGAAAATACCAATTAATATATCTAAAATATTTAACAAAACTGAGCCAAGACCCTTTAGATGTTATGGCTGCGCCCTAACCTATTGGGTTATTTGAAAAGATGGAAAATAAAAGAGAGTGAGCTACGAAGCTCAGTGTGAGTTCCATCACAAGGTAAACAGTGCAACCAAATAACATACAAAATCATATCACATATAATAACTTGCAACAACAGATTCGAAATATCAAATTAACATATCAACATCATAAGCATATATATATACACATATATATCATCTTAGAAAATCTCATAATCGTTTGCACATACTTTTGTGAATGCAACATAGTTTCAGATTTTAACGGAAAAGATCCGACCCCATCACTACACACCATAATAAGAGTTCCCCAGAACTCATCCATTCCTACACACCAAGTTGTGGATAAACCACAAAGTTGCAGGTTAATTCGTTGCCAGATGGTTGTGAATACACAATATAAATGCATATGAGAGCTGCCAAATAATGGATGCGTGAGCCACCAGTGTTACAGGTTAGTATGCTGCCAGATGGTTGTGAGTACACAACATAATTGTAGATGAAACTTGCCATTAAGTATGTGGATAAACCACCAGAGTTGCATATTAATAATCTGCCAGGACTTCTATCTTTTCAAAGTGTCCCACCTAGAGGTGTTCATGGGCCGGGCCGGGCCTAAAAAATGGGCCTATTTTTTTTCCCGGGCTCGGCCCAGCCCGCCCGTATTAAATTTTTATATTATTTTATATAATTTTTAAATATATATAATACATCAAAAGTACTAAAAAATCAAAATAAATATTTCTCAACAAATTGGAAATAAATTTTAAAAAAATATGTAGACTTAAATAACACTAAGATAGATGTAACTTAACAAGCAAATACCTCTAAAATAATAATAAAATTAACAAATGCCTTTAAAATAATAGCAAAATTAACAATAAAATAAGTTTTATACAATATTCAATCAATAACAACAAAATAGTAGCAACATAATAGTAATATGGTAGCAAAATAGGGAGAAAACAACAAGAAAATAACATTCAAAAATAAAAAAAATAGTAGATTTTTTTTTTCATTTAGTGAATTCGGGCCAGGTCGGGCCTGGCCCGGGCCAAAAATACCTTACCCGAGGCCCGACCCATTTTTAAACGAGCCTTATTTTTTGTCCAAGCCCATTTTTCGGGCTTATATTTTTGCCCAAACTCTCCCAAATTTCGGTCGGGCCTTCGGGCCTGGCCATGCCGCCCGGCCCATGAACACCTCTAGTCCCGCCCCATGCAATGCAATATAGAATACTTATAATTGATTAGAATGAGATTAAAATTATATACTTATGACAGATCATTGTGGTAGCAATAAATAGGCTCACAATTAATCACTACAATGGCAAAAACATGCTTAGCATGGATTCGAATTAAAAGTACAAATATGGCATGTTATACATATAATCACAAGTACAGATACAAGAGACATATATTTGATTCATCGTTCATGCATGCATATATATAATAATTCATTCAATCAGATTATGGAATCTAGTTATATTAGGATTATCAGTGACTCAATTGAATGAAATTAAGCACTAAAAATTGTTCGGGAACCATTTAGGGACTAAACTGCACAAAATATAAAATTCTGAGTAAAAACTGTAAAATTTAAAAATATGGGACCGACAGTCGTGTGATCGGATCGTATGGAGGGGTTACACTATTGTGTGGCTAGGTCATATGACAGATTGTGGCCATGTGGTATATGTAACACCCCTAACCCTTATCCGTTGCCGGAATAGGATTACGGAGCGTTACCGGAACTTTTAGAAACATTTATAGATAAATCATGTCAATCACTACCTTCGAGGCCCAATACGAGCATTAAAAATGAGTCAGGACTTAATCGGAACCTCTAAGAATTTTTTGCGCAATTACAAAATTTTTCTAAGGTGCAGGGTTCACATGCCCGTATGGTCCAAGGAACACGCCCGTGCTGCAAGCCGTGTTCGACCCCGTGTAACTCTCTGACTTGCACACACGGCCATGCCACACACCCATGTGATAGGCTTTATGGTTAATTAATTCAATTTGAAATTAGGTGCAGGTTTCACACGGCCAAGACACACGCCCGTGTTCTAGGCTGTGTAGCACACATGGCTGAGACACATGCCCGTGTCTTTGTCCGCGTGCTCAATTCTAAGCATTCTGTTTCTCACAATTAAGGTGCAGGGGACGCACGGCCTAACTACACGCTCATGTACCCGGTCGTGTGTCACACACGATATAGACACACGCCTGTGTGGATAAAATGAAGCCATTTCTAGCTTTATTTCTCACCCAAAATTTCACCCAAGACCTGCACTTGAAACACACATCCAATACCAACCATTCTAAACATTCAAATTTAACAAACTTTATTATTCAATAAGGCATATCATTACATGCATATGTGTTTATAAACTTACTTTGTATTAACTTAGGCATTAGCATCATTTGAGCACATATACATAACATATCACACATGAATATATCATCATAACCTACTTAATCATAGCAAAATAAGCCATTACTAGCCATTCCAATGGCTAGGTTACAAAACATCATTTTCAAGCTACTATTAGTCAAGTTGTCCTATACATGTCATTATACCTAAATGATTTTACTAAGTATACCCAAAATGACTAGTTGATAGTGTGAAGATGCTCCAATGATTTCCAACCTTCGCGAGCTTCTAAGCATTATAAAATAGGGGAAAATAAAACGGAGTAACCATTACATGCTTAGTAAGTTCGTATAATGGAAACTAAACTTACCAATCCTGTTTGTTAAAATTTAAGCATAGAACATCATGTTTTCCATCCGCTAACAAAATTTCCTAAACACTTGCATTCAATCAAACATGTTAGTCACCAAATCTTCATATCAGTCAAGTAAACATAAATGAGCTTATCATGCAATATTCTTTCAAGACATTACCAATTCATCACATAATTCTCATACCATGTCAAGAGTTTTTGTGTCCGTTGAATAATTGAAATTTCGATAGATGTTCAAGTAGTACACTCGAGTTGTACGATTCATTAATCTGTCAATTCTTATTCAAGGGTACCCCTTAGGGCACTTAATTGTGGGACACACTCTTGAGCCACATATCGTATAACAAGATTACCAGTCCAGGCTAAATTCTTTATGTAACGTATGCTCAGAAGGGCTCAACTAGGATTACCAGTTCAGACTAAATCCCTATTGTAACATAAGCTCGAGAGGGATTATATCAGGATTATGCGTCCGGGCTAAATCCTTTCTATAACAAGGTTAATAGGATTACTTGTCCGAGCTAAATCCCGTCTGCAACAAATGTAGGACCTCATTCATTTCGGGATAGCATATATTTTCATCGAAATTCAATATTCAATCGGGACTTAACCCCTTTTTCACCATTACAAGCATGTTTTCAATTTTCCATCATAGCATACAAGTAATGCACATTGTAACAACCCGTTTTCGTTAAAATCGGAATAGTGGTTTTGGGATCACAAAATCGATGTCATAAAATTTATTTTAATATTATTTTGAGGTCTACAACATGTTATAATTTTGGTATAAAAATTTCGTTAAGAAATTTTATCATTTGTATACTCAATTGGTGAAAAAGGACTTAATCGCATAAAGTGCGAAAGTTGTGTTCTATTAGCTAAAGGTGTTAAATAGCTATAGAACTTTAAAGTAGAGGTCTTTATGTAGTAATTAAACGATTAAATGAGATAGTGGAGGTACAAGGAGTGTAATCATGAAATTTGGATGGTAGGTTGGTATTAGGTATTAATTGGTTAATATAATAAAAATAAAAGAAAAAGCTTCATCTTCTTCCTACTACTACCAAAATTTTCAGCAAAGAGGAGCTTTGGAAAGCTTGAAATTTTCAGCAACTTAAACCTTTTCATGTAAGTTATTTTGATAATGATTTTTGTTGATTTTTATGTTTTTTGGAACCTATAAAGCTTAAGCTAGCAAAATATGGGGCTAATTTGTAAAATAATTGAAAGGCTAGGGTTTTTCCATGGAAGCATGATGGTTGTTTATGAAGTTTAATGGAAGAAAATAAGTCTTGTGGGGTATTAAACAACTTTTGTTAAGGAACTTTTGATGAAAATGTCAATTAGGTGTTTATTTGAGAATATGTGAAAATTGTGGGTAAATGTGTGAATTTGTGAAATCTATGGTCTAGTAATAGGATATATTAAATTCTTCTAGGCTTATATGTGGATAAAATTACATGAATTTCATTTTACGACCCTAGGGACTAATTTGTAAAAAGGTCAAAAGTATAGGGGCAAAATAGTAAATTTGTCATACACATGAATTTTGGATCGAATTAATTAGAAATATGATTAAATGAGTTAAATTTGATTATATAGATTAAAAAAAAAGAAACTTTTAGAACTAAATCGGAGAAAAGATAAAGTCGTGGATTAAGCAATCGTTATCTCCGTGCGAATTTGAGGTAAGTTCGTGGACCCGAACCTAATTTTTATTTCTAATTATGATTTAAATTAATTAATTCTAAATTAACTCTTGATATAAAAAAAAGGTATGCATATTATGGAATTAATGTTAAGGAAAATGAATGAGGAATTTATGGAAGTAAATAATTGTACAATCGTCGATATATTCGACAAGCGTTGGGCGCAATCTTTGTCAGTTTATCTGACTAGTGCTAGGTACACAATCGTCAGTTTATTCGACTAGCACTGGGTGCAATTATCGTTGGTTATCCAACTAGAGTTGGGCTCACAATTATTATCGTCGGTATATCTGACTAGCACTGGGTGCAATTATCGTTAGTTTATCCAACTAGAGCTCGGCTCACAATTATTATAGTCAGTATATCCGACTAGCACTGGGTGCAATTATAGTTGGTTTATCCAACTAGAGCTAGGCTTACAATTATTATCGTCGGTATATCTGACTAGCACTGGGTGCAAATATCGTTGGTTTATCCAACTAGAGCTGGGCTCACATTCAATATCGTCGGTTAATCCGACTAGCGCTGGGCGCAACCTTTTCTGCGGTTTACCGCTAGGCACTGGGTGCCACGTCACTAATAGATCTTGCGGTAAGGTTACTTGAATTATCGAAAGAACTGAAATCTTATTTGGTTAAGTTATAATTTCATACTAATATCAATTATTTTTGTATTTAGCTAATAAATGGAATCGATTAATGGTAAGTTGATTTACATGTTGGCACATAGTGTGCAAGATATTCGCTTATTTGGTATTATTCTAAGTGGGTCAACGGACACAATGCTGTTACAAGGTTATATGAGTTCAATACGAACTAGTACAGATATGTACGCGAAATACGTAGAAATGATATACATTTATTGCATATGAATTCATTGCATGGCTAACTGGGTTGATGTTTGTGGGTTAGGCTTTTGGGCCAAATTGAATTGTGATATTTCTTGTTTTACTTACTTCAATTGTATTTAAACGGGTATGAAAAGAAGGAATGATCGTCAAATGCTTCAATTAGAATTGCTATGAAAGTATGGAAAGGTATGAATTATTAGACGATCGAAATAAGCTTAGACACATGCTTATGCTATGATGTTTTGAGATGGTTTGTTAGTTTATGTGATAATTAAAATTGAGAGGCTAATGTTGTTTAGACTAAGACCAAGACCTGTTGGATTGACTAAAGTGGCTTATGATTATAATTGTAGTGGTATGCTTTATTTTTGAATTACGAACTTACTAAGCATTACATGCTTACTTTGTGTTAATTTCTTTGTGTATTTAGATATTAGAAGCTCGTTCGGGTTGGAAATTGGCAGAGATTTCATCACACTATCTATCAGTTATTTTGGAATTGTGGTTTTATAATTCTGGTTATAATGGCATGTATAGGTCATTTTGGCTAATGATAGCTTATATGTCTTGTTGTGTTTTTAGCCATTCGATTTGGCTTGAAAATGGTATATGTTTTGTAATGTAAACATGTGTAAATGGTTTTATGATATGTGGGGTATGGTTGCCAAGTGAATGTCTTGTTTATGAATTGGTATTTTGTGTACCAAATGGTTGAAATTGAGATATAGTATGCATGTTAAATTTTAGGCACAAAGCCTCCTTTATGTGTTTGACCATTTAGATAGATTTTGGAAGTTTAAATTGGCATGTTTAAAGTAGCCAATTAATGTGCCTACTAGTATCATGGTTATGTGATATCTTATAAGATGTTATAAGCTTGTTATTGATTGGTTTTGAATTTCTAAATATGTCATGTTTATATGCACATTGAGGTGTTTAGGTTGGTACCAAGTTGGGTGAGAAATATGGCTTGGAAAATAACCTACTTTCATCCACACGGGCGTGTGTCTTGGCCGTGTGACCCCTGCACCTAATTAATGCAAATTCAATTATTCACACGGCCTAGCAAACGAGCGTGTGGCTTGGTCATGTGACTCAATTCAGAGAGTTACACGGGTATGGGCACGGGCTGGGGCACGACCGTGTGCCTCTTATCGAATGCCCACACTGCCTGAGACACGGGCGTGTCAATTGGCCATGTGAGCCACACGAGCGTGTGTCCCTTGCACTTAGGAGAAATTTTGTGATTTTGCGAAAAATTCTCCAAGCTTCCGGTTTAGTCCCGACTTGATTCTAATCTTTATTTTGAGCCTCATGGACCCATATAAGGGACTTTATGGTTTATTATGAATGGTTTTTCATTTGAATGTAAAATGAACATGAAATGTCTGTTTGTTCGATTATAAGTCCGGTAATGCTTCGTAACCATGTTCCGGCGTCGGATATGGGTTAGGGGTGTTACACACATCAATAAAAATCACATTACATACAACACAACATTCAATTAACATAATTACATGCACGATTAAGTTACACGAACTTACCTCGACACTTGTTCACGTTAGTAATCTACTAATTCGAAACATTTTCTTTTCCTCGATCTAACCTTGAATTTGTGTTGTTTGGATCTATATAAATAGATATAATCATCAATTTCTCATTTTTCATACTTTGATAACTCTTCAAATTGATCCCCCAAATAGATAGATTAAGCTATCCCGATTTCAAAAATATCGAAAGTACTAAAAACAGGACAAGAAAACTTACCCAATTAGACCTTGAAAGTTTCTTCTCTCTCTCCTAGGGTTTCCATGTGTTTTTAGGGTTGAAGATGACAAAATAAGATGATATTTCTTTTTATCATCTTTAATTAATTAAATTATTTCAATTTCCAATTTAGTCCTTACCCATTTTTTATATTTCCATGGATAAGCCACCAAGAAAAGTCTACATACTTTTCTAAATAGTCTAACTACCATATAAGGACCTCTAGTTTTGAATTCCATAGTTATTTAATCTTATAGATACTAGAATTAAACTTTTACATTTTATGCGATCTAGTCCTTTTCGTAATTAAACACTTAATCGATAAAATTTTCGTATCAAAATTTTCACACGACATGTCTATCATAATACGGACCATATAATAAAATAAAAATAAGTTATATTTTTGGGTCGGATTTGTGGTCTTGAAACCACTGTTCCGATTTCACTAAAAAATGGGTTGTTACAGTATACGTAAAATCAATCTATAAGGGAGACACGTCATGTGGCAAGCCGTGTGGTAATCAAATTTTCTAGGATTTCAGGGGGAACATGGTCATGTGAGGGGGTCGTGTGGTCCACATGTTTGGTCCACACGCTTGTGCAGCTGGCTGTGTGGCCTTATCCTGAGGCATAGTTTGCCCTGTTTGCTTGTAATGAAATGCACACCTATCTCCGAGATCTTGAATGTCGTTCTTCGCGATTAGATTTGATCCGAGGTACCTAAATCAAGTCATTCAAATGACATTTAAGTAAAAATTAATAACAGTTTTCAAGGTTTATCAAGATTATCGGGAAGTTTGGCAAGATTCATAAAAGATTCATTAATTTGGATGAAAGGTTAACACCAGATGTAAATACTACAAGAATTTGGGATTAATCACCGGGATTGAATTGAACTTACCAATTCTTGACTAGATTAGAGATGAAATTGCCGGCGATTTGTTAAATTGATAGGAAGAACTGGTTGAACGGTGATTGATTTTGGATTTGGAATGCAAGAAAATAATTTTAGCAATGTAAAGAAGATATTTGCAAAGAAGAGGATGGGAAAGAAAATAGAGAAGAAATAGGAAAAAGAGGAGCAAAAAATCATTTCTAATTTGGAAAGGAAACTATAGTTCAATTATAGTTAGGAAAATGAGGGTTTTCAACTTTGTGGGGCTGAAGGGTAAATTTACCCCTTCTATCGAAAAATATAAATAGAAATGGAGGAATTGAGGCTCGAACATGATTGGGCTTGGGGGAAGAAGCATGCTTAATAATTTGGATTACTACCCATTTTTGTTAAGTCTTTGCTCTATTTAATTTTTATTTTAGGGGTGTTTTTCATCCTAATTTACTGAAATGAAAAAGATAAGAAAGGGGAGAAATGTAGATAAAACCTAGGATTTTTTGGATATGGGAGTGGTACCTAACCATCAAACCGGATTCACTTCTTAATTATTTATTTCAACTAACCCTATATATTTTGGGGCATTACATCTTTAGCTTATTCAAAATTTTTTTTTTTGCAGAACTCAAGTGATATATATTTTGCATTGTCCCAAGTAATATTTATAATATATATAAAAAAGTACAAGTTTAGAAAAACTTTTAAACTGACGAGAATACCCTTTATTTTCCATCATATTACTAAATTCACATTTAAAAATAATTATAATATTTAATTTAGAATTGTTAGTTAAAAATTGAAATAAAATAGAAGTTGAGATAATTATACATTTTAAAATAATTATATTTAATAGAAGTTGTGATAATTACATATTTAAAAATAATTAGAATATAAATTACAATTATTAATTAAAAATTGTGTTAATTTTAAAATAAGGCCATTACTTGAATAGAACTTTAAGCATAAAATATAGGTAAAAATAGGTTGTGATAATTATAATTATAATTTACCATTATTAGTTAAAAAAAATTGACCTAAACAAAAGTTGTGCAAATTTTATTTTAAAAAAAAAAATATTGCACTAATTTTATTGATGTAAAATTTGAATGGAATTCTAAGTATATTGATTATCACTTAATTAATATTGAAGTTAATTATGTTAATTACTTCTTATTTTGAATAATGTTGTTCTTCATTAATTACATAAAGTAAAATTATATTTGATGTTGAATATGTTAAAAATACTTTAATTATTATTTGAAAGTTTTCTAGTATAATATTTGAATTGATAAGTTAATATATTTTAATTATATTTAGTAATTCAGATAAGAAATATTAATTTACGTTAATTGTTGCAGTTAAAAGTACAATATTTTAGAAAAGCTATTTAAATATTAAAAACGTAAAATCACATGCACTACATGTGACATAAGGAGTTAGTATTTAAAAAATCTCATTACGTTATTAAAAAAATCACAATACATATAGTCTAGAGTTTATATTGAGTTTAGGGTCTCAAATTTAAGCGTTTAGGGTTTATGTTTAAACAAAGTTATTAGTGTTTGTTTAAAGTTCCTTCACTTTGTTTTATTTCACCGGTAATGAGGTGTCATATTGTTGTTCACTAACGGTATATCAATTGTTCACTTATACATATCAGACTTGTTTATGAGTTGGGCTATCCATCTAAGCTCAAAGGATTACTTGAAATATTAGAGGGTTTGGACAAATGTATGAAGCCCAAAAATGGGCTTAGACAAAAAGCCCATAAGCCCATTTAAAATATAGGTTGGGTTTCAACATTCTTGACCAAAACTTGGCTCAACCCGACTCATTTTATACTTTTGTAATATTTTTAATTTATTTTTATATATTATGTAATTTATATCACATAAACTTAAATATATAATAATACAATACTATCTAAACATTAAAAAATATGTTAAATTGTCTAAATTCAAATTTTTAATAAAAGAAAATTCATCTAAAACATTAAATATTAAATTAAAAATAATTTGAGTAGACCTAAAATGAGCTTGAGATAATTATTTATAAATATAAACACATGTGGGCAAAATTTTATACCTATATTTTAAATTAAATCAAGCTTGGACTGATATAAAATATATTAATATTATACATAAACTTGACGCAATCATAATTTGGTCAGGTACGGCTTCTCCTTGAACAACTTTAATACATATGAGTGTGAGGTAGGCAATTAAAAGATGTGGTCACCTTAGTTGCCGTTGCTTTTTTTTTTTTTTTTCCCCAAGTACTATACAGAGTCTGTCATGTAACGTTGGTGAAAACTGAAGGCAAATGAGCATGCGTCGAGTGAGTGAGTCCCTTAGCCATCATTTTCTCCATAATTAATGTAGCGTGACATGGCTGATTTTAGGCCGTTGTCACTGTTTCATTGCTTATACTATGGTAATTTCATGTCAATTTTGGTAGATAGATTGATGACGACCCCCCAAAGAAACACAATGTATTAATACTATTTGTTTCTTATAGTACATTCAAACAAAGTCACCATTACTGCCGACGGATGAGCTTAATTAGAGATCATATCGATTTCTAGAATATTTTAGCCTTTTGAAATTTTCTCTTTTTTGCTTGGAAACTGACAGGGGCCATGTATGCATGCATGCATGCATGCCAACTTCCACCAGACTTTGTTTTACATACATAAAAGCAGTGTCTATAATTTAATCGAAAGCTAGGGATGGGAAGAGCAGCTTTTCTGAAAATAAAACATGGAATAGCGGGAGAACAAGTTAACGTTTTGCACGAAAATATATAAAGAGATGCCATTTTGTTCCTTTATTTCCTTAATCAAAAGAAGAGAAAGTCCTCTGAGTTTTAAGACTGCTAACTTTCACGTACGCATGGCTGCACTTTTTGGGAATATTTACCCATTTCTCAAATCATAACTTTTACATCTGACCTACACAGAATCACCAAGGACTTGTGTGGTCGTTTAAGTTACATCATTTTTGGGTTCAATTCTTCAATCTTTTACTTCTTTTATATATATATAACACTTATGTGGTTTAAGTTGATATCCAAGATAAAGTAAAAAAAATAAAATAAAATTAGGGACCTTGAAATAAGTTATATATTTTTATGAAAATTAACATTATTTTTATAATTTTTAAGGGGAGATAGAGACTCAAATTTCGGAAATGACATTATCGAGAGAGATAACCATGAATTGTAAAACGGACATAAAGAATAAAAACAATTAAAAATCATGTAACATAATTTGAATAGAAAAAATACATGTTAAAAATGGAGAAACATAAGCCGATTGAGTCTTAGCTTGATTGATATGAGCATTGTTGGTAATGCAAGAGGATATGAGTTCGAGTACGCTCAAGCGCATTATCTTTTTATTTATGGGTTGAGAAAGAGCAATGGATAATTCTAAACATTATATCAGAAAGAACAGATATAATCATTACTTAAACGAGATTATTAAAAAAAACATAAACTCCATTCTCTAATTATATATATATAAACAACACTCATTTATTGAACCAAGTAATTGTTAATACTTTAATCAAAAAGCAGTAAATCTTAATGGAAAATTCTCTTAAATTAACCAAGAGAAAATTGTACATTTCAATTCAATCGTAAGTGGAAAAGTACACACACTTTGGATAGGATTAAAGAAATTAATGTAATGATCATGCATGGCATGCCATGCCATGATCACCGCTTTCCCGTTTAACTAGTAATTAATCAATATTGATCATGATCTAATGTCATCAGCTCATGATGTGATGATGTAAGGTTCCCCTATAAAATAGTAAACTTAAAACTTTTTCAATTTTAAACCGTACAAATTTTGATATAAATCGTAACATCTGTAGTATTATTTAAAGTCATCTTCAATCAATTTCGTTTCAATGGTAAAATTATTTTTATAAAATAATAAATATAATTTTAAGAGTAGTTTTATTTTTTATATACAATAAAATATTTCCTTCCTCAACATTACTATTTCAATCTAAGGCAGATTATATTTCTATATAATCTATTTTATTTTTTATGATATTACGTTACAAATTGTATTGTATGAAAAGTTGACAACTTTGAAACAAACGGTTTTCCCAATAATTTATTATCTCGGGATCACCAAAAATTCTCTTTTATTTTCACTCTTTAATAACTAAAGCTGCCTGCCTGCTCTCCCTCCCGTCCCTCCTCATCTTTTTCACTTTTCTAAAACTACCCATGTTAAAAATATATTTCATTCAGTCTGCCAAGGGCATTTCGGTCATCTCACCAATCAAAGTGGGGTTACCCCACACGTGCATATGGGTAATGGAGTGCTAAGCAGAAGAAAGGCAATAATTTTATCGTTCCGATTAATTATTTCACTCAATTAAGTGAAATAAAAAATATTTAATGAATTTTTTATTTAAAAAACCCCATAATTGAATTTTTTTATAATTACATAAAAGTGGTATGTTTGGAAAGTAATTGGAATTAATAGGTTCTACTGAATTCGATGTAATTAGACATTTTTCAATTATTAGGAAGTGAGGGTGAGAATTGAAGTAATTATATATATAACTAAACTCAAATTCAATTTTAAAAATTATTTTTATATTAAATTATAAAAATTACATTATAAGTATGAATATGAATGTTTGGAATGAGCATTGTCGTAACCTTTTTTTTTTGAAAAGCGGGTCGACTAGGGTTTTGAAAAATGAAAAATTAAAATGGGAGTCACCACCAATACTTTTTTGTTTAGGTGTGATTGGATCACCTCGTAATCTGATTGTTTTAGTAAAATGTTTTGTTTTACTTAAAACAATGATTTTGGTCTACGAAATTCGAGAAGACAGGTTCGGGAGTTGGTTACGTACGAGGAAGGATTAGCACCCTCGTAACGCTCAAAATTGGTACCTAATTGATTACTTAGTGTCTTAGTGTCGAAAATCAAAAACTCGAAAAGAATTTAAAATACGATCCTTCTTTGCATTATGTATATTTTGTTTTGAAATGTTTAAATAAGTCAAAATAATAGTGAAGACTTTCTTATCTCGAGACAAAATGTCACATCCCGTAAGTTAGGACACGACATTTCGAATCCTTGAGAATAATTTGGCCTTTGATTTTTATTTGAAATCTTAAGCGTTTAAATTTTTGAAAGGATATTCGACTATTTGAATTTGACGAGGAAAATCGAAAGTTAGGGTACGATTTCTCGAAGTTTTCAAATTCCAAGCATTGCCTTATGGTGAAAACATCTTGAACCAGGATATAGCAAAAAAAATAAATGCATTTTTGAAAAAAATAGTTTATGAATAAAATCGTTACACCGATAAATTACAAGATACGAACACTAAAAGGAGTATTTCGAGAAAATTTCGCGTCATACATCATTTAAATGCTAGTATTAACAATCAAAGGAGAATGAAATAAACAGTAATACAAAAACAATTTAAAGTGAATGAAGATTTGAGATAAATAGTTTATAAAAAGGAATTAAGATAAGATAATAATAAAAGAATTTAAAATAAACAAAATATAAAAAAATAAATAATAAATAATGTATGGAAAAGTTTAAACTAAGCATTCATATAAAAATTTAAACAGATAATATGTCCAAAAGTTTAAAAGTAATAAATAATGTCTATAAATTTAAAATCAAATAATGTATATAAAAGAATTGTAAAACGACAGTGAATGTAAAAATAAATAATAAGACAATTTTAGATAAATAATACATGAAAAATAAATAAATAATATGTATAAAGGAAATTTGAAACAAATAATATACAATACAATTTTAAAAATGAATAATATAACAAACAATTCAAAATAGCAACTCAAATAACAAATTACATAAAGCAATTCAAAATAATAACATAATGAAATAATCTGAAATAAATAACATCTACAGCAATTTAAAATAAATAATACCTAATATTACTTCAAAAGGAAAATAGAGCAAATAATAAAATAAATTAATCTGAGGACTATATTGAAATCAAAATAAAAATCAGGGGCTAAAATTGCAATAAATTAAAATAGAAAGGGCAACAGGGACTAAAACATAATGCGCGGAAAACAAAGAGGACCGAATGGGAAAATATCCCTGGCCTTTATGCGCTATGTTTTGCCCAGGACTAAATTAGAACAGAAGAAAATATATTGGGGTAAATTTAAAAATAAAAAAATTGAATTAAAAAAGTGAAAAATGTGGAAGGGCTAAAGCGGCAAATAGCCCAATTACACAAAACGCGCGGATCCTTCCCGGGTCGGGTCACGTGCGCTGGTTAGAGCCTCATACAACGCCGTTTTGGCGTTAGTAACCCTTACCCAAAACAACGTCGTTTCTGATCGTTATAAAAGCCAAAGTCACTCCATTTAAAAAAAAAAAAAAACAAAAGCCTTTAAAAATTCTCTCAAGCCCCCAGAAGCCGGTCACCGTCCAGTCACGGACCACCGCGCGCCGCTGTGGGTCTCCAGCGTCGGTGCCGCCGTGTGCGGCGGTGTGGGTCTTAAAAACGCCTTTTTCGATCGTTCAATTCTTTAAACAACGTTGTAACATTAAAACATTCGAAAACCTTCAAAAAAATCAGAGACAAATTGGGCCAATCCTTTCGGCTCCCCAAAGAAACTCCAATCATCGAAAAGGTAAGAAGTTTTTACCCTTTCTCTCGTGTTTTATATACCAGAATAAATAAAAAATTTAAACAGCAAAATAAAAATAAAAGAACCAAAGTCACCTCTTTCTATTCTGTTTTTCGATATTTTTGTGAGTTTTCTTTTATTTCATCGAACTCAATTTTTTATTATTCAAAACTCCCCCTATTTTCTCCTTGGACGAAACCCAAACGGAACCCTAAAGGGTTTCTGTGGCTTCGGCGAGCGGAGGTGACCTCCGATGGTGGTGCAACTCCGAGAAACAGGTAATATCCTTCATTTTCATTTTATTATTTTCCTTTGCAAAAGTTTTAAAATAAAAAAATAAATAAAAAGTAGCAGTAAATAATAATAGAAAATAAAAACGTAAAGACCAAAATCAACCTTAAAGCTTCTATTCTGTTTTTTATTTCTGATGTTCGTAAAAAAACTACAAGGGATTTATTTCGGCTTTTATAGCTGAATTACATAAATCCGTTTTTGTTTGTTTTTGTTTTGTTTTCTCTGTTTGTCCTCTTTGCTTGCGTGTAGATCTTGGTTTTACAGGTGGTGCCAGAGGCGTGGAGTGCTGGCATGCACGGAGGATCTGCTGACGTACAGTAACGGTAGTAAATCAGAAGGCAGAGGCGGCTACGTTTAGGGTTTCAGCTTTTTTGAAACCCTAATTCGGGCTAATTGGGTCTGTTGGGTTTGGGGCAGATTTAAGTTTGGGTTTGGTTTTGTTGGGTCTAGGATTAAATTTAGGCTGTGTTTTTTTGTTGTAATTGGACTCTTAATTTGGACATTTTATTTATTAATTTTGGTTTTAATGGGCCCCAGGCTAAATTGGGCATGTACAGCTTCCCCTCTTTGTTCATTGTCGTGTAACGAGAATGGAGCAAAGATTTTAAAAAGGACCAATTTTACCCGGTCTCATTGAATCTTGACTTCTTTGGTGCTCTTCCTCAGGTAGCTTCATTCCTGTCCGCCGCATCTTGTTGCTTTGATCCACTCCACTGCTGCTTCAGAAAGATAAGACTTGTAACTCCAATTTGCTCCGTTGCAACTTCAGGGATATGAAATTTGTAGTTATAGTATATTTAATCTGACCTACTACAACTTCAAAGGTATAGGGTTCGTCATTTTAATTGGCTCCACTGCAACATCAGGGAGATAGGATTAATAGTCTCAATCTGCTCCACTGCAACTTCAGGGAGATAAGATTGCTATCTTCAGTCTGCTCCACTACAACTTCAGGGAGATAAGACTTGTCATGGTAACTTCAGCCTGCCCTACTACAACTTCAGGGAGATAAGGTTTGCTATGATATGCTCTACTACAACTTCAGAGAGATAAGATCTGTTTATTTATAGCTTCAATCTGTTCCACTACATCTTCAGGGAAATAAGATTTGTTATCTTAAGTCTGCTCTATTGCAACTTCAGGGAGATAAGACTTGTTAATTTTTTAACCTGCTCCACTGCAACTTCAGGGAGATAAGACTTGTTAATTTTTTAACTTGCTCCACTGCAACTTCAAGGAGATAAGGTTTGCTATGATCTACTCTATTGCAACTTCCGAGAGATAAGATCTATAATTTATAGCTTCAATCTGTTCCACTGCAACTTCCGAGAGATAAGATCTATAATTTATAGCTTCAATCTGTTCCACTGCAACTTCAAGGAAATAAGATTCGCTATCTTCAGTCTGCTCCACTGCAACTTCAAGGAGATAAGACTCTAACTTCAACCTGCTCTACTGCAACTTCAGGGAGTTTGTGGCTTTATTCGCTCCAATGTAATTTTAGGAAGAAGAGATTTGTAGCTTCGATTCACTCCGTTGGAACTTCGAAAAAGTAAGAATTATGGCTCCAATGTAATCTCAGGGGGAAGGGATTTGTAGCTTCGACCTACTCCACTGAAGTTTCAACGAGATAAGAATTCAAGGAGAAAAGATTTGTAGCTTCGATCTTCTCTATTGAAACTTCAAGGAAATGAGGATTTTAGGGAGAAGGGATTTGTAGCTTCGACTTACTCCGTTGGAACCTCAAAGTGATAAGAATTCAAAGAGAAGAGATTTGTAGCTTCGATCTTCTCTACTGAAACTTTAAGGAAATAAAAACTAGTAATTTCAACCTACTCCGCTGTATCTTCAAGGAGACGATGTTGGTGGCTTAAATCTACTCCGCTGCTTCATGGAGATAAGATTCGTTGTTTTCGATCTGTTCCACTCATCGCTAGGAGACAAGATCAGTAATCTTCGCTACTCTCCATCGCCGCTTCTGCGGAGATAGGGCGATGGCTTAAATCTACTCCGCTGCTTCATAGAGATAAGATTTGCCGTCTTCGATCTGCTCTATTGCTGCCTCATGGAGATAAGATCTACAATCTTCAGTCTACTCCACTGCCGCTTCAGGGAGACAAGGCTGGTGGCTTAAATTTGCTCCATTGCTACCTCATGGAGATAAAATTCACCATCTTCGATATGCTCCACTACTGTTTAGGAAGATAAGATCTGTAATTTCACCGATGTTGCTACATCGTCCTTTGAGGGACATGTCCTGTAGACTCGATTTCATATGCTCATGTTTATGTCAAATGATTAGGATGCTATGACCAAAATGAATCAAATGCTTCTAACTGAGTGTGTTATGAATGATGAATGCAAAATTTCATGAGAATGATCCTTTTTAATATTTAAGGCGTCATTGCTCGTTGTTCATCTTTATCACTGACGTATTTGACCGAAACCCAAAGAAACAATCGTATTTTGCTCAACTGGTTTGCTCCACTGTAACTTCAGCGTCCTTTCCACTGTACCTTGAGGACATAAGGTTTGTACCATCTTTAAACCATTCCACTAAGACTTATGGCTATAGGATCTGTATCAACTTCAACCCATCCCACTGCAACTCAAGGGTATAAAATTTGTTTCATCTTCAATCTAACTTGCTGTAAATTAGGAGTATAGGATCTGCATCTTCTTTAATCCAACTAGCTATAAATCAAAGGTATAAGATCTGTAACTTGTTCAATCGACTGATCACTCCCCGAGTGACCTAACCAAATGTGTATGCATGATATTTGCATGGATGCATAATATCATTTTTTCGAGAATGATTCCCCTTTTACACTTGGGTTAACATTGCCTATTTTTCGTCAAGATTGTATTACTGACGCAATATCTTGTTATTTTGTTCAATCACCATTTTTTACAAAAATACGGAGAGATAGCCTTAGCTTAGACTCTTCCTCCACTAATATTTCCATCCCTTAAGCTTGGTGAGTTTTAAACAATAGTCTTGTTTCAAGTTCTTGTATTATTTAGAAGCTTCCAGAGTAATATGCGAAACCCCTTTTGTGAAAGTATTATTAGTCCACTAATCATTATTTCAAAGCAAAATGATTGAAAAAGATCATAATAATTAATTAGGAGCATAACTCGAAATAAATAAGTTAAGCAAAGATAGAAAATGCAATCAAGAAGGAAATTTATTGGTAGTGTATTTTGAAACGAATAAAATAATTAAAGATAGCTAATTCAGAATGGGTAAGATGGAAACTAGGTGCCCCAGATATCGCAGCCTGAGCTTCTCTGTTCAAACTTCTTGAGGACTATTTTAAGCTCAATATGTGTTTAGAGAATCTAGAGTACTCTGTTGATTTCCCAAGACGTAACATCTCTCCTTCTTGTTAATTCGGAGAAAGCGAGATTACCGCATGCCTCATTTTTTATCAAAATTTGAATTGCCCTTTACGGGTTTTCAATTCAAAATCCCTTTGGTCTCAAGGCGCCCTTTTCAGGTTTTCGCTTTGGCCTCTCCTTTTCCTTTTCTTTTCTTTCTTCTTTTCATTTTCTATTTCTTTTCTACTCCTTCTTTTTTCTTTTTTTCCCCTTTTTTTTAATGAAATATTTCTTAATCTGAACTCATAGGATTAGGCAGGTTCTTGTTATCCCTCTCGGTCAAAATCAACGCTTTTCAGAGAAGGTCTTCTTTACCACGTAAAGTCCTTCCCAGTTTGACATCCACTTTCCTCCGAAGTCTTTCTATACGGGAAGGATCCTTTTCAAAACTAAGTCTCCTTAATGGAATTCTCTAGGGCAAACCTTTTCGTCATAATCTCAGATAGCTTTCAACCTCTTTTCTTCATTCAGGTTTACTTGATTAGATCTATTCTGTTTTATCCAACTTAAACTCTGGCAAAACTCGAAGGGAATGAATCTCGACTTCAATGGGCAAAACTGCCTCTATTCCATAAATCAATGAGAAAAGCGTTGTCCCGGTGGAGGTCCTAATAAGCACAGATGCCAATCTTCATGAATCTCAACCATTTTCCTGGTAATCCTTTTTTTTACCGTTCATTTTGGGGCGATACGGTGTTTAATCTTAAACAGGCTGCAAACTTCTGATGTCGCGCTGTTGTTTAATTTGTCAGATATGATCCCTTTTTGGGATTCTATACTGACATAGAATTTTCTGACTATCGACTTTGTGGTATCGACATATGAAGCAGCGTCCGCTCACTTGGTAAAGTAATTGACGACCACAAAGATGAATCGACACTTGTTGTAAGCTTTCAGCATGATTGGCCCACTGACATCTATGCCCCACATACAGAAAGGCCCTAGAGATGTCCTATGAAGATATGAAGGAGGCACATGAATCTTGTCTCCATAAATTTGGCACTTATGCCATTTTTTTTTGGTATAGCTGATGCAATCCCCTTCCATGGTGGACCAGCAGTACCCGAACTTCATGATTTGCCTGGCCATTGTAAAGCCATCAGCATGTGTTCTTCTTCTAAGATTTCTTTAGCTTGTACGATCAAGCGAAAACATCTTTGAATTCTTGGAATAACTCAATGATGTCTCGCTTTGTCTCTATAGTGATAAAGGCTCCGATCTTTACCTCTTTCCTTTCTCTTATGCTCACAATGACGCTTTGTAGGGTAGGATCTATTTTTCATCTTGTTCTACCATCCTTAACAAATCAGGAGATAGGTTACAATCTCTATCGTCTCCAAAGTCCTGAGATTCCTCTAGACACATATCTTGCTCAAAAGTAGATTCTAAGTCAGTAGCAGCATCGCTCAAGTCATTGATATCTAGGGACCTGTTGTAGGTATGAAGAAATATTCAAAGAACAAATGAATCTAAGAATAATTATTTGTGTGGTATGATCATGGATGAATAATGAAAAAAATATTCCAAAGAACAAAAGAATGTATAGTATGAAAAAGAAAAAAAATTACTCAAAAAGATGCATTTTATTAAAATAAATATTCTAGACACAAGCCTATTTCACAAAAGGATCCTTGTTGCTTCTATGCTTAAAGCAACAGGTGTGTTTTGAATATTACTCTAATTAGCTCTAAAAATACAAGGATCCCTTCGGCAGTCCCATTGTTTAGAACGCTCCTAAGTATGCAAGGGCTTAGAAACTTTAATTCCATGGTTCCCCTTTCGGATACGTCGTTAATGTTCAGATTCCCTAATATCTGGTCTTGCACTAGAGCCCTGAATTTGACATACTCTTGGATCTCATGCCGCTATCCATCGTGGCCCTCACAATATTTACCCCTTTAACAGAAAGGTTGGGTAACGGATCTTCTACACCAAAGGGATTATCGAATTTTACAATATCTATTTTGATGAATCTTTCAATTATATTTTTGAAAGCGGTGCAGTTCTCGATCGAATGCCCTGTGATTCCTGCATGGTATTCGTATTGGGCATTCACATCGTACCATTTAGGGTATGGAGGTTGTATTGGTTCCACGTAAAAAAGGGATATAACATGTGCTTCAAACAAAATTTGGTACAACTCCCTATACAAGATTGGAATGGGCGCGAACTAGAGTTTTTCCAAGTTTGATTTTGGATTGGGCTCTTGTATTGGGGAGACCTGATAATTGGTAGCTGCTGTTTTTGGCTGGCTTACCGTAATCGGCTTCGAATTACCCTTGTTATACTTATTCGTATTATTCTTTTCTTTTTCTTTCTCCTTCTGGGCCTTTAAGGTCCATTCTCCCTTTTCCTTTATTTCAGCTAAGCCATGTACTACAGGATTGACTCGATCATCCCCCGAATTAAAACCTGAACCCATTGGGAACTTCAACAATGCCGAGGTATTAGTCTGATATCAGGGTTTGATAATGACGGGTACCTCTTGCGAATGCGCGTCTGGTTGGGCTGGGACACTTGTTGGAGTAAAATCTGAGGAATAGATAAGGTCCTTATTATCGCTCCCATTGTTGACCACCGGGCTTTTCCTTTCTTCAAGCCTTCCGGCTAGTAACTGGGTTAATTGGCTAATCACATTCATTTGATCTCGCATATCCTATTGGATTTCGGTCAATTACTCCTGCATTTGTATTTGCCTTTGCTCTAATCTCTCCAACCTTTATTCCATGTTTTCCAGGTTTACTGAAATAATTTTACCTAATTAAAGTCCTTTTGTGAATGTAGATGCATGAAATGAATGCAAAAGAAAGAAAGGTGTTGATTCTGAATTCAATTCCAGTAGAACAACTTTTCTAGAAAACAAATTTCTTTACATAAAATGGATTACATATGCGGCCTTGCCCTCGTACTCCTGGTGAAGACATCGATATTCTCTTTTATATCCGGACGCTATGGTCGAATCTTACTAATTTTCCCAAAGATATCTCTATTGTCTCCTTTTTTGCTTTATACGTGTTGCGACCCATTGCTCTCTTATCCTCGCAATGCTCAATAACTCCTTTTAAAAAAGTTGAGACATGAAGGCTCTCGAATAATCCTTGTTGGCTTGAATCCTCAAGCAATGAAGCAAAATCTTATTTTCCTCCGCGGACTATCAGTCTTATTTTGTTGTGTTTACTTGGACCCTATTCGGACAGTCGTACTATATTCTACTATATCAAGAAGATTGTTTTCCTATGACAAGCTCTTCTATTTAGCAATCGAATATGAATCAACACCTCTTTTCTAAGATGATGCGATGCAATGCAATGCAATCATAAACAAAACAAAAACACGTTAGCACAAGAAAAAATAAACAACAAAATAGATTATCTAAACGGGTGACCACTAGGGTTTGGCACGGCTCTACTTAAGGTGAGCTCCTAAGGTTCGCTATATGCAGTTTAGTTCTAAAGTAAGGGTACCCAAACCGACAGATTCCTCGATCCTCACCGATTATAGGCTCATATAGACTGAGTTCAGGTCAGGGGGATACATTTCTCCATGGCCATGCTGAGATGAAAATCTCACGAAAACATAGGTACAGATGTATCCCGAAAGCGATCCATTATCCCATGCGGAGGTGAAAACCTCACGAAGGCGTAGTTTCTCACTTCCACTTAAAAGGGTGTGACCGAGCGGTCATGCAATGGAATGTGCAGAGATATGCCTAAACTCAAACCAACACAACAATTATAAACCACAATGATAAGGATCGTAACAAAGACGAATAAAAATGCAACGAAAGGATCTCTTACGATGAAAATGCAATGTGATCGAAACAAAATCAAACGCATTAGCACAGAAGAAATAAACAAAATAGAGCACCTATCCGGGTGACCACTAGGATTTGGTGTGGTTCTACCTAGGGTAGGCTCTTAGGGCTTATTATAAGTGGTTTGGTTCTAAAGTAAGGGTACCTAAACCGGCAGATTCCTCGATCCTCACCCATTATAGGCTCATGTGGACTGAGTTCAGTTCAGGGGAATACATTTCCCTACGGCTATACGGAGATGAAAATCTCACGAAGACGCAGGTACGGATGTATCCCGAAAACAATCCACTATCCTATACGGAGGTGAACACCTCACGAAGGAATAGTTTCTCACTCCCACTTAAGAAGGTAAAATTGACCAATTGATATGATGTGATATGCAAAAATACATCAAAAGATTTAAATCACTAGAGCAAGCATATTATGAAGAAAACCATGAAAGTAAAGAATAACATGCAATGAAATAATCGTAATTTTAAACCGTATTTTTAAATTTCGACAAAACGACAAAAAATAATCGATTTTTGGCTTGACTCTCTTAATTTTCCCCAGTGGAGTCGCCAAGCTGTCGTAACCATTTTTTTTGAAAAACGGGTCGACTAGGGTTTTGAAAAATGAAAAATTAAAATGAGAGTCGCCACCAATCCTTTTTTGTTTAGGTGTGATCGGATCACCTCGTAATCTGATTGTTTTAGTAAAATGTTTTGTTTTACTTAAAACAATGATTTTGGTCTCGAAATTCGAGAAAGGCAGAGTTGAGGAGTCGATTACGTCACGAGGAAGGATTAGCACCCTTCATGCGCTTAAAATTGGTACCTAATTGATTACTTAGTGTCTTAGTGTGAAAAATCAAAAACTGAAAAGAATTTAAAATCACGATCCTTCTTTGCATTATGTATATTTTGTTTTGAAATGTTTAAATAAGTCGAAAATATAGTGAAGACTTTCTTATCTCGAGACAAAATATCACATCCCGTAAGTTAGGACACGACATTTTGAATCCTTTCAAAAATTTAAACGCTTAAGATTTCAAATAAAAATCAAAGGGTAAATTATTCTCAAGGATTCGAAATGTCGTGTCCTAACTTACGGGATGTGACATTTTGTCTCGAGATAAGAAAGTCTTCACTATATTTTCGACTTATTTAAACATTTCAAAACAAAATATACATAATGCAAAGAAGGATCGTATTTTAAATTCTTTTCGAGTTTTTGATTTTCGACACTAAGACACTAAGTAATCAATTAGGTACCAATTTTGGGCGTTACGAGGGTGCTAATCCTTCCTCATACGTAACCGACTCTCGAACCTGTCTTCTCGAATTTCGTAGACCAAAATCATTATTTTAAGTAAAACAAAACATTTTACTAAAACAATTAGATTACGAGGTGATCCGATCACATCTAAACAAAAAAGGATTGGGTGGCGACTCCCATTTTAATTTTTCATTTTTCAAAACCCTAGTTGACCTGTTTTTCAAAAAAAATGGTTACGACAAGTATAACAAAAAAAATCTTATATTATAAAATAATTTGTATATTTTATAAAGTAATAAAAAAATATATTATTTAAATCTTAAAAAAACTTCTAAAGTTATGGCAAAATAGTTTGTAATAAAAAACAATTTATATGTTATAAAAGTATTATAATATATTTATTTATAAAAAATTATAGCCAAGTATGGACATAACTTATTTATATGTTCACGTTATATATTATAAAATATAATATACTTATTCATGAAAAAAATGTTACAATTTTTGTTATTAAAATTTATTTATAAAAAAATAGTTATTACAAAGAATTTATATTATTTATAATAAGTGTTATAAAAGTTTTGGACAATTTATAATTTTTTTGTAAATGTTATATATTATATATTATAAATTTTATATTATTTTTGGCTTAATTTATGTATTATAAAAAAAGATATAACCTAGCATAAGTCTTTCTCCAAATTAAATTTTTATAATTAAAGTTACAAACTATTTGAACTGTGAACTCAATTATTGTAAGGTCGATGCTAATTATGTAAATAAAAAAGATTTTCTTACATCATATCGTGGGGTATGATACCATTTGAGAGAATTATGCCAGACACAAGCACCATAGACAACTTGTGAACTCTTTAATTTGAGGCATTCAAAGTTTCAAAATATGATTGAGAAGACATTTGTTGTTCTAAAAAGTATTTTTCATATTAACAACACCACCTTATTATAGCATAAAAAAACAAACTTGGATTGTACTAGCCTGTTGTATATTTCATAATTTCAATAATTTCAGATGATCCATACTTTGAAAAGTACATAGAAGAATGAAATATTGATAATCTTAACGATGCAAATTTAAATTTTGATTATGATGATAAAGAGCATGTGTTAAATAACCCAACAAATATACACTAGAACAATTAAATAAAATTGCATATGATATTATTTTTCTCACTATTTTTAGTAGTAATAGTATATCAACTATTTTTTTAGACTAACATAATACATATGATAATTTGATTTTAAATTTTGTTAGTTGTTTAGAAATTATTTTTATCATACTTAGAGAATTACGATGTAATTATAATCTATCAGCCAAATACGTCTAAGTAATTAAATTTTTTTATAATTATTACGTTAATAATTACATTTTTTTTTTCAATTATTCTGTACTATAGAAACATAATCTTAATTATTATGTTTATTGATTAAAAGATAAAGTTTATATATTTAATGTTCACATTTTACTGATATTTAATAACACTAACACTTTTTTTCTCGCGTTAAAGAGAGAATTTTTAGGGCTAGAGATTATTTTCCTTTCTTTTATGATTAGCGTATCTCACGGGAATCTGTGAAGAAAGGGTCACACGTGTGCATGCGCGACAGATTTTGAACATGCTGTCCACCACTTCACGTGCGCCTAAAAGTACCTTTAAAGGAAAAAGAAAAGGATGAGATTGCAATAAAGGAAATTAAACTATATTCTTCTTCTCTCACTCATCATACTTGTCAACTAGGGTAGATCCTTATGATTTTGTCTTTCTTTTTAGTCCATTATGTTAATCGGTATCTGTTAATGTTTATAAAATTGATAATACAAGATTTGGCGATGGAGATGAAAATAGGGATCACAAAAAAAAAAAAAATTTCCAAATTTGGTGGATTTCAATTTTATCTAAATTGTTAGGTTGAATTTTTCTTTAAATCGGATCAAAATAAATCAGATTTGAAGTACATCCACCTGCTTCAAGATATTTTTAAAAAATACCTTTAATAGTTTTAAGTTTCGACATCCCAACTTTGGATTGTTTGACTATATGGAAGTTATTTCTTGTGCAATATTCAAGATTGTCTAAGTTTCTTTTGTAGTAGCGCATTTAGAGATTTCTCTAAACTCTTAAAAGTCCATGCCATTGAATAAAACATTAAGGGCTTTCAAGTTTGCATTGGCTAGTTTGTCTTCCTTGATTGCCCATATTGTTTCTAAATTGATAGTTTTCATACTATCAGTTGTAAGAGGTTCTCAAGTAGTTAGCACAATCCTCCAAGTTTTCTCGTCCAAGAACTTGATAAAGGCCTTCATCCGAACTTTTTAATGGGCATTGTTAAAGCCATCAAGCATATGGGGTCTTGAAATCGAACTACCTTCCATCTCTAAGCAATTCAATAGTAGGATCTTTCACTTAGTACATTAGGTGTCTAGCTTTAATACCAATGTCAAAACATTGTAAGCATTTGACACTGTCAATTAAGTTGTAACTCGGTGAACAAGTAAAAAAGTAAAAATAAAGATAGACACGAGGATTGATTACGCAGTTCAGAAGACTTTTCTACATCCATGGGAACTTATCTAGAGAGTATTCTACTATCAATCAACAATACAAGACATAATTTAAATTCAACTCACTAACCAAGTTGCAACTTCACTCCTATATATCAACTAACGTCACTATCCCCACTAAGATTTTCCCCTTTAAAATTTAGCTACAAACTAAACATGAAAACAATTTGTATAAAAAGTATTTGCGCTAGAAGTAAATTCCTAAAAATAAATAGATAAGTGCTTTTTCTCATTCGTCCAAAATCAGGTAAGCAAGCCTTCTTTAACATTATCGACTTGTAATTCTTTTAGTGTGAACGTGAATTCCTCTAAATTGTGCTTAATAAGAGTTCTATATGGTAACAAATAAATAGAGAGATACTCAAGAATTAAAATTCTATAGAAACTCTATCTTATAATTTAAGGTAACACGACGACACATAAAATTCTCACTTAATGTTCTTATTTGACTAATTTTCAACGTGGTACAATCCATAAAATTGGTGCTCAAAGTTTTCAAAGTGCCAACATATATGACAATTTGTATAATTATTGAGACATAAAGTGAATTGTAATTAACGGTACAACTGATACGTGTAATTAGCACTAACACTTAAAAAATGTAAATAATATGAAGAAATGTTAACCAATCCCTCTACGCGAATTAGTGTCGTTTTCACTATTAGATTTAATCTTTCCGAGGACAAGGGTGAAAAGTTTTGTCGTTAATCTATAACCTAAGTTTATTAACATCTAATCATTGTTGGTCGGTAAAAACAAAACCAAACTTTTTTCACTTAATATTCAATTTACATATATTATTTTACAATATTAATAAAAACTGAAAATTTCGATAATTAAACCAAATAATACAATTAAAATTTATTTTTAAATCGACAATTCAATAATTTATACATAAAGAGCAACAGTTTAACAATTTATATTTAATAAATTAATAAAAATCAATGATATAATTTCATTTATTTACTAATAATTAGATTAACTTCTCAATTTTCATAAAAAACTATAATTAAAATTTGATAAATTATAATAAAAACATAAACTTCTGAATTTTTATAAAGTAGATGGGATTTAGCAACAAAATATTTTAGTTTTATGAACACACCCTAATTACCCTTAACTGTAAATATCATTAACAATTTTTTAAAAATTTGTAAAGTAAACTTATAATTATTATTTTACTATTTAAACTTTTTCCATTATAAATATCTATTTAATTCACTATTTGGCTTCTACAGTATACTTATTTTTCTCACTTTAATACTTAAATTATTTTGGGTTCAAATTAGTACTTAAAGTATGCTTCCGTTATAATTTTTAATCCGTTTTTTCACGGACGTTAAAAAAATATTATAGCCAATCACAAAATGTCACGTGGTGTTTTTATGTAAAAACATAAATATTTTTTGTATTAAATGTATATGCACAATAAAAATATAAAAATAGAAATAAATTTATATAAAAACTAGAGAAAGACAAATAAATTATAAAAACAAAATTTACAAAAAAACGATAAATGAAACTAAATTATTTTAAATTAATAATATTATGAAAAAAATGTAAAATTATAAAAAAAAATTGTATTTTTTAATTTTAAAAAGAATATAAAATTATTAAAAATATTTAATAATTTGTAAAAATTTAAAAAATTTTAAAAAAATAAATTTCATTAATAGATATTGATATTAAAAAATTATAAAATATTATTAAGTAATTTAAACATAAAATTATTTTTTATAAAATATATAGAAAAACATATAAATTATAAAAAATTATAAAAATAAAATTTACAAAAAATACGATAATTGAAAAAGAAATTATTTGAAATTAATAATATTATGACAAAAAAATTGTAAAAAATATTTAAAATTATAAACATAATATTCAATAATATAAACATAAGATTATAAATTTTTACATCAATTGTTTTTAATAAGTTTTTTAAAAAATTTATAATTTTAAAAACTATTAAATATTTTTATATTTTTAAAAATTAAAAAAATAATTTTTTAGAATTTATTTCACATTTTTTATAATAATATTGTTAATTTCAACTAATTTCTTTTCAACTATCGATTTATTTGTAAATTTTATTTTTATAATTTTTCATAATTTATATGTTTTTTTTCAGATTATATATATTTCTAATTATTATATATTTATTTTTTTTACATAAAGATGCCATGAGGCTTTGTGATAGGCTATAAGGTTTTTTTTTTTTTTAATGTTGATAAAAAATGGACTAAAATATATAACAGAGACATACTTTAGGTACCAAATTAAAAAGTGAGTGTACTTTAGATACTATTTTAGACAAAAAAGTGTACTTTAGATACTATTTTAGACAAAAAAAATTAAGTACCAAAATAAGAAAATAAATATACTTAGAAAAATCAAAATGTGAATTAAACTAATTAAATTAATTAATTAAAAATCTTATTTCATAATATAATTTGAAATTTGATATATCACCATGCAACTGTTTAAAATAATATTTTCTCCATCTTAAAGTCCCACAGGGTAAAATGTATCTCATACTATTAATTAATTTATATTTAAACATAAATGATGATTATCAGTTAGGGCATGTTTTATTGACCCAGCATGTACCCTTTTGTATGGACAGGCTATGAAAGATTGTCGAGCCAGTGATCAAAGCAACTAATCGTGGAATCTGCCCCTAATCTAAAACTAGTTCGCTATGCACCCCTTTAATTAATCATACACTACTATGGTTTTCACCAATTATTTATTTGTTTTTTATTAAATTATATTGTAAAAATTTAAGGTTATAATTTGTTCGAAATTTTTGTATTGTTCGTATATTTAGAATTTAATCTCCGTATTTTATTTTCAGGATTTTAGTATTTCTACTTTTTAAATTTAAAATTTTAAATCTATTTGTTAACATGGTTAGAATTCTTTTGTGCTAGTGTGACATATTGAAAAAATAAAATAAACTTGGTATCCATGTAACAAAAAATAATATTGTAAGGGACTTAAATTTAATAAAAAAATTAAAAGTGCTAACAATTCTTAAAAATTCACATTATCATTTTAATTAGAATAAAATATTTAGACTAACTAATGAAGTTACAAAAGTTAAGATATCAAATTATATCAAAATTAAAATATATATAAATTAAATCTCAATTTTGAGCTTAATTCAACCATTCTTCTAATCTAAAAAAATAGAGAGATTGATGCTCTTATGTAAAAAAAAAAAAAAAAAGGTAAAAAACGTACAAGTGCCCATTGTGGAAGACTTTATGGCATTTCTTTTATATAGTTGTATAAATATGATTTAGGGTTAGCTTTCAATGTATATATGGTTTAGGGTTTATATGGACATGGTTAATATGGTAAAGGTGCAAGCCATTGACTTATGCTTGGTTGGCAAGTAACATGGATGTCTTAGTCAAGGGCTCCTCTTGATGCGTAATAAAGCTCAAGAAACTTATAGTTATGGTTCGTTTTTATTTGTTAATTTTGTTGTTTCATTCCGGTCGAAATCACGAATTTAATATTAAAAGTGTGGAAATAAAATTATAAAATATTGGAAGGAATTGAAATAAAATTATAAATTTTAAAAATACGGTAAAATTGAAAAATTAAAGTGATTTTACATTCTTTCGTAATTTTTTATTATATTAATATTTAAACAATTCAATTGTTGAATTTATCGAGATATTTATACTTATCATGCATTTAAATTTTTTAATCGATATTTCTATCATATCGATTTAAAATGTTGTTTACACTTATATATATATATATTTAACGATTGAATTTTTTTATATAAAATGGATAGTTAATTTCTTTTAAAAGTTTATGCTAAATCTGATATACATTATTTATATGAACAAAGCATGAAGTATAATGATTGGTTTGTTATAATATTAATCCTATAAAAAGTTAGGCAAACATGTAAAATCACTTTAACTTTACATCGTTGTAGGTGAATTCATCCTATATGTATATAGTTTAAGTTTTTGAATACCAATGATTAAAGTTTATTTAGCTAAATATGGAACTAATACAAGTCTAAAATATTTTGACATAATGACTTATTTGGCCCTTCAACTTTATAACAAAATCATTTTAGCCTTCTATTTAATTTTTTACCTTTTTTAGCCTGAAACTTGCGTTTTTTGTCAAATCACCCCAAAATAGATAGAAAAATTAACATTTTTTTAACTTTGTTATTGTGGCATACACATGGATTGTCATGTGGATTACACATCAGTGTTTATTTCATTTTTAAAATAATAAAAAATATTTTTTATTATTTTAAAATTTAAAAAATTATTAAATACTGACATATCATTCATGCAGTAGTCCACATGTCATTCATGCAGTAGTCCACATGCATGCCACACCAACAAAGTTAACAAACATTAACTTTTCTATTTATTTTGGGGTGATTTGACAAAAAAAAATTCAAAAACTAATAAAAGTGAAAAATTAAATGAAGGGTTAAAATAAATTTTTTTTTAGTTGGAGTGCCACAAAATTTATAAATTATCATAAAATATGAATATGAAAATTAAAAAAAAAAAGAAATAAGAGAATATTAAAAAAAATGATGTTGATTTATCGAAGAAGATCTTAAATCTTTGATTAAAAGTTAATGAATTCATAATCGCGTGTGAAAGTATAAGAGGAAGTACTAATTAAGTATTGTTTGAATGGAATATATAAAAAAGAAATGGTTGGTCCCCTATTATATATTTTCAATTTATTAATTTTCCCATTTTCATAGACAATTTAGAGCCTATACCACTTTTGACTATAGGATAAGCCTTTTGCTTTTCCCTTAGTCTTTGCTAACTATATAAAAGTATGGCTTATATGTATTCCCCTTAATTAATTTAAGTATATGCTATGATAACTTAATTAGGATATCCAAACTGTTGAGATTTAGTGGTCCTCTTTAAGTATATCTTAACATATTGCTTCCTTTGAATTCTTTGAGAGATAAATGATTTGTAATTCAAGTAATAAACTCTCACTTTTGAAATTTGTTTGAGTTTTAGTTCGATTAATATGTATATTATTGTCAATACATGAGTACGTAGGCTCGAGTGTATTGGAACGTATTATCCTCCTATTTATGAGTTGAAAAGGATTATGAATAGTTTTAAACGTTGTGTAAAAAAAAATATATATATATATTTAAATGTCAATTTTTGTTAACAATAACGTAGAAAAAACAATATTTTTAACAGTGTTTTCAACTTTTCTTGGGTATTATAACATGGGAGCCAACCAAATTTGACATTAAGAAGATTGAGGATCAAAGATTAGATATTTTGTCATCTTCTTTTGAGACCTTTTGTATATTTATCTCCTCTACCCTTCTTTTTCTTTTTTACATTACCATTTCAAAATTATAAAAGAAATAGAATTTTGATATGACCAAGAAAAAAGAATTAACATATTGATGCATTTATTGTTTGACCAATAACCAGAAATAAATGTTTATGTTGGAGATCCCCACGAATTTTGACAGCTAAACAGAATTGCTTTTTATTTTCATGATAATATTACAGCTTTTTTACCTCATTGTCTTAATCTTCATCACCCATCTTCTCTTTTTTACTTGCTTTTATTTTGGTATAACCCTAAATGTATGGAGAAATAATTCACTTTTACTTCCAATCACTTATTGTTAATACGAGTTAGGAAATGAGATGATCCAAATTTATTAGGGTTATCTAAAAATTTTAATCTTTGAATCAAGGGTTCACTCATAGTATAAAATTTATTTAATCTTTTTTATTTTTAGAATTTTTTTCTTAAATCAATTATAAATTTTTCGAGTAAGATCTCAACATGCCAAACAAAAGGCTAGGAGTAAGAAGAGAACAAGTATCATGTGGAAAAAAAATAGTTGTTTGAACTCACCTAATCAAAACACCTTCCATTCTTTCATATAATATTTTAATTGAATTCTATGGAATGATGAATAAATTCATATTATCATTTTAATGGAAACAATAATTAAACCAAGTAAAAAAGCTAAGGGACTAAAACCATAATTAAACCTTATTATTTTAGACCATGATAATCGTATATGTTTATGGACATCTAAAGGGGAAAATTATGGAGCCAAACCAAAGAAAACTCATAGGAATATGAAAAGAAAAATAATTAATTTGATGCTATACCAAAAGAGAAATTAATATTAATTTTTTGATGTAAAACCCCCCAAATTGTTGAAACTGACAATATTACAGAATCAAACCATTAGCAATGGCTCGATTAGTATCGAGATGGGTTGTTTCATACACAGGCAATTCCTCTCTGTACCTTCCATTACTGCCAATGGCCGATAGATTATCCAATTCAAACAGATCCGAGCTTGCATCACTAGCTATATCGTCGTCATCGTCGTCGGCTATGGCGGCCGCGGCGACGGCGGAAGTTTCATCATCGCTTAACACTTCATTGCCATTGTAGATAATACCTCTCATATATAACTCTTCCTTTATCTTCTTCTTCTGGTAGCTGTTGTAAAGCTCCTTTGCAGCTTCAGCAACCCTACGATTTTCTTCCATGATGCGGTACTCAAGCTCTAGCTCTTTGTTCACTGGTTTCCTCATGGAAGTTCGAAGCTCGTTTTCATGGAGGATTTTAGTTTCCCCACATGGCCTGGAATCCTCGTCAAGACAAAACCTGACCGATCTCTTTGTCCCGACATTCCCTCTCGAAGATGGAGTTTTTGTCGTCGACAAACAAGATCTTGAAAACGATGAAGCTGAAGAACATGTTGACGTTGCCTGTTCTGTCTTTGACGATGAAATTTTTGTCTTCTTCGCATTCCCCGAAGTGAACAACGAGTTAAGGAAGCTAGCAAGCCGACCACCTGGGGATATCGGTTGCTTGACCTTTTTTAGGTCACTGTAAATCTTTAAGGCCTTGGATTTCGTTTTTATGAAACTACCTTCATGCTTTGGCTTTTGAGTGGCGCCATGGAAATTGTTTTGGAACACTTCATGTTTAGGTGCTGAAATGGTACTGGTCCGAATAGGCTTGGGTAGCCTATGGCAATGGTATGAAGACGACGCCCTTGATTTCGCACTGTAAAAGGAATCCGACTCCGAGGATGAAAACCCACCGCCGTAGCTGGAATCGGAGGAGGTGGAGCTCGAGTTCAACAACACCGGATCATCAAAATCCGCCATGGATTTTGGTGTAACGAAAACCTTATTTTCTTTCTTTTCCATCCATTTCTCGATCATGCAAGCACGTTGAAAGCTCGACGACGAAGAACTGTTATTGCTTTGCTTCTTCCTCATCGAACTGGTTTCTCTGCAAAAAATCAGGTCTTGGTTCCTTTTACCACCACCGTTGGATTCGTCGATTGAACGGTAGATAGCATCGAGAAGAGATGAAGAGAAAGATGGGTTTTCTGTCTTGGTTCGATACCGTTCTTCTCTTACCATTTTATCCCACGTATCCATAAGCTTTATACGGTGAAAAAAACAAGAGAATCGAACAGTGTGGGATATGAATGATATTGTTTGGTCTTTGTTGTCTGGTTCGAAGAGTTCAGTCAAATGGTGGAAACAAGACAGAGATTAATGGCAGCAACCATGATTAATGATGTGAAAACAAACAAATAGACAATTTTGCTCTAAAAAGAAAAAAAGAAGTTGGGAAAAGAAGAAAGCAGACATTTTTCATTGATGGATTAATGTTGGTGGCTTCCAGAGAGAGAAAAAAAGGAAAAGAAAGAGAGTAATGAAAGCCAAAAGCCACGCCTGAATAACAGAGAGAAACAGAGAAGAGATGATTTGAGAGTGTGTGCTTTTCGTTATATATACATGTATATATATATTTCCATCGATTTAATTTATTAAAAATACCATTTAATTATTTAACTATTCAACCTTTTCCTCCTAATTATACAATTATAATATTTTTTTCCCATAAGGTAACTCAGTTCCAATTAGTATTAAACACATTTCTCCATTCAAGTCAATGCATAAAACTGTAATATTTTTACTTAAAATTTTATATGCATGGTAATAGAATATAAAAAATTAATCATATAAAAATTTATGAATTACAATTACTTACGTTTTATATTAATGTAAAAGGATCACTTCTCATATGCATTATACGTGATGTTATGATGGTATATAATTTTATGCACCATTAAACGACGATTCATCTAAATTGAAAATAAGTGAAAATAAGTCAATTTAAAGAAATTGACATAAAATTTTAGGGTTTTGTCTTGTTTTCTAAAGAATTTACGAGTGCAATTATAATATTGTCATAATTACAATATAAATCCATAAGGATTACAAGTATATATCAGAATAATTATAGAGTAAAATCATAAATCAATACAAAAGTAATCTAAAGTTTATCATAAAACATAAACAAATTAAAAAGTTGAAATATTTGAAGAACCAAGATCACATTACAAATATTAACAAATATATATTTTTTAAAAGAAATAATTTATTAACCCTACTAAAAAATTAGGTGTATTAAATAATATTCATATAACATAATATTTTATTTCCTTTCAATGTGTTTTCTGTCTTTCGAAAGTAATTATAAATGGTTAGGGTAAGTGGGTCCGAGGTGGAACCAATGCCGGGATGGAATGATGATGTGGCAAATTAATTAATGATTTAATCTTTTTTGTCTTCTAAGTAATTAATGTGCATGACCATATTGTTAAATTTGCATAGAGAAGACGCTGATTGTTTTATATATATTCTTTATTCTAGACTGTTACAATTAAAATTATATTTTAAAAATAATTTGAACGGTGGATCTTAAAATTTACTTTGAAGCTCATTCACAAGTCTAAGTGGATTAGAGAAAAACAGCCGTACCATAAAACATATTCCCACTGTTTCTTTCTACAAATTGATTTCTATATTCCCGTATTAACGTTAGGTGATATTGGTTGGGTTTGATTGAATTTTTTAGATTTTTTAATTGTTTATTGTAATTCAATTTAGTTTATTTTGATTTTTGATTTTTGATTTTTTTCATATTATTTTTAAAATTTTTTAGACTTATCTTGGTAAAATAAGTATTGTCTTTTTTTAATTAATTATATATTAGATAAGAAAAGAATTCGATTTGGTTTCGAGTAACTAAAGTCTTTTGAACTTACATTTTGGAAACTGTTTAAATACTTTGGTTTAGGTCAATTTTCGATGTAAATGATAATTAACTTACTAAATTATGTGATATTCAAGTTACGAATAAAAGGAAAACATTAGAGAAAAATATTTATTATTTTATCTTTGAAGAAGATATCTCCTTAGAATTATTAATAGTGGTTGATTCTTATTTATCATAAATTAAATATTCAAATCTTAGTCATGTGTATTTTAAGTGGGTTTTTAAAATATTTTATATAAACATAAGAGTATTGCCTCGCTCGCCTAGCTTTGCTCTTCAAGTGCAAGTTTAGTTTCCTTAGTGCATGGTTTCAATTTACCCTTGTGCAAGATTTTTGGCGTTCTTCATCAGTTTTGTGCGTTGCTTTAGTTATGGAGCCTGACCATAGGGATTTGTTACTTAAGGAGAAAGAAGATTCCGAACTGATTGTAGAGCCGAAAAGGGGTTAGGAGAGGATATCAATTATGATCTTTGCTTGGTTAGCAAGTTCTTGGGCGAAAGGGCCATTAATTTTGCTGCGATGGAGAGAACTATTCTTTCTCTTCGGAGACCACTTCAAGGGGCGAGTCTAAAGCTTACTGAGGATTCGAGTTTGTATTTGATCCATTTTTATCATGTTATTGATCTAAGGAAGGTGATTTTGGGTGGCCCTTGTTCTTTCAACAACTGTATCTTGCTTATCCACCAGCTTTCTAGAGGAGAATCCTGAGCTAGTTGAGTTCTATCATGCCGACTTTTGGGTCCAAGTTCATGACTTACACCATGGATTTGCATCAGAAAACTTGGCTCGTAGCCTAGGGTCGGTTTTTTGAGTATGATGCAAGCAGTTAGCAGAATTATTTGGGCAACTTTATGTGTATTAGAGTTCACCTAAATATCTATGAGTCTTTGATGCGGAAAAAAAGGTTCGTCGGCAAGGAGAAGATTTTTTTTGAAGACTCTTTTTAGCTATGAACGGTTGTCGTTGATCTGTTATATATGTGGGGTCGTTGGGCACAGCGAAGCCAATCATATTAAGTTGCTTGAGATTCTGGTCGGAAGGGATTCGGGTGGAGGTCCGAAGGCAAGCTTGACTTAGACCGGTTCCGTGGCGGAAGAATCAGGGAACCCGGGGGGGTAAGGTCTCTGCTTCGAGTAAAGTTCTTCAAATTTTGAATTTGGATAAGAAGGGAAAAGTCATTGATAATCCTTATTAACACTTTCCTAATACTAATGAGTTTAAACTCCCTTTTACTGTCAGCAACAGCTTGGGGGGCCACCTAATTTCCTTGGTTCATGTTCAGTGCATGGGGAATGCATGGCTACGTCAGGTGCTGTGGGGGATGCAAAAAATAGCTTGATGGAATCAATGAGGCTAAAAAACGACTAAGGGAGGCACTCCCTTCAATTCATCCACTATTGAGGAGGTGTCGGCGGGTAGCAAGGAATCATCTCTTCCATCGGGTCTTTCTACTTCTGCTATAATGTCATCAGTCGGTCAATAACCCTAATTTGGTTTTTCCTATGGAAACTTTAGTTCATACGAATCAAGTTAAGGAGTTGTGGGTGATGAGTTTTTTTCCTCATCCTGGGTTACGTCAGTGTGATATACTAGCTTTTAAGTATTTGTTACAATACTTAGAATTATTCATAGTCCATTCATAATACTTAGATAAAAGAATAATGCATTTCAGCGCATTCAATCTCACATTCTGCACTGACAATAATGTCGATGTCAATCGAGCTAAAACTCAATCGGCCACATCATTAAATTTTAAAGATAACAAAGTATTATTATACACTAATCTATATCTACTATCTTCTTCAACTTTTAAATTACTTGAAATAATTAATTTTTTAAATTATAAACAAACATTTTTTCTTCTTTTACAATTTTTAATCATCTTTTTTCTCTGTGTTAATATTTTTTATTTTTGTGCAACTAATTTTTTTTAAAAAAAAATAGTTTCTAGACCATGGATTTTTTCTTTTTTGTCCATTTTAAATTGTTTTCTATTTCATGTTATACATTTTTTAAAAATAAAAATTATATTCCATTGAATCTTCAATAATAAGAGTTGTGTAAATTTTAAAGTTTTTATGTTATTTGATTTTTTTAAAATTTTAATTACTTATGTTTTTTATTTTTAAAAAAACTAAAGTTGGAGAGTAAGTTGAATATGGATGGGAGTATAATAATAATTTCATGTCTTTAAATTTTGATGATATGGCAAAATTTTATTAGTGCCTAAAACTCTTAGTTTTTAGGATCCTAATATAAGTTATTCCCAATGTACTATATATAGGTGTATCAATTATGAAATTATAGAAATACTCCTTTTTAAATTATAATTAATATTATTATGACACTTTTATATCATCTTTAAATAATAAAAAAATTACAAATTACAAATTTAAGTATCGAAATATGTATTCAATAGCATTAAAATACAAGTTTATTACCACTCTATCTATATTATTAATTACTACTCTACCTATATTAATTATTAAATAAATTTTAAAATAAAATATTTTTAACATACAATATTTTCTTTCACCCACATTATGGGTGTGACAAAATCCAATTAATATAACGATTTTGACTAAATTGATGTTACAAGTTAACTGGATATTAATTTAATTATAAAAAACCTAAAAGATTAAACTTATCTTCTACACTCAAACTTAAACTCTCTTCCAATTATAAAAAATTTAACAAACAATATGAGGGCTTGCTTGAAATGAAGCCACACGAGTGAGCTGGTGAGCAGCCTTATTATGACTCCAATGAATCTAATGAAATGATAGATGCTGAAATTGCGATTGCAGCGAACAGTCACCAATAAAAAATCCGAGCTCAAGAGGTGGGGCGATTGTGTGAGTTCAAAGCAAGGAACACCTCTAAGCAATCATATTCAAAGATAATGTTATCCACAAGATAGCTTCTCATATAACCACTGCCTCGGCTACACAAAGGCCTAACTGACCGGACATTGCCTGTACGAAAGCTCCGTTTCTCATCTTGAACCACTACTCCAAAACCAGTGCGTTGTTGATCCATAGGAAGTGCTGCATCAACAATTGAATAAAATGATTAGCTCATTGGAGTAATAAACTAACTCAAAATCCTTTTTCTTCTCTTTAACACCAATAAAGTATAAAAATGGAAAATAGATAAAAATATTACAATGCATGAATTAAGTGATAGATGAAAATATAAAATTTATTTTGCGAGGCTAAAGTCATTTATTTAACATATAAATACATGCAACCCCTTAGGCTCTTGAGAGGCTCACCTCCTCATATACTATTTAATATAAAACTTTTGTATTAAATAGATTAATAGATAACTAATTTTATATTTTTAATATATTTAGTGAGAATATTGTTTAGTGTTATAAATTTATTAAAGATTCACCATGATTAACCAAGTCTTTTTTTTTTTCTCTTTAGGTAAAGAGTAAACACTAGTATCAGTATTATTCAACCAATAAATTTAGAGCAAAAAATGTATGCTATTATTATATATAAAGATTTTAAATATTACTATTCAAGCCGATTGAGTCTGGCATCGGTATTATTATCAATGTAAGAAGACGTGGGTACAAGGATTGGGAAAAATTTATGGATAATTCTAGACATAAAGATTAAAAATTGTGATGCTACATCCATATGAACGGAATTACATTAACTTTTATAAAAATAAATAAAAATTTAACTAAATCATGGGGGTTAGACATTATAAAACACAGAGAATCAATCAATGGACTTGATAGTGGAAACCCCAAAAACACCCTTTCTTTTTTAGCAGATCAGCAATATAATTATGCATGCAGCTGATTTGGTGAACAGGAAATTAATGCAATCCAAATCATAATCAGTTTATAATATCATATTTTACAAAGCTATGCTGTCAACATAGAATATACTTATAATTATGTGGTTTTATACATCATTACTAATTAAAGATTACCATATAGGTATAAAAGATGTTAATATTTGGATCTCAAATCCAATAAACTTTATATTTGTATAATTTTTTTGGTTTTTGTTTTTGCTTTTATTTTTTGAGTAAAGTATAATTTGTTTTGTTATTAGTAATTTTTATCAAAGACTTAAAAATTGTGATAAATTGTCAGCATTTGTGATATATATCGGTGGGCACTCATTTGCTGCTCATTTCCTAACATCCCAACGATTTAACAATTAGTAGACAAAGCTTTTTTCAAATCATAATTTTTCCTACTAGGTTTTCTTTCTCTCTCAACCATTAGACTTTTTCAATTAGAATTAGAAGATGTTGATCATTCATCACTATTAGTGGTACCAAATTAAGCCTAATAATTTTCATAACTCATTAATTAAAACGATCAAATTAATATTATAAATTCAAATTTAGAGTTGAGTAAAATAGTAACATACAACACACATGTATACGTGTATTCAAGCATCCATGACAAGAGAGCACGCAAGCAGATGTATAATAATAACAAACTGGGGGCATGCCTAGCTAGTGGCAATAAACTTTGGATTGAGGTGTTGGGATGCAAATGCAACACCATATTAAAATATATGATATGTTTCCCATTAGATATGGGAAATTTTGCTATAGTTAGCACCGACACGTTTTCTTTTATAGGTTGATGGATTTCAACTGCACTACTCCTATTTGCTGTCAAAACAACATCTTTTGTTTCTTAGGATTTTGGCAACAAAATATGAAATTAAAATAAGGGATGGGCATGGGTGGGTGTGGGTACTTATTTGCTCAATCATTACACTCGTGGTTCCTATACTTATTAAAATATAAAGCTTTAATAAAGCTTAAAGCTGATTTGATTTGATAAATCTAATTTAGAAAAACATTGTGACAAAGTAATGAGCGTGTATACAAGTTAAAATAGATTGTAACTTGTTATCAATTAGAGGCATTTATGAGTTAGGTCGGATCAAGTTTGGGTTGAGTTTAAGCATAATAGTAATATTTTTATGCTTGTTTAAGTTCGACCCGACCTGAAATTTGAACTTAAGTTTTCGCCCAAACCCGCCCATATTATTTTTTTATTTTTTTAATATTTATATTATATTATTTTAATATTTAATAAAATTATACATTCTTTATTTATTTAAAATTTTTATATAGTCATCTTAACATTTTTTTAATGTTATAATAGTATTATATATTTAATATAGGTTTATTTTTTTAAATGTGTTCTAAATTACATAATATATAAAAATAACATAACATAAAAATATTATAAACTTAAAAAGGGTTAGGCCGGGACCTTGAATGTTTAAGCTCATCCCATATTTTAAATGAGCCTAATTTTTTTTGCTCAAACTTATTTTTCAAGCCTAATATTTTTACTTAAACCCTCTTGAATTTCGAGCGGTCCTTCGAACATGGACAAGTGACATGACCTATGAACAGGTCTACTATTGATTTAATAGTAAATTTTCAAATTTATTTCAATATCGAAGTCAGCAAGAAATCCCTCTTTCTCTCAATAATTATGAAATTTGTAATACTTGTTTCAGTGCCAAAAATAAATAAATTGTAGCTTGGAAATAAAAAAGAAACTTCCTACATATTACTTCAAATCACTATATATAAGGTAAACTACAACATTAGTTATTAAATTATAGGTAAATTTTTATTTTAGTCACTTAATTAAAATAAACTTGCAATTTAGTCATTAAACTATACGAAAGTTTTCATTTAAATCATTGAATTGCTAAAATTGATTATATATGGCTTTCTCTATTCGCACCTACATCAATCAAGAGCTCTCTCTCCCCCCCCCCCTTTACAGTTCAGTCTTTTCTCATGAAACAACTTACATCACAAATTTGAGAACTAAAATTCAAACAACGTTTTTCTTCAATCTCTGACACTGAGAGTCAGATCAACTTGGATCTAAGATATGTTCTTCTACTCATCGATGGATACTAATCCACCATATTGATCGTCGAATCATCGTTTGAAGCTAATTGGCGGAACTTTAAAAATAAAAAAACACTTAATAGCCAAATGACTTAACTAAAAACTTTCGAATAGTTTAGTAGTTTAAATAAAAACTTTCAAATAGTTTATTAACCAAATTGTAGCTTGTTTAATTAAGTGACCAAAACAAAAATTTACTCATAGATTAGTGACTAATGATTTAGTTTATTATTATATGTATTCACTCATTTATTTGTCATAAACCCTTTTAACTCTTGGTGAAGCATTTGCAAAACATTTGTTCGTTGCTCCTTTGCCAACAAGTACTACGGATTAGTTTATTATTATATGTATTCACTCCATGCTTGATCCAATGGGCTTTAGACACGTGACCTCACAAGGTTGATGGTCGTAATTTTCATGATGTTCGTGATCAAACAGTAGGCTCTTTTTTCTCGTTGTAGAACCTTTTAGGGTCATGTGTTATCCCGGTATGATCTAACCTTCGATCAGACGGTCATACTGGTTTGTAAGAAATGAGTAGCTTAAGACCTATATTTCTAAGTAGAAAAACCGTCACGGTTTTATTGGAGATTAAGGGCAAAGCTCGTCACATTGAACAAAATAATTATTTAGATTTTTATCCCAAAGCAACATAGAAAAGCTATAATGGCACTTTATAGTACGTGAGAAAGGTTGGACCATACAGAATACACTAGGTTGGTATGCGCAAAAAATAAGAAAAGTAGAGATTCCTTTCTCGTTATGAATAACAATGTATAGCCATGGGGGGCCGACAAAGATAAAGTTCCTTACCCGCATTTTCCCAGTACCATCATCATCTGTCCATAGATCAGCTTTTATTCATTCAAATTGATCCAATTACATTATATGATGTTTAGCCTAGTCATAAGTCCCAATACAACAAACAGGTTGATGTTTAGCATAGCAATGGAACAATAGCTAAAAGATCACACGGGCAGTCCAAGTCCTCTCAACAAACAAACAGATAAAGCCATCCCCATTAGGCTAGCCAAGGCAGGGCAAGGCACCCAAACGTTTAAAATATATATCCATCTCTGATCTGAATCATGCAACATAAACCCTTTCAATGATGGTACTTCCTATTACGAGTAGTAGTAACAATAAACAATGGGATGAATAAAACAAAGGCACATATATGAATCTGACACTTGAGTGGTACACTATGCTTAGGTGAATTACTACAGTGGGTAGTAGTAATAAGTTAGAACTAGATGTTCTAGTTTTTCCATTTTAATTAAGCTTAGGCTAGACAAACATCAATGGCTTAGAGCAATTAAAAGGAGTTGGAAGAGATTAAACACCATTATGCATTGAATTAAAACGATTGTGGGTTATTTCACAAAGAAAATTTTAGAACTTCCTATAGCTACTTCACTCCCTTACAAGACAAAGGGTTAGCTTGATACCATTCAGAAGTTTGTTGTCCAGTTAAGATGACCCAATTGAGGCTGTTGGTAAGCACCTACTTGAGCCCCAGGAGCTGCTGGAGCAACCCCAAAACCAACATTGGCACCCATTGCAGGGTTTAGATGATGTGGGTTTGCCATTGCAGCAGGCTGAGGAGGAGGATGGTACAAACCCGAGAATTGCATGTGAGTAGATTGTGTAGCAGCAGCGTTAAAAGAAGCATGGCCCGTGTGAGATGGCATATAACCATGTGGTGTTTGTGGCATATTGTAGTATGCAGCAGATTGCAAGCTTGGTACCTCCCTTGGGTTCTGCATCCAGAGATCTGATGTATCAGCCTGTCAAATAACAATGCAGTCAGAAAAGAGACTATGAAATCAAACTAACCAAGTGAACACAAGGCAAGGACAAAAGAACAATTTATTAAACCAAAGAAACACAAGCAGCATTACAGAAAACTCAAGGTGCACAAACTGAAATAATCTTTCATATATACTTTTAACACGCTCAATTTTGATCTGATGACTATATCATAAAAAAGCCAATTTCCATAAGTGCAAAAATCAAACTACAAAACCTATAGGTAAGGGTGAAACTCTATTACTTGGCAAATATGTTCTTGATCATAATTTACATGTCTCCGGCTAGTCATTGACTACAGCTCAACATGTACGAAGAATGGCTATGGGTGCATTGCAAAAAATGAATGAAAAATTATCGAGAGCAGCCAAATCCAAAGTAGACCTCTGACTCAATAAATAGCATTAAAAGCAAGGACCAGTAACTTAAAAAACTTGAATCAGACATCCTAGATATTATATTATTTACATAATGTTCATTATTTTTAACTCACTGACAGGAACATTCTTTGAGAAGATACCTAGACACCATGTGGTTTTGGCAGAACAATTCAACCCAAACCCAGACGGAAAAGGACATTCAAAAACCCTCTAATCTCTGAAACAAAGGCCTCAATTTTTAGTTTATATGGGGCTCGTACACTAGTGCTATTAGAATGAAGAACAATTATTTACCTGTTGATTTTGAACATATATGTTGCCATCTTTATATTTGGTCCGAGATGAATCTTCAAGACCTGTTGCACTCCCAACTAGACCAGGAGCATTGATCGCATACCCAGACGGACTGGTAAAATTTCCAAACCCAGTAGGATTGCCTGCAGGGACTGGTTTGAACTGCTGAATCCCATACTTGACGCCATTTGCACCAAGATGAGTGCTACCTCCTGGCATGAGCAAGTAGCTGCTACCATTTGATGGATGTGGAAAAGCAGGGTTACTGGAATAACCTGGCATAGCCATCTGTGGCAGATAAATCGGGGAGACAAACTGACGATATGGCATAAGATTAGCATAATGGGGCACATGAACTTGAGGATACATCTGTGCTACTGAAGGTTGTTGCTGCTGCACCATTGGTATTGTTGATGCAGGAATGTTGGCAGCATGCCCGCTTAAGGCCTGAGTACCATTTAGAATTTGCATCAATTTAAGTGATAAAAACAAACAAGCAGTTTCAGGAATGAATATTATCTAAATGCATGTTACTGGAACTAACCTCCTGAGGAGATAGTAGACCCTGTCCTCTTGCAGTTTCATCTATTGAGGGTCTAAAATATGGTAAATCATAACCAGTTTGGGGATCATATGCCTGCTATCAAGACAACACCATATTATAGAACATTCCATTGCAAGGACCAATGAGAAAAAGGGTAATTATTCCAGAATTCAAAGTACTGGTAACTCATTCTGGATGTGACAAGAGTCATTGTCTATAAGATTATGCTTACCGAAAAACTGGGTAATTCAGGAGGATCTTGCTGCTGTTGTGGCTCTGAAGGAGCATACGATTGACCGTTGTCCTGGACCATTCCAATATCGGCATAACTGCCCAAATTCTGGGGGCTTGAAGCATCTTTCTTATCAGGAAATTGATGCTCAGATGCAGGACCAGAGGGTGGAGAGTTAGATCCAGAATTTCTAAGTTGATCATCTATAATGTTAATGGGCTTGCCAGCAGCAGAATCATCACTGGAAGTATCAGGAGCTACAGACAAACTGCTTAAAGCAAAAATAAGTAGAACAACATCAGAAATTGGGTCTTGTCACAATAACAAAATTTGAAATATATACTATCAAACATAAGTAACTATTTGGAAGAAAAGGACAACCTTGCAGCAGATTCCCCATTTGAGTCTTCTGCAACACCAGTGGCATGAAAACCAGGAGCAAAATTCCTCAAAGAATCATGTTCCACTCCAAAGCTACCGAAAGTAAGTCCGTGGCGATCATTCTCCGGGACTCGAATGTGCTGTGCTATGACAACATTCTCATTTTCATAGATATTTACTTGAGAAAACTTCTCTTGCAATTTAGCTGTTGCAGGGTCCAAGCCCTTGGCATCCTCAGCAGGAGGTGAAGCAGACTTCTTAGGCGTCCCAATAACTCCAGGATTATTAACACTTGACTTCTGGCTGGATTTTGGTTTCCACTCTTTGTTATGTAGGTTAGCTGCATCAAATATGAATGATAAACTCTCACATAAACTTGAGAAGCAAATTCAAATCAAGTGCTATAAGCCTACTGCAGCCATTTGCTAAAATAACTGTTTAAAGCAACACCTAACTAGGTCAATGGAATGATGTACATACCTAGAACAAAAAGCTTCTAAGCTACCACAAAGATGCATGGACTAAATATATAATTCTATTAGTCCATTGCCCTTGCATTCGCAGATATTTAACCTTGAGACATAGATGTTCCTCAGACTTTCAAGAAGCTTAAAATTAAGTGAAAAGAAGTACCTTTTTGATGAACTAAAACATGTTGATGTTGCCTGCTTCCATACGGATTGCTCACAAATGACCTACTGCCAGAAATTCCGGACATGGCAGATTCAGATGCACTAGTATGATTGTCCCGGACCTCCCGCTCTGCTCTGGAAATTGAAGGAAAAGGTCGAAATGCCTCAGATGAAGCGTCCTTCCCTACAAGTGAATTGGAAAGAGTACTAGATCCAGATGACTCTTTGCTAGCATCTTCAGCAGGATGTCGGCGAACACCAACAACCCCAACTTCACGCTTGATAGCTCCAACAGCACCAGATGATCTGGAATCAGGAGAAGGCACATGAACAGGATCAGTAGAGGAGGAATAAACCCCAACAACTGAGCTGCTTGATGATTGAGTGGCAGAATGTGCTTGAATGTTATTAGGCTTCATTGCATGCGACCGCGAAGCAGAATTAGGTATCAAAATTCGCTTTTCCTCCGATATCTCTTTCCTATAAGCACCACTTGAATTTGCATCTCGTGCATGTCTGGGATGTGAACTGGATGGTGCACTAGCAGTTTGAGATGAACTTTGAGAACTAAAGGGTCTCTGATTGCTTGTTCCTGTTGAACTGCAGAAAGGTAATAAAAGGAGAAAGTTCAGTGTATATTCCAGAAATATATTATCAATAAGTACAGGCAAAAGGAACAGGAGAATAAATCAAGATTGGAGTGGAGCAAGCAAACAGAATAAATCACTTCCAAATAACGTACCCCTTTTCAGCAACATTCATGAGCACTTGCTCATTTAAAGAAGTTGAGCATGGTGACACAGGAGGCTTCGTATCTTTATTTGCATTTTGATTAACTCTGTTGTCCCTCACAACACGAAACTCTCTGTTGACTCTTGCATCTAGTAATGAATTATCAGTTAAATGGCAGGAAAAGGTGAAAGGTACTTCAAGATAATAAATAATCAGCTGACAACTTTATGCAGAACAAGATGTAAAAGACTGTAATGATCGAAAAGAATGCCTAAAAGTGTGGGATTTCAAGGGAGGATGGATTATTTTGATAAATGAATGTTATCAGCATGTCATGCAGTTAGCATATCTAAGGGAATAGACATCAATGTACAAAGACTACTGTGCAAAAGTGCAAATAATTACAATCACTGATTTCTATATAAAACATCTTCATCCACAATTTTTTAAAATCTGCTTTGTATCAGATTAACATTGATGGAAACCATTACACTAAAGAACTCCAAGCTTAAATTCATCACACCATGAACATGTGGCAGTATAATGTTTAGACTGAAAAGATTACATAGTTAAGCGTTCACTTGCCAAAAGATAATCAAATCATTGAACACTTCATATCAAAGCCTACCAGGCAGAGCATTCCGAGAATAGCCTCCTCTTCGAGAACCACGTTCAGGATATGTACGAAATTTCATCACTTGACCAGCATTCTCAGAAAATTTTCTTGGATCCATGGAACCTTGGTACCCAATGCTCTGTCATGATGAAACGAAAGTTCAAAAACAAGTTGCCCGTTAGCCCCTCTACTGGTTCACATTTCAAGATGCAACAAGCAATATTCAAGGCATTATTAAGCCATTAATATTGTCTATCGCTGAGGACAAAAACAATCTTATGCATAAATATCATAGGCTGCATTAATAGCAGAATAATAATGATGATGATGATGATGATGATGATAATAATAATAAACAGCTAAGATTTCAAAAAACAGAAGCACCCATATGTGTGCAAATCAACAGCCAAAGATAAAAGCGTGTAAGATATTGGAAAACATCACTTTCTTGCTAACAAAAAAGCAAAATACACACAGAATAGCTTTGCTGAAACCATATTAAGATGATATACAAAAGTATACCTCTTTCTTCCGATCTCTCTTTCTCCTTACTAAATGAAATGTATCTGAGAAGAAACAAATAGACTGGATGTAAATAAGTAACATCTATGGGAGTACATTTGAAATATCATCCTAAAGAAAAGAGGCAATCTGAAACAAAATATCCAAGCAATCTAGGAGAAAACACAGACACCCCCTTCGTAACATTGGTGAGGGAAAAAAATGCTAAAACGTCCAAGCAATCTAGGAGTGATATTCAATGAGGATCACAATGCCACTTTTATAACATACAAAAAGGATATTTTTCTTACTTCCCATGCATTGAAATCACTCATCAAAGATTGTAAAACGGTACAGAAATTACCATAACATGATATCTCTGTTTGCTCTCTGTCCACTGGATTCAACCAACCTTGATAACCCTAGATTTAGCTTATCAGTAGTACTAATAAAATTAAGACTGTACTATCCCCCCTCCCCCCAATATCTGAGAGACCAAACAAATTTCAAAAAAGAAACTATCGATTTATATTTTTTGGCTCAAAACTCAACTGGAAGAATGAAAGCACCTCATAAGAAAAAGATGAATTAATCTTTCAGACTCTTTAACGCACCTACAATAACGAAAAGATGACCACCAAAGCAGAGCAAAGACTAAAAGAAGTAACACCAAACAGGCAAAAAAAACGACAATCAAGCACGCTGAAACATCTTGCAATTATAGCCAGGCCTTGAACTCCTTAAAAACTATAACCAACTTTCACACTACAAAACAACCTAAAACCAAAAACACGATAAAACCACTGAAAACAAATCCCTAGAGTAGGAGCGACAAGAACTAGACCAATCTTGACCTCAAACTCCTGGAACTTAGAGCAGCTACAAAGCAAACAAAAAACCCATTTTCAAAACACTTAAAAAGAGGGCAAAACAGAAGATTGAAATGAAGGATAACCTTGATGAAGCAATTTCTGGGCAGTTTCATTAGGATCCATGTTGGCCTCTTTCAAGGCAACGTAGATATCATCATCCGAGTGATTACCGACTATTTCCTTGATTGATTGTATTGTCTTGCTCACTCGCGCTGAGATATGCCCTTCGGCTCTTGCCCCACTTACCATCTCTGTTTCAGAATACTAAAAGAAGATCAAAGAAAATAAATGAAGACTCTCACTTTCCACACTGTTTTTTAAACAAATAAAACCCAGTTCTATAATCCAAATTCTTGTCAGATTTCAGATTACGAAAGAGGGCTGGTTCTTTCTTTTCTTCTTTTTTTTTTTTTTTTTTGGAAAGGATTTTTGTTATTATCACTACTATTAAAACCCTTTGAAAGAGAAGAGCTAGGGTTTGCGTGAAGAACGGCTTTTAGAAAATTAGGTTGGCAGAGCGATGGTTTTAAAATCTTTCTCAATTACTAATTCGGGTTCAGCTTAATGACGGATATGCCCCCCTTACAATTCGAAAAGAATCAATTTTATCGATATGATCTTGGAATAAATACTCAAGAGGTCCTTGTAATATTGGGTAAGGAGCAATTTAGTCCCTCTCAACCTAAGTGAAACAATTTATTGCTTGCACTATGAGAAAGGGAATAAAAATGTACAATTCAATCTAGAGTGATAACTATTTTCATTAATAAATTATTAGATCATAAGCTATTTTTTTAGATCTAATTCAATTTTGTAAGTTGATACGATACTTAGAACTAAACATAATTTATCTCAACCTTTAAATAGGAATATAAACAAACTTCAGTATGCTCAAACAAATCTATATCATTTAAAAGTAAATAAATAAAGGATAATCTAATACAATGTTAACTAAGGACCAATTTAGCATTACTTCTAAAAAAGTATTTTTTTTTCGTTTGTTTCAAAAGTATATTACTAAACAATATGTTTTCGAGTTTTTTAAATAAACAATATGTTTTCGAGTTTTTTAAAAATATTTTTGGGATAAAAATATATTTTTGCAAAACATTTTTTTAACTAAAAACAGAAGGAAAATTTTTTAACTTTCATTCAATAGTGGTTTTTTTGGGCTAAAAATACTTTGAGAATAATTTTAAACTAAGAATAAGATTACGTTTATCAATCAGGTTGAAAAGCACTTTTTTTTAATTAAACTTTTATCTAAGACCCAAATTAAGAAGCCAATTTTTTTAAAAAGTGAATTTGAAGTTTTCTTTTTTAATCCCATTAAATCTTCCATTTTATAATATAATGTTTAAATTTGACATTTTATCTTTCTAAAAATACTTTTTGACAGCAATGGTTAGACATGATCATAGGTCGAGCAGAGTTTATGTAAAATTTTAGGTCCATCTTCTAGATCCGAGCTTGGCTTGATCCATAAATGGGCCTAAAATTCTGTCCAAGTCTAGCTCAGATTAAAAATGCTAAACCCAAGCTCGACTTGGCTCGGCCGGCCTGTATTTTTATTTTTAGATTATTTTTATATAAAAATAAATTTAAAAATATAATACATCAAATACACTAAAAATATTAAAATAAATGTTTCCTAACAAATTGAAAATACATTAAAAATATATTTATATTAAATAATACTAATATAGTTGTAACTTAGCAAACAAATGACTTTAAAATAGTAGCAAAAATAACAATAAACAAGAGTTGATTCAAGTCAAGGCGGGGCGGGCCCAATTCAAAAATCATATTCGAGGCCCGATCCATTTATAAAACGTGCATTATTTTTTGTCCAAACCCATTTTCCAAACCTATATTTTGCCCAAATCATTTCACTATTCAGGTGAGCCTTCAAGCCTAAATAAATAACTCAACTCATAATCAGGTCTACCGCTAATATACATTATCAACTTTTTTAAAAACATTTCTTTTTTGAAAAAGAATATCATTGCAGTTTTCAATTACAATAGCCCTAAATACACTTGCAAAAGCTAACATGAAATAACTAAAGATAAAAATAATTGTGAAAATATCTAAATGTATCGATCCCAGTTGTTAAATTTTAAGAATTAAAAAAGATAAAGTTCAAAACAACGTTGAATAGTATTTTAAAATATAAATTTTAAAAATTAATAAATATTCTTAACTATACAATCAATAGGGCTAATGTTTTAATGCATTTAAGCATGGATTATGAGTAAAAATAAATATTATATCGAAAATAAGTAAATAAATATATCTATTTAAAAAAATAAAAATTTTTAAAGAGTTTTTACGAAATTTTAAATTTTTTAAGAATCTTCAAGTTTTTTTAAGATTATTTTTTCAAAATTTAAAAATCGTGTATTTACTTTTTTATTTGCAACGAGAGTAGCCTAACGGAATGGACATTTGACAGGTATAAGAGTTCGTTGAGGAGGATCCTTGTATTACATATTTATGTTTTACAAATAACAATATAGTGTACGGTAAAATATCTGTATTAGGGGCAAAGATAGTAAAAGAAATTATTGAAGAATACAATAAATGTTTAAGACAATGTGTGAATTTTGACTAGTCTCTTATTTATTTCAGTATCAATATTCGACATGATGTTCAAAGTTTTAATGCTCTTGAGAAATATATCGGGTATCAACAATGGTGGGAAAGTGAAAGATGGAGGCATTTTTGAATTTAAAGAATCATTTGCAAATGATTATTAGTAATTGGAGTTGTCAAATGTCATCTTATGAAGGTGAGGAGGTTTTCATTAAATCCATTCTCCAAACTATTCCTACTTATACTATGTTGTGCTATCTTTTACCCCTATCTTTGTGCAAAATGTTGGAGAGTATAATTGTTACTTTCTGGTGGTCCAAACCGCATGCTAATTGTGGGATTCATTGATACAAATTGGGGGATTTTTGTAAACTAAAGGATGATGGGGATGCGATTTCAGGATCTTAGCAATTTAATATTGCAATGTTGGCTATACAAGGGTGGCACCTTATCACTAAACATGATTTGATAGTATTGCAAGTTCTTAAAGTTAAGTATTTTGCTCGCACTGAATTTTTAAATCCGAGCTTAGGTTCTTACCCTTTTTTGACATGGAAGACCATTTGGGGTGCTTGGCAACTAATAGAAATGGGTGTCGGTTGGCAAATTAGTATGTGGGACAATATATCAAGTTGGCATGATCTTTGGTTACAAGGAATTGATAACTGTAGGGTTCAAGAAACATCTATTAGAAATGACATTACAAAAGCATTGAAATTGATTAATTATTATAACATATTTTGGAATGAACAATTGGTGAATTCAGTGTTTATCTCATAGGATGTTATTCGTATTTTGTGTATTCCTCTTCCAAGGATAACCTGTTCGAATAGATTGGTTTGATGTGGGGAACAAATAAGGGAGTATATAATGCATAATGGTTATAAATTATTGGTAGCGTCAGAGGTTTAACTTATAAAGTGTTTTACAAAAAGCTTTGGCATACAACTTGCCCTTCAAAAAAGTTAAAATTATAAGGGAGCATATATATTATTTTAGAATTTTTATTTTATTAAAATTTTAAATATAGACATCATAACATATTTTTCATTGTTCACATAGTATTATACTATTGCATATTTGAATTTATGTGATGTATATTTCATAATATATAAAAATAAAATACAATTATATTATAAAAGTATAAAACAGGTTAGGCACGGGTTAGGCTCATGCCTTAATCGTTGAAGTTCAAGATTGACCCATATTTTAAACGAAACTATTTTTTATCTAAGTTTTTTTTTTTCAAGTATTGTATTTTTGTCCAAATACTCAAAAATTTAGTACCAACCTTCAAATTTATAGGAATAACTTAATTATTGAAAAAAAAAATGATTATTATAAAAATCATTTATTATAAAATAAATTTTGACCTAAATGCTTAAAAGCATTTGTTATAAATATAATTTAAATTACATTTATCTCACTAAAAATAAACTTTATAAATAATTTTATGAAAATTTTTTAAAGAAAAATATTTTATAAAAAATAATCCAACCTCAAATAAAATATGAGTTTTTACAGAAAATTAATTTATTTTTAAAAATTAATCATTTTTCGGAAAAAATATTTTTTTAAGGGTAAATTACACCAACAGCCACTCAACTTTGGGGTAACTGACAAAACAGTCACCTAGGTTTCATTTCAGTCACTTAACTTTCAAAAAGTAACAAAACAGTCCTTTTTGCCGTTTTTCGTCACAGACATCACGGCAAAGTGACGTGGCATGTGACGGCGTCCTTGCTGTCAACCTTAAGTCCAGCTGGCCGGTTACTCACACTTTAACAATTGTAGCAGCACCATTTTAGGGTTAGAGAAAAAGAAAAAGAAGAAGAGGAGGAGGAGGAGGAGAAGAGGAAAAATGCAGATGCCTAAAGTGATTCCGGTGTGCTATTGTGGAAACCCAGCCAAATTAAACATGTCTTGGTCCAATGACAACCCAGGTAGGAGGTTTTTTGGGTGTAATAAATTCGGCAGTGGATTTCAAAATCCATGTCAATTTTTCAGCTGGTTTGATCTGCCATTGACGTCCCGTTCAAGATTTGTGGTGTTGGGTCTTCTGAAAAAAATGAGGACATTAGAGGATGCAAGGAAAAAGGAGAGAAGAACATGGTTATTGTTGCTTGTAATTGTAACTGTTTTGTTGTTTTTAAAAGCTTAAAAATCATCTTATGTTCATTGAAAACCAACTTATGTTTTGTAATTTTGTTGCTTATGTTGGTATACATAACTGCTGGTATATTGTTATTTAACATATGTTATACATGGCTGCTAGTATACATGGCTAACCAGCTCATGTTGTTGTTTACAAACACTTGAGAAAGACTTGAAATGGGATATTTTTGTTGACTACAAATTGTGTTGGAATATGTTTGTTGCTTAACACATGTTATACATGGCTAACCAGCTAATGTTGTTGTTTACAAATTACTTAACAGTTGGTATACATGGCTGCTGGCTAGAAGAGATAACAGTTGGTATACAAATTGCTTAACAGTTGCTTAACTCATATATCAAAAAAAGACAACAGATGGAAAAAAAACCTATGCATTTATCATATATTAAGGCCAAAATGCCAAACTGTTTACAAAAAGGAATGAGGGGGCAAATATTGCCAACTTTTCTGCAAATTCACCACAATTGAGCAGATGTGAATTGTAGGAAATTTACAAAAAAGTTTAGTGACTATATGCCTAAGTTTATCAACAGTAGCAATCATAGGCAAATTTATAAAAAAATCATCTGCCTAAGTTAATAAACCAGTAGTAGGCAAATCTACACATTTTTAAAAAGTTAACAAAATGCAGTCTGTTCACATCATCATCAATGGTCTGTCATGGATGACTCTTGAGTAGAAGGCATCCATCTAACAGTGGTTGGTTTTCTCTTGAATGGGAGCTTTTGTCTTAGGCGCACTTGTTGATGAGTTGGGCGATGAGTAACCGAGTTGGGGGGCGACTGTTGAGTTGGGGTACCCTCTTGTTGATTTGGGGTAGCCTGTTGCTGAGTTGGGACACCAACTTTATGTCTTTTAACCTACAAGAACATGTGTAATCATCATTTCTTGGTATTAGGTCCAATAGAATAGGATACTACCACTTTTTACCTATCTCAAAGTCAAAAGACTTCAATTCCGCAGTTCACTGCAACTGTAAAACATCGAATAAATAAGAGTAATAACACTACATATAAATGTAGGCCAATCTCGTCCTTGTAAATCGTGACCAGTGCTTAATAAACTATGGTGAATTACTATACAAGGCTATTTCAAGTATCAAATGTAAAGTGATATGTGGATCTTAAAACAGATTTGATTGAATCCAAGCTTTGTATTCGACAGCTACAAAACACTTCAGTAACTTTTGAGACTACATATATTATTGTAGTGCTAATCAGAATATCAAAATGACACTCAACAGCTAGCAATTCAATTCAAAACCACTTATGATTAAATATTCTTGTTTCAAACCTATATCAGATTGCAAATTTCAGTAAAATAGAATGTCTTGGGACAAACAGTTTCTCGAAATTTTTGGAGGCAGGTTCAGTTTTAAACGATCTCAAGAAAATACCATTTTAGAAGCAGATGTTGGGGGCATAAATAATGTCAAACCCCCATCAATGCACAGACGATTTCGGAACATTGTTGCTGGGCGAGGAGCAAGATACTTGCAAATATGTTTTGATCAGGTTCTCGTAACTTCATAGCAAGTGTTTCAATGCAGAACTATGCCTTAACCAATTACCCAGGAATGAAGGAAGATGTAATGACTGCATTGATCAAATCTTCTTTAGAATCAAATTGATCTACCAATAAACAATGGCAGATATACACAATAACACACCATTTTTGTCATGTACATGGCAGACAATAACAACCAATAACCAGTATAATATAGCAGCCTGGATACAAACAATGGCAGATATACACAATAAACATCAGTTTGATAATGACATTTATACAATGGCAAATATACACAATAAACATCAATTTGATAATGACATTCATATAATGGCAGGTATACACAATAAACATCAATTTGATAATGTCATTCATACAATGGTAGATACAAACAATAAACATCATACAAACAAATAAAACCAAAATCGAAATCACCCTAAATCAAAATCCAAATCGAAATCAAAATCAAATTCTAAATCAAAATCGAGATCGAAATTGAAATTGAAATCAAAATCAAAATCAGAATCAGTGAGTGTTTCAAAATTGAAATCAGAGTCGAAATAGAAATCAAAATCAAAATCAGAATTGAAATTAAAATTGAAATCGAAATAACCCTAAATCAAAATAACAACATTAAAATCCAAAAAATTTAAAACTAAATGCAACAACTTACCCGTTAAAGTGGATGTAACAACACTGGTAGCTTTTCTTCTATTGCCCATTGTCGTTTAAAATAATATACATTGAATGGTTTCTGGTTCGTCTTCTTTTCTCCCCAACAAAATAAACAATCGTACCCTAAACTTATACCCTATCAATCAATTATTGAACCGATTTTTAACCCTAAACCCTTCTTAATCGATTCCCAATTTAGTTTAAACCCTAAAAAACCCCAAATCAACAAGAGAAAATTTCCTAAATCAATTTCCCTTTTTTTCCCCCCAAATCCCATTAATATTAATCTGTTTCTAACCCTAAAACATTAAGCATAACCCTTCAATTTTTTCTCTTAACCCGCCCCAAACCCTAAACCCATCAACCGTCGCCAAGGTGGCAAGTTAACTTGCCACATCAGCTGGCTAACTTACCACGCCAGCAATCCCATTAACACCCTAACGGTAAACATTAATCAGTGACTATTCTGTCACTTTTTTATAACGTTGGTAACTGTTTTGTTACTTTTTGAAAGTTAAATGACTGAAATGAAACCTAGATGACTGTTTTGTCAGTTACCCAAAATTGGGTGACGGTTGGTGTAATTTAACCTTTTTTTTAACTTTCAATTTTTTAAATTGGGAAACAAAGTGTAGATTTATTAGTTGTTGGAGTCTCCAATCGTACATTTCCTTCCTTTCTGTTTCACTGCTTCATGATGGTCTTCTTCCTCTCCCAATCTGACAAGCTTCACATTTGGTCCGTTTCCCCTCTCTCTCTCTCTCACGAGTTTACTTGATTGCTTTCAAGAAACCTCTGCTTTTCCTTACAAGGTAAAACCCTATTCTACTGTTTATTTGATTTTTGAGAAATCGCTACTTTGATGGTTGGGTTCAATTTCATTGATATGTTTCTCTGTGTGCATCTAAACAAACTGCAGACTTTTTTTTTAAAAATCCTCGCTGAGTAATTTCCTTTTCCTATGAACCGAACAGAGGATGATTACTAGGCGTTGCTTTTGTAGCTCTGCCCCGCGGCCATGGCTGTTTGTGGGTCTAGGCAACCCTGGTGATAAATATAAAGGAACAAGACATAATGTAAGACTCATTTGCATTACCAGGTGTCTCATGATATTGTTCTTTGTAGCATTTTTAAGTAGATTTTAACTTATCAGTTCACTTGAAGCAGGTGGGTTTTGAGATGATCGACGCATTTGCTAAAGCTCAAGGGATAGAAATGAATACTCTTAATTGCAAGGCTATCTTTGGACAAGGCCTGTCATTTTCTTTAATTTTTTTTTATTAAATTCCTTCTCTAGTTTAATGTATGCGAAATCTCATTGCTCTTTGGTGACCTTACTGTTTCAGGTTTTGTGGGTGATGCACCACTTCTTCTTGCTAAGCCTCAAACTTACATGAACTTGAGTGGTGAATCTGTTAGTGGTTTAGACACTTTATTTCTTATTTTGCTTGTTTAAAGCTTTTCAGCTCTTGCAATTTTCTGTTTCTTGAAATTAGAATACTGAATCATTTAACAATGACCGAACGTGTTTGGTACTATTAATTTGCTTCTATTGTTGCATAATTGATATATGATTATGAAGAAACAATTGAAAAATGCCTTCGTCCAATACATATAGTTCATAACTTACAAAATATGTTTGGAATCGAGGATAGTCCATTGAATAATGTTCTTAGTTTCGATTGTTTTGATTGATGGCTTCAATTGCTTACATTTTCTTTAATGGTTAATAGTTGATTGTAGCAATCTTGCAGCTCTCTTATTTTGAGCTGTGGTCACTGGACCTTTTATATGCATCATTTTTAATCATTGAGTTTGAGAAAACTAAAAATAATTCAACTAGTAAGATATTATTTGGAAGCATGGAAGTTATTCCATTATGTTGTAGAATAAGTGAGCATCACTGTAGGCTTGATATAGGCCATAAAATTACTGATGTTAACAGTTAGCAATATTCTTGAAAGTTTAAGTTGGAAAGGGAAAACAAGAAACATTCAACTCTTTCCAAAAGTGATGCAACACTTATGATTTAAACATTTGAAGGATTTAATTGCCAGGGCTTATTTATTTAGATTTGGTTTTGTATCACTTGTTTGGAGGTTAAGTGTCACATTTTGTGGTTAAAGAGTTATTCAGCAATTGTAAATTGATGATACATATCTGGAATTTCATTAATGGACATCATACTTGCCATAACTTTCTCTTTTACCATTTAATTGCAGACTGGAGCCCTAGCAGCTTATTATAAGCTACCACTTAATCGAGTAATTGTGGTATTTTTACCATTGCCTGGCATTTATTTCCCTCCTAGATTTTGGTAGTTCTTTTCAGCTTTGTTTATGAAAAATAATTCACAACATCTTATAGTTGCTCTCTGTAATGTTTTCTTGTTGTAGTTTCATGATGACATGGACTTACCATGTGGAGTGCTTCGTCTTCAAGACAAAGGAGGTCATGGAAGCCATAATGGGTATGAATGGAGAATGTTATGTACCTTGCCTGAAGAAAACTTTTCTATGAAGTTGCATTAAATTTCTTGAGTTTTCTTCTTATTGCTTTATAAAATGCTTTGTTACTGCATGAGTGAAGTTTCAACCTATGCTATTTGTGCTAAATATTTGCTTCCCAACACAAGCAGTTAAAAGAAAGGAACAAAAGGGGACAAAGAAATTGGCATGCATTATATATCATTAGGTAGAATATGAAGTTAAAAATAATAATAGTCCTCAAAGGTTGCTTGATAAACTAGTTCTCTCATTTCAGATAATCAGTTTTGGGCTATGCCTTTGCCATCAGTGTTTTCCGTGCCTAACTGTTGTGCAAAAAGAATATATTGCTTTTTGAATGAAATAATCCCATCATTTGCAAGGTGTTTTTGAAACATATGTTTCTTTTGATGGTATTTGACTCCACTGCTATTGTGTTTTACATGCATTCTTTGTTATTTTGCCACTTACTAAAATCTTCATAAGCATGAATCTTGAAGATTTGTTTCTAACGTTCAGTGTAATGATCTTGATTCAAGTTTGCTAGTGAGTCTAAACATTCTAGTTTTTACTGGCTTATTTAGTGCAATGTATCTATGCTTTTTTGCATCAAAAGGTGTCTCGTGTAGGGATATTTCTCATAACCGCTAGTGTTTTAAATTTGAAAGAAATAGAAATATCTTAATTCCCTTATATGAACAAAATATCCTTGGATACTCGAGCAATATTCTAGTGAATATTGAGGAATTTTGAAGAACTGTATTATTTGAGGAAAGAAAAATAGAAGGAAAAAGAGAACTGGATTTCTTAGTGTGTTAGCCACTATATTAGTATATGACATATGTATGTTCAATATATACATGTTCAAGGTGTCTTATTTTCCAACATATGGGCTACCTTGTTTATTTGATTACATATTTGTATTTTGCTTTATTTTTCAGTATTTTTCCTGAAAATATTCACTGTTGCTTGTTTTAATAGGCTGAAGAGTGTAATCTATCATTTTCGGGGAAACAGAGAGTTTGCACGGCTACGAATTGGTTGGATTGAAATCCAATATTATTTTATTTTATTCCTAGATGTTTTATTTCTTCATTAAATAATATAATCATTATGATTTTTTATTAGGTATTGGTAAGCCGCCTGGTCAGATGGATCCTAAGGCATTCTTGCTGCAAAAGTTTAATGCATCAGCTCGAGAACGAGTAAGATTTAACATACCACTTATTTCATGTTTGGCAATAATTTACTTACTATTCACATCTTGTAGTCCAAAAGGTTCTGGTATAAGACCTGATTCTGCATTAAAAATTTACTGGAAAATATAATTAGAAGTGCAAATTTAGTACAATCAAGCCATGGGGATTAAGAGATATAGAATATTCCCTTAAAATTTTTTATAGCTGTAAAAAATAATAATTTCATTTGTTAGATGCCCTAGCAGACAATGAATTGATATAATTATATAAGCAAACATTTTGTTTTCAGTTTTCTCTTTCTTTCTTTTATCTGCTTTTGTTCTTATTCCTTTATCCTAGTGAGCTCACCGAAACCAGAGACTTCCTAACTGTTCAGATTTGAGATTTCCCCTGCTGATGCCTTACTTGGCAGCAACTTGGCCAAATATACAAAATTGTCTTTTTGGACAGCCTTCTCTTTATTTAATCTAGTGCCTACGAGCCTAATATAACATATGGCCATTGTTGTCCCCAGCAGGGTGGTTCTGGATCTAATTTACTGGCAGCAGTAACTGATAGGGCATTTGGGCCTCTGATTCAATGCTGTGGGGCCCATTTCAAGATAAAAGTGGTTGCTAACATGGGTTGTGGGGATGAAGGGAAAAAAAAGATTTAAGATAAAAAAGCAAATATATCAAGCCCGATGGCTCCTCTAGAAATGCCACATGGTTCCTACGAAATCATGATTAACAATAAAAAAAATGTTCTGTTATTCCTTTTAGATTCCATTGCAAGTTTACTGAAATTGATGCGTATTATAGACTTCAATCAAATGCGATAAATGTTGGAGGGCTTATTTATAATGCTTGGTAAAGTTTAAAGTATTATACCAAAAGTTAAAAATTTTCATTCTTTCAAGTATACAACCTTTAGTTAAGAAATTACAACCAATCATCTTTGTTGATTCGATCCCTGACTTTAGTAGGAAAAATAGCTAAAAACGTAGGTTTACCCAAAACAAAAATGATGAACACTTGGAGAATAGTTTGATAGGTGAAAATTTTATGCTCTCAGCACCAGTTAAAGAAGAAGTATTTGGTTATAATTTAAACAAGTATATTTAGTTGAAATGCATCTGCAATACATACTAATGGTATCAAGGAGTTAGGCACAACACATATCAAAGTGCCTTGCACCACTTTAGGTGAGGCATTCTTTATCAGGTGCACGCCTATTTATAAAGCGCAGAAGCAGTGCGCTCAGCTTAAGTGTGAGGGAATAAGGTCTTCAATGTAAATCATCAGAATTTTATGTTTTAGCTTATTAGAGATGATATTTTAACATATTTTAAGTTTGAACTGTTCCCTCTTGATCTTTAACTCCCATCTGGTTTTAGGAATATGATATTGTTTAAGATTTAGAACTGAGCTTCTAACTCGACTCATCTGTTAGGAGGTGAACAGAGTTAGGAATACTAATTTTTTTCCTCTCTTATGTTGTTGAACAAGATTGATACTGCATTGCAAGAGGGAGTTGAAGGATTGAAGCTTCTTTTATTAAAAGGGTTGACAGAGGGTGCAAGACGGTTCAACACTGAACAAAAGTACAAGCATATAAGACTGCAAACTATGCCGACCTGAAGAACATGGGTGCCATCGTTGTAAGATCATTTCAAGGGAGCCCTGGTTGTAGATTTGTGAGACAATTTTTAAGTAATCTTTTTTTGTTTGCTTGAAAAGAGAAATGATTACGAAGCTAGCAATGCAATGCAAGTGAAATGTAATTGTAATGAATCAGAGTGAATTTAAAACTTTACACATTTGGTTACTTTAGTTTCAATTTTTAAAAATTTAAAAAAAAATTTTAAAATAAAAATTATTTAGAAGTTCATTTTTTGATAAAAATTCATACAAAATTATAAATACATTAATATTTATTGTTCTCTTTTTCTAACTTGAAATTTATTTATTAAAATAATAATTTTATAAGTAAAATATTTTAAAAAAAATCTATAAACAAGAATTAAATTAGATTCAAACTTTTTCTCCCTTTTTTAATTTTATTTTATAAATAATAATTTATTTATTATACGTCTGACTTTGTTCTTGAGTTTTTGTCAAATTTGTCGAGCATTGGGTACTGTATTTGCCTACAATCATCTGCACCAGTAACCTTGCGAACTTTTTGATTTTCACATCCTCTGTTGTCAAGCCATCGAATCAGGAATCGATTGTAGAATTGTTGACATAACCTTTTATCTACTAGGTCTCTAATACCTCATCTTTATTTATATATCTCCCCAATCATGCCTGCTCTCAAGCACAATCTCAAACGCAACAAACTCGTTTTGAGCATCAACCTAAAGAAATCAACTTTTTCCATTTTCAACCTCAAGCCATAGTTTTTAACACTTGAACTTGGTGGTCATTAATGTTGAAAAAAGAGAAAAATTGAATATGCTTAAGTCTTCTTCATGGTTTTTTCTTAAATTGTTTTATCTATAAAATTATTATTTTAATAAATAAATGTTATGTTAAAAAATAAGAAAAATGTATATTAAATTATTTTTAAATATTTTTATAATTTTGTATATATTTTATAAAATCTTATGTATTTTTATTGAAAAATTAACTTTTAAATATTTTTATTTTTATAGTTTTTCAATTTTTATTTTTTAAGAATAAAATTATATTGAAAAAATGGGTAAACTTGAGGGTTAAATTTGTTGAATTATTTAGAATTAGAATCAAACTGATAGAATCTGTAAAAATTGGAGGGCTAAATTTATTATTATGTCAATAAAAAATAGTCACACTAATATTCCGTTAGTAATTTAACGAAGGAATGACTAAAATATCAAATTTTAATAATATTAGTGGCTAAAATTGAAATTTTACCAACCTAAATGACCAAAACAGAAACACATTGATAGTTGGGTGACTATTTATATAATTTACCCATTAATTTTTTGAAAAGAAAATATTTTTTCTATAGTAATTCAAAATTAAGTTTTTCTTACAGTAATAATTTTTCAAATTATTTGGTTAAATGAATCTAATGAGTTAATTAATTACAAAAGAAATAACTAATGTGCAACAAATTTTCAAAACAAATAATTTGTAACAATTTTTTTTTAGAAAAAAGAATATTTATTTTAAAGTATCATTAATACAATAATGGATGAAAAAGAATATTTTTTTTAAAGTATCATTAATACAATAATGGATTTTTTAAAGAAATTTTGTACCAATTTTTATTTTGAAAAACTTTGATATTTAATTTATTTTAGGGAAAACATTATAATTTGAAAAAAAAAATACCTTTTATTGTGCACAACTATTATGTATATGGGAAATACTAAAAGATTTGGAAATCATAACGTCAGTTGTAACGATTTATTATGACAACTCTAATACAATAACATCTTAACGAATCTTGTATTTCACTCAAACACGGTATTAAACGTTACTTCATGAAGGAGTTCTTTAAAAATAACATAATTGAATTAAAACATTTGCCAACTGAAAATCAATTGTTGTTAGATTAAAAAATTTGAGGAACAAAGTAGGAGTGTGTCGAGTTTAACTTGACATATAAAGTACAAACACTAAAGTAAATTTCTCTCTAAACCTCTCAATAAGCTCTTGACAAAGCAAATTCCTTCAAATATCTCTCTTGTAGCAACATTTCAAGAAAGCTTCCTACCCAAGCAGAACCCTCCAACCTTATTCATGGCCATGTGAAGCAAACTAGAACACAAAGTCCCTCGTCCTTTGAGAATTCTCAACAAAGATTACCATCTCAACGCTCTACAGAGACGACTTAAAAAAGGTGGTAAAGGATCCTCCTTAATTGTTATGACTAAAGATACACTAATACAAGATCAACTATCCAGTTGTGACGCTAGTTGCAACTAACCAAGACGATTTATCATAAGATAATCTCTTAATCTTTCAAGTGGATGATTTTGTTGATCCTACGTACTACTCTACTTCTGAGAATACTATTTTTGCCAAGTTTGTTGATAGAGGTAATGAAGTTGGGTCCAGTGCCTTACTAGAATTAAGAGAGAGAGATAAGCTTGATCTTATAATTGAAACTGATCCCCATTTTTCTAAGACCAGAATTGTTATCTTCTTATTATAAGACCTTAGACTCGGTCCAAGAGACAACCTAATGTAAAGCACCACACTCATTACCAGGGCAACTCAAACTAATGCATATAAAATCAAGTCTCACAAAATTTGAGTTTAAAAGGTATTAATCGTTAAAGATCATTATAAGTGTTGATCAAGCTTCAATGTATCAAAACAAGAACCTTGTTTGGGTTCTTCCATAAGAAAAATTAGATCCAAATTAAATTATAAAGAATTCAGGCTACAGTAACGAGAAAAAAATATTATGAAAAGAATAGAAGAAATAAAAATAATATAGAATGCAACAAAGATCGATCCAAAACTATAAAAACACTAAAAACAATAAATCAGAAAAGTACAGGTTAATTAACCAAAAAGAAACTGTAAATCCAGAGTAACAATGTGAATGAAGTGTGTATAGGGTTATATAATTAACCAATAATCACCCCCCCCCCCGGCTTTGTTTTGAGAAAGTTGATCCATCCAAGCAGCCTCTCAAAAGTAAGTTTTATTTTTTGCGAGCAGAGCAGAGCTCTCCCAAAAATGCCGTTAGTGAACTAACTGGTTAATGGCGCCGTCCTCCTTTGTATTGCATTTCCTGCAAACCAAAGTTTCAGTTTCTACGACCCAACATGATTATATATACACATATAATCATCGTATACTGCCCCTTCTCAAGAATGAGAAGAACACTTGCACCAAGTTTGAAGAAAGTTTTACAGAATTCTCCAGGAAGCATCATTTGCAGCTCTCTCTCTTTCTATATATATATATATATACATATCATACAAGTAGTATATAGTGTGTTCTAAGTATGCTATACAGCAATCAAGTCTACACAAACTTGGATAATTTTCGGAACCACTTACGGGTTGGTAGTATACCACTTGCCGTTGACCAAGAAGTGTCTGCTCCCCATACTGCAACTTTGAAGAATATAGTAAATAAGAAATAAGCATATGAAGATGGGTCAATGGAGATAATTGTACATAAATGCTAAACCTGAGGTCCATTTGGACGATAATATGGTTGTGATGATTGTGTTGGTGCCACCTGTTGACTGAATATTACAGGCTGGTGGCCAGGAAAGGAGGGTCCTATCTGCAAAAACCATGTGATCGTAAACGAAGAAGCTTACATTTCCGATTGAATAGGGAAAAAAGACTAAATCTGCAATGAATTTAAGAGTCAGGTCTATGTATGACAAAAGAATTGTAATATCATATACCAAAGTTTTACCATCTCATTTATTAAAATATATGCAGCTGAATGAAGTTGCAAACTGTAAAAAATTACCAAATACAAGATTCCTTACGTAAAAGAAATTGCAATTTCTAGTTAATATCCTAAACCTTTTATATATTAAGTCAAATCAAATTAACTTAACCCCACTTAAACCATTCCAGACAAATCACAACTGTGATAACAAAAAACATGGACAAAGATGAATACTATTAATGAATCAATGCAATAGTATCAAAGCTCCCTTCAGAGCTCAGGCGTCCAGTCATAAGTTATAACTCGAGTTCAATATTAATTGATACATAATATATAACCAAAAGAATACATTAGAGAACAGGATCTATGATAAACCGTAAAATTAACATATTTTAATCCCACATTTAGCATGCTTTTGGATGATTTAAGCCTCGAATTATGTAATCTGGTGTTCTTAATCCTTTGTTTTCATGTTTTATACTCAGAAGAGCACCGGATGATGAAAAGAATGGAAAACAGACCCAAAACGGAGTAAATGGGCCATATCACGAAATCAACATGGCCTGGGCCCAAGACCACACAGTCGTGCCTCATTCAACAGACTCGAACATGGCCTGGCACGACTTACACGGGCGTGTGCCATGGGCGTGTCCCTGCAGCGGCCAAGAGGAGTTTTACTCGGATTTGGATACTTAGAGGCAAAGAAACACATTCCAAAGCCTATTCAAACACTCTAGTAGGAATTCCACTCAGATTAGGATACTTAGGGACCAAGTAAGGCATCTTAAAGCCTATATAAATACCTTAAGGGGCAACTTAAGCGGAGAGTTCGGCAGAAGCCGGAACCCAAGGCTTTAGTCAGGGGACGTCCAGCTAGGCCAAAGAGGGCAGATTTGTGGAGAATTACTCGAAGATAGCCAGTTGATTCATCTCAATAAGCCGAAATCATACTCAAGATGGAGGATCTCTCCTTCAATTCCTTTAGGGGGTTTTAGGGATTTCTTATGTTTTGTTTTATCTTTTCTTTTGAGATGTTTTCTTTTATTATTATTATGAACTAAACCCTCAGATACCTGAGGGGGATGAAACCTAAGATGAATCTTGTTATCGTTTGCTAAACTATATGATAAATATTTAACTTGTTCTTAATTATGTGTTCTTAATTCTTGTGTTGATATTTCCGGGATATTAATTCAAGTGTGATATGCTTAGATGGAGTAGCAAAAGTCCCTGCCTAAGAGTAGATCTAGCATAATTAAGTGGAGTTGATCGCACGCCTAGAGATAGGGTGACAAGATTTTGCCGAATTAGGGTGAAACCTAATATGGGAGTCCATAGATCGAGTTAATGCAATTCTAGAGGTTTTAATTAGAAAGAGATTTCAATTAATCAACCTAGGGTTAGACTTTAGTCGCCTCGAGAGAGGGATTAATATAACTTAGGGAATCTTACGGATCAAGACAAATGAATAAATCGTCTGGTTTAGAGTTAGATAACAAGTGAAGTTTAGGTGGATTCTTCCTTGGGTGTCGTCTTAATCAATTGGTTTTCCTCAAAGTTATTTTCCCAAATTCATTCTTCTTTGTCTTAGAGTCTTTAGTTTAGTTGTTAGTTAATTTTAGATTAGATAAAAATTCATTTAATTCTTAGGCTAAATAATAAAAAGAGAGTTAGTATTAGTACTTTTGGTTCCTTTGGGTTCGACATTCCGGTCTTGCCTTAACTATACTATTGTTCGATAGGTGCGCTTGCCTCAAATCGTTGTCATAGTTAGTTTCCAGGTTCGATAATTCTTTATATAAATTTTAAGACTTTGACATCGCATAAAACAACGATCAATCTATCAATTTCAATACTCATCAAAATCAGGAGGTTTAGATAAATATGGAGAAAAAAAAAAAGCCATAGGTGATGCAATCATTGCCAGTCAATTGCATTTCTTGCTTCCAGGATTAGTGTTCATAAAAATTGCAATTATTTATTAAGCAACTTACCCCAAAACTAACAGGCATGTGCATTTGTGGTATAGGAGACATTTTTGGTTGATAGTAGAAAGAACAATCAGACACTGGGGTTGGAGGCCTAGCAGCTGTTTGAGATGGTGTAAAACTCTTTGCATTAGGGTTGAGTTTGAATTCCTGATAGCATTAAGCATATTAGATGTATAAAAGACAAACAAAGGAAGGAACACAAAAGAGCAAAGAGTTCACTAGAAGCTAGGATAACAAACCTTTGCATGGGGATTCAGAGTTGACTTCTTGGAGGATATTGAACCCATTAATGAACTTGGTGATAAACCAGGGCCACTAGACGCTGAGACAACAGTAACACAATCTGAATTTGATGATGCACAACTACCAAGTTGTCCGTGAGAGTTTGCAGAATGTGTTTCACTAATTACTTTGCTAGAAGCTGGGCCCTCCGAGGGTTCACAAGAAGAACTATGGTTTTCACATGGCCCAGCTTTATCAGATGCATCAATCTTGTCATCCAATAATGAATGAAAATATGCATTACAAATAAATCTATGGTCAGTATATTAAAACAACAACCTGCAGCAGCAAAATTAAGTGCAGTTAGATATTTGCAAAAAAAAATGCAATTTCTATTTTATAGGCCACCAAGCTGGCGCCTAGATAGTAAAGCATACTTACCAACAGAATTTGACAATTGTAGGTCCTCAGATCGCTGCATAACAGGATTACGAATTCAAACAGAAAATATATACATGTTAGAAGCAAATAGACTAGAAGAAGATGCACTAGAAATAGGAGTTCAAATGGAGATATGAATCATTTATGGAAGTTAAAGAACAAAATAAGGAGCTTCACATTCATTGATTTGCTTATCTACAAAACTTCGAAGTTCAACTTACAGATTGTTTTTCAGCAAATTCTTTAGCATCACTGCTTCCTCTGTGTTCCCCAAGCAAATCATCTTGGATTCTGTACTACAAGTGCCTAAATCAGAAAATATGAAAAAGCTGGCACCTATTTGATGTCCAAGGAACTGATCCTTACAGTAATTACTTCTAATACTGCCATACAACAAGGAATCAAATAGCAGATAAAACCAGTAAAAACAGATAACGTTGGCATGTCTTGGGGAAAAGATAAAACACCTGCTCTCACTGTCAGATATGGGGAAACTTTTAGAAGGAAGTTCAGATGCCAGCCATCTTTTAACAGTCCGGTTTAGACCCTAGTCGGAATAGTGGTTTCAAGACCACAAATTCAAGTCAAAAAAATATTTTAATATTATTTTATGTGCTTGTAATATGAGATTAAGCATGTGTGAAAGTTTCGTGATTTAATTTATGGGTGCTTAATTTGATAAAAGGATCTAATTGTGAAAAATGCAAAATTAGCATTCCATATGTTAAAAGCACCTATGTGTTATGTCTTTATAAATGTGATGGCCTTATGAGGTAATTAAACCATTAGCATGGTCAATGGACATTAATGACCCACCATTATATATATAATTATATGTTAATTAAAAAGGGTAAATATGTAAATGGATTATTAAAGTTATATTAAATAAAATGAAAGCCAAAATGTTGTCATCTTCCATGCTTCATCATCGACTTTGAGAAGAGAAATTAGGGATTAAGAGCTTTGAATATTTCGACACTCATCTAGCTTGATTCAAGGTTTGTTTTTGTTCGGTTTTTGATAATTTCTACGTTTTTGTAATCGTTGCTATGAAATCTACTAAGCCCATGCCTTAATTTTGTAAATTGATGATGATTTTGAAAAGAGACATTGATGAATTCATGAGTTTTGTGATGTTTGAGGATAAAATATGAAAGATATGTGATAGATTAACACAGTTTGCCTTTGGATTTTTGGTGAATTTGAGTAATTTGGATTAAATTGTGTAAATAATATTTTGAGGGACTAAAATGTGAAATAAATGAAAGATATGAGTTGCTAGGGACCTATAGAGAATTCGGCTAAGCATGAGTTATGTTGAATTTTGTGTATTTTGTGAAATAAGGACTTAAATGTCAAAATGTAAAAATGTTAGGGCTAATTTGTAAATTGCCCTAAATGTGTGTTCTTGGATTAAATTGAATGAAATGGTGAATAAATGAGTTAAATTTGAATATGTATAGATCAAGAACCGAAGAAAACAGATTTAGACCGTGAAAAATCGAAAGTGATTGAGTAGCCGAGTTCGTTCGTTTATCCAAATCCGAGATAAGTCTATATACAAATAAATGTATTTGAATTGGCTTATTTATGTATCTATGAAATTTATTTGTGATGAATGTGAATGAGATTTTATATTCATGGACATCGAGAAAGTATCGACAAAATGTCAATATCCGAAAAGTCCCCTATGAACCTAAGAATAAATAGGATTTTATATGTCATGACATAGGTTTCTGATATGTGATATCGTGTAAGACCACGTTTAGGATGTTGACATCGATTTGAGATTTACGTGTAAGACCATGTCTGGGACATTGGCATCGTAATTGATTCGTGTAAGACCCTGCCTAGGACAGTGGCATTGATATTTGGCTACATGTAAGACCACGTTTGGGACGTTGGCATTGTACGATTATTCCGAGTATTCCAAGTATCCTATTTGAATTCCGAATGGTTCAACAGGCAAATCTGAGAAATGGAAGACTATGTGAATTGTATAACCGTTTCAGGTACGTTTGATGTGTATACTTTGTTTAAGCATGAAAGGTGAGTATTTATGGACCTGCAAAAGAGAAATATGTGCATAGATGCAATAAGATAAAATGTGATATATGTATGATTATGATATGAGCAAAAGAGGTGCTTTGAGTTATGATATGTTGGTAATCTATGGCTAAACAAATGAGCCAAAAAGGATTTATGTATTTGAAATGAAGATACATTAATGAACTCGTGTTTGCAATGATTATAAATGTTTATATGTTGAGTTTATTTATATATGACTTACTAAGCTTTTGGAAAGCTTACTCTGTGTGTGTTTGCTTTGTTTTTTATATCGTCAAAGCTACGAAAGGCTCGAGGATCGTCGAGGATCATTACCACACTATCAAACTTTACGTTGGTACTTTTGAAAGTGTACATAGTTAAGTATGGCATGTATAGTCTAGTTGAAATGGTTGATGTTTGAGATGTGAATATAGCCATGTGATATGGCTAGATAATTGAATGTGATGTGAATGAGAAGTCATGTTATATGATGCATAGTTTGCTATGGTTTGATGGCTAATGAGATGATCAAATTTATGATATGTTTTATGATGCGAATCTAGTTTATTATTGATAATAGAATGTCATAATGAATTGGTAAGTTTGTGGATTAATTATGCTTGGAAATGCTTGTGATTATATTGAGTTAAATGGCATATAAGTTGGTGAGTTGAAAAGTTCTTGAATGGGTAGAAAAGATGGCCAATTTGGTATGTTTTGGTTGCCATTGGTGTTTGGAATGATACATGTATGTGTTTGTAGGGTTAGCCCAAGTGTGGGTGGCAATTTGGCCTTGCAAATGGCCTATAATTGCCCACACGGTGGAGCATACAGGCGGGTGGCTCTACTGTGTCCCTCGTGGTTGCATTTCAAAACAAGTCAGACTCGACCACGGGCTGGACACACGGGCGTGTGACTGGCCATGTGGTGCAAGTTAGTAGCGACCACGGGCGTGTCCACGGCCATATGGACAAGTCAGTATGTATGCCCTGTTTTGCCATGGCTTAGACACACGGGCGTGTCTGAGGCTGTATGCTACTCACACGGGCGTGTGACCTCTGTAACTTAGAAAAATTTTTAAATATTCGAAAATTTCTATATGTGTTCGGTTTAGTCCCGACCCTTTTTCTAAAGCATGTTTAAGGTCTTGTAGACCTATTTAAGGGACACTTTGATTTGCTTTGTTGAATTATGCTATGGCATGTCTGAAAAAGGATCTGATTTGTCTGGTAATGCCTTTAACCCTAGACCGGCGATGGTTACGGGTTAGGGGTGTTACACATCTGGCCTGGTCATTGAAGTCAGAGCAATTCAAATTGATGGCTACTAGGGAAGGTGGTATATTATCCTACAAACCACAAAAATAAGAGTATGTTATAATGGGAAAGGATCACAGAGTAAATGCATGCATAAAAAAACACATTGGATGATACAACTATCTTTGATAGCAACATGTATTGACAAGCAACAATAATTTAGGAAAATAGTGACAAAAAATCCTTCATAAGTTCTTACAAGTTAAATTGAAATAACATCAAAGTGCAGATAGATAAAGTATGGGAAGGGCTATGATGAAAGATAAGTTGTGAAAAGAAATTTTCAAGATAATGGCATTGTTTGAACAAGTACCTAAAAGTAAACCAAGAATCACTAGTCATAACTCATAAGACTACTATAAAAAATTAAATCTAACTTCACAAAAGTAGAGGAAATTCAAGTAACTCACTCCAAACCAAGAGCCATGACAGAATAAACAATATGTGATTCCATCTCAAAATTTTGTCCCAAGAGGAACATGCCCTCCCAACATGCATGACAACTACATTTGCTTCCAACAACCATCCTAAAGTCCTTAAGCTCTCAACTCTTAATCAAATTATTAGCATCTTCAGCACTCAAATTCCATAAACATCTTCGCAACACCCTTGCACACTTAAATCTCCCATTGTTGATAGCAAGCAAATTAAGTTTCACCTTGTCTGAGTTATAATTGAAAGAATAAAGAATAGGAATCTGCAATACATGTGTACCTTCTCAAGTAATGTCACTTATGATCAACTTCAGTGAGCATTCCAAATTGTAACTGGCCCCCCACTTGACCACACATACACACATACACTAATCTACCTCTCAAACCAATTCATCATCAAATGAAAATGTCTAGATGAACATTTGAGTAAAGAACCACTAGGAAGACTTATGGCTCGCAATCAGATCCAATGGCTTTCTCTTTTCATTAAAAAAATCAAATCTTGCTACTTTGTTTACTCTCTTTTGGTGGTATGGCAGTCATGAGTCCTATTCAAACAACTGTTCTCCACCTACATTTTTCCTTTCCAATGAGATGAATACATTTTTGCGGTCAATGTGCAATCTAGTCACAAACCTTTGATACCAAGGAACAGAATAACTATTCATTTTGTTGCCTCTTCATATAAGTACAATCAACATGTCATGACATTCATAACCACATAAATACATAATTCTACACAAAACTCCTTTAAAGAAGACAACAAAATTCCAACTAAGTAAAGACCTTATGTGTACATAAAATATAATTTTTATATGCAAAGCCCTAACTTTATATATAAGTCATCGAGTAAGAATCTACTTCGAAATGCATTGTGCTTTACAATGTACTAATCTCTGATAGGCCACTAAGCAAAGGTCAAGTTGTTATCTTGTGTGTAAAGGGACCATTCAGAGATTTTTCCAGTGAAATGGCAGGTCATTCACCCCAAGCCAGAGCGTTAATTGGAGCTCAAACACCACCCTCACTAAGCTCCACTACAGGGAAAAAGTAAAAGCCACTACTCCGGGGTTATGCCAAACAAAGCTTATTGTTGACCATAAGTTACCTGATTTATTTTTTAAAGAAAATACACAAACTAAAATTGGTTAAAATTTTGGACGAACCACTCACCATATATATTTGCATTCAACAAGGAAAGAACTAGAATATCTCAAATTCCAAAGGTCAATAACTACCACTAAGGAAGAGCTTGATGGAATTCAAACTCTTACAGATCCTTGCAAACTGGTCAAATCAGCAGGCCTTCTACTATGAGAATCAGAAGAATCTCCAAGGGTCTTAATATTGTGAGAATCCAACATAATGTCATCCTCTTATTCATAACCACTATCATCGAATCCTCTACCCCTTAGGACAGGAAGTAATCTCATCTCCTCATCAATATCAAAATTATCATGAAGATCAAACCTTCTCTCCTAGCAGAAATTCATACAAAGCATGAGAAAATTTGAGAGACAAGTTAAAAGGGGCAAAATAATAAGAGGCAAAATTTTGATTTTACAATAAGTTACCTCTACTAAATGAAGATCTTGGGTCTCCTCACCCCCAATCTCTCTTGCTATTCTCATTGCTTCCCTTTCAAACTCTCTCATATGGGGACCTCTTTCAAGTTTTGTTATGTAGTACTTTTTACACCAAATAACTTGGTTGGTTTCAAACTGATCCCAGTTCCTAATAGTGCAATTTCGTGTATGTGTGCTTATAAATAAATATTAGTATCACAAAGTGGACTATTGCAGAGATTAAGTAAAAACAAAAAACGAATGACACACACATATATAACGATCATCAAAATGCAACATGTAACGCCCTGAATTTTGGGCCTAGAAGTTTAGGGTCTTTAAGTCTAGGGGGTAGTGAGGAGGTGGCACATATGTGCACAATTGTGCAATTTTTAGTGTCAGAATAGACCTGCTGGTCTGGTGGTTAAGTTAAGTGTTAGTTTGCTGAGGGTCTGGAGTTTGAATCCTTGAGCATTCAGGACGTTTTATTTTGTTTTATTAAGCTATTACTTAGTGCTACTTAAATTATTTTGCTTTATGTTATTATTATTGCAGGTTACTTTTTATTCTTTTTTGGGGGGCATTATTCTCTGTTGGTTTTTACGTTCTCCTCTTCTCTTCTCTATTTTTCTTTCTTTTGTTTTTTTTCTTGTTGCTCAAACATTTTTAACTGCGGTTTCAAGATTGTCACTCCTTGGCCATTCTCTTCATCGTTAAATCAGGTGTGGGATTTGAATCTGGTTACTACTTTCTGTTTTTAAATTGATTGCTATCTTGTTTTAAGAATCCCTTTCCTTCGGCTTTTCGTAGTTATGCATTACCCCTTTGTTTTTGAGTTTTTAGACGATAGAAGTGAAGGGAAATCGTTATTTTCTAATATATGTTGATAGGGTAAAGGTTAGGGATTGTTAATGCGGCCAAAACTGTGTTTTCGGGGCTGAATTGGGGTGGTTTTGTAGCCTCCCCAATGGCCACACGGTCGTGTGGATTTGTGAATTAGGGTTTCCGGCCGATTTTGGGTGCCACACGGGCATGTGGCCTATTTGGGGATTTTTGTTGGAATCCACACGGCCGTGTCCTCTGAACACATGGGTGTGTGAGTTTGGGGAATTAGGGGTTTTGAGTCACATGGCCTGGTCACACGACCGTGTGACAGATTTGGGAAAATTAGGGTTCCTACACGAGCGTGTGCTTCGAGATACACGGCCGTGTGACTGATTTGGGGCCTAGGGATTCCACACGGGCATGTGTTATGGGACACACGACCGTGTCTAATGGCCACATGGACGTGTGACACCTTCACACAGCCGTGTCTGCTCTGCACCAATATTAGGAAAATTGGACAATGAGTTATACGGTCTATTCACACGGCCATGTCCCTGCACCACACGGGTTTTTGGATCCCCACACCACCTGGATTGCTCCACACGGCCGGAACACACAGGCATGTGGCCCTAACTCGCCAAATTCTAATTTAGGGTAAATCAAATGCCATTGTGAGTCTATGTGTTCCAACCCCTCGACTAAGCTTACTAAGGGTGAATACAATTCTGTTCTGGCTTTGAATTATGTACTTATTGTAAGTGAATGTGTGCTATACTAGGTACTAAATTTGAATGCATAAGTGTGCACGTTTTTGTAACTAATTGACTGACTATAAGTGACTGGTTCTGAATAATTGCCTGAAATTGTATTCTGAATTAGTGCATCTGCATTCATACATCTACATACATATATTTGCATACATACATTTGCATATACAGTATTTTGGGTTGAGATTTTGAATAGAAGGAAGATTTATGATTTGGCGCTTTAATCACGTCATCGAAACCTCTAATACCCGCAGGTCGGGCGCATCCCAATACCCTGAGGATTGTGGATGATTTGACTGTACTGTGGATTTCCGCACTATACTATACAGCACATACGTCAGTATTGTTGCGTATCATTGACTAATCTAGCAGTTTTATTGCAACTCATTGGTATAGCGGATTACCGAATTGCACTGTACCGTATGTACGTTAGCTACGCTACGTACCACTATCTGATCTGACAGTTCATACTGCATGTCTGTACTGCAGTTTACCATATTGCACAGTATAGCTTATACGCTAGCTTTGCTGCGTAATATATGAGACTAGCAGTTTATCTGTACACTGTTAGCCCCAATTCCTAAAGGGTCGAAGGCGATCCCAATTTCTTGAGGGTCAATGACAATGCTGATTATCATCGTTGCCGGGCAACCCGGGATGACATCCTATGGAATATAAGGTTGGATGGGCTTTTCGAGGTCCTACTCGGAGTGCAGGGATGGGTGGGTTGATTAAATCCCCACAGTAAGTTAGGGTTGGACGGAGATGGTCTGTTGGCTGGATGGGTGGATTATTTTCTAACTCATTTGCACTCATATGCATCTGAATGTGATTGAATGTACTATTCGATTGAAATGTCTGACTGGTCAGTTTGGCTGAATGTGATACTATGACTAAATGTGTTACTGATCGACTGAAAGGCACGTGTGCCTATGTGATTGCTGTAGACTTTCTCTATAAATGTCTGACTGAACTGTCATTGTGATAATGTGACTGACTTGTAAACTGTTGCTATTGTATTTGAATAGCACGTGAGGTTAGGTGTGTCTGTTTGTTCCATATGACTGTAAGGTAAATATGGAGTCTGTATTGATGGGCAAACTCGCTGAATTGTTATATGTCTGTAAGTGTGTTCTTCTTCTAAACTGCGTCTAGTTCCCTATTTTCGTTTCTGTAGTTTAACTGATTTTGATCTCACACTGAGCTCGAGTAGCTCACCCCCTCTTCTGTTTCCTCTTTCAGGTACCGTTTTGGAATCTGGATGCTGGACTCAGTATACAGAGGACTTGGACAGGCTTGTGAACAGCAGTTGAGCAGTTTGTGTTTTCTAGTTTTTACATTTGGTTTTGAACTGTAAAAATTTATAATACTGTGGTACAACTTTTGTTTTAAGTTTTCATTCGTAAGTGTTATACTGTTGAACTTACTGGGGAATTTAAATGATTTAACGTTTTTGAATTGATTCGAGATAAACATTTTCGGAATTAAATTTTTAAACGACTTGATTTGTAAAATTTTCTCACGATCACTTCGATGATCAATATAGCGTTCCGAATTCGGTCTAGACTTCTAGGCCGGGTTTGGGGTGTTACACAACAATTTGCTACAAGATCTAAACAACAACTCCATATCAACAAATCAAATGAGAAATCATGTTTTTCTTGACACCCTTGATTAACCCTAACTCTAAAGCCACTAAAAAACATTTCCCAGACTTAAGTAATATCACAACTTGAAATTCCTAAATTTTTTTTGCCAAGCAACTTATTGATGGAAAACAAGAAGGACGATAAAAACAAAGGAACCAAGTTTGATATATAGAAATAGAGATTGCAAGAGACATAACAAAAACAATATAGATGCAAGTGGGTTGAAGTAATAAGATGTTGGAATAATAAAGCAATTGGAAATATTTCAAAAGAGAGAACTCAAGCTAATCCACAGGCTGTCAAAAATATTTTCTAGTTCAGGACACTGTGGATCATCTTCGCCGGGAACCCAGGGCGCTAACACCCTCTCCCCCTCATGTTGAGGGGATTGGGATATCGCAGAATCTATCAAAATTTCCTGATATTTTTCATGCTAGAGTTTAGTTGCAAATCCATCCCTGGTTACAGCCACATCCTAGAATCATAATTTGAACAACCAAATTAATATTGAGGGTAAACTAGACAAAACCAGCCGTATTCTGTGCTAATCAGTTTTTAATTTTCACGTACCATTAACAATTATCTAAACGAAACAAACTCTATAAAGCTTTTAAAAGCCTCACAGAACTACTTCACATTTCATCTGTCATTAGCAACTGGACTAGAGATTGGACTGTAAAGAAGGGACAATAAAAAAACCTTCGCTATAACTTGCACAAGTTCTTCATCACGTATAATTAAAATCTTTGAGGGTGCCTTGCTAACAAACTTCATTATAGCTCTGTCTCCTTACAAAGCACCATCTTCATTCAAGCGAGCCATTTTCAAGATGATTCCTGAAAAGGCAAGGAGTGGATGTTAAGAATATCGAAAATAAAAAATTAAAAAATAAAAAGTACAACATTTTTTCTTTTTGTTTTTCTTGCTGTTGTCGTTGTGTTTTGTTTTATTGTGTTGTGCAAGTACGAAGGTACGGAGGCCAGCCTGGTACACGGACGTGGCGAGTGACATGGAGCGTACGGAGGCGCTGGAGGGACGAAGTAGTCCAACCGTTCAGCAAGGTTGCGGCGCTGGTAGTTTCTGGAACCTCTAGGGTTTCAGTCTGAAACCAAGATTTGGGTCATTTGGGCCTTTAAAAAATTGGGTCTTGTAGTGGGTCAGGGGTTTAGTTCATAGTTTCTGATTGGGTTTTGCTTTTAATGGTTTTGGGCTTGCTGTAACTGGTTTGCTATTTTATTTGGATTATTCCTTTTTTGTAAACTTGGACTGCTCATAGACTTTAATATTTGGTTTTGGTTTTCACTTATTATTTTTGGTTGGTTTTTTATTCTGTTTTTGGCTTTTTTATATTTTGGTATTGGGCCAGGGCGAAAATGGGCTTTGACAGCTACCCTCTCTTTGCTAATTGTCATGTAACAGGAATGAAGCAAAGACTTCAAAAAGGACCATTTTTGCCCGGTCTTCAAATCTTGTACTTCTTTCAGTGCTTTTTGTTTTCGAGTAACTTCATTCCATCCCACTGCTTCTTCAGGGGCCCGGGAACTAGCGCTTCGGTCCACTTAAGGAAATTAGACTTGTATCTTCAATTTGCTCTACTACAAACTCAGGGGGACAAGATCTAATGTTTTCGATCTGCTCCTGCAACTTCAGGATTGCCAGATTTGCAATCTTCAATCTGCTCCACTGCAAACTCAGGAAGACAAGATTTGATATCTTTGATCTGCTCCTGCAGCTTCAGGAATGCCAAATATGTTATCTTCGGTCTGCTCCACTGCAAATTCAGGGAGACAGGATCTACTGTCTTCGATCTACTCCAATGTAATTTCAGGGAGCAAAGATTTGTAGCTTCGATCTACTCCACTGGAACTTCGAGGAGATGAGAATTCAAAGAGAAGAGAATTTAGTTTCGATCTTCTCACTGAAACTTCTCGGAAATAAAGGTTGATCCTCAATACACTCAGGGAGGAGGGATTTGTAGCTTCGACCTACTCCACTAGGACTTCGAGGAGATAGAAATTTAGGGAGAAGAGATTCGTAACCTCAATCTTCTCTGCTGAAACTTCAAAGAAATACGGACTAATCCTCATTGTAAACTCAGGGAGGAGGGATTTGTAGCCTCAACCTACTCTACTGGAACTTCGAGGAGATAGAAATTCAGGGAGAAGAGATTCATAACCTCCATCTTCTCTGCTGAAACTTCAAAGAAATACGGACTGATCCTCATTGTAAACTCAGGGAAGAGGGATTTGTAGCCTCAACCTACTCCACTGGAGCTTTGAGGAGATAGAAATTCAGGGAGAAGAGATTCGTAACCTCCATCTTCTCTGCTAAAACTTCAAAGAAATATGGATTGATCCTCATTGCAAACTCAGGGAGGAGGGATTTGTAGCCTCAACCTACTCCATTGGAACTTCGAGGAGATAGAAATTCAGGGAGAAGAGATTCGTAACCTCAATCTTCTCTGCTGAAACTTCAAAAAAATACGGACTGATCCTCATTGTAAACTCAGGGAGAAGGGATTTGTAGCATCAACCTACTCCACTGGAACTTCGAGGAGATAGAAATTCAGGGAGAAGAGATTCGTAACCTCAATCTTCTTTATTGAAACTTCAATGAAATACGGATTGATCCTCATTATAAACTCAGGAAGACAAGATCTGATGTCTTCAATCTGCTCCTGCGACTTCAGGATTGCCAAATTTGCTATCTGCTCCACTGCAAACTCAGGGACGCCAGACTGGTATCTTCGATTCGCTTTGCTCAGGAAGGCAAGATCTGCTATTTTACCAATGTTGCGACACCGTCCTCTAGGGAACCTATCCTGTAAAATCGATTTTGTGTTTATGCTTATGCAAAATGGTTAGGATGCAATGATGGGAATGAATCAAATGCCCCTAAATAGATGTGTCTTATGGATGACATTTGTATGAATGCAGAATGTCATGAGAATGATTTCTTACAATGATTAGGATGCAATGATCAGAATGAATCAAATGCTCCTAACTAAATGTGTTTTGCATGAATGCATAATTTCATGAGAATGATCTCTGCTTAAGGTGTCATCGTTCATTGTTCATCAGGGTAATATGCTGCCCTCTTGTTCAGCTGGTATTCTTGATAGAAAACCCGAGAAAACAAATATCTTCCTCAACAGACTTGCCCCACTGTAACTTCAGGGTTCATCTTATTGTGACTTAAGGGTATAGGATCTGAATCTTTTCCCATCCATCCCACTGTGATTTCAAAATGTGGGATTTGTTTATTCTTCAATCTATCACATTGCTAGTCAAAGGTATAGGATCTGTACCGGCTTCCATTTATCCTACCATAACTCGGGGACATAGGGCCTGTAGCTTGTTCCATCAACTGATCAGTCCTCGGGTGACCCAACCAGATATGTATGCACGATGCTCACGTGAATGCAGAATATCAATTTTTCTCCGGAGAATGATTCCCATTTTACACTTAGGTTAATTATGCCCATTTTTCGTTAGAATTGTATTACTGACGCAATATCTTATCATTTTCAACCACCATTTTTTTGACAAAAATCTGCAAAGGTAACCTTAATTTGGACTCAAATATTTCTGACCCTTAAGCCTGGTGAATTCTAAACAATCATCATGTTTCAGGTTCTTGTATTATTCAGAAGCTTCCAGAGTAATATGCGAAACCCCTTTCATGAAAGTATTATTAGTTCACTAATTGTTATTTCAATGCGAAATGCTTGAAAAAGATCATAGCCATGGACAAGAAGGAAATTAATTAGAAGCATAGCTCGAAACAAATAAGCTAAGCAAATATAGCAATTACAACCAAGAAGGAAATTTGGTGAAAAAGTATTTTGAAACAAATACAATAATTAAAGATGACAAATTCAGAATGGGTAAGATGGAAACTAGGTGCCCCAGATATCGCAGCCTGAGCTTCTCTGTTCAAACTTCTTGAGGACCATTTTAAGCTCAATATGTGTTTAAGAGATTCGGAGTACTTTGTCGATGCCCCAAGACGTAGCATACTTCTTCATTGTTAATTCAGGCGCAGCATGTGCCACTTTTGATCAAAATTTGAGCCGCCCTTTTTGGGTTTTCAACTCAAATCCCCTTTGGTCTCAAAGTGCCCTTTGCGGGTTTTCACCTTGGACTCTCATTTTTTTATTTTTCTTTTCCTCTTTTTTTTTTGTTTGTTTCTCTTTGGAAAATTTTCTATTGAATCTGAATTCACCGGATTGGGCAGGTCCTTGCTATCCATCTCGGTCAATATTCATGCTTCCCCAGAACAGGCCTTCTTTGCTACATAAGGTCCTTTCTAGTTTGGCATTCACTTTCTTCTGAAGTCCCTTTTGCATGGGAAAAGTCTTCTTCAAAGCTCTATCATGAAATTTTCTAGGGCGAATCATTTTCGTTGTGAGCTCACATCATCTGACCGTGACAGATAGCTTTTGTAACACCCTTAACCCGTATCCGTCGCCGGATTAGGGTCACAAGGTATTACCGAACACAAGTGCAGAACCAAAAATTCACACGAGTCATATCCATATATATATAAAGCATATAGCTAATTAAATTAAACACACACATTCTTGCTCATATTATACATATAGATCATACCTCAAAATTCACTCGAAAACATACCATGTATATCATCATATTTTCAAACAAGTAAATATGCCACAAAGCTATACAATATATACATGCTTTACCAAACACTTAACTCGAATCATATACACTTCATCTTAATAATAATATTCAAATACTCACATAAATTAAACACTTTGCTTCATAAATCTGCTATACACGGCTTAAAGTCCATAAACAATTACGGCATTAACCACTCCATATTATGATCAAACATATTTCATTAAAATGACTACATCGAAGTGAACCATTCAAACATGATCATGTATACACTTTGTTATTCATTCCATGCTCTAATCGGCTAGCAAATTACCATATAAAATTTTTACTTATTTCATGCACTACTCATATACTAATATTATCCATATATAAACATGCTTATAACGTACTCATGTGATCAAACCAAATCATCCTATTTTATAACCGAATGCATACCTAGACATAGCAAATTTTCACTATTAAATAACCGAATTATAATCCAACAAGAACACATATATGCCTTGACCGAATATGCCAACCCAAACATATTCAACAATCACTCATTTCAACTTCCAAAACACAACTTGAGACTTTTAATATTTACCTCATAACAAATCATATATATATAACTATATATTTATGCCGATAAAGAACTCACAGGACAACCAAACTTATAATCCAACTATGATAAACACACATAACATGATTTAAAACCTAAAGCATTAAAACCATTGACATTAAGAGTAAGCCATTTTCGCATGGCTATAATATATACAAGGACAAAATAAGCCATTTTCGCATGGCTATAATATATACAAGGACAAAATTCATAGTTCAAACATAGTCTAACCTATACATACCTTAAGTCCAAAATCCAACTCAAAAGTACCAAAATCAGTTGATAGTGCGGATGACTTCGTTGACGATCCCCTGAGCTCGTAGCTTGATCAAAATCTATAAAGCAGAGTGAAACCACACACAAAGCAAGCGAACTAGCTTAGTAAGTCTTAAGCAATTAAAAGTAATCCAATAGAACTTTCAAGCAATTTAGAACAAATACTTCATATCAATTAAGCTTTAACAAAACACATAAGGTATCTCATTGCCGAACCCTAATACCTTAATTAACTTAGCATTCTTCATTATCTTACCTTAAACAAATAAATTATTATCTCGGCTCAAGATTCAAATAGTAAGTATCAACTTTCAGCCATATACTCATTTTATGTGCACATCATTCAATTAAACTACATACAAGAACATATATGCACTTATCCATTCAACATTTCATATATTTAAGTATTCAATATCCATGTAAAGATATTATGATCACATAACCAAAAGGCCAAATATGCATATATAGTCATTAGTCACATTCTTGCCCAATAAAGCACACATATATGCTTACTTAATTGATCGAATATAGAACTCAATTAAATAACTTATAGGCACTTACCTGTATGGCCGAATATAAATATATCGTAATATCAACTTACTTGTCCAATAAGTATATCACAATACACTCTCATAAGCCACAAGTCGATATTTTATCACTGGTATTAAACCTGCTAGGCATAAGCCTGAATTTTTCACACCGGTACTAAGCCTGCTAGACCCGAGGTCTGATATCCATTCACCGGCATTAAGCCTGGTAGACCCGAGGTCTGATATCCATTCACCGCCATTAAGCCTGCTAGGCATTAGCCCGAAAAATTCACCAGCCCAAGGCTTGCTAGGCTTTAAGCCTAAATAGCAATACTTTTTATTATCTCACATAAATCATTCCGTATATCAACTTATTACCCATTTCGAATCATAGTATAAACACTCAAATAGCATATAACAACATTAGCCTAACCAACTCAATAATTTCATAGTCAAATTCGGCTTTCACAAAACATAATTACATATTTCGATAATTCAGCATATAATAGATTATGTAAATGATTTATGACATATATTTGCTTAAAGACTTACCTCGGCTATCGACGGACGACGAAAACCGGCTATTTGACTATTTTTGCTTTTCCCCGATCCAAGTCCTTTTTCTTTTGTTATTGATCTAAACATGTTCAAATTAAGCTCATTCAAACTCATTTATATTCAATTTAATCCTAAAACACATAAATGGGCAAATTACCATTTTGCCCCAATGTTTCACACTTTTACAATTTAGTCCTATTTGCACAAAACACAAAATACACAAAATTTTGTCACACACCCCTAAGGCCGAATACTCCTAGTTCTCATATAAGTCCATGCAATTCATTTATTTCACATTTTAGTCCCTTAAAAAAATTATTTTTGCATTTTAGTCCAAAATACTCAAATTCATCAAAAATCCAAAGACAAAACATAGTAATCTAGCACATATATTTCATAATTCATTCTTAAACAACATAAACAACCAACTATCAACAATGCTTAACTCAAAATATTCATCAAACACAAAAATTAAAGCATGGGTCTTGTACATTTCATAGCAATGATTACAAAAACGTAGAAATTATTGAAAACCAACTGAAAACATACCTCTAATTTGGCTCTCAAATGGCCGAATATACAAAACTTATCCCTTGCTTTCTCTTTTTCTTATTTCGGTTAAAGGATGAACTAAAATGGCCATTTGTTTCTATGTTTTATCCAATATACATACATAATAATTCATTTACATTTTTAACCTTTCATTAAACAAATAAAACAAACATGTAATAAGGGTATAATTGTCTTTCATTCATCCACTAACCATGTTTCTTTTATTATAATATAAATATAACTTATAAAATAAATATAATAAAACTTTAACTTATAATATTTAATATATATATACATAAACACATATATATACATATTTCCTTACTCATGCCGTCCACTAACCAAAATAGTGGCTAATTTGCCACATAAGTCCTTAACACTTAAAAGCCACACTAATTTAGCCATTATTCAAATAAAAAACCACTTTTACAATTTATGCAATTCAGTCTTTTTTATCAAATTAAACCCACAACAGACAAATTAACGTTCGAAAATTTAACTCATACTTAGTCACATATCAACGGTACAGAAAATAATATTAAAATATTATTCAGACTCGGATTTGTGGTCCCGAAACCACTATTCCGACTAGGGTGTAAACTGGACTATTACAGCTTTTAACATTTTCTCTTCAAATTCAACTGATCATATTGAGATTGGATCTATTCTGCCTCATCCAATTTCAGCGCTGACAGAATTTTGACTCCAATGGACAAAACCAATGAGAAATGTGTTTCCCCCGTGACAGTCCTGGCCAATGTTTGATAAGCATAGAGGGTAAATAGTAACTTCTGTATGCTAATCATTACAAGTCTCGGTCTTTTTTACGATCTATTTTTTTGGCTGCCTTTGCTGCATTAATGTGGCGCCTAATCTTTGAATAGGCTGTAAAATTTTGACATTTTCAGTTAAATGTGATCTTTTTGACATTTTTTGTGTCGGTATTTTTTCTTTCTTTTTCTCTTTTTTGTTCTGATGACTATCGACTTTGTAATATTGGCATATGAAACGACTTTTACCATCTTAGTGAAGTAACCGACATCTATGAAAATGAATCGATGTTGACCTGAAACTTTTGATGAGACTGGCCTGATAACATCCATGCCCCACATGTGGGAAATCTTATTTCTGTATTGAGCTAGGCTTTGATCTTCATCTCCTTTCTTGGCTTATAACGTAGGATATATTTTTCATCTAGTATTAACAAATCAGAAGATAGGTTACAATTTTTGTTATCTTCAAAGTCCTGAAATCCCTTAGACCCATATTTCATTCAAAAAAGGAATCCGTAACAGCGTCGCCCATGTCATTGATATCTGGGAACCTAGGTACAAAGGCAATCCAACGAATAAATGATTCTAAGGATGACTATTTTTATGGTCATGAATAAAGAATGAATATTCTAAAAACAAAAGAATATACAGTATGAGATGTAAAGAATTTGCTTAAAAAGATGCATTTTATTGAAATAAAAATTCTGGACTCAAGCCTATTTCACAAGAGGACTCTTATTGTCCCTAGGCTGAAAACAATAAGTGTGTTTCGAATACTACTCTAAATTAGCCTTAAAAATACATGTCCCTTCCACAGTCCTATTGCTCAAAACACTCTCAGGCTCATATTTTTGCATTTGGCGTGTCATCTAATTTTACAATAACCATGCCGATGAATTTTTCCACCAATTTCTCGAAAGCAAGGCAATTTTCTATCGAATGCCCTGTGACCCCTACATGGTACTCACACTGGGCATTTGGGTCATATCACTTTGGATATGGAGGTTACATCGGTTTCGGGTAGTGAGAAGCCACCTCATGTGCATCGAATAGGGCTTGATATAACTCATTATATGTCATCGGAATTGGTGTAAACTGGAGTTGCCTTTTATTGGATTCTTGTCTTGATGAGCTCTGATGACCAGTTGACACAGCCCTCGGTTGACCTACAGTGACTAATTTGGGACGCTTGCTCAAGCTGTTCCCTTCATTTTCCCTATTTCTCGAGGCTGATCTTTTGACACTTTCTCCCACATCTATCCTTCCACTTTTTATGGCATTCTCGATCATTTCTCCAGTCATTAAGACGTCCGAGAAGCTCTTTGTAGCGCTCACTAGATTATGAGTGATAAACGGGGCCTTCAGTGTATTAATAAAGAGCATTGTGGTCTCTTTTTCCAAAAGTGGTGGCTGGACTTGGATGGCAACCTCTCTCCACAGCTGCACATACTGTCTAAAACTTTCATTTGCCCTTTTCTCCATATTTTGAAGAGAATTGCAGCCGAGTCATGTCATTACATGACCGCATCTTTGCTTTATGAATGCATGGGCTAAATCTCTCCATGGACCAATTCTGGCACGACTCAACTGGTTATACCATTTGGCTGCTCCTCCTACCAGGCTATCTTGGAAGCAGTGGATCAATAGTTGGTCATTATCAATGTACCCCGTCATTCTTCTACAAAACATAGTAATATGAGCCTCGGGGCAACTTGTCCCATTATATTTATCAAATTCAGGCATTTTAAACTTGTATGGGAGCACCAAGTCAGGGACCAAGCTTAAATCCTTGGCATCGATTCCATAATAGCTATCAGCACTTTCTAAAGCCTTAAACTTCTCCTCCAACCTTTTATATCTGTCTTCTAGCTGTCTTGGCAATTATGTTTTTGTCCTCTCTCCTTCAGCTATTTCATCCAAATCAGGGACATTAGTCATGATTGGATTATCTCCTGAACCTAAGCCAGTTTGGGGGTTCACTGAAGCATCAACTTGGAGTTGTTGAGGCCTGATCGTGACAGATGGCCTTTGTACAGTCACTTCAGGTAGTGCTTGCACGCGTGGTGGAGTATAAACTGAGGGATATTGATGATACCCAATATTCCCCTCAGCATTAACCATGGAGCTCTTTCCTTTATCCATATGCCCCTTCACTAGCTGCGTCATCTAAATCATCATATCTCTCTGTGATTTCATCATTTTGTCTATCATATCCTGCTGGATCTTAACAAGCTGCTCTTGTATTTGTAGCTGAAGTTTATCCTGCATCTCCCTTTGGAGTTGCTCAAGCTTCCCTAATCTCTGATCCATATCTTTCATCTTGGTTCGGGTACCGTAAGGATGTTTGGTTTTGCCGGTGTCCAGGTTAATGCTGAATTAACTTCAACCAATCAGGGTCTTCTTATGAATTCTAATGCATATGATGTAACGCACATGCATGCAATGCAACTGCATGGAATGAATGCAATGCAATCCAAACAAAAGGAAACACATTAGTGCAAGAGAGATAAACAATGTAGAACACCTGACCGGGTGTCCACTAGGGTTTGGCGTGGCTCTATCTAGGGTAGGCGCCTAGGGCTGCTATATGCGGCTTGGTTCTAAAGAATGGGTATCTGAACCAGCAGATTCCTCAATCCTCACCCGTTATAGGCTCATATGGATCGAGTTCAATTCAGGGGAACACATTTCCCTATGGCCATGTGGAGGTGAAAACCTCACGAAGCACATAGGTACAGATGTGTCCTGGAAGCAGTCTACTAGCCCCTGCGGAGGTGAAAACCTCACGAAAGCATAGCTTCTCACTCCCACTTAAAGGTGCGACCACAACGGTCATGCAATGCAATGCCAAAGTATTTTATTAGACTCGACATTATTGTAATTATAGCACAAACAAAATGCATCGAAAGAAACATGATTTTTCAAAAAAAATTTCCAAATTTAAATCAAAAGGACAAAAATTTAATCAATTTATGGCCTGACTCTCAACTAATCCCCAGTGGAGTGGCCAAGCTGTCGAAACCATTTTTTTCGAGTGTTGAAAAAACGGGAATCGACTTTAAAAATATGGAGTCGCCACCAATCCTTTTTGTTTAGGTGTGATCGGGTCACCTATAAAATAAATTTTGGTCTACAAATTTCAAGAAGAAAATAGGTTCGGGAGTCGGTTACGTGCGAGGAAGGATTAGCACCCTCGCAACGCCTAAAATTTGTACCAAATTGATTAATTGATGTCCTCATGTTGAAAAGTTTGAAATGATTTTGAAATTCTGTTCTTTTTTTCTATAATTGTAAATAACTTGATTGAAATTTTGAGATTCTCTTGTTCCGAAAGAATAGAATATCACATCCAGCACGATTGGATACAACAATCTGAGTCCTCGAATTCAAGCTCATCCCTAAAATTCTCCAAGCATATGTATTGAAAATTTTGAAAAGGTATTTGGTCATTTGGACAAACAAAAAACCACACCCAGCACGATTGGGCACGATTTCTTCGAATTTCCAAACGCACGAATATTACATTGTTTTGAAAATATGGACAAAATTTGAAAGGATATTCGTTTGTTTGGTCAAACAAAAAAACCACACCCAGCACGATTGGGCACGATTTCTTTGAATTTCCAAACGCACGAATATTACCTTGTTTTGAAACTTTAAGTAAGTGATTTAGAAAACGACTCAAAATGCTTTTATTGAATCATGAGAAACAGTAATATAATACGAAAGAATGATATGCGAATACAACATTTATACAAATGGATGGCAAGAATAATAATATGAATAGACAATTCAATATAAAATCAATAATCTCACAACTCTTATTTTAGAAATACCAACATTATTAATTAAGAAATAACGAAAGCTAAAAATATAACTAAATGAAAACGAATTAAACTTAAGTATAGCAGATTTAAAAATAATAAGCAAATAACACGTGTCAATTTAAGTAATATATGTAAATAAATAAAAGAAACTTAATATAAAATAATGTACATATAAAAATAATGATATATAAACATGTATAGAATATGTAAATATAATTTTGAAAAAGTAAATTATACACACAACAGATATATATATAAAATAATAGAAAATATATACCTAAAAATAATTTAATATAAATAGAAACTAATAGTAAGTTAATAAATGAATAAAATGTCATACACACTAGTTTGAATATAGTAAAGCAATAATAATATTGTTAACAATAATAATAAAAATATTTAAATAATGGCAAAATGACAAAATAATTAAAGAAAATAAAATATATAAAAAAGACTAAATTAAAGTGAAAGCAGGAATCTGGGGCAAAAATAAAAAATAAAAGAGAATCAAAGGACTCAAACGAAATGCACGCAAACGATCAGGGATTGAACTAGCAATTATTCCTGGCCGCGAAAACGTTGGGTTTAGGAGGACTAAATTGAAAATGCGTTTAAATTAGAAAGGCTAGTTTACAAAAAACAAACAAAAGCGCGCAGGGCCTAATCAAATAGCGACGCGGAAACAGGGGGACTAATCACGCAAATGTCCCTCCTTGATGAAAACACGCGGGTCCCATGGATAACGGGTCGGGTCGGGTCGTCAAGAGGATCCATACTTAATGCGGCGTCGTTTCACTCGGTTTAAAAAAGAAACAAAATCTTTTAAAAAAAAAACTCAATCCCCTTTTCTCTTGAAATCGAAACCCTAGCCTCCCTTTTCATCTATTTCTCTGCTGAAACCCCAAAAGGTGCCTCCTTCCGACCACTATTCCACCATGATAATCGGCGACTAGTGACGAAATCAGGCCTATTTGAACACCCCTTTTGCAACCAGACTCGAATATTTCAATATTTCAACTATGAAAACCCTCTTTGCTTCGATCTCAACGAAGAAAGTATGGTTCCGACGGTGATTTACAGATAAGTATTTTTCCCTTTTTTATTCTTCGCATGCAATAGATATAAAAAAACAAAGAGGAGGGAATAATAGACTCAATCAGTGAAAGAAAAATCTAGTAATCACCTTTTGTTTTCTGTATTTTTCTTTGTATATATAAAAACAGTGTTCGTAACCTTGTTACAATATTTCTTCTGGCTTTTTATAGCCGAATATCAAAAATAAAAAATTGAAAAATAAAAAATACAACATTTTTTCTTTTTGTTTTTCTTGCTGTTGTCGTTGTGTTTTGTTGTGTTGTGCAGGTACGAAGGTACGGAGGCCAGCCTGGTACACGGACGTGGCGAGTGACATGGAGCTTATGGAGGCGTTGGAGGGACGAAGTAGTCCAACCGTTTCGGCAGGCTGCATACCGTAGTTCTCGAACTCGTAGGGTTTCATGCAAAACCTAGATTTAGGCCATTTGGGCCTTTAAAAAATTGGGTCTTGTTGTGGGTCAGGAGTTTAGTTCATAGTTTCTGATTGGGTTTTGCTTTTAATGGTTTTGGGCTTGCTGTAACTGGTTTGCTATTTTATTTGGATTATTCCTTTTTTGTAAACTTGGACTGCTGATGGACTTTAATATTTGGTTTTGGTTTTAATTTATTATTTTTGGTTCATTTTTTTATCTATTTTTGGCTTTTTTATATTTTGATATTGGGCCCGGGCAAAAATGGGCTTTTACTAGGAGAAGAGGGGAACAAAGCTCAATTTGTAAAACCAGTTACAGGTGCATCCTTACTATAAAAAATAAATGATCATACCAAAATCTTTTTCTGCATCAGTTGCATGAAATATTCGAGTGTAAATTGATCCATTTTTCACATGGACTTCAACTGGATGCCCAATAAGACATGTTGTCAAATAAACTACCCTATCACGGGAAGAACTTTCATAACCTCCAGTCCTCCTACCAGGCAGTTCACCTATACCAAGTAGTGTTAGGTGAAGAATATAATTAAATAGAAATAAATTCAGGTTAGAGAATGATGACCTGAAGTTTGTGGTCTTCCTTGATTGGACTTCCCCGACTGCACCATGTTCTTCAACCTAGCCCCAACCTCTCTATCACCTCTCCGACGGCCAAATCCATTAGCAGAAGATTTTGGCAACATGGCTTGTTGCATATTCAGCTCAGAAGAAAAAGAAAACCTAACAAATAAATCTTTGCAGTAAAATATTAGCATTCAAAATTTCTAAACCAATCAGTTTTAAAAATAATTAAGTGGGCTCAGAAACCAGTAAATTATTAAACCTAAAGTTGTAACCAATAACACAAGCATATCTCCTCTTTCTTTATGTTAAAAGTCATAATCGTTTGTAACTACAAAATTTACAGCAAACTGATAAACATGATTAAAAAGTCAGGCACAAGTGCATGATGATCTATCCATGTTAAGTGAAAATGTAATTCAATTATTAGTAAGCCTGAGGGATTGCCAATCCTTTAAAATAGCTTAAAATTTCTTTATTACCTTCAAAATTTTGCACAGGGCTTTAAGTGCAAATGATAAATAAAGTGAAACTAAACTGAGAAACCAAATGCCTAAATGTCATCCGCAAATAAGTCAGCTAGCATGCATTACGTAAGCAGTACGCGGTTAGTCCTGATTCAAACTAGTTCGACCAGGAATTATTCTCTAGTTCACAAATGAATTATTAAATTAAACAGCACTAACAAAAACCTTTCGATCGTAACAAAAATAAAATAAAAGAGAAACGAAAGAAGCGACATACGATACCCAAAACATGCGTCCACAGGACTTGATAATAACTGCGAATAAGCTCTCTCTCTCTCTCGCTATTGTTCTTCTTCAGTTTGACCGAAATTGAAAATGATTTCCCCTCGAATTACCGGTCATATTCCAGATAAAAGAGCAAGGGTTCCGCTTTTGTGTGACAACTTTCAAGCCCTCAACGCCTACGAATACTTCAGCTAAATACAATTTTCATATTAGGCCAACTCACGATTTTTATATCAATTTTATAAAAATTGCATTTTTCTCTTTTTACTAAATATCATTTTTTTCTCTTAACTTATTAGATTTACAACATGTTTTAGATTTTAAATTAATATTATCCATTAATATTATGACCAAACACCTAAAAAAAATACCTATTATCCCTCAATTTTATCCCATATTTTCTACCCTGAAATATATCAGATATATCTTATTTCTGGCTTTAAATTTTAAAAAATAAGATAAAGATAATCAATATAACCTTTCCATTTTTATAATATGTAAAAAATTTAAAATCAAAATAAAATTTTTTTAGTTCCCCAATTAAAATATAACCCTTCCATAAAAGTACATATTATTCATCTACACCAATCGAAAGCTTTCGGTCCCCTTCTCTTCTACAACTATTTTTTTTCATGAAATATCTTTGAATGTCACAAATTTGAGAACCAAAATCCAAATAACTTTCTTCTCTAATCTCTGACATTGATCGTTAGATCAACTTAGATCTAAGGTATATTCTTCGACGCATCGATGGCTGCAAACCCATCATACTGATTTTTGAATCGTTACTTAAAGCTTGCTAGCCAAACTTATTTTGAAAAAAAAAAAAAAACAGCCCAATGACATAAATAAAAACTTTGGAGTAGTTTTGTGACCATTTTGTAAAATTTTGAAGTTAATGACCAAAACATAAACTATAAGACCCGAAATTCAATAGTGTCAAATGCAATTTCAGAACCCCATTTCTGTAAACCGAGCCCATGAATATTAAATAAAAATATTTATGAAGTTATTATAAAAATATATTGAAATTCGGTTAAATAGTTTAGCTGAAAAAGTGCTTAATTAATACTCAGGGACTAAATTGTAAAATTTTAATCGCTATTGAATTTTAATTAACAATAAGTTTGAGGACCTATATAGCAATTAACCAAATGGGCCAAAATGGTTATTGAACCATTTCTACTCATGAGATAATTGAAATTGATGATGTTTCCACTTAGATTAAGTAAGAATAAAATAAATATGATTAAATCTTAATTAACTTAATTAAATTAGATTAATTAAATCTTAATTAATGTATATATATTTAAGTTAGAGGAAAGATGAAACAAAATAATCATCTTTTTCAAGCCTCACCGTCCACTCAAAGGAAAAAGAAAAACTACCATTGTTGAGCATAAAAGCATTCAGCCATTACAAATTAACAATGTAAATTAAGTTAGTTTCATGTAAATTTTATATTAATTATATGAGCTTGGTTTAGTTAGCTCATGTATCGATTTTTATAATTGTTGAAATTTTCATAAGCTTTCATTGTTGATAATTGGTTGAATTTGGTGTGAAAATGATAGAAATTAAGCTTAGGTTGTAAAAAGGACGAAATTGTAAAGCTTAATTGTTAGCTTTGTACATTAGGGATCAAATTGAATAAAATGTAAACTTGTTATGAAGTAGAGAATAAATGTGAAATCAAATCTTAATCCAAAGTTCGATACCAAGAGTTATGCTTGTCCCGAATTTAGGGACTAAATTGAATAAAATGTAAAATATACTTGAATTTATGGTTGGATTTGAATTGGATGGGAATTGATAAGTGATTATCTGATGTTTGATTGTATGTGCCTAAAGACGATGTTGAGTCATCTAGAGGAAAAGGAAAAGCAAGAGTTGTCGATGAGTGACGCTAGATTTTTAGTTTCGTACTTTTATGATTTGGAATAGAAAAATTATTTGTATATACTTGTTTATTGAATGTTAATCATCAAGGTGAGTATATCATTGTCGTATGAATTGATTTGTTGTGATTGAAGTTGAATACTGAGATAGGGGACTGAAATATGTTATATAATGTGAGATATTGTGTGTTGATGATGAATTGAATTGTGGTTCTGCAATTGAATGTAAAATTTTATATATATATATATATATATATATATATATATATATATGAATTTGATTAAATTGAAATGGAATGAGATAACTGATTGTCTTGCAATAGAATAATGTACAGGGTGCGATAATGCAAATGTGATCGAGCACAATGTATGACAAGTGAATAAGAATGATTACAGGTATGATAATGCATATATGTATAAATGTTTCCCGTATGAATGTAATAAAAGGCTATAATTTCCATGTCAATAGGGTCATATGCGCACTTGCACAGGTTATAACAAGATCTAGCATTTGTTGCAAATTCTCGAGTAATATAATGAGATCTAGCCTTGTTGTGGATTCTTGGGTAATATAATGAGGTCCAGCCCTTGTCGTGGATACTTGGGGTAATATATGACACATGTTTAACCTAGATGAGTAACCTATTGTATTTTCAGCTCAAGCAAGCAGCTTAGTTCACCCATGTATCCAAGTCTGTTTTACTAAAGTCTATCGGGCGAAACATTATAAATGAAATTGGAAACTTGGATATGTAATGAAATAGGTTGATAATTGGACATGGTGATGAAATGAACTATATGAGATTGTTATGAGTTTGTGATTTGATAAATGTACATGGAACTATATGCGTGTTTTTATGTGACTCGCGATATATGTGATTCATTTTAAAGAGAATAAACAAAAGAGATTATGAAAATTGTTGGAAATGAGTCTTTGAGGCCGAAATGAGTACGAATAGATCGGTAGACTCTAGAAAGGGGTTGAATGGTAAGTTAAAAGGTAAATGATGTTAATTGATCATGAAATTGGATGGCTTAATGTTAAATGTATATATGTTTGTTTCATAAGTGGTGTGGAATGTTTAAATAATATAAAGTATGACATTTGCAAATTAGAATGAATTGGTCAATTTTATTGTAATGATGAATGGATTGATTTGCTAAATTTCCATATGTATACTCTTATATGTAATTGATAATGAATTTGTTTGGCATGATAGAATATAAATTGGTTAGCTAATGTATTTATACTTTGTGATCATTTGCTAGTGTTTAAGATATTTAATCTTGAATCATAAAAGTACCATTGAGCTTTATTGCTCAGTGTATGGTTTGTTTTCTCCGTGTGCAGGTAAAGGTTAATTTCGAAATTACCGGAAGTGGTTCCAACATTCAGCCAGAGATCCTTGACTCAGCAATGTATGTATAATCCCATTTGTTTAATATATGGCATGTACCTAGTTTATGTCATTTTTTTGTATAATATGTGACCTTATGAACATTTGAAGTTAGAATTCGTATTTTGGAAATGGTTAATAATGTAAAAGTAATTAGTATAGTAGTTGAAATGTTAAGTTTTCTTATTCATCTATATAAGGCATGTAGTTTAATGACTTAAATGATAGAAATTGACTTGTATGTTAAGGTTAATTTTTGAATTGAATAGTCAATTTGATGAATTGGTTGGAATGAAACATTCGTGGTAGTATATGAGGTATTGAAAATGTGTTTTTATGTTTCTAGTAGGTTGAAAGTGAACTTGGCCAATTGGTTAGATCATTTTGGATTGGTACAGTTTGAATCATTTGCAAATATATAGTCATGTTGCGACGAGGAACCCCCCGAAGTCTTAAACACCAACCTAAGATTTTGAAAACATTACAATTTGGTTCTAATTCGACCTCGGGTTAAAAAAAGTTTTTGCAAGCTCGTATAAGATCTGAAAATGATTATATATCGCATCATATGCATGTATTACTTGTAAATAAGTGTTCAAGAGTATAAATTGAATGTAATTGATCGTAATTGCTCTGGTAACAAATGTGGTATCCTATAGCTTAGATCCGACGATTAGGTCAAGTAAAGGGATGTTACATAAACTTACAAATAGTTAGTGACCTTAGGTATAATTTACTCAAATTTTTATTCACATGTAATGGTTAAGTTAAGACAATTCATAAATATTAAAATTATACATTAACTTTAATTCAATGTGCAATTTGATACATAAATTTTGATTTTATGCAATTATACACATTAAATTGTGATTTTGATTTTATGCAATTACACACATTAAACTGTGATTTTGATTCAATTCTACACATGTAAAGAAATGTCTTCATTAATTTATTTTTATGTTGGATAAGTCTAATTATTTGTGTATTTAATATATAAATGTAAAACGATATTATATTGATAGTGATGTTAAGTTATTTACAAAAATTTAATCAAATCAAAATCTCATTATAAAATTACACAAAATTAAAATTTATATATAACATTGCACCATTGCTCATATATAGTTTTGGGATTTATCCCCTAATATAATGATCTATTGGTACGATAGTAATTATTTAAAAAGAGGGCATATGGTTGAAATTCTATTAACCCAAAATGAAATAGGAATAAAACAATTTTATACATTAACTTTAAATTTTTACAATTTTATTCATGAAATTTTGATTTGATCCAATTCTCACAAATTATTAATACAATTATTGATATAACATCATTTTATGTATATATATTGCATACATAAATATTCATATTTATCTAATATAAAATAATTTAATGTATTTATTTCTTTAAATACATATAATTGAATCAAAATTAAAATTTCATGTATAAATTTAAACTAAAATTAAAATTTTATATATATATATATAATTACACAAAATTAAAATTTACTTATAAAGTTACACACTAAATCGAAGTTTTAAGTATTATGAGATTTGTCCCGGTAAAATAAAACGAAAATGGGAATGAACGAAATAATAAAAGATGAAGCTTGAGGGCGTCTGAACCGTCAGATCAAAATACTAAAAATCTAACGGCGGAGATAAAAACCCTAAAGGCATAAAAGTTGGAGCTTGAGGACAGAAACCTAAGCGTGCTCTGCTCACTGGGTTAAGTAAACCCTATTTTGTCACCCTATCTTTTCCAGCTGTAGTTGCAGTCGAAGTCGCGGCATATCCAGTTTAATACTCCTACCGTAAAGGTTTCAATATCTTAATTATCTCTTTCTCTTATCATTTGGCATCTACGTTTTGAATTAAAAAAAAAAGCAGTTAAATTTATTTAACATCTGTCATTCTAATTTCAGTCAATGGCTGATCTCTTATCTTTAGATTGTTTTGGGTGACCCTTTTGTTTATAAATTTTGCGGGAAATATTGTGTAAAAAAGCTTATCTTTCATATTCCTTTCATCTGCCAAAGGTTTATGTTTGTTTGTTTAAATTTTTAGCTTAGTTTATACTTTATGCTTTAACTATTAAATACAATTACAGTAAGTAAATTAGGGCCAGTGATTTTTTTTTATATATTGTTCTAAAGTTTTTATATTTCTTTAAATTTGCATTGTCTATTTTTGTTTTCACCCTTTTTTCCTGATTTTTTTCACATACAAAAATGACAGGCTTGGAAAAGGATAAGGCGTGAGTTAGGAGTTGATTTCGTTTGTGTTTCCCTAGATTTTCTTGCCTATTGTATGGTGCTTGATTGTTTCATATGCATCATATTGTGTTTGATTTGTTTGTTTTAGTGCTTTTGATAAACTTGTTACCTCAAGTATCTCTTAGTTTTTATTGTGTCTATCTTGGGTCTTGATTTGTCAAATTTTTTATTGATTTGCTATTTACTCCTTTGGGCAGATGAACAAGGAAAGGCTCATGAAAATGGCTGGTGCAGTCCGCACTGGTGGGAAGGGTAGCATGAGAAGGTACGTTCATGGTTTGGAATTACGTTGGATAGGGTAGCTATTTTAAGTTTTTTGCTTTATATTCTCCAAATATAGGATGTAATTGTTGTTCAATATTTAGGGGGAGAGAGGTGGTTGAATTTTGATGTCTCTTTGTAATTTGTATGTTAACTATTATCTTGTTATTTTGACTTGTGTTAATAGAAAGAAGAAGGCTGTCCACAAGACAACCACCACCGACGACAAACGATTGCAGAGCACCCTTAAGAGAATAGGAGTGAATGCTATTCCTGCAATTGAGGAAGTCAACATATTCAAGGATGATGTTGTTATCCAGTTTATCAATCCCAAAGGTAGATATAGCCTTATTGAACTGGACTGCGTGATTCATACTTATTATTCAAACAATATTCTCAAAAGGTTTTGCACAATAAACTAACATGTGATGGTCTATATATCAGTTCAAGCTTCTATTGCTGCGAACACCTGGGTTGTTAGTGGCTCTCCTCAGACAAAGAGTATGCATCTCTTAACTTTAAAGGCTCCCATAGTTGATAAAAAGGAAATTTAACTTGAAAGGCATCATTACCTTTGTTGATCTGATGTGTGTTTTCCTGGTTTCCAGAATTGCAGGATATTCTCCCTGGAATCATCAACCAGTTGGGTATGTGCACTTGACCCTGAACAGCTGTGTTTTCTTTTTTGGGTGATTGTAAATTGATATCGGCTGTTTTGACCCTTGATTCTATAACTTATAGGACCTGATAACTTGGACAACTTGAGGAAATTGGCAGAGCAATTCCAGAAGCAGGCACCTGGTGCTGGTGATGGTACCGGTACTGGTGCAGTCGCCACTCAGGAAGAGGATGATGAGGAGGTACCAGATCTTGTACCTGGTGAGACTTTTGAAGCTGCAGCAGAAGAAGGTCAAGCTGCTGCTAAATAGTGTTTTTCTCTTTAATTTTATTGTTATATGTTTTGGTGGTTTTTGGTGCTCTTACCTTGTACTCTTAATGGTTTGGTTCAGAGTAAACCATTTTGTTTTCTAGAATTCCTATTATTATTGGCAATGGATTAGATGCATTTTTCCCAAAGGCCAATAGATTGTATTGGAATCCTAATCTATGCAGTAAATCTTATCTACAGTTTAAGTTGCATGTGGCTGTAGTATCATTTTTATTTGATTTTCCTGAAAATGGATTAGGTTAAGTGTACTCATTTGCCCAATTAAAGCTTATATGAGCTAGTATTGTCATTAAAAGCACTGCTAATTTGGCCAGCATATGTTGCCGGTGAGGAACTTTACCTCTTATCCCAATTCAGTTTTGATTGCACCATAGGTAGCCAAAAAATTTGAAACTATTTAGATTAGATCTCCATCTGGAAAAAAGACTCGATATATTTTTCCAGTTGATGCAATCTCGTGCTCCCTTTGTACTTAAAAAAAAAAAAAAAAAAAAAAAGACTATTGAAACTGTCATTCATGTGAAAATCTTGAGAAAGTAACTAAAAAATTTAGGAGCTTCACGGTAACTTGATATCTTGCTGTGGTTGATATTTGTCATTTAATTACTTATCAGAAAGACGTGGATTGTTTAATTAATTATCAGAAATTAATCATTTCTGAAATGATTCGTAACCATCAATTATAATAAAAAGTTATGGCTCTAAAACATTGAATCTCTTGTACTCATGGTCCGACTCGAAGGTTGGTCCGAAATGTGAGAAGGTTTGTGAAAAATATAGGTTCGAAAAATGGATTTGGACAGAAAAATAAGGTTCTTTTAAAAAAGGGCCGGGTCATAGGTAAGACATTTTTGGCCTGGGCTTGACTCGAATTCACTAAAGAACAAAAAAAATTACTTTTTTTTGTTTTGTTTTTTAATGCTATTTTCTTGTTTTTTTTCCCTATTTTGGTACCATTTTATTATTATGTTACTATTATTTTGTTATTATTATTTGAATATTGTATAAAACTTGTTTTATTGTTAATTTTGTTATTATTTTAGAAACATTTGTTAATTTTGTTACTATTTTAGAGGTATTTGCTTGTGAAGTTGTATCTATGTTAGTGTTATTTAAGTAGATATTTTTTAAAATTTATTTTCAATTTGTTGGAAATATTTATTTTGATGTTTTTAGTATTTTTGATGTATTATATATATTTAAAAATCATATAAAAAATAATATAAAAAATTAATACGGGTGGGCCTAGCAAACAAGCCTAAATTTTTAGTTAGGCCCGACCCAACTCGGCCTATGAACATATCTAGTACTTACCATGCACGAATTTTTTACAATATGCTTTTCGAGAGATGAAAAGATTGATTTGAAAAGAATTTGACAAAACTCTAATGTAAATTTTAAAATTTTTATCTTTTACAACTTGAAATATAATGATATGTTTGGTAGAAGTATTTTTTTTTTACATATGTTTTAGCATATAAGTTAGCAGTAAAGTAATTCAATTGATAATATTTAGTCACTCCCATGATTTATTTTTAGCAATGAGAAAGAAAGTATTTTGCTTATTATGAAGAGGTCTTATATTTTCAAGAGTTTTAACTCATCATTTTAATTTCAAGTTTAAACTTGTACACTTTAAGCCTATGTACGTGCCATAATAACATCAAAATACAAATTCATACTCTTTACCTAGCCAGGTAATGTGATGGGACGAGCAGGTCTCGGACCACTTCTATCTTTCTTTTCGACTTCAACCTATGTGTTGAACTCTAATCCTAGTTGAACTCTTTCTAAATAAAAGAAAGCATGAGTCATTATTCTCAAACACTTGAATTCAAGAAAAATTGTAAAGAGAAAATTTTGAAATTATTTCAAAAATATTCTAGAAATATTATTGTTATTTACAACTTGACCCCAAAAGTTTAGATAAATTATGAAATTTCCCTATTGGTAATTTTGTGAAAAATTTTCTGATTCGAAGCGAGCCCACACTCGATAGACATGAGCTTGAGGATAGCATAGAAGACTACTTGGTCGAAACGTTCATCCTAGACAAATCTTTAAAGTATGATTTTGATTAAGTATTTATTTTAGATAACAAAACCAAGTTCTTGATTTTGATTTTTTTTTAAACTTTGGTTTTCTCTTAAACCTATTTTCCGTTATGTTTTCCGAACTCGATTTTCCAATAGTCCCAACAATGAGAAGCACTTGAATGACTGGGTGGCAGTCATGAGTTGAATTGCACCAGGCATTATGCCTTGTAATGTGCAAGTCTGCCTTTGGTAGGAAAATTGCATTGTAAGGGAAGCAAAGTTCCAAACACTGGACCTTAGGTACAACAACCATTGAATTCCCAACACTAAGTCACAACCCTTTAGTGGTAAGACCATGAAATTAGTGATGAAATGATTCCCTTGTGCTCTCCAATGAACTACTTGAACCCATCAACTATGGTGACTTTAAGCTTCTAAGAATGTTCTACAAGTAAACAAAGCCTTCTTATAAGCTTGGGATCCACAAAATTGTGAGTGCTACTTGAACCCACCAAAATGATAACCTAAGGGGCACCAATTTGAGCCACGATCCTTATGGTGTTGTGACCTTAAGATCATTGAATGGAATGTAAAGACAAAATAGGAGGGGAGAAGGTATCCCCCTCCTGCTTAGTGGATTGAAGATTTTCCTAGCAATCTTGGGAATCTTCAAATTGTAGACTCTTTACTTCACTATCACGATCTGATTAAGGATCCAACAACAATTGATACAATTAGGACTTCATGCACTTGTGACCAGGGGTGTACTTGACTGCACACCAAAAACATAAGCCTTTCTTCCTTCTATCTTCCATATCAGATTGTGATAGGGACTTAGTAAACCCCTTTTAACTAGTGGCAACTTAGGAATTCCTACTAGAAACAAGAGTGTGACTCATAGTAGTGTAGCTTGTGGAGTAGGGAACAAAGTTGGCAATCTAGGATACCCTCCACTCCTCACTAGAAATCATTTCTTCTGATTACTCAGTAAAATACCTTTAACTTGCCTAGCAATCAAGAAGCCTTATACGAATATTTTAAGCTTAAACAATTACAGGTACTGTCCAATCTCTATTTTCAATATACTAGTAAAGATTCTTAAGGCAAAAGTCTTAAGTAATTGAAGGTGGTTAAGGAGACTTACAAAAACATCGTGATATTGGTCTACCGAATCTTGTTGCTTGAAAAAGTCTCAAATTTTCCATGGGATGAAGGAAGGAACTAGAACCAAACCTTTCTTTTCGACTTTGAGCATAACTATCCCAAGTGAGTAAGTGAAATCCCTCTTGCTTCTGGGTATAGAAATGATGCCAGTCAAGGGCCTTCCCTTCTAAGTGTAACATGACAGTTTTCACTTTGGCACTGCTGATTACACCCTCAACCTTAAAGTATTACTCAAGTTTTGATCACCAACCTCGAAAATCTGTACCATCAAACCTTGTACATTTAAGTTTATAAGGTTGTAAGAGAGCTTCCAAGTGACTCATTCATGAAGGTGTTCCCATGCATCCTAAATCTACCATGGGAGAAAAAAATCATAACCAGGTGGAGAACCCTTCAGAATTCCTTTCCCTTTTTCCTGAGAAGACCCAGTGGCAGTAGCAGAAGAGGAATGACCCAAATATTGCTCAACAAGGACTGCAATTCAGACTAGATTTTGCCTTTGAATTCTTTCGTAAGCTCCTTCAAGCGTAAGTCAAGCTTAGCGTCCCAATGGGAAAGCTCAATCTAGAGTTGAACAACTTTCTGCTGAAGGTGGCCCATTTCCTTTTGAAGTCAGGTGGTCACTCCTTCACCAACCATGGAGGATCATTTAGCTCTGATACCTATGTTATAGAAGAGCTAAAGAGATGAGAGAAAAGTAATTGAGAGAGGGAAGATGAAGGAAGAGAATCGGGAGAGAAAAGAGAGGAAACAAAATTCTATTCCACTGAATGTAGAATTATTTCTCTCTATAACCATTTCACTTAAATGAGAAATAATGCAACAGTTACGAGGGTGGTTACTGTGATTGTTACTCGACAATTGTATCCTTCTTCCAATACGCAACGTTTCATTAATATAAGAAAACATAATAAAACACATCATTTCATTAATGGTTCGTTGAACCAAAACGCTGCACATTAGCAATGGTCTAAAAGCCTAGGGAAATAACATAAAAATAACAGAAACAAGAGTCAACATTTCCTTCCATAACAATTGAAAATCAAGATATTGCTAAGAAATGAATGAAAAATGGATCAAATGTTGAAAATGTGGATTAGCATTTTTTTTTCTCCAAGCTTTTCAGCTTTGGCTTTTCGAAGTTAACCCATTTAAGCTAACCACATCATCATTTTCTTTAATAATAGTATATCTAAAATAATTTGATTAGTTGAAATGAAAAACTTAACCACGTTCGTTAAATACTTAAAAATGTATCAATTTGACTTACGATTTTTAAATTTATAAATTAAGTAAAAAAAGGATTTAGATATCAAGTAGATAAAAATTTCTAAATTTAGATAACATGATATACAGGGTGGTACTAAGAGGGCTGATAGGAGTTCCAATCCTTAAAATATAATCTTTTATTTTTGATCCTATAAAATTTATAAGATTTTAATTTAATAAATAATAAAAATGTACTTTAATCTCTCTAAATATAATATTTTTTATTTAATATTTTAAAAAAATATAAAAATAAAACTATTAAAACTAATAAATTACATTTTAACTTTAATAAAAATATATAGTTTAATTTCGAACTTCCAAAGATAATATATAATAACCTTAGTTAAAACTAAAGGAAAAAAAGGGGAGAGAGAAGTAGAAAAAGCACGCGATTCTAGAGCGCGTGAGGAAAGTGCTGATGAAAAAGACGTTTGCAACAGTTCTGGCTGAGAGAAGATTTGCTTACAGAAAACAATTTATTACACCTCACCACAACACGACAAGAAAACAACCCAACAATATTATTCAATAAAATAATGAAACCCAGCTTAAAAACAACAGTGAGCTGAGCACTATTTTGAAGTAGCTGGAGCGACGCTGATGGCGGTGGTGGTTGTGGAGGAAGAGGAGAGATAACGCTGGTGAGCTACTAAACTAAACAGATAACTTTTTCTTTTCTTTTCAAAAAAGGGTTTTTTAGAAGATATGTAAACAATATTATCCAAGCTGATGTTTACTTTTTTGTTCTGTTTTTTTTTTTTAAAAATAATATAAAAAAAAAAGATCCAAAAGATAAAAGAGTGACCTTTGAGAAACAGAGAAAGTGTGAGAGGTGAAAAGGGGGAGACATGCACTAGATTCAAGCTTAGTAAAACATTGCTCACTCGTGTTATTTCTCTTTTACTTCATCAAAATCCCCAAGGCAATATTTTTTCTCCCTTTCCTTTTCTTTCTATTTACTTGGCTTTTGTTCTTCTGGGATTCTTTTACTTTTTTTTTTTGTTGTTGTTTAATCTAGTATTTCTTATCTATATATGTATCTTTCTGTACAGATTATATGCTTAGAAAGTTTTTGGTGTCTATAAAGTTATAGCCTTTGAATATGATTGGATTTGGTGCCTGAGATGGCGGGTTGGAATTCACTTCTTAGCTGATCAATGGGTTCTTTTTTTTTTTGTAAAGTTTCTCTTTTGGTGTTTTTGGTTCAACTTTGAGCTCTTTCTTTGGATACTTTGTTGCTGGATTTGCATGCATGGAAGGGCTTTTGGGTTTGAGGTTATGTATAACTGATTTGACCAAGAATCCATTTACCTTTCTCTGCCCTTATGTTCCCCCCCCCCCTTCCTATTATCCTTTTCTAAATCTTATTATTGGTGTAAACTTGATAATATTTGGTGTTCTTGTATCAAACAATTCAATGTTAGGCACCTGCTATTTCGTTTTCCTTATTTACGCTTATGATTTAAAGTTGCTTCGTTGTGAAATTGTTTCCATGCTGAGTGAGGTTCTATTACCTCAAGACAAGATTTGTTCTAGATTTGTGGTCTAATTAATCAATTTGAATGGCATGAGTAACTGTAACTTCAGATGATGAACTGCAATGGAGTGTATGGAACTCATGAAAATTTTTTTTATGGTTCTATGGATGTGTTAGAGAATCCTAGTGAGCCTTCTTTTCACCACTTCATATTTTATATCTGAATTTAGCAGTATAACATGATTGCTTTTAAGGTCAAATTGCTCTCTATACTTGTTCCTCTCTATCTGTTAAAGTCGAATTAAGTTGGTTATATAAATTTTCCTATACCTCATGAAAGAAGCATTTTGATCATTTCTTTCTTTCTTTTCTAATTTAAATATCTAGCAAGCACAATGACAATTTGTGGTTTGATGCTAGGTCACTGAATCATACAGATTTAACAAATAGAGCAAAGATTTCGTGTCAACATTTTCATAGATCCTTTTGTGCTTCCTCATAAGTTGAGATATCTTGGAACAGTAGTTTACAACAATGCAAAATAAAAAGGATTCTGCTGTCAGTTCTCATTCAATGAGCACCTATGTTGTTGGCTGCTCATCTTGGGAAAACTCAACTGAATCTCATGTTCAGCACTCAAGCATTTCTGAAAATTTAAGCTTGAAGATGGGACTTCTGCCTCAATACTTGAATAACAACAAGCAGCTAAGTTTTCAATTCCAAGACCAGGACTCATCATCAACTCAATCAAGTTGTCAATCTTATCCTGAAGTGGCTAGTGCTGCTGATAGCAATCTTTATGAGCAAAGTTTAATTTCAGCATCATCAGGTCTTTATATTTTCCCCAGTAACCTGAAGTAGCATTTTTGGATAATGATTCAATCCTTGTGATATTTTTTCCTTAATCTATGTTTCTTTTGCTTAGCAAGTATCTTAGATTTTATGTGCATGTTCGGATGGACTGACTTCTCTTATATTCTGACTAAATCGAGTAAAATAGAACAAGGGAGTTGCAAGCCTATATGCAAAAGGAACTTTCAGGTTCCACTGTGCTACCTGGCTGTAGATGTTAATATACTGCTACATTTGTGGCAGAGCTTCCCTTAACACAATATTACTAATTCATATGTTAAAAGTAACGGGATCTTTTTCCTCTCTTGTCACTGGGTATATCTAATTAGCTGTTCTTAAATTTGCTTAGGAGGTAATGAAATGCATGGGAAGCTTGTTGGAGATCATACTAAATTAGCCGCCTCAATGGGAACTCAGGAATGTGTCCTCCCTCCTTCACAAGTTGACTATAGCAAATCGATTGTAAGTTATTAGTTAACTACTCATGTGGTTTGGCTGCTATGTGTTGTACATTGTATCATAGGCTTAGATATCATTTTCTATGCCGCAGGCTCATATTCCACTTCATTATGCTGATCCGTATTTTGGTGGTGTGGTAGCTTCTGCTTACACACCGCAAGCTATGGTAAGAATCTTTTTGTGTTCATTAGGTTCCCCGTTCTTACACCGCATTTATGTCTGTTTGATGGCAGGCACTTCGCTTTGGCATAACATCAATCCATAGAAAAGAGTATTGTTGCTTTTAAATCTTATTGAACACCATAAGTGATATCTTCAGGAGTCACTTATACCTTTCCTTGTGATTATTGTAAAGATAGTCTGCACTTTGAGGAATCTCGTAAGAGAAAGGTAGTTGAAAGAACCTAGACATGGATACCATATTTTAGATCTAGTCTTCAGTTACTGTAAATGTAACCTTGTTGCTGTAGATATGAATTCGACATCATAGGTCAGGAAAATCTATTTAAGGCACGCAACTTGTTATGTGTGAGGCAAAAATGTGTCTTCTTTGTTATCCATTTGTGAGATATTTGTCATTGGCTCATTGCATTGCTAGCAGATTCATCATCAGCGTACAATGGCTATGCTCCCTGCTCGTGTTCCATTGCCTCTGGAGCTTACGCAAGATGAACCTATCTATGTTAATGCAAAGCAATATCAGGCTATTCTCAGGCGAAGACAATATCGTGCGAAGCTTGAGGCTCAGAACAAACTCATCAAAGTTCGAAAGGTGTGTTTCTTCAAGTTTTTCCTTCTTGCTGCACGTGAACTGCAACTTCGCCTAGGATGGTAGTCTGGCTAATTGGCTTACAAAGATATTACGTCGGAAGTTCTTTTTATAAATGTTTGCAGCCATATCTGCATGAGTCTCGACATCTTCATGCTTTAAAAAGGGCTAGAGGAAACGGTGGGCGATTTCTCAACACAAAGAAGCTCCAAGAATCGAAGGGTATTACTACAAGCAATGGACTGGATACGTACTTCTCCAAATCAGAAGTTCATCAGCTGGAAAATTACAAAGATGCTGCTTCCACTGCCTCTTGCTCCGACGTCACAACTGCTTCCAACAGTGATGAAATATTCCAGCAGCCTGATTTCAGGTTCTCTACCTATTCTTCTCACATTGGTGGACCCATGCCTGGTCATACTGGCGATATGCAAGGTGGTGGGAACCTCCATCATCGTCTCTGTGGATAGATGGTTAATGAATCCTCATCCGAGCAGTCCTGTATTTGGTGCTCCACTGAAAAATGGTGACTGCTTTGTTCCCATGGGAAGTCATCCTTGGCTCTGTTTAATTTGCTGTTTAGTTTACTTTTATTATCAGACCGTTTCAAAACCATGGACATGGATCAGTTATGTCTTTACAAGAACTTGTAGCCTGCTGTTTTTTTTACTGTTATGTTTTCGTTCTGAAGACATTTAATGAATTTGTGATTAGTGGTATTATTAAGAACATAAGATAAAATGCATGGCTGGACAATCAGATCATACGTTTTCAATTCCTAGATACGCCAAATCTGCTGTAAAAGTATTAGCGTCGTGGGTGGGGGCGGCACTTGTGATTTCAACAAATCAAATTTTTACTCTTGATTTTCAGTTTTTTTAATTGAATTTAAATTTTTTTAAGAGTAAAAATTTAATTTTTTATTCTTCTATTGAAAAAAGGAATCACCGTTTATACATTTCAAAATTCTAAAATGTATAAATTAATTTTTGTTAAATTTTATAGTTAAAGGATAATGTGGTATTTTAATTTAAATAGTTAATTATTAATTTCGTCTTTAAATTATAGTTAAAATATTATTTTTATTTTTTAAATTTTTTCTCAACAATAACTCTAATTATTTAAATTTTTTTATTTAAAAATTGGAATTGGTCCATCATTTTCATGTCAATAGATAAATTTTAATGATTTTTTTTTTTACTTTTAGAATCTTAAAAAAAATTAAATGATATTTTAATTATAGTTTAGGGACTAAAATAGTAATTATCATTTAAATTAATGTGTCATGTCATCATTTAACAAATAAAATTTATCGGAATGTATAATGGTTAATTTATCCATTTTTCGATAGAGAGATTGAAATGTAATTTGCCTCTATCGCAAACCGGTCCGAATTTGCAAAAAAAAAAAAAAACTATTTTTTGTTGCAGCTTTTTACTATTTTACTATTATTTTATTGTTATTTTCTCACTGTTTTGCTATTATTTCACTATTATGTTGTTATTATTTTATTGTTATTATTTGAATATTGTATAACTCTTATTTTATTATTAATTTTGTTACTATTTTAGAGATATTTGCTTGTTAAGTTACACTTATATAATGTTATTTGAGTATACATGTTTTTTTAAAAATTTATTTTCAATTTATTGAAAAATATTTATTTTAATATTTTTAGTATTTTTGATATATTATATATTTTTAAAAAAAATATAAAATTGCGGGCTGGGTCGAACCCGTGTTTTAGCATTTTTATCTGAGTCAGACTTAAATAAAATTTTAAATCTATTTTTCAAGTCGGGCCCAAACTTAAAAAATAGGCCTAAGCTTTAGTTGAACCCTATCTGACTTGACTTATGGACACTTGTAATCTTTACTCGGATGGCTTTCATAGAGTTGTATGTCTTGGATTAAATAACATTTGATGAACTTTGACATTTTTTTCAAACTTTTTTAATTCACATTAATGTTGAAAATTGAAATTTTTTCTCAATTTTTATCTTGCCGGATAAAGTGACTATCTAATATTATAACTATCATCTTAAAATTTAATTTTTTATATAAAAAAATATATTAAGTGATGATAAGACAATTTCAAAATGCCACGCCATCACATAGACCAAAAATAACTAAAAGAAAAATCAAACATCAAGCTAAAAATAATTTATCAAATTGGAGGACAAAATGTTACTTTATCCCTTAAAATGAATGAAGATATAATGGAAAAATTGTTCTATAAACCCTTCCCACTATGTTTCTTATAAGCACAACTAATTATATCTATCCATATTCATGGACAAAAATAAACTAAAACCCTACTTTGTATAAAAGAACGCTACTGAGTATTGCTTGCCGGCAAACCTGTGTAGTGCATTCATATTCATTGAAAATCTGCATTTTTGATAAAAAATTATAAATGCAGTACTGGATTTGATCAAAGATTGATAGAGAGTATCAAATCTCCCCTTTTCTTTCGCCATTTGAGTCTTAAAGCAATTAATACTTAAACAAGAAAATATCATCAAATTTTTTTTTTCTTGGAAGTGGCTGCAAATTTGCATCACTATGCCTGCACATGAAACTTTTCTTGTTTGATCAGAATTTGACCGAAATTTCACTGGACTTGATTGATTTTGTTTTTGAGCGATCCTCGTTCTTAATTGATTATCCCACAACATTCTCGTTTCTCTTCCCCAAGTTTGCTTAATGACTCTCTGTTCCTCACTTCTTTAGATCTTGTTGAAGATATTAAATATCTTTTGCCTTCGCCGTCATCATCATCTATTCTATCTATTATAGATAAAGATATGAAGACTTTGATTTTCTTGAATCTTGAAAATGGTTAGTTTGAATTTTCTTGTTTTTGAATAGCGGAGATTTTGGGTTCAAAAGTTTCAGACAATTGCTTTTTCCAATTTTAATTGGGATTGATATAGGGAAAATGGAATTTTTTAGATCTCAAGTAGAAATAAATGCTGATGTGTAAATTAATTAGATTGGATGGTGGATATTATATCAATTATTAAAATAAAAATAAAAATATTGATGTAGTATTAAATTATTAAAAAAATATAAATAATTTTGACGTCTCTATTTCATATAATTAGGGGTATTGATCTGAAGGCTAACCCCACTGTCTGTAGGGCTGGATTCAGTTGAAGATCCTGCTGCTGCTGACTGAGTTACCTCGAGGTTTAGGCGTTTTATTTGTTTGGACTTTGTTTACCCTTCTAATTTATTTCTTCTGCTTTCTTCACTTTGCTCCTACTTAATTTATTTCTCTAATCAATGTTTCAAAAACAAACCAGAAGATGACGTGTCTCTCGCAAGCCTCCACGTCATCAGTCGGACTCAACACCCTTCTCTCAAATATAGTTAACCCGACCACCAAACCCAGATTCAAATCCGCTCTAACATGAAACCATGCCCCCACTCTATCCCTCTCCGCTCGGCAGCCATCAAACTACAAAACAAAACAAAACAAATCATTAATTAATTAATGTAAAAACATAATATAAAAAAAAAAAAAAAACAATGGCTTCTCGTTTTCGCTCATAGCAAAAGAAAGAAAGAAACTTTCTTTTTTCTTTTTTGGGTCTTCGAACAGAGAAAGAGAGAAATGGAAGGAGGAGGAGCTCAGTATAATCCTCGCACAGTTGAAGAAGTTTTTAGGGATTTCAAAGGACGAAGAGCTGGCATGATCAAGGCTCTCACCACAGGTTTTCTTCTGTTTGTTTCCTCAGAAAAATAAAAAACACTCAAATTTAGAAACTGAAAGCTACTGTTTTTTTTTTTTTTTATTTCTCCTTGACACCTCCGTTTGAATTTTGAAAATTTTAATCTTTTTAATCAGATTAACAATTAAAAGTAAATGTTGTTTTGGGTTTCAATCCTTTTTGTTCTTCGATTTCCTTAAAAAACGCGGTTGTGTTGCTTTCTGTTTTATTCTTTTAGTGTTTCTTTGTTCTTTTTGCTGTTTTATTTTTTCCTGTTCTGTTTGGCTGGCGAGAAATTGTAGAGGAGAGAGAATTTTTTCCTTCCAATTTTCCTTCTTTTTTTTTCCGTTCTTTAATCTATAAATTTGAATATATATTTTTTTCTATTATTGACTTGCTTAAATTTATAATATATATTGTAGGTTTTAGAAATGTAAATAGAATGTAAAAGTAAGCTTTTAATGGTATATCTTACTATTATTATTTTGAGATTCTTTTTTCTTTAAGAAGCAAATTGATTATAATGCTTGCACTTTTAGTTTGGAATCAATTAGTGCAAATTTAGCTCAAAGTAATTGAACTTTTATCATAAATGAGTTTGCATTTTATTGGATTTTCAATTTTACATATTGCTTCATCTGATTAAATGATCACTGAGAAAATGTTGAAAAGGATAAATGTAATATTCATTGTTAGTCAAAATCCAATATTTAGCATATATTATTATCAAAACAATATTAAAATAATAGGCATTTGGTTTTAAGATTGTTATTTTAGGCTGAACACTTTTCCACTTGAATCAGCTCTGAAATGTTCAGCAGAAAATAACGTAAATTTATGTGTGAATTTAGTGCTGCTTGTTTTGGTTTTATCTAACTGATAAATTTGTCTTCTGTTTCTCATTCGAAGAGAAAAAGTATTTCTAAGTTATGTTGTTTGTAATAATCTTTATGAGATCTATTTGTTCGCTTAAAAGGTTTGGTTCTGTCATGTTGCAGATGTTGAAGAATTTTATCAGCAGTGTGATCCTGGTAAAGCTTCCTTCTTTTTTGTTTGTTTCGCTTTGAAGTTAATTTGTTAGACATACGTAAAATATTTTGTTTTACTTTTCTTTTTGGGTGTAATGCGTATAAAGTTGGTCTCAATCTTTTGTAAATGTATTGAGAATTGTGGCATGTCTCATTCACAAGCTGCCGATACCAAATTGATGCATTTCATTGTTGGAGGCTCCATGTGTTTCTAGGATTTTGATAGGACCTGCTGATAGTGGTCTTTAAAGCTTTATAGCTATTACCTTTGCTTTATGATACATGGAGTGCAGAGTGTGGTGCTGATATGCTTAATTTGTGAACCAAACTCTTGGGCATTCGGTCATTTAGTTAATACTGCTTCATTGAACTGCGTCTTGAGCCTCCTCTCTGTACTTTTTCATTTTTTTTTTTCACTTTGAATATTCAAATATGAATTATAATTTAAAGTGGAGATGGTAAAGCTAGTTGTGCTTGATTGTGGGGTCCATTGTAGATTTTACTGTACATAGAGGTAGGTTCTTGTTTCTTATTCAACCAAAGGTGGCTTTATGGGGTAACATTTTTGCTACCCAACCATTTAGTCTAGCTGCCTTTGCTATTATTGCTAGTTTTTGCAAGTTTCTTGATTTGCATCCATGTTCTCTTCATGAGCTATGTTATTTTATTTGCAGAGAAAGAGAACCTGTGTTTGTATGGCTTCCCAAGTGAACAATGGGAAGTCAATTTACCTGCTGAAGAGGTCCCTCCAGAACTACCAGAGCCTGCCTTGGGTATTAACTTTGCAAGAGATGGCATGCAAGAAAAGGATTGGCTATCTTTAGTTGCTGTCCACAGCGACGCATGGCTACTTTCTGTTGCCTTCTATTTTGGTGCAAGATTTGGATTTGATAAAGCTGACAGGTATGTTAACTGATGCAAAATTTTACTCTTGGGCATGTTCTTACTTGAAGAAAAAGCAAGTTAGAGATTGACCAATAGCCTTTTTCGATTTTCCCTTTTCCTTTTCTCCGCGTATCTTTCTGTCTGACTACAGAACCAAGTTCTGTATTGTCTGATTAAGTGGAATGATTTGCTATGATTTGATCAATTGAACGAGACATATGTGTGTGACTTGCAATGTGTCATTCTTAAGCTGGAAGCCATTAGTTTGAGACATTGAAAAACAAGTAATAATTTGTTATATATATTACTTTCCAATTAAATGCACATTATGGGCTTTAAGCTATTAAAATTGCTTGCGTAGTTAATGCTAACGGCATTGAGGTCTAATCCCTCTGTTGTATTGTAACTTAGTTTTGGCAGGCTCGGGTCCACTAGGAAATCTTTCACCAATATTTATTCTGTTCATTCATTGGATTATTAAATGTCTCCTTCGATACAGGAAACGGCTTTTCAACATGATTAATGATCTTCCAACAATATTTGAAGTTGTAACCGGTGGTGTTGCCAAGAAACAAACAAAAGAGAAGTCATTGGTTTCAAATCATAGTAGCAACAAATCAAAATCCAACTCAAAAGCGGTAAAAAGGACTTTCCGTACATAAATCGTGTTGTTCAGTATGGTATTGATACTTTTAATGAATATATAAGTGGCAGCTATCCAGGATTGCCTTAGTGATGAGTCGCTTATTATAATTAATGTTTTGTAGTCAAAAAGTTTTCTCTTCGGTACTTTATTTATTTGTTTTGCTGTTGGATTTGTTCTGATCAGCGGGAATCTCAGGCGAAGCATTCAAAAGCATCACAGCCAAAAGACGAAGAGCAAGGGTTGGACGAGGAAGATGAAGACGAGCATGGAGAGACCTTGTGTGGGGCTTGTGGTGAGAACTATGCCTCGGATGAGTTCTGGATTTGTTGTGATGCATGTGAGAAGTGGTTCCATGGGAAGTGTGTGAAGATCACTCCTGCTAGAGCCGAGCACATTAAGCAGTACAAATGCCCGTCGTGCAGCAACAAGAGAGCTCGCCCTTGATGATGTCGTAAAAATGTACTCTCTCTCTCTCTGTCTATTCGTACTTTTAGTCTTGGTGTAGTCTGCTAACTGTGGTATTAGTTTGTGTCTTGTATGAATTAGAATAGTGCAGCATATGAATTGGTGACTTTGGTTGGTGGTAGGAAATCTGTGTTTTCAAATGCTATTTATTGTAGTTCAGTATATGATTAAATTCCCTTGTGAAGCATTGGGAAATATCTTTCTTTTGAATAGGGAATTGAATTTGAAACTGTGTTATGTTTTTAAGGTTTTCATCTTTTCCAAGCTGACTGTAATGTTAGCTTCATTATTTATCTGATGATGGAGGTGTGCTCTGCTCACAAACATTCACGTTTCCTGCTATTTATTTTTCCTAAATATGGAACTTCTCTCCCTACAAAATGGTCATTAAAGTTAAGGAAGATGACTTAATTCAATTTCACCTACTCATATGGTAATTTTATCAAAGTAAATTTTAAATATTCACATGTTTAATTTAGATCATAGTGAAAAATCATTAAAAAATAATAATAATATAATTTATTTTTAAAAATCATTAAATATATAATAATTATTTTTTAATATGATAATTTGATTCACTGTTACTAAGAACAATACGTTGGATATAAATTCTTTTAAAAAAATAAATAGTTCAGATATTTCCTTATTTCTAGTTTTTAGCTCATAGTCTAATATTGAAAATAATCAATGCAGCATTAGAAATATTAACTAATATTAGCAATATTTAATTAAAATAATTTTTATATATTTGCGAACCATCTAAGATTAAAATAATTCAATCTTTATTTCAAAAAGCAATTTTTTTTAATTTGTAATGTTTAATTGATAATATGGTTAAAAATTAAAACATAATATAAGTTTAATTTTAAAAATATGATAATTGATATTAGCCCATTAAAATTTATGTAAAAAATTATATTAAAATTAAAATTAAAAACTTTGAAAATAAAGTTTATACATAGAAAATAAATTCTCTACTTTTTGACAGAATAACAATATCTCAAACTTGTATAAAACGCATCTAAATAGCTCTACCAGTGTTATTTGTTTATAGGGAGAAATAAGAGAATCTTGGTTGAATTAGTAAAATACAAATAATATTTATATAATAGAAAAATAGTCTTCTAGTCTAAATAGAAGGGGGCAGCACACCCAATTATATGTGTTTCTTAGACTTTTAACCTAACACTTTATAGTTTAATCTAAGTCTGTAACACCCCACTCAACTAGTTCGCCGGATCCGGGTGCGAGCATCACAACAAAACTGGGCTATCGATTAAACTGAGACCTCGCTAAGTCAAAAGCAAATTGTATTACCTATTTATAATAACTTACAAAAAAGTCTAAATTTAATACAAAGTTCATTGTTTAAACTCCGGATTCTGAGGAATTTAAACAAATACAACATGACAGCCCCATTGGCAAAGCTCCTAAAGGTATCCCCCTTCCTATGTGTATGACTCTATTTTAATGATAAATCATTGATTTCAAGACGATCTTAGCCCCTTCCACGAGTTCTTCATTCCGCATTTCCTGCATAACATATGTCAAACCATGTAAGTTTAAAACATACCTCACCTTGCCTGGGTTCAAATAAATAATAAAATATATAACAATTCCCTGCTCGTTGAAACATTTCTCTTAAACCATTGTAGTGGACTTTATCTTATTCCCAATCTTATCCATCGACAGATAGATCGTTAAACGATTTCCTTTCGGCCATTCTCTCAACATTTGTTTGGCCTTGATAGATTCTTTGAATGTCTTGCCACCTCTGTGGACTTTATCCTTTCTTTTATTCACTTTTTTTTATCCACTTATCCTTAATGTGGATTTCTTCTTCTCACCATTATGGCCTATTAAAGCAGCCTTTCGCCTTATCCTTCTAAAGACTTTTGGAGGTTATGCTAAACTTATTTAGTTCATGACAGACTCTTTCCTTATCTTAATCATAGTCCCGCAGAACTCATTGATTTCCCTTTCGTTGAGGTGACTAATGGGATCTCTCGCCGCTTTGTGGACTATGTCCTGTTTAGAATAAATAGAGGTCAGATTATTTCTTCGTAATCTGCTTCAGTCGTATGACCTTACCCTTAAGCGTAACATGCCTTTCTGCTACGACTTACTATGACCCTCAGTACTCAGCCAACTATCACTAAGTGGCCTATCTGGGTTCATGGTTTCTATTCCATTCGGCATCTCCGGCTAACTAGCCGTTTGGCTGATACTTCCTCTATGGTTTTCCCTTAAAGAGGAATAGTTTTAGCAGACATACCTATAATTGATGTTATCTCTCATAATACTTTTCTATCCTGGGTTTTCATCTGACCCCTCTTATTCCAAGACCCTTTTTGCTGAGGTGCTTGCATTCCTTACTTTAACTTACCAGTTTCACTAAGCATTTCTTAACGGTTCCTAACGGCAGATCCTTACTACGATCCTCCAATTACTCATTCTTTCAGCTTATTTATACATCAAGCACAATTGGCTCAGTAGTTCACATGACTGATTACTGTCGAGCTACTGCCTTTTTTCCTTTTTGGCTTCCCTGATAACTGTTTTGGTGGACTACTTCCCCTTTCTACTTTATTTTTCTTTATTCAACTGATTTCCGAGATAGTTCGTTGGCTTGCCATCGTTGCCGTTACTTACTTTTTCTTCCAACTCTTCTTTCTTACCTGTAGGATTTCCCCATAGCTCCTATAGTCTTACGCATTAGGACTCCATGTTTATCGTCTTGGTAGACTGCCCCGTATTAAGTGTCTCGACAGACTAACCCATGTTTAATGTCCCGTTGAAATATATCGTGTTTAATGTCCCATTGAACTATCTTGTGTTTAATGTCTTGTTGAACTATTCCGTGTTTAACGTCTCATCGGACTTCCCATGTTTAATGTCTTGTTGGATTATCCTGTGTTTAACGTCCAGTCAGGCTATCAAAGGATGTCATAATGTCTTTCAGCCATGGTCCTACTTATTGATATCATAATGCCATAACATCTTTCAGCTATGGTCTTACTCATCCTTATCATGATTCCATAGCATCTTTTAGTTATGTTCTTACTCATTTTAGGCATATAGCCACCCATCGGTCCTATGGCCTAGCCATGATTTTTACTCTTCCCTTATCCTTCTATCCATTCCTCTATTTCACCATCCTATACTTTGATGCTCGAACACCGCAATGTCCCCTTTACAAGGCCCGGAGCTTCACTCATCACGAGTGCACACAACAACACCATATGGCGGTATCTAACAGAATCATCCCATTTTCCCTTCCTAACTTCGCCTAAATCCGACAGTTTTTCCCTTATATGCATTACATGCATTTTCTGGATACAGTACCGTAAAATTCTAGCTAATTCAAGCACATTGAACTAGACTGACGGATACTATTAACCTCATGCAACCTTACAACATACTTATCATTTCAAGGGTTAAGTGTAGAAACTCACTTGATGCTTCTTCTCCTTATTCGCTTAGCTTTCATTGTTCGCTTAGCTTTCCCGAACTCCGAAGCTTCCATTCTCCTAATGGCAACTTACTGAATTCCCTATTTTCTTCGACTTAAATCTCATGATCATCACCCCATGCAAAGTTTCTAAGGTTATCTCTCCTTCGGAATAATCAAGGAAGAATATGAATTCATAGAACCAAATGAACAGAGAAATGAGTCATGTTCGCAAATAATGCTACATACTGCAAAAGTCGTATACTCAACGCACCAACTTTCAGTTCCATATCTATTTGAACTCAAGTTTTTACTTACATCAAAGAAAACGAGTCACACATATATAGTTCATCATCCACTTAAAATTAAGGTATACCATACTATGAGCGTTACAAATGAATAAATCCGTAAACAAATTTAGAATCTATTCTACTTGGGTGTTGTCTAATGTACTGTTAATTCTGCTAGTCACATCCATGACTTTACCTTCTGAGATTCATTCGCTCTAATGCTTAAGACAAAACATCTCCCAAATTGGACTTGATAAGCAGTATATTAGTCTGTAAATTGATTTGCTCATTTTTTATTAGACTAAAGAAATGTTTAGATTCATCTACTAATACATGTTGTCTTTCCATACGGTCTAACCACGTAATATCACTCAGTATTAGTTAAATGTTATATAACCAGTAAGCTAATACTTGCTTCCATTTTGCTTTGCATACAAAAAACCAGTGAGGAAAAAATATGAAGAGTATTAATATAATTAATGGATATTATTATTAAACCAATTTATTCAAAAAATACAAATGTATATAGACGAAAATATTACACTTAGGACACCGTATCTAATAGGGTTTATGTTGCAATTGATAAGCTGTAAAAGTAACATATTTTTAATCCCATTCTTAATGCTTTTTGGATGATTAATTATGTAAATTAGTGAATTTGATGCTCCTAATCCTTTAAATTCATGTTTCTATACTTAGGAGAGCACTTGAGAGGGAAAGGAGCGAAAAACAAGCCAAAATCAGACAAATAGAGCTGTTTCCAAGATCCACATAGGCTGGCCACACGCCCATGTGCCAGCCCGTGTTGATATCGCACCCTGCTTCCCAAATACGCGGAAAAACTCAATTTTTAGGCTTTCCGAGTATTCTAAAGTCTATAAATACCAATTAGAAGAAGATCTAAGGGGAACTTAGAGAAGATCGAAGATCTCTATTTAATTTCTTTCGAAGTTTTATTGAGTTTCTTTATGTCTTATGGTTATTCTGACTTTGAGATGTTTTCATTCAAGATTATGAACTGAATTCCTTAGATACCTAGGGAAGATGAAACCTATGATGAATTTTATTATTTGATTTCTAATTTACGTGATAAATACTTGATTTTTATTCTCAATTATGTATGCTTATTTCTGTTTTAATATATTTGAAATTTTAATTCAAGTTTAATGTGCTTATTTCAGTGGAGCAAAAGCCCCTATTTAAGAGTAGGTCTAGCATAATTGAGCGGAGTTGCATGCAATCCTAGAAATAGGATGACATAAATCTACCGGATTATAGTCAAATCTAGTAGGGGAATCCATAGATCGAGTTAATGTGACAATAGGGGTTTTAATTAGAAAGAGATTTCAAATAATCAACTTAGAGTCAATTGTTCTTACTCTCGAAAATAGATATTAACATAATTTAGGGATTTCTACGGATCAAGACACAAGTGAATAAATCGTTTAATTCAGATTCATAATAATAGGTGAAATCTAGGTGGATTCTTTCCTGGGTATTATCTATCTCTTTGGTTATCTTCGATTATTTTCCTATTTCATTATCTGTTGCGTTCTTAGTTAGATTAGTTTAGTAATTTTAGATTAAAAACAATCACTCCAATTTGTTGGCTAAATAATAGGAAAACGATAATTACTAGTACTTTTAGTCCTCGTGGATATTATATTCCCTACTCACCTTAACTATACTATTGTTTGATAGGTGCGCTTGCCTTAGTTGTATTTATAATTAGTTTAGTGACCATCAATAATTCTCCCTTGCACAAATAATATTTTTCTTTTCTTATCACATATCATATTTTTATGTGTCAACAAAATAAAAACTTAAATCCTTATAATATATAATAAAGTTTGTATACCCTATGATGCATAGGTCAAATATACGATATGTATTGTTTTCAAGTTACAATAATATTAAAGTATTGTATACTTTGAAGAATTGTTTTTCAAAAAAATGATTTTCAAAAAAAAAAAAAATTGGATTTCATAGTTCTAACAAATTTATTCCAATTCCAACATTAAAACTATTTCTTGAGAACAGATAATTTAAAATCATAAAAACACAATGTAATAGAAAATTTATTTAAAAATATTTTTAAGATAATTATGATAATGTGTTCATTAATAAACTATGTAAAAAAATATGTTATTATAATCATTATATAATTGGTCTTTAATTATACTCTAACACTCTCAACAAGAGTTATTCTCAAATGATTGATGGCAGCTATTCTATAACTAGAGTCCTATTCCGAACATTGTTATTCAAAATATAGTTATTCTCAAATAATGATTGTTCTAAACAACAACTATTCTTAATAAGGATTATTCTTTCTGAAGAGAAATTAAGTAAAATAATGCTGCTATTTATTTCGAGTTAACTCTATTATTATCAGGGGCGAAACCAGGGGGGTTGGCATGGCCCAGCCCCCCTAAAATATAAAATTGCTATTTAGGCCTTAAGAATTTTTTAAAAATTTTAAATTAATAAAAGTAAATTGCACTTTGGCCCCCCAAAATTATAAAAATTTAATTTAATCCTTTACAAATTATAAAGATATAAACTATATAAAATTAAAATTTTATCCGCCCCTAAAAATTTGTTCTGGCTTCGCCCCTGATTATTATTATTATTATCCTTAAAAATATAATTTTTTGAAATATAAGATTTATCTTTGAAAGAGAAAATATTAATAATCAAAATTATTGCCACTATTGTTATGACAACAACTAACAAGAACATAAATTTTAACATAATTCTCTGTGGGAGGGATTACGAGGAATATATATTTGAGAATGATTCATTTATACCAGAATAAAATTAAAATACTTTTATATTTTTTATAATTTTTTATATAATTAATATTTTAGAGATTTAATAGTCATATTTCATGTTTCATTCATATTGATCATACATGTTAAATTTGGCATAAATTTAAAATTTTTAACTATTTATTTTATGTAAATTTTTTTTTCAACCGTTTAATAAATATGAATATATACACTTTTTTACATCAATATAATAGAGATATCGGATCGGTTAAAAATTTACATGCATAACAAATATAATTATATCAATAAATTTAAAAATTAAATTATTAAAATATTAAACATATAAAAAATTATTGTAAAATATAAAATTATTCTAGTTTTACACGTCTCCCCCATATATATTAAACTTTCACCAAGTTATAAAAGCATTCTTTATGACAAGTTGGGTACTTGTGGATGGCCTAATAATTATGCGGTGGGTGGTCTGCCATAATCTTGGATTTCTTACATATTATTAGATCCTAGTTATGTGCCTATACCCTATGTTACAACCTATACTCCCCTACTCCTTTTGGCAGCCAACCAAAAGGAAAACCTGTTTCACTCAACATGCCATCTGCTTTCGATTAACATAAACAACAAATATATATATGAAAGGTTAAATCTTGAAACATTATTACTATTTAAGTTAATTAATTAAATTTTAAAATTTTTAATAATGTATCATCGTTTAATACTCTGTGAAATATAAATTACAAAAGAAGGGGTTGATTTATTAAATAAGCAGACCCAGAAGACTAGCCACCCTGTCCAACAATATATTGTTTGCCATTCTCCCTTATGGGGTCTTTGCCAGCTTATCACACTTGGATGCCTACTTTCCTACATTTAACTTCCACTTCAACCTTTATAAAATCCCTTGTAATTTACTCCCATTCTCACGGCCTTCCAATGCCCTTAACATCAATGTTCCCTAATCCACTGAGATTTGAGTGAATATGTGTTTTCATCACTCTCTTTGTTATGGCAAAAAAAGGAGGAGAGAGGGTAAGCCATGCTGGAGAAGCAGGGCACATGCTAAATCTATTAGGCAAAAATATTGTCTTTTATTTTGCATGTGCCTTGGCTCTCCATCTTGGAAACTCTCCGTTTATTAACCACAAAGACTGCAAAACATCATTACAATTGTTTTGTTTGATGTTTATTTGTTAGATGTTTGTTTTAATGTCATGTTGGTTATGTTTTCACTTGCAATTTTCTAACACTACTGGCTTGCCTTATGATGCAAACACCACGCATGCATGGAGCAGTCCCTTCAGTGCAAAAGGTTTGTTGCAGGCTTAAATGTTAAAAAAGGTAAACAATCATGGTTGAAGTAAAGCTTCAATGAGTTTATTGTTATACACAAATGGCTGACTTAGATTCATATATTTGCTGACAAAACAAACCAGAAACTTAAATATATGCCCTCAAACTGTTAAGTTATTACAAACATTAGGTGACTAAAACGTTGTAAGACAACGGACTTTCATGGTGAATCAACTACGATCAAGGTCGATTCTCTAGAGCTGAAGCTGCTGAGTCCACATGGCTAAGCAAACAAGCATAAACTTTTTGATTCAAACGTTCAACAGTTTCCATCATTCCATTGTTATCTGCGTTTAAATTGTTTTTTACTTTACCTAACCATTCATTTGCAAATTTGAGTTGTGACAATGTGACAGCAATATGGTTGTCCTGTTCCGTCAATCGTGCTGTGCTGATTTTCCCTTTCTTCTCCTGAGCACCGATCCGGAATCCAACATCCAATGCCACCTCTAAGAATTTCAAAAACCAAGTTCTTGTTTCATGCAGCAAGGTTTCCCTCAGTTCTTTTCTCTCTTTGGCACCATCTCCTTTGGCCCATTCTAGCTTCTCAGCTCCACTCAACTGTACTGAAGACCTTGTGGACATACTTTTGTCATGGATTAGACCTTTCCTCTTGTTAGACTTTTCTGTGTCTACCACAGATGGAAGATTAGGTAACTGATGGTGTTTATCTTTATGTGATGCAACACTTGGCTGGTCAATTAGCTGTTGGAGGGTGAAGAACTTGGTGAGTGTGAGGTGTGGGTTCTCAGGTGAGGCAGAGGAGCATAGATCAGAAAACATGCTGGAACAAGATATAAATCATTGTTACATACACACATATATATATATATATATATAAAGCATTCAATTCTCCATGTTTTCTTATTGAGTAATAGGAACAAAATATTGCTCTAGAGAATACTTACCTAAGACATTTGACAAGATTTGCTGCCATAGATGCCTCCCTTTGAGCATCTGCTGCAACCAAAGAAGCTAAATTTCTTCTTCTAAGCATTCCCTTGTAAAAATGTTAATCAAAGATGAAAATATAAGAACTATGCTTTTTTATAGAATTTTTGTTCACTTCACTGATCTGTAGAATTCATCACTGTCTTACAAGTTAATCGAAAAGTAATGGAAGAAATGGGATAAATATAATGTAATGCGCATTAACCATTAAAAAACATTTCAGGATTGATGTATATATACCTTTCCTGGCTTCAAAAGACTAGCAGGCAGAGAGTTCCATGAACCTGTTTCTGGCAAACTATTCTTTTCTTTGTTGTTTGCTGAACAATTCGAGTTCATATTTTCGTGTTTACTTGAAGAGCGTTTTACGGTTGTGCTTTTCGCAGGCACCGTAGTTTCCTTGGTGTTAGGTGCAACAACAACCTCAGGCTTTGAAACTGGTACCTCCAGCCTACTGCGAGAAGGACTTGCCGGTCGAGCCTGTAATTGTAAAGACAGTTGTCTAAAATTGCTATCTGTTTCATACATTTATATTGTCATTAAGAAAATTGTAAGTTAAGCAAGAATCTTACTTGACCTTTAGGCTCTTGTTGCTTGCTTTTTGCTTTTTTACCTGCACCACCATTTTCATTGTCAGTGTTTTTGACACTGTGATTTGAATCTGGTCCGCTTGCTTTAGGATTTGATGGCAAAACACCTTGCATATATCTTGATGCAACACTTGCTTTTTCCTCTTTGATAACTATTTTCTTTCTGGGGCTTTCCTCTCTCACTTCCACCGACTCCTTCGCTTTCGAACCGTTACTATTTCCTTCGTTATCGGCCACCATAAGACCCTCGGATGGCACCAACATCTGCATCAGATCCTTTGGATTGCCTATGAAAGGGTTCCTTCCAGGAACTGGCCTGACACCAACAAGGATAGGAACTGGGGTCCCAGGTTCCACTCTCTCCACGTAAAAAAACTGACCAAGCTGCAACTTATTGTTCAAGATCAACTCATTGTCCTCCTGTGACAGGGAAACGTATGTTGAATGTGAAGAATCAGATACTTTAATGAAGAAACCTTGGTTAGGCCACAACTCTGATCCTGTTAAAGCAGGCACAATGCTGATCACTTGCAGTAGCACGGATCGGTATTCCCCTAAAACTTTCACATTAGAGTTCATACTCTGAAGAAGCTTTAATAACACTCCTGGTGTAAGTGATGCCATTCTTTTTCTTCTGCATGAAATATCTCTGGTTCAACCCTCAAACTGTAAAACTGTAAGACACTAGAAAAACATGTTTATAGTTGTATATAATTATAACCTCCTAGATTTACTATACCATCAGTAATGCAAGCAACCAAGTACCTGAGACGAGCTGATGAATGCTCACAAAATTTCTTCACGTAAGACTACAGTTTGAGCAACCAAAATGAAATGTTTTGGTCCATTTGGATCGAAAGAACCCTCTATAGCTTTGCATGCCAGGCACGTTACCATCAATATCTCTTGGCTTAAAAGCCAAGAGACATGTTATCGTGTGAGACTTTTCAACCTTTTTGGGGGTCCATTTTATTTCACTGTGGTTACACAAATGACTTTCACGTGACATTCCCCTATGAAGAAATAGTTTCTTTTGAGCACAATTATACTGTTATTTTCCAATGGATGACATTTGTAAAGACGGTGTGGGTCAGTTCATGCTCGCATTTCCTTTTACAAGTAGATGGAAGGTAAGGGTATGCCAAATGTCCTCTTCGTCTTAATTTGCATGCCATAGCTTTTTATTATATTAATGAACCGAAAAACTTTTGATTTGGATCTGTTGATTATTAATATTAGGTGCATTATGACTTTTTATAGCTTTGATTATGACTACTCATGTTTGAATGCAAACTTTTGAAATCATTACTTCCTTTACATTATTTTATCATTTGTTAGCAAAGATTTTTCTTGGAAAACACTCCAACAATTTCATCCTCAAATATCTACGTATTATGATTGAAGAAAATGCTTATATATTCATAGTATTTTATTGCATATTTTTCTTTGAAAATTGATAAATAGGGAAATTTAAATATGTTGAATGAGAATAATTGTCTGAATAAACTCAAATATTTAATTGTAATTATGTATCATTAAGAACACTCCATTGCTGCCTTTTGCCGTGATTACTTTTTCTTTTTATGGTTGGTGTAGGGTTTTATTGAGTTTGTAATATTAGTTTTTGTCATGAAACGAATTAAGATGTTATTCATTCATTTTGCCCCACTTAAAACCAAATAGCTTAGCCTTTACATAAGCTAACAGGGGCTAGTTTCCTAATAATTTTAGGTGTGTATCTGTCTGTAGGTGGAACTAGGATAACACTATCTAACCAAATTCTAATTAAAGTCATTATTATAAGTCTTTGAACCTTTAGTGTGCCATTTAAGGTTAATGACATTGAGAAGTGTAAAAATGATACATTCTTTCTCTCTTTCTCCATTTCCACAAGACTAAATAACTAATTACTTGCAAATTAAGTTACTGAATATGCTTAAAACCAAATCAATAACATTTTTTTCCTTTAGGTTTATAACAGAAACCAAGAATTTGTAAAGAATCAAAAAGGTCTTGGGTGGACTGTTAATGGGCTAAAATGTCAAAATCAAGTCAAGAAAAGGCATTGGCTTCTCTTTCAGTCCGAACCAAGCTAGCATAAACACCATCAACATGGGAAGTTAAAAGCTTATCATGGCTGCCATACTCCACAACTGCACCATCTTTCACAACAGCTATGGTATTGGCTTCCCTGATAGTGGAAAGCCTATGTGCAACTATAATTGTAGTGGCACTTTGGGAAACCCTTCTTAGTGCATCCTGGATATGCTTCTCTGATTCCAAATCCAGAGCACTGCTTGCTTCATCTAAAAGCAGCACCTTTGATTTCTTAAGTATGGCTCTTGCTATTGCAATCCTTTGTTTTTGACCGCCTGATAGCTGAACCCCACTCTCCCCAACCTATATAGCAAGAAAAATAAAACTATTTGTTAGATAATTGAGGATGGTGCACTAAGTTAATATGAAGGATTCCACGTTTAGACATGCATGTATGTGTGAGAGATATGAATATTTTAGGAAAAAGGGTAAATTATATTAGTAGTAACTCAACTATGTTTTTTTTTTGTCACTTAATTATAAAAAGTTACAAAATGGTCACTCAACTATTCAATTTTATCTTTTTTGGTCATCCAACTATTTTAGATTTTTGAGTGTTTTCATTGTTACGATAGTCAGCTGATGACCAAAAAAGACAAAGTTGAATAGTTGAGTAACCATTTTGTAACTTTTAATAGTTGGGTGACCAAAAATAAAATTTACTAATAGTTTGATGATCATTTTGTAACTTTTTATATTTGGATGACAAAAAAAGAAAAAAAAACCAAAGCTGGCGTAGTTTACCCTAAGAAAAATGAAGAGTATGGTTGAGGCTAAGTTAGGATGTACCTGAGTTTCATAGCCTTGGGGGAGACCACTGATGAACTTGTGGATGTAAGCTTCCTTCGCAGCCTCTTCAATCTCACCCCATGTGGCATTTGGGTTCCCGAAAGCAATGTTTTCCCTTATACTTCCAGCAAACAGAGCAGGCTCTTGACCCACCAAGGCTGCTTGTTTTCTTAACCATTTCAAGTTGAGCTCCTTCAAATCTATACCTCCCATCATTACTTTCCCTTGATTTGGATCATAAAACCTTTGTATCAACCATATGACCGTTGATTTCCCTGACCCACTTCCACCTACCAATGCCACCATGCTACCACCCTTCACCTTTAAACAAAAGTCCCTCAACACAATCACTTGTGGCCTAGATGGATATGCAAATGTAACCATTTTCAATTCGATATCCAATGGCTTCGAACGTTCGATCTTTTTTCCTTTATCTCGGAAATTACCAATCAGCGGCTTTCGGTTGATGATATCAAACACGGCAGGGATCGCTGTCGCAGCCATGGTGGTGTCTGGTGAGAGGCCTGCTAGTTGTCCAACTGAAAATGAGCTTAACACAAGAATGAGAAAGATTTTATATACTTCACCAAAACCTGTAATGCGCTGTTTAATAAGGGAGGCACCAACCCAGAGTGTTAAAGTGTATGCACAATACATGGCACCTTGAGAAAGACCAAGTGCGAAGCCTAGAATTTGTGACCTTTTCACTGATTGTTTCCTAGGATCAGATAAAGCTTGATCAAAGGATTTAACTATCTCTTCTTGAGAAGAAAATGTAGCCACTGTCCTTATGTTCGAAATTGCACCAGAAGCAATGGTGCTAGCTTTGTCATATGCTTTATTATCTAACCTTGGTCCAATGTTTATAATCAAGTTCAAGTAGCTTGCACCAAGAGTGAAAGGAGTAACAGCAGCAGCCACGAGGGCTAACCTCCATTCGAGGTAAAACGAGATGCCAAGCCCCACTGCAGCTGCACTCACACCCATCAACAAGACCGAGTACCGATCCCCAAGGACCGATCGAAAGCTGAGACAATCAATTGAGAGTCTTGAAACAAGGATACCCGTGGCATTGTCCTCAAAATCGAACCAACCAGGTTCTTGTTTTAGTATCGAGCGGAATAAGAGGTCTCTCACCCTTACTGTCAGCTTTGTTCCAGCCCAACCACAAAAACCCTGTTGTCCAGTTAAGAAAATTATAGAGCCAAAGCCTAGGCCAACAAGAGCTAAGGCGAGCTTGTTAACTTCTGCCTTCAATGCTTTTGGAGTGTCATCAAAGTAAGCTTGAAGAGCAATGCCTAGAAACAAGGGGAATATGGAGAGAATAGCACCTGCATGGATACCAAAAAGAAAACCAAGTAAAAGCGTGATGAGCTCTGGTCTTTGTAGAGTCCATATCTTCGAAATTTGGTATTCTCTAGACTTTTGCTTTTGTTGCATTTCCTCTTCCACTTGGTTAACTACTTGGATGGACTTTAAGTACTTTGATTTCGAAATATCGTATGCATATAGTGATCTAGATGCTTCATAGGCTGATTTATCATATGTGGAAAATTCCATTCCCTTTTGAGTATTTGTCTCATTCAGTTCAGGTTTTGAAACTGCTTCAGAAGCAAGTTTGACAAGTTTATAATAGGCCCCTTCTCTTTCCATTAGCTGGGGATGGCTACCAGACTCAGCAACTGATCCATTATCAAGAACAACAATGGTGTTGGCATTTCTTACTGTTGCTAGCCTGTGAGCAATGACCACTGTTGTTCTTCCCTTAGAAATCTTGTCAATTGCTTGTTGGACAACTGCCTCAGCTTCGGAATCCAGGGCACTGGTGGGCTCATCTAAGAGAAGAATTCTAGGGTCTTTAATCAATGCACGAGCCAGAGCAATTCTCTGCTTTTGGCCACCTGATAACTGAGTTCCCTTAGCTCCAACCTGCAAAATCCATTTTCAAGGCCAGAAATCAGAACATGTGTGGAAATCATGTTAGTGGCATGAAAAAGTTTACTGATATGGATGTTCAATGTATGTTTTTGGGTGTGGACCTGAGTATCATATCCTAGTGGAAGGTCATAAATGAAACCATGTGCATTGGCAGCAACACAAGCTGCAACAGCTTCTTTCTTGGTGGCATTTTCTTTACCCATCATCACATTTTCCAATATGGTGGTGGCAAAGAGAACTGGTTCTTGCCCAACCATACCAATCTGCCTTCTTAGCCACTTTACTTGTAGTGTCTTTAAATCATAGCCATCCAAGGTTACAGTTCCTACCAGTTAAAAGACCCAAACCAGATCGGCAACTAAAACATTACATAGTTAAGCTCAGTGCTACTATTAAACTGAGATGATTAATGAATTATACCTTTGTCAGGATCATAGAACCTCTCAATGAGAGCAAAGATGGTGGACTTGCCACCTCCACTTGCTCCAACCAATGCAAGAGTCTTTGCTGATCGAATGACTAAATTGAGAGAACTGAGAATTGTAGTGTCAGGACGAGATGGATAAGCGAATGTTACACCTTTAAACTCAATCTTTCCCCGAACACTCGATAACATCCTTCCCTCAGGATTATAAGGGTCTATCTCTGGAACCCTGTCTATGATATCAAATACTCGACCCGCTGCTACCGTGCCTTGAGCGAATTGAGCAAAATATGTCAGTGCTAATGCCAAGCCCCTGAAATAAAATATCAAACAACTTAGTGACTTTTGTTTTGCTGTAAGCACTAGAAGTTGCACTGTAATTATGGTTAATGAAAGAGAGGCTGATACCTTCCCCCTACATTGACACCAAAGAAGCAAGCAATGGCATCACCACCAGAGATCTCCTTCCTAGCAACCAAGATTGAACCATACCAAAAAGCCAATGCCCATGTCGAGTATGTAACTAAATAGATAACCCCTATTCCCGCACCCTTGGCAAACCCGATCTTTGCCCCAAGAGGCACTGAATTTGCCAATAATTCACCAAATCTTGCTGCCAAATTATCCTCACCAACAAAAGAAAATACAGTTCGAATTGAACTAATTGCTTGCTCTGCAATGGTGCCAGCTTTCCTGTAAGAAACCTGTAGTTCCAAAAATATGGAGCAAAACACAATATGACTAAAAAGTTGACACTGTAAAACATTTCCAGTAACTATTGTGGTCATTTTTACCTCTTCCTTTGCCGTGAGACCACCATAAATAGCCTTGTAAGCAATACCGCAAAACATCATTAGTGGGGTAACAGCAAAAACTACAAGTGACACTTTCCATGATGCCAAAAACCCAACTATATAACCACATATGAAGGTGAATACATGGTGAATAAAATGTGCCATCTGCAAATCACAGTTCCAAGTATTGAGCAATCATCAGGTTGAGTGCTAGTTGGCAGTGTAACAAGTTAAAAGTCCGAAAAACTCAGGTTTACAACAATTGGAATGAGAAATCAAGGGTTACCTTCTCTCCCATAACTTCCTGTATTTGAGCAACATCACTTGAAATACCATGCATAATGTCGCCGGTGCTGACTTCCGTATCGAAAAAGCTGATGTCCTGTCTCAGAACTGCTCTCAAATACTTTGTTCTAATTCGTTGAGCTGAACGTTCCCCAACCAGCCTCCAGCATGTAATTTCTGCCATTGATTGAATGAAAAATGAAAAATCATTTCTAATACTTATTAAGACACAAAGTAATTACAGGTTCTGAAATTTATGTTTTCATTACCTAAGTATGCTCCAACCACCACTACAGCTGCCAAGCAAGACATAAATTTACATATCTGAAGATACAGAAGCAGGAGAAAAGAAAACATAAGTGTTTTCATATCAACTATATATCTTTGATCACCAATACTATTTGGAAATTTTGGGTATAAATAATATAAGAGTTCTTGTTTTGATTCTTACCATGTCAACATCCTTCACCATCTGGGTCAGTTCACCTTTCAATGATTCTTGTGCAATCTTATTGACGAACTTACCAAAAAGAAAAGAATACCAAGGAAGTGAACCCCCATTGATTAAGGCTCCCAAACAACCTAAAAACACTAGTACCATATCCCATTTTGTTGAATACTTGAACAAACTAAACAAACTGGCTGGCTTTGGTGGTTCTACATCCTCTTCCTCCTCATAGTCATCTTCTTTGAAATTTGGGGGCAGATCAAAATCATCGTACTTATGATCGCCACCGAATTGATGGCTAGCTGAGTGCAAGTTATGGTCAAGACCTTCCAACTTGTGTCTCATCTGATGATGACCATCAAGATCACTATGGACACTGTGATGTGATAACCCATGACCTTGACCATGACCATGACCATGCCCTGTAATAAAATCTTCACTGAAATCCATCGACAAGCTCATGTCATCGTACTGATGATTACCAAGAAAATGATGACTAGTTGATTTCCCACGAAGCTCCTGCTGCATTACTACATCAAGATCATTATCCACCTTGTGCCTTGTGTGACGGCTCCTACCGTGCTCATGATCACCCTGGTGCGATAGTCTATGAAAACGATGATGCCCTCCAATAGAATTGTCGTCCCGGTCATCGCCCGTATAAACCTGTGAAACTGAAGACCTACGTGAATCAGCTCTTGTATGACGGTTCGGATCAGTCTCTAGCAGGTGTATATGCCTCTCAACAGCTCGTGGAGTGTAATAATCTACAGAGCTAAGCTCATCTTCGTCAACTAAAGGGCTTCCAGCATTTCTACTGCTGCTTTCTTTAATAGTAGCCAGTCTTGAAATATCGTGATGAGACCTGCTATGGTCTCCGAAACGGAGATGTGATGAACTGTCATTATCTCTAGCAACATAGCTTTGAAGCTCAAGCCGCCCTGAAGGCACAGCATAATAACCTGAAAGCTCGTAGCTCGGATTCACAAAGCTTCTGGAAGTGTGAGAAAGATAATATTCACTAGCTGAGCGTCGACGAAATGCCCGACTATTTGATGATGATGCACTGGATGCTGCCCAAGGACTAAGGGCTGCACCCAAATTGCGGTTGTCTTGCCAACCAGAAGGCTCAAACTGCCATGAAACTTCACTTTGCCATGACATATCATCGTCCGTGGCAAAAGGCGTTGCAGGAGTGTTGTGATGGAACCTCTGTGGAGTGGCACGGGACCCCCGAGCAAAGCGGCGTGGCATGACAGTACTTGAGGCATAGTGTGAAGCTGGTGTATTATGGCGTTGATGGTGGCTTAACGAAGAAGAGAAGTCGAATTCGAAAGAGGAATCAGCCATAGAAGAGATTGAAAGACAAGGGTCTTAACTAAAACATTGGAAGAATCTCAAATTTAAGTGTTAGGCAAAAGGAGATGAAGAAACGAATGCCACGGACAACATGAAGCGAAACAATATTCGTTTAATTTAGGAAGAGCTGTCCGAAGACTGTCATTTGTCCTAGGAGTCAACGACCATTGCTTGTTCCGCTTGTCTACAATGAAGATCAAAACATAAGCTGTAATTCCAAATCTTTCAATTCCTTACATCACTCAAGACAGAGATTAGCGATATCTTTCGTTAAGAAATTGATGTAATCAAGGTAATCAAGGATCATAGGCCGACTAAAAATGGTTAAGTAATCAAGGATACTAGGAATAACCACCCGTTGGCAGATTTTTGTATTTTGCAAGAAGTGCATATATAACTATGAACAATGAAAAGCATATAAGGAATCTTCATCTGTCATTGACTTCTTATCTACCCCTGCTAAGCCAGGCCAGGCCGGCATGCATTACAAATTACAACTTTATTTATTAAAGAACAAAATTTGTCGTTGAAAGAAATTATGGTTCAGACATTAAAATAAATCATTGCCCTTTTCAGAAATTATGTTTTTAATATTCAGAACAACTTTTTTCATGTCAATAATCCTTTTTGGGACATTGACTTTAGTGGGTATTCTTTTTCTTGCAAATTTTAATGACTACGGAGATGTAAATAAGAAATGTAACGATCACTGTAAAGGTCTCTCTCCCTGTCTGACAGTGTCCATCATACGTAATGCAACAAATGCAAAGCAAAGAGGCTTCTCCATTTGTCATTTAAGTACCATCGAAGATAAATAAACAACACATTGTTGACCAGACTGATATCGCTTTGGATTTCATTTTTTTTAAAACAAGCAAATTGTCAACAAGGTTCAAGCAAATACATGTCCGGCCAGGGCCTAGCTGAAGAAGTAGAGGTTCACAATAAATTCTTTGACCATTGAAAGTATCTTTTCTTATTTGGCTTCACATGCATGCTTCTATCTGTCCCATCTGTTAAGCATACAAAATATACATGCATATATATTATCATGTTATATTTTAATTGTCTTCTTCAAAATTAAGCTGAAAACTATGCCTAGGGCGCAGGGCCAACTGTTACAAAGGTTCTGTTATTTTCCACCAAGGAAACCTCCCGTAGGCTCGCAAAAAGAGAATGCAAAGGCAGCTGCAACTTTTAAATCTAACTGCCAACTCATATAAACGCTGCTCGGTATATTATAATTATACATATAAATATTGTGAAAACCCGAACTGAAAATGGTAGAATATGAGAACCTGGTTCAGCCATCGATAGCTCTGTATGCCATCAACATATTTTCTATTTACAAAAATCTATCAACAACAGAAGTATTTTTTATCTCGGAAAACAGTATAGTGAATTAAAATAGGTGAACCAAAAGGGATATAGTACAAATTGCTACTGAGATAAAAAGTAATTCCTTTTTTTCTGTTTATTCACATTGTCAAAATACCTCTGGTTCTAACACAGTTCAACTTCTGATATACTTCATAAGGCAAAGAGCAAATAAAATGGATAAAAAGAATGCCTGTGGTCTGTGGACTACCAAAACCAAAGTGACTTCTAAGCCAATAGGTGATTTCTTGTTCGATGCAATATATAATCAAATCTCAACACAACTATAGGAAATTTACTTACCAGATCAGGAGGAAGGACTCGAGACACTATAAATTGAAAATTTACAAGTCCCATTTTTTATGTGATACCATTCGGTATATCATGCCTGCCCTGAGCATTTGTCTCTTATGATATTCTTTTACACCTTACTGTTTTTAAGATGATTCCGAGCATTGACCTAGACCTTCCTAGGAAGAAATTCATCTAGGCTTGGAATCACTACCTTTGCTTCGAAATGTTGAGAGTGAAAAGAATGAACGGGGTGCTGCAAAATTATGCAAGATGTTACTGGAGGATTAGTCCAATGGTACTGAAGTTCTAAAATATGGCTCAAAAAAATAAATTTTGAGATAATTATTAATAGCAATGACTTCATTTCATACTTAATGAATAAGGTAGGACCTTCAATGGTTGCATAACATTCAACCAAAAGACTGGGATTCCATAATTGCAATTTTCATGTAGTATACTCTCTTGGTTCAAGAGGCAGTATATTGCTTTCGACAGGACATTCTTGGGCATCAAATAGAACCAGACTTGGTATGAAAGGGGATTGGTTCAAACCAATAATCTATGAGACAACAGCACTTGTTCAATAGAATGTCTTCATAATTTACTATGAAGAACAAGAAGCATCAGATGAGTACATTAACATGAACAAGGAATCACCTTTTATGGAGCTTCCTGACATATGATCTTCCCTTAATTTGAAGTTTGCGGGTGGTGCTGGAATAGAAGTGCGTAAGGCTTGAACTGCAAGGGCCCATTGATGGCTCTAGTTTAAAATTGGGTTCATATATACAACAAAAAAATGGAGAAGTTGCAACAAAGAAAAGAAACACTTATCATAAAGTTCAATGAGCAAGCCAATAATAAATTTTATTTGTTTGCATGTGTATCATTAAATTTGAAGACCAAACACTGGGATTTGTTTCCTTGAGGTAAACTCACTTCTGAAAAACCCTTCCCATTCATGTCCTGATGACCTGCTCCATATAAACAACTGCAACCTCCTTGACCAACCAAAAGGCACTAAGATTTCTTATTCTAACAACAGCAAGATAAGACGTACAAGAGTCTCTCAATAAACAAATGGTTTATTTTTCCTTAATTAATTACCGGAGGATGGACCCCATCAAAACAAAGTAAACAAATGTTTTGATACAGACTCGATTTCAAAACAGTAACTTCTATAATACACTCTAATAAGCTACATTGAAGAGAGTCCTATAGCTTTACAATAAATGGAAGATATTCCAAGTAAAACGTCCATAGCAATTATTTTATTAAAGCAATATCGAACAGTGCATGCAATCAATGAAACTTCAAACTAACAAACAGATACGAAGAAAAACAGAATAATCAATGAATGTTCTAAGAAAAATGTAATTGACATACAAGAGGAAAAAAGGAGTTACCCTGATCATTGAACAACTCACTATCATTGAAACCATCATCAGAAGGGTGACCTTGCGAAAATCCCATTCTTGACTTCCTCAAGTCTTCTGATGATCGATTGGCAGGATCTCTGCCATTCTCTATGTCATCATCTCCTTCAGAAGTCGTAGCTGAGATCCAGTCCACCAAATTGTCTGTCCCACGGCTTTTCCGTCCAAACTTCAACAACCTTTTGATCCCTTTTGTCACATCCTTGCGTGACTGATTATGGGTTACATGAGCTACATGAAAAGGTTTCTGAGCACTTCCCCATTTCTTCCTCATTCGAGCATCATCCACTTCTGTTTGGGCGAGTGAGTGAGAATTCCAAGATGCAGGGCTCCCAATGGGGGAATCCATAGAAGCGTCAATATCTGAAGTCTCATGGGGATAAGAAAATGGATGATTCATGCGTGAATTCCATGATGCAGGGCTTTCTCCTGGTGAATCCTGCAGGGATACTGCAGGATGGAATGTAGAGGGTACTGCAGCAGTCAGTTCAGCAACTGATGTAAGGTCAACCTGAGAAAGAGACATCAAGGAATCACTATTCTCTGATTCAGAATTATCCAACTTGTCAGATTCCTGGCTCAGTCTTGCCGTTCCGTTTTCCATGTCAACAGAATCATCAACTTCTCCAATTTCAAACACATCCTCTTCATCTCCTTTTGCCATATCCATGGAATCATCTGCTTCAAATGCTATCTCATCATCAGAGTCTTCATCGTTTGGAGTCTCAGAAGTCTCTGATGCTTTGAACTTTGCAAAATTTACTCCAGCACCAGGAACTATGCCATTACCTTTCCTGATAAAAGGCTTTTCTTCTGCATTCTTCAAAATTTTGTCATTCAAGCTCAGTCCCATCTGCTCTTTATCAAATTTCAAAGATGCCAAAACAATGCTGTCAGAGGGCATGGCAGACAAATCCGAAAATTCCACAGGACCAGCAGAGCTTTTTCTAAGGGACCAAGATTGTCTAGGTTGGTCATCCTTGCCGAGTGCAATCTCTTTGTTGGTACTCTTGCTCCGAGCATAGTTTCTCACTTGGGAGGAGCTAGTTGTCTTGCTAGCTCCAGAAGAGGGCTTTGTATTTTCTTTTCTGAGATCAGAACAGTTGGGAACTGATTGTGTGAGAGGATTTTCAGATTGCACTCTTCGCCTTCCAGAACTGGGGATAGAAACTTTGGCCCCTGAGCCGGGAACTGCAGCTGCTGTGGTACAAGGAGTGGATAAAGATACATTTTTATTTGGAAAATGCTTCTTAGTGTTGGAGCTCCTAGAAGAACCATCGACTAGAGATGTGTCATTATATGATCTATCATGTTTGTAGTACTTCTGATCTGAAAACTCAGAAAGACCATCTTCACTCTGAATTAAACTTATTGGATGCTGCCAAATGCATAATCTTATCAAAATTAGTAACAAACAATTCCATCACAAGTTTTGAAATTCCCGAAACTTAAAAAAATATATAAAAAAAGAGGAGGTTCAATTCTACCAGTTATGAATTTTGGCATTTATTTCCTGAAAACCTAAATGCTATAGGAGATACCTGCCCCCTCTGTGACTGAAAATTGAATGACCTCACTTTCTCTGCTCGTCGACGAGCATTGGACAAAGAATCCTGTCTCTCAGCAGAACCAGAAAATTTGGCCTTCATCTCAGCTCTACTTCGCTCAAGGATATCCTGCATAGCTTTCAATTTGGCTTCCTTCTCAGCCCGTTTAGAACCCCATTCTTCCATCAGCTTTGCATCTCTCTTTTGCATGTACTTCTCATAAAATTTTCCTCTAGAATCATCAGAAAAGCTGTTACCAGAGAAACTCCGCCTCAAACTACCAGAAAAATCTCGGTTATCTACCATCTTTGTCGAAGGAGTACAAAAGACAGCCATATTACTCAAGCTCCCCATTGGTTCAGAAATCAAGTTTTTGACAGGCATATGTACGGGAGATACATCTACTGCTGCTGGTTTTTTGCACGCTGGGCTTGGTTCTGGTTCAATCTGGACATCAGCAGGATTGCTTCTCCTTGCAGAACTGAATTGATCAGGGGGAACCCGAAGTTTGTGCTCTGCAAAAAGTTTTTCAAGTTCATTTAACTCATCATTCAGCTCCTGGTTTCCCCTTGACTGCCTTATCCTCTGAGTTTGATCTACTGGCACCGTTGGGGCACTTAAACTCTCTTCACTCTGAGGAACCATTTTTCCAAGAACAGGCTTGTTATTTGCATAAACAGAATCAACTTCACCCCTCCAACCCTGTGACTTGTTGCTCCATTCAGAACCAACTGGAACCTGTTTCTTGAACTTCATTTCATGGACTCCAGAATCCTCAACTTTACTTATTTGCTTTTCAGATGATGCTAAGTGTTTCTTTCTCACTTCCTCAACTTCCCCAGTAAAAGATCTCCAGTGTTGCTGAGGAGCGAACTGCTCGCCTTCACTACCTTTATACTGAGCCTCCTTAGTTTTTAGTCCAATACCACCTTCAAACTGCCCTGATAATGTTCGGGAGTGGCCTTGAGTCCTAAATCGCAATTGTGACACTGATTGGTCTTTCCCTTGAAGCTCCACTCTTTTCTTTAATTCACCCTCAGGTGTGGCACCCCCCACTGCATCTACAAAAACTCCATCCTGGAACCGATAAGCAGGTTGGTTTTTAACCACCACAATCGCAGTCCTATCAGGAACAACTCGAGACTGCACATCTGAAACTCCCCTCTCTCTGGTTAAAGAACCCTTAACCTTTTCCTGAGAAACCACTTGATCACCCAACTCAGCCTGTTCTGACTTACTTGTAAAAGACTGATAATGTCTGTTCTGTGATCCCGATTGATCCTTCAAATTCATTCGCCCCTTCGACACCAGATCCTCTTCTTTTCCCAAAAGATTATTAGCTATCTGTGCTTGCACTCCATCCTGATCTTTCAACCCAGAATCAGCAGCTCTACCAGAAACACTCTTAGGTTCAACTTTAACTGAACTTACCTTGTCACTCAAACCCTTCTCATCTTTTCGTTCCTTATCCTCAGACAAACCTTGAAACATGTAGTTTTCACCTTGGGACACAGAAGATGAGGATGGAGTACACAAAGGGCTATCCATATTAACATCCTTCTTGTCATTACCCAAGTCAATGCTCATGTCACTTGCACCGCTCCATCTTCTTAACACAGCCTTTTCAGCAACTGCTGGTGCAGCTGATACATCAGATGGAAGTCTTTTCAGTTCAACAGATTTTCCAACAGCAGTTGGTTTGCCTCCAGAACTTGAGCTTTCCTTCTGTTTGTTCTCAAAGAGATTGATTCTATCCTGCACACTAAGCCTCCTGGCAGTTTGACTGATTTGGCTAAGCGATGACTCAAACCTCCCCTTCTCTTTCTTCTCTTCTTCCTTCTTTTCACTTTCAGAATGTTGTTGCGTAGCACTCGAGAGCTTTGGTTGTTGAGAAGTGGCTGACTTTGATTGGCCTATATGATGCTGGGTCTGCATAGTGTTTGATTGTTGTTGTTCTTGGTGTCTATTTTGGGAAGGCTGGTGGGGCCTGCTACTAACATTGGACCCAACTTGGTCTTCATCGGGGTCATCGATTGACATGTCAGATCCCCATGATGCTCTGACCACTTGATCATCAAGACTTGGTTTCCACCGACAAATCAGTTCTGGTCTTCTCTGGCATAGTGACATGAATTTGGTACAAGCCTCACTGCTCGTATATTAAAACTTGCATGTGAATAAACATTACCAACATTATCTTGACATAGAAGAAAAAAATGACAGAAAAGTAAAGAGTACAAAATGTCAGAACTTAGCAACTCTAAATTACTCAGACTCTGTGTCCGATATATATCCTAACATGGTATAGGGATATGACCTTTTATGCATCCTCCAAATAGGTAGAACAGATTAACATAGCTGAAACTACCATACGAGTAAGTTAATCCACACATTAAGTGGACTTCTTTTTTCTTTCTTTCTTTCCTTTTTATTTAGAGTTAAATTACCAGGTCAGGCTCCAATATTGAGCGAATTAGGCCAAATCTCACCAACAATACCCCACTTTTTCTTTTAAAACAAGGACAATATGACAAACTTAACTGAAAAATGTCAGGTAGCATGTGATTAAATTCGGATGAGATAATTCCTCATGTCTACTTAGTTCTACCAACTGACAATTTCAACAATTTCCATCTTTTAACTCGTTTGTAACAAAATAATCAACTTTTAAGGGGAGTCCAGTGCTCCCAAACCCAAATAATTAAAAGAAACGATGTTGGCGAGGTTTCTTACTCTCAAGGGCTGCATCATTGGGATCTGCTGGTAATAAACATGAATCTAGTTTGGACCTTCAATGCCCAACAAATGGAAGACAATCATTGTTTAAGTTGACATATACATGGGATAAAAGGTTACTTAGATCGGTTGATTAAAGTTTTATAGAAAAAAAAAAAAGCCAAAAGGGATGTCAATTTAATACATCTAGATTCATTGAAGGTTGCATGCAACTAAGCACATGGTAGGATTTCATTTTCAAAACAGATTAGCAGTTAGATCAGTTTTAACTAGGTACCATTTCAAGCAATTTTTAGCCCTTTAGCCTTCTAATAGTCATTATAACTCAAAACAACCCCACAACAAGGACAGTAAAACCATGTTATCCTGAAACATATTGGTTTGACATCGCACCCTTTCTGAAAAGGAATATAAATCATTTTACAGAGCACAATGTTGATTCTAACTCTTCTATCAATCCTGACACAGGTAATCAATAGCTCTTTGAAAACCTGGCCAAAAGGGAAACTATTGAACACATCAAACTGATATGGTTATGTCTCTTTTGGACTCTACATAATCCAAACACTTGAAGATTGAATCTAACCATGTCAGACATGGTTATCACCAGCGCCTGTCACACATATCAACTACGGTGGTGTAGAAATGGTTTAAGAGAAGGAAAACTTGAACAAACATTTAATTCTGCATTGAGTTGCTCATTTCCCTCCTTTTCAAGTTATCGGAGAAAGGGATCATGCATTGTGAAATTTCTACACTTACCTGGAAAACAGGTGAATATCATCAAATTGGTAGGGAAGGAAGAGAAGACGAGGGAAATTGTTTGATCTAACGTTTAGATGTGTCCACCTCCTTTCTTATATTTCGGGCTATCCACTAAATAAGACAACTTTCAATCTATTTTTCCTTCTTACTAAATAAAATCCTAAAGATAAAACAGTGCCACTCAAAGTCCGAGAGAAAACATAAAGAAACATTGTCCAAGCTCACTGTTTTTAGTTAGACACATTACAAAAAACTGCAGAGTGACCTAACCAAGATCTACTGAACTATAGGGCCCCATGCTATATGAAGAATAGTCAGAGCTGACAGACAGACAGACAGCATCACAATGAATAGGATTTCTAGAGTTCTTACTTCAAGCGATGAGCACCAAACCAATCTGCAAATTGTTGGAGTTCAGAGACAGTGTCAGAGTTAAAACCAGCAGAGGATGCACGTGCAAAAGCTGTTGCCAAGTCCTGCTGGACTGCAATAAGACGTACATCAATAGCTCTTAAAAGCTCCTTCCTGTTAAATAGGAAATACAAGAAATCAAATTAGAAACAAAAGCTGCATTAGCCTGAAAATTTTCATTCAGAGCAATTTCTGTCTATATGATTAACAAATGCAATAACTCCAGCATATTTATTAACCGTCCACTTTCTGCATAGCTAAAATAATATTTCCCAACCACAGCTAAAATAATATCTCTAGTGAAACTTAAGCATTTCAATAGTTTCTGTGCAATGCTATAGAAACTCTACTTGAACAACTCCAAACATCCTAAGGCTAGAAAAGGAAGGCTACCATTACTTTCTTGAGCATGTCATCATGCATTGATTGTCAGTGGGCCCATATATGATCATTATTAACTTGTTGACTGTCCCTTCCATGCCTAAAGCATGCAAATTTCTACCATGTATAAAGTTTCGAAAGAAATCAACTTAACATTTGCAAACATGTAAGTAGAACAGTATCGGAATGTCACAATCATCCACAACAACAAGTTCCAATTAATGATAAATTCAACCAAACAAATTATGCCATCAAAGATGTAAAAGCTAGAAAAAGAAAACGAGTTACTTTGTCGCATCAGCAGCTGCTGTCTTTCCTGCAGCATCCCCACCTATCACAAATTATCCATACACTGTCAGTTTATTGCTTACAATCAGGACAAGATCATAAACTTGAGATTTTACCTAAATGCCACCCATCTCAACGCAACAAAAGAATGATGATTAATAGTTGTTTCAGAAACGCAAAGTCTACTTCAATTACATTTTAAAGGCCAGACTTAAATATACAAATCTAAGAGTAAACATAAGATCAAGTGTCTGATTAGTATAAGAAGTATAAACATCCGTAATAAATTTAAAACAAGGCAAACAGTAAAGAATCATCTCAAACCAAATTAGAAGGCAACCCGAATGCTGAGTGATGGACCAAAATAACTTGCAAAGGTAACAAAGATGGCAGAGTACCAACCCAAGAAGGCAAGAAACAAAAACATTAGAAGGCTCTTAAATTACCAAAAAAAAAAACAAAAACTTGCCTCAATCAAATTCTTCCAAGCAATATGTGTGTACGGGGAGGAATCCAACTAAAGTAGTTTTACACACTTCCATAACTTTTTGTACAATTAATATTTTTTATTAATCCAGCCATCATATCTCATGTTCCATTCACGTAGATCGTGCATGTCAAGTTTGGAGTAAATTAAAATTTTCTAATTATTTGTCTTATGTAAAAAACTTTCAATTGTTAAATATATATATAAGTATAGATAGTATTTTAGATCAATATAATAAAAATATCAGATCAAGTCAAAATTTTACATGCATGACAAGTAAAATTATATTGATAAATTCAACAGTTAGATTGTTGAAATATTAATTGTATAATAAGTTATGAAAGTACGTAAAACTACTTTAGTTATACACTAGGGTAAGGGGATCCCTCATCATGTAAGAAAATCTACCTTGAAACATATGGGAGGAACAAGATAAGAATACATGGCAATAAAATATAGGATTTACAAGAAGAGGTATAATACCACTTTAAAAGCCCTCATCGTGTGTACGTAACAGAGCATAATAAATCTTAGTCCTAATACCATGTTACAAGAAAATAAGTTCTTGTATTTCAATTATGAATGTAGAAGGAAAAGAGTAAGAGAATACAAGATCAGAATAACACAAAAAAATACGTAGTTCAGCATGGTGTGCTACATCTATGGAAAAATACCCAAAGGACTACATTGTTGATATTCTCAATTGCATACAAGTTTATACAAAAGTGTCATATATATATATATTTATAGAAGGTTATCCCAAAATTAGGACAGAATCAAACAAGAATATCGTATCATAATCCTTAATATATCGCATCACAATCTTTAGTTAAATTTATTAGGATAACAATGTAGCATAGTCAAGGTGTTTAAGTTCAAGACACCTTGGGCAGAAGGTCAAACCTCTATAAATTGCTCGTGTTTAACCTTCTTTACCTACTCTCTTAACTGCTTCATTTTCTTAATTTCTAAATTTATATAAATGTGTCTTTAATTTTGCAGTAATTTTTCAAAAATGGATTCACCTCCTGATTGCACCACCACATTGGGCTAACAATAAGAGGCATAATTAATTAAGCAAACACAAATCCTAAAACTAGTAATTGTCAAATGGTATTCCACAAAATAAAAGGAAACTTCACCACCACCTTAAGGCTCACAATAAAACAAAAATTATTGAAGTTGTGTGCTTATGGAATCAAAAACTGAATTGTAACAAACAAGGGCTCAAAATACCAACAAACTCTTGGTACTACATGGAAACAGAAAAGTACAACGAAATCATTAAATATAGCTGTCCATGATAGAAGAAAAAAAACAAACCTGATGCACCAGAAGGCTGATCTCCCACCCCCTGAAAGTTAAGCAAAAGGATTCCATGATTCAATATAATTGTAAACTAAAATAGCAACAAATAAAGCAACACTTCTGCTAAACATTAGAGATGAAGACCATTACTACCTGAGAATATATCTTTCGAGCCGCTTCCAACTGAGACATCTCTGCATCGAATGTGTTCACCAACTCTAAAACCTCTGGTGTACTAACAAACCGGACAAACCTAGAAACAAGTTGCAATGATATCAAAATATGAAACCAAAAGTCTTTGCAAGAAATAATAAGAAAATCCACAATTGTTCAATATGTCAAACCTCTCAAGGGTTCCTTTTGTGAACCAAGTCTTGGCATCTTTACGTTTTTCTACTTCAAGCTTAATTGATTGAAGTGACAGTGCAACCTGTTCTTCTGCCACCTTTAAATGAGTAACAAATGGCTTTACCAACCCAGAAGCAAGCTTCTCCGTGTTTCCGTTGCTCGAAACAAACAATTCACATCTGCCAATAGCAAATAACGGTAATGAGTATAATTGAAAGAAAATGCAGAACATACAAAGTTGTAGAATTATATCTCACCGTGTGCGCTTTGGTGACAACTGGAAGACCGCATAATCAATAGGCATGTCAGACTTCATCTTCCCTCTATAATATTTACAAATTTCCCTAGGCTAACCCTTCACATAAGCAAAGTAGACTTCTTAGCACAGCTAGAAGCTGCTGCTGTTGAGTGTTGTCAAAATCAGTATAACTTCAATAATAAGACTTCAAAGCAACAAAGAAGATTCTGTAATAAGAAACATAGAAAAAAAAAACAGTGAACTAAAGTGTTCCAAATAAGAACTTATTATGTAGCAATTTCACTTACAAAGGCAATTTTAACTTAACCCAACATGTGCAAATCAAACAAGGAAATCAATACCTTAATAATTCACATTTCAAATAAAAGATGGAATCATAATAACAATAAATTTGGAATAAAGATAATTATAAACCCAAAAAAAGGAATTAAGGAAAAAAAGCTACCAATTTTAGACCCTAACACTTACCAAAAATGAACAATGGATCTCAATCTAGAAACTCAGATGAAAAACAATAAATTCACATAGTAAACAATAAACTCTTGGCACAAAATTAGAAATCCATTATTCATTGATGTAAATCAGATGCATCCCAGATCCGATTCCACCCAAAAGGCCCAACTTCAAGTACTAAGATAAAGTAAACCATTTATACAGAACTTAAGAAAATGCAGGCACAAGGAAAACAGAATAAATAAATAAAGCAACTTAACAAAATATGAAATGAAAATAAACTGCATGCTAAAAATCCCCAAGAAATAAATGAACTTATTTGAAGTAAAAATGAGAGTGTTAGATCGTTTGAGAACCAAGGAGTTACCGTATATAAAAAGGAAAGAAAAAAATGTGAGATCTTGGAGTGGGGAATCGGGTCCTGATAATCAACTCTCAAATGGGCACCTGCATTTGGGTTGCTTTTCACTCATTTGAGTAAGTTAAAGAGTTCAACTTTATGGGTTCCTTTTTTTTTTTTTTTTTTCTTTGAGGGGGTTTTATTTCTTTAAGTTTGAAGATAACCCTAAGAATGACAAGATGGTTTTTGCACTCAAATGGCAAATCTTTTCTTGATGGTTTTTGCACTCAAATGGCAAATCTTTTCTTTCTTTTTCTGAGGATGATGACTTTGCTTTCTCTCTCTAGGCAACTCTCTGTCCAATAAGATACAGTAGAGTGAGAAAGAGACTTTTTTTTTTTTTTTTGAGTGAAAGAAAATAGAAGAGAAGAGAGAGATTACGTTTTTCTTAGGACAAAGTTTCTTTGGTTGTTTGGTTTTCCTTGCTTTTGTGCTTTTTCAATTTTTCAAACATTGGATGGACTCTTCACTACTAATGTTCATTTACAGAAAAGGGCTTCATATTTTTGTTTTTTTATTTCAAGTTACCATATTCTCCTTTACATTTAGCTTTTTCAATATTTAAATTTTCATGAACAATTTTTATTTCTTAACTAATTATGTGTTCGATTAGGATAATTGTGAGCAAAGTTTCAAATGCAATTTTTCTTAATTTTTATCTATTTAAATACATCTTAAAGATAAAATAAAGCTACATTATCAGTTTGTCTAATAATAATTTTTTTTGGTGAATATCTAATAATAATTTAAATTTATTAGAATATATCTAAAATATACAAATTTTCGAAACTTTTTTAATGGTTTGAATGAAAAAAACCTAAACAACTTCATATAGATTTTTATACCTATGCAATTTATCATAATGTTTCATTTAAAATTACCCATTTAAAGTTTTTTAATTAAAAATTGACAAATGGTAGAAGATGATTACAACAAGATATCCAATGAGAGGGAAAATTGTACATCTAGCTAATTTATTAGCTTCTCTAAAAACGTGTGATAATTGCATTTGTGGAATAATAGCACTAAGCCTTCTTTTGTCATTGGCTATGATTGAGAAATGGCAAGGGATAGGAGAGGATGAGAAAGTGGAAGAGATGAAGTTAGTAATGTCTTTACAATCCATCTCTATAATCACTTTGTCCCATCTTTTACGAATGGCCAAAAGGCAAGACTCCTAGACTACCCAGGCATCCATTGTCTCACAAAAATCAACCGTTCTCAAATAGCTACACCCATCGATAACCCTTACTAAATAGTTTTGACAAAAAACTACCATACCAACCCAAGTTGCATCATTCCTCATTGATGCATCATAATTTAATTTCAAACAATCGATACATAGTTGTAATCAAGCAAAAGAAACACAAAACATGTTCATAGAGATAATGTTGTTATATAATACCTCCGAAAAACTAGTATAAGAGCATCAAACATCCAAGTCATGTTTGCATTGAATCACCATTTAGGCCATTAAAGACAAACTCGTTGTGAGCTTTTATATGTCCCAATACAAGTAAACAATGAGACTTTTAGCACTAAACATAACGAAGTTAGGGAAGTTCACAATTTCATCCCACCAAATCTTGAAACAATCAAATCCCTCTCAAGAAGGTGAATTGTTTAGGCTAGAGGTTGCCCAGACTGCTTAAGAATAAGGGCAAACAAGGATACATGCTCCAAAGACTCATACTTATCACAACCTCTTGGACATATATGATCTCTATGATGGGGTCATTTCGCTAATTTTTTCTTTGTTGTCTAACAATTTGTAACAAGCCTTACAAATGAAAATTTTGACCTTAGGGTTGTTTGCACCTTCTAGTTTGAAGGCCACTCTGAAAATGGATACGATCCAACCAACCTAGAGGACACGAAATTAAGGCTTAGTTTAGGAACGCTTCTCAAAAGTAAAAGCACTTTTAGGGAGAAGCTAAAATTTTTAGCTTCTCAAAAAAGTGCTTTTGGACCAATTTGTGGCTTGGGGGAAGTACTTTTGCCTCAAAAAGCAGCTTGTTTAGGAATGATTTTGTCCAAAAGTGTTTTTTGTTCCAAAAGTGCTTCTTGGAAGCAATACTAAACACACCCTAAGAGAGGAATGATGACTAAGATAAAAGCTTATACCTTGATCGCACATCATAGACTCAATTAGTTGAAAAATGTCATACAAGTCTATCTTAAGAATTTAAGGAGCCAATAGGAATTTTCTAAACAGATTGCCTTTCTTTAGGTGAGAAAATCGAGTGAATGAGCTTTGTATCCTAAACCCATGCAACCGACCTAATCATATCTTGAACAAGTTGAGGGCCGTTATTTGTTGGAGGTAGAGGAAAGTTAACACTGGATGAAAGAAGGTTTGAAATTCATTTACCATGCCATATCAATGTGCTCTTATTATTACCAATGTATTTGAAATTCATTTACCATGCCATATCAACGTGCTCTTATTATTACCAATGTTATAATGAAATCCCTTTTCAAGTAAACTTAACCCTTCATAAATCTTATTCCACGTTCAGTAATAATAGAAGAAGACAAGAAACAAATTCCTTCAAGAAGGCAAACCCATAAAGAATCGGTGTTTTGGATCATTTTCTAAACTTGTTTAGCAAATTAAAGTTTTTAGTCCCTAAATCGAGGTCCCCTGGTTTTTTAAGAATATCAAAACAAGTCTATTTCATCCAATGAGTATGTGAGCCTTCCAAAGGTCCCTCCGACCAAATTTTATTAATGAGCTTTTTAAGATCGTTGGAAAACATTTTTCGAATTTTAGAACATTGTGTAGACACAAGTTTTGAAACCAAAATTAACCTCGAACATTCGAAGACAAGTTTTATTTATAAATTTGAAAAGAAATTACGATCTTTGATTTTTTTTATTATAAATAATCCATTAATTCTTCTCTTTAATAGAGCTTCAATTCAATGATTGTCTATACTTAATATTGGATGGATGCGGTTTGCTTCAAGTATCATGGTGACTTGCTCTTGAAAGGATGTGGATTGCTTTTTCAAGTGTTGTGGTGACTTGTTCTTAAAATGGGTTTAAACCTCGTTTATTCAACTGAATAATATTGGAAGGTGGCATTCTTCAAAACTTATTTAGTGCTATTTAGCATTTCTTCAAGTTTTTCAATTTCTTCGTAAAATTTTTGAGATTTTGGAAAGAGCTTCAAGTTTGCAAAATCTTTCCTTCAAAGAACTTGTGTCAGCCCTTTAAAAAAAAGATTTTTGTGGAATATAAACTCTTTATTTATTTTTATCAATTTAATTAATTAAATATTTAATATTATTACTTAATTAATTTAATTTAATAGCGATAATATAAATTTTTATTATTTACCTCTTAATTAATTAAAGAAAATAATTATGGCATAATATGTGATGTCATTAGTTTTACTCATAGTAATTTCGGCTTGACACATAGCACGTTGTAATTGGTCCAAAAATTTAAATAGTGAAAGGAGTTGGTTGATGACCAATTTCAAGTCTTCAAACTTGTGTGATCCTCATTTCCATGTTCATTTCCAATCCAATAACGAGTGCTTAATATTATACCATATTGTTGGAGCAATTTTGAGCAAGACTTGATGCATAAGACAATATTTCCCCTTCTGAAGTGACAAAGACAATCTTGTCCCCGTTCCATTACGACTACCAGGCTCATCAAAGAGGTCTTGGAATTTTAATGAAAAGAACATCTTCATCAAAGATATCTATAGAAAATGTCCAATCATCTGAGAATGGATGGTGTGTAAGGAAATCAATAAGTGCTTGTCTTTTAACTACCTTTTGAGGAACATATGCTATGTTGAATTCTTGCAATAAAAGAGCTCATTTGGCCAATCTTCCACTGAGCACAAATATGAGATACTTGAAAGGATTTACTTGCAAAATGAAATGGGCAAAGTGTGCCTGCAAGTAATGCTTTAGTTACTTAACTGCAAACATCAATGCCTAACAAGTCTTCTTAGTTGGAGTTAATTTAGTTCAGCTCTATTCAAAGTTCTAATAAGACAATAGAGTATAGTTTCCTTTTCCTTCATCATTTTCCTCTGCTAACATTGCTCTTAATGAATGTTCTTAAGCAACAATATAGATAATCAAAGGTTGACTAGATGTAGGTGCCTTTAAAATATGTGACTTTAGAAGATAAGATTTAATAACTTTGAAAGCATTGCTACAAGCTTCATTATAGACAAAAAGAACATTTTTCTTCATTAGACAACTAAATAATTGACATTGAATTGCCAAGCTTGATATGAAATGCCGAATGCATGCCTAATCCTCTCTGCCACTTTTAAGTTCATGAAGGTTGTATGGCTCTGGCATTTCCATGCTTGAATCTCATTGATCAATTTATTTTAATCATATGGTATCTTACAATGAACCCCAATAACTTGCTTGAAGATACAACAAATGTAACGTCCTAAAATAGGGCCTAGGAGTTTGAGGCCTGGCAAGCTAGTGTTCACCAGAAGTGCAGCACCCCCAACCCGTATCACTCACCGGAACGGGGTTACGGAGCATTATCGGAGTTTACAGATCAAACAGACAAAAATTTCAACATTTCATATAACATAACATTCATGTTAGAAACCAAACAAACTCATACATGCTGTCCCTTGTTCGAGCCCTCGAGGCCGAAAATATGCGTTAGAAACAAATCAAGACTAAATTGGAAACTCAAAAAATTTTCGGAAACATTTAAAAATTTTCAACACTGCAGGGGTCATAAGGCCGTGTGGCCAGGCCGTGTGATTCACACGGTCAATAGACACACCCGTGTCTCAGGCCATGTGGACATTCGAATTAGGGACACACGACCATGTCCCAGCCCATGTCCGTGCCCATGTAACTCTCTGACTTGGTCACACGACCAAAACACACAGCCAAGTCACACACCCGTGTGCCAAGCCGTGTGAATATACTGACTTGCACTCTTTAAAAGATATAGGGGACACATGGCTATGTCACCTGGCCATGTGTCACACACGGTTGAGACACACACCCGTGTCTCTGTCCATATAGACAGAAATAGGCCAATTTACAGCCATAATTAGGCATCCAAAACAAGCCAAAATAAGTGGCTAATATCAACAAATTACATATAGGCCAACATTAAACAAAATATTTATACATGCCGTTATAACCAAAATCAAAGCATCCGAAAGTACCGATAGAACCGATAGATAGTGTGATATAGCTCCGACAAGCTCCCAACCCATCGAGCTTCTGATAATCTAAAAGTAAAGGAAAATAACTACGTAAGCAATGAATGCTTAGTTAGCTCATATAAACTTTAATCATATCAATTCATTTCAAATATGAAATTTATACATATCATCACTAGCATAGTAGAATTTTAAATAACTTTAAACCTTACAACTCTTTCATGATCACAAGCATATTTTCATTTGAACATTTACCATTTCAATACAACTTATAATTAAACATATTATCATTCAACCAACAGCTTGGCATTTGCCTAAGCATCAGACAACAACACTTATTAGTATACTTGAACATATTTCATATAAATTCAACATCGATAATCTTATTATCTCAACATGTAACACTTAAGTTTATTACTCGTCTCAACTTACATAATTTCCATGTATCAACATATCAAAGATATTCATATATGTTCATGTCATGATACATATCATTCTCTTGCTGTTTCTTCATATACATATATCATCCATTTCAATATATCATTATATATCAATATATCGTGTACCATTATTTCCATGTATTTCATGTATATACTTGTATTAGTTTGTATCAAACTCATATCGTCTCGTAACAAAAAATTGACCGCTGAACCATTTAGAATATCGTTGGATAACTTTCAAATTCATTAAATAAATCACTTTACCAAGACTTTCTCAAATCGAAGAACGACTAACGGATAAGAGTACATTGTTAACAGAAGCTCGTGAGAGCTGAATAAAAGCTCGTGAGAGCTGACCCACCTAAATCACTCCAAACATAAAGTAAAACACGAGAATTCGCAACAAATGTTGAACCCCCGTTTACTTGGGTAATATGTCGATGTCTCCCTCCAATACCACCATACACCAATTTACGAATGTGCTCAAATCCCGCGTTCAATCCAAATTGAGTATTAAATTCGATAATATTTTTCAATAATAATTCAATTCCAACAATAGAACATATATATAATACCAATCACCAATTAACATTCACTTTAATCAAAATTATACAGAATACAATTCATACGAACTTATCTGGTTAAATTGCAGAAATACCAAGATTCAGGGACATTTTGGTAATTTTCTATTTTCCTCAATTTTTCACCCGATCTTGATCTGAATTGATAATTTCATTCAATTTATTAATTAATACAATAAAATAATTCATTTCATGCAATTTGGTCATTTTTGCCATTTTTACAAAATTACCCCTAAAGTTTTACTTTTATTCAATTTAGTCTGTGAGCCCAAATCATGCAAATTAACCATTTTTAATGCAAAACCATGCTAGCTGAATATTCATGGCATTTAATACAGCCTATTTTTGTAATAATTTCACAACAAACCCTTGTATTTTAACTATTTCAACAATTTAGTCTCTAATCGGGAAATTCAACAAAAGTCACTTAATAAAATACTTTTAAATAACAATTAATATCTCAAATTCATCATTTAATAACTAGAATCATATATATTCAACAATGGAAACTTCCAAAACTTTTAATAAAATAAAAAACCAAGGTAAGGTTTAGTTGGACCTAATTGTAACAATCTCAAAAACATAAAAATTACAAGAAACAGGTAAAAAACATTTTCAAAAGCATACTTGACTCGTAAATATTAAATATTAATATTTACGAACTTACTTGCCAGATTTAGTGGCCTCGAACCACTATTTTCGACACCACTAAAAATCGAACTGTTACAAAAAGAGGTTCGCAGCAGGCCTGGCGAGCTGGGGTTTGCCAGCAGGTTTGGCGAGCTGGGGCTTCCAGTAGATTTAGTGAACTATGGTCGCCAGTGGGCTTGACGAAATAGGGATTGCCAGTGGGCCTGGCAAACTGGTGTTCGCCAATAGGCCTAGCAAGTTGGGGCTCGTTAGAAGGCCTAGCGAACTGGGGTTGCCAGTAGATTTAGCAAACTATGATTGCTAGTGGGCTTGATGAAGCAGGGATCGTCAGTGGGCCTGGCGAGCTGTGATAGTTGTTTTGGGTCGAGAGTCAAAAGTATGAGTAGTTAAAAGGTAATTATACCAAAATTAGGAAGTCAACTTACTTTCCTCTTTACAACATCATCCATGCATGTAACTCTTTCCTACTTCTACTGCAACTATGGTATCCTAAGAACATAAAAACACCTAGTACCTATAAATTAAGCTATTTTCATCAAAAATTCCATATTCTGTTAAACAACAAAACTCTCTCAAATCTCTTCATTGGTTACTTCTTGTTGTCAAGTTTTTTATGAAAACAATAACCCATAACTTGGCTCTTAAAACTTAAGGTAAGACTTTGTTTCTTAGAACTCTTAAAAAGGTTTGTAATAAAAGAAACTAGGTGCGACAAAAGACTAGCATGTACAAACTTAGGTTCACTTGTGTTCGTGTATGAGTTTTAATGTGTTTTGTCTGTTAGGGACTTGTGTATGTTTGTGAAATTGTGAACCTGACAAAACCATCTTCAAGAAAAGATAAGGGAAAAACAAAGCTTGTTTAAAAGCTTTTAGCAAATTGGTGAGTGTTCAGGGATCGCCACTTGTATGTGTGAACCATATAGTTAATCAAGAGCTTAGTGTTTTATCCTAAGTTCTGAGAGTAAGTCTTCTCTAAAATTTATTTTGTGATTGTGTTTAAATATGTGTTTTTATGAATAGTGATATGCAAGCTCTTTATTGTGAGTTAATTATGAATAGTATTTTGCGAGCTCCTCATGACCTGCAAGCTCTATGTTTAAGTAAATGATTTTATGCTATAATCTTCTTAAACCGTTAGATATAATGGCATGCCATAGGATAGTGACTCTCACCTTTATGTTTTTTTGTTTTGGGCGAGAGGCCTTGGGACAGCTCAAAGAGAAAAGGGAATGTCAAGCTAAGCTCCATTCAATGGGACATGTTGGTATGTTTAGAGAGTGCTTAGCTTTATGCTACATTTATGGGACATGTTAAGACTCATTCGGTCAAAGTGGTGAGTTATAAGGAGATCTACTTATCCAACAGGAAAGAACATGATAAGAATGTGTTTTCCAAAATATTATGTTTTATTGTTTTAAGCTAATTGATAGTTAGTAACTGCGAACTAGACTTCGCGTAAGTATGGCGAACCCAGTTCACTGATAATACTCTAGAACGACATATTTTTATGTGTTAATTGTATATTTATTTTGAGTATGATCCTACTAATTTAGGTTATTTATGGTCTTTTACCTTTTAGGGACTAAATTGAAGGCAAAAGTAAATTTAAGGGCAAAAAGCATGAATTTAGAGATAGAGTGGGCCAATATGCGACATAGGAAAAAATGTGGTGCCGAAAATGCAAGCATGTAAGACATAAGGACAAAAATGCAAAGAAGAGATATTTTATAAACACAAGACTCTATTTAATTATTAATTATATTAGGATAATTGTTAAATATTATTATTTAGATTTTATTTTAGTTTTTATCTTTATTTATCTTTAATTATCTTTATTTATTTGTATTTATCTTTTAGAATTTAAGTAGGACTAGACTAGGTTTCCTAGTACTATAAATAGGGGATGGAGTAACTCAAATTTCATATCATCTTTTTTGTAAACACTCCTTCCCCCAAAAAAGCTTAGCCTTGTTCTTTTCTTTATTCAATAAAATTACTTTTTTTATTAAGTCTATTTCTTTTCCCAAAAGCATGAGCCACTAAATCCATCTAGCCAAAAGTTGTTAAAAATCCCCAAAAAAGGTTCATGAGGCTTAGAATCCGCGCTTAGCCTTCTCAACGAGTATTCATCACTTCTCCGCATTACGGGGCTGACGCTTTCATCCATATCCCTTCAAAAGTGATCTTTCCAACTTGTGCAAGGAACGGCCGCTTTGTATATTTTGGGAAGGTTGCATAGTCGATTCGTTAGCTTACTGCGTCAGTGGTTGTCAAGCCCAATAGAAAAAATGGCATGGGATTCGCCATTGGGAAGTGATTATCTAGTGTAAGATTGTCCCACAGGAGCAACGACTGGCTAGAGTCAGGTTCCTCTAAATTATAAGTCTAAACCCTAAGTGGAGCTGGTGGTCGTAGGCGTCCTCTTCCACTATAACTGACTTATTTAGTTCGAGAAGGATCACCTAAAAGCTGAGGATTGAACCCAAGGAGGATCGAGACAACCGGAGGCTAAAATCTCACCACATAAGTGATAAAACATAATTTACACATATTTTAACCCCATGCTTGGCTTAAATTTGAATGATTTTCCATTGAATTTGATGAATTTGATGCTCCTAATCTCTTAATTTCATGTTTTATACTCAAGAGAGCTTAGGGAGTTAAAAAGAACAAGAAACGGGCCAAAAATGGACAAAATGGGACTACACGGCCTGGACCACCACACACGGGCAAAACCACACTACCGTGTGTGGCATGCCAAATAGAACACGGCCTGGGCTATCGACCACGGACGTGTTACACGAGCGTGTCCCTGTCAAAATAAGGATGAATTCTATTCGGAATAGGATACTTGTGGGCCAAGAAAGGTATCTCGAAGCTTATATAAACACCCTAGGGGGCAACCTAAAAGAGGAGTTCGACAGGACGTCGAATAGATGCCAAGTAGAAGGAGAAAATACCCCAAGACAGCCGTCGGGAATAGCTTAGAAGAAGGATCTCCATCAAGAAGATCTCCCATCAAGTTCTTTAGGAGTTTTTGGGTTTTCTTATGTTTTGTTGTTTTTCCTCTTTTATGATGTTCCCTCTTTTAGTATGAACTAAATCCCTTAAATACCTAAGGGGATGAAACCTAAGACAGATCTTATTATTATTTGATTTATGAGATAAATACTTGTGCTTATTCTTAATTGTGAGTTATTATTCTTGTTTTGATAATTCAGGTTATTGATTCAAGTCGAATGTGTTTATTCAGTGGAGCAGAAGTCCCTGTTTAAGAGTAGATCAACACAATTAAGCGGAGTTGATTGCAACCTTAGAAATAGGACGACGAAAATCTGCTAGATTAGGGTCAAACCTAATAAGGGAATCCATAGATCGAGTTAATGCGACAATAGGGGTTTTAATTAGAAAGAGATTTCAATTAATCAACCTAGAGTCAGTTGTTAGTAGCCTCGAAAGAGGTATTAATATAATTTAAGGATTTCTATGGATTAAGCCAAGTGAATAAATCGCATGAATCAAAAGTAATAAGTGAAATCTAGGTGGATTCTTCCTTAGGTATTGCCTATCTCATAGAAGTTGTCCAAAAGTATTTTCCCAATTTACTCCCTGTCGCTTTCATATTTAGTTAAATTAGTTAGTTAATTTTAGATTAAAAATAAATCCCCTTAATTATTGGGCTAGATAATAAAAAGATAGTTAATACTAGTACTCTTGGTCCTTAAGGATACGACATTCCAGACTCACCACAACTATACTACTGTTTGATAGGTGCGCTTGCCTTTGTCGAAATAATAGTTAGTTTCGAGCTCCATCAATAAGAAACTCTCTCTTTTCCCAAATTTTGTTTATTTTTATATTCTTTATTTTAATTTTCGCAATTTATTTAATTTCACAACTTCAATCAACTTTTAATTCTGTATTTTTATTTTTTTCCCCAGGTACGCAGGTTTTCTTGGGCACGATTCTGTCCAGGATCTCACTAAATAAGACATTGTGCAAATCCAGTCCCTGAGGATTTGACCCTACTTCCCTTATACTATTCTTTTTATTATTTCTATAGGGACAGGATATATTTGGTGCTTCAATGACGTATCATTCACAGTTCAGTAACTTTGCCAAAGCTTTTGCTTAACTTATATTTTGTGCATGATATGTGGTTTTTCTTTCTTATATATTCACTAAGTTTGCAAGAACTCACACATTCCTTTCTAAACATTGTAGATAGTTAGATAGCACGATAAGTAGCAACGAGGCGAGTGATCCAAGTAAAGCATAAACACTGGAAAGGTAGAACAAGCGAACTCTAGACATATAAGCGATATGGGATTCTGCTTGTGCTTAGAGATATATTTTTGTTGACTTTGTCGGTTGTCCTAGGACATAGTTATTTTTATGTTTTCTTATGTTTTTCTTTATGTTTTTATTTTTGAACCGATAATACCATATAAACACATCTGAATTTTAAATATATGAATAAAGTCCAAGTTTGATTGATGTTTTCTTAATTTATAAATTTAGTACTTAAGTAATTAATTTCTAACTTAGTGTTTTCCATAAGCAATAGCATGAAATATTCAAACCTGACAAACTTATAGAGAGTTCGCCAAAGTTGTTGCGAAGTGACAATGTTGTTGAACTATACAAAGAGCAAACCCCAAACAACTGGCGAACTGTTATATGCAAACCCTCAATAAAATTTGATATGCAAAATAGGAGAAACCCTGTGGATTAAGTTCGCAGTATCTAAAAACGTAGGGGTAGTTCATGAAACTTACCTTGTTTAATGAGTCTTGCATTGCGAAGACTTAGAATGTGCGAGCTACACTAGGAGCGAACCTTGATTTTGATATGTGTATATTGTTTACTTAAACTAGAATGCCACCTGAATAAAATTTAGTCAAAGTGTATTAATGAATGTACTTATTTGACAATCCGCTGCATGTTAGTAACTTAAACATATTTTGTATTTTAATTTGTGGTGTGTTGGAGGTTAGGTTGGGATTTAATGGGGAGTCACTTAGGTGGCTAATGTGGCGTTTCATAGCTCGAGTTCGACGACCAGATCAGTATGAGGTGTTACAACAAAAGCACACTTCAGAGGATTCATCTTCAATTGACATTAAAAAATTTATTAAATAAATTTATAAGTAAATTTATTTATTGCGTTAATGATACTTATAAATAAGATTTATGATTCCATTAAAAAATTATTAAATAAATTTATATAATACATAAAATTAAATTTTTATATTAAATTACTTTTTATTTAAAATATTAGGTTTCCATTAACCAAAAAATGTAAAAAGAAAAAATATATTACTTTATTTTGAATAGAAAATTTTAATTATTTATAAAATAATTAGCTTTATATTCCATTTACAAAATAGTATAAATAATACATATATATAATATAATATAATATAATATAATATATTTTAATTATTTTAATTGTACATTAGCAATGGTCAATAAATTGACCATTAAAAAAATTTTAAACAGTGAAGAATTTGGTCTAGTTTTTACAAATGGTTTAATAATGATTATAATTTTTTTATTAGGGCGAATTATCAAAATAAATTATATATATTAATTAGTTATTATATTGAATAATATCACTTTGTATTAATTATATCAAGTGAGATTTTATTTTATATTGAATATGATGAAATAATTTAATTATTATTTTAAAATTTATTATTTTATTAATTTGAATTGTCAAATAAATTAATATATATTCTAATTATGTTTAACAGTTTGAACAATGAATATAATTTTATGTTAATTATAGTAATTAAAAATATATCTTTTAAAAAATAATTACAAAATTAAATACATAAAATTATGTCAACACATTTAACCTTAGAAATTAATAATTTAAAAGGATTAAAAAAACTAAAGTAAAGAAATCAATATATATTTTTCATCTCATGTAAATCGATATTGATTGTTATATTTTTCAGTTAAGTATAGCCTAATGAAGCAATATGTGCGTAATAATCTTAAAAGAAAAAGAAAATTGTGGTAAAAAAATCATGGAAATTCTTTTATTAGGAGTTAGTTTATATTTTACTTTTTTTACTAAAAATGATAAATTAGTTATTGTCCCGTTAGATCAAAAAATAAATTGGTCATTCTGTTAAAAGTTTTATCTATTTTTACTATTAAAAGTTAGTCACTGTATGACATAATGAAGTATACATAGTATGACACATGTATTTGTCTAGTTATTCAGTTATGCTAGTTTTTAATAATAGAAATAGATGAAATCTTTAACAAAAAAAATAAATCTACTTACAATAACTAATTTACTTAATTTTTAAATAAACGAGACAAAATATAATTTAACTCTTTATATAGAGGCATCTATAATACTTTTACAAAAAATTTAAGAATACATTTAATTCATAATAATGTACACAAAAATGTTAAAGATGTTTCGCTATAAATTATACTAAAGACCTATTATTATGAGCTTTATTTATGGAAGATTATTTCCTTTTTTCCATCAGATTATGAAGGAATAATATTAGAAAACTATCTAGGAAAGCTTAGATTTAATTCTACGAGAAAACTGAATTAAAAAAAAATTGGCGATTAATCTTGAAATTATGTATAAATTTTGATTGAACATATAATTTTTCACGTTAGTTTTGATTCAGTGTAATTATACATAAAAAATTAGACTTATTAATACTGTGGGTATAAAGGTACTTCTATTCGCATCGGCCGAAAGCTTAATCGAACTATCAAAGATAGTGGGGACCGTTTTAAGCAAACTGGAATTGCTCGGGTATCCTTGACAGACTCGATGAGCTTTATGATTGAGCTAATTAGTGCTCAATTTAACGAGGTTGACAAAGACTCTTAAGCAGCTAATAAAAAGCAGGAGGAGGATGTCTTGGCTCCCAAACAGTAAGATTGGTTTTTTATTTCTTTTAATTATTTTTTATAGATTTATCTGTGTTTTCTTGGAATTGCCATGGATGTCAAATAAAAATTTTCACTGTATTTTTCGAGAATACAGACAAGAGTAAGTGGTTACAAAGCAGATAAGATCATTGCCAGTTTAGGTTTTCAGAATTTGCATAGAGTAGAGGCTAATGGTTTTTCAGGGGGTATCTAGCTTGGCTGGAAGGATAATATTTCAGTTGAGGTAATTTGTAACCACCCCTAATTTATTGTTGTTTGGATTTTAAAAAGGGGTCAAACCCAGGTTGTTATTGTTGTTTTTGTTTATGGGAGTCTTGACAGACAAAAAAGGAGAAAACATTGGGAGGGTTTTAATACGGTTATACCGCCTAGAGATAAAAGAGTCCTTGGGCTGCTATCGGTGATTTTAATGCTTTACTTTCATCTAGAGATAAAAGAGGAATTAAAAGAGATGGAATTGGATGTTTCCTTTTGGAGACTTTCTCGATGCGAATAATTTGCAGGATTTAGGTTTTAAGGTACCACCTTTCACTTGGCATCGAGGAGGAACATTTGAGAGGCTAGATAGAGCGATCAAAAATGAAACTTGGATTAGAGTTTTTCCTAGTTGCTCAATCTCCCATCTTCCTAGGCTCAAATCTTATCACAGATCATTGCTTCTTTCTCTCAATTTAGAGGTCGACTTACCTAGGGGATGACCTTTCAGTTTCCTAGTTGGTTGGGTTGAACATTCTAACTTTTCAAAATTTTTCAAGGAAAATTGGGTTTTCAAGGGTAATATGACAGAGGCTATCCAACAGTTTACTTTGAATATTAAGGGGTGGAATAAATCTATCTACGACAATATTGGCACCCGTAAGAGGCTTTTGATGAAGAAACTTGTGAAGATTCAAAATGAAATGGATAGATCGGGGTCCAACACCTTAAGTCAATTTGAATTAAAGGTTAGGGAAGAGTTGGAAAGATTTTACACCAATATTTCGGCCTAAGAGCTTGGCAACGACTGTCAAGGCCGTGTCCTTAATAAGCAACTAGTTGACCCTTTCTCAGAAATCAATAGATGGGATTCCGTTAATGGCCAATTTCTTAATATCCCCTTCTACAAACTCTAGATCATGACCCAATTCCATCTCTCGAGTCTCGTTCGTCCTTTTCGATACTGATTAGCCTCCTACTAATTTGTCTTTCCAGGTCAATATTGGCGTTTGAGTCAAATTCTTCGTAATCGACATATTCAACTGTGTCCGTTGATCCTTGTTTCGAACTTTTTTGGTAGAGCAATCTTCCAGCGAACCACCATCCTCAGCCTCACCGGTTGTAGCACCAGAAGAAATCACAGTAACCATTATACCTTTTAATTTTATTCTCCTACTTTACTGGTTCTGTTTTGAAATAAAATAAAAGGCGTCCAAAGTGAAAAATGCTCCTATTGTGCAGTTCAAGCACTGAGTCCGGTTTTCCTTTTCTAAAAAGAAAATAATCATCTATTGCCCTCAATTTTTTGTTTAATTTATGCTCAATCCTTATACTCTTCCAACTTTTGAAAATTAATCCCAATACTTTTAATTCTAAGAATTTAATCATTGCACTTATCTAATTTAAAAATTAAAGTCCAATCAATAGTACTATTAATGAACCTTCGTGAAATTAGGATATGCATTTAGGGCACTGACAGCATATATGAATAAGTTCGTACATCATCAATGAACCATATTAAAACACAATAAATTAATGAATAAATTTAAAAATCATTATAATTAAATATAATTATTTTATTTTGTGATAGGTAGCATACTCAATGTAGTCAATTTTGCACCAATTTCGATTGTCTCAGCCGATGCACACCATTCCAATAATAAATTGATGCAACTAACTCATTTTTCTGTGTCAATTAAAATTTCAGTCTATACTTGTCGCATCGGTCTGTTTTGCCCAATTTCGATCATATCAGTAGGAACATTATGCACTTGCTGGTGCATGAATAATATTAAAAATTTTAACTTTTTACAATTATGGTAATAAATAAATAAATTTTTTTACCAAAACATTGTGCATCAACTGATGCACCAACATTTTATATTTGAAATTTATTTAATACCATTCATTTGATGTTTGTAAATATTTTTATATACATATATTAAATATTTTCTAAAAATATAGATAAATTCGAAATGGTACACTGAAATGGACTAGTACTGTTACGCCCTAATTCCAGTTAAGGTAGTTAGTACCGCCCCGGTGGCACATGTTTTTCTACAGGAACTGGTGCGTACAAATTGGGTAAACTACAAAGATAGTCACTCAATTATAAAAAAAAAATTTCAATTTAAGCACCCAAAATAAAAAAAATTACAATTTAAGCACACATATTATATAATTCGTTCATTTCGATCACTCCTGTTAAAATCTCAAACGCCCGAGTCATGGTTCTTCAACTCATCTGAGTCACTAAGTTTCTCAACTGCCTCAGAAGAGTTAGGACTCAGGCAGGGGCGAAGCCAGAACAATTTTTTAGGGGGGCCGGATGAAATTTTAATTTTTTATAGTTTATATCTTTATAATTTGTAATGGATTAAATCGAATTTTTATATTTTTAGGGGCCAAAATGTAATTTTACCTTTACTAATTTAAAATTTTTTAAAAATTTTAAGGGCCTAAATAGCAATTTTACATTTTAGGGGGGCCGGGGCCCATGCCAGCCCCCCTGGCTTCGCCCCTGGACTCAGTAACCAGGGGTGGTGGTGTTGACTCAGTCGAGACAGTCATTCCAGGGGTAAGATTAATATTCGAGAGGTTGTTTTACGGGCCCGGTGAAACCAAGTTAGGGACTAAATCTGAAACCAAGTCACCATACAAAGAGAAAACCATTTTGTGAATGGATTCATCGGATCCTTTTGTTGATTTTAGAGACTCCATGGAAGCAATGGTGGAAGCTCAGGGATTAAAATACTGGGGAAGCCTTGAAGAGCTTTTTGGGTAGTATTTGAAAGCTACTGGTGAAAGCAGGCATGGATATATCCTTGGTGCTTTCATTGATTTGCTTCTCGATGTTAGTAAATTGCATTTGGGTGACTAAAATACAAATGTCCCAATTTTTTTAGGGTTGCTTCATTTAAATTAAATTAAAAGTTTGGGACTCAAATCATAATCTTTTTCAATGAATTACAATGACGTTGGTTTTATTTTAATTACATGGAAAATAAAACAAAATAAAATGAATGTCATGTTATATTTCAATAGGAGTGACAAAAATGAATGACTATGTGATATGGATGTTTAAATTGCAAACTTTTAAACAAATTTTAAATATAAAATATTCATACAACAACCTTTGGTAAAAGTTTTTTTATTTATTTTTTATCACCATAATTGTAAAAAATTAGAAAAAAAAGAGTATATTTTTTAATATTATTCATGCACCAACTTATATATAATGTTTCGGCCGATGTGACGGTAATTAAACAGAACAGATGGTATGATTGATACAAACTGAAATTTTAACCTGTGCGAAAAAGAAAGCTAATTACACCGATTTATTATAGGAATGGTGCGCATCGATTGAAATGGCCGAAAAAATGATGTGTCCATAGATGCGGTACTAACGACCTTAAACATACTACAAGTCACTTACAATGTATGAACTTATACACTATCAATACATCAAATAAAATTTATTAAATTGTCTACACCACTCTATAAATAAAGTTATTAGTTGGATTTTAATTTTTAAATCAAACAAAAAAAACTAAATTGTTAGAATAAAAAATAGAAGAATCAAAAAAGTATAAGGAGCGAAGCAAAATTAGATTATTTTAGCATTTTCCAATCAGTCGACCTTTGACATTTATCACCACCGTCCATTGGAATTGGATTATGATCATTAATTGAAATAAAATAAGCATATCATGGTTTTATTAAACTATTTATTTTAGGAAAACAAAACCTCCACCGACTTACAAATACTGATTTGAGGTGGGAAGCCACGGTTGAAAACAAAATCAATTAACTACACTTAACTCTTGGGGAATGATGCGAAAAAAGATGCCAAAGTTAATTAATAGCTGAAAATTAAATTCCAACATCACATGATATTCTTTGTTTACATTCTAACTTTTGGTAGGACCATTAGTGTTTGTGTTTTCTGACTTAAACAACATATAGACAGTTCTTCTTCTTTTCCCTTTTCTTTTTTCTTTTTTTATCTCATAATTGTCGTTAGAAAAACCAAAATAAAAAGAAATTTGTTTTTGCCAATGGTTTTATTTTTCCAAAAAAAATATCATGAAATAATTAAAAATCAATTAAAATTTAATAAATAATCAATTAAGCTTTTACTTAATAAATATATAATTTTATGTTAATATTTATGTATTCGTAAATAAAATTAAATAAAAATATTTTATTTAAAATTCGGCTTCAACTAAACTGTAGAAAGTGGTTAGCTGTTAAGAAAGTACACCTTCAAACCTTATTCAGCAGGAAGAATCTATTATCATTTCCAGTTACCTATTCTGATTCATTACTATTTCTTAGAAAATTTCTCAAACTTAGATTCCGTTTGTTTCACTGAAAATAATTTCCAAAAAATTATTTTTGAAAAAATTAGTATTTTTTTGTGTTTAAATGCATCTAGGTAAAATATTTTATGTTGTTTGATAGATTTCTTAAAAATATTTCGTAAAAGTTGTTTTCAATGATGTTAAGGATTAAATTGTAAACTTTGTGAAATATTTAGAAACAAGAGAAGTGATATGCATGAAAATTTTTTATGTGAAATAAGATATTATAATGAATTATTTGATTAAAGTGCTTATATGGTGAAAAATAAATTACATGGCAATAATGACTAAAATGAAAATTGTACAAAAGTTTAAGTGCGAACCAATTTAATATGTGAATAAGAAATTATGATAAAACTTTAATGATATGCGTAAAGTATTGTAAAAGTGAAACTGTGAAAAAATATGGAATTTTTATGACGACAATGACTAAATTGTTAAAGTTGAAAAAATATGTAGATGAAATAATAGAAATGAAATACATAGAAGTTTTATACGTGAAACAAGATATTGAGATAAATTATGTTATTAAAGTGTAATAAGAAAGAAAATTGATTTAATATAATTAATTACTGAATATTGAACTTTTTTGACAAAAAATAGTTAAATTGAAAAGTTATGAAAGTTTATAAAAAAATATTTGATAAGTGAAGAATGTAGCATAGAATGTAACATCCCGGTACTTTAACCCAATGTTTAGGTCGGGCATGAATGTGTTACAGTGAACAGAATCTTATCAGTCTGGAAAATGTCATACGGAAAAAAAATTGGTAAAACATTTTACGGAAATGAAGGGGTAAAAACATTTTACATGAAACAAACATAAAAAAAAAGTTGAAAATATTTTCCGTAAAAGCTTTTACATTGAAACAAACAGAGCCTAAATTCATTACATTGAGGATGGATCCAGGATTTTACTCTAAGGGACAGAAAATTTTAAATCCGAACTACTTTTTTTTAACATAAAAAAGTGTCAATTATTCTCAAATACCTTTTATTATTATCAAATAAATTAATTTAACATTTTTTTTAAAAAGCATGAATGATTTAACTGTAAAAAAATCACACTATAAAAATTAAATATTTCTTCCCAATGTGCAAAAAAGAATAACTAATATTATACTAAAATTTGCATAAATATCATTATAATTCTAAAAATTAAATTAAAAATTTGGTCTTAATCCTATTTATCAATACTAGGTATCCTAAATTGCACCCTTCGCTTTTCATAAGATTGAACTCATCAATGATAGAATATATTGAAAATTCTCGAGCTATCTCTTTTTTTATGTACGTCACCAAGTAAATTGAAAGAAAATCATCCTCCATTCTGTTGTGAAGCCTTGTCTTCACAATTTTCATGGCTGAAAATGCTCATTCGGTTGTTACAATAGACACGGGAAGAGTTAGCACAAGACGAATAATTCTATCAAGAATAGGATAAATACTTGACTTATTTGTCTTAGCTAGTACTTGATACAACTCGACAATTGTAGAAGTTTTCTACAACTCCGTACTTTGATGAGCATCAAGTTAAAAATGCTCCAATTGAATCTTTGATTATTATAATTTGGTCAAGAGAACGAATGTTATACAATATGAACACCAAAATCTAAAATACATGATAATTTATATATATAATTAAAAAATCTAAACAATTATGCTATTTCATGTCTAAATTTTGAAGATTTAAATGTTTTATATATTCAAAATTTAGAAAAAAAAATGTTTTATATTTGTTCTTAATAATTATTCGATAAAAATGATGCCAAAAAATAGAATATTTATTTTTACTAATAAATTAAAATTTTAAAAAATAGAAGCCAACAACTATGATCTTTTATTTTCTGATCCAAATTGGAAGGCAAGTAATTTTCTTCTATTAGTTTCTACCAAACTGATGATTAAAGTGTGTGATAATTATTAATCCGTTGACAAGCTTTAAATACCTGAATTTTCGGAAATGATACGCAGATTGATATCTCATTTTAAGAGAAATTAACATATTAATTACTATTGAAATCACTAAATTTCTAAAGATAATACAAATATTAATTAGAAAAATAGAAATATAAAAATCGCTTAAATCATTTTTGAAATTTGGGAATGAAATATTGTTATTGTATCTCGTGTTAACGAGTATTTAAACTTGAATATCACCATAAATATTTATTATGTGTGAATCTTCAGCTTCATATGTGTTATTATTATACATGGGCTGATTTTAACATGGATTGTTTTAATTTTTAATTTATTTCTGTTTTATATTGATTTTATTTTATTTTAAAAATATTCCAACGTATAGATATAATTTTCTTAAACTCTACAAAATCTACAATAAATATTGTTTAAAAAGAAAAGTCGTTAGATTGATTTTTGACAAAACAACGGTTGAGATTCACTGATGATTTGAAAGGAGGGTTTGGTGGTCTCCATCAGTAGACATCATGCACGTAAATGGTATCTACAAAATCATTTGAAAGAAAATGGAAAGGGGGTGTGAGTGAATCATGAGGGTGACCTTATGTCATCCCTACCACAACTACCTTTGGTTTGAAATTTTATATTGCCCCCATTCTCTTAAATAGTCGGTGTCACATGGATTTTTTTTTAATTAATAAAATTGTTAAAGGAGTAAATTGCACTAAATAGACATTCATTTTAAATTGATTCTTAAATTTTAAAATATTTTAATTATATCTTAAAATTATTAATGTTATATCAATAATATTTTATTGTTATTAAAATTGTTAGTTTAAGTGTTAAAGGCATAATTTAAAATGAAAATTTTTGAGGTATTCGAAGATTTTATAGAACAATTGCTCACTCTCTTTTTTTCCGGTTTTATTTTTATGTTTAGTTTTTAATTTTAAAAGTTATGTAGCAAGATTTTACTTTTTTTTAAAATTTTTATTTTCAATTATATCACATAAAAATTTGTGTGTCATTTAATAGTTAAATTAACGGTTTCAAAAACGAAAGGATTTGATTAATATAATATTGATAGTTTAGGATGTAATTAGAATGTTTTGAAGTTTTGAGATTAATTTGGAACGAGAGTCATAATTTAAGGATGTCTAATGTAATTGAATCAATTTTAAAACACTTTAATTTAAGATTGTATTTAATGATAATTTCACCAAAGTATATATTCAAATCATATCAAGCAATCAAGAAGGGGTAAAGCCAAAAAATGTTTTTAGGGAGACCGAAATTAAATTTTAATTTTTACGATAGTAAAAATATAATTTTACCATTTAATTAGTCTATATTTTTATAACTTTTAATGGATTAAATTAAATATTTATCATTTTCAAATTTTAAAAATATTAAAGGACTTAAATAAAAGGAATTCATTTTAAGAAGCGGGATCCTTTCCAACCCTTAGATATGCCCCTGGTTAAAAGGATAATAAATATCATCAACTTAAAATGGATTGCATCCATGGGTGGAATCCAAATCATATAGCATTATCCCTCTCCTCTGAGACTGAATAGCAGCCACAATTTCATGTGTAACAAATGAGTACAAGGCATTTCCCCTCATGCAAACGACTGGTCCTATAAACCCTTTTCATAAATAAATACAAAAACATCACTTTCGAAACGTAAAATTCAAAATATATAACTCAAAAATTTGAAACTGGAAACTCAAAACTCGAAAGAGAAACAAAATAAATTACAATTAATATTTAAATAAAATTAATTATAATTATTTTCAAGTCTTTCAATATTCCTTTATCTTATATCAATAATGATGTATTAAATGTTAATCCATGTATAATGGTTCTTCCAATTATTTAAAAAAAAATTCAACTCTTAACTAAAAATACTTAACTTCTTCACTGCAAATATTAGCCTAATAAGAAATCACATGCACAATTAGACGAAAAATAAAACCACACGTACACACAACAATAATTTAGGTAAAAATATTATAGAGACTCTTGTACTAGAAGTTAGATTATACCATGTCCCCTCTACTAAAAAATGGGCAATTAATCCCTATACATTAGTTCAAAGAGCATATTGGTCATTTTTATTAAAACTTTTATTCATTTCTATAGTGGTGGATCTTAGGATTAAGATTTTGGGGAGGGGGCTAGTAAAATCTTCTAGGAGCACTCTCTCATTTTTGTATTCATTTTTTTTTCTTTTATCTTCTTCTTTGGTTTATTTTGAAAGAGAGAAAAATTAAGAAGTAGTCTGCATGGGGGGAAAAACTAACATATTTTCTTATGAAATTGAGAATTTAGTAAACGGTAATCTTTCTAACTCTTCTATATCTTTTGATTAAGGAAAAGGGAAGAAAAATTGAAGATTTTAGTTTAATTCATTGAATTTGTATTGTGATGATTAATGTCATAGTTAACCTTTAAGGTTTCTCTCCATGCAAGTGAATCATGGTTTTCTTACATATGTATGCATTCGTTTTGATTCTGATGTGGTTGTTATGCTTAGCTAACCGAGAAAAAGGAGGCTCAAAAGATAAGGGAAAATTAAGCAGATGTAGTCTCTATCAGCTTTCAGGTATTTTGTTGGTAAGTTTCTAAACTCAAATCCTTAGTGTTTGTTTTATGTATATTAGTACAGTGTTGTTGTAGTATGTTTGACTTCATGTTCTGATGATGATAAGGAGTTGAATTATTGTGGGATGTTTGTTGTACGATTGAAGCATGCAAAGTGATGATTTACAGATGCATGTTTGGTTGTATGTATAAGTCTTTTGTTTTGATGAACTATCATTGGTAAAGTAATTACTAAATAGGTTATCATTGAAATGGTCCGATAGGTGATATGTTTTGTATGATCTTTGTTTGTGTTATTAACATTATGTTTAGTTGAATGCTTGTTATATGTCATTCGTAAAAATGAATGATATGTGGAGTGTAGAGGTATGTAATGGCGGATGGACGTTGAGGAAATGTCATGTTGTGCACCCTATGCCACATGTTATTGGTTTTGCGGAGGTTCAGTTGGATTGTACGGAGATATATGCACACATATTTATGATAACCCTACGTGGGCACTTTCAAGTATGAGACTTTGCGGAGTTTAAGGGTTAAAGCCTTATGTATATATGCAAGTTCCATGGTCATGGACACACATAAGATAAGGCGGACCGCTGAACTTATCTCATTGATAAATCATAAAAGTAACATATTTTAATCCCATGCTTAGCATGTTTTTGGATGATTTATTATATAATTTAGTGAATTTGATGCTCATGATCCTTTAATTTCATGTTTCTATACTTAGGTGAGCATAAGGGAGCAAAAGGATCTACAAGCTCAAGCCAATCCCACATGGGCTAAGCACATGCCCGTGTAAACCACACGGGCTGAACACACACCCGTGTAAACCACACGAGCTGGAACATGCCCGTGTGCCTACCCGTGTAAACCACATGGGCTGGACACATGCCCGTGTGCCAGCCCGTGTCGATTTTGAATGATGTCAGATTTGCACATGACCTGGGCATTCTTACACGGGCTGATCACACGCCCATGTCCCTATCGAACCCTGTTTCATTTTCACACGGAAAAAGTCAACTTTTAGGTATTTTGAGCATTCTAAAGTCTATAAATAACATATTATAAGAAGACCTAAGAGGACACATAGAGTAGAATAAAGAAATTACTCGAAGAACGCCTTTGGAATCTTCTCAGAAGCAGATTCACTTCAAGATTGAATATCTCCATCCAATTTCCTTAGAAGTTTTTGGGTTCTTTATGTCTTGTTGTTTTCCTAATTTTAAGATGTTTCCCTTTCACATTATGAACTAAACTCCCTAAATACCTAGGGAGGATGAAACCTACGATGGATCTCATTATTTAATTTTTTGAATTACATGATAAATACTTGTTTTTGTTCTTAATTCTTGCTTTAATATTTTTAAGATATTAATTCAAGTTTGATGTGCTTATTCAGTGGAGCAAAAGTCTCTGTTTAAGAGTATATCTAGCATAATTGAGCGGAGTTGATTGCAATCCAAGAAATAGGACGACATAAATCTTTCGGATTAGAGTAAAACCTAATAGGGGAATCTATAGATCAAGTTAATGCGACGATAGGGGTTTTAATTAGAAAGAGATTTCAATTAATCAACCTAGAGTCAGTTGTTCTTAGTCTCGAAAGAGATATTAACATAATTTAGGGATTTCTACGGATCAAGGCAAGTGAATAAATCCTTTGATTTAGAGTTAGAATAATAAGTTAAGTCTAGGTGGATTCTTTCCTGGGTATTGTCTTTATCATTGGTTTACTCGATTACTTTCTTTACTCTCTGTTCATAGTTAATTAGTTTAGATTTAGATTAAAAATAATCCCCTTAATTATTAGGCTAAATAATAGAAAGATAGTTATTACTAGTACTTTTAGTCCTTATGGATACGATATTCCGGACTCACCATAGCTATACTACCATTCGATAGGTACACTTGCCTTTGTCGTATTTTAGTTAGTTCGTGACGTCATCCAGTTTTTGGCATCGTTGCCGGGGACTAGAATATTAGGAACACTTAATTTTTATTACTTTAGCCATTTTTTTATTTTTTATTTTTAGTTTATTATTATTTTTTCTCCAATCTTTCTTTCGTTTTGATTCTGGCAGGTATCTTTAGTTTATGACTAGAAGAAACCCGTCAGGACCTCTATTATTTGACAGCAAAATTGAAAATACAGCTCGCAAAAATCGTAGAAAAATAAGTCGACGTCTACAGTATATAGAGGAAGAGCAAGAGGACGATACCAATATTACTGAGGAGATGGCTGATAATCAGAATAATTCGCTACCTCTTGTGATTGCCGTAAATCCTGCGAATCAAATTCCTGCTCCTTGTACTATGTACGATTATGCCAAACCCAATTTAACTGGGGCTAAATCGAGTATTGTTAGACCTGCTATTGCTGCAAATAATTTTGAACTGAAACCTAATACTATTCAAATGATTCAATAGTTTGTTCAGTTTGATGGTTTGCAGGACGAAGACCCAAATACTCATTTTGCTAATTTCTTAGAATTCTGCGACACTTTTAAAATTAATGGCGTTTCTGACGATGCCATTCGCTTTCGGTTATTTCCTTTTTCATTGAGGAATAAAGCTAAACAGTGGTTGAACTCGTTCCCACGAGGTTCTATCACTATTTGGGAACAAATGATCGAAAAGTTTCTATTAAAATATTTTCTACCAGCTAAAACGGAATATTTAAGGAATGATATCTCTTCTTTTATACAGATAGATTTAGAAACTCTTTACGATGCATGGAAGAGGTATAAGGACTTATTGAGAAGGTGCCCTCACCATGGGTTACCTCTATGGCTACAGGTTCAAACTTTTTACAACGGTTTGACCCCTTAGCTAGGCAATTAATCGATGCATCCGCCGGTTGTACTTTGAATAATAAAACACCTGAGAAGGCTTACGAGTTTATAGAAGAGATGTTTCGGAATAATTATCAATGGCAAGTTATGAGGATAAAGCTGATGAAAACAGCCGGTGTTTTTAACGTCGATGCAGTCACCATGTTATCGAACCAGGTAGAACTCTTGAATAAAAAGACTGATAGTTTATATGGTTCTATGCAGGTACATCCAGTGATGCAATACGATGCAAATGGGTGAGGGAACCATCCAGAAAATCGATCATACAATCTTAGCACAGAAGACGAACAAGTTAACTATATGGGTAATAATTCTAGACCTCAGAATAATCCCTATAGTAATACTTATAATGCAGGTTGGAGGAACCACCCCAATTTCTCTTGGGGTAGTCAAGGAAATCAAAGACCACAACCCCCTCCAAGCTTTCAACAACAACCTTACTAGCAGGAGAAGAAGCCGAACCTTGAGGAGATACTAACAAAATTCATCTTAGCGTCAGAAACCCATTTTCAAAACACCAAAATAGTGTTCAAAAATTAGCAAGCTTCGATTCAAAGGCTCGAGAACCAAATAGGTCAGCTTGCTAAGCTGATCTCAAAACGACCACAAGGTAGCTTGCCGAGTAACACTGAAACTAACCTAATGGAGCAACTCCATGCCATTATTGTACGCGATGAAGAAGGGTTAGTAGAATCTGAATCGAGACAAGAAACTGTGGTAAGCAATAGTAAGGTTGAAGTAAGCCACAACGAACAAAAACCGGTAAGTAAGGAGTATAAACCTCATGTGTCATATCTTAACGCAACAAGAAAAGACCACACAAATGAACAATTCGGTAAATTCCTTAAACTGTTAGAAAAGTTACGTATTAACTTACCGTTTATTGAAGCTCTTTCACAGATGCCAAATTTCGTAAAATTTTTAAAGAAGCTTTTAGCAAACAAGCGGAAGTTAGATGATTCGTCGCACGTGGAGCTAAATGCAGTTTGCTCAGCTATCTTACAGAATAAACTACCCAATAAATTGAAAGATCTAGGGAGTTTTACTATTCCTTATTTAATTGGTAGTTTAAACGTTGATAATGTTTTAGCTGATTTAGGGGCAAGTATTAATGTTATGTCTTACAAAATGTTTAAGCAATTAGGTCTTGGGAAGCCCAAACAAACTAGGATAAACATTCAATTGGCAGATAGAACCATTAGATTCCTAGGGGTATCGTTGAAGACGTTCTTGTCAAAATCGATAAATTTATATTCCTAGTTGACTTTGTTGTTCTAGACATGGATGAGGATAGTGACGTACCTTTAATTTTAGGACGACCCTTTTTAGCGACTGCTAGAACTATCATTGATGTTTGTACAAGTGAATTGATACTTCGTGTAGGTGATGATATGATTAAACTCCAAGCTCGTGATTCTGCTAGGATATCTAGTGATCGAGATGAATATACGAGTTCTGTTAATGTGAGTAACATTGTAGCTCAAACTTCTTTGCAGGAAATCCCTAGGAAGAAAGTGATGGAGCCACATTCTATCTCATGTGACAAACACATAATGACTTATGAGGAACGAAGATTACAGATTGATGAACTAGATGAATAGTGGACACACATCAAGGGGAAACTGAGCATACACAATGAACCAAAGCGACGCCATGACGAGCATAAGGAAGGAACACCCCACATCAAAACTAGGGGCCAAGTGCTATTGGATGAAACGGATCCTCGAATTGTTAATTCAGAGGTTTATACAAACGAAGCAACTCATTTCACAGTACTGAATGTTTTCCCATACGGTACAGTCGAGATAAATCATTCTAAACTCGGAACTTTTAAAGTAAATATTACTCGGCTCAAACCTTATGTTGAAAATAGAAACGACAGCAAGACAAAGGAGTTTCGACTCCGAGAACCACCGTAACCAAGCAAATACGAGGTAAGTCAAGCTTAGACTCTAAACAAGCGCTTTTCGGGAGGTAACCCAAGCATTAACATGCCCAATTTACTAATTTTATTTTATGATATTTTTGAAATTAATTAAAAAAATAGAGCGATTTTAAAACCCACACGGCCTGGACACACGAGCGTGCCCTTAGCCGTGTGGATCCTGAGATTTAGTTTTTAAATTTTAAAGGAATTCGATAAAGAGTTACAGGACCTGGAAACATGGCCGTGTCACCCACACGGCCTGAACACACGGGTGTGTCTTTGGCCGTGTGGATCCTAGAGCTTAAATTCCAAAAAATCGACAGAGACACAACCTAAATATAGTCCACACAGGCGTGCGACATGACCATGTGGACCACACGGCCTGGACACACGGGCATGTCTTAGGACGTCTGAAAATTTGAGCTTAATTTTTCAAATTTAAAATTTAAAACAAGTTAGGGGGTTACACGGGCAATACACACGAACAAAAGTGCGGTCACACGAGTGTGTGGGATACCACACGGGAGTGGGAGAAGCGAAGGGCATTACACACGCTCGTGCGACACGGCCATGTGACCGACACGGCCTGTACACACGGGTGTGTCTAAAGTCGTGTGAAGATTGGGCTTAAAAATTTGATCAAACACGGGCTGAATAATATACTACACGAGCGTCTGACACGGCTGTGTGGCCCAATACGGGCCTCACACGACTGTGTCACACATTAAAAACCCTGACCCTTTTTCTTCTTCTTTGTTTTCTTCCCTAAAGCTTCAAAACCCTAGCCGCCGTTCACCTTTCTTTGAACATCCGGCCACCCTCACATCGTCGCACGTTCCATCCGTCCACTATCCTAACCACCATCGTCGTCTTAGCCCTCTATCTTCTCCTCTTTCCACCTAAAACCCCTTAACTTTACCGAACCCGACCTCATTTTTTCCTTCTTTCTTTCTTTCTTTCTTTCCCTCTACTCTGGCCACCCTCTTCCTTGCGTGCACACCACAGCCCCGACTAGCCTTTTCCTCCCTTCTTCTTCAACCCGACAACCTTCTTCCCCTTCCCCTCTCTTTTCTTTCCTTTTTTCCATTCTTCTTCCCCTCCCTTCTTCTTTTCTTCCTCAAACCCGACCCACACGCCCCTACCCGAATCCACCGTCCGTACCATCCCCTCGTCATACCCCAGTCAACCGTCGCGCCTCCGGCTACTGCCCCACTACCGTCGATTTATTATGACGAACACACGCGGCAAGTATAAGGTTGCCTTCCCAGCTTCGAAAAAGTGGAAAGGGCCATGTGCAACCTCCTACTCGAGTGCATCTACCGAGGCTTGCCACCCCTATCTTCAATTTTCGGTGAGCCCCTAGGAGGATTTATATCAGCTCCTTCACGTACGATCACTAGGCCTAAGTCGATACATTGATTGGGCCGCGCTGGAGGAGGTCTGACTCACTGATGATGCGCGCACCATTATCACCACAGCTCCGTTGAATAAATTCTTTGCCATCATCGAGCCCACATACATGGAGCTGACATTGGAGTTTTACTCGACATTTCTAGTACAGCAGGTCATGATGGTTCATGACGAGCCGGGCATCATCACTTTTTACCTAGGTGGTTTGGTGTGACATATGAGCGTCCCAGAGTTCGGTGCTGCTATGAGACTCTACGTAGAGAAGTTCATAAGCGTTGTGGACTTCTTACAGCTTCATCGGCACATCCATCACTCACCATCGTGTTGTTGGACCGATCTTAAAGTGAGTCAGACACCTTATAACGTGAGTCGCTCAAAGGCAACTTCTCTCTCTCTAGCCCTACGATATATTCACGCACTCATCGCTCACACCTTAACAGGACGGAGAGAGAACATTGGAGTCGTTAGCACCCATGACGCTTACTTCTTATGGAGCATGACCCATAGCCATATTATCGACTTGGCATACTCCATTGCTCTATCTTTTCGCCATCAGACTGACCACCACAAGAGGGGCCCCATCTGTCTAGGCCCTTACGTGACTCACCTCGTTCGACACTTCGGTCTTCTCGACACACTGGAGCAGTCATCGGCACTTACCCTAGTCGGTCAGATGTCCCCTCAGAGCATCTCGAGCATGATCCACATAAGGATGATCGAGCGATGACGTGGAGTTGATCCTTCTCAGTACAAATTATTTCATTCTGATGTTCAGGATGACCTCGAGGACTTCACTGATGATGTTCCTCCCTCTCACGAGGACCAACCTTATCCTCTACCTCCGAGTCACTGACCTCCTCCTTCTTCTGCTACCACTTTGACAGGCATATCCGAGCATCTCACTCGCTTCGAGTAGTAGTGCTTTCAGCGGTTCGCCAGTCTTGAGGCTATATTGCAGCAGATTTGCCACCATCTCCATATTTCATCTTCGACGCCGACAACTCACGACGCGTCTGATGATGAAGACCTTTGAGTCCATTTACTTTATTTTTATTTTCTTTATTTCTTATGTTTCTTAATTATCTTTTCAAGACTTGTCTTTTATATCTTAAATTATAAGTAATCCTTTAATCTTCTTCCACAGTTGTGTTTATTTTCTTAATAGTTGCTCAGAATCATGCACTTCACTTAGCTATATCCACAATTCTGCTTTTATTATTCTATGAATTTCATCCAAAATTCAGGGCAGTTTCGCTTCTCTCCCTCTCTTATGATATTCTGATTATATTGTTATTATCTATTTTGGTACATTAAGGACAATGTACATCTTAAGTGTGGGAAGGTTAATTATATCATTATCAGAAAATCTCTGAATTATGTCTTGTTCTCAAGTAATTGTCTCATATTACTATTGGAATGAATTTTGATTGATTTATGATTTTTATTGATCTGTTTTGGATTAAGTCATAGGTAATTGTGCATTGATTGTTTAAACTTTAAGACACTAGAGAATCGAGCATGATATGTTGATTTTTGAGAAATCAAATTCTCTAAGTTGTTTCCCCAATTCGAGGTATTATCTTGAAGTTTGAGATTTACAGGATTGACATCAAAAGCCATAAATTTTTGTGAGATTTTGAGCCTTTCAAGCATATATTTTTCTTGCTCACTTCTATTATTGGTTATGAGTGTGTCAATATTGATTTGTTATTCTAGAACTTGCTTCGATTATGCATATCAAGACTACGCATTTGATTTGATATACCGAAATGATAAAGGCACTTAGGTTCTAACCTACTTATTCCATAAAAAGCCTATCTTCATAATTAACCTTTAATGAACCCCTTTGAGCCTAATAAACCGTTTCTTTGATCTAGCCTTAATACTAACCCATAACTCATTCTTTTTGATTCATTAAGAATTTTTCCTATTGTATCGACTCCCTTTTTGTCGAGATTTGATTTGGTCAGTTGCCTAACTATGTTCTTTTGTTTCAGTTGTTAAATGATATCTTTTTATCTATACATGATGAAAAAAAATATTATATTTATATACTAGTTCTTTGGTTTGAGCTTAAAATTTCATATTCTGAGAAGAAGCTCGTGTTTTTCTTTAATAATTTCGATTGATGTAATTATTCAATAGTAATTTATTTTTCTAGTTAGATAATTTATCAATTCGATCTCGATTCTAACCTTTTTTTATCCACACCTTTAACCTAGGCCCCATTATAACCCTTTAAAGACCTTTTGATTTGTGTATCATCTCATTTTATAGTGGTGGAGATTTGATTTTATGCAAGCCTATGGTAATAACTTTTCATGTTTGACTTTTGAGTGCTTAATTTTTTAACCTTAAACACTTTGAGTGATTTGAGTGAATCTTTAGTAAGGATGTCAAATCTTGTTGGTTTTGAATTAAAGGTAATTATTTAGATAAGGGGAAATATGTGTTTTCATGCTTTAGAAATATGTGACTTGGATTGTTAGAATCTTTAATGCTCTTTTAGTTAAACTATCTATGTGTGATTATTTTTGAATTATGATAAAACATTATTGATGAGAATTATGAATTGAGAAAGTTTAATTTTAATTGTGAGTTGAGGATTTTGCTTGAGTAAAAGCAAACGCTTAAGTGTGGGGATATTTGATAAACCATAAAAGTAACATATTTTAATCCCATGCTTCGCATGTTTTTGGATGAGTTATTATATAATTTAGTGAATTTGATACTCCTAATCCTTTAATTTCATGTTTCTATACTTAGGTGAGCACAGGGGAGCAAAAGGAGTGGAAAAAGGGCCAAAATCGAGCAAAACGGGTTGTCTTAAGGATCCACACGGTCAAGCCAATCCCACACGGGCTAAGCACATACCTGTGTGAACCACACGGGCTGGACACACGCCCGTGTGCCAGCCCGTGTCGATTTCGAACTGTAACACCCCAAACTCAGCCCATAAGTTTCGACCAGATCTGGTATGCTACGGGTTGTACATTGAAAACTTTTGCTAAGTTGGCTTTAGAAAATCACAAGTTAATTGGACAAAATTTGAATAAACAAGTGACTTTTGAAAAGAAAACCTTGTATTATTATTATTTCGTATATTTAAACCTTTGACTTAGTTTCATAAGTTGCAAATATTAAAAACTACTAGATGAAGTTAAACTATGGGGCCTTATTACATAAATATTCCCAAAATAAAAAAAAACTTAAAGAAAACCGAAAACAATCTATAGAAGTAAAACTTGATAGCCCCTCGAGTCCGTCTCGGCTCCCATGTCCATGATCTACTGCTCATCTGAAAGAGTAGAGGAAAATGAAAGGGTGAGTCATCAAGACTCAGTGTGTAAATCCCGAAACACAATGACCTGAGGCCCATAAACACATTATGAGCCCTGGCCCATACATAAAGGCAACAATCATAATCACATGATAAATAATAAATGATGCATAGCCCAACCCAACCTAGAATTCCATCCTCTACACACCAACCCGTACCAACCATCACACATTGGGGATTTCTACAATCAACCCTTTATCCGCTACACACCATATCGACAGCTGTGTTGTCTGTCATAAAGACCGATCACTATGTGACCTATGTGGCGAAGCCACTGATCGCTATGCGACCTTAAGAATATATCGACAGCTGTGCTGACTGTCATAAAGACCGATCACCATGTGACCTATATGGCGAAGCCACCGATCGCTATGCGACCTTCTTCCCCTTTCATCATGTCAAACCCATCATCATGCTTACACGCAAAAACATAAATATATCATCTAAAAAGATTACATATCATCACATACTTCGATACACATAGAGAAGTTTCTATGATTACGTACCTGGCATCCTTTACTTACCCTTTTTGGGTAACACGATTGTTCATACAGCCTATCTTTCGGGCTTTTAGCCCATAACATACATATTATAGAATTATTAGTGTGTTAGAGATCTACACACCTGATTATCGTTAGAACAAATTTCTATGTCGACGCTATCCGTAGTCAACACAGCTACTATCTGCCCAATGTATTGTTCAGAGGCTGGTAACGAAACATTAGGTTAAGGCACACCTAATGAAGAGAAAACGGTTGATCATCTTAAGGAGAATTGAAATCCTTACCTAGAAATCCTGAAATTAGAGACTAGCAATTTTCAGCTTTTAGATCTAAACGATCGGGTTTCTTTCAAATCCCGGAATGCCGCCCAAAACGCAAAAAAAAAGAGAAATATTAGCCTTAATCGACAGCCTTAACAAACCAAGTGGCCATTCGGCCTTGTTTCCTAAAAACCGAAAGAAATTTAATGGAATAGCAGGAGTCGACACTTACCTCAACACAGGGAATTCGGCTAACACTTGATAGGAGATTCGGCAATCAGAGAAAAACTATGGAGATTTCAGCTTTATAGAGAAATCGGCACAAGAGGAATAAAATGAAGAAGAAAGTGAAATAAGAGATTTTGGCTTTTAGAAGAAAGAAGAGAAAGATGGCTTAAGAAAGTTTTTGGCTTTTTGAAAGAAAGTTGACAGAAATTGCAGAGGAAGACTGAGAATTTTGGTACAGGGAAAGAAGAGAAGAATAGGGTTTGAATGCAGGAATTGAAGAGATGCCCCCTATTTATAGAGAATTTCGGCACTTACCTATCAAAAACCGAAAGTGCCCTTCCTACTAACTAACAATTAACCAAATAATAGGGGAAATTTCGGCACCCCTCCAAGATATGGAAATTCAGCCAACACTGCACTCAGCAGATAAATCCTATCTTTTCTCCTCTATCTTAATCTATTCACTCATCCCTAAGTGACATGGATAACACCACCTCTTCCTTCCTTTATCTGCCACATTATCAGCCATATTATCCTCATTATCCAAACAAATAAATCCTATTTTAAAGTATCCTAGGCGACTCCAACTCTGCTCATTTAAATACCGAAAATTAACTAACTTTAATTAAAATAATTGGACTTCATGCGACTCGAACTTGAGCCCCCTCAGTTGATGCCACCTCCCTGCTCTTTGAGTGGCGCCACTTTGCCACTGGGCCACAAGCCCATTTGTGTTTTAAAACACAGATAACATCTCTTAAACCCTATCCTGACAGGCTTTCCACTGGAGTGTCCAAACAGAAAATTTGATTAAAGCCAGGCCCAATCCTGAGCCCAATCTGAACCCCTTAAACACTCTAATTAGCTCATTTAAATGTAACACACATCAAATGCAAAGGCCCATTAATTCAGGATGTTACACAAACCATGTCAGATTTGCACATGGCCTGGGCATTCTTATACGGGCTGATCACACGCCCGTGTCCTTGTCGAACCCTGTTTCATTTTCACGCGAAAAAAGCCAATTTTTAGGTATTTTGAGCATTCTAAAGTCCATAAATAACATATTAGAAGAAGACTTAAGAGGACACGTAGAGTAGAAGGAAGAAATTACTCGAAGAACACTATTGGAATCGTCTCAGAAGCAAATTCACTTCAAAATTGAAGGTCTCCATCCAATTTTCTTAGAAGTTTTTGGGTTCTTTATGTCTTGTTATTTTCCTAATTTTGATATGTTTCCTTTTACACTATGAGCTAAACTCCTAAATACCTAGGGAGGATGAAACCTACGATGAATCTCATTATTTAATTTTCTGAATTACATGATAAACACTTGTTATTGTTCTTAATTATGTGTTATTAATTCTTGTTTTAATATTTTCAGGATATTAATTCAAGTTTGATGTGCTTATTGAGTGGAGCAAAAATCCCTGTTCAATAGTAGATCTAGCATAATTGAGCAGAGTTGATTGCAATCCTAGAAATAGGACGACATAAATCTGCCGGATTAGAGTTAAATCTAATAGGGGAACCTATAGATCGAGTTAATACAACGATAGGGGTTTTAATTAGAAAGAGATTTCAATTAATCAACCTAGAGTCAATTGTTCTTAGTCTCGAAAGGGATATTAACATAATTTAGGAATTTCTACGGATCAAGGCAAGTGAATAAATCAATTGATTCAGAGTTAGAATAATAAGTTAAGTCTAGGTGGATTCTTTCCTAGGTATTGTCTTTATCATTGGTTTATTCGATTACTTTCTTCACTCTTTATCACGTTCATAGTTAATTAGTTTAGATTTAGATTAAAAATAATCCCCTTAATTATTAGGCTAAATAATAGAAAGATAGTTATTACTAGTACTTTTAGTCCTTGTGGATACGATATTCCGAACTCACCATAGCTATACTACCATTCGATTGGCGCACTTGCCTTTGTCGTATTTTAGTTAGTTCGTGACGTCATCGCTCATGATTTGAGTTACGGAAGTCCATTAGACTTGTTCTCTAAGCTTCATGACAAGGTTATACATAGAATTTCTCTATATGAAAGTCCACGAAACAATTTGTATATATGAACCCGTATCTATATGTAAATATTTGTCTATGGATTCGCATGTATGAGTCTGCCATATATGAGTTCGCATCCATGAATCTTCTATATGAATTTGTATGTATGACAATCAGCTAGATTTATCTTTATGATTCAAGCTATGGCAATTTGCTGATCTTATATTCATGTTTCAAGCTTAAGAGTTCAAAGGGGCTATCTTTAACAAGAGTCGGTATGGACTATTATCCAAGCAAGAGATCGCATGGGCTTGTCCTTATGTTCAAGCTACGAGAGTTCGTATAATTTATTTTTCTCAAGCTAAAACCCGCATGGATCTTTTTTCATGTAGAAGTCCGTCAAGAACAACTTTAAATCAAGAGTCCGCAGTATCCATCTGCCAAACAAGAGTTTAGCAATGACTATCATTTAAGAATGAGTTGACAAGTAAGAACCCGCATATATGAATCTGTGATTATGATTCCACATATAAAGGTTTGCATGTATGGTCTGCAAGTAGATACTTGCCAAGCTCAAGTCCGCGTATATAAAACTTTATATGTAAATTCGTATGTGAAATTCTCCAAGTGTGAATCTCTATACATGAGTTTTCTAGAATCAATCCGTCGTACGTTAACCTGCAATGGTAATAATTGTTAAGGTAATTTGCATATATTCTGCTAGAAAAAAGAGATAATAATCTATCTTGTATGAAATTAGTGCAAATGGGTAAATGAAATTATTCTGCATTGTAGCCTATAGCACGAGCGATAGAAATGGAGGATTGTGACAATATAGAAAGTGTAAAAATTTCAAGTTGAGCCAACGCAATGAAGGATAACAATACGCCAGGAAGATATGTGAAATATACTTGTGCAAATGATGTCAAACAGGAGATCAGACCCATGAAGTTCTAACTTATAAAATCTTAGACAGTATGTTATATTAGTAACTCACTAAGTTCATTTGAACTTACTTAGTTTTTGTTATGTTTTTCCAAGTATATTGGTGTATGTAAAAAGCTGAAGAGGGATTAAGCCAGAATTCGTTTAAGCTTAGGTGAACTTTTGTTCTTAATTATAACATGTATATAATGGGGTGGCTTAGAGTTTGAGCTTCCAGGTCAAATTTTTTTTAACCATAGTATTTTATTTATAATGAAGAGAAATCAATTCAAAATATTAAAGTTGTTATTGTTAATTTTTCATAAGTCTATCTGTTAAGATTTTTAAACTAGAAATTTATAGTTGTATTTTTGTTTAGCAGGTCAACTAATTAAACATGTTAAGATGTTATTGACAGTAATCGAACTAAGAGATGCTAAAAAAAGAGGTGGGTTTCCAGTTGGTGAATGATTTAGGCACATATTTGGGAGTTCCATTATTGCACAATAGAGTGACTAAGGGAACTTTTCAATTCTTGATTGATGAAGTCCAAAGGAAGTTGAATGGATTTGCTGCTAGATTATTGTCAATGGTTGGAAAAATCACCCTAGTGAAATCAGTGCTATAAACTGTTCCTAGTTATCTTATGCAATCAATAATGATACTAGTGGGAGTGTGTCAAAAAATTGAACAAATGATTAAAAGATTTGTTTGGGGGTCTTCTAATGAAGAAAGGAAAATGCAGTTAGTGAGCTGGGAGAACTGTTGTCAACTAGTGATGTATGGAGGATTAAATTTAAGAAAAATGATTTCTCAAAACTATTTCCTTTCTGATGAAATTGGCTTCTCAACTTATTACTAAGATGGATAAGTTATGGGTTAAGATTCTGTGGCATAAATATATTATGCTTGAGATTTGCCCTCTTTCTTTATACAGAACTAATAGCTCGTATACCTGGCGGTAAATCAATATGGTGTGGGAAACCTTTCGGTCAAATATTTTTTGGAGTATAGGTAATGGAATGTCAGTTAATTTCCTCATGGATAACTGGATATCAAGACTGAGATCTCTTCATAGATACTTACGGCAGTCAACGGTCGTTCCCATGGAGGCCAAAATTGCGGATATGACAGACCCAAATGGTGGTTGGAATTGGAGTGCACTAACTCAATGCTTTGATTAGGAGATTTTGGAGTATATAGCTGTTTTCCCTCCACCAGTGGAGGTTTTGGGAGATGATACTTGCTTATGGAAGAATAATGACTCGGGTAATTTCTCAGTTAATGAGTGGAACGGTGGAAATGTGCAAGTGTACACAATCGTAACAAGTAATAAAGTGACAAGTAAATGTCGAGTTATCGTACCCCCCCACAGGGACTGTAAAAGAATTATTTATGAAAATGATTTCAAACACTTTGGTGATGGAAAAATATTTGATTTTTGAAAACTATTTGGAAACTAAAAGAAAAACAAAGTAAAATAAAATAAAATAAAGTTCAAGGGCACGATTTCAAAAACTGATTTTAATCAAGATGATATAATTGTGTTGGATTAATAACATTTCTTACCTTAGAATTATTAAACTTGTGTTTATACTTGTTAAAACATGGCAACTCGGTAATTTGCTAACTTATGAACATACTTACAAATAAAAATCCATTCATCTCTTGTACATATTTCTATGTAAATTCGAACGATTAAACAGACTTCTACTAGTAAACATGTTATTGCACATACATACTTATTAAATTAAACAATCTCTCGCATACTCCTATGTCGATGCAAACGATTAATTCAACCTAACAAGCATATAAAAGATCATGTGAAGTAACAAAGTATTTTTACCTTGAAACAATTTAATCACAAAAATCCTTACAAGTTATGCAAGGCATATGTATCGTCAAATACAATGCTAATTTAATCTTCACTACCTTAGAAGAATTAAACATGCACAGATTAAGTATTGTGTCCATTAATTACAATTTCAATGCGTTTAAATAATTAATTCATCAGCTATCTAAACAATTATAATGCCAGATAACTTAGCATAATTTTACCTAATCAAACATTTCACTGAGGCCTTTAACAGCATAAACACAATTTTAATAATCTAAGAGGGCGAAATGAAATCAAACCAACACGAATTAAATTCAAGCTAAATTGATTAAATTAAACATTTCAAAAGCATGAATATTCATAAGCATGTTTGTCAAAACAACAACAAATAATTTAAAGAGATAGGAAACAAGAAACAAATCCGGTGGCTCTCCGTGGCTTGTCTGATTGATCCCTTCTTCGTTCTTCGTTGTAACATCCCAAAATAGGGCCTAAACGGAACAGTGGTTTCGAGACCACAAATCTGAAGTCAGAAAAATATTTTTATATTTTATTTGATATCTATGTTATGTGTTTGAGCATGTGCTAAAATATTGTAGGTTAATTTGTTTGTTTGGGTGTTTAATTTAAGTGAAAGGACTAAACCGAGTAAGTGGGAAAAATAGCCATTGTGAAATTAAGTGGTTGAATTGATGATGATTTCTTTAATTGAAGGGTTGATAAGGTAATTTAGCCACAATTGAACATAGTGGCCGGCTAAGATGCATGTATTAGTGAATTGGTAATTGTTTATTTTATTTTATGACATTATGATATATTATAATATATGATAATATATTATATTAGAAGAAAGGTGAAAAGTAATTTAGCATTAAGTAAACAAAATGAAGAAGAAAGGTGCATAATGGTTGGTCATGATATGCTTGAAATAGTCGGTGGAATTTTTATTATATTTTATGTTAAAATATATTAGTTTAATAGATGTTATAATAATGTAAATGATAAAAGATGAAAGTGCTCATCTTTTATCATTTGTTCTTGGCCGAAACTAAGAGAAAAGAATAGGGAGAAGAAGCTTTGTAGTATTAGGCCTTTACAAGCTCAATAGGTAAGTGATTTGAGTTCGGTTTTTAATAATTTTTACGTTTTTGAGATCGTTGCTTTGAGTGCTACAAAATTCATGTTTGAATTTTGAATTTTGATGAATATTTTGAGTTATGCCATTGATGAGAACTTGTGATTTTTGATGATTGATGGTAGATTATGCATGTTTATGAGTAGAGGAATGATTTTTACTAAGTGATTTTCGGTAAAAACGAGTAAAACGAGCTAATTAGTAAAAGTTGTTATTGTTCATAAGTATGTGTTATAGTAAGAATTTGAAGTTGCTATAGAAGGGAAAAATGTTCAGCATGTTATAAAACATTAGAATAAGGGCTGAAGTTTAATTTTCGAGTCTAGGGGTAAAATTGTAATTATGTAAAAGTTTAGGGGCAAAATTGTAATTTTGCCAAAGTTAGAGTTAAGGACTGTTTTGATAAACGTGAGTATTAAATAAGCTAAATTTGCTATTATAGATCAAGAAGAACAAAATCCAGAGTTAGATCGGGAAAAGAAAAAGATAGTGGACTAAATCGATATAGTTTATCGTATTTTATTTCGAGGTAAGTTTGCGGTAAATAAATGCAATATTCTGTTATTTTGCATCTAACACTTTTAAATTCCAGTATTTACATATTTATTCTGTAAATTTATTATTTAAAGACTCAAGTATGAATTGACGGAAAAACTATCTCAGAAAGTTTCGGTTGAACCTTAGGAATGTGTAGGATACAAATGTCATGACATTAGGGTTTAAGGAAATCATGTAAGACCATGTCAAGACATGGCATTGATAAGTTACTATAAGGCAAAGGTCCCATGTAAGACCATGCCAAGGCATGGTATTGGTGAAGTTATAAGGCAAAGGTCCCATGTAAGACCATGCCAAGGCATGGCATTGGTGAGTTCACAAGGCAAGGATACCACGTAAGACCATGTCAAGACATGGCAATGGTTAAGTTTCATAAGGAAAGGTACCCGCGTATCCTTAGTATTCCAAGTGGTTCAACGGGAAAATTCAAAGAGTATACCAAAGTAAAGGTAAGACAAGTTCAAGCTAAAAAGGTAAGGTAAGACAAATTCATGTTAAAAGTGCACAGTAAGAATACAAGTTTAAGTATATTGAGTTAAAAGCTTAAGTGATCTTGATAAGAAAAGAATAAGATAATTCATTAAGAATGTTGTTATCTATTTACATGTAAACTTACTAAGCTTTATGCTTACTCCCATTCTTTAAATTTTTTTATAGTATTACAAGCCAATTCGGGGATCGCAAGGACGTCGGAGATCGTTACACACTATCAAAAGATTATATTGGTATTTTGTGACTCAAACGTTTTAAGTTATGGCATGTATAGGGACTTAGCTATTTTGTGTGTATGACCTTATGATATGGCTTAATATTGGCTTGTAAATGCTTGGTAATGATTAGCCATTAAAAGGGTTAATTAAGAACATGTTTTGGATGTTATGAAATGCCTAGTTGATAGTTATTTAAAGAAATTATGTAATTATATGCAGGGGAATAGTTGGACAGCAGCAGTGACGTGATTTTGAAAAATCACCAAAAATAGTAGAAATGGAATTAGGTTGTACATGAGATATATAATTAAATCTTATTTAGTCTATTTTTATATAAAAAAAACGGTGTAGGAAAACGAGTTGTATATTATGAGATAATTGATTTTTAGTGAAGAGAGGTTAGAACTGTCGAACTGTGTAATAGGTGAGACTTTAACTAATAAAATGTACTAATTGGCCATACCAAAAATTCTGGAAAAATTACAGTAAGAAGATATATGAGTCTAGTTTCAAAGAAAATTTACGGATCTAGATTTCGAGTTTCCTAACTCAAGTTATAATTGATTTAGTGAACATGACGCAGATGGACAGTTTTAATTTTTATGCTCCGAACTAGTAAGTTAAGTCTAGTAATGCCTCGTGCTCGACTCCGGCAACGGTCTCGGGTAAGGGGTGTTACATTCGTTGCCCTCGGCTATCAAGGGGGCTTATGAACACTTCAATTGATGCTTCAAATGGCTGGAAAACACCTCTTTTCCAAAAGAGGAAATCGGCACAAGAACACCAAAAAGGGAAAAGGAAAAATGGGGAATTGAGAGAAAATGAGAGAGAAGAATGTGAAGGCTTGAGGTCTGATATGAATGATCAGAAAGGGGGTGTATTTATAGCTGATCAAGGCTGCTAAAAATAGCAAATAGCAGCAGCAAAAGAGGCCTCCCTTGGCCGGCCACCTATGTGGCAAAGTTGATGGATTCAACTTTGCTAAAAATAGCCTGGGGCAAATCTACAAAGCCACAATATTTGGAGGGGTTTGAATGCAACTTAATTAATCAGCTAATAAGCTGATTTGGGCCAGCAATGTGGACGATTTGGGCTGCTCAACTCTTTGCTCGGTTCGGTTCAACCGGTTTAGTTCAACTGATGCGGTTCAACTGGGCCTTTTTCATAATTAATTAAGATTAATTTATTTAGCCCACATTAAATTGGGAATAAATTAAAATTAATTATATTATGTTTAAATATTCATAATCGGACCGTCTTGGGCTGGAAATAAATTCTCCTTGATACTTCAAATTGCTTCTCGGGTTTATTCTTCGAGCAGTATCTGCCGAGCCAATTTTTGCCCTTTGTGCGAATCTGTCGAAAATAGTCAAAATGAATCAAAATTAACTATAAAATTAATTAAAATTCATCATGTTCATATTTTTAGCAAAATTTAATTATTTTATAATATTTAATTATTTTTCGACAAGAATTTACTCGAAACCACATGAATTTGGGTCAAAAAGGGCATGAAGAAGTATATAAATTTTCGTGTTTCCACACCCCCAAACTTAATTCATTGCTCGTCCCGAGTAATGCACAAATTTGAAAAGAATTTTCTCAGAAACACCTTTGAAAAACTCCTTTAGAACAACTTTCTTCTCAAAATTATGAATTTAATATACTTATGCTCAAAAATTAGAAATTTGATAATTATGCTACTCAAGTATATATATCGTTCAAATTAATCTCAACAATTACTACAATAGCAAAATTAGACTAAATGTTTCTTAATAAAGACATGTTAATCCCTACCAATCTGATTTTAATCCCTTATTCAAAATTAAACTGCAATCATTAAGCTTAACTGATATCTTCATATGTTGAACAGAGCAATTTCTCTCCACTAATGTAGGTAACATTGGAACTTTGAATCAATAGGTCTTTAACAAGGTTGTAACGTGGCTGGGTTTAGGGGTAGGTAAGAGATAGACAAATTTTTGACTTAAAAACCCTAGACTCGGCTTAAAATCGAACCTTCAGAATTCTTACCCTTGATACACCAACTTTTGCTCTTTCGACCATTTTCGAGTACATTTTTTTTTTTTTAATTCTCAACTCAAATTTGAGCACTTGCTTTATGTACTACATTTTTTTCGAGCAATTGATACTTCTTTTTCAACTCCCCCAAACTTATTTTCAAACGATCTTCTGAATAGTACTAAATCTAGTGTTTGGGACAATTTTAGAAGTAATGAAGAGAAAGTTGATGGCTAAATATTGCATGGGTCCAAATAAAATTAGGCCATATAGTCTCAAAATTGGGTTTCAACGGATATTTTTATCAGGGTCGGCTTGAAAGGCTCAAACGGTCCAAACAACAGTTGCCTAAATCATTTTCAATATTCCATGCTTCTTAGGATTTCGCCTCAAGAAATTACTAAGTCAATTCTAAAGACTTAAGCTTTCATGCATGCCTAATTTTTCGTAGGGAACTAAAAATTTTATGGTACGAATTCACATGCTTTATCAAAAATACATTCATATCTTTATTAAGCTAACATAATAACTTATTGAAATAATAGAACTTTATTAATACTGAAGTTTAGCATAATTAACAAAATTTCAAATTATTGAACAAAAATATATCCTAATCATAACTAAAAGAAAATTTTATTCTGAGTGGGATCAATTCAAATTTTCGGTCCCCCCTACTTAAAGTGAACAATGTCCTCATTGTTTAAAGTGAATAGATACTATACACCAGGTAGGATAATTAGAAAAGAGGAGGTGAGTTAAATTGACTGCTTAAGTACCAGGCTCTTTCTAAAATCCAATCCTAGACATGTATATATCTATTGCCACACTTTAGCCTTTGTGACTTGTTCAGATTTTATTCATGATTCCTATTTCTTGTTTTATTGTGCAAAAATAAAAATTCCTAATTAACCTAATCCTAAAATACCTAAAAAAGAAATAAACAAAAGTTGAAGTCCTCCATTTTTTATTTGTTTGCGGGTCTATCAGAATCTGACTCATATTTTTCCTTCCTCGACATTGGAGTCCATGGTTCAAGTATAAAGCCTGGAAATTCATGCACAAAAATAAACAGGTTATGAAATATATATTTTAAATGCATCTCTGATTGAGTCATCCCGTATTTTTGAGTATCTCCAGTAATCTTGTTGCTGCAACTACATGTGTTGCAGCATAGCCATTATACCAAACTGTTCACTTCGTGGAATGGTGCTAGATAAAGGGACTCTCAGCGTCAAACTTGGGAAATTTGTTAAAGGTGGTTTTAGTTTTGGGCAGGTGGGTGAGTAGCTAAGGGTTAGGGTTGAAGAAGGCGGCGATTTTAAGGATAGTTTGGGTGCGGTAGTTGGTGACTTCGAAGGAAAGTGTTTGGGGTGGTGATTCAAGGAGTTAAGGGGTTGCAACATTAAGGGATTAAGTAAGATGCACAATTGGGCTACTTGTGGGTGGTGGTAGAGCAAGGCAAGGGCTATAGGTTTATGCGGAAAAGGGTTCAATATTTCCCTTCTTAGTAATGTCTTAAGCCCAATGGCAGCTCCTTTTTGGATCCTAAGCTCCTGTACTGAAAATAAAAAACTCAAAGAAATTAGTGTTTGGGTTAAAAGTTAACCCTTTATTTTACAAAACAAATACTTAAATTCTTTGGGCTACTTAGAATTTTTTTTTTTTGAAAAATTAATTAAATTAAACTCCCAGGAAAGATTGGAGGGGTCACGAATGGTCCCGCTTAAGTCCCAATCTCCTAGACAGAGTTTTAATTAATGTAATGAACTAAAGAAAAAATTATCTAAGTCTACCATTTTTCAAATGAGAGAAAAAAAAACTAAAAATATAAAATAATGATAAAGAAAGTGAAGAGAACTCCCTCCATTTTATTTAGGATCGTCATTGACCATGGTGGTGTCAAATGGCCATTTGTCATACCAACCATAACCATCTAAGAAGTAATCATATTCTTTCCTATCAAATCTGTTCAACATCTTATTAGGGAAAGAAAATACGTAATGATCTTTCCTAGCGACCTTATTTAACTTCTTGTAATTCCTACAAATCCTCCAACCTGTGACTCGAATATCTGCAATAAACCATCCAACACCCTTCTTGTGCCTTTCCAAAATCACAAGTGCCTCTTCTTCTTGATCTTTGGTGAACTCAAATGAAATAATGATAGGTAAAGTCAAAGATAGGCCCGAATAGTCATATTTCAAATGAGGAGACAAAATCTTCAGTTCCAATTTAGCTGGCTCTTCAATCAATGGCTTTGGTTGCTTATACTCTTAAGATGATAACTCTAATGATTCGAGTGGGACTTCTTGAGTGAATTCCTTCGAATTAGCTTCAAACCAAGCCAAACATTCCTTGTCTTTATCATCACTTGGTGAATCCTCCAGTAGAATATGTTCTAACGGATTGTCTGAATAATTGAGCTCCAATTCTGTAGAAGCCAGCGATTTTATCTTGGAAATAGCAGAACAGTCTTCAACTACATTTGGGGATTTAGCAGCATCAGAGTCATTAAAAGTCACATTGTCATCAAAAATTTCTTTCAACTGGATATCTCATTGCTGCTTCTGGAATCGTTGAGGATATGGCAATGGTGAAATCTTAGCTTTAACTGGACAACTTTTCCATGGAAATTTTTCTGCATTTGACAAGGGTATTAGATAATCAGAACTAACTGGTTTAGAGTTTACCTCTTCAAGGATCACTGAGTTTGACTTCTATGGTATAGGAGTTTCAACACTCGATTGAACTTCCTCTTTGTCTTGAGCTACAACAGGCTCATCTTGAACCTCAACCTCCTTGGGCTCTAATGTCTTTCCACTTGGCAAAGAGATTACTTTGCAATTTTCCTTTCCCGGATTTCTCGGATTCTCCATGTCACTAGGTAAGGTACTCTGTGGTCGGTTCTTAAGTTCAGTTGCAAACTGGCCCACTTGATTCTCCAAATTTTTCAATGTAGCTGTTTGGTTCTGGATTAAGGCATCATTCTTTGCCACATATGCCTTGATGATTCTCAAAGATCACTTGAAGATTCGATTGATGGGGTTGTTGCACTTCTTGAGAATATTTCGATGGATAATTTGGTCGAAATGGCATAACAGCGTCGCTATGGTCCGCCCATTGATTACTCCATGTAGAAATTGGATGATTCTGCCATAAGAGTTGTAAAAATTTGATTGCAGACCATTCCAATTCTGATTTCCCATGTAATAATTTGACTCTTGATTCGATGGGCAATTTTCAAAGAAATGGCCATCTCCATAGTATTCACAAGAAATATTCTCGAACTGGTTCGGCTGGGCTGCCAAAGAAGCAAGTGTGTCTGCTTTATGTACTACTGCTGCTCGTCTTTCTGAGGCTCATCGGTTGGTTGGCCACTGATAGTTATTGCTGGCAATTCTTTCAACAATCTCATAAGCATCGTTATAAGACTTAAAAAGAAGAGCTCCACTTGCCGAAGCATCCACCATCATTCTAGTATAAATATTAAGACCGATATAGAAAATCTCCATTTGAACGCAGTAAGGAATACCGTGATGAGGGCACATTCGTAATAACTCCTTAAACCGCTCTCATGCCTCATATAAAAATTCTTCATCAAGTTGCTGAAATGAAGTGATTTCATTTTGGATATTGGCGGTTAAAGATGGAGGGAAATATTTCATTAAGAAACGTTCAACCAACTCTTGTCATGTAGTTATGGAACCGGACGGTAGGGAGTTCAACCACGCTCGTGCTCTATCTCTTAAGGAGTATAGAAATAATCTCAGTCTCAAGGCGTCCTCAGTCACTCCGACTAGTTTAAATGAGTCACTCACTTCCATGAATAGTCGAAGATGAAGATGTGGATCTTCATTAGGAATCCCACTAAATTGACCCATATTTTGCAAAATTTGGAACATGACCGGCTTCAACTCGAATTGTTGTGCCTCAATTTCGGGTCTCTTAATACTCGGATTGAGCTCATTGAATAGAGGAAAGGCATATTGTTGAATGGCACAGTTTCTATCATCGGCAACAATGATCAAATTGTGAGGATTATAAACGAATGTTCCTCTTAGATTTTGGTTTGGATTTTCGAAATTCATATCTTCGGTCCTTCTTTGGTTCGCTTGTCTTCTCCTTTGTCAGGAAGTCCTTTCAATTTCAGGGTTTACAGGAAGTAAGTCAATAATTTGACAAATACTCTGAAACAAACACAAAAAAAAAATGGAATTAAAATTTAACAGAAGAGAAAAAAAAACCAAAATGCAAAATTAACAATTTCACAAATAATGTCTTTTAAAACAGTCCCCAGCAACGACGCCAAAAACTTGGAACGGTGGAAATGTGCAAGTGTACACAATCGTAACAAGTAATAAAGTGACAAGTAAATGTCGAGTTATCGTACCCACAGAGACTGTAAAAGAATTATTTATGAAAATGATTTCAAACACTTTGGTGATGGAAAAATATTTGATTTTTGAAATATATTTGGAAACTAAAAGAAAAGCAAAGTAAAATAAGGCTGTGTTTGTTTGGGTGAAATTGTTTTCCGGAAAATATTTTCCGGGTTTTCCAGTGTTTGATTGATGGAAAATATTTTCCTCAAGGAAAACATTTTACAAACACGGGTAAAATGTCTTCCTAATTCCTGTAAAATGTCTTACCAATTTTTTTTCGGTAAGACATTTTCCAAAGCTTTCCCCTTCATCATCCAGGTACGTTCTCCTTCCCTTCTTCATTCATTCTCCTTCCCTTCTTCATACCTTCTCCTTCCTTCTTTCTTTCTCAGCCAACAAATCTCTTTCTCTCTTTCTCAGACTTTTTTGGTTCCTCATCTTGGAATCTCTCTTGGAAAATTTCATCTCTGATCCCCTCCTGGTATGGCATATTTCCCTGTTTATTCTCTTAACGTCTGCCGACTTGGTTTTGTCTCCTTCTTTAGCATCTACCTAAGCTAACCCGTCGCCTACAAACAGCCACTTTCTCGTTCTAATCTGTTTTCCTTTTACATCGAATTTGAAACCCAAATTTTTATTTTTAAGATATAGATTTCAATTAATTTGTTGGGAGCTTCGCAGAGATAACACCAATGGAGATAATGTGAGGGGATTTGATATAGGAACTGGAGCCAACTGTATCTACCCTCTTCTTGGCGCATCGCTATTGGGCTGGAGCTTTGTTGCATCAGGTATTTTTTTAAATGTTTTTCGCCTTAGTTTGCTTAATTATTCTGTTCATAATCCATCAATGTCTCATGTGAAATTCTGGGTTTTAAACATTGCTCCACTTGATTGCAGATATGACTGATGTAGCTATAGAATGGGCAGAGAGAAATGTTAAAAACAATCCAAATATTTCAGAATTAATTGAGATTAGAAAAGTTAAATGTTCTCAAAACACCCTTATGAATTAATGGCCAAAGTTAAAAACGTTGAAGACTTACAATTGTGGCCAAGAAATGCTTGGGATGGAAGAACATCAGTCCTCAAATCAAAAGCCATTTTCCTTTTTGAAAAGGTATGAATCTCCAATATCCAACATTTATGTGCAAACTGAATGAGGTGCTTATAAATGAATATTTAAGTTGTTGATATTTAACAAGTAGTTAATGTATAGCTGAAGAATTTATGTGAAACTCCCAACCTGTTTAATCATATTGAATCATCACTCTTGTTTAATTGACTTTATTTGATCACCTGTAAAGGAAGTGTTCTATTTTCTTGCCAAAATATGTCTTTGTATTAAGGTAAGCAACTAACTTTGGACCTTTGGCAGTGCAATGCAACTACCTTAATTATATCTTCGGTAGCTCGGAATCTGGTGCAGCTGATAAAAATTGAGGACTAGAGACTGCATTATGGTGAGAAAAATAGTTGAAAAAGAGATAGTTGATGCAAAAGACTTAGTTTCAGCAAGCTGAAATGCTTAGAACTTCATTATTTACCAAACCTTTCAAGCTTCTGTTCAGAGGAATACAGCTTTCAGTTCCCATCTTTGGAACAAGTTATTGTGAGACAATGTCCCAAATTAAAGATCTTTTGTTAGGGAGTCTTAAGTACCCCACAGTAACATAGAGTGAGGCTATCAGAAGAGGACTATAAGGGGTTTTGGGCTGGTGACCTTAATGCCACCATATATTAGTTGCACAAAAATACAGTAAACCCTCTTTTCGCTTAAAGAAGAAGCTGTTATTCCTTTTTATTTTTCAATTCAATTTATTATTCTAGTATTAACTGGTGCAAATTAATGTTAGTTAATATTGATGTTTCAGTGTTTACCACTTCATTACCCAGAAAGTTGACACATAGCGATAGCATATATAACCATTGCTTTGATTCATAGTTTGTTGTTTAATACTTGGGACCATAAGCCACCCTTACTCCATCTTCCTATACATTTAGAATGTGTAATAATGAAAAGAGAATTATAATAATTTTTGGTTAGTCAACAAGCTAAGCTTATCTTTCGATGTTTTTATCTCTTCCATATGTTCTTTGTCATCAACGCATTTTCCTACCAGTTCGGTTTCTACCTCTTCGTCTTAACCTAGCCTTTAGCCGATATCTATGAGAAATTTTAATTTTTTTTTCTTAAATAGGCTTTGGGATTCTAGTGTTGCTTCTTTCTCTTGCCTCTAGGTTTGAATCTGGAACAACTGGAAAGGCTTGCCCAAATGGGAAAAAGTGCTCCCAGATATCTATGAGAAATTTTAATTTTTTTTTCTTAAATACGCTTTGGGATTCTAGTGTTGCTTCTTTCTCTTGCCTCTAGGTTTGAATCTGGAACAACTGGAAAGGCTTGCCCAAATGGGAAAAAGTGCTCAAAAGACAGCTCGAAGGGACATTGCATATGTTGTGAGTATCATGTGAAATAGTTGGTTTTTACATGACCAACTCTGCTCTTCTTTGTCATAGATCTACTAAGGTGAAATAGTTATAGGATTTGTTACATTGAAGATGACATTATGATACTAATGAAAAAGGTTTACTTAACAGAGACAAAGGATTAATTATTTATGAAAATTATTTCGAATAACTTCGCTCTCTGAAACAACATATAGTTGCATGCCGTTTATATGTTAGACATTGTTCGGATAGATAGAAAAAACCATTGAGCAACTTCTTAATAATTAATTAAACTTATTGTTTCTATGAAGATTTTGTATTTCACAATATCTTCTATCGGATCACATTTAGCTTGCTGCAGGACTCTTTGTTCATCTCTGATTCTATCTCTAATGATAATAAACATATAGCTTGCTGCAAGGTATAACTAGTCAACACATAGAACATTAGCATTTCTTGAAGCACCATTGGTGTTCTCTCAACAATATGATACTATTACGATAATTATTTGTGGGTTTCTTACATTTTTTTTTATAGTAGCACCGAAAAATTTATATCTTTGATTTCTTCTGCAATTAAAATTTGAAAATTTATATATTTGATTTCTTCTGTAATTAAATTTTGCAAAGAGAAGGACGGCCTCATGATTGTTGGCATGTTTTTGAAAGGAAAAAGGTCTTATATTAATCAAGATACGATTACAACAAAATGAAGCGAAACACAGAACAAAATGGCGAGTCAACTCCAAAGATAAAACAAATCGAAGGCAAAGCATAAAATTATCCGATAAATACTCAAGTCAGAAAGACGCAAAACAAAATAAGAGAACTTCTAAACACTCCCTTCAATTGCAAATCAGTGCTCAAAGAAATAGCAACTCATTGCTCAAAGTAATAAGTGAAATAAGCTCAAGATAGTCTGCACCAACTTAGCCTGCAAATTTGTTGGCTTCCCTATTGATGTGAACTATACCCAAGTATAATAAGAATATCTTAATGTTGGAGATGCAGTTGTACTAATTTATAATTATTCAATCCTTTTTTTATTTTTTTAACACAATTACAAATACTTTATTTGACTTTGGTTGTTTTCAATATAACGGTTAATAATGTAACTTAATAATTCAGTATTATTATATATTTAATCTAATTTATTTATAATAAATAAATCATTCCAATATATGGAAAAACAATTTAAAATATAAAAAAATTATTAATATGTAAATAAATTTATTAATATATATGTAAAATCAACTTTTCTGGAAAACATTTTTAGGAAATCTGCCAAACAACAGAAAATATTTTACACAGATTCATACAAACACTAGAAAATATTTTCTGATAAATCATTTTCCAGAAAAGTAAATCATTTTCCAGAAATCATTTTCCGGAAAACATTTTACTGCCAAACAAACAGACCCTAAAATAAAATAAAGTTCAAGGGCACGATTTCAAAAACTGATTTTAATCAAGATGATATAATTGTTTTAATCAAGATGATATAATTGTTTTGGATTAATAACATTTCTTACCTTAGAATTATTAAACTTGTGTTTATACTTGTTAAAACATGGCAACTCGGTAATTTGCTAACTTATGAACATACTTACAAATAAAAATCCATTCATCTCTTGTACATATTTCTATGCAAGTTCGAACGATTAAACAGACTTCTACTAGTAAACATGTTATTGCACATACATACTTATTAAATTAAACAATCTCTCGCATATTCCTATGTCGATGCAAACGATTAATTCAACCTAACAAGCATATAAAAGATCATGTGAAGTAACAAAGTATTTTTACCTTGAAACAATTTAATCACAAAAATTCTGCAAGTTATGCAAGGCATATGTATCGTCAAATACAATGCTAATTTAATCTTCAGCTACCTTAGAAGAATTAAACATGCACAGATTAAGTATTGTGTCCGTTAATTACAATTTCAATGCGTCTAAATAATTAATTCATCAACTATCTAAACAATTATAATGCCAGATAACTTAGCATAATTTTACCTAATCAAACATTTCACCGAGGCCTTTAACAGCATAAACACAATTTTAATAATCTAAGAGGGCGAAATGAAATCAAACCAACACGAATTAAATTCAAGCTAAATTGATTAAATTAAACATTTCAAAAGCATGAATATTCATAAGCATGAATATTCATAAGCATGTTTGTCAAAACAACAACAAATAATTTAAAGAGATAGGAAACAAGAAACAAATCCGGTGGCTCTCCGTGGCTTGTCTGATTGATCCCTTCTTCGTTCTTCGTTGTCCTCGGCTATCAAGGGGGCTTATGAACACTTCAATTACTGCTTCAAATGGCTAGAAAACACCTCTTTTCCAAGAGGGGAAATCGGCACAAGAACACCAAAAAGGGAAAAGGAAAAATGAGGAATTGAGAGAAAATGAGAGAGAAGAATGTGAAGGCTTGAGGTCTGATATGAATGATCAGCAAGGGGGTGTATTTATAGTTGATTAAGGCTGCTAAAAATAGCAAATAGCAGCAGCAAAAGAAGCCTCCCTTGGCCGGCCACCTATGTGGCAAAGTTGATGGATTTAACTTTGCTAAAAATAGCCTGGGGCAAATCTACAAAGCCACTATATTTGGAGGGGTTTGAATGCAACTTTGAAGAGTCTTCAAGGGCTTCTTTGCAACTTAATTAATCAGCTAATAAGCTGATTTGGGCCAGCAATGTGGACGGTTTGGGCTGCCCAACTCTTTGCTCGGTACGGTTCAACCGGTTTGTTCAACTGATGCGGTTCAACTGGGCCTTTTTCATAATTAATTTAGATTAATTTATTTAGCCCAAATTAAATTGGGAATAAATTAAAATTAATTATATTATGATTAAATATTCATAATCGGACCGTCTTGGGCTAGAAATAAATTCTCCTTGATACTTCAAATTGCTTTTCGGGTGTATTCTTCGAGCAGTGTCTGCCGAGCCAATTTTCGCTCTTTGTGCGAATCTGTCGAAAATAGTCAAAATAAATCAAAATTAACTATAAAATTAATTAAAATTCATCATGTTCATATTTTTAGCAAAATTTAATTATTTTATAATATTTAATTATTTTCCAACAAGAATTTACTCGAAACCACATGCATTTGGGTCAAAAAGGGCATGAAAAAGTATATAAATTTTCGTGTTTCCGATGAGGCTTATAAAAGTCTGGTTCAAATTGACCCTACTACTCATAACAATGTCTGGAGAGTAATTTGGAAGAAATTTCTGCCTCCTAAAATAAAGAATTTTTTAAATGGTTGATGCTGAAGAAAAGACTGTTAACAAATCACGAAAGAGTCTGAAGAAGATTGACAAACGATAGCAGCTGTATTCTATGTGGGAACTGCCAAGAAACTCTTATCCACACGTTGCGAGATTGCAACATTGTGAAAAGTATTTGATCTAAAGCTATTGCTACTAATGATTATAACCATTTTTTTGAAGTAGATATAGAAGACTGGTTGATATCAAATTTAAAAAACCGGGCAGAGTTTGGCCTTGGAACGATTAAATCGGGGGTTTTTTTTGCAGTTACTTGCTAGTTTATTTGGAAACACATGAATGCAGTAATATTTCAGGGGAAATAAGGTAGCTTTGAAATGATAGTTGGACAAGCCAATACACTCGCCTTTCATATAAGCAATGCAGCAGCAGATTCGAAAGAAGAATCATCAAGAACTACTGCCATCAAATGGAAGGCACCTAGCCATGGTTGGGTAAAAATTAACTCGGATGGAGCTACAACAGAGAGAGGAAATTGGTCAGCTGTTGGTGGCGTTTTAAGTGATTCGCATGGTAACTGGTTAGTAGGATTTCGATGATTTATTGGGAGAGGTTCAGCTCTAACGATTGAGTTATAGGCGATCCTCTATGGTCTTGAAATAGCTCGGAGGAAGGGATACACCAAGGTGATAATTGAATCTGACACTAAAAGTGCAGTGGATATGCTAACAGATGATTCATTAAGGTCTTCATCAACAACCTTAGTTTGAAGAATAAAGGAAGAATGCTGGCACAATTAAACTGTCATGTGACACCTTATACCCGACCTAGTTGTTGGATCCAAATATAAAATGTCACATTTCGTTGCCGAAGCAACTTACTTTTCCTTTTTTTTTTTTAAAGAAAATGTAGTGGTAAAATTATTTTATAAAAATTTCGGCAGCATTTCTGCCTATTTTACATAAAACACCTTGCAAAATTTAGATTTTCACAAAATATCCACATTCAAGTTATCTCCCAAATCAATTCTCAGCACTACGATTTCTCAAAATATATCAATAAACTAGATTTCTATGCTTTACTATTTTATCAAAACATTAGTTATAAAATACTAGCTAAGAAAACATAATGAAAATATTTAAATTCAGTTTATGACATAATATTATATATTTATAAGCCTAGGTACATGCCATTTACATCAACTGTAAAGTAAACTCTTCACCAACATTATTTGAGCTGAACTTCGATTCTTCGGATACTGTTGGAACGATCTAACAAATCTAACTACTTGCATACGAAAAAATAGACAAACCGTACGCTGAACAATTTTTATGCTCAGTGGTGCTAATATCATATAAATCATTACATAAGTATTGGACACAAATTAATTAATAGAAATAAACTAAAAATGATTATAAATATCATTAATAATATCACAATAAAAGCAAATTCTAATATTAATAAACTTTAATATTTTGATATTCACAAATCAAATAAAGAAAATAAGCTTTTTAATTAAATTCAAAATCACAGAATTAATTTAATTTGCACAATATGGAAATTCAAATAAATTCAAGTTTTATTTTTGCTTTCTTTCAATTTAGACCCCATACTAAAATTTAGACTCATAATTAGATACAAGAATCCGCCACCCCGAGTTGTTTGGCAACAATGGCTATGAGAGTAGTCCACGACCCTCTGGGAAGTGGAACTGCCCACAATCCTCTGGGAATTGGGGCTAACAATAATAACAACTGACCGACTTAGCCTTTTCTCCCTTGACCCTTTGGGAATTGGAGAGATCTAAATTCTCTGACATAAAGACTCTATGGCATGCCAACTATATCTGATTTAGTCTAACTTAGTGAAACGAGGTAAAAACTAAATTTCATGATCCATTTCAATTCCATTTTCATATAATTCTCATTTCAATTCTGTTTTATGTTCAAATTACATATCTCCTAATGTAAAATAGGCTTCCAATTTGAAACATACTAAATATTTTCTTGCTCAATCATCTAAAATCATAATACTCAAATCCAAATCATAACCATGAATTTGCTAATTTAATCTTATGAAAAATATATTATTCATCTCAAAACATAATTTTATAAATATTAACTAAATCATTCAAACTCATCCAAAACTCATAAAAATAAAATAAAATAAAATAAATATAACTAGTCATATTAAATTAAATATTCTAAAGCTTTATGCAATGAAAATAAGATATTAGCATAAACCAAAATTTTAATTGCTTTACTCATTTTCTTCCCCTTTCTCCTTCAAGATGTTTGCTTTGTTTTAGCTACCATAGGAGCAATTCAATACGAAACAACATCATTTATCAATTCTAAAACTAAAACTAATAAAAACAAGTTTAAATATGCATGATTACTCATATTGACAATTTAAGTTTTCTAGTCCGAAATTCACATATTTTTCAACTCGATTATCCATTTTCAATTTCATCTTTACCAGAGTACTCACTGCTTCACAAGCTATCATTTAACACCAATATTACACAAAATGGTCAATATTCTCTACTTCCCCTTTAACATGGTCAAATATACCAAATAAACTTTTCATCCATTTTTATTTCTTTTTCACACTTCTAACAAGTTAGAACTCATTTTCTAATAATTTCCTATCCAAAAATATATCTACTTCACTTAAGTTTTCTAAGTTTTCGTCAATGTCTTTTAATGGCAACTTTTAAAATACTTGATAAAGTCAAAAACTATTGGTATATCTATATGTAAAGCAGGCTTCAAAAATTCAAAATCTATAAAAACAAATTTGAAGCTTGAATTTGAAGCAAAATGATGGAAGAATATTTTTTTTCTTTCCCCCCTTTGTTTGACGTGAAAAAGAAAGAAGATGAGTCTCTCGTATTTTCTCTTTTATATATATATATATATTATAATATTAATTAATAAAATATTATTACTTATTAAAATATTATTACTTAATAAAAAAATATTTAAAACTCATCATGAAACTATTGATTTTTTTTTAAGTAATGGAAAAATTGCCATTAAATCATTTCCATCAAAATAAAATAGGATAATTGCACTTTAGTCTCTATACTTTTCTAACTTATTCAATTTAATCCCTAAACTCGATACTGAATTTTTAACTTAACCACATACTCCTACTAATAATCTTCTGTGTTTTCATGTCTGACGGTTTTCTCTAAAAACAATCACAATTTCTTATACTATTATTTATTTATAGATCACTTATTCTAGGACTGCTACCATAAATATTCTTCTGCTCTTTTTTTTTTTTAAGTGAGGACGTTACATGCCAAATTTTAACATGTCTTCCATGAAGTGAATAAAGTGGATGATTGCATAGCTAAGTCTTGTTCTAGGAACAAATATTATTTAGAAATTATTGATTTCCCTATTTTTTATGTTAGGCAACTTCTTTTAGAAGATAAAATGGGGGACTTCCATAAAAGAAATATTAGACCTTAAGACTGTTGAATGTTTTCCTTATATAAAAAAAAGAAGAAAAATGCATATTTGGTTGTTTTAGTCATGTTAGTCGTATAATTTAGTTGTAAATTGTTTATAGTTTATTTCAGAAATGACGTGACATTTTGTAATTAAACCCGTCGATCGAGGTCGGATACAAGATGTTACAATTAATTCAAACATTTTTATCATGTAATTTTATAAATTAACTTATCTCACTCATACATGAATTTTAGCTTGTAACATCTAAATTTTTCTTTAAGCATTTTGTAATGGTAAACCAAATAAAAACTTATTAGTACACAAATCTAATAATTAGGCTATTCATATCTATCATTGCTTATTAAAAATTCAACCAAAATCACAAAGAAAACTTAGTAAATTTCCTTGAGCAAGCTACTGCAATGGTGATTACCTTTAGGAAATTTTCTTTCTCCTTGTTTAGTTTGTCTTAGCCGACTAAAGGAGAAGAGATGATAAACATTTCTCTTTTCTCCCACTAACTATTATATATATATATATATAGATAATTAGCAAAATGTTTAGTATAATTTACTTAATTAACTTAGTAATTTTATAATCAACCACACTTTGATGGTAATAGATAGTGGGAATGGGTTGATGCTATTTTGTTCAACATTAATAGGCATTTTAAATGGTATATTTATCCTAAGGTCCTTAGTGAAATTAGCACCTTAAACCCCTTTTAAATTCTTTTAATAAAATTATCCTATTCTTTTCACTCTACAATTTAGTCATTGTACTATTATTAACAATCAATCTAATTTCATTTCATTTATTAATTTGACTCTATACTTCCCACTTGATACATAGCCATTCAATTCTAGTTTTCGATTAACTCGATTGAATGAATTCGATCCAAAAATCAAATTTTCTGACGTAGTAGAAATTCAGGTCGTTACAATGTTGATGTACATAGACCATATTTTAACAGTATAAATGAATAATTTTTTTAACAAAAATACCAATTTGCTCTTTGATATAACGTATAAGAACTAATTTACTCAATTTTTAAATAAAACAAAATACAATCTAATTCTTAGAACAAAAATTTTCATTATATTTTTACCCAATAATTTATGGAAGATATTAAATATGGTTCCAATATCACTAGAATTAATTTCACTATAGGCTAACAATGGAACCTACTTTTCTTAAAGATTTGGTTTACCAAATTATTTGTTAAATGAGAGATATATAGTTAGGAGGTCCATTTACACATAAAAGCCCTTAGTTTGATGTCACCCACTAAATATATAATTTTTTGTTTTTCTCTTTATAAATCCACAAATGATAAGATACTTCTTTCTTTTTTGGTGTTACTACTATCTTTCAATTTTTCTCAATATAAAATAAAAACAAAATGAGCTTTTTACAAAATAAAATAAAATAATAAGCTACACCATTAATCACTAAATTACGGGTAAATTTTCGTTTTGGTTACTTCACTAATATTATAATTTGGTCACTAGTTTTCATTTAAGTCACTAACTATTCAAAAGTTTTTATTTAAGTTATTAAGCTGTTAAGTTTTTTTTTTTTTTTAAAGTTTCGCTAGTGAGCTCCAAGCGACAATTTGATGATTGGTACAGTAGACCAGTACCCATCGACAGGTAGAAGAACATAACTTAGATCTCAGCCGATCTGATGGTTAGTGTTAGAAATCAAAAAAAAAAAACTATTTGAATTTTAGTTTGCATATTTGTGATGTCTAAAGCTGTTTCATGAAAAAAAAAATTGAACTGTACAAAAGAAATGAAAAGACAACTTTCGATTGGTGCATGCAATGTGAACAGAGAAAGCTATATAACATTGATTTTAATAGCTCCATTACTTAAATGATAACTTCAGAATAATTTAATGACCAAATTGTAACTTTTTACTTAAGTGATCAAAACAAAACTTTACTTATAATTTAGTGACTAATGATAATTTACTGAAAAATAAACTAATTTATCTATATCTTTATTTCCTACAATGGATGTGCCATGCTTTTAAAAATGGATGGAACATGATGTAGAATATATATGATTGATATTTGATATGTTAGTGGCATAATTTTATATGTTGTTAGTAATTTAAATAATAATACGATATTTATAATTTTAAAAATAAAATTATTAAATTTTATTTTAAGTGAGGCATCATTGTTTAATTCATTAATCATATACATCAAAACATAAATAAATACGAAAAATACTTAAGTTGAAGTTAAGAGATTAAAGTTGAGCATCTATAATATATATATATATACGTGTGTGTCTTAACTTATGTCTTAACTTCAAATACTTAATTTATGTCTTAATAGTATTGTCTTAACTTCAAAAACTTAATTTATGTCTTCTTGACGTACATATGATAACCCACATGTTACTGTCTAATTATTCATTTAATTGATATATATAACTATTTTTTTTTACATCTAGCTAAGTTTTTCAATCCAAAAAAAATTGATCAATTAAATCCTTTGACTATTAAATTTAACGGCATTACTAATGTGGCCATTAACAATTGATGAATAAACCGTTTTTGACATAAAATCTTACACGTATAAATTTATTGATATAATACTATTTTATATTACATGTCATGTTAAAAAATATATATATATATAAGAACCATTACGTTAACAAGTGGTACATTACGTCAACATGGTGGTTAGGATTTAACGGTCAATCATTAAATCTAATGGTTACATCAGTCGAAAAATAGGGCTGAACAAGCTGTTTTATGGGCTGGAATTGTCACTGGCTGATTCATTAGAAAGAATGTTGAAGTGGGTGGGCTTGAATTCAAAACCCTAATTGGATTCCACTAAGGCAAAAATCAGCTTATACCTAATTTCAAAATCAGTTGTTTTTGAAGAGGTATAAGTAGAACTATTCATAAATGGAAACCCAAATCAAATTTAATGGTAAGCTTGCTAGCCCCAATACTACAAAAAGGTTGACATCACATGAATAAATCAAACTTTAACATCAACTTGTACTTTTTGTTTAAGTGATTGTTGTATTCCTCAACTTGTCCACTTTGCCATATTCTTACAACAGCTACTTGTCTAGTTCCTTTTCATTATCATAACTTTATCCCAAGGCCCAGTGCTTTTCCATTTTAACCACTTGGTGGAGGAACTTAATTTGGCAAATATATATATATACACCAGATAAGCACTATATATGATAGAGTTCCCTCCATAGGAAGTAAAATCACATTTTGTCTCTATTATTAAAAAAATAAAAATAAATTAATAATTATACGTTAGATTAAAGAGTAAATTAGTCGTTTCTGTTAAAAATTTTATTTGTTTGTACTGCTAAAAGGTGGCGTGCCTGACAGAATAATCAGACAATGACATGTGAGTTGTCATATGTACATCATGCAAGTGTACAATGACCAGTCAGTAAAAATGGATGTAATTTTTAACAGAATGATTAGTCTATAGACTAATTCACCCATTTTTGAGTAAAAAAGATAAGATACAATCTGATTTTTATTATAAAGATCTCTACAATATTTTTATTAAATTAACTTAAAGAATTTAAGATGTGAATTATATATATAGAAATGTTTTTTTTTTTTTGTATGAATACTCTTTATTGCACTTTTTTAAAAAGATAATAATAGAAATTAGCAATACAAAAGTTATACTTGATGCAGTGTACAAGCTACAAACACCAAGATAAAATCATTGACAACTTTTTGTCAAACAAGTAATAGCAAAGCAAAAATCTAGTTTGGGTTAAGTGAAATGTGTGTGAAGGGGTGTCTTGATAATATCATACTAAAAGATGCATGAATAGACATTTCACATGTTCTAGAAACAAAATAATTTTTCTGCGTATATACGTAAAATTCAAAAAAAAGAAAAAGAAAAAAAGAGTTAGATATTGGGTTGTGGAGGCGTGTAGAATACATTACATCTGAAAAACAATTTTTAATATAATATTTGTTATAGATAAATACTTTGAAAGAAAAAAATTAAATTTTTAAAAATAAAGAGTGTTTTTTAGTATATGGTTATTTTTAATTATAGTTGTTTATTAGTATAGGTCAAAAAAATTAGATCAACAATTGATTGAGTCTTAACTTGATTGATATTAGTATTATTGTCATTGTAGGAGGATGTGGGTTCGAGTGTTCTGAAGCGCATTATCCTCCTATTTAAGGGTTAGGGGAGGAAATATGAATAGTTTTAGGCATTTTATAAAAAAATAGATATAATAAAAATCTATAATAAGATTAATATTTTAAAAAATGAATAATGGGTAATTTTTTATATAGTAAAAATTATATCGAGTTTGTGTTTTGGAATCAAATGAAAATTTTACAATAGAATAGATAAATAATGGACTATTAGAATATATAAATTCATATGTGAATTATTATCTGTTATATATTCTATATAATTTTTATTTAATTAAATACAATTTAAAGACACATCGATACTTATTCTTCATATATTTTTTTAGAATCACATTATATGGTTTAATTGATAGATAAAGTTTAATTAAAAAAAGTAAATTGCTTTGAAATAAATAACAAAGAAAGTAAAAGAATAAAAAACGAAGGAGCAAAGAGAACTTATAAAATTTATTGATCAAAACTTTTACAAAGTCTATATTATAGATATAAGAAGTATATAAATAAAATAAAATCCTACTTCAAATAACTATTAGAGTTCAAATGTACATCAAACTTATATTGATCTTGATAGACATTCGCTTAATAATAAAATATTTATAACACTCCCCCTTGGAAAAAAAATTTAGTGAAGGAAAAAGAGTACCTTGTCATAATACACATAACATGCTACCTTACCATGAAAATCCAGTGGGACAAAACCTTGATTAAGGGAAAAAGAGTACAACGCTGTATTTACTCTCCCTCATGACAACAGCATATGATATCTCAAATTCTACATATTCAATTTTGAATGCTAGCTTTTCAAATGATCACTTGAACATATTTACTAAGCATTTATATCACCATTCTTTTCAAAGTCAATGAGTGAGGAAAAACTTAGGGGAAATATATTTTAATCTCTTCAGGAGTTCCAATAATAGTCATAAAAAACTTTGATCATGATCATTCTATAAAAATACATATGAGTATTTTGAATCATTTTATAATCTTCCTTCAATTATTGTTCATTGAGTCGAATTTAACATATATGTTCAAACCATTTCAATTCATATAAATATTTGTGCAAGCATATTGAACAATGTTTTGGGAATTTTTATACCCTTAAAGTATTTTAATATAAACTTTCACTGTATAGTGATTTATATAAAAGTCTATAATAACAATGATTACACGCATGTCAAATTTTGACTTGTGACCAAAATTTTGAAAATGGCAGAATGCTTAAACGGTATCGATACAACCTAACGAGGGTATCAATACCTTATTCATAGTATCGGTACTTGTGATTTTTAACTTGATTTTTTGAAATATCGAAGCCAATGACAGTATCTGTAACTGACCTAGGTATCGATACCAGTGCTCATACTTTGAAAGGTTTGCAATTTGATCCTTAATCATGCTCGGGTTAACTTGAAAGCTTTCGCAAGCTTAATCGAGTTTCGATTTTAATTATATGTTGCATTGTGCATGCGTTTATGATTGAATGATTTATTATTAAAAATTTTAATGTGATTTGCTCTGGTAATGGTAGTAGCATTTCCATAGCTCAAGTCCAGCGACCAAGTCAGGTGGGGGGTGTTACAATCTCTTTGATGATTATTATAGTTCAACCTACCACGACCACAATTACATCTTTTAAATTCATTATGTATGCATTTGCTTCACAGAATGGAGCAAACCCGATAAGATAGGCTTCGTGATTTTCATTAAAAGCTCGTTATTTTGTTCAATCACAAATAAACGTGATATTAATTCAGAATATTTTTTAAAATATTTTTCACAATATTGCTAGTGCAAGGGCATACTTGAAGCATGAAAAGTTGAAAAGTTTTCTCTAACAAGTTATCATCAGTAATATCCTCTCATATAAATTTAATTGAGAACTTATCCTAATTACAGGAAAGATATATTCACTCATAATTTTAAAATATTGCAACTTTAGGTGCATCTGATGATAACGAGCTTTAGATAAGATATTTTGCAACTTTAGGTGCATAAATTTATCATATTTTGATGGTCATATCTTTCAGAGTTAAAAATTTGCATGGTTAAAAGTTCACATCTCAAATATAAAAATCTAACATGATATTTTTTTCATTACCACCATCACAAACATGCATGAATTTCAATTCAATTCAAAATCTATCTATTCATATTTTTGCCATGATTAATCTCCAATTATAATAAACATGCTATAATAAAATAAAATCATAATAAAACATACTTAAAGATTTTAACATCATCATTATCACCATGCTATTAGTACTAAAACAACTTTGCTTTCATAATAACATTTATAAACTAATAGTAAAAACCATTTATAAAAGAATCAAATATTTTTTCCATCATTAGTCTCTCATTATAATAAACATGCTATAATAAAATAAATCATAGTAAAATATACTTAAATATTGTCATTACCTTGGCTATTAGTACTAAAACAACTTTGCTTTCATAATGACATTTATAAACTAATAGTAAAAATCATTTATAAAACAATCTTCTTTTTTTAGCGTACGATGCCTTAAAGCTAATCGATACACATTGTTCCAAATTTTAATACCATATATGTTATAAAACCAAATCCAACCATTCAACAATAGCAGGTTAATAAGAATCAATTAGATCCTATTAAATTTCTCTTTAATCAACATGTTAATAACACTCCCTATTACAATTTTAATTAAATTTCAAGCATATTTAACAATAAAAATTTAATCTTCAATTTTTTTATCCAAATATCATGGATAATATAATTATAAAAAACCCTAATTTGAGGAAAAACTTTATAATTGTTTTACCAGCGATTGTTTATTTCTTCTATTCGACGCCAATTGCTTTATCATTTTGTAACAGGCCCATTTTGCCTAGGCCTAAATTAATAAAAATTAAATAAAATAAAAACAAGCCCAATTAAAGAGTCTAAATTACAAACCCAAATTTAGAAAACCCTAAGCCCAATTTTTAGGCCCACAACCTAAACAACAACAGAAACCCACCTCCCTCGGGCGCGCCGCCCGCGCCTCATAAAAAAGGAACGGTGACGACTCCCATTTTTCATTTTAAAACCAAAAGTCGACCTATTAAAAAAATGGTTTTGACAAATTTATTTGCACATGTAAAACAAAATTGTTAGATGGAAGGAGTGGCAATGGTGCGGGTGGGTTATAAGGGGCCACAGGTTTAACTCTTTTGCTAAGTTATGAATTTTTTTTCCCAAAATTTATTATGCTAATAAAGAACAAGAAATATGGGAGCAAAGAGAACGTATATATTCTATTGATTAACAGAGATGTTTACAATGCTTCTCTAACGACTATACTTATAGACATAAGAAATATAAATAAAATAAAATTTTAATTTTAAAGTACATCAAACTTATTTTAATATTGATAGATATTCACCCAATAATAAAAATATTTTAAAGACAAATTGAATAATTAAAAATAAAATAAAATAGCATATACTCAAAAAAAAAAATCCCAGCCATTCTTTAAAATCAGATATTTTAGTGGCTTCATGAACATTCGACTTATTGTCCCCCACAGTTTTCCACATTAAAAATGGAATCAAATAGTGTCCCCCTTGAATTGGTTTGGAAATTTTAATATACTTGTTGCTATAACAAAACCATGCAACTTGCTCAACTTGTATGCAATTTGGAAAGCGATGGAAACGTGGAGAAAAGTAATAAAAATTCCACATAATACCCAATTTAATATTTATCAAAATTTATACAGTAAATTTAAAATATAATTATAACATAACGTTTATTATCATAGGAAATGTTTGGTCTAAAATGTAGACACATGGTGGCATTGAATATTTAGTGCTAGTTGCAAGGTTGGGTTTCAATGGAGTAGGAGCCATGACTTTTTTGCATTCATGAAATCAAAAGTGGTGCTTGATATTTAAGGTTTGATGGGGACAATCTCCACCTCTCACTCGCCATCATTACCAAAAGCCAGAAACCCAAGGAAGGGAACTGGTCTGGTCTGCTATATAATCTCTGCATTTGACTCTACAACCCTTTTATGGGTCCCTTAACCCACATGAAATTTGGACCCAGTTCCACACTCACCACATCAAAATTTCAGACAAAATCTTCAGACAAATATTTTCTCTCTTTTTATTATTATGAGAATTCTATTTATTTCTTTTCCAGCACTGCCAAGATTCTTTTTTAATTTAATATTTGATTATGCCATTAGAGATCAATAGGAACTAAATACCAATGTTTGATTATCTATTGATTAGCAAATATAGAGTACTTTAGCAAAGAGTATAACAAAGCTATAAAATGAACATGCATTGCCATGATTTATCACACAGCTAGAATGGTAAACCATGAAAACAAAGTCACAGACTCGAATGGTGCCTTGGTTTTTCATCACGCTTCTCTCCTACAAAACTAATCTTCTTGCTCTAGTTTCGGCTTTGGCACTCTCCGGCTCAAAAAGAAGAGAAATCTCAGCCACTACTGGTTTTTGAGTCAAGGATAAATTTACATCCATCAATTAGTAAAGATGGTGTTTATCATGAACCAGAAATGCGGCAGTCGTTGGAAGAAACATCGTGGCCGGATGAAACCTTTTGTTTCCTGCCATTTCTCCGTCTACTACTGCCGGCTCCGCCTACCATTCCTCCTTTGGCTCCCCTCTGTTGCCTCATATCTGCCTTGTGTTCCACCTGTCTTCAAAACATCAATCAGAAAAAAATAAAATAGCATTCATGTGAATTAACTATGCATGTAATTTGTAGAAGACGACTTAATCCAGTTTCAATGTAACTACATAACACAACGAATCTGGTTGTAGCATTGGACTTACTCCCGCACAGAAGCTGTGAAATTGTACATTGAAACTAGAACCACTCTCCGGCATAGTCTCACCAGAGCTCATATCAGCGGAATTCTGTTTGTTGGAGCCAGAACTTTCACCATACGATGCAAAGGAAGATGAAGAAGAACAGGACATGGTCGGCTGACCATTAGACCCGAATGAATCAATGTCCACTTCGAACATTTCTTCAAACAATTCCTGTAATTCCTCAAAGCTCTCCTCTCCATTCTTCTACAGGTTCCAAAAATGTTCAAACACAATATCAACAGTCCTCAACAATTGTAAACAAGTCACAAAAACTGTAGGATTACTACACTAAACATTGAAATCTCAAAGACCATTAAAGATGAAATAATAGTAATTAAACCCCATTGATTGATAGAATGCTATGAACAGACACAAATATACTAAAAATCCACTTTCGAAGGACCCACAAAAGCCTGCCTTTCAAGTGTCCTTCCCAAAAGGCAGGGAGATCATTGGCCAATCCCTATTATGGGCCCAACTACAACGGATTTCATGGGATTCTCAGTAGATAAGCAATCATCTGATCAATCCCCAAATTATATTATTATAATATTAATTTTGTTTATATGATCCTTTCGCCTTCTAAAAACAGAGCAGTGCCATGAAAAAAAAAAAAGGTTAAAAAGAAAAACGAAAGACAGCTAATACCTAGGATTTTCCAAAAGCAATCCTCATCCATTTTTACATAATAAAAAATGAGAGTAAAATTGGATCCAAAATACATAAGCTTAGTAGCTTACATTAGATTTACTCTGGCTCATCATCACTGCCATTTCGTTCAAAAAATCTCCCATTCCCTGCAAAAATCAAACAGAAAAGGTAATGATTTTGTGTTTAAGCATTGGTTTGGTTTCGATTAAACCTTTAAACTAAGACAAGGAGGTTCACTACATTTTCGTCATCATCACTGTCATAAGCTCCAACGTCGTATAAAAACCTCTTATTTGCGTCAGAGAGAACTGTTGGGACAAAAGCCATGGCAGACAGACAGCATCTCGTGAATGAAGGTCAATAATTCCCACTTTAAAAATAAAATGAAAAAAAAATAATAATAATAGTAAAAAATAATATTAACCGGAATAGGCTTGTTGAATAGTCTGGAATTTTGTCTTGGCTTCTTCCACGAACTTTGAATTACCCGAGGCTGAGCAACGATCAGGGTGCCATCTCTGTCCCAACAAACACACAAAATTTTCAATGCATTTAAACATAAATTTTCCCGGAAAATTGTCCCCGGTTCCACTTCTTCTTTTTTCATACTGAACACAAATTTTCCTCTTTCATTTCAATGCCCCAACAAAAACCCAGGAACCAAGAGCAATGCCTTTGCCCGAATTATGGTATCCAGGATCAAAATGCATGATTATTCAAAGTTCCTTTTTTTTTTTTCCTTCCTCACAATATCGAAATATTTGGAAAATTGGAGAATTAAAAAGAGAGATGGTTAAAAAAGAAAAGATGACTAAAACTCTAACCAGGGCAAGTTTCTTATAAGCAGTCCTGAGCTCTGTTGGAGTGCATTCTTTATTCAACCCCAAAACTGCATAAAAATCATTGTTTTTCTCTCCTCCACTTGCCATTCTTCAAAAAATAACCAAACCCCAAACCCCAAACCCCACAAAAACCAATTCAAAACCAACAAAACCCAACAGTCCTTGGTATTGTCGACTAATTATGGTACCAAAAACGACGAAAACTTAAAGCTAGGAAACCTAGAAAAATCGAAACGAAGCTAAACCCACCTATGATATTGAACATTCATATCAATACTAGAATTTTTATAAAGCATGACTTAGGATTTACATCTTTTGTGTGGGAAACACTGCAACACGGAATCCCTTTTTATTCTTATGTTTCCGTGAAAGAAAAGGTTTTAAGAGAAAATTTTATGAAACGAGAGAGAGAGAGAGGGGAAGGAAAGAGTCTCTCCCTTTCACTCTCCTACAAAGCTAAAGCCCCCCAAGAATTCTCTAGAAACCGATCATTTATATATAAAATGGTTTTTGCTTTATAAATCTATATAATGGCTTAATTGCATTCAACATCTAATTATTGTTTAAATGCTTAATTTCTCCTTTTAAATCTCAAAAAGTATTAATATTATTAAATCTGAAATCCGACATAATATGAAACATAATTAAAATATTTGTTTATTCTATGGCCATAGATTTGGATTTAACATATTAATAAAATAAATACTATGAACAAAATTTGATAAGTGATTTTTTTCAACATGTCAAATTTAAACTATTTGTTCCGTACTATATTTGTATTTATAATATTTGGTATACAAGGTGGATAGTAATGGTGGTTGAAGCCTCTAAAATTCTTAAAATTCTCATTTTTTATTTTTAAAAAATATTTAATTAAACCCTTTTCATAATATTTTAAAATTTTTAATTGAACTCTTTAAAATTTAATCTCAATATTCATCACAATTAAAATATATTTTTCAAATATATTTTATTTAAGTGATTATTTAATGTCTAACCTAGAAGGACTTATATAAAAATATTTTAAGAATTAAATTAAAATACTTTAAAATCTGGGCATCAATTTAGAATTTGATTATATGAGAATATTTTTAAAAAGTGAATGAAAATAAAATAATGAAAGAAATAGTAATACAAGAAGTCAACTTTTTTTGGGAAAGCATGTTTTGTTTATTTATTTATTTAATGGCGGGCGATATCTAGGGGTTTGATGGACGGCGAGGATTTGATGAAAAGGGTTGATATTTTGCAGATTTGTGTCTCCAGAAACTTCTTTGGTTTACTGTAAAATGAGGGAAGACATGAAGTTTGGAAAGGGTCCTTGTTGACGGCATTTTTTTAATTAATCAATTTAATATTTATTGAAATATAATTATAGAGTACAACATATAATCCACTATTCGGTGGAAATAAAATTATATAATTATAAATAAATAAAAATTCGGTTGAATGATAAAATATAAATGTGAAATTTTAAAGAAGCAATTTTTATTATGTATGTTGTTTTTCTAATTTTCTATATAAAATGATAAAATATATTATTATGTGATATTATCTTTTAGCAACTTGATTTCATTATTGGATGTTATAATATATTATAATAGGATATTATCTCTTAACAATTTAATTTATAATATGATATTATAAAATATTATTATGGGATATTATCTTTTAGATATTTGATTCCTACGTAACTACTATTGTATAGATACTCAAAACAATAATTTCACTTTGTAAAATAAAAATATTTTCGTTTTTTAATTGAATTGATACTCACTTAACCCGTGACACTGATTGATTTAGAGGCTTTATAATAAATAATAAAAGTAGATATAGAATTCGGGTATCAGCAATTTAAGGTGGGTTTAGATAAACGGTATGTTTAATTATAATTAGTATAAAAACAGAGATAGCTGTAAGATTAAATACTATAGCGTAAAATGAAAGAAAAATAAACTAAATACACCGCATCCCATTATTCCATCCAAACTCATCCTCAACCATAAATATATTATCTAGGAGAACAATCTTAGAAGAAATAATAATAATATGTTGGGTTCCATTTTGTTTTTGTTACTGTTTAACAGCTTAGATTATTACAAGACAGCTTGTGGATAGCCTCGTGGAAAATGATTGGGTTTGGAAAATTTACATTCCAAATTTTTTGGATATTCATTAGATTTCTCTCTCCTTTTTTTTTTTTTACTTTTAGTAGTTTTAATTTTTTTAATTTTATATAATCAATGTAAAGTAATAATATTTAAAACAATAAAAAAATTCAACCCATAATTAAACTTTGACTGAAAATAGTAATGAAGTTTAAACTTTTATTGATGAGTTTTTAGTTAATAATTGAAAGAAAATATCTAACAGTTGATATTAATGCATTTAAGTTATAATTTTAATATGAGAAAAAAAAGTATAAATGAAAATGTGATTTTAAGTAATAAAATAATGAGTAATAATAGATATTAAAAAAACATATATGATTGTTGATTGAATTTGAGTTTAATTGGTATGGATATTATTGCCAATGTAAGAGGAAGTGAATTTTAACACGTTGAAGCGCACTATTCTCCTATTTATAGATTGGGGAGAGGCTATAGATGATGATTCATTTCAAATAAGTTTTATTATTATGAAAATATAAATTTTTTTTATTTAGACCCTTTAAAAATTTAAAATTTTAAAATAGTAAAGGCAAAATTACACTTTAGCCCTCCTAAAAATGATAAAAATGTGATTTAATCCTTTAAAAATTATAAAAATATAAGTTATCAAACTTAAAAATTACAATTTAATTTCGACATTCCTTAAAATGTTTCTAGCTTCACCCTTGATTATAAGGGTACTTTTATCTCTTTTTTAAAAAATAAAAATGTTGTCGATGTTAATATCTGAACCCATACCACCAACATTTGATAAAAAATTTCTTTATCACTTCGACCAAAACTTATGTATATATTGATAATATTGTTCATTAAATTTGTGTCATTAGTCAACTCGATACCAACTCAAAAAAAATCATGATAAATAATTTAACATTATTAATTAGATGTAATTATGAATTTAAATATCTTTTTACTCGTAATTTAAACAATGCATTTAATTTCTAGTTTTTATTTAATCCTAGAATCCAATTTAAATGGACATTAATTAGCAAAAGTGAGATTGCAATAAAGGAAGAAAGTTGTGGATTTGATAAGTGGTCCAAGTGTATATAAACACCGACAAAGTTTTTGGATTGGAAGGTGGTCGAAATCACATGCCTTTGTTTTATAACATCGTAGAATCAACAAATTGGATCACCTTCATCTGTTGCATTAATATTATAACACTGAATTCATTAAAAATAAAGATTATATATGTTTTATTAGTCTAAATAAAAATAAAATAATATTATTTCATTTGCCTACCTCCCTACTTTAAAAAATAATGAAGTGAATACTATCACATTTACACTTTTAATAAATTTATTCATAATATTTAAATGTATATGCAACAAATATGTTTTAACAAAATTTGCCTTTAAATTTAGCTTTATAGTTTTCACAAATTTTATGGTTTATTATGCGGTAGTTAGATGAGAAGATTTGTTTTAGTAATTTAACGAGATTCATAAACAAATTTTGTGATCCCAAAGAGAAGAAAAAAGGGCATGCTGAACTTCAATTATTTCTGTATGTTGCTATTGAATTAATTTGGGTGTCTTTGTTTCAGAGATTGTTACCTCTATCCCTCTTTTATTACTGTTGAAGAAGGTGAAAGGCGGGAATCAGAGGAAGGAAATGATTGAGAAATAAGGGAGTGAGAGGACTTCTATAAGTTGATCACACATGACATGTTGCTCTTTTGGTTGTCTCCTTTGTTCCTTTTAATATCATTGTTACGTGAACAATATGACATCATTTAAGTTGTAAGGTATGTTGGTGGTAAGTGATGGTTGTTTTATTGAAATGATTTGTTTATCATAAGTGGTTGATTTGCATGTTCCTTAAGTCTTGGCGAAAACAATGTTTGCAGTAGAGCCATACAGGCGGAGCTAGGCTGGAAAAAAAACCAAGGAGAGGAGATGGCAAAGGTAATTTGATGGTGGTGGAGGTGTACAAGTTGTAATGTATCATGTGGTAAAATATATCATACTATACTTATAGTCCGACTGTGTTGTATATGATTGGCAGTTTTAATTGAGAATATATTTTGATTTTATTCAAGATAAATCGATAGTAAAATTTATTGATAAACCTTAAACTAAATAAGTGAAAGTTTGAAATTAATAAAGATATTCTAGTTACTAAGTTTGAAATTAATAAAGGGGAAAAGGAAAAAGATAAAGGTCAGGTTAAAATATGTCACAAGTCTCTATATTTTTTGAAAATTAAAAATTTAGTCCTTGTATTTATATTTCATTAAATTTAGTTTATCTACTTTTCAGATTTCATAGTTTAAGTCCAACTGTTAACAATGTTAAATTCGTTGCTGTGATACTTTTTCAAATAAAAAAATTCACTTGATAGTATTGTAATTTAAAAAATGATTTTATAATTAACTTGAATTTAATAAAAAAAATTAAAAATATTAACGATTAAACTTAAGTTTTAAAATATGAAAAATAGAGACTGGTGCCAGATAAATCGAAAGGAAAATATAAGGCAAGTAGGGGGACCTGCAATGCAACAACCATTTCACATTTTGGGGGGATATGATTGAAAGACCAAGTGCTGCTTTCTTCTAGCAGTGTTTTGAAGATAAGATAGCAGTCCACTCGACATAATTTAATTGCTCATCTACTCTACTCTTCCAGAAAATTATAAGAAGAATAATAAAATGGGGTGAGAATAAGATAGAGACAGAGAGACTCAAGCTTGCTTTGCATGTGTGTTACATTTGGAAGATATTTTTCCACGTCATTCCCTTTTCTCTTACAACAATAATAAAAAAATTTGGGTCTGTCTGACCCACAAATACCCTTTCTAAGACATGTCACATACATCTCATCATATGTCTATGAAAGTATGAGAGATTCCAATACTTTGATGTAAATTATAGTATAAACCCAAATGTTCCTATTTTTTTTAACTGCAATTATCATCTGTTATATATTATGTAATGTAAAGCATCTGGGATTGACAAAGGAAGAATGAAATGACTCTATATTACTATGTCTTCATCCAAAAAAGCAGTACTTGTGGAAGATTCTTTTTGGTTTCAGTCGTACGGACGAGAATGGTGGGTGGCTGAAAACTCTGGAATCCAGCTAGTGAAAGGGTCCTACAATCAATTGTTCAAAGCTTTTTAGCAAGTTTTGTCTTTGAAATGGTGGGGAAGCAAAAAAGAAGATACATTTGCAAGTTGGAAGTGGACAGTGATAAACTAACTGTCGAACAGTTGTTAAACACCAGACACCCATGTTGACTGTTGCTTTAACACACTGAGGAAAGGGAAAAAATATGTAGACAACACAAGGTCCATTGTAGCAGAGGCTATTGAACAATTGGGCCATCTATAACTGTAAACAGGAGGGCTAGTTGGATAAGGAAAGAATGCTGGTAGATTAATTGCACGAGGAAACTTCTTTGTCAGCCCAACTACCGACTACTTTCTCAAAGTCGAGACCATTTAGATGATTTAATTTGTTATAGGTTGATTTAAAACTAAAGAAAGAAAAATAAATATATAAATGGTATCAATAGTTATTAACTTTGTTAGGATAATTACTATCATCGGTCCAAAATTTAAATGGGTTTGGGCCAAATTCTAATGAGCTCGCGGGATGAGCTCATAAGCCAAGCTTACAGGTCGAGCTCGTTTTCCTGCAAGGTTACATGTGCATAAGACCGTATAAACACGTGGTGAGTCTAGAGTAGGATACATGCTTATATGCATGAAGCCTAACTAGCATCAATACCCATATCATATGAATATACAAGAGGAATGATTGTATGAATCTGTGATTCTACGTCATTTATATCCCTTTCCAATAAGAGAATAATAAATCAAATTTTTTCTCCTGATTTTTAGTATTTTTAGTTGGATTTGAATATTTCCAGGAGGAAAAGGCTGAATAAAAATATGATTTGTCATTCATTGGAAAAAGATAGGAATGATGTGGAATCACAATTTTATACAATCCCTTCTCAATATACAAATACCACTACCTAAAGAAGATAAAGAAAAACACTCAACAAACTTAAACTGGGAATAGCCAATTAATAAAACATATGATTTGGGCATGTTGTTGTTTAATGAAATTGACACCAACCTCCATGAAATTAGACTTTTTCAATTGTACACACACGGTTGATTTTAGATTGGATTAATATGAGTTCTGAAAATGATAGGTCATTTCAAGTTTAAATTAGTTATAAGTTCATTTTTTTAGGGTTAAGGTTCTTTTAAGTTTGTAATTTAAGGTTTTGAGATAATCGTATTAAATTCAAATTATTTTAAGATTAAATTATTTCTCACAAGGGAGAATTTAATAGGGTAAGCAAAGATTTTGGCCCCAAATGAAAAACTATTATTTAAGCCCTTAATTAAATTAAAAATTATTTTACGATAAAAATACATTTGGCTCTCCATAAATTAAAAAAATTAACTAATTAAAAATTATGTTTTGATTTCTCAAAAAATTATTATTTAATTTCAACCCGTAAAAGAATTACTGAATTCGACACTGATTTTCGAGTTTAAGTTGAAGGAACATGAGATCTTTCGTTTATCAACTTTTTTTTTCCAGATCAAAGTATATTGAACCGGTTTCGGATTCAAGTTAATCGGGTTGAGTTGGGTAAGCACCAATAAGTCTACAAGGAAGTCTAGTAAGAGTGGGTTTAGCCGTCCTCCACATAGGGCTTGCAATGGCCCTGATAGTTGTGTTAGGCTGCACCCAACAAATTGGTGTTTCTCTTGGGTAGAACCAACCTGTTCAAGTGTTGGTCAAAATTTGGGGCAGAGTGGGAAAAAGCCCAAATATAATGTCAGTCTCAATCCAACATTTAAATGGATTTGATTATTGGCAAAAGTTAGGAGTATATATATTTAAATGAAGAAATAAGATGTTATAGACAAGAAGCAGGGTAAAAATCCAGAAAATACCAAAAAAAAATAAAAATTACCGGAAAGGATAGGGTTGGAAAATATTGACCGGAAGGGCAATTTCCCCAAAACGCAACGTCCCCACAGTAGCGTTTTTGAGGAACACTGCCTAAAAGCGCGTCCCGGGAGCGCTTTAGGCCGCATGTAATCGAAAAAAAAAAACTATAAATATCCCCAACCCTTCATTTTTTCACAATTCAATCCTTTCTCATTTTTCTCTCAATTTTCTCTCAATTTGCTCTCAATTTTCTCTCAAGTTTCTCTCAAAGTCCTTCAAATTTACGCTCAAATTTCAAAATAGTCCTTTACTATTTATAAAAAAGCCCTTTATAATTTTTTTAATATATCTATTTTTGGAAAATTTTTAAATTCTTTATCGAGAGTACAATGGTCGGGAATTATGTCGCTTGACAACAACCACATTGTCGTCCAAAGAAAAGAAAATGGTAAGTTTGAATGTTAATTTTTCAATATTATTAAATTTTTTTAATTATGCAATTTTAATTAATTTAGAATTTTATAATTTTATAATTTTTTAAACAGTCTGTAGATCGGGTGTTGCAATGTTATATTCGCAACATGCCTGGTCCCCCATCGCCATTGATCGAGAATTACCTGCGGGAAGCGGGTTTTTGGCACGTGGCCACGATAGGTCGGGGTTCAAGTTGGAGCCGCTTTGATCGGTAGCGTTGATAGAGAGGTGGAGACCCGAGACGCACACTTTCTATTTGCCATGCGGAGAGTGTACCATCACCTTGGAAGATGTGCAATTACAGTTGGGATTACCGGTGGACGGGTCGGTAGTCACCGGGACCGTAACATCTCTCGATTGGATGGCCGTATGCTACGAGCTTCTGGGTGCCATTCCGGATAAAATTCAAGGAGCTCGGATCGATATGGCTTGGTTACGAGACGCATCCCCGCACCGAATGAAGGTTCGATCAAGAAGAAAGAAATACGGTATGCGCGGCATACATACTTCGAGATAATTGGAGGCTATCGATGCCGGACCTCTCTAGAAACCTCGTCCACCGAGATGGCTCCTCAAACTTGTTGATTTGAGCGGCGGTGGAGTGAATTGAGTTGGGGGTCTGCCGTGCTATCGAGGTTATACCGGGAGATGTGCGGGGCGACGCTGCCGAGTAAAGCAAAAATCGGAGGTTGCCTATCACTACTGCAGTCATGGGCATGGTTTCGATTTCCATTTTTACGTCCTCGACTCGACCAGCCATATTCATTCCCACTGATAACGAGGTAAATTTAATATTATATTTTACAATTATGTCGTAGATTTATAGTATAATTGCATGCTAAAAGTTTATTTAATTAGGTGGAACCATCCGAGGAGCAGTTATGTTGGAATACCTAACTCGCTTGAGGATATACGGCTCCTATTGGAACAACGGTCGGAATCACAAGTAAGTGTCGAATTTCGTTATTATAATTTAGTATTTCGTATGTAGTGTCTAGTATTATGTATATAACTAATATTTTGGTAATGTTAATATAGTTTCAATGGACACCGTATCCCGAAATTCGGGCAGTAATTCTGGAGGAGTTTCTCCAAAATCCGAACAGTTGGCACGTTAAGGTCCCGCTAATCACCTACTCAACTATGGAGATGCACCAGTCAGATCGGGTTCTGCGGTAATTTGGATACCGGCAACCGATTCCCGTGCCTCCTGAGGTGCTCGATGATGAGCACAAAGTGGACTTACGGCAGCAGCACACGGATTGGCCAAGATTTTGGTCAGAACATATCAAGACGTGGGAGAACCGGTATGACTTTTTACCTAACCGGGAACCGATCATAGTTCCTGAGTTAGCGTGCATGCCGAGTACATGCCATGGTTTAGAATCCATGGCAAGCAGATCTGTTGTCCGGATGAAGAGAGGCGACGGCTAATTCGCGAGCGAAGGGAACGTCGGGGCCCTTTTATCCAAGGAGAATGGGTGATGAAACGGGCCCATCAACAAAGACTACACACGATCACCGGCCCATCAACGGCGCTACACAATCACCGGGCCCATCCGTTCGGTGTGACAACACCGACATCACAAATCCACGATTTATGCCAGTCGTACCACCGCCCTTATATGTATCCTCCTAACCCATATATGTTTCCTTTTCCTAGTCCCACCCCAGGTTGGAATGCATGGCCGGGTTCGAGTCCGTTCCTGACAACTCCCGTTGGCCAGCCGATCGTGAGGCCGACTTCGGGTGTGGGATTACAAGAGGCGCCGTCGGGGAGCAGTAGTTTCCACTAGGCTCCTTCACCGTACGAGATGCAGTCACCCCCGCCGTGGTTTATGCAAACACCTCCGGGGTCATTATTTTATCAAGGTGGGTCATCATCGCAACACCTGTAAACTGCACTCCACCACCGGAGGAACCCGATTCCCCGCCTGAGGTTCCACGACCCCCGCCGGAAGCTAGAAGAAGGAGGAATCCAGCGCGTAACCACCGACCGCCCAACTGTGGCACTGGTTCCCACCGACATCAACATTGATTAGGATGGGCTTTTTTATTTTTTAAATTGTAATAAATTTTTTTATTTTTTGAATAAAAAAAGTTATTTTTTTATTTGTGTTTGTAATTTAATTTTAATATCAAAAGTTGTTTATTTTTTTTTTTGTATGTAATTTAATTTGAATTTTTTAATAAAATAAAAAATTATTTTTTATTTTATATTTTTTTAATTTAGTCCTTTTCACTAAAATAAGAAGTGTTCTTTGATAATTTAGTTTTTTGCAATATAATTTTTTTATATTTAATAAAATTGAGTTTAATGTTATTTCTTTTGTAATTTAATTTTTTGAATTTAGTTTTAATATATTTAATAAAATAGAAATGGTTTAATTATTTTATAGTTAATAAATTTGAGTTATTGTACAAAAGTTAACCGCTTTTACTCAAAAAAAGCAAAATTACATAGCGACAGAGAGACAAACAAGCTAATAACACGGTCAACTATTCCGATTTGGACACGAAGAGATGTATGGCCCGGTTCCTACACATCCATCCGCATCGACTTTTTGTTGGTCGGTTCTCGGATATCCATATTGTTGCGTATTCTAGTCGAGGAAGGTCGACCTTTTGGTTTGCGCCTCAATTCTCTATCCGGCAACAGCTTATACGGTGCACGCGATACCGATGGCCACTTACGTTCATCTGGGACTGGTGGGAATACGTGTCTCCACACGTTGTACATGTTTTCTAATTTGTACACTTCGTCGACATAGCTCATGGGATCAATACGGAGATTCGACAAGCCCGCAAGTACATGAGCACATGGGTAACGAAGTGCATCAAATATCCCACAGTCGCATGTCCTATTTGTCAAGTGTACACGATAATGCCCGCCAACAATACCTTGGTTGGGTCTGTCAAACTCCGTGACACGAAACCATAAAGTCGCCGCGATCATGACATACCGCTTGTGTGCATAGTGTTCGCACGTGCCTTCCCACGATTAATTTGTTGCAAGACCTTCTGGCTCCATACATGGCCTCCTTCCATTTGCCCTCTATAACTCGCTGCTCTCTTCGGAAATAGTGCCGCTAACCGAAAATATGTCTCTCGCACAACTGCTGTAATCGGCAGATGACGGGTTCCTTTCAGAATAGAATTTATGCATTCGGCAAGGTTTGTGGTCATATGCCCATATCGTAGGCCGCCGTCATATGCTTGTGTCCACTGTTCGAAAGGAATATTACACAGATAGCTTGTGCCTTCGGCGTTATCTGAGCGCAAACTGGCCAGCATCTCGTGAAAACGGTCTTTATTGATCTCATACCCTGCTAATATACGTTGATAGCGAATATTACATACCACTCTTCAATTGCGAATAAATTGAATTTTTCAAAAGAAATTTTATTAATAGATATTTCATACCCATATCGATCACTTGCCGTTTCTCTCTTTTAGATCGATGTTGCCCATAGTAGTTGGATGCGACATGCCTCAGGCAATATCGATGGTGTGTGCGATGTCACATGCTTCCCTGGCGTTCTATTGCCGCAAGTATTCCAGGGCCCCGATCCGATATAACGCATATGTCAAGTTGGGGGCAAACATGCCTCCTTAACCTAGATAGGAAGAAGTCCCAATCACCAGCTGATTCCCCCGGTGTTATTGCGAACGCAATCGGAAAGATTCTCCCACAGCCGTCTTGTGCCACGGCTAGCAATAGCCGATGCGTATATCTACCATACATGAAGGTACCGTCAATTTGTACCAATGGCTTGCAGTATGTAAAAGCATCTCGGCATTGCTTAAATGTCCAGAATAGACGCTTGAACACTGCGCATCCATGGAGCAGACGATCGTCGTAGTACACCGGTTCCGTTTCAAGGTCTGTTGTGCTGCTTGGGACATACCTCTCCAGCATCTGACACCACTGCCACACTTCATTATATGAAACGTCCCACCGATCGTGTAATTTTTCCAATGCCTTCTGCTTGGCTATCCAAGCCTTTCTGTAAGAGGGCGTGTACCCCATTTGGCTACGAATATTGCCAATTAAGGCCGGCACTATAGTTCTGGGATCGGCCTTCACCGTCGGGATTATTAAATCAGCCAACATGTCTGAATCCATCCTCGGATGATCTTCTATTACACCTGTCAATGAAGTACGTTAAATAATGCAACATTACATAATATTAGTGTTATTCAAATCATTGAACACGTAGTGGTACTCTTGTCACTGAGTAAGACATGTATGCGGACCTTTGTACTTTTCACCTCCCACGTACTCCCTCTTTTCCTCAACGACGCCATGATTTTCCATGAACATGTGCCGCCTTGCATGACTGCACACTTTGCCTCGTACCTATCGAGCTTTGATTTAACCATAGTGTAGTTAACCACATTTCTCGATCTTTGTATTGTTTCAATGCAGCAAGAAAAATATTCTTGTTGGAAAACTGGTTACCAACTTCTAATTGCTCCGAATCCAACAAAGAATTTGTACGGTCACGCGTCCGGTGTGGTAGTTCAGGAAACTCCAATGCATCATCTTGAGATAGATTGACATTATGCATGTGCGCTGGAGGTGAGTATGCCCTGAATAGCGGATCTTCTTCTTCTTCGTCTGAACCACCCTCAACGTCTTCAGGTACAATTAGAACGGGCTCCGGTTCAGAAAATAATCCAACTTCTGCACCATCAAGCCCTGGCTCCCGATGTGGATCCACATCGGATTCATCGTCCGATCCTCCATAACCTGCAACAAACAAGGGCCTCTCACTGGTGGATGTCGTTGGTAATAACGAGGGCCCCTCACTGGTGGATGTCGTCGGTAATACATCATCCCTCCTTAAACATCTTTCGTAACGATTCCAATCGTATGTGGATTGCCATCCACTAGAAGTTGATGACGTCCCCCAATACGTATTTCTGTCATCCGACGTCGAATGACGAATATGCATGTCCCATCCACCAACCGAGTGTCGTGCAGGGGTTATGTTTTCCATACTACCACCGCACACGGGCACTTCTGTATTTTGCCTTCCACTTACAGAGTGTCGACTTGGGGTCGTGTATTCCCCTTGAATGATACTAGATGTTGAGGTCGCAGTCAGATCACTTGGAGATGAAAATTCTACATATACCTCGATATAGGGTAAACCACTGGCAAGATGAGTCTCCACCATTGCCTCAAGGCTCCGAGGACCTTTGATGTCGAATGAGTCATATCTCACCGGATCAACCAAGTGCAAAATCTATACTTAATAGATCAACTTTCATTAGCGTTGTTCCAATATTTTACGCCTAATTCTTTTGCGGTTCTACCAAATCGACGTTCGATTAAAAGTCAATCGCACTTTGTGTTCTCCGATAAGAAAACAACACCATTTTCTGTCACGCGCTTCACCATCGTAGTAAATAACAAGATTAATACGTTCACTCATTGCAAGTGAACGGTGTAAAAGAGTATAATTACTGTACTGAAAAATTACATTAAGTTCAATTCCCAGGAAAGAGAGGTGGATCATAAGGATCACTTAAGTACCGGATCTTTCCTAGCGAATATCCTCAATCGTAATTTAATAGCACAATAAATAACTACGATCACACTCACAAGATATGAAAAATAAATAATAATGAACACCGAAATTTTAACGAGGTTCTAAGCAAATTTTGCCTACGTCTTCTGGGCACTAACAAACATATTTCACTCCAAAAATACAAGTGAAAATTTACAAATAGGAGAGAGAACAATGCCTTAAGTAGAGAATGGCAAATTGTGGGATGAAGAAAATGAGAAATGGTTAGGCCTATTTATAGTTGAGGTTTAGGGATCAATCTTACAAAGTACCTATTCAAATAGGGACCAATATTGCAATTACCCCATACCAATTTTCACATCACATCAACTTTCGGTGCCTAATTTTGGTGCCATTTTCTTCCCACTTGCTATAGCCCATTTTCTTTCCACGTCAGCGCCGTTTTTGGGAAAAAAAGGCCTAAAGCGCTCCCCCGGGGACGCGCTTTAGGCCGTTTTCCCCCAAAAACGCGCTGAGGGGGACGCGTTTTCCTTTCCGGTCAATATTTTTCAACCCTATCCTTTCCGGTAATTTTTATTTTTTTTTGGTATTTTCTAGATTTTTACCCCAAGAAGCACACTAGTTTTAATAAATAAAAAAACAGAAATGATTGTGTTTTGAGAAATACTTAGGATGGGTTTCAGACTGTTTGCAACTTGGGAAAATATTATAGGATATGGTTTGAGAGATTTCGAGTGGTCAAGGGTTTTTCATTCGATGACGAGACAAGTCAATCTCAAAATGATACAGGAATCGAAGTATGTGTAGGAACAAAGCCTCCGCCATTAACATAAGGTTGTTTATGAAATCCATGTGTTTTACTCCAACTAAGCTTAAAAGTTTTTAACTTTTAATTATTTAATAAGTTCTGCTTTAACCGTAATTGAATGAAATTGTAATTATTAGGGTAACAATTATATCCTCGACATATATTTGTCAGACAAAATATAATTACATTGTAATTCTTTATATCATATTTGATGGTACAAATTTTAATTATGCCCATATTTCTTAACTGTAACTTTTTATAAATAAATATATCTTAACACTTTTATATAATGTATAAATTATTTTCTATAATATTTTTTTTACCATAACTTTTGAAAAATTAGGATTTAAATAATATATTTCTTGGTTAGAACACAAAAATTATTTTATAATATAATAAATATTTATTATAACTATCCCAAACACTTCTACATGTTAATGTTTATAATATAAAAAAATATAACTTAAACTTGTATAAAAAAATAATATTTAAAAATTGAAGTTAAGTGTAATTATTTTAATTCTTACTTTCTTCTAAGAATTAGAAAATATAATTAGAGTGCTTCAATTACACTGAATTCAATGAGATGAACAAATCACAATAATGGCTCAAATATACTATTATATAATTACAAAAAATTACACTCAAATCAATTTATTAAACAACTTTTTCAAACATTATCATAATATTACTGAATTTTTGGACCAAAACGAGAAATAAAGAACACTACTACAATGGTTGAAATAATTTTTGGACGAATGTTTATGATGACGTTTGAAAAAACAAAAATGATATGATGGGTAATTATTTACCTCGGAAGACCTAACACCTTTGCGGCGATAAGGCAGCCCATTGTAAGCGCACACCGATCCATTAATAGGCGGGCGCTCTCCAATTATAGTGCCTTTTTTTGGGATGAAGTATAGTGCTGTCTTGTTAGTGGCTATATATACACATATGATACAAAATATATAAAGAATATCAATTTATCAATAATTTATTTTTTATAATCACATGTGTATCTGTTTTACAGAGTTAATCTTATTTGAGTCAAGATGTTAAAATAAAACACAGTTTTAAAATTTGAACTTCATTTATTAATTATTAATAATTTAATAGTATAAAATATATATTATTTAAAATGAGTACAACATAACTAATTGAGTCTTAATTCGATTGGTATGTGTATTATTTTCAATGTAGGAGAATGTAGGTTTAAACGTGCCGGAACTCATTATTCTCCTATTTATGGGTTGTAGAGGAGCTATGTGTAGTTTTAAGTATTGTATCAAAAAGAACATAAATATGACTAAAACTTATAATGAATTTTAGATTCCAGACAAGACGTAATCTTGAATTTTGGATCAATTTTCCCCTTTTTTTTTTATTGTTTTAATCAATTTAGACTTTTTTTAAATAAGGTTTAAGACTAATTAAAAACAAGGAAATATTTTTTTCTCAATAGCAAACCAGGAGATGTCATGCATTACAATTACAATTATTATACTTTATTTATAATATATTAATTATGGTTATGATTATAATTATAGTTGGTTTTGTAATAAATTTTCATGAATTATTATCATTATGATTTATAAATTTATTTCAGTATCATATATTTACTTCTTAATATATAAATTGTAATAGAAAGTGAGAATTATAATAATTTATCATAAATTTATGAAAATTAAGAGTAAAAAATTATTGAAGGAACTAAACTTGTTAAAAAGACAAATTTTATAATAAGAACAACGGAATAAAATGTGATTCAACGGAATAAAATGTGATTATAGGTAATCTTACATTCTCTCCAAATGAACCAATCAAAGTAATATCTCATTTTACCTGTAACATTGCATATCTATAATCCTATTACAGAACAAAGTTTAAATCTGGCAAACCAAACACGTCCAAGATGTTATGCATGGATTTTATTTTATAAATAAATATAATAATAAAGTTTGGACCTTAATCTTTAGGGTGTAACAAAAGAGCTTCAACTATTGCATTAAAGGGGTGTTGACAATAAGTGAATGTTATGCGAAAAGGGGAAAAAAAAGTTTCATGACTGTCTACGGTTCTTAAGGTGACCTTACAAGCAAATTTCAGTCACAAGTTTCAAAAGGAGAAACCGGTTTACTTATGTGCCCGAAGAATTCTTTTGTTTAATAATCATCTGCTTTCATTAAAGAAAGAAACACACACGCAAAGCCAAAAAAATACAACACAATAATTAACCTAAAGGTTTATAGTGGGCGCCCAACCACAACTACTAAACCTAGCATCTAAACATCATAGCCGGTACGTCAGAGAAGATCGCTTGGGAAGGCTGGAAGTTGACGGAGAAGGCAAATACACCTTTGGTGGCATTTAATAACCATGGTGCTATTGGAATCGACGTCGGAAAATGATTCCGCTGCTGATAAACAACTAAAGGCACCAGTCGCAAGACCCATACTCGAACGGGTTTCATCTTGCAGAGGTCCATGATCCAGATGGGTAAACACAATGGATAAAAGGTGAGTGGAAGTGATTCCTTTTTGGGACGTGTAAAAAGCATCTCCAACTACTCAATCATTTGCACCTTAAAAAGCTACACAATGTTTACGTCAACATGTTTTATATTAGTTAAAACTTTGTCCATTTCGGACAGCTTAACCTAATTCCTTTAATATCTATATTCAATATTTCTATGTTTTAATCTCTCTCTTGCCCCCACTTGGATTAATTGCGATTGGTGTTGTACCTAACTCATGAAATATCCCTTATTAATTTGCAACAACATAGTGTTTACATGCCAACCAACCGAATTTTTTGTCTTAATTAAGCTAAATAATTTTAATTGGTTGATTTTGAAATACTTGCCTCTTGCATGTTTCCAAAGAAGGAAACCATTATTATACCAACGCTCTCGTTTGGTCATCCTAATTTGTCATGTACTTTTAATCTTAAGCTTCCCTCTAAACACTTTGTCGTTTATTTTAATGTTTCGGATTTTATGCTTCCATCTGATATGATTTGCTAATTTATGAAGGAATAATACACAAAATATTAACCCATTTATGAAATGTTGTTTATAAAAAGAACGAAAAACTGTGATGTTGTAGGCTTTGGATGAGATAATGATGACACATACTGAGATGTTGACATAATTCAGAAATATAGATGAGATTTTAGTTAAATTTTGTAGGGAGTTATGACAAAAGAATAGGGACCAAAACTGAAGTAGATGGACACTCTTCCTCACCATCAACATCATCATCTATCACGGCCTAGTTTTTCACACTGAAATTTGACTAAGTGCGGTGAAAAAGACTGTGCACCTACACCTGCTAGCATCAGGATCAGTCCAGCTTCATGCTACCCTCATGTGTATTTGTTATCGCCCTATACACCTACCCTACCCTCATGCGTATATGTTATCGCCCTATACACCTACCCTACGGGATAAACCTATCTCGAGAATGTGACAGACACATTCGCTACCGTTCCACTCAACTGAGTTTTATGCTAGCGGAAGAAGAAAAAGAAAATAAAGAAATAAAAAGAAGATTTAAATGGTTGAAAAAAAATATAATTTAGGAATTAATTTTAACAAATAGAAAATAAAAAAAAATTAAAAAACAAATAAAAGAGGAAGACAAAGAGAAGTAAAGGAGAATGAAAAAAAAAATTAAAACAACATAAAAGAAAAACATTGAATTGCTTAAAATTTTAAAAATATGGAGATTAATTGTATAATTTAACCTAAAATTTTATTTGAAATGATAATTTGACGTGCCATATGATCTTACTGTTATACTGTTAACGATAGTTAATGGCTCAATGACTAAAATGTTACAACATGTTAATGCAAGTGACTAAAACGTAACATTTCAAATATAAATAACTAAAATATAATAGGTAAACAAAAATGATTAATTTAATAGTTTATCTCAAAAATAAATAACATTAAAAAATATAATAATAAAATTTAATATTAATATTTATTTAATATTAATATTAATATTAAATAAAATAAAAATCCCCCGTCCCTCTGCGTCGGCCCCACCCCCTATCGTCCACAGACCAAATCAGACCAGAGCGTGGATATTATTCCGGGGTTTTTGTAAATCGTAAGAGAAACAAGGGATTGTTTTGTAAGGTGAAAAAAGCAAGTGATGAATTTATTATAAGAGGGGGAGTTGAAATTACACCGCCACAACAACCAATAAAAACGTTTAAGCTGCCACGAGTCATAACTACATCTCGGGCAATAAAATCACTATCAAACAAACATTAAAAAACAGAGAGAAAAGTCCAACTCCCCTCCTCATGTTCATCAGCAAAATAAAGAAATGGAAACCCTCCCTTCCTCCGATTTCAGAAACTCAAACATTCAGTCATTCCAATTCAACCACCATCGGTCCCGTTCTGCCGCTCTTTCCACACTCGTCGGAGCTTCTTTTATCCGATACATAGAGTTGTTGTTTGGTTGACAAACATACAACCGATCAGTAGCTACAGCTGAAGTTTTATAACTTGTTTTAAAGTTCCAATATTTATTTTACATTTATTGTTTTTTTAATGAAAATATTTATATTTTTTATATCAATTTTTTTAATGTTTTAGAAACAGGATCAAATTGAGAATATTTATAAAATTTGAAGGTTAATTTTTAAATTATTACTAAATCAATATAATATATAAAAATTAAAGGTTAAATTTATTATTATTTCAATTTTTTCTTCTTTGTGATTTTAATAGGTTTGACTGAAATGAATAAATTATATAATATGGGTGTTTAAATTATAAATTTTTTTATTTTAAGTACCTAAATATAAAATCTTTTATTGTTGGATGACTATCTATGTAGTTCATCCCTTAATAATGTGGTTGAGGGTCGATCCCGCACTTATGTACATTTTATGGTTAATTATTTATCTCTTAAAAAAAGTTTCGACAATGAAGACATTAATCATTATTGCCGATAGTAAATATACGAAAAAAATATTTCGACTTTGTGTTTATTATTATTATTTAAATCTTGTGAGATCACAGTAATCTTAGGCCCTTCTTTTAGGTCGAAAGGGTGAAATTTTTTTTAAGTAATCACAATTAAATTATAATTTTGAGAGGTTTAAAAAGTAATTTATCATTACATTAATTTATAATTTCATAATTTATAAGGGATCTTAAATGCAATTTTACTATTTTGAAGTAAAGCCAAAGCCCTTGTTGTCTTGCATTCGCCCCTACCTCCTTCGTTTCAACACGTTGGATCTTTTACAATGTTGTATTAGAAAAAAAGAATTTAAATTTTAAAATTTTAAACTTTGGTAATCTTTCATATTACTCCTTACGTAATAATTTGAAATTTTTAGAAGGGGATTCTCGTTCTTCACTAAAATTGGTTTATAGGCGAATTTAGCATTGATTTTCAGAAATATTTTTTGCCCAAATACTTTTGAGTAAAAATTAAAATTTTTTGTTTCTATTTTGGTCAAAAAAATATTTTACAAATTATTTTTTATCCCAAAAAGTATTTTTACAAAACTCAAAAACATCTTGTTTAGTGATGTTTTTATTTTAAAAGTGCTTATGAGAAATAATATTAAACCAACTAAAGGGCCAAAAATAAAAAAATAAAAAAAACTTTACTATCAATTTTTTAAAATATATATATATATTTTTTTCATTTTTCTTCTGCTGGGCAGTGGGTACAAAGATTTGAGAATTAGGCTTCATTTCACTTGCCTATAAATAAAGGGATTTTGATTTGAATTATTAGATATAATTATTTTTAGATATTTTCTTTTATTTTAGATAAAACAATAAATTAATTATAATTTGAAAATTTTGTACTGTAAAATTATTTATAATTTTTGTTATGAATTCCAGAAAGTTTTATACTACAAGTTTTTTAAATTATAATTAAATAATTGTTTTATGTAAACAAATAAACGTGATAATATCAATGTCTGTAATTAAGAAAAAAGATTGAAAAACAACCAAATTTAATTTCCATTTTTCGAGACTCAACCAGTTTTGGTTGTAACAGTTCTTACAGAACATTTAAAAAAGAACACAGAACAGAACACCAAATTTCCTATAAAAGTTGCTTGATAAGCAACATCGATCATGATTGAAAATCAAATTATGGGTTAATCCTCATCGTCCCCAATGGAACATTCAAAACACTAAAATTATATCATCCTACGCTAAAAATTGATTTTCATTCTTCAACAATGGTTTCGTCATCACTATTTTCCTTCTGTTAGCAAGTGTAGAACTCGACCAACTCTTCCATGGAACCCAATTGCGCCCCGTCATTCTCAAGCATCCAAAGCAAGTGTTCAAACAAAACAACCTCACAAGACACAATGACTTCACTTTCATTACCGGACCTATCGATCAACTCTTGAAACAAAGGATGACAGATGATCTCCGACCGTACCAGGTATCTCCGCCGTGACTTCCCGACGTAAACTGCGTGAAGACCCGTCGGAATATTTCTCTTCTGATCCTCAGAATCCGAAGCGGACGCTATGGCGCTGCTTGTACGGGTGAGTTTCGTTAAAGACGGCCATCTTTTTATTGCAGACTTGAGCTTCGTTAGCTTCCCAACTTTCGCCATATATATAATCTATGTTCTCTTAACTGGGTTTTGAAGAAGAAGAGAAAAGGGGGATTGTTGTTTTGAGATGAATTTGCAGAGAGAAGTGAAGGAAAGTCAGTATATAAAAGAACAGAAGGGGGAGGCCATTGCTAGTGCTTAAGGCCCACTGTTTGATATAATACCATTACAGCTAAGAAATAACATATTTGGTTTTGCAAAAAATGAAAAAACCAGTTGCCCCATGTTTGACCATTTGGTGGGGACATTCTCTTTTTTTTTTTTTTTAGTTTATATATTTTTATTTATATAAGAACTACCTTTTCTTTATATTTATTCCATTTTAATGTGATTTTTTATAGCAAACTTATATTAATATTTAAGATGATATTAATTAATAGATATAGTAGAATTTTTATACAGAAAAATTGAAATCGACACACTTATTATGATGAAGGTAGGTGAAAAAGGTGACGAAATAAATAAATAAATAAAATGATTATCTTTTATCGATATTGTCAAATTCAAGTTAATGGGTATTTAGAATTTTAAAATTTCATATTCAAGTCACGCATTGTGTAAATCATGTTATAACTTCTAATTTTTTTTACAATAAAAATTACATATTTAGATAGGTTTTATAAAATTTATGCTTTTAGTCAATAACAAAATCAAACATTTTATGGTAAGAATGGTTAGACCCAACTTTTAGTGTAGTGGAATATTGATTAATGATGAAAAAATATCGAATTCCATGTGATAGCTTAATGGTTAAGGGTGTTTATCGTCTCAGATATAGTTTAGATTTGAATCGTGTTGGTCGCGTTGATTATTTAAGTTTTACTTTGTTGTTGTGATTCACCAAAAAGAAATGGAAAATTAGCAAGTTGAGATGTATAAGGTCAATACTTTTTCCATGTTATTATTAACTTTAATTAATACTTGGTATTAACTTAAATCACACATCTTCCACACTAGAATCATAAAATCTTAATGTGGGTCTTTATAGCAAATTTACTGTTTTTACATATCTTGAAAAAGACTCCAAAATTGTTCTCATAATGATGAAAAATGATCACCAAACAACATACTTAAAATAAGAATGAAAGGGCAACAATGTAAGAAAGAAATGAGAGAGTAGGGCAAAATGGTGGTTTCATTGTTCTTGTTCATGTGCATGATTAAAAGCAACAAAATCTAGCTGTTGGTTGGTAAGCAGTCACCATTTCCAAACACTAAAATACCCCCCCTTTTTTTTTAATTTCTTGTTTCAAAATATTGTAGTATAAAAACAAAGTATTTTGAGCTGGTGGGTATCTCATTTCTCCCCCAATATGCGTTACAATTTGTTCAAATTTTCGTCTTTTTACGCATTTTATAATGTGCGTTACCAAACTACCTTTTTTATATATATATATATATAAATAAATTTGATATATTAATAGATTAGGTTTATCGAGTCTTAATTCGATTAGTATAAGTATTGTTATTAATTTGCTGAAATCAGGAGCGAAGCAAAAAAAAATAGTAGGGGGCCGAAATTAAATTGTAATTTTTATGATAGTAAAAATATAAATTTACCATTTTAATAACCTACTTTTAAAGGATTAAATCAAAATTTTATTATTTTTAGGGGGACCAAAAATCAGGGGACTGGCAGGGACCCCAACCCCCCAAAAATGAAATATTTTGAAGAAGGGTATTATCCTCCGGTTTATAGATTGAAGAAACGCTATACCTAAATTTAAATATTATCTTAAATAGAATATATAAGAAGAATTTAGAGTTATATGAATTTTAAATTATGGTGGTGCATTATATTATGCCAAAATTTATGGAGCGCTCCATATAATAAAAAGTTGCCAACCCCATCCATTAATGATACTGGGCATGGAAACTTTTATCTTAAGCTTTTAACTTCTTCTTTTTTATAATTGTTTAAGGGTTTTTATTTTGACTTCTAGTCTTACAAGTCTTGTTATTCATAGAATCAATTGTTTTGGTTTAGCACAGAATTTTTGGTAGATCAAAAAAAAAAAAAAAATACCCATTAGATTAGAGAAATAAAAATTATAATTAATGGATGCTTGTCCGGTTAAATTACAGAAAAACTCGATTTTCTTTAAATACGATTTTAAGTTTAAATTTTGTGATTAAAAAAACTCAAATTTATATATAAGAGAATCCAAAAGTTGAATCATGATTTAGAGATGTGACCCGAAATTCATATCACTCCATTAATGGTTTTGGGTAACCAAAACTTTTTATCTTCTGTTAGCTTTTGATGATTGTTTAAGGTTTTAATGTTTTGGAATTGGGATTAAACCTTTTTACTCTTACAAATCTAATCATTAATTGTTTAGGTTTAGCAAACAACTTTGGTGGATAAAAAGGAAAAATATCTTTAAATTATAGAAATAATAAAGTAATTCTGAATTTTTATTCCTTTTGACAAATTAGCTCTTTTAGTTTAATTGAGGTTAAATATATTACGAGTCCATGAAATTTATTGAAAATTTGAGATTTGGTCCTTGTGCTTTTATTGTCAATAATTTAATCTTTTTACTTTTTAAATTTTATAATTCAGGTCTAAATGTTAACACTGTTAATTTTATTGTTGTAGTATTTTGATAAAAAATACTCACTTAATAGCTATGTAATTAAAAAAAAATGTGATTGCAAACAATGTTTTGAAAACCTGAAAGTAAAGAGATTAAATTCTTGATAATAAAAATACAGGACTAAATTCTGAAATTTTGTAAATTGCAAGAGCTTCCAGCATATTTTAACTTCTAATTTACCAAAATATGATCTCGTCCTTTATGAATATTGGAAGTTAGTGTAAATACCAATAAACACATAAATTTAAAAAACAATAATAATAACTCAAGTTGTTTTTGGAGTGAAGTGAGTGAGTTTGAGTGGTCCATTCAATGGTAGCATTACTAGGGCTAGAGAGGAACCAACTGCCTGCCAGTGGTCCAGTGGTACGTTTTTGAGTGAATAAATTAAAACGTGTATATTTGTTATAGTATATACATGAATAATGATTTACCTACCGCCATTTAAACATGTTTAGTTTAATTGATGTAAGAATACATTACAATCAGAACAAGAATAATCACCAAGTTTTACAGCTCTGTACATATAAATATACAAGTTTCATTATTATAAATATACACTTAAACATAGGGTAGATATAATAAATTAGTACAAAAAGGTCCCTAGCCAACTGTTGTTAGTATCATAACTAGAACCCAATCTCGAGGAAATCCAACTTTTTAAAAAAATTGAGTGAATTAAAACTTAATTTCAACTTAATCCCTCACATGCTAAATAAGTCAAAGAGGTGTTGATAAATAAAATGTTATAAAATGATTGAACTATTATTTTATAAAGGGTTTGCTAGGGCTATGGTGCATAGGCAGGCAGTAGGGTGGCTAGGAAATCTGCAAGTGAACATGAAACAATATCTCAAAATTTGGATCATGTGGTTTAGAAGTAACATTTGGACATCTTGTTGTAGACTTATGTCATGTGCCAACCCTGGTATCCACTACTAATAATTGTTTAGCTCCATTTTGTACTACTAATCATAAAATATTTCAGCAGCTATTAATGACAAATTAAACAAAACATATGATTGTTTGAAGATCATGATTAAAGAACATGGATTTTTTTAACTCTTATAGCAAGGGAAAATCACATGTATAAAAGAATAGGATGCTAATTACGTATTAGTATTGTAATTAGTTTGTAGAGATATTAATTGGTAAAACTGTACATTTATGGTTAAATATGAATCATGTCAATGAGCAGCTGAAAGTAACACATATAGGTAGATTGGAAACAGGATCAAGGGATGGTGCATACAAAAATATATGCATCGTATGCATGCATGCGTGCATGTAATGAGTGAAGTGAACTCCAAAGAGTTTATTCAATGAAGCAGTTGTCCATTTTGTTCTGTTTTAAGAAAATTTCAATTATCAATCACAGAAGCTACCAATTGCCACAAGATTTCCATAAAAATGTGATTACGTATAAAACAACATTTAGATTATAGCATGTAAAAGACAATGAACAAAATTTTCTTACTCGGTCAATTCCTACCCTCAATTCCCTTGGTGTCTTGCTTCTGGAATCATTAACCAGCTTTAGATTCACTCTGATGCTAAAAGGAGGTGAGAAAATTGTTCATCCATTCATTCGGAGTGAGGCATGCCTCATCCATTATTGATGAAAGGCATGGGTTCCAAGGGATTGATCTTCCGGCACATAATTAAACAAACGTTCAGAATGCAATACCATGAGATTCTGAATAAACCAGGTAAGGCAGGAATCACTTAGAAAACTTCTTTTTACGAGGTTTGAACTTTTTCGTTTTTATGGAATCTTTCTCGCTTGGGCTATCCTCGTTTAGCAAATGCTCATAATCTTCAAGACTTGCAAAGGGAGAAGCTGAAGTCTTTTTACCAGATTTTCTTTTCCTTTTTCTTTGATGAAACTCATCCTCACCATCACTAAGATCATCTGCATCTCCAATAGCAATGGCATCGTCACCATCATCATTGATACTACCAGTGCCAGCATCATCAAAACCCTCTCCATCAGTATCGTCTGAGTGTATGTCCATCTCTGCATCACTGGCATCACCTATCAAGACATCATCATCTTCATTGGCAACATTGTCTAGATCATCATAATCATAGTCCCCGTCTGCATCAAGAGATGGATTGGCCGAATCCAATATACTCTCAATCTCTTCGTTATCACTGTCATCACCGCCATCCACATAATCATCATCCACATCATTGCCACCAACATCAAACAATTCTTCAGCAGCTTCTCCCTCTGCAGCTTTCTTCTTCTTCTTCTTCTTTGGTTTCTTCGAGGAATTCATTTTGTTCATATAAAATTTGTGGAAGACAAGATCTTCTGGGGGAACATCTGTTTCAGCTAATGACAGAATCTCTTGTCCAATCAAATAGTTGTTCATATCAAGCTGAGGAAACAGAAAAATATGTCAGCAAAATTTTCAAATTATTCACAGCAGGGTACTTCCACCATAGAGCTACTTCAATCAATCAATAGCATGGCACAGAAACTAGAAAGTTCCTCAAAGTGACTGAAACCTCAAAATCAAAGCAAAACGACTTTGAGAAGATAAAGCTAACCTTTTTAGCAGGCTCAATTTGGGATCCACCATGCCATGAGCTTGCTTTAGGTTTCTTTTCCATGAACTTGTCCAGAAAAGAGGTAAGTGATAGGTCACTCAATGGGTTTCCATTGTAAACAATATTGGCCCCAGACAGAAGGGTTGCAGCCATGGTGGCAACTGAAGGATGAACATGTGTTGAAAGTACCATCAGCTCCCACCAGCTTGCACGATCTGCATTGCTGTTGAGACAATCATACACACGCAGTCCCACAAAATCATCATTCAAAACCCAACAAGATAAAGAAGAAAATCAATGATAAAATCCCGGTGCAATTTATATAATGAAAATTAATAAAAAAAAGCCAATAAACCATGTTAAGTGTTCTGCGGTTTCCCCCTTGATTCACAAAAAACTCTTTACTTTCCTAATAATCAGAATGATAATGATGCCAATTTATACAAAGATAACTTGGTCAGTCATGCATACTAGGATTTAAGCAGTGTAACTGTATGAAACACCACAAGCTGGAAAAAGATGAAAGAAAAGATACCTATAAGAAGGTTCCCTGTGCCTGGGATCATATCCTCCGGGCAAGAAAGGCTTGGCAGTGGATTTTGGAGATGTTAATGCATTTTGATTGGATATTATTTTGGGCTCCTGGTGATGTTGATCCTTTGGAGTCTCTCTTATAAACAACCCTTTCTCATCTTCAGTCATGTCGTCATCAGAATAAGAGGATGGCAAAACACCTTCATCTTCTGAAGAATAACTATCAGAGTTGGCAGCTTCACCACCACAGATATCAGCATTATTTTCTTCTTTCTTTGATGCCAAGCTAGGTTCAGAGGCAGTTTCCTCTACAATATCTTCAAAATGTTCCAGATCTTCATCAACTGACTCATTCTGGAGCATCATATTCCTGAACAGAAAAAGCAATCTTGTCAGAAGAGAAAAAAACTTCTAAACATAACAAAATATGGTGCAAGGCATCTAAATAAAACCAGCGTTACCATAATTGTGGCCTTGCTTTGAGAACTTCTGATATAAGAAAAAGGCAGCCACAAGCATATTGGGGTGGTTGTTGAAGTGCAACCTAGGAGATGCTCAAATTGTTAATTTCCAAGATGGTAGACACACCAAAAGCTATAGAAATCAGACAACACCTGGTTCATTTGTAGAACCAGTAGAAATTCAAATTGCTAAAAGTTTGTAGATAGAGGTCTACTTAAATCTCTAGAAATCAGACGACATCTAGTTCATTCACAGAATAAATGCCATGCAATCTCAAAAATAACATCACAAGAAACTGAACAAAGATTAAAACTGCTAAGCAAAAAATAAGAACTGTCTTGTTCTATAGCTATCAATATCCTGTCCCACTTCTTGTCAACAAGCAAATACCACAGGCAATTCAGGAATATGTCTGAAAATCACGATAATCATTTATGACAATTGTAGCCAACAAGGCTAGAAAGATAATAATTATACTAGCATGAATTCCCATACAACACCCACTCATGCACTAAAAAATGTTGGTTATGAAATGAACACTACTTCTAAGTGTTGGCAATATATGCATTCCTTTAAAGCATCAACTAACCAAAGGAGTAAGCGAAGAGAGAATGCAATGCATCGCTTACCTGCAATATACGTTTTGAAAAGGCAGACACCCGTTTCAAATTGACATCGCTTTTCATGGCTCTCAGAAGAAGTCCAATAAACATTTCCGCCTGAAAAGATATGCCATGTAAATTTAAGAATTCCTTTTTTCAACTAATATAATCTGCAAAAGCATCCGTACACTAATAAAGTACTCAGTAAATAGTGATTCTGTTTCAATGAGAAACAATCAAAAACAAACTTTACAATCATGTTCCACATAATTACAAAATGCTTTTGCAGAAACATCTATTTCCAAAATTCTTATATATAGAAACATGTCTTCTCTACAGCCATAAAATCCAATAAGCATAGACCACAAACATATTGCATTTAAACAAAATTTAACCAAATCTCAACTTCACTTGCCTTGGATGAATTCATAGCAGCAGGAAGTAAGAGTTTTGAGTATAAAGCCCGGTAAAATCGGTCACTGACAACCTGATTCTTTGATGAGATTTTATCAAGAAGCATTAGCGCTTGAACTCCAACATTAAAGTTCTTGGAATGAACCTGAAAATTGTCCATGTTGACATCCAAGATCAAGATTAGGATAAATCACTTGAACAAGAAGCAACAAAACATCTATCCACATGTTCTAGCTGAACAATAATAATAATAATAATAATAATAATAAATAAGTGTCATATTGTGCCTACCAGTTGGAAGAGAGTTGGTGTTTCTATATCAACTATGTCATCAGCTTCATTACTTGAAACATAAGGAAATGCTCTATTAACTCCCTGTAGATATGCAAAAGGAGAAATCAAGGAAGTTTGATAAAGTTGCGTATCTTTTTCAAATCATGAACAATAACTTCCACACAGACAATACTGACCATAAGAAGAGCAGACAGAAGCCTTGAATCCAGTTCAACATGTGATTCCCCACTACCTTTTCTTTTGTTCTCCTTAGACTTATGTGTACTTTTTACAGCTTTGTTGCTTTTGTCATCCACTGGCTGACCTTTTTCTGCCTCAGAAATCAGTACCTGCAATTGTGAAATATAAAATCTATTATTTTCACAAAATCACTAACCGGACTACAAACACACGTCTAGGAAAAAAATATTAAAACCATATCCAAGTAATTAGTTACATTTGAGTAAGAAACAGGAAATGCAGCCATACAAACAAAATTCTGTAATTAAATAGAAACCCACACATACCTTAAAAAGTGCAAAGTATACTTCTATCAAACGTTTGGCTACCCTTGGCCCGTCTCCTTTGTGGCTCAAACGAATTTGGCTCAAAAAATTGACCTGTACATGACAAAGGACATATTAGCAAGTTCCCAGCAAAGTCCAATCAAAAAATGAATTGCATAATAACTTTGACTAATGGAGTTCAGAATAGTGACAAGCAATTCATCTGATACAGACATCAAGCTCTAATTATCACAAGCAATTGCAAAAAAATGCCAGCAATAGAGCATTTATATCAAGTCAAGTCAAAGCAAAATATATTGCACTAAGAAATACGCTCAATAATTGTTTAAAAATACAAAATACTTGCTTTAAAAAAAACTTTCTGAAGAACCTACTATGGTTTGAAAAAGAGATGATATGTTCTCCCTCAATGGATGATTTGAAGTAACATGAAAACCCCATTCACTAATTAGCAATATTTCTTGATTCAATATACTGAATAAGTAAATATGATGCTACACAGGTAGAAAAGAATGTATAGTACAATATTTATAATATCTTATTAGCAAGAACTGGATGGACATACAGCATGGTACTTGGCACGTAGTCCTAAGTGAGGCCGAAAAAGAAAAGTATCCACTTCATCAATAACCACAGCCTGCCAAAACAGAAAAACTCTTAGCATAAGTATAATGCTATATGCAACACTAACATGTGCAAGAATATCTTAAAATTTTCTTCAGTTCCCTATACAAGAAATAACACAATTGATAATTCCAGTGCTTTCATTTCAACAAGTTCAAAACTTTGGTCCTACAATTACATCTACCATTACTTCTCTAGACAAGAGGCAAGGCAATTGCTCTCATAGACCACAATATCAATGATAAGATAAAAATTAGCTAGTTTTGAAATATCTCCCACTTCAAAGCAAAACTCTCACCTATAACTTGGTATGGATAATGAAACAATGAAATACAGTACAGATGACCAAAAACACAAAGTTAACAGAGCTTATACCTTCATATTAGGGTGATCAGATAGCAGGTTTGATAAATAATAGTCAGCATTTGATGCACCCTTATTTTGAGGATCTCCAAGCTGCAGAGAGATAACCAAAACATGATGAAACAAAATTATTACCGCTTAAAAAGCTGGTACACCGTATAGGCTTCAATAAAGGAAAGTTTTAGTGTTCAAGTAATTTAATATCAACTTGCTTTGTTTACTAGCGAAGATAGAAGCTTGCGTTCTTGCTCTGGTTTGCTCTTTAGCAGTACATACTTGGTCTGCAAATAAAAAAAGGTTGAGACATTTGTATTATAACCTGATGGAAACAAGAATGCAAAGAGAATAAACATTTCCAACTACTCATATTAGGATATTGGATTTCATTCCCTGAAGCAAAACCTTGACCATGCAAACCTCAAATCAAGATGCTAGACTGATCTATGATCTATTTGCAATTCAACGAAGTTCAAATGCATCCGGTCAACTTAAACTACCATGTAAAATAGGAATTCCAACAAAAGCAATCAACAAAAGGTCAAAAAGCTTCGAGGATTGCACAAGTTACACAGGAAAACTCATTTTAGTCAATCATCCACAAAAAGAGAGATCTGCTTATGATCACAAGTAATGCATAGATTTAGCAGATAAGACAAACCTTTAGTGCCTTGTCTTTCAGAGCCGGTAACATATCTCTTGATGCCTCTTCGAGTGCAACGACAAAACGTTCATACCTAAAAAAGTTGTTCAAATGTGTAAGAGATGAATTTATTTGACTAAAGTAGAGGTGTCAATCAAGCAGATCAAGTCACTTCAGGTTTTATCATTTTGATTTGAAGAAAATTTGAGTTCTTTTACCTTTGGATTATCTTGAGTTCAGACCATTTCAGGTTAGGCCTAATTGGTTTCACAATCTAGTTATTATGTTTGTCTCAGTCATTAGTACAATTTGTTGAGTTAGAAAATCAAATTAGTTAATAATTTTGAGGTAGACTTTGGATAGTTCATTTTGGATCATTTTGACAGGTTAACTCGGATTCATGGTACAATTTAAGTTGTTAACTTAATTATGGTCAAATTGCATTAGATTAGGTTTCAATTTAGAATGGGCTGAGCAAATTTTGGGGGTTTGAGTTAGTTTTAACCAATCTGGACTGAAAGAGCAGTAAGTTTTTTCTCACATCTTCTGTTATTAACAAGTGCAGGCAAGCCGTGCACATTCAAAAATAAACTAATGTTTGCATGGCCAGTCAAGTTACTGGGAGCCTACTGATAGGAATCATAAACCATGCACATGCCTAAATTAATTTATTGAATTCTGAGTTTCAAGGACCATACAACTGCGACAAGGTATTAAAAGAAAAGTTAAAATACCTCTGCTTCAAGCAGTCCTCCCAATACCAGAAAAGTAGAAGGGAATGGCCATCTTTTGTCTCTGGAAGCTCATCAACAGGACGCTGTATAAGCGTTTTCAGCTTTCGATCAGGCAATAACCTGAAATGATTTAAGTGAGTAACGAGTAAATTGGGAAAGTACATAAAATTTACAAGAACCATCAAATCTACAGTGACCGCCTAAAATCTTCACATCTTCCACAAGTGCATGACCCATGATTCATGTCTGTAATGTCATTATCTTGGAAGCCTATTAAAGAATAGCTACCACAGAAGGAGGTCACTAATCTTGGGCACAACTTAGCACATAAAAGCTCTTATACCTCCTTACCGATAATATTCGCTCTGTCCTAAAGCACATGAACTACATGGATGTATGATTGGAAAGACACTCAAGGAGAAAGAAAGGGGATTAGGCATGCATGGGCAGGGAGGGGATAGAGAATACTCACTTTGAAATAAAAAGTTCTTTCAAAGCTTCAAATCCTGTAAATGCATATCGTTTTCCTACTTTTGATGTTACTAACCCTGCAACAGCAAAGAAGTCCATTTGAACAATAGCATTTCAGCAAATAGGGGAACTATCCAGGGTGAATCAAATGCATGTAATAATATTTATGCAGAGCAACACATTTTGCAAATTGTACATTACTCAAAACTAATCAAATGATTTCTGAACTTGCAACATTCATCATGTAAAACTAAACCCATTGCCAAAAATCAAATTCAATGAAAAACTGAATTAGCAAACATAGTCATAAAAAAAGGCTCGTGCAAAAAGTAGTACAATATTTAGCTTTCAACAGCAAGCAAAAGCCTAAGAACATTTCTCATTTTGCAAGCAAACGCAACCAAAACTTCATTATATAAGCATAAATTCGGAAATGGCTACAAACATAAATTAAACGCATTAGAACCATAAAGTCAACAATCAATGGTTTCCCAACTACTAAAAAACTTAATAACAACAGGGGAAAAAAAAAAGGGAAAATAATCATACCCAATAGCCCATCAAGCGACTTCAAATTAGCAACAGGATTATCCGCAACCACAAATGAAAAAGCAGAAACTTTATCAGCAGCCGTCCCTGACCTCTGACTAGCCAACACCATCTTCATATCCCCAGACTTCCCTTTCGATAATTCGTAATCTTTCGCGTACTGCCACATCAATCTTTCCCCAAGTTCCATCTTCTTCTCCACCAATCTCTTCAATTCCTCCACATTTCTAACATTTACAGCCTTTTTCCCCTTCCCCTCCTCTCCAAACAATTTCTTCTCCAGCTCCGACTCATCCTCGTACCATAAACTTAAAGCACTCGCTTTCACCAATGGCAAAGCTGGCAAATTCTTAAACTTATCAGGATCTCTAGAAAACCTATTACTCTTATTGCTGTCATCAAGTGACAAAACGGGAGGCTTGTCGGGCTTTGGTCTTTGGTTGTTTTTCGTGTTTTTATCAGTTTTGGGGGTCTGAGTATTGCTAGGTTTCTTCTCAAGTTGTGAGTTTTGTTTTGGGGTTTTGGGGGGCTTTGGAGGTTTAAGGGGACCAGCTTTCCTAAAATCGACATCGTTGAAGCCGGAATAAGGGAGAGAAGAACCGGCGGAGAAGCCAAGAGAAGAAGCAAATGAGGCTATATCAGATTTCAGTAGCTCTACGTCCTGTGCGGTTTTCGAGTTCGACATCTTTGCTTTTGCATTTACGGCTTCTAACAGTGAAAAGAGAATCTACGATATAGAGGGGTTTAGGGTTTAAAACAATGAAGAAGATGGAAAATCAATTAAAGACTTGTTCTCGGGCGGGTCGGGTTGCGGGTTTAAATATTGCAATTGTACTATGCAACTGCTAACAATGTATTTATTGAGTTCGTCCCGAATTTTTATAGAGGTGTTGGATTCAGTCCTAAAAATGGGTACAATTTAATAAATAAATGTATGTAAAAATAATAGCAAAATTAATAATAAATATATAATATTTAAATAATAAGTAGCAACATAATAGTGAGATGGTAGTAAAATAGTAAAAAAATAAAAGAAAAAACAATAATTTTTTGCATAATCAAGTTGGGCCGGGCTAGGACCGAAAAAGGCTTACTCAAGTCTTAGCCCATTTTCTAAACGAGCTTTTTTTTTTTTTTACCCAAACTCATTTTTCAAGCCTATATTTTTACTCAAACCCTCACACTTTTTGAGTAGGCCTTCAAGACGAGATGGGTAACCTGGTCCATGGATAGGTCTATTACTCGATATTTGATATTTAATTGAATTAAGTTATAAATAGAATTTTAACTGAATTAGGTTTATTAATCAATTGAAATTATTATTGTCAAAACCATTTTTTATTTGAAAAACGGGCCGACTTTAAAAAGGAAAACGGAGTCGCCACCAATCTTTTTTTGAAGTGCGATTGGGTCACTTTAGAAAACATTTTGGTCTACGAATTTTAAGAAAACAGGTTCGGGAGTCGATTACGCACGAGGAACGATTAGCACCCTCGTGACGCCCAAAATTGATACCTAATTGATTGATTAATGTCCTAATGTCGAAAATTTGAAAGATTTTAAAATATGATTCTTTTTATTTTAAGGAAAAAAACTTGAACAAAATATGAGCAATCAGACCCTCTTATCTCGAGAAAGTAAAATGTCACGCCCAGTGAGTTAGGGTACGACATTTCAAATCCCCGAAATTGAGCTTGTCCTTTTGACTTTCAAAATTAATGTGTTTAAACCTAAGAAGGATACTCGGTTATTTGGGGTCTAATGAAAAATTGGAACCCAGTAAGCTAGGGCTCGATTTCCCAAAATACCAAACACGGAATATTGCCTTTGTTTTTTTGAAATCCTTATCTCGAGATAACAAAACGTCTCATCCAGTGAGTTAGGACACGACGGTTTTGAATTCTCGAGAATAAGTTTTTATTCAACTTTTAAAAAGAAAGTAATAGGTTCGTTAGACTCAAAAAGAGAAATCGAAACCCAGTAAGTTAGGGTACGATTCCCTTCAAACCTTAGAACACGGAGGGTTTGCTTATTTTGAAATGAAAACTGTAATGTATCGAATAAAATATGATATGATTTAAAAAATGTAAAATGAGTTGCTATGCTAGTTTATATAACAGCATTACGGTGATCAAATATGAATAACAATAATAAAGGTAGAAATAAAATACGATAGAAAGTAAAACAGACAAACAAAATGAAATAATAGTGGTAGAAAAGAAAATAAGAAATAATACTGATAGTAGATGAAAACCATAATAAAAGTAATAGAAAATAATAATATAAAAATAATAATGAAAATGAAAACAACAATAGTGAAAATAAAAGTAATACTCATAGTAAATATGATAGTAATAATTAAGCTAAGCGTAAATAAAACAATAATAAAAATAATAGTGGAAATATTAAAATAAATATAATAATAAAATAATAATACTAATGATAGCAAAATAATAAAAGTTATGGTAAAAATATTAATAATAAAATAATAGTAACAATATTGAAACGAATAGTGATGATAATAAAAATAATAGATATAATAATAAAAATAATAGTAATAGATAAAATAATAATAAACAAAAAAATAATAAAATAATAAAATAATAGTATTAATAAAATAGTAGTAATAAAATAAAATAAAAGTATTTGATAATAATAATAATAAAAATAATGGATATAAAAAATAATAATATATAATAAAACAATTAAAATAAACAGTAATATATATAATAATGGTAAATATAATAGAGAAATAATAATAATATACATATAAAAACAGTGGTAAAATAATAAAAAAATAATTATAGTAATAATATATATAAAAAGAATAACAGTGGTAATAATGAAAATAATGATACAAAATAATAATAATCATAAATATAATAAATATAATAATAACAATAATAAATATAAATATAGTAACAATAGTATATATATATAATATGGTGGTAATAATAAAAAAATAATAATATTAAGAATGATAACAATAATAAAAAGATGACAATAATCGAAAAGAATAAAAGAAGAATAAGAAGAAGGACTCAATTGGATTGAAAATATAAGCTTTGGGGCAATTTTGAAACAAATGAAGGCAAAAGCACTGAATTGCAACACGTGCGTGACATAGAGGGACCAAAAACACAAATATTCTACTTCTGAAATAGTGCGTTTGAACGAGGACCAAATTGAAGTGACAGATTAGATTTAGGGTAAGATTTAAAATAAATAAAAAATAAAATGGAGCGCAATTAAAACAAAGGTGCAAAGAAGGGGACTTACTGTGGAATTTACCCATTTAGGGTAAAATTGCGCATGTACCAGGCCTTCCCCCTTTTTACACAACGCCTCTTTTAATGTTTTAAAATTATTAAAAAAAAAAACCTTCACTTCTATCTTTCTGCTTCAAAAAAAAAAAAAAACGGGAACCTCTCCTCTTCCTTTGTTTATTTCATTAGGGTTCGAGCTCCCCTCTCTCGTCGTCGCGTCACCACAGGTTCGGTGGCTGATCCCGCGTGCGCAAGACCGACGGCCTGTTAAGGTTCTCCCCCTTTCCTTTTGTTTTCGAAAATTTTTTTTAGGAAGGGTAAAAAGAAAAATTATGTTGAAAAGAGATCTGCGACAGTCACATTTAAAAATGGTTTTCTACTCAAACTTTTGCCTATCTTTGTCAATGGTTTGCTCTTTTTTTGACTGATATTGTGTATTCTCTGTAAAAACAATTCCGTATTGTTCTGTTACAACTGTATATTTTCTACAACGAAAAAAAAACCCCCTCCCTGTTACAGCTTAGATTTGGCTTTTTATAGCCTTTTTATTTTACAACCAATCTCCCTATTTTGCAAGTGCACGCGGAGATCACGGAGGGCATGGGATATGCTACGTGGGTGTGGTGGATGGCGTGAATGGCGGCTCTGCTGGTGTGGGAACGGTGCACGACTAGAGCACCTAAACTGATTTAGGCTACTAAAATTTTAGGGTTTAGTTGGGCCTGATAGTTTGGGCTTTAATGTTGGGCCATTTGGGCTTTATTCAAATATGTTTTTTTATTTTTTGGTATTGATTTGGGCCTCAGGCTAAAATTGGTCATACAATTATATATATTTATGAGTAAACTTTTAATTGAGTGGAATTTGATATTTAATTGAATTAAGTTATAAATAGAATTTTAATTGAATTGGGTTTATTAATAAATTGGAATTAGAATATATATATTTACGAGTAAGCTTTTAATTGGCCGATTTACTAAAATATACCAAATTTAAAAAAAAAATACTGAAAAGGGCTGAAAATTTAATTATTTACCAGAAAGGGTCATTTCCCCCCAAAACGCGTCCACGTCAGCGCGTTTTGGGGGGATGCAGCAGGAAAGCACGTCCACGAGGGAGCGCTTTGTGCCACATCAGCCAAAAACGCATCCTTGAGGGCGCGCTTTGCTGATGTGGCAAAAGCGCTCCCTCATGGACGCGCTTTGCCCGTACAACGGTAAAAAAAAAACCTATAAAAACCCCCCACCCTTTTATTTTTTTCACAACAAAGTCCTTATTCATTTTTCTCTCAAATTCTTCTCAAATTTCTCTTAAATTCCTTGAAACTTCATCTCAAATTTCAAAATAGTCCTTTAATATTTACAAAAAAGCTCTTTTTTTTTAAATTTTTTGAAATATACATTTTTTGACAAATTTTAAAATATTCGATCGTATTAGCAATGGCCGGAGAATTAATTCGTCTCGACAATAAAACATTTCCGTTAATCAAATGACAATGGTAAGTTTTAATTTTAATTTTAATTTTTTTAATACTATTTAATATTTTTTAAGTTTATGCAATTTTAATTAAATTTTATTTTATAATTTTTTAAACAGTCAGTGGATCGGGTGTTGCAATGCTATATTCGCAATATGTCTGGTCCGCCATCGCCGTTGATCGAGAATTACCCATGGGAAGCGGGTTTTTGGCACGTGACCACGATAGGCCAGGGGTGCAAGTTAGACCCGAAGTTAATCAGTGCGTTGATAGAGAAGTGGAGACCCGAGACGCACACTTTCCATCTTCCATGCAGAGAGTGTACTATCACACTGGAAGACATGCATTTGCAATTGGGATTGCCGGTGGATGGGTACGTAGTCACCAGGTCCACAACTTCTGGTGATTGGGTAGTCGTATGCTACGAGCTTTTGGGTGTTATTTCGGATAACATTTACGGAGGTCGGATCGAGATGGGCTGGTTATGAGACACATTCCCGGAGCTGAATAATGATTCGACCAAAATAGAAAGAATATGATATGCTCGGGCATACATTCTTAATATGATTGGAGGCTATTTGATGCCGGACTTGTCACGAAACCTCGCACATCTGAGGTGGCTGCTGAAACTCGTTGATTTTAGAGCAGCCCGTGAATTGAGTTGGGGTCTGCCGTGCTAGCAAAATTGTATCGAGAGATGTGCGGGGCGACACGGCCGAATAAAGCGAAAATCAGAGGTTGCCTATCACTACTGCAATCATGGGCACGGTTTCGATTTCCATTTTTACGTCTTCGAGTCGACCACCCATATACATTCCCACTCATAACGAGGTAAATTTAATATTAGATTTTACAATTATTACGTAGATTTAAAATATAATTGTATGCTAAAAATTTATTTAATTAGGTGGAACCATTCGGCGAGTTATGTTGGAATACCTACCTCGCTTGAAGATATACAGCTTCTATTAGAGCAATGGTCGGAATCACAAGTAAGTATTAAATAAAATATATTTTTGTAAAAAATAGTCATTTCATATTTCGTATTTAGAATTTAGTATTTCGTATTTAGTATTTAGTATTATGTATATAACTAATATTTTTATCATGTTAATATAGTTTCAATAGACACCATACGAGGATCCGGTAATTCGGACAGTAATTCCGAATGAGTTCTTTCAAAATCCGAACCATTGACATGTGAAGGTCCCATTGATCAACTATGCCACCATGGAGATGCACCAGTCAGATCCGGTTCTGCGTCAATTTGGATTCCGACAACCGATTCCCGTGGCACCTGATGTACTCGATGATGAGCACAAAGTCGACTTACAGCAGTTGCATACGAATTGGCTAAGATTTTGGTCAACATATATCGAAATGTAGGAGAACCGATATGATTATATACCTACTCGAGAACCGATCATCGTTCCTAAGTTAGCGTGCGTACCGGAATACATGCCATGGTTTAAGATCCATGGCAAGTCGTATTTATTGTCGGAAGAGGAGAGGCGACGATAACTTCGTGAACAAAGGGAACGACGGGGCCCTTTAAATCCAATGAGAAGGGGTGATAAGACGGGACCATCAACAGCGTCGACAGAACCACCGGGCCCATCAACAGCGCCCACACAGTCACCGGGCCCAACACTTCAACCGACGACACCCACATTACAGCCTTTTCAGATTATGTCAGGTGCGTACCCTAGCCCTTTTATGTATCCTAACCCTTATATGTTTCCTTTTCCCAGTCCCATTGCAGGTTGGAATGCATGGCCCGGTTCGAGTCCGTTCCCGACTACTCCGACTGGCCAGCCGATCTTGAGGCTGCCGTCGCATGAGGGATCGCACGAGGCGCCGTCGGGAAGCTCTTTTTTTTACCAGTCTCCTTCACCTTATGGGATTCAGACACCCCCGCCATGGTTTATGCAAACACCTCTACAGTTATTATTTTATCAAGGTGGGTTATCCTCCCAACACCCACAACCAGACCCCCTGCCGGAGGAACCAGAATCCCTGCCTGAGGTTCCACAACCCCTGCCGGAAGCTAGAAGAAGGAGAAATCCAGTGCATAACCGTCGACCACCCCCATGTGGCACTGATTCCGACCTCCTTTTTTTATTGTAATTTAATTTTAATATCTTTAATAAAATAAAAGTTGTTTTTTAATTTTTTATTGTAATTTAATTTTAATATCTTTAATAAAATAAAAGTTTTTTAATTTTTTATTGTAATTTAATTTTAATATCTTTAATAAAATAAAAGTTTTTTTAATTTTTTTATTGTAATTTAATTTTAATATCTTTAATAAAATAAAAGTTTTTTATTTTTTATTGTAATTTAATTTTAATATCTTTAATAAAATAAAAGTTTTTTAATTTTTTTATTGTAATTTAATTTTAATATCTTTAATAAAATAAAAGTTGTTTTTTATTTTTTTATTGTAATTTTAATTTTAATATCTTTAATAAAATAAAAGATGTTTTTTTATTTTTTATTGTAATTTAATTTTAATATCTTTAATAAAATAAAAGTTGTTTTTTATTTTTTTATTGTAATTTAATTTTAATATCTTTAATAAAATAAAAGTTGTTTTTTATTTTTTTGTAATTTAATTTTAATATCTTTAATAAAATAAAATTTGTTTATTTTTTTATTGTAATTTAATTTTAATATCTTTAATAAAATAAAATTTGTTTATTTTTTTATTGTAATTTAATTTTAATATCTTTAATAAAATAAAAGTTGTTTATTTTTTTATAATTTAATTTTAATATCTTTAATAAAATAAAAGTTTTTTTTATTTTTTATTGTAATTTAATTTTAATATCTTTAATAAAATAAAAGTTGTTTTTTATTTTTTTTTGTAATTTAATTTTAATATCTTTAATAAAATAAAAGTTATTTTTTTGTAATTTAATTTTAATATCTTTAATAAAATAAAAGTTGTTTTTTATTTTTTTAATTTAATTTTAATATCATTAATAAAATAAAATTTGTTTATTTTTTATTCTAATTTAATTTTTATATCTTTAATAAAATAAAAGTCTAAGTTTTTTTTATTGTATTTTTTTTTTGTAAATTAGTCTTTCTATAAAAGTTCACCGTTTTTATCAAGAAATAAATAGAATTTACACAGCCACCAAGAGATAAAAATGCTAAGAAGACTATCAACTATTCCGATTTGGACACGAGCGAGATGTAAGGCCTGGGTTTCTACAGCATCCGCATTACTTCCGTTGGTTAGCCGTTTCTCGGATATCCATATTGTTGCGTATTCTAGTCGAGTAAGGTCGACCTTTTGGTTTGCGTCGCAGTTATCTATCCGGTAACAGCTTATACGGTGCAAGCGATACAGACGGCCACTTATGTTCATCTGGGACTGATGGGAATACGTGTCTCCACACATTGTACATGTTTTCTATTTTATACACTTAGTCGACATAGCTCATGGGATCCAGGCGGAGATTCTGACAAGCCGTAAGTACATGAGCGTATGGGTAACGAAGTGCATCAAATATCCCACAGTCGCAGGTCCTATTTCTCAAGTGTACACGATATTGCCCGCCAACAATACCTTGGTTCGATCTGTCAAACTATGTCACACGAAACTATAGGTTAACGCAATCGTGACACACTGTGTGCATGGTGTTGGCCCATGCCTTCCCTTTGTTAATTTCTCGCAAGACCTTCACGCATCATACATGGCCTCATTGCATTTGGCCTTTTATAACTCGCTGCTCACTTCGGAAATAGTGTCGCTAAATGAAAATATGTCTCTCGCACAACCGATGTTATCGGCAAATGACGCGTTCCTTTTAGAACAGAATTTATGCATTCTGCCAGGTTTGAGGTAATACGACCATATCGTAGGCTGCCCTCGTATGCTTGTGTCCACTGTTCGAAAGGAATATTGCATAGGTAGTTTACGCCTTCTTTGTTAACTGATCACAAACTCGCCAATATCTCGTGAAAATAGTTCTTATTGATCTCGTACACTGCCAATATAAGTTGATAGCGAATATTACATACTACTCTTTAATTAAGAATAAATTGAATATTACAAATGAAATTATATTAATAGATATTACATACCCATATTGGTTACTTGCCGTTGTTGACTTGTAGATCGATGTTGCCTATGGTAGTTATGTAACGACCCGAAATTCGTGGGCACCAGAAAAAAAAAAAAATGTGTTATCGGGCCTCCGTCTTAGTAAATCGAGTTAGTAAATAATCATTAGGAGTAATTATGAGTCTAGTAGTGTGCTTAATTAGATTTTTATTTAGTGAATTTAGCTTAATTGAGAGTAATTAGGAAAAAGGATCAAATTGAATAAGGAGTAAAAGTCTAATTGTAGATTAAAAGAAAATAAAAAGGACCAAAATGGCAATTATGTCATTTAGCATAAGTTGAGGCGGCATAAGCTTAAAAAAATCTGAGATTTTATGTGTTAAAATATATTATTAATATTATTAAATAATTATATTAATATAATATTATATTATATAATAAAGTAAATAGTAAATGAAATAATAAAAAAAAGAAACAAAGAAGAACAGAAAAGAACAGAGAGCATACTGAAACAAGCAGGAAAGAAAGAAGAAAAAGAAGGAAAAGGAAAAACTAAAGATTCAAGGTTTTAAACTTTAAAAGGTAAGTCAATCAAGTCCTATTCTTTTAATTTTGATGTTTTAGAAGCTTTAAAGCAAGATTTTGATGAAACTAAGTTGATATTTTGAGAGTTTATTGGTTTTAAGTATAGTTTATGTTAAAGAAAAAGATGAACAAGGGGTTAAATTGAATGAAATTTAAGTTAGAGTTAGTAAAAGGATTAAATTGTAAAGTAAGCTATAAGTTTTGTATTATAGGGATTGATTTGGAAGAAATTATAAATTAGGGTTTATTTTGAAAATTTTGTAATCAAGTTGAATATGGAAGGAATTTAAGTAGAATCAAGCATGAATTAAGTTAAGAAAATAAGTAAACTTAACTAGGATTTAATTGCAAAATAAGTCATAAGAAAACAGATTTAAGACAGCAGCAGTAGAGTAACTTTGAAAATTCACCAAAAATCGTAGAAATGGAATTAGAAGTTGAGTGAGATATGAAATTAAAGCTTATTGAGTCTATTTTCATATGAAAGAAACAGAGATAGCAAATAAGTTCTGTATTGTGAGATATTTAAATTTTAGTGAAACTGGTTCAGGGTGATTTCGAGATCCCCTGTTCTGACTTGTAAAAATAATTAAAAATTGTATAAAAATGATTTTGGAACATAATTTATATGGTTAAATTCCTTAATGAGTCTAGTTTCAAATGAGCTAAACAAGGAGGCCATCTAAATTCTGTACAAAGAGTAATTTAATTCGTAGTGAAGAGAGGTCAGAGCAGTTGGACAGTGAAACAGGGGAAACTTTAAGAATAATCTGGTATTGATTGGCCATACCAAAAATTCTGAAAAATTTACAGTAAAAATATATATGAGTCTAGTTTCGGGAAAAATTTACGGATCTTAATTTGGAGTTCCGTAGCTCCAGATATAGATGATTTAGTGACAATGACTCAGGTAGACAGCCTAGAAAGAACTTATAAGTAAATAATAGAATTGTGTATAAAAGATGTGGAATGAAGAGGAAGAGTAGAAATTGAATAAAATTCAATTATTTATTGTAATTTAATGTTGTAATTAATAATGTAAATTATTATTTTCGTAGCTAAAAAGGAACTCGAGGCATCAACCCATAAAGGAAAGGAGAAGGTTACCGAGGAATAATCAAGCAAATTCGGGTTTGTATTACTATAATTCAAGCTATTTATTTATTCATTAAATATTAGATTAATTTATGGATATGGTAAGTAAATTATAAGGTAAGTGTTTTTATTGAAATTGAATTGTATCCGGATTGATATGGAAAAGTGTAATTAATATTGAAATTGAATTTATTATGAAAATGAAAATGAAATTGAGAACCGAAATACCCTATTAACTAGTCGGGGTGAGTCGGATATAATTGGCATGCCATAGGACATGGAAGAGTACGGGATTTTGCCGGCTTATCGATCAGCACTTACGCGTCGACTCATCATTCATCATTATCATTGCCGATTCGACACTTTGTGTGTCGTATCACGTTATCATTATCGTTACAGATTCAACACTTTGTGTGTTGAATAACGATATTGTTATCATTACGATTCGACACTTTGTGTGTCGATCTTTGTTACATTAAGGCACATTGTGCCGTCTTTGAGTGTTGGGTTGGAATCCGTGTATCCGTTAAGGTCCGAGTCTCATTAATAGGGGTAAATAAAGAAAAGGTTGAATTGAATAAAATGAAATGGTTGAGCCATTGGAAGAAATGCGAAAATAGAACATGAACTGAAAAAAAATGTGATTGAAATATGAGCATGAGAAAGAAAGTATGAACCATTGGTTCAAGAAATGGATAATGGCTCAACATGATTGTGTATTATTTCAATTGTTAAATAGCTAAATTTGAATTGTATGAATATATTGAGAATGATAAACTTATGTTTGAATTGGGTTAGTTAAATTAAAGTTATATGATTTAATGATATGATTATTATGTTTATAATTTGAATTATGGTAATACCACTCGAGTATATATATACTCAAATCAGACGGTTGCTTCCGTGCGCGCAGTTGTAGAAGTCAAATCATCGAACCAAAGATCCGAAGCGGACCGACTTCAAAAAACTTTGGTGATGTATATTTCCTTTTATAATGTGGCATGTACGTAGGTTGTGTTTAAATGTTATTATGTTTTGAATGTAAATGGTTAAAAATGTTAGTATTACAAGTTTAAAAATTATAATGAAAGGAGTATATTTATTTTAATCTAACTAATATTTTGATAAATTTAAGTTGATATTATATTGATTGAGTTTGATTAGAAGGTATTTAGAATAGAAAATGAATTTATCAAATGAATTGGTTAAATTGGTTGTTTATTGAAATGAATACGATTTATTTTACAGGGGTTTTATATATTAATAAGCGAAATGTCATGAAATTTATATTAAACAAAATTTATATTTGCAAATTGTCCGATATGTCCTGTAATGCTTCGTAACCTGTTCCGCGATGGTTCGGGTTAGGGTGTTACATTTATTGGTATCGAGCTATCGTGTTTAGTCGATTCTCGGGCTAAATCGGGCTCGAAAGTGAGTCTAGAAGTACATGCCACTATTGAGTCGAAGGTGAGTCGGGTTTTGGATGCCGATATATATTTATTTGATTTTGTTTTATAGATAAAATGTCGACGAAAGAATGTATGATGTTGAACAGAAATGCATACTTTGAAATCGAGAAATTGAAGAAACTGAATCATTACACCTCATCAGAAAATCAGTTAAATAACCAACCTCCTCCTAATGTAAGAAGAGAAAGAGATAACTCACAATCATTAAGAGCTATAGCCGATGCATTGCAACATGTAGCGAAATCTGCACTCTGCATTACATCAAGACCTACACGCTTAGACGGGCCCCGATTAAAGAGTTAAGAAAATATGGTGCCACGGAGTTTTCGGGACTAAGAGGTCTTGATCCGTCTATTGTGAGAATTGGATAGAATCAACAAAAAGAGTTTTGCAACAATTAGATTGCACCCCGAGAGAATCGATATGTGTCTTTGTATCATTGTTATTCTGGGGAAGCATATCTCTGGTGGGAATCATTGTTAGACATTTACCTGGATGATCGGTAACTCGGATTTGTTTCAAAAAGAATTTCAAAAGAAGTATATTGGGGAAATGTATATTGAAGAGAAAAAGCAAGAGTTTTTAATGTTGAAACAGGGTAATATGTCAGTATTGGATTATGATCGAGAGTTTACTAGATTGAGCAGGTATGCTTCAGAATATATTCCAACAGAGGCTGATAGTTGTAAACGGTTTTTACGAGGATTAAAAGATGAAATAAAACTACAATTAGTGTCCCAAATGACATCGAATTTGTTGATTTGATCGAACGGGCCAAAATGATAGAGCAAGTCTTGGGACTTGATAAAAAGTCAGAAACAGTTGGATTGACCAGGAAACGAGTAGGAGCAACTAGTTCAAATCCACTACCAAAAAGATCTAGAGAATTCAGAGGTGGTTGGAGATCAAGCTTTCGATCTGATAGAGGTGACGGAAACAGAGGAAAACAGATTACTATTTCCACCGGTAGTGTAAAAGCTCCACCCCGGGAAAATGAATATCCTGAATGTAACTATTGTGGAAAAAGACATTTTGGTGAATGCTGGAAGAAAATTGGAGGATGTTTTCGTTGTGGCTCTCTCTTGAACACTTTATTAAAGATTGTTCAAAACTCGAGTAGTACACACCTACCACATCTCGGAGATCGATGATGATTGCGAGGGTAGAGGAATGTCTAGAGGAGGTTTTGTTTCGAGGAGAGAGAGGAGCTAGTAGAGGCGGTGATATAGCTACACAACAATCGAGGCTAGAGCACCAAACAGAGCATACGTAGTTCGGACCCGTGAAGAAGGCAATGCTCACGATGTGGTGACAGTATATTTTTATTGTATTACGAGCCTATTTATGCTTTAATTGACCCGGGTTCATCACATTCATATATTAATTTAAAATTAGTTGAATCGGGGAAGTTAGAATCAAATGTCTAGAGTTTTCATAGAGGTGTCTAGCCCTTTGGGACAAACAGTGTTAGTAGACGTAGTATGCCTGAGGTGCCCGTTAATAATACATGATAAAATGTTTCTGTGGATTTCTTGATCATGCCTTTTGGCGATTTTGATATCATTTTGGGTATGGATTGGTTATCCAAACATGGGGTAGTTTTGGATTGCTATAAAAAGAGGTTTAGTATTCAGCGAGAAAATGGGGACAGAATTGAAGTGAATGGCATCCGTATCGATGTGGTTCGACACGTATCATTTCAAATTACTAAAGCTAACAAGTTATTACAAAGAGGGTTGTTCAAATGTATTTGGCATATGTTATTAATTCGATTCAATGGGAAGCCAATGCAACGATTAGGATCAGTATGCGAGTTTCGATGTATTTCGAAAGAACTACCGGTTTACCACGATAGAGAGGTTGAATTTGCTATTGATGTGTATCCAGTGCAGCACCAATTTCTATACCTCCGCACTGAATGTGTCGCTTTCGAATTGAAAGAGTTGAAGGTGCGATTACAAGATTTATTAGATCGAGGATTTATCCGACCGAGTATTTCACCTTGGGAGCTCCAGGTATTGTTTGTTAAAAAGAAAGATGGTTCTATGCGGTTGTGCATTGATTATCGACAGATTGAACAAAGTGACAATCAAGAACCTGTATCCTTTGCCTCGTATAGACGACTTGTTTGATCACCTTAGGGAGCTTGATATTTTCTAAAATTGATTTGAGATCCGGGTATTATCACCGAAGGTGAAGGAAAGTGATGTGCCTAAGATCGCCTTCCGTACTCGTTATGGCCATTATGAATTTTTGGTGATGCCGTTTGGATTGACCAATGCTCCACCGCTTTTATGGATTTGATGAATCGCATTTTCCAGTAATGTATCTAGATCGGTTTGTGGTGGTTTTTATTGATGATATATTGGTATATTCAAAAACAGAGGCGTAACATGATCAAGCATCTTCGAAAGGTTTTACGATTCTGCAGGAAAAAGCAGGTTGTATGGGAAATTAAGTAAATGTGAATTCGGTTGTCCAAGTGGTATTTTTAGGACATGTGGTATCTGCTGATGGGATTAGAGTTGACCCAAGAAGATCGAAGCAATTGTTCAAAGGGAAGCGCCAAAGAATGTATAATGCAGGTACGTAGTTTTCTCGGTTTGGCTGGATATTATCGAAGATTTGTAAATGGATTCTCGAAAATAGCAATGCCGATGACTAAACTACTACGTAAGAATGTTCCTTTATCCGGGATGATCGGTGCGAGAATAGTTTTGAGACTTTGAAGCAAATGTTGACAGAGGCACCTTGGTATTAACATTACCGAGTCGGAAAAGATTTTATTGTGTACAATGATGCTTCTTTGAGTGGTTTGGGTTGTGTATTGATGCAAAATGGAAAGGTTATTGCATATGCATCTAGACAGGTTGAAGCCGCATGAACGTAATTACCCGACACATGACTTGGAGCTAGTCTGCGGTAATTTTTGCTTTAAAGATTTGGAGACATTATCTTTATGGCGAGAAATGTTACATTTACACAGATCATAAAAGTCTCAAATATCTGCATCACGAAAAGATTTAAATTTAAGGCAAAGACGGTGTGGATCGAGCTTCTAAAAGATTATGATTGTGTTATAGATTATCATCCAGAAAAGCAAATGTGGTAGCGATGCATTGAGCGGAAAGTCTGCGATTGAATTACGAGCAATGTTTGCTCGGCTTAGTGTTAATGATGATGGAAGCTTGTTAGCCGAGTTAAAGGTTAAGCCAATGATGTTAGAGCGATTAAAGCAAATTCGGATGGAAGATGTCAAATTATTAAAGAAAAGAGAAATGGTTCGTAATGGTACAATCGAAAATTTTAGTATTGATGAACATAATTGTTTGAGGTTTCAAAATCGGATTTGTGTTCCAACTACTTCAAATTAAAGAAGATGATTCTTCAAGAAGCACACGATGGTACTTTTGCGTTGCATCCGGGTGGAACAAAAATGTATCGTAATTTAAGGAGCACTATTTGGTGGCGGGAATGAAGAAAGATATAGTTGAATATGTCAAGAAATGTTTGACTTGCCAACGAGTAAAGGAGGAACATCAGTCATCGCGGGTGTTACTCCGATCTATTAGTATTCTGAATGGAAATGGGATAGTATTACTATGGATTTTGTTACGGGGTTGCCAACGCCGAGAGCAAAAAGAATGCCATTTGGGTGATAGTTGATCGACTTACTAAGTCTGCTCATTTCATAGCGATCGGGACTCGATTGGTCTTTACGTAAGCTTGTTGAAGTATATATCCGAGAAATTGTGAGATCGCATGGCATTCCAAATCTATAATTTCCGATCGAGATCCACGATTTACATCGAGATTTTGGAAGCGATTACATGATTCTTTGGGTACTCGGCTTAATTTTAGTATCGCATTTCATCCACAAACCGACGGACAATCGTAACGGGTAATTCAAATTTTAGAAGACATGCTTGGGCTTGCATTATTGACTTTGAATCGGGTTGGGAACGATACTTGCCATTAGCTGAATTTGTTTATAATAATAGTTATCAATCTAGTATTCAAATGGCTCCATATGAAGCATTATATGGTCGAAGATGTCGATCACCGTATGTTGGACAGAGTTGAATGAGAAAAAGATTGTTGGGCCGAATTAATTCGAGAGACGTAAGAAGTAGTTAAAAAGATCAAAGACAGGTTGAAAGTAGCTTTTGACAGACAAAAGTCTTATGCAGATCTAAAGCGACGAGATATAGAGTATTCTGTGGGTGATAAAGTGTTTTTAAAAGTATCACCTTGGAAGAAAATTTTGAGATTTGGTCGCAAGGGAAAATTAAGTCCTCGTTACATTGGGCCATATGAAGTAATTGAAAGAATCGGACCGGTTTGCCTATCGATTAGCTTTACCTCCTAATTGAGAAAAATTCATAATGTTTTTCATGTTTCCATGCTACTGAAGGTATCGATCGGATCCATCTCATATTATTTCTCTCAAGACATTGAGATTAGACCGGATTTGTCATATGAAGAAGAACCGGTTCAAATACTAGCTCGAGAAGTGAAAGATTTAAGAAACAAACGAGTCCCTTTGGTAAAAGTATTGTGGAGAAGCCATAATGTAGAAGAAGCAACTTGGGAACTGAAGAAACTATGAGAGCGCAGATATCCTCACCTATTCTCGTAGTAAATTTCGAGGACGAAATTTATTAAGGGGAGAAATGTAACGACCAAAATTCAGTGGGCACCGAGAAAAAAAAAAAAAAAAGTGTTATCGGGCCTCCGTCTTAGTAAATCGAGTTAGTAAATAATCATTAGGAGTAATTATGAGTCTAGTAGTGTGCTTAATTAGATTTTTATTTAGTGAATTTAGCTTAATTGAGAGTAATTAGGAAAAAGGATCAAATTGAATAAGGAGTAAAAGTCTAATTGTAGATTAAAAGAAAATAAAAAGGACCAAAATGGCAATTATGCCATTTAGCATAAGTTGAGGCGGCATAAGCTTAAAAAAATCTGAGATTTTATGTGTTAAAATATATTATTAATATTATTAAATAATTATATTAATATAATATTATATTATATAATAAAGTAAATAGTAAATGAAATAATAAAAAAGAAACAAAGAAGAACAGAAAAGAACAGAGAGCATACGAAACAAGCAGGAAAGAAAGAAGAAAAAGAAGGAAAAAGGAAAAACTAAAGATTCAAGGTTTTAAACTTTAAAAGGTAAGTCAATCAAGTCCTATTCTTTTTAATTTTGATGTTTTAGAAGCTTTAAAGCAAGATTTTGATGAAACTAAGTTGATATTTTGAGAGTTTATTGGTTTTTAAGTATAGTTTATGTTAAAGAAAAAGATGAACAAGGGGTTAAATTGAATGAAATTTAAGTTAGAGTTAGTAAAAGGATTAAATTGTAAAGTAAGCTATAAGTTTTGTATTATAGGGATTGATTTGGAAGAAATTATAAATTAGGGTTTATTTTGAAAATTTTGTAATCAAGTTGAATATGGAAGGAATTTAAGTAGAATCAAGCATGAATTAAGTTAAGAAAATAAGTAAACTTAACTAGGATTTAATTGCAAAATAAGTCATAAGAAAACAGATTTAAGACAGCAGCAGTAGAGTAACTTTGAAAATTCACCAAAAATCGTAGAAATGGAATTAGAAGTTGAGTGAGATATGAAATTAAAGCTTATTGAGTCTATTTTCATATGAAAGAAACAGAGATAGCAAATAAGTTCTGTATTGTGAGATATTTAAATTTTAGTGAAACTGGTTCAGGGTGATTTCGAGATCCCCTGTTCTGACTTGTAAAAATAATTAAAAATTGTATAAAAATGATTTTGGAACATAATTTATATGGTTAAATTCCTTAATGAGTCTAGTTTCAAATGAGCTAAACAAGGAGGCCATCTAAATTCTGTACAAAGAGTAATTTAATTCGTAGTGAAGAGAGGTCAGAGCAGTTGGACAGTGAAACAGGGGAAACTTTAAGAATAATCTGGTATTGATTGGCCATACCAAAAATTCTGAAAAATTTACAGTAAAAATATATATGAGTCTAGTTTCGGGAAAAATTTACGGATCTTAATTTGGAGTTCCGTAGCTCCAGATATAGATGATTTAGTGACAATGACTCAGGTAGACAGCCTAGAAAGAACTTATAAGTAAATAATAGAATTGTGTATAAAAGATGTGGAATGAAGAGGAAGAGTAGAAATTGAATAAAATTCAATTATTTATTGTAATTTAATGTTGTAATTAATAATGTAAATTATTATTTTCGTAGCTAAAAAAGGAACTCGAGGCATCAACCCATAAAGGAAAGGAGAAGGTTACCGAGGAATAATCAAGCAAATTCGGGTTTGTATTACTATAATTCAAGCTATTTATTTATTCATTAAATATTAGATTAATTTATGGATATGGTAAGTAAATTATAAGGTAAGTGTTTTTATTGAAATTGAATTGTATCCGGATTGATATGGAAAAGTGTAATTAATATTGAAATTGAATTTATTATGAAAATGAAAATGAAATTGAGAACTGAAATACCCTATTAACTAGTCGGGCTGAGTCGGATATAATTGGCATGCCATAGGACATGGAAGAGTACGGGATTTTGCCGGCTTCGATCAGCACTTACGCGTCGACTCATCATTATTCGTTATCATTATCGATTCGACACTTTGTGTGTCGATATCATATTCTTATTATCATTCTGAGTTCAAAGACTTTGTGTGTTGAATATCGATATTATTATTGTCTGGGATTCGACACTTTGTGTGTCGATATCTTTATTAAGTTAAGGCACATTGTGCCGTCATCGAGTGTTGGGTTGGAATCCGTGTATCGTTAAGGTCCGAGTCTTAATAGGGGTAAATAAAGAAAAGGTTGAATTGAATAAAATGAAATGGTTGAGCCATTGGAAGAAATGCGAAAATAGAACATGAACTGAAAAATGTGATTGAAATATGAGCATGAGAAAAGAAAGTATGAACCATTGGTTCAAGAAATGGATAATGGCTCAACATGATTGTGTATTATTTCAATTGTTAAATAGCTAAATTTGAATTGTATGAATATATTGAGAATGATAAACTTATGTTTGAATTGGGTTAGTTAAATTAAAGTTATATGATTTAATGATATGATTATTATGTTTATAATTTGAATTATGGTAATACCAATCGAGTATATATATACTCGTCACGGTTGCTTCCGTGCGCGAGTTGTAGAAGTCAAATCTCGAACCAAAGATCCGGAAGCGACTTGACTTCAAAGAAACCTTTGGTGATGTATATTTCCTTTTATAATGTGGCATGTACGTAGGTTGTGTTTAAATGTTATTATGTTTTGAATGTAAATGGTTAAAAATGTTAGTATTACAAGTTTAAAAATTATAATGAAAGGAGTATATTTATTTTAATCTAACTAATATTTTGATAAATTTAAGTTGATATTATATTGATTGAGTTTGATTAGAAGGTATTTAGAATAGAAAATGAATTTATCAAATGAATTGGTTAAATTGGTTGTTTATTGAAATGAATACGATTTATTTTACAGGGGTTTTATATATTAATAAGCGTAATCTGTCAAAATTTATATTAAACAAAATTTATATTTGCAAATTGTCCGATATGTCCTAGTAATGCTTCGTAACCTGTTCCGTTCGCGATGGTTGGGTTAGGGTGTTACATTTATTGGTATCGAGCTATCGAGTTTAGTCGATTCTCGGGCTAAATCGGGCTCAAAGTGAGTCTAGAAGTACATGCCACTATTGAGTCGAAGTTTGAGTCGGGTTTTTGGATGTCGATATATATTTATTTGATTTTGTTTTATAGATAAAATGTCGACGAAAAGAATGTATGATGTTGAACAGAAAATGCATACTGAAATCGAGAAATTGAAGAAATCTGAATCATGCATACACCTCATCAGAAATCCAAGTTAAATAACCAACCTCCTCCTAATGTAAGAAGAGAAAGAGATAACTCACAATCATTAAGAGCTATAGCCGATGCATTGCAACATGTAGCGAAAATTGTACTGCTACTACATCAGTACCTACGGTTAGACGGGCCCCGATTAAAGAGTTAAGAAAATATGGTGCCACGGAGTTTTCGGGACTAAGAGGTCTTGATCCGTCTATTGCTGAGAATTGGATAGAATCAACAAAAGAGTTTTGCAACAATTAGATTGCACCCCGAGAGAATGATATGTGTTTGTATCATTGTTACAAGGGAAGCATATCTCTGGTGGGAATCATTGTTAGACATTTACTGGATGATCGTGTAACTCGGGATTTGTTTCAAAAAGAATTTCAAAAGAAGTATATTGGGGAAATGTATATTGAAGAGAAAAAGCAAGAGTTTTTAATGTTGAAACAGGGTAATATGTCAGTATTGGATTATGATCGAGAGTTTACTAGATTGAGCAGGTATGCTTCAGAATATATTCCAACAGAGGCTGATAGTTGTAAACGGTTTTTACGGGGATTAAAAGATGAAATAAAACTACAATTAGTGTCCCAAATTACTGAATTTGTTGATTTGATCGAACGGGCCAAAATGATAGAGCAAGTCTTGGGACTTGATAAAAAGTCAGAAACAGTTGGATTGACCAGGAAACGAGTAGGAGCAACTAGTTCAAATCCACTACCAAAAAGATCTAGAGAATTCAGAGGTGGTTGGAGATCAAGCTTTCGATCTAATAGAGGTGACGGAAACAGAGGAAAACAGATTACTATTTCCACCGGTAGTGTAAAAGCTCCACCCCGGGAAAATGAATATCCTGAATGTAACTATTGTGGAAAAGACATTTTGGTGAATGCTTTGGAAGAAAATTGGAGGATGTTTTCGTTGTGGCTCTCTCATCAACACTTTATTAAAGATTGTTCAAAACTCGTAGTAGTACACCTACCACATCTCGTAGATCAAGATCGACTGCCAGAGGTAGAGGAATGTCTAGAGGAGGTTTTGTTTCGAGGAGAGGAGGAGCTAGTAGAGGCAGTGATATAGCTACACAACAGTCAGAGGCTAGAGCACCACCAGAGCATACGTAGTTCGGACCCGTGAAGAAGGCAATGCTCACGATGTGGTGACAGTATATTTTTTATTGTATTCTCGAGCCTATTTATGCTTTAATTGACCCGGGTTCATCACATTCATATATTAATTTAAAATTAGTTGAATCGGGAAGTTAGAATCAAAATGTCTAGAGTTTTCATAGAGGTGTCTAGCCCTTGGGACAAACAATGTTAGTAGACAGTATGCCTGGAGGTGCCCGTTAATAATACATGATAAAATGTTTCCTGTGGATTTGCTGATCATGCCTTTTGGCGATTTTGATATCATTTTGGGTATGGATTGGTTATCTGAACATGGGGTAGTTTTGGATTGCTATAAAAAGAGGTTTAGTATTCAGCGAGAAAATGGGGACAGAATTGAAGTGAATGGCATCCGTATCGAGTGGTTCGACACGTATCATTTCAACTACTAAAGCTAACAAGTTATTACAAAGCAGGTTGTTCAAATGTATTTGGCATATGTTATTAATTCGATTCAAATAAGCCAATGCAACCAGATTAGGGCTCAGATCACGAGTTTCCGATGTATTTCCGTAAGAACTACCGGGTTTACCACCGATAGAGAGGTTGAATTTGCTATTGATGTGTATCCAGTGCACAAAGACCAATTTCTATACCTCCGCATCAAATGTCGCCATCGAATTGAAAGAGTTGAAGGTGCGATTACAAGATTTATTAGATCGAGGATTTATCCGACCGAGTATTTCACCTTGGGAGCTCCAAAGTATTGTTTGTTAAAAAGAAAGATGGTTCTATGCGGTTGTGCATTGATTATCGATGAGTTGAACAAAGTGACAATCAAGAACCGGTATCCTTTTTGGTCGTATAGACGACTTGTTTGATCACCAAGGAGCTTCATATTTTCTAAAATTGATTTGAGATCCGGGTATTATCAGCTGAAGGTGAAGGAAAGTGATGTGCCTAAGACTGCCTTCCGTACTCGTTATGGCCATTATGAATTTTTGGTGATGCCGTTTAGATTGACCAATGCTCCAACTTGCTTTTATGGATTTGATGAATCGCATTTTCCAGCCGTATCTAGATCAGTTTGTGGTGGTTTTTATTGATGATATATTGGTATATTCAAAAACAGAGGCAGAACATGATCAGCATCTTCGAAAGGTTTTACAGATTCTGCGGGAAAAACAGTTGTATGGGAAATTAAGTAAATGTGAATTCTGGTTGTCTGAAGTGGTATTTTTAGGACATGTGGTATCTGCTGATGGGATTAGAGTTGACCCGAAGAAGATCGAAGCAATTGTTCAGTGGAAAGCGCCAAAGAATGTGTCTGAGGTACGTAGTTTTCTCGGTTTGGCGGATATTATCGAAGATTTGTAAATGGATTCTCGAAAATAGCAATGCCGATGACTAAACTACTACTGAAAGAATGTTCCTTTTATCCGGGATGATCGCGCGAGAATAGTTTTGAGACTTTGAAGCAAATGTTGACAGAGGCACCGATTAACATTACCGTAGTCGGAAAAGATTTTATTGTGTACAGTGATGCTTCTTTGAGTGGTTTGGGTTGTGTATTGATGCAAAATGGAAAGGTTATTGCATATGCATCTAGACAGTTGAAGCCGCATGAACGTAATTACCCGACACATGACTTGGAGCTAGCTGCAGAATTTTTGCTTTAAAGATTTGGAGACATTATCTTTATGGCGAGAAATGTTACATTTACACGCATCATAAAAGTCTCAAATATCTGCATTCACGAAAAGATTTAAATTTAAGGCAAAGACGGTGGATCGAGCTTCTAAAAGATTATGATTGTGTTATAGATTATCATCCAGAAAAAGCAAATGTGGTAGCTGATGCATTGAGCAGAAAGTCATGATTGAATTACGAGCAATGTTTGCTCGGCTTAGTGTTAATGATGATGGAAGCTTGTTAGCCGAAGTTAAAGGTTAAGCCAATGATGTTAGAGCGATTAAAGCAAATTCGGATGGAAGATGTCAAATTATTAAAGAAAAGAGAAATGGTTCGAATGGTACAATCGAAAATTTTAGTATTGATGAACATAATTGTTTGAGGTTTCAAAATCGGATTTGTGTTCCAACTACTTCGAATTAAAGAAGATGATTCTTCAAGAAGCACACGATGGTACTTTTGCGTTGCATCCGGGTGGAACAAAAATGTATCGTAATTTAAGGAGCACTATTGGTGGCCAGGAATGAAGAAAGATATAGTTGAATATGTCAAGAAATGTTTGACTTGCCAACGAGTAAAGGAGGAACATCGTGTGCAAGCGTGGTTACTCCACTTCATTAGTATTCCCGAATGGAAATGGGATAGTATTACTATGGATTTTGTTACGGGGTTGCCACTGTCAGAGAGCAAAAAGAATGCCATTTGGGTGATAGTTGATCGACTTACTAAGTCCGCTCATTTCATAGCAATCGGGGATGATTGGTCTTTACGTAAGCTTGTCAAAGTATATATCCGAGAAATTGTGAGATCGCATGGCATTCCAAAGATCTATAATTTCCGATCGAGATCCACGATTTACATCGAGATTTTGGAAGCGATTACATGATTCTTTGGGTACTCGGCTTAATTTTAGTAATCGCATTTCATCCACAAACCGACGGACAATCGAACGGGTAATTCAAATTTTAGAAGACATGCTTCGGCTTGCATTATTGACTTTGAATCAGGTTGGGAACGATACTTGCCATTAGCTGAATTTGTTTATAATAATAGTTATCAATCTACTATTCAAATGGCTCCATATGAAGCATTATATGGTCGAAGATGTCGATCACCGGTATGTTGGACAGAGTTGAATGAGAAAAGATTGTTGGGCGGAATTAATTCGGAGAGACGTAAGAAGTAGTTAAAAAGATCAAAGACAGTTGAAAGTAGCTTTTGACGGACAAAAGTCTTATGCGCAGATCTAAAGCGGCGAGATATAGAGTATTCTCATGGGTGATAAAGTGTTTTTAAAAGTATCACCTTGGAAGAAAATTTTGAGATTTGGTCGCAAGGGAAAATTAAGTCCTCGTTACATTGGGCCATATGAAGTAATTGAAAGAATCGGACCGGTTGCCTATCGATTAGCTTTACCTCCTAATTACGTAAAATTCATAATGTTTTTCATGTTTCCATGCTACGAAGGTATCGATCGGATCCATCTCATATTATTTCTCATCAAGACATTGAGATTAGACCGGATTTGTCATATGAAGAAGAACCGGTTCAAATACTAGCTCGAGAAGTGAAAGAATTAAGAAACAAACGAGTCCCTTTGGTAAAAGTATTGTGGAGAAGCCATAATGTAGAAGAAGCAACTTGGGAACTCAAGAAACTATGAGAGCGCAGATCCTCACCTATTTCTCGTAAATTTCGAGGACGAAATTTATTAAGGGGGAGAAATGTAACGACCAAATTCGTGGGCACCAAAAAAAAAAAAAAAAAAAAGTGTTATCGGGCCTCCGTCTTAGTAAATCGAGTTAGTAAATAATCATTAGGAGTAATTATGAGTCTAGTAGTGTGCTTAATTAGATTTTTATTTAGTGAATTTAGCTTAATTGAGAGTAATTAGGAAAAAGGATCAAATTGAATAAGGAGTAAAAGTCTAATTGTAGATTAAAAGAAAATAAAAGGACTAAAATGGCAATTATGCCATTTAGCATAAGTTGAGGCGGCATAAGCTTAAAAAATCTGAGATTTTATGTGTTAAAATATATTATTAATATTATTAAATAATTATATTAATATAATATTATATTATATAATAAAGTAAATAGTAAATGAAATAATAAAAAAAGAAACAAAGAAGAACAGAAAAAGAACAGAGAGCATACGAAACAAGCAGGAAAGAAAGAAGAAAAAGAAGGAAAAAGGAAAAACTAAAGATTCAAGGTTTTAAACTTTAAAAGGTAAGTCAATCAAGTCCTATTCTTTTAATTTTGATGTTTTAGAAGCTTTAAAGCAAGATTTTGATGAAACTAAGTTGATATTTTGAGAGTTTATTGGTTTTTAAGTATAGTTTATGTTAAAGAAAAAGATGAACAAGGGGTTAAATTGAATGAAATTTAAGTTAGAGTTAGTAAAAGGATTAAATTGTAAAGTAAGCTATAAGTTTTGTATTATAGGGATTGATTTGGAAGAAATTATAAATTAGGGTTTATTTTGAAAATTTTGTAATCAAGTTGAATATGGAAGGAATTTAAGTAGAATCAAGCATGAATTAAGTTAAGAAAATAAGTAAACTTAACTAGGATTTAATTGCAAAATAAGTCATAAGAAAACAGATTTAAGACAGCAGCAGTAGAGTAACTTTGAAAATTCACCAAAAATCGTAGAAATGGAATTAGAAGTTGAGTGAGATATGAAATTAAAGCTTATTGAGTCTATTTTCATATGAAAGAAACAGAGATAGCAAATAAGTTCTGTATTGTGAGATATTTAAATTTTAGTGAAACTGGTTCAGGGTGATTTCGAGATCCCCTGTTCTGACTTGTAAAAATAATTAAAAATTGTATAAAAATGATTTTGGAACATAATTTATATGGTTAAATTCCTTAATGAGTCTAGTTTCAAATGAGCTAAACAAGGAGGCCATCTAAATTCTGTACAAAGAGTAATTTAATTCGTAGTGAAGAGAGGTCAGAGCAGTTGGACAGTGAAACAGGGGAAACTTTAAGAATAATCTGGTATTGATTGGCCATACCAAAAATTCTGAAAAATTTACAGTAAAAATATATATGAGTCTAGTTTCGGGAAAAATTTACGGATCTTAATTTGGAGTTCCGTAGCTCCAGATATAGATGATTTAGTGACAATGACTCAGGTAGACAGCCTAGAAAGAACTTATAAGTAAATAATAGAATTGTGTATAAAAGATGTGGAATGAAGAGGAAGAGTAGAAATTGAATAAAATTCAATTATTTATTGTAATTTAATGTTGTAATTAATAATGTAAATTATTATTTTAAGTAGCTAAAAAGGAACTCGAGGCATCAACCCATAAAGGAAAGGAGAAGGTTACCGAGGAATAATCAAGCAAATTCGGGTTTGTATTACTATAATTCAAGCTATTTATTTATTCATTAAATATTAGATTAATTTATGGATATGGTAAGTAAATTATAAGGTAAGTGTTTTTATTGAAATTGAATTGTATCCGGATTGATATGGAAAAGTGTAATTAATATTGAAATTGAATTTATTATGAAAATGAAAATGAAATTGAGAATCTGAAATACCCTATTAACTAGTCGGGCCGAGTCGGATATAATTGGCATGCCATAGGACATGGAAGAGTACGGGATTTTGCCGGCTTACGATCGAGTAGCACTTACGTGTCGACATCATCACATCGTTATCGCTATCGCATTTCGACACTTTGTGTGTGTCGTATATCTTTTATCATTATCGTTATGAGTTCAAAGACTTTGTGTGTTGAATATCGATATTGTTATCATTACGATTCGACACTTTGTGTGTCGATCATCGTTACCGTTAAGGCACATTGTGCCGCATCGAGTGTTGGGTTGGAATCCGTGTATCCGTTAAGGTCCGAGTCTCATTAATAGGGTAAATAAAGAAAAGGTTGAATTGAATAAAATGAAATGGTTGAGCCATTGGAAGAAATGCGAAAATAGAACATGAACTGAAAAATGTGATTGAAATATGAGCATGAGAAAAGAAAGTATGAACCATTGGTTCAAGAAATGGATAATGGCTCAACATGATTGTGTATTATTTCAATTGTTAAATAGCTAAATTTGAATTGTATGAATATATTGAGAATGATAAACTTATGTTTGAATTGGGTTAGTTAAATTAAAGTTATATGATTTAATGATATGATTATTATGTTTATAATTTGAATTATGGTAATACCACTCGAGTATATATATACTCGTACAGACGGTTGCTTCCGTGCGCGCAGTTGTAGAAGTCAAATATCGAACCAAAGATCCGAAGCGGACCCGACTTCAAAGAAACCTTTGGTGATGTATATTTCCTTTTATAATGTGGCATGTACGTGAGGTTGTGTTTAAATGTTATTATGTTTTGAATGTAAATGGTTAAAAATGTTAGTATTACAAGTTTAAAAATTATAATGAAAGGAGTATATTTATTTTAATCTAACTAATATTTTGATAAATTTAAGTTGATATTATATTGATTGAGTTTGATTAGAAGGTATTTAGAATAGAAAATGAATTTATCAAATGAATTGGTTAAATTGGTTGTTTATTGAAATGAATACGATTTATTTTACAGGGGGTTTTATATATTAATAAGCGTAATGTCATTAAATTTATATTAAACAAAATTTATATTTGCAAATTGTCTGATATGTCCGGTAATGCTTCGTAACCCTGTTCCGGCGATGGTTCGGGGTTAGGGGTGTTACAAGTTAGACGCAATATGCCTTAGGCAATATCGATGGTGTGTGCGATGCCACAGGCTTCCCTGTTGCTCTATTGCGGCTAGTATTCTAAGGCCCCGATCCGATATAACGCATATACAGGTTGGAGGCAGATATACCTCCTTAACCTAGATAGGATGAAATCCCAGTCATCAGCTGACTCCCCCAGTGTTATTGCAAACGCAATTAGAAGGATTCTCTCACTACCGTACTGTGCCACAGCTAGCAATAGCCAATGCGTATATCTACCATACATAAAGGTACCGTCAATTTGTACCAATGGCTTGCAGTATATAAATGCGTCTCGACATTGCTTAAATGTCCAGAATAGACACTTGAACACTTGGCATCCACGGAGCAATCGATCGTTGTAGTACGCCAGTTCCATTTCAAGGTTTGTTATGCTGCCTGAGACATATCTTTCCAGCACCTGACACCACTGCCACACTTTATTATATGAAGCGTCCTACCGACCATACAAATTTTCTAACGCTTTCTGCTTGGCTATCCAAGTCTTTTGGTAAGAGGGCGTGTACCCCAATTAGCTACGAATATTGCCAATTAAGGCTGGCACTGTAGTCTTGAGATTTGTCTTCACTGTCGGTATTATTAAGTCAGCCAACATCTCTGAATCCATCTTCGGATGATCTTGTAAAACACCTATCAACGAAGTACATCAAATAATGCAACATTACGTAATATTAATATTATTCAAAAGCCTTGAACACCTAGTGATACTGTACCAGCAAACATGTATGTAGACCTTTGTACTTTTTGATCTCCCACAAGCCTGTCATTTTCCTCAACGAGGCCATGATTTTTCATGAACATGTACCGTCTTGTACTGCATATTTCACATCATACTTATCGAGTTTGGATTTAACTACGTTGTAGTTAACCCAATTCTTGATGCTATATTGTTTCAATGCACGGAGAAAAGTATCATTGTTGGAAAACTCTTTACCAACTTTTACTTCTTCCGAATCCAATGACAAACTTGTACGGTCATGCGTTCTGTGTGACAGTTCAGGAAACTCCAATGCATCGTCTTGATATAGATCGACATTATGCATGTGGGCTGGAGGCGAGTACGCCCTGAATAGCGGATCTTATTCTTCTTCATTTGAACCGCCTTCAACATCTTTAGGTACGGTTAGAACAGGCTCCGATTCAGAAAATAATGCAACTTTTGCACAATCGAACCCGGGCCCTCTAAGTGGATCAACATCGGACTCATCATCTGACCCACCATCATCTGCAACGAATGAGGGCTCCTCGCCGGTGGATGTCGTGGGGAGTACATTATCCCTTCTTAAATAACTTTCGTAACGTTCCTAATTATATATGGATTGCCAACCACTAGAAGTTGATGACGTTCTCCAATACGTATTTCTAGCATCGAACATCGAAGGAAGGATATGCATGTCCCATCCACCAACCGAGTATCGTACAGGGGTTGTGTTGTTCATACTACCACCAAACACGGGCACTTCTGTATTCTGCCTCCCACTAACAGAGTGTCGGCTTGGGGTCGTATATTCCCCTCAAACAACAGTAGATGTTGAAGTCGAAAGAAGATCACTTGGCGATGAAAATTGTACATATACCTCAAGATAGAGTGATCCACTGGCAAGATAGGTCTCCACCATTACCTCCAAGCTCCGAGGACCTTTGATGTCGAATGAGTCATATCTCACCGGATCAACCGAAGTGCAAAATCTATACTTAATAGACTGAACTTTCATTGGCGTTGTTCTGAAGATTTTACGCCTAATTCTTTTGCGAAGTTCTGTCAAATCTATGTTTCGATTAAAATCCAGTCGCGCTGTGTTCTCCGATAAAAAAAACAACACCATTTCCGGTGTCACAAACCTCACAATCGTAGTAAATAACAACATTAATACGTTCACTCATTTTCAGTTTCTATTTTACTTTTGCCTCAATTTCTGTTATGCAACCTGAAAATGAAATTTGGACGATTTATAGTCTAAGGATTGCCAGAGACTACTGTGGCAAAAGAGCGTCCACGTGAGAGCTTTTTTTCAGTACTCTTATTGACAGTGCATCCTGCTTGAAGCATTTTGGTCACTATTTGTTCAGAAATGTCTTTTGAAAATTATTTTACAAGATACTACTATAGCAAAAAAGCGTCCACGTGGGAGCTTTTTCCAAGATTTGTTGACATTGTGAAACACTTCTTTTGCCCCCCGAGCACTGGACCGGATCTGGTATGTTCCTCAAGTAAACCGGTTCAAAGTTCTTTTGTTACTTAGGAAAAACTTGTGTGAATTTAAAAAAAAAATATTGTTTGGGTTGGGCTTGTACTGAAAACCAATTTATTTTACATTAAAATCCATTTATTTAAAGTGACAAAACACTTAGGGTTAAAAAAAAAAATAAATTTGTTTGATCCGTTAATCAATAACAGTTCATAAACGTAATAATTAAAAGTAAAAAGAAATAAAGAAATTCAACTTGGGCCTTATGGCCTTATTACATCAAGTAAAAACCCAAAATAAAATTCTAAAATACTTAAATAAAATTAAATGTCCATATTGAATAAAACTTCAAGTCGAGCATGGCCATCCCTAAGCTTCTGCTCAAACTCAGTCCATTATTGATTGTCACCAAAAAATAGTCCCACAATGGGGTGAGTCAACAGACTCAATGTATACACAACACTAAAGTTCAATAGACCGAGCATACATTTTCATATCAAATACTTATTCATATAATGTATAAAAATGATGATGCAACCCAAACCCAAACCTAGGTGCCATCCGCTACACATCCCCGTACTAACTTCGCACACACCGTGGGACTACTAAGTCAACCCTCCATCCGCTACACACCATCGAAGCGATCGCCGCGATCGACGTGCTCATCGCCCATATAAAATTTGTGGCATAGCCACTGAATAATTGTGTCATGAGACACCACATTCGAATAACGTAACTAAAGTTACCACATTCGATAATGTGACCAAAGTCACCACATTCGGATAATGTGACCAAGTCACCACATTCGGATAGTGAGACCAAAGTCACCACGCTTCACTTCCCCTTTCTCATATAACCCGAATGCCCCATATTATTCATATTATGCATATCATACTTAAATTCACATTCATGTCACCTTTCACATGTTAAATATAACATATTTCGTAATCCTAGTAGGAGTAGGAAACGCGTGCACAGTACTTTGTACCATAACATGGTACATTAGCCACATTCTTATATTTTCATATTAGAACATATAACAAGTTTAAGCCATACATCGTATTAAAAGATAGTGTAAATACACACTGATTCGCTTAGAAATTCCTTGAGATCCTGAAAAGCTTGATCTAATGCTTAGATCCTTAATCCTTACATTTGATTATTCACTTACTGCTTTAATAAAAAGCCATTCGGCCACAAATCCAAATCCTAGTAGGATTAGTATTCTTAAACTTACCTTGTTGCTTGATTTCACTATAAATCAAATCCAAAAAACTTTGTAGTATTCCTTCCTTAAAAATCGGCTAGCCACCAAATCATTTAACTAGGTCGGTTTAAACTTTTCAATAAATAGGAAATAATTCTAAATACCAAAAATAAGCCTTGGCCGAATACTTCATATGCTTACCTTGTGGATTTTAAATCCCGAATCTCACCGAATAACTAGGGAACACGTGGCCTATGGTGTACCTTCTGAAAAGAACTTCTCCTTCCTTGTAAATCCCAAAAGATCTCTTCAAAGTTTCGGTAACAAGATATTAATGGGGTTAGTCCTAGATTTCTAAATCTTAAAAGAAAAAGGATGAAACCGAATGAGACCTTACCCTTACTTGAAGAAATCGATTGCACCTTCACTTCAATCTTCGAGAGATTCGGCTATGGCTAGATGATGATCTCACAACTTTTGGCTTTTGGAGGGATTAGAGAAGGAAGAATAAAGATGGAGGATTCGGCTAGAACACAAGGTATTTCGGCTTGGCAAAAATAAAAGAAGAAGGAGATTTGGTGAAGAGAATTCGGCAGGGCTTTCAAAGAACAGAAAAAAATAATGCAGAATGGCCTCTCTTTTCCTTTTATAAATTTAAATTACTAAGCTAGAGTCCCTTACTTGGCCACCACTCTTCTATTTTGATAGCTTTATTCCTTTAATTATCACTTTATTCAAATTAAAAGAATTTAATCCAACAATTATCTCTTGAAAATAATCCAAATTAAATCCTTTTTTTATCCCTTATTTATCCACTATTTATCTCTTAAAAATAAAAGAATAAAAACTCCTAAATTATAGCCTTGTGCCGTCCACCTCACTTCTTACGGAAGCAAAATAAAATTTCTTTTATTTGCTTTCCCCGTGACTCGAACTTAGGCCCAATTCCTTTGCATGTGGCGCCATTTCCAGAGGCCTAAGTGGCATCTTCAGTGCTACTTTTCCAAGCTTTGTTTGTGTGTCAAATTTCACCAACTTTTTCTTTTAAGGCCACCTTGCCTTAATTTCCTCTTTTAAACTTTAAAACTCGACATTTCTAAGTCATTTCTAAGTTTCCAAAAATTTTAGTTCGGCTCAGAAACTTGACATTTCCTTACATTTCCAAGTTTCGAAATGTTCACTTTCCTCTTTTGAATCATTTCCTTACATTTCCAAGTTTCCAGAAATGTTCACTTTCCTCTTTTGAATCATTTCTAAATCATGTCCATACATTTTCGTGTTTCCAAAAAGTTCATTTCTAAATCATTTCCATGCATTTTCAAGTTTCCAAAATGTTCATTTCCAAATCATTTCCATACATTTCCGGGTTTCAAAAAATGTTCAAAATTTATTCTTAATACCTAAAACATGTCACTTCGTGTAATTAAACCGAAAACGCATAAGCCCTATTCAGGATGTTACACACTGCATCCTGCTTGAAGTGTTTTGGCCACTATTTGTTCAGAAACGTCTTCTCAAAATTATTTTGCCAGATATTACTGTAGCAAAAGAGCGTCCACGTGAGAGCTTTTTTCAGTACTCTTGTTGACAGTGCATCCTGCTTCAAGCGTTTTGGTCACTATTTGTTCAGAAACGTCTTCTCAAAATTATTTGACCAGATACTACTGTAGCAAAAGAGCATCTATGTGAGAGCTTTTTTTAGTACTATTACTGAGAGTGCATCTTGCTTGAAGCGTTTTGGGCACTATTTGTTCAGAAACGTCTTCTTAAAATTATCTTGCCAGATACAACTGTAAAAAAAATTCAAATAATTTTTATTTTACTGATATATTTTTCGTAAAAAACCCTAAACCCTAAACTGTAGCCCTAAAACCATAAAAACTCATACCTTAACACTAAAATCTATTCCATTAATTTTCCCCTAAAAATCCCTAAACTGTAGCCCTAAAACCATAAAAACTCATACCTTAACACTAAAAACAACTGAAAAGCCCATCAGGTGGAGAAGGGCAAAAGCGCGTCCACGAGGGAGCGCCTTTTGCCACATCAATAAAGCGTGCCCTCAAGGACGCGCTTTTTGGCTGATGTGGCACAAAGTGCTCCCTCGTGGACGCGCTTTCCTGCTGCATCCCCCCAAAACGCGCTGACATGGACACGTTTTGGGGGAAAATGACCCTTTCCGGTAAATAATTAAATTTTTGGCCCTTTTTCGTAATTTTTTTAAATTTGGCATATTTTTAGTAAATCGGCCCTTTTAATTGAGTGGAATTTAATATTTAATTGAATTAACATATAAATAGATTTTTAATTGAATTGGGCCTTTCTTCGGGTTTTTCATTTCGGCATTATTGGGCTTTGGGTCCTACTTATTGGAAAATAGGAAGAAACAACGAGGACAGTAGCGTCATTGCACATAACTAGGGTTACTTCGAAACTCTACTTGATAAATAACTTCAAAACAGGTGTTCACCCCTCTCACCATTGCCTCTTTTGCTTTCTTCTCTTTCTTCTCCATATTTTCCTCTGTGGAGAACCCATCCCCCTCCTTTAGGGTTTAGCTGTTAAAAAGAGAAAAACAAAAGTATGGCGACCGCCACTGTCCCCGCCGCCGCAAGGCAGCTTTCTCCTAAAGAAGCCGACATCCAAATGATGTTGGCCGCCGAAGTCCATCTCGGTACCAAAAACTGTGACTTCCAAATGGAGCGTTACGTCTTCAAGCGTCGCAATGACGGTAAATTTTCCCCTTTTTTCCTTTTCCTTTTATCTATTTCAATGTTGGTTTTTTTTCCTGCAGAAGCTTAAAATTTCCGCTTTTTGGATTTGATTTGTTTTCTTATGTGTTGTTATGAGTTTTGATGTTCATTGTTTTATCTGATTAGTATAGTATGTATATTTATAGAGATCTGAGATCTGTTGAATGCGTTGCTTTTAGTATTTTCATGTTCTCAATTCATATGTTAAAATATCTTATATATTTACAGAATATATCTTACATCTGCAAATTTATTTAGCTTTCTGATGAAATTTAGCTTGTCACGTTTCGTACTCCGTAGAATAATATGCACAATTGATTGGAATACGAGGTTATTGATGATAACATAGCTTGTTATTTGGCTTTTGTGTATTTAGACTATTTGTTGCTTCTATAAATAGTAATTTGTTCATTATATGCCGGTTTTCCTAGTAGTTTATTTTTGCTATTGATGATACGATGGTTCAGATTAATTGACTTCAGAGAAGGATCTTAATAACACCATGAATTATCTTAATCTATTTGGTTATAAGCTAAAAGTTATGTAAGTATGTTTTAATCTGTTTTTCACGATTGGATTATATAAGTTTGTCATTGATAGGAATCTACATCATCAACCTTGGCAAGACCTGGGAGAAACTTCAACTTGCTGCTCGTGTTATTGTTGCTATCGAGAACCCTCAGGACATCATTGTCCAATCTGCAAGGCCCTATGGTCAGAGAGCTGTACTGAAGTTCGCACAGTACACCGGTTGTCATGCAATTGCTGGAAGGCACACTCCTGGTACCTTCACTAACCAGCTCCAGACATCGTTCAGTGAGCCTCGTCTTCTTATCCTCACAGATCCCAGGACTGACCACCAGGTAATTGTACTATATGGTTGAATTGTGCTGAACTTTATGGTGTTGCAATAAACAATAAGTTAATGAAAATGGTTTTGGATTTAGCTAACACTTGAGTGTATTTATCTTGTAGCCCATCAAGGAAGCAGCTCTTGGAAACATTCCAACCATTGCTTTTTGTGATACTGACTCACCAATGCGATATGTTGACATTGGTATCCCTGCCAATAACAAGGGAAAGCACAGCATTGGTTGCCTTTTCTGGCTGTTAGCTAGGATGGTTCTTCAGATGCGTGGAACGATTGCTCCTGGACAGAAGTGGGATGTCATGGTAAAAGAGAACACCACCATTATGTTGTGATTTTGATGTTTCTGAGATTTGCACATTCTTATGCGTGATTTGTATGTATGCAGGTTGATCTATTCTTCTACAGGGAGCCTGAGGAAGCTAAACAGCAAGAAGAGGAGGAAGCAATCGCTGCTCCTGATTATGGACTCCCTGCTGCTGATTATGGAATGGGTGCTTTAGCAGCTGACCAATGGCCCGCACAAATAGGTGATCAATGGTCTGCTGATATGGTTCAGCCACCTATCTCTGGTGTCCCTGCTGGTAATTGGGGTGATCAAGGCAAGTTGTTAAAGAATTCTTTGTACATATTATTTAATTTACATGTTGATGATTGTTGCCTTTGCTTAATCAACTTTGGAATTTCAAATACAGTTGCAGTTGCCGTTACTTCTGATGTGTGGGATGCTGCAGCTGCCCCAGCACAAATCCCTGGTGCTCCCATCGATGTGTCGGCCCCTGCTCCTACTGGCTGGGAATGAGAGGGATTTATTTTGGTTTGCTTTTAAAATATGAGCTATGTCGAACGATGGAATTGTGTGTTCTGGCACGATTTAGTTAAATAGTTTCTTATTGTAGACATTATTTAGGGATTTTTGCTATTTTTGTTTTGGAATCAAAAGTGATGAATTTAATTGTTATATGCGGCAATGGTTTCTTGATATCAGAAATATGCTTTGCGTTTCTTCCTACTGCTAAATTAGTCCTCTCGTGGGAGATTTTTAAAAAATTATACTCATCTGTTTTCTATGTAGAAATAGGTAAGTATATTATTTTGGTCAAATAGAGTTAAATTTAAGTATTTAATGTTTATTGTAATATTGTTTATGTACTTTCGATTATACAAGCCAATGAAATTGAATATTAGTCCCAGCTACGTTCAAACTTGAATATCAGATTCCCCTTTTAAAAGTGTTCTATTTTCTCTCAAATTTTCAAATATGCTTAAATGTCTAGATAAATAGGCGTTAGCTGAATTTTGTTATTTTATTTAATTTTTTACGAAAACTATTCAGTTTGTTGAGTAATTTATCAGAAATTTTTTTTTTTTAAAATTTACGAAAAAAGATCTATTCTATTCATTAATTATTTACCGGAAAAGGCCCCAGAATGGGCCATTTCCTCTGTATACCTTGCATCCTCATTAAGAAGATCAGGGCCATGCCTTCCAACGCTGTAGTGTTGGTCTGAATCCAACTCCCATCGTGCTGGTTTACCCTGTTGTGGCTGAAAGTGACCCAAGAACCTGAATAGGATAATGCCAAATTCTAGGAGTGTTATTAAGGTGGGTTAGTGGTACGGGAGAGAGTCCTCATTGCACTGGACCCTCCTACCAAGCACATTATCATAAATGTGACAGCCGCAATTTGCACAAAACTACAAGCATTTCCTGTCATAAGCTATAGTAACTTGTTTTTAACTTACAAATTAATTGCACTTTGCTTCTCTGCATCCATGTATGCGTTGCTATAGTAACGTTGCAAAGTTCTAAATAACTCCTGTGACTGAGTTGCTGCTTGCAATTGACCTCTTCTTTGAGAAAATATCCGTTTGATATGACCAACACAGATTAATGAAATGTACTCGGGACCTAATACTTTAAGGTTTCAGTACAAGGAAAGGCAGATACTAGTAAGCTCTCTCGTCATGATACTGAGCAAGCAACTCCATGTTAGTACCACAAGGTTTCAAGGTTGACTATGCCATTTATTAAATTTGATAAAGAAATTTATTATTATTATTTTCATTAATTTCTTTTGGGATAATTATTGAAGCTCCCTAAAACTCTCTAGAGGATTACCTTGTTGTGTGCTGCAGAGCCACCATATTGTAGAGCAAGTGTGTCACCCATTTTTTCATAAACTCCCATTAAATCTTCGGCAAAGGACTACTTTGGTCAATAGTTTGGGATTCTGTGAACCCCATGGCATGGAGCTGGCGCCCATGAGCCATCAATCCATAGGCATATTGGGCAACATTAGTACGACCTAGACAGTCGATGCAGTTGGTTCTAAGGACTCCGGTCTGGAACATGGGGGGCTTTACATTCTCAGTAGAACTCTGATTATCACTACCAACATCTATTTCCAACTTCTCACCATCATCACTTTTGTCACAAGGGATCTGAGCAAAGTGCTCATCATTTTGCCTGCAAAAGATTTGCAAACAAAGTAGTATAAGTAGTTAAACGCAAATAATTGGAAAAAGTTTCAGTAAAACAAATCAACCCAAACAGATATTATTTTATCAACAAATGCCTATATTGTTCAAGGAAAAAGTAAATGCAAGAGAGAACAAATAGCATCATTAGTTACATATGCAAATATAATGTGCATTCGAGCAATAATTAGTCATGAAAGAGTGGGCAGAGCAAAAAGATATTCTTTCATCAAATAACTAGTAGAAAAAGAGATTAGGAAGTTTGCAAGTTTATATTAGACTTATTACAAAGACAGAATACAGCATCATAAAAATATGATCAAATCCTATATTACTTACAGTACGCAAGTTAAATCCAACAACCCCTCTGGTCTACAATTTGGTGTTACTTGACGCTAAAAGATACCCGTCAAGTTTAATGCATAATCAGCTACTCTGCCTAGAAGTTCCAACACATTTGTAGCTCTGCAAAAATGATAAAGCTCTATTAAGTCAACCATCTTTTAAAAGATTCGTAAGCAAGAATTTTGCATATGCAAGTGAAGTAGGGACAAAGAAGTACTTTCTGGAGTGTCTGTTTATGTCCCAGTGAAGAAACCTCAGACAGTTCTCCTTGGTTAAACCTTTATTGATATATCTGATGGCATTAGCAAACTCTGAACGAAGAATAGTTTCCCGAGGTTTCTTCTCACACCTCTGTTAACCACCAGAAGAGAAAGCAGAATGAATCAGGCAACATTGCAAATAGAATAACATCGCAAACTTTATGGAAACTTACAAACAGTCAGCCAAGGCCTACCTTTATCAAATTCAATATGATTATTGGATTTCCATATCTCCTTGCAAGATTTTCAAAATGTAGTTTTGTGGCCTCATAAGTTGGATCCTTCTTTGATACTGGAACCAAGAGGTGAAATTAAGAAAATGCACAGATTACCACGTAAAACTAAATATTATGGCTCTCATTATGTTATTCAATAAGAAAGTATTCATACATATGATGTCAGGTTTCAAATTCAAGCAAGAAGTTTCTTGGGACCAGAAAAGTGGGATGGAGCCTCTATTCTGCACGACAGAACTTATTTGTGTGGGGCATCCTTCGGGAACATCTTCAAACACAATTTGTTCCATCTCAACATCATTTGCTACTCTACCTTTCTCATTCACACCACGTTTTAAATATCTATGCAATAGAAACAAAATAAGAAAATGAGACATGTCTGAACCAAGATCAGCAACAAAAGTAGGTGAAAGAAAAGTTCATCCATAATATGATAAGAGCAAAACAGACCAGAATTTGAAAATATTGGTCAAATCACAAAGCATCTAACAATGGAAATTAGCATGAAGCTGATTTTCCTAATGACTTGTGGACCAAAATAAAAATGGTTAAGGGTAGTTATAACAAATGCAGCAGATATTTCAATCAATAGCTTGTAAAGTATCTAAACCTTGTTCCAGCATAATGTCGAGAACGCCTTGCAATGAGAGTTAACTTAACATCCCTGCCAGATACAGAAAGTTCGACCTGGAAAGCAAAGTAGAGAACAGGGATTATATCAAACCTTTAACTGCTTTAATTACTTCAATTTAACACATTTAACAAATGCTTATGGATTAGTTTTGCTTGTTTATGATCCTCAAGATCATTGACAAAAGAATTTCACTCAATAAAATAGAACCAAAGAAATTACGAATCTGAATGTCCCACACCAAAAAGCTCCACAACTATTGAAAATGCTAAAAAAGTTCAATGTTATCTAGATTGTTGCAAAACATGTTTTAAGCCTAAATGAAATACAGAATCTGAAAGAAAATAAAGTAGCTACGTCTAGGAAAAAATATTAAAACTATATCCAAGTAATTAGTTACATTTGAGTAAGAAACAGGAAATGCAGCCATACAAACAAAATTCTGTAATTAAATAGAAACCCACACATACCTTAATAAGTGCAAAGTATACTTCTATCATACGTTTGGCTACCCTTGGCCCGTCTCCTTTGTGGCTCAAACGAATTTGGCTCAAAAAATTGACCTGTACATGACAAAGGACATATTAGCAAGTTCCCAGCTAAGTCCAATCAAAAAATGAATTGCATAATAACTTTGACTAATGGAGTTCAGAATAGTGACAAGCAATTCATCTGATACAGACATCAAGCTCTAATTATCACAAGCAATTCCAAAAAAATGCCAGCAATAGAGCATTTATATCAAGTCAAGTCAAAGCAAAATATATTGCTCTAAGAAATATGCTCAATAATTGTTTAAAAATACAAAATACTTGCTTTAAAAAAAACTTTCTGAAGAACCTACTATGGTTTAAAAAGAGATGATATGTTCTCCTCAATGGATGATTTGAAGTAACATGAAAACCCCATTCACTAATTAGCAATATTTCTTGATTCAATATACCGAATAAGTAAATATGATGCTACACAGGTAGAAAAGAATGTATAGTACAATATTTATAATATCTTATTAGCAAGAACTGGATGGACATACAGCATGGTACTTGGCACGTAGTCCTAAATGAGGCCGAAAAAGAAAAGTATCCACTTCATCAATAACCACAGCCTGCCAAAACAGAAAAACTCTTAGCATAAGTATAATGCTATATGCAACACTAACATGTGCAAGAATATCTTAAAATTTTCTTCAGTTCCCTATACAGGAAATAACACAATTGATAATTCCAGTGCTTTCATTTCAACAAGTTCAAAAATTTTGGTCCTACAATTACATCTACCATTACTTCTCTAGACAAGAGGCAAGGCAATTGCTCTCATAGACCACAATATCAATGATAAGATAAAAATTAGCTAGTTTTGAAATATCTCCCACTTCAAAGCAAAACTCTCACCTATAACTTGGTATGGATAATGAAACAATGAAATACAGTACAGATGACCAAAAACACAAAGTTAACAGAGCTTATACCTTCATATTAGGGTGATCAGATAGCAGGTTTGATAAATAATAGTCAGCATTTGATACACCCTTATTTTGAGGATCTCCAAGCTGTAGATAACCAAAACATGATGAAACAAAATTATTACCGCTTAAAAAGCTGGTACACCGTATAGGCTTCAATAAAGGAAAGTTTTAGTGCTCAAGTAATTTAATATCAACTTACTTTGTTTACTAGCGAAGATAGAAGCTTATGCTTCTTGCTCTGGTTTGCTCTTTAGCAGTACATACATGGTCTGCAAATAAAAAAGGTTGAGACATTTGTATTATAACCTGATGGAAACAAGAATGCAACGAGAATAAACATTTCCAACTACTCATATTAGGATATTGGATTTCATTCCCTTAAGCAAAACCTTGACCATGCAAAATTCAAATCAAGATGCTCTAGACTGATCTATGATCTATTTTCAATTCAACGAAGTTCAAATGCATCCGGTCAACTTAAACTACCATGTAAAATAGGAATTCCAACAAAAGCAGTCAACAAAAGGTCAAAAAGCTTCGAGGATTGCACAAGTTACACAGGAAAACTCATTTTAGTCAATCATCCACAAAAAGAGAGATCTACTTATGATCACAAGTAATGCATAGATTTAGCAGATAAGACTAACCTTTAGTGCCTTGTCTTTCAGAGCCGGTAACATATCTCTTGATGCCTCTTCGAGTGCAACGACAAAACGTTCATACCTAAAAAAGTTGTTCAAATGTGTAAGAGATGAATTTATTTGACTAAAGTAGAGGTGTCAATCAAGCAGATCAAGTTACTTCAGGTTGTATCATTTTGATTTGAAGAAAATTTGAGTTGTTTTACCTTTGGATTATCTTGAGTTTAGACCATTACAGGTCAGGCCTTTTTGGTTTCACACTCTAGTTATTATGTTTGTCTCAGTTATTAGTACAATTTGTTGAGTTAGAAAATCAAATTAGTTAATAATTTTGAGGTAGACTTTGGATAGTTCATTTTGGATCATTTTGACAGGTTAACTCGGATTCATGGTACAATTTAAGTTGTTAACTTAATTATGGTCAAATTGCATTAGATTAGGTTTCAATATAGAATGGACTGAGCAAATTTTGGGGGGTTTGAGTTAGGTTTAACCAATCTGGACTGAAAGAGCAGTAAGTTTTTTCTCACATCTTCTGTTATTAACAAGTGCAGGCAAGCCGTGCACATACAAAAATAAACTAATGCTTGCATGGCCAGTCAAGTTACTGGGAGCCTACCGATAGGAATCATAAACCATGCATATGCCTAAATTAATTTATTGAATTCTGAGTTTCAAGGACCATACAACTGCGACAAGGTATTAAAAGAAAAGTTAAAATACCTCTGCTTCAAGCAGTCCTCCCAATACCAGAAAAGTATAAGGGAATAGCCATCTTTTGTCTCTGGAAGCTCATCAACAGGACGCTGTATAAGCGCCAGCTTTCGATCAGGCAATAACCTGAAATGATTTAAGTGAGTAACGAGTAAATTGGGAAAGTACATAAAATTTACAAGAACCACCAAATCTGTAATGTCATTATCTTGGAAGCCTATTAAAGAATAGCTACCACAGAAGGAGGTCACTAGTCTTGGGCACAACTTAGCACATAAAAGCTCTTATACCTGCTTACCGATAATATTCGCTCTGTCCTAAAGCACATGAACTACATGGATGTATGATTGAAAAGACACTCAAGGAGAAAGAAAGGGGATTAGGCATGCATGGGCAGGGAGGGGATAGAGAATACTCACTTTGGAATAAAAAGTTCTTTCAAAGCTTCAAATCCTGTAAATGCATATCGTTTTCCTACTTTTGATGTTACTAACCCTGCAACAGCAAAGAAGTCCATTTGAACAATAGCATTTCAGCAAATAGCGGAACTATCCAGGGTGAATCAAATGCATGTAATAATATTTATGCAGAGCAACACATTTTGCAAATTGTACATTACTCAAACTAATCAAATGATTTCTGAACTTGCAACATTCAACATGTCAAACTAAATCCATTGCCACAAATCAAATTCAATGAAAAACTGAATTAGCAAACATAGTCATAAAAAAAGGCTCGTGCAAAAAGTAGTACAATATTTAGCTTTCAACAGCAAGCAAAAGCCTAAGAACATTCCTCATTTTGCAAGCAAACGCAACCAAAACTTCATTATATAAGCATAAATTCGGAAATGGCTACAAACATAAATTAAACGCATTCGAACCATAAAGTCAACAATCAATGGTTTCCCAACTACTAAAAACCTTAATAACAACAGGGAAAAAAAAAAAGGAAAATAATCATACCCAATAGCCCATCAAGCGACTTCAAATTAGCAACAGGATTATCCGCAACCACAAATGAAAAAGCAGAAACTTTATCAGCAGCCGTCCCTGACCTCTGACTAGCCAACACCATCTTCATATCCCCAGACTTCCCTTTCGATAATTCGTAATCTTTCGCGTACCGCCACATCAATCTTTCCCCAAGTTCCATCTTCTTCTCCACCAATCTCTTCAATTCCTCCACATTTCTAACATTTACAGCCTTTTTCCCCTTCCCCTCCACTCCAAACAATTTCTTCTCCAGCTCCGACTCATCCTCGTACCATAAACTTAAAGCACTCGCTTTCACCAATGGCAAAGCTGGCAAATTCTTAAGCTTATCAGGATCTCTAGAAAACCTATTACTCTTATTGCTGTCATCAAGTGACAAAACGGGAGGCTTGTTGGGCTTTGGTCTTTGGTTGTTTTTCGTGTTTTTATCAGTTTTGGGGGTCTGAGTATTGCTAGGTTTCTTCTCAAGTTGTGAGTTTTGTTTTGGGGTTTTGGGGGGCTTTGGAGGTTTAAGGGGACCAGCTTTCCTAAAATCGACATCGTTGAAGCCGGAATAAGGGAGAGAAGAATCGGCGGAGAAGCCAAGAGAGGAAGCAAATGTGACGAAACAAACCTGGAACCTGAGAAAAGTAGAAAAGAGAAGAGAAGAATGCGAGAGAAGAAGAGAGAAGAAAGTCTAGAAATCTGATTCAAAAATTGCATAACCGTTTTCTTCTGCTCAGTACAGGTATATAGAGTAATAACCAATAACAGACATTAATGTACCAAACGCATAGTTTCAACAAAATCACTAAAACGTACCGTATACTAAGATGACAATGAAACACATCAAAACACATCGTTTTGGCTTGCATGGCACCAGCGTGCATGGCAACAGATTTATTAAGTAACAAATACCCCGTTACTGAAAAAGGATCCTTGTCCTCAAGGATCAAAGGTAGGGAAGCGATGAAGAGCCTCCAGATTCTTCCAAGTAGAATCTTCAGGGAATGTGTCTGCCCACTCAACCAAAACTTCCACAAAGCAAAGATGATTTCCTTTCGACAAGGCGTCATCCCAAGATACAGATTGGTGTTTTGAGAAGAGTTCCATCGCACCCTATTGGTGGCAAGGTAGAAGCACTCACCGCTTCGACCCAATATGCTTTTTCAATTGGGAGACATGAAAAGTAAGGTGGATTTGGGCAGAGGGCGATAAGCGCAAACTGTATGCCACATTTCCAACACGAGCTTCGACAGGAAATGGACCAAAGTATCTTGGAGAAAGCTTCTGGTTCTTGAAATGGCGAAGAGAGCGTTGCCGATATGGCTGCAGCTTGAGGTACACGAAATCCCCCTCCTAAAGCGTTCGCTCCGAACGACGTCTATTTGCCATTTGCTTCATATGGTCCTGCGCGCCGAGAGATGAAATTTCAACAATCAACGCATCATTTCTTGCTGTTGCAGAAAACGGTCAACAGATGCAACTAGAGAAGCACCAGCTAGGTAAGGTAAGTGGAGGGGTGGTTCTTGGCCATAGAGGACTTCACAGGGCGTGTATTGAATGGCCGAATGATAGGTGGTGTTATACCATCACTCAGCCAAAGTGAGCCAAGATAACCAAGCTGAAGGCGTCTCACCTGTCATGCAACGTAAATAAGTCTCTAAGCATTTGTTGAGGATTTTGGTCTGGCCATCAGTTTGGGGGTAATATGCAGTGGACATCTTAAGTTTGACCTCCAAATGGCGAAATAAATCCTGCTAGAAATTGCTCAAGAATATTTTATCTCTGTCAGATACTATGGCCTCAGGTGCCCCATGCAGCTTGTAAACATGATGAAGAAATTCTTGAGCAACAATGGAAGCAGTATAAGGATGAGCTAAAGGCAGGAAGTGACCATATTTGGTCAAACGGTCAACCATAACTAGAATAGTTGATTTTCCTTGAGATGCTGGTAAACCCTCAATGAAATCTATGCTAATAACCGCCCAAGCACGATCCGGAATAGGCAAAGGCTGTAACAGACCAAGCGAAGCAGAATTATCACTCTTGCAACGTTGGCATACAACACACTTCCTAACCCAGTGTTTGACATCATTCGAAAGACCCTTCCAATAAAGCAAGGTTGAGATTTTGTGGTGAGTGGTGTAGACACCTGAATGGCCCCCAGGGCATTATCATGAAAGAGAGAAAAAATTGTTTACGAAGTGGAAGATCCTTACCCACCACGATTTTACCCCGACGACGTAAAAGTGTACCATGCCACGAATATTTTGGATGCAGGTGAGGTCGCTCTTGAACCTCTCGACATAGTTGAGAAAGCTTGGAATCAGCTGCATAGGAAGCTACAATACGTGTCCATATCTTAGACCAAGATGTGTCCACACTGCCTGTACATTGTAGCAACTGAGGCGAAGGCTCATGAGTTCTCCTTGACAAGGCATCAGCCGCCGTATTCTGAGTGCCTTTGCGATATAAAATCGAGTAGTCATACCCTAACATTTTCGCAACCCATTTCTGTTGGTAGGGCGTGACAGCTTGTTGTTCAGATAGAAATTTAAGACTTCGATGATCAGTCTTAATGAAGAAATGCCAACCAACTAAGTACGAGTGCCATTTTTTAACAGCCAACAAGACTGCTAACATCTCCTTATCATAGATAGATAAGGCTTGGTATTTGACTCCCAATGCCTTACTAAAATATGCCACAGGTCGGCCATTCTGTTGTAGAACTGCTCCAACACCTTGTGCACTAGCATTTGTTTCCACGTAAAAAGGTTCTTGGAAGTTAGGCAAAACAAGAACGGGTGCTTGACAAATGGTAGCCTTGAGTTGATCAAAAGCACTCTGTTCCACGGACGTCTATTGCCACGTAGTCTCTTTTTAATAGAGCGATTAAGGGCTTAGCCAACAGCCATAACCTTTGATGAAACGCGCAGTAATATCTGAATAACCCAAGGAAGCCACATAATTCCTTAACAGATTTGGGAGGGAACCAATCCACAACAGCAGCTACCTTAGTCCTATCCATGCTAACTATACCATGAGAGATAACATGTCCCAAGTACTCAACTTGTGTAGCTCTAAAGGTACATTTAGAACGTTTAGCATACAAGTGGTTCGACCTGAGTACTTGAAGCACCTCCCGCAAGTGGACCAAATGATTTGCCCATCCTTGTGAATATACAAGTATATCATAAAAAAAACAAGAACCGATCTTTGTAAGAAGGGTCGAAAAATGGAATTTATCGTAGATTGGAAGCTCGATGGGGCGGGAATTTGTAATGTCCTTCATGAGTCTTGAAAGCCGCTTTGTACACATCGTGCTCCCATATCCAGATTTGATGATTGCCCGAGCGCAAAGCCAACTTAGAAAAGAAATGTGCTTGCCCTAACTCATCCAAGAGCTCCTCAATAATTGGAATAGGGAATCGATGTTGGAAAATTTGGACATCACATATATAATAAGGATAATTACATGTTATTATTTATTATAGGTTAGCCCAAATTAAAAGTGATCTAATTTGGTTAGAATTTTATTGGGCTTTAATTATTAAATAAAGTATAGGTCAAATATGTGTAGATACTCTAGTAATTTAGTTCTAATCAAATTCTAATTAATGATGGGCTAATTAGAATTTGATTAGAACTAATATGCCAAGGTTATAAATATTAGGTGTAACACCCCTTACCCGTATCCTATGCCGGAATCGAGTACGAGGCATTACCAGACTTAACAATACATTTGGCCAAATTAATTAACACATATATAAAATGACTTAGTCAAGCCCCTACACATGCCATAACTTAAATCAATTATAAATAAAGATACCCATAGATAGCTTGATAGTGTGAAGCGATCTCCGACGACCTCGAACCCAAGCTTGTTTAGTAGGACTCTGTAATATGGGAAAGAAAAGGGGGTAAGCTTATAAAGCTTAGTAAGTTCACATGTAAAAATAATAAGCATTAGCAATGAATTTAGCTTACTACTAAGCTGTCATAACTTGCATAAATAATGCTAAGTTCTTACTTTCCCAACTTATTTGTAGCCTTATCAAAGCCTCAACATGACAAATTCTCACAACAAGTTCTCAAGATAATGCAATCATAATTGCACATAGTTCCACCATTTACTCATGTTCATCTTAAGCTATCTACTTGAGTCATAGTCACTAAATTATTTATATCTCGAGCTACAAAACTCCAAATTAAGATCCGTTAATTTTTCCTGAAACTAGACTCACATATCTTCATACCATAAAATTTCCAGAATTTTTGGCTTAGCCAATTAGTACATTTTATTCATTAAAATTTCCCCTGTTTCACTGTTCGACTATTCTAACCACTTTTCACTACGAATCAATTTTCTACTTGTACATAATTCAAATGATGTTATAATTTGTTTCATTTGAAACTAGACTCATTAAGGATTTCAAGCATATAACTTATCCCATAATTATTTTTGTACAATTTTTAATGATTTTTCCAAGGTAGAATAGGGGATCACGTAATCATTCTAAACTAATCTCACAAGAATTTAAATATCTCAAAATATAAAAATCCTTTGTTTGCTCTTTTTCTTTTATATGAAAATAGACTCAATAATCTTTAAATCAATATCTCGTCTAACTTATAATTCAATTTCTATTATTTTTGATTATATTTTCAAATTCACGTCACTGCTGCTGTCCAAAACAGTTTTATTGTAAATATTTGCTCTCTCTTTCTCCACTTAGTTGTATTCATTACTTATAACAATCTTTCCAATTTCGATTACACATCAAGCATATTGCTCATACGTTACACATGTATATAACTACACTTATCACTACAAAGTCACACATAATTTCACTTAATCGATTTTCCGTTGAACACTCGGAATATACACTGATACGTGAGAGAATTAGCACATAAGTGCCACAATCGATATGTAGCCGGCTACCATCGTAATGTAGCCAAAGCTACCATCGATATATGTAGCCGCAGCTACCACTATTCACCGATCGGTAGTCGAGCTACCACTTTTCACTTCGATCGTAGCTAGAGCTACCACTTTTCACCGATCAATAACACCGAAATGTCCACGGGCTTTCTTCACACAAGTCGTCGTGTGTCCGCAACACATGCTAGATCACCCAGCACCCGGGACTCACTGTAACATTGTAACACTATAACATTGGTCTCCAATATCCACTTCTATTCCTATGTTCAACCGAGAATTTACTCTTAACACTTATTTTAAACACTTTAGCACTTGAATAATTCATGAACAATTTTTCTTCCACATTCAATATTAATTCACATATCAAATATAATTCACCATTTATATAAAAATATATCACTATTATTTACACATAACTTACATAATTACAATCTCAATCTCATCACATCATCAATTTAACTTATCCTCCCCAAATTATTCTACTCAATACTTTCTTGATATTACACAAAGCCATCTTTCTAATTTGATCTTACATGTAATTTATACCAATTTTCATTAAAATGTCAAGTCAATATCGAACATTATAATTATATTGGAAAATCAATACTAAAGTATTCATAACTAAAATTTCAATCTAACATTCAAACTTGCATCATTAAATGCTTATTAAACATATGAACTTACCTCGATATCAAAACGGCCATTTTACCAACTTTCCCGATTTTCAATTTTCCTCCCGTTCTAGGTCCAAATCTCATTTTTCGGGGTCTAAAACATCACGTTTCACTTATTTATTTAATTTACTATTCAAAACAGTCCTTAACTCAACTTTTTCAAAATTACAATTTTACCCTTAAACTTTTACATATTTACACTTTTGCATCAATACTCGAAAATTAAACTTCAGCCCTTATTCTTATGTTTTATAACATGCTGATCATTTTTCTCTTCTATGGCAACATCAAATTATCACTAATTCACACACTTATGACCAATTTATAACTTTTACAATTTAACCCCCTTTTATACGGTTTCATCGAAAATCATCTAATAAAACTCATTTCTGTAATCATAGACATGCATAATCTACCATAATACATCAAAGTTCACAATTATTCAACATGGGTCAATTTTAAAATTAAACTCTAGATCAAATTAATGGTAGAAATAGCTAGACTAAGTTACGGGGATTTCAAAAATACGATGAACATTAAAAACGGGGCTAAAAAAACTTACTATTGAGCTTTGAAAAAGCTTGAAACCCTATCCATGGCTTCTTGAGAAATTCGGGAGCATGGAGAAGAGAAAGAGCAGATTTTTGGGTTTCAATTTTGTCTTTTATGCCTTAAAACACCCAAATGACAAAAATGCCCTTAAAACTTTTCTTTCAATTTTATCCTATTCATGCCCATTTTTGTCCATCAAGTTATTCAATGGTCTAATTACCTTTTAAGGGCCTCCAATTTAAAACTCATAGCAATTTGACACCTCTAATATATAGAACTCAACTTTTACACTTTTTACAATTTAGTCCTTTTGACTAAATTGAGTGCTCAAACGTCGAAATTTTTGAACGAAATTTTTATAAAATCTTTCTATAAAATTGTAGACCATAAAAATATAATAAAAATAGAATTTTACTCGTCGAATTTGTGGTCTCAAACTCTTTATTACGACTAGACCCAAATTTGAAGTCATTACATTAGGGTTATGGTCTCCAAATTATACACAATATATCTTTTCTAATATTCCATCATTAGGAAAGAAAGAGCACGTATTCTTTAAATTTCTTGTGTACTAATTTGGAAGATCAAATCTCCAAGATTCGGTAAAACTTCAAGGAATTCATGGATTCAGGTACACTTCCGCATTTAGTTTTATTCTTCATTTATTCTTGATGAATTGACATGATAGATCCTGGTTTATTTAGTTTTATTTTAGATTTATTTTACAAATCTAACAAGTGGTATCAGAGCCTTATCATGTTGAATCATTGAGAACGAATTGATTCTTTATTATTTTTGGATTGATTCAATTTTCTTTTTTAATTTTATGGATTTGATATTTTAATTATATATTATGTTGAATCTTTGATATTCTTGATAAATTTTTGGGTTTTGATTCTTTAAATAAAATTTTAAAGTTTTAAATAAAGTTTTAAGGTTTTAATTTTCGTATAATCAGAAGATTTACTGCTTTTAATTGAGAATTAAAAAATTTGTGGATTTTATGTTGTTTATACAGTTTTAATAAATATTTAAAAAGCTGTGTAGGTTTGGGTTCATTAGAAACTTTTTATGATATATATTTGATTATATCAATAGATGGATTGTTAATCGCTTGTTTTATAGTTTTACGGTTTTATATATATATATTGTTTTGGAGACACTTTAGTAATTATGTTCAGGATTTTACATGATGATATATGGTTGGTAAAAGAAATTGCTTGGGTAAAGTGTCTCTTATATACCGATTGTTTATCAATGAATTCATTATATATGTTGAATCTTTAAGATTGATGGTAATATTTGTTAGTTTTTTTTTTATCAATTCAATTTTAGAGTTTCATTATAATCATTTTTTTAATTCAAATCTAGTTCAACAATTGTACAATTGAATTCAATTTTTATAATCATTAATTCTTGAATTCAATATATAGTTGATAGAATATATTATTTATTATTGAGTTTATATGCTTATTCTTATCATACTATTCAGTTTAAGCATATATTTTGAATTTGGATTTACTTGGGATATCTAAGGCAAGTCGATCAATGTTATATTTTTATGGTTTAATTATAATGAAATTATATTTTGATGCAAATTGATGTTAATCATAATATGCGTTTAAATAATTTGGTTTTTTAAGTTTGGTTCTATAATCTCAAGTTTTGGCATCTTATGGTTCCAAATTTTTGGTTAAATTATGATGATTTATTGTATGAATTGTGAGATATGCCAACTATTATGATTTTGGTTTTTGAGATGTATTGGCTTAAAAATATTTTCAAGTATTCATGTGAATATCTGTTTAATCATAAATAACTTTGAATTTACATGGTAAATGTAGTAGCCCATTATTGCCCGGGCCCGTGTAAATAAAACAAAAAAAATAAAAACAAAAAAAAAACCCAAAAGTCCAAATTACAGTCCATTTACAAGCCCGAACTACAATCAGCCTAAAACACTAAAACGAACAACCCAAAATAACTACCCGTGGCCCATTACACCCTTAGACCTAAAAAAATTGACCCAAACTAAAGCCCAAAATCCGAACGGCCCAATGGCCCAAATTGCTTCAGAATCGAAACCCAAAACCCTAGGGTTTTCCTCGCGTAGCAAGCTTCAATCAGCCCCTCGTCCAGTCGCAATCAGCACGGATAGCGCTCCACATCGCCGCCATGTTTCTCGTCATTCGCATGCAGAAAAGGAAAGAAAGGAGCAGCAAACATGGCAAAACGGGACAAAATCTTTGTATTCCTTTTTTTTATTTTTTATTTTGGGGGCTATAAAAGCCCTACAATAATCTGTAATATGGACACAGAGACAAATAGATATACACTAGGCAACGAAAAATACAGAAATAAAAAAAACCAAATCTTCAAAATACAGAAGGTGATTTTCGACAATATTATGCTGCTTATATATATATTTTCTTCGTTTTATATTTTATTATAAATAAAGAAAAGGATTTTACCGTTTTAACTGGCGTTGAAAACGAAGGTTTTTGACCTTCTGGCCGCTGTGTGTGGCGGTGCATGTGGCGAGCCTAGATCGGAGTCCTGGCCGAAGGCCAAAGGACAGAGAGAGTTTTTAAACTCAGTTTGATTTTTTTTCTGAAGTGGTTCTAAATGATTTTTGAAAATAAAGATTTAGCTTTTATAAGGCCATCATACGACGCCGTTTTAGGATTAGCTATCAACTCCCAAAACGATGTCGTTTTAAGGCTATATCCACACATTGACCCGAAAACTCAGGGAGGATCCGCGTGTTTTTATAAAAAGGGCAATTTGCCATTTTAGTCCTTCCGTAATTTTATTAGTTTTAATTTCGTCCAATTCAAACACTTCTGTTATTTTTCAAATTAGCCCTGAGCGTTTGTTTCTATTTCAATTGGGTCCCTCGGGCTATTTAAAGGTCGATAATGAATCAGCGCCGTTTAGGAGATAGGGCATAATTGCCCAATAGGTCCCTACGCTTTGGCGCCCTCCAATATCACCCTTTTTAACAATTTTACCTTAGCTTTTTATTTATTTTAATTTAATCCCTGTCTCTTTTTTTATTTCTATTTTATTTTATTTTTAAATTGTTTTAATATTATATATAATTATTTTATTAAAATTTTTTATTATTTTAAACATTAAAATTTGTATAATATATGTTACTTAAATTGATTTATTAATAATAAAAGTTTTATGTATTGTTTTTTTAAATACATATTATATTTTTATGTATTAAATTACTACTATTTATTATTCATAATTAGGTTATTTTATTAAATTCAATATTATTCATATATCATATATTATTTTAAAATATGTATATTAGTTATTAATAATTTTTTTATTTTTTTTGTATATTATAATATTATATTTTTATATAGCATTTAAGTCATTTTACCCTTAGTATTGTATAAAATTTTGTATATCATATAATATTTTTTATTTTTAAATATATAGTTTTTATGCATATATGTATTAAATTATTGTATTATAAACATGTTTTTTATTTAAAGTTATAAATTATTTAAGTATTTTATTTACCTTTTCAAGAATATATATACTATTTTTTTAGATTTTGCTATATCATTTTATAATTTTTATATTTATTTATTATTTGATATATGTTGTCCATTTTACATTGATTTATCTTACACTTAATCTTGCATGTAAAATTCATATTTACTTAGGAGTTTTTTTTTTTTTTTGTATCTTTCGTTATTTACTGCTTCGTATCTTATGTTTATTTATATTTGTTTATCCATGCTTTTATTTGTTTATGATTTTAGGTTTGCTTTAGTATAGATATTTTATTATTATATCATTTGTTTTTTTGATTGCTTATATTAGTATCAAGTGTTAATATAACTTGTAATGATGATAAATTGCTATATAGAATTGGTGTTTTATAATGCATTAATACAATATTTTATTCAAATCATTTTTATAAGAAATATATTTTGCAAAATTGTCGTATTTTATTAAAAAAATATGGTGATACTTAATATTTGGGGGCTTTAAGAAAAATTGTGCCCTAACTCACTGGGTTTCGATTTTTCTCGCTGAACTTAAGATATTAAGTATCCCTTTTCTTTTAAAATTAAAATCTATAAACTTCAAATCAAAACTTATTCTCGGGAATTCAAAACGTTGTATCCTAACTTATTAGATATGACGTTTTGTGTCTCGAGGGAAGAATTTTCTACAAATAAAGGCGAGCCTAGTTTCGAAGTCATGAGATGTTGCATCCTAACTTATTGAGTATAGCATTTTATTTCTTTGAGATAAGTAAGTATTATCAATTAGGTACCAAATTTTGGGCGTTACGAGGGCGCTACCCTTCCTCGTACGTAACCGACTCCTGAACCCGTTTTCTTGTATTTCGTGGACCAGAATCAAAGTTTTGAAATAAAACGTTTTATAAGGTGATCCAATCACTCCTAAGTAAAAAAGGATTGGTGGCGACTCCCGTTTTTTTTTAAAGTCGACCCAAGTCGACAAAGCTTATTCTAGGGCTGCTAACGTCCCAACTTTTGTGAACAAATTAATGAATATCACAGGGATGAGCGAACAGTAGGTTGCAACCAGAATTTAAGAGAAGGGTGAGAGTAAATACATACCTTGGGTGAGTTTGAGGGACCTGATCCTAGCACATCCAGATGTAAAGGAGAAGATTGACGTCTTTGCCCTGTGTATTTATGGATTGGTAATTTTCCCTAAAGCTCTAAGACATGTAGATGAAGCAGTTACTGATCTATTCGATCGACTTGACAAAGGGGTCACGCGTGTACCTGCGATCTTATTCTAGACGTTCAGATCTTTGAATACATGTCGGAGAGCAGGTGAATGCAGGTTCGTTGGATGCGCGCAGTTGTTATTAGCTTGGTTCCACAGTCATTTCTGGAAAGTGGAGAAAGTTTCTTATCGGGTTTTCTTTGAGAATTACTCTTCGTTAAAAGAAATAGGGGATACACCAAGAAGAGAAGACATGTCCGAGGAAAACTGGCTGGTGCTCCTTCAAAACCTTCAAGAGGAAGACATCGAGTTTCAACGAAATTCTTTATCGGTGTGGGAGTTTCGACTAGGTTCCTTTACTTGGAATTTGGGGAGCCATTGGATATGCCCCTTTGCTTGTACTAAGGCAATATGAATTAAGACAGTTCGTACCAGCAACATATGGGCTGGCTCAGTGTGAGTTCTCATACAGAGGGGAAAACTATAAAAAGAGGGTTAAGGAGATTTCTAGTGCTTAGAATCAGATTCGTAGGATGAAGAGATTATCAGCAGGCCTAATAATGACCCTAGAATACAGTGGGTGAAGGATTAGAAGAATTAATGATAACATCCCTGAGTTGAATCCAGAAGACGCCCGATCAAGAGAGGAATGCTTACAAGTGGTCCCATCAGAGTTAGAGATTATAAAACATGATTTCAAAAAAATGAGTTCAGAGCTTGGAAGGAGGATGAGAAGTTGGAAGAAGAGAAAATGTATCTGAGGTTAGACGTGGATGTTCAGAAACTGGAGGCCGATAAGTTAAGAAAATGGAAGAAAATGGTTGAGGAAGACTTAGGCAGCCTAAAGATAGAGTATAAGAAGCTGCGCCAATCAATGAAAAATGCCGGATTGGGGAAGACTTCGGAACAGTGGCAATAGGAGATTCGAGAGGAAAAGGCCCAAGCTGACCATTGGGAGAAGAAGTTCCAAGAGATGTAAATGCAAAACGAGGCTATAGAAGGGAGTTTGGCAGAGAGCCAAAAGGAGAAATATGGATTAAAGGCTAAAGTGACTGAACTGGAGCGGTCTCTTCACCACTATCGAAGCCGTAATTCTACAAACGAGCTGAAGTCAAGTCTGAACAAGATTGAGAAAATGAAGGGCAAGATCGAAAAATTAGAATCTGCATTGCAGAATTGTGAACTCCGGATCGAGCTTCTTGAGGCAAAAGAAGGGCATTGGAAGGAAGAGCTCCATTATTCTTATGATCAAGTTAGAAATCGAGATTATCTCATGGGTGAAGCAATAGTTCAGATTCGAGAGGTTGTTGATCACCTACAGACTTTGGCAGTTCAGGCTGATACATTGATCACGAAGTATGAGCTACAGTCAGATCGTGGTCAAGAGTTAGCCTTGTTGTTTGGAAAAATCAAAACTTTGGGCCTTAAGGTGAAAGCATATTTGTAGTCAGTTTTATGTAAAGGATTTTGTTTTCTAATAAAGTTTTTTAAATGAAGTTGAATCTGAATCGATGCCTCCTTGCATTCATGCATTTGCATTACATCACATCATATGCATTTAAGTCCATAGAGAGAGCCTGATTAGTTGAAATTATCACAGAAGAGAGAAAGAGAGAAGGAAAAATCTAGAAACTGAACACCGTTACGGTACACGTGCCAAGACAAAGAAAATAGATCAAATACTTAAAACAATTTCAGAGAGACATGCAAGACCAGATGCAAGAGCAACTGGCAAAGCTCCAACAAGAAATGAGAGACCAAATGTTGGAAGCTCAAAGGAACATGATGGCTCAAATGTCTCAGCTACTGAACGAGGCGATGGACAAAGGAAAATATCCTATAGTTAATGCTGAAGATAATGAGGACTTTCCTCGGGGTTTCACCCAACCGCATGTACAACTTGAGGAGTATCCCCGAAGGCCATCTGTCACGATTAGGCCTCAACAAGGGCAAACTGACACTAGAGTGCCCATGAATTCTCAAGTTGGCACAGGATCCAATCCAGTAGATAACCCGGCTAATCCTATTATCCCTGACTTAGATATAGCAGAGAGAGGGGACAAGAATGAAATCTTCAAGGCAGTCAAAAGATCGTTGTAAATAGTTGGAAGAAAAACTTAAGGCTTTAGAAAATGCTGATAATCATCATGGAATTGATGCTAAAGACCTGAGCTTGGTTCCAGATTTGGTGCTTACTCATTAGTTCAAAATGCCAGAATTTGAGAAGTACAATGGGACTAGCTGCCCTGAAGCCCATAGCACTATGTTCTGTAGACGGATGACTGGCTACGTTAACAATGATCAACTCTTGATTCATTGTTTCCAATACAGTTTTGGTGGGGGCAGCGTCCAGGTGCTACAATCAACTCAGTCGCACTAGGATTAGCTCTTGAAGAGATCTAGCCCAAGCCTTCATGAAGCAATACAATCATGTTACAGACATGACGCCTGACAGAATCATCTTGCAGAACATGGAGAAGATGCCAAATGAAAGCTTCAGACAATATGCGCAAAGATGGAGGGAGGTGGCCATGCAAGTTCAGCCACCACTCTAGGAAAAAGAAACTACGATGCTTTTAATCAATACCTTGAAGGCTCCATTCATCACCCACATGATAGGAAGTGCTACCAAGAGCTTTGCGGATATAGTGATGGCAGGAGAAATGATTGAAAATGCCATAAGGGGTGGCAAGATTGAAGCCGGGGAAACCACTAAAAGGTCTACTCCTAGGAAAAAGGACAATGAGGTAAATAATACGAGTACATACAACAAAGGGTACTCGAAAACAATTACTGTTAGCCAGCTAAAGGTAATTACGGCTGGGCAACAAGGGTCGGTAAGACAAGAATTTGGCGCAAGGCAAAACTCTGAAAAGCTCCAATTTACGCCAATCCCAATAACGTATAAGGAGCTATATCAAAGTTTATTTGATGCTTATGTGGTGTCCCCATTTTATCTAAAATCGTTACAGCCCCCATATCTTAAATGGTATGACTCAAACGCTTAATGTGATTACCATGCGGGAATATCGAAGCATTCAATAGAAAACTGCATTGCCTTAAAAAATGTAGTAGAGAGACTCATCAAGATGGGGGATTGTGAAGTTCGATGATACACCTAATGCGGAGAACCCATTACCTAACCATAGGGATAAGGGGATAAATGCGATCAGTGAAAAGGTTGTGAGAAAGATCAAGGAGGATATCTCGGAGGTGAAAACCCCGTTGAGAATGGTTTGGAGAGAAATGATAGGAAGAGGATTGATAGAATCAAATTCTATTGAAAGATGAGGAGGAGTAAGGGACTACTATGAGTTCCAGAAAGCAGAAGGGCACGAGACCTAGGAATGTGCTGAGTTTAGGGTCCTGGTGTAAAGCCTTATGGACAATAAGAAATTAGAATTTTATGAAGAAGGCTCAGAGGGAAGAAACATATGTGTGACAGAAGGAGGTTGATAAATCAAAAAGTCAATTATCCGAGGATCATCATTTCCTAACCAAGAAACACAGAAGGCAGTGCACAAATCGCGCCTAAATTCGTAATCCAGAAACCTGTTTCCTTTCCTTACAAGGATAACAAAATGGTACCTTAGAATTACGACTGCAATGTGACAATACCATGAGTGGAAAACTCAGCTAGCACTTCCAAGGTGGTCCAAAGTGAAGGATCCTACACACGAAGTGGAAGGCGTTACGACTCGGTAAACGTCAAAACTGTGTCTGTAAAAGCAAATAATTTGGTAGTTGAGCAAGAGAAAGAGGCTGAAGCACTTATCAATGAACCTGTGAATGAGGAAGAGGCTAAAGAATTTTTAAAATTCTTGAAGCATAGTTAATATAGCGTGGTAGAGTAGTTGCGCAAACAACCGATTCATATCAGTGCTAGCCTTACTCTTAAGTTCAGAAGTGTATCGTGAAGCATTGATGAAAGTCTTGAATGAAACTTATGTTACTAAGGACATATCTGTCAACAAACTTGACCGTCTGGTTAGTAATATAAGTGCCGACAACTTCATCTACTTCAGTGATGATGAAATTCCACCTGGGGTTATGGGATCGACTAAAGCTCTGCATATTACTACTCGTTGCAAGGGATACACTCTACCAAGTATATTAATCGATAATGGATTAGCCTTGAATGTCTTACCATTGTCCACGCTGAAAACATTGCCTATAGACAGTTCTCACATGAAGACATGCCAGAATATAGTGAGAGCATTTGACGGCACTGAAATAAAAGTGATGGGAAGGATTGACATACCGTTGTTGATTGGACCAAACACATATGAGGTGGACTTTCTGGTGATGGATATTAAGCCCTCTTACAATTACTTGTTAGGAAGACCCTGGATTCATTCGGCAGGGGCAGTGCCCTCATCACTGCACCAAAAATTAAAACTGGTAATAAAGGGTCGGCTGGTAATTATAAATGCAGAGGAGGACATCCTAGCAACCGTTACCAATGACGTGCTATATTTAGAGGCAAATGAAGAGGCTACTGAGTGTTCCTTTCGGTTTTTAGAGTTCGTAAATACAACTTTCATATTAGAAGGAAATGAGGTTCTGGTGCCTAAGATATCTAGGACCACGAGAATGGGCCTGTAAATGATGATGGGGAAAAGAACCTTACCAGAAAAAGGACTAGGCAGACATCTTCAATAAGAGATTTAAGTTCCAATGCTGAAAGAGAAGAGAGATCGTTTTGGCTTGGGTTTCAGGCCAGATGCTAGACGGAGGAGAAAGGAAATAGAGAAAAAGCAAGAGAGAAGAAGAGTACGGTTGAATGGGGAAGAAGTCAAGTGGGAATCAATAATATTCCCCCACATATCCCAGACTTTTGTATCAGGAGGGATAATTCACCTGAAGAGAGGATTCTTAGAAAATGAGAATCTTCACATTAATGCCTTACACGAGGAAGAAACTTGGCAAAGAAACCTGTTGGGCATTTGCCCTTATGAACCTGAAAGCGTTTTGAACAACTCGACTGCAGAGGAACTTCCTGTAGTTTTTAGAGATTGCATAGAGTAATATTTAGAACACACTTGTTATTTTTAAGCTTAGGAACAAAAGATTTTCTTTTTTAAGAAATAGGCTCATGTTCAGACATCTTTTGTTTCAATAAAATACATCTTTCATGATCAATTCTGGCAAATATTCTTTCATTTTTTATATTTTTTTGATTTCTAATTTCATTCCAAATTCTTTGTTCTCATTCATATCATGTGAATAGTTATTTTCGAATTCATTTGTTCTTTGTACATTCTTTGGTGCTCACCACAGGTCCATAGATATCAATGACATGAGCAACGATACCACAGATTCAGAGGTCCATTTTGAGCAAGACATATGTTTAGAGGAATCTCAGGATTTTGAAAGTAATAGAGATTATGACTTGTCTCCAGACTTGTTAAGAATAGTAAAGCAATAAGAGAAACAAATTTTGCCCCGTGAAGATGTGGTAGAGAATATTGTCTTAGAGGAAGGAAAGGTTGTGAAAATTGGAATGCGCATAGCCGAGGAGATGAAATAATACCTTATTGAGCTGCTACGGGAATTCAAAGACGTCTTTGCATGGTCATACCAAGATATGCCTGGCTAAGTACTGATATTGTAGTACATCACCTTCCCATAAGAGAAGAGTGCAAGCTAGTTCAGCAAAAGCTACGAAGGATGAGGCCTGACGTGGTGTTGAAAATAAAAGAGGAAGTTAAGAAACAGTTTGATGCTGGTTTTCTACAGGTGGTCAAATACTCAAAATGGGTTGCCAATATTATTCCTATCCCTAAGAAGGATGGAAAGGTTCGGATGTGTGTAGACTATAGGGACTTAAATAAAGTCAGCCCAAAGGACAATTTTTCTTTGCCTCATATCGACACGTTGGTGGATAATACGGCGGGATACTCACTGTTTTCTTTCATAGATGGTTTTTCAGGATAAAATCAGTTCAAGATGCACCCTGAGGATATGGAGAAAACTACTTTCATAACATTGTGGGGTACCTTTTGTTATAAGGTGATGCCATTTGGGCTAAAGAATGCAGGAGCAACATATCAAAGGGCCATGGTAACCTTATTCCATAACATGATACATAAAGAGATTGAAGTATATGTTTATGATATGATCGCCAAATCTCGAACAGAAAAAGAACATATTGAAGTTTTGAAGAAGTTATTTTTGAGATTAAGAAAATTTCAACTAAAGCTTAACCCGGCAAAGTGTACTTTTAGAGCCCAGTCAGAGAAATTACTGGGTTTCGTAGTTAGTGATAAAGGAATCGAAGTTGACTCAAATAAAGTCAAAGCTATACAAGAATTGCCTCCACCGCACACTCAAAATGAAGTTCAAGGTTTTCTTGGAAGGTTAAATTACATTGCTCGGTTTATTTCACAATTAACTGAGAAATGTGATCCCATATTTTATCTTCTTAAGAAACACAACCAAGGCGTATGGCACGATAAGTGCCAGAAAACCTTTGACAGAGTCAAACAATATTTGTCAAATGCCCCAGTACTATTTTCGCCTAATCCAGATAGACCACTAATACTATACTTGACTGTGTTCGATAACTCCATGGGATGTGTGCTTGGTCAACACAATGAGTCAGGAAGAAAAGAAAAGGCGATATACTATCTCAGTAAAAAGTCCACTGAATGTGAAATGAGATATTCGTCGATTGAGAAATTGTGTTGTACCTTGATTTGGAAAACTCGGAGATTGAGGAAGTATATGCTATATCGTACAACCTGGTTAATTTCGAAGCTTGATCCGTTGAAATATATGATGGAGTCAACTGCTTTGAATAGAAGGATGGTAAGGTGGCAGATTTTGCTTTCTGAATTTGATATAGTCTATGTAAACCAGAAGGCTATAAAATGGAGCGTAATAGCAGAATTTTTAGCTAGCATGGCTTTAGAGGATTATGAACTTTTAAGCTTTGATTTCCCCAATGAAGAGCTAATGTATGTGGCAACTACTGAAGAATGTCCGTGGAAGCTAAATTTTGATGGAACGTCAAATGCTGTGGGAAATGGAATTGGGGCAATCTTGGTATCCTCTAGTGGTGATCATTATCCATTCACAAGCAAATTGGATTTTGATTACACAAATAACATGGTAGAGTATGAAGCATGCATCATGTGAATTCGAGGAGCTGTAGAACGTAAAATCAGAGTGCTAGAAGTATATGGAGATTCCGCCTTAGCAATCTACCAGCTTAAAAGAGAGTGAGAGACAAGAGATCTCAAACTAATTGATTACTGAAAAATAGTTCTGGGATTGACTGAGGAGTTTGATGACATTACTTTTAATTATCTCCCACATGATCAAAACCAGATGGCAGATGCTTTGGCAACCCTGGCTTCTATGGTCAAAGTAAACAAACCAGAGGATTTGAGACCTATTCAAATCAGTATTTTCGAAGTTCCAGCCCATTGTTATAACATGGAAGAGGAGGAAAAAGATGACCATCTTTGGTATCATGATGTATTACGATACGTAAAAAATCGTGAATACCCGGAGCATGCAACTGAGAATGATAAAAGGACATTAAGAAGATTGGCCTCTAACTATGTTTTAGACTGGGATATCTTGTACAAAAGGAGAAATATTAGGTACTATTGAGATGCGTTGAAGATGTCGATGCTAGAAAAATCCTGGAAGAAGTTCATAAGGGCGTTTGTGGAACACACGCTAATGGATTCACAATGGCTAGACAAGTAATGAGATTCAGATATTATTGGTCCACCATGGAAGGAGATTGTATCAACTATGCCAAGAGATGTCATAAATGCAAGATTTATGGAGACAAAATTCGTGTGCCCCTGTCACCTTTGCATGTTATGACTTCCCCATGGCCTTTTTCCATGTGGGGCATGAATGTCATTGAGACGATCTCACCGAAAGCTTTGAATGAGCATCGGCTCATCTTTGTGGTAATTGACTACTTCACGAAATGGGTAGAGGCTGCTTCATACGCTAGCGTTATTAAGTCAGCAGTTAGTCGATTCTTGAAGAATGAGATCATTTGTAACAGTCCGATTTATACCCTAGTCAAAACAGTGGTTTTGAAACCATAAATCTGAGTCTGTATAATATTTTAATATTATTTTTTGTGCCGTTGATATGTGACTAAGCATGTGGTAAATTTTCGTAAGTTAATTTATCTGTCTGAGTGTTTAATTTGATAAAAAGATTGAATTGCATTGAAATGCAAATTTGCATGTTTATTGAAAAGATGCCTATTTGTTATGTCTTTATAAGTGTGGGGACTTATGTGGCAATTAAGCCAAAACTATTATAGTGAACGGCAATAAGTGTGGCTATGTGTATTTATATGTTTAGTTATTAAGTTAATTTTATATTATATTATAAGTTATATTATTATAATGAAAACATTATAATAAAGATAGGAAGGCCATTTTATGATATGTTTGTCGAAAAACAAAAGAAAAAGAAAGAACAAAGCATCAAGGGTTTCAGCCATTTCAAGCTTAAAATTTGGGTATGTTTTGGCTTTATATTTTGATAATTTTTATGTTTTTGAGATTGTTGCTTAGTCTAATATCAAGCCCATGTCTCACTTTTGTGTATGGATAATATTTGTGAATTGTGCCATTGATGATATGTTGAGCTTTGTGATGAGTTTAGTTGTTAAATGAAAGATTTGAACTAGATGAACATACTTTGTCCTTGAATTTTTGATGAATTTAGCTAATTAGGGCTAAATTGAAAAAATAGTAACTTAAGGGACTAAATTGCAAATTTGACGAAAAATATGGGCTTGTATGAGATGTATGAACATTCGATTAAGCATGAGTATGTGGTGATTTTGTGAATTTGATGTTTTGAGAAAAATAGACTAAATTGATAAATTGTGCAAATGTGAGGGTTAATTTGCAAATAGCCCTAAATGTGTGTCCTTGAATTGAATTGAATGAGTTAGTGAATAAAAGGGTTAATTCTGAATATGTATAGATTAAGATCCGAAGAAAACTGACTTAGACCGTGGGAAAGCGAAAGTAACAGAGTAGCCATTTCCATTCCGTTTAAATCGAATCTGAGGTAAGTCATTATGCAAATAAATGTATTTGTATTGAATTGTGCATATTCATATGACTATTGATGATAATGAATGCTTATGAGATGCTATGCATATGAATTCTGAGATGAGATCATTTTAGTGACAATGTCCGAGAAGTCCTGTACGAACCTAGGAATAGATAGGATTAGCTATGTCATGACATAAGTATCTGTTCTGTTTTATCATGTAAGACCACATCTGGGACGTTGGCGTTGATTTGAGATTTCGTGTAAGACCACGTCTGGGACGTTGGCATCAATATGAGCTTTACGTGTAAGACCATGTCTGGGACATCAGCATCGTATTGATTTGTGTAAGACCCTGTTTGGGATAGTGGCATCGATATCTGAGTGCATGTAAGACCTCGTTTGGGACGTTGGTATTGCACGATCATTCTGAGTTTTCTATGTATCCTATTAGGTTCTTAATGGTTCAACGAGCAAGTCTGTGATACGATTGGCTATGTGAATTTATAAATTCGTTTCAGGTACGTTGATTCTATACATCAATAGTGTGTATGAGGTAAGTATCTTTATGAATTCACTAAAGTGAATATATGCAATGAAATGATGAGATGATATATGAAATTATGCTTAAATGAGCTATGTGCTTATAAGGTATTTGAGTTGAGAATGTGGTAAGTTATGTTCAAGAAAATGAGCATAAGGAAGAATGAGGTGAATTTGTTATGAGAACCTTTATGGTCATTACATCAATTTGGTTATGTACAATTCATGCTAAGTTTATTTGTATTATGACTTACTAAGCTTTTGGAAAGCTTACTCTGTGTGTATGTTTTCTCTGTTTTATAGATCGTCAAAGCTACTGAAGGCTTGGGGACCGTCGAGGATCGTCATCACACTACTCAACTTATTTTGGTACATTTTGGAAATGTATATAACTAGATATGGCATGTGTAGGCTAGTTATTTGGGTAAGTATGAGATATGAACTTAGCCATGTGATTTGGCTAGTTATTTTATATTTTGATGAATGTGTTACATGATGTATGTTTTGGTAAGGTTTGAGAGTATAAGAAATGGTTAATTTTAAGGTAAGTAATGGATGACTATACTTGTGTTCACATGAGATTTAGTCTTGTAAGTTTGGTATGAATGGTATTGGTTTTTGAAGGTATAGATTGGATGCATATTTTGGCATGTTCATGGTTGTTATTATGCATAAATTGTATTGATGATTGGCTTGTAGGTTTGACCTTAAGAAGGTGGCATTTTGGCCTTGCAAATGACCTATATTTTCACACGGTTGTGGCGTGCCTAGTGACCGTGGGGCTAAGTCAGTAGCTAGCTAAGGGTACACGGCCTTGGCACACGGGTGTGCCTAGTAGCCTTGTGGTCAAGTCAGACTCGACCATGGCCTTAGCACACTGACGTGGAGCCAAGTCAGTTTCGACCACGGCCTTAGCATACAGGCATGCTTGGTTGCCGTAGAGTTAAATCAGATTCGACCACGGGGAGGACACATGAGCGTCTCTAACAGCCGTGGGAGGCACACGGTTTGCCCACATGGGCATGTAAGCCCTGAAACTTAGAAAAAGTTTTAAATTTCTGAGCATTTCTATATGTGTTTCGATTTAGTCCCGACCCTACTTTTGAGTATGTTTTAGGTCTCGATGACCTATAAAGGGGACATTTTTGTTTGTATTTGATAAGATACTGGATGAATTATCTGATTATGTTTCCGATCTATCAGGTAATGCTCTTAACCCTAATCCAGCAACGGATACGGGATAGAGGTGTTACATCATTTGTCGATATGGAATGCCCGAGAGGATCATATCAGACAATGCACTGAACTTGGACAACAGCATGATAGCATAAGTTTGTAGTCAATTCAACATCAAACACCATAACTCGTCTCCATATCATCCAAAAATGAACGGGGCAGTGGAAGCGGCGAATAAAAATATCAAGAAGGTAGTAGGGAAAATGACTAAGACTTATAAGGATTGGCATGAGAAATTACCATTTGCACTTTCTGCTTATCGGATGTCCGTCAGAACTTCTACAGCGGCAACTCCTTTCTCATTGGTTTATGGGATGGAGGCAGTTCTACCTATTGAAGTGGAAATACCTTCTCTTCGAGTTTTTTCAGAAATAAAGTTGGACGAAGCTGAATGGATCCAGGCTCGATATGATCAGTTGAACTTAATTGACGAAAAGAGGCTGAGGACTATTCGTCACGGTCAGATGTACCAAAAACGAATGATGCGAGCCTATGATAAAAAAGTTCACCCAAGAGAGTTTCATGAGGGGGACCTTGTACTGAAAAACATCCTTCCGATACAAAAAGATTTCAGAGAAAAATGGATGCCGAATTGGGAAGGACCATATGTGGTGAAGAAAGCTTTCTCTGAAGGTGCACTAATTCTAACCGAAATGGATGGAAAAGCTTACCCAATCCTGTGAACTCGGATTCAGTCAAAAAGTATTTTGCTTAAAAAGGAGAAGAGTTCAAGGTAAACCCACAAAGGGCGCTTTGGTACTTAAAAAAAAAAAGGGAGAGGCCAAGGCGAAAACCTGTAAATGACGTCTTGAGACCAAAGGAGTTTTGAGTTGAAAACCCGAAAAGGGCGGCTCAAATTCTGAACGGGCATGCAATGATCTTGCTATACTTGAATCAACAAGAAATGAAGTATGTTACATATCGGGGCATCAACAAAGTACTTTGGGTCTTCTAAACACATGTTAAGTTCAAACCAGTCTTCACGGAGTTTATATATAGAAGCCCAATCTACGATATCTAGGGCATCTGATATTTGTCCTATTCATTTTACTATCTTTGGATTCTACTACGATATCTAGGGCATCTGATATTTGTCCTATTCATTTTACTATCTTTGGATTCTTTTCTTCTCAAAGATATGTTCCCAGTTAATTTCCTTTGTATTTTTTATAATTCATTTAGCTCTCCTTGAAATCAATTTATTTGTTACCTATTATTCATAAGCATGTTGCATTGAAATAATGATTGATGAAATAATAATTTCACAAAAAAAAACCACATATTACTTTGGAAATTTCTAGATAAAACAAGAAACCGAAACAAGACAATTGTTTAAAATTTCCATGTACATCGATTGGAAATATTTGAGAAATAAGAGTCTTGATGGAGACTATTTCTCTGAATTCTTTGTCCAATTGGTAATTAGACAGAATAATGAGTTGTCGTGACAAAAGTAAACAATGTCATTGAGTTATTCGGAAAATGGTATGACAGACCAATTTGACGGGAAAAGATTCAAAAACCCTAAATTGTGGTGGAATAAATTGAAGTTGAAACAAGTCCTGTATCCTTAAATTGCAGTAAGGACGGACAGAAAAAGTTTCGATTCCTGGGGAGATGGTTTGAAAGTGGTATAAGCCTTGTGTCCCCAAGGTTCAAAAGGAATGGGCCCTAAAATTTCCATGGGGCAAATTATTTGAGCAAGAAAATGATACTTCAAGGGGAACGAAGATTAAACTTTGACAAATAAATGAGTGATAACACCTTGAGTAGGAATCATACTCATATCATTTTTGCATTCACATATCATAGCATGTCTGAATAGGAGCATTTGACTCATTTCGATCACGGCATCCTAATCATTCGGTATAAGCATATACCCATTCTACAGGTCATAGGACGATGTAGTAGGGTAAATAGTCACTTTTAGCCTTGTCTCCCTGAAGTTGCAGCGGAGTAGACTGAAGACAACAGATCTTATCTTCCTGAAGTTGCAGAAAGAAGATCGAAGACGTTAGCTTTAGCTCTCTGAGTTTGCAGTAGAGCAAGCTAAAAGACAGTAGATCTGGCATTCCTGAAGTTGCAGTGAATCAGATCAAAGATTTTAGTCTTGTCTCCCTGAAGTTACAGCGGAGTAGACTGGAGACAACAGATCTTACCTTCCTGAAGTTGCAGAAAGAAGATCAAAGGCATCAACTTGACCTCCCTGAAGTTGCAGGGGAGCAAACTAAAGAAATCAGATCTGGCATTCCTGAAGTTGAAGTGAATTAGATCGAAGACATTAGTCTCGTCTCCCTGAAGTTGCAGTGGGGCAGACTGAAGATAGCAGATCTGATTTTCCTGAAGATTTTAGGAAGTGGATCGAAGATACTAGTTTGGCATCCCCGAAGTTGCCGCGGAGCAGACTGAAGATAGCAAATCTTGTCTTCCTGAAATTGTAGTGAAGCAGATTGAAGATATAGCCATTTGACATGACGGGGAAAAATGGGTCCTTTTATCGTCTTTGCTCTATTCTCGTTACACGACAATGAGCAAATAGGGGCAGCTGTAGTAGCCCATTATTGCCGGAGCCCGTGTAAATAAAACAAAATAATAAAACCCAAAAAAATAAAACCCAAAAGTCCAAATTACAGTCCATTTACAAGCCCGAACTACAATTAGCCTAAAACACTAAAACAAATAACCCAAAATAAACTACATGTGGCCCATTACACCCTCAGACCTAAAAAAATTGAGCCAAACTAAAGTACAAAATCCGAACGGCCCAATTGCCCAAATTCGTTTCCAGAAATTGGAAACCCCAAACCCTAGGGTTTCCCTCACGCCGTAAGCCTTAATCAGCCCCTTGTCCAGCTGCAATCAGCGTAGATAGTGCTCCACATCGCCTCCGTGTTTCTCGTCATTCGCATGCAGAAAAGGAAAGAAAGGAGCAGCAAACATGGCAAAACGGGACAAAATCTTTGTATTCCTTTTTTTTATTTTTTATTTTGGGGGCTATAAAAGCCCTACAATAATCTGTAATATGGACACAGAGACAAACAGATATACACTAGGCAACGGAAAAATACAGAAATAAAAAAAACCAAATCTTCAAAATACAGAAGGTGATTTTCGACAATATTATGCTGCTTATATATATATATATTTTTCTTCGTTTTATTTTTTATTATAAATAGAGAAAAGGATTTTACCATTTTAACTGGCGTTGAAAACGAAGGTTTTTGACCTTCCGGCCGCTGTGTGCTGCGGCGCGTGTGGAGGAGCCTAAATCGGAGTCCTGGCCGAAGGCCAAAGGACAGAGAAAGTTTTTGAACTCAATTGGATTTTTTATTTTTTTTTGAAGTGGTTCTAAATGATTTTTGAAAATAAAGATTTAGCTTTTATAAGGCCATCATACGACGTCGTTTTAGGATTAGCTATTGACTCCCAAAACGACGTCGTTTTAAGGCTAGATCCGCGCGTTGACCCGAAAACTCGGGGAGGATCCGCGTGTTTTTATAAAAAGGGCAATTTGCCATTTTAGTCCATCTGCAATTTTATTAGTTTTAATTTCGTCCAATTCAAACACTTCTGTTATTTTTCAAATTAGCCCTGAAAGTTTGTTTCTGTTTCAATTGGGTCCCTCGAGCTATTTAAAGGCCGATAACAGAACGACGCTGTTTAGGAGATAGGGCATAATTACCCAATAGGTCCCTACAGTTTGGCGCGCGCTTCAATATCACCCTTTTTAACAATTTTACCTTAGTTTTTTATTTATTTTACTTTAATCCCTATCTCTTTTTTTATTTCTATTTTATTTATTTTTAAATTGTTTTAATATTATATCTAATTATTTTTATTAAATTTTTTTATTATTTTAAACTTTAAAATTTGTATAATATATGTTACTTAAATTGATTTATTAATAATAAAAAGTTTTATGTATTGTTTTTTTAAATACATATTATATTTTTATGTATTAAATTACTACTATTTATTATTCATAATTAGGTTATTTTATTAAATTCAATATTATTCATATATCATATATTATTTTAAAATATGTTTTTTATTTTTTTGTATATTATATTATTATATTATTATATAGCATTTAAGTCATTTTACTCTTAGTATTGTATAAAATTTTGTATATCATATAATATTTTTTATATTTTTTATTTTTAAATATATAGTTTTTATGCATATATGTATTAAATTATTGTATTATAAACATGTTTTTTATTTAAAGTTATAAATTATTTAAGTATTTTATTTACCTTTTCAAGAATATATATACTATTTTTTTAGATTTTGCTATATCATTTTATAATTTTTATATTTATTTATTATTTGATATATGTTGCCCATTTTACATTGATTTATCTTACGCTTAATCTTGCATGTAAAATTCATATTTACTTAGGAGTTTTTTTTTTTTGTATCTTTCGTTATTTCCTGCTTCGTATCTTATGTTTATTTATATTTGTTTATCCATGTTTTTATTTGTTTATGATTTTAGGTTTGCTTTAGTATAGATATTTTATTATTATATCATTTGTTTTTTTGATTGCTTATATTAGTATCAATTGTTAATATAACTTGTAATGATGATAAATTGCTATATGGAATTGATGTTTTATAATGCATTGATACAATATTTTATTCAAATCATTTTTATAAGAAATATATTTTGCAAAATTGCGTATTTTATTAAAAAATATGGTGATACTTAATATTTGGGGGCTTTGAGAAAGATTGTGCCCTAACTCACTGGGTTTCGATTTTTCTCGTTGAATTTAAGATATTAAGTATCCCTTTTCTTTTAAAATTAAAATCTATAAACTTCAAATCAAAACTTATTCTCGGGAATTCAAAACGTTGTATCCTAACTTATTAGATATGATGTTTTGTGTCTCGAGGTAAGAACTTTCTACAAATAAAGGCGAGCCTAGTTTTGAAGTCATGAGATGTTGAATCCTAACTTATTGGGTATAGCATTTTATTTCTTTGAGATAAGTAAGTCTTGATTTTCTTTCAAATAAAATGATCATATTTTAAATTTTTCAAAATTTCGACACTAGGACATGAGATTATCAATTAGGTACCAAATTTTGGGTGTTACGAGGGTGCTAACCCTTCCTCGTACGTAACCGACTCCCGAACCCGTTTTCTTGTATTTCGTGGACCAAAATCAATGTTTTGAAATAAAATTTTTTATAAGGTGATCCAATCACACTTAAGTAAAAAAGGATTGGCGGCGACTCCCGTTTTTTTTTTTTTAAAGTCAACCCCAGTTTTTTAAATTAATTTAAAAATAGTTTTGACAGTAAATTCAGGGTAAGTTTTTCTATTTGATTATGAATACATGTATATGCGTGAATTACTTGGTGTTTTTATCCATGCCAAAATTATGAGTACATGTGCTTGTTAATTATTTGGCTTTAAACCATTACGTTATTTCTATTTGGTTTTGATATATATGGTTTTGGAGAAAAAAAAACAGTTAAAAATTAAGGTTTTCGATTTTTTTATTGCATTATTAAGACAACCTTATTTTTTGTTATTTCAGAGTTTATAAAGCAATAAAAAAATAGTTTTGACATTTGACTATTGGGGAAATTTTATTGAATATTGGTATGTTTACATATTTTAAAATAACTTAATTGAAGTAATAAGTCACCAAAGTGATTTTTTTTGTATAAATTATTTTGTTTTAAAATATAAAAGGTTGTGTGCATGTAACTTAAGTTATGTTAATATTGATCAGCCCAAATGAAGGTTAATAATATTACATGTGCAATTACAGTAATAAACATGTGACAATTATTTGGTTTTACATGTGAGCAATAAATTGGCCCAAAAGAAGATTTATGGTTCGACATGTTCTTATTGTCAATGTTTGATTATTACATCAATATATCACTTACAAGTTAATATTTTGTCCAAAGATAAAATATTAATGGAGTGTCCGATATCTTGAGATGAGGTTTACCTTTATTCAAATTATTTTGGTTTAAATTTGAAGTCTTATGTGAGGTTATTTATGGTTTATGATTTATTCATCTATTATTATATTTGTCAGCATCATTGTATGTTGTTTTGGGATAAATATATATACATATATATACTATTATCTTTTAATTTGATTGAAAGATGAAATTAAAAGAGATATTTTGAAACAAATAAATTCATATTTTGGCTTTTAATTAAGAATGTCTAATATTTTAAATAGATTAGTTGAAACAAACTGCCACCAAAGTGACCTCTTTTGTGTAGACTAGTTTATTTGAAATATATGATTATATGTTTTTGTGATTCATGCGTTTATTAATTGACCTAAAGGTAAGTTAATATTTGGCAGAATTTCAACGACATCTGTGGTGATAAATGTGTGACAATTATAAGGTATTTTATGTGAGCAATAAGTTAGTCCAAAGATTAATTAACTGTTTGACATAATTTATTGTCAATGTTTGATTGCTACAACAAGAGTACCGCTTACTGCTAATATTACTGTCCAAAGACTTGATATTAATGTTGTGTTTGGTATCTTGAGATGAGATTAGCCATTATCCTGAATTTATTGTTTACTTATGAATATTGATGTGAGCTTATTTTTATTTATTTTTGTTCTATATTCAGCTAATTCATATTCTACTGCCACAATATCTGCTAATATAAATTCTATACTCATGCTTAATGGGACTAAATGAATGGAAAAGACACTTATTTATAGTGCTTGGCTGTATGAACATAGACCTTGTACTAAGGGAAGAACTACTTGCACCTCTCACTGTGGAAAGCACCCCTTATATTAAAAGGGATTTTGAGAGGTGGGATCGTTCAAATTCCAAAAGTCTAATGATCATAAGGCACAACATTTCAGAAGCCTTTAGGGCATAGAATCTGCAAAGATTATTCAGGCCAAGGTTTCCTTGACGAAATTAAGAAACGTTTTGCTAAAAACGATAAGGTTGAAATGACATCACTTCTGACTTATTTGATGTCTATAAAGTTAAGGCTTAAGGAAATTCTGAGCGATCTAAGGGCTATGAGTTTTATAATCCCATAATAAGGAATATTTTTGAGACGGGAACTGCAACATTTTTTGAGAATGTTGAGTTTGGGGGGAGAAATAAGGTTAGAGACATTGCTTTTGAGGAGGAATTACATTCTAACTCAGTTCCTACTATCACTTTTGACGATGTTCAAGTTCTTATACCTATCATTGATCAAGAAGTGAATCCAGAACCTCTGCAAGACAATGTTGAACAACTCCCAATTCAAAATGAGATAATTGTTCCAGAAGAACAAACTCAACAACCTGAAGAACAAGTGTCATTAAGGAGGTCCACAAGAGAAAGGAGAAATGCTATTCCAGATGATTATGTTGTATTTCTCCAAGAACATGAGGATGATAATGGAATGATGGAAGATGATCTAATCAACTTTCAACAGGCCATAAAAAGTTTTAATTCTTAAAAGTGGACTGATGCAATAAAAGATGAGTATAAGTTTATGTGAGACAATAAAGTTTGGGAACTTGTCCCATCACCTGAAGGTGCAAAACCAATTGGTTGTAAATGGATATTTAAAACCAAGAGGGATGAAAATGGCAATATGGAGAGGTATAAGGTGCGTCTTGTAACTAAAGGATATACTCAGAAAAAATGTGTTAATTTTACAGAGACTTTCTCTCTAGTTTCATCGAAAGACTCCTTTAGGATAATCATGGCGCTTGTTGCTCATTTTGATTTTGAGTTACATCAGATGGATGTTAAGACTGCGTTTCTTAATGGCGACATTGAAGAAACAATTTATATGGTGCAACCAGAAAATTTTGAGTCAGAAGACTCAAAGAATATGGTTTGCAAATTGACAAAATCCATCTATGGACTCAAACAAGCTTCCCGTCAATTGTACCATAAGTTTTATCAAATAATTGTTTCGTTTGGTTTTGAGATGAATATTGTTGATGATTGTGTGTATCACAAATTCAATGGGAGTAAGTACATATTTCTGGTTTTCTATGTTAACGACATACTGCTTGTTAATAATAAGTATAGCCTCAATCAATACCCTAAGAATGATTTTGAAATTACAAAAATGCATTAGATTTTTTACATTTTAGCAGTGGAAAGTCTAATGTACATTCAGGTTTGTATACATTGGAATATTGTGTACACTATTGGGATGTTAGGCAAATATTTTAAGCAACCCTGATTTGGACCATTGGATAACATCTAAGAAGGTTATAAGGTATTTTTAGAAAACAAAAGATTACATGCTCACATATCAGAGGTCTAATCAGTTAGAGATCATCAAGTATATAGACTCTGATTTTGATGGAATATGGATATAAGATTTTTTCACTTAGGTGCAAATTGTGAAAACAAATTGCAATCTTTTATTCCAATAGCAACAGGAGCACATCAAAGTAAAAACATATAGACTTTAAGTTCCTGGTTGTTAAAGTAAAAGTTCAGAGTGGTTAGGTGCTTATAAAGCATATTAGGACAAACTCCATGATTGTGGATCCGCTTACTAAGGAATTACACCTAAGGTTTTATAAGAGCACATTGCTCATATGGGTGTAATGTCATTTAAAGGATATTTGGTTTTAGTGGGAGTTTGTATTTTTAAATGCTTTTATGTTATAAACACATTTTCAGTTATTTCAGTTTAAAGATATTAAGTTTATTTTCTGCAGAAATAAAGTTTATTTGGTTTATTCACACTCTGATTTTGGTAAGGTTTGATCTCACTAAGGAGGACCAGTTGGAAATAGACATGTTTAGATCATATTGCATGTAATTTCCATGCTACACATCCATACTTGATCTATGTCATTTGGTTGTGCTAATATACGTGATCATGGATAGATTTAGTTACGATATATGTAACAAAAGTCACATCGGTTCTATGTTAACATAATTAATGGAGGAGATTGTTCGGAATACCTTTTGATATGATAGTAAAATTTTGAGCTCATAAGGTTATATAATGACATGTAATTATAAAGTAATTAGTATATATATGTGGTCCAAGTGGGAGATTGTTGGAAAATTTGGACATCACATATATAATAAGGATAATTACATGTTATTATTTATTATCATGATAGGTTAGCCCAAATTAAAAGTGATCTAATTTGGTTAGAATTTTATTGGGCTTTGATTATTAAATAAAGTATGGGTCAAATATGTGTAGATACTCTAGTAATTGAGTTCTAATCAAATTCTAATTAAGGTTATAAATATTAGGGTTATGGTCCCCAAATTATACACAAGATATCTTTTTCTAATATCCCATCATCAGAAATGAGAGAGCATGTATTCTCTGAATTTCTTGTGTGTTAATTTGGAAGATGAATCCCCAAGATTCGGTAAAACTTCAAGGAATTCATGGAATCAGGTACGCTTCCGCAATTAGTTTTATTCTTCATTTATTCTTGATGATTTGACATGATAGATCCTGGTTTATTCAGTTTTATTTTAAATTTATTTTACAAATCTAACAATCGATCCTTAACAGTTAATTAGTTGAGCTGCCTATAGTCAACACACAGCCTCCAACTGCCATATTTCTTTTTGACCATTACTACAGGAGAAGCAAAAGGACTGTTACTGTCACGAATTATTCTAGCTTGCAACACCTCTTGTACCAGCTTTTCTATTTCGATCTTCTGAACAACAGGATATCTATAGGGTCTTACTTTAACAACTTTAGTTTCATCAAGTAATGGAATTCTATGGTCATGTAGCCGTGGAGGAGGTAGACCAACAGGGGTGCGAAAAACATCCTCAAATTCTTCCAAAAGAATTTGCAATTCAACTGCCAACTGAACTGGCTGCAATGTAATATTAGTCTGATCACCAGAAGCTAAGAGCATAGGAAATGGACAATTGCCGACCAAGCTAAAGCATTTGGAAAATTGATTGCTAGGAACCAATTGGATAGAACCAGGTACTATGCCACGCAAGTTACAATCTTGTCCCATATACTGAAATTACATAGTTAAGTAGGAAAAATACCACACGATTGGTCCCAAAGACAGCAACCATTGAATACCAAGTACCAAATCAAACCCTTTTACTGCCAAAAGTAAAAAACCAGTAGAAAACTGGTAACCTTGTGCTTCCCAAGAGACCGCCTTACATAAGCCTTGAGTGGACAGTCGGACTCCATTTGCTACCATAACTTTCACAGAACAGCCTAATTCTACTGTTAACTACAGTCGTTTAGCCATTTTGTAATCTAAAAAATTATGTGTGCTACCCGGATCAACCAGCACAACCACCTCAGTGCGATCTATGACAGCTGAAAACCTCATGGTGTCATGACCCTGGAACCTTTAAAGGGCATGTAGCGATAACACCGAACTACCAGGAGCCTGATCTACCAAGTCCAATTGTTCAGAGTAATCCTGCAGATCTTCAGAAGTTGGACCATTCAAGTTAGAACCTTCCCAAATGGGCTCAATAACGAGCTGGAACACTTGAGATTTAGAGCATTTATGACCTGGGGAGTACTTTGAGCCACACCAAAAACAAAGACCCTTCCTCCTCCGATCTTCCAATTCGGTTTGAGACAAGGATTTAGATGGTACTCTCTGACCCACATTACCATGCACTGACCCACCTAAAGTTGTAGAATGTCCCATTCCTTGTGATGCTCTCGGATTAGGGAACAAAAGCCTTGAAGAACCAACTCCATTACCAGCAACAAATCTTTTTTTCACTGGCCCCAACACAATATTCTCAACTTGTCTAGCTAGTTTGTAACATCCTGAATTTTTGGGCCTATGCGTTTAATGGGTGAATATGTTTAATATGTTAATTTAAGTAATAGAGGTCCAAATTGGGCTCAGAATTAGGCAAAGGCCTTGGTTAAATTATTAGATTGGGCATTATAGAGTTAAAAGAGTGGTAATTATGTTTAAAATACCAACGTGGGCTTGTGGCCCAACAAAAGGTGGCACTGTAAGGGAATTAGAAGGTGACGCAACACACAAGGAGTTAGGGGCCCAAAATTTAGGTTTAATGAAGCCCAAATCTTTTAATTTAAGTGAGTTAAATTTCGGCATTAAGACTTGATGAGGTGGACGGCTACAAGGCTTAAAAATAGGAAAATATATTTGGATTTTATAATTGATAATATAGAAGATAAAAAAGAGAAAAGATAGGAGCCTATCTACAAGGAGAGTGATGGCCGAAAATCCACCACTGAGAGGAGTAAAGAAATCGGCTATTATATGGCAAAGGGGTGCCGAATTTTCCTTTTATTTAGCTTGAATTTTAGTTAATTAGGAAGGGCATTTTCAGTTTTATACAGGAGGTGCTGAAAATCCTATAAATAGGGGGGATAGCTCCTTGATTCTGACACTTAAAACCCTAATTCTCTCATCAGTCCTTGTGCCGAAAATCCCTAGCCTCTTCATCTCCAATTTCTCTTCTTCAATTTCTTCAAAAGTCGAAACCTTTTCTCCATTCTTCTTTCCCTTGTGTCGATTTCTCTAAAAAGCCGAAATCTCTATAGTTTTTCTTTATTCATCCTATTTGTGAGTTAAATCTATTCTTCCGGCATTTAAAATCTATTACTTTGGCATTACCGAATCCTCTTTCTAGTGCTAGTCGAAATCCCTGTGTTAAGGTAAGTGTCGACTTCTGCTAGTTTCTCATATTCTATTCCGATTTTTGAAAGGCAAAAGCTGAAAAAGCTAATAGACTAATGGTTCTATGTTGGGGGGCATTTCGATATTTGAAGGAAACTTGGTTGACTAGATCTAAAAATCGAAAATCATTAGTCTCCAATTTCGGGATTTTAAGGTAAAAAGATTTCCCTAGATTTTTATTAGATTTGTTCATTGGATACAAGATCTTAACTGTATAATGAGGTTTAACGATTAAATATTGTGATAGTAGCTCTGATAAGGATTTGTGATGGAATTAAATATGGATCAGGCAAAGGAGAGAATCCCTAAGTTTAAAAAAAACAAGCGGTGTTAGCAGTTCGGGATTGGCCAGTAGGTTATGGACCGGCATCCGAACAAAATCTTAGACAAATAGCAGTTTTAGCAGCTTCTGATAGTATCGACATAGAGAGTATCGTCCTAACGGTAACCAGGTGTGTATCACTTTCACACCATTTAGATTGCCTGTTAAAATATGTTTATTAATATGTTATATTCTGATAAATGCCGAAATCCCGGCATAATGATTGAAAACCAAGGAGGGTAAAAGCGAATCACCAGGTTAATGATCTCTGTCATTCCTAAGTGAATGTTCCTGTTAAGATGACATATGTGATATATTGAAAGGGGAAGTGTTCTGTTGTAGCGGCTTCTGCCATGACCTGTTCTGGTGGCTAATGCCATTTCAGCCTGGTGACTCTGTCACAACTCTGTTTCTGGTGGCTTTTGCCATTTCAGCCTGGTGACTCTGTCACAACTCTGACGATGAGCAGCATGACTGCTATCAATGGCGTGTAGCGGCGTGGGTTGATTGTAGAAATCCCTAATGGTGTGACTGGCAGGTAAGGGTGGCGTGTAGCGGATGGAAACCTAGGACTTGGGTTGGGCTTTGCATAATTTCTTTTATATTATATTCTATTATATATTCTGTGGGGCTAAGGCCTAAAATTTAATGGTGCACGAGGGTTGCACACTGAGTCTCGCGACTCATTCTTTTATTTTAACAATTTCAGGTGACACTTAGCGTGTCGGACCTGGCTAGAGAGGAGAGCAAGGTGGCCATGTAAAAGAACATTTGGATTCAGCAAAAAGACTTTAGTTTATTATTTTATATTTTTATTTAATGGGTTTAAAATCTCGTTGTAATAAGGCCATGGACCACTAGCTTTATTTTTATTCCTGATTTATTTTGGGCTTTTATTATTGTTAGACGTTTAAATTTTTCCTTTAATTAAGTTAAGGCAGGTAATAAATTCAGTTTTTTTTTTACTAACCAAGGCATTTTATGAAATTTACATCTTATATGAATTATTAAATTATTAAGTTTTTTTTCGGTATTAATATTTAAACCTGAAAAATATTTCCCGAAATTGCGACATCTTTTATAAAATCTTTTTAGTGACATCCCAGATCCGGCTGTAGTGTTTGGGCCGGGTTTGGGGTGTTACAAAGTTTATAACCCTCCACCAACGATTAAGGCGTAAACAATCTGAGATACTGTCCTATCTCCGGCTTCAAATTACTTATAAAAATACTCAAAGCATAAGACTCAGGTAGGTTCAATTGGTTAAGCAAACTCAGGAATCCATCGTGAAACTGGTCAACGGACCCTTGTTGTTTAAGAGTCACTAATTCTGTCATAGGATCAAGGAAAGAATCAGATCCAAAACGTTCCTTCATTCCCCTAGCATACATGTCCCATGTCAAATGATACAGTCCACAATACCTATGTACAAAGAAATGATGCCGATCTAAAGCCTTCCCTTCTAAATGCAACATAACCACTCTAACCTTAGCCTGCTCATTTACTCCTGCAGCCTCAAATTATTGTTCCAACTTAGACCACAAGCCTCTGAAATTTTCGCCATCAAAATGTGGACAATCCATTCGAAAAGAGGAGTTACCAACATCTATAGTACCACCTCTAGAGGACAAACTCGAATGCCCTAACTCGGATATAGGTGACACTAGGAGGTGTTCCTTTGCTGGAAACCCCGGATGAGATCCTAAAATCCCTTTCCCTTTACCCGTCATTACTCCAGTAGTCGTAACCGAAGGACTTTGTCCGAAATATTGTTCAAACAAAAAGTGAAGCTCAGATCAAAGTTCAGATCTTACCTCCGAACGAACATCTGATTTAATTCCTTCCTGAAAATCTGTAATAGCTCGATTTTGACCCTAATCGGAATAGTGGTTTCGGGACCACAAATTCGAGTCAGTAAAATATTTTAATATTATTTTCTGTGTCCATGATGTGTGATTAAGCATGTGTGAAATTTCTGTGAATTAATTTGTCTGTTAGTATGCTTAATTTGAACAAAGGACTAAATCGCGTAAATCTTAAAAGTGGCTTTCTATTTTATTAATGGCTAAATTGAGATGTCTTCTTATTAGGAAGACCTTATGTGGCAACTTAGCCACTATTTTAGATAGTGGACCACAATAAGTAATGGATATGTATATATATGTTTTATATATATTAAACCCATTTTTTTATAGGATAGTGCGGCAACATGGTTATAATATATAGTTTTTATGTATATTAATATTATTATATTATACCATTGAAATTGGCATGGATAGTTAGTGGGTGGAAATAATGTTATAATAAGTAAAGTTATAATATAAGTAATAATATGTATATATATTATATCATAGATTAAAAAAAAAAAAGAGAGAACAACCATGCATGTTCTTTGTTTTTGCCGAAACTAAAGAACATAAGAAAGAAAAGAAAGCTTAAAGAGTTCGGCAACTTATTAAGCTCAATCAAGGTATGTAATCAGCTCGGTTTTTGATAATTTTTACGTTTTTGAGATTGTTGCTTCGAATATTATCCGACCCATACTAGAAATTCTGATTTTGATGCATATTTTGAGTTAGGCCATCGATGAATATTTGTGTTTTGTAATGTTTGAGGATAAAATATTAAAGATATGTTTTAGATTAACAAGTTTTGTATTGGAGTTTTTGATGATTTTGAGTAATTAGAACTAAATTGCAAAAATAATAAATTGAAGGGCTAAAAGGCAAAATAAATTAAATATATGGATTAGCATGAGCATAAGGAAGATTCGGCCTAACTATAATGTGGTGAGATTTTGTGTATTTTGTATTTTGTGCAATTAGGACCAATTTGTAAAAGTATGAAATATAAGGGGTAAAATGGTAATTTTCCCATTTATGTGTTGTTGGGCTAAATTAAATGAAATAGTGTTTGAATGAGTTTAATTTGGAATTAATTAGATCAAGAATAAAAGGAAACGAAATTGGATCGGGGAAAAGCAAAGTTAAACGAATAGCCGGGAAGTTTAATCCGTCAATTTCCGAGGTAAGTCTTTAAGTGATTAAACATTGTAAATTATATATTTTAATTATTAATATGCTGATTTGGAAATTGGAAAATTAGTATTGAGTTAGCCGAATGTGATTAATTATAAAATTAATATGTTTAAGTTTGGTTTGATTGAGTTCTAATATTTGAAAGTTCGAACAAAGATTATGAAGTACAAGAAAAGTTCGATATATGAATTGGTTGCGAGACAACTTTAAAAATATGATATTCGGGCTTTAAGCCTAGCAAGCTTTGTGCCATTGAGAAATATCGGGCTTTATGCCTAGCAGGCTTTGTGCCGGTGAGAAATATCGGCTTTATGCCTAGCAGGCTTTATGCTGGTGAATTATATTATAAGTGTATGCTTAAAAAGATTCTTGCTGATGTGGAATTTAAATTCGGTAAATGAACTCAATGTTCAGGTATGTGTAAGCTTATTGGTTGTTTGAGATAAGGTAAATTAGTAACTTGATATTTGTTACTAATTATATGTGATACAATTGAAGATTTTATGTGTGAATTTTAGTAAGTTAAATGTCACATTGCCAAATATGTGTATGGACTTGGTATAATTTGGTTGAATGTGAGGTTGCTCGGAGGTTGGATTTAATTGCATGAATTGGATATTTATATGTTAATGATGCAAATGGATATGATGGATACTAAACTAGGATATGAATATATCTAAAGGAAAGGTTAGTTACATGAAAATGTCTTGGCCGAATATGATATAGACTTGGATAGAAAATAATAAAGTTATATCTATGTGCATATGTTTATATGTGAAGTTGTGGATTAGATCTTGTATATGTATGCGTACATTCGAATGAATGACAGGTTATGAAAGGCACTGAGTGTGCGAGCTTATAACCGAGCACTAAGCGTGTGAAATCGATTACAAGGCACTATGTGTGCGAATTTTCAAAGTAACGGCACTAAGTGTGCGATACGTTACGGAGTCTTGGCACTAAATGTGTGAAATCGGTTACAAGGCACTATGTGTGCGAATTTTCAAAGTAACGGCACTAAGTGTGCGATACGTTACGGAATATTGTCAATAAGTGTGCGAAACGTTAAAGTAACGGCACTATGTGTGCGATACGTTACTAAATTCTTGTAACAGATATACAGGTTTGATGCTTTTTAATAGACTCGTATTATTAATGTTGATAAGGATAATAAAATGTTCGAGTATACAATCATATGTTATGCTCGGGTGGTTAGGGTTGGAAAGGTAAATGACCCAAAAGGTATGTATTAATTATAACAACTTGTGATTGATGGTGGCTTGAAATGTAAGTCGGAATTTGGTAAGTAAAATAGGCATATGTTGTTATTTTATCATGTGAAGGTGATTTATGGATATATACATATTTATACATGCATATAATGTTGTTATGAAGTCTATTTAGTATGTTTGATTATTGGCAAGGAAGTTGTAAATGAAATAATTTATTTAATCATGCTAAAGCGTATATGTGAGTTAAAATGCTTAAAACTTGCTAAGCTTAAATAGCTTACTTTGTGTTTCCTTGTCGATTTTCTGTTTTATAGATTTTGGATTAGATTCTGAGCTCGAATCGTCAACAGGACTATCACACTATTGACACTTATTTTGGTATTTTGGTTATGTTAATTACGAATATATGGCATGTATAGATTAGAAAAAGGGTAGATATGAATTGAGTATCTATGTATATAAGTAATAGCCATGCGAAAATGGCTTGTCCATCTTGTTAATCTTGAAATTTATATTTTGGCTTGATGATTATGTTTGATTTGGTTTTGGTATATATATAAGTTTGGTTAGAGTTTAAATGAAATGGAGTAAAGATGTTATAAATTAGTTAACCATATTTTGCAATGAAACAGTTTTTAGTTAGCAGCAGTGACGTGATTTTGAAAAATCACCAAAAATAGGAGAAATGAAATTAGAAGGTGAATAAGATATAGAATTAAAGCTTATTGTGCCTTTTTTTATATGAAAGAAAGAGAGTAGGCAAAGGAATTTTATATTATGAGATATTTAAGTTTTAGTGAGACTGGTTCTGAATGACTTCGTGATCCTCTGTTCTGTATTGGAAAAATTATTAAAAATTGTATAAAAATAATCATGGAGCATAGTTTATATTATTAGAATCCTTAATGAGTCTATTTTTTTATTGGAAGAAATGAGAACATTATTTGAATTTTGTACAATGAGATAATTGAGTTTTTGTAAAGATAGGTCAGAACCATTAAATAGTGAAATAGGGGAAACTTTAATGAATAAACTGTACTAATTGGCTAAATGAAAAATTCTAGAAAAAATTATAATAAGAAGATATATGAGTTTAGTTTCAAGAAAAATTTACGAATCTCAATTTCGAGTTTCGTAACTCAAGTTATAGTCAATTTAGTCAACATGACACAGATGGACAATTTAAATTTTTATGCCCCGAATTAGTAGTTAAGTCTAGTAAGGCCTTACGCTCGACTCAGGTAACGGTATCAGGTAAGGGGTGTTACAAAATCCTTTAACCGGGCATCAGTTCTTGCATCTAGCTGAGTGAACTCAACTTGGAACTGAGTGAGCTCTCTCTGCATCAAACCAAATTCCTTCTGCAACCTTGTCGTCACTCCCTCGTCGGCCATGAGGATCGGAATAGCTCTGATACCTTTGTGACGAAACAAACCTGGAACCCGAGAAAAGTAGAAAAAGAGAATAGAAGAATGCGAGAGAAGAAGATAGAAGAAGGTCTAGAATTCTGATTCAAAAATTGCATAACTGTTTTCTTCTGCTCAATACAGGTATATAGAGTAATAACCAATAACAGTCATTAATTGACTAAACGCATCGTTTCAACAAAAACACTAAAACGCAGCATATACTAAAATGACAATGAAACACGATCAAAACACATCATTTTGGCTTGCAAGGCACCAACGTGCATGGCAACAGATTTATTACGTAACAGCAATTGAGGCTATATCAGATTTCAGTAACTCTACATCCTGTGCGGTTTTCGAGTTCGACATCTTTGCTTTTGCATTTACGGCTTCTAACAGTGAAAAGATAATCTAAGATATAAAAGGGTTTAGGGTTTAAAACAATGGAGAAGATGGAAAATCAATTAAAGACTTGTTCTCGGGCGGGTCAGGTTGCGGGTTTAAATATTGCAATTGTATTATTAGTAATATGCAACCGCTAACAATGTATTTATTGAGTTTGTCACGAATTTTTATAGATGTGTTGGATTCAGCCCTAAAAATGGTACAATTTAATAAAAAATGTCTGTAAAAATAATAAAAAAATTAATAACAAATATATAATATATAAATAATAACAGTAAAATAATAGCAACATAATAGTGAGATGGTAGTAAAATAGTGAAAAAACAACAAGAAAAAATAAAAGAAAAAATAGTAATTTTTTGCATAATCGGCTCGGGCCGGGCTAACACCGAAAAAGGCTTACGAAAGTCTCGGCCCATTTTCTGAACGAGCCTTATTTTTTTACCCAAACTCATTTTTCAAGCCTATATTTTTACTCAAACCCTCTCACTTTTCGAACGGGCCTTCAAGACGAGATGGGTAACCTGGTCCATGGATAGGTCTATTACTCGATATTTGATATTTAATTGAATTAAGTTATAAATAGAATTTTAACTGAATTAGGTTTATTAATCAATTGAAATTATATATATATATACACAAGTAAACCTTTAATTGAGTGGGATTTGATATTTAATTGAATTAAGTTATAAATAGAATTTTAATTGATTTGGGTTTATTAATCAATTGAAATTAGAATATATATATATTTACATAAATATAAATTTAATTGAATTGGGTTTATTAATCAATTGGAATTAGAATATATATATTCATTTTTCAAGCCTATATTTTTATTCAAACCCTCTCACTTTTCGAATGGGCCTTCAAGACGAGATGGGTAACCTGGTCCATGGATAGGTCTATTACTCGATATTTGATATTTAATTGAATTAAGTTATAAATAGAATTTTAACTGAATTAGGTTTATTAATCAATTGAAATTATATATATATACGAGTAAACCTTTAATTGAGTGGGATTTGATATTTAATTGAATTAAGTTATAAATAGAATTTTAATTGATTTGGGTTTATTAATCAATTGAAATTAGAATATATATATTTACATAAATATAAATTTAATTGAATTGGGTTTATTAATCAATTGGAATTAGAATATATATATATATATTTACGAGTAAGCTTTTAATTGAGTGGAATTTAATATTTAATTGAATTAAGATATAAATAGAATTTTAATTGAATTGGGCCTTTCTTCGAGTTTTTCATTTCGGCATTATTGGGCTTTGGGTCCTACTTTTTGGAAAATAGGAAGAAACAACGAGGACAGTAGTGTCATTGCACATAACTAGGGTTACTTCGAAACTCTATAAATAACTTCAAAACAGGTGTTCACCCCTCTCACCATTGCCTTTTTGCTTTCTTCTCCATATTTTCCTCAGTGGATAACCCATCCCCCTCCTTTAGGGTTTAGCTGTTAAAAAGAGAAAAACAAAAGTATGGCGACCGCCACTGTCCCCGCCGCCGCAAGGCAGCTTTCTCCTAAAGAAGCCGACATCCAAATGATGTTGGCCGCCGAAGTCCATCTCGGTACCAAAAACTGTGACTTCCAAATGGAGCGTTACGTCTTCAAGCGTCGCAATGACGGTAAATTTTCCCCTTTTTTCCTTTTCCTTTATCAATTTCAATGTTGCTTTTTTTCCTGCAGAAGCTTAAAATTTCCGCTTTATGGATTTGATTTGTTTTCTTATTTGGTGTTATGAGTTTTGATGTTCATTGTTTTATCGGATTAGTATAGTATGTATATTTATAGAGATCTGAGATCTGTTGAATGCGTTGCTTTTAGTATTTTCATGTTCTCAATTCATATGCTAAAATATCTTAAATATTTACAGAATATATCTTACACCTGCAAATTCATTTAGCTTTTCTGATGAAATTTAGCTTGTCAGGTTTCGTACTCCGTAGAATAATATGCACAATTGATTGGAACACGAGGTTATTGATGATAACATAGCTTTTTATTTGGCTTTTGTGTATTTAGACTATTTGTTGCTTATATAAATAGTAATTTGTTCATTATATGCCGGTTTTCCTAGTAGTATTTTTTTGTTATTGATTATACGATGGTTCAGATTAATTGACTTCAGAGAAGGATCTTAATAACACCATGAATTATCTTAATCTATTTGGTTATAAGCTAAAAGTTATGTAAGTATGTTTTAATCTGTTTTTCACGATTGAATTATATATTTTTTGTCATTGATAGGAATCTACATCATCAACCTTGGCAAGACCTGGGAGAAACTTCAACTTGCTGCTCGTGTTATTGTTGCTATCGAGAACCCTCAGGATATCATTGTCCAATCTGCAAGGCCCTATGGTCAGAGAGCTGTACTGAAGTTCGCACAGTACACCGGTTGTCATGCAATTGCTGGAAGGCACACTCCTGGTACCTTCACTAACCAGCTTCAGACATCGTTCAGTGAGCCTCGTCTTCTTATCCTCACAGATCCCAGGACTGACCACCAGGTAATTGTACTATATGGTTGAATTGTGCTGAACTTTATGGTGTTGCAATAAACAATAAGTTAATGAAAATGGTTTTGGATTTAGCTAACACTTGAGTGTATTTATCTTGTAGCCCATCAAGGAAGCAGCTCTTGGAAACATTCCAACCATTGCTTTTTGTGATACCGACTCACCAATGCGATATGTTGACATTGGTATCCCTGCCAATAACAAGGGAAAGCACAGCATTGGTTGCCTTTTCTGGCTGTTAGCTAGGATGGTTCTTCAGATGCGTGGAACAATTGCTCCTGGACAGAAGTGGGATGTCATGGTAAAAGAGAACACCACCATTATGTTGTGATTTTGATGTTTCTGAGATTTGCACATTCTTATGCGTGATTTGTATGTATGCAGGTTGATCTATTCTTCTACAGGGAGCCTGAGGAAGCTAAACAGCAAGAAGAGGAGGAAGCAATCGCTGCTCCTGATTATGGACTCCCTGCTGCTGATTATGGAATGGGTGCTTTAGCAGCTGACCAATGGCCCGCACAAATAGGTGATCAATGGTCTGCTGATATGGTTCAGCCACCTATCTCTGGTGTTCCTGCTGGTAATTGGGGTGATCAAGGCAAGTTGTTAAAGAATTCTTTGTACATATTATTTAATTTACAAGTTGATGATTGTTGCCTTTGCTTAATCAACTTTGGAATTTCAAATGCAGTTGCAGTTGCCGTTACTTCTGATGTGTGGGATGCTGCAGCTGCCCCAGCACAAATCCCTGGTGCTCCCATCGATGTGTCGGCCCCTGCTCCTACTGGCTGGGAATGAGAGGGATTTATTTTGGTTTGCTTTTAAAATATGAGCTATGTCGAACGATGGAATTGTGTGTTCTGGCACGATTTAGTTAAATAGTTTCTTATTATAGACATTATTTAGGGATTTTTGCTATTTTTGTTTTGGAATCAAAAGTGATGAATTTAATTGTTATATGCGGCAATGGTTTCTTGATATCAGAAATATGCTTTGCGTTTCTTCCTACTGCTAAATTAGTCCTCTCGTGGGAGTTTTTTAAAAAATTATACTCATCTGTTTTCTATGTAGAAATAGGTAAGTATATTATTTTGGTCAAATAGAGTTAAATTTAAGTATTTAATGTTTATTGTAATATTGTTTATGTACTTTCGATTATACAAGCCAATGAAATTGAATATTAGTCCCAGTTACGTTCAAACTTGAATATCAGATTCCCCTTTTAAAAGTGTTCTATTTTTTCTCAAATTTTCAAATATGCTTAAATGTCTAGATAAATAGGCGTTAGCTGAATTTTGTTATTTTATTTAATTTTTTACGAAAACTATTCAGTTTGTTGAGTAATTTATCAGAAAATATTTTTTTTTTAAATTTACGGAAAAAGATTTATTCTATTCATTAATTATTTACCGGAAAAGGCCCCAGAATGGGCCATTTCCTCTGTATACCTTGCATCCTCATTAAGAAGATCAGGGCCATGCCTTCCAACGCTGTAGTGTTGGTCTGAATCCAACTCCCATCGTGCTGGTTTACCCTGTTGTGGCTGAAAGTGACCCAAGAACCTGAATAGGATAATGCCAAATTCTAGGAGTGTTATTAAGGTGGGTTAGTGGTACGGGAGAGAGTCCTCATTGCACTGGACCCTCCCTGCTACAAAGCACATTATCAACTGCTCAAAAAATACAGAATTAGGTTTGAATTTTTTCGAATTGAACTCGAGTAGCTTGCAAATATTAATGTTTCATTTACAATCCTATCAACTGATGACGAAAAGATCAAATTTAATTATTATATTACTATTTTTTAACTTTTCCGTGAAAATAAAAGCAATTTTATAAATTTTCAAAGAGGTGATAAAAAAAAAAAAAAAAAAAGAGGGTCAACTCTACGCAATTTATCCTTAAAATTTTAACCTAACCAAACATTAGCGTAAATGGTCTGGTTAAATTTACTTGTTTTCTTTACTGGTTCAGCCACAGTCGCTCACCCGCTCTTACTGTAGCATGCTCGATGAAAATCAGCTCGAGTTTTTTCCTTCTTTATATGAACTCTCAAAACAGATCATTCCTTCATTTCTTTCGGCTTAACGCTTCGATACATGCGAGGCTTCTCTTCTATTTTCTACTCGTGAGTTCATGATTATAACTTACTTTGATTTTCCATATATATATATATATATATAAGTTCCTTCAATAATGCTGGTTTCTTTTTCTTTAGTTACATGAGGAAATTGTTGTTTTTATTTTTCTATTTATTGTTGTTTTTGATAGGTTTCAGCTCAAAAATTTCTTTTGATCTGAGTTCTGTATACTAATCCATAATCGTATCTTGCTTTGATTTTGCATACTGTTTTCTTTTTAATTACTTGAGCAAAATATGATTTATTTTTTCTTTTTGTCAGTTTTATGGCTGTTGTTTTAATATTTTTGTTCTGAATTGGGAAAACTAGTTAGTTCTTTTTGACTGTTTTCAGTTCAAAGATTTCTTCTGGTCTGAGTTCTGTACCCATGAGTTCAAAGATTTTGTATAGTTCTTTAATTACGCGGGCAAAGTTTTGTTTCTAACATTTTTAAAGATTTTCCTCTCAGCCTCGGCAACAGTTGGCTTTCTGGTATGGAACCTACAGGAGACCCTCAACGGACATCTGAAGCACAATATGGTGTGAACCAACAGCCATTTCCGGCTGGCGTTAACCAGGTGAATTTGCCGAGCTCGACATCTATCACAGACCAGAAAGGGAAGATTCATATGTCAGTGGTGAAAAATGTGAAGCATGGTAAGAGCCTTTTAAGGAATCGACTCCTCAGACTAGAAAAAAACGTACGGGCTCTTAAGACTGTCCTTCGAGAAGCTAATGACTTGCCCGACCAACTCAAAAAGCTAGAGTCATTGGAACCTGATTTCAAAAGAATAAAGCTAGACATCACAAGTATCTCGAGTTTACCAGAATCACAGGCGGGGCTGAAACTGGTCGAGGTAGAATGTTCCTTGGGGAGTTGCCTAGAAACACTATCAGAGGTACGCGGAAAACTATCAAAAGCACGCCGACAACAATCACTGGTATGCCAACTCTTACTAATCTAATTACTAAGTTTGATTTCATGATATAAATATCTAATTTAATTCGGTTTTTCAGGTCCATAAACTTGGTGAATACTTCCTTCATAACGAGGTGCGCAGATTTCTTTTCATTGACATTAAGCAATGAAACATTTCTCATTTGCAAATTACATTATTATACTTACTACGTCTGTCATGATGCAGTAGACACTCGCTTTACCGGTTTATGGTTGTGTACAACACAAGTATTTTAAACTTTTTTTAAGTTTTCTCATGTATGAGGCTTAGATGATAATATGCATAATGTCTTTTATACATTACTCGTTTATTAATCACAATACAATGTCTTTTCTCATACACTAGAATTTTTTCTTAGACCTAGCAAAAAGCCCATTTTCAACTCTGATAGTTGGATTTAGGTATAAGTGTCAGGTGTGGGTACATGTCTAACACGAATAAGTTCAACTTTCAATAAAATTTTCATGTTTTTCAAGAGACCTCAAAGGCGTGTCCAAATATATGTCAAATATATGGCCGTTTGCATTGAAAACAATACATAGTGTTGAAACTTTAAGGAAACAAAATGCATATTTCTTTTCCTCTTTTTTTTTTCAAGTCTCAATGTCTGAAGTCATTCTTAGACTTGCCCTTGTTTACACCTTTGATCATTTGTTTATATTTCTCTTAAATTTCAGGAATACAGCACGGAGACTCTAGAAGAAAAGGTATGTATATATGTGTGTGTGTGTGTATGTGTATATATATATATATATGATACTACTCAATTAGATAAATTACGGAAGTATCTTTTTGTAATTAAAATAAGTAATATTATTCGAGAATATTTTGGTTTTTTTACTTCAAAAAAACAACAAAATATATGAATGTGGTTGGATTTGATCTGATGCCATTAGAATCAATAAAATATTAATTTTACCTCTAAATTAATAAAACACCAATAATATTTACTCACAAATTAATTCACTTTTTTGCATTTTAATATCTACACCTTTTGTTATTTATTGTATATTATTTTTAAACTAACATTTGTGTTTTAAGTAAGGAGTTTCTACACACAATTATAAATTTAATTATTTCTCAAATCTATAATATGAATTTATAGAATGGTTGTTTAGTAATGAATTTAAAATTTCATATTTCCTTTTTTATTTTTCAAGTACATAATCACACATTGAATCTTAGTTGATTTCTACATAATCATATTCACAACAACTTTATGACAATTTATGTAGTATTAATATTATCATATCTTTGAAATTTTGATTTGTTTTCCATATTTGCTGTTTTAGTTTTGTTCTGCAGTTGCTGCAACTGATGATCCTGCACTTTTGCCATCTCTTGAAGCATTATCACCTACTTTTAGTAATTTTGATTTCCAAATTTATGAGAACGACAAAGATCTGCATGGCATACCATTGGGGAACACTATTACCAATGGAACCATTCAACAGGGTGGGAGTGAGGCGACTGAAGCACAATACAACAAGAACGCACCACCATTGTCGCACAGTGATAATCAGACAAACTTAATGCTCAGTGGAAGCAACAAAAGAGCTGGGGAGATGGGGAAAGGTACTGAAATTAATAATGTTTTATTCCTATTGATCAACACCGCAGAAGTTTGCTGATTCGGGAGAAGTTACAGCGTAATGTTTATAAATTCTCATATGTAATTGCTATGCTGAGTGTTAATAGCATGCTTAGATACCTTCTAAAATTTTGTTATGGGGCATTCTTAATTGTTGGACTGGTTGCATAAATTATTTTCTAAAATTCAGTTTTTGAAGGTTAGACATAGAGCAGCTATCTTATACAGCTTCTCACTCTTTCATCTCTATTAAGAAAATTAATAGTTTGTTTCTCTCCTTATCTCCCTGCTTAAATCACATTTTCCTTTGGCTCTCGGCTAGCCTGTTTTAGATTCTCACACTTGCTTGCTTGTCATTAGGAAAAACTTAGATTGTTTTAGATTCAGAAATTTGATTGGAGTTAACATTTTCAGATCCGTTCAAGATGGTGGAACCGAATAGGTCTTCTCACCGCGACAATGGGGTTATCAATATGATACCTACACCTGGAGCACCAAATGGTGCTAATCGACAACCGTTGCCGCCCGATGATATACAAGGGAATTACTCAAGCCCAATGTCGGCCAGAGGAAAGAAAAGAAATCAAAAAGCTAAAGGACAAGGCATCAAGAAACAGTGCCGGCCTCAGGTAACCGGTGAATCATCACATTTGGGAGAAGATAATTTGGAAGAGCATTTTTGGGTGAAACCTCAAACCTTGATATGTTCAATTATTTTTCTAAATTTTTCATATATTTCAAGAAACGTCAAATGATCATATTCTAAACCAATGTTCGAACATGTATCGAACCTGATGCTTCAAGCAAAATGAAATGTTCAAGTGACATAGTTTTCAGTAAGATTAGACCATAAAACCTAATGTTTTGGTATTCTCTCCCATGGTCGTTTGCGTTGAAAACTATACTGTGTTACTTTCTAAGCTTTGAAAATACTAAATATGACTGAAGTTATAAACTTGGAAAGAAAAATATTGCATCTCTTTACTGATTAATTTGTTCTGTATCTGTGTGTATATATATATATATATATTTATTTACATTTTCATCATTTGTTTATATTTCTCTTAAATTTCAGGGATACAATGAGGAGACTCCAAAAAACAAGGTATGGTATATGTGTGTGTATATATGATATTGGTAGGTGGTGCTAGCATTTAAAAACTTGCATTACGAAAATAATGTAATATATAAATGTAATTATTTCTCAAATCTATAATATGATTTTATTAAATGGTTGTTTAGTGATGAGTTTAAAATTTTATGTTTTTATATTTTTTAAGTATAAAATTGCACATTGAATCTCAGTTGATTTTTACACAATCATCTACACAACATATGAATTACGAAACTTCAAAATTCATGTTTTGAAAAGGTAACACTAATATTATCGTAGCTCTGAAATTTTAACTTGTTTTCCATATTTGTTCTCTGAAATTTTAAGTATAATGTCTTTCCTCGTGTCCTAGAATTTTTCTTAGACTTAGCGAAAAGCCATTTTCAACTATGTTAGTTGGATCTAGGAATGAGTGTCAGGTGTGGGTATATGTCTAACAGGAATAAGTTCAATTTTCACTAAATTTTTCATGTATTTCAAGAAACCTCAAAGGCTTGTCCAAACATGTGTAAAGACGGACACTTGAAAGCAAAATGAAAAGCTGGAGACTGTAAAACCTAATATTTAGGAAACATTACATAGTGTTGAAACTTTCTAAGCTTTGAAAATTCTATAAATGGTTCAAGCTGAGAACTGAAGGAAACAAGATTCATTTTTTTTTTTCCTTTCTGTTTTCCAGGTCTCAATGTCTGAAGTCATTCTTAGACTTGCCCTTGTTTACATCTTGATAATTTGTTTTAATTTCTCTTAAATTTCAGGAATTCAGCCTGGAGACTTTAGGAAAAGAAAAAGAGGTATGTATATGTGCATACATATATATATATATATATATATATATATGATACTACTCAATTAGAGAAATTACGAAAATGTTTTCAATTAGAGAAATTACGAAAATATTTTTTCTTTTAAATTAAAATAAGTTATATTATTTGAGGATATTTTAATTTTTTTTACTTAAAAAAAAAAACCAACAAAAAATATGAATGTGGTTGGATTTAATCCTATGCTATTAGAATCAATAAAATATTAATTTTACCACTAAATCAATTAAAAAACCAATAATATTTACTCACAAATTATTTTACTTATTATTATTATTATTTATTATATATTATTTTTAAACTAACATTTATGTTTTAAGTATGAAGTTTCTATACACTAGTATAAAATTTATTATTTCTCAGATCCATCATTTGAATACATAATCACACATTGAATCTCAGTTGATTTCTATATCATCATATACACAACAATTTCATGACAATTAATGTAGTAAATGGAATTTGAAATTTTGACTTGTTTTTCATCTTTGTTGTTTTAGTTTTATTCTCCAGTGCCAAGTATGCAAGTAGTTGCTCCAACTTTTGGTCATGAAAGTTTGTCAACTTCTGGTGATATGGATATCCCAAATTGTGGCATCGACAATGGTCCCCATGGCATGCCATTGGGGAACACTATTACCAGTGGAATGCTTCAACAGGGTGAGAGTGAGGCTTCTGAAGCACAATACAACATGAACACACCACCATTGTCGCACAGCATAGAGACTCTAGGAAAAGAGGTATGATATATATATATATATATATATATACCTATATTGGTAGGGGATGAACAGTTCTCCGAGTAGCATTTGAAAACTTGAATTTTGAACGTAAAAGTATAAATGTAATTATTTCTCAAATCCATAGTATGAATTTATCAAATGGTTGTCTAGTAATGACTTTAAAATTTTATATTTTTATATTTTTCAAGGACAAAACTGCACTTTCGGAAGCTGGAGGACAAGGTATTGACATTGATGATGTTATTCCTATTGATCAAGACAGTGGGAGTTCGCTGGCTCGAAAGATGATGCGGCATGAATATAATTCCTGGAAACTCCAACATTTCAATGAAGACAATGACAAAGTTGATGCCGCAGGCTTCCCTGCCTTAGAACAAGCATCGAAAGTTTATGAGTTTTTCAGGCAAAATATTGAAGTTTTGGTTTGCAATACAACCAAAGAGATGCAATACTGGTATACACCTAAGGATTCTGGCTGGGATCAATTGAAAAATTGGAAGGCGACGCTCAACTTGGCTAAGACAATTGGTGGTGAAGTGAAATTTGCTGATGATATGTTGGAGTATATTTCTCTTGCCTGTTTTGCTTACTCAATGATTTCTGGAGTACAAGGTACCGACATTAATGGTGTTATTCCTATTGATCAAGACAATGGAAGTTTGCTGGCTCGAAATATGATGCTGCGTGAATATAGTTCCTGGAATTTCCAACATTTTAATGAAGACAATGACAAAGTTGCCTTAGAACAAGCATCGCAAGATACTGAGTTTTTCTGTCAAAATATTAATGTTTTGGTTTCCAATACAATCAAAGAGATGCAGGAGTGGTGTACACCTAAGGATTCCGGCTGGGATCAATTGAAAAATTGGAAGGTGACGCTCAACTTGGCTAAAACAATTGGTGGTGAAGTGAAAATTGCTGATGATGTGTTGGAGAATATTTCTCTTGCCTGTTTTGCTTACTCAATGATTTCTGGAGAGGGCTGACCAAAAGAAAAGAAGTTTGAGAAATCCAAGTTTCTCAGCTCATATGATTGTTAGTGTAAGGATGTGATGCTCATGTTTCAACTTAGTTGTTGTTGTTGTTGTGGTGCTTGGGTTTGTTTGAACTCATATGGTTTGGTATTTAGTATTTGAACTCAGTCAAAGAACTTTGGTTTCTATTGTTATTTTGAACTCAGTGAATTTGTATTGTGTGAGAGTTTGAACTCAGTGGATTTGTATTGTGTAAGGTATGTTGTATTTTGTATTAACTTTAATCAATTGACATGCTTTATGTTTTTGTTATTTCTTTTATCTAGTTTAGGTTGGAAATTTCTTTGAATGGATGGTTGCTTTTTTTATTGTTCATTGTAAAATTTGTCATGTTCTTTTGATCTTGGATTGGAACACTCACTTCTTGCTTTGATTTAGGAAAAAAAAATCCTTCTTCATATTTGATTCACTTTAAATAGAGTAATGCTTTCTGGCTTTGATGACCTGGTGACCACTGGGTCAATACTTGTCACGGAATTTATGGTGCAGGCAAGGTGTTTGACAAAATGACAAAGGAAAGGAGAGTAAGAATGAAGAAAGGAATATAGAGGCAAAGAATAATTTAGGTATGGATTGCATGACATAATATGGAGAGTACGATTTATAGAATTTCAGGGTAGTTGATAGCTTGTAAAATACAGCTAATTCTCCACATATGCACTAACAGTTTCTTCCCTCAGCTCATTAGATTCTTCTGTCATTAGCTCATAGCTTAGCTCTAATTTCTCCTAGGCCTGTATTGCTATTAGGCCTATTTTCCTTCTGCTTATTTTCACACACAGATCCAACCACTAATTTGGGTAAACTACATTAGCAGAATGTATTCATATTTTACTTTGGGATGATAGGTTAAAATCCTCTCAAAACGTTAAAAGCTTGGTTTAATTATAAATCAGCATTACAGTGGATAAAACTACCATAAAGTCAAGTCCCACATCACACCGGAAAAGCAAGCAGCAGCTACTCCTCGTATTTATAAAGCAACTTAGCGTTCAAAACTCAGGAGAGTCGTGTGATGAGCACAAAGCGAGCTATTCTGTCGCCTTTTACTAAAGAATACCGTCAAAATTTTTGGAAGCGAGCTATTCCTTGTTGAATGCTCCCATTCCAGAACTAGAACTAAAGGTTTCTTTTCATATGTGTTTAGGTGAAAGTAAGATATTTATTTTATAAGTTTAATGATAAATTTGGTTATTAATGTTTTATTAAAATAATTTTGATTGTTTTTTAATAGCTTGAATGAAAATTCTGTTAAAGAAATGGTAAAGAGAGAAAAACAAACGGTAAAGGGAGGAAAACGAAAAAAAAAAAAAAAAAAATTGACATTTAATGTTATACTATTAACGACAATTAATGGCTTAATGATTAAAATGTTACAACGCGATAACGTAAGTGACTAAAACATAACATTTCAAACATAAGTAACTAAAATATAATCTGAAGTAAATAAAAGTGATTATTTTGATAGTTTACATTTTTTTTATTAAACATATTGAAATGTATTTTGGCTAATATCTTATTATCTAATTGGAGCATATTATGTTAATTAATATCAACATGCATTTGAACAAAGTTAGAGAGTTAGATTAGAGATTTAAATCATGAACTAAACTAGGTAATTAAATTGGTATAAAATAATATATATATTTTAACATTAATATGTAGGGTACATAAATTATGAATAATAAATTTTTGAAATATACTAAAAGATAATCAATCCAAATATTTCTTTATAACCATTAAAATCCAAATATGGCCCAGCCCAAAGCACATAAACCATTAAGGGTCTGTTTGTTTGGTGGAAAATGTTTTTCAGAAAACATTTTCCAAATTTTTCAGTGTTTGGTTGAAGGAAAATGAATTCCTCAAGGAAAACATTTTACAAACACGGGTAAAATGTTCTCCTTATTTGTGTAAAACGTCTTACCAAATTTTTTTCGGTAAGTTATTTTCCGGAAAATCTTTCCTAGGGACGTTCTCCTTCTTCCCTTATTCTTATGTGCATATCTCTCTGTTTATTCTCTCAATTTTTTCTGTTTATTCTCTGTTTATTCCTCTTTGTTCTGTTTATGGGTTTTCAAGAAAAAAAACTTTCAAAAGCTTTCTCATCGAAGGTCTTATATCATGATTTCTTGAATTTGGGACTATGTTGAATTTGGGTTTTTTCTTTCTCTGGTTATTCCTCTTTTCTATTTCTGCGTTTGTTCTTTTCACATATTGAGAAATCAAATTTTCCATTAACTTGGTTTCGGGCTTTGCATAATTGGCTATTTTGTTGAATGATAGAGTTATCGTGGGTTTGAAATTGAAATTTTTGTTGAATGATGAAGGGGTTATGGTGAGAGTGGGTTAATGATGAATTGATAAATGAGCATATTTTAAACAAAAGCATATTTTAATGTTCATCCAAAACCCACCTCCAATTCCCAATCATGGAACCTTGGTCTTCTTTCTAACAGGTAACTCTTTTTTCCTTTTTCTTATCATCACATTCAGAAATGGTGCTCTTTTTTTTTTTTTTTTTTTTTTTGCTTGAATTTGCTTCTGGATTGAGCTTTTTAGGGTAGAAACAAGTTCTTAGTTTCAATTACAAGGATTATAAGCTAAGGCGATATGAAATATTAGACTTACGCAAAGAACTCCATGTTTTTATTAACTTATTAATGCTTTGGTGTTTTGATTGGAATTCCTTTTCAGCCAAAATGGATCTGTTTTTGATCCTTTGGGTATCAACCCGGACGAGTCTTCAGGTTTAAATGGTGTTTGGGATAGTTTTCTATCCTTGTTAACACCTACATTTGAGAGTACCTCAGGTACTAGAAAGGAGAAATCTTCCTCAGCTAGAGGAGTGGCAGGTTTGTTTTTAAGATTTTTAACTTCGGGTTTATCGATTTTATTGTCTTGGCTATTGACATGGTGGTTTCAACTATGCATCAACTGATCTGGCTGCTCTTTAGTAAGTTTTCTTCCTTGAATATGATGTTATGAGCCTCTATTGTTGTTTTTCATTTCTTGTGGAATATGTGAGACGAGCCATATTTACATGCAGCTGGTTCGATGACTTGAGTAGTGTCGAAACTTTAGATGATTTATTGCTTATTGTTTCCTTTTCCATGTTGATCTCACGTACTTTGTTAATGTTATACTGAATTTGCTTTGAGGAGTTCAATGTGTTACTGATTATGACATATGTTTCATAAAGTTTATCTTCGCTTCTTGTGTTGATGATGGGACATGTAAGCCCGTGAATAGGAATTAATCAACTTATGCTTCAAACTTTTTACTTTTAATCAGAGGTATCGCCTCAATGAAGAGAAAGTGAATGGATTATATACGTTTGATGTAGGCAGTAAGCACATTTTGATATGTTTTTCAAAGTATGTTCTCAAAGTCGTTCCCTAATTCTTTTGATGAGTTATCTTTTAAATCCCTAATGAAGTGAAACTTCCTTTTTTATTCTATTTACTACAAATAGATTGATGCTTGCTAAATACCACAAATTTAGGATCATAAAGTGTTATTCAAACTTTGGTTTACTTTTCAGCAACCAAGCGTGCGGGGGTGGCTTCCTCAAGGTGATAGTTCATATCCCAAAGCCACCATGTTGGTTTTGGCCTTGTCTAGGAGAAGATGGAAAACGTTTTCGAACCCGTAACATCGAAGTTGTTCGACTAGTTGATCTACTTGATGAAGCCAAGGTTCGAAGTAAAGCGACTTATTGAGCGTGGTAAAATATTGAACCGTATCTCTGTTGTTACAAATGCTTCTCTGCTCTTACATTTGCAAAACTATTTGTGATATGAGTGTTAATGCAATTTCTTCTTGCTGTTAAGCGTAGCCTTTCAACCTTTGTATTTCTTACATCCAAAATTGCTTTTTGTGTCTTTGATCGGTAAGGGTGAAGAATGGGTGAGGAGGAGATCGAGAGTCTTCTTTGAAGCGATCGGTTATGGTGCGATAAAGTGAGCTATTTGTTACATACGGACTTCTTTGTCTAATTCAAGCTGTTTCTTGCTATTATCTTCTCTCGTAGTTCTTGTTCATGTTGTTATTGTTTTAATATTCATGAATTCTGATTACTGAGTATCTTGACTTGAAAAACAACCGGTTGACCAATTACACATTTAATTTTGACCAGATGCTTAATGATAAGGTTCCCAAATAATTTTTTCTCTTTTAAACTGCCAACTTTGAGCTAAACTCTTGATTGTGATCTAATTTTTATTTTCATTCCTAATGAGTTGAGTTGAGGGCATAGTTCATATTTCAATAAATTCTTTAATGCTTTAGATTTGAATTCTAAAAATAATGGATTTGAATTTGGACAAAGTTAATTTCAATCTAAAATTTGCCGGAGTTGTAGTTTTGGGTAATGTTTAAATTTTGGTGAATTGATTAGGGTTTTATAGTAATTAAGAATTTATAAATTGTTCTATGATCGGTTTTTATTTATTTATTTATTTTCTAATACAATGGTATTAATACCCGTTTTATAGAGCTGGATAACTTTCGATGCACTTGCGAAGTATTATAGAGCTGGATACGATGCCGTAAGGAAGCACACAGATGCATATGTGATCCTATCAGCACATTTAGGACCAGCTGATCCACAAGAGTTCTTCTCGTTGACTAGTAGAATGAATAGAGTAGTCATCGATGTGCATTACTACAACCTGTTTTCAGATATGTTCAGCAGCATGTCCGTGCAACAGAACATCGATTATACCTATAACCAAAGAGCTTTTGATCTCAGACGCTTGAAAAATTTTATGTGGTGTACTACTAATTATGCATTTGGATAATATTATTAATTTTTAGTATTAATTGTGGTTTAGAAGTTTATTTATAATTATTTAATCCTTGTTTTTTATTTTTTTAACACAATTATAAAATTTGACTTTGGTTGTTTTCAATTTATGACGGTTAATAACGTAGCTTAATAATTGAGTATTATTATATATTTAATTTAATTTATTTATTTGTAAATAAATCATTGCAATATATATAAAAATAATTTAAAATATAAAAATTTATTAATATGTATATAAAATTTATTAATATATGTAAAAACAGTTTTTTTGAAAATATTTTGAGAAAAGCTCGCCAAACAACAGAAAAATATTTTACAGATTCATCCAAACACTGTAAAAATATTTTCTGTAAATCATTTTCCAGAAAAGTAAATCATTTTCCAGAAATCATTTTCCGGAAAATATTTTACTGCCAAACAAACGGAGCCTTACCGGAAAAGGCCCCAGAATGGGCCATTTCCTCTGTATACCTTGCATCCTCATTAAGAAGATCAGGGCCATGCCTTCCAACGCTGTAGTGTTGGTCTGAATCCAACTCCCATCGTGCTGGTTTACCCTGTTGTGGCTGAAAGTGACCCAAGAACCTGAATAGGATAATGCCAAATTCTAGGAGTGTTATTAAGGTGGGTTAGTGGTACGGGAGAGAGTCCTCATTGCACTGGACCCTCCTACCAAGCACATTATCATAAATGTGACAACCGCAATTTGCACAAAACTACAAGCATTTCCTATCATAAGCTATAGTAACTTGTTTTTAACTTACAAATTAATTGCACTTTGCTTCTCTGCATCCATGTATGCGTTGCTATAGTAACGTTGCAAAGTTCTAAATAACTCCTGTGACTGAGTTGCTGCTTGCAATTGACCTCTTCTTTGAGAAAATATCCGTTTGATATGACCAACACAGATTAATGAAATGTACTCGGGACCTAATACTTTTTAAGGTTTCAGTACAAGGAAAGGCAGATACTAGTAAGCTCTCTCGTCATGATACTGAGCAAGCAACTCCATGTTAGTACCACAAGGTTTCAAGGTTGACTATGCCATTTATTAAATTTGATAAAGAAATTTATTATTATTATTTTCATTAATTTCTTTTGGGATAATTATTGATGCTCCCTAAATCTCTCAAGAGGATTACCTTGTTGTGTGCTGGAGAGCCACCATATTGTAGAGCAAGTGTGTCACCCATTTTTTCATAAACTCCCATTAAATCTTCGGCAAAGGACTACTTTGGTCAATAGTTTGGGATTCTGTGAACCCCATGGCATGGAGCTGGTGCCCATGAGCCATCAATCCATAGGCATATTGGGCAACATTAGTACGATCTAGACAGTCGATGCAGTTGGTTCTAAGGACTCCGGTCTGGAACATGGGGGGCTTTACATTCTCAGTAGAACTCTGATTATCACTACCAACATCTATTTCCAACTTCTCACCATCATCACTTTTGTCACAAGGGATCTGAGCAAAGTGCTCATCATTTTGCCTGCAAAAGATTTGCAAACAAAGTAGTATAAGTAGTTAAACGCAAATAATTGGAAAAAGTTTCAGTAAAACAAATCAACCCAAACAGATTGTTTTATCAACAAATGCCTATATTGTTCAAGGAAAAAGTAAATGCAAGAGAGAACAAATAGCATCATTAGTTACATATGCAAATATAATGTGCATTCGAGCAATAATTAGTCATGAAAGAGTGGGCAGAGCAAAAAGATATTCTTTCATCAAATAACTAGTAGAAAAAGAGATTAGGAAGTTTGCAAGTTTATATTAGACTTATTACAAAGACAGAATACAGCATCATAAAAATATGATCAAATCCTATATTACTTACAGTACGCAAGTTAAATCCAACAACCCCTCTGGTCTACAATTTGGTGTTACTTGACGCTAAAAGATACCCGTCAAGTTTAATGCATAATCAGCTACTCTGCCTAGAAGTTCCAACACATTTGTAGCTCTGCAAAAATGATAAAGCTCTATTAAGTCAACCATCTTTTAAAAGATTCGTAAGCAAGAATTTTGCATATGCAAGTGAAGTAGGGACAAAGAAGTACTTTCTGGAGTGTCTGTTTATGTCCCAGTGAAGAAACCTCAGACAGTTCTCCTTAAACTTTTATTGATATATCTGATGGCATTAGCAAACTCTGAACGAAGAATAGTTTCCCGAGGTTTCTTCTCACACCTCTGTTAACCACCAGAAGAGAAAGCAGAATGAATCAGGCAACATTGCAAATAGAATAACATCGCAAACTTTATGGAAACTTACAAACAGTCAGCCAAGGCCTACCTTTATCAAATTCAATATGATTATTGGATTTCCATATCTCCTTGCAAGATTTTCAAAATGTAGTTTTGTGGCCTCATAAGTTGGATCCTTCTTTGATACTGGAACCAAGAGGTGAAATTAAGAAAATGCACAGATTACCACGTAAAACTAAATATTATGGCTCTCATTATGTTATTCAATAAGAAAGTATTCATACATATGATGTCAGGTTTCAAATTCAAGCAAGAAGTTTCTTGGGACCAGAAAAGTGTTGGTAAGGTCCCGCTATGTGGGTGTCCTTAATTTCTGCCATATTTCACTCCTTTTTGGAGTTGACAAAAAAGCCAATCTTTTTGTCTTTTAAGGGTGTGGGCAGCCATTTTTTTTAACGTGAGAGAGCCAAAAATATCAGATTTTTTAAGGGAGAAAAAAAGTGAGAAACAGAGAGCTTTTCAAGCAGAATTTTTTCTTGGAAAGAAAATTTGCAGCTGTGATCAACTCTTCGATCGGAGTTTCATCCGTGGTTCAATTGAGCTGATTTTTGGACAGCAGCTAGACGACAAGGTGTTCTTGACTTTGTACGGTCGGATTTTTCATCCGAGTCCTGTAGCGTCAGAAATAACCGTTTTACAGCAGCTACGTTTTTGGTGATGTTCTCCAATTTTTCTCTCTTTTGCTAAAGATTACATATTGTTAGCCTTGTTGGAGTTGAATGCTTGTTGTAGGCTTGATATTGTAATCTTGTAGCTAAACATTTGATTATAGTGGAGCTTTTGATCGGACTCTAAAGTCCCGTGGTTTTTTACCCTTGATTTAGAGGGGTTTTCCACGTAAAAATATCGGTGTCTCTATTTATCATTTTTGTTGTGGTTGCATTGGTTGATTTGTGGTTGATAGGTTGCTAGAGAATAAATATTTTTGTGCTATTGTGCTTGCCATAATATTTGACGAGAGTTATAGGGAGAGAAAGAACACCGGTTTTGCTTCCGCTTTGTTTCGGTTGTTTCGGTTTCTTCCCAACAAAAAGTGGGATGGAGCCTCTATTCTGCACGACAGAACTTATTTGTGTGGGGCATCCTTCGGGAACATCTTCAAACACAATTTGTTCCATCTCAACATCATTTGCTACTCTACCTTTCTCATTCACACCACGTTTTAAATATCTATGCAATAGAAACAAAATAAGAAAATGAGACATGTCTGAACCAAGATCAGCAACAAAAGTAGGTGAAAGAAAAGTTCATCCATAATATGATAAGAGCAAAACAGACCAGAATTTGAAAATATTGGTCAAATCACAAAGCATCTAACAATGGAAATTAGCATGAAGCTGATTTTCCTAATGACTTGTGGACCAAAATAAAAATGGTTAAGGGTAGTTATAACAAATGCAGCAGATATTTCAATCAATAGCTTGTAAAGTATCTAAACCTTGTTCCAGCATAATGTCGAGAACGCCTTGCAATGAGAGTTAACTTAACATCCCTGCCAGATACAGAAAGTTCGACCTGGAAAGCAAAGTAGAGAACAGGGATTATATCAAACCTTTAACTGCTTTAATTACTTCAATTTAACACATTTAACAAATGCTTATGGATTAGTTTTGCTTATTTATGATCCTCAAGATCATTGACAAAAGAATTTCACTCAATAAAATAGAACCAAAGAAATTACGAATCTGAATGTCCCACACCAAAAAGCTCCACAACTATTGAAAATGCTAAAAAGTTCAAGGTTATCTAGATTGTTGCAAAACATGTTTTAAGCCTAAATGAAATACAGAATCTGAAAGAAAATAAAGTAGCTACGTCTAGGAAAAATATTAAAACTATATCCAAGTAATTAGTTACATTTGAGTAAGAAACAGGAAATGCAGCCATACAAACAAAATTCTGTAATTAAATAGAAACCCACACATACCTTAATAAGTGCAAAGTATACTTCTATCATACGTTTGGCTACCCTTGGCCCGTCTCCTTTGTGGCTCAAACGAATTTGGCTCAAAAATTGACCTGTACATGACAAAGGACATATTAGCAAGTTCCCAGCTAAGTCCAATCAAAAAATGAATTGCATAATAACTTTGACTAATGGAGTTCAGAATAGTGACAAGCAATTCATCTGATACAGACATCAAGCTCTAATTATCACAAGCAATTCCAAAAAAATGCCAGCAATAGAGCATTTATATCAAGTCAAGTCAAAGCAAAATATATTGCTCTAAGAAATATGCTCAATAATTGTTTAAAAATACAAAATACTTGCTTTAAAAAAAACTTTCTGAAGAACCTACTATGGTTTAAAAAAGAGATGATATGTTCTCCCTCAATGGATGATTTGAAGTAACATGAAAACCCCATTCACTAATTAGCAATATTTCTTGATTCAATATACCGAATAAGTAAATATGATGCTACACAGGTAGAAAAGAATGTATAGTACAATATTTATAATATCTTATTAGCAAGAACTGGATGGACATACAGCATGGTACTTGGCACGTAGTCCTAAATGAGGCCGAAAAAGAAAAGTATCCACTTCATCAATAACCACAGCCTGCCAAAACAGAAAAACTCTTAGCATAAGTATAATGCTATATGCAACACTAACATGTGCAAGAATATCTTAAAGTTTTCTTCAGTTCCCTATACAGGAAATAACACAATTGATAATTCCAGTGCTTTCATTTCAACAAGTTCAAAAATTTTGGTCCTACAATTACATCTACCATTACTTCTCTAGACAAGAGGCAAGGCAATTGCTCTCATAGACCACAATATCAATGATAAGATAAAAATTAGCTAGTTTTGAAATATCTCCCACTTCAAAGCAAAACTCTCACCTATAACTTGGTATGGATAATGAAACAATGAAATACAGTACAGATGACCAAAAACACAAAGTTAACAGAGCTTATACCTTCATATTAGGGTGATCAGATAGCAGGTTTGATAAATAATAGTCAGCATTTGATACACCCTTATTTTGAGGATCTCAAGCTGTAGATAACCAAAACATGATGAAACAAAATTATTACAGCTTAAAAGCTGGTACACCGTATAGGCTTCAATAAAGGAAAGTTTTAGTGCTCAAGTAATTTAATATCAACTTACTTTGTTTACTAGCGAAGATAGAAGCTTGCGTTCTTGCTCTGGTTTGCTCTTAGCAGTACATACATGGTCTGCAAATAAAAAAGGTTGAGACATTTGTATTATAACCTGATGGAAACATGAATGCAAAGAGAATAAACATTTCCAACTACTCATATTAGGATATTGGATTTCATTCCCTTAAGCAAAACCTTGACCATGCAAAATTCAAATCAAGATGCTCTAGACTGATCTATGATCTATTTTCAATTCAACGGTTCAAATGCATCCGGTCAACTTAAACTACCATGTAAAATAGGAATTCCAACAAAAGCAGTCAACAAAAGGTCAAAAAGCTTCGAGGATTGCACAAGTTACACAGGAAAACTCATTTTAGTCAATCATCCACAAAAAGAGAGATCTACTTATGATCACAAGTAATGCATAGATTTAGCAGATAAGACTAACCTTTAGTGCCTTGTCTTTCAGAGCCGGTAACATATCTCTTGATGCCTCTTCGAGTGCAACGACAAAACGTTCATACCTAAAAAAGTTGTTCAAATGTGTAAGAGATGAATTTATTTGACTAAAGTAGAGGTGTCAATCAAGCAGATCAAGTCACTTCAGGTTGTATCATTTTGATTTGAAGAAAATTTGAGTTCTTTTACCTTTGGATTATCTTGAGTTCAGACCATTTCAGGTTAGGCCTAATTGGTTTCACACTCTAGTTATTATGTTTGCCTCAGTCATTAGCACAATTTGTTGAGTTAGAAAATCAAATTAGTTAATAATTTTGAGGTAGACTTTGGATAGTTCATTTTGGATCATTTTGACAGGTTAACTCGGATTCATGGTACAATTTAAGTTGTTAACTTAATTATGGTCAAATTGCATTAGATTAGGTTTCAATATAGAATGGACTGAGCAAATTTTGGGGGTTTGAGTTAGGTTTAACCAATCTGGACTGAAAGAGCAGTAAGTTTTTTCTCACATCTTCTGTTATTAACAAGTGCAGGCAAGCCGTGCACATACAAAAATAAACTAATGCTTGCATGGCCAGTCAAGTTACTGGGAGCCTACCGATAGGAATCATAAACCATGCATATGCCTAAATTAATTTATTGAATTCTGAGTTTCAAGGACCATACAACTGCGACAAGGTATTAAAAGAAAAGTTAAAATACCTCTGCTTCAAGCAGTCCTCCCAATACCAGAAAAGTATAAGGGAATAGCCATCTTTTGTCTCTGGAAGCTCATCAACAGGACGCTGTATAAGCGTTTTCAGCTTTCGATCAGGCAATAACCTGAAATGATTTAAGTGAGTAACGAGTAAATTGGGAAAGTACATAAAATTTACAAGAACCACCAAATCTGTAATGTCATTATCTTGGAAGCCTATTAAAGAATAGCTACCACAGAAGGAGGTCACTAGTCTTGGGCACAACTTAGCACATAAAAGCTCTTATACCTGCTTACCGATAATATTCGCTCTGTCCTAAAGCACATGAACTACATGGATGTATGATTGAAAAGACACTCAAGGAGAAAGAGCATGGGCAGGGAGGGAATAGAGAATACTCACTTTGGAATAAAAAGTTCTTTCAAAGCTTCAAATCCTGTAAATGCATATCGTTTTCCTACTTTTGATGTTACTAACCCTGCAACAGCAAAGAAGTCCATTTGAACAATAGCATTTCAGCAAATAGGGGAACTATCCAGGGTGAATCAAATGCATGTAATAATATTTATGCAGAGCAACACATTTTGCAAATTGTACATTACTCAAACTAATCAAATGATTTCTGAACTTGCAACATTCAACATGTCAAACTAAATCCATTGCCACAAATCAAATTCAATGAAAAACTGAATTAGCAAACATAGTCATAAAAAAAGGCTCGTGCAAAAAGTAGTACAATATTTAGCTTTCAACAGCAAGCAAAAGCCTAAGAACATTCCTCATTTTGCAAGCAAACGCAACCAAAACTTCATTATATAAGCATAAATTCGGAAATGGCTACAAACATAAATTAAACGCATTCGAACCATAAAGTCAACAATCAATGGTTTCCCAACTACTAAAAACCTTAATAACAACAGGGAAAAAAAAAAGGAAAATAATCATACCCAATAGCCCATCAAGCGACTTCAAATTAGCAACAGGATTATCCGCAACCACAAATGAAAAAGCAGAAACTTTATCAGCAGCCATCCCTGACCTCTGACTAGCCAACACCATCTTCATATCCCCAGACTTCCCTTTCGATAATTCGTAATCTTTCGCGTACCGCCACATCAATCTTTCCCCAAGTTCCATCTTCTTCTCCACCAATCTCTTCAATTCCTCCACATTTCTAACATTTACAGCCTTTTCCCCTTCCCCTCACTCCAAACAATTTCTTCTCCAGCTCCGACTCATCCTCGTACCATAAACTTAAAGCACTCGCTTTCACCAATGGCAAAGCTGGCAAATTCTTAAGCTTATCAGGATCTCTAGAAAACCTATTACTCTTATTGCTGTCATCAAGTGACAAAACGGGAGGCTTGTTGGGCTTTGGTCTTTGGTTGTTTTTCGTGTTTTTATCAGTTTTGGGGGTCTGAGTATTGCTAGGTTTCTTCTCAAGTTGTGAGTTTTGTTTTGGGGTTTTGGGGGGCTTTGGAGGTTTAAGGGGACCAGCTTTCCTAAAATCGACATCGTTGAAGCCGGAATAAGGGAGAGAAGAATCGGCGGAGAAGCCAAGAGAGGAAGCAAATGTGACGAAACAAACCTGGAACCCGAGAAAAGTAGAAAAAGAGAAGAGAAGAATGCGAGAGAAGAAGAGAGAAGAAAGTCTAGAAATCTGATTCAAAAATTGCATAACCGTTTTCTTCTGCTCAGTACAGGTATATAGAGTAATAACCAATAACAGACATTAATGTACCAAACGCATAGTTTCAACAAAATCACTAAAACGTACCGTATACTAAGATGACAATGAAACACATCAAAACACATCGTTTTGGCTTGCATGGCACCAGCGTGCATGGCAACAGATTTATTAAGTAACAAATACCCCGTTACTGAAAAAGGATCCTTGTCCTCAAGGATCAAAGGTAGGGAAGCGATGAAGAGCCTCCAGATTCTTCCAAGTAGAATCTTCAGGGAATGTGTCTGCCCACTCAACCAAAACTTCCACAGCAGCATGATTTCCTTTCTTGACAAGGCGTCTGTCCAAGATACAGATTGGTGTTTTGAGAAGAGTTCCATCAGACCCTATTGGTGGCAAGGTAGAAGCACTCACTGTCGACCCAATATGCTTTTTCAATTGGGAGACATGAAAAGTAAGGTGGATTTGGGCAGAGGGCGATAAGCGCAAACTGTATGCCACATTTCCAACACGAGCCTCGACAGGAAATGGACCAAAGTATCTTGGAGAAAGCTTCTGGTTCTTGAAATGGCGAAGAGAGCGTTGCCGATATGGCTGCAGCTTGAGGTACACGAAATCCCCACCTAAAGCGTTCGCTCCGAACGACGTCTATTTGCCATTTGCTTCATATGGTCCTGTGCCCGAGAGAGATGAAATTTCAACAATCAACGCATCATTTCTTGCTGTTGCAGAAAACGGTCAACAGATGCAACTAGAGAAGCACCAGCTAGGTAAGGTAAGTGGAGGGGTGGTTCTTGGCCATAGAAGACTTCATGTAGGCGTGTATTGAATGGCCGAATGATAGGTGGTGTTATACCATCACTCACCAAAGTGAGCCAAGATAACCAAGTCAAGGCGCTCTCACATCATGCAACGTAAATAAGTCTCTAAGCATTTGTTGAGGATTTTGGTCTGGCCATCAGTTTGGGGGTAATATGCAGTGGACATCTTAAGTTTGACCTCCAAATGGCGAAATAAATCCTGCTAGAAATTGCTCAAGAATATTTTATCTCTGTCAGATACTATGGCCTCAGGTGCCCTATGCAGCTTGTAAACATGATGAAGAAATTCTTGAGCAACAATGGAAGCAGTATAAGGATGAGCTAAAGCCAGGAAGTGACCATATTTGGTCAAACGGTCAACCATAACTAGAATAGTTGATTTTCCTTGAGATGCTGGTAAACCCTCAATGAAATCTATGCTAATAACCGCCCAAGCACGATCCGGAATAGGCAAAAGGTCAGAATGAGACCAAGCGAAGCGAAATTATCACTCTTGCAACGTTGGCATACAACACACTCCTCACCAATGTTTGACATCATTCAAAGACCCTTCCAATAAAGCAAGGTTGAGATTCTGTGGTGAGTGGTGTAGACACACTGAATGGCCCCCGTGGCATTATCATGAAAGAGAGAAAAATTGTTTGCGAAGTGGAAGATCCTTACCCACCACGATTTTACCCCCGACGACGTAAAAGTGTACCATGCCACGAATATTTTGGATGCGGTGAGGTCGCTCTTGAACCTCTCGACATAGTTGAGAAAGCTTGGAATCACCGCATAGGAAGCTACAATCGTGTCCATATCTTAGACCAAGATGTGTCCACACCGCTCAGACATTGTAAAGAAGCGAGGCGAAGGCTCATGAGTTCTCCTTGACAAGGCATCACCACGTGTTCGAGTGCCTTTGCAATATAAAATCGAGTAGTCATACCCTAACATTTTCGCAACCCATTTCAGTTGGTAGGGCGTGACAGCTTGTTGTTCAGATAGAAATTTAAGACTTCGATGATCAGTCTTAATGAAGAAATGCCAACCAACTAAGTCACGAGTGCCATTTTTAACAACCAACAAGATCGCTAACATCTCCTTATCATAGATAGATAAGGCTTGGTATTTGACTCCCAATGCCTTACTAAAATATGCCACAGTCGCCATTACATTGTAGAACTGCTGCTCCAACACCTTGTGCACTAGCATTTGTTTCCACATAAAAAGGTTCTTGGAAGTTAGGCAAAACAAGAACGGGTGCTTGACAAATGGTAGCCTTGAGTTGATCAAAAGCACTCTGTTCCACGGACGTCTATTGCCACGTAGTCTCTTTTTTTAATAGAGCAGTTAAGGGCTTAGCCAACAAGCTATAACCTTTGATGAAACGCCTGTAATATCCGAATAACCCAAGGAAGCCACATAATTCCTTAACAGATTTGGGAGGGAACCAATCCACAACAGCAGCTACCTTAGTCCTATCCATGCTAACTATACCATGAGAGATAACATGTCCCAAGTACTCAACTTGTGTAGCTCTAAAGGTACATTTAGAACGTTTAGCATACAAGTGGTTCGACCTGAGTACTTGAAGCACCTCCCGCAAGTGGACTAAATGATTTGCCCATCCTTGTGAATATACAAGTATATCATAAAAAAAAAAACAAGAACCGATCTTTGTAAGAAGGGTCGAAAAATGGAATTTATCAGAGATTGGAAGCTCGATGGGGCAGGAATTTGTAATGTCCTTCATGAGTCTTGAAAGCCGTTTTGTACACATCGTGCTCCCATATCCAGATTTGATGATTGCCTGAGCGCAAACCCAACTTAGAAAAGAAATGTGCTTGCCCTAACTCATCCAAGAGCTCCTCAATAATTGGAATAGGGAATCGATGTTGGAAAATTTGGACATCACATATATAATAAGGATAATTACATGTTATTATTTATTATAGGTTAGCCCAAATTAAAAGTGATCTAATTTGGTTAGAATTTTATTGGGCTTTAATTATTAAATAAAGTATAGGTCAAATATGTGTAGATACTCTAGTAATTTAGTTCTAATCAAATTCTAATTAATGATGGGCTAATTAGAATTTGATTAGAACTAATATGACAAGGTTATAAATATTAGGTGTAACACCCCTTACCCGTATCCTATGCCGGAATCGAGTACGAGGCATTACCAGACTTAACAATACATTTGGCCAAATTAATTAACACATATACAAAATGACTTAGTCAAGCCCCTACACATGCCATAACTTAAATCAATTATAAATAAAGATACCCATAGATAGCTTGATAGTGTGAAGCGATCTCCGACGACCTCGAACCCAAGCTTGTTTAGTAGGACTCTGTAATATGGGAAAGAAAAGGGGGTAAGCTTATAAAGCTTAGTAAGTTCACATGTAAAAATAATAAGCATTAGCAATGAATTTAGCTTACTACTAAGCTGTCATAACTTGCATAAATAATGCTAAGTTCTTACTTTCCCAACTTATTTGTAGCCTTATCAAAGCCTCAACATGACAAATTCTCACAACAAGTTCTCAAGATAATGCAATCATAATTGCACATAGTTCCACCATTTACTCATGTTCATCTTAAGTTATCTACTTGAGTCATAGTCACTAAATTATTTATATCTCGAGCTACAAAACTCCAAATTAAGATCCGTTAATTTTTCCTGAAACTAGACTCACATATCTTCATACCATAAAATTTCCAGAATTTTTGGCTTAGCTAATTAGTACATTTTATTCATTAAAATTTCCCCTGTTTCACTGTTCGACTATTCTGACCACTTTTCACTACGAATCAATTTTCTACTTGTACATAATTCAAATGATGTTATAATTTGTTTCATTTGAAACTAGACTCATTAAGGATTTCAAGCATATAACTTATCCCATAATTATTTTTGTACAATTTTTAATGATTTTTCCAAGGTAGAATAGGGGATCACGTAATCATTCTAAACTAATCTCACAAGAATTTAAATATCTCAAAATATAAAAATCCTTTGTTTGCTCTGTTTCTTTTATATGAAAATAGACTCAATAATCTTTAAATCAATATCTCGTCTAACTTATAATTCAATTTCTATTATTTTTGGTTATATTTTCAAATTCACGTCACTGCTGCTGTCCAAAACAGTTTTATTGTAAATATTTGCTCTCTCTTTCTCCACTTAGTTGTATTCATTACTTATAACAATCTTTCCAATTTCCGATTACACATCAAGCATATTGCTCATACGTTACACATGTATATAACTACACTTATCACTACAAAGTCACACATAATTTCACTTAATCGATTTTCCCGTTGAACACTCGGAATATACACGGATACGTAGAGAATTAGCACATAAGTGCCACACTGATATGTAGCCGAAGCTACCACTGTAATGTAGCCAAAGCTACCACTGATATATGTAGCCGCAGCTACCACTATTCACTGATCAGGTAGTCGGAGCTACCACTTTTCACTGATCAATAACATTGGAAATGTCCACGGGCCTGCTCACACAAGCTGTCAGGTGTCTGCAACACATGCTAGATCACCCAGCACCCGGGACTCACTGTAACACTGTAACACTATAACATTGGTCTCCAATATCCACTTCTATTCCTATGTTCAACCGAGAATTTACTCTTAACACTTATTTTAAATACTTTAGCACTTGAATAATTCATGAACAATTTTTCTTCCACATTCAATATTAATTCACATATCAAATATAATTCACCATTTATATAAAAATATATCACTATTATTTACACATAACTTACATAATTACAATCTCAATCTCATCACATCATCAATTTAACTTATCCTCCCCAAATTATTCTACTCAATACTTTCTTGATATTACACAAAGCCATCTTTCTAATTTGATCTTACATGTAATTTATACCAATTTTCATTAAAATGTCAAGTCAATATCGAACATTATAATTATATTGGAAAATCAATACTAAAGTATTCATAACTAAAATTTCAATCTAACATTCAAACTTGCATCATTAAATGCTTATTAAACATATGAACTTACCTCGATATCAAAACTATTTATTTTACCAACTTTCCGATTTTCAATTTTCCTCCGTTCTAGGTCCAAATCTCATTTTTCGGGTCTAAAACATCACATTTCACTTATTTATTTAATTTACTATTCAAAACAGTCCTTAACTCAACTTTTTCAAAATTACAATTTTACCCTTAAACTTTTACATATTTACACTTTTGCATCAATACTCGAAAATTAAACTTCAGCCCTTATTCTTATGTTTTATAACATGCTGATCATTTTTCTCTTCTATGGCAACATCAAATTATCACTAATTCACACACTTATGACCAATTTATAACTTTTACAATTTAACCCCCTTTTATACGGTTTCATCGAAAATCATCTAATAAAACTCATTTCTGTAATCATAGACATGCATAATCTACCATAATTCATCAAAGTTCACAATTATTCAACATGGGTCAATTTTTAAAATTAAACTCTAGATCAAATTAATGGTAGAAATAGCTAGACTAAGTTACCGGGATTTCAAAAATACGATGAACATTAAAAACGGGGCTAAAAAAACTTACTATTGAGCTTTGAAAAAGCTTGAAACCCTATCCATGGCTTCTTGAGAAATTCGGGAGCATGGAGAAGAGAAAGAGCAGATTTTTGGGTTTCAATTTTGTCTTTTATGCCTTAAAACACCCAAATGACAAAAATGCCCTTAAAACTTTTCTTTCAATTTTATCCTATTCATGCCCATTTTTGTCCATCAAGTTATTCAATGGTCTAATTACCTTTTAAGGGCCTCCAATTTAAAACTCATAGCAATTTGACACCTCTAATATATAGAACTCAACTTTTACACTTTTTACAATTTAGTCCTTTTGACTAAATTGAGTGCTCAAACGTCGAAATTTTTGAACGAAATTTTTATAAAATCTTTCTATAAAATTGTAGACCATAAAAATATAATAAAAATAGAATTTTACTCGTCGAATTTGTGGTCTCGAAACTACTGTTCTGACTAGACCCAAATTTGGGCTGTTACATTAGGGTTATGGTCTCCAAATTATACACAATATATCTTTTCTAATATTCCATCATTAGGAAAGAAAGAGCACGTATTCTTTAAATTTCTTGTGTACTAATTTGGAAGATCAAATCCCCAATATTCGGTAAAACTTCAAGGAATTCATGGATTCAGGTACACTTCCGCATTTAGTTTTATTTTTCATTTATTCTTGATGAATTGACATGATAGATCCTGGTTTATTTAGTTTTATTTTAGATTTATTTTACAAATCTAACAAGTGGTATCAGAGCCTTATCATGTTGAATCATTGAGAACGAATTGATTCTTTATTATTTTTGGATTGATTCAATTTTCTTTTTTAATTTTATGGATTTGATATTTTAATTATATATTATGTTGAGTCTTTGATATTCTTGATAAATTTTTGGGTTTTGATTCTTTAAATAAAATTTTAAAGTTTTAAATAAAGTTTTAAGGTTTTAATTTTCGTATAACTGTAAAGATTTACAGTTTTAATTGAGAATTAAAAAAATTTGTGGATTTTATGTTGTTTATACAGTTTTAATAAATATTTAAAAAGCTGTGTAGGTTTGGGTTCATTAGAAACTTTTTATGATATATATTTGATTATATCAATAGATGGATTGTTAATCGCTTGTTTTGATTTTACGGTTTTATATATATATATGTTTTGGAGACACTTTAGTAATTATGTTCGAGATTTTACATGATGATATATGGTTGGTAAAAGAAATTGCTTGAGTAAAGTGTCTCTTATATCTTGATTGTTTATCAATGAATTCATTATATATGTTGAATCTTTAAGATTGATGGTAATATTTGTTAGTTTTTTTATCAATTCAATTTTAGAGTTTCATTATAATCATTTTTAATTCAAATCTAGTTCAACAATTGTACAATTGAATTCAATTTTTATAATCATTAATTCTTGAATTCAATATATAGTTGATAGAATATATTATTTATTATTGAGTTTATATGCTTATTCTTATCATACTATTCAGTTTAAGCATATATTTTGAATTTGGATTTACTTGGGATATCTAAGGCAAGTCGATCAATGTTATATTTTTATGGTTTAATTATAATGAAATTATATTTTGATGCAAATTGATATTAATCATAATATGCGTTTAAATAATTTGGTTTTTAAGTTTGGTTCTATAATCTCAAGTTTTGGCATCTTATGGTTCCAAATTTTTGGTTAAATTATGATGATTTATTGTATGAATTGTGAGATATGCCAACTATTATGATTTTGGTTTTTGAGATGTATTGGCTTAAAAATATTTTCAAGTATTCATGTGAATATCTGTTTAATCATAAATAACTTTGAATTTACATGGTAAATGTAGTAGCCCATTATTGCCCGGGCCCGTGTAAATAAAACAAAAAAAAAACCCCAAAGTCCAAATTACAGTCCATTTACAAGTCCGAACTACAATCAGCCTAAAACACTAAAACGAACAACCCAAAATAACTACCCGTGGCCCATTACACCCTTAGACCTAAAAAAATTGACCCAAACTAAAGCCCAAAATCCGAACGGCCCAATGGCCCAAATTCGTTTCCAGAAACTGGAAACCCAAAACCCTAGGGTTTTCCTCGCGTAGCAAGCTTCAATCAGCCCCTCGTCCAGTCGCAATCAGCACGGATAGCGCTCCACATCGCCGCCATGTTTCTCGTCATTCGCATGCAGAAAAGGAAAGAAAGGAGCAGCAAACATGGCAAAACGGGACAAAATCTTTGTTTTCCTTTTTTTTATTTTTTATTTTGGGGGCTATAAAAGCCCTACAATAATCTGTAATATGGACACAGAGACAAATAGATATACACTAGGCAACGAAAAATACAGAAATAAAAAAAACCAAATCTTCAAAATACAGAAGGTGATTTTCGACAATATTATGCTGCTTATATATATATTTTCTTCGTTTTATATTTTATTATAAATAAAGAAAAGGATTTTACCGTTTTAACTGGCGTTGAAAACGAAGGTTTTTGACCTTCCGCCGTGTGTGTGCGGTGCATGTGCGCGAGCCTAGATCGAGTCTGGCCAAGGCCAAAGGAGCGAGAGAGATTTTAAACTCGATTTGATTTTTTTAAAAGTGGTTCTAAATGATTTTTGAAAATAAAGATTTAGCTTTTATAAGGCCATCATACGACGCCGTTTTAGGATTAGCTATTAACTCCCAAAACGATGTCGTTTTAAGGCTAGATCCACACATTGACCCGAAAACTCGGGGAGGATCCGCGTGTTTTTATAAAAAGGGCAATTTGCCATTTTAGTCCTTCCGCAATTTTATTAGTTTTAATTTCGTCCAATTCAAACACTTCTGTTATTTTTCAAATTAGCCCTGAGCGTTTGTTTCTATTTCAATTGGGTCCCTCGGGCTATTTAAAGGCTGATAACAGAACGGCGCCGTTTAGGAGATAGGGCATAATTGCCCAATAGGTCCCTACAGTTTGGCGCGCCCTCCAATATCACCCTTTTTAACAATTTTACCTTAGCTTTTTATTTATTTTAATTTAATCCCTGTCTCTTTTTTTATTTCTATTTTATTTTATTTTTAAATTGTTTTAATATTATATCTAATTATTTTATTAAAATTTTTTATTATTTTAAACATTAAAATTTGTATAATATATGTTACTTAAATTGATTTATTAATAATAAAAAGTTTTATGTATTGTTTTTTTAAATACATATTATATTTTTATGTATTAAATTACTACTATTTATTATTCATAATTAGGTTATTTTATTAAATTCAATATTATTCATATATCATATATTATTTTAAAATATGTATATTAGTTATTAATAATTTTTTTATTTTTTTTGTATATTATAATATTATATTTTTATATAGCATTTAAGTCATTTTACCCTTAGTATTGTATAAAATTTTGTATATCATATAATATTTTTTATTTTTAAATATATAGTTTTTATGCATATATGTATTAAATTATTGTATTATAAACATGTTTTTATTTAAAGTTATAAATTATTTAAGTATTTTATTTACCTTTTCAAGAATATATATACTATTTTTTAGATTTTGCTATATCATTTTATAATTTTTATATTTATTTATTATTTGATATATGTTGTCCATTTTACATTGATTTATCTTACACTTAATCTTGCATGTAAAATTCATATTTACTTAGGAGTTTTTTTTTTTTTTTGTATCTTTCGTTATTTACTTGCTTCAGTATCTTATGTTTATTTATATTTGTTTATCCATGCTTTTATTTGTTTATGATTTTAGGTTTGCTTTAGTATAGATATTTTATTATTATATCATTTGTTTTTTTGATTGCTTATATTAGTATCAAGTGTTAATATAACTTGTAATGATGATAAATTGCTATATAGAATTGGTGTTTTATAATGCATTAATACAATATTTTATTCAAATCATTTTTATAAGAAATATATTTTGCAAAATTGTCGTATTTTATTAAAAAAATATGGTGATACTTAATATTTGGGGCTTTAAGAAAAATTGTGCCCTAACTCACTTTGGGTTTCGATTTTTCTCATTGAACTTAAGATATTAAGTATCCCTTTTCTTTTTAAATTAAAATCTATAAACTTCAAATCAAAACTTATTCTAAAATTCAAAACGTTGTATCCTAACTTATTGGATATGACGTTTTGTGTCTCGAGGAAGAATTTTCTACAAATAAAGCGAGCCTAGTTTCGAAGTCATGAGATGTTGCATCCTAACTTATTGAGTATAGCATTTTATTTCTTTGAGATAAGTAAGTATTATCAATTAGGTACCAAATTTTGGGCGTTACGAGTATTACCCTTCCTCGTGACGTGTGACCGACTCTGAACCCGCTTTCTTGTATTTCGTGGACCAGAATCAAAGTTTTGAAATAAAACGTTTTATAAGGTGATCCAATCACTCCTAAGTAAAAAAGGATTGGTGGCGACTCCCGTTTTTTTTTAAAGTCGACCCCAGTTTTTTAAATTAACTTAAAAATGGTTTCGACAGCTTGGCGACTCCACTGGGGAACAATAAGAGGGTCAAGCCGTAAAACTGATTATTTCTTGTTCTTTTGTCCAAATTTAAAAATCTGATTGGAAAAACCATGATCCTTTTTATTGCATGTGGTTCTATTTTTATAAAATATCTCTGCATTGAATTGCATGACCGTTGTGGTCGCACCTTTAAGTGGGAGCAAGAAGCTATGCCTTCGTGAGGTTTTCACCTCCGCATGGGCTAGTGGATTTTTTCCGGGATACATTTGTACCTATGTCTTCGTGAAGTTTTCACTTCTGCATAGCCATAGGGAAATGTATTCCCCAGAACCGAACTTGGTCCGTATGAGCCTATAATGGGTGAGGATCGAGGAATCTGCTGGTTCGGGTACCTCAACCTTAGAACTAAATCACACGTAGAAAACGTAAGGACTTACCCTAAGTAGAACTATGCCAAACCTTAGTAGTTACCCAGATAGGTGTTTGTTTATTTTACTTGCTTTATATTTTATTCCATGGTACTAACTTGTTGTGTTTTATTCTTTTGTGCATGTCATTTCATATTTTAAGAGGTATCGATTCACGGTCAGTTTTTAAGTTAAAAAGCTGGTTATGGAGAATGAATTCCTTAATCCAGTGGAAGACAATGCAGTCGTCTGCATTTGGTCAGAGCAAACGCAATTAGAGAAAGGGGATAGCTTAACTGAGGGGTATGTGTCGGAACTACGGGATTTTTCTCGTATTAGTATCACGTAAAATGAGCTTCAGGAGTTCAAAGGAATATGGACCCAGTGGAATGATGAGGCAAAGCAGCTATTCTATCGTAATTATGGCGATCTACCTTACTTGCTCGACGTCAAGGTAGATAAGCATCTATTCCGGGCTATGACTTAGTTTTGGAACTCTGCTTATAGTTGTTTCACTTTCGGGAAAGTAGATTTAGTGCCCACGGTGGAAGAATATACAACCTTGCTTCGCTGTTCAAGGATCCAAGTCGACAAAGCTTATTCTAGGGCTGCTAACGTCCCAACTTTTGTGAACAAATTAATGAATATCACAGGGATGAGCGAACAGTAGGTTGCAACCAGAATTTAAGAGAAGGGTGAGAGTAAATACATACCTTGGGTGAGTTTGAGGGACCTGATCCTAGCACATCCAGATGTAAAGGAGAAGATTGACGTCTTTGCCCTGTGTATTTATGGATTGGTAATTTTCCCTAAAGCTCTAAGACATGTAGATGAAGCAGTTACTGATCTATTCGATCGACTTGACAAAGGGGTCACGCGTGTACCTGCGATCTTATTCTAGACGTTCAGATCTTTGAATACATGTCGGAGAGCAGGTGAATGCAGGTTCGTTGGATGCGCGCAGTTGTTATTAGCTTGGTTCCACAGTCATTTCTGGAAAGTGGAGAAAGTTTCTTATCGGGTTTTCTTTGAGAATTACTCTTCGTTAAAAGAAATAGGGGATACACCAAGAAGAGAAGACATGTCCGAGGAAAAGCGGTGGTGCTCCTTCAAAACCTTCAAGAGGAAGACATCGAGTTTCAACGAAATTCTTTACCGGTGTGGGAGTTTCGACTAGGTTCCTTTACTTGGAATTTGGGGAGCCATTGGATATGCCCCTTTGCTTGTACTAAGGCAATATGAATTAAGACAGTTCGTACCAGCAACATATGGGCTGGCTCAGTGTGAGTTCTCATACAGAGGGGAAAACTATAAAAAGAGGGTTAAGGAGATTTCTAGTGCTTAGAATCAGATTCGTAGGATGAAGAGATTATCGTGAGCCTAATAATGACCCTAGAATACAAATGGGTGAAGGATTAGAAGAATTAATGATAACATCCACGAGTTGAATCCGTAGACGCCCGATCAAGAGAGGAATGCTTACAAGTGGTCCCATCAGAGTTAGAGATTATAAAACATGATTTCAAAAAAATGAGTTCAGAGCTTGGAAGGAGGATGAGAAGTTGGAAGAAGAGAAAATGTATCTGAGGTTAGACGTGGATGTTCAGAAACTGGAGGCCGATAAGTTAAGAAAATGGAAGAAAATGGTTGAGGAAGACTTAGGCAGCCTAAAGATAGAGTATAAGAAGCTGCGCCAATCAATGAAAAATGCCGGATTGGGGAAGACTTCGGAACAGTGGCAATAGGAGATTCGAGAGGAAAAGGCCCAAGCTGACCATTGGGAGAAGAAGTTCCAAGAGATGTAAATGCAAAACGAGGCTATAGAAGGGAGTTTGGCAGAGAGCCAAAAGGAGAAATATGGATTAAAGGCTAAAGTGGTGAATCAGGGCGGTCTCTTCTTCACCACTATCGGCTAGTAATTCTACAAACGAGCTGAAGTCAAGTCTGAACAAGATTGAGAAAATGAAGGGCAAGATCGAAAAATTAGAATCTGCATTGCAGAATTGTGAACTCCGGATCGAGCTTCTTGAGGCAAAAGAAGGGCATTGGAAGGAAGAGCTCCATTATTCTTATGATCAAGTTAGAAATCGAGATTATCTCATGGGTGAAGCAATAGTTCGATTCGAGAGGTTGTTGATCACCTACGACTTTGGCGATTCAGTGATACATTGATCACGAAGTATGAGCTACAGTCAGATCGTGGTCAAGAGTTAGCCTTGTTGTTTGGAAAAATCAAAACTTTGGGCCTTAAGGTGAAAGCATATTTGTAGTCGATTTATGTAAAGGATTTTGTTTTCTAATAAAGTTTTTAAATGAAGTTGAATCACGAATCGATGCCTCCTTGCATTCATGCATTTGCATTACATCACATCATATGCATTTAAGTCCATAGAGAGAGCTGATTAGTTGAAATTATCACGAAAGAGAGGAAGAGAGAAGGAAAAATCTAGAAAACTGAACACCGTTACGGTACACGTGCCAAGACAAAGAAAATAGATCAAATACTTAAAACAATTTCAGAGAGACATGCAAGACCAGATGCAAGAGCAACTGGCAAAGCTCCAACAAGAAATGAGAGACCAAATGTTGGAAGCTCAAAGGAACATGATGGCTCAAATGTCTCAGCTACTGAACGAGGCGATGGACAAAGGAAAATATCCTATAGTTAATGCTGAAGATAATGAGGACATTCCTCGGGGTTTCACCCAACCGCATGTACAACCTTGTTATAACAAATGCAGCAGATATTTCAATCAATAGCTTGTAAAGTATCTAAACCTTGTTCCAGCATAATGTCGAGAACGCCTTGCAATGAGAGTTAACTTAACATCCCCGCGAGATCTGAAAAGTTCGACTGGAAAGCAAAGTAGAGAACAGGGATTATATCAAACCTTTAACTGCTTTAATTACTTCAATTTAACACATTTAACAAATGCTTATGGATTAGTTTTGCTTATTTATGATCCTCAAGATCATTGACAAAAGAATTTCACTCAATAAAATAGAACCAAAGAAATTACGAATCTGAATGTCCCACACCAAAAAGCTCCACAACTATTGAAAATGCTAAAAAAGTTCAAGGTTATCTAGATTGTTGCAAAACATGTTTTAAGCCTAAATGAAATACAGAATCTGAAAGAAAATAAAGTAGCTACGTCTAGGAAAAAATATTAAAACTATATCCAAGTAATTAGTTACATTTGAGTAAGAAACAGGAAATGCAGCCATACAAACAAAATTCTGTAATTAAATAGAAACCCACACATACCTTAATAAGTGCAAAGTATACTTCTATCATACGTTTGGCTACCCTTGGCCCGTCTCCTTTGTGGCTCAAACGAATTTGGCTCAAAAAATTGACCTGTACATGACAAAGGACATATTAGCAAGTTCCCAGCTAAGTCCAATCAAAAAATGAATTGCATAATAACTTTGACTAATGGAGTTCAGAATAGTGACAAGCAATTCATCTGATACAGACATCAAGCTCTAATTATCACAAGCAATTCCAAAAAAATGCCAGCAATAGAGCATTTATATCAAGTCAAGTCAAAGCAAAATATATTGCTCTAAGAAATATGCTCAATAATTGTTTAAAAATACAAAATACTTGCTTTAAAAAAAACTTTCTGAAGAACCTACTATGGTTTAAAAAAGAGATGATATGTTCTCCCTCAATGGATGATTTGAAGTAACATGAAAACCCCATTCACTAATTAGCAATATTTCTTGATTCAATATACCGAATAAGTAAATATGATGCTACACAGGTAGAAAAGAATGTATAGTACAATATTTATAATATCTTATTAGCAAGAACTGGATGGACATACAGCATGGTACTTGGCACGTAGTCCTAAATGAGGCCGAAAAAGAAAAGTATCCACTTCATCAATAACCACAGCCTGCCAAAACAGAAAAACTCTTAGCATAAGTATAATGCTATATGCAACACTAACATGTGCAAGAATATCTTAAAATTTTCTTCAGTTCCCTATACAGGAAATAACACAATTGATAATTCCAGTGCTTTCATTTCAACAAGTTCAAAAATTTTGGTCCTACAATTACATCTACCATTACTTCTCTAGACAAGAGGCAAGGCAATTGCTCTCATAGACCACAATATCAATGATAAGATAAAAATTAGCTAGTTTTGAAATATCTCCCACTTCAAAGCAAAACTCTCACCTATAACTTGGTATGGATAATGAAACAATGAAATACAGTACAGATGACCAAAAACACAAAGTTAACAGAGCTTATACCTTCATATTAGGGTGATCAGATAGCAGGTTTGATAAATAATAGTCAGCATTTGATACACCCTTATTTTGAGGATCTCCAAGCTGTAGATAACCAAAACATGATGAAACAAAATTATTACCGCTTAAAAAGCTGGTACACCGTATAGGCTTCAATAAAGGAAAGTTTTAGTGCTCAAGTAATTTAATATCAACTTACTTTGTTTACTAGCGAAGATAGAAGCTTGCGTTCTTGCTCTGGTTTGCTCTTTAGCAGTACATACATGGTCTGCAAATAAAAAAAGGTTGAGACATTTGTATTATAACCTGATGGAAACATGAATGCAAAGAGAATAAACATTTCCAACTACTCATATTAGGATATTGGATTTCATTCCCTTAAGCAAAACCTTGACCATGCAAAATTCAAATCAAGATGCTCTAGACTGATCTATGATCTATTTTCAATTCAACGAAGTTCAAATGCATCCGGTCAACTTAAACTACCATGTAAAATAGGAATTCCAACAAAAGCAGTCAACAAAAGGTCAAAAAGCTTCGAGGATTGCACAAGTTACACAGGAAAACTCATTTTAGTCAATCATCCACAAAAAGAGAGATCTACTTATGATCACAAGTAATGCATAGATTTAGCAGATAAGACTAACCTTTAGTGCCTTGTCTTTCAGAGCCGGTAACATATCTCTTGATGCCTCTTCGAGTGCAACGACAAAACGTTCATACCTAAAAAAGTTGTTCAAATGTGTAAGAGATGAATTTATTTGACTAAAGTAGAGGTGTCAATCAAGCAGATCAAGTCACTTCAGGTTGTATCATTTTGATTTGAAGAAAATTTGAGTTCTTTTACCTTTGGATTATCTTGAGTTCAGACCATTTCAGGTTAGGCCTAATTGGTTTCACACTCTAGTTATTATGTTTGCCTCAGTCATTAGCACAATTTGTTGAGTTAGAAAATCAAATTAGTTAATAATTTTGAGGTAGACTTTGGATAGTTCATTTTGGATCATTTTGACAGGTTAACTCGGATTCATGGTACAATTTAAGTTGTTAACTTAATTATGGTCAAATTGCATTAGATTAGGTTTCAATTTAGAATGGGCTGAGCAAATTTTGGGGGTTTGAGTTAGTTTTAACCAATCTGGACTGAAAGAGCAGTAAGTTTTTTCTCACATCTTCTGTTATTAACAAGTGCAGGCAAGCCGTGCACATACAAAAATAAACTAATGCTTGCATGGCCAGTCAAGTTACTGGGAGCCTACTGCTAGGAATCATAAACCATGCATATGCCTAAATTAATTTATTGAATTCTAAGTTTCAAGGACCATACAACTGCGACAATGGTTTCTTGATATCAGAAATATGCTTTGCGTTTCTTCCTACTGCATAAATTAGTCCTCTCGTGGGAATTTTTTAAAAAATTATACTTATCTGTTTTCTATGTAGAAATAGGTAAGTATATTATTTTGGTCAAATAGAGCTAAATTTAAGTATTTAATGTTTATTGTAATATTGTTTATGTACTTTCAATTATAAAAGCCAATGAAATTGAATATTAGTCCCAGCTATATTCAAACTCTTGAATATCAGATTCTCTTTTTAAAGTGTTCTACTTTTTCTCAAATTTTCAAATATGCTTAAATGTCTAGCTAAATAGGCGTTATCTGAATTTTGTTATTTTATTTAATTTTTTACCAAAGCTATTCAGTTTGTTTTATGTAAAATTGGATTCAATGTAAAATTACTATATTATTTTCGTAAAATAGCTTATTAAATATTTAGTTTTTTCTGCTCATTAACATTTGCATACTTGACCCAAACATCGGGTTAAATCGTCGGTGTATATTCCAATTTCTTGCCCGGGCCCAAAGTAAACAAAAAATAAACAAAATAAAAGTCCAAATTAAAAAAAAAAAACAGTCCATGGCCTAATAAACTAACCCAAACCCTAAAGCCCAATAACTTAAAAAATTTTAGCTAGTCAAAACCCTAAAGCAGAAACCTAGCCGCCGCCAGCAGTCCAATGCTCGTGCACGTCACCTCTGAACCCCCAACGCCGCACGTCTCGCCAACCTCCGCATTGTGCGCTCCTCCACCACCGAGCCACATCCTCCACGACGCGTGCACCTACAAATAAGAGAATCATTTATAAAAACAGACTATAAAAGCCGAAATAAAGGACTACGATTTTGAGGATATACGAGAACAATACAATTTTTTTTTACAAAGACACGAGAGCAATACACACAGAATCATACAAAAAATCAAAATACAAGCGCAACGAAGGTTTTAGATTTTTCTTTTTTCTTTTCTTTTTTGACATTTTTTATAAGTTTTTTTTATTTTTTTTAAAACTACACACACATATATATATTAAAATATAAAAAAAAGAAAGAAAATTTGGGTAGGAGGGCTGGCTGGGTTATGGCCGGACCAAAGAGGGGGAGAGAGTTTTGGGGAATTTTTGAAGGTTTTTTTTTTTAAAAAAAAGTTTAAAATGATTTTTTTTGTTGAAAATTTGGCTTAAATAAAGGATTTCATATTATTTTGTGTATATATTTTCTTCTAAATCTATTTATGTACATATATTCTTAAAATCTATTATATATAATTTTTCTTTTAAAGTCCTTATTTTATTATATAGTTTTGTTTATTTCAAACATTTTTATATATTATTACTTGTATATATTTTTATAATAAGGTTTTTTTTCATTTCATGTATGTTGTTTATTTGGATTGATATGTATTTTTTTTTCTGTGTGGTATTAGTACCATGTATTTTTATTTCATACTCGATATTATGCTTGCGTGGTTCTTATTATTACATTATGGTTTAAACTCCAACGTTTTGGTCGATATTGGTCATTTCACTTTTATCCCAAACAAATCGAATAAATGCATTCTCGGTCAATTTCATAATCACTTATTTAAGAGCTTTTAAAAATAAGGCAATATTTCATATTTGGAAATTTGAGGAATCGTGCCTTAACGTGTTGGGTTTCGGTTTTTTCGTTTGGCCAAATAACGAAATGCCCTTTTAAAACTGCAATGCATGAATTTTGGAAATCATAAAATGATCTTGGTGTCAAGGGTTTGAAACATCGTATCCTAACGTGTTGGATGTAATATTTCATTCTTTCGGAACAAGAGAATTTCGATATCCAATTCGAATTATCCAAACATTTTCTAAAGGATTCGTATTTTAAAATCTCTTCCAATTTTCGATATTAGGACATTAATCAATCAACAAGGTACCAATTTTGGGCGTTGCGAGGGTGCTAATCCTTCCTCGTGAGTAACCGACTCCCGGACCTTTTTTTTTTAAGATTCGTAAACCAAAATATTTTATAAGGTGACCCAATCGCACTGCAAAAAAGATTGGTAGTGACTCCATTTTCTTTTTTTATAGTCGGCCCGTTTTCCAAACAAAAAATAGTTTCGACAGCTTGGCGACTCCACTGGGGACCAATAAGAGAGTCAAGCCGTAGGATTGATTATTTTTTGTCCTTTTATCGAAAATTAAAATTTGATTTTGATTCTTTCACCGCATGAGTTGGTGTCGTGTTTTATGTGGGTTGTGGTTTGAGTCTCGTAGGATATCTCTGCATCATGTTGCATGACCGTTGTGGTCACACCTTTTAAGTGGGAGTGAGAAACTATGCCTTCGTGAGGTTTTCACCTCCGCATAGGCTAGTGGACTACTTCTGGGATACATCCGTACCTATGTCTTCGTGAGGTTTTCACCTCCGCATAGCCATAGGGAAATGTATTCCCCTGAACCGAACTCGATCCATATGAGCCTATAATGGGTGAGGATTGAGGAATCTGCTGGGTCAGGTACCATTTCCCTTTAGAAACAAACCACATATAGTGAACCCTAGGAGCCCACTTTAGGTAGAACTATGTTGAGCCCTAGCAGTCACCTGGATAGGTGTTTGATTTTTACCATCTGTATATGATACTAAAGTGTTTTCTGTTATTTATGACTGTATTGCATTTCATCATCATAGAAAGGAGGTGTTGATTCATATTCGATTGCTAAATAGAAGAGTTTGTCATAGGAAAATGATTTCCTTGAAAGTGGGGTATAAGATGTTCGTTCAAATATAGTCCAGGTAAACATAACGAGAAAAGATTGATAGTATATGACTTTGCCTCGTTTCCCAGGGATTCAAGCCAACAAGGATTATTAGATAGTCATCACGACTCAATTTTTTTAATGAAGCTTATGAGAATCGTGGAGGATAAGTGAAGGAAGAGTCACAGCCTGGATCAAGCAACAAGGAGCTAGAAGAGGCATCTATTGAGAAAGTTCATGGGACACAACCATAACATCCGGATATGAAGAAAACGATTGATGTCTTCACCTGGACTATGAGGACAAAGCCGCAAATGTTATCCATTTTATGTGAAGAAATTTATTTTCTAGAAAAGTTCTTCTAATGGAATTGAATTCAGAATCAACGCCTCTCTTTCTTTTTTGCATTCATTCCTTTGCATTGCATTTCATGCATTTGCATTACATCGCATCATATGGATTAAATGTCATAAAAGAACCCTATTAACTAGAGATCGTATTATAGTTACCCTGGAACATCACTACTACACTCGAAGGAAAACGAAAGCCATGAATCAAAGGTTGGAAAGAATAGAGCAAATGCAAATACAGATGAATGAGCAATTGACCAAAATTCAACAAGAGATACGAGAACAAATACTAGAATTCCAAAGGAATATGATGGGTTAGTTAACCCAGTTACTAGCCAGAGGACTTGAAAAACGGAGTAGCCCAGTGGTCAAAAGTGGGGATGATAATGAAGACCTTATTTATTCCCCAGGTTTTTCCCAAATAAGTGTCCCGACCCAACCAGACAAGCATTCGTATGGGGTACCCGTCATTATCGGACCCCAATGTCAGACTGATACCTTGGTCCTATTGAACTCCCCTATAGGCTTAGGTTTTAACCCAAATGATGATCGAGCCAAGCCGGTTGTTCTGGCAGAAACAAGAGAAAGGGAAGAGTGGACTTTAAAGGCCTCGAAGAAGAAGAAAAAGGAAGCGAATGGTACGAGTAGGTATAACAAGGGCCATTCGGAGCCGATTATAGTAAGCCAGCCGAAGACGGTAACTACCAGTCATCAGGTCTCCCTAAGGCAAGAACCTAATCCAAGATCGAACTTAGAAAAACCCCAGTTCGCACCCATCCCAATCACGTATAAGGAGTTGTACCAAATTTTATTTGATGCACATGTTGTAGCCCCTTTTTATGTAGAACCAATACGGCCCCCATACCTCAAATAGTACGACGTAAATGCCCAATACGAATACCATGGGGGAATCACAGGGCATTCGATCGAGAACTGTGTCGTTTTTAAGAAGATGATCGAAAGACTTATCAAATTGGGTATCGTAAAATTCGATTATCCTTCTGGTACAGAAAATTCGTTACCCAACCTTTCTGTTAAAGGGGTAAACATTGTGAATTCCATGATAGATAAGGGCATGAGATCCAATAATGCATCTAGCTCAGGGCCCTAGTGCAAGGCCTGATGAATAATAAATTGAAGAGATCAAAGACCCAGTGGGAACGTTGAGGGAATCTAAATATTAACGACATATTCGAAGAAGGAATCGAGGAATAGACTTTTCTAAGCTTCTGCCTTTACGTACTTGGGGGCGTTTTGAACAATGGGACTGTGGAAGAGATCCCTGTACTTTTAAAGTTAATCTAAAGTAATATTCAAAACACGCTTATTGCTTTAAGCCTAGAGGTAATAAGAGTCCTTTGGTGAAATAGGCTTGTGTCTAGAATTTTTATTTCAATAAAATACATTTTTTTGAGCAAATATTTTTTTCATTCTTTCCATGTCATACTATACATTCTTTTGTTCTTTGGAATATTATTTCATTCTTCGTTTATGATCATACCATATAAATAATCATCCTTAGAATCATTTATTTTTTAAAATTTTCCTTCGTACCTACAATAGGTACCCAGATATCGAGACATGAGTAACACCGTTACTGACTCCCTTTTGAGTGAGATATGGGTCTAAAGGATCTGAGGATTTTGAAGATGACAAAGATTGTAACTTATCTTTTGATTTGTTAATGATGGTAGAACAAGATGGAAATAGACTCTACCTACAAAGGGTCAGTGGACATTGCGAGTCTAGGAAAGAAGATCGAAGCCTAGCCCACCATAGAATTAAAGCGAGACGTCATTAAGTTATTCCAAGAATTCAAAGATGTATTTGCATGATCGCATCAAGATATGCCTAGGCGCGAGGATGCTGTAGAGTGTTCGAAAAGGCACATACTAATAGTTTTCCGATAGCCAGGCCGATTATAAGGTTCGGGTACTGCTTCCATGAAAGGGAGGTTGCATCGGTTATAACGTAAATGCCAAATTGAGGAAGACAAGACTTATGTGCTTCCTCTATTTTTTCTATACGTAGGGCATAAATGTTGCGGGGATGATCTCGTCAAAAGCATATAGACAACACCAATTCATCTTTGTGATTGCCAATTACTGTACTAAAAGGGTGAATGTCGGTTCATATGCCAAAGTTACAAAGTCAACAATCATCAAATTCAAAAAAAAAAAACCATCCGAAAAGAAAGATGATTGAGACTTATAAAGATTGGCATAGAGAAGCTACCATTTACCCTCTATGCTTCTCGAATGTTGGCCAGGACCTTCGTCGGAGCAACATCTTTCTCATTGGTTTATGGAAAGGAAGCAATTTTTGGAGTTGAGATCCCTTTTCTCCAAGCTTTGATTGAATTAAGAATTGGATGAAGCAGAACGTCTCCAGTAAGCTTGATTAAAAGTATTCATCATGCTCGGATGTACCAAAAACGGATGATACAAGTTTATGACAAAAAGGTTCGCCCAAGAGAATCTCATGATGGTAAAAAGGGATCATTCTCATGCAAAAGGGACTTCAGAAAAAAGTGGATGCCAAATTGGGAAAGACTTTATGTAGTAAAGAAGGCCTATTCTGAATGAGCATTGATATGGACGAAGATATGCTCAATCCGGTGAATTCAGATTCAGTCAAAAAAAGGAAAGACTAAGGCGAAAACACGCAAAGGGCGCTTTGAGACATTCTCTAAAAAAAACGAAAAACAAAAAATGGAGAGGCCAATGTGAAAACCCGCAAAGGGCGCCTTGAGACCAAAGGGCTTTGAGTCGAAAACCTGAAAAGGGCGACTCAAATTTTGATCGAAAGTGGGGCATACAGTAGTCTTGCTACGCTTGAATTAACAATGAGGAAGTATGTTACGTTTTGAGGCATCGACAAAGTACTCCGGATCCTCTAAACACATATTGAGCTTAAAATGGTCCTCAAGAAGTTTGAACAGAGAAGCTCAGGCTACGATATCTAGGGCACCTAGTTTCCATCTTACCCATTCTGAATTTTCCATCTTTAATTATTTTATTTTACACTACCAATAAATTTCCTTCTTGATTGCATTTGTTATTTTTGCTTAACTTATTTGTTTTGAGCTATGCTCCTAATTAATTTCCTTCTTATCCATGGTTATGATTTTTTTCAAGCATTTTGCATTGAAATAACGATTAGTAGACTAATAACACTTTCATAAAGGGAGTTTCGCATATTACTCTGGAAGCTTCTAAATATTAAAAGAACTTGAAACAGGACTATTGTTTAAGACTCACCAAGTTCAAGGGATTGAAATATTGGTGGAAGAAGAGTCTAAACTGAAATTATCTCTCCGGATTTTTGTCAAAAATGGTGATTGAACAAAATGACAGAATATTGCGTCAATGATACAATCTTGACGAAAAATGGGCAATGTTAACCCGAATGTAAAAAGGGGAATCATTTTCGAGAAAAAATGATATTTTGCATCCATACAAATATCATGCATGCACATTTGGTTAGGTAATCCTTGGAGTGATCAGTTGATTGAACAAGTTACAGATCTTATACCTTTGAGTTGCAGTGGGATGGGTTGAAGTTGATACAGATCCTATAGCCATGAATCGTAGTGGGATGGTTAAATATGGTACAAATCTTATGTCCTCAAGGTATAGTGGAAGGGATGTTGAAGTTATAGTGGGGAAAACCAGTTGAGCAAAATACGATTGTCTCTTCGGTCAAAATACCACCCGAGCAAGAAGACAGCATAAGATGTCAGTAATAAAGATGAACAGCGAGCAATGACGTCTTAAATATTAAAAAATGATCATTCTCATAAAATTTTGCATTCATCATTCATAACACACACAGTTAGGAGTATTTGATTCATTCTAATCATAGTATCCTAATCATTTGGCATAAATATAAGCATATGAATTTGAGTTTACAGGACATGTCCCCCAGAAGACGGTGTAGCAACATTGGTGAAATTATAGATCTTGCCTCCTTGAGATAGCAATGGGGCAGATCGAAGATGGCGAATCTTATCTTCCTGAGGTAGCATGGGAGCAAATTTTAGCCACTAGCCTTATCTTCCTAAGGTAAGAAGAGAGCAGGCTGAATATTATAGTTTTATCTTCCTGATGTAGCGAGGGAGCAGACTAAAAAATTGTAGATCTTGTCTCCTCAAGATAGCAGTGGGGCAGATCGAAGATGGTGAATCTTATCTTTTCGAGTTAGCAAGGGAGCATATTTTAGCCACTGGCCTTATCTTCCTAAGGTAGCAAAAGAACAGGCTGAAAACTATAGTCTTATCTTCCTGACGTAGTAAGGAGCAGACTAAAAATTGTAGATCTTGTCTCCTCGAGATAGCAGTGGGGCAGATCAAAGATGGCGAATCTTATCTTTCCGAGGTAGCAGGGGAGCAGATTTTAGCCACTAGCCTTATCTTCCTAAAGTAGCAAGAGAGCAAGCTGAAGATTATAGTCTTATCTTCCTGATGTAGCAATGGAGCAGACTAAAAAATTGTAGATCTTGTCTCCTCAAGATAGCAGTGGGGCAGATCGAAGATGGTGAATCTTATCTTCTCGAGGCAGCAGGGGAGCATGTTGAAAATTATAGTCTTATCTTCCTGATGTAGCAAGGGAGCAGACTAAAAATTGTATATCTTGTCTCCTCGAGATAGAAGTGGGGCAGATCAAAGATGGTGAATCTTATCTTTCCGAGGTAGAAGGGGAGTAGATTTTAACCACTGGTCTTATCTTCCTGAGGTAGCAAGGGAGCAGGCTGAAAATTATAGTCTTAAGTTTCTGACGTAGTAAGGGAACAGACTAAAAATTGTATATCTTGTCTCCTCGAGATAGCAGTGGGGCAGATCGAAGATGGAGAATCTTATCTTCCCGAGGTAGCAGGGGAGCAGATTTTAGCCACTAGCCTTATCTTCCTGAGGTAGCAAGGGAGCAGGCTAAAAATTATAGTCTTAGCTTCCCGATGTAGTAAGGGAGCAGACTAAAAATTGTAGATCTTGTCTCCTAGAGATAGTAGTGGGGCAGATCGAAGATGGCGAATCTTATCTTCCCGAGGTAACAGGGGAGCAAATTTTAGCCACTAGCCTTATCTTCCTGAGGTAGCAAGGGAGCAGGCTGAAGATTATAATCTTATCTTCCTGATGTAGCAAGAGAGTAGGCTAAAAAAATTTAGATATTGTCTCCTCGAGAGAGCGGTGGGGCAGATCGAAGATGTTGAATCTTATCTTCCCGAGGTAGCAGGGGAGCATATTTTGGCCACTAGCCTTATCTTCCTGAGGTAGCAAGGGAGCAGGTTGAAGATTATAGTCTTATCTTCCTGATGTAGCAAGGGAGCAGACTAAAAACTGTAGATCTTGTCTCCTCGAGATAGTAGTAGTGGAACAGATCAAAGACGGCAAATCTTACATCCATATAAGCAATGGAGCAGATCCAAGCCACTAGCCTTATTACCTTAAGCAGTAGTGGAACAGGCTGGAAATTACAAGTCTTATCTCCATGTATCGGCAATGGAGCAAACTGAAGATTGTAGATCTTGTCACCCTAAGCAGTAGTGGAGCAAATCAAAGACGGCGAATCTTACATCCATATAAGCAATGGAGCAGATCCAAGCCGCCAGCCTTATCACCCTAAGCAGTAATGGAACAGGCTGAAAATTATAAGTCTTATCTCCATGTATCGGTAATGGAGCAGACTGAAGATTGTAGATCTTGTCTCCTCGAGATAGCAGTGGGACAGATCGAAAATGGCAAATATTATCTCCATGTATTGATAATGGAGCAGATTTAGGCCACTTGCCTTATCTCCTTGAGATAGCAAGGGAACAAGCTGAAAATTGCAAGTCTTATCTCCATGTATCGGCAATGGAGCAGACTGAAGATTGTAGGTCTTGTCTCCTCGAGATAGCAGTGGAGCAGATCTAAAATGGCGAATCTTATCTCCATGTATCGGCAATGGAGCAGATTTAGGCCACTAGCTCTATCTCCTTGAGATAGCAAGAGAACAGGCTGAAAATTACAAGTCTTATCTCCATGTATCAGCAATAGAACAGACTGAAGATTGTAGATCTTATCTCCTCGAGATAGCAGTGGGGCAAATCAAAAATGGCGAATCTTATCTCCATGTATCAGCAATGGAGCAGATTTAGACCAATATCCTTATCTCCCTGAGATAGCAAGGGAGCAGGCTGAAATTACATGTCCTATCTCCATGTATCGACAATGGAGTAAAGTGAAGATTTTAGATCTTGTCTTCTCGAGATAACAGTGGGGCAGATCGAAGACGGCGAATCTTACATCCATATAACAATGGAGCAAATTTAAGCCACCAGCCTTATCTCCCTAAGCAGTAGTGGAGCAGATCAAACCTAAACGAATCTTATTGCTTTGAAGCAAAATTCCTATACCCTTGAAGATGCAGTGGGTTAAAGCGAGGCTACCTGAAAAAAAGAAATGTTGAGACTCATCAAGATCGGGTAAAATTGATCCTTTTAAAGCCTTTCCTCTCGTTACACGACAACGAGCAAAGAGGGGCAGCTGTAGATCCCAATTTCTTGCCTGGGCCCAAAGTAAACAAAAAAATAAACAAAATAAAAGTCTAAATTTAAAAAAAAAAACAATCCATGGCCCAACAAACCAACCCAAACCCTAAAGCCCAATAACCTAAAAAAATTAACTAGTCAAAACCCTAAAGCAGAAACCTAGCAGCCGCCAGCAGTCTCACGCTCGTGCACGTCACCTCTGAACCCCCAACGCCGCACATCTCGCCAACATCCGCATCGTGTGCTCCTCCACCACCGAGCCACGTCCTCTACGACACGTTCACCTACAAAATAGGAGAATCATTTGTAAAAACAGGCTATAAAAGCCGAAATAAACATGTAAAAAGGGACTACAATTTTGAGGATATACGAGAACAATACGATTTTTTTACAAAGACACGAGAGCAATACACACAGAATCATACGAAAAATTAGAATACAAGCGCAACGAAGGTTTTAGATTTTTCTTTTTTCTTTTTCTTTTTTGACATTTTTTATTAGGTTTTTTTATTTTTTTAAAACTACACATATATATATTAAAATATAAAAAAAAAATTTACCTATTGTGGCCGACGGCGGCGACTGACGACGACCGACGCGGTGGCCGATGGCCGGAGGGCTGACCGGATTATTGCTGGACCAAAGAGGGGGAGAGTTTTGGGGAATTTTTGAAGGTTTTTTTTTTTTTTAAACAAGTTTAAAATGATTTTTTTTTGGTTGAAAATTTGGCTTAAATAAAGGGTTAAAACGACGTCATTTTGGCTTGGGGCTTTAAGCCCCAAAACGGCACCGTTTCATGGCTACCAGCGCGAACCGACTCGACCAGGGGAGGATCCGCCTATTTTTTAAAAAATGGGCTATTTATGCCCGTGGTCCTTCTGCATTTTTTTTGTTTCGCAATCAAGTCCTTTTTGTTTTCAATTGAGCCCTATAACTTATCGCAATTCCAATTGGGCCTTTATTCGAACGACGTCGTTTTGGAGGGGAGGGAATATTTTCCCTTTTAGTCCTTCCGCGTGATCCGTGTGTTCAGATAGGTCCCCTTTTTATTTTTATTTTTTTAAAATTCGCCCCAGATTTTGATTTTAAATTCAATTTTGTCCTTTTTTAGTTTTTTTGTGATTTTTGATTTTTTTTATTTTAGATTTTTATTTTATTTCTATTTATTATTTTTATCATTTGCTTATTATTATTATTATTATTATTATTATTATTATTATTATTATTATTATTATTATTAATTCTAATATTGTTACTATTATGTTATTATTAATACTGTTTTCATTTTACTATTTTTTATTATCATTTTCATTTATATTATTATTATTATTACTATTATTATTATCAATCCAGGTATTATTATTCTACTATTATAATTATTATTTTAATATTATTATTACTTTTCTTTTATAATTAATTTCATTATTATTACTATATTCATTAGTGTTATTAGTATTATTTTATTATTATCATTTTTTTTGTATATATGTTATTCATACTAAATAGTTTTTTATTTTATATATATTATTGATTTCATGTTATTTTGTGTATAAATTTTCTTCTAAATCTATTTATGTACATATATTCTTAAAACTTATTATATATACTTTTTCTTTTAAAGTCTTTATTTTATCATATAGTTTTGTTTATTTCAAATATTTTTATATATTATTACTTGTATATACTTTTATAATAAGGTTTTTTTCATTTCAAGTACGTTGTTTATTTGGATTGATATGTATTTTTTTTCTGTGTGGTATTAGTACCATGTATTTTTATTTCATGCTCGATATTATGCTTGCGTGATTCTTATTATTACATTATGGTTTAAACTCTAACGTTTTGGCCGATATTGGTCATTTCACTTTTATCCCAAACAAATCGAATAAATGCATTCTCAGTCAATTTCATAATCACTTATTTAAGAGCTTTTAAAAATAAGGCAATATTTCATGTTTGGAAATTCGAGGAATCGTGCCCTAACGTGTTGGGTTTCGGTTTTTTCGTTTGTCCAAATAACGGAATGCCCTTTTAAAATTGCAATGCATGAGTTTTGGAAATCATGAAATGATCTTGGTGTCAAGGGTTTGAAACATCGTATCCTAACGTGTTGGATGTGATATTTCATTCTTTCGGACAAGAGAATTTCGATATCCAATTCGAATTATCCAAACATTTTCTAAAGGGTTCGTATTTTAAAATCTCTTCTAATTTTCGATATTAGGACATTAATCAATAAATAAGGTACCAATTTTGGGCGTTGCGAGGGTGCTAATCCTTCCTCGTGCGTAACCGACTCCCGGACCTGTTTTCTTAAGATTCGTAGACCAAAATGTTTTATAAGGTGACCCAATCGCATTTCAAAAAAGATTGATGGCAACTTCATTTTCTTTTTTTAAAGTCTGCCCGTTTTCCAAACAAAAAATGGTTTCGACAGTCAGGATGTTATATTTTCTATTATATTCTTCCTTTATTAAATATTTTTATAAATATTTATAATTTTTCAATTTAATTTTTTTATGTCAAGTTCAATATTCACTAATTAATCATGTTAAGTTAATTTTTGTTTTTGTTACACTTTAATCATATAATTTATTTCAGTATATTGATTCACATATCAAATTTCTATGTATTTCATTCACATATTTTCCCAAGTTTAACAATTTAGTCATTATCATAAAAATTTTATATTTTTCCATAATTTCACTTTTACAACACTTTATGCGTATTTCATATCTTATAACACTTATTAAACTTTTATCATAATTTCCTTGTTTACATTAATTTTTGTATATTTTCCAATTCAGTCCCTATTGCCATGTAATTTAATTTTCACAATATAAGCACTTCAATAAAATTATTTTTTTATAATATTTTATTTCACATAAATTTTTATGCATATCATTTCTCTTGCTTAAATTATAAGTTTCAAAAATTTTACGATTTAATCCTTAACATTATGAAGATTCATTATTAACTATAAATTCACCATAACGTCACTTTGTAGTCAATTCACTACTTATTATAAATCTCAAATGTACGTTTGTTTCATTAAAAAAGACTTTTATGAAATATTTCAAGAAATTTACCAAATAATAGAAAATATTTTATACAGATCCATCCAAACACTGAAAAATATTAACTTTTTCAGAAAAGTAAATTATTTTCGAAAAATTATTTTTAAAAAATCATTTTTAGTGAAACAAATGTGATATTCAGTAAATTGTATTGTTACAGAAACTACCTTCTATTAATTGTATTGTCATACTCTAAATTATGTAGCTAATTTAATAATGAATTTTTTTCTTGGGGGAGTCTTGAATTGTTATAAACAAATGAGGTGTTGAATTGTTGATTAAGATTGAGTCTTTGAGACTCGAAATTGAAGCATAATAAGATAAGTGAATCTTCGTCCCATCTTATACATGTATTATGTAAGAATTTTATCCGATTATTTTCTGTTCACCTATCGTGCACATTGTGTTATTAGAATATGTACTGGCAAACTAATATTTTTAATTGTAATCCTCTCAAAAATGATCTCAATTAAAGGCTGCCAGTGACGTCTAGCAGATCCTAACAACTGAAATTGATATTCTTCTATTCGAGCTATTGTCTCCCAATAGGTCATAAAAAATGAAAATATATTTGTGAATGTGCAACATGTACTTTGAAAAATAAGTTAAAAGAGTAATAAGGAAATACAGGCATAAAATGTTGAAGCTCTCAATCAGACCAGACGGGCATCTATCTATTTATGAAATATATACAACCTTAAGAACTTGGAAGCCTATATTGGGTGTTTTTTTTAATCCTTTTCTTTGTAGATTGAGGTCGTCAGAGAGCTCCAAAAATGAATTAGCAGCTATGGTATTGGTACCCATTTACAACAACTAAAATTTAATGCTTTTTCCCCCTCCCATACGCTGTGATATCAGGTACCCCCACTTACCTCTTGTAAATCTTCAGCCACTTATTTTGATTTTGAAATCAACTCACATCCTTCGGATGGATTCAATTTGGCTGTAATTGCAGTTTAAATAAATTCTACTCAAGGAACTACAACTACTGGCAAGTAAACTTTACTGGAATAAGCAAATCTCCATGCGTTACCCAATTCACAAAGCTCTCAGAATATTCATCCATAAGACCATCACAAGTCACTTCAGACGCACTTCGCTCTCCTACCTAAGCAAAACAAGAAACAAAAAATTATTTTCAACTATTAGGATTTGGGAAAAATAAAATGGATGAAAGAAACTCAAAAATTAGCAACTCTAACCCTAGTTAACTATTTGTATTTACTGCCTGCCTGAACGTGTGCGCCAAATTCAAGGAATGAATGATCTCTTGGTGGTCAGAGGGGAGGATGGAGTTGGGAATATATATATAAGGATGATGAACCTCTTAAGACATAACTGAAAGGGTGCAATAATTTGTTTCAACAACAAAGTACTAACCTTTATGTTTGAACCAGACTCACTTGGAGATGTGGTCATGCCAGTTTTTAGTTCAGCACCGATATTTTCAGAGGATAGGCCCACGGCAGACCTGCAGCTACAAGCAAATTGGGTGAGAAAATTGTTATTTCAGAATTTTCAGCATCTAGCAATCAAAATCAATTTTCAACCCCAGAAACACTAAAATCCCAACTCTTTTGGTTTGGATCTTAATTGAAAAGCTAAATTGTTTTACTCGTTTAGCATTGTTTCAATCTCAAAAGTTGTACCAATATCAATGCTAACTGGGACGCAAGTAGTAGAAGGCTGTGATCAAATCAATTTTTGGGATGACAGTACTAACTGAGAACTTAAAAAGGAAATATAATTATTAGTGGCAAAAGGATCAATGATTTCAGAGTGCTTTTCAAAGTAAAGTTTACTGAAGGTGACTTTTAACTACCTGTCATACACATCATCATCACATGAATTTCCTGATGAAGAAAGCCAGTCCATATCAAAATTGGTACAATTACATTCATCTCCGTTTTCGTAACATATGCGATTACTTCCAAGTAACTGGTCCTCAATCTCTCCAAAAAGTTGCCTACAAGACATTCTCGGAATAAACCTAGAAAACCAGTAAATTTTAGGCATGTGAGTCAGCAGATGAAGTCTCTGAATCAGTTTTAAATAATTCAAATGAAAATGATCTGTTATCAAGGCTCCACAATACAAACACTGATAGATTTAAAAATCTTAAGATGTTGGCATCTTTAGAAGCCAACCTTGCCATAGAAGGGGCTATACCCACAACAGCAATTTGAAAACTTGGAAAGCAAGAAACAATTAGTACACACCTGGAATAAGAAATGCCATAAGCTGGCATTTCATGAGTGGACTCTGAAATAGCTTCGCCTCTATTTTCAGACTCCTGTCTAACATTTGAAGCACTCATGGGAGAGTCAGTTCCACAAAGGATGTTACCATCAGACATTGATCTTTTAATAGATGTCCTACAGATATTTGAAAGTGACTGTGGTTATTGCAAGAAAAGTTAGATTTACCATGTTAACATGGGATCAGAAAACAACAGGTCAAAAAAATTTATTACCTATCCTACAACAAACAAATGAGAGTATGATATTGCTATTCAAGAACAACTTTCTCTTCCTGATTGGTTAAAATCCAAAAAAATTGTTTGTTCACAATCAAACATAAATAGTGCTTAGCATATGCATATCATATCTTGAAATTTGACAATATGTAGTCTCAGAAAAACCAATGAAACTAGAAATTTGGTATAAAATATATTAGCAATTTGGACACTCGATATACCTTGCATCCTCATTAAGAAGATCAGGGCCATGCCTTCCAACGCTGTAGTGTTGGTCTGAATCCAACTCCCATAGTGCTGGTTTACCCTGTTGTGGCTGAAAGTGACCCAAGAACCTGAATAGGATAATGCCAAATTCTAGGAGTGTTATTAAGGTGGGTTAGTGGTACGGGAGAGAGTCCTCATTGCACTGGACCCTCCCTGCTACAAAGCACATTATCATAAATGTGACAACTGCAATTTGCACAAAACTACAAGCATTTCCTGTCATAAGCTATAGTAACTTGTTTTTAACTTACAAATTAATTGCACTTTGCTTCTCTGCATCCATGTATGCGTTGCTATAGTAACGTTGCAAAGTTCTAAATAACTCCTGTGACTGAGTTGCTGCTTGCCATTGACCTCTTCTTTGAGAAAATATCTGTTTGATATGACCAATACAGATTAATGAAATGTACTCGGGACCTAATACTTTAAGGTTTCAGTACAAGGAAAGGCAGATACTAGTAAGCTCGTCATGATACTGAGCAAGCAACTCCATGTTAGTACCACAAGGTTTCAAGGTTGACTATGCCATTTATTAAATTTGATAAAGAAATTTATTATTATTATTTTCATTAATTTCTTTTGGGATAATTATTGAAGCTCCCTAAATCTCTCAAGAGGATTACCTTGTTGTGTGCTGCAGAGCCACCATATTGTAGAGCAAGTGTGTCACCCATTTTTTCATAAACTCCCATTAAATCTTCGGCCAAAGGACTACTTTGGTCAATAGTTTGGGATTCTATGAACCCCATGGCATGAAGCTGGCGCCCAAGAGCCATCAATCCATAGGCATATTGGGCAACATTAGTACGATCTAGACAGTCGATGCAGTTGGTTCTAAGGACGCCGGTCTGGAACATGGGGGGCTTTACATTCTCAGTAGAACTCTGATTATCACTACCAACATCTATTTCCAACTTCTCACCATCATCACTTTTGTCACAAGGGATCTGAGCAAAGTGCTCATCATTTTGCCTGCAAAAGATTTGCAAACAAAGTAGTATAAGTAGTTAAACACAAATAATTGGAAAAAGTTTCAGTAAAACAAATCAACCAAAACAGATATTATTTTGTCAACAAATGCCTATATTGTTCAAGGAAAAAGTAAATGCAAGAGAGAACAAATAGCATCATTAGTTACATATGCAAATATAATGTGCATTCGAGCAATAATTAGTCATGAAAGAGTGGGCAGAGCAAAAAGATATTCTTTCATCAAATAACTAGTAGAAAAAGAGATTAGGAAGTTTGCAAGTTATATTAGACTTATTACAAAGACAGAATACAGCATCATAAAAATATGATCAAATCCTATATTACTTACAGTACGCAAGTTAAATCCAACAACCCCTCTGGTCTACAATTTGGTGTTACTTGACAGTAAAAGATACCCGTCAAGTTTAATGCATAATCAGCTACTCTGCCTAGAAGTTCCAACACATTTGTAGCTCTGCAAAATGATAAAGCTCTATTAAGTCAACCATCTTTTAAAAGATTCGTAAGCAAGAATTTTGCATATGCAAGTGAAGTAGGGACAAAGTAGTACTTTCTGGAGTGTCTGTTTATGTCCCAGTGAAGAAACCTCAGACGGTTCTCCTTGGTTAAACTTTTATTGATATATCTGATGGCATTAGCAAACTCTGAACGAAGAATAGTTTCCCGAGGTTTCTTCTCACACCTCTGTTAACCACCAGAAGAGAAAGCAGAATGAATCAGGCAACATTGCAAATAGAATAACATCACAAACTTTATGGAAACTTACAAACAGTCAGCCAAGGCCTACCTTTATCAAATTCAATATGATTATTGGATTTCCATATCTCCTTGCAAGATTTTCAAAATGTAGTTTTGTGGCCTCATAAGTTGGATCCTTCTTTGATACTGGAAACAAGAGGTGAAATTAAGAAAATGCACAGTAATTACCACGTAAAACTAAAGATTATGGCTCTCATTTTGTTATTCAATAAAAAGTATTCATACATATGATGTCAGGTTTCAAATTCAAGCGAGAAGTTTCTTGGGACCAGAAAAGTGGGATGGAGCCTCTATTCTGCACGACAGAACTTATTTGTGTGGGGCATCCTTTGGGAACATCTTCAAACACAATTTGTTCCGTCTCAACATCATTTGCTACTCTACCTTTCTCATTCACACCACGTTTTAAATATCTATGCAATAGAAACAAAATAAGAAAATAAGACATGTCTGAACCAAGATCAGCAACAAAAGTAGGTGAAAGAAAAGTTCACCCATAATATGATAAGAGCAAAACAGACCAGAATTTGAAAATATTGGTCAAATCACAAAGCATCTAACAATGGAAATTAGCATGAAGCTGATTTTCCTAATGACTTGTGGACCAAAATAAAAATTGTTAAGGGTAGTTATAACAAATGCAGCAGATATTTCAATCAATAGCTGGTAAAGTATCTAAACCTTGTTCCAGCATAATGTCGAGAACGCCTTGCAATGAGAGTTAACTTAACATCCCTGCCAGATACAGAAAGTTCGACCTGGAAAGCAAAGTAGGGAACAGGGGTTAGATCAAACCTTTAACTGCTTTAGTTACTTCAATTTAACACATTTAGCAAATGCTTATGGGTTAGTTTTGCTTATTTATGATCCTCAAGATCATTGACAAAAGAATTTCACTCAATAAAATAGAACCAAAGAAATTACGAATCTGAATGTCCAACACTAAAAAGCTCCACAACTATTGAAAATGCTAAAAAAGTTCAAGGTTATCTAGATTGTTGCAAAACATGTTTTAAGCCTAAACGAAATACAGAATCTGAAAGAAAATAAAGTAGCTACTTCAACTTTATATATCAGATTAATGAATAGGAAGAAGCTTTAGTGCATTATACCTGCTTGAAAAAGCCATACACCAGTGCAACAGTCCACAGAGTATTCTTGAGATTATTCCGAATTCCTCGAGTTAAGAACTCATTCCAGACAAACATTGTTTCATAGTTTAATAGTCCTGTCTCGTTCTTGCATAAATTTCTTTGAAGGCTATGCATGACATTGTATGAGTAGCTGAAAAAGAAGTCCTTTGTAAGATCCACTGAGCACAGGAGCTTCTTGTATCTATTTCAACAATGGCAAAGAAGAAAGAAAGAAAAAGGCAATCCACGTTAACCCATGTTTAGTTATTAGATGAATTACTAACAATGAAAACACTGCATAAGCTACAATTTAACCAGGAAATTAAATAAAAAGATAGTAATTTTCCCCCAGAAACCCTGATGATACCTTGTCTCAGTCAACATGTAATACTAATATTTCACAGCAATGAAGTTAGCCCCTGTACACATGCAGGAAATGAACTGGCAATAGCCTCTACAAATAGTATTAACTAAGATGCTAGATTAAACTGGTACAAGCTGACTTAATTGGTTCAACCAAGAAAAGTAAACATAAAAGAAAGAAGGTATTAAACCAGAGAAGTGATTAAATAAGTTCAAATTGCATGGGCCACATCAACGATAAGACAAGAAGGGTGTATCACCAAAAATGGCACAGAGATTACCTCCACACCATGGAACTCTTCTACTTTAAAAGAAAACTACAGAAATCAAATTGTTGTCCCAAAGAACATAAATAATTGAGAAGATAAAATAACCACAACTTAACACAACTCCATTTAAATACAAATGGACGATGAAAACTTGAGGAGCTAATCTCATATATTTCCTTATAAGTACTGAGGACAGATTACATTTACACGCAGAATTGACAAAAGACCTTTTTTCATTCTTAGAATAAGCCATATTTGACTGGACAGGAGAATTGCCAATCGTTATCATCTGGGTCTTGGAAATGGCATAGATGGTATGGCCACAAATTGCACCAATCTTCCTTCGTTTTGTAATCAGCAGCATGTAATGAGGTCCCAAAAATTTTACAAACCCTAAATTAATGAGAGAAATTCATTAGGTCATACTGAAAATGACAGAGAGGGAAAGGTGGAGAACCTGAGTGATATTACGTACCAATGATTCCATAACAAGCTGTAACAAATTTAAGTCCGCCTGTGGACCTGTTTCCTTCATGTATCCGTCTTAACAGATCATAGCATTCAATTTCTGGGTATGTGGTGGAATCTTCAAGAACAGTTAGTTCAGAAGGATCTAATCGATCAATCTTTAGTATCCTACAAAGAGTTCCGCTCTTGTCTCTTCCAACCATATAGAAGTTCTGTTATACCAGGAATATACAAATGTTCCATTAATATTATGTAATGGAGATCAAAACTGCGTAATAATAGCTCAAAGAATTTGGGGGCGGAAACTTAAAACAAAAGCAGCAGCATCATAGAGGGAAACAGGAAAATATATATCTTATAAATGTAGAACTTGCTCCAAGCATAAGGACTATTTCTACAAAAGTAATTCCAAGCACATAAACAGTCACTGCCGATGATCTCAGGAGTAATGAACCGCTTTATGAGATTAAAACCAAGAAAAAAGAAAGAGTAACACTTCATCAGAGTTGAATCCATTTAAAGAGAATATTATGAACCTATTCATTACGTGAAGACTTTCTCCTGCTAAGCTGAATTCAGAATACTAAAAAGTTTAAGTGATACGTGTTGAATATAAAAAGAATTTTGAAATGCAAATTCAACCAAACCGCTCCTTAGAATAACAAGCCAAAAAAAGAGGTTGACAACAGAAGCTAAACCGCAATCAGACTTCCTATTGCCAATTACCACTTCAATACGCATTCAAAAGCCAAAAAATACTCTCAGTCAAACTAACAAATACAATATAAAGAACAAGTAAATCAAGATCTCGGCAATTATAACCAAACTCACAAAAGAAATAATAAACCCATAGATAAATACAATCAAAGTTTAAATAAAGAAAAAAAAAAATCAACCATCCCAACATCAAGCTAACCATTGAGAAAAACAGAGCAGCTACCAGTTAAAGCTGAAAATCAAATACACTCAAATTACATATATGACGATTTAGTTAAAAAATCGCCAAAAAGATTAAACAGCCGCAGGGAAAAAAAAAAGCAAAAAAAAATCATAGCGTGATAAACATATAAGCAACTACAATGATGAAATTCAAATCCTTAAACCAACAGCCCGTATACACAAGCATACGAATATATGAAGCAAAACGAGTATGTATATACGACAGGGAGAGGAAAAATACCGAGCGAGTCTCGTAGAGTCTGAATTTCTGCAAATAACAAGGATTCGGATCTTGTCCACCATCACTGCAATTCTCGGCTGCCATTAGCTTTTCGGATCCCGTATTGCCCGAGCCTCAAAGCTCGGGTTCACTCAAGATACAGATCACCGAAGAACCACGGAAGGGAAAAAAAAAAAAAAACTCTCTCGATTTACAAAAATGAATCTATCTATATATATAATATATACCGGTAAAACCGTAGAAAATTATAAATAAAAATAAGCGTCACAAATTCACAATTCACAGTCCAACCTGAACAACAAAAAAACAGCTATGGAAAAAAAGAAACTAAATATATAAGAGATAAAGATAGTATGAATCTGCGAGAAAACGGCGCGTCTTGTTGAAGAGGAGGAGGGAGAGATCGAGAAGAAGAAGAAGCAGAAGAGAAACGTACAGCTAATGGAGAATGGGAGACCACAAAAATAAAACCAAAAAATAATAATATAATGTGCAACTCTAAATAAATTATTTTTTCTAAAAATAAAAAATATAAATTGCGAGGTAAGTGCTGTTTTAACTTTCTAATTAATTTTTTTCAATATAGAAATCGTCTACAGTAACTTACGTTTTGAATGTGATATTGTATTTTTTTTTTCTTCCGCTAATGATTGGTTTGACTCGGGCATATGGTCGTTTTGACTCGGTTGAACCGCTCGCGTGGATGAATCTGGTGTATGCCAGCCTACTGATTCAAAGTTAAGATCTTTAGATCACCACGTTGTTAATTATTCTAAAAATAAATTAGCATGATAAAAGTAGTTTTTTTTATTTTTATTACAAAATTAAATTATTTATTTAATCTTATTAATAAATTAGCTTTTTCTTATAAATCTATTCTTAAACATGTTTGATGATTAGATTAGATTAGTTTTTTTTAGTACTTAATGTTGAAATTTTTAAATTGATTTTCTTTTAAAAATAAATTTATATTTGAAATAAATTATATTTTTTAAAATATATATTTAAATTATCATATTTAACCTTAGTCCAAAACTTATGAAAATAACATAAAATATTATGTTATAATATTAACATCAAGAAAAAAATAATTTTAATAAATTAACATTTGTTTTTTTTAGTAATTTATCTTTTCAAATATAAATTGAGTACAAATAATTCAGCCATTAATTTTACATATTATATTATAAATTGACACTAAATTATTTTTTCAAACGTAGAATGTTTTTTTGAGCTACGTAATTAACTTCGATGTCTTTAATATTATATTTTAATTTGACACTAAATATTTCATATGTGTCGTTTAAAATTTAATTGGATTTAAAATTAAGGATAAAAATGTTATAATATTTATGTAAAAGTTTAATTTTATTTAATACTTAATATTAAGTAACATACTAAATATATTTTAATACTTAATTTTTAGTTGTATTAAACAACACCTAAATGGTATAAAGTTAGGTTTAATTATTTGGGAATAAATTATATTAGGATGATCTTAAAAAGCACAGTTTTTAGGCACTAATAAAATAATGTCATGTCATTAAATTCTAAAGATAACAAAGTATTAGTATACACTCGTCTATATCTAATATATTCTCCAACTTAATTTAACTTTAATTAAAGTAATTAAAATAATTAATTTTAAAAATTATAAACAAACATCTTTTCTTCTTTTACAAATTTTAATCATTTTGTTTTTTTTTTCACGAGTTAATTTTTTTAATTTTGTGCAACCAATTTTTTAAGAAAAATTAGTAATTTTTGTGCAATTTTTCCATGTCATTAACACATAAATTTGGTATTTTTTTTACATTGAACTCAAATCCTGAACATTAAATCTTTATCTTGAACCTTGACGTTTAGAGTTTAGGTTCAAGCTTTAAGGTTTTGATTTAGGGTTCAATAATTCGGGATTTAAGATTAGATTTTGGGTGTAAGGTTCGAAATTCTAGATTCAAAGGTTTTGATAATAAAAATTAACAAAATTATTTATCAATGACATAGAAAAATTTGTTGAAATATTATTAAATAATTTGAAAGGGATAATGAATAATGTAGTAGGAATGATCCATAAAAAATTTATCTATGGATGAGTGTATAATAATAATTTTATATCTTTAAAATTTGATAATGCGACAAATTTTTATTAGTGCCTAAAAACTTTATTTTTTATGATCATCCTAGTGTTTCAAAGTTAAAACTAAAAAAAAAAATAGAGGAAAAAATAAATACAAGAGAAATTTTATTGAGGGTTTGGTTGGTTTAATAAATAAATATTAAAAAATATTCATAATTTAATAAACAAAAAATCAAAACCATTTTATTTATTGAATTTCATTCTTTTGTTGATTATCAAAATTTGAAAGCAACGGTCCAGATATAGAAGGGAACAGTTCAATTACACAGTGGTTTAATGTAGTGTATCATTCCACGTGAACCCGTCCTCTGGCCTTGTTAATAATGACTCGAATTAGTTCCGAATCAACTCAGATGTTTACAAATGATAACATTCTTTTTTCAAAATAATTTCTTGGTGGATTGGTTTACTTATATTTTAAGTTTTTCGCTGAGTGGTCCAATTTAAATTATGATTTTATTATAAATAAAAGGGTAAACTATAAAAATAGTCATTTTTGTTTGCTTCAGGTTACAGTTTAGTCACTTATGTTTGAAATGTTACGTTTTAGTCACTTATGTTATTATTTTGTTACGAAGTGATCACTCTTCCGTTAAGTTTCGTTATTTCCCTAACTCTAATCTTACGTGGCAGTCCAACTAGATTTTAAGTGCCAACTAGATTTTAAGTATATCTGTTAATACATACTTCATCCGGATAAATTATGCATTTAAGTTAAATTTGTATTATTTTTAAAGTTCTTTCTCTCCTTTTTACAATGCCAATTGAGTGAAAATAATTATTAACTACGAGACAAAAGATTCTGATTTTTCTAGCATGAAATTGCTCATATTATTTGGTAATTAATTTCAAATTTCGGTTGCAGCTTTTGTCTAGAAAAATTATTTAGCTAGAAAAGTCAATTGGCATTGTAAAAATGAGAGAAATAAATAAACAGGTACTGCATTACTTTGATCCTGTATTTATATATTTTTTTTTAGTTCAACTGGTTGCTGATTTGGTCTGCAAAATGAAAGTAATCAATTTTAATTTCACATGTGGTTGTCTTTACCATGAATACCTCTCCCATAATTTATGAAAATTTTACTCTATAAGTTTGCTCCACAAGATATATATTTTAGTTTATCTATATATATTAGTGTGAGGATGAACATTCCATATGGCTTGTTATAAATTCGAGTATTAATAACAACTATACGATATTAAAAATTCATTGACGTATATTGCAAAGGATAATCATTATTTCCCCGGTTGAAGAACGTAATTATAATAGTAAATCAAATGTATAATTTATAACCGGATGAAGTATGTATTAACAAATATACTTAAAATCTAGTTGGACTACCACGTACGATTACCGTTAGGGAGATAACGGAACTTAACGAAAGAGTGATCATTTCGTAACAAAATAATAACATAAGTGACTAAAACGTAACATTTCAAACAAAAACTACTAAAATATAACCTGGGGCCAACAAAAGTGACTATTTTTGTAGTTTATCCTAAATAAAAATAGCATCATAATCTCATCTCATCGTGAATTAGAATATACTAATATACCATTCCTTAATCAACTTGATACTTTATTTTCTATAATATAATATACTTTTTTTCAAATATTGGAATTTCCACACATTTCCACATTCTATTTTCTTCTTCTTTTTTTTATTTGCTTAGGTTTTTTTTTTTGTAAATTTAGTATTTATAATTTAATTAAGTTCATTTAGTTAATTGTTTTTTATTAAAATATTTCTTAAAAGTATATATTTTGATAAGGTTTTTTAAAATTATATCAATTTTGTGTTTATTTTATAGTTCATATTCAGGATCGTGACTTTTCCTCTCAATAATATTATCTTAAATGTTTGAACTTATATTTTCTTTTTAGAAGTGCAATGTGTTTTATCATTACACCCAATATTTATTAGTAAAATTTACATCAATATTTGAACCATAATAATTATCTATATCAACTATTTAGAATAATTAATGACATTAAAAAATAAATATATTAAATTTTGTTTGGAAAATTTGAGTCATGAAGCTTGAAAAATTTGTATGAATCATAAAACGAGTATAGAGGATATCTTAAATATATAAAATAGAAATAGTTAAATTTGATATTTGAGTGTTCAAATTCAACTATAAAATAATTATTGGGAGTAATGGTAATTTATATTATATTCCTAAGGGAATATATAAATTTAAACATTAAAGACGACATCGTTAAAAAGAACAGTCATGAACCCTAAACGTCAATTCTAAAACATAATCGTAACCCTTACAAAATTTCAATTACTCCACACTATAATTTAGTGGACTACAATTAATGTATTATTTATTATAATAAGTCATGTTTTTTTTATAATTTTGAAGAATTAAATAAATATATGGTATAAAACCAATAAATATTAAAATGAATGTGAAAAAGACATGTATGAACAACAAGCCACCCACCGAGCAGAAGCAAATGGCTCGTGATCGTGCATGAACTGAAAACAAAAGACCCCATAATACGGGGTTACCTGTTCCCTCCTTCACCACTCTTCCAACCACACCTTTTCATTCTTCTTCTTCTCTTTCCCCGCACATAACACGAACGTTATTTTCAGTCCCCCCATCTAACACTGCATCTTTAATAAATTTTCTTTTCGTTAATTTTACCAATAATCCTTAAATTATAGTTTAAAATCTAGATTCATCAATAATTTTTAAAGCATTCTAATTAAAATATTACTTGATAAATTGAAAAATTAAATGTTAGAAAATTAAGTATTGAATTTAAATTATGTAGTCTATTTAGTATATTATTTAAAATTTTAAAGAGAAAACATCTAAAGAATAATGTTAAAATAAATATTTTTGAAAATATGGATATCACATATATAATAAGAGTAATTACATGTTATTATTTACTATCATAAAATGTTAGTCTAAATTAAAAGCGATCTAATTTGGTTAAGGCTTATTGATTTTTAGTTATTAAATAAACTATGGGTCAAATATGTATAAATACTCTAATAACTAATTTTTAATTAATGATGGACTAGTTAGAAATTAATGTTAATGTGTAAAAGTTATAGATTATGATTATGGTTCCCAAATTACACGTGCGTTAACTTTTCTAATATCCATCTTTAGAAAAAAGAGAGTCGCCTTTTTAAAATTACTTGCGTACTAATTTAGAATATCAAAACTATAAGATCAGAAGATTTTAAGAAATCTATAGATTTAGATATGTTTCTGCATTTAGTTTTGTTATTAATGATTTGACATGACATGATTTACAGTTTTAAGTTTATATCATATATTATATTATTTTTACGGTTCTAACAAATTAAGGTAAAATGAAAATAATTGAATAAGTTATACATGGGGTGATAAGTAGCTCATTACTTATAATTTTTCACATTTTAAAAATTCATCACCAAAAAATTGTTGAGACTTGATTGGAGTAATAATTAAGACTTCCGTCTAGCACCCAAATGATATAAGTTTAAACCCTATTATCCTCCTCTCCCTCTCCCAATAATGTATAATAAAAAATCACTAAAAATATTAATTTGCAATTGATTTAATTTTCAATGAATTACCAAATATGACCTATGTACTTGAAGTAATAGGATTGTGTTGAATGGGTCTTTTTATTTACTTAATGGTCAATTAAGTGTTAAATGTCAATTTTGATATGATATGTTTTTTTTTAAAAAGACAATATTAGTAAATTTTAGAAAAGTTTTTTTCTTTTAAAAGCATATCATATCAAAGTTATTTATGCAATAGGTATATACATATTTTTATAATTTAATTTACATATTTTAAACCTGTTATATGTATTTTTTTATAAAAAAATATATATGTTGTATATATTATTTCGGTTCACATTCAATGTTGAAACCAATAGTTAAATTGTTTGGAAACTTTTAATTAATAAATATAAATATTTAAAAAATGAATTTAAATTTGGATGGTTATTAACTAGAGTTAACACAATTTTCTTTTTTTATATTTAAGTTAATCATCAATAGAGAAAGGAAAAAAAAAGAAAGAAAGAAAGAAAGAAAAGCATGAGATAAAAATAAAATACATTGGATGACTGTTTTCATATAGTAAAAGATCTTTATTGTAGTCGGAGGAGAAAAGATTGTATGAAATAGAGGTATTATCTATTTCTAATAGTTTAATGTCGTATTAAGATTTTCATTTGGATTTAATTTTGTTAAGATGAAAATACTGATATGACATTAAACTATTGAAAAAATGATATAAATGACGTGGTGTCACTATTTCATACAATCTTTTTCGATAGTTAAAAACAGTGTACAGGATGAGATGGCAAAATGTGGACGTTTCATCCTACTTATCAGGCACTTCAAAGAAATATGCTCAGTTTTATTCTAAAAGAGTGTGAATTAATTACAAATTTATAACAGGATTTTGTTTTCTTGAGCCAACAAAGATGCCACGTGTGCAGGTATTTTGATTACAGTCAATTTTATATTTGGGGATAATTTTATTTTATAATTTAATCAATTATTTATTAGAGTTATTTTAAGATAGAATCAATCTAAATTAAATTATTAATTTTTTTATAATAAATTGGATTAAAGGAAATTAAATTTAGGTTGATTGAAACAACTATGTAAATTAATGAAATATATATCCAACAAAAAAAAGACATGTTTTTTGAGGATTAAATTAAATAAAAGAAGAGATGATGTGAAAGTAGCATTGACAAACGAATGTAGAAGATGGAGAATTGAGTAGTTTACTAACTTTGGACTTTGCAATTAGCATTAGACAAACTTGTGGTCATTTAGACATAATTAGAGGTCAGAGCAATTATTGAGAAAATTGCTTTTTTTTTTTCTTAATGTTTATTTTAAGAGATTACAAAACATAAGTGAAATCATAATATTCAATTACAAATAATATTTTTTTTAAAGTTTGAACATTGTTTTTTTTTTATCAAAATTTGAAAAATATGAAGTTGTGTTTGGTTTGAGGAAATGTAGGTAATTTTCCTCTCTTTTTTTAAATGAAAAATGTTAAAAAAAATTGTATTTGATTGAAAATTTGAAAAATACATTTTGGAAAATGAAAATATGTGGTATTAAAAACAATAAAGAGTTGTTTTAATTGTTTTAACTAGAAATAATTAAAGAAACTTTTGATTTTTTAATTTTAATGTCTCATTCAGTTATAAATGTCATAACACGAGAAAAAATGTATTTGTTACATATTTATTATAACAGTTGGATATATTATAAAGAATAGTTATTATAAATTTAAACTCGAAATAAGAAAGATTAGTAATAACTAATGTAGAAAATAAGACTTTTTTTTTAAAAGGTTAATATGTAATTTACCGCTGAACTTGTTCAAAAGTATCTAGTTGGTATCTAATATTCTCTCACACACATTGGCCCAGTGGCTAAATATTACCAATTGAATGTTACACATCGAGGGCTAAATCTTATCACATCAATCAAAATTATGCACAATTGAAACAAGACATTAATTTTATGATTAATTGTCCTTAGTTGCTGACTTTCGAAATTGACATGATTAAATTACTCTCTAATTTTTATAGAGAGATCAATTTGCTTAATTTCAAAATTAAGAGGGACTAAAGAGTTTTTTTTTACATATATATTTCTATATAATACAAATTATAATGTGATAAAACAAATTAGTTTTGATATGATTGGAATGTTAAATGTTGAAGATTTATATTTAAACAACATTTTTATTTTGTTTACATTAATTTTTTTTTGCAAATTACAATAATAAATAAAACTCAAACAACTAAAACAATTAACGTGACTTAAATTTAAGTCACGCTTGAGACGGTGAATATCCTGTCATGCTGCTGAGTTCTTATGTCAAGCTTTTAAATACACATGGACGAAATTTCATACTTTGACGTAACAATATAATTAGAGGACAGGTGTACAAAACTGATTAGTGGTGGTGGTGGAAAAATTTGGTGCGACTTTGTTTTTCCCATGAGCCGACTAATTATTGCAAAGCAGCAATAACTTACTAAGACTCGCTCAAAAGCTCGTTCTTGCTTTTATTTCTTTATTCTCATTATGCTTTCAATTTTATGTATTTGGATTATTTAGATGGCTATATATTTTTTAAAGCATTATGAAGGGTGAAGTTAACTTGTATCATATTTTTTTATTTAAAAAATAAAATTAATCTTTAAATATTTAATCAAAGAGTAACTTGAGGGGCAAATATCCCAAAAATACCAAAAAAAAAAAATTACTGGAAAGGATATGTTTCAAAAATATTAACCGGAAATGGCAATTTCCCCCAAAAACGCGTCCACGTCAGCCTATTTTGGGGGGATAAGAGGCTAACGCGCCATGTAGGACGCGCTTTTACCACAAAGAAAAAAATCATCCACATAGGCGCTTTTTTTCGAGGTGGCCAAAGCGCGTCCTCGTGGCACGCTTTAGCTCGTGTTTTTAAAAAAAAAAACTATTCTCGAATATTTTAAAAATTTATGAGAATAAACCTTTATAAAGGCTCAAAGTAACAACACCATTTTTTTAAAGGTGTCATCAATTAATAAGGAAATATAACTTACAAAGGAAATCTTTATATAGACCCAAAGTCTCATTTCCCTTGTTTTCTTAAGTAAAGTGGGATATGAGATATGTGTATTTATCTACTTATGAATAGTTTTGCAATTTGTTCCTAAACAATGTGGGATTCCTTCCTCTTCTACACCATGTAGAAGGGTTCTATTGTTTTAAGCCAACCTATTTCCTTATTTGTGGTCATCATGCAACTTTATTATTAATATATGTTAGTGATTATTAGATTTGTAAAAAATATATTTGAGTTGTTTTGTTTCTTGTTTTTTATAATAAAAGAAAATGTTAACAAAATATAAAAAAAGAGAAATTGTTTTGTAAAAAAAAAATCAAATATAGTGTAGCATGTCATCTTATGTTGTTAGTTAAAAGAGAAAGGAATCCCACATTGTTTAGGAACAAGCTGCAAAACTATTCATGAGTCTATAAATACACATATCTCATATCCCACTTTACTCAAGAAAACAAGGGAAATGAGACTTTGGGTCTATATAAAGATTTCCTTTGTAAGTTATATTTCCTTATTAATTGATGACTCTTTAAAAAAAATGGTGTTGTCACTTTGAACCTTTACAAAGGTTTATTATCGTAAATTTTTAAAATATTCGAGAATAGTTTTTTTTAAAAAAAACACGGGCTAAAGCGCGCCCTCTAGGAAGAGCTTTAGGCCGTTTTCCTCCAAAATCGCGCTGACGTGGACGCGTTTTTTGGGGAAATTGTACTTTCCGGTCAATTTTTCTGAAACCTATACTTTCCGATAATTTTTAATTTTTTTTGGTATTTTTGAGATATTTGCCCTAACTTGAGCATTCTATTAAAAAAATTAATTATTTTTTGTTGCTAAAAATTAGTCTTTTTATGGTAGAATGAAATACACGTGACACATCATGTATAATGACTCGATTATTTCATCATCCATACTAACTTTTTACGGTAGAAATAGATAAAAGTTTTCAACAAAAAGAATTGGTTTACTTTTTAGTCTATAGTGATTAATTTATTCATATTTTAGTAAAAGAAACAAAATTAATCTTTTTATGGTAGAATGAGATTCACGCAACACATCACGTATAATGACCTGATTATTTCATTAATCATACTAGTTTTTTGTAGTAAAAATAGATCAAAGATACAAATTTTTAACTAAAAAAAACTAATTTACTCTTTAATCTAATGTGTAATAATTAATTTATCTATATTTTAATAAAAAACAAAATGTAATCTAGAACTTCATTTTTTTTTCCCCTTCAATCATTACCTTCACGCCTAATCATTGTATGAAAGTTTTCCTTTTATGTTGAATTAATTGTATAAAAGCTTTATCAAAAAACAAAAACAATCACGGTATAAAGCTAAATGAATGATTGTTTTGGTTTTTTTTTTTTTTTTTAACTGATGTAAAAGAAAATGATTATTTACAAAAATAGTCTTACGTATAAAATTTATTACGAAAATGATCTAAAATTTATAATGTATATTAGTGTCCACATCACCTTCCATCACTTGTAATAATTGCCCGATGATTCATTTTTATGCCCGTATTGTAATCGTGGACACTAATATGTAATTTTTCAAATACACCTTAAAAATAGTTGTATTTAAAAAATAAAAAATACAAAAAAAATTCTTTTTTTAAGTCATTGAATATCCATATTTTTTAAAGGTATTTCAAAATAATACATATAGACAATTATAGTACCGACACAAAAAAAAAATCATTTTTTTATTGGACGAGACAATTATTAAAACATTATTAAGGAATGATGGAGGGTAGTGCCAATGGTGAAATGACCATTGTGAATGATTTTACACTTGAGTCATTTTTGTAAATTAAATATTTTTTGAGGTAATTGTGAAAAAATATCTGTTTTGCATTGTGATAGTTTATGTAAACCCGTCAAATGCAATTTGAGCATAGTCGTCTTGTTCACATCTTTTGAGAGGATAATCAGAATGTTGATGTTGTTGCCAGAACACAAGTTTTCTTTAGAATTTTAATTTAGTACCTTCATTTATGTGTGGCTTTGTCAATGTTAATATTGCATTATACTATCGTTTTGTTTTAATTTCTTTAAATAAAAATTCTTTTATTTTACCTAAAAAATGTTTTTACCACTTAAACATATTTATATTTTATTGTTCATATCACTTTCATGATATGGGTTAAATCATTATTTTTTAATATTATATTTATGATATATTTTTGATTAATTTTATTTACGGAATGATTTGTCTATATAACGCAAATTTTGTTCTAGAGAAAGGATTGTATGAAATTGTGATTCTACGTCATTCCTATTTGAATTTTTTAGGGGGAAAAATCCGATTTGTCATTCTCCTATTGGAAATAGATAAGAATTATGTGGAATCACAATTTCATACAATCCCTTCTCTTTGGTTCTAAATCTATTTACCCAAAAATTAAATAATTGTAACATATATCAATATAAATACTAAATTCAAATTTTTTATTTAATTTCTAAATAACAAAGAAATTTTCTAAATAAGCATCATATGCTACTTATGACATTTATGATGTGTTTGGTATGAATGGATGTGATGTGATATATAACTTAACACATTGTATGGTCTGATTTTGATTAACAAGCAATTTGGTAAACTTAAAGGAGTGAGTTGTTGTTTCCAAATGGAGATTGTGGTACTTAAATAATATTTATGTTATCACTTCTTTTTTATGTCAATTACTTTCAATTATATCTTAATCCAAAATTAGAATACCACCCTTTTCTTGTTGAGTTTTTAATAAAACCCAAAACACCTTATAAACTCTCTTCTTGTCCATTTAGCTGTATTGCCGTTGTTATCAAACAATGGTAAAGATGTAGCTCAAAATTTCATCATTATTGTGCTGAGCTATTTGTATACACCCATAGTATTAAAAAGTTTTATCATTCATAACTTATTATGCTAAATCTTTTTTCCTAAAATTTTAATTAGGTCTCTTAAATGTTTTGAAATCTTTTTTACGCCTTTAATTTAAAAAAATAAATATTTCTTAAAAAAATTAAAAACCTTTATCAATTTCATAAAAAAATTTAAAAATTTTAATTAGACCCCAAAACTTAGTCTTGAGATCCACCATTGCTACCTTCAGTACATAATTAAATACAACATGACCAAAACAAGCTAATAACCCGTAGGTCTTATTAAAATGGTTTCTGCCCACAAGTGTTGGGTGCATTGGTAAGGTGCATTGCACTCCTTAGAGAAGAACTTAGGTTCAACCTTTGGAGATGACATCGTTGAGAAAAGCAACAACAAACCCTAAATATAAATCGTAAAACGGCCATGAAAGAGATAAATCTAAAGCGGCATGTTTTAACTTAGAAATTTCAACAATATTATCAAACTCAAGCACAATGTTTCTAGGCTTCATGTTGTGTGCCAACTCCAAGTCTATTGTCACTATGCGAGCTTTAGTGCATGTTATATTCAAAACCTCAGTCTCGTCACATGTCTAGCCTCCCAAAACCACGGCATCTCCATTCCTTACTATTGCGCCCAAACCCGCATCCAAATCCTTGACATTGAAGGCACCATCAACATTTATTTTGACATTTGATTCATTCGGTGCTTGCTGGAAAATCGATAAACAATGAAGAAGGTTTAAAAACTAATCTATGGAATGAAATAGAGAAATTAGAAAGAAGAAGAAGAAGAATATATGAGAGAGATAAAATTCAATTGCTTAATCGCCAATAGCAATGTACACCAGCTTATATACATGACTAATTAATTGAGTAGCATTTACTAATTGCTCTAACAACTATTAACAACAACAAATGACCAACTTAACAAACATATATATCATATATCAATATACTCTAATATGCTTTCTATTTTCTTTTGTTGTTGCTCACAAAATGTACTATCATCCATAGCACACATACCAATATTATATCTCAAACAAATAAAGAACACTTCATATAGGGCTTAGTGGAAAATCGACAACTTGTTCTTGGGTTGGAACATGATTGATTTGTAGTTGACCTTTTGCAACTTTCTCCTGAACAAAATGGACGTCCAATTGCACATGCTTCATCTTAGCATGAAATATTGGATTAGTAAAATTGTGAACTACCACCATATTATTGCACCAAATTATTGGGATTCCAGCCACTTTCTCACCTAACTAAGTCAACAATAAACTATCTGAAGATAAGTAAACAGCTGTATTGGTGATGCTAGATACTCAACCTCTGGAGTTGATCATGAAACAACACCTTACTTCTTGATAGTCAATCAAATTTCGCCCTAAATATATACAACATCAAGATGTGGACCTACGATCCTCAAGTGAACTACCCCAATCGGAGTTAGATAAGGCATTCAAAGTAAGTTGGTCTATTGGTGTAAACAAAAGCCCATGTGTCATAGTGCCTTGAAGATATTATAAAATTCTCTTCACAGCCAGCCAGTGTTTAGTTGTAGGTGTTTGCATATATTGACTCACATTATTAACTAGAAAAGGCAAGACAAGTTAAGCAAATGTACTGCAATCCCCCCAACAATACTTCAATACTTAACATCATAATCTGCAGTCAAAGGATTTCCATCTGAAGTTGATAATAATAGAGAGGTAATCATAAGTGTGGGAACAAACTTGGAACTCAACATATCAGCTTTGTGTAACAAGCCGATGATATATTATTTTCGAGACAAATGAATCATATTATCATAATGATGAATCTTAACACTAATGAAATACTTCAGGTAACCAATATCCTAGAGAGAAAACTTGTGATTCAATTATTGAATAACATGTCAATGTCATTAGGAGTATCTCCGATAAGTATTATGTCATTAACATGTACAAGACAAATCATCCACAAAGTATTAGTTCTATTTGTGAACAGTGATGTGTCAGCAATTAAAGCGGTTAACTTGAGTTCAGTGACTAAAAACTCCTTCAACTTGTGAAACCTGTTGGATCTGGTGCCCTGAGTGTAGTATATTCATTTTTCATACTTGTATTTTTTTGAACAAATTAGTTTAATAATAACATCAATTAATTACATTAATACCATTTGTATATTGTCCTTAGTGTTTTTGCACGCAAAGCAAAATGGAAGAAAATAATGGCCCATTGGTTATATAATGTTTAACTAGTATTAAGCGGTATTACGTGATCGAATCGTAATACGGAAAAACTGTTCGTATTAGTAGATGAACCTAAATATGCCATTAGCCTAATCGGAAATGAGCAGACCAATTGAAAGAATAATATGTTGTCTATCAAGTTCGATTGGAGAGATGTTTTATCTTGAGCGTTGGAGCGAATGACTCCTAAAAGATAGAGACATAGATGTGATTGACTGGACTAGTAGTACATCGGATAAAACCCAAGTAGAATAGACCCTAGATCCGTTTATGGATTGATTCACTTGTGACGTTCATAGTGTGACATACTTTAATCTTAAGTAGATGATAACTATGTATGCGTGAATCGTATACTTTGATGCAAGTAAAAACCTGAGTTCAAATAGTTAAGGAACCGAAAGCTAACGCGTTGGGTATACGACTCTTGCAGTGTAATAGCCCAAATTTCAGCGATGTCGGAAATAGTGGTTCGAGACCACCAAATCCAAAAAATGAACTCGTAGATTATATTATTTAATATTTACGAGCCAATTGTAGCTTTTAAAATATTTTTGAAATAGTAAATTGTGTTTTATAAAGATTTATTTGGTCAATAAATTGAGAAAAAGAGGTATCCAGATCTCGGTGTTATAAACTATGTCATAAATATTTTTATGAATATTTACGGAATGTCAATAAGGTAGTATTAAAATTTTGTTAGAAATTTTTGACGTTTGGGTGATTAATTAAATAAAAAGGACTAAATTGAAAAAAGTGTAAAAGTTGCTAGAAGGATTAAATAGCTTAATTGTCAAATGAGGAAGGACCCAAAGTGAAAATAAACCCAAATGAGATATTTTGGGCGGCAATAGCTGAGAAAAATCAGGAAATGGGTGAAATAAGGGCAAAATTATAAAATTGTCAAAATTAGCTAAAGAAAAATGGGACCAAATTGGAATATCTAGAATTCTCTTCATTTCTCTTCATTTTAATCAGCTGAAAAACAGTCATGGAAGAGGGTTCAAGCTGGTTTTCATACTCTAGCTTCATGTAATTTTAATACTTGCTTTCTCCTTGAAATTTCTATGTTTTTGGACTTTTATAATTGGGTCCAACTTACTATGTCATTAGTTTTTGATTCTATGGCTAATTTTTAAAGTTTCTATGGATGAGTGCTGGAATAATATGATGAATAAATATAGAATTGAAGCTTTAATTTTGATATATGATGATTTTATCAAGTAAAATTGATGGAAATTGGTTTTAGGACCTAATTGTAAAAGAGTTTGGAATTAAGGTTTAATGCTAAATTTTTTATTTTCAAGGGTTAGTAAGTAGTTTAAAATTATAGAATAAGGTAATAATTGAGAAAAATTAGCTCAATTGAGGGGTTAATTGGACAAGGACTGAATTGTATGAATTGTGAAATTTAGGGCAAAATGGAAATCAACACTTTGCACTAAAACAGTTTTGGACAGCAGCAGTAGTCTAACTTTGAAAAATCACCAAAAATTTTAGAAACCTAATTAGAGGTTGAATGAAATATGGAATTAAATCTTATTGAGTCTAGTTTATTATAGAAAAAATGTTGTAAGCAATGGAATTGTAAATCATGTGATATAATAGGTTTTGTGAGACAAGGTCAGAATGATTTTGGGTTCCTCTGTTCTGACTTTAGAAAATCATCAAAAATTGGAGGAAAATAATTATGGGTTATAATTTATATACTTAAAATCCTTAATGGGTCTATTTTCAAAAGAAACAAACAGTAACATTATCCAATTTCTGTATAATGAGATAATTAATTTTTAGTGAAGAGGGGTCGGAACTGTCAGACAGCAGAAAAGGGGTGACTTTAAAGAATAAACTGTACTTTTTGGCTAAACAAAAAAAAATTAAAATTTTATGGCAAGAAGATATGTGAGTCTAGTTTCAGATAAAATTAGCGGATCTTAATTTTGAGTTCTTTATCTCAAGATAAAAATAATTTAGTGACTATGACACGGATGAACAGCTTGAATATTCACATAAATAAATAGTGAAAAATTATAGATAATGTTACTTACAAATGTGTTATTTGTACTAAGGATGTGGAATGGAGAGGAGGAAGAGGAAAATATATGAATGACTTATGTATAAATTGATCACATGCCCGATTATAATCGATAAACGTTGAAATAGAAATGATATAATGTTTTATTTCAAATATTTATTATGAAACTAAGATTATCGTTATGGTATAAAAATCGAATTGTAACTTCGTGTAACTTGAATTATATTCTTAAATGCTTGAAATGTATGTTGTTGATGTGAATATGATTTGAATTTTCATTGTATGAAAATTGATGAAACATTGATATATTTGATAAAAAAGGGAAGAAATCCCGGTTGAATGAAAAGGAAAACTCGATGGATCTCTGAAAAGGAATTGACAGTAAAAAGGATCTAGCCCGGATGGGTGATCCTATCCTAATATAGCCCTCCCGAAGAATATGTGGAAAATGGATTTAGCTCGGATTGGTAATTCAGATCCAAGCTCATTAGAGTAATTGTCTTTGCAAGGGTTTTAGCCTGGACTGGTAATCCCGCTGTAAGGATGAAGTTCGCGGGAGTGTGCTCTCTGAAATGGAAATGTGCGCACATGAATATGAATTGATGAACCCAGATTTGCACACTAAAGTGTACCCCTGAAAATCCATCGAAATTTCGAGAAATTCAACGGGATAAATATGGAAAAATAACAAGGGAATGGAAATCATTGTATTGATGAGCTCATCAATCATGGTATATATTATGTGATATAAGGAAATACGAGTTGATGAGACATGAACATGGAACTTGGTTGATGAATGAGTTCATTTGTGATTATATATATTTGTACACCCTTGAGTGTATTTTCCATATGAATTGGTATTCCAAATGAGTTAATGAGAAGAGTTCTAATATGAAATAATCTGAATTCTAAATAAAATATTATGAAAACGTATTTGAAATACATTGGTACGTCTTGTATATGTTATTTGAGTTCATAGTGTGGAAAGTAAATGTATGTGGAGATATGAGATGATGATACCTGTACATGGAATTTATTGGTGGATACGTACATCCAAATTCATATGATAGATTTTAGTGAACATTGAAATTGAGCTCAGTAGGTGATTTGTCAATTTAAATTGTGATTGGCAGGAAGAGTTAGTGAATTGCATGTTTATGAATTGTTACACGTATTTTTCGAAATACGAGAAAATGATGGTAATTGATACATGGAAATATGAGACTATGATATATATAAAAACATGGCATATATTTGATAAATGTGTTCATTCATAATTATAGAATTGTGAGAATTGAGCCTATATACGTTTCTTGTTAAATATATGAAGTGTGCGACTAACAATTGGTATTATGTATAAAGCTCAGTTGAATATCTTAAATTGGTTTTTATATGTATTAAATGTGGGTGAAGAATAATGATCAAATGAGTGAGAAATATGATTTAGAAAATAGTCTTATTTGTGAAAATTAACTTTACCACACGGCCTAACAACACGGGTATGGGACCCTTGTAAATGAAATAAATTTGGGATTTTGCGAAAAATTTCATACGATTCTGCCTGATCCTAATGCATGATTTGGACCTCGAGGGTCCGTTAAAGAAACTTTTATAATCAATTTCGGTATTTGAGCCATAAATGGTTTAAATTGTCTGTAAGTGTTCCGTACTCCTCGGTAATGCCTCGTACTTTATTCCGGCAAAGATTCAGGTAGGGGGTGTTACATGCAGTATGTATCATTATTGACAATAGTGGAATTCATAGCTTAACTAATGGGTAAATGATATCCTCTCATTGACATTACATTATAGATGAAAAGTAAACGTGACCATGAGTTTTTTATCTTTGTGACTTGATTACTATTTGATAGTAATTGACTTTTTGACTCCATTTATTTCACTGAAAACGGCTTCTGAAAAATGTTTTCTACATTTTTCTGTGTTTGTTTCATGGAAAACAACTTGATCAACGGAAAATGACTTACAGAACAACGAAAAATAAGCCCATTTTCTTGTAAAATGACTTACCATTTTGAAAAGATAGCCCATTTATAGGTGATTTTATTTTATATAAAAATTAACTCAAGTCAAGCTTAATATTATTATAATAATATTTTTTTAAATATTTAGAATTAATAAAATATTATAACTTTCAATATTATTAAATGTATATATTTAATTATCTATATCTAATCATATAATAAATTATTAATATAATTTATTATTTCAATAAATTATTTAATACTTCAATTTTATTTTAATAATAGTTTAATATTCTTCATATATTATTGAAAAATATTCAATATTAATATTTTAATAATAAATATTTTGTAGTATGAAATGTTAAAATATGTCATAAGTCTACGTACTCTTCACAAATTTGGAATTTAGCCTCTCTACTTTTCAAATTTGAAAATAAGTCCAATTGTTAACATTGTTAATTTTTTTTGTCAATTTTGTTAATGTCACATTTTTAAATAAAAATTTATCAATATTCATATAACTAAATAATGACGTTATAATGAACATGAATTTAACAAAATAATAATAATACTAACAATTGAACTTGAATTTTGATATTTCAAAAGTAAGACTAACCCAAAAATAAAAGTACATAGATTAAATTTCAAATTTACGAAAAGTACAAGGACTTATGACATATTTTAACCTAGTATAAAAATATGAATATTTTAATTATATAAATATGAGTATTTTTTAAAATAATGGTTACATTCATTTATCCCTTACAACTCTGATGTGCCGATATATACTATCATATATGTAATTTAAATTAAGTTTTAATTAAACATTATTTATTATTAAGTTTACATATGACATTGATTATTACAAAATATTTTATTATTATAAAATAAGTTTTGATTATTAAAAGGAAATTGCACTATAATATTTTATAATAAAACATTTATATCGTGTTTGTTTTAATTTAATTAATTAATATTTATTTTGGGAATAGAAAAAATAAATATTGGCTTGGATTAAATTATAATGTGCTAGGTCTAAGGTCCAATAAACACATATAATTGGACTTAATATATGAGAAACCCAATTCTCCTCATTTTATATGAGAGGGGCGACAAATCCTAGATTGTTGCCCCTTTTTCTTCTTAGACTAGAACATAATTTTTATTAAATAAATATTATTTGTGTTATATCTATTCAACCAAAATTATTTTTTCTCTCATTATAAATAGATGATATTAGTAGAACTATTAAAATAAGTTTTTAACAAACAAGTTTCATATATTGTTATTTTGCCAGAAAGTAACAAGAATTTATTTTTCTAATAAATTCTGTTTTCTAGGAATTACAATTTCTATTGTTTTTTATTTGAGAGAATTACTTAAATAGTTTATAGTTCTATGTTTGGTTCGTGTTGCTCGAGCCTACATTTTATGCATTTCGGGGTACAAATATAGCGAATAAGACAATTCAGTTGAAAGCCGAAAATGATAGAATCTCGCACAAAGCACAGATACTTCTCAGGAAAAGTCAAATGCTATAAATATCATAAACCGACATGATTTTAAAAAAATTTAAACTTCTACTGTGTGTAACACCCAGAAATTTGAGGTTAAAAGTTTTGAGATTTATGTTTAAGGTTAGTGGCTAGATTGGACAATTGGGTTTGTTGCTATATTTTATATTAGATTGGACTTGTTAGTCTAGTGGTTTGTTGTGTTAGAGTCCTTTTGGGTCTCGGGTTCAAGCTTTCAGGTGTGTTTTGAGGGACTATTTTTTATTTAGTTTGTTTTGTTTTAAAAGTCTAACTATTTATTTATTCATTTGTTTGTTATTTTTTATTTTTCTTTTGAAAGAGGCAAAATCTCTTCTTACGTTCTCTTCTCCCTCTCACACACGTTTTTCTCTTCTCTCTTCACTTTTTCTTCTTTTCTTTAAATATTTGATTTTCTTCTGCAACTTCGTTTTGGTGGTTTGTTTTTGTCTTGATTGGAGTTCTACTCTTTTGCTTTTGTTCTATTTCTTTTGCTGCATTTTACAATTTCGTCAACAGGAGTTTCCAAAATTGGTGGATTTGAGGCGTCAGTCGCTTTTGGGTGTTTAAATCGCGAATTCAGGTGTGGGTTTCGTAACTTGTTAAATTTAATCGTGACTTATTGAATCAATTTTGTGAAATTCGATAATTTCGGATGTTCCAGTGATTGCATATTGTAATGTTGTATCGCTGTTAAATTGCGTAAAATTCGACTAGTTAATGTGTGTTTCTGCACTACTAGAGGTTAGAGATCTTTTGATGTCAAAACCACGATTTTTAGCCTATTTCGGTGTGGTTTCGTGACCACACAGGCAGTTCACACGGTTGTGTGAAATTGGGAATTAGGGTTCTTGGGCGTTTTTTGGTGCCACGCTGCTGTGTGGCTATGATTTGGGGATTTTGTCGATTTTCACATGGGTGTGTGAAATTTCCACACGGCCGTGTCTACCCTGCACTTAATTTTGGCACTTTTGGATAGTGACTTACACGAACTACACACACGGGCGTGTGCAGCTTCCACATGGGCGTGTAGGCTTCCATATGGCCTAAGCAATTTCACATGGCTGGGGCACACGGTCGTGTGACACTGCTTCGCAAATTTTTGTTTCGAGTCAGATTATGATTGTTTCGTGTTCTTGTGTGTTCCGACCTTTGGCTAGGTCTTAGCAAGATTAGTTGAGACTCTGTTTGGCACGGATTTATGTGTTAAGTATTAGCATAACACTAACTTAATGACTTGCCTAAGTGATGTTACCTAGTAATTAGGTACTGTGACTTCTGATTCTAAATTTGGTTGTTCGATTATGTGCCTTTCTGATTCTGTATTCCGTTTTTGTATATCTGTCTTTAAATGGGGTGCATTTTTGTATTTGCATAAAAATTTTGGGTTTGGTTGCGAAGAGAATGAAGTATGATCTGTTCTGTTTTGGCAGCTTTAACTGCAACTCATCAGTACAACGGTTTACCACACTGTACTACACATATGTTAGCTCTGATGCATATTAACATTTGAGTGGCTTAGTCCACATACGTGGTGTGTAAGGTTGGATGGGCCTTTTGAGGTCCTATGTGGTGTGAATGGTTGGTTGAGCTTCTTATAGCTCATTCATGGTGTGAACGGGGGACGGAGAGCTATTTGGCTGGATGGGTGGGATTATTTTTTGACTTGTTACATATCGTTTGTATATGTTTACATGTTGTTTGTCTGAATGTGGGGGGTGCATGTACTGTTTTGTATCCACTAAAGTACTTAGTGTTGTGTGGTTAAGTATTGTGTGTGATTGGGATTTTGTAAACGTGGCTTGTAAATTTTGTATCCTTATTTTGTATTTATGACCTGTTGTTCGGGTAATGTTTTGAGAGCATTCTGCTTTGTTTCTTCGTCTTTTGCTTCTTACGTTTAGTTTCGGACTCATACTGAGCTCGTGTGGCTCATCCCCTTAGTTTTCCCTTTCAAGTACTTTCGTAATCTGAAGTTGGACTCGACATACTTGAGGTCTTCTTTCAGTTCCTGTTTCGATAAACTCTAAGAACTATGGTTTAAGTTTAATTTCGAACTTTATAAATTTTAACCTTGAACTATTTTTGTAAAGTACCATTTTGACTAAACTTTGGAAACTATAGAATTATAACTTTGAACATATTTGTCGTAATATGAAGTTTTCTGTTGAATCCGGAAATAATTGAACAATTTAGCTAGGATCAAGCTAAACTATGTTGAAATGAGACTTCAGTAACGTGTTTTGTAAAATTGCTTCCTGATCACTTCGGTGATTAATGTAACCTCCGGAATCCAATCAAAACTTCTGGGCCAGGTTTTAGGGTGTTACACTATGACCGAAAATCGTTTTCTAAATTGGATTTTTTCCAACAAAACCAAGCTCTAAGGGCTTGCATAAGCCCATAAAAAGCCTTATGAACATTGCAAACTAAACGTTCACCATTATCACCTGATTGTTCAAATCCTGGTGGTTGAAGCATGTAGACTTCTTTCACCAAATCCCCATTAAGAAATGTATTGTTGATGTCAATTTACTTTTCACTCTCAAATACATGTTCTTCATGGAATAGGTAAGCATTATAAAAACTACACCATTTTAACTTATAGAGACATCTAAGATATAAGAGTTTAAGGCCTATTAAAATAAAAATCAATTACAACCAATATCCCATTAAAATAGTCTTATAAAAATGCTTTACAATTATCCTCATAAAGTCCAAAATAAATAAAAGATTTTGTTATATAAGTTTTCAAATCAATCAAGTTAATCTCTATAAAACAATGGATTCAATTTGCTTTGATTTGGATTGATCCATTCTTAAAAATTTTGTCACTTCACAATAAGGATATTCAAATATGAGCCAACACGTGCACAAGTCGTTACCCATATGATATTATTGAACAGATTCCAAACTCAAAAAAATGACAAGTTATGTTACTTATTGCTGTGTTAACCGTAGTGGCTACTATCATTGACACTGCATGAGCCATTGCTCACATACTTGCCTCAACAATAAAACCTTTAACAATGTTAATAAACTTTCCATAGAGCATAAATCTAAACTTCACTAAACAAATTCAATTCATTATGATCCACCAAAATCTCAACAAATCAATTATCATTCATATAAGAATAAAAATGATTGAGATGATCTTCATAAAGCCGGCCCATATAATTTTGAATTGCATATATTGATAGATAAAATAAATAGATCATATAATAATTCTTGAGAAATTATATAAATTTATTTTTTTCTTCGATAACAAACATAAAATTATCTGCACAAAATTCTAAAAAAAATGAAAATAAATAACCAAGATCAAATATGCTAACAAATAAGACAAATTAAAATATAGCCCTAATTTTGACTTTTCAAAAATAAAATTGTAAAAATATAATTCACAATTTTTATTTTCATTTGACAAAATTGTGCATTAAGCATGAAGTTCAAAACAAGGAAAGAAAAGGATAAAAGTAATACATGTTATGTGACGTGTGAAAAGCAATGCATAAATTCCATTGGCTGTTCGCGTATCTCACGGATAGCTCTCCAATTCTTAATGCCTTTAGGGTATCCTATCCGTTGATATATCATCAATTGACGTCTTAGATTGTCGAACAAAATATTAAAAATGCGCCAAACTTTAAATCAATGCCGCTTAAAAGAGCGAATTCTATTGGCCATCTTTCATCGCACATGGATCAGGACATCAAAAACTTAATAACCGTCGATAACCCATTCAATCTACGGCACATATTGACCTATTTAAAATATTTCCTAAACACTCATTCCCGCTTCCCCTTTTATATATCCCCAGATAAACCCAATCGTTCCATCAAAAACCTTTTCCTTCAAAACATTCTCGCTTTCAAACAATCTAAACACTCATTTTCTCATCAAATCTTTTTGACATATGGCTCGTACCAAGCAAACTGCTAGAAAATCAACCGGTGGTAAGGCTCCACGTAAGCAGCTGGCCACTAAAGCTGCTCGGAAGTCAGCACCGGCGACCGGAGGAGTGAAGAAGCCTCACCGTTTCAGACCAGGAACTGTGGCTCTTAGGGAAATCAGGAAGTACCAGAAGAGCACCGAGCTCTTGATCCGAAAGCTTCCATTCCAGAGGCTTGTGAGAGAAATCGCTCAAGATTTTAAGACTGATTTGAGGTTCCAAAGCAGTGCCGTTGCCGCTCTTCAAGAGGCTGCTGAAGCTTACCTTGTCGGACTGTTCGAGGATACTAATCTATGTGCTATTCATGCTAAGAGGGTTACCATTATGCCTAAAGATATCCAACTTGCGAGGAGGATTAGAGGAGAGAGAGCTTAGGTCTGTTAGTTTTTGGTTGATTGATTCCTAGAATTAGAAATCTGTACTTTTTGTTCATTTTGTTGTATTTGCAGTCTCTGCAAATCATTAATGAAATTCTATGGAATTTTAACGGTTTCATGAAATTGGAACATATTCTTCAAATTGCGAGGTTCAACCGTATAAGATTTGCTTGTTCTATTTCACATTTTAACTGGTGATTGTTTCTGAATCTTTTTGGTAAGATGTTGTGCAGCACACACACACATTGGGATAATTGCGGATTTCATATTCTATTGTTCCCCACAGCTGAAATCTGCTTTGTATCTGTTTTTTCCGGCAGTCTGCCTTATGTTCCTGAATGCCTTTGAACATTTTCAAAGGCATTGAATTTAACTTGTAATTTTTGTCCCAGGGGATTTCAAATTCTAACGTCGTGATTAGTGAAATTTGCACCTTTAGTGCAAATTTTTTATCATAATAACTTGTAATTTTTTGAATTAATTAAGTAAATAAAATAAAAAATTATTTGGACTCATAATATATTAAATGAATAATATGAATTTATCATGCATGAATTTATTTACTTGTAATATTGATAATGAAATTAAAATAAATTTGAAAGAGTGAATGAAGATATCTTACTACACTTTATATTCATATTGATACACTTCTATTGTAATTTATGTTTATTATTATTTATTATTATATTAAAGTTAAGTAAAATTCAAATAGATAAAATCCTATAAATATTGAATTACAATTTATATTTATATTAAGTTACACGTTGACTATAGTTTTAAGGTAAACTATAAAAATAGTTACTTTTGTTTGTCTCAGTTTACATTTTAGTCACTTATGTTATTATTTTATTACGAAGTGATCGCTTTTCCGTTAAGTTCCGTTATCTCCCTAACGGTAATCCTACGTGGCAGTCCAATTAGATTTTAAGTATATCTGTTAATACATACTTTATCCGGCTAAATTATGCATTTGATTTACTATTATAATTACGTTCTTCAACCTGGGGAAGGATGACTATCCTTTGTAATAAACGTCAATGACACTTTTTAATATCGTATAGTTGTTATTAACACTCGAATTTATAACAAGCCATATGGAATGTTCATCTTCACCCTAATATATATAGATAAACTAAAATATATATCTTGTGGAGCAAACTTATAGAGTAAAATTTTCATAAATTATGCGCGAGATATTTATGATAAAGACAACTACATGTAAAATTAAAATTGATTACTTTCATTTTGCAGACCAAATCAACAACCAATTAAAGAAACAAAAATGTATAAATACATGATCAAAGTAATGCAGTGCCTGTTTATTTATTTCTCTTCTTTTTACAATGCCGATTGATTTTTCTAGCTAAATAATTTTTCTAGACAAAAGTTGCAACCGAAATTTGAAATTAATTACCAAATAATATGAGCAATTTCATGCTAGAAAAATCAGAATATTGTCTTGTAGCTAATAATTATTTTCACTCAATTGGCATTATAAAAAGGAGAGAAAGAACTTTACAAATAATACAATTTTAACTCAAATGTATAATTTAGCCGGATGAAGTATGTATTAACAGATATACTTAAAATCTAGTTGGCACTTAAAATCTAGTTGGACTGCCATGTAGGATTACCGTTAGGGAGATAACAGAACTTAACGGAAGAGTGATCAATTCGTAACAAAATAATAACATAAGTGACTACAACGTAACATTTCAAACATCAGTGACTAAAATGTAACCTGAGGCAAACAAAAGTGACTATTTTTGTAGTTTACCCTAGTTTTAAATATTCAAATGTATAAAAAAATATATATTAAAATAAAATATTTTAATTATTTCATACTAAATGAATTAAAAATATATTATCAAATAAATAAAAAGAATTTATTTTTATACTTAAAAATAATTACTCAACCTTAATTTAATTAATTAACACTATTATTATTGCGGCATTGAAAAAAACTAGACATTATATAAAAATTTTTAAATAATTACTTACATTAATTGAAATCTTAAATATATGAATAATTAAATAAATAACGCATCAAACTTGTAAAATTTAAAATTTGACTATTTAGTTTTAGGAGCATAATAAAGTATTATGTGAATGTGAAGAGCAATATGAACAAAAGGAAAAAGAAAAATGGATGAATTTCATTGGCTGTTTGAATGTCACGTGGATTGCTATCCAGTTCTCACTAGCTTTATTTGATCACACCCGTCCAGATATCTCATTAATGAACGGATTAGATCGGCCCTCACAATCCCGAACTTAACAGCCGTCGATAATAATAAAATATACAGTTCATATTGGCCCAATTTAAAATATTCCCGCTCCCCCAAATTCCCCTTTATATATCCCCTCCAAATTCTGTTTAATACCTCACCCAAATTACTTTCTACAAATTATCCTTTTTCTTGCAATCCAAACAGCCAAATTCTCTTATTGTCTTATTAAATTGTTCCACAAATGGCTCGTACCAAGCAAACTGCTAGGAAATCAACCGGCGGCAAGGCTCCACGTAAGCAGCTAGCCACGAAGGCTGCTCGGAAGTCAGCTCCGGCGACCGGAGGAGTGAAGAAGCCTCACCGTTTCAGGCCAGGAACTGTTGCTCTTAGGGAAATCAGGAAGTACCAGAAGAGCACCGAACTCTTGATCCGAAAGCTTCCGTTCCAGAGGCTTGTGAGAGAAATCGCTCAAGATTTCAAGACGGATTTGAGGTTCCAAAGCAGTGCCGTCGCCGCTCTTCAAGAGGCTGCCGAAGCTTATCTCGTCGGACTGTTCGAGGATACTAATCTGTGTGCTATTCATGCTAAGAGGGTTACAATCATGCCTAAAGATATCCAGCTTGCTAGGAGGATTAGAGGAGAGAGAGCTTAGGTCAGCTTGTTTTTAGTTGATTGATGCTTAGGATTTGAGATCTAAGCTTTTTGCTCATTTTATTGTCTTTGCTGTCTCTGCAAATGTTTGGTGTAAATCGATGAAAATTTAATGGATGCTTTACCATCATGAATCCTTTGTTCGCTGTTCTATAGCACAGCAAGTAGTCTTCGCTCCCATCAAACAGAAGTCTACACCTGGTTAATTGGAATTTCTTCTCTCTTTTTCTTTTCTTTTTGCTATGAACTTAACCCTTAAAGTACAGTCTCCATTTCACCAATCATTGTATCAATCCAATAGCTGGTCTTCAACTTCCTTTTTCCTAAGAGAGTGTTCAAGAGTTCAAGATTAAAAATAAATTTGATTCATAGATTTTTGTTATTGCCAAAATCAACACATAACGTTGAGTAATTTGCAGTGTTGGATATACGTACGATGTTTTAAGGGTTAAAATCAGGCTATTGAGAAATATGGTTGCTGATTACCACCCAACATATGTGGTGATGTTGTATTAGATACGAGTGGAATAGGTGAAGAAAAGGCTCATTTAATCATCGCTTCCAATGTCAAATAATTGTACTTGTTATTCGTAAAGTTGCTATACATAATGTTGTATTATTTGTAATTATATAAGAATGACACGCTCGAATAGTTACTATAATTGGTGAGTTTTTGTGTAATTGGAACAGTCTATTACATTATACTTTTTGATTCTTGAGGAGAATAAGAATTGAAGTAATTATTAAGTAATTATATGCAAATCTAGTTTATGATTTTTCAAACGCTTGTATATGATTTACCTTTAAGAAAAATATATTATAAGTATGAACACATAAATATTTGGGATGATTATGATCAAAATTTTATAAATATATATTATAAATATTAAAAATTATACAATAAAAAGTAATTTATGTGTATTTTATAAAGTTATAACAAAAAATATATTATTTAAATTCTAAAAATGTTCTAAAGTTGTGACAAAAAAGTATATTATAAAAAATAATTTACGTGTTATAAAAGACTAAAAATGTTACAATATGTTTATTTATATAAAGTTAAGACAAAAAAAAATATGTACATAAGTTATTTATGTGTCCATGCTATATATTATAAAAATAATATATTTATTTATAAAAAAGTGTTATAAATTTTTTACCGTAACTTATTTATAAAAAATAACTTCCAAAACTATGGAAAAAAAATATTATTTATAAGAAATATTATAAAAGCTATTGAACACTTTATAAAACATTTTTTTATCAAAGTTATTTATTATAAATTCTATATTATTTTGATTTAATTTACATATTATTAGGGGCGAAGACAAAAAAAATTTTTAGGGGCTGAAATTAAATCGTATATTTTTACGATAATAAAAATGTAATTTCACCATTTTAATATCTATATCTTTATAACCTTTAAAGGATTAAATCAAATTTTTATCTTTCTTAGGGGGGTCAAAGTGCAAGTTCACCTTTACTAATTTAAATTTTTATAAATTTTAAAGGGGCCTAAATAAAAATTTTTCCATTTTAGGGGGGTCGGGGCCCTTGCCAGCCCCTGGCTACGCCTCTACATATTATAAAAAAGGTTATAACCTAATATAAGTCTTTCTCCAAGTTAGGTTTGTATAAGTTTTTATAATTAAAGCTAGAGACTCTTTGCGACTTAAACCGAATTGTTATGTGTTATATGCTAGTTATGTAAATACAAATGGCTTTCTTGCACCATATTGTGGGGGTACAATACTATTTAAAATAAGGGAGCAAGACACAAGCACTAGAGGTGGCTCGTGAACTCTTTAATTTGAGACATTCAAAACTTCAAAATTTGGTTAAGAGGATATTTTTTATTCAGGAAATATATTTCTCATATAAACAAAATAACCTCGGTATAGTATAAAAATAATAAGGTTGGATAGTGTTAGTATGTTGTATACTTTATAACTCTATTTGTAAGTGGAATTAGGATGATCCATGCTTTAAAAAGTATATGAAAGAATGAGATCTTGATGATCTTAATGATACAAATACATGATTAGATTCAAATGATGATAATGAACTTAGTCAATGAGCAACAGATGATGATAATGAGTGATAGAATATATGTTAAATGTTAAAAAGAGAATCATAAGGTGCGGTATGATGGTTGCTCACTTCATCCCTAAACCATGAGGTCGAGGATTAAATCTCTACACGAAGGGATGGAGCACATTTCATGACTAATTATTTATCTCTTCGAATATCATAGTTACCTCTTCGAATATCATACACTACAGCAAAACAGACTTTTAGCGGCGTTTTTTTAGGCCTTTAGTGGCGCTTAACGCCGCAAAAAATGCAAACGCCGCTAAAGGTCATGTTCTTTAGCGGCGCTCTTCCCAAAAGCGCCGCTAAAGGTCATGAAAAATAAAAAAAAATTAAAATATTTTTCTTCATATCAAAAAATAAAAAAATTGAAATTTTGCATTACTATTGGATCTCCGATTTGTTTGGTACCGAAACACCACATTCTATGCCACATCAATCTATATTTTTTCCTTCAATAAATAACCAAAAAAGGAAAAAAAATACAAAAGGAAACGATATATTGCAGTTCATCAATATTCAACGGTGGAATCGAATGAATTAGTTATTTCCAGAAACATACACAAAGAGAGTCAAACTGTAACTTCGAAGTTGCTGAGTACAATTCCGCAAGCAAATGTAGACACTAGAATCACAAGAAAGAAGACATGGGAATCAGATTCTAGTTACATGATCTTCCTTGCACTTTCACATAAACTTCCTCTAGTTCCAAGTAAACTAGAAAAAAGATAGCATTAATACGCACGTTTTGGGAATCCAAGATGTGTATGGGTGGTATTTGTTGTAAGTAACCTTGTCCAGTTTGTAAATACATTCATACCACATATAGCCAACCTGAAGAATTTAAGAAATAAAAGAAAAAAAGCCTCCATCAAAAACCAAATAAGCATAATGGAAATATAGAGATCTAGAGATCAGGCAACTTACAAATAAAGCAATTGCAACAACACTTGCTTTGATTGAAAATTTTCTCTTGGTTTCACATTCCTCCAATTTTTCCATCCATTTCTTAACTTAAGATTTAAAACATTTCAATGAGAAAGTTAATTGTGCACAAATAGAGCTAGATTGATGATTGAAATTTTTTACTTACATTTGGATGATAGTAGGCATACATCATTCCAATTATCCATACATAGCGATCCAGACCAGATCTAAAATGTCGCTCATGCAATCGGTGGAGATCAGGTTTTGCAGTATCAGTGTACCCTGCCATTTGAAGAGACAAAATAACTGATATAAGCAAACAACTACAACATATCCCAGCGAAGAAGAATGACTGGCTTTGAAATAAGTATATTAAAAATGAAGTTCAACTGAAAGTATACATATTTAAAGCAAAGACATTCCAACTTTAATGCAATAAAAAGAATAAAAAATATTGAAGCATATCGAAAGGCATCAGAAAAGGACATGAATATTCTAAGCTGTAAATTACTGGTAAGTTGATAAACAAATAAAAATCAAAAGAATGAAGTCACAAGGTTGCAAACCTAATAGGATAGCTAGTGGACTCCAGAATATTTCAAAAACTCCAGAATATTGCATTATATATCTCCACCGCAGCAAAATAATGGTACATTAGAAATAGCACCTGCAAAAAGCCCCCAAAAAAAAAAAAACACATGTGAATGCAGCTAAATTTAGTACAAAATAAGTAATCTGTAGAGAGCATGGATGCCATGCTACTGCAAACACAAGCAATCTCAAAAACAGGAATTGGTGCATGGGAACATCAGTGCAGGTCCAAAGACAGAATACTAAATGACGATTTAACCTTCATTTCTCTTCGTATTTTCTAAATACCTACCACTAAATTGTACCAAAGTCCATTAAGTTTTTCTGGTTACATGAGAAAAAAATTTAAAAAAAAAAACCTAATGGGAAATAAACAAATAAAAACCTAATGTAAAATAAACAAATAAAAGCCAGAAAGTTCAGAATATTAAAAGAAAAAAAGAATCAACGACGTGAAGAACTAGTTTTAGGAAAATTTTAAAAAAAATAATAAAAAAATCAGTGGGGGGTTTTGAGATTTTGGGGATTTGAAGCTTGAAATGAACTTAAAATAAAATTAAAATTGATGGATGGATGGAGTTCGGAAGAAGAAATAAGTTTATTTTATATGTGGCTCTATTAAGCCAGACTCAATAGCCCGCTTCAGCCAGGTCAGATTTCCGGAGATAAATTGGAATTCTGGTTTAGCAAATGGTTGGTAACATACTAGTTTTATCAAATGACAAACACAAAACCCTGAAATAGAAAGAATAAGAACACAAAGATCGAATAAAGAATGGAAGTGATGGAGGAAAAGAAATATATTATAGAAGAAAACATGAAGGTTTCCCCTACCTTTCACCACCGATTTCCCTTCTCACGGTCAAGGAAAGGAAATTTTAAAGAATTTCCTTCTCCCTTTTTCTCCTCTGGAGTTTTGGCCTTTTTGGGGAAGATAGAGAGAAGAAAACAAAGATATATAAATATGTTCTTCTCCTTTTTGTAAATTAGCAAGACAGTAGCAACCAAAAATTGATAAGGATTTCAATTAGGAAATTGGGGTAGAAGAACTTGGGGGAAATTGGGAAATTAGGGGAAAAAAAAGTTAGGAACTTGGTTGAAAAAATTGGGGAAATTTGATTTGGGAGAATTTCAGGGCTACAAAAACGACTTTGTTTAAGTTATGTAAGTAAAACTTTGCGGCACTTTCAAAAAACGCCACTAATGATAACCTTTTGCGGCATTTTACACAAAACACCACTAAAAACATAGTATAAAACGACGTCATTTGTCTGCACACTTAACACATTCGCAACATTTTAGGCAAAACGCCACTAATAACAAGTATATAAACGCTGCCGTTTTGCAGTTGCTTAATATATGTTTGTGGCGTTTTATAAAAAGCGCCACTAATAATAAATCTAAAACTGTGTCGTTTAAATAGTTAATAATTTTTTGCGGTGTTTTTGTTAAAAACGCCACTAAATATTCAACATAAAACGATGCCTTTCTTCAAGAGAATCACTGTCTCTGTGTGTCTTTTATTATTTTAATTGTTATTAGATGATTTTTATTTTTATGTGAAAATATACTATATGATTATTATTGTAGCTACCAACAAATAAAAACAAAATATAATGTAGTCATGAATAAGCTATGATATTTAAAAAAAATTACTATTAGTATTATTATGTACTTCAATATTTGTATTTGTAATATACATACATTAGTCGGTAGGTAAGGGTAATGTATATAAATTTGTATCTTTTTTTTTCATTTTAATACTTATTTTATTTTAGTTAAAGTTCACCTCAAGTTTTTAAATAAATTAAATTAAATTATTAATTTAAAAAAAGAAAGTTGAACTGTTATTTTTTAAACGAAAATAATGACTAAAACTTTTTATGTAACACCCCTTACCGAGACCGTTGCCGGAGTCGAGCACGAGGCATTACTAGACTTAACTTACTAGTTCTGGGCATAAAAATTTAAACTGTCCGTCTGCATCATGTTCACTAAATTGACTATAACTCGAGTTACGAAACTCGAAATTAAGATCCATAAATTTTCTATGAAACTAGACTCATATATCTTCTTACCATAATTTTTCCAGAATTTTTGGTGTGGCCAATTAGTACATTTTATTAGTTAAAGTCTCCCCTGTTACACAGTTTGACAGTTCTGACCTCTCTTCACTTAAAATCAATTATCTCATAATATACAACTCTTTTTCCTACATCGTTTCTTTCATATAAAAATAGACTCAATAAGCTTTAATTCTATATCTCATGCACAATCTAATTCCATTTCTACTATTTTTGGTGATTTTTTAAAATCACGTCACTGCTGCTGTACAAACTATTCCCCTGCATATACTTACATAATTTCTTTCTAATAATTACCAACTAGGCATTACATAATATCCAAAACATACTCTTCATTAGCCATTTTAATAGCTAATCATTACCATACATTTACAAGCCAATCTTAAGCCATATCATAAGGTTATACACACAAGATAGTTAAGTCCCTATACATGCCATAACTTTAAACGTTCGAGTCACAAAATACCGATATAATCCTTTGATAGTGTGTAACGATCTCCGACGTCCTTTCGATTCCCGAGTTGGCTTGTAATACTATAAAAAAATAAAGAATGGGTATAAGCATAAAGCTTAGTAAGTTTACATGTAAATAGATAGCAACATAATGAATTATCTTATGTTTTTCTTATCAAGATCACTTAAGCTTTTAACTCAATATACTTAAAACTTGTATACTTGCCTTACCTTTTAACATAAATTTATCTTACCTTACCTTTTTAGCTTGGACTTGCCTTACCTTTATTTTGTATATTCTTTGAATTTTCCCGTTGAACCACTTGGAATACTAAGGATACGCGGGTACCTTTCCTTATGAAACTTAACCATTGCCATGTCTTGACATGGTCTTACGTGGTATCCTTGCCTTATGAACTCACCAATGCCATGCCTTGGCATGGTCTTACATGGGACCTTTGCCTTATAGTAACATATCAATGCCATGTCTTGACATGGTCTTACATGATTTCCTTAAACCCTAATGTCATGACATTTGTATCCTACACATTCCTAAGGTTCAACCTAACTTTCGAGATTGCTTCTCACAATTCATAATTGAGTCTTTAAATAATAAATTTACAGAATAAATATGTAAATGCTGAAATTTAACAACATTAAATGTAAAGTAATAGAATATTGCATTTATTTATCGCAAACTTACCTCGAAACAAAATACGATCAACTATATCGTTTTAATCCTCTATCTTTTTCTTTCCTCGATCTAACTCTGGATTTCATTCTTCTTGATCTATAATAGCAAATTTAGCTTATTTAATACTCACATTCAACAAAACAGTCCTTAATTCTTAACTTTAGCAAAATTACAATTTTGCCCCTAAACTTTTACATATTTACACATTTGTCCCAAAGCTCGGAAATTAAACTTTATCCCTTATTCTTATGTTTTATGGCATGCTGATCATTTTTCCCTTCTATGGCAACATCAAATTCTCACTCTAACTTGTACTTATGAATATTAGGTATTTTTACCGATTAAGCCGTACTCGTTTTCACTTAAAATCACTAAGCAAAAGTTGTTTAACATAATTTCAGACTTCATATTCTATCATAAAACATCAAAATAAACACATTTCACCTATGGGTATTTTTCCAAATATGAACTCTAGCATGAATTATTAATAGAATAAGCTAAATCAAGTTACCGGGACTCCAAAAACGTAAAGAACATTAAAAACGGGGCTTGGATGCACTTACTATGAGCTTGAGAAGTTGAATAAACCCTAGCTATGGTGTTTCCTTGAAAAATTCGGCCTACTTGAAGAAGATGAGCAAAAATTGGCTTTTAATTTTGTTTTTAACTCATTTTAATCACCAAATGACCAAAATGCCCTTAACTTAAAAATATTCTATTTCACCTATTTGATGTCCATTTTTTTTTCAGCAAGTTAACCAATGGTCTAGTTACCTTTTAAGGACCTCCAATTTAAAATTTCATAGCAATTAGATACCTCTAGCTTCTAGAACTCAAGTTTTGCACTTTTTACAATTTAGTCCTTTTGACTAAATTGAGTGCTCAAACACTAAAATTTTCAAACGAAATTTTTACGAAATCATTTCATAAAATTGTAGATCATAAAAATATAAGAATATTAATTTTTTTATCGGATTTGTGGTCTCGAAACCACTATTCCGACGAGGCTCAAAATCGGGCTGTTACATTTTAAGTTTTTAAACATAACAACTTATATGATAATTTACATGTATTTCATTTTTTTTATTTTATAAACTTTTTATTTTTTATTTTTACTTTTTCTTTATTTTTGAATATTTCAAAAAATTTCATCATTTAACAAAACAAATCTCAAGTAAACCTTAAATCCTAAACCATTTAATACATATAAAGTTTATCTATTTATCTATTAAATAATTTAAACTATAATCATAATTTTATTATATTGAAATTAATATTATCTCTTTTTACAATTATATAAGAAATTATTTAATATATAAATTAAAAGATACTAATTAATCTAAACACTAAACCCTAAACTCCTAACCCATATCCCCTAAACCCTAAATCATTACACGCAAACCCCTAATCAATAACCCTTAAATCCCATAACCCCTAAACCCTTAAACATTAGCCCCTTAAACCCAAAACCTTAAACTATAAACCATAATCCCTAAACATTAAAATAGTAACTCCTAAACCTTATACCCTAAACTATAAACTACAAACCCTAAACTATAACGATAATTAATTCAATATTTTAAAATTAATACTATCGCTTTTACGATTATATAAGAAATTATTTAATATATAAATTAAAAAACAATTATACCCAATTTGTTTTTTAATTTTTTTGTGGCGTTTTTCAAAAAGCGCTGCTAATGCCCTTAAAGCTCAACATGAAACGATGGTGTTGTGATTAATTTTTTTGCGGCGTTTTTCAAAAAGCGCCGCTAATGCTCGATCTATAGCGGCGTGTTTTAAGAAGCGCTGCTAATGCTCGATCTATAGCGGTGTTTTTTAAAAAGCGCCGCTAATACCCTTAAGGCTCAACATGAGATGATGGCGTTGTGGTTAATTTTTTTGCGGCGTTTTCCATAAAGCACCACTAATGCTCGATCTATAGCGGCGTTTTTTGTCTAAACTCCGTGAAAAATACCGTTAAAAATCTATTTTGCTGTAATGATAGTTATGTTGCTTCGTTGGGTCACCACTCCCTATTGAGCAAGTTGTCCATTGATGTATTATGTTATCACTGCAATTATTCTCATTATGTATGGTTTTTGGCCACTCAAATTACCTGTCAACTCCTGGATTCTATAAAATTTATTAAAAATTGAATGTTGTGAATAGATGACAAAAAAGGATGAAGAAGGCAAGCCTTAAAAAAACAAGTGTGGTGGTTGGTGGTTGTGATGAAATTGATACGTGACAAAGGACATGGGAATTACCTCTTTTGTAGCAATTCTAGAGGAAATGTTTGAAGAGAAAATTAAGAATATCCAAGTTTGTCGAAATATGTCAAAAGACTATCAATGAAACGTTAAAATCTTATTTATGCCTCTCTAGAGGATGTTATAAAAGAAGTGAGGGCAAATGTGCTATAAATAATGAGTAGTGAGAACGAGAGATGTTACATAAACATGGATAATGGAAAATAAGTCACACAAATAGTAAAAATAATGGTGGTGAAGTGAAAATTACATTCACTTAAAACATTTTGGTTAAGAGAGTGCTATTTGCATATGCAAATGCATTGTTTATTTAACAAGGAAAAGGAGAAAGAGAAAGAGAAAGAGCGTGTTTATTGGAAGAAAGAATTTTCTGAAAAAATATTCAATAATTAATGAATCAATGTGTTAGCCTGATAGCCAAGGTGTTCATTACCCCAGGTATGATTTGAGTTGAAATCGTGCTAATTGTATTGCTGTTTAAACTTTGCCCTTCTTTTATAATTTACCAAACAAAAAAATAGTCAATAATAAATGAAATTTACAAAAATGAATATATAACCAACTATGCAATGAAATGTTCATTGACCATTATGATATTTAATAAAAGCTCAACTTAAAAAAGAAAAGAGAATGATTTATTTTATTGAATTTGGTGTTACGTGTTAACCGTGCTCCAATATAGTTGGATAATGACGAGAATATTGTTACTTTATAAATTAAATTATATTATTATTATGAGAGTGTTTTATCATTTTATATAAAAAATCGAAATATAAGTTCATTTACACTAAATACTAACATAAAACTTTTTATTGAGTTTGGTGTCATGAATCAACTGCACCAACTCAATTGGGTAATGACTAGAACATCTTCACTTTATAAAGTAAATTTATATAGAAAAATATTATATTATTTTGTGGGTGTTTTTGTCAATTTATATAGAAAAATAGAAATATAAATACATATAATAAGGTTTTAACTTGAATCTTTACCATTTTTAATATTTATATTTTACCATTTAATCAAAACTTATTTCGTTATTTATATAAATTCTTTTATATCTATTATATATAATTATGTGATTCATTAATATTGTGTGTGCCATATTCTAATAAATATTGTATTTATATGTCAATTATAGGATCAACCATGATCTCAGCATATTTATTTTGCTATGATAATAAAAAAACAATAAAAAAAACAAGGACAGAAAAAAATAAAAGTTAAAATGTGCTATAATTCGCTTTATTTTTTAGATTTAAAAAATTATGTCTAATGATATAATTACGTCATTTTCTTAATTGTATGGATTTCAAACGAGTTTTTTTGGAAATTTCAAAATATTATATCAATAATTTAATAAAAAATTAATAATATTAATAGTTTGATTTAAATTTTAAAATCTGAAATATAAAGAGATTAAATTCCTGAGAATAAAAATACATGGATACAAGGACCAAATTTTCAATTTTCGAAAAGAACAGTGACTTATGTCATATTTTAACCAAAAATAAAATAAAGTATGTACTACTATGTGAATTGTGAAGTGTCAAGATCAATGGATAAATCCATTGGTTGTCCGGACATACCACGGATTGTAATGCAATGCTCACTGACAGATAGATCATATCCGTCAATATCTCCTCAGTGGACGGCTTAGATCCTCTTGCGTAATCGTCAACGAGAAGTAAAAAATGCGCCATAACTTCAAAACCATGACGCTTAAAAGCAATCCTATCGGCCAATTTTCATCGTTCCACAACTTAACAGCCGTCGATAATCCATCAAATCTACGGTTCATATTGCTCCATTTAAAATATTTCCTAATTACCGATTCCCGCCTTCCCCCAAATCTCCCTTTTTATATGTCCGCTTCAATTGCTCCCATCGAAAATATTTTCTTTCAAATTTTCTTCAGCTTTCTCGCAATCCAAACACCCTTATTTTCTCATCAAATTGTTTAACAAATGGCTCGTACTAAGCAAACTGCGAGGAAATCAACCGGTGGCAAGGCCCCACGTAAGCAACTAGCCACGAAGGCTGCTCGGAAGTCAGCTCCGGCGACCGGAGGAGTGAAGAAGCCTCACCGTTTCAGGCCAGGAACTGTGGCTCTCAGGGAAATCAGGAAGTACCAGAAGAGCACCGAGCTCTTGATCAGAAAGCTTCCATTCCAGAGGCTTGTGAGAGAAATCGCTCAAGATTTCAAGACCGATTTAAGGTTCCAAAGCAGCGCTGTCGCCGCTCTTCAAGAAGCTGCCGAGGCTTATCTCGTCGGGCTGTTTGAAGATACTAATCTATGTGCTATTCATGCTAAGAGGGTTACTATCATGCCTAAAGATATCCAGCTTGCCAGGAGGATCAGAGGCGAGAGGGCTTAGGTTAGTTATTTTAGTTGACTAATGCCTAGAATTAGAGATATATGCTTGTGTTCGTTTGGTTGTATTATCTTTTTCTGCAAGTGTTAGATTTAAATCGATCGAATTTTAATGGATGCTGTATAGTTTCATGATGTTTTCAAGAAATTTGGTTAATGAAACGGGAACAGTTTCTTCATATTTTAAGGTTCACTTTATGAGAGTTGCTTTATATTCCAGTTCTTGTAAACATTGCCTCAAGTTCCACCATAATCATAACCACAATGTTTTGGTAATGACTAATGATTTTATTGTAAATTGTTGAAGACAAGAAACTATGAAGATAATTATGTGGAGTATATACAAATTTGAATCGAACAGGGATGAGTATACACATTCCACCATGATCGTAACCACAAGGTTTTGGTATAACCAAGATTTGTGTGAAGTTATTTATGCCATCCTAACTTCCAGTTATGGGGTATTAACTTGCGTTATTATGGGAGTTTTAATGTCCATCCTTTTCATAATTTTCTGGCTGTCTTTCAACAAATCAATTAAATCATTTATTGGATAAAATCTAATTTCCCATTTACAAGTATGAGTAATTGCAATCCAACAGTAATCCCAATTGTTATAAATTGCTTTCCCAAAATTACTATATTAAGCCAAGAACTCAACAAGGCATTCAAAAACAGTTATATAAGGTATTCAAGATCACTCATTGTCAGGTAATTTTGTTTATTTACATACTGATGGGCTTAGTTTCTGTTTACGGTGGTGCGAGACTAGTCTGGAGAGTGGATTGTTGGGTTTAATCATGACTTGGGTGATTACTCAATTTTTTATGTAGAGTTATGGAGCATATGAAATGGTATAATTTTGTTACAAAGAAAGGAGCATGATAAGATTTTGATTCAAATAAATTATTTAGAGGTGATCAAAGCTATTCAAGAATATTACTCTAGGTCCTCGAATTTGATTTTGCTTCGGCAGATTCAGCAAATGTTACAAAGCATAAATCATTGAGTGATAAGGTATATGTCCAGAGTGTAATCAAGCTGTTGATCTCATAACTAAAATGTCTTTTGTTAAAAAAGAGTATGCAAGTAGTTGAAGATGTGCGCTAATCAACACTCTTGAACAAAACAAGTCTTCAGGTGTTTTTTGTTCATTTTAGTTTGATACAGTATTCTTATGTTATTTTCCACCAAAAAAAACAATTATATAAGTAGCTAATCAGCTGCCTATTTATAGACCCTTTTCAAGTGATTATTTAACCGGTTTAGTACATACGTATCATCATCACTTTGAAAGCCCACTCTTACCTTCATAATTATCTTGAATCAATTTAATTAAGTTATTTGGTCGGTGTACGAATAGGAAATCGGTCAATAATTTTTTAAAATTTTAGTTGTCGATTAATTCAGTTCAAAATTAAGTAGTTAATCGAATTGAATAGTATATATTTATATACAAATTTTTATATTAGCAAGGTATTTTTTGAACCATTATATTTTATATAAATAATATATAATGTATATTATATATTTTTTGAACTATTAAAAAAATCAACATTAGCAATATATTTTTTATATTTTAAACTTATTTTAATCAAAAGGTAAAAACATATAAATTTTGGTTATTCAATCGAATTAATTGAAATATTTAGATTCAATTAATGTATTTGAAAAATTTTATATTCAATCAACGGTTGAATATTTTACATTTCAAATAATTTCATTAATGATAATTTAATTCAATTAATAATTGAACCAACCATTTATCTACGAGAATTCCAAAACAATTTCTATATTCCCTGCAAACTTGCATGAGTGGCCGTCGCTCCCTTAAAATAGCACATTAGTTTTTATACCATATCTCTTGGTTTTTTTCCCCCTAATGTACCTGGAGAATTCCATTATTGTAGGATTAAGTCAAATTAATCTCATTAAATATGATACCTATATTATTAAAAAATTAAATTAAAATTTAATAAAGTTAATATTTATTATTTAACAAAATACCGTTTTATAGACACAATATTTTTGAAAGCTTGGCTTTGTAAATGGAATATCTTACTCGAAATTAAACTGGAAAAGGAAAAAAAAAATTATATAATTTTCAAACAATAAATGTTAACACCATTACAATTTAACCTTATTTGATTTATTTAATAATATAAAAATTAAAATCATCAAACTAATAATAAAGAGACTAATTTACTGTTTTTATTTGTTTAGATATTTTAATAAATAGCTTACTTAAAAGATATTAAGCTCTTTATCACCCAATGCATCTTTCCGGAACGATTTGTTGGATATGGTAAGGTTTGATGGGTGAAGTCATCCCTTGAAAAAAAAAAAAAGTGGTTATGGCTTCCCGAAAAGTAGGGCTGTAGAAGACAGGGAAAAGTGATCTAAATGATATTAAGAACTAATGGGATCACAATTATATGTGATTATTTCATTGAAAGGGCCCTCGACGCTGCTGGTGGTGGTTTGATTTTGCAAGCGATGTTATGCTCCTTATGCACAATCACGAGATCCCCTTTAAAGGTACCCTCCTTTCATTTCACCATTTTTGATTCTCTATTCCCGTGGGTTGCGGGTTGCCAATGAATGGCTCAGCTGCCCCTTTAACAACCCTTTGATGGTGGGAAAGGGGGCCTACTGCACCTAACTTGACCACCCCCCCCCCCCCACATCATATATCACTTGACATTCGGACCCTCAGCTACCAAACAAAATCCCATCAAACATGGGTGACCTTATCGACACGTTCCTTTGTCGATAATAACTTCGCCATGCTCCACCCTCTGCTCTACAACCCTAAATGGAAGGCAGGGCAGATCAGAAAAAGACTGTAAAATTTTCCTATTTTCCATATGACCCTTATCTATGTCCTGTCCCATGCACCTGCACATTGCTCTGCCACGCATATGACTTCACGTGCCTCTGCTGCTGCAAATTGCCAATATAATGCACCAATTTCCATAACACAACAGCAGCTTCTGTTTGGGAACCAAATGTTAATTTGATTAACAATACTATAATTTAATTATGATCGTCTTTTCTTTACTAATTTCATTAAGTTTTTATATTATATTACTTATTATCGTTAAAAATAACATATTTTGCTGAACTTAACTTCTATATGAGTCCAAGTGATACCATGATAGACCAAAGTACAACCATGCGTCCTCTATTTTCATACAGACCATAGATCTCACTTGTTCGGCATTAAAGGACATCTCTAAACTCTTTCTAAAGCTGATACAGAAAATCTGAATGATGCACCCACACTCAAAAATAATGATAAACAGCGTAATCCATTTGAACCTACTAAGGTACTATCTATTTGAACATTAACCTAAAATAATAAGTAGACCAAAAGAAGATTGCAGACTCATGTTAAAGCAATAAAAGAGAGCATGGGGGAAACAAATAGCAGAGTTTAAAACATTCATATGTTTTTCAGTATTCAAACATAAACAAATTCAGACACAATCACTTATACAGTCACTCAAATTTAAAATTTAGTCCAAAGTCTACAAAAAAACACACAAAAAAAGGGTACATACTAAAAACCTCTGAAAGCAGTGCAGGCAAGGCTTAAGCATGCATATAGCTTGGTTTTTACTTCAACTTCACAACAGATTTTGATCAAATTCCTGAGAGAAGTAAAAAGAAAAAAAAAACAAAGGTATAAATAAATCACAATTTTGTTCAATAAAGACAAAATCATTTTTATAACACAAACTAATAAAGCAGCTGCCAGAGGGGTTGTGAAAAACTCACTAACATGTTGCTTTATTTACAAACACTAGTTATTATGTAAAGTTCGCTCAGAAAACACCCTCCGCCATGGCAGGGAAATCATCAAAGTTCCAAAGATCCATCGGGTTTCCACCATCCTGTGTTGCATCTCCATTGAGGAAGGCATCAATAGTGGCGTCCCAGTTTCCTTCAATAAATGGTGGCATTTGGAAGTATTTCATCTGGTTGTCCAAAGCCAACAGCTCGTCCGACAAGGTCTTTGCGGAGTTGTCTTCAGCATGCATAACATTGTCCGAACTTGGTTTCAGCTTCTTGCTAGGGTTAGCATCCTCAAGAAACTCATCACCCTCTACAGAAGCTTCAAGAATGGATGATATTTCAGGAGTTTTGGCACCCTGTTCTCCCCAGCCATAGTCGGAACAATTGATGGAGTTACTTCCCTGGTCCGAATTGAAGTACAAGGGGGCATTATCTGATTGATTAAATCCAGCATCTATAGACGTAGGAACAGGGTCCACGTATGCAAACTGATTGACCGGTGGCTTCTCTTCTATGAAACCCATGGTATCGAAGTATTCTTGCTCAGGCTGGTTCAAGTAATTGTAATTCTGGTTGAGATTTGGCTGAACAGGGCTCAAATTCGACTTGGAAAGTGGTTTCTGAGAATTTGTCTTGACCGCACGCTTTGGAGAGGTACGCGGAGTCTCGTTAGGGAAGTTCACCTTAGCTTTCTTACCACGAATTCTCCGTGCCTCAGCATCATAAGCTCTCGCAGCTTCTTCAGCAGTATTGAAAGTTCCTAACCAGACCCTAACCCCTTTCCTTGGGTCACGGATCTCAGCAGCCCATTTACCCCATGGGCGCTGCCGGATTCCACGATACTGGTTCTTCCTCTTTCTTTTGGCACATTTCTCTGCTTGACCATTGAATTGCATGGATTTTTCATAGTTCGAACCTTCAATGATAGAACAAAAAGAAAATTTTATTATCATACAGATACATGAACCATAAATAAACATTACTCATCCATGAACAACTACAAATCACAACATATCTGTCACAAGGAAATATAATTTAGGACCTTTAACTGCAAGAAAATCATGAGAAAGGCCTTTTTAGTGACTACCTCCAAGAAATTATTAATCTGGGCAACGATTCTCAAATTATATTTCGTCCATACCAATTAAAAAAAAATAAGAACTTTTCTCTCTCCTTTTGAAGATACAATACATATCTCCTTCATATCAAGATCTGAAACAACATTTGACAAAAGGAAAGTAGTACAAATACAAGAAACCATACAGATCGGTCATAATGAAACAATCAAAAGTTAATTTAAACAGAAATTTAACTAATTAATATTGAATAAAAGTTTGTTTTTAACAGATTTATAGGTAAACAACAGAAAAGTTCAATTTCAATTTCAATATATTTTTAATAAACAGAAAAAATATAAGATTTCAAAGTTAATTTTAACAATATCCAAAGAACAAAAACCCAGAATTACAAAATCAGGTGATATGTGCTTATAGAAAATCTCATTATTATTACAGATCTTCATTTACTCAAGTTGAAGCTTTAAATTGCTAAAGCTTCATGATAAAACTTCTATTAGTACCTTTTTCATGTAATTTTTCGGCTTAAAACCAAAAATCTTAAAGGGCAAAAGGAAAATATTTGACTTTCTAAAGTAGATAAAGCAAAGAAATACGGCAAGGAAAAAAAAGCGAATTAAAAAGGAAAAGCTTATATATGTATGTATAACCAGAGAAATATCTAGAAAAAGCTGGAAAATAAAGAACAATTATAAAAAATAAAAAGATTTAACAAAATTTCAACCGAAAAAACTAGCCAAAGTATTCAAGAAGCCTAGTTCTATTTTATCAAATAACCAAATAAGCAAGGAAAATTCTACAAGAAGTCAACAACTGTTGAGCAATATAACAAAAAAAAAATGTCACCAGCAATTAATCAATGATCTAACCCAATTAAACCTTCAAAATTTTCACAGGAACAATAAAAATGGAAGCTTAACAATGAAGGAAAAGGTTAATTTCTACCAAGAAAAAAAAGTAACAAAAAATAACAAAGTACAAAAATCAAGAGATGAAATCATTATTTACCATGAGATACAACAGAAGCAGGTTTCTTTGTAGCGTTAAAAGCAAAGGGCTTTACATCAGCCAAAACATTATCAACATCATAATCATCTATATCAGATTCTTCATCTTTGAACTCCTGAAAGTCAGTCTCGAAATCATCGCCCAAGTCGATCACGGGCTTCGAGTATCTCTTACCCGACCCCTTCTTCAACCCGGATTTTTTCAGATCGGGCCACAAGAAATCGGCCGTCAATCGTCGCGACCGCGACGGCGGTATGAAATCGGAGATAATAGCACCTCCACACATGGTGGTACAAAGAGAAAAAAGAAGTTGAGCACAAAAATTTTCAGAGAATTGAGCTTGAAATGATGATAAATTGCTACGAACAAGTAAACGATTCCTTTTATCTTTTAGGTTGTTGGGTACTGAAATAAATGGGTTGGTTTTTAGGGGATTAAAGAGTTAATAATGTGTATTTATATTTCTTGCGGAGGAAATAATGAACCCTCATTTACTTTTTCACCCTTGCTCCACTAATGAAATTACCCATTTTTGTTTTTCCTTTTTTAAATTTATTAATTTTTAACAAAATATTGTTTGTGCTGAATTAAAAAATGGGTTAAAATTAATTATTTTAAAAATAATTTTTAAATTGAGTCATTACTTCATTATATTTGAATTTATATTATTGACATAAAAATATGAAATACCAACATGTATATACGATTGATGTTTATTGTAACAATGTATATTCTAGAATATTTATTAATGATAATTAAAGAAATCCATTTTGAAAGAAAAATATCCCCTGCCATTTATTTTTATATATTTTCAAACTCAAAATATCCAACATAAATTATTATTTTATAATAATAATAATAATATTGCTTTTAAAAAATAGTGTTTGTGAAGAATCAAAATAGCTCCGACTTAAATAGTGAGAGCTACTTGTAATGATAAATTTTAATAGAAAAAAATAAAAGCAAATATATATTGTAATGATAAGATTGAAAGCTTCAAAACATGGGAACTCTTTTAATTCGTTGATAAGACAATTCTTTTTGCTTGTGTATGACACGTGAAGGTGTTTGCAATTGCAATAACATTGTCTGTTCTCTATAAATGTATTATACAAGTTATACTACAAGTACGATAGCATTTTGAACTATTTATTAAAAAATGAGTTGACTAGTTTGTATGGCTTTTTTATAAAATTAACTTATGTAATACTTTATTTTTTTTATAAAATACGTAAATAACTTAAAATTTACAGTTAAAGTTGATGAAATCAATGTATTTGATGCCACCAACATGTTATGTCAGCAATCGGGATAAAAAAATTAAATTTTTGTAGAACTATGTAGAATGACACCACCTATATAAATATTAGAGAAATACAACTATTTTTGATAAAATAAGGGCTTTAAACAAATATAAATATTAGCCAAATAATTTAGCGCCACCAAATTCTAAGGCACCTTTTGTCCTTTTTCTAGTTTTTAAATTTGTTTTTTAAAATTATTTATTATTATTTTTAATTTGTTTTAACAAAAAAAAAACCTAAAAATCCCAAATCAATCAATCTTTTAGCTTTAATTCAATTGGTTCGTATCAATTCCCAATCTATTCGACCAGTCCAATCTAGTTTAGACAACACTATAAATAAGTAGATATTTGATTTATGAAAAAACGTTTCATACATAGAGGGGAGTAAGATAAAATTTAAAAATTTGTGTTAAACTGACTTAATTGAATTATTGATTTCTTGGAAGGACCAAAAACTATAAATTTTCATTTAGTTAAAACTTAAAAGAGACTAAATACAGCTGTTCAATTCAAGAGGGCCTAAAAATGCAATAATACCATCTAATTAAGGGGACACTCATATAGGATGTAAACCGTATGAAACTTAAACAAAGTTAAAAATTGTAACGTATTTTAAATCCTAATTCTTTAATATATGTGTATATATATAGAATGATTGTAGATTCTGGTTACATATATTTTATTTAATACGCATTTCATATTAGCATGACATTGAAAGTTGAATTGATATAATGATTTTTTTACCGTCTAACTTATATATTTTATTTATTTATTTATTTATTTTGTCTCTTTTAATTTTTAACTTGTATTTTTTTGTTAAATTATCTTAAAATGAATAGAAAATTTAACTTTAATGACATGTCATTCACGTGAATTTCTACTTAAATGACACGTTACCATTTAATTAATTTTTTAAAAATATTTAAAAATAGTTTTATAAGTTCTTTGATTTTTTAATTTTAAAAAATTAATTAAACGTTGACATGTCATCAACATGACAATCCACATGTATATACTATCAACAAAATTTTAAAAAAATTAAAATTTTCATTTATTTTAAGGTGATTTGACAAAAAATACGACATGAAATTTAAAAACTGAAAAAAGCAAAAAGCTATATGGAGGGGCAAAATGACATTTTTATAAAATTGAAGGGCAAAAAATTATTATACCAAATTGAATAAAGTATTGTTTATAAAGCACCCGAGGCTGGTGTTTACCTAATGCGGGAGGAGTGTGTACGTTTCTTCAACAGATTTGACCCATTATCTTCTTCACTTCACGAGTTTTTCCACGCACTCTTCAACAATTCAAGCCTTCTTCATTGATTTTACACATGGATGTACTGTTTAATAAATAGATACATCAAGGTGAAAATTGAAATTTAACATCTAATTACAGCCATAATTTTCTTCTTTTCTATCTACATCCAAAAATTGAATTCCCATTATTTCAACTAAAAATTGTTCATCTATTTATCTCACAGAAATTTATTATGAAATAGATACAAACCCATTCTTTATAAAATTTATTTTGCAACCTTTTTTTGGGCAATTTACCAGAAAAAGCCCAAAATTTTTGAAAATTACCGAAAAGGGCCGGGTTGAAAAAATTTACGAAAAAGAGCATTTTCCCCAAAAACGCCCACGCCAAATAAGCGCTTTTGGGGATACTGACTCAAAGCGCTCAGAAGATGCGCGTTTTTCCACCTCAAAAAAAAACGTCCCACGAGGCGCTTTTTGTTGAGGTGGGGACAAAGCAAGGCCCCACAGCGCGCTTTTGGTCCCAATCTAAATTTTTTTGACCGTTAGCTCTCAACTATCTAAAAAAACTATAAAACCCCCATCCTTTATTTTCTTCACATTTCAATCCTTTCTCAATATTCTCTCAATTTTCTCTCAAATTTCTCTCAAGGTCCTTGAAATTTACGCTCAAATTTCAAAATAGTCCTTTACTATTTACTAAAAAGCCCTTTATAATTTTTTAATATATTTTTATCGGAAAATTTTAAAGCGGATTACAATGGCCGGGAATTACTTCGCTAAACGACAAACACATCTCCGCGAGCAAATGAAAATGGTAAGTTTTAATTTTAATTTTGCAATATTATTTAATTTTTTTTCCAATTATGTAATTTTAATTAATTTTTAATTTTATTATTTTTTAAACAGTCTGTAGATCGGGTGTTGGAATGTTATATTCGCAGCATGCATGGTCCCCCATCGCCGTTGATCGAGAATTACCTGCGGGAAGCGGGTTTTTGGCATGTGGCCACAATAAGCCGGGGGTTCAAGTTGAAGCCACCTTTGATCAGCGCGTTGATTGAGAGGTGGAGACCCGAGACCCACACTTTCCATCTGCCATGCAGAGAGTATACAATCACTCTAGAAGATGTGCAATTGCGCTTGGGATTACCGGTGGGCCAGTGCGGTAGTCACCAATGGTCCGTAACATCTACCGATTGGATGGCCGTATGCTACGAGCTTCTGGGTGCCATTCCGGATAGAATTCGAGGAGCTCGGATCGATATGGCATAGTTACGAGACATATTCCCGGAGCCGAACGAGGGTTCGACCGAAGTAGAAAGAATACGGTATGCTCGAGCATACATTCTTCAAATAATTGGAGGCTATCTGATGCCGGACCTCTCTAGAAACCTCGTCCACCTGAGATGGCTCTTGAAACTTGTTGATTTCAGAGCAGCCGGTGAATTGAGTTGGGGGTCTGCCGTGCTGTCGAGGTTGTACCGGGAGATGTGCGGGGCGACGCTACCGAGTAAAGCAAAAATCGGAGGTTGCCTATCACTACTGCAGTCATGGGCATGGTTTCGATTTCTATTTTTACGCCCTCGACTCAACCACCCATATTCATTCCCACTGATAACGAGGTAAATTTAATATTATATTTTACAATTATTTCGTAGATTTATAGTATAATTGCATGCTAAAAGTTTATTTCATTAGGTGGAACCATTCGGCGAGTCATGTTGGAATACCTAACTCGCTTGAGGATATACGGCTCCTGTTGGACCAAAGGTAGTTCCTCCAAAATCCGAACGGTTGGCACGTAAAGGTCCCATTAATCACCTACGCGACCGTGAAGATGCAGGCAGATCGGGTTCTGCAGCAATTTAGATTTCGGCAACCGATTCCCGTGCCACTGGAGGTGCTCGATGATGAGCACAAAGTAGACTTACGGCAAACACACACGAATTGGCCAAGATTTTGGTCAGAACATATCGAGACGTGGGAGAACCGATATGACTATATACCTGACCGGGAAGCGATAGTCGTTCCGGAGTTAGCGTGCGTGCCGGAGTACATGCCATGGTTTAGGATCCATGGCAAGCCGTATCTGTTGTCGGAAGAAGAGAGGCGACGACAACTTCGAGAGCGAAGGGAACGTCGGGCCCCTTTACATCCAAGGAGAAGGGGTGATGAGGCGGCAATCATCGGCGCACGACACGATCCACCGGGCTCAAGAATAATACCACGACACGATCCACCGCCCATCACCAAATTCGACAACACCGATATCACAAAGATCTACGCTTCATGCCGTGTGTACCCCTCCCCTTATATGTATCCTCCTAACCCATATATGTTTTAGTTTCCTAGTCCTAGCCCAGGTTGGAGTGCATGGCCGGGCTCGAGTCCGTTACCGACTACTTCCGCTGGCCAGCCGATGGTGAGGCCGACGTCGCATGTGGGTTCAGAGGAGGCGCCGTCGGAAGCACTTCTTTCTCGCCAGCTCCTTCTCCATTCGGATGCAACCACCCCGCGTAGTGGTTTATGCAAACACCTCCTCGTCAATATTTTATCAGAGTGGGTCACCATTACAACATCCGAAACTGCACTCCATCGCCGGAGAAACCCGATTCCCGAGGTTCCACAACCCCGCCGGAAGTCGGAAGAAGGAGGAATCCAAATACAGAATCACGTCGACCACCTCGTGTGGCACTCGGTTCCCACCAAAGACGCAACCTAAACCCTAAACCCTCTAATTTGATTTGTAATTAAGGTTTATTTTTTTGTAATTAAGTTTTAATATATTTAATAAAATTTGAGTTTAACTATTTTCCTTATAATTTAATTTTTTTAATTTATTTTAATTTTTTAATAAAATAAAAGTTATTGTACAAAAGTTCACCGCTTTCCTCCAAAAAATAGATATTACATAGCGCCATGAGACAAAAAGACCTAAGAACACGGTCAACTATTCCGATTTGGACACGAAGCGAGATGTATGGCCCTGGTCCTACACCATCCGCACATGTAGGACTTTGGTTGCTTGTTTCTGATATCCATATTGTTGCGTATTCTAGACGAGCAAGGTCGACCTTTTGGTTTGCGCCAAATTGTCTATCCGCAAGAACAGCTTATACGGCAGTCAAGCGATACCAATGGCCACTTACGTTTATCCGGATCGGTGGGAATACGTGTCTCCACACGTTGTACATGTTTTCTAATTTATACACTTCGTCGACATATCTCATTGGATCAAGACGGAGATTCCGATGCCGCAAGTACATGGGCGCATGGGTAACGGTGCATCAAATTTCCCACGATCCACGTGTCCTATTTGTCAAGTGTACACGATAATGGCCGCCAACAATACCTTGGTTCGATCCACAAACTCGTGACACGAAACCATGGGTTGTCACGATCGTGACACACTGTGTGCATGGTGTTCACCCGTGCCTTCCCACGGTTGATTTCTTGCAAGACATTCGGGCTCCATACATGGCCTCCTTCCATCTGCCCTCTATAACTCGATGCTCTCTTTAGAAATAGTGCCGCTAACCGAAAATATGTCTCTCACACAACTGATGTAATCGTAGGCCGCCGTCATATACTTGTGTCCACTGTTCGAAAGGAATATTGCACAGGTAGCTTGCGCCTTCGGCGTTATCTGAGTGCAAATTGGCCAGCATCTCGTGAAAACGGTCTTTATTGATCTCATACCCTGCCAATATACGTTGCTAGCGAATATTACATACCACTCTTCAATTGCGAACAAATTGAATTTTTCAAAAGAAATTGTATTAATAGATATTTCATACCCATATCGATCACTTGCCGTTTCTGTCTTTTAGATCGATGTTGCCCATAGTAGTTGGATGCGACATGCCTCAGGCAATATCGATGGTGTGTGCGATACCACATGCTTCCCTGGCGTTCTATTGCCACAAGTATTCCAGGGCCCCGATCCGATATAACGCATATGTCAGGTTGGGGACAAATATGCCTCCTTAACCTAGATAGGAAGAAGTCCCAATCATCAGCTGACTCCCCAGGTGTTATTGCGAACGCAATCGGAAGGATTCTCCCACAGCCGTTTTTGTGCCACAGCTAGCAATAGCCGATGCGTATATCTACCATACATAAAAGCACCGTCAATTTGTACCAATGGCTTGCAGTATTTAAAGGCATCTCGGCATTGCTTAAGTGTCCGCAATGCGACGCTTGAACACCGCGCATCCACGGAGCGCACGATCGTTGTAATCGCGCAGGTTCCGTTTCAAGGTCTATCATGCTGCCTGGGACATATCTCTCCAGCACTTGACACCACTGCCACACTTCATTATATATAGTGTCCCACCCACCGTAAACTTTTCTAACGCCTTCGCTTGGCTATCCAAGCCTTTCAGTAGAGGCGTGTACCCCAATTGGCTACGAATCGCCACCAAGGCCGCATCGTAGTCTTTGGATCGGCCTTCAACGCCGGGATTATTATGTCAGCTAACATTTCTGAATCCATCTTCGGATGATCTTGTGTTACACCAGTTAACGAAGTACGTTAAACAATGCAACATTACATATTATTACTGTTATTCAAATCACCGAACACATAGTGGTAGTCTTTGCACGCAAGCAAGACATGTATGTCGACCTTTGTACTTTTTTATCTCCCACAACCCTATCATTTTCTTCAACGACGCCATGATTTTCCATGGACATGTGCCATCTTGCACTGCACACTTCGCCTCGAACTTATCGAGCTTCGATTTAACCACCTTGTAGTTAACCCCGCTTTTTGTCTTTGTCTTGTTTCAATGCAAAGAAAAAAGTATTCTTGTTGGAAAACTGGTTACCAACTTCTAATTGGTCAGAATCCAACGAAGAATCTGTATGATCACGCGTCCGGTGTGTTAGTTCAGGAAACTCCAATGCATCATCTTGAGATAGATCGACATTATGCATGTGGGCTAGAGGCGAGTACGCCCTGAATAGCAGATCTTCTTCTTCTTCTTCTTCGTCCGAACCGCCTCAACGCCTTCAGTACAATTGGAACGGGCTCCGGTCGTAAAATAATCCAACTTCTCGCACCGCCGCCCCTCGGCTCCCGAGGTGGATCCACATCGGATTCATCGTCCGACCCTCCATAACCTGCAACAAACGAGGGCCCCTCACCGGTGGATATCGTCGGGAGTACATCATCCCTCCTTAAACATCTTTCATACAGATTCCAATCGTATGTGGGTTGCCAACCACTAGAAGTTGACGACGTCTCCCAATACGTATTTCTATCATCGGACGTCGACTGACGGATATGCATGTCCCATCCACCAACCGAGTGTCGTGCAGGGGTTATGTTTTCCATACTACGACCGCACACACCAGCGCTTCGTGTTTTGCCTCCCACTTACAGTAGTGTCGGCTTGGGGTCGTGTATTCCCCTCGAACGGCAGTAGATGTCGAGGTCGCAGAAAGATCACTTAGAGATGAAAATTCTATATATACCTCCATATAGGGTGATCCACTGGCAAGATGAGTCTCCACCATTGCCTCAAAGCCCCGAGCACCTTTGATGTCGAATGACTCATATCTCACCGGATCAATCGAAGCGCAAAATCTATACTTAATACACTGAACTTTCATTGGAGTTGTTCCAAATATTTTACGCCTAATTCTTTTGCGAAGTTCTACCAAATCGATGTTCCGATTAAAACTCAGTCGCGCTGTGTTCTCCGATATGAAAACAACGCTATTTTCTGATTATCACAACTTCACCGTCGTAGTAAATAACAAAGATTAATACGTTCACTCATTTTCAATTTTTTTTCCCTTTGCCTCAATTTCCCTTATGCAACCTGAGAATGAAATTTGACTGATTTTATAGCCTAATTTTGCCGGAGACTATTGTAGCAAAAACGCGTCCATGTGGGAGCACTTTTCAGTACGCATGCTGATAGTGCACCCTGCTGGAAGCGTTTTTGCCATCGCTTGTTCGTAAACGTCTCCTCAAAATTATTTTGCCGCGATCATCAGAGCAAAAGCACGCCCACGTCGGAGCGTTTTTCAGTACGCATGCTGTTTTTGGCCACTGTTTATTCAGAAACGTCTCTTCAAAATTATTTTGCCGGTGACTATTGGGCCGAAAACTTCAAAAAAATAATGAAAGGGCGTCAGGGGCAAAACGCGTCCACGCGGTAGCGTTTTTGGGGATACGGACCAAAAGCGCCACCGTAGGACCCGTTTTGTCCACCTCGGCAGAAAAAGCGCCGCCTACGTGGGCCTGCTTTTGCCGAGGTGGACAAAAACGTCCTACAGGCGCACTTTTTGTTCAGATCCCCAAAAACGCTACCGACGCGACGCTGCTGAGAAATAGCCCTTTTCCGTAAATTTTTTTCAACCCGGCCTTTTTCGGTAATTTTTGAAAATTTTGGGCTTTTTCTGGTAAATTGCCCCCTTTTTTTAGCTTCACTGTAAGTTTTTGTTTGGATTATTTAATTAAAAAATTATAATTTGGTTGCTGAATTATTCAAAAATTTTCATTTAAATTATTAAATTATTTAAAAAATTTTATTAAAGTTATTGAACTGTTAAGTTATTTTTAAAAGTTTATTTGGTGAGTAGGGTAAACTAGGGGTTAAATAGGGCCTGCACTTCGAATGGTAGGCTTTTAAAATTTTTAAAATTTTAAATTAATAATAGTAAAATTACACTTTAGTCCCCTAAAAATATAAAAAATTGATTTAATCATTTAAATATTATAAAGATATAGACTATTAAAATGGTGAAATTGTATTTTTGCTATTGTAAAAATTACAATTTAATTTCAACCCCCTTAAAAAATTTATGGTTTCTCCTCTGCTAGTGAGCTCCAAGCAAAGATTCGATAATTAGTACAATGGATTAGTACCCATTGATGAGTAGAAGAATATACCTTAGATTCAAGTCGATCTAAAGGTTAGTGTCGAAGACTAGAGAAAAAAGCTGTTTGAATTTTGGTTTACAGATTCATGACATCTAAATATGTTTCATAAAAAACAAACTAAACTATAGAAAAGAAGGAGTAAGATACCTTTTGATTAGTGCAAGTAGTACGAATAACGAGAGCTATGTACTATCGATTTTAACAGTTTAGTGACTTAAATGAAATTTTTTTGAATAATTTAATGACTAAATTATAATCTTTTTAAATTAAAAAATAAAAATAAAAACTTACTTATAATTTAATAACTACTCGCGTAAATTATAATTTATATTACTTTTTAATTCTATAATCATAAATTCTAAAAAATAAAAGCATATCATAAAATCAAATAAATAATTTATTTGTAAAAATTAGTTCCAAAATTACACCAATTTTAATTTATACTTTATATAACAGATAGTAATAGTTATGTTGTGGTGGTCTCTTCTCTTTTTATGGTCACATTGTAAGTGATTCGCATGCTTTGATGATAATAAGAAAATTGCACGTGGCACACTGGAAATATGCTACCTGCCCACCTCAACCCTTGCCTGCAACTTTACTTACCTTTTCTTTTTCACATAAATCAACAAATTTCAATAGAGCTTGCTCTTTCAAAATTGTCACCTTATTATTATATGCCCAATTTTAATTATATTGATTTCTCACTTCTAGATCAAACCTTATAACTTTAGGAAATAACTGTTAGAACTTAGTTTAACTTTTTTCGGAGACCGACAGATTAAAAGTAAGGGTGAATATTCGGTGAAATCGAGTCAAAAAATTTTGAGTAAATTGTGTTCACGGGTTCTATTTTATCACTTTAACTCAAATTAAAATTTTTTCTAATCGAGTAAAGTGAAATGGAATTTAAGTTGAATTGAATCGAGTGAAATTGTTCGAATTAAATTTAAAAAATTAAACATGTTAAATAAAAATTTTATTACAATGTAACTAATTTCATGGTAAAGCACATAAATTAATTAGCCGAAAATCATTATTTTAAAATTATAACTTTTTCTATATATTTTTTTAAAATTTTTAATTTTTTTTAAAAAATATAAATTTTGAAACAAAATACATGACATTGCAATAGACGGAATTTAATAGAAGATTTTTAACAGTATTTACATTTGGACTTAAATTTTTAAATTTAAAAAATAGAATAATTAAATTTCAAAAATATGAAAAATATAAGAACTTGAAGCATATTTTAACCTTATACATTTGACCTACTCCGGCTCACAGTTTATTTGGACGAATTGGTCTCCCTTGTTTCGATTTGACTTTCTCCATTTAATATCATTTAATTAACATAAATAATTATAGTCACAATAAACTGTTATAAAGCATGTTCGAACAGAAATAGAAATATATCTGAATCTAAATCAAAATAAAATTTATTTAAACCAAAATAATACTGATAAAATTTAAATCAAAATTCAAAAATTTCGGTAACCAACCTTTGTTAAGCACATAAGTCAACAGGTGAAAAAGGAAAACATTGACTCCAAACATATAATATAACCGCATGTTTCCCCAAACTCATGTGATCATATTCTTCCATCTACTACCACCAACCCTAGATTCTTCCATTAATGGCCTCAATTTGTTTATTATTATTTTTATATACTTCTTTTTTTTATATAAGTATAGCATCACGACTTTTAATTTTTATTTTTGATACAATATCTAAAACTACTTATAATCACTCGTCAACTTGTAAATAAGAGAATAATATGCTTCAACGCACTCGAATCCATATCCTTTTATACTGACAATAATACCAATACTAACTGAGTTAAGACTCGATCGTAAACCTCGATTTATATAACACTTTATTATCACATGCTATTATTGGTCAGGGAAGAGTTGTATTAGTTAAGAGTCAAAAGGGAAAGGTGTGAATTTTTGTTTAATCAGTTTATTCAATTTTTTAAAAGCTTAATTTTTTCATTTTCAATATCTATATAATTATGATTTCTTTTATCAAATAGGGAATTCCAATTACAGACATCGGACGAGTTCCAATAGTGATTGAATTTCATACAATTTTTTTATTGATTTTTTAATACGGATATTTTTTGTTATGATTTCATTAACAGTTGCATATAACAGATATAATAATACGTATTCTTTACTGATTAAATTTTAATGTGATTGATATGGGTATTATTATTAATATAAAAAGACGTGGGTTTAAATGCGTTGAAGTATATTATCCTCCCATTTTTATAGGTTAGAGAGGTGTTACGGATAGTTACATTATCTACAAAAGAATATATATGATTAGAACTTATTATGAGATTATTAAAAAAATAATACACATTCTTTTTTTTTTAATAAATTGAAGATGTATAGCAATTTTTTATTTTTTAAGCAATTTTGTTTTATTTAATATTTTTCATTTAAAACAACCTTAATTTTTTCTATAAAGAGTTTGAAATTATAATTACAAAGAATATAATCTATGTAATAAAAAACAAATATTACAAAATATCATAATAATAATCAAAATACATCTAGATATAAATCGAAATAAATCTTATTTGCACACGATAAAATTTAAAAATTTATTTACCATTAAAAGTGAATTTAGTTTATAATTTAATTGTTTAGCATTTTGATAAAAAAAGTTTTTGAGGAGATAAGATACTCATTTTAGACATTATTTCATTAAAAAAAAAAAACACATTTGACTGATGTTCAAATTTGTTAATATTATGATATCTCTTACTTTTAAGTACTGCTTCAACGAACATCCACTGGGTAATCAAATGGTAGACCTAGGCAAAGCTTGTATTACACCGTATAGTTCCCTTTTTTGTTGTTGAAATTGTCTATTGCCTATAGTAGTGATAAATTCCTTCGTTACAAGTACTCACTTAAAAAGAAAATAATAGACCATCTATTCTCATAAATGAAAATCAAATCCCCGCTACAAGATTATCGGACGAAGTTAGCAACCATCTCACCATTTATAATTCAAACAGTTGATCCATGTTTAACCCATTTCACTTCTAACATGTGCTGCATACTAAGAATACGTACGTATGGTCATAGTTTGGTTGTATATGCGGTGTAATGTACCTAATCTGTATTACACCACACATATAAGCAAAACTATGGGGAAACTTCCCACGAAATTTACCGCCGGGGACCAACGTGAATTGAACAAAATAATTGTGAAAAAATATGGGGGAAAAAAAAGAGATGCATGCATCAGAATATACAAATTGAAATAAAACGACAAATCCAATTGATAAGTTTGAATATAAAATTTTATAAAGGAAAGAAAGAAAAGCAAAGGGACCCGCTGGCTGGCTAACGACAAGTTCTTGAGTTTGGCCCTATGCCACCCTTTTCAAATTATTGCCCTTATAGTTGTTTATATTGGAACGTCAGCGTCTACAAAACGTCCTCCTTTTATGGAGTTAATTTTTTTATAATATTGCCAATAACTTCGATGTAATTTCGTTTTTAATCCCTCTTAAAACTTAAGACTTTAATTTTAACCAAATGGAAATTTTATATTTTTGACCTCTCCAAAAATCATTTATTCAATTTGGATTAGTTTTTTTTTTTTTTTTTTTTAAATTCTTAACCTTTAATACAAAATTTCTAACTTTGTCGTCCTTATTTGAAGTGTTGCCAAAGATGGAAGGTCTAAAGGTCGATTCTCATCTTGCATAAATCATGTGCAGATTGCCTCTAAGTTTATTTGACTTAATTCAAGAGTTGGATCGTAATAGAGGCCAAGAGGAGGCTTCCCCCTCCCCAAAATTTTGAAAATTTTCATTATACTTTTTAATTTTTTTGGAAAGTTTAATTATGCCCTTATAGAACTTAGTCCCAAAATCCGACGCGGCTTAACTCACATGTGAATTCTTGATATATTCCAATTATTAATTTATTGTGTTATGTAATGCTTAATTTTAATTTACTTGTTTTAATTACAATATTACTTGTAAACTTCATTTTTATAACATTGAGTATTATTTTCACCTTCTCTTTTGGGTTTTTTAATGTACAATACTTATCCAAAAATCGACGTCAAATTATTTAACTGAACTAATGAAAAAACTAACCTCAAATTAAAAAATAAACATTTTAGAAAAATAAATGAATTAAAAATAGTAGGGCTTGAAAAAAAACATATAGTATTTGAAATAAATATTTATTTTAGATTAGGATTTAACAGATTTATTCCTTCTAAATTTGTGTTAATAAAATTATAAACTTTTTAGATCGACCTAAGCTATGATTATAATAAAATAATGGTTATTTAAGTTCGGCAATTTGGAGATAATTAAATGATGACAACTTGCTTTCCTTTCCCCGCAATTGTTCACCATTAATGGTTGCCTCCAATTACCTGGGATTTCTCCTTCTTTTAAACCCTAAACCAAACTCAACCTTAATAACATCTCACTACATTCAAAATTTTCTATTTCTTTGCTTCTCAACTGTAAACAACGCACTTATACTTGTAGACTAATTCGATTTCGATTATCATTATTGCAAGGTTTACATAAAAGATCGGTGATAGAATCGGTTAGGTCATCGGCTATTCAGTTCAATTGATTCAATTAAATAAATCATTGAAATTTTAAAAAAATTGACAAAATGTGTAAAGTTGAGGGCTAAATTTGTTCATTTTTTTTAGATTTAGGACTAAATTGATAGAATCTATAATTATTAGGGGCCAAATTTGTTATTAGTCAATAAAAAAGGTCACTATTAGTGATTTAATAGAAACACGATCAAAATATTAAATTTTAATAACGTTAGTAATTAAAATAAAAAATAAAAACATTAAATTTTAATAACCTCAATAACTAAAATAAAAAAAAAATTCTATAACTAAAACATGGAAATTTTTTTTATTTAAACAAGTGGGTTCACCCACCAACACAAATTGCATGCTATTAATTTTGTTTTAGAACCATATTCTAATTCTTAATTAGGCTGAAACAAGTGGGTTCACCCACCAACGCAAGTTGTTTAAATTCTTTATAATTAAGTGACTTAATCGTAATTTCACATCAAACTTTAAAAAATCTTCAATAAACGATACGACCTTTTGTATTCTATATAAAGAATGCCGAGTTCTAGAAGATCAAAGAAATAGGTTAAAATTCGCTATTAGTCTCTGTATTATGTGTAAATTATGGACTTAATACATGTATTTTAATTTGGTCATTGAGTTTATGTATTTTTCAAATTTTGAAATTTTAATCTTAATTAAATCGCAATTGTTCAATGCATATCAAGTTATGTTATTTCCAAAATCTTATACAATAAATATATTATTACACGTGTAATATTATATCAGATTTGCTATTTTCGCATATTACTTAAAAAAAGAAGTCATTTAATGAATTTAACAATTGTCGTTTCAATCAAAAATAAAATTTCAATTTTTAAAATTTATAGAGACTATGAATGATCAAATTAGAGAACATAGAGTAAACTTACCACTTTACGTACAGTACAAGATTAATAGTGGAATTTGCCCAAAATGATTTAACTAAATTAGGGCTGAAATTTTAAAATTCAAAAAGTAAAGGAACTAGAATTACCCAATTCGAAAAGAAGAAAGAGACAAATTGACCAAATTAAAGTATAGAGATTAAATTCACACTTGTGCTACGACCAATAAAATAAAATTGTTGTATTTGAATTTCAAATTTATATCATATACATATACAGGGGAGATTCTTTTACATTACTGTAAAATTGAAGTAATTTTGTTCACATTTATAATTTTTTGTGTGCTTAATATATTAATAATATGACTGACATATTTTATATATCATTCATGTATATCATACACGTCAAGTTTTGAGTAAAAGAAAAATGTCTAACTATCTATTTTATATAAAAAAATTGGTTATTATTTTTGAATAATCTCATTATAGGTTCTGATCATATTTGCTCTTTTTGACACAATACTTAGAACTACCCATAGTCCCTCCTAACCCATAAATAGGATAATAATGTGCTTCAGATCAATTCAAAATGTTAAATACATGAGAAGTACAATTGTAAGACAAATTCAATAGTTGGATAGAAATATGTAAAATTGTTTTAGTTTTACATTAGTGTAAGTGGATCTCTTCCTCTCTCTATATATCACTAATGAGATTTTAGTTTAATAGGCTCTCATTTTGTACAAATCACGTATGTTATCTCTAGACTTATTCTAATTTAACTTGCACCTTATGTGGGTTATATCTAAATTAATTCTAGTTGCTATGTGTGTGAATCTCTCTCTAAACCTCGCACTAGGGAAGCCTCACCATGTCTGGGACTAACACGCCCACTACCAATGCAGGCCTCGCTTAGTATAGTTTCTATTCACCTTCAACACGTTGAACCTTGTCTTTCTAACCTCACAAAGTTAAGAAATTATGTCATTTTCTTATATGGACGACACACGAAACTCTATAAAGTCTAATCAAATCTAATTGTCATCACCCAGACTAGAAAACTCTCTAAGTTGCCTATCAAGACAATACCTCACTTGAACATATGTAAAAAGATGATAATGGTTTGGCAGTCAATACCCCTTTTCTTTAACAATGAGGCAAGACAAGCTTCCACTTAACCAAAACTTTGCCAAAATCTCTTCTCATAGTTCAACTATCCACATATCATTTTCATCTTGTGTATCATCATTAATCTACATCCGATTATTTATGACTGTATTTATGTTCATACTCATTGTCGTGACTTGATTAGTAACTTTAATAAGTAAAAGATGATGAAATTACGATAAGAAGGTGAAAAGAGGGGTAAGGCGAAGTTCGTGTCTGGCCTACACGCCTTTTCGACCATTGTGATAATCTTTTTCAAGCATTTTTCACTGAAATAACGATTAATGGACTAATAATATTCAAGTAAAAGGAGTTCTGCATATTGTTCTGAAAGCTTCTAAATAGTACAAGGACCCGAAACTAGACCACCAGTCAAAACTAACCAAACTTAAGAGTTAGAAACATTTGGGAAAGAATAGCCCAAATTACGACTATTCCTTTGGGTTTCCTTCCAAAGATATCATCTGAACAAGAAGGTAGGATTATACGTCAGTGATAGAACCTTGGTAAACAACAAGAAGTGTCAACCTAAGCCCTAAAAAGGAATCATTCTTGAAAAAATGACATTTTGTATTCATGCAAACATCATTCATACACATCTAGTTAGGAGCATTTGATTCATTCTAATCATACCATCCTAATCGCTCGGCATAAATATAAGCCCATGAAATGGATTCTACAGGTCATGTTCCCTAGAGAGCGGTGTAACAGATCAGTGAAACCATAAATCCTATACCCTAAAGTTATAGTGGGATGGATTGAAGTCATCTGGGTGAATCTCATCTCCTTAAAGTTGTAGTAGAGCAGATTAAAACCACAAGTCTCATCTCTCTGAAGTTGCAGTGGAGTAGACTGAAGATAGCAAATCTCATTTCCCTGAGGTTTGCAGTGGAACAGATTAAAGCTACAAATTACAAATCTTATCTCTCTGAAGTTGCAGTGGAGCAGATTGAAGCCACAAATCTTATCTCCCTGAAGTTTTAGTGGAGTAGATTGAAGATAGCAAATCTTATTCCCCTGAAGTTGCAGTGGGACAGGTTGAAGTTATCATGGCGGATTTTATCTCTCTGAAGTTGCAGTGGAGTAGATTGAAGCCATTGATCTTATCTCTCTGAAGTAGTAGTGGAGCAGATTGAAGATAGCAAATCTCATCTCTTTGACATTGTAACACCCCTTACCCGTGTTCGACACCTGAACCGGGTACGAGGCATTATCGTATATAACTTGCTCAATTATGCAACATCGATTCATAAAGTTTCATTTCAAATTGAAACTTTTCATTCAAAACCTTAATGTCCTTATTATAGGTCTACGAAGCCCTAAACTTGTACCCAGAATGATTCAGAACCAAACCAGAAACTTTTGAACACTTAGACAAATTTGACATTAAATAGGGCCACATGCCCGTGTGGCATGTCAAATGCCCGTGTTCCATACCCGTATGGTGTAACGACCCGAAATCCGTGGGCACCAGAAAAAAAAAGTGTTATCGGGCCTCCGTCTTAGTAAATCGAGTTAGTAAATAATCATTAGGAGTAATTATGAGTCTAGTAGTGTGTTTAATTAGATTTTTATTTAGTGAATTTAGCTTAATTGAGAGAAATTAGGAAAAAGGATCAAATTGAATAAAGAGTAAAAGTTTAATTATAGATTAAAAGAAATTATAAAGGACCAAAATGGCAATTATGCCATTTAGCATAAGTTAATGTGGCATAAGCTTAAAAAAATCTGAGATTTTATGTGTTAAAATATATTATTAATACTATTAAATAATTATATTAATATAATATTATATTATATAATAAAGTAAATAGTATAAAAGAAATAGGAAAAGAAACAGGAGAAACAGAGAAACATTCAAACAAGCGGGAAAGAAGAAGAAAAAAAAGAAGGAAAAAGGAAAAAACTAAAGATTTAAGGTTTGAGGTTTTAAAAGCTAACAAGGAAAAAGAGGCATCGGCATCCAAGGGAAAAGAAAAGATCGCTGAGGAGTAAACGTGCATTTCGGGTTTGTATTACTATAATTCAAACTATTTATTTATTCATTAAATGTTAGATTAATTTATGAATATGGTAAGTAAATTATAAGGTAAGTGTTTTTATTGAATTGAATGGAAATTGAGTTGAATGATGAATATGTATTGAAATTGAATTGTATGTGGCTTGAAATGGAAAAGTGTAATTGATATTGAAATTGAATTTGTTATGAAAATGAAAATGAAATTGAGAACTGAATACCCTATTAACTAGTCGGGTGAGTCGGATATAATTGGCATGCCATAGGATTTGGAAGAGTCACGGGATTTATCGAAACTTTGCCGATCGTGCACTTTATGTGTCGTAAATCGGGCACTTTATGTGTCGTAAATCGCACTTTATGTGTCGTATTTTAGGCACCTAGTGTGTGTCGTACTGGGCACCTCGTGTGTCGTTTCGAGCACTTATGTGTCAGATAATCGATCAGTACTATGTACCGTTTTAGGCACAATGTGCCGTACTGGTGTGTTTGGGTTGGAATCTGTGTATCCGTTAAAGTCCGAGTCTGTTAATAGGGGTAAATAAAGAAAAGGTTAAATTGAATAAAATGAAATGGTTGAGCCATTGGAAGAAATGCGAAAAAATAGAACATGAACTGAAAAATGTGATTGGAATATGAGTATGAGAATAGAAAGTATGAACCATTGGTTCAAGAAATGGATAGTGGCTCAACATGATTGTGTATTATTTCAATTGTTAAATGGCTATAATTGAATTGTATGAATATATTGAGAAGGACAAACTTATATGAAAGTTATGTTTGAATTGGTTTAGTTAAATTAAAGTTATATGAATTAATGATATGATTATTATGTTTATAATTTGAATTATGGTAATACCATCTTGAGTACATGTATACTCAACAGATACGGTTGTTTCCGTGCGAGTTGTAGAAGTCAAATCATCGAACCAAAGATCCGAAGCGGACCGACTTCAAAGAAACTTTTGGTGATGTATATTTCCTTTTCATAATGTGGCATGTACGTAGGTTGTGTATAAAGGTTATTATGTTTTGAATGTAAATGGTTAAAAATGTTAGTAGTACAAGTTTAAGAATTATAATGAAAGAAGTATATTTATTTTAATCTAACTAATATTTTGATAAATTTAAGTTGATATTATATTGATTGAGTTTGATTAGAAGGTATTTGGAATAGAAAATAAATTTATCAAATGAATTGGTTGAATTGGTTATGATTGAAATGAATATGGTTTAATTTATGAGAGGTTTTATATAATAATAAGCGTAAATGTCACGAAATTTATATTAAACAAAATTTATATTCGTAAATTGTCCGATATGTCCGGTAATGCCTCGTAACCTGTTCGACGATGGTTCGGGTTAGGGGTGTTACAATTATTGGTATCGAGCTATCGTGTTTAGTCGATTCTCGGGCCAAATCGGGCTCGAAAGTGAGTCTAGAAGTACATGCCACCGTTGAGTCGGTTGAGTCGGGTTTTGGATGTTGATATATATTTATTTGATTTTGTTTTATAGATAAAATGTCGAGACGAAAAGAATGTATGATGTTGAACAGAAAATGCATCTCTGAAATCGAAATTTGAAGAAATCGAATCATTACACCTCATCGCAAATCTATTAGATAATCAACCTCCTAATGTAGGAAGAGGAAGAGATAACTCACAATCATTAAGAGCTATAGCCGATGCATTACAACATGTAGCGAAATCGCACTGCTACTACATCGGTACCTCTTCATGTTAGACGCGGGCCCGATTAAAGAGTTAAGAAAATATGGTGCCACGGAGTTTTCGGGACTAAGAGGTCTTGATCCGCTCTATCTGCTGAGAATTGGATAGAATCAACAAAAGAGTTTTGCAACAATTAGATTGCACCCCGGAGAATTTGATATGTGCCGTATCATTGTTACAAGGGAAAGCGTATCTCTGGTGGGAATCATTGTTAGACATTTACCGGATGATCGTGTAACACGGGATTTGTTTCAAAAGAATTTCAAAAGAAGTATATTGGGGAAATGTATATTGAAGAGAAAAAGCAAGAGTTTTTAATGTTGAAACAGGAAATATGTCGAGATTGGATTATGATCGAGAGTTTACTAGATTGAGCGGTATGCCTCGAATATATTCCAACAGAGGTGATAGTTGTAAACGGTTTTTACGGGGATTAAGAGATGAAATAAAACTACAATTAGTGTCCCAAATAATTCTCGAATTTGTTGATTTGATCGAACGGGCCAAAATGATAGAGCAAGTCTTGGGACTAGACAAAAAGTCAGAAACAGGTGGATTGACCAGGAAACGAATAGGAGCAACTAGTTCAAATCCACTACCAAAAAGACCTAAAGAATTTAGAGGTGGTTGGAGACCTAGTTTTAGATCTGATCGAGGGGATATAAGCCGAGAAAAACAGACGACGGTATCTACCGGTAGTGTAAGAGGTCCACCTGGGATACGAAAATTCCGAATGTGGATATTGTGGCAAGAAACATTTAGGTGAATGTTGGAAAGTAACCGGAGGCTGCTTCCGTTGCGGGTCGGTAGAGCATTTTGTTAGAGATTGTCCAAAGAATAAAAATAGTACACCTACCACATCTCAGAGATCGATGATCGATTGCTGCAGGTAGAGGAATGTCTAGAGGAGGTTTTGTGTCGAGGAGAGAGGGGAGCTAGTAGAGGCGGTGATATAGCTACACAACAATCGGAGAGGCTAGAGCACCACCCGAGCATACGTGAGTTCGGACCCGTGAAGAAGGCAATGCTCACGATGTGGTGACAGTATATTTTTATTGTATTCTACGAGCCTATTTATGCTTTAATTGACCCTGGTTCATCACATTCATATATTAATTTAAAATTAGTTGAATCGGGAAGTTAGAATCAAAAATGTCTAGAGTTTTCATAGAGGTGTCTAGCCTTTGGGACAAACAGTGTTAGTAGACGAGTATGCCGGAGGTGCCCGTTAATAATACATGATAAAATGTTTCTGTGGATTTCTTGATCATGCCTTTTGGCGATTTTGATATCATTTTGGGTATGGATTGGTTATCCGAACATGGGGTAGTTTTGGATTGCTATAAAAAGAGGTTTAGTATTCGACGAAAGACGGGGCAGAATTGAAGTGAATGGCATCCGTACGGTGGTTCAACACGTATCATTTCAAATATAAAAGCTAACAAATTATTACAAAAAGAAGGTTGTTCAGCGTATTTGGCATATGTTATTAATTCGATTCAAATGGGAAGCCAATGCAACGATTAGGGCGTATCATGCGAATTTCGGATGTATTTCGGAAGAACTACCGGGTTTACCACCGATAGAGAGGTTGAATTTGCTATTGAGGTGTATCCAGTGCAAAGACCAATTTACTATACCTCCGCATCAATGTCGCCTCTTGAATTGAAAGAGTTGAAGGTGCGATTCACGAGATTTATTAGATCGAGGATTTATCCGACCGAGTATTTCACCTTGGGAGCTCCAGTATTGTTTGTTAAAAAGAAAGATGGTTCTATGCGGTTGTGCATTGATTATCGGCAGATTGAACAAAGTGACAATTAAGAACCGGTATCCTTTGCCTCGTATAGAGCGACTTGTTTGATCACCAAGGGAGCTTGATATTTTCTAAAATTGATTTGAGATCCGGTATTATCACCGAAGGTGAAGGAAAGTGATGTGCCTAAGATCGCCTTCCGTACTCGTTATGGCCATTATGAATTTTTGGTAATGCCGCTTTGATTGACCAATGCTCCAAATTGCTTTTTATGGATTTGATGAATCGCATTTTCCAGTAAATATCTAGATCGGTTTGTGGTGGTTTTTATTGATGATATATTGGTATATTCAAAAACAGAGGCGAACATGATCGAAGATCTTCGAAAGGTTTCTGATTCTCATGAAAAAGCAGGTTGTATGGGAAATTAAGTAAATGTGAATTCTAGTTATCCAGAAGTGGTATTTTTAGGACATGTGGTATCTGATGGGATTAGAGTTGACCCAAGAAGATCGAAGCAATTGTTCGATGGAAAGCGCCAAAGAATGTGTGCCGAGAGTGCGTAGTTTTCTCGGTTTGGTGGATATTATCGAAGATTTGTAAATGGATTCTCGAAAATAGCAATGCCGATGACTAAACTACTACGTAAGAATGTTCCTTTATCCGGATGATCGATTGCTTAATAGTTTTGAGACTTTGAAGCAAATGTTGACAGAGGCAACCTGTATTAACATTACCGTAGTCGGGAAAGATTTTATTGTGTACAGATGATGCTTCTTTGAGTGGTTTGGGTTGTGTATTGATGCAAAATGGAAAGGTTATTGCATATGCATCTAGACGCGATTGAAGCCGCATGAAACGTAATTACCCGACACACGACTTGGAGCTAGTTGTAGTAATTTTTGCTTTAAAGATTTGGAGACATTATCTTTATGGCGAGAAATGTTACATTTACACGCATCATAAAAGTCTCAAATATCTGCTACATCACGAAAAGATTTAAATTTAAGGCAAAGACGGTGGATCGAGCTTCTAAAAGATTATGATTGTGTTATAGATTATCATCCGGAAAAGCAAATGTGGTAGCTGATGCATTGAGCAGAAAGTCTGCGATTGAATTACGAGCAATGTTTGCTCGGCTCGATGTTAATGATGATGGAAGCTTGTTAGTGAGTTAAAGGTTAAGCCGATGATGTTAGATCGATTAGAGCAAATTCGGATGGAAGATGTCAAATTATTAAAGAAAAGAGAAATGGTTCGAATGGTACAATCGAGAATTTTAGTATCGATGAACATAATTGTTTGAGGTTTCAAAATCGGATTTGTGTTCCAACTACTTACGAATTAAAGAAGATGATTCTTCAAGAAGCACACGATGGTACTTTTGCGTTGCATCCGGAGGAACAAAAATGTATCATAATTTAAGGGAGCACTATTGGTGGCGAGAATGAAGAAAGATATAGTTGAATATGTCAAGAAATGTTTGACTTGCCAACGAGTAGTAAAGCGAGAACATCAGTGCACCGGCAGTGGTTACTCCAGTCTATTAGTATTCCCGAATGGAAATGGGATAGTATTACTATGGATTTTGTTACGGGTTGCCAACGCCGAGAGAGCAAAAAGAATGCCATTTGGGTGATAGTTGATCGACTTACTAAGTCCGCTCATTTCATAGTAGTCGGGGCGATTGGTCTTTACAGAAGCTTGCTGAAGTATATATCCGAGAAATTGTGAGACTGCATGGCATTCCAGCATCTATAATTTCCGACCGAGATCCACGATTTACATCGAGATTTTGGAAGCAGTTACATGATTCTTTGGGTACTCGGCTTAATTTTAGTACTGCATTTCATCCACAAACTGACGGACAATCAGAACGGGTAATTCAAATTTTAGAAGACATGCTTCGGGCTTGCATTATTGACTTTGAATCAGGTTGGGAACGATACTTGCCATTAGCTGAATTTGTTTATAATAATAGTTATCAATCTAGTATTCAAATGGCTCCATATGAAGCATTATATGGTCGAAGATGTCGATCACCGGTATGTTGGACAGAGTTGAATGAGAAAAAGATTGTTGGACCGGAATTAATTCAGGAGACAGAAGAAGTAGTTAAAAAGATCAAAGACAGGTTGAAAGTAGCTTTTGACAGACAAAAGTCTTATGCAGATCTGAAGCGACGGGATATAGAATATTCTGTGGGTGATAAAGTGTTTTTAAAAGTATCGCCTTGGAAGAAAGTTTTAAGATTTGGTCGCAAAGGAAAAATTAAGTCCTCGTTACATTGGGTAGTATGAAAATCGCCCAAAAGAATCGGACCGTTGTTGCCTATCGATTAGCTTTACTCGAATTACGTAAAAATTCATGATGTTTTTCATGTTTCTATGTTACGAAGGTATCGATCGGATCCATCTCATATTATTTCTACTGAAGACATTGAGATTAGACCGGATTTGTCATATGAGGAAGAACCGGTTCAAATACTAGCTCGAGAAGTGAAAGAATTAAGAAACAAACGAGTCCCTTTGGTAAAAGTATTGTGGAGAAGCCATAGTGTGGAAGAAGCAATTTGGGAACCGGAAGAAACTATGAGAGCACAGATTATCCTCACCTATTTTCTCGGAGTAAATTTGAGGACGAAATTTATTAAGGGGAGAAATATAACGACCCAAATCAGTGGGCACCGAAAAAAAAATGTGTGTTATCGGGCCTCCGTCTTAGTAAATCGAGTTAGTAAATAATCATTAGGAGTAATTATGAGTCTAGTAGTGTGTTTAATTAGATTTTTATTTAGTGAATTTAGCTTAATTGAGAGAAATTAGGAAAAAGGATCAAATTGAATAAAGAGTAAAAGTTTAATTATAGATTAAAAGAAATTATAAAGGACCAAAATGGCAATTATGCCATTTAGCATAAGTTGTGGCGGCATAAGCTTAAAAAAAATCTGAGATTTTATGTGTTAAAATATATTATTAATACTATTAAATAATTATATTAATATAATATTATATTATATAATAAAGTAAATAGTATAAAAGAAATAGGAAAAGAAACAGGAGAAACAGAGAAACATTCAAACAAGCGGGAAAGAAGAAGAAAAAAAAAGGAAAAGGAAAAACTAAAGATTTAAGGTTTGAGGTTTTAAAAGCTAACAAGGAAAAGAGAGGCATCGGCATCCAAGGAAAAGAAAAGATCATTGAGGAGTAAACGTGCATTTCTGTTTGTATTACTATAATTCAAACTATTTATTTATTCATTAAATGTTAGATTAATTTATGAATATGGTAAGTAAATTATAAGGTAAGTGTTTTTATTGAATTGAATGGAAATTGAGTTGAATGGTGAATATGTATTGAAATTGAATTGTATGTGGTTTGAAATGGAAAAGTGTAATTGATATTGAAATTGAATTTGTTATGAAAATGAAAATGAAATTGAGAACCAATACCCTATTAACTAGTCGGGCCGAGTCGGATATAATTGGCATGCCATAGGATTTGGAAGAGTCACGGATTTATTGGCTTTGCCGATCGTGCACTTTATGTGTCGTCAATCGAGCACTTTATGTGTCGTAAATCGGGCACTTTATGTGTCGTATTTTAGGCACCTAGTGTGTCGCATGCGGGCACCTCGTGTGTCGTTTTGAGCACTTATGTGTCAGATATCTTGATCAGTACTATGTACCGCTTTAGGCACAATGTGCCGTATTGGTGTGTTTGGGTTGGAATCATGTATCCGCAAAGTCCGAGTCTGTTAATAGGGGTAAATAAAGAAAAGGTTAAATTGAATAAAATGAAATGGTTGAGCCATTGGAAGAAATGCGAAAATAGAACATGAACTGAAAAATGTGATTGGAATATGAGTATGAGAATAGAAAGTATGAACCATTGGTTCAAGAAATGGATAGTGGCTCAACATGATTGTGTATTATTTCAATTGTTAAATGGCTATAATTGAATTGTATGAATATATTGAGAAGGACAAACTTATATGAAAGTTATGTTTGAATTGGTTTAGTTAAATTAAAGTTATATGAATTAATGATATGATTATTATGTTTATAATTTGAATTATGGTAATACCATCGAGTACATGTATACTCGGTCACGACGGTTGTTTCCGTGCGCGAGTTGTAGAAGTCAAATCTCGAACCAAAGATCCGAAGCCGGACCGACTTCACAAAACTTTTGGTGATGTATATTTCCTTTTCATAATGTGGCATGTACGTAGGTTGTGTATAAAGGTTATTATGTTTTGAATGTAAATGGTTAAAAATGTTAGTAGTACAAGTTTAAGAATTATAATGAAAGAAGTATATTTATTTTAATCTAACTAATATTTTGATAAATTTAAGTTGATATTATATTGATTGAGTTTGATTAGAAGGTATTTGGAATAGAAAATAAATTTATCAAATGAATTGGTTGAATTGGTTATGATTGAAATGAATATGGTTTAATTTACTGAGGTTTTATATAATAATAAGCGTAATCTTTCACTAAATTTATATTAAACAAAATTTATATTCGTAAATTATCCGATATGTCCTAGTAATGCCTCGTAACCTGTTCCGACGATGGTTCGGGGTTAGGGGTGTTACAATTATTGGTATCGAGCTATCGAGTTTAGTCGATTCTCGGCTAAATCGGGCTCGAAAGTGAGTCTAGAAGTACATGCCACCGTTGAGTCGAAGTTTAGTCGGGTTTTGGATCTTGATATATATTTATTTGATTTTGTTTTATAGATAAAATGTCGACGAAAAGAATGTATGATGTTGAGCAGAAATGCATACTCGAAATCGAGAAATTGAAGAAATCAATCACATACACCTCACGCAAATCTATTAGATAATCAACCTCCTAATGTAGGAAGAGGAAGAGATAACTCACAATCATTAAGAGCTATAGCCGATGCATTACAACATGTAGCGAAAATCGTACTCGCTACTACATCGGTACCCTCTTGTTAGGCGGCCCCGATTAAAGAGTTAAGAAAATATGGTGCCACGGAGTTTTCGGGACTAAGAGGTCTTGATCCGCTCTCTTTGCTGAGAATTGGATAGAATCAACAAAAGAGTTTTGCAACAATTAGATTGCACCCCCGAGAATTTGATATGTCTTTGTATCATTGTTACAAGAGGAAGCGTATCTCTGGTGGGAATCATTTGTTAGACATTTACCGGATGATCGGGTAACACAGGATTTGTTTCAAAAAGAATTTCAAAAGAAGTATATTGGGGAAATGTATATTGAAGAGAAAAAGCAAGAGTTTTTAATGTTGAAACAGGAAATATGTCGAGTATTGGATTATGATCGAGAGTTTACTAGATTGAAGCGGTATGCCTCGAATATATTCCAACAGAGGTGATAGTTGTAAACGGTTTTTACGGGGATTAAGAGATGAAATAAAACTACAATTAGTGTCCCAAATAATTCATCAATTTGTTGATTTGATCGAACGGGCCAAAATGATAGAGCAAGTCTTGGGACTAGACAAAAAGTCGAAAAAGCAGTGGATTGACCAGAAAAGCGAATAGGAGCAACTAGTTCAAATCCACTACCAAAAAGACCTAAAGAATTTAGAGGTGGTTGGAGACCTAGTTTTAGATCCGATCGAGGGGATATAAGCCGAGAAAAAGCAGACGACTCGGTATCTCACTGGTAGTGTAAGAGGTCCACCCAGGATACGAAAAATTCCGAATGTGGATATTGTGGCAAGAAACATTTAGGTGAATGTTGGAAATAACTAACCTGAGGCTCGCCTGCTTGGTCGGTAGAGCATTTTGTTAGAGATTGTCCAAAGAATAAAAATAGTACACCTACCACATCTCGGAGATCGATGCGATTTGCGCAGGTAGAGGAATGTCTAGAGGAGGTTTTGTGTCGAGGAGAGGGGGAGCTAGTAGAGGCGGTGATATAGCTACACAACAATGGAGGCTAGAGCACCACCCCAGAGCATACGTAGTTCGGACCCGTGAAGAAGGCAATGCTCACGATGTGGTGACAGGTATATTTTTATTGTATTCTGAGCCTATTTATGCTTTAATTGACCCGGGTTCATCACATTCATATATTAATTTAAAATTAGTTGAATCGGGAAGTTAGAATCAAAATGTCTAGAGTTTTCATAGAGGTGTCTAGCCCTTTGGGACAAACGATGTTAGTAGACGAGTATCTGCCGGAGGTGCCCGTTAATAATACATGATAAAATGTTTCTGTGGATTTCTTCGATCATGCCTTTTGGCGATTTTGATATCATTTTGGGTATGGATTGGTTATCCGAACATGGGGTAGTTTTGGATTGCTATAAAAAGAGGTTTAGTATTCGATGAAGAAGACGGGGAGCAATTGAAGTGAATGGCATCCGTACGGTGGTTCGACACGTATCATTTCAAATATAAAAGCTAACAAATTATTACAACAAGGTTGTTCAACGTATTTGGCATATGTTATTAATTCGATTCAATGGGAAGCCAATGCGGCCGATTAGGGCAGTATGCGAATTTCGGATGTATTTCGGAAAGAACTACCGGTTTACCACATGATAGAGAGGTTGAATTTGCTATTGAGGTGTATCCAGTGCAAAGCACCAATTTCTATACCTCCGCATCAAATGTCGCCATCGAATTGAAAGAGTTGAAGGTGCGATTCACGAGATTTATTAGATCGAGGATTTATCCGACCGAGTATTTCACCTTGGGAGCTCCAAAGTATTGTTTGTTAAAAAGAAAGATGGTTCTATGCGGTTGTGCATTGATTATCGGCAGCTGAACAAAGTGACAATTAAGAACCGGTATCCTTTGCCTCGTATAGACGACTTGTTTGATCACCAAGGAGCTTCAGTATTTTCTAAAATTGATTTGAGATCCGGTATTATCAATGAAGGTGAAGGAAAGTGATGTGCCTAAAGATCGCCTTCCGTACTCGTTATGGCCATTATGAATTTTTGGTAATGCCGTTTGGATTGACCAATGCTCAAACCGCTTTTATGGATTTGATGAATCGCATTTTCCAGTACCGTATCTAGATCGGTTTGTGGTGGTTTTTATTGATGATATATTGGTATATTCAAAAACAGAGGCGAACATGATCAAGCATCTTGAAAGGTTTTACTGATTCTGCGGGAAAAAGCAGTTGTATGGGAAATTAAGTAAATGTGAATTCGGTTGTCCAAAGTGGTATTTTTAGGACATGTGGTATCTGCTGATGGGATTAGAGTTGACCAGAAGAAGATCGAAGCAATTGTTCGATGGAAAGCGCCAAAGAATGTGTCCGAGGTGCGTAGTTTTCTCGGTTTGGCTGGATATTATCGAAGATTTGTAAATGGATTCTCGAAAATAGCAATGCCGATGACTAAACTACTACGAAGAATGTTCCTTTATCCGGGATGATCGCGCGTAATAGTTTTGAGACTTTGAAGCAAATGTTGACAGAGGCACCGTGATATTAACATTACAGTCGGGGAAAGATTTTATTGTGTACACGATGATGCTTCTTTGAGTGGTTTGGGTTGTGTATTGATGCAAAATGGAAAGGTTATTGCATATGCATCTAGACGATTGAAGCCGCATGAAACGTAATTACCCGACACACGACTTGGAGCTAGTCTGCGATAATTTTTGCTTTAAAGATTTGGAGACATTATCTTTATGGCGAGAAATGTTACATTTACACGCATCATAAAAGTCTCAAATATCTGCACACACAGAAAAGATTTAAATTTAAGGCAAAGACGGTGGATCGAGCTTCTAAAAGATTATGATTGTGTTATAGATTATCATCCGGAAAAAGCAAATGTGGTAGGCTGATGCATTGAGCGGAAAAAGGCTGCTGCGATTGAATTACGAGCAATGTTTGCTCGGCTCGATGTTAATGATGACGGAAGCTTGTTAGCCGAGTTAAAGGTTAAGCGATGATGTTAGATCGATTAGAAAGAAATTCGGATGGAAGATGTCAAATTATTAAAGAAAAGAGAAATGGTTCGAGAATGGTACGATCGAGAATTTTAGTATCGATGAACATAATTGTTTGAGGTTTCAAAATCGGATTTGTGTTCCAACTACTTCGAATTAAAGAAGATGATTCTTCAAGAAGCACACGATGGTACTTTTGCGTTGCATCCGGGAGGAACAAAAATGTATCGTAATTTAAGGGAGCACTATTGGTGGCGGGAATGAAGAAAGATATAGTTGAATATGTCGATAAATGTTTGACTTGCCAACGAGTAAAGCGCAGAACATCAGTGCAAATCGGCAGGAGTTACTCCATCTATTAGTATTCTGAATGGAAATGGGATAGTATTACTATGGATTTTGTTACTGGGGTTGCCATCGTCGAGAGCAAAAAGAATGCCATTTGGGTGATAGTTGATCGACTTACTAAGTCCGCTCATTTCATAGTAGTCGGGTGATTGGTCTTTCTGAAGCTTCTTTGAAGTATATATCCGAGAAATTGTGAGATCGCATGGCATTCCAAAGCATCTATAATTTCCGATCGATCCACGATTTACATCGAGATTTTGGAAGCGATTACATGATTCTTTGGGTACTCGGCTTAATTTTAGTCTGCATTTCATCCACAAACCGATGGACAATCGAACGGGTAATTCAAATTTTAGAAGACATGCTTGGGCTTGCATTATTGACTTTGAATCGGGTTGGGAACGATACTTGCCATTAGCTGAATTTGTTTATAATAATAGTTATCAATCTAGTATTCAAATGGCTCCATATGAAGCATTATATGGTCGAAGATGTCGATCACCTGTATGTTGGACAGAGTTGAATGAGAAAAGATTGTTGGACCGGAATTAATTCGGAGACGTAGAAGAAGTAGTTAAAAGATCAAAGACGAGTTGAAAGTAGCTTTTGACGGACAAAAAGTCTTATGCGAGATCTGAAGCGACGGGATATAGAATATTACGTGGGTGATAAAGTGTTTTTAAAAGTATCGCCTTGGAAGAAAGTTTTAAGATTTGGTCGCAAAGGAAAATTAAGTCCTCGTTACATTGGTAGTATGAAGTAATCTTGAAAGAATCGGACCGGTTGCCTATCGATTAGCTTTACTCCTAATTACGTAGAAAATTCATGATGTTTTTCATGTTTCTATGTTACGAAGGTATCGATCGGATCCATCTCATATTATTTCTCATCAAGACATTGAGATTAGACCGGATTTGTCATATGAGGAAGAACCGGTTCAAATACTAGCTCGAGAAGTGAAAGAATTAAGAAACAAACGAGTCCCTTTGGTAAAAGTATTGTGGAGAAGCCATAGTGTGGAAGAAGCAATTTGGGAACCTAAGAAACTATGAGAGCACAAAGATCCTCACCTATTCTCGAGTAAATTTCGAGGACGAAATTTATTAAGGGGGAGAAATGTAACGACCAAAAACCGTGGGCACCGTAAAAAAATGTGTTATCGGACCTCCGTCTTAGTAAATCGAGTTAGTAAATAATCATTAGGAGTAATTATGAGTCTAGTAGTGTGTTTAATTAGATTTTTATTTAGTGAATTTAGCTTAATTGAGAGAAATTAGGAAAAAGGATCAAATTGAATAAAGAGTAAAAGTTTAATTATAGATTAAAAGAAATTATAAAGGACCAAAATGGCAATTATGCCATTTAGCATAAGTTGTATGGCGGCATAAGCTTAAAAAAATCTGAGATTTTATGTGTTAAAATATATTATTAATACTATTAAATAATTATATTAATATAATATTATATTATATAATAAAGTAAATAGTATAAAAGAAATAGGAAAAGAAGCAGGAAGAGAAGAGAGAAACATTCAAACAAGCGGGAAAGAAGAAGAAAAAAGAAGGAAAAAGGAAAAACTAAAGATTTAAGGTTTGAGGTTTTAAAAGCTAACAAGGAAAAAGAGGCATCGGCATCCAAGGAAAAGAAAAGATCATTGAGGAGTAAACGTGCATTTACAGGTTTGTATTACTATAATTCAAACTATTTATTTATTCATTAAATGTTAGATTAATTTATGAATATGGTAAGTAAATTATAAGGTAAGTGTTTTTATTGAATTGAATGGAAATTGAGTTGAATGGTGAATATGTATTGAAATTGAATTGTATGTGGTTTGAAATGGAAAAGTGTAATTGATATTGAAATTGAATTTGTTATGAAAATGAAAATGAAATTGAGAACCGAATACCCTATTAACTAGTCGGGCCGAGTCGGATATAATTGGCATGCCATAGGATTTGGAAGAGTCACGGGATTTATTGGCTTTGCCGATCGTGCACTTTATGTGTCGTAAATCGGGCACTTTATGTGTCGTAAATCGTGCACTTTATGTGTCGTATTTTAGGCACCTAGTGTGTCGTACTGGGCACCTCGTGTGTCGTTTGAGCACTTATGTGCAGATATCGATCGTCAGTACTATGTACCGCTTTAGGCACAATGTGCCGTCTTGGTGTGTTTGGGTTGGAATCACGTGTATCCGTTAAAGTCCGAGTGCATTAATAGGGGTAAATAAAGAAAAGGTTAAATTGAATAAAATGAAATGGTTGAACCATTGGAAGAAATGCGAAAATAGAACATGAACTGAAAAATGTGATTGGAATATGAGTATGAGAATAGAAAGTATGAACCATTGGTTCAAGAAATGGATAGTGGCTCAACATGATTGTGTATTATTTCAATTGTTAAATGGCTATAATTGAATTGTATGAATATATTGAGAAGGACAAACTTATATGAAAGTTATGTTTGAATTGGTTTAGTTAAATTAAAGTTATATGAATTAATGATATGATTATTATGTTTATAATTTGAATTATGGTAATACCACTGAGTACATGTATACTCAGTAATGCGGTTGTTTCCGTCTGCGCGAGTTGTAGAAGTCAAATCTTGAACCATCAGAAGCGGACCCGACTTCAAAAAACTTTTGGTGATGTATATTTCCTTTTCATAATGTGGCATGTCGTAGGTTGTGTATAAAGGTTATTATGTTTTGAATGTAAATGGTTAAAAATGTTAGTAGTACAAGTTTAAGAATTATAATGAAAGAAGTATATTTATTTTAATCTAACTAATATTTTGATAAATTTAAGTTGATATTATATTGATTGAGTTTGATTAGAAGGTATTTGGAATAGAAAATAAATTTATCAAATGAATTGGTTGAATTGGTTATGATTGAAATGAATATGGTTTAATTTACTGAGGGTTTTATATAATAATAAGCGTAAATGTCATTAAATTTATATTAAACAAAATTTATATTCGTAAATTGTCCGATATGTCCTAGAATGCCTCGTAACCCTCGTAGAACGATGGTTCGGGGTTAGGGTGTTACAATTATTGGTATCGAGCTATCGTGTTTAGTCGATTCTCTGCCAAATCGGGCTCGAAAAGTGAGTCTAAAGTACATGCCATCTTTGTTGAGTCGTCGAAGTCGGGTTTTGGATGCTTGATATATATTTATTTGATTTTGTTTTATAGATAAAATGTCAGACGAAAGAATGTATGATGTTGAACAGGAAATGCATACTGGAAATCGAGAAATTGAAGAAATCAAATCATTACACCTCATCGCAAATCTATTAGATAATCAACCTCCTAATGTAGGAAGAGGAAGAGATAACTCACAACTGTTAAGAGCTATAGCCGATGCATTACAACATGTAGCGAAAACTGTACCTGCTACTACATCAGTACCTACTTCAGTTAGACGGGCCCCAATTAAAGAGTTAAGAAAATATGGTGCCACGGAGTTTTCGGGACTAAGAGGTCTTGATCCGTCTCATCTTTGAGAATTGGATAGAATCAACAAAAGAGTTTTGCAACAATTAGATTGCACCCCTGGAGAATTTGATATGTCTTTGTATCATTGTTACAAGAGGAAGCGTATCTCTGGTGGGAATCATTGTTGTTAGACATTTACCGGATGATCAGGTAACACAGGATTTGTTTCAAAAAGAATTTCAAAAGAAGTATATTGGGGAAATGTATATTGAAGAGAAAAAGCAAGAGTTTTTAATGTTGAAACAGGAAATATGTCGGTATTGGATTATGATCGAGAGTTTACTAGATTGAGCGGTATGCCTCGAATATATTCCAACAGAGGTGATAGTTGTAAACGGTTTTACTGAGGATTAAGAGATGAAATAAAACTACAATTAGTGTCCCAAAATTCTTCATCGAATTTGTTGATTTGATCGAACGGGCCAAAATGATAGAGCAAGTCTTGGGACTAGACAAAAAGTCGAAAGCAATGGGATTGACCAGAAAGCGAATAGGAGCAACTAGTTCAAATCCACTACCAAAAAGACCTAAAGAATTTAGAGGTGGTTGGAGACCTAGTTTTAGATCTGATCGAGGGGATATAAGCCGAGAAAAACAGACGACGGTATCTACTGGTAGTGTAAGAGGTCCACCCAGGGATCTGAAATTCCGAATGTGGATATTGTGGCAAGAAACATTTAGGTGAATGTTGGAAAGTAACCTGAGAGGCGCTTAGTTGCGGTCGATAGAGCATTTTGTTAGAGATTGTCCAAAGAATAAAAATAGTACACCTACCACATCTCGGAGATCATCGATGTCGACCGCTGCAGAGGTAGAGGAATGTCTAGAGGAGGTTTTGTGTCGAGAGAGAGGGGAGCTAGTAGAGGCGGTGATATAGCTACACAACAATGAGAGAGGCTAGAGCACCACCCAGAGCATACGTAGTTCGGACCCGTGAAGAAGGCAATGCTCACGATGTGGTGACAGTATATATTTTATTGTATTCTGAGCCTATTTATGCTTTAATTGACCCGGGTTCATCACATTCATATATTAATTTAAAATTAGTTGAATCGGGAAGTTAGAATCAAAATGTCTAGAGTTTTCATAGAGGTGTCTAGCCCTTTGGGACAAAACAAAGTTAGTAGACAGAGTATGCCTGAGGTGCCCGTTAATAATACATGATAAAATGTTTCTGTGGATTTACCGATCATGCCTTTTGGCGATTTTGATATCATTTTGGGTATGGATTGGTTATCTGAACATGGGGTAGTTTTGGATTGCTATAAAAAGAGGTTTAGTATTCGATGGGTAAGACGGGGCAGAATTGAAGTGAATGGCATCCGTACGGTGGTTCGACACGTATCATTTCAAATTTATATAAAAGCTAACAAATTATTACAACAAGGTTGTTCAAATGATTTGGCATATGTTATTAATTCGATTCGATGGGAATGCAGCCAATGCACAGATTAGGGTCAGATGCGAATTTCGGATGTATTTCCGAAGAACTACCGGGTTTACCACCGATAGAGAGGTTGAATTTGCTATTGAGGTGTATCCAGTGCACAGACCAATTTCTATACCTCCGCATCGAATGTCGCCTCTTTGAATTGAAAGAGTTGAAGGTGCGATTCACAGAGATTTATTAGATCGAGGATTTATCCGACCGAGTATTTCACCTTGGGAGCTCCAGATTATTGTTTGTTAAAAAGAAAGATGGTTCTATGCGGTTGTGCATTGATTATCGACATGATTGAACAAAGTGACAATTAAGAACCAGTATCCTTTGCCTCGTATAGACGACTTGTTTGATCGAACAAAGGAGAGCTTCATTTTCTAAAATTGATTTGAGATCCGGGTATTATCACCGAAGGTGAAGGAAAGTGATGTGCCTAAGATCGCCTCCGTACTCGTTATGGCCATTATGAATTTTTGGTAATGCCGCTTTGATTGACCAATGCTCCAAATGCTTTTATGGATTTGATGAATCGCATTTTCCAGTAGTATCTCTAGATCGGTTTGTGGTGGTTTTATTGATGATATATTGGTATATTCAAAAACAGAGGCGAGAACATGATCGGCATCTTGAAAGGTTTTACAGATTCTGGGGAAAAAGCAGTTGTATGGGAAATTAAGTAAATGTGAATTCGGTTATGCAGTGGTATTTTTAGGACATGTGGTATCTGCTTGATGGGATTAGAGTTGACCAAGAAGATCGAAGCAATTGTTCGATGGAAAGCGCCAAAGAATGTGTAATGCGAGTGCGTAGTTTTCTCGGTTTGGCTGGATATTATCGAAGATTTGTAAATGGATTCTCGAAAATAGCAATGCCGATGACTAAACTACTACGAAAGAATGTTCCTTTATCCGGGATGATCGATGCGAGAATAGTTTTGAGACTTTGAAGCAAATGTTGTGAGAGGCACCTGTATTAACATTACCGAGTCGGGAAAGATTTTATTGTGTCAAATGATGCTTCTTTGAGTGGTTTGGGTTGTGTATTGATGCAAAATGGAAAGGTTATTGCATATGCATCTAGACGATTGAAGCCGCATGAAACGTAATTACCCGACACACGACTTGGAGCTAGTGCAGTAATTTTTGCTTTAAAGATTTGGAGACATTATCTTTATGGCGAGAAATGTTACATTTACACAGATCATAAAAGTCTCAAATATCTGTATCACGAAAGATTTAAATTTAAGGCAAAGACGGTGGATCGAGCTTCTAAAAGATTATGATTGTGTTATAGATTATCATCCAGAAAAAGCAAATGTGGTAGCCGATGCATTGAGCGGGAAAAGTCTGCGATTGAATTACGAGCAATGTTTGCTCGGCTCGGTGTTAATGATGATGGAAGCTTGTTAGGCCGAGTTAAAGGTTAAGCCGATGATGTTAGATCGAGTTAGAGCAAACTTCGGATGGAAGATGTCAAATTATTAAAGAAAAGAGAAATGGTTCGAATGGTACGATCGAGAATTTTAGTATCGATGAACATAATTGTTTGAGGTTTCAAAATCGGATTTGTGTTCCAACTACTTCTGAATTAAAGAAGATGATTCTTCAAGAAGCACACGATGGTACTTTTGCGTTGCATCCGGGAGGAACAAAAATGTATCTTAATTTAAGGGAGCACTATTGGTGGCGGGAATGAAGAAAGATATAGTTGAATATGTCAAGAAATGTTTGACTTGCCAACGAGTAAAGCGCGAACATCGTGCATCGAAGCAGGTTACTCCGATCTATTAGTATTCTGAATGGAAATGGGATAGTATTACTATGGATTTTGTTGCGGGTTGCCAACGTCGAGAGAGCAAAAAGAATGCCATTTGGGTGATAGTTGATCGACTTACTAAGTCCGCTCATTTCATAGTAGTCAGGACTGATTGGTCTTTACAGAAGCTTTCTGAAGTATATATCCGAGAAATTGTGAGACTGCATGGCATTCCAGCATCTATAATTTCCGACCGAGATCCACGATTTACATCGAGATTTTGGAAGCAGTTACATGATTCTTTGGGTACTCGGCTTAATTTTAGTACTGCATTTCATCCACAAACTGACGGACAATCAGAACGGGTAATTCAAATTTTAGAAGACATGCTTCGGGCTTGCATTATTGACTTTGAATCAGGTTGGGAACGATACTTGCCATTAGCTGAATTTGTTTATAATAATAGTTATCAATCTAGTATTCAAATGGCTCCATATGAAGCATTATATGGTCGAAGATGTCGATCACCGGTATGTTGGACAGAGTTGAATGAGAAAAAGATTGTTGGACCGGAATTAATTCAGGAAACAGAAGAAGTAGTTAAAAAGATCAAAGACAGGTTGAAAGTAGCTTTTGACAGACAAAAGTCTTATGCAGATCTGAAGCGACGGGATATAGAATATTCTGTGGGTGATAAAGTGTTTTTAAAAGTATCGCCTTGGAAGAAAGTTTTAAGATTTGGTCGCAAAGGAAAATTAAGTCCTCGTTACATTGGGTAGTATGAAATGGCCGAAAGAATCGGACCGGTTGCCTATCGATTAGCTTTACTCTAATTACTGAAAAATTCATGATGTTTTTCATGTTTCTATGTTACGAAGGTATCGATCGGATCCATCTCATATTATTTCTATCAAGACATTGAGATTAGACCGGATTTGTCATATGAGGAAGAACCGGGTTCAAATACTAGCTCGAGAAGTGAAAGAATTAAGAAACAAACGAGTCCCTTTGGTAAAAGTATTGTGGAGAAGCCATAGTGTGGAAGAAGCAATTTGGGAACCGGAAGAAACTATGAGAGCACAGTATCCTCACCTATTCTCAGGTAAATTTCGAGGACGAAATTTATTAAGGGGGGGAGAAATGTAACGACCAAAATCTGTGGGCACCGAGAAAAAAATGTGTTATCGGGCCTCCGTCTTAGTAAATCGAGTTAGTAAATAATCATTAGGAGTAATTATGAGTCTAGTAGTGTGTTTAATTAGATTTTTATTTAGTGAATTTAGCTTAATTGAGAGAAATTAGGAAAAAGGATCAAATTGAATAAAGAGTAAAAGTTTAATTATAGATTAAAAGAAATTATAAAGGACCAAAATGGCAATTATGCCATTTAGCATAAGTTAATATGGCATAAGCTTAAAAAAATCTGAGATTTTATGTGTTAAAATATATTATTAATACTATTAAATAATTATATTAATATAATATTATATTATATAATAAAGTAAATAGTATAAAAGAAATAGGAAAAGAAACAGGAGAGAAAGAGAGAAACATTCAAACAAGCGGGAAAGAAGAAGAAAAAAAAAGGAAAAGGAAAAACTAAAGATTTAAGGTTTGAGGTTTTAAAAGCTAACAAGGAAAAAAGAGGCATCGGCATCCAAGGAAAAAGAAAAGATCATTGAGGAGTAAACGTGCATTTTCGGGTTTGTATTACTATAATTCAAACTATTTATTTATTCATTAAATGTTAGATTAATTTATGAATATGGTAAGTAAATTATAAGGTAAGTGTTTTTATTGAATTGAATGGAAATTGAGTTGAATGATGAATATGTATTGAAATTGAATTGTATGTGGTTTGAAATGGAAAAGTGTAATTGATATTGAAATTGAATTTGTTATGAAAATGAAAATGAAATTGAGAATGAATACCCTATTAACTAGTCGGGCTGAGTCGGATATAATTGGCATGCCATAGGATTTGGAAGAGTGCACGGATTTATCGACTTTGCCGATCGTGCACTTTATGTGTCGTAAATCGGGCACTTTATGTGTCGTAAATCGCACTTTATGTGTCGTATTTTAGGCACCTCGTGTGTGTCGTTTCAGGCACTTATGTGTGTATCTTGTCAGTGTACTATGTACCGCTTTAGGCACAATGTGCCGTCTTCGGTGTGTTTGGGTTGGAATCAGTGTATCCGTTAAAGTCCGAGTCATTAATAGGGGTAAATAAAGAAAAGGTTAAATTGAATAAAATGAAATGGTTGAGCCATTGGAAGAAATGCGAAAATAGAACATGAACTGAAAAATGTGATTGGAATATGAGTATGAGAATAGAAAGTATGAACCATTGGTTCAAGAAATGGATAGTGGCTCAACATGATTGTGTATTATTTCAATTGTTAAATGGCTATAATTGAATTGTATGAATATATTGAGAAGGACAAACTTATATGAAAGTTATGTTTGAATTGGTTTAGTTAAATTAAAGTTATATGAATTAATGATATGATTATTATGTTTATAATTTGAATTATGGTAATACCACTTTGAGTACATGTATACTCAAAGTAGTCTTGCATTTGTTTCCGTGCGCGAGTTGTAGAAGTCAAATCTTGAACCAAAGATCCGGCCGACCCGACTTCAAAGAAACTTTTGGTGATGTATATTTCCTTTTCATAATGTGGCATGTACGTAGGTTGTGTATAAAGGTTATTATGTTTTGAATGTAAATGGTTAAAAATGTTAGTAGTACAAGTTTAAGAATTATAATGAAAGAAGTATATTTATTTTAATCTAACTAATATTTTGATAAATTTAAGTTGATATTATATTGATTGAGTTTGATTAGAAGGTATTTGGAATAGAAAATAAATTTATCAAATGAATTGGTTGAATTGGTTATGATTGAAATGAATATGGTTTAATTTACTGAGGGTTTTATATAATAATAAGCGTAAATGTCATTTGCCGAAATTTATATTAAACAAAATTTATATTCGTAAATTGTCTGATATGTCCAGTAATGCCTCGTAACCCTGTTCCGACGATGGTTCGGGGTTAGGGGTGTTACATATGGATTTATTTTTCAATTCGAACCTACAGGGGTTTTCACATGGCTGGACACACCCCCGTGTCCCTCACACGACCATGACATGTCCGTGTCTTACCCTGTCTACAAAAACCTTGGCATTATGTTTATGACGTCATCACCTCAATAAGGTCACATGGCCGATGCACACGTCCGTGTCCTTAGACCATGTGTCGAATTAAATTCCTAATTTTAGGTGCAGATTTCACACGGCCCGAGCATATGCCTGTGTCTTAGGCCGTGTCTCTCATACGGTTAAGACACACAGCCGTGTCTCAGCTCGTGGGTTTACTACTAGGTATTCTGACTTGTCAACCTAGCATGCATGGAGACACACGGCCTCTTAACACGTCCAAAGGGCTGACCGTGTGTCGCACACGGCCTAGACACACGCACGTATGTCTACTCGTGTGGACAATTGTAAGGCTATCTACCAAGCCATTTGCCACCCTACAAAGCAACCACACTTATACCAAATCAATTCAACATACATCACGACCATAAGGCACTTCTAAGAACCCAAAATCAAGACATCCACACAAACATGCACTTCATGAATTTCATCATCATTTATAAATATGAACTTGACAAGCATTGGCCAATTTCCAATGACCATTTACAAAATGAATAGAACAACATTAATAGCCAACCCCTTGGCTAACAAATATGAAATAACAAAATGACCAAGTTCTATACATGTCATACTCAAAATAAATCTAACTTTGCTATACCAAGGAGAAGTTGATAGTGTGATTCCGAACTCTAATGTCCTACGATCCTCGAATTAACTTGGCGATACTACAAGGAAGAGGGAAATGAGAGGAGTAAGCATAAAGCTTAGTAAGTTTGCATGAAATAAATAAAAATATAAAGGCTCATAATGTCATTCATCAATTGCATAGAATAACACACAAAGCCTCAAGCACATTGCCATAACTTACTCATGCTTACTCTTACCAAATACATATCATGTCACATATCGTAAACATTTCTCGTGAATTACTCACGTGTACCCATATCACTTCATCACATAGCTTTAGCACTAATTTCGTCTCTATATAAGCCTAACTATTTATCTCAATGAATCACTTAGAATACTAGAGACTACACAATCGTCAACAAACACATAAACACGACGCCAATGTCATATCTCAGATATGGTCTTACATAGGGTCACATCTCAATGCCGATGTCATATCCCGGATATGGTATTATACAGGATCTTATTTGGGTGCCGATATCATATCCCGGATATGGTCTTACACGGGATCTCATTTTGATGTCGATGCCATATCCCAGATATGGTCTTATACGAGTTTCATATTCGATGCCGATGCCATATCCCAGATATGGTTTGATACGAGATCTCAATTAGATGTGGAGGCCATGTCCCAGACATGGTCTTACACGGGACCTTATCATTCTCAACAATGATATCCTTTTACTTTTAATGTCCAACCGGGACTTCAACATCACAAATTTTCATCATTATCTCATTCAACATTGTCGTAACCATTTTTTGATAAAATAGGTAAACGACGCAGTCGACTCGAAGTTTGAAAAAATGAAAAGGAAGGGAGTCGCCACCGATCTTTATTTGGGTAAGATCGGATCACCTTTGTTTTAATAAACATTTCGATTTACTAAAACAATGTTCTTGGTCTACGACTTTTGAGAAAAAAGGCTCGGGAGTCGGTTACGTGCGAGGAAGGATTAGCACCCTCATCACGCCCGAAATCGGTACCAAACTGATTGATCGATGTCCTAATGTTGAAAATTTTGAAATGGTTTGGAAATAGATACTTTTTATTTTCAAAACTTGAAGGAATTGGAAGGGACGTTAAGACTCTCTTATTTTCGAAGAGATAAAGCATCATGTCCAGTAAGTTAGGGCGTGATACTTCAGACTCCCGAAACTAAGCTCGCCTTTTTAAAACCTAGTTTTACATCTGAAGAGGATCTTTCATCATTCGTCAAACGAGAAATCAGAACCCAGTAAGTTAGGGCTCGTCTTCTCGAAGGTCCAAATTAGGAATATTGCCTCTACTTTAAAAACTCATCCGAAGCATCTAGATGTCGAGTCCAGTAAGTTAGGGCGCGACATTTCGAATACTCGAGATTAAGTGTTTTATTTAAAATCTAAATTGCGATTTCAAAAGCGATATCCCGTTGTTTAGCTTTAAACGAGAAGAAATTAGAACCCAGTAAGTTAGGGCTCGATTCACTCGTATTGCTAATACGGAATGTCAATTTAAAAATTGAATTTGCGACTTTAAAAGGGGTCTTCCGTTGTTTAGCTTGAATGAGAAAATTCGGAACCCAGTAAGTTAGGGCTCGATTTGCTCAAATTACTAACATGGAATATCGATCGTTATGAAGATTGAGGTATTGGAAAATTTTGGTGAGACGACGATGAGAGTAATGATGATAATAATGAACGGATGATAATAAGTAGTGGTAATGTGAGAGTGTTATAATAATAGTCGTACATTAATGGTGATAAATATAGCAATAACAATGGTAGTATATATATAAAGACAATGATGGTAATATGTATAAGATAAGTAACATATCTATATATATAAATAATATGATACTAATAGCAATAATGAAGTAGATAATATAATAAAAGTAATAATATAGTAATATAATGATAATGAAAATATTAATATATTAATAATAATACACAATGCAGGAATAGTGATAAAAAAATAATGAATGATAAAATGATAGCAATAATAATGGTAATAACATTTGAGAAATGAATAATAAGGTATATACAAGAACAAACAACAAATATATATATACATGAAAACTATAATATAACTATAGTAATAATAAAGATATTAAGTAATGATAATAGGGTGATAGTAATAATGATATGATGATGATATGATGATGATAAAAATGCTAAATAATAATAATAATGATATAATAATATAGTAATCATAATGATTATATAAAAAAAACGGTGGTAATGATGGCAATTAATAAATTAAATAATATATATAAAATAAATAAAAGTATATACATATAAAGATAATAATATAATAATGGTAATGAGTATAATAATAATAATAATAATAATAATAATGAGGTAGTAAAAATAAAATAATAAATAATTAATAGCGATAAAAATAAGTATTAAATAATAATAAAATTGCAAAATAATTAAAAAGGGCTAAATTGAACTTAAAACGAAAGTTTGGGGTCAATTCGAAATAAAAATAAGCTATTTGTACGCGTGGAGGAAACGGAGGGACCACGCGCGCAATAATTCCGTTCGGCCAAAACGCGTCAGAGCGAGGGGGACTAAATTGAAAGCCAAACGAAACGTTCGGGCCAGATTTTGAAATAACAAAAATTTAATTGAAAGCAATAGAAATACGGAAGGGCTAAAAGCGCAATTAGCCCTTCCCTAAAAAAACGCGCGGATCCCCTGGAGCGGGTCGGGTCACACGCGGGTCATGGCCAAAACGACGCCGTTTTGGTACCTGATTGGCCTACCCAAAACGACGTCGTATCGGGGGCCTATTTAAGGCAAAAACCCTTTAAAAATTTTTCATTTTTCCCTGCTCTAAAAAAAAAAAAAAAACTGATTCCTCTCTTTTTTGTTTCCTCTGCAGGGCTTGGGTCTCCGGCGCATCTCCGTCCGCTTCGCCACGCAACTGCAATCTCGCCGTCTTGCATGCATGCACCACCACAAGCACTTATGGCGGAAGAGGTAAAAGTTTTATTTTTTTCTTTTTTATTTAAAGTTATATTTATGTATATATATTAGTCTAAAAAACGAATGATAAACAATAAAAACTATATATATGCCGAAAATAAAATAAAAAAAAGAGTAAAAAAGAACTTCGAAAATAAAATGAAATCACCTCCTTCCTCGATTTCGATTCTAATTTTTTTGTAGGGATTAATCTCCGTTTTTGCGTTTGTATTTAATCACTTGATTGTTTGTGAATTTGAAGTCTCTCTCTTTTTTGTATTCAAAAATAAAAAAAAATCCCCCTTTTGTACAGACATTGAATGGCTTTTATAGCCGAACCAAATATTAAAAAAAATACAATATGGCTTCTGTTTCTACTTGTTTGCTGTTTCCTTCCTGTTTGCAGGTCATGGCAGTGGCAGAGGCACGTGGGGCGGTGGCCAGATGGCAGAGGCAAGTGGCTAGGCAAATGGCCCTAGGCTTGCGGCGCTAGGGTTTTCAGAAACCCTAGCTTACTGAAAAGAAAAATGGGCCTGTTGGGCCTTGTCGATTTGGGCTTGTTTATTTCGGGCCGGGCAAATATTGGGCTTATACAAACATCATGACTCAATTTCATGGAAATAATATACATCTTTACTAATATCAAACATTTTAAAACTTAATAACATGATGTTGAATTTATTACACACAAACTTACCTCGATTTCAAAATAGACCAAATTGCTGATCTAGTTCGATACCTTGCCTTTTTCTCGGTTAAGGTTAATTCCTCATTCTTCTTGATCTATAATAACAAATTAGCTCATTTAATTGCCACATTAATCAATACATTTCAATAATCATGTTTGGCAAAATTACCATTTTGCCTTTAAGCTTTCACAAAATGACAATTTTACCCATAAACTCGTAAATTGATTCTAATCGAATTTCCTCCTTTTACAAGCCAAGCCTAGATGAATATTTATTACTCTTATGGCAACCCTCAATACTCATTATTTCACACATTTAACACCTATTTTATAACCTTTACAAAAAGGTCCTTTTAGGTGTTTTCATGGTAACACATTTCACAAAAGTTGTTTATTTAACAACTAAGACTCATTTTCTTCCATAAAAATGCAGCAAACAACATAAATGCTCACATGGAAAAACCTTAAACTTTCAACCATTTTGCAACAAAATCTTAAACTTTCAACCATTTTGCAACATAGTCCACTCTTTAGCTAGTTTAAGCTTTAAGGGTTCCAAAAGTACAAAAATTAACAAAGAATGACCATTAAAGCACTTACTTGCAAGGAGAAAAGCTTGCTGAAATTTTTGAGCTCTCAAACCCCCTATTTTGCTGATAACTTTCGGTGGAGAAGAAGAGAAGAAAAGATGATATCTTTCATTTCTTTATTTTATTATAAAACATCAATTTAATCCACTTAATTTCAACAACTTTAACCAATTTTGACATGGTTTGTACCTTATGGCCGGCCAACCATTGATTGAGGGGCTAATTGCAGTTTAAAGACTTCCAATTAATATTCTATGGCTTTTAGACACCTTTGGCTTGTAAGATAGAACTTTCGCACTTTATGCGATTTAGTCATTTTTTTGCAATTAAGCATGCAATTGCTAAAATTAAAGCACCCAAATTTTTATGCACCTATATAATCATGTTTTAACTCATAAAATAATATTAAAATAATTCTCTCCGACCTCAGATTAGTGGTTCCGTAACCACTCTTCCGACTAACCCCTAAATCGGGCTGTTACAGAAGTTGCAGTAGAGTAGATTAAAGCTATAAACCTTATCTCCCTGAAGTTGCAGTGGAATAGGTTGAAGTTACAAGTCTTATCTCCCTGAAGTTGCAGTGGAGCAAATTGAAGCCACTAATCTTATCTTCCTAAAGTTGCAGTGGAGTAGATTGAAGCGACAAATTCTATATCTCTAAAGTTGCAGTGGGTTAGAAAGAGGCTACTTGAAGAAGATGAGCACTAAGAAGTCAAGATTCGGCGAGGCAGGGCAAAGTTGGTCCTTCTTAAAAGTCTTTACGTCATTCTCGTTACACGACAGTAGAGAAAAATAGCAATGCAACAGTAAAGAAACAGTGACCAACAAACAGTAGAAAAATTAAAAAAAAAGTGTATAATGAACAATTGATATTGGTTATAAAAGCCATTACTAGATTGTAATATTTTTACAGAGAAAAATATACGAGAGTAATTAAGAAAACAACAATTCAAATACAAAAAATGCGAAAAAGCAAATCGAAGAAAAATCTAACGAATGTGGTTTTTTTATTTGATATTTTTTTATATTTTATCCTTTTTTCACTTGTTTTTAAAAAAGAAATAAAAAAAAAGGACCAAAAACTTACTCTTTTTCGCGTTTGTGCTGTCGCGAGGGGGAAGGAGGCCGCCATCTCCGATGAAAGATGGAATTTTTTGGGATCGGGGAATTTTAAGAAAAAAATGGCTTTTTTTCCTTTCCGGCCACCATGGACGACGGCGCCGTCTCCATCGCCGGTGGCCGGAGCCATGGCCAGACTTGAGGGTTAAGAGAGAGAGGGGAGAGAGTTTGAGAGAGTTTTTTAGTTTTTTTTTTTGAAAGGTTGGAAGAGAATGAAATTTTTTTTAATTAAAAAATTGACTTTTATAGGCTTATTAAACAACGTCGTTTAGGGCTGGCTACAATAGCCCTAAAACGGCGTCGTTTCGCTCTTAACCTGCGCGCCAACCCGACCCGCTCTAGAGGATTCGCGCGTTTCTGTTGGTATATTTGCGCGATCAACCCTTCCGCTTTTGCGGTGTGCTCCAGTTTAGTCCTTTTTTTACCTTTTAAATTTTTTTCAAATTTGGCCATTGATTTTTCTCTCGCGTTTCAATTTAGTCCCTAACTCGCTGATCTATTAGAGAAGGGACGCGTGTCCAGAGGAATTGGGTTATTTCCATATTTTGTCCTCGCTAGTTTTCGCGCCTTACATTTTTGTCCTTATTTGTCTATTTTAACATAATTTTTACTTTTAATTTCATTTTTATCTTGATCTAATCATTGGCCTGTTAATTTCAACCTTTTCCGCAAATTCCTTATTTATTTATTTATTTTTTTAATTATTTAATTATTATTAATTCTTTATCTTTTTATACTTGAAAAATATGGACTATTTGCAATTTTTTAAGTACGCATTATTTATTTATTTTATTATCACTTTCGTGTTATTGTTGCATCGTTCCATTTATTTTAAAACATTTTCATATCATGTTTGCTATTATTTTAATCATGTGTTTTTTGTTTAATTGCCTTATATATTTATTTATCACGACCTGATTATTAATATTGTATTCATCTTTGTGATTCCATCATTATTATAATATTTTATCATCTATTGTATGTTATTATTAATTTTTTTACCCAAATACGTAAAAGGAATTTTCAAAAATAAGGCAATGTTTCATATTTGAGAGATACGAGAAACCGTACCCTAACTTATGGGGTTTCGACTTTCTTGTTGAACTTAAATAACCGAATATCCTTTTTTAAATTAAAATACATAAGATTTTAAATAAAAGATGAAGGCAAGCTTATTGTCAAAGGTTCAATGTGTTGTGTCCTAGCTTACGGGATATGACATTTTGTTATCTCGAGATGAGAGGGGTTTTAACGTTTGTTTCGATTTATGCAAACAATTTTTAAGCAAAATTAACATTAATACAAAGAGGGATTGTATTTTAAATTCTTCAAATTTTTAATTTTCAACACCAAGACATCATGTAATCAACTACGTACCAATTTTGGGCGTCACAAGGGTGCTATCATTCCTTGTGCGTAACCGACTCCCGAACCCGTTTTTTAGATTTTTATAGACCAAAAAATATTTTTTTAATAAATTAAACCTTTCATTAAAAAGATTAAGTTTCGAGATGATCCAATCACACACTATATAAAAAGGATTGGTGACGACTTCTATTTTTATTTTTAAAATCAAAAAATCGATTTAAAAAAAAAATTCTACACTCATTGTCGTGAATTGATTAGTAACTTTAATAAGTAAAAGATGATGAAATTACGATAAGAAGGTGAAAAGTGGGGTAAGGCGAAGTTCGTGCCTGGCCTACACACCTTTTCTTTTGACGTGGCCTACACGGTTCACTTAGACAAAATTAAGATTGATTGATAATTTTATAAAATTTTGATGTTAGGGATACACTGAACTTAGAATCCAAGTTGGCAACTGGTTTCAAGGCTTTGCTCATTAAAATTGCCTCCAGCCTAGCAACCATTGACCAATTTGTACGGGATGAAATTCCAATATATCATAAAAAATATATATAAAATAAAAAATTTGTTATATACCTCCTCATTCACTTTTATTAATGAAAAATAGACTTGAATAAAAAAAATCTTAAATATTGAAGAACTAAATCTGACTCTATTTTCAAATTTATAAATATATTATATTATATTATATTATATAATTTATAATTCATAAAAATCAAATCTTTGATAATATATTACACTACTAAAAATTATTCATGCTAATAAATCAACATGAATTTCATTTCCACCCAAATCACATTTTAAAAAGAATGAATGTTAGATGACATAAATGATTACCATTTTAGAAATTATAAAAAACATGAAAAATGTAAGGGTTTAGGGAAGGGAATTTGAATGGTAGTGTTAGGGTGAAAGACCTGATTAGATTGGTCATCCATCAGGCGTGAGATAGCAATGTCAATGACATGGAAATCGCGTAGATTATTTGACCCTCGGACTTCACACTGATTTTAGGGGGTCACATTTTCCTCCACTTCAACCTTATCTACAATCTAGATAATTTATTAAATTTTATTTATTGTTATTATCAATATAACTCAAATCAAATAGATGTTTAGATCATAAAATTTCAACCTTACCATTTTATTCCACATCTCTTTAATATTAATGTTATAATGTTATTAATACTGAACTCGAGGTTAAAGCAGATAAATTTTAAAATAAATTTATTTGATTTTTTTTTTCAAATTTTTTAAATAACAAAATAATTTTGGGGATAAATGATTGTTTAAATTTTGTTTTTGAATTAAATAACCTGTAAAGCAGACTAAATTAGGTGCAAGTTTTTTTTTTCATTTTGGAAATTAAAAGTAAAAAAAAAAGGAGAAAATCAATCTAAAATTTCTAAATAATTAGTTTTCTTAATTTTGTTTCAAACTTCTAAAAAAACATAGGCAAAAAACTAGGATTTTTTTTCTTTTCTAGATCTTGTGATAAAGCGGGTTATAGGGCCTTTTTCAGTTCCATTCTCTTTTAAATTTTATTTTTGAATATCGAAGATGATGAGGTCATAAAAGAATAAATTGTATTTACAATAATTGAAAATAAAGGTAAAAATATAAAATTTGAATATTCAATTAATATATATCTATATTAAAGATTACTGTACTAAACCATTTTTAAAAAAAAAAAATAAACTCATCAGTTATTAATTTTAATTTTTTTTCGATTAAATCTTATCTCGATTGATATTGACATTGTTGTTAATGTAAGAGAATGTGAATTTGAGTACACATTATCTTCTTATTTAAGGGTTGAGAAGAGACAATGAGTAATTCTAGGCATTGAAATTAATGTTAAAAAAATTAATTTTTTTAATAATTAAAATTTCAGTTTATAAGTAACCATATTCTAATTAAAACCTTGAAAATTTTTCCATTTAAAAATAATAAAATGACAATTCAAATTAAAGATCAAGATAAAAAAACATTTAGTTGAATTAAAATATTAATACTAGAGACCAAAGCCTTATTCAACGTAAATATATATATTGATGAACTATTCAACGAGGCATAATATATATATATATTTGGACAATATATATATTTACAATTTCGTTTGAATTCAATCACGTCCAGACAAGTGAATTACAATTACATTAATTTTACATAAAATTGAAATTGACTCAAATAAAATAACAAGACAAAAGGATTGTCCCATAATTGGAGTGTAATTATATATATTTCAATAATTATTTTTGTCCGCTTATGTATTTTAATATTAAATTTAAATTTAATTATAATTTCGTAAAAAAAATTTAAGTCAATAAATTTCAATGTTAGATGAGGAAGTCCATCATTGAATATTGCTATCAGTGATAACCCTAAATTGTTAAAATGTAAGCTCTAGAACCTGCACTCAAACTTGCTTTCTTCATATTGAGTAATAAGAGACACAATTTTATTCGAATTTGATAAGTTGAACCATTATTATAATTATTTATAAAATTTAATACCAACATATAAATTATATTTTAGACATTAAATTCGCATATTATAAATTTAAATATATAATTAAAATAAATTAAATGATTAAAAATTGAACTTAGTATTTTATATATAATTTTATTGATGAGTTTTAGTTCGATTGTATGGGCTTTGTTGTTAATATAGGAGGATGTGAGTTTGAGTGCACTGAAGTACGTTATCTTCCTATTAATGGATTGAGAATGAACTATGAATAGTTTTAAGTATTGTGTCAAAAATAGTACGTATATTTAATCACTTAACGCATTTCTTTAATGTTTTAAAAGCCTGGATTTGTAGGCCATAGTCTAACAAATTGGGCTTATTTAGATGCCCCAAATGATCCAAATAAAACAAAACTGAATTTGATGACTTTATCTAATCTCCTGTTTTGTTGCCCGCAAATTGCTACTTTTGGTTTAGCTTCAACTGCAACTGAAAGCTACCTTTCCCCTTTAGCTAAACAAAAACAGCTAGAAACCGTGTAACTTTCAGTGCTTGATTCTTTTCCAGCTATCTCCTGTTTGTTGCACTTTTAACATGGATTATTAGCTGAGTCACACATTTCTTTCAGTGATCGATACATATATGTATGCAATATGCATGAATGCAAATCGACAAACATTACTGTATCTTCTCATGCTACTTCTTCCAAGGAAATGGGATATGTTTAGTATGGGAAGCCATTCATTTCTTTGGTGCTGATTCAACATTTAAAACTTGCTGTCGGCTGATACACAATTATGCTCTCATTTCTGGTTTTTAGGACATCAAATACCTGCTAAGTGCTGACAACCTAAACATGCTCAAAACAAACACACAAAGTTGCCATTTTTACTTCATCACCCAACCATACCCAAATTCTTTTTCCTTTTAGAAATCAATGTATCCATCCATCATTGACAGTTACTGGGAGCTCTTTAAAGGAGTAATCGATTGGGTATAAATATACATGACTAAGGATCAAACTTCCAAACATCTCATGGTTAAAGTAAAAGATTTAGATTTTAACAACTTTTTTCATTACCCTTTGGCATCTTCTCAACGCATACAAGTTTTACAAAACATTCTTTGCTTCATAATTGCATTACAAGCCAACTCCACCAGCTTTTCTGATATAGAAAAACGCCAGCATAATTTCGTTACACAGAAAATTCTTAATAAAGCCCTACATAAAAAACAAGGTGACCGAAAATCCTAAATCTCAAAAACACTAACAATTTAACATAAAGACAAAGTTATATAGGTTGCTGCATGGTCACAGTTAAGGGACTAGTAACTTCATGCTTCCCATCACTCCATACTATTGAACCAGTTTTCATGCTAGTGCCACCAGGGGAGAGCTTCACTGCCATGGTTTGAACCCTTACAAGGAAGTTGAGTTTTTGGCCAACTCTTCTAAATACAAGCTGTTCTGGTTCGACCGTAACCACTGTGCCGCTTGGTGGTCGAATTGTAACTTTATAGATCGAATTCGGTTCACCGACGTTAGTGACTCGTCTGATGAAATGTGTAGACATGTTACGCCTGCCATACTGTTGGAAAACGGCGGAGAGCGATGGGTAATTCAGGTTCCCGACATGGCCGGCTCGTTTTGCGCCGCTGCAATCGGCATTCTTCCTGGTGAGTACTCGGATGTTGTTGATCGTGTAATTGGAATTGCATAAGAAATCTATGTAATCCATTGTGGTGATATCGTAAACCAGTCCTGGATCCATAGCTTTCGTGGGATGAACGTGACCGGATCCGAAATCTAACACGGTGGAAGTATTCCCATTGGATTCATCGAGCATGGTTTCGCCACGGTTGTCGACTGTATAAGCGGTGGTCATCAAAGCAGATTTTATGACTGCGGGGCTCCATTCGGGGTGAGCCGCCTTCAACAATGCGGCCAACCCGGAAACATGGGGACAAGCCATTGATGTGCCCGAAAGAATGTTGAACTCAGTGTTTCGACTGTCTGATGAAACACCAGATGGACCAACTTTGTCGGGCCAGGCGGCGAGGATGTTCAAACCTGGAGCAATGACATCAGGTTTCAGAATTTCGGGAGTTTCAGGGTTAGGCCCTCGAGCTGAAAATGAAGCCACGACGGGAGCTGGTCGGACACCTAATCGAGTCCCTTTAAAGAGGATGGTGGCGGTGGCTGGTGACTTGGATTTAGAGGCGGAATCAATGTACCCCCTAATCTCATCCCCATTTGATGCACCAACGGCGGTCGCTGGCAAGACATGGCAATCGGCGACTAACCCTTCACCGTCGAAAACACCATTAGCTAAAATCATTCCAATTCCGCCGGCTTTTTTGACAACTTCCCCTTTAGCAGCTCTGGAATTAATCCCTCTATCACACACAACGATTTTACCTTTGACAAACTCAGGATCCAGTGAACCTTCTAAGCATAAAGAAGATGAATAGCCATCACCACCGCCGGTCCCGCCATATACCAACGGGTACATCCGGCCCGGAGATAAACCCGGCCCATTGTATACACTGACCCCGGGCACGACTTTCCCGTTTCCAAGCTTGACATCAGCTGGAAAATCCCTATCAATCGTCCCTGCACCGATCGTAGCCACCCAAGGAGCCACATTAGTGACGGTCAATCCACCAGGACCACCGTTTCCAGCTGAGGCAGACACAAATACCCCCTGATCAGCAGCACTGAAAGCACCGATAGCAATGGCGTCAAGGTGATAGGGTACCACGACACCACCAACACTCAACGAAATCACATCAACCCCATCAGCTACGGCGGCGTCAAATGCGGCGAGAATATCAGAATCAAAACAACCGGCAGTCCAGCAAACTTTGTAAGCAGCAAGTCTCGCTTTAGGCGCCATCCCGGCAGCCATTCCTTTAGCATAACCTAATGTAGAAGCCGGAAATACGTACCTCCCAGCAGCAATGGAAGCAGTGTGAGTCCCATGACCGTCCGTATCTCGCGGGGAACGGAACTCGGAGGTTTTGTTCATTTTCCCGTTACTTGCTTCGTACCCGCTGCAAAAAAACCTTGCTCCGATCAACTTTTTATTACAAGAACCGGGACCGAAATCTTTTGTCGTCACACATTGGCCTTTCCATTTAGAGGGAACAGGCCCCAAATCACGGTCGTTGAAGCTTTGACGCTCGGGCCAAATACCCGTGTCAAGGACTCCGATGACAAGATCCGACCCAAAGTCGGATTCTTTCAAAAGGCTGGCGCTGTTAGTGGTTTGGAGGCCAAGGAAGTGAGGAGAGCGCGTGGTGTGCAGGCGGCGGACTTGTTCGGGGATAACGGCGAGGATATGGGGAAGCGTTTGGAGATTGAGGGCGTCCGTGGGGGAAAGCTTCGCGGAGAAACCGTGGAAAACGGTGTCGTAAACATGGAGAACTTGGGCGGGAGTGGAAGGGGAAAGAACGGAGGCAAGGGAAGACTCGTACCAGTGCTTGTGAGTGGTGAAAATGGAAGGCTTGGCATCGTTTTGGACTCTAACGATGAAGGTTTTGTGATGATCCCTGGAAGCTGAAGAAGCTAAAGACAGTAAGGAAAGGAAGAAGAAAAGAAAGAAACCCATTGGAAAGGAAAGTAAGGAGCTTTGAAGAGAGGGAAAATGGGTGAAGTGAAGTGAGTGTGGATCAAAAATGGACATAAAAAGGAGAGAGATTTCAACTGTGTGGCAGCTGGAACCCTGGCCTCGACAGGACAGGGATTGTCATGTAATAGTATTATCATTCTGTAATTTGCAATATACATAACTTGGCAAAAAAACCTTCAACCTTTGACCCATGCTATGTATTATGTAATATTTTCATTTATTCTAAAACAAAAATTTTCCAATGTTGTTCTTTTAAAAATAAATAAATAAAAATGTACTCTTTTTTTTTTTTGGGAAAAATGAAAATTGAATGAAGGTTTTTTCTTCTGATATTGTATTATTCAGCTAAATAATTTGGAAGAGATTTGTGTCACCCTTTAATTATTTTTTTATTTTCTTAATCAAGAAATTAAAATGTTTTTAGTAGTGTTTGTCTTATTATAACTATAGAATAAATTGTTTCTTTGTCACAGAGTTGTCACATGCTTTTCTTTGAAATGGTTAGGAATTTTTTATTCAAAATTGATTCGGAATGTTGTTGCAGTTATATAGTTTATGTTTCTTTTTTATTTATTTCATTTATAGGTTTTTCTAATTTTCCATTTTAATCATATCATCGAATCTTGAATTTTAATTAAGTATATTTTTTATTTATTTTTATGTGAATGTAGTATCATTATTTCTAGTTTTTATTTCTTGATATAATGTCTGCCTATAGCTTTATTTCAACTTTTAAATAAGAAGATAATACGCTTTAGCGCACTTGAACTCACGTCCTCTTATACTAGCAATAATGTCGATGTCAATTGAGCTAAGACTCAATCGACAAATAATTTTTTTTATAAATTTAATATAATATGCTTAATACATGTATTATATTTGTTTGTTTTTAAAATCTTGACCATTATAAAAAGGAACACTCACACCATGTTTGGTTGGGAAAATAGAATAACATTCTCTTTTTATTTATTGAATGGTCAACCATTTATTTGTTTTGTTAAACGTAATATTCATTCAATAGAGTGATCTTTACTTGTCTTTTCATAATAGCAATTATTTGGTAACATTGAATAACAAATTTTTTCTCCAGATTAGCCCTTTAAAACTTGGACATAGAAAATATAAAAATAAAATATTTTACTATAATTTAATATAAAAATAATTGTATTAAATTATATATTATTATTTTTATTAAATTATATTAAAATATGATAACATTATTTTTTATTTTTTATTAAATTATTTTTAATAATAATCTTAATAAAATTTAATAACAACAACAATAATCATTTACCTAAAAAAAATTACTAAGGATACTTTAGTTATTTTAAATTTTTTCCTTATACTATTACAATATCATCCCATTCAACCAAATATAAGAATATTATTACAGTTCTATTCTATTTCATTCAACTAAACAGTTAGATTACTAATTACAACTGTATTACGTTACAACAAACTAAACGTAGTGTTAGATTATAGTATTTATTGACATGAGGATGAGTAACATAAAGCCAATGATGTAACTATTGAAGGTGGGTTGGGACCATTTTTCACATGTCATCATGCAGGATGTTTATACCTTATGGTAAAATAATATAAAAATTAACATTTTATCAAATTATTGTATCTGAAACTCAGTGCAAATACTGTTTATTTCCAATAATTAATTGATTTCATAAAAATATGAACTCATCCATTATCCATTATTAAAAATGTTTGAAGAACATTCCCAACCAAACTTTTTTCTTCAAATTTAATATTGAAAACTTTATTATCATTTTCTTTTCAAAGAAATAGGATTGCAATTTCATCATCCATCTATATTGCTGTATTTAGAGGAGTTAGTATTAATATACTTCCTACTTGCTTAAGTTAATACAAGTTTTGATTTTTCTTTAAATCAATTAATATTTGTTAACAAGTAATTTTATTCATTTTAAATCAGTTTATATTATTTTTAATTTCATCTTATAATAAAATATTAATATTTATTGTAATATATAGTTTTTATTAAATATTAAAAATAAACAACTTAATATATATTTTTGAGTTCGCATGGTAAATTTAATTTTGATGTTATGTGAATTAATATATATAAAAAAAGAAATAGATACTATTAATTAAGAAACGGCCCGAATTAAATTAAATTCGAACCTTAAATATTAGAGCTTAAAGCCTCACTCATATTTTAAACTAAATTAACTTTTTATCTAAATTTATTTTTTAAACTTAATATTTTTTATTTAAATTCTCCTAATAAAATTTAAACTTGAATGAATAATCTTACCTTTAAACAAATTTAATTATACTCAAATATCTTAATTAATACATATTTTAACCTTAGTGTAGAAATAGTATGGGTTGGATTACCTTTTGTGAACTTTTAATCATTGATGAGAGGCAGGTGGGAGCCATTTGATAAAGCATCGCACGGGGCTGTGAAATGATTAACGAGGCATCATCGGCGTTGCAGGAGGGCCAAAAATGGAGGGCGGGTCTGTCCATAGGCACTAAAACTAGATATAAAATAATAGTACAATGTAACCCATTAGTTATATTTTGAATTATAAGCCCCGATTGAAAACCCCTTTTTGTTGTAAAACGTTGCCCCCTTTTATTTTCAAATTATGCAAGTCTCAACCAACCATGCAGACTAGTGGGACTCACTTGTCTGCACTACACACATGCTTTCCATCTCAGATTTTCTGGTTCCAATTTCAAATCTTTTTAATATACACATACATATATATAATTTTTTTGGTCAATATTAGGATGTTGACTACTAATTAATTCCCTCATTCTGAGAGCTTTTCAAAAAGGTAAATAATTGGTCATAAAATGTGTTTAATTCTCATGGGCAAGTATCAAACCCCTAATCTCATAGTTAATGAATGGAGTGAGCAATCATCACACAATACTTCATGGTATATATATTATAATGTGATGTTATATAAAGTGTTGGGCATATAATAGTAGTAGTTCACACGATGAATGTTGCAGAGAGTCATTAAAGATTATGGTAACTCGTACAGTAGGTGGTGTGGAGATCCACTAAGGATGGACGTTTATCTAAGTTGGGTTGATGTTTGAGCAAAATGTGGGTTGTAGAGTTGATCACGTCCCCTTCTGATCTTGGAAAAATAGGTAATTATAGATTAAATAGGATGAGTGATAAACCATAAAAATAACATAATTTAATCTCATTATTGGCATATTTTTGGGTGAATTATCATATGAATTAGTGAATTTGATACTCCTAATCCTTTGAAATTACGTTTTTATACTTAGGTGAGCATAGAGAAATGAAAGGAGCGAGAACTGGGCCAAAACCAGAAGAAAAGGGTGATTTCAGTATCGCACACGGTCTGGGCACTTTAACACAGGCCTCTCTCACGCGCGCGTGTGTTAGCCCGTGTCGATTTCGAACCATGTCAATATTGCACACGGCCTGGGCATTCTTACACGGGCTGATCACACGCCTGTGTCCCTGTCGAACCCTGTAAATCATTTTCACGTGGAAAAAGCCAATTTTTAGATATTTTGAGCATTCCAAAGTCTATAAAAACACACTAGAAGAAGACCTAAAGGGAGGACACACAGAGTAGAATGCAAAAGTTTCTTCTCGGAAGCAGATCCACTTCAAGATTGAAGATCTCCAGTCGAATTTCCTTCGAAGTTTTATTGGGTTTTTCATGTCTTGTAGTTATTCTTATTTTGAAATGTTTTCCTCTATGAGTATGAACTAAACTCCCTAAATACCAAGGAAAGGCGAAATCTATGATGGATCTTATTATTTAATTTTCTGAATTACATTATAAATACTTGTTCTTGTTCTTGATTATGTGTTCTTAATTCTTGCTTTAATATTTTCAGGATGCTAATTCAAGTTTGATGTGCTTATTCAATGGAGCAAAAGTCCTTGTTTAAGAGTAGATCAAGCATAATTAAGCGGAGTTGATTGCAATCCTAGAAATAGGGCGACATAAATCTGCCGGATTAGAGTCAAATCTAATAAGGGGATCCATAGATCGAGTTAATGCGACAATAGGGGTTTTAATTAGAAACAGATTTCAATTAATCAACCTAGAGTCAGTTGTTCTTAGTCTCGAAAGAGATATTAACATAAATTAGGGATTTCTACGGATCAAGACAAGTGAATAGATCGTTTAATTCAGAGTCATAATAATAAGTGAAGTCTAGGTGGATTCTTCCTTGGGTATTGTCTTTGTCATTGGTTTATTCGATTACTTTCTTCACTCTCTGTCGCATTCACAGTTAATTAGTTTAGTTTTAGATTAAAAACAATCCATTTAATTATAGGCTAGATAATATAAAGATAGTAACTACTAGTACTTTTAGTCCTCGTGGATACGATATTCCGGACTCACGGTAACTATATTACTGTTCGATAGGTGCACTTGCCTTTGTCGTATTTTAGTTAGTTCGTGACTTCATCAAGTTTTTTGCGTTGTTGTCGGGGACTAAGATGTTAGGAAAGCTTAATTTTTATTAATTTAGTCATTTTTATTTTATTTTATTTTATTTTATTGCAATTTATTTTTATTTTTAGTTTAATTTTCTAATTCTTCTTTTATTTGTTTCTGACAGGTGTCTCTAGGTTATGACTAGAAGAAACTCATCAGGACCTTTATTGTTTGACAGCGAGATTGAGAGCACAGCTCGCAGAAATCATAAAGAAGCGATGCGAAGTCTACAGCATATAGAGGAAGAGTAAGAGGACGATACCAATCTTACCGATGAGATGGCTAAAAATTAGAACAATTCGCTACCTTCTATGGTTGCCGCGAATCCTGTGAATCAGAATCCTGCTCATCGTACTATATACGACTATGCCAAGCCTAATTTAGCTGGGGATGAATCGAGTATTATGAGACCTGCTATTGCTGCAAATAACTTTGAACTAAAGTCGAACACTATTCAGATGATCCAACAGTTTATTCAGTTCGATGGTTTACAAGATGATGATCCAAATACTCATTTGGCTAACTTTCTAGAGTACTGTGACACTTTCAAGATTAATGGAATTTCTGATGATCCAATTCGCCTTCGATTATTTCTTTTCTCATTAAGGAATAAAGCTAAACAGTAGTTGAACTTTCTACCACGAGGGTCCATCACTACATGGGAGCAAATGACCGAAAAGTTTCTGTTGAAGTACTTTTCGCCATCTAAGACGGCAAAATTGAGGAATGATATCTATTCCTTTGTACAAATGGACTTAGAGACCCTATACGATGCATGGGAGATGTATAAGGATCTATTGAGAAGGTGCCTTCAACATGGGTTACCTCTATGGCTACAGGTTCAAACCTAAATAACAAAATACCTGAGGGGGCTTATGAGTTAATTGAAGAGATGTCACTGAATAATTATCAGTGGCAAGTCATGAGAACAAAGCCGACAAAAATCGCTAGTGTTTTCAACCTCGACGCGATCACCATGTTATCAAACTAGGTAGAGCTCTTAAATAAAAAAGATTAATGGTTTATGTGTTTCTACGCATATACATCAGGTAATGTAATGCGACACAAATGGAGGAGGGATGAATACCTTAGAATATCTACCCTACAGTCCTAACATGGAGAATGAGGAATTGAATTATATGGGTAATAACTCTAAACCTCCAAATAATCCTTATAGTAACACAAATAATGCAGGATGGAGGAACCATCCAAAATTTTCATGGGTGGTCAAGGGAATCAAAGACCACAACCCCCTCTAGGTTTCCATCCACCCTACCAGCAATAGAAGAAGCCAAATCTTGAAGATATGCTAGCAAAATTTATTTCGTTGTCAGAGACTCGTTTTCAAAATACCGAGACATCATTGAAAAATCAGTAAGTATCGACTCAAGGGCTTAAAAATCAAATTGGACAGCTGGCTAAATTAGTTTCCGAATGGCCACAAGGTAGTCTACCTAGTAATGAATGCAGTTACACTAAGGAATGAAAGGTGTTGGTTGAAGCCGAAAAGAAGATATGCCACAGGAATCTAATAAGGCGAAGGGTGAGGGAGTAAATTCTGACGTGAGTGTAACACCGGTGCTTAAAGAATATAAACCACCGATCCTATATCCAACAAAGTTGAAGAAAGACCGCATGAATGCACAATTTGGTAAATTCCTTAAACTTTTTAAACAATTGTATATTAACTTACCTTTTGTTGAAGCTATTTCGCAGATGCCTACATATGCAAAATTTTTAAAAGAGCTTTTAACAAATAAAAGGAAGTTTGAAGAGCTATCAAACGTGGAACTCAACGAGGAATGTTCAGCTATTCTTCAAAATAAACTACCAACCAAATTGAAAGATCCAGGAAGTTTTACTATTCTCTGCTTAATCGGTAGTTTAAATATCGAGAAAGCATTAGTTGATTTAGGTGCCAGCATTAATTTGATGCCTTACAAAATGATCAAGTAGCTTGGTCTTGGAGAACCAAAACCCACTAGGATGAGTATTCAATTAGTTGATAGATCTGTTAAATATCCTAAGGGAATTATTAAAGATGTTTTGGTAAAAGTAGATAAATTCATATTCCCTATTAATTTTGTTGTGTTTAACATGGATGAGGATATTGAGGTACCTTTAATTCTAGGTCACACATTCTTAGCTACTGCTAGGGCTATCATTGATGTGGATGATGGTAAACTTATCCTTAGGGTAGGTGACGAAGAAATTATCTTTAAAATTTATGATGCCATCTCTAGAGAATAAGATAATTCCTGTTACTTTATTGACTCTATTGATCATTCTATTTAAGATTCTTTTCAGGAAATCATTCATAAAGATATGTTGGAACTGTGTCTTGTCCAAGGTGGGAGGCAGATGACGATACCACTAAGACAGGGAAGATTAAAATTGAGTTAAACGAGTCTTCTCTAAGACAAAAGAAGTATGAAGGCATTGAAATGAATGATGAACTAAAATAAAAACCCTCTATTGAAGAACCTCTCAAATTGGAACTGAAGTAATTACCAAATCACTTAGAGTATGCGTTCCTCAAAGATAATTCTACAGGTCCAGTAATTATTACCTCAGACTTGCAACCCAATAAGAAAGATGAGCTACTACAAGTACTAATGGAGCATAAAAGAGCCATAGCTTGGAAGATTTCTGACATTAAAGGGATCAGCCCTTAGTTTTGCACTCGCAAAATTTTAATGGAAGATGAATATAAACCGTGTGTGCAAGCTCAAAGACGACTAAATCCCAATATGAAAGAAGTTGTTAAAGCTGAGACAATTAAACTTCTAGATGTTAGAGTTATTTATCCTATTTCTGACAGTACTTGGGTGATCCCTATGCAAGTTGTTCCAAAGAAGGGAGGCATGATTATTGTAGCCAAGGAGAAGAATGAATTAATTCCAACAAGAACAGTCACAGATTGGAGAGTTTGCATTGACTATAGGAAATTAAACGATGCCACGAGAAAATATCACTTCCCCTTACCATTCATTGATCAAATGCTGGAAATATTATTTGGGCATATGTATTATTGCTTCCTAGATGGACTCTCTGGTTATTTCCAAATTCAGATAGCTCTTGAGGATCAAGAGAAGACAACATTTACATGTCTATATGGTACATTTGCTTATCACAGAATGCCTTTTGGATTATGTAATGCTCCTGTTACTTTTCAGCGCTGCATGTTAGCCATCTTTGATGAACTTGTGGAAGATATTGTGGAGGTATTTATGGATGACTTCTCGGTATTTGGTAATTCATTCCACCTTTGCCTTCAAAATTTAAAACAAGTTCTAATGAGATGTAAGGAGACGAACATTGTACTTTGTAACATCCTGGTTTAGGGCCTAGTCGGAATAGTGGTGTGAGACCACAAATTCGAGGTTTATGTATGAGTTTTTGAGGTTTATGCTATGTATGCATGCTTGTGTGGAAGTTTCATGAATCAATTTTGTAAAACTACGATTGAATTTTCCAAAAAGGACTAAATTGCAAAAGTTACAAAATGTGAGATTCTAGAAGCTATTTGTGTGAAATGGCTTTAGAATATATATTAGAGGTCCTTAAATAGTAATTTTCTCAATTTTTAATTTTTGGACAAAATTGGGCATGAATAAGTTAAAATAGAAAGGTTATCAAAAATGACATTTTGGTCATTTAAAAATTAAATGATTAAAAATGAGGAAAAGATGACAAAATTCATTCATCTTCTTCTCCAAGGCTGCCGAAAATTGAGAGAGCCATTGTTAGGGTTCTTCAAATTTTTCAAGCTTGCTAGTAAGTGCATCCAAGCCCCGCTTTTGATATTCTTTGTATTTTTTAAGTCCTTGTAGCATGAGTAAGCTATTTTTAGCTATTGGATAAGCTACGATGGATGTTAAAAAATGTACTCATGTATGACATGCATGTATTTTGATGTTTTATGAAAGAATGTGAAAGCTTGATGTAGTAGAAACATCTTTTGCTAAGTGATTTTCCATGAAAATGCATGTAGGGACTAGTTTGTAAAAGTTTTAAGTTTAGTCATACATGTGTGATTTAGTGAGATTTGATGAATGCTATAGTTGAGTAAGTGATTCAGTTAAGCATGAAAGGTTATAAAGTTGAATAAATATCACTTTACGAGCCTTGGGGAAAAAGTGTAAATATGAGAAAGATTAGGGGCAAAATGGGGATTTTGCTAAAGTATGAGATAAGTGTCAATTTAGTCAATGTGTATATTGATGAGTTGAATTATCATTATAGATCAAGAAAAACGAAGCCTGGATCGAAACCGAGGCAAGAGCAAGGTGGTGGGCTAAATTTCACGTATCTATACTTTTGAGTATCGAGGTAAGTCTATGCATAAACAATGCATTCATACTTACAATTTCTTTATACTAGCTAGTGTATAGCATGATTAAGAATGGTTGAGAACCTATGTGGTTCAAGTAGAATGAATGTGGTAGACATTATGAATGAATGAGTAATTAGTTATGTGTATGAGTAGTGATAATGCTAAATGGTGGGCTAAGTGTGATACCATCTTAATGCTTAACGACGATGAGCTAGGCTGTGTGCGATGCTATTGTTAAGTATATTTGTCTAGTGGGCTAAGTGCCAGACCACTATGATTACCTTTGTGGTAGGCTAAGTGCAACACTACCTTATTAATTAATTGTGGTGGGCTAAGTGCGAAACCACCTAGGCATTAGCTGTGTGAATTAGCTGTGTGGTTGCATTATTGATTAAGGTAGCTGGGTGGATGAGATAAGTTGCGTGGACTAGCTGTGTAGATTAGCTGTGTGGTTGTATTATTGAGTAAGGTAGCTATGTGGATGTATTATCAAGAATTAACGACATGTTGTATATTGTGTAAATGTGATATTGAATGCACGGGTGCATTTCAGTGATTATGAGTATGCGACTCATGATGTGTTGGAAATGTGGTAAGGGATAGAAAGAGTAAGCATAGTTGTACATTATATGTTAGTATAATGCTAATTGTTGTTTAGCTTATACTAGGATGCTTAATTGTTTATGTGTAAACTTACTAAGCTCAAAGCTTACTCCTTTTCTTTTCCCTTGTTCTATAGAGAAAAAGTGTTGTATCAAGATACGAGGATCAATTGGAAGATCGCCTACACTATCAACACACTCTGGTTCATGAGACTCAATGTTTTGTATATGACATGTATAGGGGCTAGACAAGTTAGTGAATTTTGTTGTAAATGGTTAAGAGGTGTTGGTCTTTAGATGATGATACATTTAGTATAATGCCATAGTTGTTGGATATTCTATATTATATGAAAAGACGTAGTTATCTATGTGAGATGGTGTTTTTAATTGGATTGATTATGGATGTGTTGAATCAATGCATGTTGTGTATGTTATAAGGGTGAGAAGAACTTAGCAAATAGCTTTGTTCTTGTCCATGTGGATAGACACACGGGCATGTGTCTAGACCATGTGTGACACACGGTCAGCCCACGGGCGTGTGACTAGGCTTTGAGGCCGTGTGTATATCCTCAGAATTCACCACGGTTGAGGAGCATGGGCGTGTGGGTCTATGCACAGGCGTGTCTTTTTTTGCACGGGCATGTTAGCCCTGTACAAAAGAGAAAAATTTTTAAGGTTCGAAAAAGTTCCGGAATAGTCTCGAGAGCACTTGTGTGTATATGAGTGAGGCCTCGTAAGTTGAGAATGAGGTTGTTGAGGTAACTTATGAGAGTAGTCACGATAAGCCTAAGTGGTGATCAAGTAGTTTGATTTCGTTAAAGCCTCAGGCCCGGTTCTGGCGTAGAACCAGGATAAGGGGTGTTACATGCTTAATTGGGAAAAGTGTCACATCATAGTTCGAGAATGGATTGTGTTAGGTCACAAAATTTCTGGTAAAGGCATTGAGGTTGATAAAGCAAAAATTAATACTATAGAAAAATTACCTCCGCCTAGTTCAGTTTAGGCTATTAGAAGCTTTTTAGGACATTCTAGGTTTTATAGAAGATTTATTAAAGATTTTTCTAAAATAGCTAAGCCTTTAACAAAACTACTAGAAAAAGACGTGCCTTTCAATTTTGATCAGGAATGTTTAAAAGTATTTAATACACTCAAAGATAAATTAATCAATGCTCCACTTATAATTGCACCTGATTGGAATTTGCCCTTTGAACTAAAATGTGACGCGAGTGATTTTGCAGTAGGTGCAATTTTTGGGTAGTGAATAGACAAGCATTTTCAACCGATTTATTATGCTAGCAAGACATTGACGATCGCACAAGAAAACCACACTACCACGGAAAAAGAACTACTAGCTGTGGTTTTTGCATTCAATAAATTTAGACCATATTTGATATTATCTAAAGTTTTCGATTACACTGACCATTCAGCTCTTCGTTATCTTCTAACTAAGTCTGATGCAAAACCTCGACTCATAAGATTGATTCTACTTTTGCAAGAATTTAATTTGGAAATTCAGGATAAGAAAAGGGCTGAAAATCTTACGGCAGGCAAACTTTTTAGGCTTGAGAATCCACATATCAAAGAGTTCGATGAGAGTGAGATAAATGACTCGTTTCTTGAGGAACAACTCTTGGCTATATTTGACTCTAAAGTACCTTGGTTTACGGATATTGCGAATTACTTAGCTGCTAACATCCTACCAAAAGGATTGACACATCATCAAAAGAAGCGATTCTTTGCCAATGTGAAAAATTATTTTTGGGAGGATCCTTTTCTTTTTCGCATATGTACAGATCAAGTAATTCGAAGATGTGTTACAAAGTCAGAGGCAAGCAAAATATTAGAGCATTGCCATTCAGGACCAATAAGAGGACATTACAGTGGGACTAAGACAGCACATAAAACGCTAAAATCAGGTTTTTATTGGCCCACACTATTCTAGGATGCTAACAGGTATGTTACTTCTTGTGATAGATGCCGGAGAACAGGTAATATCTCTAAACGCGATGAAATGCCTCAAACATATATGCTATCATGTGAAATATTTGATGTATGGGGCGTTGATTTTATGGGTCCATTCCCTAGCTCATTTGGGAATAAATACATCTTAGTAGTGGTTGATTATATGTCAAAATGGGTGGAAGCTCAAGTTTTACCTACTAATGATGCTAGAGTGGTAGTGAGATTTCTTAAGAAGATTTTCTCTCAATTGAAACACCTAGAGTGATTATTAGTGATAGGGGTACTCATTTTCGTAATGCTCAATTTGATAAAGTCCTAAAAAAATATGGAGTGTACCATAGAACAGCTACCCCTTATCACCCTCAAACTAGTGGACAAGTTGACTGGCAAACCGAGAGCTTAAGCATATCCTAGAGAAAATCGTAGAATCAAATAGGAAAGATTGGGCAATAAAAGAAAACGACGCTTTATGGGCCTATAGAACTGCTTTTAAAACTCCCATAGGAATATATCTGTACAAACTTGTTTACGGGAAAAGCTGTCATTTACCATTCGAATTAGAGCACAAAGCATTTTGAGCTATAAAATTCCTAAACTATGATCCTAAACTTGAAGGTGAGAAAAGATTGATACAGTTGAACGAGCTAGATAAGTGGCGAGCAAATGCTTATGAGAATTCACAATTATACAAAGAAACAAAAAAGTGACGCTATGATGCTCGTTTAAAGTAACCTAAGCAATTTGCAGCCGGAGATCTTGTTTTTCTATACAATTTAAAGCTCAAATTATTCTCTGGAAAGCTAAAATCAAGATGGTCAGGTCTATTTGTAGTCTAAACCGTCTTTCCCTACGGCACAATAGAGGTAATTCACCTGACTTATGGCACATTGAAGGTAAATGGTCAACGACTTAAACTTTATAATTGTGAGCATTTTAGAGATAATAGAGAGGAGCTTCAGCTCCGTGAAACTTCGTAAGTAATCAGCATAATGTAAGTCTAGCTTAAGACTTTAAACAAGCGCTTTTTGGGAGGCAACTTGAGTACTAACACTACTAATTAGTTTATTTTTATTTATTCTTCGTGTTTAAAATGTAAGTTTTTTAACTTACACGGCTTGGACACACGGGCGTGTCCCTGGCCATGTAGACCCCACGACTTAGACATCCGGGTGTGTCTTCGGCCGTGTAAACTCTCATGACTTAGTTTTAAAATTTTAAGAAAATCGATAGTGACCCACACAGCCTGGAAACAAAGGCGTGCCCTTGGCCGTGTGCAAACATGACTTAAATTTTTCCCAAAAATAATAAAGACACTGCCTACGATTAATCTCCACGGCCATGTTGGACACATAGGCGTGTCTTAGGCCGTGTAAACCCTGGAGCTAAATTGTCCAAGTTTAAAACAAGTCAGGAAGGAACACGGGAAAGGCACACGGCTGTGTACAAGACACGGCCGAAGCCCAAGGGCGTGGAGGAAGTCACACGGTTATGGGAGAAGCGAAAGAAGATCACGTACGGCCATGCGACGTGGCCATATAGAGAATATGGCCTAGACACACGAGAGCGTCTGAAGCCGTGTGAAGGACTAAAACTTTCAATTTCGCGATGAACACGGGCTGAACAGGATGCCGCACGGTCGTGTGACACAACCGTGTGGACCAACAGGTATTATACACTACCGTGCTTCTTTTTTACCCCAAACACTATTCTTTTCTTTAACTTTTTATCTCCTTCCTCATTTTTTTCACCCTAGCCACCGTAGTTTTTTTCCATCCTAACACCGACAGTCGTTCACCCTCCATTTGCAGGTCTGACCATCCCTTCTCCCTCCCCTTTCTTTTTTCCTCATCCCGTGCCATAAACCCCCATTTCTCTCCGCCGACAACCCTAACTCCTCGCCAAATCCCCAAGCCCCGTTCTCTTGTTCCCTTCTCCCTCAATCGCCACAACACCCAACTCCTCTTCTCCATCTTTCCCCTTCCCTTCAACCGTCGGACCAACTTCACCCCAACCAAAACCCACGCACAACTCCTCTCAATTACCAGCATCCACACACATCACTATAGCCGTACGCCCACAACCCAACCTTCAGTCACACCCCACATAACCGATCACTGCCCTAACCGTCGTTTTACCCTTATTTTATTTTATTTACTTTCTGTCCATTAGTACTGCCATTTTGTTTATAATAATTGATATTGTTATATTATTAGTTTAATATTTTAATCTTATTGTGTCTTGCTTTATTAGGTGTATGATGTCTTCTTTGTCCTTCATATTAGGTCTAGTTAGTTCTTTAGGTATGTTGCTTTTTTAATTTTCTGATTACTTTAGTTAGGTGACTTGGTATTATTCTTAATTATTATTATTATTATTATCATGTCATGATTGGTTCTTATTATTCTATCACATTGTTTCCTGCTAGTACTACTATATGAATTATGCATGCTTGGATATTTGTATATTTTACGTATCGAGACTATTTACAGCCTACTTTCTTCAAACTTAGCTTGCATATTGGACTATGTTCCTTTTCTTAATCAATTCTTTTCTTTTTTAGGAACATCATGATAAACACTTGTGGGAAGTTTAAGGACATAGTCCCCGCTTCGAAAAGGCGGAAGGCTTTTGGAGCGACCTCCTCGAGCGCATCTACTGAGGTTCGCCATCCTTATCTGCGATTTTCAGTGGGATCTCAGGATGATTTATTTCAGCTTCTAAGCCCACGATCGCTCGGCGTGGGCGATGCATGCATAGATTAATGCTGGAGGCAGTCTCACATTGTCGACCTCGTTCGGACCCTTATGACTACAGCTCCATACGACCGTTTCTTTGCTATCGTAGAGCCCACATATATGGAGCTCACTTTGGAATTTTTCTCGACGGTCCATCTACAATCAGTCATGTCTATGCATGATGAGCCAGGTATCGTTACATTCTGACTTGGTGGCCTAGTACGCCAAATGAGTCTTCCAGAGTTTGGAGTTGCCTTGGAACTTTATACAGAGGATTTTATGGGTACCAAAAACTTCCCTCACCTTCACCACCACATTCATTACCCACCTTCTTCCTAATGGGCAGATCTTCTAGCAAGTACGGGCCCCTATGATTTGAGTCGCTCGAAGGCGACATCTCTCTCTCCGGCTTTATAATACCTTCACGCACTATTAGCTGATACCTTGACAGGTCGGCGAGAGAGCACTGGTGTCGTTAATTCTCATGACATTTATTTCTTATGGAGTATGACGCAAAGGCATGTATTTGACTTGGCATACTTCATTGCCATCGCCTTTCGCCATCAGACCAAACGCCACAGGAAGGGCCCTATCTGCTTAGGTCCTTATGTGACTCGTATCGCTCGACACTTCGGTCTTTTAGACACATCGGCACAGTCCTCGTCACTCACATTAGTCGGCCGGATATCCCCACAAGGACTCTCAGCCATGATCCACATGAGGATGATAGAGGGACGTCGTGGAGTGGATCCTCCTCAGTACCGATTGTCTAATTCTGATGCTCAGGATGAACCCGATGACATCACTGATGATGTTCCTCCCTCTCACGAGGTCCAACCTCATCCTCCACCTCCGAGTCACCCACCTCCTCCTTTTGTTGCTACCTTAGTAGACCTCACCGAGCAGTTCACTAGCTTTCGTCAGTACTGCGATCAGAGGTTTGACAGTATTGACGCGACCATATTTGCCACCATCTTCATATTTCTCCTTCGGCGTCGACGACTCATGATGCGTCTGAAGATGAGGACCTTTGAGTCCACCTCTTTTATTTTTATTTTTAGTTTATTTATCTTTTATGTTTCTTATCATCTTTTCAAGACTTGTCTTTTATATTTTGAATTCTATTTTATTTTTTATGGTTGTTCCTAATCGAGTAATCCTTTAATTTTCTTCCACAGTTGTGTTTATTTTCTTAATAGTTGCTCAGACTCCTGCACCTCATTTAGTTTTATCTACAATTTCGCTCTTCACTATTCTGGGGATTTCATCCAAAATTCAGGCAGTTTCAGTTCTCTCCCTCTCTTATGACTTTCTGATTATATTGTTATTATCTATTTTTGTCCATTGAGGACAATGTCCATCTTAAGTGTGGGGAGGTTATTTATATAATCATCAGAAAAACCCTGAATTTTGTCTTGTACCAAGTAATCTTTCTCACATTACTATTAGAATGAATTTTTATCGATTTATGATTTTTGTTTATGTGTTTTGGATTAAATTCATAGGTATTTGTGCATTGATTGTTTGAACTTTAAGACATGAGAGGATCAAGCATGATGAGTTCAGAATTAAAATTGCTAGGTTTTTTTTTTTTTCCTAAATTGAGGTATTACCTTTAAGTTTCAAATTTACAGGATTGACATAAAAAACCTATAAATTTTTGTGAGTTTTTTGAGCCTTTAGAGTATATACTTTTCTTGCTCACTTTTATTTTTGGTTATGAGTGTGTCAATCTTGATTTGTAATTTTAGAACTTGTTTCGATTATGTATATTGAGACCACGCATTTGATTTGATATACTGAAATGATAAAGGCACTTAGGTTCTAACCCATTTATTCCATAAAAATCCCACCTTTATAATTAACCCTTAGTGAACCCATTTGAGCCTAAAATACCGTTCTTGATTTACCCTTAATATTAACTCATAGCCCATTTTTGTGGAAAATTTTTCCCATTTTATTTGACTCCATTTTTGTCGAGATTTGAACTGGTTAGTTGCCTAACTATGTTCTTACATTTCAGTTGTTAAAGTATCTATAATTTGCTCTTGTTACATGAAAAAAAAAATACTCATTTATCAGTTCTATGATTTTTGAGCTCAAACAGTTTAATTTCATACTTTGAGGAAAAAGCTCAGTTTATTCTCATTAATTTTTCAATTGATGTAATTATTTAGTAGTAGTACCATTCTAGTTTGGTAAACTATCAATTTAATCTTGATTCTAACCTTCTCTTTCAGCCTTTATCCACACCCCTAGCCTAAGCCCCATTACAACCCTTTAAAGACCTTTTGATTTGTGTATCATCTTAATTTATAGTGGTGGAGATTTGATTTTCATGCAAGCCTATGGTAATAACGTTTCATGTTTGACTATTGAGTGCTTATTTCTTGACCTTAAACATTTCGAATGATTTGAGTGAATCTTTAGTAAGGATATCAACTCTTGTTGATTTTGAATTAAAGGTAATTACGTAGATGAAGGAAGATACCTGCGTTTTTAGGATAAAATATTTGACTTGGATTTTTTGAAACTTTATTGTTCTTTTAGTTGAATTTTTAATGTATGACTATTTGTGAATTATTTCGAAGCATTATTGATGAGAATTATAAGTTTTGAAGCATAAACATAATTTTAATTGTGAGTTGAGGATTTTGCTTGAGGACAAACAAATGCTTAAGTGTGGGGATATTTGATAAACTATAAAAATAACATAATTAAATCCCATTCTTGATATATTTTTGGGTAAATTATCATAAGAATTAGTGAATTTGATGCTCTTAATCCTTTGAAATTACGTTTTTATACTTTGGTGAGCATAAGGAAGTGAAAGGAGCGAGAACTGGGCCAAAACCAGAAGAAAATGGCTGATTTCAGTATCGCACACGATTTGGGCACTTTAACACGGGCCTCTCACATGCCCGTGTGCCAGCCCGTGTCGATTTTAAACCATGTCAGTATTGCACACGGCCTAGGCATTCTTACACGAGCTGATGACACGCCTGTGTCCCTATTGAACCCTATTTCATTTTCACATAGAAAAAGCTAATTTTTAGGTATTTTGAGCATTCCAAAGTCTATAAAAACACACTAGAAGAAGACCTAAAGGGAGGACACATAGAGTAGGATGCAAAAATTTCTCGAAGAACACCGTTGGAATCATCTCGGAAGCAGATCCACTTTAAGATTGAAGATCTCTAGTCGAATTTCCTTTGAAGTTTTATTGGGTTTTTCATGTCTTGTTGTTATTCTCATTTTGAGATGTTTTCCTCTATGAGTATGAACTAAACTCCCTAAATACCTAGGGAAGACGAAACCTATGACGAATCTTATTATTTAATTTTCTGGATTACATGATAAATACTTGTTCTTGTTCTTGATTATGTGTTCTTAATTCTTGCTTTAATATTTTCAGGATGTTAATTCAAGTTTGATGTGCTTATTCGGTGGAGCAAAAGTCCATGTTTAAGAGTAGATCTAGCATAATTGAATGGAGTTAATTGCAATCCTAGAAATAGGACGACATTAATCTGTCGGATTAGAGTCAAATCTAATAAGGGAATCCACAGATCGAGTTAATGCGACAATAGGGGTTTTAATTAGAAAGAGATTTCAATTAATCAACCTAGAGTCAGTTGTTCTTAGTCTCTAAAGAGATATTAACATAAATTAGGGATTTTTACGGATCAAGACAAGTGAATAGATCGTTTAATTCAGAGTCATAATAATAAGTGAAGTCTAGGTGGATTCTTCCTTGGGTATTGTCTTTGTTATTGGTTTATTCGATTACTTTCTTCACTCTCTGTCGCGTTCACAGTTAATTAGTTTAGTTTTAGATTAAAAACAATCCATTTAATTATAGGCTAGATAATAAAAAGATAGTAACTACTAGTACTTTTAGTCCTCGTGGATACAATATTCCGGACTCACCATAACTATCCTACTGTTCGATAGGTGCGCTTGCCTTTGTCGTATTTTAGTTTGTTCGTGACGTCATCAATGAGTCCCTCATTGCAGAATTATCTCTTTGGTAGAACCCATTTTAGACTTAAGTTAGACTTAAATTTGAGATTAATTCTTTTTGGGTTCGAAGTAGAGCTGACTGTGGAATGGACTGAGGCACTATTCAAAAAAAAGTTTCATGCTCAGGATTGTTTTTGGGTCAACTCGGCACACCCAAAAAGCCCATTAAATTTAATTTAAACTTAAAATTATTATTTTTATCTAAACTGAATTCGGTCCAACCCAAAAAAAATCTTGTCCAAATCTAATTTAAATCGAGCTGTACAGACTACCCGATCTTTAAACATGTTTAGTCAAAAAGGTCACTTTAGTAATACCTTCCCACTAAATATGCAACTTGAAATTCAAACTAAAAAAAGCCTATAGCACTATAGGCAATGGGTCATTGACGCCCTAATGAAATTGAAAACTAAGGATGGAGGGAGGAGTTTAAGAAGTGGGGAAAAGATTCAATGGTGGTAGTAAAGGAAGTTGTAAATGTAGTATCCAAAGAAGGTCCTTGCATCTTCCCCATGCTTCTTTTCTTTCAATAATTATTGTCACCTAATCCTTACTATTATGGAAAAAATATGATTAAAACTGAGTTAATTATATAATTGATTAAATCGTGCGTGTTCATATATAATATTAACAACTTAATCCACCATTTGTTCATATACCATACAACAAGGATTATGTTTTTATGATTATATAGTAATAACTTATTACATGTATGTTTCATGAGACATTGATTACAATTTGAAAACTTTATCTACCATAGAAAAATGACAACACATTGGTCAAAAGTTCGTATCAAATTTATGATTCAAAAAAAAATGCATCTGGCATTGGTCATCCATATTTATTTTTACTTAATTGTACAGGGAAAAAGAGAGCAGCATTAAAATATTTCATTCAATTTTTACGTGCATGTATTCGTTGTTCAAAAAGTCCATTCAAATTTTTATCCCATTCAAATCACCAATAAAATCTTATTACTATTGCTAAAAATAAAAATTTTGGGGTTTGGGTATTGAAGTTCGAGTTTTATAACGCATAATTATATATGCGTGAGTATTTAGTCGATTTAAATTACCGATAAAACCTTAATATTATTTGGTTCTTGGCAGTTCTTCATGTGCTATATACTGCTTTAAATTTTGATTCAATATTAGAATTGATCTGACATATATTTATACTATTTAAAAAGTCAAATTTGAATTTATTTTTCTAAAATAAATAGAATTGGAGTTAGTTTTATAAAGAATGGGATCAAAACATGGAATAGCAAATATGTAGGACAGGTTCGGCCCAATTTTGGCCCAAAATAGCCTTATGTTAATTTTATTTTTTATTTTTAACATGCAAAAAGATATCATTAAAAATTTTAAATATTTAATTGTATAAATAAATGGCATTAAAATAAATAGTAAGCTTGCAAGTCGGTTTCTTAGGACAAACAATTAGCAATGGTTGTTTCTTGTCGTACAAGTTAGGTTACTGAGTAAACTATAAAAACCCAATCAAGCTCAGTGTTGAACTAACAATATGTCTCTCTTGGGTTGATCTTCTCTGTCTTTTTCTTTTTTCTCGATCGCCATGGAAGACGTCGCAATGCCGATCACAACCGAGGCGAAGAAAGCGAGAAGCAGCCGAGGTCGTCAACGGATCGAAATCAAGAAACTGGAAGTGGAAAGCAAACGTCAAGTAACTTTCTCTAAACGAAGACAAGGGCTGTTCAAGAAAGCTAAAGAGCTTTCGACGTTGTGCGGGGCCGACGTTGGTGTCCTCACGATATCGAAATCCGGAAGAGTATACACCACCGATGATGTTGACATAGTCCTCGATCGACGTTTAGCTGAGTCCTCATCCAGTCACGGCAATGATTCGGTGCGAAGGCAGAACGAAGTTGTGGAGCGACGTACTAATGCGGGGTTTGGGTTGGACGAGTTAATCGAGAACTTAGCGGTGGAGAAGCTGGTGAAGTATGTGGCGGCGCTTAAAGAGTTGAGAGAGAAAGCAGCTTTTAGATTGGAGGAGCTTAGCATCCAAGATTCTTCTTGTTTATGGCCATTCGTTGCTGATCGAGAAGTGAATAAGGATGAATTCATGGCTGAAGTAAAAGATTATAATTAGGGTTTTTAATTCTAGAATTGAATAATACAATTGCAATATATATACAAGGATTAAATTGCAAAGTATGGTATTCGTATTATGAAACAAATTTATGAGAATTAAGTTAGTCCCTTTAAATTATCAAAAATTAATTATTATATTTAATAGGGATAAATCTCAGAACTATACATAAACTATGGTTTAATGTATAATTTTATACATGAATTTTGATTTTGCACAATTTTGTACACAAAATTTTAATTTGATCAAATTCTCATAAATTATTAACACAATTATTGATATAGCATCATTTTATGTTTATACATTGCATACACATATAATTATATTTATCCCATATAAAAATAAATTGACTATTTATTTCTTTAAATGTGTATGATTGAATCAAAATTAAAGTTTCATGTATGCATTTGAAACACAATCAAAGTTACATGTATAATTACATCAAATCAAAGTTCATATATAATTTTGAGATGGCTTAATGACAAATTTGGTCACTAACGTTTGCATGTTTTGTCAAAATGACCCTAATTGTATTTTTGAGCCTTTTTTGGCCATCAAACTTTATTCTTTTTTTCAATCTTTTTTTTAATAGATTTAATGAATAAATTCAATGTTTCAAATTTTCTTTTCTTTCAAAAGGTTTCAATCTTTCATACGTTTGTTTATTGAGATGTTTTTCTACTGATTTAATTTTTTTAGATAATTACGTTTATTTACTTTAAATTAAGAGTAATTTTTTTAATATAATGTATTATTTATTTTATTATTTTCCACATGTAATTATCTTATTAGGTTATCTAAGTAATAAATTATATATCATTAAAAATATTTCACATATGAAATTTTACATCCTCCCTGCTAACTTTCTTAACCGTATTTTCATTAAATCTATTTGAAAAAATAGATTGAAAAAAAAAAGAATAAAAGTTAATAACCAGTAATCAAATTTATCATTAAACCTTTCGAGATTTATCCCTATTTTATGAAAACTGATTAAGTAATATACATGAACTTATAATGCTAATTTTTGATGGAACTGTTATTATTATTTTAGTTAGATTCTTACATATAAATTGCTATTTAACCATAAAATTTAACAATTTATCTAATTAACTAATTTAACAAATTAAACTGTATGAGTGACTTCTTAATATTCGTAAATAGAAAAATAAAATTCAAAATTCTTAATAAAAATTTTCATTAAGTAGGAGGTTTTGGTATTACGTACCACATCATTAATTTGTGGCATGTTGAGATAAATTTGGATAAAAATATTAGGAATTAAATTATATTTTATCATATTTATTTGAAAATGGATAAACTAATCTTTATATGTTAGATCAAAGAGCAAATTAGTTATTCTACTAAAAATTATATTCAATTTTACTGTTAAAAAATAGTCATTGTATGTCAACATAAGATACATGTGGCATGTTATGTGTAACTATTTAGTTATTTCGTCAGTCACATCAGTTTTTAATAATAAAAATTGATGAAATTTTTAACAGAAGGAATCAATTTACTTTTTAATGTGATGTACAAGAATTAATAAATTATTTTTTAAAATAAAAGAGTAAAATAAAAAAATTTATTTTCTATGTAAAAGTAGGTAGAGGTTTTGAAATGGCATCTGGAGGAGACGGTGGAAGCTACTATTGACAAACAAAATGAAAGTGATATATCTCTCTTTCAAACCCACAGAGGAAAATTCCAACATACTGCCCTTTTCCTTTAGCTGGCATTGGATATCTCTATATCTCTCTCTCAAAACACACAAAAATCCACCAAACATCGTCAGCATTTCATGCTTATGATTTTTTTTTTATTCTTTTATTATATATATCTACTTTTTTCTTTATCGTTTGATATCTTATTTACTAGAGTTAGTGAACTAAATTTTTATTAAAACAAAATATATGTAACAAAATAGGAGGATCCACGAGAACGAAGGTTGAGAATAAAGTGTTTTAATTTTACTGCATCAATTTTATTAGATGTTAATTAGAATAATGTATTTTAAACCTATAAATAAACACAGTCTATATTCATTGTAATTATTCAAATTCAACATAGTGAATTTTCTTCCTCTTTGCCCGTGATTTTTTTCTCGAAAGAGTTTCCATGTAAAATATATGTGTTCTATTTTGACATTTATAATTACATTAAATTAAGATTAAATTTAGATTTCGACCCGAATAAGTTATCAAAATGAAAGATAAAATTTCTTTAAGATTAACTTTTTTTCATTCAAAATACTTGAACTCAAGACGTGATTTAAAAGGTAAAATTCTTTTATCACTTAACAAGTGTTACGTTTGATATTTATATTTCCACATACATTTTTCTGATAACTTATATTAACACGTAATTAAATACTTTTTTTTAGAAAAAAATTATGTATTCATATTAGACAAATATTTTCATTCGCACAATTACTTCAAAACTAGATAATGGAATTGTGAACAAAATAAATGATAGTGATTGGCAATAATAAAAAGTGATATATAATAGAATTTTAAAGGAAAAAAGGTAAATTATATCCAAAGTCACTTAATTATTAATAAATTTATGTTTTAGTCATTCAACTTTAAAAATTTATAAATTGGTCACTAAACTATTTGAAATTTCCATTTAAGTTACTGGAATGTTAAAATTATTGTTGTATGGCCTTCTTTGTTCGCACTGCCTTAATCAATTGAAAACTCTATTTCCCCTCATCTTCTACAACACTGACCATCAAATTGAAGTCCAAAAAATTTTCTTCTCTAATCTCCAACACTGATTGTTAAATTAACTTGGATCTAATGTATGTTCTACTCATCGATATATACTGATCTACCATACTGGTTGTCGAACTGTCACTTGGAACGTGCTAGCCGGTCTAACTTGAATAAAATTTTTTGAATAATTAAGTGACCATTTTGTAACTTTTGAAGTTCTATGATCAAAACGTAAATTTATTAATAATTTAGTGACCTTGAATGTAATTTATCCCCTTAGAATATTTTTGTCAAATACCTTTTTATCCACTATTGTCCAATTTCTCATCTCAAAAAAATTAAGAAATAAAAAATAAATATAAATTTCTTCTCTTTAATTTATAGGTACGAAATCTCCCAAGGCATGCTAACAAAAATCCATTGCATGACACCTTTTAATTTACTCGAAAATCTAATTGTAGTTACCAATTTATGGTATATATGAACTTAAAAGAATTATGATTCTATGAAACAATTGCCCAGTGCTTTTGGCTTTCATGAGGTGATGATTGGTTTCTCCGGCGAAGATCCTCTAGGAGGAGATGGACCTCTCGCCGGCCGGAGGCGGCGGCACTACAATGCCCATAATGACCCCCTTTAGCAATCATTTGTTTAGTAGACTGTTCCAGTTCCCTCATTTCATCCATCACAATTTGCTTTTCCCTACACTTTATGCTGCAAAAGCCTTGATCACCCCTACATTTACGAAATTTTATATCAGAAATTAGCTTACAAAATCCCAAACTTTGCTCAATGAAACACCCAGAACTTAACCATATATGAATTTATATTTTTTACCTGTACATGTAAACTTCTTTATCTAGGCTCAAGTTCTTGCGGCATAAATGACATGCTTTGAGAAAGCAGGAATCATCGGCCGGCGACCGGAGACGGTGATGGTTTCGAGAGCCGGGAAGGCTGATTTTGAATGCGGGTTTAACGACCACGACATTAGATTTGACCAGTGAAGTCTGGGTGAGGATTCTAAGCCCAATAACAACTGATGAGCAGGAGTTGATCTTGTTGCTAAGGTTTGCTGTATCTTGAAGCATTGGGTTGCTCTTTTCTTCCACCTTGAAAGGACTACTGTTAAGTTTCACAGCCATTGTTGTTTATTTGAACAATATAAGCAGAGAGAGGAAGAAGATGATGAAGAGGCAATTTTGTGGGAATTTGAGAGATTTTCAGAAGGTGAAGCAGTGATGACTATTTAAAGGCACTTTTTTTAAATATATATATCTTTTACTGTATGAGGGATATTTCTTTAGAAACATATATTATTTGATATTTACATAAAAATTGTAAAAATTAATATTTCATCAAATGTTTTGTCCTAATAGCACTATGATATTAAAAAAATAAAGAAATAATTATGTTCACTTATTTATAATTTGGTAAATTACTCTTATATCCTTATTTTTAATTTTTTTCTTTATAATAATTTACATATTAAATATAAAGTTATAAAATAAATTAATTTTTATTTGGATTAACTTGTTATAATATTAAAATTAATGAATATTAAATTAATAGTCCTTTATTTCTTTTTGGAAAGTATATATGGCCCACCACGAAGAAGACCTTTTGGACTTTTACCTGTTTGTTTATTTTGAACCATTCACTTTGCCAAACATGGGAAACGTGCTCAAATAAATAATGTATTCCTTTATCTTTAATTATTATTTTATTTTATTTTAGTAATTAATTTTTTTAGCATGTGATCATACTTAAATAGCAATTCATCACTTCCAAGCTTTTCAGCAGGGGAAAATTATTATTTTTAAAAAATAATAATATACGTAAATTGAGTAATCGGTCGTTTCTTAACCACACGAAGAAAGAAGTTTAGGTAGCTCTCTTTATTTCAACAATATTGAATAAAATATATTTAGCTTTTAATATTTAATTTTTAGTTGAATTATTTTGAGGGAGGAGAGTGTAGAGATATAAGTAGAAGGAGAAATGAGGAAGAGAATGCAGAAGATTGTGTGTTGGTTTCTATCAAGGTGAGACGTGTTTATATATAAATCGACTTAAAGGGATACGTGATTATTCTTAATAGCTTGGTTGATCCCTTCAAAGGTCCTAATTAGGTTGGTGATGTGATCGTGTTCAAGAAGTAGTGCATGTAAGTGACAAGTGATTATTGTTTCATTGGTGTAATTAGCTTGTTAGAGATCCTAATTTCTGATTGAACACTGGCTTTAGCAAAGGCAGAGTTGAAGACATCAGGCTCTGGCTGATGTAGCTTGGTGGCAAAGGTATCATATGAAACAAGCTTAATTGTTACATTTTAATGACAATAACATAGCAGCTTACATGACAATTCACATGTATTTCATTCCTAACCTGGATAATCTTTTAAGAAATTTTATGAACTTTATTTTTTCTTATTTTTTAATAATTGTTAAGAAGCACATGTGGATTGCTGATGTGTGAAAATTCATTACTCAAGTGTACATATTTAATCAAGTAATAAACTGATAAGAAGATATTGTTCCCATAATGACCAAATTCTAAGCCGCTAAGTACAAACTATTCATTTTTTATCTTATCCAGATCAATAAAATAAATTCTAATTACTATTAAAATTAAACTAAGCTAACTATGAAAATTCAATTAAACTAAAATAATTAAAATCTATAAGTTTCTCAATCAATTTTAAAATCTTAGAACTCTAACTTCACCTATTTCAGTTAAGCAATTATCTCCTGTTCAATTTTCATTATATATAGTTACTAGACCCTTCCAATATTTAGCTAAGTTAATCTCCCTTCCCCACTAGCTATATCCCCATTTTAGACAAGTTGGACAAAGTCACTACAATCAAACCTATTAGGTTGATTAGGGTATCAAGTATATTCCTATCCTAATCACAAATTAACTCGTTAGTCGACACTACTAAAGTTAATCCTAATCTATTCAGCTGAGACCTAAATCTTAATTTTCTCTTACAAGACATATCAAGATTATTGAATTAATGCAACTTGGTGATCAAGAAAGTAGATTAAATAAGCACGTGACTAAATATATAATTAACACAAACTGAAATAATTGAAGAGAAATAAATAATTATTTAAGAAATAGGATCCATTATCATTCCAAGAAAATAGAGTTTAGTTCATAACGATTTGAGAAAACCACACAAGAAGAAATTCAAAATAAACTTACATTTGGAAAAAGTAAAAAGAAAAAATCTAGAGAGAAAAATAATTATCAAACTAATGTTGGGCACTCTGGATCTCTTTTTCTTCTCGTATTTGCAAGCTTGAAGTTCCCCATGATGGGAGAGAGTTGTTTCTTAGCCTCCAAATTTATTCCTCCCATTCCCCCCCCTTTTTTTTCTTCTTAAAATCACGTCATCTCTTATTTTTTAGGGTTTTAATTGTTTCGTTTCACAAGACGCGAATTGCGGTGGAGCAAACGGCTTGTTGTTTGAAATTTTTTAGTTGAAGATTGTGCTCCACCACACTAAAGTCCAGTGAAGGCGGAAGACTCCTTCACTACTTTTTACTATGTACTCCAAGCCTTCTATTCTTTATTCAAAACTTACTATGTAGAGAAGAAAATAATAATTAAACCCAAGGTAACTCTAAAAATGATAAAAATCAAATCAAATATAATTAAGTTAAAAAAACTATAAAATATAATAAAACAAACCTAAATGTTAAAATTATCTCCTAAAATGCTATAGAAACTATACTAACATAACTCTAAATATGAGAGCTATCAATTGCCGTGCAAGCTATCACGTTGGTACTGTTGAAATTTTAACAGTTCAATCAAATTTTATTTTCCATAAAAAACAATTTAACTAAATTTTAAAAGTTGAAAACTAAAGTGATAGAAAAAAAAAAGATCAAAATGATAAAAGAGGTAAATATTAGCGGCTAATTTATGATTATAGCTTTCTTCCAATGAAAAATTATTCATATGAAAACATTTTTATGAAAGATTACAAATACAATCAAGTATAAACATAAGTATATTCAAGATTAAAATTAATTAACTAAACCAAAATTCAAACATTGTAACATGGTGAGATTCGAAGAGTTACAAATATAATTACGCATTAGTATTAAGCTTAGGTATTCAGAAGTCAGAACGCAAATCCTTGGCCTTTTTCAACTGCCTCAAAGCCTCACTGCATCATAGGAAAGCATTACAGAAACGAAAATGGGGGTAAAAAAATCAATAAATTGAAACAATAAGTCCAGAGCAAATATATCAAGAAAAAACAAATATGAATGCTTGATCGAGGTTGTTTTGTATTGGTGAAATGTAAGTAGAACTATCATTTTAGTATTGTTGAATTAATGTGATTTATCAATCGAGTTTTAACTCAATTGTGAAATTATAAAAAATTTATTCATTATCAATTTTTAATAAAATATTTGTTATTTAATTGTGTTCATCCACATCGTGAGCATGCTATAATATAATATATTATTTAAAATTGAGATTAAGTTGATATCACCCATCAATCAAATTGAAACTCAAATAGAAAATTATTAAAAAAAAACTCATCATTTTTTTTACAAAAAACAAATATTATTGTAAGTATTTTTATATTTTATATAAAATCTAGGTGGGACTTAAACTAAAACATCATGATCTTTAATATTTTGCTTTATCATTTCAATTAAAACCCCTTTTAATTTTAGGTTTAATGGTGTAAAAAATCCTCAATTTTATTTAAAAAAAGCAATAAGCTTTTACTTTCTCTTTTTTTTTTTTTTTTTACACTCAATTGGGTACTTGAACTCTCAAAATGCATAAAAAAGGCCCTCAAACTTTTTTTTTAAAAAAAGCAATTAAGTCCCTATTTTTTTTTATTTAATTAGGTACTTGAACTGTCAAAATGTATTAAAAAGACCCTCAAAATTTTTTAAAAAATTAAGCCATTTTTTTTCTGCACTCAATTGGATACTTGAATTGTCAAAATGCATAAAAAAAAAAAGCTCTTTGACCGTTAACTGTTAAAGTTAACTACCCCTATTTTTTTTTTCAGTTAAAGTCACCTCATGTCATAACTACAATGTGACATATGGCAAAAAAATATAAAAAATAAAAATCAATAAAAATTATAAAAGTTATTAAATTTTAATAAAAATAGAAAAAATAGAAAAAAAAAATTATAAAATGCAATAAAAAAATCATTTAACCATTAACTTTAACCATTGACCGTTAAAGTTAATGATCCCCCGGTTTTTTTTTTTCTGTTAAAGTCATCACGTGTCGCAACACAGCGTGACATGTGTCGAAATGTGATAAAGAAAATTAATAAAAGTTATAGAAAAAATATAAAATTCTTCTTTTGGTATGATAATTTTTATATTTTTTTACAAATTTTATATTTCTTTACATTTTTTATAATTTCTTATGAATTTATAAAATTTTATAATTTTTTCCTATATTTCTATATATTTTATAATTTTTTATGATTTTTATAATTTTTTTTCTAAATTTTAATAATTTTTTTAGATTATTTATTAAAATTTAATAATTTTTATTGATTTTTATTTTTTAATCATTTTTTGTCACATGTCACGCCGTGGTTATGACACATGGTGGCTTTAACTGAAAAAAATTAAGGGCAACTAACTTTAACGGTTAATTGTTAAAGTTAACGGTCAAATGACCTGTTTGATGTATTTTGACAGTTCAAGTACTCAATGAGATTTTTACACCCTTAAACCTTAATTTTATATCAAATTTTTTAGAAGTATAATTATTGCATAAAAATCTCATCCTGGTATTAAGTAGCATAGTTGGTAAAATTATTTATTTAAGAGTTTAATTAAATTGATTCACTCATTAACTATGTTTCTAACACTGTGAAATTACAATAGATGAAAACATGTGATTCTTACTATTTCAAACATTATTATTTTATTGGATATGCGATGATGTAATGTTAAAGAGTTGAAGTATAATTGGATGCCGTCCAGCACTCTTGCATTCGGCAAACTTAATAAAAACGTGTTTCTTTCTTTGTTTTTGGGGGGACATCAATAGTATAGGTTAAAATGTAGAAACTATAGTCACGTGAAATTTGAGAAATTATAAATACTATACTTTAATGATTGTCCTTCACGGATCAAATTTGGGAAACTTCCAATAACAAAGTTAAAATTAGAAATAAAAAAATTATTCCCAAAAATTATTCCCAAAAATAATTTTAAAAATACAGCGTCTCCAATGTGAGTAATATGTCATTGGTAGTATAAATAATTTAAGTCTAGTAATATTATTTTTTATATTAATTTTAGCAAAGAATTTGCATTAATACGGACAACATTAATAAAGAGGGACAACATTAATAAAGAGGGACTTTGTTTGCGGTTGTGTTGGAAATTAAGGAACACGAAATGCACACATTTTTAGAGGGGAGAAATGCAGCTCCCAAGAAATATTGTTGCGGCAAGAGTTGATCTTAGCCGGGGATTAAATTTTGAAGGCAAGTTAAATGGAGTTTACCACAGACTGGTTGGATCAAAATAAACGCAGATGGTGCAGTCCAATTAAACTCTCGAAGGGCTGCAGCAGGTGGGGTTCTAAGAGATCATAATGGTACTTGATTGTTGGGTTATAGTAGAAGCATTGGTTGTACTACTGTGGATAATGAGGAAATGTGGGCGATTCTTGATGGGTTATGCTTCGCTTAGGAGCTGGGTTATAAGCGAGTAGTTGTGGAGTGTGACAACATGTATGTAGTGTAGATGCTAACATCAATGGGAAGTTTCCTTTAAGCACATATTTAGAGAGGCAAATTAAACAGCCAACTACATGGTGAAACTTTCATCTAGCAAAGATCCTGATTTTCAATACTAAGTAGAGAAGCTAAATTTTAAAAGTATGAAGAGTATAAGGACTATGTAGGATTAAACTAAGATATAATTTGAATTTGACTTCAATAATTTTAGTATTTAATTTTTTTTATCCCAACTAAGCATCTGAGCTTGATTTCAAAATTTAATTTGATACTTGAGTTTTTTGTTCCAATTAAATATCTATATTTTTTTTTACTAAACTATTAATTTATTTTTACTATAATTACCCTTCTTACAATCTTTAAATACTTTGCTGATTTTAAGGGCGTTTAAACAATCTGTTCAGGTAATCGAATCAAATTATTTAAAATGTAAAAAGTTTTAACCGTTAATCGAACCAAAGTTTTTTCAAATACATTAACCGAATCGAAATTTATATGTTTTTCTGTCTTTTAATTAAAATAAATATAAAAAATACATTGCTAATGTTCATTTTTTTAATAGTTCACAAAACTTTAAATGAATGTGAAAATAACAAATAAGACATTAGAAACACTACATAACTCTTGAAAGTTAACAATCAAACAAAAAGTTAACAATTATATATAATATATATTATTTATTTCAGTTAATTAGTTAATTCGATTAATTATCCGATTTCTAACTAAATTAACCAATAACCGAAATTTCAAAAAAACCATTAACTGACTTTCGACCGAGCTAATTCCAACCATCGATCAATTAACCGAATTAGATCGATTCAATCGATTAATTTAATTTTAACCGAAGTATCAACTCCCTAACTAATTTAACTAAAAATCAACCAACTTCAATGTTGAATCAAACTATTCCGATAACTTTTATATATTGTTATAGATCTTGACATCTATACCCTTTCTGGGTTAGGAACTTTTTCGAAACTCTAATGTTATGGCTATTTATTTTTGTAAACGATGACTAAATTTATCTTATATAATTATGGATATAAAATTAACTGATGGGAACCAAACCTTACCATTCATAACCTACATTAATTAAAAGTTGTTCGAGTAAAGAGAAGCTTCTTGTATAAAAAGTTTAAGATTTCAATTTCCAAAATACATTTCAACTTTATTCTTAAATTTTTTTAATTTATTTGGAATCTAATTTAGCAGTATAATTTATGTCATCCTCTTTTGATAAAAATAATTCATAATTTTTCTTGTAAGTTCATCCAAAGTATTTTTACATATATGTTTGTCTCTATCACATCCATGTGATCCTATAATTATCTAATATTATTAATAAAAAATCAATATTGCATGCATTCTATTAAATATCCCTTTTATATATATTTCGGGGGACAAAAAAAAAAAAAAAAAAAGAAGCTTCTTCTCTCTTCAACCAAGCTTCCATGAGACCTTTCATGAGCTCTCATCCCTCATCATCGTTTAGCCACCCTTTAAAGGTGAATTGTCTTCTTCTCCCACCCGTTTTCTCCCATTATTAAATTTTGTTGTCAACAAGTATTAAAGAAATCATACAACTTCAAAGTGAGAGAGAATAAAAAATCTATATATATATTAAAATAGCCAAATAAATTGAATCAAGAACTTGAAAAAGAAAACTTAAATCAAAATTGGATATTTTTTAAGGTTAATGAAAACCAAATTTGATGACTTCATAACTATAGATCCAACTGAAAATTGTGGAGAAAAATGTCTAAAACTATGGCTTTAGTTGGCAGCATTGATTGATCCAAGTGAAGAGGTGCGACAACACTTTATGGTAGAATTAGTTTTAGTTTCATGTATCTAAAGTAGGAATGTCATAAGAACTTTAACCAACGGGTTGGGACTCGACCTAACCCATAAGGTTAGGTTTTATTTTTCTTAATGTTATGCTATATTACATTAGAAGGAAAAACTCACACAAAATATATTATATAGTGTATTATTATTATTATTATTTTATTTTAATTTTTGAGATTTTGCCATCTAACACTTCAAGGGAAGTTCGCAGCAACATGAGCCTTGTGATAGGAGCTTTTACGCTCAAAGCAGCCAACATATAAATCCAAAAAGTTATCGAGTTTTTGTTTAGAAAAATCGATTAAGAAAATAATTATTTTAAGTATACAGAAGTTTGGAAAAATAGTTATTTTAATATTATTTATAGTAATAAACTTTAATTAAAATACACATGTGATTTGTACAAAGTAAACTAAAGTCGATCCCAATTTTCAACCGAACAGACTTCTCCGCTATTCTCAAATTAAAAATTAACTAAAGTATGGGCTCAAGCAACACTCCCAGAATGAAAACTTTTATTTATATTTTAACCAAGTCATGAAAGAAAACTTTTATTTACTTTCAGTAGGAAAATAAATTTTCTCTACAAACTATAATTGTTTGTTTTTTTCATAAAATATAATTTATTTTTAAAAATAAATTTTCACTATTTTCTAATAAAATAACGACGTATGAAAAATTGTTTAAGTAGCTTAACCATGATTCCTATTTATAGAAAAAGTACAAAAGTTCTACTTTGAATAAAACTTGATTAAATAATAATATTTTAATAAAAATACAATTCTACTCTAAGTAGAGTAGAGGGAGGGGTTGTGGCATCCCTATAGATTTACTAAGTTGTGGACCCCTTTATATCCAATAAGGCCTAGTTGGACTTTTTGTATATTTAGTCTAATTATATATATTATTTAAATTTTTAATTCAACACTTATAATTTATTCAATTCAATATTTATTTTTTATTATCTAAAATATTACTTATTTAACTAAATTAATTCCTCAATTAAATAATTTACTCAATCCAATTCTAATTCCGTTAAAGTCATATCAACTTTATCATAATAGAATCTATGAGAAAAATATATTTAATTTCTTTATTCAACAAATTCATAATATGTTAGTTAATTTAATTCCATCTTTGAACTTTAATTATGTAATTATAATTAATTAAATAATATTTTGAATAATCTTAAATTAATTCCTAAGTTATCTTTTGTACTTATCGAGAAAACACGTGATACAGGCAATCTATTTCTCTTACTTCATCGTTTTCATTTATTCTATATTATTGGTTCTTACATGCAATTTGTTTCTGGTAATCTCGAGTTAGTGAAGGGACCAATTGGACATATATAGTTAGGATTTAAATAATTTATAATTAAGTTTCAGCTTTTCACCTATTAATTACAATATCATTTAGTCACGAAGTCATTCTACTAAAGTACCGGGACATAGCTCTTCTTTATTATATATCATTACAAAAGCATCTTAATAAATGTTCGTCCAATGACATTGTCATAAGTGTGTTACCCTTATAGGATATCATTAATCTCTTTAGGATAAATTCGTTCTCCCAATATGATCCTATTTTATCTCACATTAACCATTACATCTTTTTTCAAAAAAAGTCAATTACTATCAATTAATAATTAAATCATTTATCACGAAGGCAAATGACCCATGGCCATGTTTACTTTTCATCTATCATGTAATACTGATGAGAGGATATCATTTACCCTTATTGGGATATGAATTCCACTATTATGGTATGATGTTACATACTGCAAAAGTTGCATACCCAACGCACAACTTCCGGTTCATTATCTATTTGAACTTACGCTGTCATTCACACTAAAGTACAAGTCACACATAAATAGTCCATCATCCACTCAGAATTAAAGTATGTCACATTATGAACATCACAAGTGAATAAATTCATAAACAGATTTAAGATCTATTCTACTTAGTACCATGTTCGATGTATTGTCAGTTTAGTAAGTCACATCTATGTCTTTATCTTCTGGGAGTCATATGCTCCGATACCCAAGACAATGTACTTCTTCAATTAGACTTGATAGACAATATATTAGTCTTTCAGTCTATTTGCTCAATCTCGATTAGGCTAAGGACGTGTTTAGATCATCTACTAATATAAATCATCTTTTCGTATTACAATCAAACCACGTAATATAACTTAACATTAGTTAAACGTTAGATAATCAATGAATCAATATTTGCTTTTCATTTTGTTTTGCATACAAAAACCATTAAGGATAATATACAAAAGATATAAATGAAACTGATAAATATTTTATTAAGCCAATTTATTTGAAAAATACAAGTACATATAGACAAAAATGCTATACCAAGGGCACTAGATTTCAACATCTCATTCCTAGTTCGGTAGAATTTTTTTTTGAGAAAATCATTGCTATCAAGATAATTAAGCCACATGCTTTTCATTAGTAAGCCCTATCTCCAAATCCTCTTCCTTATAGCCGTTAAGACTTTTACCCTCCAAAAAGGGGAGCTAAACATTCCTCAACGTGATTAGCCTCTCTACCTCCAAAGGGAAGCCTTGATGCACTCGTTCGAACTACCTTCTGCGAAATCATCATTCCATGGAAGTATTACATTACAAATCATGTTCCCCGAAAGATTCCACCTTAAGGGAAAGGAAACTCGCAAATCAATGAGAGATGAGTATGTACTTCTCCTTATTGAGACGAATATTGCTCATAAAATTATTGAGCATGTGCTCGTTAATCAACCCTCTCTTACTTTGTTTTTGGTGAAATACAACATACCCTGCATACGTCAATCTTTTTTTTTTTTTTTTTTTTTTGTCTGCAAAGGTCAAGTTGAACAGATTTTGAAAAATAACTAAAAAAGAAAGCTCTTTGCGAACATGGCAATATAAGAAGAAGGTCACTAGGTTCCACAAGGATAGCCCTGCAAGTTGCCTAGGAGACACACGATACACTTGAAGCACCGTTGCAAATGAGAAGCCTTTGCAAATGAAACCAACAAAAATAGTTCAATTTTGAGCATCCAAAATAAGCAACCCCTTTTACAAAGAACCAATGAGCAACCCCTTTTACAAAGAACCAATGAGCAACCCCTTTTACAAAGAACCAATGTGCGAAAAACGTGCTCCAGTAGTTTCACGATCATGCAATAAAGCCTTAAGCGCATGATAGAACAACTTTGAAAAATCGTCCTTTGGGGCCAATAGGAAGGTAACACATGACCTAGTGCCCAAACACTACCAATTATAATGCACGTCCTACTTGAAGTCACACTCTTGTTAAATCAACATTTATTTCGCCAATTCAAGATTTTTCAAAATTCAAAACACAAAAAAAATATACCAAAATTTTAAGTCCAAATACCTACATTCTTGAGGAAAACAAACTGCAAATGCCAAATAATAACACAAATCACCTTGCAACAATCAGGACAAATCCCATTAAAGTTGAAGCATGGATCGCAAATGGCCAACTTCTCAAAAGAGATCACTTTATACCTACACTCATTAGATTGTGAGGCAACTGTTATACCTACACCTTGTGAACCTAATTTAACTTTGCATTTAATATTTTTATATTATAAAAATATATTTTCACCCTTATTATTTTGAAAGAACTTAATTACAAACATGCTTAATTGAGCTAAAATTATAGTTTGAATACAAAAAATGATAAACGAGTTTAATTGAACTTAAACTTAATTAAATATCAAACTTAGAAAATAATATTTAATCGAGCTCAAACTTAATATCGAACTTTGAATATAGAGTCAAACTTAAGCTTAACTCGACTAGTTTATAACCCTATTCGAGAATGTGGAGTATAATTTTTGGACAACTAAGCTTCGGCTTATTTGATGGTTTTGAGAGCTAATTGGATTGGTTTGGTCTAAAGTCACATTGATTCAAGAGCTTTGGACATGCGATGTCAATTTAGGGCTTAATAAAGAAAGGCTAATACATATTAATAGAAGAAGATCTAATCTGTATAATAAAACCCTGGCCGGTTGAGCTTCCATTTATTACCCAAACTAACCTTGCAATTTCCATCTCTCCAATCCTTTTGGCCCAACCCATTTTCGCACACTTTTAAAACATTATTGGGGAAAATAAATGTGCTGATGGGACATGTGGAAATCAAAACTTTTACTAACAAACCGTGTGAAATTATTTTATGAATTCTTTTTATCATGATTCCTACCAATTAAAAATAATATATATAAGATAAAGCATAGAAATAATCACTAATGTAGTGATCACGTTCTATTTTAGTTACTGAATTTTTAACTTTTTTTATTTTGATCACTAAACTATACAAAATTAAATATTTTAGTCACCTATCATTAAAATCCGTTAAAACACTAACACAAAGTTGACATGAATTATGGTTTTTCCACCTAATTTTTCAAAATTCCACATGTGATAAAAAATATAAATAAAATGAATGACCTACACTGAGTCAGCATCTTTAAATCCAAGTTGTGTAGTTCTTTCCCATCATTCCCTACTCTTTCTTCCCTACCACAATGTACTTCATCTTCCCCAGCATGCTTTATCTTTTCCTCTATACTAATAAACCCAAATCAAACCATGTCTAACCATAATAAACATAGGTGACAGTCAATGATAAATAGAGATGGTAATGAAGCGGGACGGGGTGGATGTTGCTAAATTCACTACCGCTACACAGTTGGTACACGTTGTTCTATCATCTGCCCCGCTCCATTGTGGATGTATAATCTTGAAATCCACAACCATCTCTATGGATGTTGAATGCATCTGTCTTTGTTTCACCGTGCTCTGTTTCAATTTAATTTTTGCTACTTATTTTTAATATTTTTAATATTTTTAAAGTCAAGTAAATATTTAATCATGATTCTTCAAAAAAATATTTGAACATAAAATATATGAATTTTTTTTATAATACATTTTTACATTTTTACCCTTTTAATAGTTATATTGATACAAAGATAAAATGTTAATTTTATATAATGAAACAGGGCAGAACAATCAATTACCATAACAACTCCATACCCATTATTTAAAAGAATAAATCCACTTCACCCCGCCTTATATCAATTTTTCAAAAAAAAAATTATACTCCATATGGAATGGATCGGTTCGAAATTCATGGAACAATTCAAGTTTAGTCATCCCTAATGATAAACCCAAATAAAACCAATCATGTTTTAAGCACCACAAGCCATAAATTTCAATTAAACTCAAACATTTTATGGAATGGCATCCCTTATCAGATGTTCCGATAGGCTAAGGGTATTCGCCATGGGTGTTTGTTATCCCCATATCTCTTTGTTTTGTGTATGGAGTGGCTTGGTCACAACATTCATTCAACAATTCAATTTGGTTGATGGCATCCTATCCGTTTGAGTCATTTAGGTCCTTCTATCTCTCTCTCTCTTTTTTTTTTTGTTGGTGATCTTATTATTTTTTGGAAAAGCAGATGAATATCAAGCTAGGTTGCTTAAATGGATTTTTGTGATTTTTCCGGTCACAGGGTGAATGCGAGGAAATCTAACATTTTTTTTTCTGTAAAGGAGTTAGTAAAGAGTTAGGGAGACACCTTAGTGAGATTTTGAGTTTCTGCATGGTGCAAAACCTTGGTTCATATTTGAGAGTTCCTCCCTTTCATGATAAGGTGACTAATAGCATTCTAAGGTTCGTGGTAGATTAGATTTGTAATAAATTCCAAAGTCGAAAGGCAAGGAAATTGTCTTTAGTTGGTAGGGCCACCCTAGCTCAGTCAGTTCTGTTAACGATACACAGTTACTTTATGCAATCTATGATGATCCTTAAAGGTCTCTGTGATAAAATAGAGCATCTAGTTCGTCAATGCATTTGGGGTTCATCGAGAGGGGAAAGGAAGATGATGCTGGTTAGTTGGGAGACTATTTGTCAGCCACAATCCTGTGGAGGTCTTGGTATTAAGCGTTTGAAATATCAAAATACATCCTTTCTGATGAAGCTTGGATTTAATATTGTGTCCAACTCCAACGCTTTATGGGTTTGGGTTCTAAATTCGAAGTATAGGGTTCAAAATAGATTGCAAGAGTCTTTGTAACACCCCCTAACCCTAAACCGTCGCCGGAACAGGGTTACGGAGCATTACCAAACATTACGAAAAATTTACGAATATTATACAATTAATTAACATTTATAATATAATATATTCATTAAGTCCCTTTCATGGACCCTCGAGGCCCAAAATACGAATTCGAAGTGAATCGGGACTTGATCTGGTGCTCCGGAAATTTTTCGTGATTTTCTTCTTCTTTTTTTTTTTTTGTGTGAACTCAATATAACCCCTTTATAAACATCTAACCTTCCCTGCAATTTCAAACCACAACCAATCCAAAACCAATGGCACAACCAAATAATTTATACTCAAATACACCTAAATCTTAATCAATTCATTAACACAATCATTTAATAATTAAACATTCATAATATCATTCAAAGTTTATTAATAACTTCATTCATTTTCCATTCAAACTTCATACCAAGTTTTATAGTATACTCTTTACTATTTCACTTAGACTAAGTTCAAAACATTACAAACCATCCATACTTCATAACCAAAATCATATGACCCATGTATATAACCTAGGTACATGCCATATTTACCAAAAGGAAAAGTACATCACCAAAGTTGTGCTGAAGTCGGGATTAATCTGGATGCTAAATCGGGACTTGTGACTTCTACTGACCTGCGCACGGAAACAACCATACGCTGAGTATGTCTGTACTCAGTGGTATTACCATAATTCAAATTATATAACATTAATAAATTATAACATCAACTTGTAATATAGAAAATTATAAGAACAAATTTTACAATCAATTTAATATCTCATTTATAATAGTCTATCAACAGATATCATATATCAACAATTTGCATTTTTTATCAATTCATGAACCTTAAGTTCATGCTTTCAAATCCCAGATCTCATTCTCACTTCACATTTCGATTCTTAATTTCACTATCTTATTTCTTCCATCAACTCATTCAAATCAAACTTTATTCATTTTCTTTTTCATTTAGTTACCCCTGCTAACAAGACTCGGGCTTTGACGGATTCCAATCAAACACACCAAAATAAATAATCCTCCCAAACACACCAGAAAGGCATTAAATGCCTCTTCGGATAATCCGAAGAAATATAGTAACATCAGTATCTCCTCGGCCAAATCGAAAAGTCCCCTAAACTCTTCCAAATACTATGGCATGCCAACTATATCCGACTCAGCCCGACTAGTTAATAGGGCTTTCAATTCACTTCTCAATTTAATCTCATTTTCATTCATGTCAATAGTAATACTTACCTTATAATTTACTTACCATACATAAGAATTTAAATATAGCATTAACTAAATAGTAGTTTGAATTATAGTAATACAAACCGTGATTCTCGTGTCTACTCCTCGTCCACTTTTTCTTTTCCTTTCTTCGTGGATACCTCGGGTGCGATATTAGCTATGAAATATTAAGATAATTTCATAATCATTAATACACTACTGATTTATATCTAATTAATTGAATTTCTATTCAATTTTCTACTTTAATTTTAATTTAGTCTTAACTAAATTCACTTACTTTTCTATCTCAATTCATACTTTATTTCTACTCAATTTTCAACCAAACTTAGACATAACTATCTAAATTTCATCATAAAACCCTAATTTTGAAATTCTTGCAATTTAGTCCCTACTATGTAAAACTAATAGCTTCTTTTGCAATTTAATCCTTTAATCAATTCTAACTAAAAATTCTATCAATTAAACCCCTAATTCATCATTTTGTTCAACATGAATTATGTTCAAAAACCTAAGAACTTCCAAAACTTCAACTTAATTTCAACAAAACTTTATTCTAAAGCTTCTAAAACATCAAAATTAAAAGAAAATGACTTAATTAACTTACCTATTTAAGTTCCAAGCTTTAAAATCCCCATTTCTCCCATTTCTTTTCCTTTCTTATTTCCCTTCTCTGTTTTTGAATGATTTTGTTCCTTTATGCTTTGTTTTGTTTCATTTCATTTTATTTTACTTTACTTTAGTTTATTGTTTTATTATATTAACTTAATAAATATTATTATTTCTTAAATAATAAGTAAATAAATATTTATATTACAATTGTATGTATATGATTTATTACACTTGTATTTTACTATCACCTTACATTTGTCAACTTATTAATTTATTCATTAATATAATAATATAATATCAATTAATTAAATAATAGTAATAAATATAATAAATATCTATTTAATACACAAATACATATATTACAAATGTTCATATATACATTGCTACATTTGTATATTATCACCACCATCCACTTGTCAAAATTTTAATTTATTTATCCTATAAAAATCTTATAATATAACTATTTTAAATTAATTTATCATAATTTATATCTAAAATATTAATTATATAATTAAAATATAACATAAAAATCTTAGATTTTTATTGCATATTTGCCGGCTCATTTCTTATTAATGGCTTAATTGCCATTTTAGTCCTTTTTATTTTTTATTGATCTATAATTCAACTTTTACCCCTTATTCAACTTAGTCCTTTTTACTAATTACTCTTAATTAAACTAAACTCACTTAATTAAAACCTAATTAAACACACTACTAGACTCATAAATATTTCTAGTAATATTTACTAATTCGGTTTACTAAGACGAAGGCCCGATATTGCATTTTTCCGATGCCCGTGAATTTTGGGTCATTACAGTCCTTAACATGATGGCGTTCTCTTTTCTTTGGAGAAGTCTTTCTAAAGTCTATCCACTTGTCAGTGAAAATCTTTTATGAATGGAAACTTGATCAATTTCTAGCGAGATCCTTGGATTTCGAATTATGGCCTTTTGGTTATCATATCCCTACACATCCAAATATGGAAAGGAAGTGCATACTTTGTGAAATGGTTAACGAGGAAAACTCTTGGAATCTTGATCTATTTCGATTATGGGTGTCAGAAGATGTGATTAGGTGTATAATGAGTATTCCTTCACCCCATCTAGAAGCAGGTTCGAATAGAATCATTTGGGTTTGGTCTTCAAATAGATCATTTTCCTTAGAGAGTGCTTATTAGAAAATTCGAGAGGGGTCATGGAATTCGAACGATGCCATTTGGCAATTCCCATAGAAGTTTCAAGGTCTCATTCTCAAACAACGTTTACTTACTAACTCGGAACGTATGAATAGAGGGATTGGGTTAGATGGTTCTTATGGTATTTGTGGATGTGCCTCTAAAGATATCTTACACATCATTTTTGATTGTCCTGCAGTTAAGGATATATGGACTCGGATGATACCAGCAGACAAGTTTAATGTTTTTTCTCTGGAGGTTTGCACAAGTGGTTAGCAGCTGACTTACAGAATAAACTTAGAATGCAATTGGAAGGGGTGGATTGGTAATGTTTCTTTGGAATGGTTACCTGGCGCATATGGAAGAACCTTAGCTTATTTGTTTTTTAGGGAATAACGTGTAGTGCCGAAGAATTGGTTAAAGTTTCACACAGTTGGGGTAAACAACATACCTTATACCATAAGGTAAATATATCTAAATGGTAAGTTTCAAACTCAGTTCCACCTTTATCCAAGAATTGGATTCAATTAAACATTGATGGTGTAATAAAAGAGGATTCCGGGTTTGTCACAATTGGGGGGTTCTACAAGACGGTACGGGAGTTGGATTATTGGCTATAATCGATTTTTGGGAATATTTTCTATCTTAGATACAGAATTATGGAGTATTTGGAATGTTTTGAAAATTGCACTCTATAGAGGATTCAACAAGTTGATAATTTTATCAGACAATCAAAAAGCAGTACAAACTATACAGAACAATTCTACAAAAGGTTCGAATTCTACTTTGGTTAGACAAATCCAACTGTAAATGCCTAAAATGGTGTATTGGTTGATTCATCATGTCTCCAGGAAATACAATAAAGAGGCCGATAAGCTAGTTAAAATGACTATTAGTAATAACGATGGCGATCAATTTTTTGAAATGCCACCAAAGAAATTTTGGACATATCTCTAAATACTTCATTGTAATGTTTTTTCTTTCGTCAACAAAAAAGAAGTTTAATATTTTTTAAACCTAGAAAATAAAATTGATAAAAGAACCGAAAAATTGAAGAATGATAATATTTTAAAAATTGAAAGAACCGAACTGAAAAATTCATGAAACTTCAATTGGATTGAAAACTCAACCACAATCAAAGAAAATCCCTTATTTTAATGAAAATCCAATTAAAAACATGTTAAAACAATCTTTCAATCTAATCCAAGTAAACAATAATAAAACCCAGCAAGAATCAAAGAAAATCCAATGAAGAACCAAATAAATTTGTGAAAATTAATAATAAAACTTCCAAGTCGAGCAACAACACAAGAAAATCTTAACTTCCATTGAAGGGGTTAAGATGGAAATTAATAATGAATTCATAAAGTTTATAATGACATGTAATATTTTTTTATTTAATATTATTTTATTAATTACCGATCATGACTTATCAAGTTATTTTTTTTTTTTGATGTATTACAAGAGAAGAACAAAACTTAAATAATAACACGATTAGTATAACTCGAATTCGAATCATAATTAATGGCGATCAACACTTTAATTATTGGACAACACATGAAATTTAAGTTATATTCGATAATTTTTTTGGTTTGTTTGTTTGTGGGTTATGGATGAAGTAATAAACTCATGATTAACATGAACTTATCACAATAAAAGGAAGTTGGCTTGTTTGACCAATTAAATTATTTAAAATTTAAAATTTGCCACTCGGTTCGGTTCTTACGTTGGAAAACATAAACTATGGGAAATTTCCAATATTTTTTTTTTTCTTGTAAGGTTTTGGTTAGAAGTGCGATCTGGCCGGGTTGGGCCACGCAAGTTATCTATATTAATTTTTAAGTTCACTGGTCCGACTTAAAAAAATGAGTTTATTTTTTTATTTAACTATAACTCAATTTAAAAAAGATAAATTTGGACTCGACTTAGCTTGTCCAAATTTGATTTTTTAATATTAATTTTTAATTAGTTAGATTTTTTTTAGGTTTTAGATAATGGGTTTAATTGTTATTATATTAATGATTTAAAATAATTATAAATATATATAATTGTTATTCAACATATATAATTAATTTGATATTTTTTATAATATAATATATTCGGTCAGAAACAAAAAATATCTTATTCAAGGTCTGACTTATATAAAAAACAGACATTAAACCTAGATGAGTGACCTGACCATTAACAGGTTTATTTTTTATACAATATCTCAAAACTAATTAATTCACTTTTCTTAATATTAGTCCTATATTAAACTTAATGTGTGGGTAAAAGAAATAAAAACAATATAAAATTTTTAAGTAACAATATAAAATTTTTAAGTAGTGATTTTTTAAATAATATTAATAATTATTAATAAAATAATAATAAAATTTTAAAATTATTTTATTGTATAGACAAGCGCGAGACTTAAGGTCTTGCTTATTTTTTCTCTCTTATTTTTTTTTAAAAAAATTCAATTACCTACATAATTCTATTAATATATTATTTTTGTTATATCAATTTTATTTATTTATTTTTTAATCAAATTAACTCATAGAACCAACTTGATTAAGCATTTTATTTATAGTATATAAATGATATGTAGATATGAATTGGGTGGGACATTAACTCTCACAGTTCCAACTTGATAAATAGTTTATTTTTATAGTATATAGATGATTTTTTTTAAATAGATTACAATAATAGGGCAAAATCTAAACAACCAACACGAATAATGCAACTCAAGCCCAAGCCACACGTGGGGCAGTGAACATCATTAATCATCAGACCATCACATAAGGTTCAATATATAGCTAATATTTAGATATGAAGTGGGTAGCATGTAAAATATTCATGTAGCAGGCCAATTTTAGCCCAGGCCCATCAATAATAAACCAAAAAATAAAAGACACAAGCCCAACCTAAACCTTAGCCCAATACGGCCCAAAACAAAATAAACAGAAAAAACAAAAAAACCCTAGGTGTGCTGCCCTGTCCCCTAGGCTGCTGCCACCGCCTCCACGTTAGCCACATGCTCCACCGCCATCAATCACACCTGCAAAACAAAAGAAGAAAAGACAGACAAAGCAGAGAAACAGTACAATGCAAGTTGTATTTTGACTATAAAAGCCATAAACAAATCCATGTAAAAAAAGTTTTTTTTACAATCAATAAAAAAGGAGATTGAATACAAAAAAAGAGAGTAAAAAAAACATATTCAAGCAAAAAGAAAAGAAAAGGTGAATTTTTTACTCGTTTTATTTATTTATTTTATAAAACAAACAATAAAAAAAGGGAAAAGTTTACCCTTTTTTGTTCGCCAGAGAAGGAGAAACCGAAATGTTTTATCCCTTTTGCCCGATTTTGGCAAAGGTCCCAGTGTTTATAACCCCATAACGAGGTTCTACGAGAAAAGGGGGTAAAAAAGGTCTTTTTATTTCTGACCAGCAGTCCACGGTAGTGCCGACGACCGGAACTTGGCCAGAGGCCTGGGGTGATGCGGGAGCAAAGGGGAGAGCTTTTTTTTGTTTTTTTAGGAAAGGGAAAAATGAAATTTTTTGAAGAGTTTTTTTTTTACTTTTATAGGGTGTCAAAACGACGTCATTTTGGCCAACTCCCTCAGGCACCAAAACGACGTCGTTTTGGGATGACCCGATTTGGCCCTTCCGCTTTTTCGACCATTTTCAATTTAGTCCTTTTTTTGTTTTTCTTTTAATTTTACCAGATAATTTTATTTTTATTTCAATTTAATCCCTTAAAGAAACGACGCCGTTTTGGAGGCTTGGATAAATTTTCTTTTTGGTCCCCTTCCTTTCACGCGCGTTACAAATTGATCCTTCACCCTATTTTCATTCTCGATTTATACCCAAAATTCCGTTTTGATTTCAATTTTGTCTTTCTTTTGTTATTATTATTATACTATTAAATTAATTAATTCCATATTATTATTACTATTATTATATTCCTTTTTGTTTATTTACTTGTTGTTATTTGTTTTTTATTACACTTATTTATTTTTTATTTATCACTTCTTTCATTGTTATCGTTGTATTTATTATCATTTAAAAAAATGTACTTATTTTATGTTTTATCATTACTTTTATCATTTTATTTAGTATTTATTATCTATTTATGTTTTTATATAATTTTAAACTTCAGATTATTTATTATTTGTATTATTATTAATATTATTACCATTATTATTAATTTTTTTTAAAACCGTTTTACATAATATTTATTTGTTTACTACTAGGTTTTTTAATGTTAAATTTTAGCTTACTTATCATTTTTTTCTTTTATTTATAATTAGCTCATTCGTTTTTTTCATTTATTTTATTTTATCCTCGTCCTTCTTATTGTCATTTATATTAACGCATTTATTATTATTTTGTTACGTATATTAACACCGTAATTTATTTTTACACTTTACTACAAATTTGTTTTACAGTAATCTTTACCCGATACATATGATTTTTGTTTTTTTTAATAAGCTATATTTCGTATTTTGATATTCGGAAAGTCGTTCCCTAACTTACGGGGTTTCAATTTTCTCGATAAATCCGAATAAACGAACCTTTTTTGAAAAAACGTGGATTTTAAATATTCTCGGGAATTAAGAAAAATTGTGTTCTAACTTACAGAATATGATTTCTTTCTAAACCAAGATAATCAAATATCTTTCAAAATAAATAAATTTTTCGGCGTTCATTCTCGTTTCGGGAATTTAAGACATTGTGTCCTAACTTACGGGACGTAATTCTTTTTCTCGATTAACGTGAAATATGTCATTTTCTCAAAAAAAATTAATTAAGCAATATTTTAACAAAGGGTCGTAATTTTAAATCTCTTTAAAGTTTTCAATTTTCGACACTAAAAACACGAAGTAATCAACTAGGTACCAAATTTGGGCGTTACGAGGGTGCTAATCCTTCCTCGTGCATAACCGACTCCCGAACCCGTCTTTCTGAATTTCGTAGACCAAAAGCGTTGTTTTCATAAATCATTTATTAAAAACAACCATTTTACGAGGTGACTCGATCACACCTCATCAAAAAGGATTGGCGGCGACTCCCATGTTCGTTTTCATTTTCAAAATCAAAGTCGACCCCGTTTTAAAAAAAATGGTTTCTACAGTTTGGCAGCTCCACTGGGGAACATGAAAAATAAGAGAGTCAAGCCACGAGTTGATTACTTTTTACCTTTTTGTTGAAAATTAAAAATTTGGTTAAAATTTACGATCCTTTCGTTGCATTTCATCCGTTTTATTATGATCTTCATCATTTTGATTTATAACTGCTTTACTGGTTTGAGTTTTTGGTATCGCTTTGCACATTGCATTGCATTATTGGTCGATTTTACCCTTATAAGTGGGAGTGAGAAACTATTCCTTCGTGAGGTTTTCATCTCCGTATAGGATAGTGGATCGCTTTCGGGATACATCCGTACCTATGTCTTCGTGAGATTTTCATCTCCGTATATCTATAGGGAATTGTATTCTCCTGAACTGAACTCGATCCATATGAGCCTATAATGGGTGATGATCGATGAATCTGTCGGTTCAGGTACCTTTACTCTAGAACCAAACCCCATATAGTGAGCCTTAAGAGCTTACCTTAGGTAGAGCCATATCAAACCGTAGTGGTTACCCGAGTAGGTGCTTTACTTATTATTCTCTGCTTACTTTAAACTATGTATGAAGTACTGACTTGCTTTGTTTCATTTTGATTGTAACTACATGACATTTTCATCACAAAAAAAATGTTGATTCACATTCAGTTGCTAAATAGATAACTTGTCATGGAAAAAAGATTTCTTGATAAAGCGGAGGATAATGCGATCGTCCAGATATGGGCCGAGAAAACGTAGCAAGAGAATGGTGATAGTCTTACAGAGGGGTACGTGTCAGAATTATGGGATTTTATTCGTATCAGCGTAACCCAAAATAATCTTCAAGAGATTAAAGAAATATGGGATCAGTGAGATGACGAGATCAAACAGCTATTCTCCTGCAATAATGGTAATTTGCCCTATCTACTCGACATTAAAGTGGACAAACACCTATTCCGAGCTCTCGCCCAGTATTGGAACCCTGCTTATAGTTGTTTTACTTTTAGAAAGGTGGATTTGGTACCTACTGTGGAAGAGTACACAGCCTTACTCCGTTGCCCAAAGATTCAAATTGACAAGGCTTACTCCAGAGCTGCTAACGTCCCAACATTCTTAAAAAAGCTGATGAACATCACGGGAATGAGCGAACAGTGGGTTGCAGCCCGAATCAAGCAAAAAGGTGATAGCAAGTGCATTCTTTGGAGAAATTTGAAGGATTTGATCCTAGCACATCCTGATATAAAGAAAAGGGTTGATGTCTTCGCTCTAGGCATTTATGGATTGGTGATATTCCCCAAGGCTTTAGGGCATATAGACGAGACGGTCTCCGATTTATTTAACCGACTTGATAAAAGGGTCATACTCGTTCCCATAATTTTTGCCAAAACTTTTAGATCCTTGAACGCATGCCGAAGAGGGGGCGAAGGGAGATTCATCGGATGCGCACAACTCTTGCTAGCGTGGTTCTACAGCCAATTTTAGAAAACGGAAAATATCTCATGACGAATCTTCTTCGAAAACTATTCTCCTCTGAAGGAGTTAGTGGCTACACTGAGACGGGATGATATCATGGAAGATAAGTGGATGATGATTCTCTAAAATCTGCAAGACGAAGATGTCGAATGGAGAGCCCCTTGGATGGTCCCCGACAAGATTTTATATCGATGTGGTGATTTCGATTGGGTTCCCTTACTTCGAATATGAGGGCTGTCGGGTATGCCCCTCTACTCATGTTAAGACAGTACAGATCGAGATAGTTTACGCCAGCAACGCAAGGGTTAGTTCATTACGAGTTTGTGTACAAGAGAGATAATTACAAAAAAAGGTTCGAGAAATATCGAACACTTGGAATTAAACTCACAGAAAGAAAAAGTTTGCTGCCAACCCAATGACAACCCCTGAATATGATCAGTGGTGGGGTCAGAGAATCAACGACAACATCACTACGTCAGACCAAGAAAACACCCGATCAATAGAAGAACACTTGCAGGTGATCCCGTCTAAGCTAGAGATCATCAAACAGGATTTTGAGGAAAAGAGGTTGGAACTAAGAAAAAAGATAGAGCATTTGGAGGAGGAGAAAATGCAGCTGGGATTGGATGTCGACGTCCAAAAACTAGAAGCCGAGAAATTAAGAAAAGGGAAGAATAAGGCTGAAGAGGATTTGGACAGTTTCAAAACAGACTACAAGAAGATGCGAAGGTCAATGAGAACCACCGGACTGGGGAAGACATCAGAATAATGGCGACAGAGAATCAATGACAACATCACTATGTCAGACCAAGAAAACATCTGATCATTAGAAGAACACTTGCAGGTGATCCCGTCTAAGCTAGAGATCATCAAACAGGATTTTGAGGAAAAGAGGTTGGAATTAGGAAAAAGGATAGAGCATTTAGAAGAGAAAATGCAGCTGGGACTTGATGTTGACGTCCAAAAACTAGAACCCAAGAAATTGAGAAAATGGAAGAATAGGGCTGAAGAGGATTTGGACAGTTTCAAAACAGACTACAAGAAGCTACGAAGGTCAATGAGAACCACCGGACTGGGGAAGACATCAGAACAATGGCGGCAAGATATAAAAGAAGAAAAGAACAAAGCCGATCAATTGGAAAAAGAATACCAAGATGCCCAGGTTCGAGGAAATACCTTAGAAAGAGACTTACCGAAATACCAAAATGAAAGGATCAGATTAAAAGCCAGAGTCATAAAACTAGAAGGGTCACTTCATCAGTATCGTAATCACAACTTCACAATCGAGCTGAAAGTGAGCATAAAAAAGATTGAAGAGTTGAAAAGGAAAATAGAAGAGCTCGAGATCGCATTACAAAATTGTGGAAAGAATAACTTCACCGTTCTTAAGGTCAAGTCAGGGATAAAGACTATATCATGGGCGAAGCTGTGGCTCAAGTACGAGAGGTGGCTGATCATTTACAAACCTTAGCAGTCCAGGCTGATGTACTGAGTTTGAAATACGAGTCAGAGTCAGATCAAGGCTGAGAGTTAGCTTGGCTTCTTAGGAAGGTCAATGCCTTAAGTATTAGGGCGAGGCCTTATATGTAATTTGTTTTGTGTAAGGAAATTTGTTTTCTAGAAAAGTTACTCTAATGAAATTGAATTAGAATCAATGCCTTTTTGTTGCATGCATTTCATGCATTAGCATTACATTGCATCATATGCATTAAATATCACAAAGAGACCCTAAAATCATGGGAGTTACCCTAGAATATCGTTACAGTACACGAGGAAAAACTAAAGCAATGGACCAAAGGTTGGAAAGATTATAGCAAATGCAAAAAGAAATGCAAGACCAGCTACAAATACAGATGCAAGAACAATTAGCCAAAATTCAACACGATATGAAAGATCAGATGCTAGAATCTTAAAGGAATATGATGAACGAATTAACCCAGTTGCTGACTGAAGGGCTAGAAAAAGGAAAGAGCCCTATGGTCAATATCGGAAACGATAACGAGGACCCTATTTATCCTCCAGGCTTTATCCCAACAAACACCCAAGCACAACCAAGCGCATATCCACAAATGGTGTTCGTCAACATCAGACCCTAATATCAGACTGGTACCTCGGCACCAACAAACTCCCCGACAGGTTCAGGATCCAACCTAGGAGACAATTTAGCAAATCCCATTGTCCTTGACCTTGATGATATAGCGAAAATAGGAAAGGCGAGAGTGGAGCTCCCAAAGCAACTAGAAGACCGATACAAATGGCTAGAAGAGAAATTCAAGGTGTTGGAAAGCGCTGATTACCATGGAATTGATACTAAGGAATTAAGCTTGGTCCCAGATCTAGTGCTCACTCCAGCGTTCAAAATGCCAAAGTTTGAAAAATATAACAGGACCAACTGCCCTGATGCTCACATTACAATGTTCTATCGGAGGATGACAGGATATGTCAATAATAATCAGTTATTGATTTATTGTTTCTGATCGTTGCTTTATGCGATGTCAATGTCTTAAAATTTATATAAAGATTGATTGAACCTGGAAATTAACTATGACAATGATATGAGGCAAGCGCACCTATCGAACAGTAGTATAGTCAAGGCAAGACCAGAATGTCGAACCCAAAGGAACCAAAAGTACTAATACTAACTCTCTTTTTATTATTTAGCCTAAGAATTAAGGGAATTGTTTATCTAAACTAAAATTAACTAACTACTAAACTAAAGACTCTAAGACAAAGAAGAATGAATTTGGAGAATAACTTTTAGGAAAAGCCAATTAATTAAAATGACACCCAAGGAAGAATCCACCTAAACTTCACTTGTTATCTAACTTTGAACCAGACGATTTGTTCATTTGACCGGATCCGTAAGATTCCCTGAGTTATATTAATCCCTCTTTCGAGGCGACTAATGTCTACCCTAGGTTGATTAATTGAAATCCCTTTCTAATTAAAACTTCTAGAATTGCATTAACTCGGTCTATGGACTCCTATATTAGGTTTCACCCTAATCCGGCAAAATCTCGTCACCCTATCTCTAGGCGTGCGATCAACTCCATTTAACTATGCTAGATCTACTCTTAGGCAGGGACTTTTGATCGTTGTTTTATGGAATGTCAAAGTCTTAAAAAATTATAAATTGAATGATCGAACCTAGAAACTAACTATGACAACGATTTGAGTATAGCTTAGGCAAGACCAGATTGTCGAACCCAAAGGAACTAAAAGTATTAATACTAACTTTCTTTTTATTATCTAACCTAAAATAAATGAAATTGTTATTTAATCCAAATTTAACTAACTACTAAGCTAAAGACGCAAAGACAAAAAGAATGAATTGGGGAAAATAACTTGAGGAAAAACTCAGTTGATTAAGACGATACCCTTAGGAAGAATCCACCTAGACTTCACTTGTTATCTTATACTGAGCCAAACGTTTTATTCACTTGACTTGATCCGTAAGATTCCCTAATGTATATTAAACCCTCTCTTGAGGCGAATAACGTCTAACCCTAGGTTGATTAATTGAAATCTCTTTCTAATTAAAACCCCTAGAATCGCATTAACTCGATCTATGGACTCCCATATTAGGTTTCACCCTAATCCGGCAAAATCTCGTCACCTTATCTCTAGGTGTGCGATCAACTCCGCTTAATTATGCTAGATCTACTCTTAGGCAGGTACTTTTGCTCCTCCACCTAAGCACATCATACTTGAATCAATATCCCGGAAATATCAACATAAGAATTAAGAACAAATCAAGTATTTATCATATAGTTCAGAAAACAATAACAAAATCCGTCTTAGGTTTCATCCCCTTCAGGTATCTGAAGGGTTTAGTTCATAATAATAAAAGAAAATATCTCAGAAGAAAAGATAAAACAAAACATAAGAAATCCCTAAAACCCCCTGAAGGAATTGAAGGAGAGATCCGCCGTCTTGAGTAGAATCCTGGCTTTTTGAGATGGATCAACTGGTTATCTTCGAGTGATTTTCACAAATCTGACCTTTTCGACTCGGCTCCTTGGCTTAGCTAACCACCCTCTAACTAAAGCCTTGGGTTCCGGCTTCTGCCGAACTCCCCTTTAAGTTGCCCCATTGGGTGTTTATATAGGCTGTGAGATGCCTTACTTGGTCCCTAAGTATTCTAATTCGAGTAGAATTCCTCTTAGGGTGTTTGAATAGGCTTTGGAATGTGTTTCTTTACCTCTAAGTATCCAAATCCGAGTAAAACTCCTCTTGGCCGTGGCAGGGGCACACCCATGGCACACGCCCGTGTAAGTCGTGGCCAGGCCGTGTTCGAGGCTGTCAAGTGAGGCACGACCGTGTGGATTTTGTGATATGGCCCATTTACTCCGTTTTGGGCCCGTTTTCTGTTCTTTTCATCATCCGGTGCTCTCATGGGTATAAAACATGAAAACAAATGATTAAGAGCACCAAATTACATAATTCAAGGCTTAAATCATCCAAAAGCATGCTAAATGTGGACTTAAAATATGTTACTTTTATGGTTTATCAAATACCCCCACACTTAAGCTTTTCCTTGTCCTCAAGCAAAATTCTCAAGTCACAATTAAAACGATCTTCCTTGATTCATAATATTCATCAATAATGTTTCATCATAATTCAGAGATAATTCATACATGGATAATTCAATTCAAAGAATTCTAAAGATTCAAACAATCAAAGTTATACATTTATAGCCCTGAAAACGTTAGGTGTTCCCCCTTACCTAAATAATTACCTCTGATTCGAAATTTGACAAGAGTTGACATCCTCACTAACGATTCACTCAAATCACTCGAAGTGTTTAAGGTTCAGAATTAAGCACTCAAAAGTCGAACATGAATAGTTAATCCCATAGGCTTGCCTGAAAATCAAATCTCCATCACTGTAAAATGAGATGATACACAGATCAAAAGGTCTTTAAAAAGGGTTTTAATGGGGTTTAGGTTAAGGGTGTGGATAAAGGCTGAATTAGAAGGTTAGAATCGAGATTGAATTGACAATTTACCTAACTAGAAACAATGAACATATCTTAAATAATTACATCAATTGAAGACTAATAATACGAGCTTTTTCTTCAAGATTTGAAATTTAAACATATAAGCTCACTTAATTATAGAACTAATAATGAATATACTTCGTTTTTTTTTTAGAATTTTTTTTAGAATTTTTTTTTAAGAACAAGTCAAGAATGAATTCAACTACTAAATTAATATAATTAAGCAACTGATCAAATCAAATTTCGATATAAGGGTAGTAAAAAAGAATGGTGATAACAAATACAAAGGGTTTTGGGTTAATATTAGTAGGTGAGTCAATAAAAGGGTTGTTAGGATCAACGGGGTTCACTAGGGTTAATTATGAAGGTAGGCTTTTTAGTGGAGTAAGTGGGTTAAAACCTAGGTGCCTTTATCATCTCTATATATCAAATCAAAGGTGTGGTCTCGACATGTATAATCTATGCAAGTTCTAGAATAACAAATCAATGTTGACACACTCATAATCAATAAAGTGAGCACAAAAAAGAATGTATGCTCTATAAGGCTTACAATCTCACAAAAATTATGGGTATTTGATATCAACCTCGTAAATTTCAAATTTCAAAGTAATATTCAGATTTAGGTTAACATCCTAAAAATTTATCATTCTGAAAAATTAGACTTATCATGCTTGATTCTCTAGTATCCTTCAAATTTAATTATCAATGTACAATTATCAATAACTTAATCCAAAACACATCAATAAAAATCATCAATCAGAAAATTTCATTCTAATCATAATGTGAGAAACTTACTTTAAGAACAAGGCATAATTCAGGGATTTTTAAATAATACTATAGTTAACCCCCCACACTTAAGATGTACATTGCCCTCAATGTACAAAGATAGATAATATCAAAGTAATCATAAAATCATAAGATGGGGAGAGAAGTGAAACTTCTTGAATTTTGGATGAAGTCAATGAAAAGAAATCGGATAGGATTAGAGGTGAACGTGGGGAAACGTCTCGAACCATTTGAAATTAAATCCTCGAAGCAGCTTTTCTGATTTTATTGAATCCTAAGCTAAATCTAAATGGCATGAAGAATAAGAAGAAAATAAATAAAATAAAAATAAAAGTAAAAGTAAATAATGGAAAATGAAAGAAGAAAGACAACTGGAAAAGAAAAAGGAAGAAGGGGATTAAATAGAAATTATGGATCTGGTGGTTGCCCCCACCCTTGTACCTTCCTGTGGTGGCCACACAGCCACGGCCACGGCCGTGGCCATGTGCAAGGTCGTGTGGTATGGAAATCTGCACTTTGGTTAGTTTATGGTTAGGTGCTAAAAGGAAAAATAAAAGTAAAAAATAAAAAATGTAAAAATAGGGTTAGTGCTCGGGTTGCCTCCCGAGAAGCGCTCGTTTATAGTCTTAAGCTAGACTTTACCTCTCATTCATATGGTCATGGTGGTTTGAGGAGGTGAAAATCCCTTCTCATGCGATCAATTCGGTTATGGATATATAGTTCAAGACGAGTAGTGTTTACCTCAAAAGTGTTGAATTTAGATTGCTTACCTCGTCTGTGCCGTATAGGAAGACATTAAGTACCTCAAAAGTGATTTCTTCATTTGCCTTGAGGTCTGGATTGGTGATTCGAGGGTCTTCCTTATTCAGCAATACTTAATCCCATATTTTGAAGTGATTTGTTGTTCCTATCAGCTCGTCTGGGGTTTCCTTCGGTTTCACTTCGTGTATTCCTAGTTTCTCTTTAAAGTGTGTTTTCCACTCGTCTAGTTCATCGACCTAAAGCCTTAGTTCTTCATGAATTATTTCTTTATGGGTACGAGCTCTAAGATCTAGCTCAGCTAGGTGATTTCGTGAAGCTTCCTGTAAAGAAGTTTGAACCAAATGGTTATCAATAGAATTAACGTTCGTACCTTTATTACTCGATGTCCTAGCTGAGTCAAGAGCTTGAAGAGTGATTGTTTCATCGTCTATACGAAGTGTGAGTTCACCGAATTCTTCCTCTGTGTGATCTTTCTTTATTGCATCAGGATATGGCACACGAGCTTGGTACTCTGTATTTACCGGGTTTGGTAAATCGTGGCTTACCTCAACCTTACCTTCACTTACCACAGGTTCTTGCCTTGGGTCAGATTCCACTAACCTTTCACTGTTATGAGTTTGTACAGCTTGAATTTGCTCTTTTGGGTTAGGTTCGGTGTTGCTTGGCAAGTTTTCTTGTGGTTGTTCTAAGATCAGCTTAGCAGGCTGACCTAACTGATCCTCGGTCCCTTGAATCGATGCTTCTTGTTTCGTTTCTATATTTTGGCAGTGTGCTTCTATGTTTGCTATGAATTTTGCCAGCATATCTTCATGGTTCGACTTATCTTCTTGTTGGTGAGGTGGTTGTTGAAAATTTGGAGGAATTCTTGTTTTTGGCTACTTTGATCGGATACGAGAAATTGGGATGATACCTCCAACCTGCATTATAAGTGTCTATAAAAATTATTTTAAGGTCTAGAATAGTTACCCATATAGTGGACTTGTTCGTTCTCCATGCCATATCCGTAGGGTGGGTACTCAAGATTCACCACGCCTCCTGGATTCGAGTCATATTGCATTACTGGGTATACCTGCGAGAGACTACACAAACCATTAATCTTTTTATTCATCATCTCTAGCTGGTTAGATAACCTGGTGAACATGTCGAGGTCGAAGGCACTGGCTGCTTTAGTAGGAATTGTCCTCATGACTTACCATTGATAATTATTCAGTGCCATCTTCTCTATAAACTAAAATTATCTGCCAAAAGCAAAATAGAGGAAAAATTAGCAAAGTAAAAAAAAATAATGAAATAAATAAAATAAATTGCAGAAAATAAAAAAAATGACTAAAGTAATAAAAATAGAGCTTTTTTAATATTTTAGTTCCCCAGCAACGGCACCAAAAACTTGATCATTGTTTTATGCAATGTCAAAGTCTTAAAAAATTATAAATTGAATGATCGAACCTAGAAACTAACTATGACAACAATTTGAGGCAAGTGCACCTATCGAACAATAGTATAGCTTAGGCAAGACCGGATTGTCGAACCCAAAGGAACTAAAAGTATTAATAATAACTTTTTTTTATTATCTAGCCTAAAATAAATGAAGTTGTTATTTAATCTAAATTTAACTAACTACTAAGCTAAAGACGCAAAGACAAAAAGAATGAATTGGGGAAAATAACTTGAGGAAAAACTCAGTTGATTAAGACGATACCCTTAGGAAGAATCCACCTAGACTTCACTTGTTATCTAATACTAAACCGAACGATTTATTCACTTGACTTGATCCGTAAGATTCCTTAATGTATATTAAACCCTCTCTCGAGGCGAATAACGTCTAACCCTAGGTTGATTAATTGAAATCTCTTTCTAATAAAAACCCCTAGAATCGCATTAACTCGATCTATGGACTCCCATATTAGGTTTCACCCTAATCCGGCAAAATCTTGTCACCCTATCTTTAGGTGTGCGATCAACTCCGCTTAATTATGCTAGATCTACTATTAGGCAGGGACTTTTGCTCCTCCACCTAAGCACATCATACTTGAATCAATATCCCGGAAATATCAAAACAAGAATTAAGAACACATAATGTAACATCCTGAATTTTTGGGCCTATGCGTTTAATGGGTGAATATGTTTAATATGTTAATTTAAGTAATAGGGGTCCAAATTGGGCTCAGAATTAGGCAAAGGCCTTGGTTAAATTATTAGATTGGGCATTATAGAGTTAAAAGAATGGTAATTATGTTTAAAATACCAACGTGGGCTTGTGGCCCAACAAAAAGGTAACCTTTGTAAGGGAATTAGAAGGTGACGCCACACACAAGGAGTTAGGGGTCCAAAATTTAGGTTTAATGAAGCCCAAATCTTTTAATTTAAGTGAGTTAAATTTCGGCATTAAGACTTGATGAGGTGGACAGCTACAAGGTTTAAAAATAGGAAGATATATTTGGATTTTATAATTGATAATATAGAAGATAAAAGGAGAAAAGATAGGAGCCTATCTACAAGGAGAGTGATGGCCAAAATCCACCACCGAGAGGAGTAAATAAATCAAGCTCTTTGCATGGCAAAGGGGTGCCAAATTTTCCCTTTTATTTAGCTTGAATTTTAATTAATTAGGAAGGGCGTTTTCGATTTTATACAGGAGGTGTTGAAAATCCTATAAATAGGGGGGATAGCTCCTTGATTCTGACACTTAAAACCCTAATTCTCTCCTCATTCCTTGTGCCGAAAATCCCTAGCCTCTTCCTCTCCAATTTCTCTTCTTCAATTTCTTCAAAAGCCGAAACCTTTTCTCCATTCTTCTTTCCCTTGTGCCAATTTCTCTAAAAAGCCGAAACCTCTATAGTTTTTCTTTATTCATCCTATTTGTGAGTTAAATCTATTCTTCCGGCATTTAAAATCTATTACTTTAGCATTGCCGAATCCTCTTTCTAGTGCTAGTCGAAATCCCTGTGTTAAGGTAAGTGCCGACTTCTGCTAGTTTCTCATATTCTATTCCGGTTTCTGAAAGGCAAAAGCCGAAAAACTAATAGTTAATGGTTTTATGATGGGCGGCAATTCGGGATTTGAAGGAAGCTTGGTCAATTAGATCTAAAAGCCGAAAATAGCTAGTCTCCACTTTCGGGATTTTTAAGGAAAAGGAGAAAATCCCTAAGTTTAAGAAAAGAGCAGTATCTGTCATTCGAGATTGGCCACTTGGTTGTGGACCGGCTTCTGAACAACACCTTAGGCAGATAGCGGTTTGTGACGACTAAGGATAGCGTCGATATAGAAAGCATCGTTTATCGGTGTCGTGTGTGTAGATTCTTATCACATAAGTTTTATTTTGTATTATACTTGATTAGAAATCAAAAAGCCTAAAATGAGGTCAGTATGAAAAGTCGTGTGTAGATCCTTATCACATAAGCTTTATTTTGTATTATACTTTAGAAATTGAAAAAAAGTAAAAAATGAGGTCGTATGAACAGTCGTGTGTAGATCCTTATCGCATAAGTTTTATTTTGTATTATACCTGTTAGGGGCTGAAAAGGCGAAAAATGAGGCTATATGAATAGTCGTGTGTAGATCTCTGATACACTAATAATCTATATGAATATATGTATGTTTATGTTATGGGCTAAAAAGCTAGGAAAGTGGGTACATGTAGACAGTCGAATGAAACCTAAAAGGGTTAGGCAAGGAATGCCAGTGCGTAATCATAGAACTTCTACTGTGTGTATCGATGTATGCAAAAGATCAGTAAACTCTTAGGTAGTAGATTGTTTGATTTTGCATGAATGTATGCATGGGATGGGTTTGTTATGAAAAAGGGAAGAGCATGATTGGTCACATGGTGATCGGTGGTACGAAACCCACCTAATGAAATGTTAGATCACATGGTAATCGATGGTAGAAAACCTACCTAATGAAATGTTAGATCACATGGTGATCGGTGGTAGAAAACCCACCTAATGAAATGCTAGATCACATGGTGATCGGTGGTAGAAAACCCACCTAATGAAATGTTAGATCACATGGTGATCGGTGGTAGAAAACCCACGAAATAAAATGTTAGGTCACTTGGTGATCGATGGTAGAAAACCCACGTTAAAATTCCTGATTGATAAGAAATAGGCAGTATGACTGTCGATATGGTGTGTAGCGGTTGGCGGGTTGATTGTAGAAATCCCCAAGGTGTGATGGTTGGTACGGGTTGGTGTGTAGAGGATGGAATTCTAGGATGGGTTGTGCTTTGCATCATTTATTATCTGTCATGTGATAATGATTGTTGCCATTGTGTATGGACCAGGGCTCATAATGTGTTTGTGGGCCCAAGCCTTTTATGCGTTTTCGGGATTTACACACTGAGTCTTGGTGACTCACCCTATTATTTTTCCCTAACTTTTCAAATGAGCAGTAGATCGTGGACATGGGAGCCGAGACGGACTCGAGGGGCCATCAAGTTTTTATTTCTATAGGTAATAAGGCCCCATAGTTTATATTCGCCTAAGTAGTTTTTTAAATATTTGCAACTTATGAAATTTTGTCAAAGGTTTAATTATTCACAATAACAATAATACAAGGGTTTTTTTTAATGTCGCTTATTTATTAATTACTGCCTAATAAATCTACGATTTTCAAAACCAACAAAGTAAAAGTTTTCAATGTACAACCCGTAACATACCAGATCCGGTCGAAACGTATGGGCCGGGTTTGGGGTGTTACACATAATTAAGAACAAATCAAGTATTTATCATATAGTTTAGAAAACAATAACAAAATCTGTCTTAGGTTTCATCCCCTTCAAGTATCTGAAGGGTTTAGTTCATAATAATAAAAGAAAACATCTTAGAAGAAAAGATAAAACAAAACATAAGAAATCCCTAAAACCCCCTGAAGGAATTGAAGGAGAGATCCGCCGTCTTGAGTAGAATTCTGGCTTTTTGAAATGGATCAACTGGCTATCTTCGAGTGATTTCCACAAGTCCGACCTTTTAGGCTCAGCTCCTTGGCCTAGCTAACCACCCTCTAACTAAAGCGTTGGGTTTCGACTTCTGCCGAACTCCCCTTTAAGTTGCCCCCTTGGGTGTTTATATAGGCTGTAAGATGCCTTACTTGGTCCTTAAGTATCCTAATTCGAGTAGAATTCCTCTTAGGGTGTTTGAATAGGCTTTGGAATGTGTTGCTTTGCCTCAAAGTATCCAAATCCGTGTAAAACTCCTCTTGGCCGCGGCAGGGACACGCCCATGGCATACACCCGTGTAAGTCGTGGCCAGGCCGTGTTCGAGACTGTCGAGTGAGGCACAATCGTGTGGATTGGACCCAGGCCGTGTGGATTTCGTGATATGGCCCATTTACTCCATTTTGGACCCGTTTTCTGTTCTTTTCATCATCCGGTGCTCTCCTGGGTATAAAACATGAAAACAAAGAATTAAGAGCACCAAATTACATAATTCAAGGCTTAAATCATCAAAAAGCATGCTAAATGTGGGCTTAAAATATGTTACTTTTACGGTTTATCAACTTTTGCTCCTCCACCTAAGCACATCACACTTGAATTAATATCCCGGAAATATCAACAAGAGAATTAATAACACATAATTAAGAACAAGTTAAATATTTATCATATAGTTCAGCAAACGATAACAAGATTCATCTTAGGTTTTATCCCCCTTAGGTATCTAAGGGTTTATTTCATAACAATAAAAGAAAACATCTCAGAAGAAAAGATAAAACAAAACATAAGAAATCCCTAAAACCCCCTGAAGGAATTGAAGGAGAGATCCTCCGTCTTGAGTATGATTCCGGCTTCTTGAGATGAATCAACTGGCTATCTTCGAGTAATTCCCCACAAATTTGCCTTCTTTAGCCTAGCTGGACGCCCCCTGACTAAAGCCTTGGGTTCCCCCTTTTTAGGTTATACTTAGGGTGTTTATATAGGCTTCTGAATGTGTTTTTTTGCCCCTAAGTATCTTAATCCGAGTGAAACTCTTCTTTCTCACGGTAGGGACACGCTCATGGCACACTCCTGTGTAAGTCGTGGCCAGGCCGTATTCGAAAGCTATTGAATGAGGCACGGCCGTGTGGTCTTGGGCCCAGGCCGTGTAGAATTCGTAATATGGCCTATTTACTCTGTTTTGGGCCTGTTTTTTTGTTCTTTTCGTCATCCGGTGCTCTTCTGAGTATAAAACATGAAAACAAAGGATTAAGAGCACCAATTTACATAATTCAATGCTTAAATCATCCAAAAGTATGCTAAATGTGGGCTTAAAATATGTTACTTTTACGGTTTATCAGTTTCCAAGACAGCTTGACCGGGGTTGCGGCCAAATGGTTTAATTAGTTAAATCGCGCCCAAATTAATTAGTGGAAGGACCAGGTGACAGATATAGTGTTGGACAGAATCACATTACAGAATATGGAGAAAAGGCCAAACGAAAGCTTCAGGCAATATGCTCAAAAGTGGAGAGAAGTCGCCACGCAAGTCCAACCACCACTGCTAGAAAAGGAGACAACCATCCTTTTCATTAATACCTTTATGACACCTTTTATTAATCACATGCTGGAAAGTGCAACTAAGAGTTTCTCGGGTATAGTGATGTCTGGTGAAATGATAGAGAATGCAATAAGGTGTGGAAAAATAGAGACTGGGGAAAACACCAAGAGGTCGGCCCCGAGAAAAAGGGAAAATGAGGTAAATAATGTGAGCACGTATAACAAGGGCTATTTGAAACCTGTCACTGTGAGCCAACCGAGAACGATAACCATTAGCCATTAAGGCCCACCAAGACAAAAATCCAGCATTAGGCAAAATACGGAGAAACTCCAGCTTACGCCTATTCCAATGACGTATAGGGAGTTGTACCAAAGTTTATTTTATGCACATGTTGTATCCCCTTTCTACCTAAAACCAATGCAACCCTCATACCCTAAATGGTACGACGCAAATGCCCAATGCAAATACCATGCGGGAATCATTGGACACTCGATAGAAAACTGCACCACTTTTAAAAAATTAGTCGAAAGGCTCATAAAATGGGCATTGTAAAATTCGATGATCTATCTAGTGTGGAAAATCCATTACTCAACCATGCTGATAATGGGGTAAATGTGATAGTAAAGAATGCAGTGAAAAAAATTGAGATGAATATTGTAGAATTGAAAACTCTATTGAGAGAATTTTGGAAGAAGCAAGGAACTATTGTGAGTTCCATGATGAAAAAGATCATGAGATTCAAAAATGCAGTGAATTCAGGGCCCTAGTACAAGGTTTAATGGACAACAGGAAGCTAGAGTTCTTTGAGTATATAGAAGGAAAAGATGTATGCACCTCGAAAGAAAAATCGACAGATAAGGTCTATAGGGCTAACCACCCCGTGGTAATCATCTCACGACCAAGAGCCAATGAAGCTGGAGCGCAAATTGCACCAAAGGTCATAATCCAAAAACCCGTGTCTTTTCTCTATAAAGACAGTAAAAGGGTTCCTTGGAATTATAACTGCAATGTAACGATCTCGGGGGAGGAGAACCCCAGTTAACACCTCGGAAGAGGGACAAGACGTGGGTTTCTATACACGCAACAGAAGGCGCTATGATACCTCGAACAAAAAAGACGAACCTGTAAAAGGGAAATCATTGGTGATCGAATAAAGGAAAGAGAAGCCAAAACTACCTATTAATGAGCTGGTAACTGAGAAAGAAGAATTCTTGAAATTCCTAAAACACAGTGAGTATAGTGTCATGGAACAACTACACAAGCATCTAGCTCGCATATCGGTACTGGCTTTACGCTTAAGCTCAGACACACCGTAACACGCTAATGAAGGTGCTAAACGGAACCTATGTAACCTATGTCGCTGATGATATTTCAATAAACAAAATACATCATCTCGTCAATAACATAAGGGCCGATAATTTTATCTTTTTTAATGATGATGAAATACCGTCGGAGGGCATGGGATCCACCAAGGCTCTACACATCACCACCTGCTGGAAAGGGTATACATTATCGAGGGTACGAATTGACAATGGATCGGTACTGAATGTGTTGCCCTTGTCCACATTGAACAGGTTGCATGTGGACAGCTCTCACATGAGGACATGCCAAAATATAGTGAGAGCATTCAACGACACCAAAAGGAAAATAATGGGAAGGATTGAGATACCTCTCTTGATCGATCCAAACATATACGAGGTAGACTTCTTGGTAATGGACATCAAGCCTTCTTACAATTGCCTATTAGGGAGGCATTAGATTCACTCAGCAGGGGCGGTACCATCATCACTGCACCAAAAGCTAAAGTTGGTAACAGAAGGCTGATTAATAACGATAAACGCAGAAGAAGACATTATTACATTTCTTACCAGTGATGCGTCATACATAGAGAGTGATAGTGAAGTGATAGAATATTCCTTTCATTCGTTAGAATTTGTGAATGCAACATTCATCATCGAAAGAAGCAAGATCCCAATGCACAAAATATCCAAAGCTACGAGGATGAGCTTACAACTAATAGTGGGAAAATGAGTATTTTCTGGAAGAAGACTCGGGAAATACCTTCAAGGACGGTTCGAAGTACCAATCTTGACTAACAAAGGGGGTCGCTTTGGCTTGGGGTATAAGCCAGACGCGAAGCAAAGGAAGAAGGAGTTGGAGAAGAAGCAAGAGAGAAGAAGGACGTGATTAAATGGGGTAGAGATCAAATGGGAACCAATGACCTTCCCCATATATCCAGAACATTAATGTTAGGAGGAATTATTCACCTTGAATGGAAGATGACAGGAAAAAAACTGCTGAAGATTTGATTGGAAATCTGAACATCAACGCAATATCTGAAGAGAGAATGGTAGAAGAAGACTTATCAGGCATCCGCCCTTATAAGCCTGGAAGTGTTCTAAACAACTGGACTGCGGAAGAGTTTCCTGTTGTTTTTAGTGCTGATTAAGAGTAATGTTCAAAACATGCTTATTGCTTTAAGCCTAGAAGCAATAAAAGTTCTTTTGTGACATAGGCTCATGACCAACATTTTTATTTCAATAAAAATGCATTTTTTTGTATCACTCTGAGCAAATATTATTTTATTCTTTCATCCATGCAAATAGCTATTCTTAGACAACAATGTCTCCAGATATCAATGACATGAGCGACGCTGCTACTAACTCAGAATCTCCTTTTAAGCAAGATATGTGTTTAGAATAAACTCATGACTTTGAAGATAACAGAGATTGTAACCCATCTCCTGATTTGGCAAGGATGGTAGAACATGAGGAGAAATAGATTCTACCTCACAAAGAGTCAGTAGAAATAATGAGCTTGGAAGAAGGAAAAGAAGTGAAAATTGGAGCTTGCATTACCGCAGAGATAAATCGAGACCTCATTAAGTTACTCCAAGAATTTAAACATGTCTTCGCATTGTCATATCAAGACATGCCTGGGTTAAGTACTGATATCATGGTACACCGGCTCCCCATAAAGGAAGAATGCAAGCCAATTCAACAGAAGCTCCGAAGGATGAGACCCGATGTTTTACTGAAAATAAAAGAGGAAGACAAAAAACAATTCGATGCTAGTTTCTTACAAGTGGTCAAATACTCAGAATGGGTAGCCAATATCATCTTCGTCCCTAAAAAATATGGGAAAGTGCGAATGTGTGTAGACTACAGGGATTTGAACAAGGCCAGCCCAAAAGATAATTTCTCGTTACCTTACATTGACACCTTAGTGGATAACACGGCAGGTTACTAATTATTCTCCTTCATGGATGGCTTCTCAGGATACAACCAGATAAAGATGCATCCTAAAGACATGGATAAGACCATATTTGTAACCATGTGGGGAACATTTTGTTATAAGGTGATGCAATTTGGACCGAAAAATGCGAGAATGACATATCAGAGAGCTATGGTAACCCTGTTCCATATTATGATGCACAAAGAAATTGAAGTTTATGTCAACAACATGATCGCCAAATCCCGAACAGAAGAGCAACATGTGCAAGTCTTGAGGAAATTATTCTTAATGTTGAGGAAATTTCAGTTAAAACTCAATCCGACAAAATTTCTTTTAAGGCTAGGTCCGAAAAATTGCTAGAATTTGTAGTCAGCGAAAAAGGGATCGAGATCGACCCTGACAAAGTAAAGGCTATATAGCAATTGTCTCCACCGCGCACTCAAAAAGAAGTTTAAGGTTTCCTAGGAAGACTAAATTACATTGCCCGGTTCATTTCATAACTAATTGAGAGATGTGACCCCCTATTCCGTCTCCTTAAGAAACATGACCTAGGCGTTTGGGATAAGGAGTGCCAGAAGACTTTCGATAAGGTCAAACATTACTTGTCCAATGCCCTAGTACTGACGCCACCTAACCTAGACAGACCATTGATACTATACTTGGCAATATTCGGGAACTCCATAAGATGCGTGTTTGGTCAACATGATGAATCGGGAAGAAAAGAAAGAGCAATATACTATTTCAGCTAGAAATTCACTGAATGTGACACAAGATATTCGCCAATTGAGAAGTTATGTTGTGCCCTGATTTGGACAACCCGAAAATTGAGACAGTACATGTTGTACCACAGAGCTTGGCTCATCTAAAATCTGGACCCTCTAAAGTACATGATGGCGTCGACTTCTTTAAATGGATGAATGGCCCGATGGCAAATCCTGCTTTCTGAATTTGACATAGTCTACGTGAACCAGAAGGCCGTCAAAGGAAGCGTGATAGTAGATTTTCTGGCCAGTAGAGCTCTAGAGAATTACGAGCCTTTGAACTTTGATTTCCCGAATAAAGATCTGATGTATATTGCAACCACTGAAGAAAACCCTCAAGAAGGTCATACTTGGAAACTAAACTTCGACGAAGCCTCAAACATTGTGGGTAATGAAATTGTGACAGTCTTGGTATCCCCAAACAGAGATCATTATCTCCTCACTAGCAAATTTGATTTTGATTGCACCTTTGCCGCTCGAAAACATTGAACTCAAGGAGTAACCCGAATCATGAAACTATCAGTTCATAAGGAAAAGCCTGGATAAAACGGTAGGACCATAGCGAAAGTGGAAACAATGCGACAACATTGAAGGGACTTAAGAGGGAAAATAGACATCCATACAATAGGAGAACGAAGGGCATATGGGGGACGAGATAAAACTATTATCCTTATTTTCCGAGGGGTTAGAGAAGGATAAATGCTTACTAGACATTCGCAGAAGACAATCCCTGTCTCTATTTTTCGAATCTCTTGCAAACAAGCCCAACTTAATCCCTATTTTCTAGGGGGCTCTCTAATTGACTGCTCTGGGGGTATAATCTTCGTAAATAAAGAAGGCAATATCCAATTTATTGAGAAGGAGACTTCTTAAGAATAGACACATCCATCCTTATTTTCGGTAGTATGTAGGTCTAAATATATAAAAAAGTGACCCCGGAAAAATAAGACTGGAGGGGCTCACAGTTGATATGTAGGTCTCCAAGACTGGAACCGAAGCAATAGAAGTTTGTGGAGTAGGGCGAGAAACTTTTCAGGGACAACTTGATAGATAGATAGAAGAGTGTGTCGAAGCATGAATTGACCTAGCGGCGTGAAACTTGGGTGAGGTGCACTAGTGAGCGACCTCCTTCCTCAATAATATCGCTATCATGCGTGAAACGAAGCTTGATAGGAGCCCGAGCTAAGAGAATAGAGCAAACTCGACATCATAAAACCAGGAATAGATTGTTCAATGGAGCTAATCAAGATAGATGCAAGATTCTTTCTCCTTTTCCGAGGAAGCATGGTCAAGCGCGCAAGAAAAAAACTAAAGTAGGTTGGTTGAAGGCCTACTACCAACTTTTTTCAGTATTAAAAATCTCGTTTCGTAGGCGTTTAGGTTAGCTGTACTCTTGTGTAGCACTTAATGCTTGGTGGAAGGGTGTCTTAAATAGATCGATGCTTGTTCGCTTCCTTAATGAAGGCAATTCCCTTCAAAACTCCTTATTTCCGGGCCTTGCCATTAGTTAGCTACAAGGATTGTCGTATGTTCATCCCTTGCTGAAAGTGGGAGATTAGCGGCATTGGTTAGCATTCCGGTCTTAAGCCAATCAGTCCGAGTAGGTAGAAAGCATAGGGGCATCAGTGCGATTCACTCCCCCTTACTCTCTCCTTATAAAAAAATACCTCTTCTTAGTAAAGCTTCGGCTCTATGAAGTAAAGGGAAATCTGATCCGGAGTGTTTAGACGAGAAATAAAGGCTATGCAGACAAGTCGAGTTGTGTCGAAACAACATTTTTCTGGATATACGTGAAAAAGAGTCCAGTCGAGCATATTTGTTTGCGAGTTTCTTGATCCCGAAAATCTTTTACTCAGAGTCACGGATAAAGTGGACTACCCTGGATGACCTCCCGTTCTTTCTAGTGGGTTTTTTTCCGTCCCTCTGCGGACAATTTACCCCTACCCTAAGTGCCTTTCTTTCTTACAGTTACATGCGTATTAAGCTTTCGTGTATCGTAACACGGTAGCCTTTGGGAAAATCTATGGTGGATTGAATCATTATTGCTTAAGGCAAGGGGCCAGGCTTACAGCTAACTCTTAGTGCTTCAGGCTAAACGGAAGAAGGTCGGGCCCCTAACTCCATGCTCATGACGGCCCGATTCTGAAAGCAATGGGTGGGTGTCATGTTTGATCAGAGGTAGAGTAGCTACGCCTTTCGCTATGGGGTTTTCTCATATTCAATATATTTTTAGATATAGAATTCGTGAATGTGAAAGGCTTACTCATAACATAAGGAAAACTCCATAGAGGATGTCACTCTTTTGATTCGATTCATACAGCGTATATGGGAGTTAGGCTTTCTATTGGATAGTGGTAAGGGAAAAATTGGGTGGGGGTAAGAAAGAAAACAAATTCATAGCAAGCAGGGGACTCACCACGGGTCCAAAGCCGTGGGTTGAATGAATGCCACCATGGGATAGCAGCACAAAAGGAAGGGGTCCAGATCTCGTCTCTGAGGATCCTACTAGGGAAAAAAATACTTTTTGGGGTTGGGTTGGCCCCCTTGTTACACGTCCCAGTGAAGCTGATCTGCCCGTGTGCTGCGTCTTGTTGTAGATGCCAGAGATTCGAGATAGCTTGAAAGCGGAGCGGAGGATGCTGGAGCTAAGAAGAAGGAACATATCTCGACAGGGAAGAAACTGCAGCGACACGTCACAAACTAGCTACCAACTGAGCTTCTCTAGATGTAGTAGTAAATCAAGATAGATGTCGGACATTCAAAGAAGGCCCGACCCTTTTTTCTCGGCAGCAAACGTAGGGCTTTGCTCTGTCTGAGGCTCGTACTGGGTCGGAGCAACGCGTCTGGTCTTGTCGGTCATTTAAGATAAGATGAAAAATGAATCCATCTGAAGGGAACATTCTTTCCCCACCCACCGCCCAACCTACTAAACAGGGTAAAAAATGCCCTTAAAAAATGACAAAGTAAAAATAGCTGAAATTCGAGAGAATTGATTCTAGTTCACCTTCTTTCTCTCAGTATAATCTTAATGATTTTGGCTTTTATGGCGAAAGGAACTATCAACGGCCACTGCTAAGGACAGAGAGAGGCCAACATAGCATTCGATGGCATGAAACCCATGGTTTTCAAAGAGATGCTTCTAGTTGACCCAACATGCTCCACTGATCTTCTATCCTGAATCAAAGTCCTTTTTTATTCCTCGTCTTCCTTCCCCTTTCCCACTTATTAATTACAGCGAGTGTCTAAAGTCCCGAGTGGTGGATTTTTTTTCACCTGCGCGAAAAGTCGGCCTAGTCTGCTTTTTTGCTACGTGCATAGGGCGTCGGAAGCCACCTCCAAATAGAAGGACTCCTAGCTAGGTTCAAACAACTTTTCTTAAAAAATGAAAAAAAAATAAGAAAGCCTCTCTTCTTGTATTAATACGCGCTCGGCGGCGAGCGGCACACACCTAGGTAAGACTTAAAATTACCCAACCATACTAACTAACAGGTATTACTGCTTTGAGAAGGATAAAACTAACCTACATATCTGGTTTATCTGCCATCCCTATCACAAATGGGATATCCTGTTAATATGCTAGCCCTAGTTCATCTTGCTCTTCCAATTCTATTTCGAGAGCCATTATAGCTCTTTTAGACTTATACATACATACAGCATCCTTGTCTTTTTTTCTCTTTTGCGATGCAAAGGCAATGGTGGGGGAGGCGAGAGAAGGAGAGTACGTATGGGTGGTATGAAAGCCATAAGCAGAGGCATGGGTCTTTTTCATAAAGATGCAAAGCCTAGAGATGAGTCTATTCTAAATTGACTTTAAAATCCGGGGTAGGAGGCTTGATGACAGGTAATAAGATAAAAAAGAGAAAAAAAAAAAGGGGAAAAAACCAGAGGCAGTTCTATTGACCTAGAACCGGGAGCAAAGGTCGAGGCAGAGGGAAGGACGGAGTCCAAGAATATTTTTGTTAGTAGAGTCAAATGTTCTCGGAAACCAGCAAACCCAACCTATACAAAGAGCTCTTTTCTTTTCAGCCCTTACTCCCAACAAGTTGTTGGGCTTTATGCTTACCCTATCTCTAGGCGTTCGATCAACTGCACTTAATTACGCTAGATCTACTCTTAAGCAGGGTCTATTCCTCCTCCACCTAAGCACGTCAGATTTGGATTAAGCATGCATAATTAAGAACAAACTAAGTATTTATCATATAATTCAAAAATTAAATAATAAGATTCATCTAGGTTTCATCCCCTTCAGGTATCTGACGGGTTTAGTTCATAATGAATAAAGAAAACATCTTAAGAGAAAAGATAAAACAAAACATAAGAAATTCCTAAAACTCCTTGAAGAAATTGAAGGAGAATTTCGCCCTCTTGAGTATAATTCTGGCTTCTTGGCATGGATCAACTGGCTAACTTCAAGCGATTCCCACAATTCTGACCTTTCCGGCTTGGCTCCTTAGCCTAGCTCGACGCCCTTTCAAAGGTGGCATTTAGGGGATATATATAGGCTCTTTGGAATGTGATTCTTTTTCCTTAAATATCTTTTTCCGATTGAAATTGCTCATTCCAGCGAAAGGGGCACGACCATGGCGCACGTTCGTGTGGATCGACTTCAATCCGTGTTCGGATTTCTACTTTGAGGCACGGCCTTGTAAGTCAGGGGTCAGGCCGTGCTCTAGGTGATCGGCGAGGCATGGCCGTGTGGGCTTTGGGCCAGGCCGTGTCGATTTCGTACTAAGGCCTATTTACTCCGTTTTGGGCCCGTTTTATGTTCTTTTCATCCTCGGGTGCTTTCCTAGGTATAAGACATGAAAAGAAAGGATTAAGAGCACCTTTTTACATAAATCAAGGGATAAATCATCCAACAGCATACTAAATGTGGGATTAAAATATGTTATAATTACGGTTTATCAAATACCCCCACACTTAAGCTTTTGCTTGTCCTCAAGCAAAATTCTCAACTACAATTAAAACGAACTTTCCATGATTTATAATTCCTATCAACAATGCCTTATCATAATTCATAGATAATTTATACATGGATAATTCGATGCAAAGAGTCCTAAAGATTCAAACAAGATAAGTCATACATTTGTAGCATGAAAACATAGGTGTTTCCCTTCATCTAAATAATTACCTTTAATTCAAAATCTACAAGGATTGACATCCTCACAAAAGATTCACTCAAATCACTCAAAAAGTGTTTAAGGTTCAAGGTCAAAGAATCACTCATAAGTCGAACTTGAAAAGTTAATCCCATAGGCTTGCCTGAAAATCAAATCTCCACCACTGTAAAATGAGATGATAAACAGATCAAAAGGTCTTTGTCAGGGTTGTAACGAGGCTAGGGTTAAAGGTGTGAATAAAGGCTGAATTAGAAGGTTAGAATCCAGATTGACTTGATATATTACCTAACTAGAAAAAAATGAAATTAATCTTACATTAATTAAGAACTAATAATACGAGCTTTTTCCTTGAGAATTTGGAATTTGAACATGCAAGCTCACTTAATCATAGAACTAATAATGAATATACTTTGTTTTTTTTTTTAAGAACAAACTATAATAATACGAAAGAATTTTTACAACTGAAATAGAAAACATAGTTAGGAAACTTGTTTAAAATCAAATCTCGACAAAAAGGATAGTTAAAAGAAATGGTGATAACAAATACAAAGGGTTTTTGGTTAAATGTTAGTAGGTGAGTTAAAAAAAAGGGGGTTGTTAGGCTCGACGGGGTTCACTAGGGATTAATTATGAAGATAGGCTTTTTAGTGGAGTAAGTGGGTTAAAACCTAAGTGCCTTTATCATCTCGGAATATCAAATCATAACTGTGGTCTTAACATGTATAATCAAGGCAAGTTCTAGAATAACAGTTCATAGTTGACACACTCATAATAAAAAAATGAGCATGAAAAAGAATAGATGCTCTATAAGGTTCAAAGTCTCACAAAAAATTATGGGTCTTTTTGACATCTACCTTGTAAATTTCAAACTTCAAGATAACATTCAAATTCAGGTTATCAACCTAAAATTTTAAATTTTTTGAAAATTAGACTTATCATGCTTGATTCCCTAGTATTCTTCAAATTTAATCATCAGTGCATAATTAACTACGACTTATTCAAAAATATGTCAATAAAAATCATAAATTATTACAAATTTCATCCTAATTAGTAATATGAGGAAATTACTTAAGAGCAAGACTAAATTCAGGGATTTGAGAATAATGCAGAAAGTTAGGTACTTTTATCCTCAGGGTTTGAGAATGACGAAGAAAGTTAGGCATCTTCTCAAAATAATTATTCACCCCCCACACTTAAGATGTACATTGCCCTCAATGTACAAAGATAGATAATAACATTTAAGGGATAAATCAAAAGAGAAAGGGAACGAATTACTCCCTGAATTTTGGATGTTTTCCCGGAGAAATGTCTTTGGTGGCGGTGATGGTCTGTCTGGATGACGAACCTGCGGTAGATGAAGAAATTGGGTAGCACTCTGAGAAGTAGCCAGGAATTATTAAGACCTACTTAAAATAAACTAAATATATAATTAAAGATAAGAATGTTAAAGAGAGAGGAAACAAAAATGTAAACGAAATGAAAATAAAAGATAAATGGACCAAAGAGTCCTTATTGTTGGATGGTTCGCGAGGTGGGTGTGACTTCTAAGGCTGGGGAGGTGCTGGCGGTGACGGAAGTGACGTGGTTATCGTGGTGGTCGGCGTGATTCCCAAGCAGCCTAGCGAACCTGACACAAAGAAACTAAACTAAGTTAAACTAAATTAATCATAAGATTGTTAAAGAAAATGAGAATAAAAGGAAAGAGAAATGAAAAATAGAAACTAAATGGTCTCAAAGACCCTTGGCCTGTTGGTTGGATGAAGCTGCCGGCATGAACTCATGTAGATCATCATCCTTTAAGGAGTTTGGCCTTTTATGCTTCTTTGACATGTTGCGTGATGGCTCAAGGATCTAGAGTTTTAGTAAATAGAGTGAAAAGTCTGAGAGGAAGAAGGGAAAAAGAGAAGCAAGATAAAAAAAAAAATTAGATGGGGGAAAAGGAAGGGCTGTGGGGTTTAAATAGATTTTCAAATCTGGCATGTTCCCACGCCCGTGGCCCTAAGGTGTGTCGATTCACACGGCAGCTTCGCACGACCGTATGTATGGGTGTGCGGTTACCCCGTGCCCGTTTTATAGCCAACCACGTCCGTGTTGCAGAAGTCAGTATATAGGCACGGTTGAGAGGCACGGGCGTGTTTCGCCCGTAGTTGGCAACTCAGTAGCTTCACACGGTCGTGAGGTACAGTCGTGCTACTTTTTCGATACCCGTGGAGTAGTGGTTGGGTTCGTGATCTGTAGAAATTAGGTGAATCTGACTTGTACCATCCTGCTATGTTAGTACCAAGATTCTGGTGGTCCACACGGCCACGGACATGGCCGAGTACAAGGCCGTGTGGCCTGGAAATCTTCACTTCTTATTAGATTAAAAGAGAAAAGAAAAAGGGAAAATAGAGTAAAATGAAAATAAATGCAAAAATCAATAAGGTTAGTGCTCGGGTTGCCTCCCGGGAAGTGCTCGTTTATAGTCTTAAGCTAGACTTTCCTCGTGTAGAAATTTCAAAGAGGTTTGAAGGTTTGAATATCTTCTCTCGTGTTTATAGTTTTATTTTATTGACAGAGTTTGAGTCGAGAAGCGTTTACCTTAAAAGTGCCGAATGTTGGGTTGCTTACCTCGACTGTTTCGTGTGGGAAGATATTGCTGACCTCAAGAGGGATTCCCTTTTTTAGGTCTGCTGTTGTGATGCGAAGATCAGCTTTATCTAACTGTACCTGGTCTCTTATTTTGAAGTGGTTTGATGTTCCTACGAGTTCTTCTGGGTGCTTTACTTCAGCTTTACTTCATGTGACTCTGGTTCTTCCTTGAAGTGTGTTTTCCACTTGTCTAAGTCATCGGGTTTAATCCTTTGTTCCTCGTGAGTTATTTCTTTGCTGGAACCGAACTAAGGATTAGATTCAGTCGTGTCCTTTTTTGGTAGTTTCTGAAAAGAGAGGTTAGTCAAATGGTTATCAGTAGATTTTTCTTTCTCACATTGGTCATTCGATGTTCTGGCTGAGTCGAGAGCTTGAAGAGTGGCTGCCTCATTACCTACACAAAGTATGAGTTCTCCTGTGGCAACATCAATTTTAGTTTTGGCAGTTGTTAGAAAATGTCTTCCTAAAATTAAAGGGATTGAATTGTCCTCATCCATGTCTAGAACAATAAAATCTATTGGGAAAACAAATTTATCGATCTTTAAGAGAACATCTTCGATAATGCCCCTAGGAATTCTAACAGTTTTATCAGCTAGTTGAATACTCATCCTAGTTTGTTTGGGCTTCCCTAGACCTAGTCGTTTAAACAACGTATAAGGTATGACATTTATGCTTGCCCCTAAATCAACTAACGAATTATCAATAGTTATACTACCAATTAAACATGGAATTGTAAAACTCCCTGGATCTTTTAATTTCTGTGGTAGTCTATTTTGTAGAATTGCGGAGCACTTTGCGTTGACTTCCACATGTGGCTCTTCGTCTAATTTGCGTTTATTTGTTAAGAGCTGTCTTAAAAATTTCCTCGAGTCTGGCATCTAAAAAAGAGCTTCAAGAAGAGGTAAGTTAATATGTAATTTCTTTAAAAGTTTAAGAAACTTACCGAACTATTCTTTTGAATAGTCTCTTTTTAATGCTTCGGGGTAAGGTATGCGAGGTTGGTACTCTCTGATTACCGGTTTTGGCTTTTCTTGTGTTACCTCTACTTTACCTTCATCTACCTTATTTTTTTTGTTGTGAGATGGGTTCGTCTATCTCTACATTTTCCTAAGCTACTATGGCTTGAATTTGCTCTTATGGATTAATCTCGATGTTACTTGGTAGACGTCCTTCGGTCGTTCTGACATCAGTTTTGCGAGTTGTTCGACTAAATTAGTGACTTTTTTGACTGACTTAGTAATTTTTTCGATTCGGCTCTCGTTGCTTTTAATTGTTCTCTCAGTTTCTTGGAAATAATTTTCTGTGTCAGCCGAGAACTTTGTCAACATCTCCTCGAGGGTTGGTTTCTTCTCTTGTGGATAGGGCTAATTTTGGAAACTTTGAAGAGGTTGTTGTCTTTGATTTCCTTGGTTTCTTTGACCTCCCCATGAAAAATTTGGGTGGTTCCTCCAACCTGGATTGTAAGTGTTACTATAAGGATTATTATTGGATCTGAAATTGTTACCTATATAGTTCATCTGTTCGCTCTCTGCTTCCGGTTGGTAGGGTGGGTACTCAGGATTTGCCACGGTTGCACTCGCGTCGCATTGTATGACTGGATGTGCCTACGAAGAACACAAACTATCAATCTTTTTATTCATCAATTCTATCTGGTTTGAAAGCATGGTCATTGCATTGATGTTGAAAACTCCCGCTGATTTTGTTAGTTTTGTCCTGTTAACTTGCCACTGATAGTTATTTAGCGACATTTCTTCAATGAACTCGTAGGCTGCTTCAGGAGTTTTATTATTCAAAGTTCCACCGGCGGCTGAATCAATTAGTTGTCTCGTTGAAAGGTTCACACCGTTGTAAAATGTTTGGACTTGGAGCCACAAAGGTAAGCCATGGTGTGGACATCTCCTCAAGAGATCCTTGTATCTCTCCCATGCATCGTATAACGTTTCTAAATCCATCTACACAAAAGAAGAGATATCATTCCGTAATTTGGCCGTTTTGGTCGGTGAAAAATGTTTCATTAAAAACTTTTCGGTCATTTGATCTCATGTAGTAATTGACCCTCGTTGTAACGAGTTTAACCACTGTTTGGCTTTATTCCTTAATGAAAAAGGGAATAACCGAAGACGTATAACATCATCAGAAACGCCATTTATTTTGAAAATACCACAGAACTCTAAGAAATTAGCTATATGAGTATTTGGGTCTTCGTCCTGCAAACCATCAAATTGAACAAACCGTTGAATCATCTGTATTGTGTTAGGCTTTAAATCAAAATTATTAGCAGCTATAGCGGGCCTAACAATACTCCATTCTGTTCTTGTTAAATGTGGTTTAGCATAATCAAACATTATACGTGGAGCATTGCGTTCCCCCACATCGTATGGTGGTGGATTAATCTCGTCCATCCCTTCAGTAGGATTGGATCTGAGTTCTTGATTTTCCTCTATGTAATTTAGGGATCACCTGATTTCTCGGTGATTCCTACGAGCGGTCACTTCAATATCATTGTCGTATACTAAAGGTCCTCTCGGGTTCCTCCTAGTCATAAACTAGAGGTACCTGAAAAGAAAAGAAAGAAAGAAAAGTAAGCAAAATTAAAAATTAACCTAAAAACAAAAATAAATTGCTGAAAATAAAAATAATGGCTAAAGTAAAAAAAATAGAGTTTTCTTAATATTTTAGTTCCCCAGCAACGGCGCCAAAAACTTGATCGCTGAAATTAGAGCTTTAAAATTTATAAAAGAATGATCGAACCTGGAAACTAACTCTGACAACGACTAAAGGCAAGTGTACCTATCGAACAGTAGTATAGATTAGGCAAGACCGGATTGTCGAACCCAACGGAACTAAAAGTATTAATACTAACCTTATTTTTATTATTTAGCCTTAAAAATAAAGTGAAGTTGTTTTAATCTAAATTAACGACGACTAAGTTAAGGACAAAGACAAAAAGAACGAATTGGGAAATAACTTGAAGAAAAACTCAATTGATCACGACGATACCCTCAGGAAGAATCCACCTAGACTTCACTTGTTATCTAACCCTAAATTATATAATTTATTTACTTAGCTTGATCCGTAGGACTCCCTAACGTATATTAAACCCTCACTCAAGGCGAATAACGTCTAACCCTAGGTTAATTAGTGGAACTCTCGTTCTCTGATAATAACCCCCTAGAATAGCAGTAAATCGATCTATGGATTCCCATATTAGGTTTCACCCTAATCGCACAAATCTCGTAACCACTATCTCTGGCGTTCGATCAATCAAGCGCTTAATTACGCTAGATCTCTACTCTTAAGTAGGGTCTATTCCTCCTCCACCTAAGCACGTCAGATTTGGATTAAGCATGCATAATTAAGAACAAACTAAGTATTTATCATATAATTCAAAAATCAAATGATAAGATTCATCTAGGTTTCATCCCCTTCAGGTATCTGAGGGGTTTAGTTCATAATGAATAAAGAAAACATCTTAAGAGAAAAGATAAAACAAAACATAAGAAATTCCTAAAACTCCCTGAAGGAATTGAAGGAGAATTTCGCCGTCTTGAGTATAATTCCGGCTTCTTGGGATGGATCAACTGGCTAACTTTAAGTGAGTCTCACAATTCTGACCTTTCCGGCTTAGCTCCTTGGCCTAGCTCGACGCCCTTTCAGAGGTGGCACTTAGGGGACATATATACGCTCTTTGGAATGCGATTCTTTCTACTTAAGTATCCTTTTCCGACTGAAATTGCTCATTCCAGCGACTGGGGTACGGCCATGGCACACGCCCGTGTGGATCGACTTCAAGCCGTGTTCAGATTTCTACTTTGAGGCACGGCCGTATAAGTCGGGGGTCAGGGCGTGCTCTAGGTGATCGGCGAGGCACGGCCGTGTGGGCTCTGGGCCAAGCCATGTCGATTTCGTGCTAAGGACTATTTACTCTGTTTTGGGCCTGTTTTATGTTCTTTTCATCCTCGGGTGCTTTTCTGGGTATAAGACATGAAAAGAAAGGATTAATAGCACCTTTTTACATAAATCAAGGAATAAATCATCCAAAAGCATACTAAATGTAGGATTAAAATATGTTATAATTACGGTTTATCAATAGCGCATAGAAGGCTTTTTTTGATAGCACCGAAGAACGAGTTGCCACTCACTGGCTCCATATCTCCTTCCCTTTTTCTCTGTCCCTCCAAAAAAGTGATATATATTATATATATTATTCCTCCAACAATTCTGTACTATAGCTATCCAGCTGGCAAGTTTACCCTAGCTCTTGTGCTCCGGGGAAAAATTAGGAAAAGTGTCTAACAAAAGAAGCAGAGGTTCTTCACTTCACGTGACATAGTTACGCTGGATTCTTAATTCCATAGAGTATGTTGTGAGTTTGAATTGACCCGGTTAGCTAGAAGGTTTCTTTCGCTACAGTCCTAAGGTTCAACCAGCAGGTCTTTTTTCTATATTTTTTAAGATGGCCCTACTACGTTTGCCCATTACAGAGCAGGCCTGACTCTCGTGAGTAGGTCCGCTAGCTTTTAGTATGGCTTTTTTACTTTTTTGATCCGGCATGATAAACTACTCGAACTCAACTTCTATTCTTTCAAGAGAAGGCACCAAGATCCCGCGTAAGCGTTGTTTGCCCGTTGCCAATAGAATAGGATTGACTTGGGTGGTAAAATTCCATTGTGAGATTAAAAAATATGAAAGTAAGGGATCGAAAATCTTATGATCAAAAGGTTGTTTGTTCTAAAGGACTGTAAATCCTTGCTCCTAGGATCCAATGAGGGGTTTTAGGAAAGACTAAAAATCATTCCTAATTACCTAACTTACCCTAGTGTCTCTTGACTAAGTCATAAATTAGATTGGATGGACGGATGGGAATCAAATTAGGAGTTTTGGAAAGGATCAAGATACTATGTATCAAGACTCGCGATAGGATCTCGAGTGCTCACATTCAATATTTAATGGGTGATTTTTTTATAGAAAGAAAGTAATAAAAAAGCGATGAAAACTATAATAAATAGATGTAGTAGCAATAAATGCTCTACTTCCATAATCTCATCATCTTGTTTTTTTATATCCCTTCCCAGTTTCAAATCACAAGAAGTTGGAGCGGATCTTTGATCTTTTATTAGTATTCCCCTTCCTTAGACTAGGACGCATACATCGAGAATCCAGTGTGCAATTTATTTTGATAAGATAGATAGATTGTCCCCAATTAGTCATATAGGTTACCTTAAATCAGAGCTAGAATAAAGGGTAGGTTGAATCTTAAAAGTACCCTGTAGGGTACGGGTAACTATGTTAAGTTAATTACGTATCAAAAAAATCAATTTTATTTACTCCTGGGAAAAAAAATTGTGCTACTCTATTCGATGGATCAGGAACAATCGAAAAAAGGTAGACCAGTATGGTATCTCTTTGAATCCTAAATATGGTGATACCCCCGATTGTACTAACCTACATATATTTCTCCTTCATCAATCGGTACTAGTTATTGTCATTTGGATTCCTTGACTTTCTTTGTCCGATGAGAAATGCGAAACGAAAGAAGGCTGGGAATTAGATCCTACTCTTTGTCTCTTCTTTTCTTTTTACAGAAAATGAAGAGATGAATTGATCAATTCATCGGATCCTAGGTCAAGACTGACAGGGACCAATCCACATGTGATGTGTGAATAATAACAGTTGTGTACCATAGTCAGTAGCTAGATATGGATAAGGGGGCATGGAATACATATGGAGAGCTACAACAATGGCTAAAGAGCCTAACATAGCTAAGTTAAGAGATAATTGAGCATGTCATGATGTTGTTAGGATTTCATATAGTCCTTTATGCTCTTGGCCTGTAAATTCGCACCCTACCCAGAAACTTGGAGCCACTCTTATTGCTTGTTCCTGAGCTACAAGATTTATGGCCCCACAAAGACATAATCTCCTACTTCAATCTCTAGCGAGATTCTGAGAATCTGGTTCGATTCACGTAAGGCATTCCAACCTATTTTAATGGAAGAACGCGCTATTTGTTTACATCCATTAGCTTATAAGGGATTCAATGCAGACTTTGATTGGGATCAAATGGCAGTTCATGTACCTTTATCTTTAGAGGCGCAAGCGGAGGCTCGTTTACTTAAGTTTTCTTATATGAATCTCTTGTCTCCAGCTATTGGGGATCTCATTTCCGTACCAACTCAAGATATGCTTATTGGGCTCTATGTATTAACGTGTGGGAATCATCGAGGTATTTGTACGAATAGGTATAATCCATGGAATCTGTGGAGCCATAGAACGTGAGATCAAAGTATTAGAGGTATATAGGGATTCCGCATTAGTGATCTATCAACTCAAGAGAGAATGGGAGACAAGAGATCCCAAGTTAATCAAGTACCGAAAGTTGGTTCCTGAGCTGATTGAGGAGTTTGATGACATCACCTTCTATTACCTCCCACGATATGAAAATCAGATGGCTGATGCATTAGCTACCTTGGCTTCGATGGTCAAAGCGAACAAACAATGGGATGTAAAGCCTATCCAGATGAGTATTTTTGAGACTCCAACTCATTGCTACAACATCGAAGAAGAAGAAAAAGAAGAAGAGGACAACCACCCTTGGTACTACGATATACTGCGATATGTGAAGAATCGTGAATATCCTGATCAAGCAACTGAGAATGATAAAAGGACCTTGAGAATGTTAGCCAGTGACTATATCCTAAACGAGGAAATTTTATATAAAAGCATAAAGGATCAGGTACTATTAAGACGTGTGGATGTCGTTGAGGCTAAGAAAATCTTAGAGGAAAACCATGAGAGTGTCTGTGGAACACATGCTAATGGTTTTACAAAGGCCAGGCAAATTATGAGATTCAGGTATTATTGGTCCACAATGGAAGGAGATTGTATCAATTACGCCAAAAAATGCCACAAGTGTCAAATTTGTAGAGATAAAATTCATGTACCGCCCTCACCTCTTCATGTTATGACTTCTCTGTGGTCTTTCTCTATGTGGGGCATGGATGCCATTGGGCCAATTTCACCTAAAGCTTCTAACGGGCATCGATTCATCTTCGTGGTCATCGATTACTTTACAAAGTAGGTAAAAGCCACTTTGTACACCAATGTCACGAAGTCGGCAGTCAGCAAGTTCTTAAAAAAGGAGATCATATGTCGATATGGAATGCCAGAAAGGATCATATCTGACAATGCACTAAATTTGAACAACAGCATGATTTCAGAGGTCTGTAGTCAGTTCAAGATCAATCACCACAATTCATCACCATATCGCCCAAAAATAAATGGTGTAGTAGAGGCAGCCAATAAGAACATTAAGAAATTGTAGGGAAAATGACTGAGACTTATAAATATTGGCATGAGAAGCTACCATTTTCCCTCTATGCTTATCGAACATCTGTCAGGATCTCAACTGGGGCAACAGGTTTCTCTTTGGTTTATGGAATGGAGGCAGTTTTACCTATCGAAGTTGATATTTCTTCCATTCGATTCTTGTTAGAACTAAAGTTGGATGAAACAGAATGGATCCAATCCCGATATAATCAGCTAAACTTGATTGAAGAGAAAAGGTTGAAAGCCATCCATCATGGTCATATGTACTAAAAACGAATGATGCGAGCTTACAATAAAAAGGTTCGTCCCATAACAAAAAGGTTCGTCCCAGAGAATTTCATTAAGGAGACTTGGTATTAAAGAAGATCCATATTATACAAAAGAACTTCAGAGGAAAATGAATGCCAAACTGAGAAGGACCTTATGTTGTAAAGAAGGTCTTTTCGGGAGGAGCGTTAATCTTAACTGAAATGGATGGCAAGACTTTGCCTAATCCAGTGAATTCGGATTCAGTCAAGAAATACTTCACTTAAAAAAAGGAGGGGGAAGCCAAGGTGAAAACCTGCAAAGGGCGCCTTGAGACCAAAGGGGTTTTTAAATTGAAAACCCGTAAATGGCAATTCAACTTTTGATCAAAAGATGGGGCATGCCGTAGTCTCATTTTCTCCGAATTAATAAGAAGGAGAGATGTTTCATCTTGGGGCATCAACAGAGTACTCTAGACCCTTAAACACATATTGAGCTCAAAATGGTCCTGAATAAGTTCGTACAGAGAAGCTCAGGCTGCGATATCTAGGGCACCTATTTTGCCTCTCACCTATTTTGTATTCCAGCAATGTTTGTTTTCTTTGATTAATTCATTCTTTTCAGATTTTGCTCCTGATAAATTTCAATTTTGTCCATCATTATGATCTTTTTCAGGCATTTTGCATTGAAATAATGATTAATGGACTAATAATATTTTCATAAAAGGAGTTCTACATATTACTCTGAAAGCTTCTAAATAGTACGGAGACCTAAAACAGGACTATTATTTAGAACTAACCAAACCTAAAAGTTGGAAACATTTGAGAAATAATAGTTTAAATTATGACTATTTCTTCAGATTTTCTATCAAAGATATCAGTTGAGTAAGAAGACAAGATGTTGCGTCAGTGATAAAACCTTAATGAACAACGAGCAATGACAACCCAAACATTAAAAAGGGATCATTCTCATGACATTCTGCATTCATGCAAATATCATTCATACACATCTAGTTTGAAGCATTTGATTCATTATGATCATGACATCCTAATCATTTGGCATAAGCATAAGCCCATGAAATCGATTCTACGGGTCATGTTACCCAGAGAATAGTGTAATAGATCAATGGAGTTATAAATCCCATACCCCTGAAGTTGCAATGAGATCATGGCAAACCTTATCTCCCTAAAGTTATAGTGGAGCAAGTTGAAGTTACAAGTCTTATCTCCCTGAAGTTGTAGTGGAGCAGACTGAAGATAGCGAATCTTATTTCCCTGAAGTTGCAGTGGAACAAATTGAAGCTATAAATTACAGATCTTATCTCCCTGAAGTTGCAGTAGAGCAGATCATGACTAACCTTATCTCCTTGAAGTTGTAGTGGAGTAGGTTGAAGAGAGCGAATCTTATTTCCTTGAAGTTGCAGTGGAAAAGATTTAAGCTACAAGTCATAAAGCCCATACCCCTGAAGTTGCAATGGGACGAATTGAAGTTATTATGGCGAATCTTATCTCCCTAAAGTTGCAGTGGAGCAGATTAAAGCCACTAACCTTATCTCCCTGAAGTTGCAGTGGAGCAGGTTGAAGATAGAGAATCTTATTTCCCTAAAGTTGTAGTGGAACAGATTAAAGCTACAAGTTACAAATCTCATACCTCTGAAATTGCAGTGGGACAGATTGAAGTTATTATGGCGAATATTATCTCCTTGAAGTTGTAGTGGAGCAGGTTAAAAATAAACAAATCTTATCTACTTGAAGTTGTAGAGGAGCAGATTAAAGATAGGCTACGAATCTTATCTCCCTAAAGTTGCAGTGGAGCAGATTAAAGCCACAAACCTTATATCCCTGAAATTGCAGTGGAACATGTTAAAAATAAACAAACCTTATATCCCTAAAGTTGTCATGGGGTAGTTGCAATGGAGATGATTAAAGACACAAATCTCATCTCCTTAAAGTTGCAGCGGAACATATTGAACCCACAAGTCTTATCTCCCTGAAGTTGCAGTGGAATGGATTGAAGCAACAATTCCTATGCCCCTTAAGAAGCAGTGGATTGGAATGAGGTTACTTGAAGAAGATAAGCACCAAAAGAAGTCGAAGCTAGGCAAGACCAGGCAAAATTGGTCTTTTCAAAAGTCTTTACTCCATTCCCGTTACACGACAATAAGCAAAAAGAGGTAGTTGTAGCAAGCCAATTTAGCCCGGACCCATCAATAATAAACCAAAAAATAAAAGATACAAGCCCAGCCTAAACCCTAGCCTAATACAGCCCAAAACAAAATAAACAGAAAAAACAAAAAACTTTAGATGTGCGCCCTACCCCTTAGGCTGCTACCACAGCCTGCTGCCACCGCTTGCTGCCACTGCCTCCTGCCACCACCTCCATGTCAGCCACCTGCTCCACCGCCATCAATCACACCTGCAAAACAAAAGAAGAAAAGACAGACAAAGCAAAGAAACAGTCAATGCAAGTTGTATTTTGGCTATAAAAGCCATAAGCAAATCCAATGTAAAAAAAATTTTTTTACATTCAATAAAAAAGGAGGTTGAATACAAAAAGAGAGAGTAAAAAAACAGATTCAAGCAAAAAGAAAAGAAAAGGTGAATTTTTTACTCTTTTTTTTTATTTTATAAAACAAACAATAAAAAAGGGGAAAAGTTTACCCATTTTCGTTCGCCAGAGAAGGAGAAATCGAAAGGTTTTATCCCTTTTGCCCGATTTTGGCCGAGGTCCCAGTGTTTATAACCCCATAACGAGGTTCTACGCAAAAAGGGAGTAAAAAGGGGTTCTTTTTTATTTCACTGGCAGTCCATGGTGGCGCCGACGATCGGAACTTGGCCGAAGGCTCGGGGTGTTAAAAGAGCAAATGGGAGAGCTTTTTTTGTTTTTTTAGGAAAGGGAAAAATAAAATTTTTTGAAGAGTTTTTTTTACTTTTATAGGGTGTCAAAAAGACGTCGTTTTGGCTAACTCCCTCAGGCACCAAAACAACGTCGTTTTGGGATGACCCGATCAGACCTGACCCATCCGGCCTAGGATCCGCGTGTTTTTTTTTTACGGAAGGGTTATTTGTGCTTTTGGCCCTTCTGCTTTTTAGACCATTTTCAATTTAGTCCTTTTTTGTTTTTCTTTAATTTTATTGGATAATTTTGTTTTTATTTCAATTTAATCCCTTAAAGAAACGACGCCATTTTGGAGGCCTAGATAAATTTTCTTTTTGGTCCCCTTCCTTTCGTGCGCGTTACAAATTGATCCTTCACCCTATTTTTATTCTCGATTTATACCAAAAATTTCGTTTTGATTTTAATTTTGTCTTTCTTTTGTTATTATTATACTATTAAATTAATTAATTCCATATTATTATTACTATTATTATATTCCTTTTTGTTTATTTACCTGTTATTATTTGTTTTTTTATTACACTTATTTATTTTTTATTTATCACTTCTTTCATTATTATCGTTGTATTTATTATCATTTAAAAAAAATATACTTATTTTATGTTTTAGCATTACTTTTATCATTTTATTTAGTATTTATTATCTATTTATATCTTTATATAATTTCAAACTTCAGATTATTTATTATTTGTATTATTATGAATATTATTTTTTTAAAAGCGTTTTACATAATATTTATTTTTTTACTACTAGGTTTTTTAATTTTAAATTTTTTAGCTTACTTATCATTTTTTTCTTTTATTTATAATTAGCTCGTTCGTTTTATTCATTTATTTTATTTTATCCTCGTCCTTCTTATTGTCATTTATATTAACGTATTTATTATTATTTTGTTACGTATATTAGCACCGTAATTTATTTTTACACTTTACTAAAAATTTGTGTTACATTAATCTTTACCCGAATACATATGATTTTTATTTTTTTAAATAAGCGATATTTCGTATTTTGAGATTTAGAAAGTCGTTCTCTAATTTATGGGGTTTTAATTTTCTCGATAAATCCGAATAAACTAACCTTTTTTGAAAAAAACGTGGATTTTAAATATTCTCGGGAATTAAGAAAAATCGTATTCTAACTTATAGAATATGATTTCTTTCTAAACCGAGATAATCAAATATCTTTCAAAATAAATAAATTTTTTGGCGTTCATTCTCGTTTCAGGAATTTAAGACATTGTATCTTAACTTACGGGACGTAATTCTTTTTCTTGATTAACGTGAAATATGCCCTTTTCTCAAATTTTTTTTTCAATTAAGCAATATTTTAACAAAGGGTCGTATTTTTAAGTCTCTTTAAAGTTTTCAATTTTCGGCACTAAAAACACGAAGTAATTAACTAGGTACCAATTTTGGACGTTACGAGGGTGCTAATCCTTTCTCGTGCATAACCGACTCCCGAACCCGTCTTCCTGAATTTCGTAGACCAAAAGCGTTGTTTTAATAAATCGCTAATTAAAAACAACTATTTTACGAGGTGACTCAATCACACCTCATCAAAAAAGATTAGTGGCGACTCCCATGTTCGTTTTCGTTTTCAAAATCAAAGTCAACCCCATTTTCAAAAAAATGATTTCCACAATGCATTTGCTTGAAAAAATATCTACTAAATAAATAATCAATTTCCCGTCATCTTTGATGATAATGGTTCCTTAATTAATTTTCAATTAAGAATGGGATTAATAAGAAAATATTTAAATTTCTATGTTTGAAAAAAGAAGTTAGACTGACACTAAACTTTTTAATAAAAAAAAAAGAGAATCTTCTAGAAAAACAAGAAAGAAAGAAACAACACATATATGATTTATATTTTATTTTGCCAATACTGAATTATTAATTTCCACATCAATTCTTGATTTAATAATGTTTTTCAATCTATATGGCTAGAAGTATATGCTTAAAGAAATACAAATATGATGACTTTTTTTAAATAAGATAACATTATTTATCAAAGCTTTTAGTTAACATTAAGTAAAATTGCAACATTAGTTATTAAATTATGGGTAAATTTTTGTTTCTGTCAGTTATCTAGAACAAGTTACAATTTGATTATTGAATTATTCAAAAGTTTTCATTTAAGTCATAGGGCTTTTAAAATCGATGTTATATGGTTTTATCTGTTCGCACTATCTGTACCAATTGAAAGCTCTTTATTCTCTTCTCTTCTATAGTTCAATTTCTTTTCATGGGACAGTTTTGGACGTCAAAAATCTGTGAATCAAAATTTTAACAACCTTTTTCTCTGATCTCCAACATTGACAGTCAAATAGACTTGAACCTAATGTATGTTCTTCTAGTCATCGATGGGTACTGATTCACTATATCAATTATCGAATCGTCGCTTGGAGCTAGTTGGCAGAACTTAAAAAAAAAAAAGAACTTAACAACTCAACAACTTAAATAAAATTTTTTAAATAGTTCAATGATTTAAATAAAAACTTTCAAATAGTTGAGTGATCAAATTATAATTTTTTTTAATTAAGTGATCAAAACGAAAACTTGCTGATAGTTTGATAACTAATGGTGTAATTTACCTTAACATTAATACTGTTGTTAGAAATTATAAGATGAATTAAAATGTTTAAAAAATATTCATTAAATAATTAAAAAAAACTATTGGTTGTATATATTAAATTTATAATATTAGTTTTTGTTTAAATTTTTAATGAATTTTTTCAAAATATCATTAATACATTGAAAAAGTAACCAACTACAAATATTTTTCAAAATATTCAACTAATTTAGAATAAGTTACATTAATATTATTTAATTTTAAAAATAATGCAAAAATTCATCATAGTTTGAATATTGATATTAATATATTATGATTTAAATAATATTATTAATAATTTCTTACAAGTTATTTATTTTATATATATATAGTTAAATTAAATTGTTTTAATGTTAAAACTGATAAAATTTAATTTTTTTATAACTTTATATTTATATTTATTTTAAATTAATTAATTAATGCAATTAATTCTTATTATATTTGAAAAATATAATTTTAATTTGATAAAGGTTATTAATATGTATCTTTTTTTTAAACTATATTTTAAGTTTAACAATTTAGTATTAATTAATTTTAACATCATAACATTAAAAGTTGATTCAATTAAGTAAAATCTTAAAAAAAAGATAATTCATTTAAAATCAATTTTATATTTAACATATAAAAATTATAAAGAAAAAATTTAAGCAGAAGGCATGGAATAACTTAAAAATTTAAAAGATAAGGAGTAGAGGTGTTCATAGGTTAAGTTCTGGCTATGCCTAAATATTATATTAACATATTTTATACTTACACAAGCTCGGTTTGACCTGAAATATGGGCTTAAAAATAAGTCCAACCCCGCTCATATTTGTAAATGGTCAATTCAACCTATTTTAGGCACACTCATATTATTTTTTAAAAAATTAATTTAATTTAACATTTAATAATTTTATATATAATCATCTTAAATTTTTTAATGTTTACATTATAGTAATATTATATATTACTAAAGATGTAATTTTCACATGTTACAAATTACATAAAATATAAAAATAATATAATATAAATTATTACAATGTTTATAAAAAAAAGGAGTCGAGATCAGGTTTGAATGGGTTGAATTTTTTTTGCCCAAACTCAATTTTTAGGCTTATCTTCTAAAAAAATTTTAATAGTTATTTTTAATAGTTATTTTAATTTGATTATCTCAGCATGTAATTTAATATTGATATGTACATTTTATAATTTAAATGTATATTTTTTCTAAAAAAAATATTTGGAAAACCAAACCAGTAGGTGGTCCAGTACAATGGTGGAGTGTCTGAGTGTCAAAGAAACTGCAAACGCGGTTTTGGTCTTCGTCGGTGAGAGCTACAGCTAATTGATTGACCTTTCAATGTCCGTTCCGTTCCTATTGCAAAATGCAAAGTTGTCTTTAACTGATAATAATAATTAGAATACAAGGGTTAATTTCACCAAAGGCCTTCAAACTATTATCGCCGATTCTCAAACTTCAAAATATTTTAATTAAGTTTTTAAAGTATTATTATTGTATTAATCACGTCCTTCTATCAGCCTAGTTAGTAGCATAAGTGTTAAATGTGTACTCAAATTTGATGTGAAGCATATTTAAATCACGTTGATCAAATTTTAAATTTATATGAACATATTGCATTGATAACTTTGATTTGAAGTGTTTAAAAAAAAAAAAGAAATATCTCTCCTCAATTTTATTGACACTATCTTTTTCCGAAATGTCAAATCCAAACTATTTATAAGGTAAGTATAAGTGTTTACAATTAACTTAATTAACAAATTGGCCCTTAAATGTATTCCTATTTCAATTTTCAATTTGATATTTCAAATTTTTTGTAATCAAAAGTGATATGTAAACTATGAAGGTTGTCTCAATTTACCAAAAAAACAATATCGACACGTGACACATTTTTATTGGACCTTATGCACTTTTGAGGACAAAATAGGATAAAATGACAATTTAATCACCATTTCCTAAAAATATTTCTTTAAATTGAATATATTTTAGGAACAATTTACTAATAAAGCCTTTATAATTTAATTTACACCTTTTAAATATGCTGAAGTCAGTTTCTAATTGGTATTTAATAAGGTAATTAGTACCGTACCAATACATATATTGTTTTTAATCTTGGTATTGATACATATTTATTAATGTGCTTTGATGTACCATTTTGAGATCATCGATGTTTAAATATTTTTCATATATATATTTATAGTTTAATTTTAATTTCTCAAGTAATTTTATAGTATATATATGCATACAAGTATATCTCAATTACATCAATATAAATACATTTATATGAAAATATAAGTTTTAAAATTATTATTTAGGTTCTTAACTTAATTTAATAAATTATATTTTAATTTTAAAAAATAAAAGCTAATTTAAAACATTAAAATTTTGTTCCTATCAATATGGGTTGGTACGCATAAGTGCAAGCCGATATTAATCAAAATGGGTCAAATCACCTTAAAATGACTAAAAAAAAATTAAAATTTGATTAAAATAGAACTTAGAGCATTTGGTACTAGTTTAGGAACAGAAAGATATGTGCTGATTGGTACAGTGCCGACTACAATGGTATTTAAAAACTATATTCATAGAATGATTTGGTTGATAAAATAATTATATTTTAAAGACTTAATTAAAATAATTTTGAAGTATAGAGAACAATTTAAAATTTGAATAATAGTTTGAGGATGTTTAATCCGATTAACCCTAAATAAAAGAGTCAATGCTTCGGACATAAGTAGAATATCTCGGTCCCTTCTTTTTGTCCCTACACAACAAAAAAATAAAAAGAAAAAGAAAAAGAAAAAAATGCTCAAAATTCAGATTTGCTACATTATAGTCTACAGCTCGAATCATGTACCCACGTTAAAGAGTGTCGCTTTTTCCGCCAAAAGAATATGCATCAGCATGTTAAAAAAGTTCGAATTTAAAAAAAAAAAAAGATATTTTTGACTCAATTTTGTACGTTGTGAGATTAGATATAAACATACCCAGATTTTTTTCTGGTGTATAGATACAATTCAAGGCTTTCTTTCAGGTGTTCTTTTCATACAAATTTGTTAAATATTTTAACAAAAGGGGGTCTGGTTTTCTGATATCGAGAACCAGGTGCTCATGATCAAGAACAAGAACAAGAATAATAATTTCATCGATTTGTTGGTTTTTTGGTAAAAAATTCTGTTCTGGGTTGGGGGAGCTTTTTTTTTTTTTTTCATTCACCTTTTTACCAACTTTTTAAAAAAAAATCATGTAACGGTTTGTTTACATACGTGGCAAGAATCTATCGGTTGGCTGTTTCATTCTTTGAATAGGTTGACATTGATTGACGACGTTCTGATTGGCGGTTCGAGGTAAAGGTGGTTTTTTTTAATCATAATAACACCTGAGGCGCGTATGATTTTGTTGATTTTATTGTGTGTTGGGGAAGGAAAAAGATTGATTTTGTTGATTTTTATTTATTTATTGTTTTTGGCTGCTATGAGGAAATGATAATTATATTTGCTGATATTTGGGTGGATAATGAGATTTGTTTTAATTTACGCGTGGGAGTGATTGATTGACAGATAGATATGAGTTGTTTCATCAGAAAGGGTGTTCTTTGATCTTATTTATAGTCACTGAGGATCAGTTTGTTGGCCCTTTGTAAGGTTTCCTTCATTGCAATTCTTGTGAATTTTGCTCTACTAGTTTTTGGCTCTGGAATCTGTAGATTGCAGAATTTTAAGGTACGTTCATGGAAATTATGAACTTGTTTTAGTTTATTTGAGCATTGATTTGGATTAGTCATTTGCTCTGAGAAGGAGAAGTGAGAGTTACTTTGATAGGTGGATTGGAGGACATAATAGTTCGCTATCTGTTCGTAGAAATTCTGAAATTGTATTGTTGCTGTTGGTGAAAGTTTTTGTCTTTTGGGTGAATTGCGTGGTACATGGTTTATGCTTCGATATGAGTGTCGAATGAAGATAGCATCATGAGTAGGGGCAGTAGGATTGTTTACAGATGGATCCTCCTAATAAGAGATTTTCCGAGATAGTTGGTTTAGTAAAGTCCTGGCTCCCTTGGCGAACAGAGCCTGATGTATCGAGGGATTTTTGGATGCCTGATCATAGCTGTAGGATGTGCTATGAATGCGATTCTCCGTTCACATTATTCAACCGAAGACACCATTGTAGACTCTGCGGCAGGGTTTTCTGTGCCAAGTGTACAGAGAACTCGGTTCCTGCGCCATCTAATGATCCAAGGATTCCACGAGATGAGCGGGACAAGATTCGGGTTTGTAACTATTGTTTCAAACAGTGGCATCAGGACATAACTGCAGTTGATGATGGAGTGATGGTGCCGACTCAGGATGTCAGTTGTTCTCCTTCAGCCACTAGTTTCCTCAGCACTATTTCCAGTGGAACTGCTCACAGTAGTTTTAGTCTTAGCTCTCTACCATATCCTGCTGGATCATATCAACAATTTCAACCGAGGTCTATTCTTGTTGCCCATCAACTGTCTGCAATTAATAAAAACATTGACAGGCCCATAATGATAGCACCAAAGAGGAGCAATGATCTGACAACTGATGCAGAAGATGCATCTTCAAGCCAATTTGAGTTTTCATTCCACAGGTGAGATCAAAATATCTTACAGTCTTGATCGCATTTTCCTAGGTTTTTTTTTTTTTTTTTTTTTTTTTTTTTTTTTTTTTTATGTTTCATCTATCACTCGAGCATAACTTGAAGTTGGACGCCTAAGTATGGATGTACTTTTGCAGCTTTACCCGAGCTAACGTGTTCCCCCCACCCCCAATTTTTTATTGTTACTATCTACCGAATAGGTTTTTTAGAAACAGAAACTGAAAAGAGAAAGGAAGAACTAGTAGTAGTCATTAAGAAGACCTAGTGGAAGAGTTGGAGTCAGAAGGAGGTCTTAATGTTTTTTCTGTTTCCTGTTACTTACTTGTTGCTTGCTTTTCTTGTGGCATCAGGAGCGATGATGAGGATGACGAGTTCAGCTTTTATATGTCTGATTGTGACACGAAGCATCTCTCTCTAGAAAGTGGCTATCATACTCCTTTTGAATTTGAGGATATTAGCAATGATGACGGGTCATTTAAATTTAATCCCAATAAAGAAAATATAGAGTTCAAAAGTGTAAGCTGTTCTCCAAGAACCCACGCTTTCCCTTCACCAGCTTTGGAACGAATATCACAGCTTGCGAAGAAAGATGAGGGGGAAGCTGATGATGAATGCAAAGCATCATCTTCGGATGGTCCTATAGATTTTGAAGATAATAAACTTCTCTGGCTCCCTCCTGAACCTGAAGATGAAGAAGATGATAAGGAAGCTTCTTTCTTTGATGATGATGATGATGATGATGATGATGATGATGATGATGATGGAGATTGTGATGTTACAGGAGAGTGGGGATTTCTTCACACAAGCAGCTTTGGAAGTAGGAAGACTCAGTTTAAGGGTAAGTCGAGTGAGGAGCAGAAGAAAGCAATGAAGCATGTAGTTGATGGACATTTTAGGGCTTTGGTATCTCAGCTTTTACAGGTTGAGAACCTTCCTGTGGGTGATGAAAATGATAAAGAAGGCTGGTTAGAGATCATCACTGCTCTTTCATGGGAGGCTGCTACGCTTTTAAAGCCAGACAGAAGCAAAGGGGGAGGGATGGATCCTGGTGGATATGTTAAAGTGAAATGCATAGCTACTGGACGTCGCTGTGAGAGGTAAATGTTACACAAGACGATATATGTTTTTATATTGACTGATTATGCCATTTGCTCTTTTGAAATGCAAGTTTTTGTAATAGTACATTGTTGACATTAGACTATCAGTTGGACCATTTTTATCACTTCCATTTTATGCATGATACGAACACACCAATTCAGTTTCAACTATGCTATGGTTGTCAATGTCTTCTTTTTCTCTTTCTGATTTTGCTATGGTTCTTATAGCATGATTGTCAAAGGAATTGTTTGCAAGAAGAATGTTGCTCATCGACGAATGGCTACAAAAATGGAGAAACCTCGGTTGTTGATCCTTGGTGGAGCTCTTGAATACCAGCGAGTGTCTAACCTGCTTTCAAGTTTTGATACTTTGTTGCAGCAGGTGGTTCATGTTTATATGTTTCTTACCGTTCACGATTATTGCCTTTTGTTTCAATGAGCTTTTATGCTTTTCTTTTTCCCCTTCTAAATTCTATTTTTGGCTTCCTGTTTATTGCTTTGACATCTTTATCCAGGAAATGGACCATTTGAAGATGGCTGTAGCAAAGATACTTACACAGCAACCCAATATCCTTCTGGTAGAGAAATCAGTTTCTCGATTTGTTCAGGACAACCTTCTTGAAAAGAACATATGCCTTGTTCTCAATGTCAAGAGGTCATTGTTAGAACGCATTGCACGCTGCACAGGTGCTCAAATTATCCCTTCAATTGATCATCTCTCTTCTCAGAAGATGGGTTACTGTGAAAAGTTTCACGTTCAGAGGCTCGTGGAAGATCTTGGTTCTGCTGGACAAGTAGGAAAGAAATTGACCAAGACATTAATGCATTTTGAAGGCTGCCCAAAGCCATTCGGTTGCACTGTAAGTTATCAAAAACTAATAAGAGTAGATGAAATTAAAATTTACACTGGAATTTTTTGGTGATAATATTTCTTTTCACAACAGTGTTGGTTTATATTAAATTTGTAAAAATGGATAATTTAACCAGTCTAACTCTGTGTGTGTGTGTATTTGCTTCAGATATTACTTAGAGGAGCAAATGGAGATGAACTGAAGAAAGTCAAGCATGTGGTCCAATATGGAATTTTTGCAGCTTATCACTTGGCTCTGGAGACATCATTTCTTGCTGATGAAGGAGCCTCTCTGCCGTTGTTGCCTTTGACTGTGGCACGTTTGGATAAACCATCAAACATGGCGAGGTCCATATCAACAGTTCCTGGTTTTGCTTTTCCTGCCAATATAATGTCCCAGGAACAACAAACAGCTAATAGTATTTCCTCTTTAGATCTATCATCATCAAATGCCTTTAGTAACTTTCAGAAGATAAAAAAAACTCCACCATATTATTTACCTAATGGTACAAGCTTGTTGTCTTCAAGCGCACCCCCTTTAGAACTCACTTTCCTTCCACTATCCACTTCTGGAAAAGATATCTCAGATGCATTTTCCAAGGAAAATGATATGGACACCAAAGAATCTTCAATGATGGAAGCTTTTGTGGAGAAAAGTCAGGGTTTCTTGAATAATGATCTCACTTCTAGTAGTGTTGTACCATTAGAATCTTCAGGGCTAGTTTCTAGTGCACACATTGACCAAGAGAATCATAACAAAGCAGTTGAAATTCAGTCAGGTGATTCAGAGTCATCCTTTATGCAACAAGATAGTAATAACCTTAATAACTGTCCTGAGGAGCCAAAAACTTTGAAAGAAGAATTTCCGCCATCTCCCAAAGACAACCAGAGCATTTTGGTTTCTTTATCATCTCGAAGCGTGTGGAAAGGGACTGTCTGTGAAAGACCCCATCTCTTTCGAATAAAATATTATGGCAGTTTTGATAAACCTTTGGGTCGGGTTTTACGGGATGATTTATTGGATCAGGTAAACATTTTTTCCTTGCATTTATACACTGCATTGTACAAACCCCAGCAGTTCTTTGAAACTGAGATTATTAATTTTTCAGAGTTACCGCTGCCATTCATGTGACTTGCCTTCGGAAGCACACGTTCATTGTTATAGTCATCAACAAGGAACCCTCACCATATCTGTTAAGAAACTCTCTGAAGGTTTCTTATCTGGTGAAAGACTGGGCAAGATCTGGATGTGGCACAGATGCATGCAATGTCCCAGGGCCAATGGCTTACCTCCGACCACTCGGAGAATAGTGATGTCTGATGCTGCTTGGGGTTTATCTTTTGGGAAGTTTTTGGAGCTTAGTTTTTCAAACCATGCAGCTGCAAGCCGGGTTGCAAGCTGCGGCCATTCTTTACATAGAGATTGTCTTCGTTTCTACGGGTAACATCCATTTTCTATATTTGTTTTATGGTTATTAACCAAGTATCATATATGTACAAACAGTTTCCTCGTTAAGAATGTGCTACAACTTCCTTCACCCATGATTATAATTAACCACATTGTGTCATTAATTATTGGTGTATAGTTTGCTTGAGTTAAAATCAACCTTTTTGGCCGTACAAACTCGTTGGTCAATGATATCAATAATAGAATAGTATGAGTGCTCTTGAGAGATTTTTTGAATGTTCTAATGAACTGGTTATGAATTTTATATAATTTATTGAATGACATAAATCATGACTTGGCGTATATAATAGTGGGAATTATAAGTGATTAAAAAAGGAAATCTCCATCTATCATATTCCTCTCTGCTCACTGTTTAAATATCTGTAGATTTGGGAGAATGGTTGCTTGCTTTCGGTATGCTACAATCAGCGTCCATTCTGTCTACCTTCCACCCTCACAAGTTAGTTTTGACTATGAGAATCAGGAATGGATACAAAAAGAAACAGATAAGGTGCACGGATATATTTGGTTTATTGAAGTAGCCGATATAGATCTCTCCGCATGTTAGTAATCTAATCTTATTATTGTAAGCAGGTGGCTGACCGGGCAGAGCATATGTTTTCCGAAGTACTCAATTCCCTAGGTAAAATTACAGAAAAGTTAATTGCCACAGTGGCCCCTCATGGTATCGCAAAAATGCCTGAGCTGAGACAACAAACTTCTGAACTTGAAGGAATATTACTAAAGGAGAAAACGGAGTTTCAGGTGAGACTTCCTTAACATGTTTTAGTTTCAGGTGAGACTTAACATGTTTTACATTTTTGCTTTGTGAATTATGTGGACAATGTTATGAATGAATATGACTGCTGATGACTCAGGCGATAAAATATCTGTTAGAAAAACGCTATGTCCGTATTTTGTGAACTATTCATGTTTAGATATCTGCAACTGTTATTTTGAAAAGTTCATGTGGAATGAAATCTTTAAAAATGGCTAATTCCCTTGCTTCCATTAGTTTGAGTTGAAAGATGACTGTAACTGAAAAACAAATGACATATATTCATTTCTATATTTAGTGTCTGGTTTCTTATTGTTCTTGGACCCGGTTTAGGAATCGTTGCAAAAGGCTTTTAAAAGGGAAGTCAGAAAAGGGCAACCTGTTATTGACATTCTTGAAATTAACCGGTTGAGGCGGCAATTACTTTTCCAATCTTATATGTGGGACCACCGCCTGGTTTTTGCAACCAATTTGGAAAACTACAGCCTTCAGGACAGTGTCAGCGATTCGACTTCAGGACATGAGGACAAATCCCCAACTGGTGATGAAAAGCTCAAAGACATCGATATTCTGGAACTTGGAAAAAGCAATGAATGCTCTGACCAAAGAGAACTGAATGGCAGCACCAATTGGTCAGACCTGATACATCAAGAACCAAACACGAGTGAAAATTTAAATCCAGTATCTGAAGACTGTGGTAATCTTTCTGATAGCCACAGCATGTATGACCGACTGGATTGTGAGAAACCTATGGAAAATGTTCGCCGGGCCTTGTCTGAAGGCCAGTTTCCTGTCATAGAAAATTTGTCAGATACCCTTGATGCTGCTTGGACTGGCGATATTCAGCGAGCAGCTATACTACCTATGCAACTTTCGTGTTCTCTTTCTGATTCTGCTGCTTTTGTTATTGGTGCTGTAGATGCAGTAACAGAGGGGTTAGATTTGGATGTCCAGTCTGAAGAAAAGATGGGGCCAAAAGTTTCTCATTCTCTTTCACCAGCATTGTCCACTAAAGGTTCTGAGAATTTGGAAGACGCTGTAAGCTGGTTAAAAATGCCTTTCTTAAGCTTCTACCGTTCCTTGAACAAAAACCTTTTAGGCAATGCTTCTAAGCTCGATACATTGAGTGAGTATGATCCAATCTATGTTTCTTCGTTTAGAGAGTTGGAAATGCAAGATGGGGCTAGATTGCTTTTGCCAGTGGGCATTAACGACACTGTTATTCCTGTTTATGATGATGAGCCCACAAGTATGATATCATATGCTCTAGCATCACCCGAATATCATTTCCAGGTAAGTGATGAAGTGGATGGGCCTAAAGAAAGTGGGGATTTAACAGCTTCAGTATCTTTAACGGATTCAGTGATTCAGTCGTTACTTTCTGTTGATGAGATGAACTTAGATCCTCATAGAAGTTTTGGTTCAACCGATAACCAAACTGGATCTCGCAACTCGAATATGGACCCAATTTCATCTACAAAGTCTTTGCATGTCAGGGTATCTTTTGGAGATGATGGATCTTCCGACAAAGTGAAATATACTGTTACATGCTATTATGCGAAGCGATTCGAAGCATTAAGGAGAATTTGTTGCCCATCAGAGCTAGATTTCATAAGGTCTTTGAGTCATTGTAAGAAGTGGAGCGCACAGGGTGGCAAGAGCAACGTTTTCTTTGCAAAAACCTTGGATGATCGGTTTATCATTAAACAAGTCACGAAGACAGAGTTGGAATCATTTATAAAAATTGCATCTGGATATTTCAAGTACTTGTCTGAATCAATTGATTCTCGAAGTCCGACATGCCTGGCAAAGATTCTCGGTATTTATCAGGTGCTTGTTCCTATGCCTTAAGATGCTCTAATGCTACATATCATCATTAATATATAGGATAAGCAAGACAAAGTCCTAAATTTGATCATCAGTTAAAGAAGCTGGAACAGTCCATTCCTGAGATTTTCTTTAAGATTTGCTCCCATAATATCTTATAAATGCCCCCAATAACTGTAAGCTGATCTCAAATTTATCCTTTTTACCTTCGTACTTAATCTGCTTGTTTTGTTTAATATGTGCCGATAAAGAAGGTCGTTTTGGATAAATAAACTATAAGCTTACATATTGAGCCTCTCCTGTATATAACGAGAGAATAAATAGTTTAGATATGCATAACCATGTAATTCTTCGCTTTGCAAGTTGAACAGATTTGGCTGTCATTACCACCTAGAAGTCTGCTACTGTTAGTAGTCCACTAGGAAGTTAATTGAATGAAACCTTCGGTTTTTCCTTTTTCTTTTTTTTCACTTTTTATAAATGGCACATTGCACATATTTTCCGTGATCGTTATTTACTTCTTGTTTTTAATTTATGTTTGGAAGGTTACTGCAAAGCATCTTAAAGGTGGGAAAGAGGCAAAGATGGTTGTTCTGGTAATGGAGAATATTCTGTTTAGAAGAAATCTCACACGGCAATATGATCTCAAAGGATCTAGATCTCGTTATGTTCCCAGCTCTGGTGGAAGCAACAAGGTTCTGCTAGATCAGAACTTGATTGAATCAATGCGGACTTCCCCGATTTTCGTGAGTAGTAAAGCAAAGCGGTTGTTGGAAAGAGCAATCTGGAATGACACTGCTTTTCTTGCAGTAAGTTTTAGATCTTTGCTTGTGTGCTTGGGCATCGAGCTCCATCTGCATGACATGCATTTCTAGTTTAGATTACCCAAAAGTGCACAGCATCCCGTTTTTCTCATTTCTTGATCTTTTCGACCATGCAGGCAAGTGATGTGATGGATTACTCGTTACTGGTTGGAGTGGATGAAGAGAAGCAAGAGTTAGTTGTTGGAATTATTGATTTCATAAGGCAGTATACCTGGGACAAGCATCTCGAAACTTGGGTGAAAGCTTCAGGCATTCTCGGTGGACCAAAGAATGCATCACCAACCGTAATTTCACCAAAACAATACAAGAAAAGGTTCCGGAAAGCAATGGCAACTTATTTCCTAATGATCCCAGATCAGTGGTCTCCTCCTCCTCCCTGTTCTGACATATCTCTGTCAGATAGAGGCGAAGAGAACGAACAACACGAGACCTCCATTAAGTGATTTCAGGAGCGAAAATCTGGGAGTTTGAACTCTCCCATTCTGTTTTTCTTTGTTAATATGATTGGTTTCCATTTTTTCCATTCTTTTAGAGGGTAATTTTTGTTTTACACATCAAAAGAGAAGTTACATTAAAAATTTTTGCTAGGCTTTTCAAAGCCATGGGAATTTCTGTCAGAGGTCAAATATTTAATGACCCCTGAATGAAATTTTTTTGTACAAAATATTTATTCTTGTATTTAGCTTATATATAATATATTACTCTTTTGTGAATCTTGGTATACAATAATTGATTGAGAAACTAGCCTTTGATTACATTATGTAAAAACAAAGTGATTGATTACAAGAGACTCTCTTTTTTTCTTACAAGAGTTCTTTTTACAGTCTAACAATCATTCCATGAAATCTGGTAAGAACCAGGCTTCCATTGTTAAAATCATTACACTTGGGAATCATCTTTCACAGTGATAACACCTTCATTAGCACTGCTTAATCCTCCGTCATTAACGATTTGAAGCCATCTATCTTGAAGAAGATCAAGGATCTCTGCATCTCTGGATTTCAGTTCAACAATGACAAAAACTGGTCAGTAACATGAAACATGTCATAACATAGGAAGGTAACTATTACAGGGTTTCTCACCTAAGATGATAAAATGTTCGTTGATGAAACCGAGGGCCTTCATCGTATCCTTCACAAACTATTTCACCATTTTCATCTTCATAACAGATTAATCCCTGAGACTGGTCCTCAAAAACCTGTTTGAACCAAATCAAGCAGACATTCAAACACCGATAAACATGGAAGACAAGGTTTTTGCCAGTTATGTCCTGAAATACTAAACAAAGAAAAGTAAAACAAAAGAAGAGGTAGTCGTTGACCTTGTTTTTCTTGGAGAAGGATCTGATCTGAAAAGTGAGTTTTTTGTTGTTAGGAACTTGGTTGTGTTTAAGTATCGCAATCTTGTTAACATGTTTTACAAGTGAAGTAGAAGCTGTAACTGGAACATGAAGAGGAAAGGAGCTTGTTAAAGACATTGATTTCATTTCTCATACTACAGATATAAGGGAAAGGAAGGAGTAATGATGATTAAGACAAAACATGGGGATTAAAGTCTGCAAATAACATACTTTTAAACAAGCTATTGATTGGTGTGTGATTGCTTATCATATGCTGACAACATGGAACATTATAACTTTGTATTAAAATAAACACAATGAGATGACATCTAAGTTTTTAAATCATTGAGTTGGTTTATATTATAAAGAACTACAATAGTTGTGGTGTTAAATTAGGAGTCAACTAAATATTAGGTTGTGGATATTGCAGGCGACACGTTAAGGCAAAACTGAAATATTTATTGGGATGAATTTCTCCATTATCTGCTTTAACCAGCCAATCACATTTGATCTGAGTGTGCAAAGGCAGGCTGGCTTTTGATTCAATTCCAGATTTCCCATTTTATGGGCTTTTATTGTGGATCTTATGAATAGTACACTGGTCCATGGTCTAAGCTTCTTTTTCCTTGTTTAGCTATCCGTATGGCTTTCACATGGCACAGTTTATATTAAGTCAAATTCCAATGGCAGCAGCTTCAAACACCACCACCACCACAGATTTATATGTTCGGAGTGGGAGTGAAGAGAGTGACAACACAAAAGGAGAGTTTTGGTTTTGGAAGGTGCCTTTGGACAGCAGGTAGGGCAGGTCTTTCAGGTTCAGTGGTGGCTGAGCTTTCCTTCAAAGTGGGACGATGGTTTGAAACATCTAAACCTGTAGTGGTGTTTGAAGCTGACATTGGAATTGACTTGTCTCCAAAGTGGGTCAAAAAATTTGTCTGTAAATGGGGGTAACATTGCTTTGTCCATAAAAGCCTTGCGTTAGTCTCCGCAGGTGGTTCCCGAATCACATGAAACACACAAAATGCTGTCACCAGAGCCAAACCAGAACCCTTGACAAGAGGTTACGAACTTTACTATTAATATGGACTTAAAGCAGACATGTAAGATAATAAAAAAAATTTCTTTTGCCTAAGTTCAACTTCTGATAGACTCCCATTACATTATTAAAAAATATGAAATTTATTAAATTATAATTTAGTGCGTCTAGATAGAGACATTCAATTAAGAAAACTAAAGTGGATAGAATTAAATTAATATTAATGAATTAGGTTTAGACTTGTTGCCATATTATATAATTTGGGTAATCTACAAAAATAGTCACTTTTATTTGTCTCATATTACATTTTAGTCATTTATATTTAAAATGTAACGTTTTAATAATTTATGTTATCGTTTTGTTACGAATTAGTCACTTTATCGTTAAGCTCCGTTACCTCCCTAACGACAATCCTACGTGATAGTCCAAATGAGTTTTAAATGCCAACTTGCATTTCCAATTGGGACGAGACTAGATTTTTAATTAATTAAAATTTTTAAATTAATTACTCTTTTTTTCTTTTAGTTTTCTTTTCCATTTTGACTGAAAAAACTATTCTCATCTCAGTTGGACATCCAAGTTGGCATTTAAAACCCATTTGGACTGCCACGTAGGATTGCTGTTAGGGAGGTAATGGAGCTTAAAGACGAAGTGACCACCATATAACAAAACGATAACGTAAGTTACTAAAACGTAACATTCCAAACATATAAGTAATTAAAATGTAATATGAGGTAAATAAAAGTTACTATTTTTATAGTTTACCCTTGTAATTTTAAATAAGTTTTTTCAAGGAATCAAAAGATCAATATATCTTAAAGGTGTATTAAATTTTTCAACATGTTAAAAATAAATTTATTTGTTTGGGTAAATATATCAGAGAATTTCAAAATTTTTGAGTAATTTCAAAAGGAGATTTTAATATGAATTTTAAAAATTTTGAATTTTTTTAAATGCTAGCATTTTAAAATTCATCAATTCAAAATGCAATGATTTAAAAATCATTATTTTTAAAAATTTGGAAGTCTTAATATAAATGAAATCCCTACTATAAATTTCTACCCAAACACACTTAAAAAAATTTATTTTTGGTTTACCTCGTGTCCGTTTTACGGTCCATGTTTGGGGTTCGTGGCTGTCCCTCTCAATAATGTCGTCTCCAAGGTCCGAATTTAAGTCATCCTTGTCGATAAAATTTAAAAATTTTGAAAACACCAATTAAAATATTATAATCCATACCATATAAAACAATTGATAAAAAAAAAATTTGGGGCAGCCTTCTTTGTCTACTACCTGGGACCGAAAAAGAAAAGAAGAAGAAAAAAAAAAAAACTCAACAACAAACAAAGAATAAAAGCAAATGTGGGATCATTAAGCTCAAATTACACATTAGATGAAAAAAAAAAAAAAAAAAAAAAAAAGTGGAGCTTGGAAGTATTTGGGACATGCAACATCCACGTTTCGTTCAAGATAAACTGATTAATGATTAATTTCGTAGTTTTTAGTATTTAATTCGATATTTATAATAATTAATTTTTATTAAAATTATTGTTAAAATTAATTAATTAATTGAAACTTTTAAAAAATCATTCGCATGTATAACTTTAAAAAATTTCAGTTGACATAAAATCTAAATTTGAGCATTCAACAATTTTTACTTGTACTTAGACCTGTTCATGGGCTGGGTTACTCGTTTAGACCCGAAGGTTTGTTTGAAATTTGAAATGATTTAGGTAAAAATATTAGACCTGACAAATAGGACTGAGAAAAAAAAATTAGGTCCGTTTAAAATATGGGCTAAACTCGAGCCTGAACATTCAAGGCTCGAGCACAGCCCGTTTAAAGTTTATAATATTTTATATTATGTTATTTTTATATATTATGTAATTTAGAACTCATTAAAAAATAAATCTATACTAAATATATAATACTATTCTAATGTAAACATTAAAATAATGTTACGATGACTATATAAAAATTTCAATAAATAAAAAATATATAAAATTATTAAATATTAAAATAATATAATATAAGTATTTTTAAAAAAAATATATGGGTGGGCCTAAAATGAGCTTAGGTTAGTCTTTTGTAAAAATTGGGGATAAAATTTTAGAACTAAATTTCAAGCCGAATCAAGCTTAAACAAACATAAAGTATGTTAATATTATGTTTAGACCCGATCTGACCCATGAACACCTCTACTTGTATCCTTATTAAAAAATAATTCATATTATATTTAAGACAAGATACATCGAAATTTGATAATTCCTATAATTGTTTTAGTTATGTGTACTGAATCAATATTACACACGAGAGTCTCCTTTTGCATTTGTGAAAGAAAAAACCAAAACTAGCGTAATTTATTATGTTGAAAGTTTATCGAATCGAGTTTTTCGGATTTTAATGCTCCAAATCATGGCCTTTGTTTTGGGTTGATTTGCTTGTAATTTTTGGGTATAAAATTTCTTCAGTTCCTTTCAATTTTAAAATTAAGAAAATTAGTCTTTTTCAAAAAAATTAAAATAATTTAATCTCTTTCAATTTAAAAAATGAGTAAATAAGGATAATTAATCATGACGTTAACATTTTTCATTAATTATACATTATGTTAATTGGTATAATAATAAATTTAGCCCTCAAAGTTTACATATTCTATCAATTTAGTTTGAATTTAACAAATTTATCCTGTAACATTTATATAAATGTGTAAGTTAAATTTTTTAAAGTTAAGGCCAAAATCATAAAATATGCAAACATTAAGGTTAAATTTGTTACTATACCAATCAAAATTATATATAATTGACAAAAAATATTAACTCTGTGACTAAATGTCCTTAATTGTTTACTTTCGAAACTAATATAAATTAAATTACTCTAAAATTTTAAAAAGAAAGTTATTCAATTTCAAAATCGAAAGAATAAAAAGATTTTTTACCTAATTTCTTTGGTTTAATAAAAAAAAATTAACTGTTTTAGGAACCCATAGTTGAGGTACCTTGTGGTCCTGGGCACTTGCAGCTATAAGCTAACCTGGGCCTATCCAAGTTAACTTCCTGTTCAATCAAAGCTAACCTGGACCACATTAGAAATATAATGTTAGTGCTTGAACTATAATAAGATCTCAACCAAAATGAATGAGAATTTAAGTCGCCATATGCAAAGCTGCATTTTCCATCAATTTACTACTTTTTAATTCCAACATATAAAAACTCCAAACAAATTGCAATTTTTTTTTTTGCAGAAAGCCAAAAATAATAAAACAAATGAAAATTAGTTAAAATATGAAACTTAAAAAATTACAATTTCTAGAAATTTTTTAATGAATTAAAAAAAAAATTTTACAAACAAAAGAAAATTATCTTTAGATACCAATTTGGAAAAAGAAATTAAGTGTCAAATAAAAAAGGTGGGTAAAGTACCATAGAGGCCCCTGTATTAGGGATCAGAATGCATTTTGCCCTTTGTATTATAAAAATGAGTAAATTAGTTATTGTATGATAGATCAAAGAGCAAATTGGTACTTTTGTTAAAAATTTCATTCATTTCTACCATTAAAAACCGGTCATTGTATGTTTACATGAAATATACGTGACACTGTCATATGTCATTGTCTTGTTATTCAATTAATTACCCAGTTTTTAACAACATAAATTGATGAATTTTTTAACAGAAAGGAATAATTTACTCTTTAATATAATGTACAAAGACTAAATTACTCATTTTTTGAGTAGAGGGATGAAATACAATCTGATTCATAATACAATGACTTCTATGATAATTTTACCAAAAAATAATATAATTTAATACCCAAATCATGCTTCTTCTTCTTTTTTTAAGCCTTTTTAGAAAAAAAGAAGAACTTGATGGTCTCATTAACCATTAATAATCTATAGCTTCCAAGTTCCACATTTTCGGTGCTTAAATACAGCTCTAATCTGTATGATGATATTTCTACAGACCCCTATTATTAGGAACCGGAAAAACAAAGTCCAACATAAATGTATAGCCTACATATGTAACTTACATACTTTATTCAACAAAAGGTACTGAACACTTTAATACTGTATTAAGTTATTTAGCCTTTGTCTACTGACATGTTTCATTAAGCTGTTTTGAATTTTCACAGAGATGCTCTTATAATTCATTATTCATATATTTCTTGGGACTCAAATTAAATAATTATTTTCATGTTAAAATTTGAATTTAATACAACAATAATTACCAAATTCAAGGTTAATTTAAAAAAATACAAATGCTAAGTTCATATATATAAAAAAAGTGATTTAACCCTAAAAGGATTGTTCCAACTCTCAACCATCCAAACTCCATAGGGTCACATTATCTTTCTCGAGAAACTGTTCTAAAAGGCTAAAACTAAAGTTAAGTCTGAATATGAATTGAACAGAATACTTCAAAGGGGTTTCATGAAAATAGAGAGAGAAAGGTTTTTAAGTATTAACAGTGCTTACCTGCAATGCTAACAGCTTATGAGCCTATGAAATATGAAATGCTCATTATAAACTGAAGATGAAATCCAAAAGAAGGTTCTGAAAAAGAATCCATAAGCATATATATAAACCAATAAAAAAGATGACTTTTTTTCTATCCTTGTCCATTTCTTTGCTTTTAGCTTAGAGAACTGATGATGACTCTCAAAGAGTCAAGGGTTCAAAGGTTTCTATTTTACTTTATATTATATTTGCATTTGTAGTATTAAATTATGTTCACCTCCCAAAGTTCCTCTTCTTTTGATGGAGTACTATTTCGTCTCTTAGCTTATTTTTATCTAATTTCGTGAGAGTGGGACAATGTGTCACTGTTGTTTCATTTTGAAAGGGTGTGGCATTTTCAGACAGATATCAAAAGCTTTTGTTTAGTGGTTATCTAGCCCCATGTGGGTCTTATGAACAGTACATTGGTCCATGGTTTCTACTCGTATAAGCTTCTTCTTTTTTTTTTAATCCTTGTTTAGCTATCTGTTCAAAAACCTTCAAACCCATCTCCTATCGCTTTCACATGCCACAGTTTATATTTAGTCATTATCATTTTCAAACATTGATGCAGCTCGGCAATTTAACTTGACCAAGTTTGCCAAAAAGAAAAAAGAAACTCAGGTTATCTTCAAGAAAAAATGGATCTTGCAAGTCCCAAATGCTTTCAAGCTCCACTTTTGTTTCCATCTAATGGGGTATTTGAGCTTAAAGATCCCTTTTTTTTTTTTTTTTTCTTTTGTGTTTCTTGTTTTCATTTTCAGTCACAGGTTCACAACATGTGTGTGTTTTCATGTGATTCAGGAACCAGGGGTGGAGACTAATGCAAGCCTTTATGGACAAAGCAATGGTAACCCCTTTGCAGACACATTTTCAGACCCACTTTGTAAGCTTAATCTCAAGGAGACATCTGAGTTTGTCAAGTCATTTCCAATGGCGGCTTCAAACACCACCACTACCACCACCACCACCGGTTTAGATGTTTCAATGCAAAGGAGGAGAGGGGTGAACTCAGTGACAACACAAAGGAGGGTTTTGGAGACTCCTTGTACACCAGGTAGGCCAGTTTTCAGCTTCAGTGGTAGCAATCTAGCTAGAAAGAGCTTTCCTTCAAAATGGGACGATGCAGAGAAATGGTTAATCAGCAGCTCTTGCCATGAATCTCCTGCTCATACCATTAAGTCACCACTTGAGTCATCAAAGGTAACTAAACAATGCGATAACTTTAAGCAACAAGCTGAAGTATTTGCTGAGAAATCAAGGGTCACTGAGGAAAAAATTACAAAGGTTGTAAAAGGGCCAGTTTCATTGGAACATCATAATCCAACAAGAGGTTTTAGTGGAATCCCAGGTTCCACTGATGTCTTTCTAAAAGGTAGTATGGTATCTAACAATTTTTTGGGTCATTATGATTGTCTTTTTCTTCACCTTTTTTTGCCTTTTGAAAGCTTAATAGTACTTTTAAACTGCTCCACTGTTTGATCATTTTGCTTTTTTTTTTTATTTTTATAAGAACAAAAAATTCCAGCTTTGATTAGAATAAAGAATTTGGACTTTTTTGCATGAATGATGAAAATGGGGGGTTTTGAATCAATAAAATAGTTTATTGAAAGCTTATAAATTTTGGTTAACATTGAGGAGAGCACTTAGTTTTGCTTTTGATTAATGAATGTAGATAAGTTCACGGATGAGGTAGAACCAATTTTACCAAATTTCAGATGTTCAGAGCCTTCAAGGGAAGGGTTTCTTTTCAGAAACTCAGTGAGCGAAACCATGACAGATGCAGGCACTGAAATGTACCATGATGTTAAACATAAAGATGTTGGGACAGAGATGACTCCACTAGGAAGTTCCACAACATCTAGATGCCACACACCGTGCAAGAGCTCATCACCTGCTCGGCATAACACACCGGCTAATAGGTCAGGTCCGTTGGCATCCGGCAATTCGAATAGTTCTAATAGCACTATCGACATTTCCCAACTGCAAGAATGTCATCTAGCTAAACTACAGCTAGGGTCTCAATACGATTCTATCACATCCAATTGGAGCTCGAGGGAAGAGGAGGAGGAGGAAGTGTCAAAGAGCCTTAGACATTTCGAAACCGGCAGTGCGTGCCGGAAAAGTGTGTCAGATTCGAGAACTCCTGCATGGGAAGAAGAGGAAAGGACTAAATGTTGCCTGAGGTAATGATGTAAAAAAATATTTGTTATCATTGTCCATGTTATGTAACATATCAACAATGACTGTAATTTGGGTCACAGGTACCAAAGAGAGGAAGCAAAAATCCAAGCTTGGGTGAACCTTCAAAATGCAAAAGCAGAAGCTCAATCAAGAAAGCTTGAGGTACTTTTTTCAATCCTCTCTCGGCCTTACAGCATGTTCCTATTCGAGCACTTGTTAAACCATAAAGTTCAATCATCAATGGCTGCCTTTGAGCCTGAATTTCTTTTGCTGCAATATTGATATGCTCTTGACAGTTAAGACCAAAGGTTTTCATGCTGTTTGGACCATATCCGAACTTATTAAATCGATATTTCTTCCTCGAGCCACTCGAAGACACATCTCATCTCTTGCTTTTCTTGACTAGCCCACCTCTGCCGGAGTGTCTTCCCTCAATTGAATATACTTTTATCTGCATGCTTCAACCTTAAAATATATAAATGAAGAAAGCTAAAGTCATCAAGTCCCTATTTTTATATTGCAGCCCGTGGTAGTTGTAACTTGTAATTCCATGTGAAGTTCCAGCATTAAAAAATACATGGGAAATTGAAATGTTTACTTCATCTGAGTTGTCTCCTACTTGGAAGCTTGGTTTTTAGCCATTGTTGAAAATAAGCTCTATAGAGCATTTAATAAAGGACAATGTGACAATGATCCCATTAATGTACTGACATATAATGTTGTGAACTGAACCCTTTTGCAGGTGAAAATACAAAAAATGAGATCAAAGTTAGAAGAGAAATTAATGAAACGAATGGCGGTTGTTCATCGAAAAGCCGAAGAATGGAGAGCTTCAGCCCAACAGCAACATGCTGAGCAAATGCAAAAGCCAAACAACATTCTGATTAGTAACCGAAGTAACTTGCAATTTTCAGGCAACATTTCATGTGGTTGTTTCCCTTGCAATAACAGCCGCTAATCCAATGTCCCATTGTGTGCAATCCCAAAACCCGATTCTTGCAAAGCTTTTTCATGTAAGAAAAAATCACATCAGCAATATTGTTGTCAACTGTTGGCATGAAAATGGGATCATATCTGAAAAATTTTCACCATTTCTGATATAAAAGTAGTACAGATATTGTTATGCTGCCAATAACCTACCATTGTTGTGCCATTTCATTTGCCTTTTATCTTCGAATTATGTTGTTGGTGACCCACCCCAGGATTAAGGAACTTGTCTTTTTATGTTTTTTTTTGGGGGGGAGAAGCACAAGGATCAAGGAACTTGTCTGGTAATGCAGCCACAGTGGACCAGAAGCTTTAGGATATTATTACTCCAGAGTTTGGTCGAGTGATGAACATAGTCTCAACTAATTAAGGACCTATGACAGCCATTAAACAAATGCATCACAATTGTCTAAGAATACCAATGGGAGGAATGAAAAAGGGAAGTCTACCAAGTTTTGTCTAAGTTGTTTTTAAAAGCAAAACGGGAACTGAAGTCCCATGCAAACAAAACCCAGCAAAGCTATAGATACAGTTAGATTGAATAGAGAGTGGTAGAGGATCTTGGTCTTGTATCAAAGCTTGGAAAGATAAATAAACCTAAACTTTATCACGAAGAATAGGAACTTCTATTGCTTGAATCAAGCCTCCTGCCTAAAATGGGAACAAAGAAAAGATTTGGCACGTTATATATCAACCTTCTCATCCAATGGTACACTCAACCATCAATTAAGATGAAATTAAACTTCAAACAAAATCGAATTCTTACAAAAAAAAAAACCTCAATGATCTATTAATTGATTTATAAAACAATTTCTTTAGAAAATAGTTTTTGGTTTACAATTTTTTTTCTATGTTTTTAAACTAATACAATGAAGGAAAATATCGATAAAAGTAGCATGGAGGCCTACTAGGAGATAGATTACATTTTATCCCATTTATTAAAAAATTAAGCAAATTAGTCTCTATACATTAGATTAAAGAGTAAAAAGGTCATTTCTAATAAAATTTTCATCAATTTCTACGATTAAAAATGGATGATTCTAACAAAATAATCAATCAGACAATTACTTGTGCCATGTATATCTCATTTTAATATACATGGACAATTTTTAACCGTAAACCGTAAAAATTGATTAATCAATTTATTCTTTGATCTAATATATAGAGACTAATTTACTCATGTTTTTAAAGGAGAGAACAAAATGCAATCCACTCTTAGTACAAAAATTTCTATAGTATTTTTATCGAAAATTTCTTATTAATTTTACATTTGAAACATAAGTACACATAAATTTTGAAACTATGCTCTTTTTTCTTTTTCTTTTTTTTTTGTCTTTTTATTGTTGTCTATGTCTGAATCATCAGCCTTTGTATACACTCCCCATGTTGCAGCTAAATTACAATAAGCCTATTGCTCAGCTTCACCCCATTCGCGGTAGAGTATGGACTGGCAACGGCAGCCACAGTATCTTAGGCAAAGATATGGTAAATGTCCTGGAGTGCAGTTTTTTCGGATCCAAAAGAACAAGTTACTATTATGACGATAAACACCCAGAAAAAACAACACACACAAAAAACCAAAGCAGGCAAAAGCAGTAGTTGCAGAAGAAGCACAACACATCTGACACTACCTAAGCCTATGATCTAGAGATTAGCTAATTGCATGTGTCCATTGTATACTGTCACAACTTGCAATTGTTCCATTTTAACGATTAACAGTAACAAGTTAGATGCCATTGTTTTTTCAAAAAAAAAAAAAAAAAAAAAACAGAGTTAGATGCCATTGTTAAGCTTGAAGAAGAACACCAAGCAAAATTTTCAAACTTTAATCAATTAAAATATGAGAGTAACCTTTTTGGTAAACTGTAGAATTATTCACCCAACATTAGTTTATTTCTATTTTAGTCACTAAATTATAAAAAAACTTAATTTAATTGTTTATGTTTTGATCACTCTCGTTAAATAGTTTTTTTCTAATTAGTAGAATAGCACATTTAGTCTTTAATACTTACACATTTTATTAATTTGATCTTAATTATAAATAATTCAATAAATTTAACTCTTCATATTTATAAATTATATCAATTTAATCCTTAAACATATATAATTAATATTTAATATAATTAAATGATTATATATATTATGAATGCAAATTTTTGAGTTTTTTTAGGAAAAAATGTGTTATTCTTGGAGAATGCGTTAGCCGTGAAAATTAGATTTAACTAGAACGTTTAAGCAATTGGCTATAGATTTAAGTACAATCCAGCGAACATGGTGTCGGGTATGTCTAGGGGTGAGTATTTGATCGAGTCGAGTCGAATTGAGTCAAAAAATTTTGAGTTAGTTAAGTTGACAAATCCTATTTTAGTAACCGAATTCAATTTGAATTTTTTTCGAATCGAATCGAATCGAGTAAAAAAATTTTGAGTCAAATAGAGTTGAGTTAACAAATCCTATTATTTATACTTAATGTTGCGTTTAGATGGACCGATTATTTAACTAGTAGACGAAGTACAATATTATTTAACTACATGAACAATATAATTGATTTAGCATTTTAACTTAATGGGTCAACATTTATCAAAACGGCGTAGTTTTACTTTAGAACTTTAACTTTTAAAAAAGTAAATATTTACCAAAACACAGAATTTTATCTTTTCTTATTCAAATTTTCGAATAACTCGAATTGTGTAATTCATATTCGAGTTAAACCGAAAAACTTATTTTTTTATTCGAATTGATCCGAATAACTTGATTAACTGAAATAACTTGAACTATTTAATTCAAAATTTAAATCTTTTATCGAGTTTTTTAAATCGAATCGAATTTTACTCACCCCTAAATTTATCGACGTTATCCGGTAACCAGAGGGTTTCGATGAAGATACTATGATCGGATTGATGGTCACATTGTACGGTTTTTTGGGAAGAGGAGAGCGTGTTTAGAGGTGGAAATGATAGTGGATTTAGCTCCATGAACTGCAAACTTCCTGGCTATGTTTATCAAGGGTATTTGATGGACTCTTCTTATGATAATTGCGTAATTTTTTAAATTATTTGTGGCATTTCTTTTATTACATTATACTATGTTCATAATTATATTATTTATTTATATATTTAATTTATTATGCATTTAGGGAATAATTGGAAAAAAATGTAAGTTAAAGTTTATTTTGGGTAAATTTTTGCGTATTGGACTTTCAATACAGGTATAATAACTTCAGTATTTTAGTCATAACTTGAGTTATGAAATTTAGTTTTGATCTCATAAATTCGAAAAAAAATTAAAAGATCTAATTGAAGTTGTTTCACGACTCAAGTTCAAAAAATATTAAGAAGGTACTAAAAAATGATCTGGAAGTTTAATGTAAAAAATGCCAAGAAACTTAGAAAAATTTTGGGACCTAAACATAGTCACCTTAATTTTATTCTGTTTTTGAGCTTTTTTTTCTTTTTAATGGAATTTTAAACCCTCCTTTTTAGTCAAAGGGTTATTCTTAGTTTTTTTTGTTCTTTAGTATTTGCGTGTCTCCTACTTGAATTACAATTCTTCTATTTTACAACATGTTTAAAATTGTTATTTTAAAGTATATTTTGACAATAATGATAAATAATATCAAAAGTTTTAAAAGTTTTTTTTACGTAACTTTTTAAAAGCATTTTTCAACATCAATAGTAAACTAGCCTTATATAGTGTGTGGATGCATTCTAACTTATATAAAACACGATTGTATGTTTGTTGGTTAAAAGAACTGAGTAAATTATTGAAAATGTAAGAAGAGATTAAATTGTTAGGCAATTATCATTTATCAATAGTTATAATCAATTTATTAAATAACATTGAAAATCATTTTTATATCAACGATCAATCCCTTGAAACCAAAAAATTACTTTCGACTAGAGTTTTTTTTTTCATTGATTTTTCCCAAATCATTTTGTATGTTTTATTTTATTTAGATTTTGTTTTTATAAAGCTCCCCTCATCTTTACTTTAATTATTTTTACTTAATAAAATTATTACCGATCTCTATAGATACAGTCCTATTTATTACTTTCTATTAATTTTATTTCTTCAAACAAGTCTTTATTTTTGTAATACTCGATAACCTATAATCGATACTTACGGGAAGAAAAACATTTCCAGAAGAGGGGATGTTGTTGAATCCATGGGTTCCAAAGAGAATGAGATTACCAACTTCCCTTTTTAGTTCCTAAAAGAACACAATTTAGGGTTGGAATTTAAAGAACAGAGAATGAGAAACTGGTAATCAAATTGATAACAGGGTCTTAAAGCGAACAGTTTGGGGGGTTTTGAAAGTCAGCATGTTTGACTACATATCAGCCACTAAATCTTTAGTTTCATCACCAGTGGATTACGTATGAAGGGTGTTATATTGAAATATGATATCTATCTTATAAGTATAACTCAATTAATATCGGTATTATTATTAATATAAAAATGTGTGAGTTTAAACACATTAAAATACGTTTATCTTCCTATTTAACGGTTAAAAAGATTATGAATAATTTTAAACATCAATAAGAAGTAAACAAAGAAAACTATAAATCTAAAAACAAAAACGAGAAAGATTGAAGCATACAAATCAAGAAACATAGCACCAAAACCAATCAAAGGCACTCGTTTATATAGCCAAACGCCTTTTTGATGTGAGATTAATGAACTCTTATTATTCTACATAATTTTGTGATAGTAAAAATATTTTCATAATATATGATATTATTTTTATATATTTTGAGGAAAAATATAATATAATATAATATTTTGTACTTTTTCATAAAACATAAAAATTGTTTAATTTTATGGATTTAATGATCAAATTAATAGAATTTGTAAATATGAAAAGTTATATTCATTGAATTATTTAGAATTTTGATCAAATTGATAGAATGTGTAAGTATTGAGGACTAAATCTATTATTATACTAATTAGAAAAATGTTACATCAGTTGACCATTTAATCGGGAGTGACCAAAACAAAAATAATCTAAAACATTAGTGACAAAATTGAATATTTTTATAGTTTGATGACTAAAACAAAAACACGTTAATAGTTAGGTAATTAATTATACACTTTACCCTTTTTAAACATATCTAGACTAACCTCAGATGTCAAGTGATATTAAGGTTTTGATAAATCATTGGAAAAAATTAGATCTAACTAAAAATTAATATTTTCCACAATTTTTTTAATGAAAAAGTGTGAATTTTTTAAAATTCTTTTTTTTATTTTAACTTTATCTTTTAAATACTTTATTTTTAAAATTATATTTATCAAATAATTTATTTATATTCCATCTTTAATTTCAAATATATACCAAACAAAATTTACAACTTAAATTTAATATTTAATTTTTTAACACTTACTTTTTTTTATTAATTTAAAATTTCAATTTATTAATAAGGGAATGAATTATCCAACGAAGTCAAAGCCTAAATTCTTGGGTTATGGGTAGATCTCTTTCTCAATAAATGAGTTGAAGACTGAAACCTGCCCAATCTGTTGACGATGATTCTCTTTTAAGAAATAAGCTAAAATTCATTTAAGCGGTTGGATATTTGAAAATAAATCTGAACCGCTAAAACCTGCCAACTCAGCATTTATATAACCTGAAACTGCAAGTTAAATTATTTTCGACATGAGTGAACCCATTTAAAGAATTTTAATCATATAAGTGAAGACCACTTAATTTTTTATTGCCTCTTTTGGTTAAGAAAATAATTAGTATAAATATAAAATTAAAATTAAAAAAATAGTAATAATTTTTTATAAAAATTAAAATATTTTTTAAAATAAACGAAAAATTTTCTTCTTCTATATTAAAAGTAAAGTATGGGAGTGGTTAAATATTATTAATTAATTTAATTTATTGTCAACTTATATATTAAAATATGTGTAAAAAATAATATCCCTATCACACATGTTCAAAAAATAATATCTTATAATTCATGGTCAGTATTTACCTTTTAATGAATATACCGAATGTGGAGAATTAATTATTGAACTCGTTCTAATAGATATATTGAGAAACTAAAAAAAATCTAGTAAGCTAATAAAAATAATTAAATAATAAATATGATTAAAGAGATTAAATATGAAAATAAAATAAATAATTTTTTTTAAGAAAACTTCAAAATATCAATTCAATCCCTCCTACTATTTTTAGCGTAACAAACGGATCCCATTATCAGAACATTGATCGGAACCTTAGAAATTCAAAGAACAAAAAAGAAATGTAAGGGAATGGGCTATCCAACAAAGTCAAAGCCCAAATCAATGGTAAGGGAATGATATCCAACAAAGTCAAAGCCCAAACTATTGGGCATATGGATTGCTTATGGATTATGATCTATTCGCGTCCTGAGACGCAGCCGTTTTACAGGCTGTCTTGTTTCGCAAGAAGACTAGAATACTTTTAAGAAAAGCTCTCTCTTTCTTTTCGCTCAGTGGCTCTCTCTTAATACTCTCTTCACAAGTAAATCATCTTTCTCTCTTTGTTCTTTTTTTCTTTTTAAGTTAATTTTCTTTTCAGTAATAAGCTAAAAAATTGTGGGTTTTTTTGTTCTTTAGGGTTTTGTTAGATCTAACATCCAATCAATCCAAGATGTTTCTCACCAGGTACCATATCAAAACATATTGGTTCCTCATCAAGTTTTTTTATTTATTGTTCTTTTTTTTTTTAAAATAATGATTTGGTGATTGGTCTATGAAGGACTGAGTATGACCGTGGGGTGAACACATTTTCTCCGGAGGGAAGATTGTTCCAGGTAGAATATGCTATTGAGGCCATCAAGGTAAAATCCTTTTTTGCTATTGTGTCCTTTTTTGTTTTATAAATTTTTGGGGTGCTTTGATGTTAATGGGTTTTTATTAATTGAACTTCAGCTGGGTTCAACTGCAATTGGGTTAAAGACGAGAGAAGGTGTTGTGTTGGCTGTCGAGAAGCGTATTACTTCGCCATTGTTGGTCTGTACTCTTACTTGATTTAATACCATTACATTTGCAGATTATTTTTCCTAAAAGGGTTATTTTTAATCCCCTTTTGCTTTAATTTGTTATGTATTGTTTGCTAAAATGCAATTTAAGGATATGTTTTTTAAGGTGTGGAGTTCCATTTGGAGAATGAGGTTATCGCTAGCTCTTAGGGATATAAGGAGTATCTTTTGACCTACGACCTACTCTTCAGTTGCAAGCATGTCAATATGTTTATTAATAGTCAATACCCTAGAATTGAAAATCTGGGTCCAAGCGACGGAGTTTGCTATTGTCGACTCGCATAATGTGATAGACAGTATGCTGGTTCTATGTGATGTAATGAAATCTCTAAGACATGTCAAGGATTCTATCCAACTGGTTATTGCCTTTTTTCTTCTCTGTATGTTGCTCGATTCTCCCTAAGATTCCTTCACCTGCCACATCTTTACTTAAGACTTACAATTGAAGCTACATTTTTCTTAAAAATGATACTTGACGTCCAGAACGTAGCATGTGTTGCATATAGTAGATTTTGTGGGATGTAGATTATTGCAACTTCTTCCCAGCCTCATAAGCACTGGACTCTCTTTCAGGAGCCCAGCAGTGTTGAGAAGATTATGGAAATTGATGAACATATAGGATGTGCTATGAGTGGCTTGATTGCTGATGCCCGTACACTTGTTGAACATGCACGAGTTGAGACTCAGGTACCATAGTTGTTATGCCCTACCCTTTGATGTGAAATTTTTTTGCAACTTTATGCTGATATCTTCTACGGTCACACAGAACCACAGATTCTCATATGGCGAGCCAATGACTGTAGAGTCCACAACACAAGCTCTTTGTGACCTGGCCCTTCGATTTGGTGAAGGAGATGAAGAATCCATGGTATGGTTGCATATAATTTCTTTACATAGTTATAGAAATTTTAAGCTCCTTTTTCATGATGCTTTTTGCTCTTTTTAGTAAGCAATAAACAGAGGGCCACAGCCAGTATGACTTCTACAATTGTGCATTTAGTTTCTTTTTTCATATGATATAGAATTCTATCCATGACAATACTTTTTAAGTGCTTATTTACATGTCATATCGTTTTCCTATGCAGTCCCGGCCATTTGGGGTGTCTCTTCTCATTGCTGGTCATGATGAGAATGGGCCTAGCTTGTAAGTATCAGATGAGTTTTCGTTATGTTGATTTTCATGTAGAAAAATCTCTTTCAACATATGGAAAGATGAATGAGTTTCTTTTAGGACTAACATTTATCTTAATTATGTCACTAGATAATTATATCATCACTATTGTGATTTTTTAAAGTTTATTCACTGAACTGCCCTTCCCTGAAGAATGCAATCTATTAAAAAATTGTCACTACAATTAAAACTGTTCCCAGGGTCTATTTGTTGTCATTCGCAAGTGGTAATTTGGTAGAGATATAATTATAAGGTACATTCTTATTACAGCATGCTTGTTTTAAATTGTAAGGTTTTAAGAAGTTAAAACTGTAATAAGCTCTAATGTGTCATGTACCTGTTGTGACTGCCATGCTGTGACATATTTTTGCAAGACTGGATGGTTACAGATCATACACTGTATTTCACTAAATCAACTTTCAGAAAAGTGCTTCATTTGCTGTTGCTTGCTGATTTACAATTATAGCATGGTTCTTCAAAACCTATGCTCTTCAGCATTGTTATAAACTTTGTATTAGGTAGTTATAAATCCCTAAGTATTTAAATTAGGAGGTTTCCAAATTATTATTTTCAATTAGAATGAGTTATGGTTTCCTTGGTTGGACAGATAGAATGAAGTATCCAGGCTCTGTTAGGGAAAAAAAGATAAACCAATAGGGTTTCCTGTAGAATGCAGAACAAAATTGACTGGCATTGTACTGATAGGCACTAATATATTCTCGTGCTGTCATTTACCAGTTCTAACTTCTCTTTTGCAGATACTATACTGATCCCTCTGGCACATTTTGGCAATGCAATGCAAAAGCTATAGGCTCAGGTTCCGAAGGTGCAGACAGCTCTTTGCAAGAGCAATACAACAAGGTATATCTTTTTCTCTTTTTGTATGTTGTTTAGCTTTAGGAGTGCTTATCTTGGTGACCTTATGCGTTTAGGATTGTTTTACACACATATGAGTATTTTTGGTGCTGAGTTACCAAGGGATTTTTCACCCCACCTGCAGGACCTGACTCTTCAAGAAGCTGAAACTATTGCTCTGTCCATTTTAAAGCAAGTAATGGAAGAGAAGGTAAAGTTTCACGCGAAAACATTCAGTTTTGAGGTTCCGCTATATGTATTTGTTTAATTTTGCTGACTAATGTATGCACCATTGAACAACGATATTGCTGCAGGTGACGCCCAACAATGTTGATATTGCCAAAGTAGCACCAACATACCATCTATACACCCCTTCAGAGGTGGAAGCTGTCATTACTCGCCTATGAGAATGCGCTGCCATCATAGGATCTTACCATGCAACAACCTGCTTTACTGTCATAATGATGCATGACTTGAGGGGGAGAAGCTTGTATTTGTTTCTTGGGATTCAAGCTGTGAAACGTTATTTTTGGTGTGGCACTAAACTCATCTACTCTTTCGGTTGGATAATTTAATTACACCAGATCAGAAAAAAGAACCTTTTTTAATTGGATATTATGTTCTCAAATTCTTGGACTCGGTTACCCATATTATTACTTTTTAAAGTCAATTTGGCCTTGCATTGACAAGAAAGATAAGCAAGGTCTAAGGTGGGCAAACGTGGTTAGCGTTGTCGAGTGAAAAGACCTCGGTGAAAGTGAAAGTAAAACCATTCTCAGAATGTTCCTTGACAATGCTCGGCTATTTTACTTATAATATTTATAAAAATAATTATGGTTTAGAAATATTCACTCAAATGACTTGATAAACAGTAAAATTAGGCCATGAAAATTAGATGTTGGCACCACTATTTTTTATTAAAAAATAATTTTTAGGGTTTTGAATACTAGATGGTTGGTACTTTTTATCTGATTAAAAATATAAATCTTTTTGAAGGTGTGGTGTCGGCCAATAAATGGCCAAAATTATCTAACAAAAGGGATTGAGAATATTGCAACATAACTCTTTCTTGTTTTTTCATCTTTTTTATTTTCCAAGTTTAATTACATGTTTTATATTTTAAAATAATATTGAAATATGTATCATGTTTTTTAATTATTATTGCTCACTCACATTATTTTCTAATTTTCTCCTCTTTTGTATTTTTCTCTTTTGGCCTCGTCTTTTTTCTCTATTTTTTTTCTGTATAATTAGAAATTTTTTATTTTTTGTTTTTACATATCCAATTTCAAGATATTCGTTTCAGCAGTCCAGAAATATCAAAAGAAAAAAAGAATGGTTTGTCTACCCTGTCCAAAAAAAGAGAAGAATGTACATTTGCTTGAAACAACTCCCAAGTAATTGTTTTACGCCTTTGGGCACGCATGGAACCCTTTCGCATCGAAAATTCGATTGTTGCAAATAGCATATCAAAGCCACTTCATTTGTTTGATCAGGATCATTAACATCCTTGGTATTAGTATAAGTATCGACGTTTGCCTAGGTATTAGTAAAAATTATGATGCGTTTGGTTTTTCTTGAACGAATTTCATGCTCTGCTGTTACATTTTCCTCGTTTTCTCCCTTCTGTTGTTTTAAATCGTCAATTAATTTGTATGACCATCAAGGAACTTTTTTACTTGTTTCTTTTAGTCCAATAGATTTTTTTCTAATTGATTGGTTGTTGGGATTAGTTATAACTAGAGGTGTGCATGGGTCGGGCAGCCCGGCCCAGCCCGAAGGCCCACCCGAAATGTGGGAGGGTTTGGGCAAAAATATAAGCCCGAAAAATGAGCTTGGACAAAAAAATAAGCCCCGTTTAAAAAATGGGCCGAGCTCGGGTAAGGCATTTTTGGCCCGGGCCCGGCCTGAATTCATTAAAGAAAAAAACTATTTTTTTAAAGTATTTTCTTATTTTTTTTCTCCTTATTTTGCTACCATTTTACTATAATGTTTCTATTATTTTGATCTTATTGTTTAGATATTATATAAAACTTATTTTATTGTTAATTTTGTTATTATTTTAAAGACATTTGTTAATTTTGTTATTATTTTAGAGGCATTTGCTTGTTAAGTTGCATCTATTTTAGTATTATTTAAGTCTACATATTTTTTAAAATTTATTTTCAATTTGTTGAAAAATATTTATTTTGATTTTTTTAATATTTTTGATGTATTATATATATTTAAAAATTATATAAAATAATATAAAAAATTAATACGGCCGGGCCGGGCCTGGGTTTAGCATTTCTATATGGGCCGGGCTTGGGCAAAATTTTAGGCCCATTTTTTGGGCCTGGCCCGGTCCGAGCCCAATGAACGGACCTAAATTTTTAGTTGGGCCTGACCCGGCCCGACCCATGCACACCTCTAATTATAACTATATTGAATAAAAATTTCAAAATTTTGACTCGATCCTCGGAATCGATATTTCCCTGTTCATCTTCTGTCAATGTCAATAAAGAGAGTTCTTTTTCTGCTGCTAATGATTTTATATTGAGTGTATCTAGTGTCTGTTCAAGTTCATGATAATCAGTAGTAAGAAGTAGAGCATGAATTTTATTTATCCAAAATGGATCCGCGTTTTTCTTTTTACAAGTTTGATTTATGCTTGAAGGAGAACCCTATTTTTTGATTCTTACGTGGTAGGGTCCATGCAAGAAAGGATCATAGAGTTTAGGCAAGTATTCTCTTTTAGTTTCATTATTAGAAAGGATCATATATTTTAAATTAATTTTTAAATTTAATAATATTGTGAGTGATGTACTAATAATTAAAAAACATGATAAGTAGTTCAATATTGTTTTCAAATATAAAATATGTAATTAAACTTGGGAAATAAAAAAGATTGAAAAACAATGAAGGGTTATGTTGCAATATTTTCAATCTCTTTTGTTGGGTGATTTCGGCCATTTGTTAGCCGACACCACACCCCCCAAAAAATTATTTTTTAATCAAATAAAGGGGTGCCGGCCATTAGTGTGCCAGCATCCCAAGAATTATTTTTTTAATAGAAAAAAATAGTGGTGCTAGCCATCTAGTTTTCATAACCCAATTTTATTGTTCATTTCAAATGATTTGGGTGAATGTTTTTGAACCGGAGTAATTTTTGTAAATATTATGTTTTTAGGGTCAAATGGGTAAAATAGCCACAATGCTCATTTGTTCTGACTGCCATATATATATTATCCCATCTAAAAAGAGTACACATGTTGACGACATCCAAAACATCAACCTCAAACAATTGTACTAAAGTAAAACAATTCTCATGACAGTGCTCATTTTTTTCTGACAACCGTATGTATGTATTATCCCATCTCAAAAGTGTACACATGTTGACAACATCCAAAACATCACCCTCGAACAATTGCACTCTAAACATCAAAGTTTGGGATTGATCTCTGCATAGCTATTAAAGATTCTATTGGAGAAATAAATAAATAGATTTTAAAATTTTAAAATAAATAATTCAAATTTTTCGAAGTTTTAAGTTAACTCGAATAAATAAATGTACAACTCAATTAGTTTATATAAAATTTTGATAAAATTAAAGATAAAAAAAATCATTAATGATCTAATCCATCAAGTTGGTGCATCTTTTTACAAAAACAAAAAGCTTCGTGGATGTCAGTATTAAATAACCTAATTAGATATCTATCCGATATAATTTTTCAATCCATACAATTAAACAGAAGTCATTGTTTCCTAAATTACTTGTAGATAGCTTAATGTAAAAGTAACATACTTATCATGATAGCTGAAAAATTGTGATAGTGTAAGTGATAGTGTAATTTTCATGAAACTTCTCATAAGTTTCATAAAATTTTATGACTTGCTTTATCTAAACTCAGTCAATTTTAAAAAAATTCACTCAATTCAAACAAGACTTGGTGAACAACTAGAAAACATTGGTATATCTTTCCATTAAATAGGAAAGGACAAAAAAAGAACAGAAAGGAAAAGATTAACAGTGTCCATGTCTATATGGGAAAAGTAAAGGACACGTCTTATTGCGAATTCTTGCAAAGGGTACCTCAAACTTAGTCACGGAATTCATCCATGAAACGTTTATGGAAATCTGTTAGGCGGGTGACGATGGCCGGAATCTTTTCTTCTTGAGGGAGTATTGTGCACCTAAAATGCCAAGTGCCAGGCACCTATGGCCAAACCCACATGTTACTCATTGTTAGAGATGAAAAAATGGCAATTCAATTGGCATAAAATTGCTATATTCTGACCAAACGAAAGCCAACATAATGGCAGGTAAACTTACCTGCCCAAAGCCAGAACCAGGAACAAAAACGATTCCGGTTTCATTGAGGAGACGACGGCAGTAGAATAAATCTGGTGCTGTTTTCACTTCTTCAGCAGCTTTGATTGCCTTTTTAGGCAGATTAATTCTGGGGAAAAGATACATTGCACCTTCTGCCTTGTTGCATGTTATACCTTCCAACTTGTTGAATGCATCTTCCAGTGTCTGCATGCTTTTGGAATTTTGTTAAAAGTCATATAATTTAAATCTACTACCACACCAACCTCCAAGTTCCCAAATTTCTTGGTTAACCACATTTCTTGGTTAACCACCATTTTACAATGGGGGATTTAGCATCCATTCAGGCTACAACAAAGCATCAATGGCCACTTTGCACCATGTTCATGTCATTTGAACCAATCAAACCTAAGAGAGGACTAACCTTTGCCCGCCGTGCTAAAGATGAGAGGATTCCATCTCTTTCAGCAATGTATGACTCGTATGATTTGTCTCCAACCTGCAAGTTTCATATGTTCTGTCATTTGCAACAAACATCATATGTCCATAGAAGGTGGTAGAAACTGGAGATGATCAAGATTTTTAGTAGCTTTTACATGCCCCCTATGTAAATTGTCACCCATGACAAAGCATAATAGTTGGGAGATTCAAAAGCTTTCTCCAATAATGTGTTTCTTCTATAAGAAACAATGCTTATGAGCAGCTAGTCAAAGCTCAAAATATATTTAGTCCTATGTCATACATCCAATGTCATTTGAATACAAACAGATAACTGGCTTTAAATGGCAAAAGATATAACCTTAGGTGGACTCATGACAAGACTAGCAAGAATTTGACCAGTGATGTTAGAACACAGATTCACAGATGCTAATTTGTATATATGCTCCCTCACATCAGCACCAAACCCAGTAACCTCCATGTAACCTCCCCTTTTTCCACACTCTCCATAATACCCTGGAGACAGTAAAAGAGTTTATATTCTGTGTCAAAAATCCAAACTTTGTATAAGCTCATTCACATTCCGTAAATGAAATAATAGAAATAAGATAAAACCAATGTTACCTTTCGAGACCGACTGAAAGGATACCAAGTGTATATCCTTCTTGCCGTAACCCATAGATCGGGCAACCTTCTTAAAAGAGTGGAATTTCTTTTCAGGAACATAAACATTCTCCTGGTAAACCTGTGAAACCAAGGTGGTTATCAAGGTCAGTGGAAACTTGCCCTTGGGAAAGCGAAGTCATTGTAAAGCAAGAACATATGCAAATCAACCTACCTCATCTGCTAGCAAAACAAGACCTTCTTCCTTGCAGAACTCCACGATTGCCTTCTGGTTTTCCTCAGCAAGAACCTGCAATCAAAATGAGAAAAATGAAATTGCAGGAAACTTTTTCATTTATAATATACTTTTCTGAAAGCATTTCATTGATACCTGTCCTGTTGGGTTGCCTGGATTTATTACAACCAAGGCCCTAACAGTGATGCCATTAGACTTGGCTTCCTGCAGTTGTTTCTTAAGCTCAGATACTTCCAAACCCCATCCTGTAGCTTCATCAAGATAGTAGGGAACCTGTAAAATCCAAAAGAAAGTTGTAATTACAACTGGCCGATCAAAAAATGGTTGGATGGTTAAAGGAAATCTCTATTGCCAATCATTTAACAAGTTCTACCGGGAAAGACAGCTAAGAACTAATCCTCAAGAAACATAACGCAACTTGATATAGGTCAGTTAAAGCTTGGTCAATGAAGCAAAAAGTGAGTACTTACTTCACTAACAGATAATTAAAGACAGCTTACAAATAACTAAATACTAAATAATGCTTTAAGTTATTATATGCATACCAAAGTTCCACCATGCAGCGCAATTGAAGCGGAGTATAAAGGATACTGAGGGATGGGACAGAGAATTCCATCTTTCTCAGATCTTATCAGTAACTGCATCATCATATGCACCTGGAAACAAGGAAGAAAAATCCAATCTGTCATACATGCTTTCGTGAGGAACTCATGAAACATGTAACAAGAAAGTTTGAGATGGAAATTTACGGCAGGGCTGGCACCATCTGTCATGAAAATATCATTTGGATCAGCAGGAAAACCATCACGAGCCTCGATTGCAGCAGCAATAGTATCACGCAATCCCTTAATTCCCTGATGTGAATAATATGCAAGCATAAATTGATTTCCAATATTAATAACAAGTTGTCAAAATTCCAAGATATGAGCAATGATCAGAACCTGGCTGTGACTGTATGCACCAGTTGCTCTTCCTGGAATTTGATCAAGAATTTTCCTAGCCCGCTCTATGGAGTCCGCACTGCAACAAGCCATGAACCAAATTACATGAGACAAAGGAATGACTGTAAAAGAAAAACTGGTAATCTGCCAAAGTATTCTAGGCGAGATGAAGAGAACATCTATATATGTTTAAACTTTCACAGAGCTCAATAGAAGCTGTTAAAGTTTTCTCAGAAGAAATCTAGAAATTTAACAGAAAAAACAGCAAAGTTGATGGATAATATTAAATCTCAGTACCTGAATAAAGCCTGTGTTTCACTTTTGGCCAAAATGGCTGGATGGTCGCACAATGCAAGAACCTATAGCAGAGATATCCTATTTAGAATTGCTTCATTCACAATGACACAACCTCATGGTAATAAATATCATCTAGTAACAAAACCAACCTCTCGGAAAAAGGTTATTGACTTCTGACCAAGAGACTGAGGATTTCCGATGTTGCAGTACAGAATCTGCAAAAGAGAACTAGCATTTAACCCCAAATACAAAAATAAAGGTACTAGAGTGTCAAACAATATAAAAGCCTCTTCATTTTATTTCAGGATTGCACACTCCAACTCTACAAGTGTTGATTAAAAACCTGTAAAGGAAGAAAGTTATGTACCTCTTGAAAGGGATAAGCCTCTGGCTTAGCCTGTATCTCTTGTTGCAATTTCTGCGGGAGATATTAAGAAAATGTCATCTAAAGAACTATTTCACAAAATTTCAAAGTAAATCCATCTTCATATACCAAACTGTATCAGCAGAATTTACTTTAAAATTTCCAAAACATAATGAAACTGTCAAGCATATGGACACCGATGCTGTAATGACACAAAAGTCATACTTAGGGTGTGCACATAGCATGAGATATATAACTTGACAGAAATAAATTTATTACAAATACATATAAGAGATGATGCAAACTGGCATACAACCTGCGCAAGGATGACAATCTCACCACGTACAGCATACTGGCATTCAATGACCTGGTAATAAAAGAGAGGATTAGTGATAAGGAAACAGATTAATAACAAAACAAGCACAACACACAAAGCATAAAACCAGATTCAGAAGTATCGATAAATCAATATCCAACAACAAATCAAACACTAAATTTTTTTAAAAAAATAGAGAAAACAAGATAAACCCAGATTCAGAAATAGTCCAAATTGAAGGAAAAAGAAAAAAAAAATAGTACCTTGGGGTTAATACTATCAACAGTAACCTGAGGAGCCATTGTTGAAGAAGAAGAAATGGGAATCAGCTACAGTAGTAGGGGAGAAGAAAAGGGTATGGAGAATGGGAAAAGGAAGTTAGAGAACGTTGAAAGTGATAGTTTTGACGTGAACTTTGAAGGAGATTTCTTGCATTGCAATCACAAATTTCCGCATCGCTGTTTATATATACACACTACACGCGTTGGAAAACCAGAGGCGAAAAGTAAATAAGTGGCCTTTGAAAGGAGAGAGAGAGAAAATCAAAGCCTATTCGTTGGAAGAAACGAAAATTAACCTGAAATTGTTAGGTGTCCCTTTGCGCCCACTGTTTCAACATTAATGATGTAGCATTCAGTCATTCATCACGTTTAAAATTAAAACTATACATGGTAGAAATTTTAATTTTAGATTTTTTCCAAAGAATAATTTTAGATTTTTTAAAAGTAGGTAAACTATATCGAAGTAGTCATTTTTTTTTCAAGTTGCATTTTAATCATTTTTGTTTAAAATGTTATTTTTTAGTCATGTACGTTATTGTATTGTAATATTTTAGTCATTGAGCATTAATTATTGTTAATGTTGTAAAGTTCAACTGATATGGCATGTTAAATTATCATTTCAAACGAAAAAATTTTAGGTTAACTTATACAATTGATCTCTATATTTTTTTTCGTTTTGAATATTTTTTTTTTATGTTATTTAAACTTTTCTCAGTTTCTTTATTTTGCCATTTTCTTCTCCATTTTTTTAACTTAGTTTTTTTATATTTTCCATTTGTTAAAAATTTTTTATGTTTATGAAAAAAGAAAAGGCGAAATCTAAAATCAAAATAAAAAGAGATGGAAAAAGGAGGAAAAGAAGAGAATGAGAAATAAAGAAAAAAGAAAAAGAAAAGTTGAAAGAACATAAAAGAAAAAAATTTACTCAAAACGAAAAAAATATGGGGATCAATTGTATAATTTAACCCTTTTTTTTTGAAATGATGATTGATAGTGCCACATCATCTTACCGTTACACCGTTAACGGTAATTAATGACTTAGTGGTTAAAATGTTACAACATGTTAACATGAAAATGACTAAAATGTAACATTTCAAACATAAATAACTAAAATATGACTATTTTAATAGTTTATCTTTTAATTTTTGATTAAATGATAGCAAGTTACGTTATTTTCGAAATTATCATTATATTTATAACTCCATGTGAGCCTTTATTTTTCGTATTAAAGTTTTAAATTTTAGAGAATATAAGAATTAAAAATAATTAAATTAATAAACATAGGTATAATATAAGATTAATAGTAAAATTGAACAAAATTGATTTAATTACTATCATTTAGATCAATATTAAAATTTTGAAATTCGAAAAGTTTAAAAATTAAAATTGATCAAGAATAAATTTATAACTTGCACTTAGCACAAGGATTAATAGTAGATTTTGATGTGAAAAAAAAAATGATAATGGATCTTTGCCCAAATTTAAGTCTATCATATACAGTTATTATACGCGTCTTCAATCTCACTATGTGTAGTTTTATAGGTGGATTTTTGTTTGATATATTTTAGATTTTTAGTTATTCATTCGTTTATGTGGTTTGTATCAATTTAATTATACTTTTTAAGTTATTCAAACATATATTTATATCTCTGTTATATTATCGTTTGTAAATTTTAAAAAATCATATTATTTTTTAAGGAAATTTTATATTAATTCAATACAGAAAATTAAATATGTATTATTGTACATATCAAGAACTAATTATTTACTTCTTACCATGTATGTTTTGACATTACCATGTGCTTCATCATGGGACTAAGCACGCTGCAACAGTAATCTAATCTGCCAAGAAAATTGTTTTTTAATTTCATTTTTATATTACCATTTATTTATTTATTTTTCTTTCAATCTTATTGTAAACTATGGGTTTGTTTCTTTCGTGTAGACTGTTTTTAAAAAATATATATATATTTATTTAATATATAAATGATATATTTAAATATTTAAATAATTTAATGAAAAATATATTTAGTTATTTTTCTAAAAAATAAAATTTTTTATTTTAAATATTTTATTATTAAGTGGATGTCCAAAAACATAAGTTATATATATTATTTAAAGTATTGTTTTGAAATATTACTTTACTCATATAAATATTTTAAAATTCTTAAAATATCATGATACTTATTTGTATTAGTATTTATACTAGTAAAATATTAATATAATTATATTATGAAAAATTTACTGTCAAATATTTATAAATAAATAATTATATATTTATTGTTAAAATAGTAAGATAAATTTTTTTCAATAAAATATTAACAGTATTGTTCATTATTAGAATAATACCATTTTAAAATTTCCCTACAACATAAGTAGTATTATTTGTATTGATAATTCATTATTTATTATTAAAATGAGAGTATTATATTATATATTATTAAAATATAGATGTGTATGTTTAATATTATCGATTTTTTTAAATATTATTTAAAATTATAATATTAAAATAAATTTATGTTAAGATTTAGTATTTATAATTTTTAAAAAATAAAAACTATTATTGGTGTGATATATTTAGCTTGATTCCAATTAAGTTATTATCTAAAAATTATAATTTATATATTTATTATTAAAATAGTAGTATAAAATATTTTTTCAATAAAATATTAAGAGTAAAATAATATTATCTTAAATTTTTATTAAGAATAAGTAGTATTGGTTTTATTATATGTCATACTCATGGGTGAAAAAAAACACTTTATGTAAAAACTTATTTTCTTTTAAAATTTATTCAAAGATGATTATAGATGTACTGGTCATATATTATTAAACACGTATTTAATTTTTAGATATAAACACGTATTTAATTTTTAGATATATGATTTTTAATTGTTTTATTTAAAGATTATATAAAAGTATGAAAATACAAAAGCATCATCATAATAATATTAGTTATCATTTGACAACAATTAGATCTGATCATGAGTCGAGCTACTCGGCCCGGCCAGAAGACCCACCCGAAATATGAGAGAGTTTAGGCAAAAATATAGGTTCGAAAAATGGGCTTGGACAAAAAAATAAGGCCCATTTTAAAAACAAGTTGGGCCTCGAGTAAGACAGTTTTGGCCCGGGCCTGACCCGGCCCAAATTCACTAAAGGACAAAAAAATTTACTTTTTTAAATTATTTTCTTGTTGTTTTCTCCCTATTTTGCTACCATTTTACTATTATGTTGTTACTATTTTGTTGTTATTGTTTAGATATTGTATAAAACTTATTTTATTGTTAATTTTTTTATTATTTTAAAGACATTTGTTAATTTTGTTATTTTTTAGAGACATTTACTTGTTAAGTTGCATATTATCTTAGTATTATTTAAGTATACATATTTTTTAAAATTTATTTTCAATTTGTTGAGAGATATTTATTTTAATGTTTTTAGTATTTTTGATGTATTATATATATTTAAAAATAATATAAAAATTAATATAGGCGGGCCTGGTCAGGCCCAAGTTTTAGCATTTTTATCCAAATCGGGCTTGGACAAAATTTTAGACCCATTTTTGGGGCCGGGGCCGGGCTTAGCAAACGGGCCTGAATTTTTAGTTGGGCATCTCTAACAACAATGGTATATTAGTCTTTTTGCAACTGAATTGATACCCAATTAACTTATGATACTAACTTGGTTAGGAATTTTATAATTGGTATAGATTAATAATTTATTTCTATTATTAATATAAGTACAATATTTTATATATTATGAAATTATATTTGTGTATGTTTAATATTATTGAAAATTATCCTTAGCTTTAATGTCTCAAGTTTTTTATATAATAATATTTAAGATAAATTTTTTATTAACTAAGTATCTTAGTGATCAAACATTTTAAAAGCATTTCATCATAGACTTGTAAAGTATTGATCAAAAACATGTTTTAAATGTGTTTAAGTTTATCTAAAAAATTTCGAGTTAATATTTTACCAACAGTGTTTAAGATGTTTTTAAGGCATTTTAGTATTTTAGTATCGATACTAAAGGTTAGGGATTACTACATTGTAAGTCAATAACTAAATAATAAAATTGGAAGGTCATGTATCTATCAGAGGTGTTCATGAGTCCAGTCGGATTGGTTTGTATTAGTCTAGGTATAAGCATGATATTAACGATTTTATTTGTAAATAATTAACCCAAATGTATATTATTATTTTTTAAATATTTAAATTACTTTTAATTTAATATGTAACAATTTTTATATATACTCATTTATTAAAATTTTATAAATACGTATCTAAATATTTAATATTTACATTATAGTATTATATTAAAAAAAATATATAATATATATAAGTAAAGATAGAAAATGGGTTGGGCCGAGCCGAATTCAAGCCTTGAATATTCAAGGCTCGAACTCGAATCATATCTTAAACGGATTTAATTTTTTGCTCAAATCTATTTTTGAGCTTAATATTTTTTGCCAGGTCATCTCAAATTTCGAATGAGCTTTCGAACTTAAACAAATAACTTAACTTATTAACAAGTGTAGTATAGATACATTTCCCTGGAGAAAACCTATCATGGAAACATTCAAAGTCTTTCGAATATCTTACTATTTCCTAGCCTTTTAGATGGACCAAATTCTTTTTCATCAATCCTAATGATATGCTTGGAATAAATTCTGAAATTTCAACCCATCAAAATGGCTTAAGTACTTTCGATAAAAAAAAAACTTAAATACTAAAAATGCTTTGTAAATATAATTAAAATTTAAAATTTATTGAATTCTTAATAAAAAATTAACAATTAATCCAACTTTTAAAATATAGTTTTTCAATTTCGTCAAAGCTTTTAATGGACTGTTAAATGCTAAAGTAGTAACTATCGTAAAAAGAAATAATGGCATGACATTTGATGTGAAAAAATATTAATGTGGTGGGTTTAATTTATATTTTTATTTATTTAAGCTTAAACAAAGACAAAATATTATAACAAATTCATAAAATTATAAAAAATAGAAAAACTATAAAATTATTAAATTATAAAAATATTATTGATATATAAAAATACAAAAAATATTAAAAATATAAAATATTATTAATATATTAAGAAAAATATGAAATATTATAAGTTTTTTGAAATTATAGAAAAAAAATTAAAACTATAAAAAAATTTACATAAAATTATTAAAATGATAAAAAAAAGTTTATAAAAACCATTAAAACAATTATAGAAAACTTTTGTTATATTGAAAGTTTGAAGTGATTAATTTCAGTAATAAAAAAAATGAAGAAGTTATTGTACTCAACAGCATATATCCCTACTTTTTTTTATTGGGTGTGGAATACTGCAGAAAAACACGAAAGTTTGAATGAATGAAATGAAGAAGCTGAGCAATATTCTCCTTTGGTAGAATAGAATGGTCAGAGTCAGAGAGGCGAATGAAGCAGCCATTCTTTTTGTATAGAAAAAAAAAGTGAAAAGAATAATGGTCTGTTTGAAAAGTATTGAGGCCACCTTTTTGACATTCACAAACCTTCCAGATGAAGAAGATGGCAATGGTGTCATGTTGAAGGAACCAAGTCTCTTCTTCTCAATATCACGAATATTATAAATAGGTTTGTTAGTTGAGTTTAATTTATTATTGAATTAAGCTATTTATTTTTTAACAAGAAATAGCTAGGAAGTGAATGCAATGGCAACAAATTGGTTAGAAGTAATAATCATGAAATCGAGATTAATCTAGAGAAATTTTTGTAATAAAGTTGGGTCTCTTCATATACTATCTTACCCTGCAACAACCTGCTTTACTGTCATAATGATGCATGACTTGAGGTTGGAGAAGCTTGTATTTGTTTCTTGGGATTCAAGCTGTGAAACGTTATTTTTGGTGTGGCACTAAACTCATCTACTCTTTCAGTTGGATAATTTACTTACACCAGATCAGAAAAAAGAACCTTTTTTAATTGGATATTATGTTCTCAAATTCTTGGACTCGGTTACCCATATTATTGCTTTTTAAAGTCAATCGGGCCTTGCATTGACAAGAAAGATAAGCAAGGACTATGGTGGGCAAACGTGGTTCGCATTGTCAAGTTGAGTGAAAAGACCTCGGTGAAAGTGAAAGTAAAACCATTCTCAGAATGGTCCTTGACAATGCTCGGCTATTTTACTTATCTAATTTAAAAAAAATTAATATTTATAAAAATAATTATGGTTCAAAAATATTCACCCAAATGACTTAAAATGAACAGTAAAATTAGGTTATAGGAACTAGATTGTTAGCACCACTATTTTTCTATTAAAAAATAATTTTTAGGGTTTTAAATATTAGATAACCGGTATTTTTTATCTAATTAAAAAAATAAATTTTTTGAGGGTGTGGTACCGGCCGACAAATAGCCAAAATCATCCAACAAAAGAGATTGAGAATATTGCAACATAACCCCTCCTTATTTTTTTATTTTCCAAGTTTAATTACATATTTTATATTTTAAAATAATATTGAAATACTTATCATGTTTTTTAATTATTATTGCACCACTCACATTATTTCCTCATTTTCTCCTCTTCTGTATTTTTCTCTTTTGGCCTCGTCTTTTTTCTCGATCTTTTTTTTCTATATAATTAGAAATTTTTTGATTCTTTGTTTTTTACATATCCAATTTCGAGACATTCGTTTCAGCAGTCCAGAAATATTAAAAGAAAAAAAGAATGGCTTATTTACTCTGTTCAAAAAAAGGGGGAATGTACATTTGCTTGAAACAACTCCCAAGTAATTGTTTTACGCCTTTGGGCACGCATGGAACCCTTTATTATGTTGCGCCGAAAATCCAATTTTGCAAATAGTATATCAAAGCCACTTCATCTGTTTGATCAAGATCATTAGCATTCTTGGTATTAGTATAAATATTGGTGTTTGCCCAGTTATTAGTAAAAATCACCAAGGATTGTTTGATTTTCTTGAACGAATTTTCTTGAACGAATTTCATGCTCTGCTGTTACATTTTCCTCGTTTTCTCCCTTCTGTTGTTCTAAATCGTCACTTAATTTATATGACCATCGAGGAACTTTTTTACTTATTTCTTTTATTCCAATAGATTTTTTTTCTAATTGTTTGATTGTTGGGATTAGTTATAACTATATTGAATAAAAAGTTCAAAATTTTAACTCGATCCTCGGAATCGATATTTCCCTGTTCATCTTTTGTCATTGTTAATAAAGAGAGTTCTTTTTCTGTTGCTAATGATTTTATATTGAGTGTATATAGTGTCTGTTCGAGTTTGTGATAATCAGTAGTAAGAAGTAGAGCAGGAATCTTATTTATCCAAAATGAATTCGTATTTTTTTTTTTATAAGTTTGATTTATGCTTAAAGGAGAATCTTCCGTGGTAGGGTCCAGGCAAGAAAAGGTCATATAGTTTAGGCAAGTATTCTCTTTTAGTTTCGTTATTAGAAAGGATCGTATATTTCAAATTAATTCTTAAATTTAATAATAATGGGAGTGATGTAATAATAATTAAAAAATATGATAAGCAGTTCAATATTGTTTTAAAATATAAAATATGTAATTAAACTTGGGGAATAAAAAAGATTAGAAAATAAGGAGGGTTTATGTTGCAATATTCCCAATCTCTTTTATTGGGTGATTTTGGCCATTTGTTGGCCGGCACCACACCCCCAAAAAGAATTATTTTTTAATCAAATAAAGGGGTGCCAGCCATCAGTGTGCCAACACCCCAAGAATTATTTTTTTAATAAAAAATATAGTGGTGCCGGCCATCTAGTTCTCATAATTCAATTTTACTGTTCATTTCAAATTATTTGGGTGAATGTTTTTGAACATGAGTAATTTTTGTAAATATTATTTTTTTAGGGTCAAATGGGTAAAATAGCCACAATGCTCATTTGTTCTGACTGCCATATATATATTATTCCATCTCAAAAGAGTACAAATGTTGACGACATCCAAAACATCAACCTCGAACAATTGTACTAAAGTAAAACAATTCTCATGACAATGCTCATTTTTTTCTGACAGCCGTATGTATTATCCCATCTCAAAAGAGTACACATGTTGACAACATCCAAAACATCACCCTCGAACAATTGCACTCTAAACATCAAAGTTTGGGATTGATCCCTGCATAGCTATTTAGGATTCTATTGGAGAAATAAATAAATAGATTTTAAAATTTTAAAATAAATAATTCAAATTTTTCGAAGTTTTAAGTTAACTCGAATAAATAAATGTACAACTCAATTAGTTTATGTAAAATTTTGATCAAATTAAAGATAAAAAGATCATTAATGATCTAATCCATCAAGTTGGTGCATCTTTTTACAAAAACAAAAAGCTTCGTGGATGTTAGTATTAAATGACCTAATTAGATATCTATCCGATATAATTTTTCAATCTATACAATTAAACAGAAGTCATTGTTTCCTAAATTACTTGTAGATAGCTTAATGTAAAAGTAATATACTTATCATGATAGCTGAAAAATTGTGAGTGTAAGTGATAGTGTAATTTTGATGAAACTTCTTAAAGGACTGTTTTTTACCTTTGCTATTAAATGATTTCTAATTAAAATTGAATCTCTCGTGCTATTAATTTGAGAATTTTAAGTCTAACTCATAAGTTTCATAAAATTTTATGACTTGCTTTATCTTAACTCAGTCAATTTTAAAAAAATTCACTCAATTCAACTTGGTTCGATTGATTTTAACAAACAGCAACAATGATTCCAGTGCAGAAGTCTGGCAATACTTGTAAATAAAATGATCACAAGATTTTCTCACTAAGACATCAAAATTGTAAAAAAAACTTGGTGAACAACTAGAAAACATTGGTATATCTTTCCATTAAATAGGAAAGGACAAAAAAGAAAAGAAAGGAAAAGATTAACAGTGTCTGATAGAGTTAACAGTTAACAGTTAGTTAGTTAGGCTGTTAATGAGTTTTTGTTAACCTGTTAGTTACTCAAGACTCTCTCATGTATTAAATACATGCATTATTTTAGTTAGGCTGTTAATGAGTTTCTGTTAACCTGTTAGTTACTCAAGACTCTGTCATGTATTAAATACATGCATTTTGTTCATTAATGAAGTAAGGATGGCGTTTACATGCATGCTATTTTCTGTTTCTTAGCATGGTATCAAGAGTCAAAAGTTTTTTTTTTTCTTTTCTTGTTTGCGGTACTGGTTACTGAGGGTTTCTCATGGGTGATACACCGAGGCATTCTTCCAAGGTCGAATGGGCGTTCACTTCACAGGGTCAGAATTCCTCTTGTTTGTCGAATATTCAGTACTTCTCCAAACATGAGACAGTCAAACTTGGTGAAAATAACTTCTTTTATGGAAGCATCAGATTTTATTAATTCTTGAAGAGTATGAACTTGAAGGATTTGTACTAGGCACAGTTTTCGTTCCTGATTCTCTTGTTCCTGGACCAGATGGGCAACTTGTGGCTAATCCATTGTATCTTCTTCATAAGAAGCGGGACAAATTCCTTGCTTTTTGGTTGCTTTCCACTGTTACGGACGAAATACTAGTGCATCTCACGATGGCTAAGACAAGTTTTGATGTCTGGACAGTCACTGAGCGACTGTTTGGTGCTAAGTCGAATGTCAAGATTTCAAGTATGCGTCATGCTTTGTATTCTATTAAGAAAGCCAATCTTTCTGTGAAAGAGTATTTGGCTAAAGTAAAGAATCTAAGTGATGCTCTTATTACTGCTGGGAGTCATATTACAGAACAAGAACAGGTCAGTATTATTTTAGCTGGTCTCTCGATGAAGTATGAATCAATTCGTGTGTTTGCGTCAGCTACTCCCATGACTCTTGATCTCTAAACTGAGATGTTACTTGATTGTGAGACACAACAACTTGAGTCTTTAACAGAGACACCTTTGCAAGCAAATATGGTTTCTAGTTCAAAACATGATCCTGTTGACAATTCGAAGCATGCTGAATCTTCAAGAAGTTATCAGCGACAGTATAAATCTGGTCATCACGGTAGTGGTCGTGGCTGGTCTCGCGACAAGGGTCGTACAAATGGACGTGGATGGTCTCGTTCTAGGCCACAGTGTCAGTTATGTGGAAAAGTTAGGCATTTGGTTCAAACTTGCTACCACCGATTTGATGAAACATATTCAGGGGGTTAATTCAAATCAGTCAGTTGATTCAAATCAGTCAGTTTCAGTCAACTATCATCAAGTTGAAAGTCATGGCATTCCCTTTGTGCCTGCATGCTCTCACATGTGTAGCCCATGTTATCCATCCACCACATCATCATTCTCTCATCCCTCTCCTCGACCCTCTGATCAAGTTTGGTATCCGGATTCTGGTGCGACAAACCATGTAACTCCAGATGTGACTTCACTCTCGAATGTTGCTCCTTATACAGGTACGAGCCATGTCTCTATGGGAAATGATGTTTTTGTTCCTATTGCTAATGTAGGTACATCTCGTATGGTGGCTGGTTCTTGACTTTTGCGTTTGAAAAATGTTCATCATGTCTCTATTGTATGCAAAAACTTAATGTCAGTTGGTCAGTTTGCTAGAGATAATGCAATATACTTTGAATTTCATCCTTTCATGTGCTTTGTGAAGGATATACAGACAAGGAACACTCTCCTAGTGGGCCACATGCATGAGGGTCTTTATCAGTTCGATGTTTCCAAACCACCCATTTGTCTTACTAGTGTATCTTCTCAATCTGCCTCCACTCACTTATGTACCACACAACAGGCTTCCCTCACAGAGTTATGGCACAGGAGGCTTGGACATCCGTGTTCCAATGTTCTTGGTGTTGTTTTACGTACTTCTAATATTCCTTTCAATAACAACAGTGCTTCTTCTATTTGTTCTGCTTCCCAAATAGGCAAAGCACATAAGCTACCTTTCAGTTCATCTTAAACTGTGTACTCTACACCTTTTGAATTAGTAGCATCCGATGTTTGGGGTCCTTCCCATGTTAAGTCGAATGGATTTCTTTACTATGTTACTTTCATTAATATGCACAGTCGCTATACATGGGTTTACTTTCTTAAGTCCAAGGCTGAAGTCTTGCAATGCTTTCTTCAGTTCCAACAAATGGTGCATGTTCAGTTTGGCCGTACCATCAAGATTTTTCAATTTGACTGGGGTAGGGAGTATCGATCACTCTCTAGAGAACTTGCTTGTCTTGGTATTCAGCATCGAATCACTTGTCCCCACACTTCTGAGCAGAATAGGGTGGCTGAAAGGAAGCATAGGCAAATTGCGGACATGGCGTTGACTCTTATAGCACAGGCTGGCTTACCCTTGGATTTCTAGTCCTATGCTTTTGCTCATGGTGTTCATCTGATTAATAGACTATCAACACTAGTTTTACAGAAGCTAAGTCCTTATGAGTTATTGTATCAAGCCAAATCGACCTACTCATATATAAAAGTTTTTGGTTGTGCATGTTATCTATGCTTGAGACCTTATCATCAACATAAGTTACAATTTAATCTGCTCAATGTGTGTTTCTTGGTGTTGGGACGAATCAAAAAGGTTACAAATGTCTAGACAGCAGTGGTCGAGTTTTTGTATCCAGGCATGTCATTTTTGATGAATCGTGGTTTCCCTTTCACACAGGGTTTTCTCTTGAATCATTGTCCCATTTAACAAAGTCAGCTCGTTGTCAGTCGCATGTTCCAGTGGTGCCAGCTGAAGGTGTTGCTACTTCTGATATGCCTTCCCCTATCCCTCTAACAATATCTCCTCATGAAAATAACAACGGACAGTCTTCATCAGCCATGGCGGTTCCTACTCACTCATCAGGTGCACAAGGCTCACAAACATCACTTAATGCAGCTCCTTCAGATACAGTTGCTACTGCTACTTCTTTTATACCACCTCTCAATACTCATCTAATGTAGATAATGTCTAAAAATGGGATATTCAAGCCTAAGTTATTCACTTCTATTCTAGGGGACGAGGAACCAACTTCTATTACAGCAGCTCTTCAGCATCCAGCCTGGTCTGCAGCTGCTCATGCTGAGTACACTGCATTGCTTGCTAATCATACTTGGGATGTTGTGCCTCTGCCTACAGGAAGGAGAGCAGTGGGGTGCAAGTGGATTTTTAAACTCAAGCACAATGCTGATGGGTCCATTGCAAGGTATAAATGTTGCCTAGTGGTCAAAGGCTATCTTCAAGAAGCGGGGGTAGATTTTCAGGAGACTTTCAGCCCGGTTGTCAAACCAACAACCATTCGGGTCATACTGGCTCTTGCAGTTTGCATGGGATGGTCTCTTAAGCAGGTCGACATTAATTATGCCTTCCTCAATGGTGATCTCCAGGAGGAAATCTATATGGAGCAGCCCCCGGGGTTTAAACAGCAAGGGCACGAGGAACAAAAGCTGGTGTGTCGTTTAAGGAAAGCCCTCTATGGCCTCAAGCAAGCACCTAGGGCTTGGTTTCATAAATTGAAGGAATTTCTGTTAGCTACTGACTTTGTTGCTTCCAAGGCTGACAATTCTCTCTTTGTCCATCGTTCAAGATCACAGCTGCTGTATGTTCTCGTCTATGTCGACGACATTATAGTAACTGGGAACAATTCTGAAACCATTGATTGGTTCGTTCAACGACTTGATTCTCAATTCTCGTTGAAGGATCTTAGCAGACTAAACTATTTCCTTGGTATAGAGGTTCAATATACGTCCACTGAGATTTCTCTTAACCAAAGGAAATACATTTGTGATCTGTTGCAAAAGGCTTCCATGGATAAGTCAAAAGCTGCACCAACACCTATGATAACCACGTTTCAGTTGTCAGCTCATGCAAGTACTCCTGTTGCCTATGCTCATCTCTATAGGAGCTTAGTAGGGGCGCTGCAGTATGTAGTCATTACGCGACTAGACAATATGCTGCGAACAAAGTTTGTCAATTTATGCATCAACCAATGGATACACACTTTAAAGCTGTAAAAAGGATACTGCGCTACTTGCATGGTACGCTGGATCATGGTCTTACCTTTACAAAGACTTCAAAGCTCATGCTCGAGGGTTTTTCAGATGCTAGTTTGGGGTCTGACATAGATGACCGGAGGTCCACGTCTGGCTACTGTGTGTTTCTTGGTGGAAATCCGGTGTCCTGGAGCTCAAGGAAACAGCAGGTGGTCTCTCGCTCGTCTGCAGAGGCTGAATATAGAAGTCTCGCTCATGTGGTTACTGAGATGGTCTGGATTCAGTCCTTGTTAACTGAGCTAAGTATTACTCCCCGAGGTAAGTCCCTCGTATGGTGCGACAGTTCAGCCTCTGTGGCTGTTGCAGGGAATCCAGTTCTACATTCAAAGTTTAAACACGTTGAATTGGATCTCTTCTTTGTACGAGAGAAAGTGGCACAAGGGTTGTTTCAGATTAGACATGTTCCAGGGCAAGAACAGGTTGCGGATATACTAACTAAACCCTTATCAGCAAGTCAATTCAACAAGTTTACAAGAAAATTTCAGGTGTTAATCAAAGGAACTACAAATGTGGAGAGGAGTTTGACAAGCTCGGGGCATGATAGAGTTAACAGTTAACAGTTAGTTAGTTAGGCTGTTAATGAGTTTCTATTAACCTGTTAGTTACTCAAGACTCTCTCATGTATTAAATACATGCATTTTGTTCATTAATGAAGTAAGTAAGGATGGCGTTTACATGCATGCTATTTTCTGTTTCTTAGCAGTGTCCATGTCTATATGGGAAAAGTAAAGGACACGTCTTATTGCGAATTCTTGCAAAGGGTACCCTAAACTTAGTCACGGAATTCATCCATGAAACGTTTATGGAAATCTGTTAGGCGGGTGACGATGGCCGGAATCTTTTCTTCTTGAGGGAGTATTGTGCACCTAAAATGCCAAGTGCCAGGCACCTATGGCCAAACCCACATGTTACTCATTGTTAGAGATGAAAAAATGGCAATTCAATTGGCATAAAATTGCTATATTCTGACCAAACGAAAGCCAACATAATGGCAGGTCAACTTACCAGCCCAAAGCCAGAACCAGGAACAAAAACGATTCCGGTTTCATTGAGGAGACGACGGCAGTAGAATAAATCTGGTGCTGTTTTCACTTCTTCAGCAGCTTTGATTGCCTTTTTAGGCAGATTAATTCTAGGGAAAAGATACATTGCACCTTCTGCCTTGTTGCATGTTATACCTTCCAACTTGTTGAATGCATCTTCCAGTGTCTGCATGCATTTGGAATTTTGTTAAAAGTCATATAATTTAAATCTACTACCACACCAACCTCCAAGTTCCCAAATTTCTTGGTTAACCATCATTTTACAATGGGGGATTTAGCATCCATTCAGGCTACAACAAACCATGAATGGCCACTTTGCACCATGTTCATGTCGTTTGAACCAATCAAACCTAAGAGAGGACTAACCTTTGCCCGTCGTGCTAAAGATGAGAGGATTCCATATCTTTCAGCAATGTATGACTCGTATGATTTGTCTCCAACCTGCAAGTTTCATATGTTCTGTCATTTGCAACAAACATCATATGTCCATAGAAGGAGGTAGAAACTGGAGATGATCAAGATTTTTAGTAGCTTTTACATGCCCCCTATGTAAATTGTCACCCATGACAAAGCATAATAGTTGGGAGATTCAAAAGCTTTCTCCAATAATGTGTTTCTTCTATAAGAAACAATGCTTATGAGCAGCTTGTCAAAGCTCAAAATCTATTTAGTCCTATGTCATACATCCAATGTCATTTGAATACAAACAGATAACTGGCTTTAAATGGCAAAAGATATAACCTTAGGTGGACTCATGACAAGACTAGCAAGAATTTGACCAGTGATGTTAGAACACAGATTCACAGATGCTAATTTGTATATATGCTCCCTCACATCAGCACCAAACCCAGTAACCTCCATGTAACCTCCCCTTTTTCCACTCTCTCCATAATACCCTGGAGACAGTAAAAGAGTTTATATTCTGTGTCTAAATTCCAAACCTTGTTTAAGCTCATTCACATTCCGTAAATGAAATAATTGAAATAAGATAAAAACCAATGTTACCTTTCGAGACCGACTGAAAGGATACCAAGTGTATATCCTTCTCGCCGTAACCTATAGATCGGGCAACCTTCTTAAAAGAGTGGAATTTCTTTTCAGGAACATAAACATTCTCCTGGTAAACCTGTGAAACCAAGGTGGTAATCAAGGTGGCAAACTTGCCCTTGGGAAAGCGAAGTCGTTGTTAACGAATGGTAAAGCAAGAACATATGCAAATCAACCTACCTCATCTGCTAGCAAAACAAGACCTTCTTCCTTGCAGAACTCCACGATTGCCTTCTGGTTTTCCTCAGCAAGAACCTGCAACCAAAATGAGAAAGATGAAATTGCAGGAAACTTTTTCATTTATAATATACTTTTCTGAAAGCATTTCATTGATACCTGTCCTGTTGGGTTGCCTGGATTTATTACAACCAAGGCCCTAACAGTGATGCCATTAGACTTGGCTTCCTGCAGTTGTTTCTTAAGCTCAGATACTTCCAAACCCCATCCTGTAGCTTCATCAAGATAGTAGGGAACCTGTAAAATCCAAAAGAAAGTTGTAATTACAACAACTGGCCGATCAAAAAATGGTTGGACGGTTAAAGGAAATCTCTATTGCCAATCATTTAACAAGTTCTATCGGGAAAGACAGCTAAGAACTAATCCTCAAGAAACATAACGCAACTTGATATAGGTCAGTTAAAGCTTGGTCAATGAAGCAAAAAGTGAGTACTTACTTCACTAACAGATAATTAAAGACAGCTTACAAATAACTAAATACTAAATAATGCTTTAAGTTATTATATGCATACCAAAGTTCCACCATGCAGCGCAATTGAAGCGGAGTATAAAGGATAATGAGGGATGGGACACAGAATTCCATCTTTCTCAGATCTTATCAGTAACTGCATCATCATATGCACCTGGAAACAAGGAAGAAAAATCCAATCTGTCATATATGCTTTCGTGAGGAACTCATGAAACATGTAACAAGAAAGTTTGAGATGGAAACTTACTACAGGGCTGGCACCATCTGTCATGAAAATATCATTTGGATCAGCAGGAAAACCATCACGAGCCTCAATTGCAGCAGCAATAGTATCACGTACTCCCTTAATTCCCTGATGTGAATAATATGCAAGCATAAATTGATTTCCAATAATAATAAGTTGTCAAAATTCCAAGATATGAGCAATGATCAGAACCTGGCTGTGACTGTATGCACCAGTTGCTCTTCCTGGAATTTGATCAAGAATTTTCCTAGCCCGCTCTATGGAGTCCGCACTGCAACAAGCCATGAACCAAATTACATGAGACAAAGGAATGACTGTAAAAGAAAAACTGGTAATCTGCCAAAGTATTCTAGGCGAGATGAAGAGAACATCTATATATGTTTAAACTTTCACAGAGCTCAATAGAAGCTGTTAAAAGTTTTCTCAGAAGAAATCTAGAAATTTAACAGAAAAAACAGCAAAGTTGATGGATAATATTAAATCTCAGTACCTGAATAAAGCCTGTGTTTCACTTTTGGCCAAAATGGCTGGATGGTCGCACAATGCAAGAACCTATAGCAGAGATATCCTATTTAGAATTGCTTCATTCACAATGCCACAACCTCATGGTAATAAATATCATCTAATAACCAAACCAACCTCTCGGAAAAAGGTTATTGACTTCTGACCAAGAGACTGAGGATTTCCGATGTTGCAGTACAGAATCTGCAAAAGAGAACTAGCATTTAACCCCAAATACAAAAATAAAGGTACTAGAGTGTCAAACAATATAAAAGCCTCTTCATTTTATTTCAGGATTGCACACTCCAACTCTACAAGTGTTGATTAAAAACCTGTAAAGGAAGAAAGTTATGTACCTCTTGAAAGGGATAAGCCTCTGGCTTAGCCTGTATCTCTTGTTGCAATTTCTGCGGGAGATATTAAGAAAATGTCATCTAAAGAACTATTTCACAAAATTTCAAAGTAAATCCATCTTCATATACCAAACGGTATCAGCAGAATTTACTTTAAAATTTCCAAAACATAATGAAACTGTCAAGCATATGGACACCGATGCTGTAATGACACAAAAGTCATACTTAGGGTGTGCACATAGCATGAGATATATAACTTGACAGAAATAAATTTTTGACAAATACATATAAGATATGATGCAAACTGGCATACAACCTGCGCAAGGATGACAATCTCACCACGTACAGCATACTGGCATTCAATGACCTGGTAACAAAAGAGAGGATTAGTGATAAGGAAACAGATTGATAACAAAACAAGCACAACACACAAAGCATAAAACCAGATTCAGAAGTATCGATAAAACAATATCCAACAACAAATCAAACACTAAATTTTAAAAAAAAAAATAGAGAAAACAAGATAAACCCAGATTCAGAAATAGTCCAAATTGAAGGAAAAAGAAAAAAAAAAGTACCTTGGGGTTAATACTATCAACAGTAACCTGAGGAGCCATTGTTGAAGAAGTAGAAATGGGAATCAGCTACAGTAGTAGGGGAGAAGAAAAGGGTATGGAGAATGGGAAAAGGAAGTTAGAGAACGTTGAAAGTTATAGTTTTGAATAAAATATTAAGAGTAAAATAATATTATCTCAAAATTTTATTAAAAATAAGTAGTATTGGTTTTATTATAATTTATAGGTCATACTCATGGATTATGTAAAAACTTATTTTCTTTTAAATTTTATTCAAAGATGATTATAGATGTACTGGTCATATATTATTAAACACGTATTTAATTGTTAGAGGTATGATTTTTAATTGTTTTATTTAAAGATTATATAAATGTATGAAAATACAAAAGCACCATCATAATAATATTAGTTATCATTTGACAACAATTAGATCTGATCATGGGTCGGGTCACTCGGCCCGGCCCAAAGACCCGCATGAAATGTGAGAGGGTTTGGGCAAAAATATAGGCCAGAAAAATGATATTGGACAAAAAATAAGGCCCGTTTTAAAAACGGGTTGGGCCTCGGGTAAGACATTTTTGGCTCGAGCCCGACCCGGCCCAAATTCACTAAAGGACAAAAAAATCTACTCTTTTTTTTATATTATTTTCTTTTTTTCCCCTATTTTGTTACCATTTTATTATTATGTTGTTACTATTTTGTTGTTATTGTTTGGATATTGTATAAAACTTATTTTATTGTTAATTTTTTATTATTTTAAAGACATTTGTTAATTTTGTTATTATTTTAGAGAAATTTGCTTGTTAAGTTGCATCTTATCTTAGTATTATTTAAGTATACATATTTTTTAAAATTTATTTTCAATTTGTTAAGAAATATTTATTTTAATGTTTTTAGTATTTTTGATGTATTATATATATTTAAAAATAATATAAAAATTAATATAGGCGGACCGGGTCAAGCTCGAGTTTTAGTATTTTTATCCGGATCGGGCTTGAGCAAAATTTTAAGCCCATTTTTGGGCCCGGGCCCAAGCCTAACAAACGGGCCTGAATTTTTAGTTGGGCACCTCTAACAACAATGGTATATTAGTCTTTTTGTAACTGAATTGGTACCAAATTAACTTATGATGCTAACTTAGTTAGGAATTTTATAATTGGTATAGATTAATAATTTATTTTCTATTATTAATATAAGTACAATATTTTATATATTATGAAATTATATTTGTGTATGTTTAATATTATTGAATATTATCCTTAGCTTTAATGTCTCAAGTTTTTTATATAATAATATTTAAGATAAATTTTTTATTAACTAAGTAATTTTGTGATCAAACATTTTAAAAGCATTTCATAGACTTGTAAACTATTGATCAAAAACATGTTTTAAATGTATTTAAGTTTATCTAAAAAATTTCGAGTTAATATTTTACCAACAGTGTTTAAGATGTTTTTAAGGCATTTTAGTATCTTAGTATCGATACTAAAGGTTAGGGATTACTACATTGTAAGCCAATAACTAAATAATAAAATTGGAAGGTCATGTATCTATCAGAGGTGTTCATGAGTCCAGTCGGGTTGGTTTGTGCTAGTCTGGGTATAAGCATGATATTAACGATTTTATTTGTAAATAATTAACCCAAGTGCATATTATTATTTAAATATTTAAATTGTTTTTAATTTAATATGTAACAATTTTTATATATATTCATTTATTAAAATTTTATAAATATATATCTAAATATTTAATATTTACATTATAGTATTATATTAAAAAATTATATAATATATATAAGTAAACATAGAAAATGAGTCAGGCTGGGCTGAGTTCGAGCCTTGAATATTCAAGACTCGAACTCGAATCATATCTTTTGAGCTTAATATTTTTGGCCAAATCCTCTCAAATTTCGAATGAGCTTTCAAACTTAAACAAATAACCCAACTTATGAATAAGTGTTGTAACACCCCTAACCCGTATCCGTCGCCGAATTAGGGTTACGAGGCATTACCGTTCAAAACACAGTTTAGCACAATCATTTATCACCTTTCATGCACCAAAGAATAACAATACATTTATAACATAATCAAACTTGAATATCCAAAATTCACTTATTTTAAATTTGAATACATGAATCATAATTACAATTCAAATCATTCACACCTTACTAATCATGTATCACAAATAAGCACATTTCAAAGTTTCAACCAATTCAATTCGAACATATATCAAAACTCAATTGAACATATTCCATAATTACCAAATTCGAACCAAACTTGTATACAACTTAATATCCAATCATATATGTGGCCTTAGCAACATTTCAATATGGCCGTACATAATATATATATAAAACAAGTTATACACATATAGAACTTATAACAAATCAACAACTCCAACAATTGTATATTAAATCTATTTTATAAAAGACATGCGCATGTACAACTTATACACATAATTCACATTTATAACTTAAACAATATTGCAATCAATTTAACATCCAACTTACCTTATTTTCACAACTTAGGATAAGCACATACCTGATTCTTTTTATTCGATTTCACATTAGGTCTTTACTTAATATTGCCCGTTGAACCGTTCAGAACTAAAAAGGATACGCGGATAGTCGAAAGCTCGTACAATGCCAACGTCCCAAACGTGGTCTTACATGTAATCACATATCGATGCCACTGCCCCAAACAGGGTCTTACACGAATCAAATATGATGCCAATGTCCCAGACATGGTCTTACACGTAAACACAAGTCAATGCCAACGTCCCAGACGTGGTCTTACACGATAACACATATCGGAAATCCTATGTCATGACATATGTATCCTATTTATTCCTAGGGTTCGTATGAGACTTTCGGACAACGTATCTCGATCGAATCTAACTCGTAACTTATCTTCCAAGCTTAGTCACAATCGGCCAATGCACATATATATTCTTAAAATTTAATTCAACACATAACGAACATATATTTTCAATTTAACAACATTTATATGCTTATAGACTTACCTCGGATATCGACGGACGAAATTGACTACTCGACTACTTTCGACTTCTCCCGATCTAATTCCGTTTTCTTCTGTTCTTGATCTAAATATATTCAAATTTAACTAATTTAAACACACATTCATTCAATTAAATCCAAAAATACATAAATGGGAAAATTACCATTTGCCCCTAACATTTCACACATTTACAATTTAGTCTTTATTGCAGAAAATACAAAATACACAAAATTTACATATATCATGCTAGGGCCGAATATTCATTAACTCCATACAAGTCCATACATTTCATTTTTTTCACATTTTAGTACCTTAAAATATTATTTTCACATTTTAGCCCTAATTGCTCAATTTCATCAAAAATCCAAAGACAAAACATGTTAATCTTTCACATATCTTTAATATTTCATCATCAAACAACAAAAATCACAAGCTATCATCAGTGGCAAAACACAAAATCATCATTAATTTCAAAAATTCAAGCATGGGTCTTGTAGTACTCGAAACAACGATCTCAAAAACGCAAAAATTATCAAAAACCGAGCTAGGACTAACCTTGAATCAAGCTTCAACAATGGCCGAACCCTAAGCTTGTTCTTTTCTTTTACATTCGGCTAGTAGAAAAAAGATGATAATGGCTTTTTAACTTATGTTTGTTTTATTATATTAACATTATATTATTTTATTATTATTAAACCATTATACATAATAAAATAAGCTATATAATTTGACATAATGCCGTCCATTACTCTCACTTATGGCTAAATTACAACATAAAACCTCCAAATTATAAAGACAACAACAATTAGGCACTTTCTTATTTAACAATCAAATTTTCATTTTACGCGATTAAGCCCTTTTATCAAATTAAGCACACAAACAATAAAATTAATTCACGAAACTTTCACAAAAGTAAATTCACACATAATTAACACATAAAATAATATTAAAATATTTTTTAGACTCGGATTTGTGATTCCGAAACTACTATTCCGATTAGGGTCAAAATTGGGTTATTACAAGTGTAGTATAGATACATTTCCCTGGAGAAAACCTATCATGGAAACATTCAAAATCTTTCGAATATCTTACTATTTCCTAGCCTTTTAGATGGACCAAATTCTTTTTCATCAATCCTAATGATGATATGCTTGGAATAAATTCTGAAATTTCAACCCATCAAAATAGCTTAAGTACTTTCGATAAAAAAAAAACTTAAATACTAAAAATCTTCGTAAAAATAATTAAAATTTAAAATTTATTGAATTCTTAATAAATATTAACAATTAATTGAACTTTTAAAATATAGTTTTTCAATTTCGTCAAAGCTTTTAATGGACTGTTAAATGCTAAAGTAGTTACTATGGTAAAAAAAATAATGACATGACATTTGATCTGAAAAAATATTAACGTGGTGGGTTTAATTTATATTTTTAATTATTTAAGCTTAAACAAAAACAAAAAATTAAAAAAATAGAAAAACTATAAAATTATTATTTTATTATAAAAATATTATTGATATATAAAAATACAAAAAATATTAAAAATATAAAATATTATTAATATATTACGAAAAATATGAAAATATTATAAGTTTTTTGAAATTATAGAAAAAAAAATTAAAACTATAAAAAAATTTACATAAAATTATTAAAATGATAAAAAAAAAAGTTTATAAAAACCATTAAAACAATTATAGAAAACTTTTGTTATATTGAAAGTTTGAAGTGATTAATTTCAGTAATAAAAAAAATGAAGAAGTTATTGTACTCAACAGCATATATCCCTACTTTTTTTTTTATTGGGTGTGGAATACTGCAGAAAAACACGAAAGTTTGAATGAATAAAATGAAGAAGCTGAGCAATATTCTCCTTTGGTAGAATAGAATGGTCAGAGTCAGAGAGGCGAATGAAGCAGCCATTCTTTTTGTATAGAAAAAAAAAAAAAAAAAATAATGGTCTGTTTGAAAAGTATTGAGGCCACCTTTTTGACATTCACAAACGTTCCAATGAAGAAGATGACAATGGTGTCATGTTGAAGGAACCAAGTCTCTTCTTCTTAATATCAACGAATTTTATAAATAGGTTTGTTAGTTGAGTTTAATTTAGTATTGAATTAAGCTATTTATTTTTTAACAAGAAACAGCTAGGAAGCGAATGCAATGACAACAAATTGTTTAGAAGTAATAATCATGAAATCAAGATTAGTCTAGAGAAGTTCGTGTAATAAAGTTGGGGTCTCTTCATATACTCGCATCTCATCATAACTCCTGCTTACAAATTTAGCTATCCAATCAGCTATTTTGTTGTGTTCTTTAAAGATGTGTCGAAAACGAACTTTCCAATTTCGGTAAAGAAGTTGACTAATCAAACGCAACTCCGATATCATTTCATTACCTGTACCTTCAGCTAAGATAGTTTCCACAACTAAAGCATTATCGCACTCCAATTTCAATTATTTCAAACCAAACTCCCATGCTAAACTGGCTCTTACCTCAGTTTTGAATACCAAATCCTTCCCAATCCGCATAACAAAACCGCACATCCAATTGGCATCATGGTCTCTAAATACTCCTCCAACCGCAGTAGTATTATTGTTTTCTTATAATGCACCATCTGTATTCAACTTAACCCACCCTTTCTTCAGCAGCCTATAATGAACTCCCGATACCTTCTGAATGCGATGGAGCTCACATGGTTTTGTTCACAAAGCTCACAGCCCAAGCTAAACCTATACCTACAACAACATCAACATTACTACAACTATTATTGAAAATGAAATTATTTCAATTTTCCCATAACAACCAACACAATATTGCAAACAAAGTGGGCTAATTTTCCTCCTTCACCATCAATTCCTCTTGATTGAGTTGATGATATAGTTAGTATTATATTAAAAAAATAAAGGCCTAATATATAATTTGGTTCTTAATCTAATATTTTTATAATGTGGTAATGTATTTTTTGTTTTTGTTTAATGTGATATTTTTATTTGACAAAAATTATATATTTTGATATCTGAATGTAATAGTTTTAATTTTTTAGTGTTTAATTCGGGTTTTAGAGTTGATTTGATGAAAACCCGAAGTAAATACTAAAAAGTGAACACGATTACTTTTAGATGCCAAAATATATAACTTTTATCAAATATATGTCTCAAAATAGACAAAAAAAAAACATGAAAAAAATATTAGAGTATGAAATAATATATTAAAAAAAACAAAAACAAAAGACTTATTTTTGACACTCACCTCGTACATAAACCACAATCCTCATTCGGCTTTGCCATATTTTATACCCAAAAAAAAAGGTTGGGCATGGGTTCTTGACTTCACTTGATACCTTGAACTCAATAGAGCTTTGCCGTTTTCGGGCTTAAAATTTTCATCTTTCATTTTCATATTCATACCATTATGAAAATAATTCTCTTTAATGGGCTTGACATGTATCTAGTCTTCATTTTCAAAAGTAACTTTTAATATAAAGATTGGTAGGCACATTCATTCTTAAGAAGATTAAAGATGGTTTAATTGAATGAAAATGTGAAAAAGATTGGAAAGAATGAATGAAAAATAAAAATAATAAGTGCACCTTATTATCGGATTCGAAATGTGTTTATTGTTCTAAAAAAATATTTCTTATATTAACATTATCTTAGTATAGCATAAAAAAAAGGTTGGATCATACTAGTATGTTGCATATTTCACAACTTCAATCATAAGTAGAATTGAGATGATCCACGCTTCAAAGTGTATATGAAAGAAGATATTGATAATCTTAATTATGTAAATTCAAATTCAAATGATGATGAACTCGATTAAGGACCAACATATGATAATAACGAGCATGTGTTAAATATTAAAGAGGGTATAACCCAACAAATATGCGCTAGAACAATTAAAAAAATTGTATATGATGTTTGTTTTTCTTACTATTTTTATTAGTAATCGTATTATTAATTACTTTTTTAGTAATGCATATGATGATTGATTTTAATTTTTGTTACTTTTTAAAAAAATATTTTTATCATACTAATAATTTTTATAATAATTAATAATTTTTTAAAATTATAAATTATGTAACCGTGTAATTATAATTTTTACTACTAAACATGATATAGAAAATTACGATGTAATTATACATTGTCAACTAAACACATCTAATGAATTACAATTAATAATTACTTTGTAATTTACAAGAGAATGTAATTACTACATTAATAATTACTTTGTGTTGTCTAGACACACTCGTAATAAATTATAGATAATCGAATTATTATAATCATTATGTCTATATATTCAATTCTAAACTAAAAGCCAACTCATATGGTATTTTATAATCAAAGGTAAACTATCTCCCTATCGATTGAAATATTTGGAGTTGTTGAAATGTGCTTGAGGAAGTATCCACTTCCTTCATCATTGCGATAAGCATCAACTTGCCATATTTAGGAGATTGTCAATTTATTGAATCATATATTTGGGCTAAGCTAAGATTGTGAATTGTATCAAATCCATCAATGAAGATTATATCACTTGGAGAAACTTATTTGGAGAACCGGATTGAGTATATCAAGTCCCTTGGACTATGGAAGTTGGATTGGATTGAAATGCTAAAGACTTAGCTGCCAACGGTCGATGTTTACCTTGATTATTATTCTTTTATATTCAACTTGTTTAGCTATTGTTTAGTGAGGATTGTGATAAATCTTCATTATGTTAGCAAGCCTCGAAAACTCTATATAATTGAGAAACTTGCAAAGGTTATTGTACTTATTATTGAGAGCATTTAATCTATTCAAGTGAGGAACATTGTTTGTAAGAGTGAATCTGATTGTAAAACCTTTGTATTGTGGTTTTACAAATTAAGTTCTCAATGGGAGAATTTATTGGTGAGAGTTCTAGTATTCAAAGGTACAAGATTGAGGAAATTGTCACTAGAGTGTGATAGGTTTAGAATCACTGATTATAAATGTTTGAGGATAATGTATACTTCTTATTGAGCTGGGCTCCGTAAACATAGGAAACCAAACTGCGTAAACAAATTATGTTGTCCCATGTTTACAGTGTGTTTTCGCAGTGGTTGCAGAAGTGCAAACTTCTCCAATCATTTCTGTTAATACTTAACTTGCTGCTTAGCAATCGGTTTAGTTCAACACTATCTATATAATGGAACTACTGAGTGAGAAAAAATATATCATCTATACTATACATAACCAGTTCAATAAATAGCCACAAGAAACAGAATGCAAGAAGCTTGTCTTTGTTTTGGTAGCGGTGGCTCCTACGGCAACGACTGTTCGTAATGAGGTGAATCCCCTTCTCTATTGTCGCCAACGCTAACAATATTAGGAACCCCTTAGCCAACATTTTGTTGGTTCACAAACCAACAGAGAACCGCATTCCTTATATTGACAGATGTTGTAGTGGCGTATGCATTCGTTATATAATATAGAATTAATTGTACTAAACATCCCTAAATTATTATTTTCATTCTAAATAGATCTCCAAACTTTAAAATATTCTAATTACATTCTTAAACTATTGATATTATATCAATTTCCCATCCTATAATCAGGGGCGAAGCCAGAACAATTTTTAGGGGGGCGGATAAAATTTTAATTTTATATCTTTATAATCTGTAAAGGATTAAATCGAATTTTTATAATTTTAGGAAGGGCTAAAGTGTAATTTTACCTTTACTAATTTAAAATTTTTAAAAAATTCTAAGGGCAAAAATAATAATTTAACATTTTAAGGGGGGTCGGGCCCATGCCAACCCTTAACTTCGCCCTTGCCTATAATATCCACAGTAATCAATTTATCTTTTCGTATTATAAAAATTTCACATTTATTCACATTATTTATTTCTTGACCTCTCAAGAAATCAATTCCACAATCAACAAATATATGAAACCATCTTTCAAATTGTTTTTACCAAGTGAATTATTGTAAGAGACTTCAAATCTTTTGGTTAAACATTATAATCATTTTTCTATTTTCATAGTTTTTTTTTTTTTTTTTTGTCATTTTCAATATATGACCTTCAAATTTATTGGGTACACATGCTCAAATTACATGACTTCCCTTAACAAATCATATATATATAAAAATGTGTTGCAGAGAGACAGATTTAAGGGGTAGGGGCAAAATCAGAATATCATTTTAGGGGACCGAAATTAAATTGTAATTTTTATGATAGAAAGAATGCAATTTCACCATTTTAATAGATTATATATTTATTATTTTTAAAGGATTAAATCAAATTTTTATATTTTTAGGGAGCCAAAGTGTAATTTTACTTTTATTAATTTAAAATTTTAAAGGGACCATATGCCAGCCCCTAGTTTCGCCCCTTGTCTAAAAATAAGATAAATTTGTGTTTGGCCCCCAAAAGATTTTTGAAGTTTTTTTAGTTGATTTTTTTTATAAAATTTATAATTTTTTAATGATGAATTTAGTAACCTTTTAGTTTAGTTTAGTTTGGTAAATTAATACAAAATAGTACCTAAATATTAATTTTTAGTAAAAATATACTTAAATAATTATAATATCTAATACAAATTGAGCTTTTAACTTATTTTATTTTTTCAAAATTTTTTACTGAATTTAAGATTACCTTGTTGAAAGTAGGCTCGACCCATGCTTTGAACATGTATATTTTATAAAAATATCCTGAACCCTTATCAACCATTCTGGCTTCTCCTTTGATGTTGCATATATATATTTAGAATATAATCATATTTGTTGAAAGTAGGCTCGACCCATGCTTTGAACATGTATATTTTATAAAAATATCCTGAACCCTTATCAACTATTCTAGCTTCTCCTTTGATGTTGCATATATATATTTAGAATATAATCATATTAGAAGACCATTAATTGTCTAATCATTTGGTTATAACATCACAAATATATACACCCTATATTGTAGATGTTATTAGTTAATTTGCAACTTCAACATCATGTCCATCACTTAAATGGGTCAAAATTATATTAATACCGATATTTCCATACTCATGAGATATTTGATTCATGACTTCTAAACTGAATTTTTATTTTGTGAAATTTATATATAGGATTTATATGAAGGGTATATTTTATAATATATAAGAAAATTTTATATATGTTTTAAAAAATATGAATAAAAAAATAATTATAAAAATATCATTACGTTAAAAAAAAAAAAACAAACCACGCATAGTCATATTCCTAGTTAGATCAATTTAAAAGAAAAAAAAATCTATACTACTGTATGTAAAATGAATGCCCTAAGGCTTTCCACAATCGACACCTGTCCATTTTTTTCCTTTTGACATGAGAATATAATGACTAAATTTCAATTCTAATTCTTACTTTTTTAGAATATAAGGTTAAATTTTAATTTGATCCCCATAACTTTTTTAAATTTAATATTTAATCTATATATTTTAATTTTGACACAATTTAGTACTTCAATCTTTATAAAATGATATGAATTCTTAAAAATTGTTAGTACTGTTAAATTTTTTTTATTAAATTCAGATACGTTATAATGTTAAATTTTGTATGTGAACATTAAGTGAGTTTTCTATGTTAACAAATTTAATAAAAAAAATTTAAAATTTAAAAAGTAGGAAGAAATAAATTACTGAAAATAAAATTAAATAGAGTAAATTTTAAATATATAAAAACTACATAATCTTTAAGGATAAATTTTAAATATATAAAAACTACATAATCTTTAAGGAAATTATGATTATAATTTAATTAAGAAATAAATAACTAAGCCTGAATAACCATACTAGTTTAACTTATAAATCAAGAGAGAAAGGAAAGCCTGTAGAGTATAACCAACTTCCACCAGAAATGAACTCGTCAGCAGTATACGATTGAGCCTCACTTTCATTAGTGATCACCTTGTGTCCTTCCCATTTCACTCTCGCATGAGTTCCGGCAGATGCCCCGGTGTTCTGGTACTCGCCATAGAACAATGTCTTCAAGGCAAAACTCCCATTCCAGTCGTGCCACCCTGCAGGTTGGATCACATCGCTAATGTCCGATTGCAGTATCACGGTCCTTGAATATTCCTTCCAGGGCCTGCCGAGATACGTCGGGAAGTTGTTCTTAACGCTCTGCAAGTCAGAGGTGGCACCTATTCTACATTTCTGAAAAACAATTCCGGTGTTTTGGTTGGGGTCAGTCCTGCCTTGTGCTGTCACCATGTTTTTCTGCCCTCTGTGGGGTCTTCGAGCACGGATGTCGCAGTTTTGGAATACCGCCGCTGCATTGCCGAAGATAAAATCAACGGTTCCTGTTATGAGGCAATTTACAAAGAATTGTCTTTGGGAGTGAACATAGAGAGTGTCTTGGTATGCTATCATGTTGCATTGATAGAATGCTGTAAGATCAGCGCTGACACGGAGGGCAACGGCTTGGTGCTTGGACGGACCGGCGGTGTTCTCGAACGTTATGTCTCGAGCAAGGAACCCTTCACCAGCCACAGCTACAACCACAAGCAGAACACCAATATTGATCAATATTTGTTTATTCATACAGTACTAGTAAATAATAAGGACTTACCAACAGTGGCAGAGCGGAAAGTTGTACTACCATCGACCACGTTCCTTTTTCCGGTGATGACCGTTCTACTTCTTCCATCTCCGATGAACATTATGTTAGTCTTATTACTAGGGATTTCCACGTTTTCTCTATAGACACCTGCTTTTATTCTAATGACATATCTTTTCCTGCTGTTTACCGGTGCTTTGGCCACCGCTTCCGACACTGTTTTGTAGTCTCCGCTACCATCTGCGACCACAACCACGTTAGGGATCACCGAAGACGATCGAAGCCTACGCCGGTCTCCAGTGGACAACCACCTTGGCCAGCCAATGCCATTTCCTTCCTCCTCGAGCTTCCTGTTTGATCTCTTGATGAGCATCTCGTTTGCAATATCCACGTCCGTCATGTTCTTGATCATTGCAAGTGCATTGCTGCACATCTTCTCGACATACTTCTCACCATCAATCAGGGCTTTACGGACTTCCTTATCGGCATTTTTATGAGAGAAACCATCCAAGCAAGTTTCTTGGTTGGTCATGGCGGCACTTATCAGTGTCTTGAGATCATCCGCATGTTGAGTCAATGGTTTCTTGTAAGGATACCCATGCAGATCCTCAACGGCTTGGTGAAGCTCGTCCAGGGTCTCATTTATGGTCTCCAAACAATCGTGGAGAGCAGTAACTTCACGCTCAGAGAGTCCCTTTCGAGTCAACAGCTTCTTGATTTTGTAGAAGTTGTGTTCAACGGCGCTGGCCGTGATGTTCAGTGACAATCTGATGACGTCCTTTTTGCCGGTAACCTTTTTGGCGGCGGCGGCAGCAACGGCTGAGAAGCATAAATCAGGGTAGAATGTGCTGCTACAAGCAGATTTCAATATGGCATGATGGGATGTATTGGTTTCACCGAATTTATTTCGTGAATTCTCTTTCGCAACAATGCCGATTAATGCAGCAACAATCACTAAACATGCTAAAACTGCCAACAAAATTTTCTTGTGCTTCTTGGTGGAGGAAATGTGTTTGGCAGAATCGAAATTTTTGGTTAAAATTTCCTTAGATTCGTTCATTTTTCTTGGCTACTGGAAAAAGAGACAAGAAAAGACTTATGGACTACAAAGCAGGATTGGAAATGGAAGGGTGCAGTGAAGAGAAATGGAAGCTTGGCGGGAGGATTTATAGAGGTTTGTCCGCAGATTTAAAAAAAAAATAAAAATCAGTAATTTAAATTTTAAAATTTTTGATAAATACTGAATATTATATGATAAGCAGATAAATTTTATCTTCTTTTTATTTTCAAATTACAATTTTTATAAAAAATAATTATCAATATTAAATTTTCAATAAATATATTATTTTCATTGCTTTAAAAAAATTATCCTTTTTTTTCCCTTTTTTTTTTTTCTATATCATCATCAATTGTTTCCCATATGATTTATATAACAATATTAACAATAAAAGCGGCCAACAACATATGCTTATGATAATAATTATTTGAACTGCAAAAAGAAAATCTCGATTGAAAAAAAAATTACATTTATTATAACTTTTGTCACGTCTGTCTGTGTATATGCAATATCTAATAAATATGTCTGTATGGAAACTATTACACAAAGGGAATAGTTTATATTAGGATTTATAGAATATATAATTTTTTATGGATTCATGACAAATCTGTCAATTTGTAAATGAATTTTTAATTTTTTTTTAAACTTAAAAGTTGGGACTAAATTGATATATTTTGTAAATATTGAGAATCAAATTTATTAAATTTTTTAGAACTAGAACTAAATGATAAAAATTGTAAACATTGAGGGCTAAATATGTTGAATATTTTATATTTAGAATTAAATTGATAGGATGTATAAATATTAGAGGGCTAATTTTGTAGTTTACCTATAAAGAATAATTTTCTGGATTTAACATTCAAGGACTAATTTCCATGTTTTGAAATGTATAAGGGTTAATTTGCCTATTTTTCAATAGAAGGACTGAAATGCAATCTAAACCTAAGTATAGGGGCTTCCCTGATACTTTGACCAAAAAAATCGCTTGGTTTTATGCTAAAATGGGAAAATAGATTAGACATACATACATACATAACATGGATTTGATAGTTGATGCTCGGCTATTTATAACCTTTTCTTGGTAATCTAAGAGCTGTACATCACAGACTGGTTCTTTTTCTAATGACCAAGGGCCATAAAGCTCGTACTCTACATTAGCAGACCATGTAACAGAAACAAAACTACATGTCTTAGAGATCTTGGTAATGTAGGTACATACAGACAACAGTATATCTAAAACCAACTACAGTAAAAGCTTCAATTTTGCAGGAAATCATGAACTGTTGATTTGAATGGCGAGAGTTTAGTTTACTTGTTCTGTATAGGATTTGAAGTGCTTGGAGGTATTCTCGTGAAGCTGGAACCAACCAGTTTCTGGGAATTTCTCTTGTGATCAGCTCGCAAATTTCCAAGACCCTGAGAAGACGAACCCTTAGCCTTGCTTGAAGCTGTTGAAGCATGAGCTGTATTAACCCCAGTAGATAGAAATAAAGAAAGTAATAGAAGAAGAGTAAGAACAGCCAGTGCTGGACTAGTGTTTGATTTCATGGCTGTGTTAAAATGTTAGGAATCTTTGTTCATTTAGTGAAACAAAGTTGTTTGATGTTTTGGTTTCTTTCTCCCAATCTTGATGCTTATAAAGTTGTAGAAAATGAAAATTTTGAAGTGAGATATCATGTGCAGTTCAGTAGTGGTTTTATTTTTTGTTCAGACTGCGGAGGGTTCATGTGATTAGGCAGGTTATTTTTGACTAATTTTGTTTTTTGTTTCTCTTGGGGAGATAAAAGTGATTGGTTTTATATTGTTAAATGGTAATGTTGGATCTGTATAGTTGAAAAAGAAAATTACAGGTAAAAACAGCTGTTGGGAAGATACGCAAAATATGATATTAGTTAATGTAGCGGCTGGTCTTGTTTCTGCATTAGTGGAACTGTATCAGACTTGGTACTTGGTGCTGGTCAGACTTGTCTGTCAGTGGTTCGGTGCAAATCCCTCACACAAACACATATGTATACTATAACTAACAGATTAGTAACCAAGGCTAAATTCTCATCATAAATTGCTAAACACGGATATGGTTAAACTATCAAAATAGTCACTTTTGTTTTCATCGTGTTACATTTTAGTTACTCATGTTTGAAATATTATATTTTAGTCACTTTATCGTGTTATAATATTTTAGTCACTGAATGTTAATTGCCGTTAACGGTATAACAGTAAGCTGACATGATACGTTAAATTATCATTTGAAACAAAAATTTTAGGTTAAATTATACAATTAGTCCCTATATTTTTTTCATTTTGAGCAATTTAATTTTTTTTTTTTACATTAAAAGAAATGGAGAATGGAGGAAAATAGAGGGAGAAGCTGAAGAAAATAAAAAAAAAGAAAAAAAAGAAAGTTAAAAGAACATAAAATAAAAAAATTTGCTCAAAACGAAAAAATATAGGGACCAATTGTATAATTTAACCTAAAAATTTCATTTAAAATGATGATTGATTTGAAAGTGCTACATCAGCTTATTGTTACACCGTTAATAATAATTAATGGTTCAGTGACTAAAACGTTACAACATGTTAGTATAAGTGACTAAAACGTAATATTTCAAACATAATTAACTAAAATATAATCTGAAAGAAACAAAAATAATTATTTTAATAGTTTATGCCACAGTTATCAAGTTATAGAAAACACAATTTTATTTTCAAATTATTACCTAAAATAATATTTAAATAAATCATAAATCATTCCTCTTCCAATTATACTCTATAGTTTTTAATAAAAAACTAATTTATTATGATAAACTAATTAAATATAAGAACAAAATCTTTAAAATCAGATAATGATATTTAAAGTAATATTAAATCATTATTGTTCAAAAATAATAATTTTAAAAACATTAATAACGTACGTATGACGTAATTTTAATATTATGTGAACCAATAGTCAATAATTGACTAAGTATTGGTAATAAAAATTAATAAATGACTTGCATTATATATATATTATATAACAAAGGTACTCACAACTTTTATATTTAGACAAATTTGGAATTTACTTAGTATTAACTTTAATAGTGATTTAATATTAATTTAAATTATATTGATTTAAAATTGGTTTAAATGGAAAACCAATCTCATGATAATATTGAATTAATATCCTAATTGAAGCTCTTATGTCCGTAGAAAATTCAACCTATTCTTTAAAAAGAAAATCGTTGATAGTATTATTAAAACAATCCGTGACAGAAGTACTGGACTAAGATTGATAGAAGATCCCAATCCGATGTATTACACTTAATGTTTATCTTTTGATTTGTATTTCTTTCACCAGAAACAAAATATTGAATTCAAATTTATGGGATTAATTTAAATTAAATTGCAATAAATTCCATAATATTTGTTTAAAAAACAAAATTATTTGGGTGAATGATTAAAAAAATTAAATTCTAAAATTAATTATAAAAAAAATAAATGAGAAAAAAAAGTTAAAGTTGATCAAATTCTAATCATCATAATTGTTTAAGATTTATTTAGATGTTTTTTAAAAACTAAAAAATAACTAAAATTTTAAAAAATTATTTTATTTAAATTTAAATAAAATCTACCGAAAAAGATAACTGATCTTACCTTCTAAATAATGTATATCTTTAGATCATTTTAACAATACAAAAAATAAAATGCCCGTTGTTTAAGTTGGTTTGTTATTATTTGGAAATGAAATATGTTGCTATTTTATTTCTGTATTACATGATAGCAAAAATAGATTTTTTATTTACAAACACATATTTTATAATTTTATACGAATTATAATTTATTTATTTTTTGGTTTTGGATGCAATAAATTAGTTTAAGGTAATTTTCTATTTGAAGCATTTATTTACAATTTGGATAAATTATTTTTTTACTCATTCCCTTTTAATTTTTAAGTTATTCCATATTTTTTAAAAAAAATTATAATTTTTGTGCGTAAAATATAAAGTTGATTTTAAATAATTTCGCTTTATTTTAATATTTTACTTATTTGAATTAACTTTTAATATTATAATATTAAAAGCAATGTATATTAAATTGTTAAAATTAAAATTTAGTTTTTTTTAAAAGACACATATTAATACCATTTATCAAATAAATTTATATTTTTCAAATATAATAAGAGTTAAATACATTTATTGATTAAAGTAGAGTAAAAATAAATATAAAATTATAAAAAATAGAATATTAACAATTTTAACATTAAAATAAATTAATTTAACAATATATATAATTAAATAATATGTAAGAAATTATTAATAACATTATTTACATTATAATATATTAACATTAATAATGAATTATTGTATTATTTTAATATTAAATATTTATATAATTAAATATATATAAAATTAAATAATATTAATATAATTGATTCTAAATTAGTTAAATATTTTTAAAAATATTTTATAATTGATTCTAAATTTAATATATACAATTGACTCATGCATCATATGAGAATACAAATTATATGAAAAAAATTACAAAAACGAGATAGAAAGTAAATTTACAAGAATGAGTTGTTTTAAACACTAAAAGGTGGTGCCATTAAACCACACATCCTATAAAAACAATATTTTAATAATAATAATAATAATAATAATTGAATTTTAAAATGGGTCTCCTCAACTAGGTGGCGGCACCTTTTTTTCAACCGCTCTTTTAACTTCTTCTATTTTATATTTTTATAACAAATTTTTATCAACGGCTAAATTGTTTTAATTTCATAATTTTAAAATTATAAATTTTTGAATATTTAAGAGAACGATCAATTTGGTAAATTTTCGGTAAAATTGACTTGAAAACATTGTGAAAAACTACTTAAATAGTTATTCAAATTATTTTTTTGAATTTATATTTTTAATTTTTAATATTTTATACTTAAAAAGTTATAATGATAAAATATTAAAAAAATAAAATTATGAAAATAAAAAAATTAACCATTTTTATTAAATAAAATAAAATTAGAAAATATAAATATAAAATTAATAAAATATAAAATTTATTTTAAAAATATAAAATAAAATAAAAAAGTAAAAAAGGCTGCTGAAATGGGGTGCTACCCCTAGTTTGCAGCATCCCTTTTAAATTCAAATATTTTATTTTTTATTTTTATTAAAATATTATTTTTATAAATCACGTTATATTGAGGTCACCATTTTTTACTATTTAAAATTACTTATTCTCATAATTAATCTGTTTTTCACTTTATATTTATATTATTAATGTCCCCACTACCCACACTATAATGGGCAATTTACCAGAAAATACTAATTTTTAAAAAAATTTATGGAAAATGATCAAAAATTTTATTATTTACGGAAAATGGCCATTTCCCCACAAAACGCGTCACGTCAACGCGTCTTGTGGGGATAAAATGCCACAAGCGCGCCCTCAAGGACACGTTTTTGGTTGATTTGGCATTTTTTCCCCACAAAACGCGTCCACGTTAGCGCGTCTTATGGGGATAAAATGCCACATCAACCAAAAACGCGTCCTTGAGGGCGCGCTTTGCTGACATGGCAAAAACGCTCCCCCAATGACGCGTTTTAGCCCCTGTTTTAAAAAAAAAAAAAACCTAATCTCGAATTTTTTAAAATTTTACGAAAATAAACCTTTATAAAGGCTCAAAGTGACAACACTTTTTTTTTTTAAGATGTCATCAATTAATAAGGAAGTATAACTTACAAAAGAAATCTTTATATAGACCCAAATTCTCATTTCCCTTGTTTTATTGAGCAAAGTGAGATATAAGATATGTGTATATATAGACTCATGAATAGTTTTGCAGCTTGTTCCTAAACAATGTGGGATTCTTTCCTCTTTTAACTAACAACATGAGATTAAATGCTACACTATATTTGATATTTTTTTTACAAAACAATTTCTTTTTTTTTTATATATTTTGTTAACATTTTCTTATATTATAAAATTATATTTTGAGATCTTTAATCTTGTTGCATTTTAGAATTGTTAACATATACAAAAAACTATTTAAAAAAAGAGAACAAATTGCACATATGAAACTTGTACATGCAATAATCTTCTATTTAATTTTAAATGTTTGAAGTTAATATCAATGCAATTCTAATTTTTAAAATAATTTTTCATTATTTAAATTTAGAAGATATACTTTTAATTTTTTTATTATTTATTTTATTTTATATTATGAATATTTGATTAATAAATAAATGGTGAGTATTTGGTACTCAAATAGTATTTTTTTTGTAATTTTAAAAAAATTGATATATCTTTTTAAATATTTATTTATTTTTAATATTTTACTATACTAATTAATTTTTTTAATTCTAATTTAATTTAATTTTCATCACCTAATGAATGCCGATAAATTTATTTCAGATAAATTTTGACTAGATAGATAATCTATTTAAACATAGTATATAATTATGTTAAATAAGTTTTTTATAGAAATACATAATATACATAAAATATAATAATTATTTTTCATATTTTATATCTAGATTAAATTACATTAGTAGTCACTTAACTATATTTTTTAGCTGTCGAATTATAAAAACTTACAAAATGATCACTCAATTATTAGTAATTTTTTAAATATTTATTTTTTAATATTTTACCATACTCATTTTATATTTTATATTTTTTTTACTTATAGAGTTTAAAAGTTTTATTCATAATGTAACAAATTTTAACTTTTTGTAAAAAAATTTAAACTCTAAGTAAAAAATATCAAATATAGTGTAGCATTTTGTCTCATGTTGTTAGTTAAAAGAGGAAGGAATCCCATATTGTTTAGGAACAAGCTGCAAAACTATTCATGAGTCTATATATTCACATATCTCATATCCCACTTTGCTCAAGAAAACAAGGGAAATGAGACTTTGGGTCTATATAAATATTTCTTTTATAAGTTATATTTCCTTATTAATTGATGACACTTTGAAAAAAATAGTATTGTCACTTTGAGCCTTTATAAAGGTTTATTCTCGTAAAATTTTAAAAAATTCGAGAATAGTTTTTTTATTAAAAAAATACGGGCTAAAACGCGTCATTGGGGGAGCGTTTTTGCCACGTCAGCAAAGCACGCCCTCAAGGACACGTTTTTGGCTGATGTGGCATTTTATCCCCACAAAACGCGCTGACGCGTTTTGTGGGGAAATGACCCTTTTTCATAAATAATGAAATTTTCGATCATTTTTTGTAATTTTTTTTTAAAAATTGGTATTTTCTAGATTTTTGCCCCACTATAATAAACAAAAATAAAAAATAAAACTTTTCAAAAATGCTGATAACGTTTTTTTCTTTCAAAAAAGTTAAATATAAAACCTCTCATCTGCTTATTTATATTTATAATAATTACTTGATTGATCTAAGATATGATCCTTAAATCTTATCAATTTTATTTTTAATTTTTTTTTAGAAAATATGTTTTTCAATAAAAAATTGTTTTGTTTTTAATAATTACATATTTATATTTGTATATTTTACTCCCATCCTATTTGATTTTGATTTTCTTATGATATATTGCATAAGATATAAAATTAATTTAAATTATAACTTATTTGAAAATTTTAAATTCTAAAAAAAAAAGTTGAATATTAACGAATCATTCACACGGCAATCTACGTGTATGTCATATTTGGAAACTTTAAAAATATTAACTTTTTATTTAACAAAAAAAATAAATTTAAGAACTAAAAAATGAAAAATTAAATAAAAAATAAAATATTTTTTTATAAAGTTGAAAGCTTAAATAAATTATTATTCCTATATATCAATCCAAAAGCAAACTTCAACTAAATTTTTTATTATTAATAATTTTTAATCATTTCAAATCCTCTTATTAAATTAAAATCGATAGTCAGAACATAAATCAGGTTACAAAAACATTGAGCCCAACCTTTTTTATTATTATTATTTTTTGTTCACAGCTCATTTTACAAACTCAATATATTAAAAGAAAGTTGAAAATTGGAGACATGATCCAATTTTTGGACGCGTCAAAATAACAGTAGTAGCAGTAATTGTACGTTACGGTTCAAGCATATAAAGCAAAAGCCAATAACGAGCGTCAAAATAACCGTCCCCTCTCGCCATCTCTCTCCGTTAGATTTTTTACTCTCTTATTAATTTCTAATCTCTCTCTCTCTCTCTCTCTCTCTCTCTCCTGTTCATCGTTCCTTTTCTTATTCTAATTCCTGCTTCTATTCTCGTTGGTATCATAAAATAACCTCATTCCCCCGGTAATTCTACATTTTTTAAGAACAAAAAGTTCTCTTTAATTTCGTTTTTACTTTCGATTTTGGAATGATTTAGTAAAACTTCTTTATTGTATGGATTCCGGTATTGTAAGATCGATCTCCCTTTTTATTGATTTTTTTTTGTGTTAGGTTATATTAGGGAGATCCTGATTTAGACTTTTACGTTAAACTTAGTTTAATTGATCATCGAAATTAGTCATTCAATCAATTTATTAGTTTCTCTGTTTATTAATTGATTACGGTTTTGGTAATTTTGTTCCCAGTTCAAACTATTATTTTTTATAAGAAACAAAAAAAATGAAAATTAGAACCCTTAGGTAAAATTTTAGTTAGGATTAATTCTGTTGTTATATTAATCAGCTGTTAATTAAAGTAACTTAAGAAGAAAAATTACAAATGTATGTTGCTTTGGATTCTTGAGGTCTTTGATTACTCGATAATTTCACTGGATCATGTTTCTTTTAATAAGCTGATTTGCTTGCTTATTTGCATCTTTAGGTAGAGGATTTTAGTCAAATGGTTGTGGAATATATTGCATAGTTTTCTGTTTGACTATTTGTTCTTATTTTTTTTTTTTTCTCTATTTTGTGTCAGTAAATAGTTTTAATTTAAAAGTTGAACGAACAAAACAGAGCGTGGGGTTTTATTTGGTTGTGGCTGAGACTGCCTTTTTAGGTTTCAAGGAATGACAGAGAAATCGTGCGTTAAGCGCCTTCAGAAAGAATACAGAGCACTTTGCAAGGTATTGTTTTCTCTTTGTATTTCCTGCAATTCCTTTTATTGTTACCCATGCTTTTTATATGAATTGCTGAGTTCTAGAAATGCTTAGCTCTTGTAGAAGTCTTGTTAGTATTATCTAGTTAAACTTTCAGTCATTCTTGTCAGTGCAATTTTCAAAGTATTCACGTCTGTGTGATTTATAAACTCCTTTTTTGAATAAAAGGAAAATTTATGTCTCTGTTACCGTGTCCATGAGGCTTGTTACCGCAGAGCTTGCATCAATGGTGATTGGACTGGAAATTTAGTTTTGTATGATATGGTAGTCTATTGTCTGTTTTGTTTGGTATATCAATCAGCAGTTTAGCATTATGCTTAACTAACTTTGAATTTTTTTTTTTCAAAAAAGAAAGTTGGATATCTTTTCACTCCCTTCGTTAATAAATTCGATAAGAAAATATGTTGATGCGAGAATGTGAAATTGTTATTAGTTTAACTTAATTCTAATTTTTTTTTTTCAGATAATTTTAACAGTTATTCTATGAACTTATAGGAACCAGTTTCTCATGTTGTTGCTCGTCCATCCCCAAGTGACATTCTTGAATGGCGTAAGTTTATTGAATCTTCCTTTATCTCTTTTCTTCAGATAAAGCTCCATATACTCTAATACTAATGTGAAATCATCTTCTATAACAACAAGGAATTCGCATGCTATCCTAAGATTTTAGCCTTATAAAAGAATGAAAATGTTTGTTTTCATGTTTTCCCAAGCTATCAGAGTGATTCATATTAACCTAACTGTTGCTTAATTATTTATAGGGATCTCAGTTGAGATTCAAGTTTATAAAGCTTCCTGCTAGCTAAGTTGTGGACTGTAAGTTTGTGCCTGAGTGTGCAAAAGGCACTTGTTTATTTAGCAGACTTCTGGAATAATTGTACAATGAGCTAGAGTCCAATCTCTGTTGTCTTATAATCTTTTTTAAACGTATCTAATTACAACTTCAAGATATTACCTTTATGGAATTTGAAGTCGCCCTTAATTTGGTTAGTTAATTTTCTTGCAAGGACGAGTTCTGATATTATAATGATCAGTAGATGGTATGTTATTCTTATGCTCATGCAGTTGAATGATAAAATTGGCTTGTTTTCTAGTTATTCCTAATGTTGGACTTGTAATCCAAGCTTCTCTAGTATTTTTACACTGAATTGAGGTTGCAGCACTGGTTGATTATGATTAAATTAATTTGAGCTTCTTTATCTAAGTTATAGTGCTGATGTAGTAGATTTTATGGACTTCATCTGAATTTTTCTGCTTCACTCTTTCAGACTATGTGCTGGAAGGGAGTGAAGGAACACCTTTTGCAGGTTGGCTAGTTTATCCCATAATAGCTTGTGATTGATTTTATCTCACTCATTGTTGTGTCTGGAAGCAACTATATGATGCCGCTATCTTTGTTTTTTTTCTTGTCTTTTTTTTTTTTTTTTTTTTTAATTTGATTTGCTAAGGTGGATATTACTATGGAAAGATCAAGTTCCCTCCTGAGTATCCCTACAAACCTCCTGGAATCACGTATGTAGATTTTTGCGGTTTTGATCTTTACAAACTTTATGATAGAAAGCATACAACTCTTTCTGACATCAAATTAAAATTTCTTTCATGTAGCATGATCACCCCCAATGGACGGTTTATGACACAGAAGAAAATATGCTTGTCCATGAGTGATTGTAAGTCTTTTGAAGATTAACTTAGATATTCCTGTTTATTTATATCCTTATAAATGATTCCCTTTTAACCTTGTTCATGTACTTTTTCAGTTCATCCAGAAAGTTGGAATCCAATGTGGTCTGTATCAAGGTACAGGATTTCAGTCTAATTGCATTTTTTTCCTGCGCCATATTTTCAAGCACTTGTCACAGAGTATTTTGACATGTGAAACAATTGTCAAATATTGATAAATGCTTTTTTGTTTTATAATGCAGCATACTCACAGGGCTTCTATCTTTCATGGTGAGACTTGGAGTCTTTCTTGTGTCTTAATTCACTTAAATAGCAGTTTTGATAAGCTGCAGGTTCTACTTGCTTGCATTGGGAATATGCCCTTAACCCAAGCTGCCTTTTTCTTTTACAGATGGATAACAGTCCTACCACTGGCAGTGTAAACACAACAGCTGCTGAGAAGCAACGCCTGGCAAAAACATCCCTTTCTTTTAATTGTAAAAAGTAAGTTTATTATTATAAGTTTATTATTATTTTTAAAAAAAGAGCAAGTTTATTGCTTTGCCTGCGTGGATCTTTTTCTTTCCATTTTTCTGTTTTTGAGGATCTAGGGCTCTTCAAATTAGTTTTACCTATTTTATGCTACTATGAATGTGCTTTCACTCCTGTTAATGTTGTGCTTTTGAAGCTAAATTTACTAGCGTTGGCTGAATTCTACATTGTTATTAGCTAAGTAGTTGCACATGATGTTAAAAGTGTTAAGTTGCATTAGGAATTTGCTTCTAGCTAGATCTCAGCACACTTCCAGTTGTACTTCCCTTTTTTCTTTGTACTTCCCTTTTTTCTTTCTTTTCAATTTATATTTTAAACTGTGTGTGGTTAGTATGAGGAAAATATTGCCGTAGTTTTGTTTTCTGAACTTCTCGTGGGGATTCCTTTTCAAAATTGAGAATCAAAACCTATGTCTTTCTATGGCAGCCCGACATTCAGAAAATTGTTTCCAGAGTATGTCGATAAGTACAACAAGCAGCAGCAGCAGCTCATTTCAGAGCATTCCTCACCTGAATCACCTCAAGGGGAAAATTCAAAACCCAAGACGGAAAAACTTGTAGACTCTTCAGGGGAAGATGTTAAAAAAGTCATTCCAAGAAGAAAACAGCCGTTCCCAACATGGATGATGTTGTTGCTAGTTTCTGTCTTTGGAATCGTGATGGCATTGCCGTTGCTTCAACTTTAGTATGAACTGGGGTACAACATGGCAAAATTCGGTTATGGTTAGTGATATATACAGTGTCTAGTTGAGGGAATCCTTTTTCAATTCTCCTTAGGGTTGTGATGTTCTGAAAACAATGTATAGGGGAGTTTGATACAAGATTCCTAGGAGAGTAAGTTGGATCTTGACTGATTATTTCATCTATGTGAAGTTGGTGTTGGTAATTTAACGAGTGAGATTGAAAAAATACATGGCTTGAAATGTTGGTCGATTTTTAGTTCGACTGTCATAAGTTTTTATACTTTTATCCTCTTTATGCTCTGAAATTAGCACACTATATTTACCGAATCATTCCTCACTGCATATTAAATTTTATTGATTAAATGAGTGTATTGATGACCAAATTTGAAGGAAAATACAAATATTATCAATTAAGTAAGAAAATTATTTTTTGTACTTTTTGAGCACAAAAATTGAATCACACACTTCATTCAAGTATATGAACAAGATAATTTGAGCATATTTTTTTTACAAAGCAGGCACAACTTGGGATTAAAAGATAAAATAAAATTCGAAACAACAGAGCATTTTTCTTCCTCTCCTGTTATGTTAAACACCGACCATTATTTCCCTATCATCATTATACAGTCCATTTTTCGTTTCTGTATGTACAAAACACCCTCCTCATCTTTTGCTTTGTTTTCCTTTAGTGGATCCTTTAAGTTTCGTTTGGATGGTTTTCACTAGTAAAATCCCTGGGAATGCTTTAAATTTTCAGCTAAAATGGTGAGTGAAACTTCATACGGGTGGCAAGTTTTTTTTTTTTTGTTCTGTAAATAAATAAGCCCTGTAACGGTCAAAGCTTTTTTATGGTGCAATCAAATGTGAATATGTGTCAAAAACTTACCTCAAATTTCAGGGAGAACACCTCACCTCAGCCTTAATGAATACGTTTAAATTGAGCAAACACAAAATAATGATTTTTATTCCTTTCCAATCTTTCTTTTTTAATTTTTATGTTGCCTCTTTGGTTAAAAAGTTGGCTAGCTGGCTACATATCTGCTAGTTTTGCAGCATCACTTTTGGTTTTCCATTAAAAAATAATAATACTAATAATACAAAGGAATGAATTCACTTGGCTATCCACCCCATTGCTATACTTCACACATACCAAAAATACATAAAAAGTTGGAACTTGGGTTTAGTTAGTTAGTTCATGTATATATCCATGTAATGTTTTAGCAAAAAGAAATGTGTACATGTAAAAGCTTCTGGCATTTCAACTACCAAAACCTTTTTGGATTTCCATAATCTCCAATTTAGGGGTTTGATGGGGTTTCAAGTTTGGTGGTTGGACCCTTTTGCCTTAGATGAAATCATTCAAGTGGTTGGAATTCAAAAGATATCATTTGCCTTCATTTCTCATTTCACCTTTCATTTCCTTGCATATATGAATAGCATTCATTTATGATCTGTATCAACCAATGCCCTTTCCTTTTTTTCTTCTTTTAATGAGGCTTATGTTGTAACTTAAATTTTTATTTCTTTTATAACTTACAGGAAACCATGAACAAATCTCCAGCACATCAGCAATATGAGACAAGTGATTGTTCTTATGAATTTGATCCTCAGGTGAACTTTTCACAGGTAAATACACAAAGCCTTTTTTTTTTTTTTTTTTTCTCTTCCACTTTCCTCTTTGTGAATTATCTTCCAAGGATCTTTTTAACCATGAACAAAGCTGCCTCTTTGTGAAACAAATGTGTATTGACTTGTTTGCTTCAAAATCAGAATTCCTGTTAAGGAATTATGTGATATGTTCATTTATCCGGTTTTGGCTTTCGACCCCTTTTCCTCCATCAGTTTCTAGAAGAAGCAAGACAACATGCAAAAGACATAAACTTGCAGCGGTCATCTTCATGTTCAGAGGAAGTGGGGAAGAAAAGGTTGGGAGCTGAGAAAAAGAGCAAGAAGTCATGGAGGATTTCACTCTTCTCATGGTGGAAAATTAACAGAAAGAGCAAACCTGGTTCGGAGCCTGTCCATGTTCCTAATCCTTCCAAGCCAACTAAAGGTTATGGTTCGGGCCCATTGTGTAGAACCACAAGGGGAATCAAAACACGGCACCAGCGTCCATCATCAGGGCCAGTCTCCATCCTTTTCACCCCCACAAGGAAAATGGAGAATGAGGTGCCTTACATGAGTCTTGACCAGCCTAATGATCCTTATCATATCAACACCTATGGACCTGTTTATTTGGTAACATAGTGTATCAAATAGAGTGTACTTGACATGGGGTTTCTGCATTAGTTTAGCCAAGAAAAATGTTGCCCCACCTGCAAAAAACTGGGAAACTTTTGTGACATTGAATGAGGTAAGTAGTTAGATCTTTCAACAATATGAATCTCAGTTCTGAAAAAAGATACATGGTGGGACATTTGACGCAGGGTTTTGTAAGTAGTAACTAGAACCAGCTCTCCTAGTTGTGGAAAATGATTTTTGTAGCCATTTAACTTCAAAGACTCAATGATGGTTACACCATACTAGCACCTATTGCTGCAGTTCAATTCTAATGCACATTTGGAAAATCTAACATAATCAGTAATAATCTAATAGCATAAATTGTAAGGCAGAATAAGCAACAAAAGAGTTGAGGAATTGGATTAATAGCTTTACACTACAAGAATCCAAAGAAGCCATTGTTTCTGATACACATTTTGCAGGTGAAGAATTAAGATAGATTCTTTCCCCTCTTCAAAGACAGACATATCACCATTCCAAATATTTGTCTATTTTCAGCAGCTTATATCATTAGACAAAACTGTTGTTTCCCAGTAGAATCCCACAGTTTTCAAGGATGATAAGGGTGCAATTTGCTTATCTCAAACCATTTTCATGCTCAAGAAAATCAGCTCCAAATACTTAAAACAATCTATTTGGTAAACTTCAAGCATCAACTGAACAACTCCCTGAACTATTAGGAGCTACCCTTCTTTCCCTGCTTAAAAGTCTCTTCAAAGACCTTAATCTTGTAGGCATTGCAGACTTTGATTCTTCCTCTGGTGGATTCTCATTTCCATTCATTGGAACATCAATCACCAACATCCCTTCTTGCCTACCACTGGTAGATGCCATGGCAGAGGAACCAATAGAAGCAGATGATGCTGAAGAACCCTCATCCAAACAAGCACTAGTACTACCGCTACTAACCTGCGTGTCATTACCCCAAAACAACACATTCGTAGGGAAACTAGGAGAATCTGTTGAATACCCAGAACCTGAACCATCATTTGGAGACTGAACATGAGCTTGAACATTGGTTTCATCAACAAGGTGACTTGGATTCTCAAACTCACCCCCAATAACAATGGGGTTTCTACAAAGAGGACAAGTCGAGTGTGATTGAAACCACATATCAATACAATCAACGTGGAAACCATGGTTACATTTAGGAAGCAACCTAGCTTTCTCTCCTTCTATAACCTCACATAAACAAACCGCACATTCAAGCCCTTCTTTAAACTCGTCTTGACGGAAAATTAACGCAGGGAGGGAAGCGATAATTGTTGAATCAAGACCTTTACTTGTACGTTGAGGATGAGTAGTGTCTTGCCCTGGAGCAAAGACGAAACGGCGTCGGCTGCTACGGCGTGAAGGATGGGAAGTTGGTTCTTCATTGCGCCACCAAAACCATTTAGCATAAAGATGAAGACCAAGCACAAATATCACCACTAAGAAGAGAACTATTATGCCAATGGCCATGATCTTCCCTGTTATCGCCACTGCTGTTGATTCATAGAACCCAGGCTTATCCATAGCTTTGAAAAAAAAATGAAATTTTGCAAAAATTAGATTTTTATAATTTTTATGAGCAAATAAATGACAACTAACTTAATGAGAAACGGTCTAAAACTGCAGAACTCAACTGGGATTTTTTTTTCTCAAGCAAATGAGGGATACCCAAATGGGAAAAGCTCTAATTTTTTCCTCCTAAATCAACTAAAATTCAACACCAAAAGAAATTAATCAAAGAAATAAACAGAAATGGAAGGAAATGAGGGAAACCGCAGATGAGAAATGGCTATAAATTCTGAAAACCAAGATGTTCTTTAAGCAATGAAGACAAATTTGAAGAGGTGGGTTTTAAAGGGAGCAAGATAATGTAGATAAAAGCTTGCAAGAGAATTCAAAGAAGGATCCCTAAAAGAAGATGACTATTTTGGGGACCTCAGAATCTTGAAAGAATCAAAGGAAAAATATAGATTCTTTTTAGGTATTTTGCTTTGAAAGAGATCAAAAAAGTAGGAGGTTGAGCTGAACTGAAGAAGATGATGGTTCTTGGTGTCCAACTTTATGACTCTTTTGTTAATATCCCTTTAACATGATAAGCTGTGTATGGGACACTTGTAATCCTACCATTTCTTTTTTATTTTTTCTTTAAAAAAAAGACCTTCCTTTAAATTAATGTTAACCCTCGTCACTTATCAAAGCTCTGATTCCCATTTTAAAGGAATTTCTTGCCACTAAATGACAATCAAAGTTTTAAACTTTTCTCAAATCCTTTTTTCTTGTTATGGTGTTATTGAACTTAAAAAAAAAAAAAAAAAAATTCCAAAAATTTTGTAGTTTAGAAGCAGAGCTGATCAACTACTCAACTAGAAAGATGAGATTTTCCACCACAATTAGTAGATTTGCAATGGCCATTTGAGGGGGTCTTTCGCCCACCACTACCTATAAAATTTCCGATCTTCACTTCCATTTGTCAATTTACTATCATACCTAAAGCCAGTTTGTGGGAGAAGGCTTCTACTTTGGACCACTGGGTTCATTTTTTTCCTTTACTTGCTTATATTTTAGGTGATGAAATAGCTACCTTGCTCCCATCTTCCCTTCCACCATTTCACCTCACAATTTTCATTTATACTATATGAGTCAACTGAATTAGTGATAATGCTTCAAAATGTCAATTAATATCAATCTACTATCACATCAGGATGAAATTAAAAAGTTTATAGTGAAAGGTAAAACCGAAAAATATTACTTTTTATTAATTAAACTTTACTAAAATTCAAAGGTCTAAAAGAGTTTTACCATAACTTTACCAAAATTTAAGACAATGTCTAAAGAAACAATTTTACCAAATTCATATTCCGGAATCATGGTTTATTACTAGTATTTAAATCCGTATTCTCTCTTTAAAATTTAATGTGCCTTACAATTGCACCTAACATTTATTGATAAATTTTCTTATATTATAATTATAATTTTTTTAATTTTATTACTATGCATTCAAGATATTATTTTAAAAATATTTTTTTGCTTGTGATTAGTGATTATGTAAGTACTTATCTTACTGGTATGATCTTTGTAAGTAGAGTATAAGAACTTTTCGGTGATTTTTACAACTCACCATCTTTAGATCTTATAGTCAGGGGCAAAGTCAGAACAATTTTTTAAAGGGCTGAATAAAATTTTAATTTTTTATAATTTACATCTTTATAATTTTTAAAGAATTAAATCAAATTTTTATAATTTTAGGGGGATTAAAGTGCAATTTTACTTTTATTAATTTAAAATTTTAAAACTTTTTAAAAGGTCTAAATAACAATTTTCCATTTGACAGGGAGTCGAGACTCTGTTAGCCCCTAGATTCGCCTATGCTCATAGTGAACTATTGAGATAAATATGTCCAAAATTAAAGTTTGTATGCAGTGTGAAATTGGGAATTGATGAATAAAGTTTTATTATTTTTTTAATGATTAAATTTAATGTAGGAAGTAATGTATCTAGAATCAAATTCCATTTCATCATAGCAATGGGAATGGAGGATATATAAAGTGGGGGAAGATCCAAACACAAGCTTATTGCCAACCATTGAACTTGTAACACTGGGAGGCAAATAAAGGTGCAAATAGCTTCTGTGGTTTTAAATAATAAAAAAAAAGGTACAAATATTTTATAGGTGAAAATTTAGACTTTTATTGTGGCATTTACTACTAAGAAACCATGCATTTAGACCAGTACTAACCTTGGAGAAATACATCCAAGAAGAAAATCCCAGATAAGTAAATAATATTTTACTATGTATAAATATGAGATTATAAATATTAAAATTAGAAAGACATCTCTAAATATTGATGGTATGAACTAATGAAAAAAAATTATGGTGTGAATCACTGCACAAGAGTGTGGAGAAACCCATGGTGCGGTAGGGAGTCAATCCACCCTTTATATGAAGGTTGGAGGTCAAGCAAAAGGAAAAAGTGGCTTGGATTATGTTGTTATGCAGCATGAGGTTGGCATGTACTCCGCAGGATTGAGTCAACCTTACATTACAGTGGGAGAAGGAGTAAAGAGTTTACAAAACACAAAAATTGAACTTTGAACATCGTGTCATTGTCACCGAATTATATCAACAAATTAAACCTTATCAATTTCTTCGCTTACTTAAGAATGTATCGGATTAAAAGTTGGTTATATATAAATTCATCTTTCCTTTTTCCCTTAGAAAATCTTGAACTACATTAACATTGCAGTGGAGTTAGAAGCTGTAGGATAGTTGTTGTTTGTAGTAAGTATAGGACGACCTGAATCACATTCTAACCTGTTATTAACCAAGTGGGTTTTTTGACATAAAATGAGCAGTGTACCCATGCTTTGTCACCATTTTTGCACAAACATAGAGCTTTTGATGTGTAACGAGGAATTAAAAAGTCTTATGTATAGGCTCATGGGTGACGTAAATCATGCAAAATCTTTCCTTGTTACTTTTGTTTCAACACAATTCTCAAAAGAGAACCGAATCCTTAGATTCTTCATTGCTTTGCTGCGAAAATACCGCTGAATTTGCACCTATTTTTCAACTTTGGAGTCCATTTAAATTTGACTTCTTTTTTTCTCCACCAATTGGTGTTTTAAATGGTGGGGTGATTTTCAACTTAGGCTGCACGAAAATCAAAATAGTTTAGCCAACCTAATACCCCGTACTTGAACTTGAATTTTGACTATATATAAATATGGATAAATTATAAAATAATCAATTTTGTTTGCCTCAGATTACATTTCAGTCACTTATGTTTGGAATGTTACGTTTTAGTCACTTACGTTATTGTTTTGTTACGAAATGGTCACTCTACCGTTAAACTCCATTACCTCCCTAACAACAGTCCTACGTGACAATTCAAATTGGTTTTAAATGATGATCGAAGCAGTAGCACCTCTGCAGTGATCAACAAACAAACGATGTCTTTTTCTATCTCCAAAACGTTAGAAAATATGGACAGGAAAATAGAAGAATTTTGGAGAGAAAATAATCTCGTTCTAAGAGAGTGAGATTGAGCAAAAAATTCTAAAGAAGTCTTAGTCTTTTATAGGCATTCAAAGTGAAGGAATTTTAGAAATATCCATGTATAAGGAGACAAAATCTGCATTAAATGGGCAATTAAATCAATTTTAATCAAATTGATTAGAATTAAATAAAATTAGGATATATTTTAAATCAGATTTTGTATATATTTGCTGAGAAAAAATAAATTTTGTGTTAGGCTAAAATATTCGTAGGCCTATTTTGGGCTCAATTTGCGTTGCCTATGTCGTGTGGGTACGCCCCAACCTCAATGGGTTTAAACCTACAAACCCCTACACGTGAAACAAGATTGTAAGCCTAGTCATTCAATCACCTTTCAAGTGAGTTTTTATATATATACACATCTCACACTTGGTCTTTAACCAATGTGGGATTTAAGTTTTTGTTTTCCTCAACAAATATTCACAAGTAGCTTACTTTGAACATCAATTTCTCATTCATCACTCAACCATTTTGAGCATATGATATATCGTTGTAAAGGTCCATAGAGTAGAATATGAAACCATAATTTTATTATTCAACTCTCCACCTTTACCAATTGAGAATATGCCTCAAAGTTCCTATAAATTACAATTTCCCAACAGGTCATCCCCACACTGATTATAAATGGCATAAGTTGGTTGCTTCCTGGTAACCCCAATTTTCTCATTCACATCATGTCTCAAGGCAGCCACTTCAGTGACAAGGGTAGTTATCACATCAACCTCTACTAATTCTATCAGTTTCTTTTGACTTGCCCCAATTATACTTGAAATCTATTGTGAATTATTTTCTTTCATGTCTTCAATTATCTTAGCAGCTTCTTTAGGTGATTTACTCAACTATGCCCCATTCACTGCTGCATCTAGATCACTTTTAATGGCCTCCTTAAACCTAGTGTAAGAAGTCTGAATCAACAATCATTCTAACACTTGGTGGTGAGGACATTTCTTTTTTATGTCCTTAAACCGTTCCCATGCCTCATGTAAAGTTTCCTCTTTATATTGCTAGAAACTAGTAATGCCATTCCTCAATTTTGTTGTCTTTGTTGGCGGAAAGAACTTAGCTAGAAACCCTTCTAGAAACTTTTTCACAATTTGATCCTAAGTTGTAATCGACTTATTGGCAAGCTATCTAACTAGTCTGTAGCTCGTCCAGTTAAAGAAAATGGGAACAACCTTAATTTTACAGCTTCAGTAGAAATGCCATTAAATTTGAAAGTATTGCATAGCTTGATGAACTTCTGCAGATGTTGGCTGGGATTTTCATGAGAGAAACAAGAGAACTGATTAGCTTTGACTATCTGAATGATTGTCAATTTAATCTTAAAATCATTTGCTTCCATTGTTAGAAAGCATATACTAATACGAAGCCCTTTGGCATGCGGGATGGCATAGTCTCTGATACCCTTAGATGCAACAGGGACAACAAAAGGAACTCGTACATTATTCTGCTCATTAACATTGTTATTCCTATTAGGATATGCCATTATTGACTCTTTGTGTTCAACCTCAGAATTGATCCTTAAACGCCTGAGTCTTTGTAAAGTTGTTTCAATCAACAAATCAAGTGGTAGATAATCTAGATTTTGACTTCTGCGAATACAAAAGTCAAATGTATCTAAAAATAAAATAAAAAATAAATTTGCGTTAGGCAAAAAGTAATTAAATTGATGTTAACAAAATTAACAATTGGCTATTCGACAACGATGCCAAAAACTTGTTGATCAAAAATCGTGCATGCAAGTATATGTATTGTTTCAAGTAGTATAAAATATCGATCCCACATAGAGCTATTACTAATCAAAACACCAATCACCAAATATTACTCTAATAACCTATCCAAATTAATCGAGAATACAATTTTATACTAATTTAAAATTAAATAAAAATAATCAATGCAAATTAAAGCAAATAAAAATTAATAGTAAAACCCTAGTATTACAATTTCATCAAATGCATTAGCTAATTGATCCATCTCCACCCAATTTCTAATTATTAACCTGGGAACTAAAGTTTCCTTAATTCTCTTCTGAGCAATTAAAGAACTAATTTAATCTAACTATTGAGCTATATTCCTATGTCAATAATGTAGACTAGATTGATTAAGAATAACCCCAATTATGACTACCTAAGATAAGCATGTAATTTTGTATCCTAATTACGAAACATGAATTGACTCATCTAATTAAAACCAAGAGTTATTCATTCTAGACCTAAAACGAAAAGTCTTCTTTCAATGTCTTTAGGTTTTTTCAAACTAATAGTTGGCGAGACTATTATCAAAGAAGAACAAGAACGAATAAATAATCGAAAATCTATTAATAATAAAAAGAGATGAAAATAGATAAGATTCAATTAATTCAGCATAAAATTAACCCTAAAAAAGAGATTTAGTTCATGGAGAATTTGAGAAATATCTTAAAATTAAAATAATAACCAAATATAAGAAAAGGAAATAAGAAAGAAAAACAATGGAGAAGCTTCGCCTTCTCGTTGAAATATGTTGATTTTTGATGCGTGAAAGCTTGGACAGCTCTTCCCCTTTTTTCTCCTCTTTTAAAGTTTCCTTTTTTCCCCTTTTTGTAACCCCTAAAAATTGTAAATTTTTAAAAACTATCAAGTATATATGTCATTCCGTTAGAGCATAAATTTGTCTATTTGCATTCGCTAGGGTGGAGACATTCTTCATTGGAATGAAAATCTACTTATATCAAGCTATTCTTTCTCATGCTTTGTCGGACCTATATTGAAGAAGAACACATAAAAAAAATTAGTCCAATTTAACACTTTAAATATACATTTAACTTAAAACATGAATGAAATAAAATTCCTAAAATCTAATAAAATTAAATTATAAAATAACTAAAAATCCTAAAATCCTATTAAAATAAAAAACAAATAACTCTAAGATATTAGAGTTATCAAATACCAAATTGACAAAATTTGTAATTGTTGTGGGCTAAACTTATTAAATCAATAGCAAATTGCCCGAATGTATTAAATTTGATGACTAAATTTGTTATTATGCAAATAAAAAATATATACAAAAGAACAGTAGCGTTGAGATTAATTATCCTTAATTACTCACTTTTAAAATTGATAAAAATTTCCTCTAACTTAAAAAAAAAACCTAATTTATTCAATATTAAAATTTATAAATATATGGTTTTGCATTAAGAAATTTCTTACTTTTTGGTCGTTACAATTACAGACCAGATCAAATGAAATTATATGTAACATGCTTTTGGTTGGCATTCAAATTAAAGCTAAAGTAATTTACTACAAAAATATATAATCTTGCTTGCATAATTGCATACCATATTTTCCACCGTTAATGCGGTGCTATTTGTAACAATGCTTTCGTTGTCCCTTATTGAGAATAGTGTAATAATAGCTAAAGCAATCATGGTGCCTCTTGGGTACTCTAAGAAATCATTCAGTTTTTGAATGTTCATACTTTACTCTTCACATTACCATATATAATATATTGTAAGCTTGAATTAATAGGCTTAATCATTTTCTATAGCCAAACTCGATTTTTTTTTAATATACGCAGAGTGACCTTTTTGCATGCAATTAACCGACCAATGTTGTGAAATTGAAACAATGTAGTTGCTCGCATGATTTTACCACAATTTCGGGCTTTTAAGTGCTGAACTGTGTAGTGTACTGAAAAAGAGAGGGGGGATTAGACAAAATGATGAACAGAGAATTATTTTCAACCTCATAATGGCAGCCGCTAACATAAATAAAAGTGGTGGTTGAACTGTGAGCATTGATTACCATCTTTTTAGGCTTTTGAGAAAGTTAATTATATAGAAAAACGTAAGCATAAGATCTCAGGCCGGATTTTTACTCCAAGTTAATGGTTGGAATTACTCTTAAGCTTTTCATGTTTTGAGGTTGAAAACTCTCCATTTTACACCATGAAGAAAATAATCAATCTTATTTTGTATTTGTAATATTTAACTTACAAATATGGTTCTGTTGGTAAGAACAATGAACAATGGGGGGATTTGAGAGATCTTCAAAGATATTAAGTTGTTAAAAATAGAATTTTGCCTTGTAAAAAGAATGCTTCTTACAGTATACCTGATTGTAATTTGCAAGCAAAAATCAAACGATGAATAAAAAGAATCTGTATGTATATAGTCAGGCTAATTGCCCTACCGCATTCTCTAAGAACAACCCATTAAGGAATGAAATCAGGGTTTGCAGGCTGCTAGGCTTAAGCTAATTAACATCATTACATAAAGCCAAAACTCTCACAAAATGCCACTGTAAGCTCAGACGAAAGTGGGTTTTCAATCCATTGCCCGACTCTTTTAGCTAAAGAAACCATGGAAGAAATGATAAAGTTCCGTTTAGGGGCAACATTAACCCTGCAAATAGGGCAAGTTGTACCAACTTTAAGCCATGCATCGATACAGTGAACATGAAAACAATGGCGACACCTTAGCCACCGGAGCTTTTCCCCCTTGGAAACCTCGCTAAGGCACACCACGCAATATTCAACTCCATGGCTGTTCCCAGTACTTCCGAACCAGTTGTTATACACATGCAGGCAGCTGACGACGAGCAAAGCCATGAAAACCAAGATTACTGACAGCATCTGCTTCAAATTCAAGCCAATTTACTTCAATGGGGTTGTTTTGAAATTGAAAATATGAAGGTTTGAATCAAGTTTTATGGTTGCATTTCATGGACTGGTAATTAAGGCAGGAGGGTGGAGCTGCTCATTACTGCCGTGTCAACTGTAGTGGCAAGTGCCCGATACGTTAAGGCAACTAGTTGGAACTTGGAAACGGAAGATGATGAGCGGGAAAACTTGTGACCCTAATCTTAAACTCGTTGAAGATTTATGTTTATTCTTGGTTTTGACGTATTATAATTTTGTCTGCTATCAACGATAAGGATAGATGTTCATTCAAAGAAACAAGCAAATGTTATTGCTTAAGGTTAACATTCACTTTTAATTATACATGTGAACTGATTAGGTCCCTTCAATCTAACTCAGATTAATTTTAAGTTTTATTTTTTTTCTGATGATGTTCAAGTTTTTTTTTTTTTTTGGATTTTTTGGTTTAAATTACTTGATTTCAGATCAAATTATGAATTGATTTAATGTAATAACTTTTAATACGGGTTAATATACAATTTGATATCTGAAATTGGCTTCAATATTTAATTTGGTTCTTGAGTCTGGCTTCAATGTTTAATTTTGTAGCTTTTTTTCAATTAAGTACTTATGTTTTTAATACCAAGGCACCAAAATAAACATTAAACCCAAGCTTAAGTACCAAATTGAATATTAAATCAAACTGAAATACTAAATAATATATTAACTTTTTTTAATACTGTCCACGAGCCTTTTACACATGGTTTCTTTTCAAACAAAAACTGTGGGCTGAAAAGTGAGAGTATGAATCTAATCCAACCCACCAAATAAACAGGCCTTTTAACATATATGATGAAGTTTCAAACTTCAGTACTGAATTCCAAATATTATAGTGGCTTAGAAGCTGATCAATGGCATTTTTATTAGTACAAAAATTTTTAACGTATGATATATTTGTTTTCATGATTAAATTATTATTGGGTTTTGTATTTTAATTTGTGAGTTTTAATATGAAAATTATCATGTTTAAAAACCAATGAGAAATTATTGTAAAAAAATCTTTGATAGAAAGATGTAACCCGAATTACAAATTTGTATTGTGATTTAAACGAGTTAATTAACTCGGGTTTATTTAAATAAAATATTTTTGTAATATAATCCCGAGACATGGACTAATTAATTAATAAAAAAATAGAAACAAAACATCTTCTTAACATGAAAATAAATTATTAATAAGAACCTCGTGTAATGATTTGATGGTCAAGGGTGTTTATCATCCTAGGTGTAGCTTGAGTTCCAGTAACACTAGTTGTATTAATTGTTCGAATTTTACCTTATTATTGTAATTCACCAAAAATAAATTATGTTTAACTAAACTTTAAGGTTTATTAAATTATACTTTAATTCATGTTGAACTTAAATATGTTTAGTATGTCGATTTGATTTAGTAGTTGTAATCCTTAAAAGAGAAAGGGTTTAACCCTTTGCAACAACTGATAAAGATTTTGTAAAAGTTTCAAAAATTTCAAAATCAAGATTTTTATAATATTCATTTTTATTTAAATTTTGCATTTAACCTATACCATATATGTAAGATCTAGTGTCTCATTTAACAACTAAATTAACAATTTTAGTAATTGAAGGACCTTACTGATATAACCTCAATAGTTTGAGAATATAATTATAAAATATTTTAAAATTGAGGATCAATTTAAAATAAAAATTATAATTTAGGGATGTACGGTGAAATTAACTCAAATATATATAATTTCCTAACAATTTTTGGATGAAATTAGCTTTTTAAATTTTAGTTTATTTACTATTTTGTTGAGTTACTTTCTAACTAGAATTAATGTTTTAATGAATGTTTTTTTAAGGAAAGATAACATCATTAAGTCAAAATAGGATAAAACAGTAAAGGTAAAAACAAGAGAAGTACCTAAAGCCTAACTCTCAGCGTTTACAATGCCACCCTTACCGATGAGCAACCTTATTAGCATCTCGACCAACCCAATAGAAGTTGAAAGATTGAAAACCTTAGATAATAGTGATACAATTTTTTAGCAATAATCCTGAATCCGAAGCATCTATATGCCTCAAATAACACGCTTGTCAAAGACGTTGGCTAATGGTTTCAATGATAACACTACCAAGTACAACGATCTAAGCCAAAAAAGAGACTCACGCACAACCAAAATTCTCATGAAACCCGAAATACACATCACAAAGCCTCCTGCATCATTGCGCACAACAGCCGCCCATCGCACAAGTCCGCTATCAACAAAAATAGCACCATCAACATTACATTTGAGCATCCCAATAATCGGCTTCCTTCAACAAACATCACCTCCCTCAACCCTCGGACACAGAACCGACTAAGAGATAGGCTTCCAAACCAGTACATTCCAGCTATACCAAATACCCCACAGCATCCCAAGCACACGCCTCCTCAAATCATCTTGTTGGTCAATCAACATATGAGCAACAAACTCTTCAACCGAATCGTGAATAGATGCTAGCCCAACTTCTTGCTAGACAATGGTTGTAAAAGGGAAGTGAAAAAGAATATGCTTCAAATCTTTGTTGGCTTGACGACGTCTGAGACAAATAGGATCAATAGTACTTCCCCGAGTCAAAAGATTGTTATTACAAGGGATAAAACCACGTAACAATCTCCATAGGTATTCTTTTATCTTCGGGGGCAAAGATTGGTTCCAAAGAGCAACTTGGTAACCTGACTTGACAGAATAGCGATCATTTGTGGTAAATTGCCACATAAAACTGTTGTCGATAGGGAACCTGCTTAAAGGCATAGCAAGAATTTGCTTAGCATCATACCCTTCATTAGAGTGAATTAAATAACAAACTTGCGTATTTTCACACCCTTCAAGAGGAGCAGTGTCAACATAAAAGTTTTCACCATCATTAATCCATGGATCATTGAAAACGTTTCTCAAGTTCCCTTTACCAATTCGCCACCTAATATCTTTAAGAAGCACCACCTTTGCATTGTAATACTCTTCCAAATAAAAGAGAGAGCCGAACCCTCCGTCGAATCAAGAAAGTTACTATCCGAACAGTATCTAGCTTTGAAAACCTTACATGAAAGAGACTCGGGCGAAGTACGGAATCGCCATCCTTGCTTAGCAAGTAGCGCCAAATAAAGCAAAATAGATTACGAAACCCCAAACCACCATATTTCTTCAGAACACAGAGCCTCTCTCAAGATGCCCAATGAATCCTACTACGACCACCCTAAGAACTCACTAGAAAGAATTCATCATTTTTTTGCAAATCGTCGGATGAATTATGAGGAAGAAGAAAGACACTCATACTATAAACAGGAGTAGCTTGAGCCACCGTTTTATTCACCACTTCCTTCCCAACCCTTGAAAGCAACTTGTTCTTCCAATTAAGGATACGCTTAGACAACCATTCCTTAATAAACGAGAAGACTTGGTTTTTATTCCAACCAATAAGAGATGACAATCCCAAATAATCTACCATGATTAAGAGGCTCGGTTACACCAAGAACAGCTGAGACATGGATCCGCTCATGTTGTTAGTGTTAGAACTAAGCATAATACCGGATTTCAGAAAATTAATGGTTTGCCCAGAAACAACCTCATACCGGCCGGAGTAAAATATTTTTAACCACTTCAGCCTCAGCCTCAGCATCAACGTCAAACGCTTGAAAAAAATAAAAAAACTGTCATAAGCAAACAACAAATCAGAGACAGTGGGACTCTCTCAACCATGAAATCCCATGCAAATTCCCATTTTCTTCAGCTTGGTGCAACAGATAGCTAAGACCTTCAGTACACAATATAAACCGGTATGGTGAAAGCAGGTCCCATTGACGAAGACCTGGAACAATAGAGTGGACTCTCTTTTCATGATGTTTTCTTTTTCGAGTTCAATGTCGGATTTAGGGTGTGAGCTAGATTTGACTTTTTAGCTTGAAGAGTGCGCTAGATAGCACTATCATATGGTTGATAAGCTTATGAAGTTGAGATCATCAAATAAGATTAGAATCGATGTGATAATTATTTTTGATGAAGTTATAACGATAGTGTTATAGTAGTGCCTCCTAAGCTATTCTTAACTACGTGGGCTTTGTACACATAAAGATATTTTGGTTGAATGATATCAGGAATTAACTAAATGCCAATTCAATTAGGGGAAAATTAAAATACAATATTTATTTTATTTTAGAATATACATTTTACATATTTTTTTCAACCAATATTAGTAAAAAATCTATGATTAATGATTTGAATCAAATTTAAGAAATCCTGCCATATATACAGTCAGAGTAATTGCGCTGCCGTTCTCTCAAAGAAGAACCCAGCAAAGAATGAAATAACAGCGCTGCTAGGCTATGCTGACTTCATTAAAGAAAGCCAAAACTCTCACAAAATGCCTCTGTAAGCTCCGACGAAAGTGGGTTTTCAATCCATTCCCCGGCTCTTTTAGCTAAAGAAACCATGGAAGAAATGATAAAGCTCCGGTAAGGGACAACGTTAACCCTGCAAATAGGGCAAGTTGGACTAACTTCAAGCCATGCATCAATGCAGTGAGGATGAAAACAATGGTGACACATTGGCAACCACCTGAGTTCTTCCACATTGGAGACCATGCTAAGGCACACCACGCAATATTCAACTAATTCATGCCTGTTTCCAGTACTTGCGAACCATTTGCTATAAACGTGGATGCAGCTGACGACCAGGAAAGCCATGATAATCAAGGTTACTGAGAGCTTCTTGGATATATATATATATATATATATATATATATATATATAGAAAAATAAAAGGTTTTGAGTCAAATGTTGTGATTCTATTTCTTGGACTGGTAAGGAAGGTGGGAAAATTGTGGGGAAATATTTTACTCATTGCTGCCGTGTCTACTCCATTGGCGACTGCAAGTGCCTGTTACGTAATGGAAGTCTTGTGGGAAAATTGTGACCGTAATCTTAAACTCGTTGAATGGCTTTTGACATTATAAAATTGGTTAATTCTGCTATTAGTCCCTGTATTGTGAGTAAGTTGTGGATTTAGTCTCTACAAATTTGGTCATTTTCAGTTTCTGTACTTTTAAAAAATTTAACTTTTAATCCTGACCATATGATAGTTATTAAATTCATGCAAAGTTTTTTTTTTTTTTTTTTTTTAATTTGATATGGTAAACATATTATTACAAATGTAATGACATGCATGTCTACTTGCTATTTTCAGATATTACAAAAAAAAAAAAATCAGTTTAATAGATTTAACAACAGTTGTTTATGTTAATACTGAAATTTGAAAATTCTAAAAATATAACGAGTAAGAAATAAGAATGAACCAATTAAAGAACATAGACTAAATCTACTACTTTACGCATAATACAGGGCTAATAGTAAAATTTAACCAAACAAATTTAAATGCTACCATTTGATTAGGGACTAAAACTGATCAAAATACAGGTACTAAATCCATAACCTACACAAAATACAGGGTCTAATAAAACAATTCGACCTAATAAAATTTTGTCTGCTATCATAGGATGGATATGTTCATTGAAATAGACAAGCAAGCTTAAACTAACCGTAGGCTGAAGAAGTGGTGGTCTGAATGTAACCCAACCCATAAAAAACCAGGCCTTTTAATATCAATGGGGGCTTTTCACAACAGGCCCTTTAATCTCTTGTGAACTTCCCCGTGTGTCTCTCTATCTACTTCACGTTCATCTTTGTTCCTCATAAACAACATCTGCATCTCAAATTTCGTATGTTATTCTAATGTTATCTGCATTCTGAAAGGAAAAAAACAAAGAAATTTTCTTTTTTGGGCTGCTTAAATGCTGGCGTCTCAACTGTGTTATTATTTTTGTTGAGATAAGGTTCCAAGTTCTGAGTTTTCGATTCTTTAGGCTGAATGAGCTCCCATGGCTTTACTAGGTAACTGGGTTTCTCTTTTTATTATGGCCATTATTTTTATTTAGTTCAGAGTTTTTACTGCCTCGAAAACTTAAAAAGAAGAAACAGATGAAGATCTTTTTTTTTTCCTGTTTTGCTTTATGATTGGCATGTTTAGCTTCAATTTGTATTTGTTTAATTCGTCTTTTGGAAGACAAAAGTGGTTTAATTTCATGAAATTTCTGTGTTTAGGGTGTTAAGAATTCTTGGTATTGTTAAAATTGACTGTGAGCATCTTTATTATGCTTGGTTGCCCTGAAACACAGATATTGCCACCGCTCAACCTTCCTTGCAACTTCCACTGGTTCCAGTGAGGGCTCAAACCGTTATCCATGCTCAAGTTTTATCAAATCCATGGAAATCCTCCCCATTGCCTACGAGGATAAGTTTTCATGTAGGGCACCTGGAAAACCACAGTGGGAAACTTCAGATTAAAGCTGTTGCAACCCTTGAACCCAAGTGTTCAGTTCCAAAACAAGGTGAACATAATAATAAGTCACAGCTTGGTGGTGATTCAGGCCCTTCACCAACTCAGCATGAATCTTTGAAGACCAGAGACTCGGATGATGAGTTGGACGAGAGGGAAAAGTTAAGGCGGATGAGGATTTCTAAAGCAAATAAAGGGAACACACCTTGGAACAAAGGCAGGAAGCACAGTGCAGGTAATTTTCATTAATCCTGATTTCTACTTTTATGTATTGGATTGTTGACTTGTTACCATGTTACCACAAATGCATATATATATTTATCTGCAGAGACCCTTCAACGGATAAGGGAGAGAACAAAGCTTGCAATGCAGAATCCTAAGGTGATGTCATGTAAGAGAACTTTTGTTATTACAGGGACTGAACTTTGTGAGTTTTATGTACACATTGAGTGAAACGAATGACATCAATAACGTTTTCTCCTATCTGAATCAATAAATTCATCCTTAACTGGTCAATGTAATTCTTTTATTTTTTCCATCATAATCCCTCTTAGGGCAAATGATGGAATGATGGCAATTTGGATTGTGGAAACTACTTAAGCACAATAGCTGAAAAGCAAACAATTGAATGCAAATTCTGTTTCAAAATGCAGGTCAAAATGAAGTTGGTTAACCTAGGACATGCTCAGAGGTGGGTGCTTCATTGTTCTTAAGTTTTTCAACTACGATATATCAAACTTCTTTAATTTATATAGGCCTTTCTTTCTACCTTTTTAATTCTGAAGTGACTGTTTCATAATGATCCTACAGCAAAGAAACAAGAGAAAAAATTGGAGAGGGAGTGCGAATGGGATGGGAAAGGCGCCGTGAGAAGTTAATGCTGCAGGAAACTTGCCACTTTGAGTGGATGAACTTGATTGCTGAAGCATCTAGAAAAGGCTATCTTGGTGAGGAAGAGCTACGGTGGGATTCTTACAAGATACTAGATGAGCAGTTGACAAATGAGTGGTTGGAAAGTGTCGAACAAAGGAAATCGATGCCTAGACCAAAAGGTAGCAAGAGAGCACCAAAATCCCCTGAACAAAGAAGGAAAATTGCTGAAGCTATTGCTGCCAAATGGGCTGATCCTGTAAGTGCTTGCATGATTGAATTTTTCTTTTTGTATCCATCAGCAGTGAAAATTATGACATTGATCATAGGCATCTACAAATGTCACTTTATGGATGATATTGCTGACAAGATATCCTTATGTCTTTGCGTCTGAATGTGGATTTTCCATTTCTTGTTATATGCTGAATAGGATTACCGTGAGAGAGTTTGCTCTGGCTTGGCAAAATATCATGGCATTCCATCTGGGGCTGAAAGAAAACAGAAGAGGAAGCCAGCGGCTGGTACACAGTCCAAGCAGAGCCCTCCAAAGAGGAAAGCTAGTGATACAAACTATTCTTCTGGTAGTGAGACTATAAGCCCAATTGAGCGGTTAAGGATACGAAGAAGAAATAAACCACTTTATAAGGATCCTATGGCAAGCTCCAAGCTCGAGATGTTGAAGAACTTAAGAGCACAAAGAGCAGCAGAAGAATTAAAGAAAACCGAAGCTGTTGAAAGAGCAAGGTTAGCATTTGCTTACATTCAGCAAGCATACATCTGTTATAACCTTCATGGATATCTCCCTTAAGCATTCCCATGCATTATCATTTTCCTGCATTCTAAGTACCAATGAGAAAAGTAGGCTGCTAATTCTCTGGATAACTCAATGCTTACATATATGATACTGCAGGCTTTTGATTGCTGAAGCTGAGAAGGCCGCAAAAGCCCTTGAGGTCGCTGCAATGAAGAGCCATGTTGCTCGAGCTTCCCTTATTGAAACCAAAAAACTTATAGCCGAAGCAATTCAGTCAATTGAATCGATAGAGATCAGACACATTTCATCCGATGAGAATTGTGGATACATTTCTGTTGACTCGGCTGAACCGGTTAGCCATGTTGAGAACAAAATGCAATCAGAAAGCAGTGGTTCGGACCAAGCAGAACAGAAAGAAGTAAATGGGACTAAGCATGACGAGTACAATTTCTCTAACTTTATTTTCCCGAAGATAGTGAATGGTGACAACGCCAAAGAACTTACTTCTCCATGCTCGAATAATCACAGTATATCAACTCTCAACTTTGAAAGTTTGATAAACTCTGATTCATCTAAGCAACTCAACCATTTGGAAACAAATGGGATGATCCAACATGACAAGAATCCCATGCTAAATGGAACTAAAGTGGAGCTGAAGAATGATGATGTGCCGTCTAAAACAGTCGCTGTAACTAAGAAATGGGTCCGTGGTAGGCTTGTTGAATTCACTGACGAAGCTTCATAAGTATCATAAACTACACAACGGATCTTCATATAGAGCTTCTTCAACGTACATTGCTGTGGAGTTTGATTCCTGTTATCAGCTAAATTTTAACAATTGCAATTTGCAAAATCTCTGTTAATGCATCTTTTTCAGTACTTAAATTATTTAGTTGTTTTAGATTCTAATTTTAGATTAGCAAAAAGGGTATTGCCCTTCAAATCTCCAAGCTTGTTCTTCTTTGTTATTTCCTTCTTTCCATTTTACTGTTTCATTGGGAGAGCAATTAGCTATTGGTCGGTTTGGTTAAAAGAATCGATTTAATCCACTAATTTTATACCTTAACCAATTAATTGACCATCTTAATTCTTAATCCATCTAATGCTCACTTATATTTTTGTAAATTTTTTAAGCAGGAGAAATGAAAAGTAAAACACTAGCAAGATTTTTTTTTCTTTTAGTTTTGATTAAATTTTTTATATGATTTTATATAATTATTATATTTTTAAATATACTTAAAAATAATATATATTTAAAAATCAATTAAATCCATCTATTCAATTACAAAAATTTATAATGATTTAATTTAGATATAATAATAAATTTAATTTTCAATATTTTATTTTTTGGTTAATTTAATCTTTACTTTTTTTTTATCTTTGACCATTAATTTTTTTAAAAAGAGTTAAATTAGTTTTCTTTAATGAAAATGCTAATTAAAGCATTAATTTTTAAAAGATATCAGCTTGACCATCTACGTCACAATCAATTGACATTTTAATAAATAACTTAAAAAGTATAAAAATTTAAAATTCAAAAAATTATAAAATTTTCATTAAAACTTTAAAAATAATCATATAAAGTACACATATATTATCATATAAATTAAAAATTAAATTTCTCGAAGGTGAATTTTAAATAAGAAAAGAATGAGAAATGCGTAAATGGTAAATATTATGCCTTAATTTATTTTAATCACTTACGAAATCGAGGGTTTGCTCAGCTGTCATGTTCGCTACTTGGCAATCTCTCACGTGTGAGGGCACAATACGAGGTCGTTCCAGGAAAATATCAGATCGGACCGGTAGTGAGTCTTTTTCCACCGACCGTTTCTTCCTTCTCAACCTTCGCCATCTCCAACTCCACAGACGATAAATTTTCTTAATTTTCTTTTATCAAATCCCTAAATTGTAAACCAATAATCACCGAAACCCCGGATTTCCTTAAGTCCCTAGTTATATCGTCACCGACTCGGTCATTCACTCCTTCACTCGTTCACTAGCAAAAAATGGACCGAGATTCATCCGACGAAGACGACGACCGACGAAACTTAACCTATCGAAACGACACCACAAGATCCAGTTTCAATGTCGAAGAGCCCGAACCACAAATGCGACGTCGTTCCAAGCTCACCTTCCGCAAAGGTTATCTCTTCGCCCTTGTGCTCCCTCTGCTCATCGTCTTTATCTACTTCTCCACCGATATTCGCTCCCTCTTCACTTCCAATATCTCCTCCTTTAAATTCAATACGGTGTCGGGTCAAATCAGAGAATCCCAGCTCCAGGCTCTTCACTTGTTGAACCAGCAGCAAAGTTCCCTTCTTTCTATCTGGAACCACACTTTCGTTAACTCTAATAACATCACGACCGTCCAATTTGATGATATCAAAGCCACATTGCTCACCCAGATCACGTTAAACAAACACATCCAGCAAATTCTATTATCCCCTTACAAAGCCGGAGACACCCTTCAAAACGGCACCGCTTTGGATCCCAGTTCTGCCGGTTACGATTTCCACCGTTGCAGAAAAGTTGACCAGAAATTTTCTGAAAGAAGAACCATTGAATGGAAACCCAGACGGAATAAATTCTTGTTCGCGATTTGCTTGTCGGGTCAGATGAGTAACCATTTGATTTGCTTAGAGAAACATATGTTTTTCGCGGCGATTTTGAATCGGGCATTGGTGATTCCGAGTTCGAGATTCGATTATCAGTACAACCGGGTTCTGGATATCGAGCACATCAACGATTGTATTGGTAAAAAAGTTGTTGTACCATTCGAGGATTTTATGAAATTGAAGAAGAATCACGCTCACATTGACAAATTCATTTGCTATTTCTCGACCCCGCAGCCGTGTTACATGGACGAAGAGCATTTGAAGAAGTTGAAGTCGTTGGGAATTTCGATGGGGAAATTGGAGGCAGCTTGGAAGAATGAGGATGTTAAGAATCCGAGTCGAAAGACGGTCAAGGATGTGGAAGAGAAGTTTGGGTCTGATGATGATGTGATTGCAATTGGGGATGTTTATTTTGCCGATGTGGAAAGAGATTGGGTGTTGCAACCAGGCGGTCCGATTGCTCATAAGTGTAAGACGTTGATAGAGCCAAGTAAACTTATCTTGTTGACTGCTGAACGGTTCATTCAGACGTTCTTGGGTAGTAATTTTATCGCTCTTCATTTCCGGCGACACGGCTTCTTGAAGTTCTGGTATGTTTTTCTATTTTGTTGTGATTTATTGCTTAGGAAGACGGGAACCTTCATAGTTTTACGCTACGGAATAAAAAGCAAAACATTAAAATGATGGCATTGGGCGTATTTTGCTTTGATTTCGAAGTGTTGGAAATTTGCTAGAGCATGAGGGAGAGTTTGTTCATAATTATTGAGAATCTCAATTTGAGTCGAAAGTGTTTTGCGATGAGGATTGATGTCGGTTTGTGTGAATGCCACTAACATTTCTTGCTTATTCCCCAGCAATGCTAAAAAGCCAAGCTGCTTTTACCCTATTCCTCAAGCTGCGGATTGCATTACTCGGATGGTTGAAAGGGCCAACTCTCCAGTTATATACCTTTCAACAGATGCAGCAGGGAGCGAAACTGGTTTGCTGCAATCAATGATCATGCTGAATGGAAAGACTATACCACTGGTTAAACGTCCTCCTCGTAATTCAGCTGAAAAATGGGATGCCTTATTATACAGACATGGCCTTGAAGGTGATTCTCAGGTGAGAATTTGATACTATAGTGTTAGTAGGAAGAGCCATAGGAGTTGATTCTCACGTAATGTGGCTTGAAACAACTTTATTCATTTACGTTATTGTTCAGTACAGTTCAGAGTTCTGTGAATCAATGAACAGGCCCCCGAACTGCATGTAGCCTTAGCATACATATCATTGCTATTTTGCTTGGATCAATCTAAATTTGCTCTGTGATATTGAAGGTGGAAGCTATGCTGGATAAGACCATCTGTGCTATGGCGAGTGTGTTCATCGGAGCCTCAGGTTCGACATTCACGGAGGACATTTTACGACTCCGAAAAGACTGGGGAACGGCATCTATATGTGATGAGTACTTATGCCAAGGTGAAAACCCAAACTTCATTTCAAGTGAAGAGTGAAGAGTGAAGAATGAAGAATATGCAGAAATGGCAATCTCCCGACATAGTCTATTTGCAAAGGATAATGTATCATAAGAGCAATTAATTGATTACTTTAGTGTGTTCCATGATTTTAACCCCCCCTAAACCTTTATTCTTTTATTGACTTTGTAAATTACCATCATCAATCAGTTCAGTAGTTGAGGAAACCATGTTTATGAAATAAAGCCCAGGGATATGACGTTAAATATATAGTTAAAGCGCAATTTTCATCTTACCTTTTACTTCATTTGCCATTAACATTTGGAGGTAAATTGATTCATTGTTCACATGATTGGCCATATTTATGAAGAAAATAAATACTAATAATACCTTCACTTTTTGCATTAAAACATCTCCTCTAAAATTGATCAACTTACAAATTAAATAACATAAACTTGATATTTAATAATTTTTTTTTAATTAACGTTTCATCTAGTCAGACCTCTTGACTCGGCCTTTCATAGTTTACAGGCAAAACCATGTCTTTTTTTCCCTTTAAACTGTTTGATTTTTCACAAAAGAGATATTAGGAATTCTTAAATCTTAATGTAAATGTCATTTTAAGAACAATGAATGAACTGAATGAAGCTTAGGCCTATCTGTAAATATATGTTTTCATTCTTGTTGGAAACTTTTTATGATATACAGATCCCTTTGCTTCATTTTCTATACCATTTCATTTACATTAATCAATACCCAAAACAACATAAGTTCTCATCTTTTTATCTGTTTTATGTTGTTTTTGTATTGAAGCATATATAGTTTATAATAACAATATAAAGATATATATATCATCGTGAAGGCAAGATTGGTAGTGTTCCCAATTAAAGGGAAAAACTGGTGCTTTAGCAGATCCATTGACCATTGTGCATCAAAATCCACCGCAGCTAACACCCCTTCCACTGTGAAAGAGCTTTGGAAGAAAATGTCATCCAATTCCAAGCAGCCCCTCAATGCCAATGCTGAACTTCTTGTTGATTTCGTTTCGAACAAGGTAATAATACCCCTTTTATTCCATCCTTACATTGACTTCAACGTGTAAGTGAAATGTACTGTGTGTGTGTTTCTTTTAATGAGTACATGGTTTTTGTTATAGATGAATAAGGCTTGGATTGGTTTGGAAAAGGCACCTGAGGGTAGTTTCAAAAACAAGCTACATGGGTACTTGAAACCCAAACCTGCTGGTTTGTTTAAGATTTTGATTGACGTTTGTTTATGCTGATCAAGTTTTTCTTTGGTTCAATTGTATGTAGTTTCGGGTTGCGGCTGTTAGCTCGAGTTAAACCATCTGAGATTTTCTTGATATCTATAACCAAGGATGTTACCAATGTTTAGATTACATACCCTTGCAGGTTCTTTTTCTTGTTCTTTACTAATGCAACATGTTCTGTTTTTATATCTCATAAAAGTAACATTGCAGACACTATTTTACAGTTGTCTAGTGTCTGAAAATATGGATATTTGCAGGGATTGGACTACGTTGGTTCAATGTGCTTTTCAGATTACGCGTTTGTTCCTGATGCTTCCAACGTTTTGCAGTTGAAATGCATGGCTTTTGCGGCAAAGATTACGACATATAGCCTTGAGGTAATCGATCGATCAATCGACAAATTAGAAGATACAAAACCTATTATTTTAGCATGAACATAAAGTGTAGAATGTTTATAGGTTTTTAGGGGTACAGTTATACACAGGAAATACTATTACGGTTCGGTTTCGTTGCTTCCACTGACTACGGCATTCACTGTACGTATGTGTTGTTTCCCCCATCATTTACTATGCAACCAAACCTCTTTGGCTTAGTCTCCACACACTAAATTTCCTTTCATACAGGTGCTACCTCTGCCGAATGTTATATTCTTTTGGGTCTTGTTTCGAACTTATTCACATTGGTAGGCTCTCCAGGTAGGCACTAGTAGAAAGTTCTATGAAACCATAATCTGTTTTACACATATGATTAGTGATATTAATAAGCTTATATAACTCATCAGCATACAATATTGGCATCTGCTCACCCATTATTTTGGCTTTGTTGTTGTTGCAGGGAAGTGAGAAGCTCCTTCAGCTAGTCTCAGATTACTCCATGGTTTCAAACTTGAAGGAGAATGAATCTGAGCATAATGATTCCAAGTATGGAACCAAGGATTCTTCATGTTACCATTGGCTAAGCTCATACATACTCAACCTTGAAAACAATGGACATAACACGGGCATGTTCGGTTCTTCCAACTATGGGTACTTCAATGATGCTTTTATGGTTTGGCAGCTTCACATGCATTAATATTATCCTTTTATGTTCTTTTTGTTTGTTTAATGTGTGAACGGTAATGAACAGGTATTGGAGCCATCCAAGGAATTGGAGGAGCTTCTTCGCAGGGGTGCTGTTTTAGACATATGCATGACCTTTAGTTTGAACAAGAATGACGTTTTAAAATGCAGACATTCTACGTAATGAACATTCCTTCTTTCTGTCAATTTTCATATAACAATATTATGATGAAAATAAATAAATAAGCATTTCTATTTTCCTTTTTAGTACCCTATATGGAAATACATATCGTTCTGTTTTTCCTTTTAATAGGAAAAATAACTTTCTGAGTAAAAGGATACATGCATTTGCAATGGAGCAAGTATACAAATTCATTTTTAGATCGGACAGTGGGGCAAGGAGGATATAATAAATGGTGTTTTGCAATTTGAATATCAAATCGAATATGGATTAATTCGTTGGGTTAAATTAAATAAATTATTACATAGTTCTTTTTTTTTTGGCTTTGCTCCTATTTGATGTACTCATTAGAGTTCTCCATGGTTGGGTCCTATCAAAATTTTAGGCCCATTTGCTAGGTTCGAGTCCGGTTCGAAAAATGGAACTAAAATTTTACTCAAGTTCGACCTAAATAAAAATATTAAAACTCGGGTGCCCGACCCGGCCTTTCCATATTAATATTTATATTTTTTAAAAATATATATATAATACATCAAAAATGCTAAAAATATTAAAATAAATGTTTCCCAATAAATTGAAAATAAATTAAAAAACAATATGTGTAACACCCCTAACCCTTATCCGTCGCCAGAACAGAGTTTCGAAGTATTATCGGACCTTACAGACTATATCCGGACAATTCACAACCTTTATTATACATATCAAGGAACATTCATATAACACTGCCCAATATACATCTTAGAACTGAATCGAGACTAAACCGAACACTCAAGAAATTTTTCTTAAAAATCTCAAATTTTTTTCTTAGGAGCAGGGGACACATGCCCGTGTGGTCGGCCGTGTAAGGAGACACGCCCGTGTCTTAGGCCGTGTGGGCATTCGAAGTGAGACACACAGCCGTGTCCCAACCGGTGTCTTTACTCGTGTAACTCTCTGACTTGTGTCACACGACCAACCACACACCCGTGTGCTAGGTCCTGTGCAAAAACTTGGGCATTCTGTTTTGAAATTTCAAGGTGCAGGGGACATACGGCCAGACTACAAGCCCATGTGCATGGCCGTGTGTCACACACGGCTGAGACACACGCTCGTGTCTCTGCTCGTTTGGAGAAAAATAGGTCATTTTAAAGCCACTTTTCTCACCTTTTTTAGACATCAACCTACACACAACACTTTCATATACCAATATATCTCAACCAAACAACCAAAACAAACCAAAACACATTCTCAATATGACATAACATCACCAACACTTCATTTACTTATACTTACCTATTTAACTCCATACATAAATTTATCAAGTATTATTACTATCTACTTACAATCAAACATTTAAGATTTGTAACTATAATTAAATCTATTTCATTGTTAAGCGAACCCTATACATGCCATATAAACCAAAATTTACATTGCAAAACTACCAGATTCAACTGGATAGTGTGGCTTGATGTGTCGATCCGATCCTCCGATCTCACGTTAATCTACAAGACTCATTAAACAACACAAGGAAGCTTAATGAAGCTTAGTAAGTTCATAAGCTTTAAAATAAACCTTACCGGACATGCTATAATAAATCATTAAAAAAGCATGTCACTAACATTTCCTACCATTCACAATTTCAAATGATGAATTCACTTGATTGAGCTCAATATCAATAACTTCTTAAATTCTATCACATTACTTCCATATGAAACTTACCAATCTTTTTCAAATTAGAGAACGTCTTACGGATTTTAGTACATCGTTTTCTTGATGCCATAGTCCAACTATGGTCTTATGTCACAGGGCTAGACCTTTCGTCTCGCAATCCGTGCTACCTTAGGCGATTCACTGGTCCAAACTCGCCTAAGTCAGCCTTTAACTCGAGTGAGGATTCCTTAAGAACTCCTCCAAAGCACCAATTGTAGAGCGGAAACGATTTATGCCAAAAGAAGCAACCAAAAGAACAACAGAAAGGGACGCTCGCAAAGTATTTGAGTAAATGCTCTCTATTTATAGTTGAGCTCCTCCAAAACTGACGGTCAAGATACATTTACATCGACAGACGAGATTAACCATATCCCATGATTTAAGGGATTTACAAGATATGCCATATCAAATCCTATCTAATCTTTACAAGATATGATTCTCTCTATCTTCTAAGATTAGTTACCATATCAGCCTAAGTTGCCATATCTTTATTATCAGGCCAACCAGGCTTCAATATGACAGGCTTCTCCATCAGTTCCTTGAATCGGGCCAGTTCTTGTGGACCAAATGATCTCCATCTCAATAATAGACCTCCATTGGATGCATTTGGTGCGATGGTCATGAGCTTTAAACTCTGACTCGTGACATTTACACATATATTGCCATAACACTGCCATGGTCTTACACTCATAGTGCCATAACCCAATTATGGTCTTATCTTCAGGATGTCATAGCCCAGCTATGGTCTTACACACATACACACACATATATATATACTGCCATGGTCCAATCATGGTCTTACGTTCACGGTGCCATAACCCAGTTATGGTCTTTTCACTAAAATGTCATAGCCCAGCTATTGTCTTACACTTAAATGTTGCCATGGTCCAACCATGGTCTTGTCCGTCAATTCATCTTGTGTCACGGAACGATCGTACTCAACCCTGCGTTCCACTTAATTTGAACTTTCAATTTGATTTTTATAATATTACAATAATCATAATTCAAAAATAAAGATATGAAATAAAACATTATATCATTCTTAAATTAACAATTAATCATGAAAGTTTAACCATATGAACTTACCTGGGATAGTTTGTAGAGGTTGTAGAAATTCAAAGACTAATCTGTTAATTTCTCTTTTCCGCATTTATCTTCGGGTTCTTGATACCTCGATACCTCGTTTTTTGAAACCAATTAATCTAATAAATTCTTTTAAAATACAAATTACTAATTCTAAAAATCTTTCTAAATTTATATTTGACTCATAAATAATAAATAATAAAATTTTCAAACTCACTCATCAAATTTAGTAGTCTCAAACCACTGTTTCCGACACCACTAAAAATTTGGCTGTTACAATATGTATACTTAAATAACATTAAAATGTGTAACTTAACAAGTAAATGCCTCTAAAATAGTAACAAAATTAATAATAAAATAATAGTTATACAATAACTACAAAATAGTAGCAACATAATAGTGAAATTGTAGCAAAATAGTGAAAAAAAATAACAAGAAAAGAGTAAAATTTTTTTTTTTTTTTGCATATTCAGGCCGAGCTCAGGCAAAAAAAGCCTTACCCGAAACTCAATCCATTTTCTAAATGGTTCTTAATTTTTTGCTTAAGCCCATTTTTCGGACTTATATTTTTACCCAAACCCTCCCACTTTTTAAGCGAGCCTTCAGTTCGGGTCATTCAAGCCAATTTAGTCCATTTTCAACAACTTTGTAAAAATGATGTAATTTTACTAATTTCAAAATGAATTTTCAAAAAGATTTAGACTACCTAAATTTCCTTAAGTAGTGTTTGGAAAGCTGGCTAATAATTTGATTTGGATATGATTGTTTATAATTATACAAGAGAGGCATGTCAGGTAATTACACCCAAATTCAATTTTAATATATATATATCTTTAACCTTAATTTGCATTTCTAAAACTCATCTTTATTGTAGAAGAAAGTAGTCTCTCTATGGTTTCTCTCTGTGAAAACGAAAATTTTGAATCTTCTCTCGGGGAAGACTTGACCCCAAAGAAGGTCCGATTTAGGGATAAAGATGATAATATGCAAAGTGATATGGTGATAGAGCAGATAACGATTCCAATGGTCTCCTGGCGGGACAAGGTTGTAGGTAACTCCTCTAAGTCTGGTTCATTAGAATCGGATGAAAAGGAGGACTTTGACATCCTAAAAGGAGATATTCTCAAATCCTGTGTGAATGGAGTACCTTCTATCTCTTTTTCGGAAAGAATCAATCAAATCCTAATTCAAAGTATGGATAATACAGTGGTCTTAAAACTCTTGGGTCGTAACATTCGTTTTTCTGTTTTGCAGAATAAAATACATAGCTTATGGAAGCCTTTGGCACCTATACACATGATGGATATAGAGAATGGATATTTCCTCGTTAAGTTTCAGAACAAGTCAGATTGCGAAAAGGCTCTCTCTGAAGGTCCATGGACAATTTTTGGATAATATTTAACTGTGCAACCCTGGACAATGGATTTTGATCCATCCCAAGCTTACCCGAATATAGTTATGGCTTGGATCAGATTTCCTGGGCTGCCTGGATACTTTTCTAAGAACAAGATACTGGCCGAAATAGGAGAAATGGTTGGAAAAGTTGTCAAAATGGACTTGAACACTGATAGCAGAGTAAGAGGTAGATATGCTAGAATGGCAGTCTACATTAATTTGGAGAAGCCATTGGTGTCCCAAATCTTAGTTAATGGGCGTCTACAAAGGGTGGAATATGAGTCTCTTCCAACCATTTGCTTCCACTGTGGGAGGTATGGTCACGTGAAGGATAATTGTCCATTTAGAAATCTAGAAACCACCATGGCTAAGGAAGTGGACCCATCGAAAAAGTCATCAGGAAATCATGACGGGATTAAGGATGAGCAAGAAAAGGAAGGTGGAAATTATGGGCCATGGATACTAGTTGAGAGAAGATCAAGGAGGAAAAATAGGGAGAATAAGCAAAAAGATTACGAAAATCCCGAAAAGTAGAAGGAAGGATCCCGTTTTAAAGCTCTAAATAATAGAGAGGTAAACTTGGAAGTCAACAAGAGCGAAAATATAATTCATAGGAGTAATAAAGGAAAGGACAGTACTATGCTAAGTCAGCAAAATAAAGAAAGTGGGTTTTTGGCTAACGGTCGACAATTTGGGGACCCAAAAAACAAAGGAAAATCCAAAATGGTGGGCCCAATGATTGGGATGAGTTTGGGCATTAATGCAAATGATATGAATGAACCGATTGTGGGTGCTAACTTGGGAAATGATAGCCTAGGCCTTGTTTCACTTGCTGCCGAACAGACCCAATCTGTAGAGCACTTCACTGGACAAGGGAAGCTAGCCCAAGAAGAGAACTCTGGTGCTTACAGCAGTGCAGGAAAAATGGGGGTGATAGAAGGACGGAACAGTCGAGATTTTCGAGTTATAGACCTTGGAAAAGATAAGCTAATGGTGATACATGCAAGCCCTGAAATTAATATGGGAGGTAATTCGTTGGTTGAAGAGGTTGTGGAGGTGGGCAATCTTGACACAAAAAAACATACAGCAGTAGTATTTATGGACAATAAAAAAGACGGAGTACTTACCCAAACCTTAAAGCATGAACCAGTCTTGAAACGGGCAACGTTGGTCGGTCATGGGAGTAGAATAAAGGGTACGAGCCAGAATGTTACTAAGAAACTCAATAAATTGCAAGCAAGCGGCAGCAACAAATTTAAGAATAATGGTAGCCCAAGAGTACTGTTGAAGGAATCGATGAACCATTTGGCAGAAAATATCTCCAAATTAATACGAGAATTACCTGGTTAGAATAGCCATTCTGGAGATGAAGAGAAGACGAAGGGAAGTGAAATCCTTGATCAGTAAGATTAATTTTTTTATAATTGACTTTTATGACTAATTGGGTTTTATGGTGCTTGTTTTATTATATTGTTATAAGTTACGAATATTATAATTCTCTTGTTTTATTATTTATGATAATGATCCCAAAATTAAAAATATTTTCCTGGAATTGTCAAGGAAGCGTTTGTAGGAATTTTATTAGAGCTTTTCTTGAGTATAATACGGAGCATCACCCTGACATAGTCTGCTTAATAGAACCGAGAGTGAGTGGTAAAAAAGCAAATTGCATTATTAGTCAATTGGGTTTAAATTTTTCTCATCAAGTTGAAGCTGTTAGATTTTCAAGAGGTATCTGGGTTGGATGGAAAGAGTCTGTGCGAATTCAAATTGTCCAAAACCACCCTCAATTTATTCTCCTCATTGTAAATGATTATGTTTCTAATAAATCTTTTTATATTACCTTTGTTTATGGTAGTCCAGACAGGTCTAAAAGGAAAATCCTTTGGGACGGGCTTAAAGCTGCAATGCCCCCTCAATCGACACCTTGGATTTTAATGGGGAATTTCAATGCTATACTAGATCCTGAGGATAAGAGAAGTCCTTGTACCATGGGTAAGAGATGCAAATTATTTGGTAATTTTGTTGACTCGTGTGGATTGCAGGATTTGGGTTTTAGCGGTCCTAAATTCACTTGGCAGAGAGGTGGTACATCTGTCAGACTTGATCGTACTTTAGCAAATGACACATGAATGGAATCTTTTCCTCAGTGCTTAATATCGAATTTTCTACGTATTAAGTCTGATCATCGACCTATCCTTTTGTCCACAAGAACAGATATGGAACTGGATACAGGAAGACCTTTTAGGTTTCTAGCTGGGTGGACCAAGCACAACAATTTCTCCACTTTTGTCAAAGAAAAGTGGAACTATGGGGGAAATATGGCTGAATCTTTGAATAGATTTACCTACCATGCCAAAGAATGGAACAAGAAAGTCTATGGGTTTTTAGGTTTCCATAACCATCAAATCATAAGATCGCTCAACAATATCCAAAAGGCTTTAGACCACACTGATTTTAGTCTCTTAGCTAGATAAGAAATGGAAATTCGGGATAAATTAGAGAATGTCCTTAATCATGAAAAGTTGATTTGGCGTCAAAAGGCAAGATGTAACTGGCTTCATCTGGGGGATAGGAACACTAAATTTTTCCAGAGTCGCACGATCAAGAGAAGGAAATTCAACCGTATTACTAATTTACATATTAGCAATGTAGAATGGTGCTCTAATCAGGATATTCTACGTTCTGAAGCGGTGAGGTTATTTGAGAGTCTTTATGGTGAAGAACCTCAGGTTAGGGAGATCTTTCCAATATTAGGTTTCCTAGATTGAAGGACTCTGAAATCACGTTTTTGAAGGGAGAAATTACTGTCGATGAGATTAAGAGGGCTTTGTTTGATATAGAACCACTGAAAGCGCCAGGAAGCGACAGGTTTCATGCTCACTTCTTTCAAAGTCAGTAGGATATTCTTGGGAAGGATATTTTCAACTGGGTGAAAGGAGTTTTTTATGGGCAGCTGATTGAGCAGGATTTGAACAACACCTTGATCGTTTTAATTCCTAAAAAGGAATGCCCGGAGGATTTTAGTCAGTTTCGTCCTATAAGTTTATGTTCTGTTATGTATAAATTAGTTATGAAAGTGATTGCTAACCGGTTTAAGTTGGTTTTTCCTAATATCATTTCACAGGAACAGGCTGGATTCATAGCTGGTCGAAACATATCTGATAATATTATTCTTGCACAAGAAGTCATCCATTCTATGTGCTGCAAAAGAAATGGGAAAAATTGGATGGCTATCAAGTTGGATTTGGAGAAAGCCTACGACAGAGTTAGCTGGGAGTTTATAAATGCTTCCTTGGTGGTTGCTGGGGTGCCTGAATTCTTGCAGAGAGTGATTATGTCGGCAATCTCCTCCTCTTCCATACAAATTCTTTGGAATGGAGTGCCGACCCACAAATTTAAGCCAGTCAGGGGGATTCGACAATGGTGTCCCCTTTCACCTTACTTATTTGTGCTGTGCATGGATTGGTTGGGACACCTCATAAGGTCTAATATTGATATTGGTAGGTGGGAACCTATTAAGTTGTCAAGATCGAGTCCTGCTATTTCCCAGCTTTTCTTTGCCGACGACTTGGTTATTTTTTGCAAAGCTCATATAGGTCAAGCCTGGTTGCTAAAGAGCATTCTAGATCAGTTTTGTGAAGTTTCAAGGCACAAAATTAGTACTAGGAAAACTAATATCTACTTTTCTAAAAGTATTGACAATAGTAAGTGTGAACAGGTTGTTAATTTGTTTGGATTTCAGGAAGTTCAAAACCTTGGATTTTATTTAGGTGTCCCTCTCCTACATTACAGGGTCACTAAAAGTGCTTTCAGCTTTGTGGTGGATAAGGTAAGGCGTAAGTTTAATAGTTGGGACGCGAGGAAGCTATCAATAGCGGGAAGAGTTACTTTGGCTCAATCCGTTCTCCTCTCCATTCCGAATTATTTTATGCAGTCAATATTGATACCGAAATGTCTTTAGTAGGGTGGGACTCTATTTGTCAGCCACGTTCTCGAGGAGGGCTTGGTCTTCGTCAATTGAATGATCAGAACATGTCTTTTCTTATAAAGATTGGATTCGACTTAGTCTCGAAAAGTAGTGCTTTATGGGTTCGTGTTCTCAGAGCCAAGTATGGTTGGAAAGAGCAGATCCCTGATTCTATCAATAAGAGTCAATGCTCGTACCTATGGGGGTCTCTTAGTAAGATATGGCCTACTCTTCGTTAACATTTGACATGGGCAATTGGTGATGGCACAAGAGTTCGATGTTGGAAGGATCCTTGGATTCCAGGTATAGGTCCTCTTATTTCGAAAATTCCATCTTTCTCTAACTTTGATTTGGATTGTATTGTCAGGAATTTGGTTAATTCTGATGGTTGCTGGAATTTGGAGTTACTTCGCGTCTGGTTGCCTGAATATGTGATTAAGAAGATCATCAGTATCCCTCCTCCTTATCTGGATGCAGAATCGGACAAGGTGATATGGGCTCAATCGACAACAGGAGCGTTTTCAATTCGTAGTGCGTACTAGACTTTGAAAGAAAACACTCGGAGTCCTAAGGAGGAAAATTGAAAGCATATTTGGGGACATCAGGGACCACAGAGAGTGAGGTTTTTCCTATGGCTTGCCTCCAAACAGAAACTTCTTACAAATACAGAGCGTATGAGGAGGGGTATTGGCCAAAGCAATGCATGTGCTTTATGTGGTCATGAGTTCGAAGATATGATTCATGTCCTTAGGGATTGCCCAGCAGCAAATGATGTGTTGATGCAAGTGATCCCAAATCAATTTATGCACATGTTTTTTTCTGACTCGTTCCAAATTTGGTTTTTAGCTAATCTTAGTTGTCATGAGAAACTGCAGGATAATGGAGTCATTTGGTCGAGCCTCTTTGGATTAATTACTTGGCGAATCTGAAAGAATAGAAACCTGTTTATTTTTCAGAATATCTCCTGGTCGACAACTAAAATGGTGAAAGTCTCAATCAGTTGGGCTCGCCAATTTGAATTAAACCTTAGTGGTTATAAGAGCCATGCTATCCACACATATCATGCTAATACTCCCGAGAACACATGGGTCATTTTGTCCACTAATGGTGCGGTGGCAAGAGACACCGGTCATGCAGCTGCAGGAGGCGTGGTACGAAACAAAGACGGAAATTAGATTATGGGATTTGGTCATTTTTTAAGTGTTTGCTCACCATTTGAGGCTGAAGTCTGGAGTATCCTAGATGGGATAATGTTGCTTCTTAATAAAGGATACAAGAAGACCATAATTCAGACTGATAATTTCGAAGTAGCCCAAGCTCTGGCTGCCATGAATATGGAGGAGCAAGGGATCACAGTGCTTAGTAGGACAAAGCGCATTATCAATTCGGAAGGCCAATGAAAAATCATTCATATACCGAAGGATTGAAATTCGGTGGCGGACCGGATGGCTAAACTTAGCTTGAACTGGAAATCATCCTTACAGGTCTTTGAGGACGCTCTTAAGGAAATTTTAGAGTTACTTCAGGAAAATAAAGCCAACAGCACTCTTATGTAATTGATGTTATTCATTTTCATTCACCAATATATATATATAAGTTATAAAAATTAAATTATAAGTATGAACACATGACTGATTGATTGGGATGATTATGAAAAAAAATTATATTATAAAAATAATTTGTCTATTGTATAAAGTTCTAACAAAAAATATATTATTTAAATCCTAAAACATTTTTAAAGTGATGATCAAAAAATTTATCATAAAAATATTTTACATGTTATAAAAAGTTTTATAATATATTTGTTGATGAAATTTATGGCCAGGAAGTATGAATATAATTTATTTATCTTTCAATGTTATATATTATAAAAATTTAATAATATGGTAAAAAAATTATATTATTTATAAGATGTGACATTTTTTTATAAAGGGTATATATTATAAATTTTATATTATTTTTTTCTTAATTTACTTATTATAAAAAAGAAACTTATCGTAAGTCTTTCTCCAAATTAAGTTTATATAGATTTCTATAATTAAAGCTACTAACTACTTAGGCTGTGATTGTGAACCTAAATATTACAAGGTCAATGCTAATTATACAAATAGAAAATGTTTTCTTGCATTATATTGTAAGATATGATACCATTTGAGAGAATGGTGTCAAACACGAATACCATAAACGACTCATGAACTCTATAATTTGAAACATCTAGGGCTTCGAAATGTGATCGAAAAGATATTTGGTGTTCTAAAAAATATTTTCTATCTTAACGTCACCTTAGTATCATAAAAAATAAAAATAAAAAAGTTGGGTTATACTAGCATGTTGCGTATTTCATAACCTCAATCATGTGTGGAATTGAGATAATCCATATTTCAAATAGTACATGAAAGAAGAAGATCTCGATAATCTTAACGATGCAAATTCAAATGATGATGAACTCGATCAAGAACCAACAAATGATGATAAAAGAAATATATTAAATATTAAAGAGAGAATAATACGATAAATATACATTAAAACAATTAAATAAAATTGCATATGATGTTTACTGTTTTTATTTATAATCATATATAATAAATATAATGATTTGATTTTAATTTTTTGTTATTTTTTAAAAAATTATTTTTATCATGCTAATATTTTTTATAATAATTAATATTTTTATAAATACAAATTATGTAATTGTGCAATTACAATTTATATTACCAAATATAAGGCGAAAAATTATTACATAATTATACTCTGTAAATCATATAGGAAATTATAATTCATTACAATTACAAAAGTGTGATTATTACTCTCGTATTACAATTTCATTCAATTACATTGCAGTACAAACATTTAACAAAATTTTTAAATTTCTTTCGAATTATAAGAGAAAATCTATAGGTACACTGTAAAATTGAAAAGGAAACACCAAATTTAACTTTTCAAATACTTACTGTTCTAATTCAGAATCTGGACGTCTAAATTAATTTTTTCCAAAATTAAAATAATCATATTAAGCATTATATTTTATTTACTTTTTTTTGGCCAAATATTTTATTTACATAATAATAAATGCTTTTCATGTTAAATACCTTAAGAAAGTAGTATTAAATGCATTACTTAAAATTTGAATATTTAACGCATTGAATCTAAAGGTGATGATTAATCAAGTCGGATCCAAATCAAGTTTAAGTAAAATATCTAAATTAATTTTTTAAGCTCATGAATTAAGTTCGCTTGAAAAATGAACTTACTTTTTTTTATCCACTCCGGACCTATTTTTAAAAAAGTAAACTCAGACCTATTTTTAAAAAAGTAAACTCAAATCTAATTAGGTTCACCCATATTTCATTTTTAGATTATTTTTTATTTAAAAATAAATTTTTAAACTATAATACACTAAATGTATCAGAAAAGATTAAAATAAAAACTTTCTAACATTAAAATACATTAAAATTTTTTTATAAAAAACACTATCATAAATATAATAAATAGTTATTATATTAAAAAACATATAAATATAATAAATATTTTATTCTACTAAATATAATTTTTAAAATTTATATTTTAGATTAAATTATTTAGATGAATAAGTTATTTTTAAATTTAGGGTAAAAAATTTAATTGTTATTAGATTACTGAATTAATATAAACATATATAATTGATATAATTACTTTTTTATAATATATATCCAGACCTGGATTCAAGCCAAAAAAATAAATTACATAAGACTGACCCATATTAAATTCTACCTAAGCACATTTTCTAAAACTCGTAATTTTGTCCATATCCTTTTTTTTTTTTTTTTTTTTTTTGACAATCCTTCCAACTTGAACAAGGGACCCAACGTAATTGAATCCCTCTTTAAAAATTAATTATATCCATACACGCATATAAATATACTTTTAAAAAGATAGTAGTAAATAAACCGCCACAAATGCCTTTAATTCTGTTCTTTGTTTGGATTCATCCCCCAAGTAGGGTAGCTTTTCAAGGGGAGTAGTCATTACAAAAACGAGAGAAGAAATGAAATTGCAACAAATTAAGCATAAAACATCAAAAGTATAGGCAACTATGAAAACAAATCCAGGGAAACAGCATTGACAATATCTAAATCCGATACAATTGAACCAGATAGAACCACATACATGTGTTTTACGAGTTGAGAGAGTGGCACCAAATTTTCGGTTAATTGTAAACCATGTATTTTGGGGTTGCACTAAACTTTTGATATCCCTTGATGACCTTGTTCACCGCATCTAGGAAATCTTTCTCTGTCACTGTTTTTCTTCGCGCCCGAATAGCATACATTCCAGCCTCTGTGCACACACTTCTTATGTCGGCCCCTGCAAATAAAAAAAATAACAAATATCAAGACAAGACAAAGTGGAGCATGCCTAAAACAATAAACAAGAAACTTGACAAGAAGACTTTTACCGGTAGAATTTGGGCAAAGTCGGGCTAAAAGTTCAAATCTAATATCACGTTCACAGTTCATCGTTCTTGTATGAATTTTAAATATCTGTGTTCGACTCTCCAAATCAGGGAGACCAAACTCCACCTTACGATCTAATCGTCCAGGACGTAATAATGCAGGATCAAGAGTGTCCGGCCTGGAAAATGCACAAAAATTAAGGACCACAAATGCATAAGCATCGCCCGTGCATGATTCAAATATATTGTATCAACAAAAAAAATATTTCATAGAATAAATCAAAATAAAACCTTCCATGAACATTATCTTCAGGTTGGGATGGCTTAAAGGGAAAAAAGGTGATACGTTGCTTCACAAAACAGAACTAGATATAAAGAGTTGAAATTATTGGTAGTAAGTTTAACCTGTTTGTTGCCATCAGGACTTTGATGTTTCCACGAGCATCAAAGCCATCAAGCTGGTTGACAATTTCAAGCATGGTACGCTGAACCTCATTGTCTCCACCCACACCATCATCAAAACGTGCACCCCCAATGGCATCAACTTCATCAAAGAACACAATGCATGCTTTCTTTGAACGTGCCATCTGCAGTATTCAACAATGTCAAAATGAACAAAAGTATTATAGAACAACTCCAAATGAAAAACAACAAATTTTTAGCAGCTTATAACCTGAAACAGTTCTCGAACCATTCTAGCTCCTTCGCCCACGTATTTTTGAACAAGCTCACTTCCAATAACACGAATGAAGCAAGCATCAGTTCTGTTTGCAACAGCCCTCGCAAGAAGTGTCTTACCAGTTCCAGGAGGACCATAGCAAAGAACACCCTTAGGAGGATCAATCCCGAGCTTGACAAATTTCTCAGGATGAAGCATCGGTAGCTCAACAACCTAAAAGAACAAAATTCATAAACATATGCGCGTTAGCCTCAAACCTTAACTTACTATAACAATACAAGGAATAGTAGAAAGGCTTCAGTTTTTCGGTGTGTGCATGTACAAATTAAAAGGTGTCATACATACTTCACGCATCTTTTCAATCTGCTCCTTGCATCCACCAACATCATTATATGTCACGTCTGGTTTCTCCTCCACGGTCATCATGGTGACACTTGGGTCAATTTTTGGAGGCAGAGGAATCTGTATCTGATATTTGTTGCGATCAACCCTGCAAATGCAGAACAATGATGAAGAGATAAGAAGCTAATTCACAATAAAAGAAAAGAACATACAAGGATGTAAAAATATGACTGGCTTCCATGAAAAAATAAATAAAGGAAAGAATGAAACTATCATAACACATTCAAATGCCACTACTATTTCTAGTAAAACCTATACTCATCCATTCTACAAAATGAGGTGGATGTATCACAAAGTCTACCAAACAACCAAACAGTTATACTAGGTGACAATGAACTGAATGATCATTGCCCTGGTCACAGTTTTTGGTTTGGCAAGTTCTTAGGGTTTTCCATACTCCCCCTAATAGTGGCAACAACAAATAATTTATATATTCTAACTGAATTGCAAGCAAACACCTATAAAAAAATATTCTGAAGACAACAAATGAAGGCAGCAATCTTTTAAGAAACTTAAAACTTACCCCACCCGCATGCCTTCTTCTATATCAGTTGGTGAAACTTTGTCACCAAGGCCAACAACAAACTGCAGTTAGAACCCATATGCATATCAGACCAAAATATTTTAATGCCTATTATTCTGAAAAAGAAACTATTTTCACAATAGAAACAATATGTTTAATCATCAGATTGGCTTCTTTTAAAAGAATATAAAAAAAAAAATCATCAGACTGGCAAACGTTAAACTCAGGGACTTAATGGAACATACCTTGGCAATTTGCTTAACATTGATAACGTATTTGGCATCTTCTGTATTTGGATTAATTATCTTTGTGCATCTTGCCACCTGGATGTAACTATAGTCAATAACACAATAAAAAGAACAGAAATACACTGTTTTATAGAAGCCCATTTTAGTAAAAAACAATACCTGAAGCGGTTGCTCCTCCTGCATCATTTGCTTATCTGAGACAAGATCCCATTGGCTGGGTGCAGCTAATCCCGTGTCTGACTCCTTGATGCCTATTTTGCAAGTATACCAGCATAAAGACATGAATACATTAAGAATAGACCTATTCCGCAAACAATTAGTGAATAGTGGCAAACAAATAATAACTTGAGGAACCATAATCATTGGATATAATTCAATTTTTCAATATGACAGCCACAGCTGCTAAACACACTGATGTAATAATATGTTAGCAGATGAAAATCAAGAAAACACTACAATATTAGAGAGAGTGCATGAAGGTGATGATGCTGAATTTGCATGCTATAGGGATAGCTTCTCCATAGACCACAATCCTTTATGCAGAATTTTTATGTGACAATATAAACTATATGCCACATTAATAGATTTGCTTTTCCCCCTTTACTTTTTTTTTTTTAATAAAGATACATATATAATGCACACATGTAATGTCTTATTGCATCCTATGCTGTAAAAATTATCAAAAACAAAGTTAATACTTACTCTTTATTTAGCACCCTACAACAAAAGTAGCCAAATAGAACCCTTAATATTATGTTTAAACCTAAATAATACAAATGCAGCCAACAAACAGCGTCCTAACACAACAACACAAGCACTGGAAAAAAGGGTAAAACACATACCGCATAAGTCATTTACTTTCTTTGCCATTTCCTTAATCTCCTTCTCAACTTTCTTTATGCTCGTTGAATAAGGCCCTAACCCCTGCAAAAAAACGAAAGCAAATTTGCTTTTTAGTGGCCCAAGAATATCAGCGCAGCCTAAAAAAATGGAGTATAAATATTATCAGGTCGTAAACTAAATAAAAAAAATTCATAAACCCTAGAAATTGGAGGTTGATGCTATCAGCACATCTCAACCAACAGATACTATAAAAATAAATAAAGAACCAGAACCAAACTCCTATAGACAACATGTTGAGAGAAAAAAGAAAAACAAATCAAAGATTCAAAATCGGAAAGTAAAAAAAAATAGAAGTAAAAGGAGAGAAATAAGTTAAAATTACATAGGTTTTGAGAAGCGCGATATCGTCTTCATCAAGAGGTCGGGGATTTTTCTCGTCCTTGATCTCGTCTTCTGGTTCTGGTGCCATTGTTTGGGATCTCTAGCTTGCTTCTCTGAGCGGAGATATCAGGAACTGCGAAAGTTTAAAAAAAGAGGAAAGAAAAACAAAGAAGAGTTTTCTTTTCCCCTTAAAGATGGGCCTCCTACTCACCAGCTCTGAATCTTGGCCTGCTATGATTTGGATTATAAAATTGGACCGGCCATTATTGGTTTTAAGTGGAGTTAATTTGGATTATAATATTTTGGGTAAACTCCACCTAAAGTTATTAAACTATTTGTAAGTTTACGTTTTGGTCATTCAACTTCAAAGAGTTGTAAAATGGTCATTGAATTATTCGAAAGTTTTCATTTAAGTCACTAGACTGTTAAAATCGTTGTTGTATGGTCTTCTCTATTTGCAATATAAAAGAGTACAAGATAAGAGAGAATCAAAAGAAAAACCCAAAACCCCGAAAGAAAAACCCTCCAAAACAAATAACAGAATTCTCTCAATCAAAATATTTTTGTTATGTAAATCTAGAGTAACTAAGGCCTATTTATAGGCTGAAATTCTTAGCATATATGAGTAGAATATCCCTAAGTTAATCAGAGTTTAAGCGGGAAACTAAAATAGAGTTTAACTGAGAGAATAAAATCGAGAAACTTAAGGGGCACGTCGTCACATCGTTGAGACAATAATCTTATTCTCGCTGTAACATCGAATGCTCATCGGGATGAGGAGTACTCCCTCATTGTGACACCACTTGCTGTTTCGGTCGAAATGCGAGGCATATTTCTACAAATCTCCACCTTAATTCATATTTCACTAACTCCCTTGCCAAGTGACCGCCTCTAGACATACCAATATCCAGAGTAAGAATTCTGCACAAAAGATATGAAATAAGCGATGTCTCTAAGTATATAGATTAAGTTGTAATATAATTACAATGAAGTAGGTAAGTACTCTAAGGATCGTACTCAATGGAGGCTAGCACTAAATTAACTCTAACCTAAGCACAAATAGATCTAATTAGTAATTTAAATAAATTATAATACGATACACATAAAAGAAAATATTTTTAGATTTTTATAAATAATAAAACAGAAATAAAAATAACCTAAATATAAAGAAATTCTAAAAACTCTAACCTAAGCACAAATAGCTCATTGCGACGTGGTGATGATTTCGGCTTTTTTTCGATAATTGTAGTCGCACTAGTAAGTTGAACCTTACAGAACATATAGGTTGCCCTTTTTCTGTCCTCTCATTACAACAAAAGCTTCACGAGAAACTTTTAAGCCATTTGACTCAATGACTATCTTGTAACCATTAGAATCCAAAAGTCCCAATGAGATGAGATTTTTCTTTAAGTCTGGTACATACCTAACATCTAACAGTGTCTGAATTTTTTCATCGTGTATCCTAATTTGTACTGTTCCTATATCGATTATCTTACATAGAGAATTATTTCCCATCAGCACTACTCCACATTCAACTGAACTATTTATGGACTATCAGTCCCTATTGGGACACATGTGATAGAAGCACCATAAATCTAGAATCCATTCGAAATTAAGCTTGAAGCTTTCGCTCGTCGACATTAACAAGAAATCAAAACCTCTATCTTTGACTGTACTAGCATCAACAACTTCAAATTTCTTCTTATTTTTTTGTTGTTTCCAGCATCCCTTTTAACATTATTTTTAAGTTTGTAGCATTCCGACTTGATGTGACCCTTCTTTTTGCAGTAGTCACATTCTTTGTCTCTATTTTTGATTTTAGATCTCATCCTAGACCTACTTTGATCTAACTTTCTAGATTGTTGTTTGCCCTTTGCAGCTAGAACAGGCTTGCCCGTCTAACGTTTTGTTTGGGCCTAACTCATTGTCATGTTTATCCTTACTTAGTAGATTCCTCTTCGCGTCCTCAAATGAGAGAGAACCTCTCCCATAAATTAGAAGGGTAACAAACTCACTAATATGAACTCTAATAGACTCACCTTCGGCCATTCTAAACATGTAGAGACAATGTTTTAACATTAACTTGTTGGCCAAGGATTTCGTCATATACAAGGCTTCCAATTTCTTCCATAACGTATAGGTTGTTTTCTCCTTCAAAATTCCTATAACACATTATTTGTTAGATATAATTGATTTGTGGATAAAGCTTTTTTATCTAACCTGTTTATAGGCCAAAATTTTGTAGCATATATGATTAGAATATCCCTAGGTTAATTAGAATTTAAGTGGGAAACTAAAACAAAGTTTAATTGAGAGAAGAAAACCGAGAAACTTGAGGGATACATCGCCACAACATGACGTGGTGTTCTTGTCATCAGGACGAAAGTCTTCTTCTCGTTGTGACATTGGTTGCTCGTCAGGAAGAGGAGTCTTCCCTCGTTGCAACGTCACGCACTGTTTTGGTCGAAATGCGAGACATATTTCCATAGGTCATTGTCGCTTGAAGCTCACTAGCTAAACATTTTTTTTTAAAAAATTTAAAAAAATAATTTCCCTATGACTTAAATAAAAATATTCAAATAGTTTAGTGACTTAGATGAAAACTTTTAAAAAGTTCAATAACCATTTTGTAACTTTCTAAAGTTGAGCGACCAAAACATAAACTTACTAATAGTTTAATGACTTCGGGTATAGTTTACCCTAAATTTTTTTAACTTAATTTGTTTTTAGACCATTCAGCTTAGAGTCAATTTTAAATGTGTATTAATTTAGATTTATCAATGGAGTTTTTCAACCAAATCATTTAGCATTTTGAACTTAAGATGAGTTATTTCAAGTTCAAAACATTCCTACAATTCCTTATTTAAAGTTTAAATTATTGATGTTTTATAATTAATTTGATTTAAGTTCAAAATATTAATTTTTTATAATCATATATATATAAGTCAAATTTAAGGTAATGGGGTTGGATTTTCGAGAGCTATCTAAGGACTCAATATTCGTTCAATCTAATTGAATACCAAAAAGCTATACCCAATTAACGTAGCTTGGAATGAGCATGTAATGCTGTGTAATGTGTGTACACAATAATTATTAAAAAATAAAATTGAGAATTAAGAGACATACTGGGCCTTATTATTGTATTGAGAAAAAAAGAAACACTAGAAGTTCAACATGTACAGAAGGGTGAAAGAATTTCAATGGATGGGTGTCACCAAATGGACTATATAGCAACATATTACAAACTGAAGGGCTGAATTGAAACTGAAACTAAAGGGATGTATAATTATTTTACAACAATAAAAAAAAAAAAAAAAACACCATTCAAACATGATTACAATCTCAGAGTCCTCGTCACCAAAACAATCAAGCAAGAATTGTGCAACCATTTAAGACATGTAGTCGTGTGTATCATCGGGGTTTCCGGTTCGTGGAGATGCACCTTGGTCTGTCCCTGTTGTTCTCTTACTCATGTTAGCTCGCTGCACTAGTCGAACCAATGCTTCAACCACTTCTGACATAGGTGGCCGAAACTCAGGCTCCGGCTGCACCAAATAACCAAGTAAAAAGGATCAGTTTAGCGTATATGAGAACAAAGAACACAAGTGATCTTTCATTTTTCAGCCAAGACATTACCTGGACACAGAGAGCGATCACATCAGCAAAACGTGAGAGAGATTTAACGGGGTATAGCCCTTTAAGTGCCGGGTCAACCATCTTGGATAGAGCATCGATATCGTGGAGTTGAGGTGTTGCCCATCGAACCAAAGATTGCTCCAGTCTAGGCCTTGTGCTGTAAAAAACACTCAACATAGTAGTTAGAATTATGATCAACTAAGATGAAGGTAACACCCTGAATGATGCAATACCCTATTCTTCATAGATCATTCCTCACCTGTCAAATGGCTTACGTCCAGTGAGAAGTTCCAACATAACCACTCCAAAACCGTAAACATCACTCTTAAGAGAGTACTGTCCGGACATAGTAACCTCCGGTGCACTGTATCCAGACCCCACATCGTCACGATTTAGTACCTGCATACCAGAATGAGATGGGTTCAGTTTATGCGCAAGCAACCATTGAAACCCTTACGCACTTGAGCAAACATCATGTGTCATACAAAGAACCATATTATTCATAGACCATGAAACACCCTAAGATTAGTTCATGTTACCGAATACAATGAACTCTTTTGCGAGGAAGAATACAAAGCCATTTTACGATTTTTCTAACCGTTGCTTCATTTGCGGTAAAAAAATGTTAAGAAATGTTAAGAATAGGATATAAACATACAAAGTCCAAGATGGTAATAGCCAGCACATCCTTTGACAAATGCTAGTCAACATGCATGGAATGAAGGACTTTTATCAAACAAAAGAGGCAAGATAAGTCAAAAACAAAATTATGGACAACATAGTTTTGTAAAGCTAGTGGGAAACTCAATAACTAACATAAAATGGAATCATATTAATTCTTGCAGGAACAGTGACTTCTAGAATGTACAAAACTTACCTCATCAGCATTTGGAATAAAAGTCGCCAAGCCCGAGTCTGAAAGGTGAGGGTTGAGTTCAGCATCAAGTAAGATGTTAGCTGACTTGATATTTTTATGAACAAAAGATGGCGAGCAAACTTCATGGAGGTACCTGGGGGAAAAATCATCCTTCCATGAATTCGCAAGGGATAATAATCACTGTGGGAACAAAAGTCTAACTTCCTACATGAATTTTACTCAGGACATGGTACATATCAGATTTTAACCGGCAATTCCTCAAGTTAATTTGGAGTTTTAACCAATTTGACATCACCAGGTACGCCAACATTTTTAACCTCATCAGCGATGATTTAAAATGAGACAATAAAAAATAGATCGTTACCCATCATTGAAGTTTCAACTTACTCTAATGCACGTGCAGTCCCGAGAGCAATTTTGACTCGGGTGTTCCAAATCAATGGCTTGCTGTACTCATCTGATATATGTAGGAAATCGTAAAGTGAGCCATTTTTGTGGAACTCATAGACAAGCAGGTGTTGTCCATGCTCTGAACAATAGCCAACCAACTCGGTTACATTTGTGTGATGCAACTGGGATATATTTGAAACCATCTCCATGAAATTGTCAGACATGTTACTGGGAAGAGCCGATGAGTCTATTTTCTTCACCGCAAGAACCTATGGCAGTACAAACACAAGATACCTGCTAGGTAAGCACTGAATATAACATTTCTAATAAAAATTAAGCCAAGCAGAAGACAAACTACGGGCAAAAAATTTAATTGCGATAAAGGCAGATATCTCATGTGCTTCACATAAAGGTCACAGCTAAAAAAAGTCTCACGTTCAAGATTAAACATGTGGATCGCAGATGAAAGAAGTATTTCTCAAGTTAGAGCATGTTAAAAACTATAGATTACGTTCTCTTTGTTTTGACATGGCTCTGGATTTTATAGGCTGGAATATTCTACCTTGCCATCAGCAAATTGAGCTCGATAAACACGTCCAAATGACCCTTCACCAAGAAGATTTTCAACACTGAAACTGCCAGTAGCTATCTGGAGGTCTGCTATCGAATATGATGTAACATTTGTAGGAGCCGGTACAGCTTTCTTAACAACAGGAGGCTTTTTTGAAAACTCTTCATCATCGAATGATTTGTGACGGTCAATAGGAGGGGGTCGAAGGCTTATTGAAATGGGTGTATCAAGTGCCTGGCTATCAAGTGAAGAGGAGGACTTGACTGATTTTATTTCTGCAATACAATTTTAAGCATAAGAAGAGAAACAAATAATGAGATCAAAAGGATTAAACATGTGTTCAAAGCCGAAAGATTTAAAGAAAAAAGTTAACATAAACTATGATGGAAAGCAAACTAAATTTGTACAATTTATGCACAGTCAAAAGCGGCCTAGAATTTGTAAAAGTCACATGGTTCAATAGGCATCAAGCAGCATTTGGTAGCATTTTGACATGATGAAATCAGACATTTTGTGAACATAATATAGTCCTAGTCTTAGTCTACCCTCCCCCTCCCCACACGCCAAAAAAACAAGACATGAAAAGGCATTAATGTCTCCTATTGGCTAAGATTTGATTTCATTTATAACAAGCCTTTATCAAAGCAAAAAGCTTGAATCTACAAGAGAATTCACAAAAATGAGAAATGAAGAAATGCCCACCAAATTCTGCGGCCAAGAGAATTTTTTACATTATCAGCATTTCAACTATCTCGAGCATACACTCAGCATATCTCATGCTTCAGATGGAGTCTAAAGTAATAAATTCTAAAATGAAATTCCTATATATTCTTAAGAGATTTAATAACTACAAGAACAAGGTTATATCTGTTTGTAGCTAAAAGTTAAAGGACACACAATCTCTTCATTAAGAAATACAGCAAAGATAGATTTATGGTGACATGCAACTAGGCCACCATGCAGAATTGCAGATAGACTGCAAGTGGTACCTTGCACTTCATTAGAAGCAAGAGGAGCAAGGGGTTGATTGTCGAGCTTTTCGATATCCGAGGATGACCTCCTGGATCTTCTCTTCACCAAAAAGAACGCTACTATAGCCCCGATAATAAGTATTGATATCACTATTCCAGCTATGGCTCCACCTCCAATTCCTGAGCTGCTACTCCCACCACCAGAACCACTATCTGATGCAGAACCATCGCTGCCAGATTTGTGCTTTCTGTTTCTAGTGGCAGGAGGAGTACCAGGTGGAGGTGGAGGTGCAGGCCCTGAGCTCCATGAATTACCACCCTTCCTGTCATAAAAGATTATTCAGATTGAAATCACAACGAATTTTCTTACCATATAGAAACCTCAACACTTGATAAGGCAGTCATATGCTTACTTCAAATTGATACTTTTCAGTTGATCAGGTACCCAGCCAGTAAATTGGTTGTTCGAAACATCTCTGCGAGACATAAATACAACTATCAAAAAGTGAAGTATTATAGGGTCCATTGCATTATAAGAAAAAATATATATAACGTCTAGCATTTTTGAAATGATATACTGGTTACGCACAGAGTATCGAGGGGAAGATTTGCGAGGACATCAATAGTGCCTGAAAACTGGTTGTTTTGCAAGTACCTATAAGAAGGGTAAATAATACATATGAGGAAAATTCATCATATAAAAGTGTTCTATAAAAGATGTCTCCTCTAATACTTACATAGAGCTTATACTGGTAAGATTCTTAAAACTCTCGGGGAGACCGCCATTCAGAGAATTGAAAGAGAGATCCCTGAAGCAAGGAATAAAGATAAAATTCAACTAGCTCTTTCAGTTAAATTAGCTTAAACACAGGCAAAATATATATTATCTGCTTCGTGGTTGGTAGGAAGAACATCTTACAGTGTGGAGAGGGAAGAAAGTGGTCCAAACATGTCGGTCAGCGCATTCTGCAACTGATTATGAGCAAGATTTCTGAATTTCCAGAAATGGAAAAGAAGAAAGACACCGTGTTAGAGTTTAAATGTCTACGGACCTCGTCACAATAAACAAATAATTGGAATATTACTTACAGGTACTGAAGAGAAGGCATCTGACTGATGGCAAAAGGGATGCTGCCAGTAAATTGATTATACTCGAGATTTCTGCATGTAAATGAACATTATATTAAATCTAAATCAACTTTAAAAAAAAAAAAGGAGGTAGTAATAGGAAAGGCAACAAATGCGCAAATGAAATATACAATCGTTGCAAGTTCGGAAGAATAAAATATGGTATATCTCCTGCAAAATTGTTGTGGCTCAAGTCCCTGCATGTTTTGTCAAATATCAGTATGAATCAAACAAACCTAGAACAAATGAACACATAATTAAAGATTACAGGTTTCTTACAATTCTTTCAATGATGTCAAACTTTGAAAGTTGTAACCCACCGACCCAGAAAGTCCAAGATTTGACAGTTTACTGATAAAAAGGACAATATAAGAACCTACTATAGTTGATATCAGCAAGATATAGGCTAAGATGTCTCGAAGGAAAAGCAGGGAAAACAGAATATCACATTTCAGTGACGCGTTTGTTCGAGCAAGTAACACCTTTCCAGGACTGCCCACATGGATCACCATTGCTAGCAGTCCAACCTGTTAGCTGCTGTGGTGAATTTAAGCTGGTATACATAACCCCTAGAGCAGAAACTGCACATCAAACATCCCACATGCAGAAAATAAGTGAGAAAACAACATTTATCCAGAGAGTAAAGACCTTTCCGAAACTAAAATATGTTACTGTCCTAAGAAGATAATTAATGAAGGGAAAAAATGAAAAGGAGGTAAATATGTGAATCAAACCCAATCCTCTATGTTGCCCTTCCAACATTTTGAAACATTGGTTTTGGAAGTAGCAGGATAAAATATCATTACCAATTGGAGTAGACCATTAAAAGAAACAGATTTTATTGACATCTATCAGCAAAAGCCTTGCCCTCAACAGATTGCATTGGATCCAGTCAGCAGCAATTAAGAGAAGAGCTAAAAAGATTGTAAATTTGTCCAGAAACTCGTGCACTAGCAAGTTATGAATTAAACTAACAACTAGCAATAAACCCAAACTTTCCTCATCCTTAGTTAATCTCCATAATCTAAAAGAACTCACCTTTGAGAAGCAAGGTCAAAACTTTATAAACAACACCAACAAAGTTAAAATGGCATTGTAATTAAACAAGTCCATTTGAAGCCACAAGCAGCTCAAAACAGATAAAACATATCAGAAAAGCAAAGGTAACCAAATAACGTAAAACCAAAGATCACAGATTTGGCAAACGATAAAAAAAGAAGAAGCAAGCAACTGCAAAATCTATGAATCTAAAACATAATAAAGCAGAAAAGTAAAAGAAAGTAACACTAACCATCTGCTTGATCTGTTTCGCCATTGACACATCTTGGCTTAAACCCCAGAATGCAGACTGTAAACAGCACCAAAATCAAAGCCTTTTTCCAAGTCTTCACCATCTTTGCCCAAACTGGTCTCTTCCCAGAAACCAAAAGAAAAAAAAAATGGCTTTGGCCTTTGGTCTTTAACACCCTTTTTTTCCTTATTCGTCTTTCTTTATAATTTTTTTTTAATTTTCTGTGAGATTTTATACTTATTTAGCCATAAGTCCATACCATAACCAAGCAAAAGCTGGCAGGCACGATTTGCCAGAAGAATCCAAAGCCACACATATGCTTTATATTTACCATTGCCTATGTCTACATCATTATCATTAACATCAATATTAATATATATATATACACACAGTGACTACAACGCATCACAAATTCCATATTTTGTAATTTGGGTTTTTGTTTTTATTCTTTTTTACGTTACTGAAACTGTTAAAAAATTGAAAAAAAGTTAAACAGGTGTTTATGCCCTTGGTAGGTGGTCCTTTTCCTTGAAACCCTGTTTTTGCAACCAAAAAAAATTTGTTTGATTACATTCTTCAGACTTATTACATCTAATAATTCTAAAATATTGACATAATATTATTTTCACCCAATGATAAAATACCAGTTGTACTGATGTAACTTTTCACACGGCATTTGGGTTAGGGTCTTATTTTTATTTTTGTGATGATAATTATACAGCTTTTAAGCGTAGTAGTTGGCATCAAATATATGGCCCATGGTATATTTTATATGGACAAAAAAATAGAATAAAGACATGATATATTGCATTGCTTTAAAGATTGAATGACTCATAAAATAATAATTGGAATATTTCATTTTATACCCTCCCATTTTCAAGTTCCACAAATTATTTATCTCTAGAAAATTTTATGGTTGTTTTCCCACCTCCGTTCATGTTGTAATTATTTTTTTTATATGTTGGTATAATTGAATTGATATCATGTTATTAAATTAATTCCAATTTTATTAAAATTTTAATCATACAAAATATTATGCAATTCAAAATTACAATAATTCATTGTGTAATTAAACAATTATACAAAACATTAATTAATTGTACAAATTATTACGATTTTCATAATTATAAATCTCATAATTATATAGCATTAAAGTTTACCAAAAATTCATCCTAAACAACTTTCTTGGAACTTTTTAAAGTTATTATAAGATTTATTAAGAAAATTTTTTAAAAAAAATTTATTGTCAAAGAAAGCCTAAATTTAGTGTTAGCTCAAATTTGTGATGAGTCCCAACCATTTTCAGTTGCCTAATTTACGTAAATGCTTGAAGAAACCCTCTAATTTGGTGTGTGTGACATAAAAGCTTGCATTAATGTCGTAATTATGTCACATGGGTTTTAATTGGGTATTTAATTGTGGGGACTCTGAAGGTTCTCAATTCTCGTAGATCTTTAAAAAGTCGATCGTAGGCCTCTTCTTCTTCTTCTTGCTTTTTTTTTTTTTTTTTTTTTTTTTTTCTCTTTATGCCCAAAAAACCAAGTCATTTCCTCAAAGCTATAAACTACCCCCATTTCTAATTTTGTCATTTTAAAGTAATTATATTTTTTAAAAGTTAAAATTTTAAATTATGAAATGTATCATTTTAGCTGAGTAAATTAATTTTCCGGTGGCTAATTATTTATTTAGAATTCAGAGACTCAATTTCCTTTTATTTTATTTTATGTTATGTAATTTTTTATTTGAATTAATGTTAGTTCATCGTTGAGATAAATTTTATAATAGAATTTATATTATTATTGGAGAATTTGATTGAGTTGAGGTTGTTCAAGTCAGTAAAATATTTTGTTTTACAAAATAATACTTAATTTATATAAATACATACGTATGATAAGACGTGAACTTGAAACATCGTGTTTTTAATTTGTTAAATTTGTCATTTTAACTAAAGCCAGGTGCGGAGCTAGAAACTTTGGATCGTGAGGTGAATTTTTTTTAACTAAAACATTTATAAAAATTATATAAACTAATGCTTTTTTTTTCTTCCTGATATCCCTCTACTTCACTAGTAATTTTCTTTTAAAGTTAAATATAACTTAAGTGTTTTTTCGTGTCTCGAGAATGTAATATATCAATTTTTCAAATGCAATGTTCACAATAATCACACTAACAGCAATAATTTCTAAATGGAAATGTTAAATTTCTAATCAAAATCCTAATTTCTTCAAGGGTTTGTATTAATCAATCCTATTTTTTTCAAGGATTTATATTAATCAATGTCTAAATTTTATTACCCAAACATTACGTTAAGAATTCATACAAGATCAATAATCCCAACATCATTTAATAAAAAAAAAATATTACATAAAATCTCAATCTATGGTAAAAAAAAAAAGCTATGATCTTAATTTTTTAGATATTAATCAATAAAGTATGAAAGATTGAACACTTATATCGTAAAACCTTTAGAGAGTAAGAGAAAGAAATAAATTTGAGAAAAATGAGTGTTGCAAGTAAATAAAATAGTTAGGGAATTTTAAATTTCAGTGATTGAAGAGAGATTCATTTATTTTTATATAAAATAAAATTTTTAAATTTTCGTAGGATCAATTTTTTTATGAATTAATACATCAATTATATAAAAAATAAAATTTATAAGCAATATATTTGGTGGTTAATTGACCCTCATAATCTGTCTCTGCCATTAACTAAAGCATTATTCAAGTTTTTGTTATACCTACAAATTACAAACTCATGCATTATTTAAGACAACACTTTGTGAGCCTACATTATAGGCATTACGTCTTCATTATATATAGAAAACTTGTTTACTTGTCTATTACATTTATCTGTTGCCTTAACATAAGAAAATTTATATTAATAAGCTGGCTAAATTCTAGTGAATATGAGACCATTCCAAAAGGCAACATTTGGCAGTCTCGAAAAGAATTGGCAATGCCCCTTTTTAAAACCATTAGGAATGATTTTTCTCCCCCGACTTACACTCCCCAAAAAATTTACCATTCCCTTCTAATTTAGATTACTCGCAATCAACTACAATTCCCTCGTCTTTTAAATGAACCATGACAATCCTATCGTTCTATTAATAATTTTATATTACTCTTTTATAAATATAATCGTTACATAAAGTTTCTCTCCTATGCTATAATCTAATAAGTATTTAAACATTTAAAATTTAAAACCAAAAGATATATAGATGATTATTATATATTTTAAAAGTAAAAACAAAAAATAATTAATTTTTATTTAATATGTTAAATTTTATTATATATGTTATTTAAGAGACTAAATATTTTGCATTATTTCTTCCTTGAAATTTTGTTTTTACCAAGAACACGTTTATCATTAAAAGAATCTCAGAAACACGTTAAAATGTTGACTTAATGAAAAAAAGTCATTTTCAAAGGTTGTTGAAAAAAAAAAATGAAATGATTTGCTTAAGCTTTCAAAATAACAAAATTAAATAAACTAGTTTCGGTGTTAAAATCAACAAACCTATAAACCAAATTCTTGTAATAAAAGCAAAATTGTGAGTTAATAAACAAATTCAAAAACATTAAATAAAAATATGAAATATCACCATAATAATAATATTTAATTTTGAACATGTTTATTAATTTATAATTATATAAAAATTAAGCATATCTAGGTGATTTTGGTTTTCAATGACAATGACAACTTTAAACCTTGTGTTGAGTACGAAAATAAGGAAAGGTATTTGTTATGTTATGAATGGATAATTAAATAAATAGTATAGAATTAAAATAAATAAAAAAGAGTAGGAAAAACGGGGTTGTCAGAAAAGGGACAGGCAAAGATGATGTTGCCTTCCACTTCTACGCCATGTGGCATGTTATATTACTATTATAAAACCTTGTCTTTGAGTTTGAGATACCACTTGCTACCTCATTTCTGTATGTGTCGGTGATACTTTGATTTCTATTTAATTTATTCTTCAATTAATGCTCTTGCCTTTTGATTATATATATTTTTTAAATATTTCTAAATAAATAATTCAAAGTATAATAAATATTTTTTTATGGTACTGAATTAAGCTTAAATTATTATTTTTGTCATGAAATATTATTTCAATTATTTCAGTTTATATTTTATTAGATTGTACATGTAAAAATAACAGTGAAGTCTTATATTTAGAAGTGGAAAGTGTTTTGGTCTCTTTATTGAAAAATAGGTAAATTAGCTCTTATATAATTTGAAATATACATTAGCTATTTCGTTAAAATTTTCTGTTAAATAATGACATGGTGTATGACTATATTTTTCGTTCTATTTTGGTCATCTAACTATTAAAATTTTTATTCAGTTACTAAATTTTTCAAAATTAAATATTTTACTCATGGTTTTTTATCGGTCTAGTAATAAAATTAGCCCTCTAATGTTTACACATTCTATCAATTTGATTCTAAATATATAAAAAATTCAACAAGTTTAGCCTTCAATGTTCACAAAATTTTTCATTTTAGTTCTAATTCTAAAAAATTTAATAAATTTATCCCTCAATGTTTACAAAATTTGTCAATTTACTCCTAACTCTAAAAAATTTTAAAATAATCATTTTTGGCCCTTTATAGCCCATCAAAACAATTATTTTTAAAAAATTAATAGATTTTTTTGTCAATGTTGAGAGCCATTTTCTTTTAGAAATAGAAGAAAAATGATAAATTTTGTAAACATTGAGAGCTAGATTTGTTAAATTTTTTATATTTAGGATCAAATTAATACAATATGTAAATATATTAAAGGGATAATTTTATTAATAGACCAATAAAAAAGGCCAGTGATTGAAATAATTAATTTCGAAAAATTTAGAGATTAAATTAAAAAAAAAAGCTACAAAAATAAACAAAAAACATAGTTGTGTGACCATTTTTATGTTTTACATATAAAAAATAATTTTCAGTAATTTCCCGTCATTAATTAATAGAAAATTTTAACGGAATGATTAATTTATACGTTTTAAAATATATAAAAACTAATTTGTTATTTTTTTAGTAGAAATATCAAAATGTAATCTAATCCTAATTATAAAGATTTCATGTTACATGAAATATAAATCTGACACTAGAAATTTAATAGGGATACTAAAACTCTTAATTTAATTGAAATTTGTTTTGAGATTATAGATTAAAGTATTTACTTTTAATAATTTCTTTCCAAATCAGTAATTCGTGAAATTAATTTAATTTTTTTTTAAAAATTATATTTTTTAAAACTAAAACTTTTATTTGTATTATATATATATATGATGTTAAAAAAAAAAGAAAGGAACAGAAAAGAAAAGAAGCTGTTGAACAAAAAAAAAAATTGTTTAATGATAAATTTGGCCACTAATATTTATATTTTTTGTTAAAATAGTTCTAATTATACTTTTGAACCTTTTTTAGTCATTAACCTTTATTCTTTTTCCAAATTGTTAACGAGATGATTTAGAATTCATACGTGGAATATTTTTAATGAGATATAATTTATTACATAGATAATCCAATAAAATATTTATATGCAGTATTCTCAGGTTGATTTATTAATTATATTTTTGAAACCTCTCAGCAAACAAACTTATGCATTCATTTTAAAATCTTTTTTTAGATAATTACGTTTACTTTCTTTAAATTAAGAGTTATTTTTTTAACTTAATGTATGAAGTATTTATTTTATTAATTTTTACATGTAATTATCTTATTAGGTTACATAAATAATAAATTACATCTCATTAAAAATATTTCACATCATCCACTTAATTTTTTTAACGATGTTTTTATTAAATTTGTTAAAAAAATTAGTTTGAAAAAAGAACAAAGATTAATGGCAAAAAATTACTCAAAAATATAATTAAAATTATTTTGACAAAATATGTAAATGCTAATGTTCAAATTTACCATTTAAGTAAAAAAAAAAAAAAAAAAAAAAAAAAAAAAAAAAAAAAACCAAGCTTGTAGGTTCCGATGCGTATGCAAATAGAAAGACGTAAAAATGAATCATGGGCTGCTTGGGCCCTTTTATCGAAACAGCTTTAATGTTTAAGGCTCCATCCTTTGAAAGGGCCCAAACAATTACTAAATCTTCAAGAAACAGCAAAGCTGAAGCTGCCATCCACTCGGTCCATACGTTTCATCACTTTTAATAAAAGTAAGCGAACTCTTTTTAACTATTTTCTCAATCTTCTTCTTTTTGCCTAAGCGATGGTGTCAGTATGTGTATATATTTCCTCAATCCTCCTTCTCCAATATATATTTCCCTTTTCTTTTAGAAAATAAGTTTATTATACCGTATCTTGAAAGTTCAAGTTGCATCCTAATGATCTTGTAAGATAATACTAGGAGTGAAGTTAGAAAAAATTTTGGGGTCGGAATAAATTGTTTATTTTTACGATAATAAAAATATAATTTCACAATTTGAATATCCTATATTTTTATATTTTTTAAAGGATCAAATCAAATTTTTATTATTTTTTAAGAAGTGAAGTGCAATTTTACTATTACTAATTTAAAAATTTTATAAACTATGAAGAGACTTAAATAAAAAAAATTTCATTTTAAGATTAATTTCGCCATTAAATCATACTCTCGATTAAAAATGACCTTACCAACTAAAGATAATTTACAGAGTCCAACACTTTGCGAACCCTCAACCTCATTAGCCCATGACATGACGAGCACACATACCATGAAAATTGTACCTTAAACATAAACATAATACCTGTCACTTGTACACCGCATTTATCCATTATCATATCATATTATCATATATGTGAGGAATTATCTGGTCACTAGGGGAGGAGTGGAAGAAAGGGGATAGATAGCGACTTTTGCCTCTAACATAATAAATTTATCCCTTTAGTCTCTTTAAATTTTATGAAGCTACAAATATATATAATAATAAAATTATATCTAGCCCCAAAAACAAATATTTAAAAATAAAATTTTAAATTTACATTAAATTTTAAAATAAAATAAAATAATTATTTGGATATTTTTTTATCTTTTTCCTTAACTGTGCTAATTGTTTTGATACACAATTTAAAAACAAAAATAAAATAATAAGGCCATCAATGCTGTTGGGGCAGAGCTGAAAGCATTGAATTTGGGTTTGAAGTTGGTCTCAAGTTTAAAATTGACCAAGATTATTATGGAGTCTGACAATGCTATTCTCATTACTATAATCAAAAACTGCGATGAGGATGTTATTATCTTGGGCTGCTGCGTGGAACAGGAATGCAAGGCTATTAGAAAGTTTGATACGGTCCATTTTAATTAGATTAATAGAAATAGTAATGAAGTTGCAAATATACTTCGTAAAATTGCTATTAAGAATAAATGTGATTTGATGTTTAATATGAATTATCTTTTAGAAATCCACAATGTTATTATTCAATATGCAATAAAATGAGGTTGACTTTTGGGTTGTTTTTTTGTCAAAAAAGAAGAAGAAGAAAAAGCCACGTGTAAGATTCTCAAAATATAAAATAAAATTAATATCTATACTCGGTATTATATTTTGGGTAAATCATACAAAATAATTATTAAACTATTATTTTAGTTTTATTTAGATTATTAAGTTTTCTTATTTTTTTAATTTATTCATTAATCTTTTTGAAATCTTTTTGAAATCAAATATTTTGATCATTCTCTCATTAGTTGCAATTAGATTCGTGATGATAAGCTGATGTCGTGTAATACCCCGAAAATTACTACAGTAAGAAAGCAATATATTATCCTTGATATAGTTAAGTAAGGAAATAAAGTGACAAAAAGGGAAATTTTGGATTATGTCAACATTGGGAAGTATATTATGATATAGTACATTATTAATTCAAGAAAGGACTAAATTGTAAAAGTGAGAAAAATTTTGTTGCCTAATAGTAAATACTAAAATTTTGAAGGGTTAAAGTGTAAATATGAAAAAGTTGAAGGACCAATAGTGTAAATATTTTAGGGGTGGAATAATCTAGAAACTAAGGAAAATGGATGAATTAGGACCAAATCGAATAGGTGAAGAATTATGAGGGACTAAATTGTAATTTTTCTAAATTAAGTGATGACTCAATGATGTAATTTTAAAGATCATGAGGGGCAAAATGGTCAACTAAGTAAGGGAGAGAGTTCTAGAATGTAATGATGATTTTGATGATATTTTGGTGATTTTTTAATTAATTTGTTAAATATTATTTTATTACTATTTTACTTAGATATTTATTATTATTTTATTATTTTATTTAGTGTCTATATATGTGTGTGTGGGGAAAGAAAAAAAAAACCAACAGCACACCATCCATCTTCTTTTCCGTGCACCAACGTGAGAAGAAGAGAGAAAGAAAGAAAGTTTTACTTTCTTTACAATTTGGTCCTTTCACCAAAAATCCACCATTTTCACTTAGAATTCAAAAGAATTTCCATTGCCATCAAGAGAGAAAGATGACAAGGAGACTATGGGGAGTAAAAATATCAAGTTAGATTCAAAGAAATAGAAGCTGGATTTCAATATATTTTTAATTTTGATATTGTTGAAAAATCTTAGAAATGATGTTATAGTAGAGTTTTCTTATATATGGTCCTATGTTCTTAATATGTTAGTGAAGGAAAATAAGAGAAAGTGATGGAAAATATTGTAGAGAAAGTAAATAAAGGTGTTATAAACTTGGTAATCAATATTTTGCACTAAAACAGTTTTGGACAGCAGCAGTAGTCTAAATTTGAAAAATCACCAAAAATTATAGAAATTGAATTAGAGGATGAATAAAATATGGAATTAAATATTATTGAGCCTAGTTTCTTATAGAAGAAACGGTATAAGTAATGGAATTGTAAATCATGAGATATAATAGGTTTTGTGAGATAATGTCAGAATGATTTTGGGTTCCCCTGTTCTGAATTTGGTAAATCATAAAAAAATTGGATAAAATAATTAGGGGCTTAAATTTATATGTCTAAAATCCTGAATGAGTCTATTTTCAAGATAAACAAACAGGAACATCATTCAAATTTCATATGAGGAGATAATTAATTTTTAATGAAGAAGGGTCAGAACTGTCAGACAGCAGAACAAGGGTGATTTTAAAGAATAAACTGTACTTATTGGCTAAACCAAAATTTTTAAAAATTTTATGGTAAGAATATATGTGAGTCTAATTTCTAAAACATCAAGCAGAACTTAAATTGGAATTATGTAGCTCAATATATAAATAATTTAGTGACTATGACGCAAATGGATAGCTTTGAATAAATTTATAAGTAAATAGTGAAATCATAGATAATGTTACTTATAAGCATGTAATATAAACTAAGGATGTGGAATGGAGAGGAGGAGGAAAATATATATAAACATTTGGCTAGCATGGCTAATTTGCATGTTTTAGGCTCAGGGACTAAATTGAATAGAAGTAAAACTTTATGGACAATTTTGTAAAAATGATAGAAATGACTAAATTGCATGAAATAGATTATTTTATTATTTAAGTTACAAGATTTAATGAAATTATTAATTTAGATCAAGATTGGGTGAAAAAATGTTTTCGTGATTAAATTGAAAAGTGTTGAAATTATGGAAAATTCTAATATTTCATAGAATTCATAGGTTGTTACCAATATATATGAGAATAATTAGGCTTGAAACAAGGATTAAATTATGAAAATTTTATTTTTCTAAGCCTAAGGATGAAATCGTCATTAATTAGAAGCTTAGGGGCAAAATCGTAATTTTACCTAGAGCATTAATTGAATGTATCAGAATATGAAATGAATGAAAATGATGATCAAATTTATTTATAAAGATCCGGATGACTCAAATACGAGACTTGAACGTGGAAAAATAGAAGACATCGGATTAGTGAAATTATAAACACGAACAAGCAATGAGGTAAGTTCGTGTAACTTGAATTATATTCTTAAATGCTCGAAATATATTTTTATTGATGTGAATATGATTTGGATGTTTATTATACAATAATTGATGAAGTATTGATATTCTTGATGAAAATGAAAAATAAATCCCGGTTGAATGAAAGAAAAATTCGATGGATCTCTGAAATGGAAAGGTGCGCAAATGAATATGAATTGACGAACTCAGATTTGTATCACTATAATTCAAACTTTATTATTATGTGTTTAATTTACTAATTATGTGATATAAGGAAATACGAGTTGATGATACATGAAATATTGATATTATGAATTAACTGACTTATGTTTAGGAAGAAACGGCAAGAGAATGATATTTATCATGACATGTAAATATGTGATTATCTTTGATACGTTGAGACAAGGAAATTAAGTATGTTGAAACGAGTAATAAATTTAAGTGAGACATGTCGAGAAAATAAGTTTGTCAATATTAAAGTATGCTAACCAATGTAGAAAAATTTTAGGATTTTGCGAAAAATTTCCTATGATCCCGATTTAATTCCGGTTGGTTCCTAATGTATGTTTTGGGCTTCGAGGGCCCAATAGAGGGACGTTATGATTAGTTTCAGAATATGAATAATAAGTTACTTAGAATTATTCGAAAATGTTCAGTAAACTCCTGTAATGCCTCGTACCCTATTCCGGCGTCGAATACGGGTAAGGAGTGTTACATGTCGATTTTTTTATTGGTCTAATAATAAATTTAACCCTCAAGTATTTACGCATTCTATCAATTTGATCCTAAATATAAAATACGCAATATTTATAAAATTTTTATCAATACCTCATTAACAAGAATTCAAACCGTATTAGTATGTCCCGAATGAAAAGAATGGTGATATCCCCATAAATAAAGTAGTAAAGGGGACATCCTTGTGACATGAGGCGACATCTATTTTCCTAAGCGGGCCTAATCTATTGAACAAAAATTCCCAGCCCACGTGATTACGTGAGAAGTGCTACTGCTATAAGTATGCACAATTTTATTTCTATTTATTTTATTCATAGGGAGGAAAAATAAAAATACCCTAGAATACATTGACAGTCACTCTTTTATTTCTTTAATTGTAGTCGATAAATGCTAAATTTTGCTCATGAAGTAGCCTAATATAACTTATATCCATTAATTAAAAATTAAACCATAATCTCAATAAACTTTGATTTCTACTTTTTCTAGCCCAAACAACTTTCAGTTTTGTTTTGTTTTTTTCTAAGCATTTTCGATACAAACGATTAAGCTCTTTCTCGCATTTACATGCACAATCATGGGTCAATTAAAATTTAGGAATTTTTTGAATTTTTTGTGAGGTTAAAAATATCATTTGCAGTAAAAATAGTTACGGTAATAGTGAAATTGAATTTTATAATAGTGAGATTAAGATAAGAGGTGAAATATGTTATTGAATTTCATCAAAGTTGAAAATGTGAGATTATGATATTAAAAAATGACTATTAAAGAAATTATATTTCATATTAAATAATAAAAAATATATTAAATTTGTTTATGTTAAAATAATAATTTTATTAATAAATAATTACATTTTTATTAATTATATTTGTATTTTTATTGTTAATATATCTATTATTTTATTTATAATTAATTCATCTAAAATTTAATAACTATTAAATTATTATAAAACTCAAATTATATATTTATATTAAAAATTAAAATATATTAAATAATAATTAATTACGATAATAAATTCATATATTTATTCCATCATCATATAAAAGAATAAAATTTATAATTTATTTATTTTCTATTATTTTAAATTCACATTTATTATGTAATATATGTGTTTTATAACCGCTATAAAGAGGCGGATTTAGGGGGCTGGCAGGGCTCCACCCTCCTAAAATGAAAATTTTGCCATTTGTTTTTTTTAATTATTTAAACTTTTAAAAATTTAAAATTAATAAAAATAAAATTATACTTTAACCCTCCTAAAATGATAAAAATTTAATTTAATCTTTTAAAAATTATACAGATGTAGACAATTTAATTTCAACTCCATTAATATTTTTTCTTTCGCTTCGCCCCTGCCTCCGTATAAGAGATAAAGTGGTAAAAGTAGTTCTCATTGTAGTTGCTTCACCTTAATTGGTGCTCTATGCTCCGATCCAAAACTTGACTTCCAACGCATTCATCGGCCAAAATTAATGTCACCCGAACGGCTGACTGTGGTGCTATTGCACTGAAACCCATAATAAACGTCTCTCACTGGAGGCAATCGGACATTTAAATGGGATTTAGACTCTTTAATTATAAATTTTGTCAAAAAAATCCGATGTGGATAATCACATTGATAATACAATAAAAGGAAAAAAAAAATCATAGCAATCCCCATAGTATAGCCCGAATTGCAGCTCGGTTCCATTACTAATAAAATGGGCAAAATGATCCTTTTACCTTTAGGTCAAGGTACGAAATAGTTCATCCGTTAAAATTGTATCGTCAAAAGTTTATTTCAGTGTTTTATATATAAAGAATAATGTTAATTTTAACTCTCGACCTTATTATATTTATTCAATTTAATTTATACTTTTTTATTTTGAGCAAATTAATCCTTAAACATTTTATTACAAAAGTTATCGTGTATCGTCTCATACATCATATCACAAAATATTTTAAAAATTAAAAATAGTTGAAAAGTTCAAAAAGTTATAAATAAAAATAATAACATGATTTGAGAAATAACAACTAATATTATATGGGAGTTACGGCAGATTGATAGATGAAAGTGGAAATAAAACTGAGCATCTAAACTTGTTCATCAACACAAAATAAGTTAGAGAAACAGAAATGTTGAGTGTTGTAGCGCACCAATGTCCCACTTTAAATGTATAATGACTCTTCATAAAACCATGCTCCAATTTTAGAAAATACAGTGTAATGAAAATGTAATTGTTAGTATAATATTTTTTTAAAAAATATATAAAGAATTATGAATTTTTAAATATATTTGGTTGAAAAAGTATAATTACATTATAAATTCATCTTCATGTTTGATAGTATAAATTATAATTACACATACATAATTTAAATATTTTTAAAAATATTAATTACTATAAAAAAATTCTTTGCATCATAAAAATATTTTTAAACAAGTAACAAAAAAGTAAAATCAAATAATCATATATTTTATGCTAGTCTATAAAAGTAGTTAATAATACGATTATTGATAAAAATAACTAGAAAAATATCATACACAATTTTATCTCATTGTTCTACTCCCTCTTTGATATTTAACATATGTTCCTTATAATCATTTATCGGTCTTTGATCGAGTTCATCATCATCATCTAAATTTGAATATGCATCACTAAGATTATCAAAATCTTCTTCTTCTATGTATTTTTCGAAGTATGAATCATCTCAATTCCACCTATTATTGAAGCTATCAAATATGCAATATATTAATACAATCCAACCTTTTTTTTTTTTTTTTTTTATACTAAAGTGATGTTGTTAAGGTGATAAATAGTTTTGTAGAACAACATTTCAACCACATTTCAAAGCCCTATATATCTCAAATTAAAGAGTTTGCAAACTATTTATCGTGCTTGTATTCGGAACCATTCTCTCAAATAATGTCATACCCCATGTCGAAACCATTTTAAATGTTGATTTTAAAAACGGGGATCGACTTTAAAAAACAAAAATGGGAGTCGCCACCAATCTTTTTTTACTTAGGTGTGATTGGATCACTTTAAAAAAGCGTTTTATTTTAAAATACTAATTTTGGTCCACGAAAAACAAAAATAGGTTCGGGAGTTGGTTACGTATGAGGAAGGATTAGCACCCTCATAACGCCCAAAAATTGGTACATAATCGATAAAATCATGTCCTAATGTTGAAACTTTAAAAAATTTAAAAAATGATCCTTTTATTTGAAGAAAAAGACCTAGACTTACCTATCTCAAAGAAACTAAACACCATACCCAGTAAGTTAGGATATAGTATCTCATGACTTCGAAATTAGGCACATCTTCGTTTTAGAAAATTTTTAACATCATACCCAGTAAGTTAGGATACAATATTTTGAATTCCCAAGAATAAGTTTTTGATTTGAAATAATTTTAGGTTTTAAAAGAGAAAAGATATGTAATACCTTAAGTTTCACGAGAAAAAAAAATCGAAACCCAGTAAATTAGAGCACAATTCTTCTCGAAATCCCTCAAATATCACATACCATCGTATCTTTGAAAACCATTTGAATAAAATGTTTTAATTCAAAAGGTATTTTTATAAAAAAAAATTGTTTGAGTAAGACATTATAATATACATATCAATTCAACCTAATTACAAATTATATTAACAATAAATAATCAATGAATAATATAACATGAATAAATAAATAAAAAAACATGCTAAAGCAATAACAAACAAATATAAAGATAATTAATAAAATCATAATATATAATAATATAATATAAAATAACTAATAATAATATATACAAGGATTATACATAATAAAAATAATTAGTAAATAATATATATACATAATATATTAATCGTAAAAATTATATATGTAATAAATAATATAAATAAAATAGGTTATATTATAATCGAAGAGAAAAATAAAATGAACAAAAAAATAATAACAAATCACCTCTGTTTTTATTTGCTTGTATATTCTCTGTTTTTTTATGTGTGTATTTTGTCTGTATCCCCCCTTCTGTGTGTTACAGATTAAGGCTTTTATAGCCTTCGAAACAAAAAGAATAAAAAGAAACAAAAATATTGCCATGTTTGTTTTGCTGTTGTGTTTCCTTTTCTTGCAGGTGATCGAGAAGATCTCGGCGGTGAAGGCGTTATCCGCGCGCGAATCGCGGCTTGACGAGGGGCGGACTGAAGCCGATTGCAGCGCAAGGTGTCAAGATTTTGGGGCTTGCGGCTCAAGGCTGGAACCCTAGGGTTTGGGGTTTCCAGTTTCTAAAACCTGGATTTGGGCCTTTGGCCCATTTTTTTTTTGTTTTAGCTTGGGCTCCGTGTAATGGGTTTTAGGGATCTGTTTTGTTGGGTATCAGTTTGGGCTGTTGGACTGTAAGGAAAATGGACATTTATTTTTTTATTATTTTGGTTTTTTATTCTGTTTTATGGGCCCGGGCAAAATGGCCTTATTACACCCCACAATATGGAAACCTTTTGTAATTTGCATAATTAGTATCGACCTTATAATATCTGGGTTCACAATCCAAATAATATATAGTTTTAATAACTTATATAAACTTAATTTGGAGAAAGGCTTATGATAAATTATATCATTTTTTTATAACACGTAAATTAAGTAAAAAATAATACAAAATTTATAATATCTAACCTTTATAAATTGTCCCATAACTCTCATAACACTTTTTATAAATAATATACTTTTTTAAGATAATTTTAGAAAGTTATTTTTTATAATAAGTTATGATAAAAAATATATATAACATTTTTTACTTATTTTTATAATATATAGCATGAACACATAAATAAGTTATGTCAATACTTTTTTTATCATAAATTTTTATAAATAAATATATTATAACACTTTTATAACATGTAAATTGTTTTTTATAATAAAATTTTTGGCTATAATTTAGAATTTTTTAAAGACTTAAATATTATAATTTTTTATAACTTTATAAAGTACACAAATGATTTTTATAATATAATTTTTTTTGTTATAACCATCCCAAAAACTCATATATGTTCACACTTATAATATAATTTTTATAAACTCATATAAAATTAAATTTTTAAAATTGACTTGGGAGTATTTATTTGTGTAATTTTTCCAAATTATCACTCTACCCTTAAGAATTGAAATGTGTAATTAGGTGCTCCAATTACACTCAATTCGTTGGGACCTACCAATTACGATGATTAACTAAATATGTATTTCTTGTGTAATTACAAACAATTACGCCTAAATTCAATTACTAGGTGACTTTCTAAATACTACCTAATAAAAATTCTAGCCCATGACAATAAAAAAATTGAAATCAAGGACTGAACACCTCGTCTATATTAATTCCTAAAGATAAATATCAAAATTATATATGAATTTTCATTCAATATGTAATGTTATACATGGAATTTGATTGTATACAATTTTATACATGAAATTTTGATTTGATTCAATTTTCACAAACCACCAACACCATTAACAATATAGTAACATTTTACGTTTACATATTTATACACACATAATTATCCTCATCCAATATAAAAAATACATTTACGTATTTATTTCTTTAATTATGTACAATTAAACATGTACAATTGAATCAAAATCAAAATTTTATGTATACATCTGAACCACAATTATAGTTTCACAAGTATAATTATACAAAATCAAAATTCATGTGTAAAATTATACATTGTATTAAAATTAAGTATATATATATTTATCCCTTAATCCACAAGATTTATTTATTTCATAATTTTTAGAAAATTTTAATTTTAAAATTTGAAAAATATTTTGCATTTCTAAAATGTATTAGAAATTTTTTTATTGAAAATTTCAAAAACTTTTATAAGTTTTTTTATTTTATTATTGAAGAGAATTTTCATAAATTTATTGATATTTTTAATGTAAATTTATTTTTATTTATAAAATTGAAATTATTTCCTAATGTGATATATAAGATATGCAACAAAAAATTAATGGTAAATTTACTTAAAAAAAGAGTAAAGGAGAAATTAAATAAAGTTTGTTAGTATGTCATATATAGGGCCAAAATAAGTATTAAAAGGCACTTTTTGACTGTTCATTTAACTTATAAAAGTTAATTTGCTATTTTTTCATTAGAAGATCAAAATGCAATCCAAGTTACACTTCAGGGACTGATATGGAACTTTTACCTCTTGTAAAGCGATGATATTTCTTGTCCATATATGAAATTGGGGTTCTCCATTTGCATGATCCTGACCAAAAACTTAGGCCATTGTAAAGACAGCTGCCCTCAATTAATATATTTTCAAGTAATGTTAACTGTGTTTCTCTTTTTCTTTTTTAAAAGAATAGAAAAAGTCATATTAGTCCTAAGCAGAAGTCTCCCAAAAACTGAAACGAGACACTTCGAGAAAAACCAAGTAGAAAACAAGCAAGTTGATGGTAATGGCAAGTAGCACTGGAATCCAGGGTGATGATTTTAGGTACCTGATTGTGAGACCAGACAAGGGTGGGATTTGGGACGTGTTGAAGTACTCATTGCGGGGTGATATAGAGTGTGGGTCGAAGTTCCTGGAAAGCTCAGACCAGGGTGTGGTGGGTGGCGAAGCGGCTGACCACCGTTGGATCATTTTGGTATCTATCGTAGCACGCAGGATCATTCATTTTCTCGGCAAACCCATGGAATTAACTGGCTATGGGGTTGACTTCTTTCTCAATCTTCTTTCTCAGAACGGCTCGCTTTTTGGCTTATTTTACAATCTTCTCCGTGGTAATTAATCCCCTCTCCCTTTCTCTTTCAGTATGAGACACACGTGTAGTGTCAGTAATTGTGTTCATATTTGTAAGTAGATTGATGCATGTAAAAAATAACATATTTCTTTTGGTAACTGAGGTCCACTGCTGCATTTTTGTTTGAAACAAGAAAAATCCATCATTTTGAATAACATGTTGGTTGAGAATAGAGATGCAATCTCAAATTACAGTAGATTCTTGCCTTGATGGCATTTAAGGCTACTAAGATGACCGTGAGATGCAGGAGATATAGTTATACCAAAGAGAGGTACTGAGACGTTTATTAGTACTATTGGACACTTAGATGAGAGAATGGACCTTTACCAGGCCAAAAACTTGGTGGGAGATTTGCATAATTCTACTCCAGGGGAGGGAATAAAAAATGTTGAATTGGATGACCGAGCTACAATGGACCTGTGTATGATGGCATCCAAGCTAGCATATGAAAATGCTGAAGTTGTTAGGAATGTTGTGGATCATCATTGGAAGGTATAAGCTCCTCTATTGCTCTTCTCTGACCTCGCTTGATTTCGTTTTTGTTGTTCTGGTGATTGTTGATTCAATTATGAGTTCTACCAACTCTGGAAAGCAACTAATGACTTTGAAATCGGCATGCCTGCAACGTATGCAGATGCACTTCGTGGACTTCTACGATTGCTGGGATGGTAAGAGACACATTCTGAATGTAACTTGTGTGACCTGATTTTACTTCAAGGTGGTACTTGTTTGTTTTAAGGTCCATTTTTGTTCAATGGTGCATTAATGCCCTTTGTGATTGGCAATCATTTCATAGATTACCAAAAGAAGAAATCAACTCAAGTTTTTCTGTTATGTGACAAACCGAAGGATGCAACTCTAATATTGATCAGTTTTCGTGGCACGGAGCCTTTTGATGCTGATGATTGGAGTACTGATTTTGACTACTCTTGGTACGAAATTCCGAATTTAGGAAAGCTTCATATGGGATTTCTAGAGGCATTAGGTGTGGGCAATAGAGAAGATACGGCTTCTTTTCATTATCATCTTCAGAAGAGGAGCACAAAGCACAGCTATCCAGAAGCTGCAGAAGTAGAGTCCTCAAATGAGGGTCCCCACTCCGAACGATCTGCTGGTATTGATAAAAAGGGCATCCCCCCAGAAATGGTGGAAATGTCTGCATACTATATAGTGAGAGAAAAGCTCAAGACCTTGTTTGAAGAGCACAAGAATGCAAAATATATTGTCACTGGCCATAGCTTAGGGGGGGCTCTAGCGATTTTGTTTCCTATAGTGCTCGTGCTGCACGAGGAGACAAATCTACTTCAAAAGTTGCTGGGGGTATACACATTTGGACAGCCAAGGGTTGGGAACAAGCAGCTTGGGAGGTTCATGGAAGCTCATTTAAATCACCCAGTCCCCAAGTACTTCAGAGTGGTTTACTGCAATGACCTGGTGCCGAGGTTGCCTTATGATGATAAAACCTTTTTGTATAAGCATTTTGGTGTTTGCCTTTATTACAACAGCTGTTATATCGAGCAGGTAAAAAATGAATTTAGCATTAAACCTAGACAATTCTTCATGTTCTTCATCATATTGAGTTGATTTTCTTCTTTTATTTGTTCTCATTTTTAAAGAAAATGGATGAGGAGCCAAATAAGAATTACTTTGGGATAACACACATGATCCCAGAACATCTCATTGCGATTTGGGAGTTGATAAGAAGCTTGACAATGGGATACACTCATGGGCCCGAGTACAAAGAAGGATGGTTCTGCATATTTCTTAGGGTACTTGGATTGTCAATGCCTGGTATAGCAGCACATTGCTCGGTAAATTATGTCAACTCTGTGAGACTCGGAAAGTCATATGTCCTCCCACTAAGAATCTTTTCCTGCCAATGATTTTAGTGATATGCCTGCAACTGGTCCAGCCATTGTGTTTGCCTTGACATTTTCTTTGGTTTGCAATTCAGTGTGTAAGCTTTTCTCCCTATGTATTACTACTAGCATTCCACTCGTCAGTTCCTATCAGTACTATACTTGTCAACAGTGAATTTGTTGCAGAAAAGATTTCGATGTTCTTTGTTGATGTAAAAAGGTTTAAGCCATAACTCGAATTCTCAATAATGGAAGCATTAGTTTGTGGATCATGAAGAATTCAAGAAAACTTGTCAAAGAAAGAAAAAAATCAACTGTGCCAAGTAGTTTATTATGTTGGGATTTGACCAATTATTACAAAAATTTATGCAAATGAAAAGAAGAATATTGAAATCTCAAGACAGACAGTCCTCTTCTGTGTAGAAAAAAAAAAACTAGCAATACATACTATGAGATATGGCAGGAGTTGTTCACTTAAAGAAGGCCTGTTGGATATATGCATTGCTGACCTTTGATTCCACTTTTAGTGACTCTTGGACAACAAATGATGGATATCTTTTCAGGGTTTATGAAGCAATACTTATGTGAGCAACCGCTGCCGGATTTATCTTCACACCAGAATACCGACAAATATGATATTCACATTTGTTGTTTAGACCGTATGAGCCGATTTGATCGCATTTAGGTCCAAATTCTTTAGCCTCATAACTGATTCTACATGACCTCTTAAAGTGTGTAGCTCTCCAAGTCTGCATTAAAGGATCATTTCAGCAAAGTTCATTTCATAAATGATCATTGCGAAGTTGTTAGATGATAACTAATTACCTGGCTATTTCAGCACGCCGCCTAGCCTGATCGGCTATCAAAGAAGATCTCGATCTTCTTCCATTGAAATCCAAGTCTGCAGCCATCAAGCCCTGTAGGCTCCTCTGAGAAAGAATCCATTGGGCTGCCCGGTCATCTTTCCCGTAGTCTTTCTTTGAAGTAAACGCAGTCTGTTGCACAGGGATGCCATGAAAAGCCTCTTCAAGGAAATATTTAAACCCTATTAAGTATGAAACTAGGAAGAGTACACTGACCTTTCTGTCGAATAGGAGGTTCCAGGCTTCTCCACTCAATGCGTATCGAACTGTGAACTTGATGATATCCAGGGGAACATAGAAAACTAAACTGTATAACCATATAACACCAGCCCATCCCCATCCAATGCCACTGATATCAGCAAAGCTAATATGTGCATATACTGCAATTAAGGTAGCCACCTGCAGATTGAGAAAGGGATATAAAACATAGCCTGATTTGCCATTGATTCTTAAACAGACAGTTTTTTTCTGAGAACCTCACCAGTTGAGCGACCACGAATGCACACATCAAGAGAACACCAGGCCTTTCAACGAATGACCAACTTCGACTCCGAGTAACAAAGATGAGAGCCTGACTAATGATGCTGACTTGCAAATATACTGCAGAGGAAATTTGCTCGGTGTTGTTGGATATAGACCTTACGTTGAAGTGAGTCTGCAGAAAAAATAATGTTTAGGAACATAATTATTTTCCCCATATAAACTGTTGGGGAGAGAAGAGGATACAAGTATTATGGAAGTACCTCAAAGAAATCAGTATCAATTACAATCCAGTAAAACAGGACAGTAACCAAAGCAAGATAGGTTCCAATGACAACGCCGGTTGCAAATATCTCATTAAGCTTCCAACTGTCTGGGGTCGGAGATGGCTTGACTCTGTCTTTGGAAATGGTCATGATAGTTCCTGATTAAGAATCCAAGGTAAACTTTTCAGCACTAATATGACTTTGACTAGAAATCCTAAGGAATGGTTGTCATAGATCGAAAACTTACCGTCATTAAGGATTGCAATTATCAAAACCATGAAAGGTGGGAAATCATATTCCCATATCAGAGCTAGAAGCACAAAACCAAGCTGCAATAGTATGGTTATTTATGGAAAAAAACAGATCAGTAGAAGTCCATGAAAGTGATCAAAAAGGCAGGAAATGTGAGAATTTTAACTTACGACAATACGAATGGTTATGGAAACAGCATATATCTGCAAATTCAAGCAGGCTAGTTAGTGTTGCTTCAATTATCAACTACTGGCTACTGTTTTTTTTTTTTTGGGAATAAATATCGATGCTTTACCGTATAGTTTTTCATCCTTTGGAATATAGCTCTGCTTGTCAACACAGCACTGATTATCACACTTAAGCCAGGCTCAGTCAAGACTATATCTGCAGCACTCCTTGCAGCATCTGTAGCATCTGCCACTGCTATACCAATGTCTGCTTTCTTCAAAGCAGGTGCATCATTCACCCCATCTCCGGTCATTCCCACGACATGCTTCTTTTCTTGTAAAATCCTTACGATTTCGTACTTGTGTTCTTAAAGATGTATAAAATTGTAGGCCAAGCCAGAGAATGAAATCACAAAATTAGGAAAGATGGAACACGTACATGTCAAAGTGAATTCATCCATTCTTACGCTACTAATCTATCTATTTATGATTCTGTTTCTTAAAAGATCCATACCAGGGAATACGCCAGCAAAGCCATCTGCCTTCTCAATGAGTTCATCCACTGGAAGAGCTTCATTCTCATCCTTTTCGCGACCCAACAATGATGAAGAAGGATACATGTTTGTCCCCATACCAAGTCTTCTTCCTGTCTCCTTTGCGATGGCCAACTGGTCACCTATATTATTATGTATAGTACATATCAGTAATTTTTCTACAACATTGCTGCTTTTGGGAAGCATATTGAGTTAGTCCATGAGTTCAGCCTTCGCCTAATTAATCAAGTGACTAGTGTAAAGATATCCTAGATATTTGATTATTTCAACCTAGCAGGTACTTCAAATTTACCTGTAATCATCTTTACATCAACTCCAAGGTTTAAGGCCCTACGGATGGTCTCGGCACTATCATGTCTTGGAGGATCAAATAAAGGCAACAGGCCACAAAATGTCCAGGGACCTCCAGGGCTCTCCTTGGTTCTTTCTGGAATTTCCTGAGAAGATGATCATGCAAGTTCATGAACATGTTAGAAAGGAACTCGAATGATCAGTGGAAACTCAAATCATCATCATATTTTTCTATTTCCGTAGCCATATCATTGATGACATGTAGTTTCTGCAACCAACTTATCTTCTTAGGCCACAACACATCCCGAAAGATAACATACCTGAAAAGCAACTCCAAGAGATCGCAAGCCCCTCTCAGCATACTTGTCGATTATAGCATGCACTCTTCCAGCAATCTCATCTTTCTCTAAGCAAAGATTTAGTATCTGATATACAGAAGATGAAGAAGAAGAATAAGAAGAGAGATTAGTTGCACCAGATAGCTATAAAGACAGCTCAAAGTGGTTAATGTAGCAAATAAGGGCCAAGCATTTGCACGATTGATCAGCATTCATATGTTAGATATAAGAAACAAGGATAATTTTGTTACATAGTATTTCAAAGTGATTATGATCAAGCAAATTTTAGCAACCGATTCATCATTGAATGTTGGGTCTGATCTCTCCAAGGAGATGGATACCTGTTCGGGAGCTCCTTTGCTAGCACGGTACCAATTACCATCAGAGTCAATGTACGTAATTGCGGTACGTTTGTCGACTGGGTTGAATGGAAGAAAGTGAACCTCTTTGATGTTTGCACGAGCCTGAATATGCAAGGTTTCTTTCATTATTTGACATGAACATCTAAAAGAATCAAATGAAAAAGAGAACCTTGAAATTGAGCATTTTTTGTTGTTGTCTTACCTCCTTCGGGTCTGCAAGCATGTTTATGATGGCTGCATCAATAGCATCCTGATTTTCGAGTCTGGAGGCTCTTGCTGCTAGCAGAACAACCAAGTCTTTGTCCATATTTTTGCTAAAAACCTTAAGAAAAAGGTGAACATGGGTATTTAACCTTTATCTGAAGATTGAGACATTGCAATAACTAGGAGTTTCAAATATTTGAAGTCCAGCTATTGTACCTCAACAAGGTTCCGATCAACGGTTAGACGATTCAAGGTCAGAGTTCCAGTTTTGTCACTGCATAGAACATCCATTCCAGCCATTTCTTCAATTGCAGTCATCCTTTTAGTAATGGCACCCTCAAAAAAACAAACCAAACAATAGATTTGTAAACAATGTAGAATAAGTATTTCAGTTTGTCATTGTGCTGCTTTGGATGTTTTAGCTTATTTTTACTCGAAAATGATGTGCATTGAATAAGAGTTGTACCTGTTGAGACAGTCGATGAGAACCGATTGCAAGAGTAACAGATAATACAGTTGGCATAGCTATAGGAATTCCTCCAATCAAGAGAACTAAAAGGTTGTTAATTCCATCTCTGTATGAACGATGCTGTATCGGGAACATGACGATAATTTCGAGAACCATCCCCACAGCAATGGAGCAGATGCAGAAATTCCCGATGGAAGTAAGGACCTGCTGAAAGTGTCCAACAACTTCAGTGGAGTCGACTAAGTGTGCCGCTTTTCCGAAGAAAGAGTGAACTCCAGTAGCTATAACCACAGCCTCAATCTCACCATGCTTACATGTTGAACCAGAAAACACTTCATCTCCTGTTCTCTTGGTGACCGCAAGGGATTCACCCGTAAGAGCTGACTGCAACACAGAAATTTTTATATGATACATCTTCAGTTATTTAATTGACTTTTATCACTATCAAGTAGAGCACTTGCCTGATCAATTTTAAGTGGATCGCCTTCAAGAAGGCGAGCATCTGCAGGGATGATATCTCCAAGTTTTATGCTAATTATATCTCCTGGTACTAAAATCTCAGCATCTCTTTCTTGCCACTGACCATCTCTGAGAACCTGCATAAAAGAAAAATGATTATGAAATTTTAGACATTATTGTATTTGCAAAGGCTTTAAAGAAACCTGAAGAGAGTTGCAGACCTTTGTTTTAGGAGCCAGACGAGCCATGAGTGCGGCTGCAGCATTTCCAGCATTGTTTTCCTCAATGAAACTGATTGTTGAATTGATAATCAGAAGGCATATAATCCCTACAAAGTCCTGCCAGTCAGGACCCTCACCCTGAAACAAAACAAACCCCAGAAAGCCATCAAGATAACCATTCAAGCTTTGAAAAGTATATGGTGAAAGATATATAACTTACTCCACCATTGGCAAGGGCAATGGCCATCACTGCTGCAGCTTCCATAACCCATGATAATGGGTTCCACATAAAGCTTAGAAACTTCAAAAACTTGTTTTCCTGGATTATAATAAAAAGCTAGCATTGTCACAGTGCTTCAAACCAAACCAGATAAACTACAGCTAGCTTAGCTAATAGGCCGCAAGGTCTTACTTTATTGCAATTTTATAACTAGAACTACAGATAAATAATGATGATTTAACTGAAAATTTGAAACTATATATATATCCGAAATTACGGATGCTTACGGGCTTCTCCTCGAGCTTATTTTGACCAAAAATATGGACTCGAACTTCAGCATCTTCTGATGTAAGTCCTGCACGGGATGTTCTCAGTTGCTCGAAAACTTCCTCTAGCGGTAAGCGTTCCTTTCGAAAACAGAGTACATAATATATATATCTGATTTAGTATCATGTAAATTCTGAATTCCAGAAATACTGGAAACCTGCATTATCTACTCTATTAGTAAAAGTACATTAAACTCACCAAATCGATCCCCTCCCGGTTGAAATTCTCGGGATCCAGCAACGGTTTGTCGAGCTCCTCGCTCATGATGATTCAAGCTGTTTAAACAACATACACATCATGAATAATGTCACACTGCATTGATCAGGTTCTATAACTGCTAAGTATGACCGGACAGCATATCATATAGAACAGAACAGTAGGACAACCATTTGATTAGTTCTAACTAAAGGGGAAAAAAGCACAGTATGCTAAAACCAAACAGCCCTGGAACCAGTTTAACAACTTACTTTTTATGGAAAAGTGAAGAGCAGTAAAGCCTGCAAAGTTAAGCTTCCCCTCCTCTGTTTTAGTGGAGCTAGCAGAGTTTGTATAGTATGAAGAAAGCCAAGGTTAACAAGTGAAGTGAGAGATAATAAAGGGACAATAATAACCAATGTTTTGTTTTTCGTTGACCGGTTGTTGGGACCTGGCTGGTATATCACCTGACCCTAAACCTTGGCGCCACCGTCACTATTTTTGGCTATCAACTACCTTTCAAACCTTGCTGTTCTAGACCTAACGGTCACTATGACCCGAACCCAAAAAATCTTATGCTATATTGCATATAATTTTTAGGCCTTAACGTGCTTGCAAGTTAAACATATGTGTGGCGGTTGCATATTCACATACTATATTGTATTAATAGTAGAGGAGGGTAGGTGATGTGTTGGCAAGTGCTGATTTTGCATGTTGTAACTTGTAAATGCTACTTTTTGACATTTTTATTTTCCCATCTTCCACGTTAATAAATTTTTTCAAGACTTCTTATTTTGTATAATAATAATACTTGACAATGAGATTAGCGGCGGAGCCGGATAATTTTAGTTGAAGACCGGAATTAAAATGTATATTTTTACGATAATAAAAATATAATTTTATTATTTTAATAGTCTATTAAATCAAATTTTTAATAAGAAGAAAGAATCCACTTTTCGCTTATGTAACTGGGGAATGTGACACTTTTGGAGGTTAAAATGTAATTTTATCACTACTAATTTAAAATTTTATAAATTATAAAGAGCTTAAATGAAAAAAAAAATTATTTTAGGAGGAGTCGGAGAGTCTGCCAATGCCTCTTAGCTCCGCCGCTAATTGAGATTCACAGTGTTTTGAAATTAAGATGATATGTTAGATTTCTGTTTTTATTATGATATATTTTTTGAAGTTGTAAATTTATGTCAAACTTTAAAATAATATTATAACGTATAAAAATTTTGGAAAAAGAAAAAAAAATCAAACTACATAAATTAGGTTGGAACCAAAAAAGTAGATGTGGGTAGGTCCATATTTTTTTTCTTTTGAGTATAATGTCAAACTACAAAAATCAAATACATATGAAATTAAAAAAAGAAAAAGAAAAAAGGAAATAACTAAAAGGAAAGATTTAAACATGTTAAATATCTTTATTATACTCTTTTGAGTCATTAAATTCTTATATTTTTTATTTAATAATTTGATTCTTGAATTCAATTTTACTGTTAATATTATAATTATATCTATATTTTTTTATACAATACTTAAGACTATATATAATCCTCCTCAACTCTTAAATCCTCTAGAGCATTGACAACAATATTGATGCCAATTGAACTAAGACTTGATCGACAATTTAATTCTTACTCTTTAAAATTACATAAAATTTATAAAAGACGATAAAAAAGTATCAAAATTACAAATAAAAATAAAATATTATAATATATTAAAATATAGAAAATTGTAAAAAAGAAAAAAGAAAAAAGAGTGTATTAATATATTAATAAAATTATAAGAAAAAGTTAAGACTGGTGAGCCGGGAAAAGGAGGCCTCATATTTGGTTTGGAGCACCCACCTCCGGCCTCAATCTCAGCCCCATTCTTTTCTCTGGAACATTGAAGCTCAAATCTTTTCAGCTTTGAAATGATTGTAGGGTATGTTTCTCTGGTAAAATCCAACAACTCGTGTATGGCCTTAGTAGTATTATTAGCTACGAAAACAAAAATTCCAACAACATTAAAAGGAATGTACAATATTCTTTTCTGAAAATGCGTCTGTTTGATTCATGACAATAGTTTTTTAAAAATAGATTAATTCTTTTGAAAAAAACCTGATAATTTTTTTTTTATGTTTAATTGAATTTGTGTAAAACAATTTCAATTATTTGACAAATTTTCTTGAATTTACTTTCCGCAATTTTTCTTTTTTGAAACAAACAGAACATGATCAGTTTCATACCTAAATGAAATTCTTAACATTATTTAATTTAGAAAAACTAAATAAAAAAATAAATTCATAAAATTTTCATAATTATTACGAAAAATTTGAAATATAGTTTTTTTTTTTTTTTTTTTTTTTTTTTTTTTTTTTTGGTGATAAGTAGAACATTATGAACGTGCACGCATTTGATGTTCATAACTTTTTGATCTCTCAAATGTCTTCTATAGTATTTTCTTTAGTGAAGGAAAAAAATAAATATTTTTAACAATATTCATTAGTAATTTCAAAAGACATTAACAATGCAATTTTATAAATATCTGTAACTTTTTTAATGATTAATATCAATGTTTTTCATCTAAATTATTTGAATTTATTTTAAATAAAATCATATTAACTCTCACTAACCAAACTTTTTAAATGATATATATATTTTAATCAATTTTATTTTTGATAGAATAATATCAACATTAAGCAACTACATAATAAAATCGACTGAGACAACATAGAATCATTATACTCAATCAAAATTAGATCCCTCGCTAAAGGTGGTGACTCCTCAATCAATTGTAATATCATGAAACATGTGGCAATACACTTGGCCAAGTGATCAACAACCTTATTATGAGTTTTTAGAATATGAGGAATATAAACCTTCCAATTCTGATTAAGCAATTGATAAATTAGATGAAGTTCCTTCATATTACTATCAGCAGCCCCACCAGCCAAAATCGTTTCCACCAGTAAGGCATTGTCACATTCCAATTCTATCTGTCTAAACCTCTTATCCCATGTTAATTAAACCCTCAAGTATGCTGAAAGCTCATTGAGAATCCACATAACCAAGCTACATTCTCATCCCTGAAAGCTCCTCCAATGGAAGCAGAATATCTAGATGCTAATACTGCACCATCCATACTGAGTTTAACCCAGCCTACATCCAGAGCATTCCAATACGAAGTTGTCACATAAGGATTATTATTACACGTGGTAGAAATCATCCTCAATAGTTCCTCATCCAACTTATGCCTGTGACCACTATCTTTGAACACTATTATGGCTACTAGAGAATACATACCTATTCTGATTCTTCCATAACAACAAACAAATAGTAGGAAAAAGAGTTTGCCAATCTATCCCATTACTTCCATAATTCGTTAAATTTTGCATATTCCACATAAGCTAATCTCGCAACAATAAGGAAAAGAAATTCACCTTAATCAAAATTTTTAATGATGTTAATGATTGAAACTAAAATATAACATTAATAATATTAATAATAACAAAGACCTTAAGTAAAACAGTCTATTAAACAAGGTTTTTTTCCATGAAAAGTCCTAAAATATTTATAATATTTAATGATTTTTAGAATTTCTTACTAATTTTTATACTTCTTTATTATCTTCAATAATTTTGTGTCAATTTTATTACTTTTCATGTACTTTAAAGAGTAATGACGAAATTAATAAAAACTGTAAATTTTAAGCACTAACATAAAGAATGAATGGAGAGATCAATATTTGTAAATAAAAATTTACTTACACTCAATGTACTAAAATTGAAATATAAGGATTAAATTTTAAATTTTAAAAAATACAGAGACCTCTAATATATTTAAACAAAAAAAAAACATGTCAAATAAAAAAAAGGACTAATATACTGTTTAGCACCTGAGTTTGGTTTCAATGTTCAATTTTGTACCTATGTTTTTTTAATCCCAATTTGATACTACTTGAGTTTGGCTTCAATATTTAACTTGGTACCTTTATTTTTTTTTTTTTTTTTGATGCTTGAGGTTTTTTTGTTGTCCCGGATAAGTATTTGAGTTTGGCTTCAATGATTAATTTGATATTAAATTTTTTTTGTCCCAATTAAGTATCTATGCCTTTTTTTTAGAGTACACGTGTCAAAAATTCATTGGACTATAAGATGTTATTTGATTTAGGTTTTAAATTGAACATTAAAGCTAAATTAAGCTACCAAATTATGACAAAAAAATTAAAATACTAAATTAAAGATTAAAATCAAACTCATACCAGATAATATATTAATTCAAATAAAAACCATCCCTCACTAATTATGTATTGGCAATTGATTTCACCTTTTGTTTTAATTTTATTTTGGGTAAACTACTTAGTTGATTATCCAACTTTTAGGGCGCTTTTATTTTGGTCACTCAAAATGAAATCATTACAATTTCATCACTCAACTTTTAGGGTGTTTTTTCATTTTAGCCACTCAACCATTATATTTCTGACAACATTTAACTTGTACACGCTGCATCATGTTCACACTTTCATTTTGGTCACCTAACTTTTAGGTCGTTTTCATTTTAGTCACAAAAAGTTATCCGTTTTTAAAGTATTAATTGGGGCAAAAAAATTAAGGATTAATGTGAAAAAGTAGTTGAAACTAAAATAATGCATTAAAAATTTGTCAAATTGTACTTGTTTATCACATTTTCGAAAATTTAATTTTTTTCAATATTTAAAATTTAAATTTCAAAACATAAAAATCAATTAAATAAATTATTGAAAATTTTTTCCCTTAAAATTTTAATTTTCAAAACATAATGTTAACCGAATTTTTACTGTAATATTGAAATTAATTAAATTAATCTCTCTAAATTTTAAAATTTTTTTGTTTCCATATTATTCTTAATGAAATCAACTTGATAGCTCATATTTTAATGGTATGTGGAACTTAAGTTTCTCTTGATTATATAATCTCGAATCTTTCATACTAAGCTAAAAGCAAAGAAAAATCATTGCAATTAATTAAATTAATTGCTTGTTCTTTGTTTGGGTAAAGAAGTGATAAACTTTAGGGTTTGTTTGGCATGAAAGATAAATTTAATAGATTTAATTAATTGTAAGGATTTTTCTTTACTTTTAGCTAAGATGAAGACTTGATATTATATAACTAAAATAAAATTGAGTTTCATGTACAATTAGTAAAGATGATTTATTTTAGTTGATTTTAATTTGGAAACATAAAATAAAAATTTAATATTTAAAACGAGACTAAATTAATTAATTTCAATATTATCATAATAAATCAGATGACACTATTAAGGGATAAAATTTTTTCAATAACTTATTTACTTGATTTTTATGTTTTCAAATTTAAATTTTCAATATTGAAAAAAAATATATTTTGAACTTTGGGCAAGGGATAAGCAAGTAAAATTTTAAAATTTTTAAAATATTATTTTAGTTTCTACCGTTTTTTCACATTAATCATTAATTTTTTTATTAAAAAATATATAAAATGAAAGCAACCTAAAAGTTGAGTGACTAAAATAAAAGTGTGAACATGATACGATGTGTATAAGTTAATTGCCGTTATAGATTTAATAGTTAGGTGACTAAAATGAAAGCGTCTTAAAAGTTTAAGTGACAAAATTGCAAGGATTTCATTTTGGATGACCAAACTGAAAGCACCCTAAAAATTGGGTGACCAACTATGTAGTTTACCCTTTTAGTTTTACGAAAGAAATAGTATTACTACTGTGTATAGGCCTGATAGGTGATAAGTTAGTACACTTTGGATCTAAAGTTGGAGGCCATTGGTCCATTTTTACCAGCCAGTGGGCTCCTTATAGATCAGATGCAATAACAATTCATGACGAGTGGTGTATAAATTTCAATTCTAACTCAAATTCAAAATATTCCGATCAATCAAATATTTTGAAATTTTCAATTTAATTATAAAATTATCAATAAATAAATTTAATAAATTCAAATCCTAATATATTTCAACAAAAAAAATTCAAATCAGAAAATATTAGAACCCTACAAGTAGGACATTTGTCAATTTCCTGATTTTATTTGTGAAGTCTAAAAACTCCACTAGCAGTGTTCTAAATAATCTCTCTTTGAATAATATCTACATTATATTTTATTTTATTAGTTTATTTAGATATTTAAAATAGTTAATTATATAATTTATAAAAAAAATTTATCCAATAAAAAAAAACAAATGAGAGTAAACGTGGGGTTCATTTGACTTTTAATCCCTTGAACTTTGAATTTTTCTTGTTTCATTTGAATGCCAATTGGATATTTCCTTAGACGTCGATTTTTTTTCATCAATATAAGCAAAAAGTTTTATTTATTATTGATATATAAAATATATATTTAAAATAATATAATAATATATATTTATTATAAATTTTATATAAATAAATATATTTATGAATAATAAAAAACAAATTTAAATATATTTTTATTAATAAAATTATTATTTAACATAAATAAAATTAAATATATATTATTTAATATTAAACATAAATTTTAAGAATTTCTTGTATGCACATAATCCTTAATGGTCATCTTTTTGTTTTCTTTTTTTTTTAGAAGGAAACATAGGGCAAGATACAAGAAAATATGTTAATTATTAATTGACTCTTTAAGAATATTCGAGTATCCTCTTCTAATAAAGTCTTGATTTCATGCGGCAGCTCCTCAAGAATCACAAAATGCTCAATATCACTACTAGTCATCTTGGCTAAATGATCTGCCACTTTATTATTTGTTCTTTGGATACTTTTGAATTTTACTCTCCAATCTTTGAGACACGAGTTATGAATCAATTGGATTTCAAATATTACTCACCGGTACAAGACCCGTTTGAAGAATTTCAATAAGCAAAGCATTATCACTCTCCAATTCCACTTGCTTAAACTTTTTTATTCCAAGCTAGCCTCAAGCCTTCAAAAACAGCTTTGGCTTCAATCCGGAAAATACCTATGATACTTACTGACATCTTGAAACCAAACAACCAGTCACCGCTTGATCCTCGAGGCACTCCGCCAATTGCTGCTCTTGAACTGCATCTTAATAATGAATCGTCAACATTAATTTTGGTCCATCCAGTAGTTGGTTTTTGCCAATTGTTTAACAACATAGTAGTGCATGCCCATCGTCCAATTACACCCCAATTTGCAAGGATTTAATCCAAGCGATGGCGGAAGAAATAATATCACTAGTATTTCTGTTCGCCTTGTTACAAATGGCATCGTTCCTGCTTTTCCAAATAAATCAACAAAGAATCCCCCAAAAAACCTCCCATTGGCCACAATTAAAAGCATAATTACCCTCGTTTTTTAAGTTCCACGTGATCCACTTTTCACAGGGAAGGCTGAAAAAACATCTTCAAAATTTTATTGGGAGAATTGCTTTCCAAACTGATTGAGCAGAACAGTCCCTAACAGCATGTAAAGCAGATTCTAATATAGCACCGCAATGTTCACAATAGGGAAAATGACTCATACCTCTTCTAGTACGCTCCTCGTTTGTTAATAGACGATCTCTAATAAGGAACCACAAAAACATTTTGACTCGTTGAGGTGATATAAATTTCCATATTATCTTGTAGTTTCTAAAAGATTTTGAATCAAACTCGATAAAAAGATACTTGTTATAATCCCACCATTAAAATAACTAATTTTACCTCTATCTTTTGTTTTAATTTCACTGAAGTCAATTTTTTCATCCACCCAAATAAACGCGGATGTTAGTGTATGGTTTTTTTTTTTGTTAAATTTTGCTGTTAGTCCATGTACTTTGTAAAATCATATTTAGTCCCTATATCATTTTTAGTTTTTGTACTTTTTAAATTTTAAAATTTCAATCCTTACCAAACGATGATTGTTAAATTCATTATGTTACATTATGTTATTTTCAAAATTTGATGTGACAAACATATCATTATATGTGTAATGCCATGCGAGCTTGTTATTTTCACATATTACTCACTAAAATTTCAGTTGATGGATTAACGACTGTAATTTGTATCAAAATTGAAATTTCAAAATTTGAAAAGTACAGCGACATAGAAAGATCCAACTGGAGAATATGAACTAGACCTACAATTGTACACATAGTATAAGACTAATAATTAAATTTAACCAAATAAATTTAACTGTTACTGTTTGGGTTAAGACTAAAATTTTGAAATTCAAAAAGTACATGGACTAAAATTGATTAAATTAAAATACAGAGACTAAATCCACAACTTTCATAAAATACAAGGACTAATAGTTCAACTTAACCTTTTCTTAAAAAATAGAGATGCGTAAGTTAGCAGAACATGCAAAAGCGCGTACAGTAGGTTAAGATTTTTGTGGGCAGAAATCTATGGATTTGTAACCCTATGTACTTATCCTTGTACTCGGTTTCAGCAGAGATTGGGAAATGATAGCTTTTAGTTCACTCAACGAGGGACATACATGCATCCGTTGCATATAGATCTACTTGTAATATAAGTTATTCGATAGTCTATTAAATCATGCAATGCTTGCTATTATTTGTCTATATACAATCTTAGCTTGCTTTTGGATGGGTTGTAAGTGTGCGGTGTAATTTTTTACTTCATAGTTATAATAATTAATTTTATTATCACCGTTGTTTTTAATATTATCAGAAGTAAACGCACCATTCATTTAAACTAAACCTTAAGCTACAAACTTATTGAATCTTGAGATAACTTTAATAATATCAATATGATAATCTTTTAAATAGATTTCAAGAGTCAATTTTGGCCTGAACTTGAAAATTCAATTCCGTCAATTTGAATTCAAATCCGGCTTAGTTCGATTTATCTATACAAAGTCAACAATTTCAACCTTTCCAATTAAATTTTAAAATAATTTTAACCCAAAATGACTTGAATTTGAAGTGATTAAAACTCAAAATGATCTAAACTTATAATGATTTGACTCATAAAGCCTATGCCTTAAAACCCGAATAGCATGAACTCCAAGTAATCTACACTCAAAACAACTTGAATTAACATGAATTCTAAATTAACTCGTGTATTTGTAAAATACCAGTGAGAATTAAATTAATAATGAAATTGGAGTTTAACATGCAATAAAAAATTTTCGACAAAAAAAAAAAAGTTGGACAATTGATTTTGTATTGAAAACAATATTATGAAAAGGAATTAATTACGAGAGTAAGGTCTCAAATTATTTTAGTAAATAATTTTATTATTATTTTCATATTAATTTAATAAAAAATCTAGAAATTTCAAAATACAAAAAAAAAAAAAAAATTTACCATCATAAAAGAATACACATACTGCTATATTGTACCACAAGCAGTTGATATTTTGGTTCTTTCACCTTCAATGAAATGACACTGCGATTCTGACAGATTGCTCAAGATTTTATTCTCTCAAATAGGAAAAATCTGAATCACTTGGATATATGCATATACAAAGCTGAGAGAGAAAAAGAAAACAGAATTGGGAGTAGGAGCCATGGTGGAGAAAAAATCCCAAGTAATCCAACCAAACCAACCTCCTGTCTCAAAATTCAGGCCATTTTCCCCCATAACCCAAATCCATTGCCTTGTCTTCATTAAACATCCCTCCCCTTTTCATGCTCCACCCTTTGCCCCTTCTCTAATCAACCTTATTATTATACTTATATATTGAATTAAGCAAATATAAACCACAAAGCCTAAAAGGCCACGTTCACTCTTCTTGTATACAAAACTATCCTGCCACCAAATATTTATATATACCTCAGTTCTTGTGCCTGACCATGTTCATTTGCTTCCTTCATATTGCAGTTAACCTTTCTTGGTTTTCGGGACTGTAATTGTATATATACTTTGCCCTTAATCCCACACATTCCCAAGCTCCGATTTGAGCTTTTTTTTTTTTTTTTTTTTTTACTTTTTTATTAGTCATGGCTGAGTTTCACTCCCTGCAATGCAACTGTGGAATCAAGGCCTCCACAAAGAGAAAGCGACATGGATTTTCCACCAAGTGTGCTTCATTGGTTAAGCAGCAACGTGCTCGACTCTACATCTTGCGCCGATGTGCCACTATGCTCCTTTGTTGGTACATACATGGCGACGATTAGCAAGCAAGCAAAACCGAACCATAAACTACAGGCTTCATCGATCAAAGCTTAACCTGTGTTTGGCTCCATTGGGGCTACAGTGTGGCACAATTTTGCTCATAGTTTCCTTCTTTTTTTTTTTTTTTTTTTCTTTTTGACCTAACGGGAGTGATCCCATTGGGGTTTTAAAAGGAACATATGAGCAAAATTTTATGGCTGCACTCTTGCTTTTTCACCAAAGCTGACGTTAAGCATGATTTTCATGGAGTTTGGTATATGTCATAAAATAGTTGTTTGCTTGTTGCCATCATAAGGTTAAATGGCAAACTTTGTAATTGGGTTTTTCTTTTTCTTTTTTTTTTTTTCCCTTCACTTACCTAACCATCAAAATGCCTTTTTGGGTAATCGTCGAAGTGCTATGAAGCCAAATAAAAATCCTTGGAGGAATCACTTCTTACAGTTGTAATGGTTGAGCTGTGTAATATTATAGTTCATATCTTTGAACGGTCACTTAAGAAGTATATTGTGAATTCTATCCCTCTAATTTGCAAAAGCTAACAAGTTAGTCCCTTTTGTTAATAAACAATCATCCGCATTCTGTAGGCCTATTAAGGGGTAGATGCTGGTCACGAGTTTTAAAGCTACTCTATAGCTACGAGTTTTAAAGCTACTCTATAGCTAAAACGAGGATCGAACTCTCGACCATTGGTTAAAGTAAGAGAAACTCTTGCTATTTCACTTAACTCTCGTAGTTAGGTTGCAGTTTAATAGCAAGATTATGCAGTTTAATAGCAAGATTAAAAGTATAGTGACTAATTTTTTAGTTTTCTTAAAGCCAAGCAATGGCATATAAAATTAGACCTATAAATATAAGAACCGGATCTGGTACTTACAAAGGAAGAGCTTGTTCGATTTGCCAGCTTTTTCAGCACATGGAATTGAATGCTAATTGTCTATCCTCAAAACAAGCATGGCAACCAAACATGAGCAAGATAACTCAATGCTAGATTTCGGATTGAAAACTTCTCTTTTTTCTCCGAGTGGGGGACCGCATGCCATAAACCTCAGTAGATCGTGCTGTTTCCAAGGCATAGTTAATGCATCAGAATAAGCCTGTCTCTTACGTTTTAATATACAGTGCTAACCTCTGTCTCTATCCATTGATATGGCCTGTCGGAGAAAGCCACCAAGCAACATAACGTGTAATTTGTAATTTGTAAATTATAGTCTTTGTGGTCTCAATTTTCAGTCAAAACTTACATTAATGGCTAAATTTTTCTGAAAATGAAAAACAAAGGATATTAATCATTACATCCTCTTTCAGCAAATTGAATCTTTTCATCTCATAACTTTACAATCTTCCCAAACTCACTTTGTGTATATATATATATATCCAGATTTTAAGGAACATATATAAACAGTTCCTATTTTTAACCCATACATTCTTTGTATATTATTTCAAACAGTTTTTTCATGGAAAAGTTGGGGAAGATTTCAGAAAACAAATATAATAATCAATAGTTTCCCGTAGCCAGTTTAGCTCTCAATTCTTTTCTCAAGATCTTCCCTGATGGTGCCTTTGGAATGGCTTCAATGAAGAACACACGGCTTATTCTCTTATAGAACACCACCTGTTTCGAAATATATTGCTTGATTTCATCTTCACTGATCTGAGATTTATCTGATCTCACCACAAATGCAACAGGTACTTCCCCAGCTGCTTCATCCTTCATTCTGAAATCAAAGTAAGCTTTGATGTTAAAACAATTTTTTTTCCTGTTCATAGAGACTAATGCTTTCGGGGTTATTAAAACTTACGCGACGACAGCAGCATCGATGATTTCAGGGTGAGCAATGAGCATTGCTTCGAGCTCGGCAGGGGCAACTTGAAACCCTTTGTATTTGATCAATTCCTTCAATCGATCGACGATGAAGAGTTCATCATCGTCGTCAATGTAACCAATGTCTCCGGTATGTAACCAGCCATCTTTGTCAATGGTCCTAGCAGTGGCCTCAGGGTCATTAAGGTATCCTGGGGGGGAAAAACCAAACATTCAGCTAATGTTGTTCATGTTTTATTCTCAATTTCAAAGAAACATGAGAAATTACAAATGTACCTTTCATGATCTGATCTCCTCGAATGCAAATCTCGCCGGCCTGGTTCCGCGGCAAGGACAAACCGGTGTCGGGGTCGACGATTTTCATCTCCGCGTTCCTTACAACAGTCCCACAAGCTCCGGATTTCATTTCAAAGGGTTCCTTGGCAAATCCCAAACACATTGCTAGAACTGGTCCAGCTTCTGTCATTCCATAACCCTATAAAAACAAAACAACAATTAAATTTAGAATGTGCTACATCATGTCGACCTCATCAAAGTTGGTGTAGTTTCAAGGTTGTTGAAAAAAAATTCTCATTCCATTTCTATGTGGGCCTAAAAGAAGAAGCCTGAGGTATCAAAGCAAACGGCAATGTCACATAGGAGGTTGGTCAGCCACCTCCACCAAAATTATAGTGGAAAAAAAAGGTAAAAGATTCGGGTTAATGGTGGTACCTATAGACATGAACAAAATATTATTTGATTAAAATGTGTTGGGAAAGAGGATTCGGTGAGTGATGATTGGGGCTATATCCACTATCATTTTTAGTGGAAGTACAACATCATAGCTTGACCCCTGCAGTAATGAGCCTTACTACTTACTAGCAGAAAAGCTGGTGTCGTCTTCCAATTCTTTTACATATATATATACACATTAAGCGATAATTGCTACAAAGATCTCTAAATTATGATTTTCACTTTAAATTAGTTTCTAAATTTCAAATCGTTTTAATTTTAATCCTGAATCTAAATTTCAAATCGTTCTAATTTTAATCCTGAAACATCGATGTTATGCTAATTAATTTTTCTGTTACTAAATATATTTTCATATTTAGTTATGTTATTCTTTTTTTTATTTAATTCCTAAATTTCAAATCGTTTTAATTTTAATCCTGAAATATTGATTTTATGTTAATTAATTCTTCTGATGTTAAATATGTTTTCATATTTAGTTATTTTATTCTCTTTATTTTTATTTATTTATAGTAACTAATTTTTCACTCACAAAATAGTGCTATACACTAGATTATGACATGTACCCACTATGAGGATGAAATTAATTATCTAATAAATTTATATAAAGTAATGTAAATTCTAAATATGCCTTTAGTTGAGATGGTAAAATTGAGAGAAGAGATTTCATGTTGTTTTGTGTTTGAATCTTATATATGTATCTTTTAGATTTTATATAAAAAGATAAAAAATACTCTTAAAACAATATTTAACTATTTATAAAAATAAGTGATTTTTAATAAATTTACATTAAATTAAAACTCAATCCATACTAATTCAAGCATAGAAATAAAGATATACATTTTCCTGGTAGGAGCATTTATCTTGTAGGACAACATCATGCACCATATATTTAAAAAATACGATATGGGAGGTTAAAAAATACTTTAATATTATTTCTATTTTGGTAGGTTGCCCCTGCAGTAAAATGTGTATTTAATTTGATTTCTAATCAAAATTTCCAATATCTTTTCAATAATAAAATCGGCACCAACCGATTTGAATAATATATTCAATATATACATTATCAAATAAGGACACGCTATCTAAAATGAAATTAAATAAATATATTTTAAAAAAATTTATAAGATTTATCCAAAATGAAATTATTGATAATATATAACGTTTTATGTTGTTAATGAAATAAATGAAGACACATTAACCTATAAATCAAAATAAATTAAATTTAAAAAATTACTGCCCAAAAGATAAAAATATTGTTGGACCGACTATAACTAACACAAATAAATAAGACAAGTAAAAATATTATACCTGTCCAAATTTGGCATCAGGAAACTTGACTTTTACAGCATCCTCAAGCTCTTGACCCAACGGAGCGGCACCGGACTTCAACATCCTCACCGATGATAAGTCGTATTTTTCAGTTTCCGATGACTTAGCGATGGCCAAAACTATCGGTGGCACAATCGGAGCAATGGTTACTTTGTATTTCTGTATTAGCTCCAACAGTAGCCCGATGTCGAACTTCTGCATGATCAAAATCGCAGCCCCAACACGTAGCCCACAGAGCATGATCGAGTTCAGGGCATAAATATGGAACATGGGCAAAGTACATAAGATCACATCTTCGCTATGGAAATACAAATTTGGGTTTTCTCCGTCAACCTGTTGCGCCACGCTCGTGACCAAACCTTTGTGCGTTAACATCACCCCTTTGGGGAGCCCCGTGGTTCCCGACGAATAAGGAAGCGCTACGACGTCGTCGGGGACGATATCGACTTCAGGGAGATCGTTCTCGTCGGCTTGGGTTAACTCGGAGAAGTGTAAACAGCCCTCCGGGACGGAGTCAATGCATACGATCTTGACATCGTTGTCTTGTGCGAATTCCTTTACTTTGTCAACGTAGCTGGCTAGCGTGATGATAAGCCTAGCGTTCGAGGCTTTCGCCTGCTTCGATATCTCCGCCGGGGTGAAGAAAGGATTAGCCGCCGTCGCAATGGCGCCACGGAACGAAGCGCCAAGGAAAGAGAGGACGAACTCCGGAGTGTTGGGTAACAAAAGCATGATCACTTGGCGTTGTTGGATGCCGAGCTTGTTAAGCCCCGAAGCGACTCGGCGAGCAGTGAGTTCAACTTCTTCGTAAGTGTAGACTTTGCCCGTGGTGCCATTGATCAAACAGGGCTTGGAGGCAACGTTGGACAGATTCTGGAAACAATATGAATGTAAAGGAAGGTGCTTAGGGATATAGATATCGGGAAGCTTTGATCGGTAAATGATTTCTTGTTGTTGCACTTCAGCTTGGGGTGCCATTTGGGAACTTGGTGGGGAGTTGAGCTACAAAGACAAATTAGGCTTTGTATGTTAATTGGAGCTTGAAAGGAAATGGCAGCTAATAATGATATTGATATAGTAATTAGATTAAAGTTGGTGGCGAGGTTGGTGAAAGGGTAGGATAGGAATTTCATTGGTTATTGGAGGGAAAGATTAGGAAAGAGGATGGGGATTCCATATTAAAACTTCAAAGTTCGTGGAATTCTATTTTTGCTCAAATAAGATTGGATTACTTTCGTATCATAAAATAGACCAAGATATTAATGGTTATTATAAAAAACCCTCAAAGTTATTTTGATCCATAAAGTTCTTTTAATAATAACTTTAATATTTAAATTCAATCCAAAAGAAGCGATTTTGAAGAGCAATAAGGTTTTGGTCCCAAAATGAAAAAAAATATATCAATTTAGTCCTTTCATGAATAGAAAAACTATAAATTAATGTATAGTAAAATTACACTTTAACCTCTAAAATAAAAAATTTTCAATTCAATCATCTTATAAATAAACAAACTATAAATTAATATATAGTAAAACTGTACTTTGGTTCCCAAAATAAAATATTCAATCCAGTCCTCTTATAAATAAATAAATTACAAATTAATATATAGTAAAACTACACTTTAAATCCCCTAAAAATGAAAATTTAATGTTTAATCTTTTCAATCAATTATAAAATTATAATTAAATTCCGACCCATTAAAAATTTTCTAAAATTCACTCCTAATCCAAATTTTTAGGAACTACTTATGCCTATTGATTCATAATGAGAGAAGGATAATTAATATGATTATAGTGTTTGTATTACATAAACAAATCAATAAGTTGTGTTATATGACTCAAATATAACCAAATATGCGTATATTATAACTAAAATATATGGACACTAAAAGGAGGGGCAAAGGGTTGGTGAGAGAGTGGATTTTCGGTTGGATGGGGTCCATGTTTGGTTTAGAAAGATGGCAAGCTGACTCAAAAAGGATATGACCATTTTCATGACGGCTTTTTACCTACCACTTCCCGCAATACATTGATCATTGTTGGACCATCCATTTCCACCTTCACCTACCGCTATTTAGCGATTGTCGTCAAGCAACTACCCCAAGCCCATTCCAATCCAAGCCCACCTCTAATCTTTTACCATCACTCCAATTTAAAACCCAAATTTCGGTCTAATTCTAGTTTTAGTTCCTCTATAATGATATAATTTAGAATTTAATCCTTCTATTTTAGTTTCGCATGCTTTGATCTCGTTATTTTTATAATATCATTAGTAAGTCTACGCTGATAACATCCTTAGTTGTTGGCATTAAAGTGAAGACATTAATTTTTTTAAAATTATTATTCAATTACATAATTGAAGTTATGTGAAAATTCAATCGATAATATATTTGCATGTTAATTATGCTTAAATTGGTTTAAAAAAAAAATAAAAGTCATGGCTTTAATCATCGGTAGTAGCTGATAGTGTTATAAAAGTAAAGAAATGAAATTATGCTAAATCGAGATAAAAAGATTAAATCCTAATTGGGATGTACCTGATACAGTTAAATGATTGTATAGAGTTGTAATTTTGATGTTGTTGAATTTAGATAATAAATTAAAATTCATAAAAAAAATATCATAATTAATATTTCTAAAGTCAAACTTTTAAAATTTGACTTTAATTATTTTAAATATTTTAATAAATTCAATTTTATAAAATGTACATTTAGTATAATAATGTTGAATTCACATGTAAATCAAACGTGATTGCCAACTAACGAATATATATATTTTATTATTAAAAATATTAGGATATAAATAAAATAATAGCATATGCCCAGGAAATAATTGAACTGAAAATTTCAAGTCAAGGAGAAAAGACAACAACTTAGAAACTACAATGAAGCATCACTGCAAGAAAATGGCCTTCTCACCTCACTCTTTATTCTGTTGTTAGATTGGGATTGCATTTGCACCCATCGCTTAAAAATTATTATGTTTTTGTTACGGAGAGTGAAATTTTAGTTGAAATGAATATAATTTGTGATCAATCCGAGGAGAATAGATTAAATTTAGTGCAAATCATCGTATAACAACTAACAAGAGATTGACGCATAAAGGTATCATACACTCCACAATCAGTGAATATAATTATAGATTCTTTGACAGAGTTAAACAATAATAATCCTGTTGGTTTGAAAATTTATGAGTATCCTCCTAATCAGATTGTTAGGGGTGTGTTACAAGAAAGCATTGGTGACTACTATAAGTTTAATCCTTGTTAGTTGTAATTAGCTTCTTTATTTATAAAAAAAAATATATAAAATTTCCTAAATTTTTAAATATTTTAATACTTTAAATTATTATTAACCAATTCATTAAAATAAATCAACTGACAGTCAACCACCTAATCAATTTTCTGGACAAAAAAAAAACCTAATAAAGAACCTAATCAATATTTTTGGAAAAAAAAAAACTAATAAAATACCTAATGAATTGTACTTCCAATCCAATTTTTACAACATTAATATCACCCCATTTCGTTTCTGTTCACTTTTTCAGTATCGCTTTTAAGGTTGCCTTATATGAGGTGTTCGAACCCTAGCAAAAATTGAATCCTCTTTGATAGGTTTGGTTTTGCCCGAACTTAAAATTTTATTTAAATTCCGCTCGATTGAAATATTAAAATTTGAACTCGATTCAGCTTGTTCATATTAAATTTTTTTATATAAAAAAACAATACACCAATGATACTAAAAATATTAAAATAAATGTTCTTAAGAAATTGAAAATAAATTTAAAAAAATATTTATACTTAAATAATATTAAGATATGTGCAACTTAATAAGCAAATAGAAAAATTAATAATAAAATAATATTTATACAATATCTAAATAATAATAACAAAATAGTAGTAGTTAATATCATAGTAGTGAGATGGGAAAACAATACATTTTTTTTCTTTTTGCAAATTCAAGCCAGGCTGAGCCCAAGCCAAAAACTTTATTCAAGGCTCGGCCCATTTTTATTTTTTTGCCCAAGTTCATTTTTCAGGTCTGTATTTTTATTCAAACCCTCTCACTTTTTGGACAGGTCCGAGTAGCCTGACCCATGTATTAGTCTAGCCTTATACTACTATTTTTTTTTCTTTATTCGATCTGGACAGATCTAGCCTTGGATTATAATTTTTTTTTGATCTAGCCTTGTATTACAATTTTTTTTTCTTTTTAAAAAGTTTTTGGGTACAATTATTTGTTAGGCCGAAGGCTCAAGACAAAAATGGGTCCTTAAGGCCCATAATGGTATAGGGATGCCACAACAAGACCAACGTACATGACAGGAGAAGAAGAAAGTTGAGTTTTATATGATGGTATAGGGATGTCACTGAAGATTGGAGGACTTACAACTGGTACAGGGATGTCACTGAAGATCGGAGGACTTAGAAAAACTTGGAAACAAGCTAAGTTGTAAGGGTGTGATAAATGATGGTCCACTTTATATTGTTATACCAACAAGTATGACCAAGATTTTAATCTAATATTAAGATGGGTCATAATTCAAATAATAATCAAGGAAAAAAGTCACTTGATATAACAAGTAGCTATCAAAAATTAGTTGCATTAATAAAAAGGCTTTTAAAAAAATTAAAATTACAAGGTATATAAACTAATTGCTAAATAGATTAGCATGTCAACATGACTAATGAAACAACTAATGAGTCACACCAAGACGGCATATAAATACCATTGGTATAACTTTTTTTATCTCTCTAAACTCTTAGCTTATAGACTTGTTTAATCTTTTCTTTCCTTCTCTATTTCATGCTACCTCTTGCAAATTTAAGTATCGAAAATCATCTTAGAGCACACGCTCCGACACATCTACCTTGACTTTCAAAAATTTAGAGCAATAAAGCCCAACTCACTTTACCCCAATAATATCATCAAGCCAAGTCACAACCAAAATAGGCATCTAACATATATGATCATGCTGAAGTTTGATTCATTAAAATCACCAAAGGATCTTAGCAGGTCTACATATAGGAGGAGATTATGGTTAAAAAATTAAGATAAAGACCACACTGGAAACAGAGCGATGGTGGACTTTAAATAGCTGAAGGTAGATAGTGAAAAAGACTGAAACAGAAAACATGCTTCCAAGATTTTTTTTTGGCTAAAGCGCAAAAAAACACTAAATACGACACGATAACCCCTGTAACCACAACATCAAAATCTGGGCTGAACAACCCAACAACTGTACAACATCAACACGTTCCAAGCACATTATTTGGAAGCATCTGATGTTTATCTTATCAAATTTTGAACTAAAAAAATTGCACTCTTCCAATTTTGTTTAGTGAGTTGGACATTCCAACATGAGTCTATTGGTTGGGACTGCTTAACGAAGAAAGTAAAAAGGGCACTAACATTGGTTCTTATTGCTCATCTTATCTAATAACTTTTAAACCAAAGTAAGAATTTTGATTATCTTTTTTGTATTTGATCTTATCTGATTTTATTCTAAAATTTTACGATTTTAAAATTTAGGGTTTAAATTAAAGATTTTTAATTAAAGTTTTAGACTAAAATAAGAATTGTATTCCTTTGTATTTGATGATATCTGTTTATATTCGATTTTTTTTTTTGTAGATTTTGTCTTTTTATCTAAAAAACAAGGATAAAGATTCAAAATAAACTTTGATTATTTAACATTTCACAAAAATAAAATCACTGATTAAGCAATTACAGCAAGGAACATGGCAAAAGTTTAATGGTTGGCGTGATGTGGCGTTGGGCACGTGATACGTGGCCTTTGATTCCGTGATGTCTTAATTGCTCATGAGAATAAGCATATGCTTCGGCCTTTGCTTCTCACCACTCTTATTCCATTTTTATGTAACCTTATCTTGAATTCCATTTTATTTAGAAATTTAATATTTAAAACATAAAATATTTTCAACTCACTGGATTCGAAATATTGAATATTTTACATTATTTTAATTTTAACAACATTAAATTAAAACACATAATAATATCTTATAGGAAGTAAAATTTAAACCATACGTCATAGGAGCCAATGTGGTAACGACCTCCTTTGGAACTTTTTGTTCACATAAATTTCAATGCGAGCTTTTATAAAGATCTGAAATCATTAAGTGATAGACTTATCATGAGAGCAATTTATTTATGGACTCCTCATATACACGATGCTTTAACAGTAGAAGCCTCAGATAGTACCCAAGCAATTAGATTTGCTCAATGATGGGTTTTCAATTTGTGGAAATAGAAGGCGATTCCTCATTAGTGATAAAGAAGTTTGAGGCGACATACATTGACATATTGGTGATTAGTAATATTATTTGGGACGTGAAACAATTCTATGGGTTTTGAAAGAATCAAGTTCCAGCATGTCAAGAGGGGGGAATTGAGTAGCTCACTTGCTTGTCAGGGAAGGATTTGTAATAATTAAACGGGATGTTTGGTGGATTGAAAAAGCCCCGACGGTGATTCAGGAGATGGTGGAGGCAAAGCGTCAATACCTTCTTCGTCTCAGATGAGTTTCAAGTTACTGGTGTTTTGAGAAACTAGAAAGTCTTCTTTTTCTCTAGCATAAGTTTGTTTTTCTCATACTTGAATCTGGTCATCGTTTCCCCTTTGTGTTCTGAAATTTCTTTACTGGCATAGAAATGTCCTTGAGATAAAGAAGAGGAAAGAACCTGTTTTTTTTTTTTTAGTGTTTGTTTTATTTGGTTTCCTGATATATTTCTTGGGACATGTTATAACTATTTCTATCTTCTTTCTTTCTTAATAAAGCCTGTCAGTTTGCATTAAAAAAAATCCAACCTTGAGCTAACGAATTTTTTTAACTAGAGATCTTATCTCACCTTAACCCGAAATTTTTTATATATAAAATGTTTCCATTAAATCGAAACTCGTTAGATTGGATTATTTTGATCATTTTAAATTTAATCATATTTCACTTTCTTTACCTTACACAACCGCATCTCAAATTAATTTATTTTAACACATATATATTGAGGATTATTATTTAATTTAATTTACAATTATTTTAGAGTTGGGAGTAATGGAAAGGAAAAGGGGTGCTAGAAATTCAACGCTAACTTTTATGTAATACAATATAAGCATTTTGATTGTTGGCTATATGTCGGTTTAATCATAAAATAGATTTTATTTTTTTGTTCTTCGAAGGAAAACCCAGACACATTTAATTTAAAGTTCAATAATTTATGTTGAAAGAATCGTTGTGCCATGACATGAGCCCACGACCTTTTCATAATTGCTACCTTTGCCTCTATTTTCCTCCATTTATTCATGTACCCTCAAACCAACTACACAGCAGTCTAATTTGACTTACATTTTTTATTTTTCAAACAGATACAGGTTTATTTTCAAAGATTTTTTTTTTGGGTGGTGGGTGTTTGCAATCTAACAGCCTTTTTCTCAATAATGATTCTCCCGCTTTAATCACATGTATAAAATTAGAGGTCGATTTTTGAAGTACCATTGATGAATTACGAGATTAAAATATGGTTGTGTTTAATTATTGTTTAACAAAATATGTTAAATGTCTTGAAGAACATTACGTCAAACTTTAATATATATATTTATTTTTCCTTTGACCCACGTCGTACCCTAAGTCCTAAACAATGATTATGTCTATCTTATTTTATATAAAAAATAATCTTATATATTCTACATCAATTATAGTGTAAGTTCAAAATCGAAAATTTTTCCATTCCGTTTATTTCATTAAAGGGATTATTTGAGAATAATAGACTTTGGGCATGTTGAACACACTTATTATTTTGGGTTGTCTGTTAGACTTCGCGGCCCTCTATATACAAATTTCCTGGATATATGAGTTGGGTTCACAAACTTCCTTTGACTTGTGCGAGCTGATATCGTGAGCTTTATTAGCTGTCCTTTCGTTGTATGCCTTGCATATACCCATTTAGTGGGATCTTATCCGGATTTCAAGTTGGTGATAATTAGTGTATAATACATAGAAATACGAATTGTATTACAATTACAACAATTCCAAAATTGGAAATTTTCATTTTAGTTCCACCCAATACACACTTGATTTATTGAAATGAACAGGTAATCAAATATTAAAACAACAACAAAGGGTGATGGGTTACAAAGAAGAGCCAGCCTTCAACACTTTGAAAATGTTAGTAAAAGGTGACATTACCCCACCATTTATTTATATTTTCTTTTAATTTTTTTCCCTCCCTGGTATTTGAAGTTCACGACACCAGCTAGAGAGCTTTTGGTTTTAGCTCACCGTCACATTTTTAGTCTACAATCTTCATTCCTTCCTTAAGTATATTTAAAAAAAAAAAAAAGATAAACCATCAAAATAGTTAATTTTGTTTCTCTTAGATTACATTTTAGTCATTTATGTTTGAAATGCTACGTTTTAGTCACCTACTTTAACGTGTTGTAACATTTTAGTCACTGAACCGTTAATTATCGTTAACGGTATAACGGTAAGCTGTGACACATTAAATCATTATTTAAAACAAAAAAATTAAGTTAAATTATATAATTGGTCTCCATATTTTTTCATTTTGAGCAATTTATTTTTTCTTTTATGTTCTTTTAACTTACTTCTCCCTCCATTTTCCTCTCTTCTCCATCTCTTTTAATATAAAAGAAAAAAAAATTAAATTTCTCAAAACAAAAAAAAATATAGGGATCAATTGTATAATTTAACCTAAAATTTTCATTTGAAATGATAATTTAACGTGCCACGTCAGCTTACCGTTACACTGTTAACAACAATTAACGCTCAATGACTAAAATGTTATAATACAATAATGTAAGTGACTAAAACATAACATTTCAAACATAAATAATTAACCCGAGAAAAACAAAAGTGGCTATTTTAATAATTTACCCTTTAAAAAACTAACACAAACATTGGTCAATTTTGTATTAATGAGGGCATTGTATTTCTACACAAACCTTTGTTTTTAAGAATTTTTTTAAAATTAAAAATTAATTAATATAAAATTCCATTTTGACTCCTCTTAAAAATAATAAAATTTTAGTTTAATCCTTCAAAAATTACATATTTACTATTGTAATAAAAATTAAAATTTAATTTTAACCCCTAATGAGTTAAAATTTTCAAATGTAGGACACTCCTTTATTATGTTATCTAATTTAGAGTCAAGATGTACCATTGATTTCATAAATAAATAAAAAAGTTAGAAAATAATATTTATAAATTATTTGTGAAATGTGATTATTGACCAAAAAAAATCGAATTTTAATTATTAAAATATTAATAAATAGTGAATAAATTAAATCAACCCACCGTATATTTCTAAACCAGTAGTAGAGATGATTGGAATGGATATTCTAGTTTAGACATGCAAACATGAAGTAAAAGGGAAATTATAAGCTTTAGTGTTGGAGAAAAGGGATAAGATTTAAAACAGCCAAAAGGGAGTCACTCATCTGCACCAGACCTACTAAATAATTGTGGGCAGAGACAAAGATTCTCATAATCTATTCTTCGAATGTAATTTGTAAGATTAATCTCTGATTAGACAACGTTGGATTGGAAATTAGAAATGCCTCCCTTGATTATTTTTCACAAAAATTGAAAATACTTTCCAACTAATTAAGAAAATAAAATTTTATTTATTGACAATAAATTAAATTCTTATTTTTAATATTTTTATTTTTATTTCCATAATCTCAAATATTAGAACAAACATTTACATTAATTAACTTAAGGAAGATTCAAACTTAATCATAAATGTTTTTTTTCTTTAGTTAAAAAAGGAAAAACAAATTGTTATTATAATTATATAATAATTATATGATCTAAAACCCTTTTTTTTATAAATAATACGATTTAAATGATGGGCTTGCCCCTCTAAAATGGGAAAATTTTTTATTTAGGCTCTTTAAAATTTAAATTTGTAAAGATAAAATTACACTTTGGCCCTCTTAAAAATAATAAAAAATTAATTTAATTATTTAAAAATTATAAATATATAGGCTATTAAAATGATAAAATTACATTTTTACTATCATAAAAATTACAATTTAATTTCGACTCCACTAAAAAAATTTTCTGATTTAGCCTCTGAAATGATTATAATTAAAATATGTTCAAATTTATATCAGAATGAATTTAGATAAGACTCACACGTGATATGAGTTAAACTAAAATAAATCTGAATTGAGAATCCATACATATGTAAAGACGGATTTCAAAAATCGCAAAATTATATAATTTTTTAAGTAAAAATAAAATCACAAAATACTAAATCATGAAATATAAATAATTCCAAAGAAAGAAATAACGTAATGGCCATTAAAAAAGACTTTCCAGGAAAAGAAAAAAGAAAATAGTCTAGTGGTTGTATAAATTAGAAAACTGAAAGAAGCATAGTGCAAATGGACAAAAAACACAAAAGAATCCTAAGACAATACATGTCAAAGTATGATTGGGCCAAAGTCTTTATCAAAAATGAGCGAAGGCACGTCTGATGACCAATCTTTTTCATGCCATATCCGTTGCCCTTATTAGCTACGTGGCCAAGGCCACTGCCGACACTAATTTTTGGTAGCCAATAGGTTAAAAAAGCAAATCTAAATTATATCATTTAATTTATCATCTACCAATTTAATTCAAACAGCTAAACCGCCCCCCGACTTTATTAAATCAATTTTATCTTTCAATTTAGTCCTTTCTATATAGTACATTCAAATTTTAAAATTTACTACTTCTCTTTTATTCTAAATTATACCTTTTTTTGCTTTAAAAAAGTTTTTTTCTTTTATAATTTAATAATAATGATTTTTTTACTGTATATGCTTTTATTAATAAAAGGTTTTAAGATATTTTTAAATGAATTAATATTTAGTATATTGATAATATATTTTTTTATTATATCGTACATCATTTTGTCATCACTCAATCAAATGGACTTTACTTCATACAATGCTCCAATAAATTTATTTTTGAATAATATTGTTTGTAGTAATAATGTTGAATCTAAATCTTTTTAGTTAGATATATAACTTAAAAATATATATTTGTAATTAATATATGCATGTTGTTTTATGATTTGAAAGGTCGTATAGTGAGAACTAAAAATTGGAACGGAGAGCGAAATATGAAGCCGACATCCCATTGTAATAAAAATATAATATAATATAATGATAAGTGTGTAATAAGTAAGAGGTGGATATCAGGAAAGATTGTATGAAATAAATATGTCACATCATTTTATATTTCTTATCAATTATTTAATGTCATTTAAGTATTTTTTTCATATTAACGACATATCATTTTGGTAAAATTTTTTTATTTTGAACTTAAATTTTAAATCTTAAACCTTATACTTTGAAACCTTAGATTTTAAATTATGGATTCTAAACTTTAAACTTTAAACCTTAGATCATTGACCCTTAGTAGGAGCAAAACTAGGGGTATGGTAGGAGCCTAACCCCCTAAAATAATTTTTTTTTATTATTGACCCTCTAAAAATATAAAATTTTAATTTAATATTTTAAAAATTATAAAGATATAAGTTATTAAAATAGTAAAATTATATTTTTGTTATCGTAAACATTATAATTTAATTTTTGTCCCGAGTTTTGGGTTTAAGATTTAGATGGTAAATTTAAAATTGAAGGATGGATTAATAAGATAAAAGAAATGATGGTGAAATGGTATTAAATAATTAGGTGTTTGATACCATCTTTTCTTACCAAACATTTTGTAAAGTGTGAAAATACGTTGAAACCAAAACCAAAATAAAGTAGCTTTTGGTTTCTCTCTCTGTGATTCTGTCATCAACTCCATATATAATAGTCACGTGTCGTTCTTCGCTTTGTAAAAATGATGGAAGTGATCTCTTCCTTGTATTTAAAACCCCTCACACTTTTCCTTTTATTTCTTTCGTATGTAGTCTGTATTTATTGATTGGGGATTCATTCTCCTGTGATTTAACCCCCATACCTCTCTTCTTCTTCTTCCTTCTGGACCTTGGTAAAAGCTGTATATATAAAGCTTCTTCTTCTTGATAAAAGGTGGAGGTCTGGCAGGGTTCAAAACGATAGCGTTTAGAGTGCTGGGTGGAGGCGGAGGAGGAGGGAAGAGGAAGATCAAAATCAGCAAGAGAAAGATAAGAGTGAAAGAGAAATTCATGGATTTTTGGCATAAGATGATTTTCCCTGTTCGTAGATTTTGGTTTACTGTTTCTTCTCCTCTCAAAGCTCGCAAAAACGGTGCGTTTCATCCACCCCCTCTTCCCTTTTTCAACAAAATACGGCTTTTTCTTTTGGACCCCTTTTTTTTGGTATATTATACAAATTATATTTATATGTATATGTTTATATATAATGCATATTTACTCTTAATTCTTAAACCTATTTCAAATCCCTATGTATTTAGTTCATTAGGAAAGGTATATTACGTATGTGTCAAATCTTCTAAAAATCTATTGGATCGGATATATACACACGTATATATATATATATATATATACACCAAAAGCATGTTTTAAGATATTCATTGATGGGTGTCATCAATATGCTTAAAAGTCCAAGCTGATAAAGTCCACTATGAAATCCATACTAACCAATGGCTTCATGTTCCATTTGCAATACAAAGGCTATAGGATCAACTTCTTTTTTTAGTGCAACTTTTTTTTTTTTTTTTTGGCCAAAGTTAGCAATGGCGTGAAAACAAATTACATCACCCTTTTCTTTAGTGCTCAATTTTGGCCCAATCACTGCCAGGATCACTCATCTAAACACCATCACAATTAATACTAAAACAATTAAAAAGAAGAAGAAAACCCATAGTTTAGTTTGGTTTTTACTGATATAAATGATGGTGATGGGATATGGCAGGTGCAGGGCTATTGAAACTACGTGATGATATACAGACATGTGGGTACCAAGATGTGCAGGTGATGTGGGAGATGCTGAGAAGATCCGAAACTGAGCATCATCATCATCATTCCAAGCGCAAGCAACGACCCTTTTGGCGAGTTTTTGTATGGTCTTCTTCTAACAACACTTCTTCATCCACATCCTTGTCGGCCCATCATGCTTGATTTTGTTGATAGCCATTTGGATTTGGGGTACTTGATGATGATATTATAGTATACTATATGTAATAAAATTTTGTTCCTACTGTCCCTTGCAATGCTTTTTACATAGGCATCGTTGTTTTAGAACCCCGATGGATGGCCTGCTGGCCGGTATGCGTTGCAGTGGCATGGTACATATAGGTGTTTTGCCAACCTTGTTCAAATGGAAATATTAAGTTGGTGTATCACTATTAAAAGGAAATGCTTTCGGATGAAGACATTTTGTATATATGTGATACTTTAATCAAATCCAAACCTTGTTGAACTCGATGGTGTGCTGAGCTTTCAGCTCAAAGTTTATTCAAATAATGGAAGTATTGTTTGAATCTTTTAGGCCCCATCTCTCTTTACCGAAAGAGCTTTGGAATTGTCCACCATTAAACTAAAATTCCGTAGCCTAATTATTTGTCACAAAAAATAGACGCAATTACGAATTGTCGAGTGGCGCGTTAGGTTTGGGTTGGGTTGGGATAAAAGATTTTTAATTTCGACTTGATTCAATTTAAATTAATTATAAAAATATAAAAATTAGAATGTAAAATATTTTTTTATAAATATTAAAATAAAAATTGTTTTTTATATAATTAACATTGTAATAATTAATATAATTGTATTTATGTAAATTATCGAATGAATTTGATATCTTTATCACATCGTTTTAAAATAATGTTTTTATTAATATATATTTAATTATTTACATAAATAACTAAAAAAATAATTTACTCCAAAATTAATTTAACAATTGTTAAATTATTGATTATACAAAAAGTTATGGAAGTGTATAAACCTAGTTGAATTTTATATTAGTGTTTGTAAATCCCTCTTTTTTTAATATTTTATGAATATGTAAATATTACAATAATTTATTAAGTTAAATCAAATTCAAAATTATTTTTAAAATTAAATTATGATTTGATCTGATCCATGAATAGACTCGATTTTAAATATCTGTACTATTTACAATGATGATGTATCTTATGGAATCTCATGAAGTATGCTTTTTCATCATTTACTGTACTTACCCCGTTCCTAAAGTTGTTAAATGTGGTGATCGGTTGGTTTAATCAGCCTAACTCACTGATTGAATGAATTTACTCTAATAACCACATCATTATCCATTTACATCCCACACTTCATAAACACAAACAACAAATAAATTTATTTACTCAATTTTCAAAAACTCACTTTCCATGACCCTACTAAAGATGTTCCACTTACACCAGATCGAATCACCCATAGATACCATTACAAAAACGCATCCCCCCCCCCCCCCAAAATAAAAATAAAAATTGAAGCAATAAAATTCAAATCAGAATTCCCCACCCACATATTGATCTGCATCATTTTTTATCAACGAAATTTGCATCTACATAGTACTAAATTGTTGTATATTAACATCAAGAAAAAAAAAAAAAAGGAATTTATTTTTTCAAATACACGGCTCACAATACTATACATACATACATCATCAGGGAAGCAAAGCAAGGGTAACAGTTATTGCAAATAATCTCACGAATAGAAGCAAAGGATTTTATTACCAAACTGACACACTAATAAATCGCTTGGACAATTCTCAGAAAGTTAATACTATAAGAAGAAAATGGAAGGATGAAAAAAAAAAAAATGAAAGAATAAGAATGGAGAGGTAATCAATCAAAACACCCAAAGAAACAGATATGCAAAATTACCATACCCTTCATATCAAAACTTTAGGCACAGGGACAATTTGTAAATTAAATGCTTGGCTGGTGACTGGCAGCAATTGTGGAGGCTGAATCGGCAGTGTTTTTGCGATTTGAACTGTACAAAGGATGTTGAAGCAAAAGCCATTGTTTAACAACCAAAGGTTACCCTACGCAGGTCGAGTTGTCCACGCGGGTCGAGTTGTCCGCTGCAGTAACTTGATGGAACAATTGAGATCTCCTGTCTTCCTTTCCACTCTTCACCAGGTTTCAAGGTGATGGGCTTCTCCACACAAGCAGCCTCTACGCAAAGCATATGTTTATACTCCTCATCACCGAAATCAGCCATTGCTTTCGCTTTCTTGTCCCAGGGATTCCACACGACTGAAAGAAGGACACAGGAACCAAGCTGTAATCGACAAATCTAACCAATAATTTACATGCTTACCCAATAAAGCATGGGTTGTAAAAGATGTTACGGTTCGTCGAGCTTAAAATGGAACTTTGACTGTCAACTAATTCATATCTCCTACCCATGGTGCTCTAAATTAGGATGGAAGCTTATAAAGACAATAAACTCACCAGCATCGGGAAGTCCATCCTTTCGCAACTCAAATGTTCGCTTCCTTTCGTGGTCCAGGATGGCAATTTTTGTTGGTGTACTAAGATATATCTTATCCACCTTTTCATCAACAAGAACGGTAAACATAAAACAATGTATACAAATTAGAATTGAAAAGACAGAAAACATAAGCCTGCTTTAAAAATTTTAGACTAACTTCTGATTCAAATGTTATTGCATCCCCTTGTTCAGTGAACCGCTCTCTGTTCTGCAGGTTATCCAAATAATCCAGTGTCTCTAGTCCTTCTACTCGCACTTCACTAAATAAAAGTAAATACAAATTGAATCGTACGGAACAAAGAATAAGTCCAAGCAATATAGCATAACAACAACACCTAGATACAGAACTTTTTCTTTACTCTTAAAATAATAACAAAAATAAGAACAGAGCTTTTACTTTCCATGTATGATATAAATGTGGTGAAACAAATAAAAATTGCTTCTAATCATAACTTAACTTTAATTCAAGATAAAATAATCATGTGTTGCAAGATGTTTACTTTATCTACGCAAAATAGCAAATTCACTTACCTGGCATGTAGAAGACAAGAAAGCAAGAATATATAAATCAATTGCGTTAAAAAACTACTTATGTTCAGTGACTAAGTACGACTTTGATCTCATATTTATACTCCTGCTTTTGACAGTCTAGTTCCCCCCTTACGTAAGGAATAAGGGCCAAAGCTATAGGGAGATTTAATCAAATATTCACCATATCATACTGTTTCAACGGCTTAAGAAGACACTAGCATTGTTAACTGAAAAGGGGAAAAAATACTGCAACTGCTAAAATTAGAGATGCATGATACTGTGTTTAAATGCAGAGATTCTCATTGCTAAAAACCACTAGATTGCTAGATAAATATATTTATACCTGATATCAGTGACGAAAAAATAGGTGTGATAGGCAAATGTAAATGTAAACGACTTTCCATCAGTGTTTGTATTTCGAACGCGGGAAGTCAGCATCAAATCACCTGCAGGTCCTAGAGCTACCCTTAACCGAAGCTCATACCTGCACACAATTGCACATCCCTTAGTCCACTTGATAGGACTTTAGTATCCATCTCACTTGCAGATGACAAAAACTGGAATAGAGGATATATAATCAGGATACCAATTCAGGGACTGTGTTAAATAAGTCAAAATTCATATAGAGCAATGCACCTGTGAGACCAGATCTTCGCCTCTTCTTCAGAATGCCTAAGAATTAAGTCGATGAAAGCCCTGCTATTAGTATGTGATGAACATGGTGGGGGATCAGGATCAACACTCCAAAGTTGATTTCTTGCAAATCCATGTTGCTCAAGAGAGTCGAGATTTCCGAACTGCATGGCTAGAATGATTAAATTTGAATCAAAGATATAAAAATTGCAAAAAGGAAAAGATAAAGCTTTGGAGCACATACTTGAGGGAAACAGATTGGTATACCTCCACGAATAGGCTTAGGTGGCTGAAAAAGAGCCTGCAGAAAGAACACACGATTAATTGAAAAGCCAACCACAAATAGTTGGTAGATCCATTCAAATTGCTAGTTCTCTTCCTACATAAAAATCAATATGCATCAATTATTTCAATTACAAATTCTTTCATTCTTTAAGAAAAATTAAAAACCTTGTCTATATTTAAAGGTAAGTATACAAATGTGGCGGGCATTTTGACACTCCCCTCAAAGAACTCATTCCCCCAAAAAAAAAAAAAATAAATAATAAATAAAAAAACAGCTTTTTGAACCCTAACCTCTTCACAACGTAGCATTAGGTTTTAATTAGACACTTGGAAAATACCATAATTAGAAGTAATTAATCATCAAACTGCACAATCAATGGTAACTTTTAGTAGCATATATTTGCAACGCGGTAAATTTTATTTCATGAACCATTGCGTGCGCATTCTAGGACTATCACGAATGGTGAAGTTTAGAACTTTAGATCGTTAGTAGCAGGAGAGAAGGTAACTGAAATTAATTTAAATTCTTCATCTAAATGGTTTCTAACAAGAATAATTCTAAAACAGATACCTTACTACTAAGGAAGAGCAACTCCTCCCGACGTTCATTCTTCCAAGAAGTGACTTGACCCCCATAGAGATACACCTGTTTAAGAAAATAGGATCAATACAAGAAATCATATAGTTTTTCAGGTTAAAAGGAAGGAAAAGAGCAAGGGCGGGGGGGAAGCACTACGTAAGAAGCATCCATGACTTCCTAAGGTCAACACTAGTTCTAACAAAATTGCCCATATTCAAACAAAACAAATAATTTTAAGACTTAATGCTATCATGAGAAGAGGGAAAACTTGAAAGGTTTCATTATTTGCGGGATACTAAAGTGGGTTTTATCTATACACAGGTGGTAGAGATCAAAATCGTATAGTTTTTCAGGTTAAAAGGAAGGAAAAGAGCAAGGGCGGGGGGGGAAGCACTACGTAAGAAGCATCCATGACTTCCTAAGGTCAACACTAGTTCTAACAAAATTGCCCATATTCAAACAAAACAAATAATTTTAAGACTTAATGCTATCATGAGAAGAGGGAAAACTTGAAAGGTTTCATTATTTGCGGGATACTAAAGTGGGTTTTATCTATACGATCAAAATCTCCACAAGCAGGTTTAATTGATCATAACGTGCTAATTTAACTACATAAGAGAACTTAATAATTTGGCGTTGACTTGATTATTTATGATCCAAGAGAAACATGTTTTAACTCACTTGAGGATGTCTGAAGCTCCCTTTTCGGAGCATTAAATAACAGTTTTACTAATATTGTCACTATGACTTTTTGATAAAAGAAATCGCACTTGCACAAGTGCATTCCAGCCAGTATACAGTAACAAGGAAGAACAAAGGAGTTCTAAAGCATTTTATACACATGGCAGAAACTCTTGCAACTTTAAAACATAAAAAAAGTTTCAATGTGCCAAAGAACCGTATTAAGTTATTGTCCTGTAAACATTCTATATTATCCTCGCAAGTAAATAGTTTCTCCCGATGGAAAGTTTTCATAAATTAAAACATGCACAAATAGTAAACCTGTGCTTAATACGGTTTCAAGAAGCATTCCTACTATTTCGTTCATTCGATTCATACGCTCTCGTTTTGGTTCAATGCAAAACACGATCAGCCTGTTTCCCACTATCTACAACAACAGAATGAATCATTCTTGATCTAAATTCAATGCACGAATATATATATATATATATAAGTTTTATCAAGCAAAACAATTACAAGATTAAACCATCAGAGCTTATTTCCATTGTACGGACAGCTAAGATAACCGCAGGATCCAAATCTATAAATAGAATAATTAACTAAACAAATCACGTAAATCTCTTGAAAAGAAAAGGTAATTCTTGCAATGCGGTTAACATTTCAACAAAGATTTGAAGATTCCGATCTCGAGTCACTAACGAACCGTTTCTTTCCAAAAAAACATAGACAAGAATGATCGGGTAACAAGATGCAAAGGAATGATCGTAGAAAATGAGAGAGAGAGATAAGGAAAGGGAAAACCTCAGCAGACCAACCGCGAATCTCCCTTAAGATGACCTTATCGAGACCATTGATGCCTTTAACATGCTCGACGTAAATATTCTCTGAAGCTGAAGCCATTTAGCGGTTCTTAAAATTTCTTCTTTTAGATTGATATCGTTCTTTCGAAGAAACAAAAAATGAAGGGGAAAAGAGAGAGAAAGAGAGCGAGAAGTGGAGTTTTTTGGTGGATCTTCGGAGGCTCTACTAATTTAAGAAACATCAGATCATTAGGACAAATTTTTTATCTAATTAAAATTAAAATAGACACACACATATATTTGATAAAACTTCAAATTTTTATTTCTATAAAAAATATTATTATAATATAATACTGTAAGAAGGTGACACATATTTCATTTAAAGTAGAATAAAAATAAAATTACAAATGGACAGTGTTTAAAATTTGCATGAATAGTTAAAATATTTCGTTGAAAACAATAGTTATTATTGGTTTTTTTTAAATAATTTTAAAAAATTAATTAATTACGAAAATGATTTTGGAAAAATTACATACGAAAATGACTTGTTTGTTATAGTTATTGTTGGTGCCTTCTGATATACCGACGACATCAGTCTACTTTTCCCTCAATCATGTTTTAATCATTACAAAAACATAAAATAGAAATAATTTTTTAATGGTGCCAGCTGCACATTAGTGGCATTGGACTTAAGTGTGATTATATAAAATGTTTAGGGACCTGATGAAGGAAATAACCTTTTTAGATTAGCTAAATAAAGGTGTTGCGGCACCAAATTAAATGCTTTTCAACTTTTGGTCTATTTACATATTAGGTTTGCCCCATTTTTAGATTGGCTGGGAAGGATTTATTTTTGTTATTCTTATAAATTTTAAGGGCTATTTAAATTTAATTTTAAAAGGGGATAGACCTAACATGCAAATAGACCAAAAGTTGAAAAATACTGGCACCCATTTCTTTAACTAATCTAAAAAGGATAATTGCTTCATCAAGTTCTTAAATATTTTATATAATTACACTTCAATCTAATGTCTTCAATATATCAAGAAGCACCACTTTTTTTTTTATAATAATTAAAGCATGATTGAGGGAAAAGTAGGCTAATGTCATCAGTGTGTCGAGCGACACTAATGGTAATTATAGCAAACGGATCATTTTCGTATATTATTTTTTCCTAGATCATTTTCGTTATTAAGTTTTTAAATTATTTTTTAAAGAAAAGGCCATTATTATTATATTCATTAGAAAAATTTTAACTCCAATAAAATTCAAATATTATGGTATCTCATTGTCAAAAAATATATCTTTTAATTTTCACTATACTTTATAAAATATATAAATCAAGTAACATTAAAACTTTCCACCAATGTTTGTTTAAAAATAACCTTTCCATTGATGTTTAAATAAAGGATAAATTACATTACTAGTCTTCCAATTATGATTTTTTTCTTTTTTAACTATTCAGCAATGAAAAATTATAAAATATCATTTAATTATTTAATTTTATCTTTTTCGTCATCAACTACCTGGTGTAAAAATGAAAACACCTAAAAATCTAAGATAATCGAGTGATAAAAAAGTCAAAATTAAATAGTTGAATAATCATTTTGCAACAAAAAGTCATAATTGAATAATTTCTAACCTAATTTACCCTTAAATAAATAAATAAAAATTATTGAAAAAGGCGTTTATTAAACAGAATAGTTTATTTTATGATAAAAGGATCAAATTTTCTATTCAAGTTAATATCAATAAAATATGGGACTTATTTTAAATGACAGTTTATAGCTTCTTCTTCTTCTTTAAAAAATTATAAAAGTTATATAATCATATATATATTTATTTATTAAATTAAGTAAATACATTATTCACTTATTATTTAAAAATGATTAAAAATTATTGAATGAGCCTTAATTCGATTGGTATGAGAATTATTATCAATACAACAAGACGTAGATTTGAGTGCACTAAATTGCATTATCCTATTTTTACATTCTGCATGCATGCAAAAGATTTTGAAGATTATGTTTATTAAACATCTCGTATCATTTGATTTGCTGTTGTGTAGGAACTTATTATTAATCTATCATATTATCAATTATGATTTTTGTCATTGATGCAGATAGCTCTTTTTCTCTGACCTGAATTGAGATTTTTTTCTATGAACCGAAGAAAATTAAATTGAGATATGTGGAGTTGAATAATGATGATTACCCGGCATTATTTTTCTTCAGTTGGGACTCAAAGAAATAGGACTTAAAGCATCTTATACACATGGATCATGGTATATGAGTCACAATACCAAAAAAGAAGCCAAAATATCCATCAAATCATGGGAAAAAATAACCAAGCCCCAGTCGAAATCATAAGGATGGAGGCAAGATAATTCCCGGAAGCCATAGGTGTAGCAGAACTCTTTTGATCAGGAGCTGGAGCGGGAACATCAGCAGCTGGTGATGGTGATGGTGTACTACTCCTTGGTTTAGGCGGGGATGCAACCGGAGACTCGTCTTCGTCACTAGGAGCCGGTGCGAGGGCCTTCCTTGGTGACAAAGCCTTTGGTGGTGGAGTAGTTGGGTTCTCTTCCGGCGGGGGTCCTGATGATACGGAGTTGGGTTTAGTCTTTGATGCAGCTGGTGCAGTGTTATTGCTGTCTTTAGTGGGGGGTGAAGTTGTTGCATTGCTTGATTTATTGGGGGATGAAGTTGGGGTTGGGGATTTCTTCTCTTGACTGGTCGGAGGTGGTGCTAAGGCTTTCCTCGGAGGGGAAGCAGTGGTGGGAAGCGACGTTGGTGATTGTTGTTGTGGTGGTGGTGGTGGTGGAGTGGAAGGTAGGTCGCCTGATGTTTTTATATAAGGGGAGACTTGCAATACTGCAATGCTACGGGGTTGAAGTTCAACGGTGTGAACAAATGTGGCATCCAATTTAGAACTTGAAGTAGTCGATCTAAACGTGACTTCACCATTGCTCTCGCAGTTCGCGGTCAAGGTGGCCCCTGAGTAAAGTGTGGTGAGGGTTATTCTTGATCGCAAGCTTTTGAGCCTGGTTGGATCATAGTAACCAAATATCACATGGAACCCCAAGATTCTCCTAACATCATCGCCCGGCAAGTGTCTAAATGCGAACAAATCATAATCGGCAACAACAAGGACGGTCACGACTTGTAGGTTGTTGATTTCACTTGCCAATCCTGTTGAACTCAATTGGTAATTGTACAAATTGAAGTCCTTGTAAGGTTTGAGGATTTCTGTGATGTTAAAAGCATATGTTGGTGATAGTAATACAAAGAAAAGGGAGAACAATAAAGTAATTACTGGTGAAGTCGACATTATTGTTTTTTTTACTTTTTTTATAATGATATGATGAACTGTTTGTCGTTGGATAATAAGGGCTAAGACGATGGGTTTTTATACTAAAAACGTGTGGATTAAAATTCAATGTCTATTTTTGTAAGGTTGAGTTTAATTCAGCGGAACAAGCGCAGATAGTGGAGGTTTCTTTTCAATTCTAAATCTAGCACCTTATGACAAGACTATGAGATGATTCAATATCGTGATTCAAGCGCTTAAACTTTGGCTCTTCGTTCGACATCATACATATACAATACGCATGCATGGTCATGGCTTGCTTCAACTTTTCATTTTTAAGTATAGAGACTCTAAATCTGTATAAAATATATTAATATCTAATCATTTTTATTTAATTAATAATCGAAATTTCTAGTATCGTCTCTAGTATCGTTTGATCATTTTCTACTTGATCTAAATTCATAGTTCAAACCGGGATGAACCATTCCCAGTTGAAGGTATTGTTAACAATAAACAAATGGGTATGGTATCGTGAGTGTATATTTTTGTGTTATGATGGAATTGTTGTGAGGAACTTTAACTCTGTTTATAGGCAAAGTGACTCGTAAATGCTTTACCAATATGAAATGAAATTATGAATGTACTAAAAAGTGATACCCACTTGTTAGATGTAATGATAAGATACATTACATTTTTAAGGGAAAGATTCAGATTCAAACTTTAGAGACAACATTGTAAGAGAAAGACTCAGATTCAAATTTTGGAGATAACATTGTTAGAAGGGATAATCAGGAACCCCCAACATGAACTGTAAAATGGACATGAAAATATAAAATTATTTCATTATTCCAAGTTGATCCATGAAACTTCAATCATGATCATTTTTTTAAGAAATAGAAATTTCAAGCTTAAATTTTTTTTATCAACATTTGGAAATTTTACCAAATGGGGAGTACATAAATATCACTAAACTTAAGATTAAAACTATGTTTAGTATTTACAACTTATATGCTGATCTAGAGAAGAAAATATAATAGAGTAGTTTACAACAATTTAAGGACGTATGACACAAACAATAACATCCAGCTCCATATAATTACATCATATATATCTCTTGCTCATATTTGTTTCTAAATCTTTCTCCTTTTAGCTTTCTTTAGAATCATATGGTTGGAGAAAAGGTTCTACTTGAATCGCAGCTCCAATTCGAGATAAAATTACACCTGCAATTCCATGGTTGGAATCGGCACTATGGTTTAAGAAAATTGAGAACAAATGAGCTAACTGTTTCAGAAACTAACCTGGGCATTCTCTGTTTTGTATTTTTGCAATTCTTCTTGAGCACAGATGAGCCTGCATATAAAGCAAAACCAAGGTTTAGAGACCATTTTTTGGTACTTGGATGGTAAAGTAACTGATGGAAAAAGAAATCACACTTCACGACATTGAAATACCTCCACTGTAACTCCGTTATCTCATGAAGTAACTCCTTTTCCCTATCATGAGCTAGTTCCAGCTGCAATTCAAGAAAACTGTTTAATCAATAAAATCCTTTGGAGTAAGATTGGAGTCATGTAGTTTCATAGGTGGCTTAAAAATGGTGTAGGATAAAGTTGAATGTATTCTAGCACAATAATGACGGCAGGCAGCCAACCCACCAACCATGATCGAACTGAAAATGTGAATTAAAGAGAAAAAAATTACCAAAGATTTCTCTGTGACTGCCCCATTAGCCGGTGCACATACTCCCTCAAGTGCACGACTAGCTAAGCAATGGAGATAAAATATATTTAAGATAATATAATCTGAATTTATAAAAAAGAGGAATAGAAGGACTATTTTAAGCAGTTGCACCTATAGGTTCACTGGCACAAACGTGCTTCATTAAATTGAGAATATACTCCTGTTGACAAAAACACGCCAAGTAGAACAATATCAGCCAATAGATAAAGTAGAAATGTCAAAGAAACATTTGGCTAACATATACCCTTTGAAGAATGTTTGTCTGCAAAACAGACTGCAACAGTGGAAAAAGATGATTGGCAGCAGGGATTGATAATGAAGAGTCAGATGTTGCTGCTAGTGAAACCATAGGATTTGTATTTAACACCTGCATAACCCATAAATTTGACAATATAAAAATTATAAGCTACAAAATAAGAGTATAGATATGTTCTTGTTTCCAGACAATATGCTTGAATAAGGCACAACAACATATACATCGATTCGATATGGGCTGTAAGCTTTTCTGCTTGTAACTATATATCTTCTTTTACGAATACTTGTTAGAACTAACTATTGTGCGACAAAAGCTTGCAAGGATTGCTAGTTAATTATAAATCAAATCAAAAACCTAATTGCGCATTTACCAGAGAACTATAAAATGGGATTCTAGAAATGGTTCTAATAGGCAATTTGGCACACATGTGCTGACCTCCGAAGTACCAACCTGCATGCTGCGACTCTTTGGCAGTATAGGAGATGGGGCAACCTGAAAAGAGAAGGTTAATTCATCTCCTATATGACAATAGAAGCTACAGTCGGACCACAAATATAAAGGTCACCTTTTCCAAATCAACGTTCTCGGATGTAACTTTAAAACGTCCCTTTTGCTGAACGACAGGTGGCTTTGCTTTCTCATCATCACTGTTCACTCCTGCAATGACACTTTATTTATTGGGGTAAGTAAATCAACTTGAAATGGCAAGCGAGAAAATTAACCAATCATCAACCAAATCATAAGACCTGGAGACTCCTTTTGCAAGACAAAGTTAGAGAATGAAAAGTTAACACTTGCCTTGTGATTTAGATGTCTTAGAAGGAAGTTCAGAAATAGTATCTTCTCCTCCTGCAGAAACTGCTGCTCCATTGCCACCAGAAATGTTGTGCTGCTGGTTTTGCTTATCACTAAAACCTTGATCAAATGAGTGCTAGAGAAATATAACATGATAAACTCTATACATGGATGAAGATGAAAAAATTTAAAAATATTATGATAACTAATGTGTGTAAATATGGTAGGTGAGATGATAGTTTAATACCAGTTTAGATATATGAATGGAGTTTGTAAAACAAATCCTTGGTAGAGGAAACTTACAAAATGGCAGAAGCAAATTAAGTTGACCTACTAGCGGTGTAACATAGGATTAAGCATTATAACCAAGAAAAAGAATTATGTAAGCAAAGTATCACACCTTTCTCCTTTAATTGGGAGAACAGTGGTTTCTGGTATACTGGTGCTCCCTGAAAATGGTGTTGTCCTTTGATGAGAAGGTTTCATCATGTTATCAGAAGATTTTCCATTGGTCTCCAGGACAGGCTTCTCAGCCAGATTACTTTCAACATGATCATTATCAGAAAGTGAAGTCACATTCAGTTCATGAGAGGCACTAGCACTGCTTGAGTCATCATCAGATCTTTCAAATCTAATGTTGGATAAAAAAAAATGAATGTAATTGGCGTTACTTCCACGAAAATAAGCATGACTACTGACTACTGCAATGTTCTCAATGAACTAGACTTAAACAAAAGTGATTTAAAATGACATAGAGGTAAAATTGTAATATAGCAAGACTGTCAAATACTGTCTCAATAACATACTTGGCAATACTTCTTGTTGGATCAACTGCTAGAGAAGGAGCTGGTTGATTGTGGACCAGATCATTATCTTCCTGTGAAAGCTAGACCATCAAGAACCACCCAAAAGAAATCTAGGAAAAATAAGAAGAAAAGACGAACCACGACGTAAAACGATAAAACTAATAAAGCCTATATTCCTACAACAAACCTGCCAAAAATAAAAGACACAGTATATCTTGAAATACCTTGCCTGTAGCTTGAGAAGAGGTCTGACATTCAGATTGCTTATCTCGTCCATCATGTGAAGGCAAATAATTTGAGCACCCTCCTTGGTTGGTATAATATATAAGGTCCTCATCTTGGATCTGACAAGCATTTACAAATTCTAAAAAGCTTTAAAAACCCCTAAAAAGTTTTTTCACCAAAAGGAACAGGAAAGTAACCATTACTATACCAGGGAAGCTTGAGCTTTCACATCTTCAAGATTGAAATCCCATCCGCTTATCCCACGTTTATATTCATTCTGCTCATGATTACAAAAGCACCAAAAAGTCATAAACTCGGATCTTTCAAATCCCAGCCTACAAGATATTACACTGATGAGCAAAAAAATAGAACACCCTCAATCTAGTAAAATAAATATAGGCAAAATAATAATTCACAGATTAAATATAAACCTTCTCAGTGCGAACCACATATGACTAGTACAATATTTTGGTTTAAATGCAACACCCTAGTTTGACTTCATGTATTATGAATCTAACCAAAATTTTGAATTCTAGAATCATGACTTGATGATAGCCACATAAAAAACATAGATGTCTGCGACTGCACAAGAGCATTGAAACATCCACTTGTTTCAATTAAAATTTTAAAACTTCTAACCTGTGATAGCTCTTCTTTTTCACCATCTGGCATTTTCTTTTGTGCGAGCATATCTTCTTCCTTTTTCTATTATTTTTAAAAACGATAAAGTTGTAAGTATAAGATAGCAACAGAAACATAATGTAAGGCTATACAAATAAGAGCCATATGATTAAAAATAGCATGCTAACCTTCAATGCCTTGATACGATCACCAAGAACAGGCAATCCATCTAGAAGTGTCCTTGCTATATAATCATTTGACCTTGCTTGCTTAAAAAATGAATGTTTTAATAATTTCATGGCTGAAGGTCTCTTTGAAGGATCTTTCACCAAGCAACTAGCAATCATTTGCTTGAAAGACTGAAAAGAGAAGAGAAACACAAGATGAACGCATAGCATTATGTAATTTAATCCAACTATTAAAAATGTTGGATTGGTTAGCCTACCTTAGAAAACTTCTTATCTCTTTCATAGTCCAGGCCTGGGGGTGCATTTTGCAAGGTCATAAGTAACACCTAAGAACAACAGATATGCTTTAAATAAACATAAATTTGGTGTCCAGTAAAGGATTTTAATTGTGCTAAGGGGGGTCATAGAATCTATCTACCTTCATTGGGGGATATTTCGAGAATGGAGCGTGGCCATGAGCAAGCTCTAGTGCAGTTATACCAAACGACCAGATATCTGCCCTGCAGGGATTTTGCCAAATAAACATCAACATAATGTCACCTAAGAAGCATGAACAAGACACTTTTCTGAGAAAACAATAGACTGACTTGAAATTATAACCATGCAGTTGCTCCATAACCTCGGGTGCCATCCTACAAACAACGAAGAGGAAATTAGATTACGGATGATAAGAAGCACTGAACCTTTGACAATTTTACTCGATGAAAAAGTCCAGTAGGACATTAGTTCAAAATTAAGATGCTATCTGAATAGGATTTGGTTGATTATTCTATGATCTATATTTCTATGGATTAATAAAGATATAGTTGGCCTGAGTTAACCACAAAAGTATTTGGCACTCAGGATTCTTATCTAAGGATATAAATGCGGAAGTGTAAGCATACCAGCATGGTGTCCCCACAAATGTATTCCTCATGCGTTGCCTATCACCCGAATCAAAAATGCAAGCCGAAACACCAAAGTCTCCCAGCTTGATTGCACCGCGCGAATCAATGAGAATATTCCCAGCCTATTGGAAAAGACCATTGAGGAGCTAAGAACCAAAGTGTTTCATTCACACATGAGAAACAACTGCTTTAGATATTATGAAATTAATGGAGTTCACAATCTGGTAATCATGATAATGAAATGGTTCCCATTGCAATAGTAATTAACCGACTCAAATAAATACTGTAGAAATAAGAATTGCCTTTTTCTGAGCAAAAATAATATATTCACTTACTGAGTTTTAGAATGTATGTAACTCTTAACTTGTAAGCTAAAACTGTAACCCAACCATTAAGAGCTTGGTTTTAAAAACCAAGGATTAAGCGTATTGAACTCAAATTATGCGAATGAAGACCAAGTACTTACTTTAACATCCCGATGTATGTGCCCGTGATGGTGAAGATACTCTAAACCTTTCAACACTTCACGAAGTATTGTGGCTATAACTACCTCCTCAAAACCATCAGGATATGCAGCCTTCAGTATATGACGACAAGATCCCCCAGACATGTATGGCATGACAACCCATAGGTTATGATCATTGACAAAGGAGCAGTGTGATTTAAGAACATTTGGATGATCAACTAAGACCATTGTTTGCGCCTCACGACAAATGTTATTCTGAGAAAGTGGATTAGAGAAAAATGTCAAAGCAACAAGTGTTGATAGATCTCCAATAGAATATATGCAGCATCTACCGAAATCTAGTATCATTCTTCAATAATCACAAAAAAGCAAGGCAAAGGCGTACTTTCTAAGTTCTTCAAAATAGTTCATCCTAGTGTAGCTAAAGAGATAATGTTTCATCCAATTTGACATAACATATAACCCCAACCAGATAACAAAACGACAACCTTAAACACACACACACCCACAAAAAAAAAAGAAAACTGCAGAATTGGAAAGAAGGGATTACCAGATCACAATTTTCACGTTCAAAATCAAGAATTTTGATTGCAACAACTTCATTAAAGGGTATACAGACAGCACGGTACACGGAAGCACTAACACCTTGCCCCACCTCCTCGTACAATGTATAATGCTCCGGCCCAATTGGATACTTCTTCTTCTCCATTATAGTTTACACCTTTCCTAACAATGTCACAGAACCATACATTGAAAAAGGTTTTCAATCTCCTCAAAAGAGCATAAAATCCAATGCAAATCCATAGCAATGATGAAGTAAAACAGTTTGCATTGCAGCAGGTTACAAGCTAGCATTAATAATGAAAAACCAATCAATGGAATGGGACTATGGAATCACATACAAGTTAACGTCATTTCTCTTAAATACTAAGCAAAAGCGCTCAATTATGAAGGAATTAGTCCCAAAAAGAGAGCAATTTCAATAACAAAATATCATAATAGAGACAAAAAAAAAAAAAAAACTTTCAACATCAATAAACCAACCCGAAGTGAAGTCTATTGAAACCCTCAAAAATGTAGCAGCTGATTTAGAATCCACATCCCATGATTAAAAATAAAATTCCTCTGCATGCAATGTGCAAACAAAGTGGTCACCATGATATGGAAACATAGAAAAGAAAACCCAAAGCAAAATAAAAAAAAATAAAAAAAAATAAAAAGGTTTTAAAAAGACAATTACAGGAAGAAAAATTTTGATATTCATGAAACCAAAAGGTTTGAAAGGTATATAATTGACTAATGTGAAAGGCAATTGGCATTCATTGATAGGTGAGAGAAGTGAACAAGAAAATAATGGTGGAAAAGAGAAAGAGACATTGAGGACAGAGGGGTTATTGTCGTCTTCGCTATGTCGTGAGAGATAGAGAGCGAGGGTATCGGGTCGCCGCTCAACCTGAGAAATAAATAACATTTGCATGCAAGAATCCCGCCACTTGTGTTTGGTTCCTCCGTTTCCTTCCCTTTTTTTTCCCTTTCTCTCCATTTAAACCTACGTTATTCGACATCACTACTCATTTTCTCCCAAATAAATTGTATTTACCTGAAATATAACAAATAGATTTATAAAAATAGATTTTATTATAAAGGTATTTTTATTTTTATATTAAAAAATAAAAATACAATTTATTTTATAAAATATTGATATTTTAGTTCTTTATCTAACTAAATTAATATGTGTGATTCTAGATATTTATATTTATAATTTAATTATGTATGGAAACACTGTATTGTATAATTAGGCCGGATCCGATCTTGGGAGTTATTTGAAAGTGCAGCCGCCTAAAGCCCAGGATTGAAAAGGGTCCAAAAAAAATATTTTTTCAACTTATGTTGGGAAAAAATTCCAAATTAAAATTAATTAATTAAATTTTTAGGACTTTCAATTTTTCATCATAAATGTTTCATTTCATTTCTTAAGCAGTGGCGAAGCGAAGGGGGGCTAGCAGGGGCCCCGACCCCTCTAAAATAGAAAAATTTCTATTTAAGCTATTTATAATTAATAAAATTTTAAATTAGTAATGATGAAATTATACTTTAGCTCCCAAAATAATAAAAATTTAATTTAATCCTTTAAAAATTATAAAGATGTAGACTATTAAAATGATGAAATTATATTTTTACTATCGTAAAAATATACAATTTAATTCCGGCCTCCCAAAAAAAATTTTCTACCTCTGCCATTTCTCTTAAGGCCTCAAATTTTTTTTAACTTTTATTATATTACATTTTATAATTTATTTTTAAAAAAGGTCCAATTTATTATTTCACCTAAATCTCGAAAGATGTCAAAAACAGATCTATATATAATCGTAACAATGATATATAACCAAATAATTATACAATTAAATTTACTTAAAATTACTTCTAATGATAATGCATTAAATAATTTAACACACTCTATATGATAAAAGTATTCTACGGGTTTTTATGATATAGTGCAAAGTGGATTTCATTCCTTTACACTTTCAAATTAACTAGTTTTTAATGTTGCATACTACTAAATTTACGTGTTTAAACTCATCGCTTTTTATCTATATTATTATATAAATAAAAAATTATATTATAAAAACAAGTAAAATAATTGTTTTTTATTAAATGGGTTTAATTAATTTTTAAGATGTTGGTTTAAAATATAATTTGACACATTTATCAGACTCGTTATATTTTAAGTTCATAGAGTTATATTTAACTTAATTCAATTTCATACACAGTTTATAAGTTAAACAATGGATTTTAAAAAGAAAATTCATATCCATTTTACAGTATATATTTCGTGCCTGTGATTACCCTTATCAATAATGTTGTCTTTAAAGTTCGAATTTTTATGATCTCAATAAAAATATAATATGTCACTGCATCCAACACTTATTAATTAAAACGATGAATTATGCGAACATGATATATCACTTAAAAGTACCGTGTCATATTTTAAAGCCTTAACTATGAAATTCATACTTAAGCTTTTTTTGGAGGAATTGATTTTTTTAATTAAATTTGATTCTTAAATTATCAAATTTGGTTGGTTATATTAAAAAACTGTTTGACATCCAATAAACGTTTATCACATTGTTATAAATTGATAGCCTATTTTAAGATAAAATTAAATGAAATTGATAATTTATTTATGGATTTTAACAAAAGAAATTAGATAATTAGGTGAAGAAAACCATATAATTTAAAAACTACTTTTACATTTAAGCATATTTTAAACTAATGGTATATCATTAACTTAATTCTTTTTTTTATAAAATTAACATATTTTTTAGTGCTAAAAAGTTGTGTTAATTAAAAACTTGTTTTTTTTTTTTCAAGCAGTTTATCTTTTGTTTTGTCAGTGGTGGTGTTAGTCTCTAGGTTGGTCATCGTCCACCTTTTTTTTCCTCCCACTAACCATTTATTTTTTTATTCTTCCTATTCACTCCACATGTCTTCTTTATTTTCAATTTGCAGATTTATTTTGTGGGTATCTTTGTTGTATTCAAAAGTTATGATATTCACTAAAACTCCATTAGCCACTAGTAGTTTTTCTTGGAAAGTGAGTGGCTATTCGTCAGCTTCTTAATTTGTTTCCATTTTGAGAGTATTTTAAAATAATAAATTATTTCATGAGTCAATTTGGACTCGTGTTATTTTATTTTTTATTTGTTTTTTTTTCCATTGTTTAATAAGTTTTCAGTTTTAAAAGTTTTTTTTCTGTTATTGTAACACATTTTTTAGTATTCTCTATGCATATAACCTTAGTTTTACAAGTGATTTTAGGGATAGTTTTATTGTCGTCCTCTCTAGTTTGGTGAATGCTCGACTCTTTTGTCCATTTTTGCTCGCCACTTTGAACCATCCGAGATTGATTCCATTATCGTATTAAGTGTTTGCAATCACTCCAAGTATGTCGTGCTTGAGTTGTGACAAAGTCAATTATCAAAGTGTCATGATGTCCTATTGATTCTCAAGCTAAAACTTTTGTTGTGTTAATGAAATTAAATTTTCACCATCTACAACGAATATTTGTTATTTTTTTCCTTAAATTATATGGTTCCATTCGTTAAATGAATTAATGTAATTACTTTTTAAAAAAATGCTGGAATTCTAACAAAGAAAAATCTTTGTGCTCATATCAAAAATAGAATAATTAAAATATACTTCGGACTATAATTCAATTACATGTGTAGTACTTTTACCTATTTGATTTATGGAATATATATTTATCATAAATAAAAGCAAGATTTTAGTCACGTGCAAAGCACGAGGTAGGGGATTCTCAAAACAGCGAAGGCAAATTCTAGGAGCTGCCCCCCTCACTCATTCATTCTCTGCAACAGAAAAAAGCTCCCTCATTTTCCTTGGATAATTTAAGTAAATTATAATTTCAAAAAAAGAAAGAAGTAAAATTAATCTATTAAAAGAAAATTAAGCAAGTATTTTAGAAAAAGGCAGCCTACAACCCTTTATTCTGATTATTTTAGGATCACTATAAAAACCCCGTTCTAGGGCTCCTTCTCTTCTTTTCTGTGATTCAAATCCCCAATTTGAAGCCACCTGCCTGCCCCTTTCTTAATTCGCCGGAATGAAGCTCATCGTCAAAACCCTAAAAGGCAGTCACTTTGAAATTAGGGTTCAGCCCAATGATACCGTAATCCCCCCATCTCTCTACTTCTCACTACACCCTCCCACTTTTGTGTCGCTGTTTAATTATGGTACTATTAGGGTTTAAAATTTTGGCTGAAAGGTTCATTTCTTGTTTATTTTCTATTTTTATTAAACCAGGTTATGGCTGTGAAGAAAAACATAGAAGATATACAAGGGAAAGACAATTATCCATGTGGGCAACAGCTGTTGATTCATAATGGGAAGGTTTTGAAAGATGAAACTACTTTAGCTGAAAATAAAGTATCTGAAGATGGTTTTCTGGTTGTCATGCTTAGCAAGGTATATATTTAAAAAAAAAAACTTTTTATTAGTGTATTTTTTTTACTTTTATTCTCTTTTTCCTAGTGTGTTTTTTTTCTTTACTTTGATAGCTACTTGCATATGTGATATGATCTCCATGATGGGAATTTGATGAAAAGGTGTTTTAAGTAATATAATTTCTGGGTAGCTTAATGAATTCATTATCCTTATGGAGGGTTAATTTTGGCAATTGAATTGATTTTAGCAAGGAGTTTACCTAAAGGAAGACTCAGATTGGATCCTGAGGATACTTGTTAGTTATTTGCCTGCAATTCCTGTTAACAAGCTGCCCTGGTTGTTTGAAAGTGATGTTTATGTCATACTAGAGAGCTTTCATTGGAAGTTTTAGGCTTTATTCTGCAAAAAGACAGTGTGACATATTTCATGATTGCATTTTATTATCTTCTTCTATGGAGTGGAGTAGTTTAATATCTCTGAATAATTTTTTAAAAATTATTCTGGTTTACCCGGACCTCTTTGTTTGCACTTGAAGTTTCTATTATTTACTTATATATTTTCAATTAATTGGTTTTTTTTGGCAGAGCAAGTCTTTGGGTTCAACTGGAGCCTCTTCTGCTCAGGTTTCCGTATTCGTGTTAATCATTCTTATTATTAGGCTGAGCATAATGTTCCAGTTTATGTATATAACCAACCTTTTGATTGTCTTCCCCAACAGCCTGCTTCATCAACTCCATCTACCACTGTTCCTGCTTCTGAACCTTCTTCAAATTCTACACCTGCCACAGGAGCTCCTGCACAAGCATCGTAAGTTCATTCAGATATTTTTCTTCTTCCGGCATATCCTCCTTCCTGATGCTCAGATTTAAGAGAGTGTCAGATCTGGAAATTCATTCAACATAGATGTGTTCAATATTTTTTCTAAGTTTCTCCATGTATTTGGAAGGTTCTTTTTTTTTTTTTTTGGGGCGTTCAATCCTCGTATCCTTATCCTTTTTATTTGTTGTATGAACATACCTCAATTATATGAAGATCTTAAATATGGGAGTTCTTAGGTAGTTCCTTGATTTCCATTTGGTTGGTATTTTCAACTTTTCAAGAACTTCATTATGGTCTCATTTAGGGGGAAAAAAAAAGACTCACATTGCTGGTAATGCAGCTAAGACAGCACTTATTACTTGCATTCTCATCCTTTTTGTTTGTTGTATATCTAACAATTATATGAAGAATCAGTTATTTCATTACTTCTCGACCAGATTAGGAATATTCTTCCCGGAAAGTTGACATATTATTTCTTCCATGTCTCAGTACTGAAGTTGACAATTGCTATTCCCCTTATTGAAACCCGAAAAAGTAAAAGATGTGGTCGTCATATTTTTTTCCTCCTAGGTTGGCTTCGTAAGAGCAGCTTTGATCTTGCATAATTCTGACCTGTTAACTTTTTTTCCTTAACTCAGCAGTACAACCGTTAATTGAAAAATAATGCACCGATTTTTAGTTTGCTTGGTACTTTTATTATGAGCTTTGTTATTGTAATAGGTATATATTTGTCTGTTTTATTTTGATTGTCTATTGACCAACAATGCTAGAAGTATTCTCCATTCTAGAAATTGTAAGAAACTGCCAGGTGTTATCTGATTGTTTGTCCTTCTTTATTCCTTAAAAGAATGTATATCAAAGCTCCTCTACCTCTCTACCACATCTCCTTTCTGGTATTTTCTGAAGATTTCTTTTAATTGGAAAATCTTGTCTTAACTTGTTGCAGTCAACAAACCGATACCTATAGTCAAGCTGCTTCGAATTTAGTTGCTGGTAATAATCTTGAGCAGACTATCCAACAATTGATGGATATGGGTGGAGGCAATTGGGACAAAGAAACTGTAACTCGTGCACTTCGAGCTGCTTATAACAACCCAGAGCGAGCAGTGGATTATCTATATTCTGTATGTCTAAAAGCTTTATGAATGCATCTAAGGCTATTTTCTAACATTAATTTTTATGTTTATGGTGCTGTTTTATCTTCAGGGGATTCCTGAATCAGCAGAAGTGGCAGTGCCAGTGGCTCGTTTTTCTACAAGTCAGACTACTGAAACTGGTGCTGCCCCTGCTGCTCCTGTTTCAGGGGCTCCTAATTCTTCACCTTTGAATATGTTTCCTCAGGTAAAACGTTATATTGATGATGTCCTTAAATTACACAGTAAATTTTATTGGTTCTTGGGTGATTTTTGTTGGTTATTATTTTTATTCCTAATTTGCTGAGATAATACTAGGAAACACTTTCTGGGGCTGCTGCTGGTGGAGATGGATCCCTGGATTTCCTCCGGAACAACCAACAGGTTTCATTTTTGTTTTTGTGCTTTCTCCTCAACTGTGAAGACTTTAACTTATTTTACAAATACTAACTGCATCGTTGCTTGCATTTAGTTCCAAGCATTGCGATCAATGGTTCAATCGAACCCACAAATTCTGCAGGTTCGTATCTCTATGTTTTAACTAGTATTAAGCATTGAACCTAGAACCCATTTGCAATAAGTGGAGGAGCTCAAATTGAATAGAAGATCACAGGAAACCAAGTTTAATAGATCTGAGATAATATCATTTAACGCCCACCTTTAGCTCAATAAAGGCATATACATGGACAACCGTATGTGGACTAGTCAAGTACGCAGGAAGAGCAACTAGGCTATAATACAAGCATCCACCCTAAAACAAATTGATGAAATATAGAAGGTTCAACATGATTATAGAATCATATGGAAGGTTATATTAAGTAGATGCATGATAACACCACTTAATAACAGGCAAAACATCAATGACTTCTATTGTTCTGGATTTGATCTGCTTCTATTTGCAGCCTATGCTACAAGAGCTTGGAAAGCAGAACCCCCAGCTTTTAAGACTAATTCAAGAGCATCATGCAGAATTTCTTCAGCTAATAAATGAGCCTCTTGAAGGTTCTGAAGGGTGAGTACTTACTAGATCTCGTCATGCCATCTATGCATCAACTTAGCATTGTTAAAAACTTAAAACTGGTGCTTTCAGGGATATATTTGATCAGGCTGAACAAGAAATGCCTCATGCTATCAATGTTACCCCGGCAGAACAGGAGGCCATTGAACGAGTACGCTATCCAGTTGCTATTCCTTTTTTTTTTTTTTTTTGTAATCTATTTTATTTGGATCAACTTGAACGTTTAATGATTAGTATTTCGTTTTTTGTTTGTAGCTTGAAGCAATGGGATTTGATAGAGCCCTTGTGATTGAAGCCTTTTTGGCTTGTGATCGAAACGAGGAATTGGCAGCAAACTATTTGTTGGAAAATGGTGGAGATTTTGAGGACTGAAAGGTGGAATCTTAACTTGGTTTGATTCATAGTTTTGATCGAAGTAGATGGATACGAGTTAATATAATTTGGCATGTTTGAATGGGCACTGTTAGGGATTAAGCATTGATAAACTAATGAGTGTTTGATCAAAATTGTTTCTAATATATAGGCTTATCAAAAATTCATTTTATTTCATCAAAACATGTTCTGTAGAGTAACCTATTGTTGTTTCTGATATTGACCATTCAGAGTTCTTGGAGGGATCAACATAATTATATGAATGAATTTCAGGGGGCAAAATTTAAATTTCTAATCTTTTTAGCGTGAGATTTTATTTAATTATGGATTAAAAAGAAATCCACTTAAAGGTAACTTGGAATTGAGTTAAATTTTTGGATTTGGATTTGGTAAATCCAACAGTAAGAACTTGAAATTCCATTTGTAATCAAGATTTTACAAATTAAAGAGTCAAATTTTAACTTAGTTGGATAAATGTCATATTGTCAATGTAGTTTTCCTTAACAAAATATAATGAAGTGTAAGATGGATATATTTGAATGTCTTATTTGGTTGATTTTGTTAGAAGGCATAATTTTGTTATTTGGTAAATTTATTTAAAAATATATTTTATTATATTGATTTTAATAATATACAAACTGTTAAAATTTTCAATTAATAAATAGTTAATTTTTTTTTTTTTTTTGAATCAAGAAAGAACTGATATATATTATGGCCTGACTAAAGTCCAATGAAATACAAAGGAAACCAAACAAAGCCCACCATAAAATAAAGAAACAAAAGCCCAAAAAACAAAAAGAAAAAACCTGAAATAAACAAGCAATAAATGTCAGGCGCTTATTGCTCCAAGAACCATATCAGCCTCAAAAAATCCGCCCCCTCAGATACTCCAAATCAAACCTCAGGCGAAAACCTTGTTCCAACACTTGAAGAAGCGCCTGGAAGAATCAACGATTCATATTCCACTAAGAACAAGGCCAAAACTCAACCTCTCATCTTCCTTCCACTCGATCCTGCTCTGCAAGACGCAGAACCGAGGCCGGTAATTCCCAGTTCCAAATCCCTGATTTCGCCGTCTACCCTCCAACGCCAGAGTGTGAGCCACCCCGTTCGCTGGACGCCGTACATGCCGGTAAGAAATTTCATCAAAACTCGACCCTAGATGTCTGATATTCTGTGTAATCGGTCGCAGAACTGATCTGTCGTTTTCCTTCTTCTCTATGCTTTTTATAACGGTCAAAGAATCTCCCTCCACCTCCAGGCGGGTAAATCCCATAGTTAAGGCGAAGACACATCATATAATATTAACTAAACATGATTAATTGAAAATCACATAATATAATTGGAAAAAATAAACAAAGCAACAAATGTTATTTGTATTTGTGTTATCCATTAATCAAGTCTTAATTCAGGGATTATAAACAAAATCTATTTTATTTATGAAGTATTTTATATGATTATGATAAGTTTTTATCTTTTTCATACTTTTATAAATTAATAAAAATTTGTTCATAATTTTGAACCAAATATGACATCATCATGTATAAATTTTTTTTTTTTAAATCTCATGATTAAATATTCCTAAAAATAGACTACTGCTACCTTGATAAACTGATACTTCTCTTAAGGTTCCTATCAAATCTAAATTACGTTATCTAAATAGGTCTCACTTTTGAGCGTCAATATATTGATTTGCCCAATTAATCAATATCTTAATGGTTTCCATACAACTCAATGAAATTCCTTAGGAAACGAATAAATTCCTGTTTTTCAACAACTGACGTGCTATAAAGCCAAAGAAAGTAGCCTAAGGGACCTCAACTCTTGGCACCTATTCCCGATTTCCTAAATTTCGCTCAACCCACTCTAAGAGACTACTTAAGAAAAAATGTGATTGACAATCTTTGAGCACCATGCATAGCCAAATTTCTTTAGCAACCTAACAGTCCTTAAAGACATGCAATATATTTTCTATATTATGGTGGCACACTAGATAAGAAACATTCTGGGCAATTTCCCTTTGCAAGCGCTCAAGGTTAGTAAATAAACGTTGCCTATAAATATATTTATTGTATAATTTTCACTCACTTGTGCTATAAATTTGGTAGTAGTTAAGGTTGTTATTATATGAAAATTGGTTATAAAAAATTGTTTATATATTAAATATAGTTAAATTCTAACTTTGCCTTAATTTTATCTCTATTATATAATTTATATCGATAAAGAGATGTCAATCAAATTTGTCTCTTATGATTAAAGCAAAATATTTAATAAAAAAAATTAAATAGATGAGAAAAAAACTTAGCTTAAGTTTTTAGTTTTTGTCCAATTTATTTTTCCTGAAAACAATGTTGATTCTAGTTTCAGTAAAAATTTACTCTCTCTTATCTAAAAATTATGGTAGTTGCTGCCCATCATATTTTCTGTAAAAGTGGTTGGAAGGGTATTCGTAAAATTAGACTTCAAAATGCTAACGACGATAGGTCATTTAATATTCAACTTTTTTATGCATATGATGTAGCAAGCCTTCGAGGCTTTTGACAATGATTTATTGATTGACCTGTGTTCATCGTCAAATTAAATTGATGATGACGAGATTAAAATATAAATATAAAAGATTTGATCAAAATGATGCATCTTTTTAAATCATTATTATTACTCTATTTATTTTTTACTATTCGGATATTTTTGACAAACAATGATATTTGTGCATCAAGTGATATTATTGTATGTGTATTCATTGTTTAGGGTTACTTAACTTCAGAAAATAAAACAAAAATCATAAAAATGAGATGAAAACGCCAAATGGGGGAGAAATGTGGACCGCACTTTCCATGTTCCCACGCTCCTCGGGTTTTTGTTTGTTATGATTAAACCACCTTTGGACTTTTCCAAAATGTTCCAAACCGTCCTCCCAATTTTGGCCCAATTAGAACCCTTTTCACTTTTTTTTTTCCCTTTTGTAAAAAAAAATATAATTTTTACACATTTGAAATTTAATCTCTTTATTTTTATTCCTTGCACATTAAATTGGATTATGTATATTTTTTAAATAAAAAAATTATTTGCGTAATCAATTAATATTGAACACTTTTATTTCCTTTTCTGAATTTCCATGCATGTAATATTAATTATATAAGGAATTTTTTTATTTTAAAAAAGGCATAATAATTTTTTGACCCTCAAACTATATAAAAAATGTCATTTTAATCCTTTTCTTTTTCCGCTTCATTTAATCTTTTTACTTTTGGTTTTTGTCAAATTACCCAAAATTGATGCTGACATGGCATCCAATATTGCAATATTGCAATCCACATGTAAATTTCAAATTTTAAAAAATAGTAACATTTCAAAAAATATTTTTTTTTAATTTTAAAAATAATAAAAATTATAATTTTAAAAATAATAGGTAAAATTTTCAAATTAAAAAATATATAAAAATTACAACAATTTTAAAAAAAATTCAAAAAACATATTCGCCCTACTTCTTTATCATCACCGTCTTCTTCTTCCGAGTAAAAGACTCGAAGCCGAGCCCCACAAGCCCCTTTACCCCTAAATTGCAACTTTTTATGATAAAAGAAAAATAAAATTTGTTAGTTGAATCATCAATTAGGTTTTGTTTCCCATTCTTTTCACCATAGTTGCCAACAACACAACACCCCATTGTCAAACCTCCATACCAGAACTGTAGAACGTAAGTCCCAGTCACTAAAACCTCCATTTTTTTCTTTCCGTCTCTCCTCCCTCATTGATCGCCTAAACCCATCCCTTTAACTAAAGCCTAAATCAACAAAAAACATGGTTTAAGACAAGAAGCAAAACTTTTCAATAATCTTTTTGAGCAATCAATAATTTTCGCCAATATCCAATTTATACGCTTCGAATATTTTTTTTTTAATGATCTGAGAGGTCAAAGGAAAGTCTTGGTGGAGAGAAGGCTATGTCTAGAATCAAAAGATAATCCGAAGGTGGGTTCAAGATATCGAACTTCCATTTTTCGAGGCTAGAGAGGAGATGTGTGTGACGGAACAAACCTGGAACTCGAGAAATGTAGAAAGGAGAAGAGAAGAATTTGAGAGAAGAAGAGAAAAGAAATACTAGAAATCTGATTCAAAAATTGCATAACCATTTCTTCTTGTCCTCAGTACAGGTATATAGAGTAATAACCAATAACAGACACTAATTAACTAAATGCATGTTTCAACATAAACATTAAAACGCAGCGTATACTAAAATGACAATGAAAACATGCTCAAAACACATCGTTTTGGCCTGCATGGCAACAGCGTGCATGGCAACAGATTTGTTACGTAACAATATGGTTAGGTTTCAAGAAAGATTTCAGAAAACCAAAATGAAGAAGCAAAAGAAAAGACGACGAGATTTAGTTTGATGCTAACATTGGGATTGAATGGAGGACAATGCGAGATGGTGTTGACTATTTGAGCAGCAACGACAATCTTAAGCAAGTTCCAGCAATGGTGCTAAAACGATAAAACGTTTAGAGTTTTTTTTTAGTATTTTTATTTTTTTAAAATATAATTAATTAATAATGTGGCTGATTGCCACATGGATGACACGTCAGCATCATCATTTAATTTATCAAAGTTAATTGACTATTAATTTTTCCATCCAATTCTGAATATTTTGACAAAAATAAAAAATTAAAAAGACTAGATGAAGCGAAAAAATAAGAAGAAAGAACTAAAATGATATTAAATCAAAAGAGTAGAAGGAATAAATTATTATAATAAAAAGTTATGGATTAAATTTTAAATATGAGAAAAAGACAGGGACTGAGAGATAATTAGACAAAGAAAAAAACTTTATTCATTTCGTATTTGGTGGAGGTATTTGCCCATAAAGCACCAGTTTTGTTGTTTTGTTCTCGTTTCTATGGTAACGTCCCCCTTCCACTGAGAAATAAAGGAGAAGACAAATGGAGAAGAGGGGTTAAAAAGATCGATTAAATATAAATACTCATTGTTTGCTTCTTCCCTTTGATCTTCCTACCTTGATTTTCTCATCTGTAAGTGTTATTTATTCTTTCTTTTTCTTTTTTTTTACTGTTTTACAGATCTGGGATTTGTTTATTTTGTTGATGGTAGAGATGAGTTTTTGAATTTTACGTTCGTTTGACAGAAATATCCATTGATCATCAGGGTTTTTTTTGGTTGTTTGTGGTGGGATTTGTTTTTTTCCCTTTTTCGGCTTTTAAGGATCTGAGTTTTAACAAGATGATTTCACTATTGGGAATTTGAGATCAAGAAATAGAAAGGATCTGTTACGACCTGTCACAATTAGGGACGTTTTAGGGTTCTACGTCCATCTTTTAGAAACAATTGAAGCATACAAGGGTTTTCAGGTGATATCACAATTCAACATTGTCAAACCTGAATGTTTTACATATATGCATACATAAGTATATATACACACACGTACATGTATATATTTGTTTGACAGTTATGGTTTCCTGCCTTTTTGACACATTTGAAGGTTTTATCAGGCTTCAAGCTCGGATTCGAGTTAGACTGGTCTAAATATGTTTCGTAATCTGTTAAGAGTCTGTTAATCTTTTATATATTCTGATGTATGCCTCAGTAGATATGATAGATTCAAAGAGTGAAAATTGTTTGTATATACATAAACACTTGGTTAATATAAGTTCTTTATAATTGCATCTCTTCTTTACATAGTTTTGTTGGTAGGTTCATGCTTGATCATGAGGATCTTGTGGTCTTTCGAGCCTTTTTCTTTTTAACACTGGTGTTGCATGATTGCAGATCACATTGGTTGAGGACTTTTAATCGTCTCTCTAAGAAATGGTTCTGGACGGAATTGTCTCATCTCCCCTTCGAAGGTCAGCATCAACGAGGAGGCAATCCTCGAGAGATGAATTCGGTAGCTGGTCGACACTTGTTGAGAGGCATAGGTTCCTCTTAACAGCATTGGGATTGTTAGCATTCCTCTGTACTATCTACCTTTATTTTGCTGTTACTTTAGGGGCCACGGATACATGTTCTGGGTTGAAAGGAACAGAGAAAGCAACATGTAATCTGCAGCATGTAAGCTCCACTCTCTCCCATGGGAAACTCAAATTCCTGTGACATTCTTCTTGTTATGTATGTTACAAGTTGCTTTTATTAAGTAAACTTATAATCTGAGCATCTTAATATATATACTTAAAGCATCGTAAACTGCAGCAGAAAAATCGACCTTTCTTTTTCCATATTATTATACACAAACAAGTAAAACCCTAAGCCAAGGAACTAGTGAAAATTGACTTCTCAACTCGTAAATTAAAATTGATTAGTGCATTCTATCATCTAAGAAAATCAAGGCTCAATTCACTAGGAACAAAAAGTTCTCAAATTTAATATACCAACAAAGTACACCTTAACAAGCTGAAACAACTAGAAGCAAAATTCAGTGAGCATATCTTCAATTTGACCTAATAATTAATTATTTAAGGCTGAAAGAGATAGAGAAGATACCATGGCTGAAAATTGATGGCAGAGAAATCGAAGCTCTGCACTGATCTGTTACAGGAAAGAAATTAAGAAACCCTTTCGGAGAAGTTGGGGTTTAGGGGTTTTAATTTTCACTAATGGAAGTCGGTGAAAGAGTCCGACTCCATCTACATGGGTCAAGAGGACTGGGCTTTTGCACTTGCAGTTCAAACAACGCTTATGCTTATCTCCCGTGTTTGGCGCGCGGTTTTGGAAAATTTTCCAAATCCATAATCACAAACCTTCTACTGCCAGCTTATCCCGCGCCAAAGGCGCCAGATCGCACGGATCAATGCTCTAAGCCGTCCGATTAAAATAACCATCCAACGGTTATAAACAAATGAATCTTGCTATATAAATAAGCCTGGGTTCCTTCGTTAAAATTTAAATCTAAGTCAAAATTTCGCTTTGGGAGAGAGAAGAAAAAGGAGGCAACGAAAATGTCAGGTCGTGGGAAGGGAGGCAAAGGATTGGGAAAGGGAGGTGCGAAGAGACACAGGAAAGTACTAAGAGACAACATTCAAGGGATCACGAAGCCGGCCATTCGGAGGTTGGCTCGAAGAGGTGGAGTGAAGAGGATTAGCGGTCTCATTTACGAGGAAACGCGTGGCGTTCTCAAGATTTTCCTTGAAAATGTGATCCGCGATGCGGTCACTTACACTGAGCACGCTAGGAGGAAGACGGTTACTGCAATGGATGTAGTTTATGCTCTGAAAAGACAGGGCCGAACTCTTTACGGCTTTGGAGGCTAGCTTTTCTTTTACAAAAGCAGCTGGTTCCTTTTGTTTTTTTTTTTTTTTGGTGGGGGAGGGGATCAAGTAGCGTAAGTTGATTTTTGATTGAAATCATTGGCGTTTGTATTGTCGGTTTCCTTGTTTGGCTTCTAAGAAAATTTAGTAAGAAAGTAAATTTGAAATTGGAACTTTTTCTTGCACTAATCGGTCGTTGTTTTCTTATTTCCAAGATTATTTTTAACGCAACGTCATAATGAATCTCGATTGACAAAGAGGAAGTGTATGGTTGATTTGTGAATTCTTATTTCGCCTGTATGCCTTTGGTTTTTGCTTATAAGTGCAGTTAGCAAACATTTTAAGAGTGTATAATATACATATAAATCTGATGTAAGTGGGAGATTACTGAACTTCCAACATATGATAGCTCAGACTACTGTGGTATTAGAAATGGTTACTTCCATCTTCACTCTGAAATCTTTATATTTGAAAAAATAGAAGTGAATCTGTTCATCAAACTGGTTAAAGATGGGCCGAAATGATTACAGGCTACCTGATTTAGGCCTTGTAAGAAACAGACACTAATGGGCTTCTCAATGTAAAGTTTGGGTTGGGGTTGAGGTTGAAGTCCATACCACAAAGAAATTATTGGCCTTCGATCATATTCATTGTATTGGCCGAGTTTGTAAATTTCCTATTCATTTTACAAACTCAGCTAAAATACATTTAATTTAATTCGAAATAAGATGGGTTTAATTGCTTTTAGCTTTTAACTTTTACGTTTGGAAAAGATAATTATCAAAATACTTTTATTTATATTAATTATTTAAAAATATATAAAAATTAGATTAATTTATATTTTATGTATTATTATATTCAAGTTTTTAAAATATTTTATGTACCGTTAATTTTATATTTAAAAGTATTTAAAATTTATGTTTCATGTATCATTATATTAAATTATTTAAAATTATTTTATTAATTTTTAACTTTCCGCTATCATGTACAAAAAGATATTTTAACCTTTAATTATAATTTTTGGCAATAATAACAAATATTAAATATTAATAAATTACACTTTTTCAGGATATTTTTTTATTACACTTTTCAAAAATATATATTTTTTAAAAAGCACATTTTATTGGGACAGCAATGAAAATTAGCCCTTAATTTAATCTATTAGGGTTTGATGCTACCTGTAAAATGGCTAATAATAATGAAAGAAATATTCTGAATTTCAGCTAACCATTTAATACCTAAAAGCACACGTACATGTAGCTTCCGTAATAAGAATTCGCATATTTCCTCCTTTGACCCATGATTTAGCAGCTATTGAAGAACCTAATTCATCTCTTATTGCGGCACCTAATCCTATTGAAAAACCAGCCCCTTGAACCACAATAATGCTGTATGTTCAAAAAATACAATGATTTTTAAATCATTAATCTATTGACTATGTGCTTGTTGTGATTTGACTTAATCCATTTACTGTTGCGGGTAAAAGCATTATGAATGTCTATGTACTAAGAGTCAGATTATATTTTGTTCCATTTACTCAACAAATGAATAAATTAATCCGTATGTATTAAATCAAAGAGTAAATTGGTCCATTTTGCTAAAAACTTCATCTATTTGTACTATTAAAAACTGGTGTGGATAACAAACTAATAAAACAGTGACACATGGCGTGCCACGTATACTGCATGCTGATATATAGAGATTAGTTTTTAACAATAAAAATGTATGAAATTTTTAACAAAATAAGATATAAGGACTCATTTTTTTTATTTATTTTTTGAGTAAAGAAAGTAAAATGCAATCTAGCTCTTGATACAGGATCCTACATAATACTTTTACCCGTGTTTCATGAATACTCTAAATATTTAAACTTACATCCTCAAACACAAAAAAAAAAAAGTGTATTATATTTATATTTGCAGCTTAGATGTCAATTGATGTAAAAGAAAACTGTCATGGATTATATATTTAGGGAGCAATCTGCAATTTCATTTATTACCTTAGGAATATGTTATATGACCCAATGTCCAATATTTGCTAACAATTCTTCTAATGAGGTTAGAGTTTGAAACTAAAGAGGAGGAATCTTGAATAGCTTTAACCACCTCTAAGTTATCTGCTTGGAATATCAAGCTCTCAAATAGTTTATTTTGGATAATGGTCCACCTATCAAGAATGCCTCACAGTTCAATATTAAAGACTGAACATTTACTTAAAAATCTGTTATATCCCGTGATCCAATTTCCATTTTCATACCTTAAAACTCCCCCAACTGCAGCTATACCAGACACGGCTTGTACCGCACCATCAATATATAATGTAATCAAACTCCAGTATCAATATGAAATTTCAACTTTAAACTTTTAATAAAAGGTTTGGATAATGAGCAGTCAATGCATGCATTAATTAAGTGATAGTCAATAATAATACCATAAACAATCATATTAAAAGCTAACATTTGGACCCTCAAAAAAACAAGAAGAAGAAGAAAAGAGCTAACATTTGGTACGAAAATGAAAAGGGTTAAATAATTGAGGACATGAAAGATGATTGATAGAATAGGGCCACAATTCACGTAACCCTAAACGTACGTTACAAAAAAAAAATCAACAAAGGCCAATCAACTCCACACCTCTCTGGTTAGAAAATAGAAACAAAGAGCATAATTAAATTAGTAGGACCAAATTGTAAGGAATTGAAATGTGACGATTCAAGCACGCGCTTTCATTCTGTATGAATCAAATTGCAGAAAAGGATAGGGGTAGAAGTGGGACAACATTTACATATAACTTCTTTCTGAGAAACGATTTTCATAAATGGCTGCACTGTGTGTACCTACATCCGAAAACGACTGTAGTGGAATGCAATCTCTTACGACTTTACTATCCAACATTTTAAACGTATATAAAAAGTCTCTCGGGTAGGCCACCTATTCTTTCTGCGTTACCAATGGAGGTGGATCGGATCCAATCAGATCAGGTGGATGCTGCTAAGTTTATTATCGTTTCACCATTAATATATTTGTTTCATATTTATGATAAATGTAATACTAAAAGTCACTATTCCCTTTATAAAGGTGAAGGAAAAAAAATTCAACGCTTGAAATTAAATTTTATATTTTTGAATATAATTTTATTATTTTTAATGGTTTATATCTTTATAATTTTTATTATTATTTAAGAAGCCAAAATGCAAATTTACAGTATACAAACTTAAACTTTTATAAATTTACTTTTTTAGGGAGCCCCTATCAACCTCCCCTTCAAGCCAGCATGTATTTTTGCCTCGCCCCATCCCTCTTTAATTTAATTTTTATTAGATATTTACAATATTTTTACTTGTTCTAAAAATGAGTAAATATTTACACATAATTATTAAAAACATATATTTAAATTTGAAATATATAAGTTTTTTTAACACAGTTACCACTGTAATAGTTATATATAAAAAGGAAAAAATAGTAAATTTATATAATGGATTGAGGTAGGAGGAGGTGGGGTACTATTTAAAAAAATTCCACTTTATCCAATATTTTATTCACTTTTCATTTAAAATGAATCGATTCGAAATGCATTAAAAAATTTTTATTTTATCATTTCTAAATTTTTCCGGAAAATTATTTAAAGTAAAAATTTTATAAGCAGTATTATTTAGTGGGTGAGAGTGGCATACTCTTTTTGGGAATTTTTTTAAAGGATATAGTAAAAATATATTTAAAAAGTGTTGAAATTTTTATTTTATCAGTTAAAAGGAATCAAACAATTCATAGAGAAAAAATCAGCAAACACTCGTTGTAGATGGTGAAGGACAAGCTCCATCAATACAACAAAAGTTTTTGCCTCAGCATTAAGAGAACATTAATGACACATTGACAATTGACTTTGTCACAACTCAAGCACTTAATACGATAATGAAATCAGCCCCAGATGGTCCAAAGTAGCGAGCAAAATTAATAAAAGAATCACGCATTCACCAAACTAGAGAAGACAACAATAAAATCATCCCTAAAATCACTTGTAAAACTAAAATTACATGCATAAGCAAGAGTAAAAAACGTGCTACAAGAACAAACAAAAACTTCTAAAACTGAAGACTTATCAAACAATTGAAAAACAAATAGAAAAACATATAAAACTTAAGATAATACGAGCCCAAATCAACAAGTGAAATCATTTATTAAGAAGTTGACGAAAACCCACCCACTTTCTAAGAAAAAACTACTAGTAGCCGGTGGAGTTTTAGCGAACAACAGGCACTATCACCTGTCCATCACAACTTGTAAATATACCCACAGAATAAATCTGCAAACTAAAAAGAGAGAAAACGTGTGTAGTAAATGAGAAGAAGAAAGAAAGAAAGAGTTGATGGAAAATGAAAAAGATGGACGATTGCCAGGCTAAAGACTGACATTGTCGTTAAACAAGACAAAAGATAAGAAGCAAACGACTTGGAGAAAAAAAGAAGAAAAATTTTTAAAGGTTTTTTGGTATAATAATTGTTGTGATGACTAAAATATTGTAGTTGGGTTGGGTGAAAGTGCAGCAGCAGGGTCTGCATTTGAAGGGAGAAGGATTAAATATTATATTTGGAAAGAAAAAATAATATACATTCATCATCTAATGTAGAAATTAATTTAATTCTACTGATTTGTGAAAACGATTATCATTATCTTCAACTTCTAAACTACCACCACTCTTTCCCCCTATCAACTTCAACATAATCCTTGCCCACATTCTAAAAAATATAATTAAGATAATCTTTGATGAATGAAGAGTGCATTTATTTTATGAAAAATATTTTTATTTTTTATTTTTTGTGTTCGTGAAAAATAATTTTATCAATGAAAATTAATTTACAAACAATAAAAAAATAAATTTAATTTTTGGTAAATGACTCATTTACTAAATTTTTTTTATGAATAATTTTATTTTAATAAAAATATTAGCTTAAATAGAGCTTAATATTACTATAATAATTATTTTTTTTAAAAATATTTTAAATATTAAAATATTAAAATCTAACATTATTAAACATATAAATTTAATCATTTATATTTAATAATATAATAATTTATAGCTTAGTATTTGCTACATATACTTTTTTATTCTATAAACAATATTAAAAATTGTCATGTGATAATTTTTTTTAAAAATATTTATTTTTTAATATTTTACTATACCTCTATGCCACACTTGCTAATTCCCTGATCCTAATTATAAAATCTAAAAACTCCACACTTGCAATGTAGCAAATATTCTCCCTTCTAACTTTACATTTTTATTTTAATAATACATTATAACAATAATATTTTTAAATTTTATATAATATTATTAATATATTATTGAAAAATATTTATATTAATATTATAATAATAAATATATTTTAAAATTTATAAATATATAATAGTAAATGTTTTATAGTATAAATTATGAATATTTTAATTATATAACTAGGTTAGTTTTTAGTACATTGGTAGTATTTTTTTTTATTCTACAAACAGTCTTAAAAATTTGCCATGTGTCCTATTTTAAAATATTTTACTATACCCCTATAGGACATTTGTTAGCCCCTTAATCCTACTTGTGCAATCTAACAACTCCTAGTGTACAAAATATTTTCCATATATAAATATGTGTATTTGTGTCATATATGTAAATAAATTAAGTTTTAATTAAAACCCCATGTGATGGCCTGATGGTCAAAGATGTTTATCGTCCCAAGTGTGGCCTCAGTTCAAGTCGCGCTAGTCGCGTTTGTTGTTCAGACTTTGCTCTAGATAATGCCTAGAACTACCCATAGCCCCTCCCCAACCCAATATAACGTACTTCAGCGCACTCGAACCCACGTCCTTCTGCATTGGGAACAATACGCATACCAATCAAGTTAAGACTCAGTCAACAATTTATATACGATATTAATTGTTATACAAAATTATCTTATTATAAAATAAATTTTGATTGTAAAGAGAAATGCTATTATAAATTATGTAATATATATTTATTTTGTGTTTGTTTCACTAAAACAACTTTTAGAAAATTATTTCAGGAAAATTTTCCCAAACAATGGAAAACATTTTACATAAAATCATCTAAATATCAGAAAATATCGTCTTTTTTAAAAATCAATCTATTTTATAAAAATTATTTTACAAAAAATATTTCCAGTGAAACAAATATAGCATAAATTATTTAATATTTAACCACTTGTTTTAAAATATATTAAATAAACATAATATTATTCAAGTTCTTATTAAAATGTTATAAAAATAAAAAATTTCATACCATAATAATACTGTAAAAGAAAATAATAATATTCAAACTTTTCCTCTAAATTTTTACCTAATAAATTGAATGCAAATAATATTGGATGTATACTTATGTCTTGAGTTGTTAACTAAAAATAATTTGTCATTCAGAATTTAATAAAAGTAAAATTCATAAGGTTAATTCATAAATATAAAAATTAAGTATTTTTATTTTTAGTAAATAAAAAAATAAAAAACTAATTTTATCTTATTTGCCAATTTTAAGTTTTTTTATTGTAGATTTTTTTGTACATTTATCTTTGAGACCAAATACCGAGTTTGATGAACCCCTTAGAAGGAGTCTAAGTATACACCCTTCACGCACACTCCTTCGAAAGCAGTCCTCAACTTAACATCTGTAAGGGCCCTACTTATAAATTACCACTTCTAGCTTCAACTACCATGTCCCATATAAAATAAATGAAAGCATGTTCAATCGTCACTTTACCTAAGCCTTTAGTGGCAGATCACTTGGCCACTTGCCTTTGAGGCGCTAATAGAGACTTGACACATGGCACCTTGCGACCACAACTAAGGTTATAAAATCTCATAGCTCCAACAAAAAATAGGGGACTCATTTCCTCTCTCCCTCCGTAAGAAACCATTCTCCCTCTAGTTTCTTTCTCAATCCTAACTTAATCTCTTTTAAGCACCGTCTCCGATGACTCTCCGCCTTAGTCTAAGCGAGGTGAACCACCTATCCTCATCTCATTCTCTTGCTAATCAGATCCAACATCAATAATTGAAGCAATGAGCATAGTCTCTGTAACAACCCGATTTTGAGCTTAGTCGGAATAGTGGTTTCGGGACCACAAATCCGATGAGGAAAAAAAAAAATTTTAAAAAAATTAATATTCTTATATTTTTATGATCTACAATTTTATGAAATGATTTCGTAAAAATTTCGTTCGAAAATTTTGGTGTTTGAGCACTCAATTTAGTCAAAAGGACTAAATTGTAAAAAGTGCAAAACTTGAGTTCTAGAAGCTAGAGGTATCTAATTGCTATGAAATTTTAAATTGAAGGTCCTTAAAAGGTAACTAGACCATTGGTTAACTTTCTGGAAAAAAAATGGACATTAAATAGGTTAAATAGAATATTTTTAAGTTAAGGGCATTTTGGTCATTTAGTGATTAAAATGAGTTAAAAACAAAATTAAAAGCTAATTTTTGATCATCTTCAACCCCTTGGCCGAAATTCTCATAAGGAAGACATAGCTAGGGTTTCTCAAGCTCCCAAGCTCGATTGTAAGTCCGTTTCTAGCCCCGTTTTTAATGATTTTTACGTTTTGAAATCCTCGTAACAAGATTTACCTATTTCTACCATTATTTTGAGCTAGGGTTTGTGTTTAAAAATTTACCCATGGATGAAATGCATGTATTTTGATGTTTTATGGTAGAATATGAAGCTTGAAATGATGTTAAAGAACTTTTGCTAAGTAATTTTAAGTGAAAACTGGTAAAATGACATAATCGGTAAAAATTCCTAATGTTCATAAGTGTATGTTAGAGTAAGAATTTGATGTTGCCATAGAAGGGAAAAATGATCAGCATGCTATAAAACATAAGAATAAGGGCTGAAGTTTAATTTTCGAGTATTGGGGCAAAATTATAAATATGTGAAACTTTAGGGGCAAAAATGTAATTTTTCTATAGTGTGATTTTTAGACTAAATTGAATAATGTGCGTATTAAATGAGTTAAATATGTTATTATAGATCAAGAAAGACGAGGAATTGACCTTGATCGGGGAAAAGAAAAGGTTGTTGACTGAATTGCAAATTCGTCATATTTTGCACCGAGGTAAGTTTGTATGTAAATAATGTATTGTTTTTACTTACATTTTCATATTTTGATAAACGGCATGAATTGTGGCTGAATATTTGATGTAATTGACAAAATATCGACAAGTGAGAAATTTCCGCTGAACCTTAGGAATAAAAATGGATTCGAGTGACATGTTCACTTGAAACCTATGTGAAATCTAAGTGGAATAAGTGATCCGGTGCTGGTCCGTGACGTTCTACCAGTGGCTGAGTTATCCAGCATGTGTTACGGATACTCGACAGCTTGTGTGAGCAGCACTGAGTAGTTACGTATGACCGATAGCTTGTGGGAGCAGACCCGAGATTGTGATTATGTGAAACGGGTGCTGGTCTTATAAGTTCTACCATGGTCGGGTAATCCTGCGCATGTGTTACGGATACTCGACGGCTTGTGTGAGCAGCAGCACGAGTAGTTACGTATGACCGACGACTTGTGTGAGCAGACCACGAATGTGAATAGCTCAAGAACGAGCCTATGTGTGATAAGTGATGTGAAGTAGCTTTGGCTACAAGTGTGGCACTATGTGCAATATTACGATGTATCCGTTAATATTCGATATGTTCAACGGAAATGACTAAGTGTAAATGACTGTGATTATGTGATGAATAAGTGTAGGTATATGTGTGTAAACTTATGAGCAATGTGCTCGATATGTGATAGAACTTTGGTAAGATTGATACGGAGTAAATGTTACAATGAAAGTTAATGAAATTTAGAAATAAAACAGTTTTGAACAGCAGCAGTTATGTGTCTTTGAAAAATCACCAAAAATGGTAGAAATTGAATTAGAATTTGAATAATATATGAAATTAAATCTTATTGAGTCTATTTTCATATGAAAGAAACAAAGAAAGAAAAGAAGTTCTGTATTTTGAGATATTTAGATTTTTGTGAGACTGGTTCAGAGTGATTTCGAGATCCCCTGTTCTGACTTGAAAAATCATTAAAAATTGTACAAAAATAATTTTGGGACATAATTTATATATTTAGATTCCTTAATGAGTCTAGTTTCAAATGAAACAAGTTACAACATCATTTGAATTCTGTACAAGGAGAAAATTGATTCGTAGTGAAAAGTGGTCAGAATAGTCAAACAGTGAAACAGGAGAAATTTTAATGAATAAACTGTACTAATTGGCTAAGTCAAAAATTCTGTAAATTTTATGGTATAAAGATATGTGAATCTAGTTTCAGTGAAAATTTACGGATCTTAATTTGGAGTTTCGTAGCTTAAGATAAAAATAATTTAGTCACTGTGACTCGAATAGACAGCTTGCTCCAAACTTGAATAAATAATGAATTTGATTGTAGGTTTGAATGTGTTGTTTTGTAAAAATACAAAATCCATTTATTAATTATTTATATACTTACTTACTAAGCTATATGCTTACTCTCTTTTCTTTTCCTTGTTTTATAGTGTCATCAAGCTAGTTCGGGATACGGTGATCGTCGGAGATCTATTCACACTATCAGCCTTCTTTTGGTATTTTGAAAACAATATTTTGGAAATTATGGCATGTATAGAAGGCTTAGTTGTTTAGTTATTTATAGTTACGAATGGTTATTTTGCTTATGGGTATTGACGAGTTATTTTGCTTATGGGTATTGACGACTATGTATGGGAAAAGTTTTAACTTTATATGGATTTTACATTTTGAATTTTGTACAATAGCTTGGATCATGTCCGGTAATGCCTCGTATCCTGTTCCGGCGACAGACCTGGGTAAGAGGTGTTACAGTCTCATTCCTACTATGATATCTTTTCAATGGCAAACCTCAAAACAAATATACCCACTAATCAAATTCAAAATGTCAATCAAGCCTAAACAAACCAAAATATCGAAACCTATTATTTTGACCTTTACAATTATTATGCCCCACCATACTTGTAATAGTAGAGGTATTATGAAACGTATCCCAATTACCAAAACCAAACTTACACACCCTAAAACCAAAATGCCAACTCTCAATAGTTGTTGCATCTCGTTATGCTCAATGGCACATTTAACCAGACCGTCAACATAGACAATCCTTTACGGCCGCTTTATCGTCAACTTTCTTTGACCCTCATCACCCACACTGCTACATGCCCCTCTATCTCGTTTACCTTCCACCATTTTCCTCTAATAGTGTATAAATGAAACCCTAAAAAGCTACAACAAATAGTCAAACTTACCAAGAGAAAAACCTAGCAAGTTGCCCTGAACTAGAGGTGTGCATGGGCCGGGCCGGGCCGGGTTCGGGTCGGGCCCAAAAAAATTTTCAACCAAATGCACTAGGCGGGCAGCCCCTACCAAAAATATGGGCTGAAAAATTTGTCCAGTTCCTACCCTACTAATATTAAATTTTTTAATTTATTTTATTAAAAATAAAATATAATAAATTAAATACATTTAAAAAAATAAAAATAAATATTAAAACAAGAAACAAATAAAAATGATACTAAAAATACAAAAATATTAAAATTTTTCTACTAATTCTTTGAGTTTTTAGTGGTTGATGATGCCCAAAGATGTATTTTTTTATGTTTAAGGTTCATTGTACAAATGAAAATCACTGCACAAAATTTACTATAATAATAAAATAAAAATTCTACAAATATCAAAATAATATTAAAAATGATAACAGAACAATAACATACCGTAAAAGATCAATAAAACATCACCAAAATAGCACCAAAACAAACATCAAACAAAGATCAAACAAAGACTAAAACAAAGATCAAACAAAGAACAAAACAAAGCCAAACAAAGATAAAAATAACGATGAAATGATGAGTAAACAAAGACATAAAAATAGCAATAAACAAAGATCAAAATACAAAGAAGAAATGCAATGAAAAAATAACATAAAAATAGCGAAGAATGAAGATAAAAACACAAAGAAGAAAAAGAAAAATAACGAAAATTATTTAATATATATTTGGTAGGGCGTAGCCGGGCCCGCCAAGAAGTTCTTACTCGAGGCCCGGCCCATTTTTAAACGGCCTAATTTTCTGTCCAAGCCCATTTTTCGGGCCTATATTTTTACCCAAACCCGCCCATTTTTCAAGTGGCCTTGGCCGGCCGGTGGTGGCTACCATGCTCAACTCTCTACCTGAAACTATGCCACAAAAACAAAATCTTAAGTTGAAGACTAAAGAATAGATATGAAAACTTAGAATTAAAAAAAGAAAATTCTAGTAAGCATGTTAAAGTACAACATTTGAGCACTCTTTACACCACCTGAGTTGTAAGACTCTTCTAAAACACAGTAAGACTGGTATCCCAAATGCTAGTAAAAACCCAACAACTGAAAATACCAAACGTTCAAAACAAAAGTAATAATTACTATGATTTCTCAAAGATGCTCTTTAACTCACCATCATTAAAACTTGTGTAAACGTGCATCTTTTGTAACAATGTGGACCAAACGTGCAACCAACCAACAACAGTCCAACAATTCAAACTTTGGACATTTCTTATTATTCATAATAACTTATCCTTTGTTAGCACTAATTCAGCAGCATTTCGAGGAAGGCCAAAGTAAAACCCCCTCTTGATTAGGGGATAATTATTTACCATTATCTTTGCGATTGAGCAACTCGATCAACCCCTAAGTTATACCCCTTAAATGGACGCCACAGGCATACCCCTTAAGAAGCATTCCTCGAGTTAACACCCATGAAGGCCCCACTTGTTAATTACCACGTCTAAATTCATCTACCATTTTCTATCTAAAATGATTGATAGCATGTCCAATCACTATCCTACCTAGCCTATAATGGTGAATCACTTGACCACTTGTTTTTTACCTACTAATAGGGACATGACACGTGTAATATCACAACCGTAGCTAAAGATATAAATGCTCACAACTATAGCAGAAAAGGGATCTTTCTCTACCTCTCGCTCCCTTTTAAGAAACCATTCTCCCTCTACTCTCTATCGCAATCCTAGCCTCATCTCTTTTGAACATTGTCTCTAGTGGCTCATGACCTTCCTTTGACTTTGTATTCTTTTGTTGTACTTAGACAAACCTTGTATATATATACTTGTTAGTTAAATATTCGGCCAAGAGTTACATTATGTCTTCTTGTATACTTTATTATCAGTAACTACCTGTTTAATTCTATGCTAACAGTTGGTATTGAATAGATTTTATAAAATTGCCATGTACTAACTTGTTAAATAAGTTGATGATAGTCATATTGTTGCACTTTAATATTTGTTCATATGATAGTTGTTAGAATTAAGTGACCCAAATTCTTATTTAAATAAAAATACAATGGTAAAATAAAATAAAAGAAGAATCCTTATTGAATTACACTTCTTTTATTTTATTTTGAATAAGGTTTTTTAAACCTTATTAAACTCCATCTATTTGATATTGATTAGAATAAGGAGTTTCAATCTTACTACACTCCTATTAGAATATGGCTTTATAAGCCTATAAATAGACATGGTCTATTTCTCTTGTAATTGATTCGAATTTGACATAGTGAATTTTCTTCTCCTCTGCCCGTGGTTTTTCCTGAAAGGGTTTCCACGTAAAATCACATGTGTTCTTCATTTTTTCTCTTTTTTTTTACAAATTGGTATCCGAGCTTCCGGTTTTTTTTCTCTCGATCACGGTAATGGCGTCTTTGAAGTATGAAATTCATTGTTGGATCGCAACACCGGTTCGTTGTGGCGGATAAAGATGCAGCAGGTTCTTGCACATATGGATTTAGAGGAAGCCCTGTTAGGGGTAGATAAGGTGCCTTCGACATTGACGGAGGAAGATAAGAAGCGCAAGGATCGAAAGGCACTAACACACTTACATCCGCATTTGTCTAATGAAATTTTGCGAGATGTGATGAAGGAGAAGATCGCCGCAAAGATTATGGAAGAGGCTAGAACAAATATGTATGTCGAAAACTTTAACTAGCAAGTTGCATATGAAGCAACGTCTTTATGCTCATCGTTTGGAGGAAGATGCGTCTGTGCACGAACACTTAACAGTGTTTAAAGAAATTCTCTCAAAATTGGCCATGGAGGTTCAGTATGATAAGGAAGATCTAGGGTTGATTCTGCTTTGTTCGTTGCCTCCGTCTTATTCAACCTTTAGAGACACGATTTTATATAGCCGCGAGTCTCTCACAGTTGATGAGGTTTATGATTCTTTGACCTCGTATGATAAGATGAAGCATCTTGTGGTTAAAACTGACTCTCAGGGAGAGGGTCTCATTGTTCGTGGGAGACAAGATCGGAATGCTGATGATGATCGTGGAAGGACACAGGAACGAAATCCTCGCGGTAAATCTAAGGGTAGATCAAAGTCTTCAAACAGAGGTAAAACTTGTAACTTCTGCAAGAAGAAAGGGCACATTAAATCATGTGCTGCAAAAGCTCTGAGAACAAGATTAAAAGGAGGCCGCAAATCAAAGGGAAAAGAACCGAAAATTCTGGTGAAGCTGATATTGTAGAAGACTACAGTGATGGTGAACTTCTAGGCGCTTCTGTCAATAATTCTAAAGAGAGCGAGGAGTGGATACTTGATTCAGGCTGCACATTCCACATGAGTCCCAATCGGGATTGGTTTACAAATTATGAAACGGTGTCTGAAGGTGTTGTTTTGATGGGAAATAATGCTTCGTGTAAAATCGCAGATGTTGGAACAATTAAAGTTAAGATGTTTGATGGAGTTGTCAGAACACTTAGTGACGTACGGCATGCTCCAGAATTGAAGAGAAATTTAATTTCGTTGAGTATTCTTGATTCAAAATGGTACAAATACACAGCTGAAAGTGAGATGTTGAAGATTTCCAAAGGTTCCCTCATTGTGATGAAAGGGCAGAGAAAGACTGCCAAGTTATATGTTTTGCAGGGTTCTACTGTTATTGATGATGCAGCTGTTGCTTCCTCTTCTTTGACAGACGATGATATTACTAAACTTTGGCATATGCGCCTAGGGCATATGAGTGAGAATGGCATGGCAGAATTGAGCAAAGAGGACTTCTTGATGGGCAAGGAATTTGCAAACCAAGTTCTGTGAGCACTGTTTTTTTGAAGCAAAAGAGAGTTCGATTCACCAGAGGAATCCATAACACGAAGGAACATTGGAGTATATTCATTCTGATCTGTGGGGGCCATCAAGAGTGCCATCGAGAGGTGGAGCTAATTATATGCTAACTTTTATTGATTATTTTTCCAAAAAAGTTTGGGCATTCTTCCTGAAGCAGAAAAGTGATGTGTTTTCCTCATTTAAGTCTTGGAAAACTATGATTGAAAAACAGACAGGAAAACAAATAAAATACATCCGTACAGACAATGGCTTAGAGTTTTGTTCTGATGAGTTTAATAAACTGTGTAAGTCAGAAGGAATCGTGAGATACTTGACAGTTCGTCATACTTCACAACAAAACGGCGTTGCAGAACGAATGAACAAAACGATTATGGAGAAGGTTCGATGCATGTTGTCAAATGCCAACTTACCAAAGTCGTTTTGGGCCGGCGAAATTTCTCTCGCATGTTTTTGATCAACCGATCTCCATCATTGCCATTGAGAAAAAGACTCCACAAGAGGTATGGTCTGGTAATCCTGCTAATTATTCTGATTTAAAGATCTTTGGGTGTCCTGCGTATGCTTATGTTAATAATGGAAATTTGGAACCAAGATCCATTAAATGTGTTTTTCTTGGTTATAAAGCTAGTGTAAAAGGGTATAAGTTATGGTGTCCTGAAAATAGAAAAGTTGTGATTAGTAGAGATGTTGTTTTTGATGAAACTGCTATGCTACCTAACTTATCTCTTAAAGACTCTTCCAATAAAGAAAATCAAAAGCAGGTGGAGCATCAGATTAATACAGAGTCAACTCCTCAAGTCAGTAAACTCCTCAAGTCAGTACAAAAATTGAGAATAGAGTTGCTTCTTCACCACAATACTCTATCGCCAAAAATGAACTAGAAGAGAAATTAAACCTCCAAAGAAGTATGTCTGAGGTGACCTAGTTGCTTATGCTTTAATTGTGGTGAAGATATAGATGCAAACCAAGAGTCACAAATTATTCTCGAGGCGCTTAGTGTGAAGACTCGAAAAAGTGGATGTTTTCTATGCAAGAGGAAATAGAATCACTCCACAAAAACAAAACATAGGATCTTGTGAAACTTCCTAAAGGTAAAAAGGTTGTTCATTGTGTAAATGGGTGTTTAAAAAGAAATAAGGGACTCCAGGAGTTGAAGAACCTAGATATAAAGCAAGGCTTGTTGCAAAGGGTTCTGATCAAATTCCGAGGAGTGGACTTTACTGAGATGTATTCTCCCGGTTGTGAAGCATAGTTCGATTCGAGCTTTGCTTGGTATGTGGCCATGCAAGATTTGGAGCTTGAGCGCTTAGATGTAAAAACGCATTTTTGCATGGAGAGCTTGAAGAAGATATTTAAATGCAACAACTGTGAGGGTTTTACAGATCTCGAAAAAGAGGACTATGTTTGCTTGCTTTGAAAGTCTCTTTACGGTTTGAAACAATCACCAAGACAAAGGGTATAAGAGGTTTGATTCCTTTATGACTTCTCATGATTTTAAAAGAAGTAGTTTTGACAAATTGTGTGTTTACTTTAAGAAAAAACAAAGTGATGGTTCTTTTGTGTATCTACTTCTTTATGTTGATGACATGTTGATAGCAACAAAAGATAAAGGAGAGATAAGAAAGGTCAAATCCCAACTAAGTGAAGAATTTGAGATGAAAGATTTAGGATCAACAAAGAAGATACTTGGTATGGAGATTCTCGAGAGATAGAAAAGCAAGTAAATTGTACCTAAGTCGGAAGGGGTACATTGAGAAAGTTCTTTGCGAGTTCAATATGCAGAGTGCTAAGCTCATTAGTACTCCTTTAGCGACCATTTCGGACTTTCATCGGTTTTGTCTCCACAATCGGATGATGAGATTGAGTACATGTCACATGTTCTATACTCTAGTGCAATGGGATCTCTCATGTATGCTATGGTTTGTTCACGTCCGGTTTATCATATGCGATCGATGCGATTAGCGAGATACATGGCGAATCCCGGTAAAGAACATTGGAAAGCGATTCGGTGGATTTTAAGATACTTACGAGTACTACACGATGTTTGCTTACGCTTTGGAAGAACTAGAGATGGAGTCATTGGGTATGTTGATACGATTTTGCTTTGGAGACCTTGATAGAAGAAGATCTCTCACCGGGTTATGTCTTTACAATCGGAGGTTGTGCAATCGGTTGGAAAGCTACTTTGCAAACTACAGTCGCTTTGTCTACCACTGAAGCTGAGTACATGGCGATTACTGAGGCTTGTAAAGAAGCTATTTGGTTGAAGGGACTCTTTAATGAGCTCAATGAAGACCTTCAAATCAGCACAGTATTTTGTGACAGTCAGAGTGCCATCTTCCTTACAAAATATCAAATGTTTCATGAAAGAACAAAACACATTGATGTTCGGTATCATTTTGTTCGTGATATTATTGCTCGTGGTGATATTGTTGTAAGCAAAATTAGTACTCATGAAAATCCTGCAGATATGATGACTAAGTCACTTCCTATAACCAAGTTTAAGCATTGCTTAGACTTGGTTGGTGTTCATTGTTGAAGTTAAACCCTTAAGGGGTTTTATGGAAGAGGTGGATAACTTGTTCGTTGAAAGTTCGCGATGAAGAACTTGTTTATTGAGAATTCGTGTCAAGGTGGAGATTGTTAGAATTAAGTAACCCAAATTCTTATTTAAATAAAAATACAATGGTAAAATAAAATAAAAGAAGAATCCTTATTGAATTACACTTCTTTTATTTTATTTTGAATAAGGTTTTTTAAACCTTATTAAACTCCATCTATTTGATATTGATTAGAATAAGGAGTTTCAATCTTACTACACTCCTATTAGAATATGGCTTTATAAGCCTATAAATAGACATGGTCTATTTCTCTTGTAATTGATTCGAATTCGACATAGTGAATTTTCTTCTCCTCTGCCCGTGGTTTTTCCTGAAAGGGTTTCCACGTAAAATCTGTGTGTTCTTCATTTTTTTTTTCTCTATTTTTTTTTTACAATAGTCATATTGAATTTTTGGTATTATCCTCGGGTCACCAGTCAACCAGTTAGGTCCGGAAAGTGTTACAACAAAATAGTTTATAAAATGTGAAGGCTTCATAAGTCGATATATGTCTTTGATATATGATGAGTCTCGTAGGATTTTGACGCCTCAAAAATCAATTGCAATTTACGAATTGGGTGGGTTAAATTAAGTGAGTAGATTTTGAGGGAGCTTGCCCTCAAAGTCACTACTCAATGTTATGGATGTTGTGACATAAGCCTTCCAACTTTGCATCGTGATCTGTTTGAAGTCGCGACGTCAACCTACTACTTTCAAAGTCACGACACTGTGCATCTAAAGCTGCGACGCGAACTCATTAAGTTTTGAAACCTTTGTATTTTGGTCCTTATTCATCCTTGAATTATCTAAGAGCTTTCATAAGGTTGTATAAGACTTGAATACAACTGTAAAATAGATTGTGATAGTGTAATGAACTTAATAGCATGTATAGATGGTTTGAATTAAATTGTAATTAATAGTAATTACTTCAATAGGGAATGTGATATCCCGTAATTTGAATCCAACAAATTAATCAATTATAAAATGTTGCAAATAACCTAAAAAAACAACTAACAATATAAAAGGAATGAAATGCTTATCCTCATGTTTGAGTTCCTATGTTGGCTGTACCTTGCCTAAATATTTTCCTAAATGTATCATTACCCTTTTATCAAATTTAAGCATTAAAAAACATTCGGAAGCGCAAACATGGTATCATTACCCTTATAATTTATCTTCTGATTTTGTAGGCCTCTAGTCACTATCAAACCACAACGTAATGGATTTTTTAGTTAAACTTGGTATCCCTGACCAAAACTTTAAATGAAAAATATGTTTACGAGTGTTATATAATAATATTTATAATTCAATCTGGGATTCGGCTCGAAATTTAATTCAATTATTTGACCTATATAATAAAATTTTAGGGCACAGGATTAGAGGTGGATTTCCCTTTTTTTTTTTTTTTCTGTTTTTGGTTTCTGATTCTTGTTTCAGAAAATTTTAACCATTCAACTCTATTTCATCCCACAACCGTTGATCCTGTGCATCAAATAGTATGATTAGGTGGAATTAAAAAATGCAATGAATCGTAAATTAAATGAAATGCAATTTGCAAAATAGGAAGAAAAAAGAAATTCAAAAGAGAAAGAGGCAGCCTTTAATGTTTTCAAATTGTTGTGAAGACAAGCTTTTCAATCCCATCAATTTTCTTGACCTCAAACTCAACCCACGCAATAAATACTTCACCAGCACACAACAAATTTAAATTTAACAACTATAAAATAAATAAATGAGTTGCTTGCCATCATTGCTTTCTCAATTAATTATTTATTTATTTTCATTTAATTTTGAATTTTTTTTTTTTTGCCCATCAATCAAAGTCTTCCATTAATGAGTTTCGTCGTAAGTAGCAAAATAAATCCAAACTCTTTTATAATTTCGTGCCCAAATGACATTCGCATTAAATGCGAGGGTCAGCAGAAGGCTTGACACGTGGCAAATAATCTAAATGAATACACATGACATGGAGCCTTCCTCAATAACTATCCCCCCAGTCATATGTAGTATGATGCTGACGGGGGTTTCAACTTTCAAAAACCAACCATTATTTTGATGTTGAGACTTTTAAATACTTACTCCGTATAATTTTCAGCTATGGTGGGTGATGTTTAATAAATATAATCCTTTTTTCAAAAAAAATATTTTAAATATAATTTATTTTTCTCTCAAATATATATAATTATTAGCATCTCCAATTTATTTTATTTTATATTATTTTTATGATACATCAAATATTTGATTTAGGAGGAAAAAATATTTAATATTTTGGTTAAAAAATTAGAATATTATTGTTTTTGACCTTTAAAACTTCTTAAGGTATACTACTGTGGAAAATGATGTCAGCTTGTCATATCATTAACTTTCATCAAGTACCAAAATCAACATAAATATAAAGACTATTTATGCTATTATTCCATTTTCATATAATATCTTTTAAGACCCCTCTTTTTTTTATTTCACTTCATATAAAAAAATAAATATATATTTAATAATATTGTTATTTAATAATGTCCATAGATGTTATCTTAACTATTACTACTAAAAACTTGTTAACATTTTCCATTAATAGTTTGTTTATATTACCCTACGTACTTAATAACTAATTTTTCCCCTCTATTTAAAAAGTTTATTTTTGGATGTACATTTAAATCTAAACCTTTAATCTTTTTTACCAAAAAATTTGAATTTTTTTAAATATTTAAATCTTTATTTTAAAAGAAAAATCTAGCTTTATCATTATGTCTCATTTGTAAAATCTAACAAGTACAAAACACATTGAATAATCCAACAAAAGAATTGTACACATAATGAAACATAATCTTTACACGTTACAATTGTAGATAGTGAAACATAATCTTTACACGTTACAATTGTAGATAGTAAGACTCGAATTCGTAACTTTTAATTTTTACTATAAAATATATAATAAATTAAATAAATTAACATTTATAATATATTAGGTATATGAAGAGATGCCTTCAATTACTCGACTTTCATTTGCTAAGTAATACTCAGTAAGGTATGGGTGTTATGTCAAAATCTAAAAATGAATCTAATTTAATGTTACAGTAAAATTCATTATTTAATTATTGCATTAATTAATTATTATTAGGAAATACTAGATCCTCACCTAACCATTATCCTCCATCCAACTAAAATTGACCAAGTCTAAATAAACATGATTTTGTGTTCTTCATTTTTTATTCTTTTTGGAAGAAATTTTGTGTTCTTCATCATCATCAAACATGAAGAAACAGTAATGTGAAATATTTGTAAAATAAATATATATATGTGATAAGAACATCAGATTGAAATTTTCTCTGTCCTCCAAAATACAAATGAAATTGAACTGACAAAACATCTATCAATATCATCATTGGATCCCCCCTACACTAAATTAAACCCCATATCTGAATTCTGAACCTATGGTTTTTTTTTTCTTTTTCAATTTACATGAATCAAGAATATTTGCAGGACTGAAGAGTTATACAACATTTTTTTTTTAAAAATCTCCAATCAATGCTCATAGGAGAAAGAGAAAAAAGGATTAAAATGATGCATTGAGGTCAATCCTAGGCTTCTTCGTAGGCAGGGAAGATGGAACAAAAGAATTGCAGCGAGGGCACCTGGGATTTGTATTTGAAGCTATGACATATAATAAGCAACCAGGGCATGCAGCTGCAAACATTCTTGGTGTTGATGAAGACGACGTTGCAGGCGGCGATGACGGTGGCGGTGGTGGTGACGATGAACGTTTCTTCATGTTTCCTCCTTTTTCTGCTCTTTCCAGGGCGTGTTTAACCTTGTCGAGGGTACAAACACTTTGGTAAGGGCTTGGGGTTGAACAAGATTGGAGCTTTAAATCGAGGGAAGTTGTTGTCATTTCATCAAACAGGTTGATTGGTGGGAAGTTCAAGTCTTGGAGCTTGGAATCTTGTAGGAAATTCGACAATGGAGTCTTGAATGATTTCCCATCTGGAGAAGCCGGTCCTTTTGCTGATAATGGTGACTTTGGTGATGATGCCGATGCTGATGGTGATGATGATGATGATGAGCTGCACTTTTGTGCCTCTACTCTCCCACCCTGCATGGTTATAAACCCAAATCACAAAAACAAAAACAAAAAAAGATGCTTAGATCATGAACTATATACAGCGTAAAAAGATTTCAATATATAAGCAAAAACCCAGAAAAGATGTCAGATGGTTTCATAAATAATAGGGATAAAGTGAAGAACATTAAAAAACTGTAATAAATACTCTGTTTCTTTTAAACTCAATATAAATGGTGAAGCAAACTAATTGTGAACTGAAAACTACAGTACAGAGAGTTAAATGGACATAAATGAATTCTTGGGATTTGTTGCAGAAACAAAGCTAAAAAAGAAGAAGAAGATAAATCTAAAATTTTTCACCTTAAATTCAAGATCTATAGCTTTGGGTGTTGTTGGTTTAGCATTTGACAAATTTCCCAGCAAATCTTTTGTAATCAAGATATCAGAATTCCCAGCATGCTGCTCTTCCATGTGACCACTCAATACCCTTACCAATGAACTGCTCACTTGTGCTGTCATTTTTCTTCAACCCAACAACAAAAGAGAGAAAGATGAACCCAAAAATAAAAATAAAAATTAAAAACAGAGGCCAAGGAAAAACGAAAGCAAATGAAGTTTTAAATAGCGTAAATAACAGTCTACTTCAAGGAAATTATGGTTCAACTGATTATCATTAAAAAGGGTTTGGACTTATACTATGAATGTGATTTTATGAGAGATTTTTTAATATATACATAAAAAGGTCACAATCAAACATTTAAATGTAATTAAAATTTTTAAAAATAACATTGATGAGGGATGACACAGACTTTTCAACAATCATGAATTAATTGGTGTTGTAGATAGGAACCAAAGAATGAAGAAAAAATTGAAGAGAAGGCATTAATGGCGGCATTAAATGCGATTTGTACTGTTTTGTTGAAGAGCTGCCCTTTGGGTGAGGGAAGGCTTTAATACTTCTACAAAGTCTAAGGCAGATTTTATTGTTTAAATACCGTCACGGGTAGGCGCATAAAGTACGCAATCCCATTAAACGCCATGGATGGGTTGTAGTAGATAAACCCATTTCCTCTTTTCATTTTTTCAGCATATAATTGGAAGACGCCATTAAATGCTTAGATCCCGTTTGTCAATTTCAAATATGTTGTTAACGAAAATGCCTTCAAACTCTCCTTCATTATTTCTTTTAAGTATATTTTGTCTTTCCTTAACTTTGAATTTTCTTAGTTTACGAATGCCACGTTTCAACCCCCCTTTTTAGTTGTTGAATAAGGTATGGAATTTTAAAATTAATAATCTCAACCCTAATTAAAAATATATATATAATCCATTATGAGTCAAATATTGGAACCACGATAATTGGATTTTAAGATATAATCATTATTTGGATAGGTGTATTTCTTTTGAGGTAGAATATTGGGGTATTCTTAATAGGATCCTTGTTATACTAAAGAAATGATACAAACGTGCTACAATTCAGACAGATAATTTAGAAGTGATTAAGGCCTTGACTGATAAAGAGATGGAAGACTCAGGCATCATAGTGCTTCGAAGGGCCAAAGGACTATGTGATTTGAAGGGCAGTAGCGAATTCGGTATGTGCCAGAGGGGATAACTTAGTTGCGAACCGTTTGGCCAAACTCTGTCTAGCATAAAATGTCAGGCCTATAGATTTTCAATGTGCCTCCGAATGATGTATTGGGAACTATTCAACAAGATACAATTTGTGATGCTTTTGAACAATTGAGTTGATGTAATTTTGCTTATTTTTCACACACATAAAAAAAAAAACACCAGATGGAATTCCCCAATTCAATAAAGAATTAATTGAGATATCGATTTGAAATAAAAAAAAGCTATTTTTTATTTTTAATAATTTATTTAATTAAATTGCATAAATTGATTGAATTGGTTTTAGATAAGAGTGCATTATTTGATAGGCTACTATTTTGTTTAAGATTAGTAAAATAAAAAAAGTTACAAATAAAATCAAGGTCTTCAAAATCAAAACAGTAGTTGAATCGGTTAAATTGTCGATTTTTAGTTCTTTTTATTCAATCGGTGTAATTGGTTTGTCCGATTTAATTAAATAAATTATTAAAAATAAAAATAAAGAAAATCGGTTCAACCGATTTTAGTCAATTTGAATTAGTTTAGAATGGCTCATAAGTCAATCAATCTAACTCCTATCTATACCAATGCTCTAGTCAATTTCCATTCCAATCGATTCAACTGATTGATCTGATCCGATTTAAATGATATTAAACAAAGTTAAAATTTTATTAAATTAAAAAAAAAAAACCTTATCAACATCTTAAATGCACTTATTTGATTTAATCAAATTAAATCTATAGGTGAAAATTTTTTTATATGAAATCTAGGAAATTTCAATTGTGCAATTTAAAAAATATTCGTTTATACAATGTTAGAGCTACTAAGAAACCTAATGGGGCCCCCAAGGTCAAATTTTTTTTAATTTACCCTTTATATATATACTATGCCCCTCTCAAATATAGAAGTAGAGTCCCTCCAATATTTTTATAGTATTAAAATAATATTAAAAAATTATTTTTGATAAAACAAAAAAAATTCTTGAAAAAACCAAATTTAGGGAATAAAAATTGAAATATGAAAAAAACCGTCCCCACTCTTTTTAAAAACGTATTCATGTTATCTTTTTTAACTTACATATATTTGAAAATATAATGCAAGACAAAATTTTTATCTAATTTTTTGTTGTATAATTAACATATATAATATATATTATAAGAAAAAAAATTTACATAGCACTTCTAATTTTAGGTTGCTCCTACCAAGATTAACATCCTGCTGCACCCACCGGTTATATATAAAAATATTAAATTTTATTTAAAAAATGAATAACGCCTTCACTGATAAGGTGATTATATATAAAAATATTATTGATTAAAGTTCTTGACTTGTTGTATGAATAATAGAAGATGATTTGATTTAATTTTATTTATATTTCAATATAAACAAAATACAGAGTGTGTGTTGATGCCCAAAGCAATGGCGCAATTAATGGACTGTAATCGCCTCAATCTGTGTTGTCTCTTCAACCTCAGGCGGAGCTTCTTCAATCCAACAGGTATATCGTCGTCTTCTATATCCTTCCTTTGCTGGCAAATGTGCCACTTTATTGCCTTGTCTTTTGATATGCTGAACTTTTGAATCCATCAAAACCTTTTGCAATCTGTTTTGTACCCCAAATGTAAGCACTCATCACCTGAACTACCTGCTTTAATGTTTGCATGAAATCCGGCATCAAAATTTACCTTCACAAATGGTTCTAGAGTAGGAACCCAACCCTCATTCATGTTTGACAATTGATGATGTTGTCTGATATGCACAGTAAATGGGAACTTCGAAATGGGAATACAAAGTATCCTGCCAGCTTCATCAGCAGTAAAGAAGGTTCGGATCAGCTCTTCATTCCAACACCCCTCTTTGTTAATTAAATCAGCAACCACATTTATATCCCTAACCCTTGGTGATTGAATCTTGTAGGGGCCCTCTGCAGGTAACCAAACATCATCCCGCACCGATACCGTGCTCCCCGAGCCTACTTTCATCCTGGTGCCCAACTCCAGCAGACCATGAGTACTCCAGCTTCTCATCTTTGAGCCCAGAAAAAGCAGCCTTCCTATTCCTCCCAACCAGTGTTGGTAGGCCCAGATACCGTCTGGGATTATTAGAACCTCGAACCCCAAGCACATTCTATATTTAACAGAATAAATGCTCTTTTAGTCTCCTATAAAATGATCAAGCCTTTTGTTAAATAGACGTTTTAGGCTTGCAAAAATCTAATCAATGTGAATCTTTTTAGGTATTCGAATAAATCTTAAATATAAGAATTGACAAAGATTTTCTTAGTATAAATGTTCTTATAGATCTAATATCTTTGATAAAAGATTAAGTGTAGATTTGGATGAACGGTACATTTACTTACGGTTAATGTAAAAACAGTAGTGATGATAAAATTATATACTATAGTAATATTTTAATGTGAGATAAAAAATAAACTAAACGCACCACACCTACCGCGGTACAAACCCACCCTAAAAGTTCTAAAAAAAAAAATTTCCCGACTTGATTCTTCCACTTTTTATCATTGAGTAATGAACTTCTAAAATCTTAAAGCCATATAATAAATGCGAGGCAAAGATAATTTTAAAAGCTAATATTAGAAATACGAAAATTTCCATAAAAAATATAAATAACGCAAAAATGAAAGGTACAAGTTTTAAAAATTCATAAAATAAAATAAAATACTAAACTTTGTATAAAAAAATATAAACTAAAAAGAAAGTTTCTAAATTTTAAAAATTATGTAATTATTAAACATAGGAAAGTTTTCATTTTTTATTTCGAAATCATATAATTTTTTAAAATATAAAAATTCATAAAATTGCAAAAAAAAGAATTTGAAAAATTAAGATTATTTTTTAAAATTATAAATAGAAATTGCAATTAAAACAAGGAAAATAAATTTAACTTTTTTCTAGAAAAAATTAAAACATTGAGAAAATTTAAAAAGAGCGCAAATAGATTGTAAAAGAATTGTTTTAAATTTATAAAATTCTAGAAAAAAAAATTATAATTCTGAAAAGTTACAAGATTTTTAATTAAAATTCTAAAAAATCCCTCAAATTAGAATCTCGTAAAAATTCATAAAATTCTAAAATAGATTCAAAAAAATAGAAAAGTTTCGGATATTGTTCTTAGAATTCCCTGGATTTTCTGAGATATATTTTTTTTCTATTTGTTTCAGAATTTTATGAATTTTTTTGTACTTTTTTGTTACTATAATTTCAGTTTTTTATTGAATTCAGAAAAGTTTATGAATATTTGGATTTTTTTTATTTTCTGATAATTTTATGCTTTTTAATTTGTGTTATTATAATTTTGAAAATTGAATTTTTATTTTTTTTCGAAGTTTCAAACTTTTTAGAATTATGAAATTTTTAGATGTTTTGGGAATTATATATACTAAAAAAATGCCCAACTTTTTAAAAAATTGTAAAAAAGTCTGAATTTGTCTTTTTTTTTAGAATTTATTTTTAAAATTTTTTTATTTTAAATAATTTCTAAAAAATTTCTGAAAATTTCAGAATGTTTTAAAAAAACGTTTTAGCTTTGTTTTATTTTTATTGGACTTTTTTATGAGATGATGTGGTTTTTAGGTGGAAATCTGTGAACTCGAATTTATTGGTTATTTATTACCATGTCCTTTTCGTTTTTGCATGAGAAAATGAGTGGGGGATGGATGGGAACGAAAGTTGATGTGTCAAACCGACCAAATTTTTTCAAGTACCAAACTGATAATTTCTTATTTTACAAGGGTTACTTTACGTATTAAACCTAAAAACTGGGAGGGAGGGTGAGGGCTATACTGTATTATTGAAACTAGTTTTTATTGGGTATGGTCTCTTTATTTTTAGTGATTCGAACATACATCCTAATTTAGAGAAGCAGATAAAATTTTATAACCTTTTTATATTCCTCCAGGGTTTAGATGAGTGGTATATTTATCTGTGATTAGTATAAAAATAACAGTGGTAGTGAAGTTAGATACTGTAATGTGACACAAAAAGAAAATTAAATACTCTACATTACACCTACCTGCCCATCCAAGTCCACCCTGAGTGGAAATGTAATTTGAATTTTTAAGGCCACAAAAGCACCAATTAAATTAACTCAGTATCTTATAGACAAGTTACAAAGAACCGAGGACTATGTTGTGTGGGGAATTCAACGGTAGGGAGATATGGACCGACAAGCGACAACCCTAATCAACAAAATCAGTAATTAGGGAAGATTTTATATCTCTATATCTAATAATAGGTGGGCACCAATTTTTTGAGCGGGCGGCTCGAGTACCAACTCAGTGCTCGCATCACTAACTCATCTCTTGTTAGTCGACTCACTTTTTTATTCAATGTCAGTAGGCTCCCACATCGGGCTTTTTCCTCCTTCCAAACATTGGATCGGAACATAAATTAATTATCTTTAAGGCCTTATTTGAAAAGCCATTTAATAATTAAATTTACGTGCAATTATTTGGAATTATATAAGATAATACGATTGGGTAGTTATTGTACTTGATTGGCCTTACTGGATTGAGTGTGATTAAAGTACTCAATTACACTTTTTAATTTTTAAGGAAAATATAATAATTAGAGTAATTATGTAAGTAATTACATCAAAAATAAATTTTCAAAATTTGTATTTTATATAAGTTTAAGTTATAATTTTTTATATTATAAGTAAGGGTGAGTAAAATTTGATTTGTTTTGAAAAAATAGAAAAAAATTTCGAGTTAATCGAATCGAGTTATTCGAGTTATCCGAATTATTCGAGTCAACTCAAATAACTTGATTCGAATTTCGAGTTCAAATCGAGCTGAATTTCACAATTCGAAAACTTGAATAATTCGAATAACAAATTTGTGTAAATACTCTTTTGGTTCCAGTCAACTTTGAAAATAAGCAAATTGGTCTCTATAAAAAAATTCAAAAAAAAAATCTAATAATTTTTAAAATCCAAAATATTTATAAAAATTTTATATTTTAAAAAATATATAAATTTAAAAAAATTCTAAAATATATATATAAAAAAGTTAAAATTTTAAAAAAATTCTAAAATAATAATTTTGGAACCTAATTAATGATTCAAAATTATCATACTCAAGTATTTTTATTATTATTTTGCATTGCAAAAAATTTCAAATATATATGATTTCAAATTTATGTGCTCTAACATTGAATTGGTCATATTGTAATAATATTTTTATTTGACATGTTTAATTTTTTAAATTTAACTCAACTCAATGAGAAAAAAATTCAAATTGAGTTAGGATAATAAAATAGAACTCGTGAACTTGACTAGCTCGAAATTTTTCACTCGATTCGACCGAATGCTCACTCCTAATTATAAGTATGAACATGTATGAGTGTTTGGAATAATTATAGCGAAATATTTATTATATTATAAAAATAATTTATTTATGTTTTATAAAGTTATAATAAAAATATATTATTTAAATCTTAATTTTTTAAATTATGATAAAAAAGGTTTATTATAAAAATAATTTACATGTCATAAAAATTTTATAATATATTTATTTATAAAGCTACATACTATTTGCATTGTGAATCCAAAAATTACATGGTAGATGTTGATTACGTAAATAAAAAATGTTTTCTTGCATCATATCATGGGGTAAAATACCATTTGAGAAAATGGAACTAGACACAAGCACTAAAGACGACTCACGAACTCTTTAATTTGGGACATTTAAGGCTTCAAAATGTAGTTGAGGCTTGATAGGACTTTTGTTTGTTCTAAAAAAATATTTCCAATATTAACAACATCACCTTAATATAGGTGGATTTTGGATGATTTATACTTCAAAGAGTATATGGAAAAAAAATTTTGATAATCTTAATGGTACAAATCCAGACGATGATAAACTTAGTCAAAGACCAACATTTGATAAAAATGAGCTTCTATTAACTATTAAAGAGGGAATAACTCAACAAATATAGAACACTAGAACAATTAGGTAAAATTACATATGGTGTTTGTTTTCTTGTTATTTTTATTAGCAATTTGTATTATCAACTAATTTTTTTGGATTAACATAATACATATGTTGATTTGATTTTAATTTATTACTTGTTTAGAAATTTTTTCATCTTGCTAATAATTTTTAAAAAATATATAAATTATGTGACAGTGTAATTAAAATTTTTACTGTCAAATATGATATAGAGAATTATAATATAATTACGCTCTATCAACCAAACATGTCTAGAGAATTATAATTTTTGTAATTACAAAATAGTGTAGTTACTATGCTAGTAATTACATTTTCATTATATTACTCTGTGTTGTCCAAACAGATCCTAAATGTTTCATTTGGTCAATATTTGTTAATTAAGACTAACTCAGACAAAAAAAATGTTTGAATTTGAAAAAAAAATACATATATTAATAGTTTAATTTAATTTTTTTATAAAGAAATGTTAAAATATTTAGGATAACCATAAATTCAGAACATAAATAATAAAATTCACATTAAAAATAAAGAAAAATTCTTTTAGGATAGAGGCCCAAAAGGTTTTTTTTAAGTTATAATTTGGGCTGATCCCAGTAATCCACTGGCACCTCTAACATTTTTGGGCCTATATTTTTAAGACTAAGCCATCTCCTTCATTAACTTTTTTTCATTTTGGGCCCGAATTCATGATCATTTTTATGATAAAATGTTAAATTCTAATATTAGTTCCTATACTATACATAAGTTATGGATTTAGCCCTTATTCTTTAATTTGATCATTTTTAGTCCTTTTTCTTTGCAAAATTTAATATTTATGTCTCGAACAAATGACAATTGTTAAATTCATTAGTTTAAGTTATAATATTTTCAAAATTTGATGCGACAAACTTATTAACACATGTGTAATGACATGTCAATTTATTATTTTCAGATGTAATTAAAAACAGCAATTAATAAATTTAACAATGGTTGTTTACACTAAAATTAAAATTTCGAAATTCAAGGAATATAGTGAATAAGAGTGATCCAATTGGAGAACATAGACTAAACCTACAACTTTACACATAGTGCATTATTAATAGTAGAATTTAACCAAGCATATTTAACTACTATCATTTGGTTAGGACTAGGATTTCAAAATTAAAATGTACATGGACTAAAATTAAATAATTCGAAAAGTACTATAGCAACTAAATTTAATCAAATTAAAAGGACTAAATCCCCAACTTATTAAAATTACATGGACTAATAGCAAAAGTTGACCATAGAAAAAAAATGATGTTATAAACCAGTTGAGGGGTTTTCTTTCAAGGTTTAACTTTGGACACTATTAATATAAACAATCTTATAAATCAATATGATATTAATATAAATAATCTTATAAATCAATATGATAGAGATATCAGATCGATTCGAAATTTTACATACATGAATGTACAATTATATTGATAAATTCAACGACTAAATTATTAAAAAATCAACAATAATTCTACAAAAATATTTGAATGTTTTATAAAATACATTCATGTATATTTTATATATATATATATATAGTAAAAAATAGCATAGATATAATAAAAGTTGAACGAGACATGCTTACACTAAAGGATAACAACGCTTATCCAACTTAAAAATCAAGAAAATAAATTTATATATATTTTTGGTGCAAAGATAGGGATTAAATCATAGCTTAAAATAATCGGGGTGAAGCCATTCTAAAATAATTATTATGTAATAATAAGAGGATTTTATCCGACATTTGCATGAAGAAGCATCTACCCACCAATCTTGAAAACGCCATTAATGCTAACCAATCAGCTATCTTATTACTCACTCTGAAGGTACGAGTCATTTTAATCATACATGTAAGTTGTTACATATTCTTAATAGCACATGTCACAGTCGAATAATGTTAATCGACTACATTTTTTTAAATGATTTGGATAACTTCGGTACGTATTAATCCAAAATTATTATTTTTTTTTTGGAAAGAAAAAAGGTGAACAGTTACGAAGAAATGGCAGTTACATGATAATTAAAGTGAGTTATAAGGAAGCAATTGGGGGGGCGATATGTTGAAACAAATTTCTATAAATCACATGCAATGCAATTGGTAATTGACTACACGGCAACGCACTTAAAATATGCGTCTCCCTTCTTTCCATCTAAAGTTTAATTTAATCATTATTTTATGTTGTACCACGTGTCGACATCAGAATATATCAATATAAAAAGGAATCTACAGTTGCAGATTACGTTACAAGTAACTTTCGGAGGCTTTTTTTTTTAATTAAGAACCTAATTGGAGGAATTCCGTACAACGACAGTTGTTGTATTCTTTGAATGACGGTACAGTTCCGTAATCCCTCCCTTTCGAATTCAAACCCAATTCCCCCTACCCATTCGCCTAATTTTTTGGCATCGATTTTAAACTATATTTTTTTATAAATGAAACTAATAATTAATTTCCATGTATTTATAAACAATTGAACAGTTTGATAAAATACGAAAATTAAATTCTAACCAATTAAATAAGGGTAAATTACTAAAATAATTACTTTTATTTCTCTCAAGTTTCATTCTTTTTAGTCACTGACTTGTTAATGGTGTAACATGTTAAATCATTGTTTCAAATGAGAATTTTAAGTTAAAAGAGAAAGGAGGAAAATATAAGGGGAAAAAGAATAAATTGTTCAAAACGAAAAAAAAAAATGGAGACAAATTGTACAAATAATTAACAACTCAGTGACTAAAATGTTACAACAAGTTATATAAATAACTAAAGTATAACTCGAAAAAAAACAAAAGTGATATTTCGATAGTTTACCCTTAAAATAAAAGAGGTTAACTGCTGAATTTCTCTAAAGGTAATTGCATGTTAAGGATTTTGTGAACAAAGTAAATTTTAAAAAGTCTACTTATCTAATCTAAGCTACTAATTATTCAGAGCTTTAGTAATAAGATACCTTTTTTTAATTGGCTTAAGAGTTAAGTTTAGCAATAATATTAAAATAAGTTTTATTAACAAACTAATTCTAATATATCTGCAAAAAATCACTCAAATTATCAAAAGAAAAAAAGGAAATAAAATAAATTACTCGCTTCTTTTTTATTTATAATAATCAAATTTCTTAAGGAAAGAAAAGAGTCGTAACTTTAATTTTGCTGGTTTTTTAAACTAACTGCTATTTTACAGCAAAGAAACCTACTTTCCCTTCACCACATTATATACAAAGGACAACGAAGAATCTCACCTAATAAGAATTATCGTTTTTTAAAAAAAAAGAAAGAAGAAAGGAAAAACAACATTCTTTCTTTCTTTTCTTTTTTTTTTTTTTTTTATCTTACTAATTATGTAAAAAACCTAGATCAATTCATCTAGGCTTGAGGGATCTCGACCTTGCCTGAGAGATTCGAGAACACGTTCAAACACGACGATGTTAATGGGGATCCTCAACACTCCCCTTTGCTCGTACCCGTACTCTTGAGCCGATCTGTTCAACAACTCAACAAAGATCGGACGCCGCAGCAACTCAGCACTGACGATGAACCTACGTGCCGACGTCTGATCCATCCCTACGTAAACCGGGAAATGCCCTTCCGGTACGTCGGATCTTCGCTTGGTGGGGTCCGCAGGAGGATCGGATGCCTCGGATCGGAGCATTGAGTACTGAGTCGAGTGGTTTACCCTAACTCGTGACAGTCTCCTCATCAGTTTCTTCATTATACCTAGAAAAAGAAAGAACAAAAAAATAATAATGATCAAAGAAGAGGGAAAAAAAAAAAAAAGCTGAGAGTAAAAAAAAAAGCGTTTTATTTTATAGAGAGGAGTGAAAATGAAAGAGTTAAGGTACAAAAAGGAGTACTTTAAAAGTACATAAAATATGAGAGAGAAGGGAGAGAGAAGGAATCAAAATATTTTTAGATTACAAGGGTGCGTTAGTTTTTTTTTAAGAGGGAGTAATGGAAGAGCCACATATCCCAACCACATGCATCATTTATCATAAAAAAATATTTAAAATGTGAAACGAATATACACTTCATAAAAATATGGTTTAATTGCCCATTAATATTTTCAAGGACTTATACAATTGAGAAATTTCTTTTTATTTTCCAAGGAAAAAAATTTTGGGGTACCTAATTAAAATTTTCAAAAATTTATTGAGAATGTTTGAAGTTTTTGGTAGATTTAATTAAAACTTTTAAAAATTTTAAAGACCTAATGAGAATTGATAAAAATTTTGGAAGGACCTAATTAAAATTTAAAAAGAATAAAAAGGTTTAAAGAAAATTTTCAAATAACTTTGGGGACCAAGGCCCCTGGGCCCTCTAATTATACTAGATAATATCCTGTGTCTTAAATTTTATGGTTTTTAAAAATATTCCTTAAAAGATAAGTACTAACAATTTTTAAAAAGGTTTAATGATAAATTTGGCCACTAACGTTTGTATATTTTGTCAAAATAGTCTTAATTATATTTTTGAGCTTGTTTTGGCCATCAACCTTTGTTCCTTTTTTCAATTTGCTTTTTCTAACAGTTTTAATGAAAGTACCGTTAAAAATATTAATGGGAATGATGTGAAATTTCATGTGTGAAATATTTTTAATGATATGTAATTTATTACTTAGATAACCCAATAAGATAATTGCACGTGCAAAATAATAAAATAAATAAATAATACATTAAATTAAAAAAATAACTCTTAATTTAAAGAAAATAAACGTAATTATCTAAAAAAATTAACTCGGGAGAAAAAACTTCTCAATAAACAAACATGTGAAAGATTGAAAACTTGAATTTATTCATTAAATCTGTTAGAAAATGCAGTTTGAAAAAAAATCAAAGGTTGATAGCTAAAAAAGACTAAAAAAATACAATTAGGACCATTTTGACAAAACATAAAAACGTTAGTTGCCAAATTTATTATTAAGCCTTTTAAAAACTTTATCATTGATGGGTAAAATAAATTTTATGAATCCAATTTTTGATGGAATTTAAGCAAACTAACAACTCAAATAATTTAGTGTAATATTTAGAGGGGTTAATATATTATTTGGTATCTATATTTAATTTTAAAGTTCGATTTGGTATTTATATTTTTGTTTTTATTTTTATACTTGAATTTTGTTTTAATGTACAATTTGGTACTTGAGTATTTTTAATATTACAACCAAAATTTAGGTACCAAGTTGAGACAACAAAATTCTGATACTTAATTGAACATTGATTCCAAATATAAGTATCAAATGGTATATTAAACCTATTAAAAATAAAAAAATAATAGGATAAATTTATTTACACATAGAAGAAAAAGTAAAAAAAAATGTAACTTACCCAATTAATCATTCAGATATTAAAAAATTTCATTTTAGGTGAAAAAAAGTTTTGATCAATTTGAGCACTCCGGTCAAACTTGCACACGAAAAACCCACGTGGATTTTTTTTCCTAACATTCCGATTTTCCACCTATTTTATGTAATTTCCAATACAGCCTAATGCATTAAAAAAGAAAGCTACATTTAAGATTCCTTCTTCAATGCGGCTGAGGCGGTGGTGATGATAAATTGGCAACTTGAGATTCTCATCTTCCCTAAAATTTCGAAGGAACAAAGTAACTGTTGCTGGGTACAGTTTAATTCCAATTTTCTATTGTGATCCATAGCCAAACCTTCCCCATTTTAGCAAAAATTATGTTACAGAGGACCTTAAAATTTGGGGACATTTACATTATTTTTGGCCCTTTTCTTTGGTACTAGTGATATAGTAGTGAAGACAAGAAATTGAGAGGGAAAAATGAAAGAAAGCAATAGTGTGATGACAACGAAAAAGAAGAAACATAAAAGATTGTCATCAGAGAATGAAAATCCACCATGGAGAGGTTCATCGAGAACGGCGGAAGAGAACGTACCGGATAGCGTAGTGATGATGAAGAAACCGGAAGATTCTTATGAAGGATTCAAGAGGTCGATGTTAGAAATGATAACGGAGAATCAAAGTTTCACCTCTAGGCCCTAACTCACTCTGTAGTTTTTTCCTCGCTGAAACAATTGACTTAGGGTTAAGCTCCAATGGAGATTTTTTGCCCACTGACATAGAAATGAAATTATTAGCTGAAAATTTTTAAATAATATTTTAATTTAGAAAAAAAAGTCCACCTATGTTTTCCATATTTTCCATATGTAATTTCGACTAGAATGCATAAATTGATCAAAATGAAAACTTTGAATAGTTAGGTGATTATTTGTGTAATTTGTCTAAAAAACAAACCATCGGTCGGGCTTTACTTTATAAGCCCATATACCATCCGAAACTCAGTGTGCAATGGCGTGGCCCACCATCCATAAAGAAGGCCTGCAACAGGAATGAACTCTGCTTCTAAAATTTATTAGTCTTGGGTGAAAGGAACAGAAGAGCCATTTTATCCAAAAAGGGCCATTTCCAAAATTATTTACGGAAATGGGCCAATTTTCTGATTACTTATCGGAAAGGGCCGAATTTCGCGAAATCATGTCCACGTTAGTGCGTTCTCAGGTGATGTGTCAGCGAGCGCTTTGCTGACATGGATTTTGTGGTTAGGGTTTTTTGATTGGTTTAGGGTTTTAAGTGTAACACCCCTTACCCGTATCCTATGCCGGGACCGAGTACGAGGCATTACCAGACTTAACAATACATTTGGTCAAATTACTTAACACATTTACAAAATGACTTAGTCAAGTCCCTATACATGCCATAACTTAAATCATTTATAAATAAAGATACCCATAGATAACTTGATAGTGTGAAGCGATCTCCGATGACCTCCAACCCGAGCTTGTTTAATAGGACTCTATAACATGGGAAAGAAAAGGGGGTAAGCTTATAAAGCTTAGTAAGTTCACATGTAAAAATAATAAGCATTAGCAATGAATTTAGCTTACTACTAAGCCGTTATAACTTACATAAATAATGCTAAGTTCTTACTTTCCCAACTTATTTGTAGCTTTATCAAGGCCTCAACATGACAAATCCTCACAACAAGTTCTCAAGATAATGCAATCATAATTACACATAGTTCCACCATTTTCTCATGTTTATCTTAAGCTGTCTACTTGAGTCATTGTCACTAAATCGTTTATATCTGGAGCTACGGAACTCCAATTTAAGATCCGTTAATTTTTCTTGAAACTAGACTCATATATATTTTTACTATAATTTTTCCAGAATTTTTGGTATGGCCAATCAATACCAGATTATTCTTAAAGTTTCCCCTATTTCGCTGTTTGACTGTTCTGACCTCTCTTCACTACGAATCAAATTACTCTTTGTAAAGAATTCATATGACCTTATTATTTATTTCATTTGAAAATAGACTCATTCAGGATTCCATTCATATAAACCATATCCCATAATTATTTTTATACAATTTTTAATAATTTTTCAAAGACAGAACAGGGATCACAAATTCATTCAGAACCAGTTTCACTAAAATTTAAATATCTCATTAATTCCATTTCTTTTGCTTACTCTATTTCTTTCATATGAAAATAGACTCAATTAGCTTTCAATTCATATCTCCTTCACTTTCTAATTCCATTTCTTCTATTTTTGGTGATTTTTCAAATTCACGTAGCTGTTGCTGTCCAAAGCAGCTCTATTGTAAACTTTTGCTCTCTTTTATTTTAGTTGTGTTCATCACGTGCTTATACCAATCTTTCAAATTTCCGATTACATATTGAACATATTGTTCATACGTACATTTGCCACATTTCTCAATTGGTCACATGCATACTTGCACTTATTCATAACATGATCGTTTTCAATTACACTTAGTCATCACACCATCACATGTAGTTTCTCTTCAACTATGCATTGCTTTAAATAAATTTAACTTATCTTTTATAAGGTATAAAACTTACCTTAACACATCAGTGATTCACTTTGTTCTTATTTCACATTCTTAGCCCAAAGTAGACTTTATAGAACATACCGGATATACGAACAAATACGAGGTGCATTATGATGCACAAGTGAGCAGAGAGCACCAATGTGCTAATAATCGAGAGAAACACCGACGTGCTAATATCGTCGAGAGCACCAACGTGCTAATATCGAGAGACACCGACGTGCTAATATCGAAAAGCACCAACGCGTGCTAATATCGAGAGCACCAACGTGCTAATATCGAGAGAAGCACCAACGTGCTAATGTTCCTTAATATCCCATAGTTCTAAATTTCGTCTACTTGGGCATTAAGGCTTGAATCTCATATATTTAAATAATTTACATAAATATTTCAAAAAGATAAATAACAATAATTTAAAATTCTTGTAGTATTTACAACAAAAGGTTGAGGTGATATAAATTCTTCTTCCTTCACTCCTTAACCTTCTCTTTTCCTTTTCCTTCAATTCGGTCCTCTCCTTCCTTTTCTTTTCTCGAATTTCATATAAACATATAACATTTATATGTTAAAAATAATCAAATAATTTCTGTACTATTTAATAGAATAAACACGTATTTTATAATGAATTCATGCTTTCTTACTTTTGCTCACATTTCAATTTAATCGTCTACTCATAAACTTATTCAAAACTGTCCTTTTGTCATATATCAATAGAAAATTACAATTCAAGCACGATGTTGCATTATTATTAACACACAAACTTACCTCGAATGCCAAAACGACCATTTTACCAACTTTCTCGATTTTCGATTTTCCTCCAGATTCTACATCCAAATCTCGTTTTGGGATCTAAAACATCACATTCCACTTATTTAATTAATATACTACTCAAAACAGTCCCTAACTCAAATTTTGGCAAAATTATAATTTTGCCCCTAAACTTTGCATAATTACGATTTTGCCCCTAGGCTCGAAAAATTAAACTTTATTCCTTTTTCTTATGTTTTATGACATGCTGAACATTTTTCCCTTCTATTGCAACTTCAAATTCTTACTATAACACATACTTATGAACAATAACAACTTTTATCGATTAACTCGTTTTACTCGTTTTCACCGAAAATCACTTAGTAAAAATTGTCCCTCTACTCATAAACATGCATAATCTACCATTAAACATCAAAACTCACAATTATTCAACATGGGTCAATTTTTGAAATTAAACTCTAGATCAAATTAATGGTAGAAATAGCTAGAGTAAGTTACAAGGGATTTCAAAAATACGATGAACATTAAAAACAGGGCTCAAAAGCACTTACTATGAAGCTTGAAAAGCTTGAAACCCTTAGCCATGGAGTCTAGAAATTTTCGGCAGTAACTTGAAGAAGATGAGCAGATTTTTTTTTTCCCTTGTATTTTGTCTTTTTATCCATTTAAAACACTAAATGACTAAAATGCCCTTAAGGCTTTTCTTTCAATTTTGTCCAATTCATGCCGATTTTTACCCATTAAGTTATTCAATGGTCTAATTACCTTTTAAGGGCCTGCAATTTAAAACTCATAGCAATATGACACCTCTAATATATAGAACTCAAGTTTTGCACTTTTTACAATTTAGTCATTTTGACTAAATTGAGTGCTCAAACGTCAAATTTTTTTTTTAACTAAAATCTTACGAAATATTTCCGTAAAATTGTAGACCATAAAAATATAATAAAAATAAAATTTTCTTTGTCAAATTTGTGGTCTCGAAACTACTGTTTCAACTAGACCCAAATTTGTGCTGTTACAACTCTCCCCCCCTTAGGGATTTTCGTCCTCAAAAATCCCATCAGTTAATGGATTTAGGTTTAATTTCACAAGCCACTTTTAGCTTCTCATATAGTCTTGGCATCCTCAACATCTTACTTCTTAAACTAAGATTCAGAACTATACTCTCTTATCATGAACATAAAAATCATATCACAAATCTTCTTAAATTACATTGAAAATCCCACTAATAAGTAATTGGCATTATTCTATCAATAATCTCATACTCTTGATGAACCACAACTCACCTATCTTTACTTATCTAGATGATTTTTTTTTTTAATGAAATGTTTTGAAGCACTTGACACTCATCTAAGTTCAATACTCTTACCTTTCAATTCTGTATGCAATTTTTGATAATCTATAATTGATTTCTTGGTACACAAATTCCGTCTCTCAAACAACATATAAATAGTCGGTTTCGACTGTAGTTCTGAATCGGAAGTTAGTTCTTTTCGAACACTTCTAACTTACCATTTATGACAAAATTTTAAGTTTCACAAAATCATGGAATAAGCATCATTATTTCTCGAATAATAATCACTATCTAATTCACATCATAAGATTCTTTTCATGCAAAGATATTAACTAAGTGCAAGCACAAGCTACCATTTTCACGTTCTTGTATCAAAATACACTTCAAACCAATTAACTATCTAGACTAAATAATTGAATTGGTCTTGGTCGTTTCACAAGCACCCTTCTAAAGGAACTATTTTCATCCGAGCTTGCTATGATAACTCAAACATGTATCCTATTACAATTCTTTCCTTCTGAATCGATGATCCTTAAATCAACTATACAGTTTCGATGATATATAACAATCTCGTTTTAACTCATTGGGATATATAAAATTACTCAGAAATAACAATCATAGTGCAGATTCCAGCTTGATCCTTCACTGTTTACTCTTTTATCAATGTTGATTTCTTTCCCGAAATCTAAAGATAGTTCACATCTGATAAAATTCATTTTACTGTTACTTCTTAAAATACTGAACCACATTGGAATTGCATCTCTCTGACAATTAAAATTGTAGTGCCATTTCAAGGCTAACTTCTCAGTCACATCGATAAACAATACTTTTAGTCTTTACACATCTGACAATAATAACATTGTATGTTCACTATCAAACTAGATTTCATACTCACATAAATATGATTACTTCCAGTAAAGAAATATCTCTTGCACAGTTCATAAAATAAAGTCAATAAGAAATCTGAGATAAGGAGATCCAAGATTTGATACCGTATTAGAAGTCCGAGAATATAGCTCATAAGAGAAATAATACCGACTTCGACTAATTCTCAAAAAATTTCCAGAAGGAAAATAATACTTATAAGCACTGAACGATAACAGAAGCAACATAGTTTTCATATACACATTTCACAGAATAACAATCAGTGGAAACTGAATTTCAACATCATATGAATGTTACTGTTTCTTTTCTATCAATTCATTTTAATAGAATACCAGAAAAGATAGAGTAAACTGATCACGACCCAAACATATTAACACTGCTTTCATCTATCACTGAAATTAACTAGCATTCTCATATGATAAGAACCCCGAACGAGTCGATTAGTCAATATTAACTTTTTCCTTAACTATAACATTGCAAAACCGGATGATTTTCATAAAATTTCATCACAAAGACTCAAGTTATTGTAGGTCATTTAACACATATTCACGGTATTCATCCGTATCCTTTGTCTCTTTCAAAGATTCATCTGGAAATTTCCTCACTTTCCATCATTTTAATAAATATCAATAATATTCACTCATCTTTCATATGATACATTAATATGTAAAAACATAAGTAAAAGGGCGTATCATTTACATATAAACTTACTCATTTCAAGTCTTACCACATTCCAAATGCATATCATAAACATTGCTCACATTTACATGCACTTATACTCTGCATTTGTCATCACATAGTCACACGAAATTTTCACTTTGTCAAAGTTTCCCGATGAGCACTTTAGAATAATATCGAATACACGATGGGTTTTGAACACGGCCCAACAGTAATAATAAATACGGTAGTATCGTACACAGCCCACCAATAATGATAAATACGGTGGTATCGCACACAGCCTACAAATAATAATAAATCTTCAGACGCACACACACTTTGACCCACCAATAATGACATATTCACATGCTGCCATAATAAGACTAACTTCTCAATTACTTTAGTAGATAATGCCTTAGCTGAAAACAATACATCTCGATCATCGGAAAAATTTAAACACAAATTTCCATAACAACCAATACTAAGGCACAATTTTTATACCTCTGGTAACTGTATCAAAGAACTCTCACCATCAAGTCAAAAATTATAATCATTCTAAGCATTTTAATAATAATAAGAAACCATTTTCATCAATAGAACATTTCCAACTGATATCTCACGGTTGATACTTTGAACAATAATTTATTAAGGAAACAAAAATGACAAAGTCTCAGAACATGGAGCTGCACAGAAAATACTCATAACATTCACTTAATTTCACAAGTTATACTCATAGCATCATACAAATGCAAATCAACATGAACACTTATCATAGTGTAAACTTTCATTTCGTCTCATTTTTTCATATTTCAGAAGAATTTTTTTTTTATCCATAATTTATTCATCATCACATAAACATCATAAACTATTACTCTTACTTTTTACGAGTCTCAACTCATCATAAACATATTGTTTGCACTATCAAATTTAGTTCGGTTGAAGTACGCATCTGTCTAATAAAATAGTTTACATCAGAGTTGGAAGTCGTCACACTATCACAGTTCATTATGGCATGTATAGCTAGACTCTCGCACTCACTATGGTAGTCCGAGAATCGACTAAACCATAGCTCTGATACCAATAAATGTAACACCCCTTACCCGTATCCTATGCCGGGACCGAGTACGAGGCATTACCAGACTTAACAATACATTTGGTCAAATTACTTAACATATTTACAAAATGACTTAGTCAAGTCCCTATACATGCCATAACTTAAATCATTTATAAATAAAGATACCCATAGATAACTTGATAGTGTGAAGCGATCTCTGATGACCTCCAACCCGAGCTTGTTTAATAGGACTCTATAACATGGGAAAGAAAAGGGGGTAAGCTTATAAAGCTTAGTAAGTTCACATGTAAAAATAATAAGCATTAGCAATGAATTTAGCTTACTACTAAGCCGTTATAACTTACATAAATAATACTAAGTTCTTACTTTCCCAACTTATTTGTAGCTTTATCAAGGCCTCAACATGACAAATCCTCACAACAAGTTCTCAAGATAATGCAATCATAATTACACATAGTTCCACCATTTTCTCATGTTTATCTTAAGCTGTCTACTTGAGTCATTGTCACTAAATCATTTATATCTGGAGCTACGGAACTCCAATTTAAGATCCGTTAGTTTTCCTTGAAACTAGACTCATATATATTTTTACTATAATTTTTCCAGAATTTTTGGTATGGCCAATCAATACCAGATTATTCTTAAAGTTTCCCCTATTTCGCTGTTTGACTGTTCTGACCTCTCTTCACTACGAATCAAATTACTCTTTGTAAAGAATTCATATGACCTTATTATTTATTTCATTTGAAAATAGACTCATTCAGGATTCCATTCATATAAACCATATCCCATAATTATTTTTATACAATTTTTAATAATTTTTCAAAGACAGAACAGGGGATCACAAATTCATTCAGAACCAGTTTCACTAAAATTTAAATATCTCATTAATTCCATTTCTTTTGCTTACTCTATTTCTTTCATATGAAAATAGACTCAATTAGCTTTCAATTCATATCTCCTTCACTTTCTAATTCCATTTCTTCTATTTTTGGTAATTTTTCAAATTCACGTAGCTGTTGCTGTCCAAAGCAGCTCTATTGTAAACTTTTGCTCTCTTTTATTTTAGTTGTGTTCATCACGCGTGCTTATACCAATCTTTCAAATTTCCGATTACATATTGAACATATTGTTCATACGTACATTTGCCACATTTCTCAATTGGTCACATGCATACTTGCACTTATTCATAACATGATCGTTTTCAATTACACTTAGTCATCACACCATCACATGTAGTTTCTCTTCAACTATGCATTGCTTTAAATAAATTTAACTTATCTTTTATAAGGTATAAAACTTACCTTAACACATCATGATTCACTTTGTTCTTATTTCACATTCTTAGCCCAAAGTAGACTTTATAGAACATACCAATATACAGAACAAATACAGAGGTGCATTATGATGCACAAGTGAACAGAGAGCACCAATGTGCTAATAATCAGAGAGCACTGACGTGCTAATATCAGAGAGCACTGACGTGCTAATATCAGAGAGCACTGACGTGCTAATATCAGAGAGCACCAACGTGCTAATATCAGAGAGCACCAACGTGCTAATGTTCCTTAATATCCCAAGTTCTAAATTTACGTCTACTTGGGCATTAAGGTTTGAATCTCATATATTTAAATAATTTACATAAATATTTCAAAAAAGATAAATAACAATAATTTAAAATTCTTGTAGTATTTACAACAAAAGGTTGAGGTGATATAAATTCTTCTTCCTTCACTCCTTAACCTTCTCTTTTCCTTTTCCTTCAATTCGGTCCTCTCCTTCCTTTTTTTTTTTCTCGAATTTCATATAAACATATAACATTTATATGTTAAAAATAATCAAATAATTTCTGTACTATTTAATAGAATAAACACGTATTTTATAATGAATTCATGCTTTCTTACTTTTGCTCACATTTCAATTTAATCGTCTACTCATAAACTTATTCAAAACCGTCCTTTTGTGTCATATCAATAGAAAATTACAATTCAAGCACGATGTTGCATTATTATTAACACACAAACTTACCTCGAATGCCAAAACGACCATTTTACCAACTTTCTCGATTTTCGATTTTCCTCCGCTTCTACATCCAAATCTCGTTTTTCGGATCTAAAACATCACATTCCACTTATTTAATTAATATACTACTCAAAACAGTCCCTAACTCAAATTTTGGCAAAATTACAATTTTGCCCCTAAACTTTTGCATAATTACGATTTTGCCCCTAGGCTCGAAAATTAAACTTTATTCCTTTTTCTTATGTTTTATGACATGCTGAACATTTTTCCCTTCTATTGCAACTTCAAATTCTTACTATAACACATACTTATGAACAATAACAACTTTTATCGGTTAACTCGTTTTACTCGTTTTCACCGAAAATCACTTAGTAAAAATCGTCCCTCTACTCATAAACATGCATAATCTACCATTAAACATCAAAATTCACAATTATTCAACATGGGTCAATTTTTGAAATTAAACTCTAGATCAAATTAATGGTAGAAATAGCTAGAGTAAGTTACCGGGATTTCAAAAATACGATGAACATTAAAAACGGGCTCAAAAGCACTTACTATAAAGCTTGAAAAGCTTGAAACCCTTAGCCATGGAGTCTAGAAATTTTCGCAGTAACTTGAAGAAGATGAGCAGATTTTTTTTTTTCTTGTATTTTGTCTTTTTATCCATTTAAAACACTAAATGACTAAAATGCCCTTAAGGCTTTTCTTTCAATTTTGTCCAATTCATGCCGATTTTTATCCATTAAGTTATTCAATGGTCTAATTACCTTTTAAGGGCCTGCAATTTAAAACTCATAGCAATATGACACCTCTAATATATAGAACTCAAGTTTTGCACTTTTTACAATTTAGTCATTTTGACTAAATTGAGTGCTCAAACGTCAAATTTTTTTTTTAACTAAAATCTTACGAAATATTTCCGTAAAATTGTAGACCATAAAAATATAATAAAAATAAAATTTTCTTTGTCAAATTTGTGGTCTCGAAACTACTGTTTCAACTAGACCCAAATTTGTGCTGTTACATTAAGGGTTTAAGATTTTAGGATTTTTAAGGAAAATTTAATTAAATTAGGGTTTTGGATTAATTAATTAAATTAACTATTAATTAAAAATTAATTAAATTAGGGTTTAGGATTTTATGATTAATTAATTAAATTATGTTTTAGTTTTTTAAAAATAATTTTGTGTTTAGGGTTTTGAAAAAAAATATATTAGCAATATAAAAACTTTTTTTTTCTACAATAGTATTTGAAAAAATAATTTTGAAAAGACATTTTGGAACAGATAGTGTCTAAAATGTTTCTGAACAAATTGTGGTTCCTCCGGCAGGGGATTTGGTTGTGGGTGTTGGGAGGATAACTCACCCACCTTGATAGAATAATGATTGCGGAGGTGTTTGAATCTCATAAAAGCGATAGGATTGGTAAAAAGAAGAGCTCCCCGACAATGTCTCTTGCGATCTTTCATGCAACGACGGCCTATAGATCGACGGTTGACTCGGAGTAAACGAGAACGAAGATAAATCGAGCCATTCATTCCAACCTGTCATAGGACTGAGAAAAGGAAACATATAATGGTTAGAATATATATAAGGGCTAGGATACGTACCTGGCATAATCTGAAAAGGCTGTGATGTGAGTGTCGTCGATTGAAGTGTTGGTCCCGGTGACTGTATGGGCGCTGTTGATGGGCCCGCGTTGTCATCCTTTCTTCTTGGATTTAAAGGGCCCCGTTGTTCCCTTTGGACACGAATTTACCGTCGCCTCTCATCTTCCGACAGTAAATATGGATTGCCATTGTTCCTAAATCATGGCATGTATTCCGGCACGAACGCTAACTCAGGAATGATGATCAGTTCCCGAGTAGGTATATAATCATATCGATTTTCCCACATTTCGATATATTCTGACCAGTATCTCGGTCAATTCGTATTCAATTACCGTAAGTCGACTCTATGCTCATCATTGAGCACCTCATGTGCCATGGGAATTGGTTGTCAGAATCCAAATTGCCGCAATATTCTATCTAACTGGTGCATCTCCAGGGTAACATAGTTGACAAATGGGACATTCACATGCCAAATGTTCGGATTTTGAATGAATTCATCTAGAATTACTGCCCGAATTGCCGGATCCTCGTATAGTGTCCATTGAAACTATATGAAAACGATAAAAATATTAGTTATATACATTATACTAAATACTAAATACGAAACGACTATTTTATTATGTATATATATTTTATTTAATACTTACTTGTGATTCCGACTGTAGGTCTAATAGAAGTCGTATATCTTCAAGAGAGGTAGGTATTCCAACATAACTCGCCGAATGGTTCCACCTAATTAAATAAATTTTTAGCATACAATTATAATTTAAATCTATGTCATAATTGTAAAATCTAATATAAAATTTATCACGTTATGAGTGGGAATGTATATGGGTGGTCTACTTGAGATCATAAAAATGGAGAGCAAAACAATGCCCATGATTGCAGTTGTGGTAGGCAACCTCCGATTTTGACTTTATTCGGTCGTGTCGCCCCGCACATCTCTCGGTACAATCTCAAGAATGTATGCCCGAGCATATCGTATTCTTTCTAGTTCAGTCGAATTATTATCTGGCTCCGGGAATGTGTCTCGTAACCAACCCATCTCGGTTCGAACTCCGTTAATATTATCCGAAATAGCATTCAAAAGTTTGTAGCATATGGCTCTCCAATCAACAGATTGAGCGGACCTGGTGACTACGTACCTATCCACTGGCAATTCCAATTGCAATTGCACGTCTTCTAGAGTGATAGTACACCTTTTGCATAGAAGATGGAAAGTGTGCGTTCCGGCCTATCGTGGCCATGTGTTGAAAACCCGCTTCCTGTAGGTAATTCTCTATCAACGGCAATGGAGGACCAGACATATTACGGATATAGCATTGCAACACCCGATCTACAGACTGTTATAAAAAATTATAAAATAAAAATTAATTAAAATTGCATAAATGAAAAAAATATTAAATAGTATAGAAAAATTAAAATTATCACTTGCCATTGTCATTTGATCGACGGAGATGTGTTTATTATCAAGACGAATTAATTCTCCGGCCATTGCTAACACGATTGAATATTTTTTAATTAAAAAAACTAATTCAAAAAAATTTTAAAGAGAGCTTTTTTGCAAAAATTAAAGAGAGCTTTGAGAAAATTTGAGAGATATTTGAGAGAATTATGATAGGACTTTTGTGTGAAAAAAATAAAAGGGGGCCTTTTATAGTTTTTTTTGGGACCGTTGGAGCCCAAACAGTAAAAAAAAAGTAGCTGTTAGGCAGGTGCAAAACGCGTCCATGGGAGAGCGTTTTGTCCAAGTCAGCAAAGCGCTCCTTCAAGGCAGCGCTTTGTGCTGACGTGGACAAAATGCTCCCCTAGAGATGCGTTTTGCTGACACATCACTTGAGAATGCGCTGACATGGACTCGATTTCGCGTAATTCGACCCTTTCCGGTAAATAATCAGAAAATTGGCCATTTCTGTAAAATGGCCATAATAAAAGTATTTCTAAATATATTTAAATAATGAAAAATAATCATTATTAATAAAATTATTAAGTATCAAGATAGTGATTTTTTTCATTTTAAAAATTAAATTACTTATATAACTTTATTAATATATTGCTTTTATTATATAATTTTATTTTATTTCATCTTTTTCCAACTAAATTAGTGTACGATTAAAACATTATGCAAGAAAATATCGAAAATGAAAGTTGCCCTTTTGAGAAGGTAAAATATTCACGAAGTATTGAAGTGCTAAAGGTGATCGATCATGCTTCTAGGAAAATTATGCAAGAGTCTAATCAAAACAATCAAAGCGGAGAAGTGTTAGCCCTATAAGGACATCCCATGGCCTATGGATTTCTTAAGGGGTTAAGAAACCCCATGGCTGACCATGCTTGTTCGAATTATCCTTGCTTGGGTGACAAGTAATGTGGTCCATTGCATTGGGCTCCTCTCTCTTGAATTGGATAAAAACCCATTAAGTAATTAATTAATTAATTAAAATTTTTAATTATTAAACTAAAATTAATTTATATATTTAAGCAATTTCTAAAATTCAATTCTAATTTTGTTAAAATTATTTCAATTTTACTATATTAAAAATTATGTGCAAACTTTATTAAATTTAACTATAGATCATTTCAATTTCAAATAATATCATATTTAATTTATTTTAAAGTTTGGATTAAATTATTTATTTTATTCATTCAATATAGTAATTATTCAAAGAAATTAAATTAACCATAAATAATCTCTTGTTATTACAAGAAAATGCAATTACTTTAATTAATAAAAAATTCATACATAGTTGTAATGAGCTAATTAAAAAAAAATTAATTTAACATATATGATATGAACTACAATAATATATAATTAAGTCTCGATTCTTCATTTATTAATTACATAGCTTTATAATATGGTGTTTCGTCCATAAAGATTCTGGAGGGGAGTTGTGCTTCATTTAGAGATGATTGATGAATTAGTATCAAGTAACAACCAATCTAAAATAAAATGATTGGGTGAAGATATAGATCTTATTGATGGTGACGTTGTCATAAATATAAATGACGATATTCCATCGATCTAATTTTTGGAAACTGGCTAAGAGATTTACGTTGCCAAAAATACATTAGACAACATTCCATCGATCTAATTCTCGGAAGCAGATTAAGAGACTTACGTTGTCACAAATATAATAGACGACATTCCATTGATATAATTTTCGGAAACGGGCTAGGAGACTTGTGAGCCATATGCCCGTTCGAGAAAGAGAGGGGTTGTGGATGGTGGTCGAGAAACGGCCTAGGAGACTTGGAGGAAAGGAAAGCTGGAATTAGGAGATAATTCAGGCGGTATAATTGGGGGATCAAATTTTAGTTTATTAGCTTATATCCAGGAGGAGATTTCGAATGGAGATAATGATGGCTTAACTAGTGGGAATACTCATTCAAATACAATAGGATTACCACACTCTACAAATGGGCTCAGTTAATAGAAGCAGTGACAATGGATCAGACCGAAGGAAATGGGAGTTGGGGCTTCGGAGTTTAAGGCCCCACAAGTTGAAACTAAGCTGGACAAGTAGACAAACCCTATTATGGGTTTTTTTTTTTATTATTAATAATTTGGGTTGAGTAATTTTTTAATTCATTTTCCAGATTAATTATTTCTTCTTTCAAGTCATTATTATGTATTACCGGGTTCAACTAAAATTCCAGGTCCGATTGGTAGGTTCGGGCTTGATTTGAAAAATAGATTTAAATTTTTACCCAAATTTGATTTGGATAAAATGCTAAAACCCGGCCTCAGCCCCCCTAATTAATTATTTTATATATAATTTTTTTTAAAAATATAATATATCAAAAATACTAAAAATATTAAAATAAATATTTCCCTACAAATTGAAATAAGAGTTATACAATATCCAAATAATAACAACAAAATAGTAGCAACATAATAAATAATAAAACAAGTTAACAACAAAACATTAAAAAACAAGAAGAAAATAGTAAAAAAAAAAAGAATCCTGTTTTTTTTTTTTTTTTATATTCGAGCTAGATTGGGTTGGGAAAAAAAGCCTTGCATGAAGCCCGTCTGTTTTCTAAACGGGCTTTATTTTTTTGTCCAAGCCCATTTTTCGGTTTTATATTTTTACCTGAATCCTCTCACTTTTCAGACGAGTCTTCACACTGAACCGAATAACCTGACTCATACAATTGCAACACAAGCATTTAACAACATCCTTTAATATAAAATACGAAGATTAATTTATTATTTTTCTAATAAAAAATTAAAATATTATCAATCGTGTAAAATTTGGACTTCCATAATATTTTTTACGCTTTTACGCTCAATGCTAACGTGAATGTAGAGCTGACCAGGGCTCAAATTTTGCCTATCCATTTATGGATGATGTAACATTATGTTTATTGGCTTTATCTTATCACGTCAAAGGCTTGCACGAATCAGTTCATAATTGGTAATGCGGTTTGCAAGGATATGTTTTTGGGAAAAATTGTAGCTTTCTTTCCTTTTTGCCTTCATGAGAGTGTGGCATTTGAGCTAAGGGATTGCTTTCATATGTTGAAGGGCTACGGATTCCTTAGAAAATGAAATTGTTGAATTATAGGGATATCTGATAAAAATATTATAGACGTCGAGAGTTGGATTGTATTTTATTTTTTCTGTTAAAAAAATAGGCGAATTATTCCTTATACATTAGCTTAAAGAGCAAATTAGTATTTTTGTTAAAAAATTCATCTATTTTTACTTTTAAAAACTGGTCTCTATACGTCAGTATAAGGTACACATGGCATGTCATGTGTCATAGTCTGATTATTCTATCAGCTACGCCAATTTTTAACAATATAAATGGATGAAATTTTTAACAAAAAAAACTAATTTACTCTTTAGTCTAATGGATAAATATCAATATATTAATTTTTTTAAATAAAGAAAGCAAAATATAATTTAACTTCTAATACAAAAAGTCTTATAGTGATTTTACCTAAGAATATCATTTATCATAATGGGAAACACATTCTTCATGGTGGAGAAGTCCAAGGTTAGCCACCATAATTGAAGGAAAATAAAAGTTAAAAGCATAGGACAAAAATGCAATCCATGTTGATTCATTCCATTTTGGCTTTTCTATAAAAATACTAAAAACTTTTGACCCACGTTAAAAATTATTTGTGTAAATATCATTTTAAATAGTAAACATAAGTGACGCTATTGTCATTGGTGTCACCACCTCCAATTTAAAAAATAAAATAAAATTTGGGTGCTTTTGTTGTCATTAGCGTCATCAGACCTTAATTATATAAAAAATTCAAAGATATGATGAAGCAAGTATCAAGTGGTGACCCTGTTCTTTTTAAATTTTTGGTTTATTTACATGTACTTTTTGAAATTAAATTTAAATAGTCTTTAAAAAATATAAGAATAAAAGAAAAAGTCCTTCTCAAATGTAATATAGTTTTTCAAGTTTATTTTTTTTAAATAATAAAATCTGAAAATGATTTTTTTTATTCTTATATTTTTAACGGATTTAATTTTAAAAAGGGACAGACCTAATATGAAATAAACTAAAAGTTTAAAAGCATTTAATTGTGCAGTTGGAGAAATGTCATCACCATTTCTTCGTCCAATTAAAAAATGTAATTGCTTCATCAGATCTTTGAAACTTTTATATAATTATACTTTAGTCCAATGACACCAATAGCAACAACGATACCCAGAAAAAATTATCTTTTAAATTGGAGGTGGTAACTCCAATAGAAATAGCGTCACCAATATTTATTGTTTAAAATAAGTCATTTACGTACATAATTTTCAAAATGAGCCATTTTTATAAATAATCTAAAGTTTTGAGTCATTTTTATAAAAAAGCCTTCCATTTTCATCACAAAATTCCGGTCATACTTTAAAAAGTAAAGAGAAAATTTGCGAACTCATCTCTCTACTTTCTTAATTTGGTAGGGGGTTTTAGCTTGGCGGGCGCTTTAAAGTCAGTCAACGTTCGGCTTCCAATTTCCACGTGTTGTTGAATGTAAGGAAAAGGTGTTCAATTAAAGGGATGCTTCAGAGTGGACTTATATAACTGCAATATTCACAGAACTATAAAAAAAATTTAAGCATTCAAAATAAAAAAAAATTATAATTTAAATATCTTGGTTACGTAAGAAAAATAGGGTTAATGGCATGGATGGCCCCTGTACATAGGATTTTGTTCTAAACGTAGCCCTTAAACTTTCACATGTTCAATTAAACTCCTGTGCTTTATTTTCGTTTATTAAAATAGCCCCTGGCCCTAACTGCGGTTTTTTGCTGACATGGCTCTTTTGTCCAATGATATTCCACCACTTGTACAAGTGTTGACTCATTGACTGAGTTCAAGGGCCTCTGAACAATTATACCTTTTTTTTTTTTTCATTGTTTCCTTATTTCCTTTTTCCTTATTCTTTTTTTTTTTCAACATTTTTTTCCCCTCAAAATTAATTAAAAACATGATAAAAAAAGTTTAAATTTAAATATTTTATTTCAAAAATACAATAAATCAAATTCCTATTTCGTTTATATTTTTTTCTCTTTCGTTTTCCTCTCATTTTCTCTGCTTTCTCTCTTCTTTTCCGGAAACAATTTCATTGCATAAACTTCGTCAAAAAGTCCTAATCATCTAAGAACAAAAATCCTCACACGCATCAATCAAGGCCTTCATCAAATTTGGACCATCTTTTTTTGAAACAGTGACAACAAATGGGACGCTTGCTTTGTTATCCCTATCATGGCCTTTACCTTCATGTTATTCATGATGACCATTTTCCATCTTTAGAACACCATTTTTATTTCAAAGAATTGCAACTAAAAACATGAAACAAAATTTAAAAAAAAAAACCTTAAATAAGGTCGCAAATTTTCCATTTTTATGAAATAAAATAAAAACTCATCAAATTCAAAAATTCATATTTTTCGCTTAATTTCCCATGAAAAAAAGGAAAGGAAAAAAAAAGAACACAAATTACACAAAGAAAAGGGGGATAGACTTGCGGCGAGGCTGGGGTCTTGAAAGGATGGAGATCGGACGGTGCATGGAAGAGATCGAAAGATTGAAGTTCCAAAAGTTGTGAAGAGATTTAGTAGCACTTGTGAGGATTTCTTAAACATATAAAGTGAGATTTAAGAAGGGGAGACGAGAAGGAACTGTCCAGTGGCATTATTTAGTTGCAATGGTTTCGGTTGATGGTGGCTGAGAAGATTGAAGAGTACAAAATAACTATCGTGAAAAGAAGAAAGGAAGAATTACAAAAGTAAGTTTATGTTTTTTAGTTTTAATTTAATTTTGTTAAAAGAAATAAAAATAAAATGGACAATTTGCTTAGATGCCTCTGATCAATTTAGTCAACAGTAGGAACAGATGTCCTCTTTTATTTAATTGGCTCATGTTTTAAAAAGTTTACACCAGGATCAAGGACCACTTTAATAAGCGAAAATAAAATGCAAAAGACTAATTGGACATTTTGAAAATATAAGGACCACATCAAACAATCCAACGGGGGCCATCCATCCATTCTAATCTAAAACCCTTTTTTTTCCCCAAATGGGGTTGTCTTCATCATGTTGTTTGTTGAAACACCATTTAATTATTAGGTCTATCCTTAGCATATCCATCATCACAATCTCACACGTCAGTGGGTGCTTTACATCAATCCTTCAGCTTTGGTGATTACTTAATTTAGGTTTAGTTTGGAGAGGTTAAAAATAATAGTAACTGTGAAATTAATTATAATAATAGTGAAATTAAATATTATAGTAATGAGATTAAAAATAGTGGTGAAATATATGCTTAAATTTAAATTCAATTGTAATAGTAATGTGAGAATAAAAAAGACTATTAAAGATAATAATAAAATTTATTTTATTTTAAAAATTGACTCAAAAAGGTTAATTTTGTAAAACAATTCTCTACCGGAATATATTTAGGGCCTCTTCTTCTGTGCTTAAAAAAAGCACTTTGGAAGAAAAACTGTGTAGAGCAAACCGCTTTTGGCTAGAATTTTTTAGAGGTGTTTTTTAAAGGAGAAGCTAAAGTTTTTAACTTTTCCTCTCCCAAAAGCACTTTTAGTATTTAATTACTTTTCCACCCCTCCAATAACATAATTCTTTTCCTTTTTTTTTCTTGGTGCTTAATTATAAATGTGTTAAAATTATTAATTAAAAATAAAAAAATATTTCTAAAAATACTAATTACAAATATTTAATGGTTTATTTAAATATTTAAAATCTAATTTATATATTCTAATTAAATTTTATAAGTAATTAATATTTATTACTTAAAAATATTTAAAATTTTATATTTCATATATTAAAATATTAACAACTTATAGCAATTTTTTTATATTCTTACTAAAATATAATAATATTAACTAATTTAAATTTTATTTAAATGCATATTTGTTACTTGATAATAATATGTCTAAAATAGACACTTTATTTTTTAAAACACTTTTTGACAGTAATGTTAAACACTCAAATTTTAAATTAAACTTTTTAAAAATATTTTTTCACAGCACTTTTTTAAAACACTTTTCAAAAATATTGCCAAATTAGACCTTACTCTCGTTAGAGCATAAAGCACTAGCCACAATTAAAGTTAAAGGGTGTGGTGCAATTCAATTACCCCACCACAGTTCATCACAGGGGTAAAAAAAGTGTTACTTCACAGTTTAAAAGGTAAAGACACTGTTGATTCCATCTAACTAGGGGTGAAATGGTATCCGAAGGAGTCTTATACTACATCAACTATACAACTTATCCTCTTCTCTAATTTTCAACTCAATTCCCTCTGCAAATTGAAAAAAAGTATGACCAACAAACAAAGAAAATGAAAAAAAAATAAATGAACCTGTTTAGGGTACAGTTGAAGTTTGAATTTTATTAGGTTTAAACTTGAAAATATAAATATTAGGTGAAATTTTGAACGGAAATAATAAAAATAAACTAATTATGTAATATTAGTGTTTAAATTACAAATTTTCAATTATAAATATTAAAAATAAAATTATTTAATAATTAAGTGACTATCTATAAAAATTTTTGAGGTTGGCGTTGATGTTTACGAAGACGAAGACGATAGCATCCAAGTCATTGCTCAATAATAAAATAATATTGGGACAGGAAGAATCCCGTCAACTTGCTAGCATAAGGAAAGTTGCTGCCATTTTCGTCGGTGAGTGATGAGCTTAAAACAGTACAGAAAATTTATAGCGGGCCCAAATTGAGCTAAAAGTCAATAAACTAGTTGTTAATATAAGTGGTGATAACTGATGATGAGAACCATTTGTGAAAGGGAAAAAGAAAATTAAGGAAGATAATCTTAAGGTTGAGGATGAAGCCACGAGTAACATCTTCTTGTAAAGGCTTGCTCTATTGCTTCTTCTTCTTGGTGCTGGTGGTTTTGTTTTCATGCAGTCAATCCATTACTGCCCAGACTAACGCCACCACCGATCCTTCCGAAGGTTTTCTTTTCTCTCTCTTTATATATTATGGTAAACTACACCATTGGTCACTAAATTATGAATAAATTTTTATTTTGGTCACTTAACTAAAAAATTATAATTTAACTATCAATATTTTCGAAATTATTATTTTTTCACCAGACTATTAAGTGGAATTACAATTTTAGTACTTAATTTTTATATTTTTTGTTTAATCTGACCCTGATTATATATACAATGATAAAAATTTGAAATTCTCATTTTAAAAGTTAGAAATTTCTAAAAATAGAATTTAAATAAAAGTAGGTAATAATTTTAAAACCAGATAGAGGGAGAGAAAGTAAGGGAGAATTGCTTTTAAACTCTCCAAAATTTTTCTTTGTGTTATCTATATAAAAATATCGAATATCCATTCTCTAAAAAAACTTAAAAAAATAAAAATATTGATTTTTCTATTTTTTACCTTTTATGTATTCTCTAAAAAAATAAAAAATAAAAATATTGATTTTCTATTTTTTACCTTTTATGTTTCTTGACGTAGTTTCTTTATCATAAGAAAATGAAAAAGAATCAAAATATAATTTGTTTTTAAAATTAAGGTTTTGCAAAATAATTTAAAAGAATTGAAAATTTAAATTGAGTTTGAAAAAAATTGTGGTACATTTTGTATTTTTGGCTAAAAAATAGCATCAAAGTCAAGTTCACAAGCCTATGTAATATCAATTCTAGATGTTCTTAAAGGATATGAAACTCAACTTGAAGATATTATTAATTTAGTTTCGAGAAATATTGAGGAAACATGTAATGATTTAACTTTTTATTATTTTGTTATGTTTTTATTTTTCTAGAGTTTTAATATAGATTTTTCAATTCTTAAATAAATTTGAGTTTTTTTTTATTATAAGTTTTATAAAAAATCAAGGTCAAATTAATAGAAATTATAAAAGTTGAGGACTAAAATTATTATTATATTAATTTAAAAAGTGCCACTTAAGGATAGGATGATAATTTTATTAAAAAATGGTTGATAAAAAAAATAATTAATGATCAAATTATAACTCTTTTTAATTAAATGACTAAAACAAAAATTTACCCATATTAATAATTAACTTTCTATATATTATATGCTAGCTTACATAAGTAAGCTGGGTTAATTTTCAAAGTACTACTGCAGCTGTCAAAAAATTTATTCACTAGTTTCCTCGCACTAGGTGGGGTTTAAAAGAAAATATTAAATAATAATTTTTTTAAAGTTCAATAATATTAATATAATTATGAAAATTGAATTATGATCATTATGAAGATAAAAGGAAACGAAGTGAAACGTCACCGTATTTTGTCCCTTGAAAGTAATAATATAAAAGCCAGATAATTATGGGTATAAAATTATTCATAAATTTAAAATTTTTATAACTTTTTGTTATAAATTTTGTTTATAAATTTTCTGATTTTTTAAAATTTAAAAGGATTTATAATTTCTTACTAAGTCTTTTTGACTTTTAGTCTTATTAGTTTCAAAATTTTTAATTTACTTTCAATAAAAGAATAAGGGTTAAATTGAATAATTGTGTAAAGGTTGAGGGATAAATTTGTTATTATAACTTATGTATAAACACCAAACTTTACAAGAGCTAATTTACCCATTTTTTCAATAAAGAAACTAAAATACTATTCAAAATATAATATAAAAAATTTTGTGGTATTTTTACCGACTTGATACATAGTAATATTCTTATGAATTATACATATAGTTAATACTAATCTCTCAATTATTTTTTTATCTTTGAATAGTATTTTACTTTAATTTAGTTTGAATGTCATGGATCTTTTTTTTAATTAAATACACCTAGTAAATAGACTCCTGAATCCATAACTAAAAAGATTATGCATTCCAATGTACTCGAACTCATGTCTTCTTACATTAACAATAATGTGTATGCCAATTGAGTTAAGACTTAATTCAAAATATGAAATAATTATTAATTTAAATTAAAAATTTTAATTACAGATGTGATAATAATACCCCGAAAATTTTTACTATAAAATATTATCTTTGATATAGTAAAATAAGTAAATAAAGCGACAAAAAGGGAAATTTTGGAGTTATGACAACATTGGGAAGTATATCATGATATATTAATTCAAGAAATGACTAAATGGTAAAAGTGAGAAAAGTTTTGTTGCCTAAAAATACTCAAAACTTGAGGGGTTAAAGTGTAAATATGAAAAAGTTGAAGGATCAATAGTGAAAATATTTTAAGGGTGGAATGATCTAGAAACTAAGGAAAATGGATGAATTAGGATCAAATTGAATAGGTAAAGAATTATGAGGGACTAAATCGTAATTTTACCAAATTATGTGATGGTTCAAGAATAAAAATTTAAAAGATCACAAAGGGCAAAATGGTCAATTAGAAGAGAGAGAAATCGAGAAAGTAATGATGATGTTGATTATATTTTATAATTATTTAATTAGATAAATATTATTTTATTAATATTTTAATGAGATATTTTATTATTATTTATTTAGTAAATAAGGAAGGAAAGATGAAGAATTTCTATCATCTGTCCATGCCTTTCACGTTAGAAGAGAAGAGAAGAAAGAAAATTTTGCTTTCTTTGCAATTTGGTCCTTCTACCAAAAAATTCACCATTTTCACCTAGAAATCAAAAGAATTTCCATAGCTACTGATCGTTGTTTTATGCGATGTCAAAGTCTTAAAATTTATATAAAGAATGATCGAACCTGGAAAAAACTAACTATGACAACGATTTGAGGTAAGCGCACCTATCGAACAGTAGTATAGTTAAGGCAGGACCAAAATGTTGAACCCAAAGGAACCAAAAGTACTAATACTAACTCTCTTTTTATTATTTAGCCTAAGAATTAAGAGAATTGTTTATCTAAACTAAAATTAATTAACTACTAAACTAAAGACTCTAAGATAAAGAAGAATGAATTTGGAGAATAACTTTTAGGAAAAACCAATTGATTAAGACGACACCTAATGAAGAAGCCACCTAGGCTTCACTTGTTATCTAACTCTGAACCGGATGATATATTCATTTGACTTGATCCGTAAGATTCCCTAAGTTATATTAATCCCTCTCTCGAGGTGACTAACGTCTAACCCTAGGTCGATTAATTGAAATATCTTTATAATTAAAACCCCTAGAATTGCATTAACTCGATCTATGGACTCCCATATTAGGTTTCACTCTAATTCGGCAAAATCTCGTCAACCTATCTCTAGGTGTGCGATCAACTCCGCTTAATTATGCTAGATCTACTATTAGGCAGAGACTTTTGCTCCTCCACCTAAGTACATCATACTTAAATTAATATCCCAGAAATATCAACACAAGAATTAAGAACATATAATTAAGAACAAGTCAAATATTTATCATATAGTTCAACAAACGATAACAAGATTCATCTTAGGTTTCATCCCCCTCAGGTATCTGAGGGTTTAGTTCATAACAACAAAAGAAAACATCTCAAAAGAAAAGATAAAACAAAACATAAGAAATCCCTAAAACCCCCTGAAGGAATTGAAGGAGAGATCCTCCGTCTTGAGTATGATTCCGGCTTCTTGAGATGAATCAACTGGCTATCTTCGAGTAAATCCCTACAAATTTGCCCTCTTTGGCCTAGCTGGACGCCCATTGACTAAAGCCTTGGGTTCCGGCTTCTGCCAAACTCCCTCTTAGGTTGCCCCCTAAGGTGTTTATATAGGCTTTGAGATGCCTTACTTGGCCCCTAAGTATCCTAATTCAAGTGGAATTCCTACTAGGGTGTTTAAATAGGCTTTGGAATGTGTTTCTTTGCCTCGAAGTATCCTATTCCGAGTAAAACTCTTCTTGGCCGCGGCAGGGACACGCCTATGGCACACGCCCGTATGAATCGTGGGCAGGCCATGTTCGAGACTGTTGAATGAGGCACGGCCTTGTGGTCTTGGGCCCAGGCCGTGTGAATTTCGTGATATGGCCCATTTACTCCGTTTTCGGTCCGTTTTTCGTTCTTTTCGTCGTCCGGTGCTCTTCTGAGTATAAAACATGAAAACAAAGGATTAAGAGCACCAAATTACATAATTCAAGGCTTAAATCATCCAAAAGCATGCTAAATGTGAGCTTAAAATATGTTACTTTTACGATTTATCAGCTACCAAGAGAGAAAAATGTTAAGGAGACTATGGGGAATTAGAATATCAAGTTGGATTCAAGAAATAAAAGCTGGAGGATAGAGAAAAATCAAGTTAAAGATTGAAATCAATATGACAATGTAAGAGCATCAAGATTTTAATATATTTTTAAGTTTGATATTATTGAAAAAGTATGGAAATGATGTTCATGTAAAGTTTTCTTAGATATAGTCCTATGCTCTTGATATGTTGGTGAAGAGAAAATAAGAGAAAGTGATGAGAAATAGTGTAGAGAAAGAAAATAAGGGTGTGATAAACATGGTAATTAATATCTTGCACTAAAATAGTTTTGGATAGCAGTAGTAGTCTAACTTTGAAAAATCACCAAAAATTATAGAAATCCAATTATATGATGAATAAAATATGAAATTAAAACCTTTTGAGTCTAGTTTTTCATAGAAGAAGCAATGTAAGAAATGGAATTGTAAATTATGAGTTATAACAAATTTTGTGAGACAAGGTCAGAATGATTTCGGGTTCCCCTGTTTTGAGTTTAGAAAATCATAAAAAATTGGAGAAAAATAATTAGGGGCTTAAATTTACATGTTTAAATTTTTAATGAGTATATTTTTAATAGAAACAAACTTTGATACAAGAAAAATTATGTATGTTAAGACGAGTAATAAATTCAAGTGAGACATGTCGAGAAAATAAGTTTGTCAATATTAAAGTATGCTAAACAATGTTGTTGCTTGAAGTTTAGGCAAGTGCCAAATTATTGGTTGAATGGTAATATGTTTAATTATAAGGTGAATTGAAATGGTAAGTGCTTAGATGAAAATATAATCGAGCTTATGAAAGAGTGGAAATGTTTCAGTATGCAATTTCTTATGAAATGATTTGTTATGTGATACGGCCGTATGAATCCTGCACCTAATTTGAAAATAAAAATTAACTACAAGGCCTAGGGACACTGGCGTGTGAAGCCACACGGCCTGGAGCGAGTTAAGTCACATGGGCATGTTGGCCACACAATTCTGCACCTAATTCGAAAATAAAAATTAACTACACGGCCTCGGGACACGGGCGTGTGAGCCACACGGCTTGGAGCGAGGTAAGTCACATGGGCGTGTTGGCCACACGGCCTGACCACATAGGCGTGTCCCCGAACCACATAGGCGTGCGACCTCTGTAGTTGAGAAAAATTTTAGGATTTTGCAAAAAATTCCCTATGATCCCAATTTAATCCTGGTTGGTTCCTAATGTATGTTTTGGGCTTTGAGAGCCCAATAGAGAGACGTTATGATTATTTTTAGAATAATGTTCAGTAAATTCCGGTAATGCCTCGTACCCTATTCCGGCAACAGAAACGGGTAGGGGGTGTTACAGATAAAGTGATAATTACCAAAAATGATGATTATTTTATTTTTACCTTTTTTTTCTCTTCAATTAATTGTTTAATGAATTGGGTATAGTAAAGGCATTGAACTCAATCTTCCAACAATGGAATGCACAAGCAGTAGCATCATGGAACACCACTGGAGACCCATGCAGTGGAACTGCTCTTACCCAAAGTCTATCGGAATTTGAGGATCTTTTTAATAACCCAGCTGTCACATGTGATTGTTCTTTCAACGATAACACAGTTTGCCACATTACTCGGCTGTATGCTTCTTGCTCTCACACACTTCTGCAATATTTTTAAGCCATTATAGTATAACAATTGAAAAAGTTCAAATGGGTAATCTTATTGGTAGTCTAATATTTTAATTTTTTTCTCAGAAGGGTATTTAGACTAGATAAGCGAGGAGTATTACCAAAGGAACTTTTGGATTTGCCTTATCTGGATTTCTTGTAAGAATAATCTTTACTTTTTCCTCTATTTTCTCCTTACATTACATCTTCATAAGCTAACATTCATTTTGAAAATTTACCAAATGAATACAAATGGTTACAATGTGTCTTTTAGTTTGACAGCAACTCATTTGTATTGTTAGGTGATACAGGAAGCTGGATAGGAACTTCTTCTCTGGTCCTTTGCCAGCATTCATTGGAAATATGTCTAGATTGGGTTTACTGTGAGTACTTAACTGTGATATGATAAAAAGCATTTCAATTGTTTTATGGTTCAACACCTTCCAATCCACTTTGTTTTTTATACGATAGACTACATGCTAGAATAATAAATCATTCTATTCCTATTTCTTTGAATTATTTATTTAATTATTTTACTTTGTATAGTTCACTTGCTCATAATAATTTCTCTGGAACTATTCCAAAGGAGTTTGGAAATCTCAAGAAGCTATACCTGCTGTAAGAATTGAAGAAACTCTCACTAAAATCTTTTTATCACCATTACAAAAGGATAAAACAATCCATTTTTAAGCAAACACTTGTTAAAAGAATTTTTTTATTTGGATCAATATCATGCAGGTCGTTGGGTAATAATGATATCTTTGGAAAATTGCCTCCAGAACTTGGTAATTTAGCTGAGCTTGGAGAATTGTAAGTTCTAACTTTTAGTTCTTTGTAGGGGATGTACATGATTGTCTTTACAAGTTACCCTTGAAATTATAACAACAATTGGTTTATGAATTTGGCAGATACATTAACAGTTGTGCATTAAGTGGTGAGATCCCCTCAACATTTGCTAAACTTAAAGAACTGCGAACTGTGTAAGAAAGACTTGCCTTTTCTCACTCATGGTCTTGCCAATTGCCTTTTCTCCCTCATGGATTGAGTGGTAAGCTGTGTTGAATTTCAGGTGGGCGTCTGATAATGCTTTCACAGGCAAAATACCAGACTTTTTTGGTAACTTGACAAAGCTTACAGCATTGTAATTCACCAAAACATCTTGGTTAATCTTCATTCAAGTTCTCCTTGAATCAGACATCAAGACTTTGCTTAAATTTTTCATCAATATGACTAGCCTAATGTTTGTATAGGAGATTTCAAGGGAACTCTTTTGAAGGTCCAATACCATCCAGTTTAGGAGATCTAACCTCATTGACTTCTTTGTAAGTAGAGATATTTTGCTTTTCTGATAGTAATCCTACCACCGAATGACTCTCTCCCTTTGTTTGCATATTCAAGCATGATATATCTACGCATATAGACATGTTTTTTATACTCGTTCATCATGTAGGCGAATTGGCGATATATACAACGGGAGTTCTTCTTCTCTTGATTTCGTAAGAAATTTAAAGAACTTGACCGACTTGTGAGTTAACCACACTCTTTACTTCTTGCATTCTTATGTTTTCTTTTCTTAGGAAAAAGATGAAATGTTTTTATCCAAATTTGTGGAATTAATATATTTGTTCATTTTCCTTTAGGGTTCTAAGAAATGTGTTGCTCACTGGTAATTTGCCATCTTATATCACGGAATTACAATATTTGCAAAAGCTGTAAGTTCCATTTAAAAGTTTTCTGCTTCAAAAATCTATGGTATTTGCTTGCTTCATGTTTCAAATTTCTTTCTGTTCCGGGGATTTGAGTTTCAACAACTTAACAGGCCGAATTCCAAGTGTTTTGTTCACTATGAAATCTCTTGAATACTTGTAAGCAACAAAAAAGAAGAAAAAGAAAACCATCCCATCAAGAATTGAAAATATAGCATAAGACTTATGGTTTTCACTTAACATTATTCATCTCTTTTATGCTATTGAAATGGTTAGGTTTCTTGGAAATAATGGTCTGTCAGGTTCTATTCCCAGCCAAAAGAGTGAAACTCTTACGACCATGTAAGTCACTGTAACACCCCCTACCTGTATTCGTTATCAGAATAAGGTACGAGGCATTACCAGAGTTTACAAATTTTTTTAACAACCGAAACCATTCTAATTCAACATATTTTCAAAATAAAATTCATGCATATTTATAAAATAACTTCAACACATAAGCCATATCAGTGGCTAACCTTATATTCATTTCATATTAACATTTATTTTATTAGCTTATACATGCCATTCATTTCCAAACTAAAATTTCTTTAAATACCGAAATATCAAGGGTTGATAGTGTGATGAGTCTCCCACCGATTCGACCTCCGAGCTCTTAACACTACAAAACCAGGGAAAAGAAAACAGAGTAAGCACTTTGTGCTTAGTAAGCCCATGTAACAAGAATTATACTTACCTAATATTTTCAATACAATGTAATAAGCATTCATATATCCATTCAATGCATTAATACCCTAACATGCACAAGCTCAACATTCAAGTTAGTTCATTAATTTCCATATATCAATAATATACACACCATGATTGATGAGCTCATCAATACTATGATTTTCATTTCCTTGTTATTTTTCCATATTTATCCCGTTGAATTACTCGAAATTTCGATGGATTTTCAGAGGTACACTTTTGTGTACAAATCCGGGTCCGTCAATTCATATTCATGTGCGCACATTTTCATTTCAGAGAGCACACTCCCGCGAACCTCATCTTTACAAACGAGATTACAGTCAGGCTAAATCCCCTGTAATATAAACTCATAGAGTATTGTCGGGATTACCAGTCCAGGCTAAATCCCCTGCAACGACAATTACTCTAATGAGCTTGGATTTGAATTACCAGTCCAGGCTAAATTCAGACCCTAATTCGGATTACCCGTCCGGGCTAAATCCATTTTCCACATATTCTTCGGGAGGGCTATATCGGATAGGATCACCCGTCCGGCTAGATCCTTTTTACCGTCAATTCCTTTTCAGAGATCCATCGAATTTTCCTTTCATTCAACCGAGATTTTTTTTTCCTTTTTATCAAATATACCAATGTTTCATCAAATTTCATACAGTGGACATTCAAATTATATTCACATCAATAACATACATTTCAAACATTTAAGAATATAATTCAAGTTACATGAACTTACCTCGATACTAGTTCGTTTATAAAATCTACTAATCCGGGACTTTTTCCTTTCCTCGATCTAGCTTTGTATTTGAGTTTTCCGGATCTAAATAAATAAAGTCAATCATCAATTCATTACATTTCATGTTCACATGTAGCATTTTCTATAATTCTATTATTATTTTTAGCTTATTCAAAGCTGTCTACTTGAGTCACAGTCACTAAATTATTTATTTCTCGAGCTACAGAGCTCCAAATGAAGAACCGTTAATTTTACCTGAAACTAGACTCATATATCTTCTTCCCATAAAATTTTCAGAATTTTTGGTATGTCCAATCAATACCAGATTATTCTTAAAGTTTCCCTGTTTTACTGTTTGACTGTTCTGACCTCTCTTCACTACGAATCAAATTACTCTTCGTACAGAATTCATATGAACTTCTTATTTATTTAATTTGAAAATAGACTCATTCAGAATTCTAAAAATATAAAGTTAAGCCCCTAATTAGTTTTCTCCAATTTTTTATGATTTTTCAAAGTCAGAACAGGGGATCCCGAAATCCCTCTGAACCAGTCTTACAAAAATATAAATATCTCAAATTACAGAATTCCTTTGCTTTCCATGTTTCTTTCATATAAAAATAGACTCAATAAGCTTTAATTTCATATCTCATTCAACTTCTAATTCCACTTATACGAATTTTAGTGATTTTTCAAACTTACTCTACTGCTGCTGTCCAAAACAGTTTTGTTATAGCTTATTTTTTTACAATTAAATCCTTTACCCAATTCTAACTTCAAATTCTTTCAATTAAACCACTAATTCATCGTTTTATTCATCATATGCTATATTCAAAAACTCTGAAACTTCAAAAATTTCAACTTAAATTCATCAAAACTTTGTTCTAAAACTTATAAAGCATCAAAATTAAAAGAAAAGGACTAAATTAGCTTACCAAATTAAACTCCAAGCTTCAAACTTTTAATTTTCCCTTTTCTACTTTCTTTTCTCTTTTTCTTTCTTCTTTCACGTTTGCTCTCTGTTTCTTTTCTGTTTCTATCTCTTTTGTTTCTTTTCTCTTTTCTTTATATATATATATATTTATAATAATATAATAATATAATAATATAATAATATAATAATAAACTAAAAATCTCAGATTTTTCTTCAATTCACCATTCAATCTAGACAAAATGGCTTAATTGCCATTTTGGTCCTTTATACTTTCTTTTAATCTATAATTAAACTTTTACTTTCATTTCAATTTAGTCCTTTTCATTTAATTACCTACCCAAACGTTAAAATTTTCTAACGAAAGTTTAATACCACATTACTAACATTTTATAAATATTTATAAAAATATTTCCTATCATATAAAGACTCATGCAAACATATTGAAATAAATTTCTATTTAAATCGGATTTATGGTTGCGAAACCATTATTCTGATAATCTCGAATTTAGGCCATTACAGTCACAATCTCATCAACTTATTCCATGTAATGTTTGTTTTAGATGTCCACCATCTGAACGCTAACCATTGTTAGCTTCTTCCGTTTGGTGAACCATCAAAAAGAAATCACAGTATGTCAGGTTGCTGACTAATATACTTTCTATGCAGAGATTTATCATACAATTTTCTATCAGGAAACTTGCCTTCTTGGGTAAACTCACGCTTACAGCTGTATGTATCTTAGTCCAGGATACTTTAATTACTTACGTTTGCTTTCTAATTTTAACACCACTTTGTAGCTTGTGACCTTTTTAGTGCTCAAATGGACCTTGTTTTCTTATTGTTCATATCGCATTGCAAAATAGGAATAAATTACAAATCAATTCCAACAAGATATTGTTTCATGGAATTTTATGTAGGAACCTTGTGGCCAACAACTTTACATTTAACCGTTCAATCAATAGGTGAGTTATCGTCTCGTAGCACTCGATTTTCCCTTCTAAACTTCATTGGAAGAATTCTTTCACCTTTATGAAAATAAAGGCTTGCTTTATCTCTGCTATGAGATGCATTCTTTTCAAGTTCCAAATTAAGAAATTGTTTTGAAATTCCTCAGGCTTTTACCAGGATTAGAATGCCTCCAAAGAAGCTTCCCATGCTTTAGAAATGCTCCACGATGTACAAGCTTAAACTTTTGAACCAGTACCTATTGTCGAAGTCATAATGATAAGATTGAATCAAGACCAATGCTTAATGCTCTGCTAACATATTTCAATGTCGGCATTGGCAGATGCAAATTTTTCGATCAAGTGTGGTGGACCAGCGATGATAGCTGATGGGATATCATTCGATGTTGATAATAGTACACTTGGCCCAGCAACATTTAATATATCCAGTATACGAAAATGGGCGGTTAGCAATGCAGGCTTGTTTGCAGAAAGGCCAATTCAACAGTATGTGCAAAACTTCGCAGGAACAGTGAGTGGTACCAACAGTCCGAAGCTGTACGAGACTTCAAGGCTTGTTGGGAAGAAACCGAAACAACCGAAACAAAACGGAAGCACAACCGGTGTTCTTTCTCTCCCTATAACTCTTGTCAAATATTATGGCAAGCACAATAGCACAAAAATATGTTCTCTAGCAGCCTATCAACCACAAATCAACCAATGCAACCACAACAAAAATGATAAATAGAGACACCGATATTTTTACGTGGAAAACCCCTCTAAATCAAGGGTAAAAACCACGGGACTTTAGAGTCCGATTAAAAGCTCCACTATAATCAAATGTTCAGCTACAAGATCACAATATCAAGCCTACAACAAGCATTCAACTCCAACAAGGCTGACACTCAAGATTCTTGTATCTCGATCTTGACTTGCTTCGGCCTTTATCTCTACTCTTTTCATCTTTGTCTCTGTTTCTCCCCCTATTCTCGGTAACCAACACCTCGGACTGTGATGTAGAACCCTGAGATCGTCTTCTGACCTCTTCATTCAACACACCACTCTTAGCCAAATCCAAGGTAATAATACCCTTTGGGGCAGAATTAATGAGCGAAACCCTGAAAGTCTCCCAAGAGTCTGGTAGAGTAGCAAGCAACCAAAGTCCTAAAATCTCGTCATCAAATTTGACACCCATACCAAGTAGTTGATTCATCACGCTCTGAAATTCACTCACATGGTCAGCTATAGACGTTCCTTCTTTGTATTTCAACGCCATTATTTTCTTCAGCAAAAACAACTTGTTATTGCCCGATCTCGAAGCATACAAGCTTTCAAGCTTCTCCCACAATGTTCGAGCATGTGTCTCCTGATCAATGTGGTTGTAAACATTTTCTTCAACAAATTGCCGAATAAAGCCACACACTTGTTGATGCTCAAGTTCCCATTCTTCATCACTTTTCGAATCGGGTTTTGAGTAGCAAATCTGGGAAGATCAGAGCCTTCTTCAAACAACAAGTCTTTCATTTTATTACACCAAAGTTGATAATTTGTGCCATTCAACATAATCATCTTGCTCGTATTAATTTCCATAATTTTGACAAAATAAGCGAGCTCGATACCGGTTTGTTGGGAAGAAACCAAACAACTAGAAACAAAGCGGAAGCACAACCGGTGTTCTTTCTCTCCCTATAACTCTTGTCAAATATTATGGCAAGCACAATAGCACAAAAATATGTTCTCTAGCAGCCTATCAACCACAAATCAACCAATGCAACCACAACAAAAATGATAAATAGAGACACCGATATTTTTTTACGTGGAAAACCCCTCTAAATCAAGGGTAAAAACCACGGGACTTTAGAGTCCGATTAAAAGCTCCACTATAATCAAATGTTCAGCTACAAGATCACAATATCAAGCCTACAACAAGCATTCAACTCCAACAAGGCTAACAATATGTAATCTTTAGCAAAAGAGAGAAAAATAGGAGGACATCACCAAAAAACGTAGCTGCTGTAAAACAGGTATTTCTGACGCTACAGGACTCGGATGAAAAATCCGACCGTACAAAGTCAATAACACCTTGTCGTCTAGCTGCTGTCCAAAAATCAGCTCAATCGAACCACGGATGGACCTCCGATCGAAGAGTTGATCACAGCTACTCCAAACTTGAAAAAAAATAATTTTTCAAACTTTCAAAGCTCTCTGTTTCTCACACGTTTCTCTCTTGTTTTTCTCTCTTAAGAATCTGATCATTTGGGCTCCCTTTCTCACGTTAAAAAATGCTGCCTACCTACCCACACCTCACTTAAAATAAAACAAAAAAAAAATTAGCCTTTTGTCAACTCTAAAAAGGAGTAAAATGTGGCGAATTAAGGGCCACCCACATGAGTGGGACCTCACCAACAAATCTCCCCCTCAGACTATGTGGGAATGCCTCCATGCCGAGAGATCAAACAAAGATGTTTCAAACTTTCCTCTTGGTAAAGCTTTCGTCAACATATCAAAGCACCATTATCATCGGTATGTATCTTCTCAAGCTCTAACGACTTAGCTTCAAGAACATCTCGTATCCAATGGTACCTCACATCAATATGCTTAGATCTAGCATGAAAAGTTGGATTCTTACCAAGATGAATAGCACTCTGGCTATCACAATCAGACATACTTCTCACGAGTAAAACCAAGCTCATGCATAAACTTCTTCATCCAAAGCATCTCCTTGCACGCCGGTTCTTTGCAATGAATTACGATTCGGTGGTGGACAATGCAACACACTTTTGCAATCTCGATTGCCATGCCACGACTCCCCTGCATAAGTGATCAAGTAACTCAAGTAGATCTCCTCGAGTCAATATCTCCACCATATGAATCAGTATAACCAACAAGAACAGGTTTCTCATTGCCGAAACAAAGTTTCATGTTGGAAGTGCCACGAAGATATCTCATAATCCACTTCATCGCATTCCAATGCTTTACTGCTGGATTAGAAAGAAAACGATTGATCGTACCAACAAAGATAAGCCAAGTCGGCCTCGTACAAACCATTGCATACATCAGACTCCCCACGGCTGAAGAGTAAGGAATTTTCTGCATCTCTTCCTTCTCCTTTTCTGTGGAAGGACTATGCTTAATACTCAATCTGAAATGCGTAGCAAAGGGAGTGCTCACCGCTTTAGCTTTGTCCATGCTAAACCTTTGAAGTACTTTCTCGATGTACCTCTCTTGTGATAACCATAATTTCTTGGCCTTTCTATCACGTGTCAACTTTATGCCAAGAATTTGCTTTGCTGGCCCCAAATCCTTCATTGCAAAGGATTTACTCAACTCTTGCTTCAACTTCTCAATTCTAGAAGCATTCTGACCAACAATAAGCATGTCATCAACATAGAGCAAAAGAATTATAAAACCATTACCAGAGAATCTCTTAACAAACACACAATGATCAGAAGTAGTCTTCTTGTAGCCTTGCTCCCCATACATGAGACTCAAACTTCTTGTACCATTGCCTTGGAGCTTGCTTCAAACCGTACAAGCTCTTCTTCAATCTGCACACGTAATCTTCTTTCCCTTGTGCAACAAACCCTCTCGGCTGCTCCATGTAAAGCTCTTCTTCCAAGTCACCATGAAGAAAAGCAGTTTTCACGTCCATTTGTTCAACCTCTAAGTCATAGCAGTCGCCAAACTCGAGTATAGTTCTAATAGAGGACATCTTCACAATCGGAGAAAATATTTCTTCAAAATCAACCCCTTTTTCTCGAGTATAACCCTTGACGACCAATCTAGCCTTGTACCGTGGAGATGAAGACTTCTCTTCTTGCTTCAACCTGTAAACCCACCGATTCTTCAAGGCTCTTTTGCCCTTGGGCAATTTCACCAACTCAAAGGTATGGTTTTCATGCAAGGATTGAAGTTCATCTTTCATCGCTTCAACCCGCTGATCTTTGCATTCACTCTCCATAGCCTCTTCATAACATTCAGGTTCTCCCCCGTCAGTCAAAAGAACATATTCATCAGAGGAATACCTGACAGAAGATCGTCGATCTCTGGAGGACCTTCGAAGTGGAACTGTTGGTGGAGCTATAGGTGCTTGCTGTTGATCATTCACAACATCATCCATGGGAGCATCAAAGTCACCTATATCCTGATAGTCATCAGTAACATCACCATGCACATCATCCTGGATAGGACCTGGTGAAGAGTTTAGGGGAACTGGATTTACATCGATCAAATCATCACTGTCTTGTGAATTCGCTTTCTCCGTCTTATCAATGTCATCGATGGTCTGATCTTCAATGAAGACGACATCTCTACTTCTCACGAGTTTCTTCTGAACGGGATCATAGAGTCTATAACCAAACTCACCATCTAGACCATAACCAATGAAGATGCATTGTCGAGTCTTGGCATCCAACTTGGATCTTTCATCCTTTGGAACATGAACAAATGCTTTACAACCGAACACACGCAGGTGATCATATGACACGTCTTTGCCAAACCAAACTCTATCTGGCACATCACCTTGCAAAGGAACACTAGGTGACAGATTTATCACATGTGTCACTGTATTCAAAGCTTCAGCCCAAAATGATCTTGGCAGCTTTGAATCTGACAACAAACATCTGACTCTCTCAATCAGTGTTCGGTTCATTCTTTCAGCCAACCCATTTAACTGTGGAGACTTTGGTGGTGTTCTCGATGTCCGATTCCTCGTCGCATGAGCGATACTCATGAAACGCCCTGTATGTACTTTCACCACCATTATCGATGCGAATGCACTTCAACTTCTTCCCTGTTTCCCTTTCAACTGATGCATGAAACTGTTTAAACACCTCAAAGACTTGATTTTTAGACTTCAAAGTGTAAACCCATAGCTTTCTTGAACAGTCATCAATGAAAGTCACAAAATAAAGTGCACCGCCAAGTGACCTTACTTTTATCGGACCACAAACATCTGAATGGACCAACTCTAGCAACTCTGATCTTCTATGAGGAGGACGGCTTCTAAATGAAACTCTTCTCTGCTTTCCTGCTAGACAATGAGCACAATCCTTCAATGTAGCATTCTTCAAGCCCGAAAGTTGATTCTTCTTCCTAAACAGTTAAGGCCCTTCTCACTCATGTGACTAAGTCGTTTATGCCACAACTCAGTTGAGCTGTCATTCACTGTCACATTCACTGTCTCTCGAGAAGTTGAAGCTTGTATCAAATATAAATTTGAGCTCTTCTTTCCTCGAGCCACAACCAAGGAGCCTTTAGTCAGCTTCCATTGCCCCTCACTGAAGGTGTTACAGAATCCCTCATCATCAAGCTTTCCTGCAGAGATCAAATTCAAACGGATATCCGGTGCATGTCTGACATCCTTGAGAGTTAACTTTGTTCCATTGTTACTCACCAAGTGAACATCTCCCATACCAACTACCGGAACCAAACCGTCATTACCCATCTTCAATACCCCAAAATCACCAGGAGTATAAGATGTGAAGAAATCCTTCCTCGACGTGACATGAAGTGATGCACCAGTATCAATCACCCAACTAGTCTCGTCACATGCTAAGTTGACCAAATTCTCATCACGAATGACCAACAGATCTTCACGAGTAGCAGTAGCAACACGCTCGGATTTTCCATCATCATTCCGATCGTGTTTATCACCACCTTTGTTCTCTTTCTTCCACTTGAAGCAATATTTCTTGATATGGCCTTTCTTACCACAATGCTGACACTCAAGATTCTTGTATCTCGATCTTGACTTGCTTCGGCCTTTATCTCTACTCTTTTCATCTTTGTCTCTGTTTCTCCCCCTATTCTCGGTAACCAACACCTCGGACTGTGATGTAGAACCCTGAGACCGTCTTCTGACCTCTTCATTCAACACACCACTCTTAGCCAAATCCAAGGTAATAATACCCTTTGGGGCAGAATTAATGAGCGAAACCCTGAAAGTCTCCCAAGAGTCTGGTAGAGTAGCAAGCAACCAAAGTCCTAAAATCTCGTCATCAAATTTGACACCCATACCAAGTAGTTGATTCATCACGCTCTGAAATTCACTCACATGGTCAGCTATAGACGTTCTTCTTTGTATTTCAACGCCATCATTTTCTTGACCAAAACAACTTGTTATTGCCCGATCTCAAGCATACAAGCTTTCAAGCTTCTCCCACAATGTTCGAGCATGTGTCTCCGATCAATGTGGTTGTAAACATTTTCTTCAACAAATTGCCGAATAAAGCCACACACTTGTTGATGCTCAAGTTCCCATTCTTCATCACTTTTCGAATCGGGTTTTGAGTAGCAAATCTGCCTAAGATCAGAGCCTTCACAAACAACAAGTCTTTCATTTTATTACACCAAAGTTGATAATTTGTGCCATTCAACATAATCATCTTGCTCGTATTAATTTCCATAATTTTGACAAAATAATCGAGCTCGATACGGTTTGTTGGGAAGAAACCAAACAAGCCAAAAACAAAGCGGAAGCACAACCTGTTCTTTCTCTCCCTATAACTCTTGTCAAATATTATGGCAAGCACAATAGCACAAAAATATGTTCTCTAGCACCTATCAACCACAAATCAACCAATGCAACCACAACAAAAATGATAAATAGAGACACCGATATTTTTACGTGGAAAACCCTCTAAATCAAGGGTAAAAACCACGGGACTTTAGAGTCCGATTAAAAGCTCCACTATAATCAAATGTTCAGCTACAAGATCACAATATCAAGCCTACAACAAGCATTCAACTCCAACAAGGTGACCACTCAAGATTCTTGTATCTCGATCTTGACTTGCTTGGCCTTTATCTCTACTCTTTTCATCTTTGTCTCTGCTTTCTCCCCTATTCTCGGTAACCAACACCTCGGACCGTGATGTAGAACCACGAGATCGTCTTCTGACCTCTTCATTCAACACACCACTCTTAGCCAAATCCAAGGTAATAATACCCTTTGGGGCAGAATTAATGAGCGAAACCCTGAAAGTCTCCCAAGAGTCTGGTAGAGTAGCAAGCAACCAAAGTCCTAAAATCTCGTCATCAAATTTGACACCCATACCAAGTAGTTGATTCATCACGCTCCAAATTCACTCACATGGTCGCTATAGACGTTCCTTCTTTGTATTTCAACGCCATCATTTTCTTCAAAAAAAACAACTTGTTATTGCCCGATCTCAAGCATACAAGCTTTCAAGCTTCTCCCACAATGTTCGAGCATGTGTCTCCTGATCAATGTGGTTGTAAACATTTTCTTCAACAAATTGCCGAATAAAGCCACACACTTGTTGATGCTCAAGTTCCCATTCTTCATCACTTTTCGAATCGGGTTTTGAGTAGCAAATCTGGGGAAGATCAGAGCCTTCACAAACAACAAGTCTTTCATTTTATTACACCAAAGTTGATAATTTGTGCCATTCAACATAATCATCTTGCTCGTATTAATTTCCATAATTTTGACAAAATAACTGAGCTCTGATACCAGTTTGTTGGGAAGAAACCGAAACAACCGAAACAAAGCGGAAGCACAACCGGTGTTCTTTCTCTCCCTATAACTCTTGTCAAATATTATGGCAAGCACAATAGCACAAAAATATGTTCTCTAGCAGCCTATCAACCACAAATCAACCAATGCAACCACAACAAAAATGATAAATAGAGACACCGATATTTTTACGTGGAAAACCCCTCTAAATCAAGGGTAAAAACCACGGGACTTTAGAGTCCGATTAAAAGCTCCACTATAATCAAATGTTCAGCTACAAGATCACAATATCAAGCCTACAACAAGCATTCAACTCCAACAAGGCTAACAATATGTAATCTTTAGCAAAAGAGAGAAAAATAGGAGGACATCACCAAAAAACGTAGCTGCTGTAAAACAGGTATTTCTGACGCTACAGGACTCGGATGAAAAATCCGACCGTACAAAGTCAAGAACACCTTGTCGTCTAGCTGCTGTCCAAAAATCAGCTCAATCGAACCACGGATGGACCTCCGATCGAAGAGTTGATCACAGCTACTCCAAACTTGAAAAAAAATAATTTTTCAGCTTCAAAGCTCTCTGTTTCTCACACGTTTCTCTCTTGTTTTTCTCTCTTAAGAATCTGATCATTTGGGCTCCCTTTCTCACGTTAAAAAATGCTGCCTACCTACCCACACCTCACTTAAAATAAAACAAAAAAAAAAAAATTAGCCTTTTGTCAACTCCAAAAAGGAGTAAAATGTGGCAGGAATTAAGGGCCACCCACATAGTGGGACCCTCACCAACAAGGCTATCCCCCGGATCACTCAGATACTACGGCTTAGGCCTTGAGAACGGGTCTTATACTGTAAGATTGTTCTTTGCAGAGACTGGTTTCCCGGAGCTTGCCTCACAGTCTTGGAAGAGTCTCGGAAGGCGTGTTTTCGACGTTTATATTCAGGTAATATGTCGTTTAATGTAGAAATTCATACCATTCTAAGCTGTAAACATCTATAGATATATATTCATTCCGTTTCCTCTATCTGCAGTGTTTTTATGATCACAATCATGTTCCCATAGTTTTACACTTAAAAATACTTAGCTTATCAATGCTTCATCAGGGAACCCGACAACTAAGGGATTTTGATATATCAAAGGAGGCTGGGGGTGTTAATAAAGCAATAATTAGGAATTTCACCACTAATGTAACTGGGAACCATCTTGAAATTCACCTGTTTTGGGCTGGTAAAGGAACTACTGGCATACCAACAACCGGTACTTACGGTCCAGCCATTTCAGCTATTAGTGTTGCTCCAAGTAAGACACCTTAAACTTATGAATCCTCATGTTATAAATGTTTCATGTGTCTATCTTTGGTTCTCTATTTCTAATACATCTATTTTGTTCTTGGGATTTCAAACCAACTGTCAGTGGGTTACCACCGGACAATCCTAAAAAAAAGAAGCACACAGCATTGATTGCTGGTGTTACAATTCCTGTAGTAGCATTGGCTTTGATACTTATATTTTCAATTCTTTATATGAAGAGAGAAAAAGAAGATGATGATGATGAGGGTAAGAGCATGAGTTTATTATAAAATATTGTATATTCTATGGTTATTCTGAGTCACATGTTGCTAATTGCTTTACTTTACTCTGTAGTTCTTCTTGGAATCAGCCCTAGACCAAACACATTTAGTTATTCCGAGTTAAAAGCTGCCACCGAAGACTTTAATCCTTCAAACAAGTTAGGAGAAGGGGGGTTCGGACCTGTGTACAAGGTAAACAGTGGTTATCATTTTTAGCATGCTGACATGCTTGTCATGTAATGATTAAATTACCAAGAGAGGATGATTTATTACACAGTGTTACTAAATCCTAGTATGCTTTAGGGTACACTTTCAGATGGGAAAGTTGTAGCTGTAAAACAACTTTCAGTAGCATCAAGCCAGGGGAAAGATCAGTTTGTTACTGAGATAGCTACCATATCAGCAGTTCAACATCGTAATCTTGTCAAACTATACGGGTGCTGCATTGGAGGAAATAGGCGCCTCCTTGTTTACGAGTATCTTGTGAACAAAAGCCTTGATCATGCACTTTGGGGTACAAGAAAAGTCAAATATAAAATTTTGTGATTTCCATTTTTTTTTTTTGAATAGCTGTACGAGATTCATTGTACTACTAATGCAGGACAAAAGGACTTGCATCTTGATTGGCCAACTCGCTTCAATATTTGCCTTTTAACTGCAAAAGGGCTAGCTTATCTTCACGAGGAGTCTAGGCCAAAGATTGTTCATAGGGATGTCAAGGCAAGCAATATTTTGCTTGATGCAGAGCTGTGCCCCAAAATATCTGATTTTGGATTGGCAAAGCTTTATGATGACAAGAAAACACATATCACCAGTCGCGCTGCTGGAACAGTGTAAGACCTTTCAACCTTAGTAGCATGTAATTTATGTTCCCAAATTGCTAGAATTAGTAGTTTTATTAGCAAAAATTATTCACCAGTGCAATGTAATTATCTTGAAGTGGCTATCTGGCACCAGAGTATGCAATGCGCGGTCATCTTACAGAGAAAGTAGATGTTTTTAGCTTTGGTGTTGTTGCTTTGGAGATTATAACTGGTAGACCAAACTCTGACAATAGATTAGAAGATGGTAGAGTTTATCTTCTTAATTGGGTAATCCAAAAGGATAGCTTTCCCTTTTGCAATACTATTTATTCAAGCACCTATTAAAATTTAAAGGACTTATTATTAATTTGTTCCTACAAATGTCTCTAGGCATGGACCCTGCATGAAAATAACCAACTCTTGAGCCTTCTTGATCCTACGTTAGCGGAGTTCGATGAAAACGAAGCTCTTCGAGTGATAGGGGTAGCATTTTTATGCACTCAGGCATCACCGTCATTGCGACCGTCCATGTCTCGTGTTATTGCTATGCTTGTAGGAGATACTGAAGTGGGCAACGTTACAACAAAACCAAGTTATTTAACTGACTGCGATTTTAAGGATGTAACAGGGGATTATGAGGATAAAACCGACACCTTCATGGATGAAGAATCTCAAAAATCCAATGCATCCGATCATAGTAGCAACGGAATCAAGAGTAAGAACAATACTCTTTCAGGGCTAAATGATCTCCGCAGTAAATGTTTCTGGATTCAGGGAGAGCATTGGAGAAGGAAGGTGAGAGTTGTTTGTTCCATGCATGCATGCTATAATGGCATATGAGTCTGTCTTAAAAAAGCATGGAATAATGAAAAAAGAAGAAGAGGTTATTGGGCAAATTGTCGCCATACGTGAATAATGAAATTGATATTTGTCATTTTATTTTGTAAATTTATCTTTATATCAAAAATTTTAGAATCTCACCGAATTAATTGGCTGAACTAAAAATCAGCTATCTGATTAGTGATGTATAACAAGATATTAGAACAAACTGTTGTGAATCGAAAAAAAAAAAATCAAGATAATAAAATTAATTATTCAACTTGTTTAACCGATTATGAAACCTTTTATAATTTTTAACAATTCCTATAAATTTTATATTTTAATTATTGTTGAGTGGTCTACACAATTTAATCATTGATTTAATTTTAAAATTGTTTATATCTAACTTTGAATTTTGCCACTATTTTTATTTTTTAATTAAAATTTTACCATTCAATATTGATTTTGGGTTTGAATAAATCAATTTATAAAACATTAATAAAATAAATAATTTTTGTTTAGAAAAAAATTAAAATTTTTAAAAAATAACAAAAAAAAAAAACTAAATTTCGTTTGTGTAAAATAAACATTTCGTTAACTAATTTATTATTTTTAAATATTAAAATAAAATAATTATTTTATAATTATATATTGTGCCATTCATGCACAATATAGTTATTATCAAAACACAATTATCTAATTGACCTCGCCACCTACATGAATTCAATTCAATTATGTAACTTTAATTTAATATACAAATTATTTCACAAAGTAGCTTTAACATGATGAATATTTGCTTAGTTTTAAAATAATATTCTATTGACACTTAAACACAATTTCAACCATGATCCTAGGCTCCGTCTCTAGGTCTCTCTGATGTATACATATTAAAAGTTTGGAGATTTGGGGTAAAAATGTAAAATATTATAGTTTGGTATTCGGTTTATTCAAATTATTTGAGTTATTTAAATTCAAAAATTGAACTCGATTCGAACTCGAAATTTAAAAAAAAAATTGAATTGACTCGAATAATTTGAATAACTCGAATAACTTAATTCATTTAACTCAAAATTTAATTTTTTTTATTTTTTAATCGAATCAAATTTTAATCACACCTAATCAGATTAACACAATCAACTACCTTTTCGAAATCAAGTTTGATGATGAGAGAACCTGTTTTTCGCTTCATACTTTTCACTGAATGAATTACCTCATTAGCTATAAGCAGTGTGTCCAAAATTTGACGTCCAGCTATGCAGGCGGTTTGAGTGTCGCTGATGATACTTCCCATAACTAGTTTCAGCCTTCTCACAAGGAGTTCAGCCAGAATGTTGTACAACGAACTAACCAAGCTAGTGGGTCCGTAATCTTTGAGGTAATCAATACGAGAAATGAAAAATTAAGGCAAGGTTCAAATTTCCCTTTAGTGAAGAAATCATTTGCAAACTTCCAAAGTAGATCCCACGTTGCTTTGAAGAACCCCAAGTTGAATCCGTCTGGTCCGGGGGCCTTGAAGCTATCACAACTAGAGGTGAGAAAAACTCGATTCAATTCGAAAAAATCGATAAAAAATTCGAATTTCGAATTATTCGAATCGAGTTAATCGAGTTAATCGAATCAACTCGAATTTTGAATTTCAAATTTCGAGTTCGAATCGAGTTGAATTTTCGAATTCGAATAACTCGAATAATTCGAATAAACCAAATATAATATATTTTTATTTTTTTAAATTTTAAATTTTTACTTAATTATTTTAACCCAATTTCCCTCAAGCCCAAATATTTTATTTTTATCTCATTTCCTAAGCCCATCAGTGATCAGCCTAAAAATTTATTTTCCATAACCTAATTTTTCCCCCAAATCAAACCTCCAACCCCCCAAGCAGACGTAGTAGCACCAGCAGCATGTAAAAATTCCATCGTCTCCTCCACCACTCCAACTCCAAACCCCAAATTAACTTTCTTCCATAGTTTTCCTTATTGTTTTCTTAGTTCTTCTCTCAAAATGGTGTGGTTGAACAAAACAGTAGTTTCGATCATTGGTTAGATTTTCCATAGTTTGCCATTTAGTTATTACTGATATTTGACACATTTGATTTGTGATAAACGAGGGGGGAAAGTAGCTATAGGAGGCAGAGGAATCATTGAACTGGTATGGTATTCTTTTTTGCTGATATTTTTGGCCATTAGCAGTGGTTTCCATTTTTTTACGAGGTTGTGGTCAATGAAAGGTGTACAACAAGTTGCTAATGAAATGTGTCAATGCTAGTCTTTTAAAATATGTATTCTTCAACTTCAAGCATTTGCTTTTTGACACCATTTTTATGATTTTATCATTTCTGATAATTCACCGTGCTTTACTTTAATCGATTTGCTATCCAACTGTGTTGTCTAACAGATGAATTGGTTTCTAAGTATTAATATCAATGCCAAGAGAAAAGTTGAATTGTGAGCTTTCCCCTGTAAGAACGACCAAAGTATCGTGTTTAAAAACTTTAAAGGATTTTTTTTTTGAAAAATTACATAAAAATAAAAAACACTAAAGTCATTTTTTTAAAACTTAACTCGAACAAATATATTCGATTCGATTTGATTCGAATTTTGTCCCACTCGACTCGATTCGAAAAAATTTCAATTTAGGTTAGGATGATAAAATACGATTTGAAAACTCGATTAACTCGAAAATTTTCGATTCGATTCGATTCGATCGAATGCTCACCCCTAATCACAACACCAAACTGTTTCTTTTAGCTCATCTAAAGTAAAGGGATTATCTAGTAGATAAATAAAAAATATATTTTAATACTAAGATAAACTCATCATAATATTTTAATTCAATATTGAATTTTGCGTGTATATATGATTGATTGAATTTTACTAGTAAATTTTTATTTTGAATTTTCTTTTGGGATTCAATTTCAATTTTTTTTTTTTTGAAAACTAATCAAATTGAGCTTTATTAATATAAAATCACTATACATGAAAGAAATTAAAGGCCTAAATAAGTTCCAGGCCCAAACAATAAACAAATGAAGTCCTAAGAAACGCAAAAATTCGAGTAGTCCCTGAGCTATTTCCAACAGCCCGAAAGAAAAGAAATTTAAAATTCAAATTTTAACTAAAGCCATATTAACCCTGCATGAAAATAACCAACTCAGGATCATGGTTAAAATTGTGTTTAAGTGTCAATAGAATATTATTTTAAAACTAAGTAAATATTCATCATGTTAAAGCTACTTTGTGAAATAATTTGTATATTAAATTAAAGTTACATAATTGAACTAAATTCATGTAGGAGGCGAGGTCAATTAGATAATTGTGTTTTGATAGTAACTATATTGTGCATGAATGACACAATATATATTAAAAAATATATTAGTTAAATTTCAGATATGAAGCATAGCACCTTGTAGCCAGATCTAACAATTGAATTAGGTATAGAGTGTTACAAGAGCCATGGATAGCAACTAACATTTCTAAGATTACTTGTTAGCCATTAGGTTATATAATTAATTAAGTTAAATAATTATAAAATATATAGTATATAGGAAGGAAGCTACTCATTCCTTCGTCATCATTCGGTTCAACATAGTAAGAGAAGGGAAGAAAAAAAAATTCATGGAAGTTCTTCATTGCCGTGGCTTGCTCATAAAAAAATGGTAAGTCTTCTTTGAACCTTTAGTGAAATTGATGACTTTAGGTGATAGCTAGGTATGAACCGATACACTTGAAGCTTGAATTTTGATAGGAAAATGCTTAATGGCCATGATTGAAGCTTGAATTTTGATAGAAAAATGCTTAATAGTTGAGTACTTAGAAAGCTTAGAGAGAGAGAAAAGAACTTGGACGATAAACATGTTTTTGGGTAGCTTGAAGTCCTTAAATTATAGTTCTAAAATTAGAATCAAATACAAAAGGGATAATTATGAGATATGTGAAAATCGAGCATTAGAGGTTATGCATAGCATATTTGAATTTAGATAATTTATTGGTTGAGCGTGAATCTAATTTTATATTAAGATTTCGATCACTTAATGTAGCTAGAGTCAAGACAAAAATGCTGAAAAACAAGGTAAAGAAAAAAAAATGATAGACGTGTGACAACTTTAGTTTGTTTTGATATAATTTTCTTTCTTTACATGAATTTATTAAATAATTAGGCTTAAGAAACTTTTATGAATGGCTTGACATTATGAAATATGTTACTGTGATTTAATGGTTTGAAAATGACTTTCGTGATAAGGTAATTTGGTAGAATTATTATGATGAGTAATATAAATGATATGTGCTATGGAGTTCTATGCTTTCGGGACTTGCACTTATGTGTCTTGATGTGTTAGGGGATATGATACAATACCTTCGGGCTTTATATTATATGTATTTTAGTATATTGGATGAATATGCTCTTGTGAGTTGGTGTGATGGATAATCCCATATATCTAATCATTGAGTTAGCACTCTATTAATAGTGCTAAACATATATAAATGGAATGCGGTTATGATATAGTACTGAAATGTGACATGTTTGACATATGAGATCAAACAAATACTTTGAGGGTGCATAAGAACTTTGATATATGTTTAATAAAATGGTGTATGTACAAGCCCAAATTTGCCCGGGCCCGGATAAACCAACTTAATAAAATAATAACAAATAAAAACCCAGAAAAATATTGTCCAAGTGTCCCTTTTTACAAGCCCAAAACCCCAAGACCCATTAACAACCCACCAGAAACTAACCAAACCCAAACCAAAAGCCCAACCAGCACAAGCCCAAAATACTAAGCAGAGAACCCTAGGGTTCTCTTCGTCCCAGCCACGCCACACAGACTGCCGCGCCCGCCGTCGCCCGGCCTCAACGCGCTCCTTCCCCAGACCTCGTTTGTCACCCGCGTGCTCCTGGCTCCCCAGACACCACGCTCTTGCCTCCACGAGTGCACCATGCCCCAAACGCCTCGCTCGCGCGCTCCCGCTTCGCACACATCGGCCTCGCCCATCATACGCAATAGCGCACAAAGGCGACAGAAAACACTAACAACGGAAGGACCCAAAGAACAATAGAAAAATAGTGTAAACCGTTATAAAAACGGAAGAAAAGATCCTTGTTTTTTCTTCGGCTTCGAACAGGAGCAAAACTAGCAATAAACAGATCAAGGTTGATTCTTTTCCATTTTTTGATTTTCCGATACCCGTTCACTGTCCATTTCTATCTCCATTTTTATTTTACTTTTCTAGTTTCAAATCTTTACAAAGAAATAGATAATAAAAAGGGAGCAGAACACTTACCTTGCAAAGATTGAAAAGGAAACCGAAAGGCTTCCTCCTCGCTCGGGTTTTCAAAGCCTTCGAGGCGCCCCGTTGTCAAATCGGGATTTGCACGAGAAAAAGGGTTTTAAAAAGGGGCTCCCTCGCATTTCCTTCGCCATCGTATACGACGGCGGCGATGTAGGAGCCCGAAGGTCGGACGGGGAGCAAAAAGGGGGGACCCGAGAGAGTTCTCGTTTTTTTTTGGGAAAAATGAAAGGGAAATGATTTTTTTTTTCTGATTTCCTGTGTTTATGAGGGGGCGATACGGCATCGTTTAGAGCTAAGCTCCCATAGCCGAAACGACGCCGTTTGTACAAGCCTGAGAACCCGACCCGACCTTGGACTAAGATCCGCGCGTTCGTGCCCCAAAAGGGCAATTTGCGCACTCGGTCCTTTCCCGTTTGAGCGGGTTCGATCTAAGGCCTTGCATTTTTTATATTTTATTCAAATTCGGCCTATATTTTAACTACTTGTCGATTTAATCCATCGCCCTATGCTGGTAAACTATTTTATACATTTATTACAAATCTGTTACATCATTTGTTTTTCTGTAATATGATATGTTATTCGTTTTTTAAAAAAAAATCCCTCGAACATACTAATCATTTTAATCTAAAATTTGTTTTAAAATAGTATATATTATATACGATGAACGGTTTTGCATTATCTATCTCAAATAATTTTATTTGTTAATCCTTTAGAAACGTTTAGATGTTCCTTTTATACGTAAAAATCGCTTTATGTGTTATCAATCCTAAAATCTCTTACATTATCCATATTAAGCTAACGATGTGTTATCTAATTTATCGGTATTTGATCATCAATGTTGGTATGCTAGTAATGCATGTGACCTTAGCATCACTATTGTGCGTATTATGACTTATTCATTTGTATTTTCCTATCATGTCGTTCATTCATATAGTATTTCATTCATGTATCATTTTTTCATGAGCATTTGTTATTTTTATATCATGCCATTACATCGGACATTAAACCCTAACATATTGTTTCAATCTAGGTTGTTTTTTTTTTTTTATAAAAAAAAATCCTGAACAAATCACACATGCCTTTTGAATATTGCACCCCCCATCGTTCCAAAAATAAAATTTCAATACAAGGCATTTCGTATTTTGGAAATTCGAGAGAAATGGTGCCCTAACTTACTGGTTTTCTATTTCTCTCGTTTAGACTAAATAATGGAATATCCCTTGAAACGAAATACAGTTTTAAAATAAAAAACCTTATCCTCGAGAGTATAAAGTGTCGTGCCCTAACTTACGGGGTGTGATATCTCGTTACCTCAAGGTAAGAACTTCCGAAACGATTTTAAAATAAAAGCTTATTCTCGAGACTACAAGGCGTTATGCCCTAACTTACTGGGTGTGACATCTCTGTACTTCGAGATAAGGATTTCTAAAATAACGATAATCTGAATTTGAGCCTCAGCTTATTCTTGAGAACTCAAGGTGCCGTGTCCTAACTTACTGGATGTGGCATTTCGTTTTATTCAAAATAAGATGGCCTTTGATGATTATTTCGATGCATTCGCACGTTTTAAAACCAACATTAGTAACAAATGATCGTTTTTTTTAATTTATTCTCAATTCTCATGTTTTGACATCAAGATACTAATTAATCGATTTGGTACCGATTTTGGGCGTGACGAGGGTGCTAATCCTTCCTCGCACGTAACCGACTCCCGAGCCCACTGTCTCGAAACTCGTAGACCAAAACGTTTTATAGGTGGCCCGATCACACCTAGTAAAGATCGGTGGCGACTCCCATTTTTTTTTTTTATCTTCAAAATCCAAGTTCAATTCCCATTTTCAAAAATGGTTCCGACAGTGTATTGGTATGATAATTCGTATACAAATTTGTAATTCGATTTCGTGCTAAGAAAATTTTCCTCATTTCACCCTTGTTCATAAGTTGGTGAGGATGGAATGGCACGACTTGCAAACAGTGTGACAGTGTTATGTTATTATTATTTCAAATTTGGCGGTTGACCCTGAACGTATCCACCACCATGATTATGTTTCCCATTATAATTTAAGGACCCATTATTTTAATTCGACAGCTTTTTTCTTCACCAGCCACCTACGATAATGTCTTCACAAAACTTCCTCCACGTGGTACGAATGCGTCTTTATTCTTAAGGTCTGCAATGCATTTTTGTTTTCACACTTTCATTTCTGGACTGTTTAAGGCAGGCAGGCCAAAAGCATTAGGATTTTAAGAATCAAATGCAAAGGGGATAATTACGAGATATGTGAAAATTGAAAATTAGGATTTTAAGAAGTTAACTTGAGGTTATGCCTAGCATGTTTGAATTTAGATGATTTATTAGTTGAGTGTGAATCTAACTTTTGGATCGATTAATGTAGTTAAAGTCAAGGCAAAAAAATCCATCAGTATTTGTTTGTGTGAATGAAAAAACTCTCTGTGATGAACACTCTCTGTGAACACTCTGAGGCTAGAAACTCAAACGAAGAAGAACTGATCCCAAAGAAAGTTCGTTTCCGAGGAGATGATGGCGAGACAAATAACGATATGGTGGTCGATCCGGCGCCTAACCAAAACACCTCGTGGAAAGACAAACTCATGGGCCAATCACCGCAGGAAGGAGCAAATGAATTGAAAAGAAAAGAAGTTATCGATATCTTAGAAGGAGATATTCAAAAATCGATCAAAACGGAGTTCCTTCTATAAACTTCTGGATAGAATTGTCCAATTTCTAATCCAAGGTATGGAAAACACAGAGAGTTATCAAATTACTTGGTCGTAATATTGGTTACTCGATTTTGCGTAATAAAGTATACAACCCGTGGAAACCTTCAACTACTCTTCATATGATGGACATCGAAACGGATACTTCCTCGCCAAGTTTCGAACAAGTTGGATCGCGAAAAGCTCTCTCCGAAGGACCATGGACCATCTTTGGTCAAGACTTCAACTGTTCAGACCATGGACGATATCCTTCGATCCTAAACGGGCCTTTTCAAACGTGGTAATGGCATGGATCCGACTCCCAACCTACCTAGCTATCTGTACAACCATCAAATCATCACGCGAGATAGGAGGAATGGTTGGGAAAGTTGTTGTCAAGTTGGACATGAACACCGACAACAAAGCTGGGGGCAATTTGCTAGAATGGCCGCTCACGTAGATCCGAAAAGCCGTTGGTTTCTCAAATTTTAATCAATGGTAGAAAGCAAAATGTGGAGTATGAATCTCTATCAACGATATGTTTTCATTGTGGACGGTATGGTCACGTAGAAAATCTATGTCCATTAAAAATAAACGTGCGATAGAAGAAAAAAGCGGCGATCAAACGAAATGATAACGGAGAACCAAAGCAACACCATGGACGGATCGGGAGGAAGGAAGATAGCTTGGACCATGGATGATAGTAGAGAGAGAGACAACGGCGGAAATCCGAGGGGAACAATCGAATAATCCAAACAATAAAAATATTGAAAATAGCTCTAGTGGCGTAACTCGGATATTCGGGATTCCCACAAAGGAAAAAATCAATGGAATCATGCTCACGCTCAATCTACAAAAGAAAAAGGAATCTATAATGGAAATAAAGTTGGCAATGGCTTTGGCATACTCTCCAACGGGCACCTAGTAAGCGAAAGAAGATAGCCTTAATTTAAATAATAATCAAAAGAAGGTGGAAGCATTATGGGTCACAAACCGCCGAAAGCACTACAAGGAAAGATGGGCATAATTCGCATGCCATCGTTAACTCCAACAACAATATAATAAGCATGCGAGAATCCAAAGAAGAAGACAAAAATTATGGGACCATGGAATGCAGACTTGCAAGCCAAACACAAAAGACAACAAGTGTGCTTGGATTGGTCTCCGTAGCCAAACAACCCACAAATGGATGCTCGGAAGCAACAAAGAAAAGCGTACCAATGAAGATGCTTTGAAGTCGAAAATTCTCGAAGTAACGAGACAAACTTGTCGGCGAGAATCAAGAACGCCCATGGAAGAAGCGATGGAACACGGGCTTGGAACGCCGAATCGGGGTTGTCAGGAAAGACTCCAATGACGGCAAAGCTCGATACCACCGTGGAAATAGAGACAGATGCCCGGATCCAAAAAACACTCTACAGACTTTTCGAGAGACAGTGAATAACATGAAGAACACAACTCCCCTCTCCACCAACATGTTTGGGCCATCTGAAAACGTCAATAACAAAAGAAAAGCAATTGTTAAAAAAACAGAGCAAATTTCTTCTTCAAAGACACAACACAAAGCTTAATATTATTGGGGCCCACCAGATGCCTTTAAAAGAGGCGTGAGCAAATTGTTGAAAATTTGTCGAAACTTTCCAACATGAATTATGAGTCAAGTGACTACCAATTTGGGTGGAAACTTGCCACAACCTTCAAAGGTGAATGATGAATTGGCGGGGACCACTAATTTTGGTGGACAAAATGAGGAAGGAAAAAAGCACGATAGTAAGTTTTAATTTTATAATAGTCTATTTGGCTTTATTAATTCTTTATTGGGCTTTGCTTTTTAATAGGCTTTATTAATCACTTATTGGGCTTTGCTTTATTCTTATTTAGCCTTATATCCTTAATTATTATGGGTTTAAACCTCAAAATTTTTACATGGAATTGTCAAGGATGTGTTAGCAATAATTTTCTTCGTGCCTTTCGGGAATATAACGAGGAGCACAGGCCAGACATTATTTGTCTGGTGGAACCACGAGTAAGCGGTAATAAGGCCAACTTTATAATAGGAAAATTAGGTTTTAGTTACTCTCATCGGGTTGAAGCCGTGGGTTTTTCTGGAGGTATTTGGGTAGGATGGAAGGACTCTCTTCAAATTAAAATAATTCGAAACCATCCACAATTTATCTTTTTACAAGTTGATAATTATATCCCCAATATATCTGTTTTTATCTCTTTTGTGTATGGTAGTCCAGATAGAACCAAAAGGAAGAATCTTTGGGAAAGTTTACAATCGATGGCTCCTAAAAACTCAATGCCATGGTTAATTATGGGAGACTTCAATGCTATCCTTTCTCCTGCTGATAAAAAGAGCCCGTCTACTACAGGTAAGCGTTGTAATTTGTTTGGGAATTTTGTTGACACGTGTGAATTACAGGATTTAGGGTTTAATGGACCTCCATACACATGGCAAAGAGGCGAAACCTTAGTCAGATTGGATCGAGCATTAGTTAACGATGCTTGGATGACCAACTTTCCGCAAAGTCTGGTTCACCATCTCACCCGTATCAAGTCGGATCACCGCCCGTTACTATTAACCACTAGGCCGGACACACTCACTCCTAAAGGCAGACCCTTCAGATTTTTAGCAGGATGGACGAAGCATAATAACTTTTCTAGTTTTGTCAAAGACAAGTGGGAGTTTAAAGGTAATATGACTGACTCCTTAATTAATTTTACTTCTCTTGTCAAAGATTGGAACAGGGATGTTTATGGTTTTCTGGGAAATCGCAAGCGGAAGCTCATGAGATCACTCAATAACATTCAAAAAGCCTTAGAGATCTCCACCTCTAACTACCTTATTAAAAAAGAGGAAGATGTTCGGGATGAACTGGAAAATGTCCTCGATCATGAAGATTTACTTTGGAAACAGAAGGCCCGATGTGACTGGTTACAACTGGGAGACAGGAATACCAATTTTTTTCACAGCCGTACGGTTAAGAGAAGGAAATCCAATCGTATTATGTCTCTTCGTGTGGAGAATGGAGATTGGTGCTCTGATCAAAATATTTTACAGAATAAGGCGGTAGAATTTTTTGGGAAACTATATGGTGAGGCTCCAACCGTCTTGAGAACTACTTCCAATAATGGCTTCCCCGCCTTAAGCCCTCGTAGATTATGTTTTTAGAAGCTACCATCTCGAACGAAGAGATTAAAAGGGCGTTATTTGATATGGCCCCCCTAAAAGCCCCTGGTAGTGACGGATATCATGCGCTCTTCTTCCAAAGCCAGTGGGACACACTTGGAAATGATGTATGCCAGTGGGTTAAAGGCGTTTTCAATGGGAGACCGATTGAGGCCGAGTTAAATAATACTTTGATTGTGCTTATCCCCAAAAAGAAAATCCTAAGACTTGATCCACTTTCACCCATTAGCTTATGTTCTGTTTCTTACAAACCGGTGATGAAAGTGATAGCAAAATGTGTTTAAGGTAATCTTTCCAAAACTAATATCCCAGAACAAGTTTGGTTTCATAGCAGTAAAACATCGTTGATAATATTATCCTAGCTCAGGAAGTTATTCACTCTATGAGGTGTAACCGAAAAGGAAGGAAGTGGATGGCTATTAAACTGGATCTGGAGAAAGCCTATGACAGGGTTAGCTGGGAATTTATTAATGCTTCATTATCTCATGCATTGGGATTCCATTATACTTGCGTAATGTGATCATGTCGCCTATTACTTCCTCCACCATGCAAATCCTTTGGAACGGTGTGCCTACTCAGAAGTTCAAACCAAATCGAGGCATACGACAAGGTTGTCCCCTGTCACCCCTACCTCTTCGTACTCTGCATGGAGTGGTTGGGACTTTCCATCCACTCTGAATAAAAGTTGGTACACAGGATCCTATTCGGCTATCTCGCCTCAGGCCCCGATCTCTCATTTGTTCTTCGCTGATGATTTGGTGATTTTCTGTAAAGCCCAGATTGACCAAGCTCATTTACTGAAAAGCATCCTCTCTCTTTTCTGTGAAACTTCCGGTCATAAAATCAGTACTACAAAGAGCAATATTTTCTATTCAAAGAATCATCGTCGATACTCATGCAAACAAATCAACCAACTGCTCGATTCCGTGAAGTTCAAAACCTTGGTAAATACTTGAGTTCCCTTCTATGACAGGTCACTAAAAATACTTTAAATTTCATTGTGGACAAGATTAGAAGGAATCAATAGTTGGGATGCCAGAAATTATCCTTTGCGGGAAGAATTACGCTAGCTCAATCGGTACTTCTTTCCATCCCTACTTATTTTATGCAAACAATGATGATCCCGGCGGAGTCTCGCGATGCTATTGAAAGACTAGTCGAAAATTTATCCGGGGAAGCACTGAATGCAATCCCAAAATGGCCTTAGTTGGGTGGGACACTATTTGTCAGCCAAGGGCTCGTGGAGGTCTGGGTCTCAGGAAGCTGAACGATCAAAACTCGTCTTTCTTTATGAAGATAGGGTTCAGTCTGGCATCTAAAGATGATATGCTTTGGGTACGCAGCGTCCTTCGGTCCAAATATGGTTGGAAAAGTCACCTACCGAGACTATTAGTAGAAATCAAAGCTCTCACCTATGGAGGTCTCTCTCTAAATTATGGCCCACTATTCGTGAGAACTTAATTTGGTCTATAGGAGACGGGGCTAATGTTCTGTTGGATGCACTTTGGATTCCAGTATGGGCCCTCTAATTTCTAAAATTTCATCTTCTTCTAACCTTAATTTGGATTGTTGTGTTAGGGAGATGATTAATATTGATGGAAGTTGGAATATAGACTTGTTTCGTGTCTGGGTTCCTGAAGAGGTAATTAATAGGATCACTGTGATTCCTCCTCCTCATCCGGACTCTCGGAGCGCGGATAGAGTGATATGGGCTCGTTCAACAACGAGTTTTTTCTCGGTTCGCGCTTATTGGTCTCTCGAAAGAGGACACATGGCACCCTCATGACGATTACTTGGAAGCTACCATGGAAGTACCAAGGCCCCACAAATGGTAAGAATGTTTCTCCGATTGGCTTTTAAACAAAGACTCCTTACAAATTCCGAACGTGCGGAAGAGGATAAGCCATAGTAGCTCCCGCCTTACTTGTGGACATGGTGTTGAAGATTTAAACCACGTTCTCCGAGAATGCCCTACCGCGAAGGAAGTGTGGATGCTTGTGATACCCAAATACCTAAAAACAAAGGTTTTTCTCTGTCTCCTTTACTGATTGGCTTACCCTTAACCTCTGTGCTCATGAAAGCTTGCGGGGAAGTGGCCTTACAGTGGTCGTGCTGTTTGGGTGATCGCGTGGCGCGCATATGGAAAAATAGAAATCTGTTCATCTTTCGAATATCTCTCGTCGCCATCAAGTAGTGAAAGTCTCTAGCTGTTGGGCTCGGCAATACGAATCACTTCGAGACGACTATAAGAATATTTATCGAAATTCCAATACTCTCAATAACTCAAATAATAATTGGGTGAACCTATCCACGGATGGGGCGATGCGCGACTTGACCGGACCGCCGCAGCAGAGGTGTGGTTCGAGATCATGAAGGAAATTGGATAATAGGCTTCAACCGCTTTCTTGGGTCCGCTCCTCAATTGAAGTCGAACTCGGGGCATCATGGATGGCATTCTTATCCTCCTAAACAAAGGATTTAGACGGATCGCCATTGCATCCGACAACCTTGAAGTTGTACGTAACTTATCCACCTTAAACACGGAGATTCCTAATTGCCGTCCTCGGGAGAATTAAGCGCATTACACAATCGATAGGGGAATGGAATATCAAATATGTCCCTAGAAATATGAATATGGTAGCCGATTGCCTTGCTAAATTGAGTCTGAACTGGAAGTCAACCTTACAGGTTTTTACAGAGCCTCCTAAAGAAACCTTAGATTTGCTTCAGGCTGACAAAGCCAATGGCTGCTTCATGTAATTGACCTTTATTTTATCACTTTTTTTCACCAAAAAAAAAAAAAAAGTCAAGGCAAAAATGCTGAAAAACAAGGTAAAAAAAAAACGATAGACATGTGATGACTTTGGTTTGTTTTCATATAATTTTCTTTCTTTACATGAATTTATTAAGTAATTAAGTTTAAAAAATTTTTATAAATGGTTTGACGGTATGAAATATGTTACTATGATTTAATGGTTTGAAATGACTTTCATGATATGACAAATTGGTAGAGTTATTATGATGAGTAATATAAATGATATGTGATATAGAGTTTTATGCCTTCAGGCCTTGTACTTATGTGTCTTGATGTGTTGGGGGATATGATATGGTGCCATCGAACTCTATACTATATGTACTTTGGTGCATTGGATAATTATACTCTTGTGAGCTTATTAGTGCGATGGATAGTCCCATATATCTAATCATTGAGTTAGCACTCTATTAATAGAGCTAAACATATATAAATGGAACGCTGTTATGATATAGTACTGAAATGTGACATGTTTGGCATATAAGATCAAATTATAAATACTTTGAGGGTGTATCAGAATTTTTATATGTGTTAATAAACTGGTGTATTGGTATGATGATTTGTAATATATATAGTTTAACAAAAACGAGATATGATGTATGTATGAAAGAATAATGATGTATGTAATTATTATTTAATGATATGTGTTAAAATGCTATTTAGTATGCTTTACCGCTTAATATGGAACTTGGCTTAATGATATGATTTAATGTGATGTTAGTATGCTTATTCCGTGACTGAAATGTACTTACGTTTATAACTTCAATATATATATACGATGTTAAAATTGAACGTCGATAATGATAATAAATAGTAAAGAAAGAGAAAAAAAACAGAACACAAAATTTTACGTAAAAACTCTTTCGGAAAAAAACCATAAGTAGAGGAGAAAAAAATTCACTATGTCGAATTTGAATAATACAAGATGAGAGACGACTACATCTATTTATAGGTTTAAAAATCTTATTTTAATCAAAGTCAAATAGAAGTAACGCAATAAGATTAAAATAACTTATTCTAATTAATATCAAATAAAGGAAGTAAACTTCTATACAAATTTTACTTGTACAGCCTATACCGTAGATTCTCCTATATCGCCACTTATATTTTATTTTTAATAGGAATTTAGATCACAGCTTCAAACATACGAGATATTTTAAATTGTTTATATTGAACAAGGAGAAGGCGAGAAGCATCCGAGTCATTGCGTGGTATGCTAATGTGAAAGTATCCAGTTGTAACCCCACTGCTAGATTTTAATCTAAGTGGTGGGCAATAGAAGGAAAGCATTACATTCGTAAAGTGAAAAGAAAAAAAAAAGATGATAATATTAAGGTTGACGATGGAGCACTAACCAAACAATTTGGTTTATTTCCAAACCATCACCTCATCCTTTATTGGTTCAATTGCAATTATAGGCTCCACCTTTTCCAACTTTAGTGATTATGCTTAACCACATACTTAAACCTTCTATTTTTAAACCTTTTACCAATTGGTCTATACTTCTATTAATAAATCGTATTTTACTCTTTATTTATCGTTAAATTTTCTGTGTCTGATTAATTGTTTAGTATTATACAATTAAAGGAAAAGAAGGGAGGGAGGAAGGGAGGGAGAGGGAGAGCGAAAGAGAAAGGAGAGTGGGAAAGGAATTAGAGAAAAAAAATGGTAAAAATGAAATCTCTTTGGTCCCTTTCAATTTTGATATTGAGCAAATTAGCCCTTTTTAGAAAGAAAAGTAAGCAATTTAGCCCCTATCAATTTCGAAACCGAGCAACTAATGAGCATTTTTTTCATCAATTTATTTCACTTTTGATTGGTATAATAACAAATTTAACCTTCAATGCTTATAAATTATGTTATCTTGGTCTTGATTCTAAAAAATTCAACAAATTTAACCCTTATTGGATATCAACAAATTCAGAATCAAAACCAATTTGATAGAATGTATAAATTTTCTTTATTTTTTAAGAATTAATTTTAGTTTTTTCCAATAAAAAAACCTTGAGTTTTATATAAAAAAAAAACTTGAATTTTTAATGCTACAGCAATAGGTAGAGTAAGCAAAATTATACGAAAAGAAAAAGGGGGTACGAAATAACTATAACAGATGCCTTGAATGGACATCAAGTGGTTGATATTATTCCCTTAGGACAAGAACTTCTTGTTTCAGAAGGTGAATCTATCAAACTCGATTAACCATTAACAATTAATCTTAATGTGGGTGGATTTGGTCAGGGGATGTAGAAATAGCACTTCAAGACTCACTACGCATCCAAGATCTTTTGTTCTTATTGGCATCTATTGTTTTTGCACAAATCTTTTTGGTTCTTAAAAAGAAACAGTTAAATAATGTTCAAGTGCCATAAATGAATTTCTAAATCCGTGAATTTAAAATAAAAACATTTTCTTTTATTTTTTTTAGAATTATCTTTTAAATTTTATTTATCTATCAATTTGTTTATTAGCTTTTAGCACATTTGCGTCCCTACTTCCCTCATCGTACATATCACATGGGCAATGTCAGAGTAACTTTTGGCATCACTACTGACTTCCATCTAATAGCAAGTTGGTGCTGTGTGTTTCGATAAGGATTATTATTGGACAATAACTCCCATTCCTCTAGTCTTAGTCTTCCTCCATATAAAGAATCCAAAATAACTCGTATACATTAATTAAATAATCAAATTTGCACCTTCCATCTAATAGCAAGTTGGTACTTTGTGTTTCTATGTGTCAGAGTAACTTTTGGCATCACTACTGACTTCCATCTAATAGCAAGTTGGTACTGTGTGTTTCGATAATGATTATTATTGGACAATAACTCCCATTTCTCTAGTCTTAGACTTAGTTTAGATGGACGGTGTGTTTATTTTTGGTGGGATTAAAAATAGCGGTGGTAGTGAAATTAGTTACTGTAGCAGTGAGATTGGATATTGTAGCGATGAGATTAAAAACAGTGGTGGGGTGTGTGTTTAGATTCAAATGCAGATGTAATGGTGATGTGAGAATAGAAAATGACTTTTAAGGACATTAGAGTACAAATTATATATACTAAAAAATTTTAAAATTATCTAATAAAATATTAATTTAAAAAATTAAAATCATATTTTTGTTAAGGTTAAATATTTATATATCTTTTGAATAATTAAAAATATATTTATCATAATTAAAAATTACTAAAATTAAACTAAATATTTTAAAAATAAAATTAACGATAGTTATGAAAACAAATAAAGAATATATTTAAATTAATAATTCCTTTAATAAATATTATTCAAATAATTTATTAAATTATAAAATTAATATCAAGTTTTAAATAATAAATTATAAATGAAATTTTAATTTTAAAATACCATAAAGATGTAATAAAAATGAAATTACAAAATTATAAATACAAAAGACAAAAGAAAGAGGGATAAAAATGGAAGTAGCTCTCCAGTGGATTTCACTGGACACTTTTAAACCAGTGAAAATTTAGTTTTCCACTGATGTCTATGTAAGTTAATTGCACTGGAGGTATGCTATCCAAAGGTATAGCAATTGTGCTATTGCAACAAAAAGTTTCTTAAACTCACTGTCCTGGAGCTATGATGGGTTTCCAAAGGAAGCCTTAGTCTTCCTCCATATAAAGAATCCAAAACAACTCATATACATTAATTAAATAATCAAATTTGCACCTTCCATCTAATAGCAAGTTGGTACTTTGTGTTTCTATAAGAATTATTATTGGACATAACTCCCATTCCTCTAGTCTTAGGGTGGGTTTGGATAGATTATTGAATGCGGTGCGGTGCGTTTAGTTTACTTTTTGTCTCACGCTATAGTATCGCTATAGTATCTAATCTCACTGCCACTGCCGTTTTTACACTAACCGCAGGTAAACGCACCGCCCATCCAAACCCACCCTTAGTCTTCCTCAATATAAGGAATCCAAAATAACTCATATACATTAATTAAATAAACTTCATCCTTTTACTACTTAATGTTAGGTCTACTCCAAAACATAATTTTATTATGCCACAAAAATAAGCTAATTCTCATAAATTATTAATATAATTATTGATATAAAATTATTTTATGTATAATTCAAAACTAAAAACTAAAAATTATTATGGAAAATGAAAATCAAATTGAATTATCATGGATAATTTGAAAAATCTAAAGAAATTTGGTGGAACCAAATTAAACTTAGGGTGGGTTTAGATGGGCGTTTACATAAGATTATTGTAAAAATAATGGCGGCGATGAAATTAAATATTTTAGTGTAAGTCAAAAAGTAAATTAAACGTACCATACCACACTCATCGTCCATCTAAACCACACTTAACCAAGTAGGAGTTATGCTAGAGAAAAGCAGGCAGGGACCTAGGCCTTCAAAATGGAAAAACTTATGCTATAACCCCCTCTAAAATTTAAAAAGTTATAAGTTATAATATATGATAAATTTGTATATTGATATTCCTAAAAAATGATAAAAATGTAATTTTATTTTTTTTAGAAATAATAAAATTACCTTTTAATTCGTATACAAATTTGTAATTCAATTTCGGGCTAAGAAATTTTTCCTCATTTCACCCTTGTTCATAAGTTGGTGAGGATGTAATGGCACGACTTGGAGGCTGACCCTGAACTTATCCACCACATTGAATATGTTTCCCATTATAATTTAAGGACCATTACATTAATTCAACAGCTTTTTCTTGATTGTCAGTTTGTAGGCCCAAGGGTGGACGATAAATCTTTGACTTGTCTTAACCAACCACTTACTATAAGAGAAAGGATCATTTAATATAGGGATATTATTTCTTTCTAATAGTTTTATGCCGCATCAGTATTTTTATATTGAGTTTCAGGATTTTAATTTGGATTTAATTTTTTTCAGAATGAAAATACTGAAATTCAGGATTAAAATGTTGATATGGCATAAATTTATTGGAAAAAGGATACGGATAACGTGACGTCACTGTTTCATACGATCCTTTCCCCTTACGATAATATCTTCACAAAACTTCCTCCACGTGGTACGAATTTGTCTGCTTCTTTATTCTTAAGGTCTGCAATGCATTTTTGTTTTCCCACTTCAAAACTGTTCTTGAATATATGAATGAATGCAGTAAATAATTACAGCAGTCCATTAACTCAAATGCCACACTTTCATTTCTGGACTGTTTAAGGCAGGCAGGCCAAAAGCATTACCTTGTAAACTGTAAATTTATGTTTCAATTGTGAAGTGTTTTTATATTTACCAAGACGAAGGCAAGTGGGTTCCCATTCAATATTGCCTAAAAGTATTTCCTATCGAATGAGACACCGCCAACTTGTTGACCAAGCTTTCTGTTTCTGTCCATTCATGTCAATGGTGGGCCTAGACTATAATATACTATATTATGATAGCAGTAGTATTATCTCCGTACAAATGCCGATTTAATTAATATATACAAGTTATTTTGGATTTTTTTATATTGACCAAGACGAAGATTAGAAGCATTGGAGTCATTGCGTGGTATGATGATGAGAAAAAAATCTAGAAACCGTACGACTAGATACAAATATAAGTGGTGATGGCTGATCACAGATTATGAGAAACATTTCTGAAGTGAAAAAAGAAAAAAAGAGGATAGATAATCTTAAGATTAATGATGAAGCCACGAGTACCATCTTCTTGGAAAGGCTTGTTCTTATTCTTGGTGGTTGTTTTGTTTTCATACAACCAATCCATTAAGGCCCAGACTAACATCACTGCCACCACCCATCCTTCCGAAGGTACTCTACTCTTTCTTTCTCTCCCTTCATATATCCAAAACCATGCTGCTAAGCATGCATACAATTCATCAGCTTGCAGTTGCACATAAGTTTAGGGTTTATTTTTTCAGGTATGTCAACTTTTTATACATTATTCACTGGATGTACATATACAACTAGTCTAGTTTCTAATCCAGTCTGAATAATCGTTCCCCTCATTCCTAGCTATAAACACTTGTTTAATATATATGTTGGTGAAAATAGATTCATATGTACCTTTGGTCTCATATACTTCAATGGTTTATAGTCTTTTATCTTTATACATTACTTTTTATAACCACTTATACATATAAATTTCGTAAATATTTTATGAGTTTTAAGTCATATATTAATACACTCCTAGCAATTTCATCATTTCGTCTCTTAATTGCTCTCCATTTGTTCAATGATTTTAACTTCTCGTATGTCATGTTAATATATTGAAACTTGTTCAGGGCTTATAATTACGTTTGACAATTATATAATTATGTTAATATGTTAATATCAAGGTTTTGTTGGTATAAGTTTGAATTTTTTTTAACAAGCTACAAATATAAATCAAACACTAAAATATACTATGGATTTAATAGTTAGATATTTATATATGATAACGTTGAAGTCATAATAAATGAGAGAAAGAATCTATTCATGATTTCTAAACTATTAACCTTATCATTATAAAGAATCTATTCATGATTTCTAAACTATTAACCTTATCATTATACCTACTATTAAATCAAAACCTCACTTTATTCATAAGTTTGAAATCTTAACTAATATTGTTTTAAAATAATTTCTTTAATCTTAGTTTGGGGGTTAGTGGGTATGGATTTGAAAACTTGATTAATCATAGGGTTTATTCATAGGTTTTGTTTTAGCGCAAATTTTGGCTGATTTTGTTCGTACTAATCGAAATATAGTGTACTAATCGGTACTAAAAATATAATTTTAAAATTAAACTTTAAATATTTCTTTTCAATTTGTTGAATAAACTTTAAAAAATTGAATGGTATTAAAGGGTTAGGGTGTATCGTCTCACAAAGTAAATGTGTTTATGGATGGGCCAAACCAAGTTCGAATCAAAATCATGCACGATATTGGTAACATATATATTTGCCCAAACTTAGGTCAACTTAAAATATTGATCTCAAATTTTACCCTAATTCATCTATATTTATAAATAAATAATTTGAGTTTATTTAGGTCCATTGTATTTTTTTTTACTCCTTAAAAATATAATTATTTTTATTTAATATTTAATATTTATATATATCTTTTACTATTCTTATATGTTTCTTCTTTTATTGAATTTCTAATTGAGTCCTTATCACAATAAATTAATTAATTAGACCTCTTTGCTAATGTTAAACATGTTGGACATTAAAATTTGTTGATGTGTCAAACAACATATGATAATGACACGTGACATGCCACATGTAACTGATACTAGCGCGACAAACAAATATTAAAATTTTTTTTATAAAAAATATATAAAATTTTTAAAGAATTAAAAATTATCAAAAAGTTATAAAAATTAGACAAAATTTATAGAAAAGTATAAAAGTATAAATATATATAAAGTTAAAATATTAAAAAAAAACTAGAGAAAAGCTATAAACATTATTAAAATTTATTCCTTTTGTTTTTCTCTCACACATTGCCTTATATCAAATCTCACTCTATCTTTATTGTCTTCCTAAGCCACTAAACACTAAACTCATCATCGTTTAAATCACTCACTTGACACCCACACACAAAAGCAATCACCATCACACTTCAAATTCTCAATTTCCCTATTATAAAAACCATCATCACCATTAACCAACTCATCATCCAACAACCTTTTCTAAATCAAAACCACCGAGCAACATTGTAACACCCCTAGTCCGTATCCGTCGCTGGAACAGGGTTGTGGAGTATGATCGGAATAAACATCTTAAATACAGATATTTCATATCATTTCTCATTTATATCAGAAATCAGTCATAAAAAATCTTATTGTCATTTATATGAGCCCTCGAGACCCAAAATATGCAATAGAAATAAGTCGGGACTAATTCGGGTACTCAGAGAATTTTTCACAAAACTTCAATATTTTTCCTAGGTGCAGAGTACACACACCCGTGTGGTCAGACCGTATGGCTCACACGGTAGAGAGACACGCCCGTGTCTTAGGCCGTGTGGACATTTGAAATAGGGACACATGGCCGTGTCCCAGCCTGTGTCCAAATTAGGGTGGTTACTGACTTGGGTTGTAACGCCCCTTACTCGAGACCGTTGCCGGAGTCGAGCACGAGGCATTACTAAACTACTAATTCAGCATAAAATTTAAAACTGTCCATCTGCGTCATGGGCACTAAATTATTTATATCTAGAGCTACAGAACTCCAAATTAAGATCTGTTAATTTTCCCTAAAACTAGACTCATATATCTTTTTACTATAATTTTTCCAGAATTTTTCATGTGGCCAATTAGTACAGTTTATTCATTAAAGTTTCCCCTATTTTACTGTTCAACTGTTCTGACCTCTCTTCACTACGAATCAAATTACTCTTTGTACAGAATTCATATGATATTCTTATTTATTCCATGCATATAAACTATATCCCACAATTATTTTTATACAATTTCTAATGATTTTTCAAAGACAAAACAGGGGATCACATAATCATTCTGAACTAGTCTCACAAAAATTCAAATATCTCCAAACATAAGAATAATTTGCTTGTTATGTTTCTTTTATGTGAAAATAGACTCAATAAGCTTCAATTATGTATCTTATTCACTTCCTAATTCCATTTCTTCTATTTTTGGTGATTTTTCACAATCACGCCATCATTTGTAATTCAAAAAAGCTGTTTCATTGCAAAATATTGTTAACTATTTTATAACATCTTTACTCCATCTCATTTAAACTCTATACATGCCATATAAATCTTTAAACATAAAACAAAAGCTACCTGAATTGATCTCGATAGTGAGCTTTCTTTGTGATGATCCAACTTCTCTTTAATTCAATCTACATAAAAATATCAAACAGACACAAGTAAAGCTTTAATGAAGCTTAGTAAGTTCATAGGTTTAAAAGTAATGCTTACCACACATAATATTTCCAAACAATAACAAAACATTTTCTAAAGTTCCCGCCATTCACAACCATTGTTAAAATACTTCACATAGTTGAGCTCAACATTAACAACTACTCAATCTCTTTCATTTGATTCACTTCTTTCATATTACTTAATATCAAATTAGGAAACGTCTTACGAATTTGAGTACGTTGTTGCTCAGTGCCACGTTTCACAACTCAGTATGGATGATACCATACCTACATTTCACAATTCAGTATGGACGATACCATACCTACATTTCACAACTCAGTATGGACGATACCATACTTACTTTTCATAACTCAGTATGGTTGATACCATACCTATATTTCACAACTCAGTATGGATAATACCATACCCACATTTCACAACTCAGTATGGTTAATACCATACCTACGTTTCACACTTTGCCATGGATTAACCATGGTCTTATCCGTCAATTACAAACGTACTCAATTCTGCGTTTTTCCTAATTTGAATTACCGCCTTTATTCTTTCATTTTATCATAATTTTCATAATTCCACAGAAAATTCAGATTTAACAACACATTATATCATTTAATCGTTCACAAATAAACATATAAATTCAACTATATGAACTTACCCGGCTGATTTGTAGTAGATATTGAAATTTAGGAACTATTCTGCAACTTTTTCTTTTCCCCGTTCTTCTTTGGATTCTTGATCTATAATGTAAAATATTTTCACTCATTAGCATTTATTTCATTTCTATTTCACTTCATAATTTATGCTCTTAAATTTTTGAAATTGCACTTTTACCCCAAAATTTACAATTTTTACAATTTAGTCCCTGCTCAATTCAGCCATTAATTGAACTAATTTTTCTCAATCAACACTTTATTCTATCATTACAAACTATTTCACAACCTTTGATATTCTGAATTTCAACACCAACCTCTAATTCATAACCTTTTCACAATTAGGTCCTAAATATCATTTCCTATCAAAATCACTTAATAAAGCCACCTTAATATGAAATTAGAATTTAAATTTCATAATATTTCATCATAAACTTCCATTTCTCAGCAAGGGTAACTTTTAATTTTACCCACCAAAACAAAAACTAATGAATTCTATAAGTGGATCTAGTTGTAAAAGTCATAAAAACATAAAAATTATCAAGAAAAAGCAAGAATTAAACTCACGGGATGTAAAAGTATGAAAATAAGCTTTCTCCAGAACTCCTATGGCGTTTTGGCTGAAATAGTGTGAAGATATATCTATATTCTTTTCAATCTTATCTTTACTAAACATGTTAAAATTACAAAAATTCCAATTTTGCCCTTATTCCCCTTATTTTCTGCTGATTTCCTTGCCTTTGCCGTCCAACCTTTTCAATTTTAGGTTTAATTGTCCTTTAAACCCACCTTCTTTTAACACTTGAGCTATTTAATTCTTCTAACAATTTTGCACTTGTTACAATTTAGTCCTTTTTATTTAATTGGCTACCCAAACATTTAAATTTCTCAACCAAACTTTAATAATAACTTAATAACACTCCATAAATATTTCTAAAAATATTTATGGCTCGATTTTCAAATTTGAGGTCTCGATACCTTGTTTTTGACCCATTTGACCTAATAAATTCTTTTAATTCACCAAATTCACCAATCCACAAATTCTTCTGAATTCTCACTTGACTTATAAATATTAAATTACTATCTTATTCAATCTTACCTGTCGGATTTAGTGATCTCATATCACCATTTCCGACACCACTGAAAATTAGGCCGTTACTTGGGTCACATGCCTAAGCCACACACGCATGTGCTAGGCCGTGTGAACATTTTAATTTACATTAATTAGGTGCAGGGGCTACACGGCCAAGTCACATGCCCGTGTGCTGCCGCCATGCCATACACTGGCCGATATATGCCTGCCTGTCTCTGCTCGTGTGAAAATACCTGAGCATTTTGTTTTAAAATTTTAAAGATGCAGGGGACACACGGTTGATCCACACACCCAAGCGCATGGTCGTGTGTCACACACGGTTGAGACACACGCCCGTGTCTCTATCCGTGTGGACAAAATAAGGCCATTTTCAAGCCTAATTTCTCACCCAAATTTGTCTTTCACCTACAATAACATTTAAACACATTCCCAATCTAATATAAATCATTCTAATCTAGCCAAAATAATTTTTATGTAAAACATATCAACACATATATTCAACTACCTATACTTAACATAATATCATATGTACATATAGGCATGTTCAACCAATTTTACTATCATAATCAATATGCCTATATCATTTTCATTAATCCTCAAATTCAAACTCACATTAAGAATATTAAAACCATTTTATATATATATATATATATATATATATCAAAACATACCAAATCACAAGCCATATCAAATGGCTAATTTCAACCATACATATATATACAATCCATGACCACTTTAGCCTATACAAGCCATTATAACCAAAATGTATTTACTTTTTATACCGAAACGAGCTGATGGATAGTGTGAAGTATCTCTGCCAAGCTTTCAACCCAATGAGCTTTCGAAGTTCTATAAAACATAGTAAGCATTTAATGCTTAGTAAGTTCGTATAACAGGAATTTAACTTACCATTTAATCACACTAAAGGTAAGCAAATAAAGCATATTCCAAACAACATGGCCAAAAGCCTAACACCTATCCTTAAAAATCATGTTAGTTAAATAAACACCAAGAAATATATATGAGCTCATCAATATTCAATTTCCACATACATGTATTTATTACTTCAAGTGTTCATGAACATGTACATATCATATCTTTGTATTACAAGTATTTATCATAGTAATTCATCTTGAATTCATATCATCTCGCACCATAACTTTACTCGTTGAATCATTTAAATTATCGATGGATACCAAGGTAGTACACATGAAGTGTGCAAGTCTGAAATCCTTCAATTCATATTCAGGAATGCTCATTGAGCATTTAAACGGAAAGCTCTTCCAAGCCAAATAATAGAAAGCTCATGTGAGCTTGTAACAGGAAGCTTATTTAGGCTTAATAACAGAAAGCTCATACGATTTTAATGGGTAACTCCGAAGAGCTATTATCAGGAAGCTCATGAAAGAGCTTTCAATCGGGAAGCTCCGGATAGCCATATATCGGGACGCTCATAAGAGCTGCCGTGTGTTCGCAACACATGTAGGATCACTACCGATCAGAATACTCATAAGAGCATATAAACGGGAAGCTTGGAAGAACCATGTATCGGAAAGCTCAAGAGAGCTTATATCAGGATGCTTATGTGAACTATAATGGGACGCTCTTGTGAGCTATGGTGTGTTTGCAACATATACAGAACTACAACCACTCCGAGAACCCTGTATCCATCTAATTTCATTTGTTCAAACGAGATTTATTATTTATCAGGCATTATTGAATATGTGATCAATTTCATACATATGGCATTTATACAATTCACATATACAACATCCAATTCAAACATATAAATATACACAATTTAGTTACACGAACTTACCTCGACACTTGCTCGTGTACAAAAACCTACTAATTCGACACTTTCTTTTCCTCGATCTAACTCCTTATTTGATCTTTCCGGATCTATATAAATGAGTTTAACATCAATTTAATATATTTCATATTCAATTCAATCCAATTCACATCTTAGGCAAAAGTTGCCCCTATACCTTTAATTAATTACGATTTTATCCCTAGGCTCGGAAAATGAATTTCATGCAACTTAACCCTTATTCCAAGCCTAGCCGAATTTTTCATATAACAATAACAATCCATGTATCTTAAAAAAAACTAGAATTTTTTTTCCATAAATTTTACATCTTTTCAATTTAGTCCCTAAATCACAATTTCATGAAAATTTCTTTTACAAAGTTGCTTATCTATCAACAACGTTTCCATTTCTACCATAAAACTTCATAACTCATGCATATTCATCTATGTCAAAACTTTAATACTTTGATAACTTTGCAAATTAATCCTCAAAATAGTTAGATTTACGATCTCGGAATTATAAAAATTACTAAAAATGGGACAAGAAAACATACCAAATTTAGCCAACAAAGTTTGCTTGAACTCTTTTATCTTAGCTAGGGTTTCCATGTATTTTAATTTTGAGGAAGATGATGAAGTAAGATGATATTAGTTTAGTATCATCTTTAATTATTTCAATTTCCAATTTAGTCCTTTTTTTTCTAATTTTCCATGGATGATTCATCAAACTTATCTACTAACTTCTCTTAATGATCTATTTGCCATATAAGGACCTCAAATTTTGAATTCCATAGCTATTTGATGCTTATAGATACTAGAACTCAACTTTTTTATTTTATGCAATTTAGTCCTTTATTAAATTAGACATGAATTCAGTAAAATTTTCTTAATGAAATTTTCATATGTTATTCCTATCATAATGCAGACCATGTACTAATATTAAAATAACTTTCTTTTTGACTCGGATTTGTGGTCCCAAAACCACTATTCCGATTTCACTAGAAACGGACTGTTACAAACATCATTCTCCAACCACCATTCAAGCCCTCACAAATCCCTATTCATAAAACTCACCAACAATTTCAATAATCACATAATTTTACATAATAAATTATTTTAATTTACTTATATTTAATAATTTAAAAATTCAATTTATAATTTTACAACCACAGTAAATTTTAAAACTATTTTAAAAAATAACTTTTTAAGTTTACCAATATCTTTAGAAATTTTGCATTAAGCTCGAATAACTAATGCGACTAACGTGACTCAAACCCAAGCCACACCTAGGACGATAAATACCTTTAACCATCAGACCATCACATGGAATTCACAAAAGACGATTTTTTTAACACTTAAACGAAAGCTCTGAATATTAAATGATATGAAATTTAGGATCTAAAAAAATCTCATATCTTCAAATTTAGCAAATCAACAAGTGAACATACTTTTGATGTAAAAATAGGAGATAATTTATCTTACCCCACTAATTAACTTGTGACTAGCAACAAAGATAATCAGATAACTTTCTACCACACTCCTAAATAACATGTACCTAGAGAGATAGATAATAGGGCAATAAACAAGTTTAGCAAATCGATGAGACAATAAACCTTTGAAGGTAATTTATCCTATGCCACCTCTAATCAAATTTGTGACTAGTAAACGATAATTGGATGGCCCCTTACCACACCTCTAAATAACTTGTACTTAGAAACATGGATAATAGGTAAACAAGGTGAATCTCTTAAATCTCAACCTTGAATGAATAAACAAAATGAAATCTCTCAAGTTCCATTAAAGAGCGTTTCCATGGGATAGAACCTCCTCAGGGAATATATAACACCCCTAACCCTTATCCGTCGCTGGAACAGGGTTACGAAGAATTACCTCACTTTTCAAATCAAAAATAAACATATCATATCATTTAACATACATAACAGAAACTATTCATAAATCATTTATATTGTCCCTTGTACGAGCCCTCGAAGCCCAAAATACGCATTAGAAATAAGTCGGGACTAAACAGAAAACTCAGAGAATTTCTCCTAAAATTCCAAAATTTTCCCTTAGGTACGAGGGTTACACGCCCGTATCTTAGCCCGTGTGAGAATTCAATATGAGGCACACGGCGTGTCCCAGCCTGTGTGCATGCCCTTGTAACTCTCTGACTTGGGTCACACGGCCAAGCCACACACCCGTGTGCTAGGCCGTGTGTTATGAAATTAAGGTGCAGAGGTCACACGGCCAAGCCACATGCCCGTGTGCTAGGCCGTGTGCAAAAACTTGGGCATTCTGTTTCTCAATTTTAAATATGTAAGGGACACACGGCCAGACCACACATCCATGTACTAGGCCGTGTGTCACACACGGCTGAGACACAGTCTCTACCCGTGTGGACGAAAATAGGCCATTTTATGGTCTCTTTTCTCACCCAATCTTTATATCAACCTAAGCACAACTATTTGCATTCACAAGTCACAACAAAACTTTCAATTCAAGCTAAAACCAAGTTTTATACCTAACATATCATCACATATGTTCAAATATCCAATCTTACCAAATTAACCATATACATATATATGCATATTTTACTAAATTCACTAGCTCAAACTATGCCTCAATATGCCTATTGAATACCATCATTTAACCATTTCAAACACGCATCAAGTATGATTAAAGCATACTTATATAAGTTGATTGGAAATATAAACAAAAGTAACTCATAACATTTACACAAACCAACTATACTCAAAACCATTCCAACCCTATACATGCCATATAAACCTTAGTAAACATTGTAAAAGATACCGGATTAAGTTGGATAGTGTGGCTTGATGTGTTGATCCGATCTCCCGACCTCACGTTAATTTACAAGAATATTAAACAACACAAGTAAGCTTAATGAAGGTTAGTAAGTTCGATAGGTTAAACATAAATCTTACCGAACTTAATAGAATACATTAAATAGTAAATTAATCATGCACTTTCCCTGTCAAACACAAAATAAATCGATGAACAAACTTCTTTTAAATCAATATCAATAATAAACAATAAATCTTTCAATTTCAATCACATAAGTCATTTATCAAATCTTATCGGATCAGAGAACTACCTACGGATATGAGTACATCATTTTCAGAAGCCCAAAGGCTAAACAGAAACCCGTAAGGGTTGAACGAAAGGTCATAATAGCTGAGCAGAAACATGTAAGGGTTAAACAGAAGCTCAAAAGAGCTGAACGAAAACCCTTTAGGGTTGAACAGAAACTCATATCAGTTAAACAGAAGCTTGTGAGAGCTAAACGAAAAGTAAACACAAAAGTTCGCAACAAATGTTGAACTTCAGTTTACTTGGGTAATTTTCCGTCAATTCTTCCTTTGCCGATCGCCATACAACGATTGTACTCAATCCCGCATTCCATTTAAATTAGATATTCAGTTCAAATTCATAATTTAACAATATTCCATTTTTCAACAATATCCCAAATACATAATATCATACATCAATTCAATATAATTATTAAACTTTAACCATACGAACTTACATGGGTTAAATTGTAAGATATGTAGAAGTTCAGGGACTATTTTGCTAATTTCTCTTTTTCACGATTGTCTACGGGCTCTTGATCTAAAATATGAAATTATTCATTCATTAGCATATATTTCAGTTCCAATTCACATCACACTTAATACCCCTCAATTTTGAAAACTACACAATTACCCCAACTTTTACAACTTTTGCAATTTAGTCCCTTTACTAATTAGTCTATCAAATGAACTAATTTTTCTTAATTGACAATTGATATAAATATTCTAGGCTATCTTACAGTCCTTAATAAACATAAATTTAATACCAAACCCTAATACTTAACCTTTTCACAATTTGATCCTAAAATCAATATTTAACAAAATCACTTCATAAAATCATCATATAACAAAATTAAAGCTATAAATCCATGTATATTAATCTAATACATTCTATATTCATCAATGGTAACTTCCAGAATTTCCAATAAAATAAAAAACTAATGAAATAGATAGTTGGACCTAATTGTAAAAGTCTTAAAAACCTGAAAATCAGGCTGTTACAGAATATAAGGTTTTCATGAGGCTGATCTTGAGCTGCCATCCAAGCACGGATACCTTCGTTTAAAAAAATATTTTTGGTGTAGAAAGTCTCAAATTCACGATCTTCTGCTGTACAGATTTCCTAGGAACCAAAGTCATAGGCACGTAGGTTTAGAGCTAGATTGACTACTCCAAGAGCACTCATCCATAAATCGGTTACTGATACAAATAACATAAAGAAATGTAATCAACGTTTATTGGAAAAAGCAACCCCAAAGATTTGGGACCAAAAGCGGTTAGCGGTGACCATTGAATAAGTTTCTTCGACTTGAGTTGGGTTAAAAGCACGGAACGTATTTGCATCATCACCATCTTCAAATAAAGTATTCTCTAGGGTAGCACCATGAACAGCACATAGCAGAGCCGCGCCCAATTCACCGGCAACTCCCATCATATGAAATGAGTCCAATGTCCAATTATGAAATCCTTGAAAAAAGAGGATGAATCGAAATCGAAAAGAAAAGCTCATAGCCAAGTTTCCAAGCATTTATTGGCCTTTAATATGCTAAAGTTTACAGTAAATATTAACTCCTAAAAACTAATTAAAATTTGATTTTATAAGTTTTATATAACCAAATCTCTAATTAAATCTCCTAAATTAACTTCTCTAACCAAAGAGTTTTATTTACAATATGTTTCTAATAATTAAATATAAAGCTTTTAATAAAAAATCCTAAATTAAAATAAATATATAATATCCTACTTAAACTCATATCAACATCGAATCAAAGTTTATATATCACATTACTATTAAAACAAAATTCATGTATAGTTTTAAAATTTATCCAAATAATTAATTATATGAGAAAAAAAAAACTATAGCAATTATAGCCATTTTTCATAAAACCAATTAAATCTTTGATTAAATATAAATATATTTTAGTTAACGAGGTCGTAGCATAATAGCATGGCGAAGGTCTTGGCATCTTTTAGCCTCCTTTGTTTTCTAAAAAATAACTTTTATTTTTATTTTCTTTTTTACATTTTTAAATTGAAAAAAAATACATTTGATAAATAAAAATAAAAATTTATTTTAAATAATAAAAATAGAAAAACATGTTTACCACGTATTTTCTTATAATTGAAACATGAGAAATAATATAAAAAATTAATACATTGAAATGGATTCGAACCAAAGTAACATATTTCATATTTAACAAGTGTTGAATGCAATGGCAAGACATATTAACACAAGTTCAAACCTTGAATACGACATTATTGAGAGGGGTAGCCATAGATCCCTGAAAAGATTAGTATTCATGGACTGTAGAACAAACATGAAGGATACCTTGGTAGTACCAACAAAATTTATTAAAAAAATAATTTCTATGTATTTATAAGGGTTTGAAGTCAATTCATTTAAAGTAAAGTTTTTTGTTTTCAACTTTTTTAGTTTTACAAAACATTTGTGAAAAATGTGAAAATCGAACCTTGATAATAACAATGAATCACAAAAAAAGAGAGAAAAATAGAACACACAGATTTTACGTGGAAACATTTTCGGGAAAAATCACGGGTAGAAGGGAAGAAAAATTCACTAACTGTTGAATTCGAAGAATACAATAGGAGAGACAACTATGTCTATTTATAACCTTATTCTAATTAAAGTCTAATAGAATAACATAATCTGTACTGTACCGCCTCACCCCACATATCCCTCTATCTTGCCACTTTTTTTAATAAAAATTTGGGTCACACAAACCTAACAAAAATGGCAATACTAAGTGTTATTTAAATTTTTTTCTGATTATTAATGTTAATAGTAATTAGGAATTTTGAAAAATGGTAATCACTTAACATGATTTCTTTTTTCTTTTGCCAATTGTTTAATGAATGGGGAAATAGTAAGGGCATTGAATTCAATCTTCCAACAATGGGATGTACAAGCAGTGGATTCATGGAACACCACTGGAGACCCATGCAGTGGATCTGCTCTCAGCCAAGATGATTCTGTGTTTGAGGATCCTAATAATAACCCTGCTATCAGATGTGATTGTTCTTTCAACGCTAGTACTGTTTGCCACATTACTCGGCTGTATGCTTCTTGCACTCTCACTCTTCTGCAATACTTTTAAGCCATTTTTATCATTATAGTATAACAATCCAAAAGCTACCTCATTCATGTTAATTAGTAATACTAATAAGTTGAAATGGTTCCTCAATATTGAGGGTAAAGCAAAGTTGAAGCACATGGTTTTTCAACAACATAGATCTTCATTATTAAAGGGCTTTTGTTGGGAAGTTTATAATAATTAATATATCATCTGTATTATTATTTTACATGTTTTTGAACACTGTTATCAGGAGGGTATATGCTCTAGATAAACGAGGAGAATTACCAGAGGAGCTTTTGGATTTGCCTTATCTGACATTCTTGTAAGAATGTTTTCCCACTTTTGATCTTCATAAGCCAATGTTGATTCTCCAAAGAGCACATATTTTATAATGTTTACAGTAACTGATGATAATCATTTATATTGTTTCACGATGCAGGAAGATTGATCAAAACTTCTTCTCTGGTCCTTTACCAGCATTTATTGGAAATATGTCTAGACTAGAGTTATTGTGAGTGCGCAAACATATTTTGATAATAGCATTTTGTTTTTTGGTGTATATTAGGAACAAGTTTTGAAATAACAATAGCTAATAATTAACAAGAAATGGTGCAATGATAAGTTATATCGCAACACTGTTAATGTGGAAAACCACGAACCCTTCCTGTATGACAAACAATGGCTTTTCTGACATACTGGAATAGGAAACACTTCTTTGTATATTTTTCATTTTTTTTTTTTTACATTACTTGTTGGCTAATTTCTTTGGTTTATTTATTTGTATAGGTCAGTTGCCCACAACGTTTTCTCTGGATCCATTCCACAGGAGCTTGGAAACCTTAAGGAGTTATATTTACTGTGAGAACTGAAAAGTAGTCCCAATGAAATCTTTTCTGTTTCCATGGCCATGTGAAGGATCGAATAGTGGTGTTATTGAGAAATTTTTACTCTTAAATACTATTATATGTACTTTAAAGGATTAATAATTGAAAACTTTTGATTGGAAGGGTAATAGTGTTGTTGCATCAATACCATATGAATCTAAACTTCTCTCTATTAAAATTAAGGATATAATTTATGAAGAAATAATGCCTTTTTATTATTTTTATTTTCAAGTTTCTTCAAACGAAATTATATGTGGATCAACGTAATGCAGGTCTTTTGGTAATAACAACTTCTCTGGAACATTGCCTCCAGAACTTGGTAATTTAGTCAAACTTCAGCAAATGTAAGTTATTTCTTTGCGGGGAATGTGCATGATTAAGTTTACAGGCTACCATATGAAATTATGACAATGATTAGTTTATGAATTTTGACAGATACATTAACAGTTGTGGATTAGGTGGTCAGATTCCCTCAACATTTGCCAACCTTGAAAACCTGGAAATTGTGTAAGAAAGGCCCTTTTCTATTTCCTGCTCCTGCAAATTGTCTACCTTATCTAACAGTAAGCTTTGTTGAATTTTAGGTGGGCATCTGATGTTGCATTCACAGGCAAAATACCGGACTTTATTGGCAATAACTGGACGAAGCTTACATCATTGTAATTTATCAAAACATCTTTGTTAAAATCTTCATATAAGTTCCTTATGAATAAGACATCAAGAATGATAGCTTTTACCTAAATTTTTTATATGATTGACTAGTTTGTCAAATGTTTATACAGGAGAATCGAAGGGAACTCCTTTCAAGGACCAATACCATCCAGTTTTGCGAATTTATCCTCATTGAATATATTGTAAGTAGAGATATCTTACTTTTCTAATAGTATCTCCTCCCTACCACTGGTGGACTCTCTTCCTTTGTCTACATATTCATGCTTGATACGTGCATGTATACACATATGTATACATATGTATTGTAATCTTAAGCTCGTACGTCATGTAGGAGAATTGGCGGTATATACAATGGGAGTTCTTCTCTCAACTTTGTAAGAAATCTAAAGAACCTGACTGACTTGTGAGTGCTTACGTTTACTTATATTAATCTATTCTCTTTTTGGCTAATATACTAAATAAGTACTTGAAATTTATCATTTTTTTTGAATAAGCCCTTATATCTTTTTTACACCCATCTAAGTCTTTAGAACTTTAATTGGTATCCATATAAGCCCTTCAGCTTTATACGGGGTTATTTGGATGTAAGAAACGTATAAAGCTTATATATGATAAAGTTTAAAGGCTTATTTATAATACATTAGCCATGTATTTATATAAATTTATGAATTAATAAACTTGTTTTTCCTATAGGGTTCTAAGAAATGTGTTGCTTACGGGTACTTTACCATCTTATATCACGGAATTACAATCTTTACAAAAACTGTAAGTTTTATTTAAAAGTTAAGTGCTACATTTGCTTGCTTTATGTTTCTAATTTTTGTCTGTTTCAGAGATTTGAGTTTTAACAACTTAACAGGCGAAATTCCAAGTGCTTTGTTCACAATGAATTCTCTCAAATACTTGTAAGTAAAAATAAAAAAAAGGGCATCGCCATTTTTAGTAGAAAATCTCAGGTCTGGCCTTATGGTTTTCACTTTGACATTACTCCCCTCATTCATGCAATTGAAATGTGTCAGGTTTCTTGGAAATAATAGTCTATCAGGTGCCATTCCCAGCCAAAAGAGTGAAACTCTTCAGACTATGTAAGTCATTATATCACAGTCACACCAACATATTTCATATAATATTAATTTAGTGAACCATCAAATAGATTCTGGTAATATATTCATACTCTATACTCACTTTCTGCTAATGTACTTCTCCGTGCAGAGATTTATCATATAATTTTCTGTCGAGAAACTTGCCTTCTTGGGTAAACTCAGAACTTACAAATCAGATGTATCTTAAACCAGAATACTGACCTTACCTTTGCTTTCAAATTTTAACACCTCTTTGTAGATTATGGCCTTTATGGTGCTCAATTGGAGCTCATTATTATTGATAAGGAACCAATTGAAAATCAATACCAATAAGAGCTTGTTTCATGGAATTTTATGTAGGAACCTTGTAGCCAACAACTTCACTCTTAACAGCACAAACATAAGGTGAGTTATCATTTCCGCAACACCTACCTTAAAAGAGTTCTTTCACATCTACGAAAACAAATGCTTACCATTTGTTTCAAATTTCACATCTACGCATTCCTTTAAATTTCCTAATCCAGAAATCGTTTTGAACTCCTCAGGCTTTTACCAGGATTAGAATGCCTTCAAAGGAGCTTCCCATGCAATAGAAATGCTCCACGATGTACTAACTAAAACTTTTGAACCAGTATCTGTTGTCAGGGTCTTAATTATAAGAATTAATCATGACTAATGCTTAATAATTTGTTAACTTATTTCGATGTCGCCATTGGTAGATGCAAACTTCGCGATCAAGTGTGGTGGACCACAGAAAAACTTGACAAATATAATTTTTGAGGCTGAGAATCGCACACTCGGCGCAGCAACATTTAATGTAACCAGCACACAGAAATGGGCAGTCAGCAATGCAGGCTTGTTTGCAGAGAGAAATGATCAACAGTTTGTGCAGAACACCTTAGCACAAGTGAAAAATACCGAAAATCCGGAGCTGTATCAGACTTCAAGGCTTTCTCCTGGATCACTCAGATACTATGGCCTAGGCCTTCAGAATGGACCCTATACTGTAAGATTGTTCTTTGCGGAAACAGGTTTCCCAGACCGAACCACACAGTCTTGGAAGAGTCTAGCAAGGCGAGTTTTTGATGTTTATATTCAGGTAATATATTTTTTTTTTAATGTAGAAATTCATATCATTCTAAGCTGTGTATCATTCATTTCATACCCGCTATTTGCAATGCTTTCATGATCATAATGATGTTCACTTAATTTCACACTTAGAAATCTTTATTGCTATAATGCTTTATCAGGGAACTCGGCGATTGAGGGATTTTGATATATCGAAGGCAGCAGGTGGTGTTGAGAGAGCAATAATTACGAATTTCACTGCTAATGTAACTGAGAACCATCTTGAAATTCACCTGTTTTGGGCTGGTAAGGGGACTTGCTGCACACCAACACAAGGTTATTACGGTCCATCCATTTCGGCTATTAGTGTTGTTCCAAGTAAGACACCTTAACACATGTGAATCTTTATATAACATAAGCTTCATGTGCTTATATTTAGTTTTTCTTTCTAATACATTTATTTTGTTTCTCAGATTTTAAGCCAAATGTCAGTGGGATACCACCGGGCATTCCTAAAGAGAAGAACCACGTAGCATTAATTGTTGGTGTTACAGTTCCTATTGTGGCATCGGCTTTCATACTTGTATTTGTAATTATTTATGCGAAGAGACAAAGAGATGATGATGATGAGGAATGTAAGAGCATCATTCTTTATCATATAATATATATCATGTTTGCAATTACAGAAATTGACTTACTTGAGTACTCTGCAGTGCTACTTGGCATCAACCCTAGACCAAACACATACAGTTATTCAGAGTTAAAAGCTGCCACTGAAAACTTCAGTTCTTCAAATAAGTTAGGAGAAGGGGGGTTCGGACCTGTATACAAGGTAAACAATGTCTTATTATTCTTAGCATGCTTAACTATGATAATAGCTGGTCATACGATGATGAAATTATCGAGAGAGAGGATGATTTATTACACAGTGTTACTAAATCGTATAATGCTTTAGGGTACACTTTCTGATGGGACAGTTGTAGCTGTGAAACGACTTTCTGTAGCATCAAATCAGGGGAAAGAACAATTTGTTACTGAGATAGCTACCATATCAGCAGTGCAACATCGTAATCTTGTCAAACTATTAGGGTGTTGCATTGGGGGAAAACGACGCCTCCTTGTTTATGAGTATCTTGAGAACAAAAGCCTTGATCAGGCACTCTTTGGTAACAGAACATGCTAATATAATAATACCATGTTTTTATATCTTTGTTTATTAATGAATCAGTTGTTTGATATTCCTTGCACCATAAATGCAGGAAAAATTGACTTGCGTCTTGATTGGCCAACTCGGTTCAATATCTGCTTATCAGCTGCAAAAGGACTAGCTTATCTTCACGAGGAGTCTAGGCCAAGGTTTGTTCATAGAGATGTCAAGGCAAGCAATATTTTGCTTGATGCAGAGCTCTGCCCAAAGATATCTGATTTTGGGTTGGCAAAACTTTATGATGACAAGAAAACACACGTCACCACTCGCGCTGCCGGGACAATGTAAGACCTTTCAACCTTTTTTTTCATGAATCCTGCCTAATTAGCAGCATAGAATTTATGTTTTTGAATGGTTAGATTATTCACCAATGCAATGTAATTATCTTGAAGTGGTTACTTGGCACCGGAGTATGCAATGCGCGGGCATCTTACAGAGAAAGCTGATGTTTTCGGCTTTGGGGTTGTTGCTTTGGAGATTTTAAGTGGTAGACCAAACGCTGATAACACCTTAGAAAATGACAAAATTTATCTTCTTGAATGGGTAATCCATAAAGAAATCTTTCCCTTTGCAGTACTATTTGTTGAAGAACCTATTAAATTCTGAAAGACTTGCTCTTGATCATCAATTTGTTTCTACAATGTCTCCAGGCCTGGACCCTGCATGAAAATAACCAACTCTTGAGCTTGGTTGATCCAACATTACTGGAGTTCAACGAAGACGAAGCTCTCAGGGTGATAGGGGTGGCATTTTTATGCACTCAGGGATCGCCATTAATGCGGCCGCCCATGTCCCGTGTTGTTGGTATGCTCGCAGGAGATTTCGAAGTGAGCAAAGTTACAACAAAACCAAGTTACATAACTGACTGGGCGTATAAGGATATAACACGCAGCTTCATGAAGGAAGAATCACAAACATCCAATGCATCGGATCATGGCAGCAATGACGTCAAGAGTAAGAACAAGACTACTGTAGGGACAGATGATCAACCTATACACTCTCCAGTCAATATTACTGAATTCCAGGAGATAATTGGAGAAGGAAGGTGAGAGTTGTTCGTTCCATGCCTGCATAATACCATATCATACTATCTTTAAATAAAACATAGACGTTATGTAGTGTTAGAAACTATCATTTCTATATAAAGCGAGTTGTTTTGTAATATATTTATATCAATATTATGAAAATCAAGACAAACAAAGACATGTGGTCGTTGGGAATGCTTTCTTTCAAGCTTTAAAAATAGCAGATTATGCAGTCTAAAACTAGTGAGACACAGTTTGCTTATAATGTCTATAGTTTCTGTCGTTTTATCTTTAGAGATGTTGGCAGCAAACAATCAAGTGTTCTGAGAAAGATAAACAAATGTTTTGTTCATTAAAATACTAGGTAACTTGACGTGTGAAATTGCATGCTAAAATTGGATTGGAATGGGAAGCCTTTGTACAAGATTGACTCCATCCCATCCTTGGAAACATCTTTGTCAAACACAAAAAGATAAATATATCATGCATTGAACTGAGATAATTAGGAAGAGCATTTGGCAAGTGGGGGATCTAAGCTAGCCACTCATATCCCACATGCAGTATACGATCAAAAAGAATAAGTGAAAACCTCTTGTTGTGTTGTTAACATTAATCAGGATTAGCTATGAAAATATAGAAAAAATAAAAATCAGATTAGAATTGAAAAGTCAAAAGTTGATGGAGGAGGGGGTCATGCTTTCATCAGTATAGATGTGAACTGAATTAAGACCTTAAACGCATATACCTAACGTTAATTCACCATCCCAACTGCAGAAACGGACAAATAAATGCCGATACTCGGAGTCAATTAAGTAGGTTATTCAAAAGGAGAAAAAAAAGGACATTTAAGTAGGGAATATTATTTGTCAAAAGAAGTGGCGTCACACGTGGAGGAAACGTGTCAAATGTTTAGTTCGACAAATGGTGGTAGGTGGCAGGTCCGTACTTGTAATCCTTTCTACTTGTTCAAAACTCAAAAAGGTATAATTTTTGATTAATCCTTCTTTTGGGCTTCCACCTAGGAAAAGAAATAAATGGAATTAAATTATTATCAAATATTTTATTAATTAAGTCCCTCTGTTAACAGTTTTCATCATTAACTATGTTAACCGTTAAAATAATTTGATGGACAATCAGATGGTGACAAGTGAAAAATTCTGGTTTAATCTAATATTTTTCTCATAAAAAATTATTAACAAATCATAAAAACTATAAATAATTAAAAATTATATAAAGTTATTAAAATTATAAATATTGTAAATTATAATAATTATAATAATTAAAAAATACTAAAACCTATTTAAAAATTTAAAAATAATAAAAAATATTAAAATTGATATAAACTTATAAAAATTAAAAAAAAATCATAAAAACTTGAAGTTAGCCCAGAATCAGTAAGGGTATTGGTCTAGGGAAAGTCATTACATCGATTGATTTAGGAACCGGACGGGCGATTGAACTCTTTTTTTAAATAATTTTATCAAATCGAATTTTATTACCCAATTATTAATATATATCAGAATGAAATATTCTAGCTAATGCTTTCAGAACTAGATTGATGGTTGAACTGATCAGGCCACCGGTATGCCAGTTCGACTGATTAATCTAGTTCGATTAAATAAAATATTAAAAATAAAAAAATTGGTTCAACCATCCCGTTCCTAGATCAATCGGTCTAATAGTTTTTTTCTGGATTGATACCCTTGTTGATTTCTGTCTAATTAGTCCGACCGACTTATCCAATCTAGTTCAAATTCTTACAATTTTTTTATAATTTTTATAATTTTTTTCTTTTTTTTAAAGTTTTTATGGAAAAAATATTATATTAAACCAAAAGTTGTCACGTATTATCATCTGATTGGTTCGTCCATTTATTTTAATGGTCAATATGGTCAATGACAGAAACCGTTGATGGAGGGGCTTAATTGATTATTTTAATTAATAGTAGTAGCTTAATTGGGTACGAATTTAATATAGAGGTTTAATTGTTTGTTTTGTATTTTCTTAAGTTTTTTTTTTCTTTTTTACATATAAGCTTTTTATTTATATGTACATATATATACATATATAATATTTGGTTAAATATCCACATGTCCCTTATTGTTTACAAATTTGGAATTTAGTCTCTATATTCTTATTTTTCAGGTTTCAAAATTTAGGTCCAATTGTTAATACAGTTTTTTTTTTTAACATTTTATTTGTATGACATTGGGTAGTAATGTAACTACAATTTGATGTTGTAATGAAACTAATTTTAACAAAATAAATTTTAATAGTGTTAATAGTTAGACCTAAATTTTGAAATCCGAAAAGTAAATGAATTAAATTCAAAATTTACAAAAAATACAAGGTCATATGTCATATTTTAACTTTAATTTATTTTGTATTTTTCATATTTCTTTTACTATTAATGATTGGTGTTCATGACTACCTTTCTCAACAACGCGATATACTTGATAAATAACTCTTCATCACAAAATTAATTTCAGAACATTATTTTTATTGGTTTTAATTATATTTATTTATTTTTTAAAATTTAATGCATCCATATTATATATTTTTCTTAATCTATTCTTAGTATTGTTATTTCTTTATTATAATTAATTTACAAAATTTAAACATTAAAATTTTCTTTCTAAAAATATACATTTAAATAATATAATTATAATTACTAATATTTTAAATTAATAAATACATCTTTTTATTCTATTTGACTCTTTGTAAAGTCTAAAAACTTCTTAGCATAAGAGTCTCTCTCAAAGACCAAGAGTGCTCTCTGTAGAGTCCTAGAGATAACAGACTCTTCTGTAGCTAGGTATGGCTGAGGGTGGTGGCGGGGAGAGGGAGAATACTGCTGAGATATCACTGCTGGCTGAAGAACTGATTCAGTTGTCTATTGGTAGATCGTTGGTGGTTCCCAGTGAAAAACCAACGTTGATTTGTTCGGTATGGACGAAGAAATACTTTAATCCAGAAAGCTTCAAGGCTCAGATGAAAAGCATATGGAAATCCAAGAAGAAGTTTGACATTCAGTTGGTAGGCCAAAATTTATTTTTAATTAGTTTTGAGTTAGAAGATGATTTAGAATTTATTTTGGAGGGTAGACCATGGCTTTTCAGAAAATCCCTTGTTCTGTTTGATCGATTGAAGAATTCCATTGAGCGTCCAGATCTGTCTTAATTCATCTCCCTATTGGCTTAAGATTGGCATGTGCCCACTAGAGTTTGACAAGAAGGATATGCTACATGCGATTGGTAGTACCTTTGGTGGGGTCCTCAGATCTGAAATTACTAATGATTTTTGTAGACTTAAAGTGAATCTGGAGGTTCAGAAACCACTTCGAAGAGGAATTTTCATCTCAAGTGTAAGTGGGGTCAGTACCTGGATCCCATTTAAATATGAAAAGTTGCCGGGTTTCTGCTTTGGGTACGGTAAACTTGATCACAGCCTCAATGATTGTGTGACGATAGATCCTGCAGAAAAGATAAAAATCAGAGAAGATCCTCCTTTTTCTATGGCTTTAAAAGCAGAATCAAGTATGTTGGGGAAAGAGTGTTTAAAGTTTCGTGAATTTTCTAAAAAGCAGGGGTTGCAATATAATTATTTAGGTCCAAATAAAAATGGGGACAATCAAGGAACCTTGGGCGATTCTACTCCTTGGTTTGATCATGTTACAGGAGGAACAATCCTGGCGAGATGGGAAGACGGACTGAAATTCCAGGAAGGAAACTTCTCCTTGCAAGAGTACGTGGTTCATAAAGCAGAATTAATCAATGGTGAGGATTCATTTAAAACTTCCAGGAGAACTTGCTGGAAGAGGTTGGCCAGAACTAAACTGGATAGTGTGCATATGAGTAATGGTGGTTCGAGGAAGAGAAAATGTTCAGATGATGGCAAGGCTGAGGCTTGCCTAGAGCTATTCAATAGGGAGGGTCAGAAGAGATTAAAAGATGATTGTGGGGGTTCTCCTTCAATAGATGGTGAGGAGAACATGAATGTTGAAGAGGTACAGATGGTTGGTTTTGAAACTTTAAGATCGGCGGCTGCCAATGGGCAAGCCGACCGGGCGCCATGAAAATTTTATGTTGGAATATCCGTGGGTTGAGGAGCTCACGGGCTGTGAGGAGGCTGCGAAATTTGTGTAAGCAGCAGAATCCCCATCTGGTCTTCTTTATGGAGACTAAGTTGAATAAAAAACATATGGAAAAAGCAAGAAGGAGTTGCGGTTTTATTTATGGAATTGACATTGAAGCTGAGGGATCAAGAGGGGGGCTTTGTCTAGCTTGGAAAAGTGACAACATAGTTACGTTGAGAAGTTTCTCTAAATGGCATATTGATGTCTTAGTGAAAGAGGGTTGTACACAGAAGGAGTGGAGATTTATGGGTTTTTATGGTTCATCGTATTTAAAAGATAGAGGTTTCGTTTGGAACTTACTTAGAAGACTAAGCCAAGACGGTAACTATCCTTGGCTAGTAGCAGGTGACTTCAATGAAATCTTATACTCTTTTGAAAAAAGGGGTGGCGCTCCTAGAGATCAGAAAAGAATGGAAGCTTTCAGGGATACCCTAGAGGATTATCAATTGATGGACATTGGGTTCTCGGGTACGTGGTTTACTTGGGAAAGGGGTAATTTACCAGAGACAAACATAAGAGAACGTTTAGATAGAGGGGTGGCAAATGAAGCATGGTTACTTCTATTTCCAATGGGGTCACTTCAGCATCTTCCCCATTCCACGTCTGATCATTGTCCCATTCTGATTTCTACAGAGAATCATTCCACATTTTCAGGCCCAGGAAGATTTCATTTTGAAGCATGGTGGTCCATGGAAGAAACTTTTGAAGGTTTATTGAAGGAGTTCTGGAATTCATGTCAATTGCCGTTGTGGGACAAATTAATGCGCCTTTAGATTTGTTTGAAAGAATGGGCGGGTTCTATTCGTAGGAGGAGAATAGGAATTAAGAAGAGACTTACAAAAGAACTTGAGTTCTTGTTGGGGGAGGAGAGAGATGATGAAACGAGGTCGAAGATTATAGATACGAAGATTCATTTGAACATGGAGATTGATAGAGAAGAATTATATTGGGAGCAGAGGGCATGAGCTAACTGGCTTCAACTAGGTGACAAAAATACAGCCTATTTTCATAAGTGTGCAACATCAAGGAAAAGGACTAATTCAATTACAAAATTACTGTCCGCTGATGGTAGAGAGATCACTGAAGTTTCTGCAATAATAGAGTCAGCTACAACATACTTTGAAGATCTGTTTGCGTCTAAAGGTGTTGGAGATTTACAAAAGGTGATGGATGGCATACAGAGAACTATTTCAAATGAAATTAATGAATCCCTATTGTCCCCTTTTCGTGAGGAAGAAGTCTGGACCGCGTTGAAGAATATGGGCCCTACAAAGGCTCCTAGATCGGACGATTTTCCAGCTCTGTTCTTTCAACAGTATTGGCACATTGTAGGTGAGGAGGTAATGAAATTCTGTTTGCGAATTCTTAATGAGGAAAAAGATGTTGGTCACGTTAATGTTACAGAAATTGTGCTTATCCCAAAAATTCCCAACTCTTCGATCCTAGTCAATTTCAGGCCAATAAGTCTTTGTTCGAGCCAGATAAGATTGTGGCAAAAACAATTGCTAACAGACACTGTAGGTTATAGGGTTGTGCATTGACGAAGTACAAAGTGTATTTGTTCCAGGGCGTCTGATAACTGATAATGTTCTTTTAGCCTATGAGATTCTTCACACATTTCGACAGAAACGAACAGGGCTAAAGGGTTATATGGCTGTTAAATTGGATATGAGCAAAGCATACGACAGGGTAGAATGGAACTTTGTGAAGAAAGTGATGATCAAGATGGGTTTTGCGCCAGAATGGGTGGGCTTGATAATGAAATGTATTTCTTCAGTTTCTTACGTTGTTAACATTAATGGCCACCGTGGTAGAGTTTTTCAACCATCAAGGGGACTCGACAAAGCGGATCCACTTAGTCCTTTCATTTTTCTCATTTGTAGTGAAGGAGTTTCATCTTTAATGAGGATAGAAAAAAAATCAGGTTTAGTCAAAGGTGCAAAGGTCAGCAGGAAAGGGCCAGAGATTTCTCATCTGCTTTTTGCGGATGATTGTATGATGTTTGGGGAAGCCACAGAACAGGGTGCAAAGAATATGAAAGACATTCTGAATGAATATGAAAGATGTTCAGGTCAGTGCGTTAATTTTAACAAATCAACTATTTTTTATAGTTCAAACACTTCCTAAGTCGCAAAAAGTCGGTGCGATGACCATGTGTTAGGGTCGAAATTCTTCAAATCCAGAGAAATATTTGGGCTTACCTAATGTGGTGGGTAAGAAGAAAAGGAAGCTTTTCAAAACATACTGGATAAGATCTCTTTGAAAATTGATAGTTGGAGTTCCAGGTTTCTGTCGCAAGGGGGTAAAAAAATATTCATTAAATCCGTCCTTCAAGCTATCCCCACTTACCCCATGTCCTCGCTTTCTCCTTCCTAAAACCCTATGTGAGATGATTGAGGCCAAGTTGGCTAGATTTTGGTGGCAAAAAGGAGCTGGAAGGAGAGGAATTCATTGGTGCAAGTGGAGCCATTTGTGTAGATCTAAAGAAGAGGGGGGTTTGGGGTTTAAGAACATGGCCCAATTTAATGTGGCTTTGTTAGCAAAACAGGGGTGGCGACTGTTAACTTTCCCAGACTCTTTGATAGCCAAGGTTTTTAAAGCAAAGTATTTCCCAGATTATGCTTTGAGACTCGACTTTAGGAAATTCTAGCTCTTATGTTTGGCGTAGTATTTGGGCAAAGAAAAGTTTCACTCGAAATGGGTCTGATTTGGAGAGTTGGTTCGGGTGAAAACATTTTAGTGTTTAATGATGCTTGGGTTCCAAATTACGAGAATGTTAAATTAACGCCTTGTGTTGATAATTTGCATTTTGTTAATGTTGCAGAATTAATCAATGAAAATCAGCGAAATGGAATAGGAGTTTGATTGAGACTACCTTCCCAAACAGAAGAGGCGTGTAATTGATACTTCGGATCCCTTTGGCGCAAAGATTCACACGGGGACCTCCTTGTGTGGGATGGCGAACTGTCTGGTGAGTTTTCTGTGCGGAGCTCCTATAAACTATTACAGAATAATGACCCTACAGCTTATGCTTTACAAGAAATCTACAAGGGATTTTACAATAAACTGTGGAAAGTTGACGTTCCTTTGAAAATAAAGCTATTTCTTTGGAAAATTTCTCTGAATTATCTTGCCACACGAGTAAACATGTCCCTTAGACATCTCACAACAAGTAGCCTTTGTCCTCGTTGTGGTTCTGAAGAGGAAACTATGAACCATCTTTTCTGAGTTTGCCCTACATCAGTTATGATTTGGTCAGATCTATCTGATATTATTACAATATCTTCTTCATCCATAGTTTTTGTTGACTGGCTTACCGAGACTTTGGATAATCTTCCCTTGAAGATGTGTAGGAATGCTTTGCGCGCTACTCTGGCTATCTCTGGGGACAGGAATTCTCGGATACATGATAACAAGAATAGATCAAGCAAGGAGACAAAGTGAGTTTTATATTTGGATATATTCAGAACTTGATGCTATCGTAAGAGTTAATCACCGTACCTTTACTGAGAGACGCTTAAATGGAGAAGTCCTCCCCGCTGCATTTGTTAAGATCAACTTCGACGAGCCTTCGACCCTAGATCTAAACTTTCAGCATCGGGGATCGTGGTCCGTGATCATCACGGTTTTGCTTTACTGTCTAGTACCGATATTCACAAAGGAGTGGTCTTATCCTTTGTTGCTTTGCCATCGTCACGGAGAGCAAAACCCAAATTGCCCTCAAAATAAACAAAGGAAAAGTTATTATCGAAGGTGATTCTTTGTCAATAATCAAGAAATGCAACATGGAAGATATCGACAAATCACAAGTGGGTTCTTTTATAAGCGATATTCAAGAACTGAAGACCAAAGTTTCACATGTCGATTTGAGTTCGTCCCTAGATCTGCCAATACTTTAGCTCACATCTTAGCTACAGAGACTCTGAGAAGGAAAGAAATAACTTACCTGGAGAGTGGAGTACCTCCCTATGCTGAGAATCAGTTGCAGATCGAGTATGCAAAAGAACCAGATTGAGAAGGGGAAGGAAGAATATGGCAGAGGAAAGATCACTCGCTTGGTTTTCTCAACAAGAAATGGTTTCTCTTTCCTCGTGAAACGAAATGCACCATTAAAGCAGGAGTGATTGATGGGAGGCGATAAGACCGGTGCAGGTAGCTGATTGGGTTGTTAGGTCGGTTTAAATTTTGAGTTGTTTTTCTTTTTCTTTTTTCCTTCTGGATTCTTCTATTTGGTGGGTCGGTTTTATTACTCGATTTTCTTTTATTTTCTTTCCAGACCTTTTAGTTGTTAGGCCAACTAAATTTGGGCCATTTACTTTGTCCATATTATAGTTTTATTCAATAAAAACCCAATCTGTTTAAATTTCAAAAAAAAAAAAAAAAACTTCCTAGCATAATGTGAAACAGATTGATGGGAGCGGCGAGCAAAGTCTAAGATCAGCGGTCAAAATAGAAATTAAATGTTTTGACAATTTTGGAGATTGAGTCTCCTTTCGCCATCTAATTTTGGTAAATATCCAAAAGGAGTTTAGTTAAAACTAAATATGGAATAATATTTTTTAATATCTGTTGGAGTGGACTATTAATTTTTTCCAACTTGCTGTTGCTTTTGGTTCAGCAATGATGTCTCCTTCCTATCTCTCTCTCTTGTTTTTTGTTGAGCAGCAATAATGGTTTCAAGTTGACCTGGGCATTAACAGAATATTGACAATTTGAAGTATGGTGAAATCTCCAAGCAAATAAAGTTCAGATTAATTCATGCCCAGTAATAATTCTTATCGACGACGAAGTCGAGAGAGCCATTGGCTCATTGCGTTGAGTAGATGTGAGCGGTGACTGATAATAAGAAACACTTGTACGCCCAAATCCCGTATTTATTTTGTGAAGAAAGAAAAAAAAAAAAAAAAAAAAAAAAAGAGATGGCTTTAAGGTTGATGATGAAGCCACCACTGTCTTCTTCCAAAGGCTTGCTCTTCTTCTACTTGGTTGTTTTGTTTTCATGCAGCCAATACATTAATGTCCAGACTAACCAGACTAACGCCACAACCGATCCTTCTGAAGGTTCTCTCTCTCTCTCTCTGTATATATGTATAACAACGAACAAATAATTGATTTTAGGGGGAAAGTTATGGTACTTATAGTCGGTTTTGATAAACACAGAACATGTTCGACAAAATGTAAATATTTATCAGTATTGCTTATTAATATTAAATGCTTCCTCTGTTCTGAGTAATTATTGTTTGGATAAATGGCAATCCTTTGTTAACAAAAACAGTGAGGGCATTGATCTCAATCTTCCAACAATGGGATCTACAAGCGCCGGATACATGGAACATCAGTGGAGAGCCATGTAGTGGAACTGCTCTCACCATAAGTTTTTCTGAATTTGAGGATCCTTCTAATAACCCCGCTATCAGATGCGATTGTTCTTTCAACGCTAGCACTGTTTGCCATATTACTAGTCTGGATGCTTCTTGCTCTCTCATGCTTCTGCAATATTTTTAGGCCATTACTACATAAATGATAGTATAACAGTTTATATAAGGCTAATTTGATCCAAAAGCTACTCCATTCACATTAACTGGTAATGGACCTTCTGGAAAAATTTAAGCATATAGTTTTCCAGATTATACACAGCAAAAACCTTTCATTATTAATGGCCTTTGTGAGAAGTCTAATAATGATTAATATATCATTTCTACTAACATTTTACATGTTTTAAACTCTTTTATCAGGAGGGTATTTGGACTAGATAAACGAGGAGTGATACCAGAGGAGATTTTGGAGTTGCCTTACCTGGATTTCTTGTAAGAATGTTCTTTTTTATTCCTCTTCAATTTCTCCTTGCTTTTGTTCTTCATAATCCAACATTGATTTTGAATATTTTCCAAATGAATACAGATTTTGAAATGTTTACAGAATGTTTTTTATTTAAGGAAACCGGTTGGCTTTACAGTGACTGATTATATATCATATCTGTTGTTGGTGATGCAGGAAAATTGATAAAAATTTCTTCTCCGGTCCTTTGCCTGCATTCATTGGAAATCTGTCTAGATTAGGGTTACTGTGAGTACTGAAGGGAATCTGATAAAAGCATTTCATATTTGGTTGATTTTATTTCTTTGTTGGTTTTCAGGCCTTAAGAACGACCTTCCAAATAACAGTAGTTAGAAATAATAAAATTACCTTTTAATTCGTATACAAATTTGTAATTCAATTTCCGGCTAAGAAAATTTTCCTCATTTCACCCTTGTTCATAAGTTGGTGAGGATGTAATGGCACGACTTGGAGGCTGACCCTGAACTTATCCACCACATTGAATATGTTTCCCATTATAATTTAAGGACCATTACATTAATTCAACAGCTTTTTCTTGATTGTCAGTTTGCAGGCCCAAGGGTGGACGATAAATCTTTGACTTGTCTTAACCAACCACTTACTATAAGAGAAAGGATCATTTAATATAGGGATATTATTTCTTTCTAATAGTTTTATACCACATCAGTATTTTTATATTGAATTTTAGGATTTTAATTTGGATTTGATTTTTTCGTGATGAAAATACTGAAATTCAGATTAAAATGTTGATGTGGCATAAATCTATCAAAAAGAGATACGGATAACGCGATGTTATCGTTTCATACAATCATTTTCCCCTACGATAATATCTTCACAAAACTTCCTCCACGTGGTACGAATTTGTCTGCTTCTTTATTATTAAGGTCTGCAATGCATTTTTGTTTTCCCACTTCAAAACTGTTCTTGAATATATGAAAGAAATGCAGTAAATAATTACAGCAGTCCATTAACTCAAATGCCACACTTTCATTTCTGGACTGTTTAAGGCAGGCAGGCCAAAAGCATTACCTTGTAAACTGTAAATTTATGTTTCAATCGTGAAGTGTTTTTATATTTACCAAGACGAAGGCAAGTGGGTTCCCATTCAATATTGCCTAAAAGTATTTCCTATCGAATGAGACACCGCCAACTTGTTGACCAAGCTTTCTGTATCTGTCCATTCATGTCAATGGTGGGCCTAGACTATAATATACTATATTATGATAGCAGTAGTATTATCTCCGTACAAATGCCGATTTAATTAATATATACAAGTTATTTTGGATTTTTTATATTGACCAAGACGAAGATTAGAAGCATTGGAGTCATTGCGTGGTATGATGATGAGAAAAAAAAATCTAGATACCGTATGACTAGATACAAATATATTGATGGCTGATCACAGATTATGAGAAACATTTCTGAAGTGAAAAAAGAAAAAAAGAGGATAGATAATCTAAAGATTAATGATGAAGCCACGAGCACCATATTCTTGGAAAGGCTTGTTCTTATTCTTGGTGGTTGTTTTGTTTTCATACAACCAATCCATTAAGGCCCAGAGTAACGCCACTCGCCACCACCCATCCTTCCGAAGGTACTCTTCTCTTTCTTTCTCTCCTTCATATATCCAAAACCATGCCGCTAAGCTAGCATACAATTCATCACTTGCAGCTTGCACATAAGTTTAGGGTTTATTTTTTCAGTATATGTCAACTTTTATACATTATTCATCTGTATGTACATATACAACTAGTCCAGCTTTCTAGTCCAAATTGAATAATCGCTCCCCTCATACCTAGCTATAAACACTTGTTTAATATATATGTTGGTGAAAATAGATTCATATGTACCTTTGGTCTCATATACTTCAATGGTTTATAGTCTTTTCTCTTTATACATTACTTTTTATAACCACTTATCCATATAAATTTCAGTAAATATTTTATGAGTTTTAAGTCATATATTAATACACTCCTAGCAATTTCATCATTTCGTCTCTTAATTGCTCTCCATTTGTTCAATGATTTTAACTTCTCGTATGTCATGTTAATATATTGAAACTTGTTCAGGCTTATAATTACGCTTTGACAATTATATAATTATGTTAATATGTTAATATCAAGGTTTTGTTGGTATAAGTTTGAATTTTTTTAACAAGCTACAAATATAAATCAAACACTAAAATATACTATGGATTTAATAATTAGATATTTATATATGATAACGTTGAAGTCATAATAAATGAGAGAAAGAATCTATTCATGATTTCTAAACTATTAACCTTATCATTATACCTACTATTAAATCAAAACCTCACTTTATTCATAAGTTTGAAATCTTAACTAATATTGTTTTAAAATAATTTCTTTAATCTTAGTTTGGGGGTTAGTGGGTATGGATTTGAAAACTTGATTAATCATAGGGTTTATTCATAGGTTTTGTTTTAGCGCAAATTTTGGCTGATTTCGTTCGTACTAATCGAAATATAGTGTACTAATCGATACTAAAAATAATTTTAAAATTAAACTTTAAATATTTCTTTTCAATTTGTTGAATAAACTTTAAATATTTCTTTTCAATTTGTTGAATAAACTTTAAAAATTGAATGGTATTAAAGGGTTAGGGTGAATCGTCTCACAAAGTAAATGTGTTTATGGATGGGCCAAACCAAGTTCGAATCAAAATCATGCATGATATTGGTAACATATATATTTGCCCAAACTTAGGTCAACTTAAAATATTGATCTCAAATTTTACCCTAATTCATCTATATTTATAAATAAATAATTTGAGTTTATTTAGGTCCATTGTATTATTTTTTTACTCCTTAAAAATATAATTATTTTTATTTAATATTTAATATTTATATATATCTTTTACTATTCTTATATATTTCTTCTTTTATTGAATTTCTAATTGAGTCCTTATCACAATAAATTAATTAATTAGACCTCTTTGCTAATGTTAAACATGTTGGACATTAAAATTTGTTGATGTATCAAACAACATATGATAATGACACGTGACATGCCACATGTAACTGATACTAGCGCGACAAACAAATATTAAAAAAATTATAAAAAATATATAAAATTTTTAAAGAATTAAAAATTATCAAAAAGTTATAAAAATTAGACAAAATTTATAGAAAAGTATAAAAGTATAAATATATATATAAAGTTAATATTAAAAAAAAAACTAGAGAAAAGCTATAAACATTATTAAAATTTATTCCTTTTGTTTTTCTCTCACACATTGTCTTATAACAAATCTCACTCTATCCTTATTGTCTTCCTAAGCCACTAAACACTAAACTCATCATCGTTTAAATCACTCACTTGACACCCACACACAAAAGCAATCACCATCACAATTCAAATTCTCAATTTCCCTATTATAAAAACCATCATCACCATTAACCAACTCATCATCCAACAACCTTTTCTAAATCAAAACCACCGAGCAACATTGTAACACCCTTAGCCCGTATCCGTCGCTGGAACAGGGTTGTGGAGTATTATCGGAATAAACATCTTAAATACAGATATTTCATATCATTTCTCATTTATATCAGAAATCAGTCATAAACAATCTTATTGTTATTTATATGAGCCCTCAAGACCCAAAATATGCAATAGAAATAAGTCGGGACTAATTCGGGTACTCAGAGAATTTTTCGCAAAACTTCAATATTTTTCCTAGGTGCAGAGTACACACACCCGTGTGGTCAGACCGTGTGGCTCACACGGTAGAGAGACACGCCAATGTCTTAGGCCGTGTGGACATTTGAAATAGGGACACATGGCCGTGTCCCAGCCCGTGTCCAAATTAGGGTGGTTACTGACTTGGGTCACATGCCTAAGCCACACACCCATGTGCTAGGCCGTGTGAACATTTTAATTTACATTAATTAGGTGCAGGGGCTACACGGCCAAGTCACACGCCCAGTGCTGTCAGGTGCCACACACTACCGAGACACATGCCCGTGTCTCTACTGCGTGAAAATACCCGAGCATTTTGTTTTAAAATTTTAAAGATACAGGGACACACGGCTGATCCACACACCCATGCGCATGGTCGTGTGTCACACACTCGCTGAGACACACGCCTGTCTCTATCCGTGTGGACAAAATAAGGCCATTTTCAAGCCTAATTTCTCACCCAAATTTGTCTTTCACCTACAATAACATTTAAACACATTCCCAATCTAATATAAATCATTCTAATTTAGCCAAAATAATTTTTATGTAAAACATATCAACACATATATTCAACTACCTATACTTACCAAAATATCATATGTACATATAGGCATGTTCAACCAATTTTACTATCATAATCAATATGCCTATATCATTTTCATTAATCCTCAAATTCAAACTCACATTAAGAATATTAAAACCATTTTATATATATATATCAAAACATACCAAATCACAAGCCATATCAAATGGCTAATTTCAACCATACATATATATACAATCCATGACCACTTTAGCCTATACAAGCCATTATAACCAAAATGTATTTACTTTTTATACCTAAAACGAGTGATGGATAGTGTGAAGTATCTCTCGCCAAGCTTTCAACCCAATGAGCTTTCAAGTTCTATAAAATATAGTAAGCATTTAATGCTTAGTAAGTTCAGATAACAGAATTTAACTTACCATTTAATCACATTAAATGTAAGCAAATAAAACATATTCCAAACAACATGGCCAAAAGCCTAACACCTATCCTTAAAAATCATGTTAGTTAAATAAACACCAAGAAATATATATGAGCTCATCAATATTCAATTTCCACATACATGTATTTATTACTTCAAGTGTTCATGAACATGTACATATCGTATCTTTGTATTACAAGTATTTATCATAGTAATTCATCTTGAATTCATATCATCTCGCACTATAACTTTACTCGTTGAATCATTTAAATTATCGATGGATACTGTGGTAGTACACATGAAGTGTGCAAGTCCAAATCCTTCAATTCATATTCGTGAATGCTCATTGAGCATTTAAACGGAAAGCTCTTCCAAGCCAAATAATAGAAAGCTCATGTGAGCTTGTAATGTGAAGCTTATTTAGGCTTAATAACGAAAGCTCATACGATTTTAACGGGTAACTCCAAGAGCTATTATCGTGAAGCTCATGAAAGAGCTTTTAATCTGGGAAGCTCCTGATAGCCATATATCTGACACTCATAAGAGTCGCCGTGTGTTCGCAACCCATGTAGATCACTACCGATCGTAATACTCATAAGAGCATATAAACGGGAAGCTTGGAAGAACCATGTATCGGAAAGCTCAAGAGAGCTTATATCAGGATGCTTATGTGAACTATAATGGGACGCTCTTGTGAGCTATGGTGTGTTTGCAACATATACAGAACTACAACCACTCCGAGAACCCTGTATCCATCTAATTTCATTTGTTCAAACGAGATTTATTATTTATCAGGCATTATCGAATATGTGATCAATTTCATACATATGGCATTTATACAATTCACATATACAACATCCAATTCAAACATATAAATATACACAATTTAGTTACACGAACTTACCTCGACACTTGCTCGTGTACAAAAACCTACTAATTCGACACTTTCTTTTCCTCGATCTAACTCCTTATTTGATCTTTCCGAATCTATATAAATGAATTTAACATCAATTTAATATATTTCATATTCAATTCAATCCAATTCACATCTTAGGCAAAAGTTGCCCCTATACCTTTAATTAATTACGATTTTATCCCTAGGCTCGGAAAATGAATTTCATGCAACTTAACCCTTATTCCAAGCATAGCCGAATTTTTCATATAACAATAACAATCCATGTATCTTAAAAAAACTATAATTTTTTTCCATAAATTTTACATCTTTTCAATTTAGTCCTTAAATCACAATTTCATGAAAATTTCTTTTACAAAGTTGCTTATCTATCAACAACCTTTCCATTTCTACCATAAAACTTCATAACTCATGCATATTCATCTATGTCAAAACTTTAATACTTTGATAACTTTGCAAATTAATCCTCAAAATAGTTAGATTTACGATCTCTAATTATAAAAATTACTAAAAATGGGACAAGAAAACATACCAAATTTAGCCAACAAAGTTTGCTTGAACTCTTTTATCTTAGCTAGGGTTTCCATGTATTTTAATTTTGAGGAAGATGATGAAGTAAGATGATATTAGTTTAGTATCATCTTTAATTATTTCAATTTCCAATTTAGTCCTTTTTTTTCTAATTTTCCATGGATGATTCATCAAACTTATCTACTAACTTCTCTTAATGATCTATTTGCCATATAAGGACCTCAAATTTTGAATTCCATAGCTATTTGATGCTTATAGATACTAGAACTCAACTTTTTTATTTTATGCAATTTAGTCCTTTATTAAATTAGACATGAATTCAGTAAAATTTTCTTAATGAAATTTTCATATGTTATTCCTATCATAATGCAGACCATATACTAATATTAAAATAACTTTCTTTTTGACTCCTGATTTGTGGTCCCAAAACCACTATTCCGATTTCACTAAAACTGATCACATACAAACATCATTCTCCAACCACCATTCAAGCCCTCACAAATCCCTATTCATAAAACTCACCAATAATTTCAATAATCACATAATTTTACATAATAAATTATTTTAATTTACTTATATTTAATAATTTAAAAATTCAACTTATAATTTTACAACCACAAAGAAATTTTAAAACTATTTTAAAAATAACTTTTAAGTTTACCAATATCTTCAGAAATTTTGCATTAAGCTCGAATAACTAATGCGACTAACGTGACTCAAACCCAAGCCACACCTAGGACGATAAATACCTTTAACCATCAGACCATCACATGGAATTCACAAAAGACGCGATTTTTTTAACACTTAAACGAAAGCTCAATATTAAATGATGTGAAATTTAGGATCTAAAAAAATCCCATATCTTCAAATTTAGCAAATCAACAAGTGAACATACTTTTGATGTAAAAATAGGAGATAATTTATCTTACCCCACTAATTAACTTGTGACTAACAACAACGATAATCAGATAACTTCCTACCACACTCCTAAATAACATGTACCTAGAGAGATAGATAATAGGGCAATAAACAAGTTTAGCAAATCGATGAGACAATATGCTTTTGAAGGTAATTTATCCTATGCCACCTCTAATCAAATTTGTGACTAGTAAACGATAATTGGATGGGCCCTTACCACACCCCTAAATAACTTGTACTTAGAAACATGGATAATAGGTAAACAAGGTGAATCTCTTAAATCTCAACCTTGAATGAATAAACAAAATGAAATCTCTCAAGTTCCATTAAAGAACGTTTCCATGGGATAGAACCTCCTCAGGAATATATAACACCCCTAACCCTTATCCGTCGCTAGAACAGGGTTACGAAGAATTACCTCACTTTTTAGATCAAAAATAAACATATCATATCATTTAACATACATAACAGAAACTATTCATAAATCATTTATATTGTCCCTTGTACGAGCCCTCGAAGCCCAAAATACGCATTAGAAATAAGTCGAGACTAAACCGAAAACTCAGAGAATTTCTCCTAAAATTCCAAAATTTTCCCTTAGGTACGGGGGTTACACGCCCGTGTCTTAGCCCGTGTGAGAATTCAATATGAGGCATACGGCGTGTCCCAGCCTGTGTGCATGCCCTTGTAACTCTCTGACTTGGGTCACACGGCCAAGCCACACACCCGTGTGCTAGGCCGTGTGTTATGAAATTAAGGTGCAGAGGTCACACGGCCAAGCCACATGCCCGTGTGCTAGGCCGTGTGCAAAAACTTGGGCATTCTATTTCTCAATTTTAAATATGTAAGGGACACACGGCCAGACCACACATCCATGTACTAGGCCGTGTGTCACACACGGCTGAGACACAGTCTCTGCCCGTGTGGACGAAAATAGGCCATTTTATGGTCTCTTTTCTCACCCAATCTTTATATCAACCTAAGCACAACTATTTGCATTCACAAATCACAACAAAACTTTCAATTCAAGCTAAAACCAAGTTTTATACCTAACATATCATCACATATGTTCAAATATCCAATCTTACCAAATTAACCTTATACATATATATATATGCATATTTTACTAAATTCACTAGCTCAAACCATGCCTCAATATGCCTATTGAATACCATCATTTAACCATTTCAAACACACATCAAGTATGATTAAAGCATACTTATATAAGTTGATTGGAAATATAAACAAAATGTAACTCATAACATTTACACAAACCAACTATACTCAAAACCATTCCAACCCTATACATGCCATATAAACCTTAGTAAACATTGCAAAAGATACCGGATTAAGTTGGATAGTGTGGCTTGATGTGTTGATCCGATCTCTCGACCTCACGTTAATTTACAAGAATATTAAACAACACAAGTAAGCTTTAATGAAGGTTAGTAAGTTCGATAGGTTAAACATAAATCTTACCGAACTTAATATAATACATTAAATAGTAAATTAATCATGCACTTTCCCTGTCAAACACAACATAAATCGATGAACAAACTTCTTTTAAATCAATATCAATAATAAACAATAAATCTTTCAATTTCAATCACATAAGTCATTTATCAAATCTTATCTGGATCGTAGAACTTCTTACTGATATGAGTACATCGTTTTCAGAAGCCCAAAGGCTAAACAGAAACCCGTAAGGGTTGAATGAAAGGTCATAATAGCTGAGCAGAAACCTGTAAGGGTTAAACAGAAGCTCAAAAGAGCTGAACGAAAACCCTTTAGGGTTGAACAGAAACTCATATCAGTTAAACAGAAGCTTGTGAGAGCTAAACGGAAAGTAAACACAAAAGTTTGCAACAAAATGTTGAACTTCAGTTTACTTGGATAATTTTCCGTCAATTCTTCCTTTGCCGATCGCCACACAACGATTGTACTCAATCCCGCTAGTTCCATTTAAATCAGATATTCACTTCAAATTCATAATTTAACAATATTCCATTTTTCAAAAATATCCTAAATACATAATATCATACATCAATTCAATATAATTATTAAACTTTAACCATACGAACTTACATGGGTTAAATTGTAAGATTTGTAAAAGTTCAGTGACTATTTTGCTAATTTCTCTTTTTCACGATTGTCTACTGGTCCGTTGATCTAAAATATGAAATTATTCATTCATTAGCATATATTTCAGTTCCAATTCACATCACACTTAGTACCCTCAATTTTGAAAACTACACAATTACCCCAACTTTTACAACTTTTTCAATTTAGTCCCTTTACTAATTAGTCTATCAAATGAACTAATTTTTCTCAATTGACAATTGATATAAATATTCTAGGCTATCTTACAGTCCTTAGTAAACATAAATTTAATACCAAACCCTAATACTTAACCTTTTCACAATTTGATCCTAAAATCAATATTTAACAAAATCACTTCATAAAATCATCATATAACAAAATTAAAGCTCTAAATCCATGTATATTCATCTAATACATTCTATATTCATCAATGGTAACTTCCAAAATTTCCAATAAAATAAAAAACTAATGAAATAGATAGTTGGACCTAATTGTAAAAGTCTTAAAAACATGAAAATTCCAAGAAAATGACAATAATTGAACTCACTTGTAGAAAAATATGAAAATAAGCTTCTTAAGGGTTCTTCAATGGTGTTTTTAGGCTGAAGATTGATGAAGAATTTCCTAGAAACTATTAAATCCCATTTTAACTATTTTATTTTTTATTTTATTTCCAATTTTGCCCTTGTTTCACCTAATTTTTTTTCTCTTAATGCCGCTCAGCTATCCCTTGTGTGTCAATTTTCCCTTTTGGTCCTCCCTTATTTATCATTTGGGCTATTTAATCACTATTTCTTTAATTAGCAAGTTTTTCACCTTTTCAATTTAGTCCTTTTAATTAATTAACTATCAAAACGTTAAAATTTTCTAACGAAACTTTAATAGTTAATACTACCTTAATGACTATCCTTAAATATTTTTATAAATATTTACGACTCAAATTTATAAAATTGAGGTCTCGATACTGCTTTCTAAACCATTTAACCTAATATATGCTTATAAAACACCAATCACTTAATCACAAATCACTATTTCCGACATCACTTAAAATCAGTCATTACGTAATATAAGGTTTTCATGAGGTCGATCTTGAGTCGCCATCCAAGCACCTGATACCTTCGCTTAAAAGAATATTTTGGTGTAGAAAGTCTCAAATTCACGATCTTCTCACATGCATGCATTTCCTAGGAACCAAAGTCATAGGCACGTAGGTTTAGAGCTAGATTGACTACTCCAAGAGCACTCATCCATAAATCGGTTCATCGATACAAATAACCTAAAGAAATGTAATCAACGCTCATTGGAAAACGCAACCCCAAAGATTTGGGACCAAAAGCTGTTAATGCGGTGACCATTGAATAAGTTTCTTCGACTTGAGTTGGGTTAAAAGCACGGAACGTATTTGCATCATCACCATCTTCAAATAAAGTATTCTCTACTGTAGCACCATGAACAAATAGCATAGCAGAGCCGCGCCAATTCACCCCCAAGAACTCCCATCATATGAAATGAGTTCAATGTCCAATTATGAAATCCTTGAAAAAGAGGATGAATCAAATCGAAAAGAAAAGCTCATAGCCAAGTTTCCAAGCATTTATTGGCCTTTAATATGCTAAAGTTTACAGTAAATATTAACTCCTAAAAACTAATTAAAATTTGATTTTATAAGTTTTATATAACCAAATCTCTAATTAAATCTCCTAAATTAACTTCTCTAACCAAAGAGTTTTATTTACAATATGTTTCTAATAATTAAATATAAAGCTTTTAATAAAAAATCCTAAATTAAAATAAATATCTAAAATCCTACTTAAACTCATATCAATATCGAATCAAAGTTTATATATCACATTACTATTAAAACAAAATTCATGTATAGTTTTAAAATTTATCCAAATAATTAATTATATGAGAAAAAAACTATAGCAATTATAGCCATTTTTCATAAAACCAATTAAATCTTTGATTAAATATAAATATATTTTAGTTAACGAGGTCGTAGCATAATAGCATGGCGAAGGTCTTGGCATCTTTTAGCCTCCGTTTGTTTTCTAAAAAATAACTTTTATTTTTATTTTCTTTTTTACATTTTTAAATTGAAAAAAAAATACATTTGATAAATAAAAATAAAAATTTATTTTAAATAATAAAAATAGAAAAACATGTTTACCACGTATTTTCTTATAATTGAAACATGAGAAATTAATAAAATAAAAAATTAATACATTGAAATGGATTCAAACCAAAGTAACATATTTCATATTTAACAAGTGTTGAATGCAATGGCAAGACATATTACACTCCTAAGGAAGAACATAAGTTCAAACCTTGAATACGACATTATTGAGAGGGGTAGCCATAGATCCCTGAAAAGATTAGTATTCATGGATCAGAAATGTATATGAAGGATACCTTGGTAGTACCAACAAAATTTATTAAAAAAATAATTTCTATGTATTTATAAGGGTTTGAAATCAATTCATTTAAAGTAAAGTTTTTTGTTTTCAACTTTTTTAGTTTTACAAAACATTTGTGAAAAATGTGAAAATCGAACCTTGATAATAACAATGAATCACAAAAAAAGAGAGAAAAATAGAATACACAGATTTTACGTGGAAACTTTTTCGGAAAAATCACGGGTAGAAGGGAAGAAAATTCACTAATCGTTGAATTCAAGAATATAATAGGAGAGACAACTATATCTATTTATAACCTTATTCTAATTAAAGTCTAATAGAATAACATAATCTGTACTGTACCGCCTCACCCCACATATCCCTCTATCTTGCCACTTTTTTTAACAAAAATTTGGGTCACACAAACCTAACAAAAATGGCAATAGTAAGTGTTATTTAAAATTTTTCTGATTATTAATGTTAATAGTAATTACGAATTTTGAAAAATGGTAATCACTTAACATTATTTCTTTTTTCTTTTGCCAATTGTTTAATGAATGGGGAAATAGTAAGGGCATTGAATTCAATCTTCCAACAATGGGATGTACAAGCAGTGGATTCATGGAACACCAATGGAGACCCATGCAGTGGATCTGCTCTCAGCCAAGATGATTCTGTGTTTGAGGATCCTAATAATAACCCTGCTATCAGATGTGATTGTTCTTTCAACGCTAGTACTGTTTGCCACATTACTCGGCTGTATGCTTCTTGCACTCTCACTCTTCTGCAATACTTTTAAGCCATTTTTATCATTATAGTATAACAATCCAAAAGCTACCTCATTCATGTTAATTAGTAATACTAATAAGTTGAAATGGTTCCTCAATATTGAGGGTAAAGCAAAGTTGAAGGACATGGTTTTTCAACAACATAGATCTTCATTATTAAAGCGCTTTTGTTGGGAAGTTTATAATAATTAATATATCATCTGTATTATTATTTTACATGTTTTTGAACACTGTTATCAGGAGGGTATATGGTCTAGATAAACGAGGAGAATTACCAGAGGAGCTTTTGGATTTGTTTTATCTGACATTCTTGTAAGAATGTTTTCCCACTTTTGATCTTCATAAGCCAATGTTGATTCTCCAAAGAGCACATATTTTATAATGTTTACAGTAACTGATGATAATCATTTATATTGTTTCACGATGCAGGAAGATTGATAAAAACTTCTTCTCTGGTCCTTTACCAGCATTTATTGGAAATATGTCTAGACTAGAGTTATTGTGAGTGCGCAAACATATTTTGATAAAAGCATTTTGTTTTTTGGCGTATATTAAGAACAAGTTTTGAAATAACAATAGCTAATAATTAACAAGAAATGGTGCAATGATAAGTTATATCGCAACACTGTTAATGTGGAAAACCACGAACCCTTCCTGTATGACAAACAATGGCTTTTCTGACATTCTGGAATAGGAAACACTTCTTTGTATATTTTTCATTTTTTTTTACATTACTTGTTGGCTAATTTCTTTGGTTTATTTATTTGTATAGGTCAGTTGCCCACAACATTTTCTCTGGATCCATTCCACAGGAGCTTGGAAACCTTAAGGAGTTATATTTACTGTAAGAACTGAAAAGTAGTCCCAGTGAAATCTTTTCTGTTTCCATGGCCATGTGAAGGATCGAATAGTGGTGTTCTTGAGAAATTTTTACTCTTAAATACTATTATATGTACTTTAAAGGATTAATAATTGAAAACTTTTGATTGGAAGGGTAATAGTGTTGTTGCATCAATACCATATGAATCTAAACTTCTCTCTATTAAAATTAAGGATATAATTTATGAAGAAATAAAAATGCCTTTTTATTATTTTTATTTTCAAGTTTCTTCAAACGAAATTATATGTGGATCAACGTAATGCAGGTCTTTTGGTAATAACAACTTCTCTGGAACATTGCCTCCAGAACTTGGTAATTTAGTCAAACTTCAGCAAATGTAAGTTATTTCTTTGCGGGGAATGTGCATGATTAAGTTTACAGGCTACCATACGAAATTATGACAATGATTAGTTTATGAATTTTGACAGATTCATTTACAGTTGTGGATTAGGTGGTCAGATTCCCTCAACATTTGCCAACCTTGAAAACCTGGAAATTGTGTAAGAAAGGCCCTTTTCTATTTCCTGCTCCTGCAAATTGTCTACCTTATCTAACAGTAAGCTTTGTTGAATTTTAGGTGGGCATCTGATGTTGCATTCACAGGCAAAATACCGGACTTTATTGGCAATAACTGGACGAAGCTTACATCATTGTAATTTATCGAAACATCTTTGTTAAAATCTTCATATAAGTTCCTTATGAATAAGACATCAAGAATGATAGCTTTTACCTAAATTTTTTATATGATTGACTAGTTTGTCAAATGTTTATACAGGAGAATCGAAGGGAACTCTTTTCAAGGACCAATACCATCCAGTTTTGCGAATTTATCCTCATTGAATTCTTTGTAAGTAGAGATATCTTACTTTTCTAATAGTATCTCCTCCCTACCACTGGTGGACTCTCTTCCTTTGTCTACATATTCATGCTTGATACGTGCATGTATACACATATGTATACATATGTATTGTAATCTTAAGCTCGTACGTCATGTAGGAGAATTGGCGGTATATACAATGGGAGTTCTTCTCTCAACTTTGTAAGAAATCTAAAGAACCTGACTGACTTGTGAGTGCTTACGTTTACTTATATTAATCTATCCTCTTTTTGGCTAATATACTAAATAAGTACTTGAAATTTATCATTTTTTTTGAATAAGCCCTTATATTTTTTTTACACCCATCTAAGTCTTTAGAACTTTAATTGGTATCCATATAAGCCCTTCAGCTTTATACGGGGTTATTTGGATGTAAGAAACGTATAAAGCTTATATATGATAAAGTTTAAAGGCTTATTTATAATACATTAGCCATGTATTTATATAAATTTATGAATTAATATACTTGTTTTTCCTATAGGGTTCTAAGAAATGTGTTGCTTACGGGTACTTTACCATCTTATATCACGGAATTACAATATTTACAAAAACTGTAAGTTTTATTTAAAAGTTAAGTGCTACATTTGCTTGCTTTATGTTTCTAATTTTTGTCTGTTTCAGAGATTTGAGTTTTAACAACTTAACAGGCGAAATTCCAAGTGCTTTGTTCACAAGGAATTCTCTCAAATACTTGTAAGTAAAAATAAAAAAAAGGGCATCGCCATTATTAGTAGAAAATCTCATGTCCGCCTTATGGTTTTCACTTTGACATTACTCCCCTCATTCATGCAATTGAAATGTGTCAGTTTCTTGGAAATAATAGTCTATCAAAGCCATTCTCAACCAAAAGAGTGAAACTCTTCAGACTATGTAAGTCATTATATCACAGTCACACCAACATATTTCATATAATATTCATTTAGTGAACCATCAAATAGATTCTGGTAATATATTCATACTCTATACTCACTTTTTGCTAATGTACTTCTCCGCAAGTGAGATTTATCATATAATTTTTCTCACAGAAACTTGCCTTCTTGGGTAAACTCAAAGCTTACAATCGTATGTATCTTAAACCAGAATACTGACCTTACCTTTGCTTTCAAATTTTAACACCTCTTTGTAGATTATGGCCTTTATGGTGCTCAAATGGAGCTCATTATTATTGATAAGGAACCAATTGAAAATCAATACCAATAAGAGCTTGTTTCATGGAATTTTATGTAGGAACCTTGTAGCCAACAACTTCACTCTTAACCGCACAAACATAAGGTGAGTTATCATTTCCGCAACACCTACCTTAAAAGAGTTCTTTCACATCTACGAAAACAAATGCTTACTATTTTATCTACTATGCAACGCATTCCTTTAAATTTCCTAATCCGTAAATCGCTTTGAACTCCTCAAAGCTTTTACCAGATTAGAATGCCTTCAAAGGAGCTTCCCATGCAATAGAAATACTCCTCGATGTACTAACTAAAACTTTTGAACCAAAGATTCGTTGTCGTGGTCTTAATTATAAGAATTAATCATGACTAATGCTTAATAATTTGTTACCATATTTCGTGTCGCCATTGGTAGATGCAAACTTCGCGATCAAGTGTGGTGGACCACGATGACATCTACATCGGGATATTATTTGAGGTCGAGAATAGCACACTCCTACAAGCAAAGAACATTTAATGTAACCAAAGACACGTAAATGGGCAACAAGAATGCAGCTTGTTTGCAGATATAAGTGATCAACAGCTTTGTGCAGTAACACCTTAGCATGTCTAACAAAAGTCATTGAATATATGGGTAAAGACAGAACAAAGAACTTAAAATTTAAGCAATAGAAATTCATAAGATTAGAAACTGAAAGTCCCTTTCTTTATTCCATGGAGAGTACTATAAATACTAAAATAGCTAACAACTAAATCTCCTAAATAAAAGGAACACTACTGGCACTAAACAAAGACTAGGTCTGTTTGAAACAGACTTTGATTGACTCAACAACTAACTTATTCAATCAGTAAATAATTTCTACATTAACCTTTAACACTCCCCTTAATGTAGACATTCTCCAACACCCAACAATTCTCTCAAATACACGAATTTCTTCGGTGGAAGTGGCTTTGTGAACAAAGTAGCAACTTGTTCTTCAGTGCAACAGTACTCCATCTTGATATCTCCCTTTGCAACCAGCTCTCTTATGAAATGATGACGTGTTTCAATGTGTCTTGTTCTACTGTGATAAACAGGGTTTTTAGTCATTGCAATTGTTGACTGATTATCACAATAGATGGTAGTTGCCTCCACTTGTGTTTGCTTTAAATCATCAAGAATTCTTCAGATCCGCATACCTTGACAAGCAAAGCAGCAGTGAATGTACCATATATTCTCGCTCAAGATGATAACGCAGTTGATGGTTGCTTCTTTGAGCTGAAATAGCTCCGCTACCCATAGTAAAAACGTAACCAGTTGTACTCTTACGATCTTCAATGCAGCCACCTAAATCACTATCCTAAAAACCATACAAACCTTTAGATTGTTAGAGAACTTATACCATATTCCAAATGAGCTTGTCCCCTTCAAATAGCGCAAAATTCGCTTGGCAGCTCCAAAGTGATGCTTGCTTGAACTCTGTATATATCTAGACAAGAGACTTGTTGCTTGTAAAATATCAGGTCTACTATTTGTCAACAGACTCCCAATCAAACTTCGAAACAATTGGTAATCAATTTTCTCTCCCCCATCATCTAAACAAAATTTTTGATTGGTGCACATTGGAGTACTCACGAGATTGCAATCCTTCAAGTTGAACTTTTCAAGAAGATCATTCACATATTTTTCTTGAGACTTAAAAATACCCTCTGCACATTGTTTAATTTCTAGTCCCAGAAAGAAACTCATCAACCCCAAATCAGTCATTTCAAATTCATCTGTCATCAGCTTTTTAAACTCATTTAACAAAGCACTACTATTGCTAGTATAAATCAAATCATCAACATAAAGGCAAATAATGAGAATCTCGTATACTTCTATTTTTCACATATAGATTTGGCTCATCGACTTCTTTGAAAACCATTATTGCTGAAATGCCCATCAATTCTTCCATACTGTGCTCATGGGCGCTTGCTTTAAGCCATATAGAGCCTTTTTCAACCTATACACTTTCTCTTCTTGATTTGCAATTTCGTAGCCTTTTGGTTGCTGCACATATACTTCTTCTTCGAGGATCCCATTTAAAAAAGCCGACTTGACATCAAACCGATAAACCTCCCAACTTAATTGAGATGCAATTGATGTAATAACACGTATGGTGTCAAATCTTGCTACGGAGAGAAAGTTTCTTGAAATCTAACCCTTCACGCCGCACATACCTCGTGCAACTGGGCCTTGCTTTATGCTTTTGAATGGAACCATCAGCCTGGAATTTAGTTTTGAAAATCCATTTTAACCCAATAGCTTCTTTTCCATTTAGAAGGTCTACTAATTCCCACGTCTTGTTCCTTTCCAAGGCTTTCATTTCATCATCCATTGCATCTCGCCATTCCTTGGATTTGATTGCTTCTTCAAAGATGATTGATCTTCAATTTGGGCGAATTGGCATCGCTCGCTGCTTTTATAAATTTCTGCCAACGATCTCCATTTTCTAGGTGGTGATTTTGATGTAGACGAGCTTGATGAAGTGGTATTTGGAACTACTGAAGGACTGCTTGGTGCCGATGAGCAAGAACTCCCATCTCCATTTTCTTGACTAGGATGAGTGTCGAGACATTCACCATCTTCTAGTAATGCTTCTGAACCTGCTTGTAATTCCTTCCAATTCCAAGAGTTTTTCTCATCAAAAACAACATCACGACTAATTAATAGCTTCTTAGATAAAGGATTATAAAATCGATATCCTTTAGTTTCAGAACTATACCCAACAAAGATACATTTAGTGCTGTTATCATCTAACTTTCCTCTCTTTTGAGATGGAATATGCACAAATGCAATGCAACCAAAAACTCTCATATGAGTTACCTTAGGTTTCCACCCATGCCATGCTTCAAATGGTGTTTTTTGTTCTAGAGCTGCTGTTAGAGATCGATTGAGGATGTACACTGCTGTGTGAATTGCTTATGCCCAGAAACTTTTTGGAAGATCTTTAGCTTTTAGTAAGCATTTTCCCATCTCAACAAGACTCTGATTCTTCCTCTCAGCTACTCTGTTTTGCTGTTAGCTGGCGTTGAATACCAGATTCTTCACAGAATTTGTTGAATTCAGTAGAGAGAAATTCTCCACCACGATCTGTCCGCAAGGTCTTTATGGGCTGGCCACTTTGTTTCTCAACACTTGCTTTAAACTTCTTGAAAACTGAAAGAGCCTCTGATTTTTCTTTGACAAAGTACACCCACGTCATTCTATCAGTAGTCATCAACAAAGACTAAAAAGTACCTGTTGTTATTGAGTTCAGCAAGTTGGGAAGCTCTGCTTGCCTTGTCCTTTGGAAATGAATCTCGACGTTGTTTCCCAAATATACAGCTTTCACACACATCACCAAAGATTTTTATTAGAGGTAAACCATCAACTAGATTCTTTTCTGCATATGAGTTTTAAACTACCAAAATTTAAGTGCCCATATCCGTGATGCCACAACCAATTTTCATCAAATGATTCTCGCCTTCAATGCAAGCTTATCATCACTATAGATTATAAGGAAAAATCTTATTTTTGCCATCTAACACTAGCTAACTAACAGTGCTTTTTCGATTTATCCTTAAAAATGCAAAGAATTGAATTCTTCAAAGACAAGAGAATAACCATCCACCATAAATTGCCCAACACTTAGCAAATTAGAATTTAAATCGAACATACAAAACATTATGAATGCAATTAAGACTTAGGAATTCAACCGCACAAAGACATTTTCCTTTGCTATATTTAACAGCTTCCATCACTAAGCGTAATTCGCTTAGTTACCGACTTATCTATGTTGTCAAGAGACTTAATTCACTTGTCATATGATTGCTACAGCCACATCGCCTATGTACCAAACTTCGTGAGAACACTCCTTAGCACTCAAGCATGCAACGAATGTGCTCTCTGCCTCATCTTCTTCACTATCTTCATGAGCCAAGTTGGCCTGCTTCTCTTTAAGCCTGCAAAACCTCTCAATATGCCCGTACCCTTTGCAATAGTAGCATTGTTTTGGACTACTATTTTCTCCTTTATCGCCATCTCTATAACGTTGGTTCTGTCCATTGAATCGGCCACCAGCTCTACCTCTTCTTCTCCCACGAGATGAATTTCCTCCATGCCAGTCATTGAAGTTTGTTTCGCTGGTGCCCTTTCCACCACGAGAGTATTGCGCCCTACTATAAAAGGCATTCTCAACAGACGCATTATCATACCTTTTCATCCTATCATCATAAGAATAAAGAGAGCCTTGCAACTCATCAACAGCTTAACACACTCAAATCTTTTGACTCTTCTATAGTCAAGAATCGCATGATCATACTTCCTAGGTAAACTCCTAAGAATTTTCTCAACTACCCTTTGCTCACTTAAATCCTCACCATATTTTCGAATTTGATTCACAACATCAATTACTTTTGACACATAATCATCCAGAACATCATCATCTTCCATAATAAAATTATCAAACTTCCTACGCAGAGTTTGAAGTTTGATACCATCACCTTTGCAAAGACTTTGATATGCCGCTCGCAGCATGTCCCATGCTTCTTTTGAAAGTGTCACAACTTTCAATGCAAGGAAAAATTGATTCATCCACAAAATTGTTGGATGAAAAACAAAGCTTTAGCATCTCTCTTTCGATATCTTTGAGAGTCTCACCGCAACCTCCTCTTCATCGTATCCATTTTCCACCAAGTCCCACAGTCTCTGGGACAAAAACAAGTCTTCATTTTAGTGCTCCAAACTCCATAGTTGCTCCTTGAAAAATTGGAACCAACGGCTGTGAAAGGTTCACTCCACTCTGATTGCTTGCCATCATAAGCTGGAACACAGGCCTCGAGTAGCTCTGATACCGGATGTCAAACAAAAGTCAGCAGAATATATGGGTAAAAATGAACAAAGAACTTAAAATTTAAGCAATAGAAATTCGTAAGATTAGAAACGGTGAAGTCCCTTTCTTTATTCCATGGAGAGTACTATAAATACTAAAATAGCTAACAACTAAATCTCCTAAATAAAAGGAACACTACTGGCACTAAACAAAGACTAGGTCTGTTTGAAATAGACTTTGACCGACTCAACAACTAACTTATTCAATCAAGAAATAATTTCTACATTAACCTTTAACATAGCACAAGCTTAAAAGTACCATCAATCCGGAGTCAGTATCGTACTTCAAGGCTTTCCCTGGATCACTCGTGATACTATGGCCTAGGCCTTCGTAATGGACCCTATACTCGTAAGATTGTTCTTTGCGAAATGTGTTTCCTGCATCAACCACACGCCTTGGAAGAGTCTAGCAAGGCGAGTTTTTGATGTTTATATTCAGGTAATATTTTTTTTTTAATGTAGAAATTCATATCATTCTAAGCTGTGTATCATTCATTTCATACCCGCTATTTGCAATTCTTTCATGATCATAATGATGTTCACTTAATTTCACACTTAGAAATCTTTATTGCTATAATGCTTTATCAGGGAACTCGGCGATTGAGGGATTTTGATATATCGAAGGCAGCAGGTGGTGTTGAGAGAGCAATAATTACGAATTTCACTGCTAATGTAACTCAGAACCATCTTGAAATTCACCTGTTTTGGGCTGGTAAGGGGACTTGCTGCACACCAACACAAGGTTATTACGGTCCATCCATTTCGGCTATTAGTGTTGTTCCAAGTAAGACACCTTAACACATGTGAATCTTTATATAACATAAGCTTCATGTGCTTATATTTAGTTTTTCTTTCTAATACATTTATTTTGTTTCTCAGATTTTAAGCCAAATGTCAGTGGGATACCACCGGGCATTCCTAAAGAGAAGAACCACGTAGCATTAACTGTTGGTGTTACAGTTCCTATTGTGGCATTGGCTTTCATACTTGTATTTGTAATTATTTATGCGAAGAGACAAAGAGATGATGATGATGAGGAATGTAAGAGCATCATTCTTTATCATATAATAAATATCATGTTTGCAATTACAGAAATTGACTTACTTGAGTACTCTGCAGTGCTACTTGGCATCAACCCTAGACCAAACACATACAGTTATTCAGAGTTAAAAGCTGCCACTGAAAACTTCAGTTCTTCAAATAAGTTAGGAGAAGGGGGGTTCGGACCTGTATACAAGGTAAACAATGTCTTATTATTCTTAGCATGCTTAACTATGATAATAGCTGGTCATACGATGATGAAATTATCGAGAGAGAGGATGATTTATTACACAGTGTTACTAAATCGTATAATGCTTTAGGGTACACTTTCTGATGGGACAGTTGTAGCTGTGAAACGACTTTCTGTAGCATCAAACCAGGGGAAAGAACAATTTGTTACTGAGATAGCTACCATATCAGCAGTGCAACATCGTAATCTTGTCAAACTATTAGGGTGTTGCATTGGGGGAAAACGACGCCTCCTTGTTTATGAGTATCTTGAGAACAAAAGCCTTGATCAGGCACTCTTTGGTAACAGAACATGCTAATATAATAATACCATGTTTTTATATCTTTGTTTATTAATGAATCAGTTGTTTGATATTCCTTGCACTATAAATGCAGGAAAAATTGACTTGCGTCTTAATTGGCCAACCTGGTTCAATATCTGCTTATCAACTGCAAAAGGACTAGCTTATCTTCACGAGGAGTCTAGGCCAAGATTTGTTCATAGAGATGTCAAGGCAAGCAATATTTTGCTTGATGCAGAGCTCTGCCCAAAGATATCTGATTTTGGGTTGGCAAAACTTTATGATGACAAGAAAACACACGTCACCACTCGCGCTGCCGGAACAATGTAAGACCTTTCAACCTTTTTTTCATGAATCCTGCCTAATTAGCAGCATAGAATTTATGTTTTTGAATGGTTAGATTATTCACCAATGCAATGTAATTATCTTGAAGTGGTTACTTGGCACCGGAGTATGCAATGCGCGGGCATCTTACAGAGAAAGCTGATGTTTTCGGCTTTGGGGTTGTTGCTTTGGAGATTTTAAGTGGTAGACCAAACGCTGATAACACCTTAGAAAATGACAAAATTTATCTTCTTGAATGGGTAATCCATAAAGAAATCTTTCCTTTGCAGTACTATTTGTTGAAGAACTTATTAAATTCTGAAAGACTTGCTCTTGATCATCAATTTGTTTCTACAATGTCTCCAGGCCTGGACCCTGCATGAAAATAACCAACTCTTGAGCTTGGTTGATCCAACATTACTGGAGTTCAACGAAGACGAAGCTCTCAGAGTGATAGGGGTGGCATTTTTATGCACTCAGGGATCGCCATTAATGCGGCCGCCCATGTCCCGTGTTGTTGGTATGCTCGCAGGAGATTTCGAAGTGAGCAAAGTTGCAACAAAACCAAGTTACATAACTGACTGGGTGTATAAGGATATAACATGCAGCTTCATGAAGGAACAATCACAAACATCCAATGCATCGGATCATGGCAGCAATGACGTCAAGAGTAAGAACAAGACTACTGTAGGGACAGATGATCAACCAATACACTCTCCAGTCAATATTACTGAATTCCAGGAGATAATTGGAGAAGGAAGGTGAGAGTTGTTCGTTCCATGCCTGCATAATACCATATCATACTATCTTTAAATAAAACATAGACATTATGTAGTGTTAGAAACTATCATTTCTATATAAAGCGAGTTGTTTTGTAATATATTTATAACAATATTATGCAAATCAAGACAAACAAAGACTTGTGGTCGTTGGGAATGCTTTCAAAGCTTTAAAAATAGTAGATTATGCAGTCTAAAACTAGTGAGACACAGTTTGCTTATAATGTCTATAGTTTCTGTCGTTTTATCTTTAGAGATGTTGGCAGCAAACAATCAAGTGTTCTGAGAAAGATAAACAAATGTTTTGTTCATTAAAATACTAGGTAACTTGACGTGTGAAATTGCATGCTAAAATTGGATTGGAATGGGAAGCCTTTGTACAAGATTGACTCCATCCCATCCTTGAAACATCTTTGTCAAACACAAAAGATAAAAATATCGTGCATTGAACTGAGATAATTAGGAAGAGTATTTGGCAAGTGGGGGATCTAAGCTAGCCACTTGTTGTGTTGTTAAAACCTCTTGTTGTGTTGTTAACATTAATCAGGATTAGTTATGAAAATATAGAAAAAAAAATCAGATTAGAATTGAAAAGTCAAAAGTTGATGGAGGAGGGGGTCATGCTTTCATCAGTATAGATGTGAACTGAATTAAGACCTTAAACGCATATACCTAACGTTAATTCACCATCCCAACTGCAGAAACGGACAAATAAATGCGGATACTGGGAGTCAATTAAGTAGGTTATTCAAAAGGAGAAAAAAGGACATTTAAGTAGGGAATATTATTTGTCAAAAGAAATGGCGCTACACGTGGAGGAAACGTGTCAAATGTTTAGTTCGACAAATGGTGGTAGGTGGCGTGTCCGCATTTGTAATCCTTTCTACTTGTTCAAAACTCAAAAGGTATAATTTTTGATTAATCCTTCTTTTGGGCTTCCACCTAGGAAAAGAAATAAATGGAATTAAATTATTATCAAATATTTTATTAATTAAGTCCTCTCATATGCTTTTTCATCATTGACTATGTTAACTGTTAAAATAATTTGATGGACAATCGATGGTGACACGTGAAAATTTCTCGTTTAATCTAATATTTTTCTCATAAAAATTATTAACAAATCATAAAACTATAAATAATTAAAAATTATATAAAGTTATTAAAATTATAAATATTGTAAATTATAATAATTATAATAATTAAAAAAATATTAAAACCTATTTAAAAATTTAAAAATAATAAAAATATTAAAATTGATATAAACTTATAAAAATTAAAAAAATCATAAAAACTTGAAGTTAGCCTGAATCGTAAGGGTATTGGTCTAGGGAAAGTCATTACATCGATTGATTTAGGAACCGGACGGGCGATTGAACTCTTTTTTAAATAATTTTATCAAATCGAATTTTATTACCCAATTATTAATATATGTCAGAATGAAATATTCTAGCTAATGCTTTCAAAACTAGATTGATGGTTGAACTGATCAGGCCACCGGTATGCCTGTTCGACTGATTAATCTAGTTTGATTAAATAAAATATTAAAAATAAAAAAATTGGTTCAACCATCCGGTTCCTAGATCAATCGGTCTAATAGTTTTTTCTCGGATTGATACCCTTGTTGATTTCTCGCCTAATTAGTCCGACCGACTTATCCAATCTAGTTCAAATTCTTACAATTTTTATAATTTTTATAATTTTATATCAACTTTAATACTTTTTTATAGTATTTTTATGATTTTTATACGTTTTATAAAATTTTAAATATGCTTTATTAATATTATATATATTTTATAATTTCTTAGATTTTTTATATTTTTTGAAATTTTTTGAAATTTTTATAATTTTTTATACTTTTTATAAGTTTATATCAATTTTCATATATTTTAAATTTTTTCTTTTTTTTAAAAATTTTTTATGGAAAAAATATTATATTAAACCAAAAGTTGTCACGTATTATCATCTGATTGGTTCGTCCATTTATTTTAATGGTCAATATGGTCAATGGCAGGAACCGTTGATGGAGGGGCTTGATTGATTATTTTAGTTAATAGTAGTAGCTTAATTGGGTACGAATTTAATATAGAGGCTTAATTGTTTGTTTTGTATTTTCTTAAGGTTTTTTTTTTCTTTTTTACATATAAGCTTTTTATTTATATGTACATATATATACATATATAATATTGGTTAAATATCCATAGGTCCCTTACTTTTTACAAATTTGGAATTTAGTCTCTATACTCTTAAATTTTAAATATATTTTATTAATATTATATATATTTTTATAATTTCTTAGATTTTTTATATTTTTAGAAGTTTATATCAATTTTCGTATATTTTAAATTTTTTATTTTTTTAAAATTTTTTATGGAAAAAATATTATATTAAACCAAAAGTTATCACGTATTATCATCTGATTGGTTCGTCCATTTATTTTAATGGTCAATATGGTCAATGACAGGAACCGTTGATGGAGGGGCTTAATTGATTATTTTAGTTAATAGTAGTAGCTTAACTGGGTACGAATTTAATATAGAGGCTTAATTGTTTGTTTTGTTATAAGCTTTTTATTTATATGTACATATATATACATATATAATATTTGGTTAAATATCCATAGGTCCCTTACTTTTTACAAATTTGGAATTTAGTCTCTATACTCTTATTTTTCAGGTTTCAAAATTTAGGTCCAATTGTTAATACAGTTTTTTTTTTTTTTTTTTTTTATTTTGTATGACATTGGGTAGTAATGTAACTAAAATTTGATGTTGTAATGAAACTAGTTTTAACAAAATAAATTTAATAGTGTTAATAGTTAGACCTAAATTTTGAAATCCGAAAAGTAAAGGAATTAAATTCAAAATTTACGAAAAATACAAGTTCATATGTCATATTTTAACTTTAATTTATTTTCTATTTTTCATATTCCTTTTACTATTAATGATTGGTGTTCATGACTACCTTTAGATTTGTTTGAAAGAATGGGCGGGTTCTATTCGTAGGAGGAGAATAGGAATTAAGAAGAGACTTACAAAAGAACTTGAGTTCTTGTTGGGGGAGGAGAGAGATGATGAAACGAGGTCGAAGATTATAGATACGAAGATTCATTTGAACATGGAGATTGATAGAGAAGAATTATATTGGGAGCAGAGGGCATGAGCTAACTGGCTTCAACTAGGTGACAAAAATACAGCCTATTTTCATAAGTGTGCAACATCAAGGAAAAGGACTAATTCAATTACAAAATTACTGTCATTCACGTGATGGTAGAGATCATCAAGTTTCGCAATAATAGAGTCAGCTACAACATACTTTGAAGATCTGTTTGCGTCTAAAGGTGTTGGAGATTTACAAAAGGTGATGGATGGCATACAGAGAACTATTTCAAATGAAATTAATGAATCCCTATTGTCCCCTTTTCGTGAGGAAGAAGTCTGGACCGCGTTGAAGAATATGGGCCCTACAAAGGCTCCTAGATCGGACGATTTTCCAGCTCTGTTCTTTCAACAGTATTGGCACATTGTAGGTGAGGAGGTAATGAAATTCTGTTTGCGAATTCTTAATGAGGAAAAAGATGTTGGTCACGTTGATGTTACAGAAATTGTGCTTATCCCAAAAATTCCTAACCCTTCGATCCTAGTCAATTTCAGGCCAATAAGTCTTTGTTCGATTCAGATAAGATTGTGGCAAAACAATTGCTAACAGATTCATGAAGGTTATAGGGTTGTGCATTGACGAAGTACAAAGTGTATTTGTTCCAGTATGCCCGATAATCGATAATGTTCTTTTAGCCTATGAGATTCTTCACATTTTCGGCTGTAAACGAATGCAGGGCTAAAGGGTTATATGGTCATTAAATTGGATATGAGCAAAGCATACGACGAGTAGTAGAATGGAACTTTGTGAAGAAAGTGATGATCAAGATGGGTTTTGCGCACCGAATGGGTGGGCTTGATAATGAAATGTATTTCTTCGCTTTCTTACGTTGTTAACATTAATGGCCACCGTGGTAGAGTTTTTCAACCATCAAGGGGACTCACAAAGCGGATCCACTTAGTCCTTTCATTTTTCTCATTTGTAGTGAAGGAGTTTCATCTTTAATGAGGATAGAAAAAAAATCAGGTTTGGTCAAAGGTGCAAAGGTCAGCAGGAAAGGGCCAGAGATTTCTCATCTGCTTTTTGCGGATGATTGTATGATGTTTGGGGAAGCCACAGAACAGGGTGCAAAGAATATGAAAGACATTCTGAATGAATATGAAAGATGTTCAGGTCAGTGCGTTAATTTTAACAAATCGACTATTTTTTATAGTTCAAACACTTCCCAAGCTGCAAAAGAGTCGGTGACAGCCATGTTAGGGGTCAGAAATTCTTCAAATCCAGAGAAATATTTGGGCTTACCTAATGTGGTGGGTAAGAAGAAAAAGGAAGCTTTTCAAAACATACTGGATAAGATCTCTTTGAAAATTGATAGTTGGAGTTCCAGGTTTCTGTCGCAAGGGGGTAAAAAAATATTCATTAAATCCGTCCTTCAAGCTATCCCCACTTACCCCATGTCCTGCTTTCTCCTTCCTAAAACCCTATGTGAGATGATTGAGGCCAAGTTGGCTAGATTTTGGTGGCAAAAAGGAGCTGGAAGGAGAGGAATTCATTGGTGCAAGTGGAGCCATTTGTGCAGAGATCTAAAGAAGAGGGGGTTTGGGGTTTAAGAACATGGCCCAATTTAATGTGGCTTTGTTAGCAAAAGCAGGTGGCGATCATCATTAACTTTCCTGCACTCTTTGATAGCCAAGGTTTTTAAGCAAAGTATTTCCCAGATTATGGCTTTCGAGACTCGACTTTAGGAAATTCTAGCTCTTATGTTTGGCGTAGTATTTGGGCAGCAAAAGCTTCACTCGAAATGGGTCTGATTTGGAGAGTTGGTTCGGGCGAAAACATTTTAGTGTTTAATGATGCTTGGGTTCCAAATTACGAGAATGTTAAATTAACGCCTTGTGTTGATAATTTGCATTTTGTTAATGTTGCAGAATTAATCAATGAAAATCAGCGTAAATGGAATAGGAGTTTGATTGAGACTACCTTCCCAGCAGAAGAGGCAGAATTGATACTTCAGATCCCTTTGGCGCAGCATTCACACGGGGACCTCCTTGTGTGGGATGGCGAACTGTCTGGTGAGTTTTCTGTGCGGAGCTCCTATAAACTATTACAGAATAATGACCCTACAGCTTATGCTTTACAAGACATCTATAAGGGATTTTACAATAAACTGTGGAAAGTTGACGTTCCTTTGAAAATAAAGCTATTTCTTTGGAAAATTTCTCTGAATTATCTTGCCACACGAGTAAACATGTCCCTTAGACATCTCACAACAAGTAGCCTTTGTCCTCGTTGTGGTTCTGAAGAGGAAACTATGAACCATCTTTTCCGAGTTTGCCCTACATCAGTTATGATTTGGTCAGATCTATCTGATATTATTACAATATCTTCTTCATCCATAGTTTTTGTTGACTGGCTTACCGAGACTTTGGATAATCTTCCCTTGAAGATGCGTAGGCTGTTTTGCGTTACTCTCTGGGCTATCTGGGGGGACAGGAATTCTCGGATACATGATAACAAGAATAGATCAAGCAAGGAGACAGTGAGTTTTATATTTGGATATATTCAGGAACTTGATGCTATCAGAAGAGTTAATCACCGTACCTTTACAGAGACAGTTAAATGGAGAAGTCCTCCCTGCCAGACGGTTAAGATCAACTTCGACGGAGCCTTCGACCCTAGATCTAAACTTTCAGCATCGGGGATCGTGGTCCGTGATCATCACGGTTTTGCTTGACTGTCTAGTACCGATATTCACAAAGGAGTGGTCTTATCCTTTGTTGCTGAAGCCATCGCCTGCCGGAGAGCAGCCCAAATTGCCCTTAAAATAAACAAAGGAAAAGTTATTATCGAAGGTGATTCTTTGTCAATAATCAAGAAATGCAACATGGAAGATATCGACAAATCACAAGTGGGTTCTTTTATAAGCGATATTCAAGAACTGAAGACCAAAGTTTCACATGTCAGATTTGAGTTCGTCCCTAGATCTGCCAATACTTTAGCTCACATCTTAGCTACAGAGACTCTGAGAAGGAAAGAAATAACTTACCTGGAGAGTGGAGTACCTCCCTATGCTGAGAATCAGTTGCAGATCGAGTATGCAAAGGAACCAGATTGAGAAGGGGAAGGAAGAATATGGCAGAGGAAAGATCACTCGTCGGTTTTCTCAACAAGAAATGGTTTCTCTTTCCTCGTGAAACGAAATGCACCATTAAAGCAGGAGTGATTGATGGGAGGCGATAAGACCGGTGCAGGTAGCTGATTGGGTTGTTAGGTCGGTTTAAATTTTGAGTTGTTTTTGTTTTTCTTTTTTCCTTCCGGATTCTTCTATTTGGTGGGTCGGTTTTATTACTCGATTTTCTTTTATTTTCTTTCCAGACCTTTTAGTTGTTAGGCCAACTAAATTTGGGCCATTTACTTTGTCCATATTATAGTTTTATTCAATAAAAACCCAATCTGTTTAAATTTCAAAAAAAAAAAAAAAAAACTTCCTAGCATAATGTGAAACAGATTGATGGGAGCGGCGAGCAAAGTCTAAGATCAGCGGTCAAAATAGAAATTAAATGTTTTGACAATTTTGGAGATTGAGTCTCCTTTCGCCATCTAATTTTGGTAAATATCCAAAAGGAGTTTAGTTAAAACTAAATATGGAATAATATTTTTTTAATATCTGTTGGAGTGGACTATTAATTTTTTCCAACTTGCTGTTGCTTTTGGTTCAGCAATGATGTCTCCTTCCTATCTCTCTCTCTTGTTTTTTGTTGAGCAGCAATAATGGTTTCAAGTTGACCTGGGCATTAACAGAATATTGACAATTTGAAGTATGGTGAAATCTCCAAGCAAATAAAGTTCAGATTAATTCATGCCCAGTAATAATTCTTATCGACGACGAAGTCGAGAGAGCCATTGGCTCATTGCGTTGAGTAGATGTGAGCGGTGACTGATAATAAGAAACACTTGTACGCCCAAATCCCGTATTTATTTTGTGAAGAAAGAAAAAAAAAAAAAAAAAAAAAAAGATGGCTTTAAGGTTGATGATGAAGCCACCACTGTCTTCTTCCAAAGGCTTGCTCTTCTTCTACTTGGTTGTTTTGTTTTCATGCAGCCAATACATTAATGTCCAGACTAACCAGACTAACGCCACAACCGATCCTTCTGAAGGTTCTCTCTCTCCCTCTCTCTGTATATATGTATAACAACGAACAAATAATTGATTTTAGGGGGAAAGTTATGGTACTTATAGTCGGTTTTGATAAACACAGAACATGTTCGACAAAATGTAAATATTTATCAGTATTGCTTATTAATATTAAATGCTTCCTCTGTTCTGAGTAATTATTGTTTGGATAAATGGCAATCCTTTGTTAACAAAAACAGTGAGGGCATTGATCTCAATCTTCCAACAATGGGATCTACAAGCGCCGGATACATGGAACATCAGTGGAGAGCCATGTAGTGGAACTGCTCTCACCATAAGTTTTTCTGAATTTGAGGATCCTTCTAATAACCCCGCTATCAGATGCGATTGTTCTTTCAACGCTAGCACTGTTTGCCATATTACTAGTCTGGATGCTTCTTGCTCTCTCATGCTTCTGCAATATTTTTAGGCCATTACTATATAAATGATAGTATAACAGTTTTTATAAGGCTAATTTGATCCAAAAGCTACTCCATTCACATTAACTGGTAATGGATCTTCTGGAAAAATTTAAGCATATAGTTTTCCAGATTATACACAGCAAAAAACCTTTCATTATTAATGGCCTTTGTGAGAAGTCTAATAATGATTAATATATCATTTCTACTAACATTTTACATGTTTTAAACTCTTTTATCAGGAGGGTATTTGGACTAGATAAACGAGGAGTGATACCAGAGGAGATTTTGGAGTTGCCTTACCTGGATTTCTTGTAAGAATGTTCCTTTTTATTCCTCTTCATTTTCTCCTTGCTTTTGTTCTTCATAATCCAACATTGATTTTGAATATTTTCCAAATGAATACAGATTTTGAAATGTTTACAGAATGTTTTTTATTTAAGGAAACCGGTTGGCTTTACAGTGACTGATTATATATCATATCTGTTGTTGGTGATGCAGGAAAATTGATAAAAATTTCTTCTCCGGTCCTTTGCCTGCATTCATTGGAAATCTGTCTAGATTAGGGTTACTGTGAGTACTCGAAGGGAATCTGATAAAAGCATTTCATATTTGGTTGATTTTATTTCTTTGTTGGTTTTCAGGCCTTAAGAACGACCTTCCAAATAACAGTAGTTAGAAATAATAAAATTACCTTTTAATTCGTATACAAATTTGTAATTCAATTTCCGGCTAAGAAAATTTTCCTCATTTCACCCTTGTTCATAAGTTGGTGAGGATGTAATGGCACGACTTGGAGGCTGACCCTGAACTTATCCACCACATTGAATATGTTTCCCATTATAATTTAAGGACCATTACATTAATTCAACAGCTTTTTCTTGATTGTCAGTTTGCAGGCCCAAGGGTGGACGATAAATCTTTGACTTGTCTTAACCAACCACTTACTATAAGAGAAAGGATCATTTAATATAGGGATATTATTTCTTTCTAATAGTTTTATACTACATCAGTATTTTTATATTGAATTTTAGGATTTTAATTTGGATTTGATTTTTTTCAGGATGAAAATACTGAAATTCAGGATTAAAATGTTGATGTGGCATAAATCTATTGAAAAAGAGATACGGATAACGTGATGTTACTGTTTCATACAATCATTTTCCCCTACGATAATATCTTCACAAAACTTCCTCCACGTGGTACGAATTTGTCTGCTTCTTTATTATTAAGGTCTGCAATGCATTTTTGTTTTCCCACTTCAAAACTGTTCTTGAATATATGAAAGAAATGCAGTAAATAATTACAGCAGTCCATTAACTCAAATGCCACACTTTCATTTCTGGACTGTTTAAGGCAGGCAGGCCAAAAGCATTACCTTGTAAACTGTAAATTTATGTTTCAATCGTGAAGTGTTTTTATATTTACCAAGACGAAGGCAAGTGGGTTCCCATTCAATATTGCCTAAAAGTATTTCCTATCGAATGAGACACCGCCAACTTGTTGACCAAGCTTTCTGTATCTGTCCATTCATGTCAATGGTGGGCCTAGACTATAATATACTATATTATGATAGCAGTAGTATTATCTCCGTACAAATGCCGATTTAATTAATATATACAAGTTATTTTGGATTTTTTATATTGACCAAGACGAAGATTAGAAGCATTGGAGTCATTGCGTGGTATGATGATGAGAAAAAAAAATCTAGATACCGTACGACTAGATACAAATATATTGATGGCTGATCACAGATTATGAGAAACATTTCTGAAGTGAAAAAAGAAAAAAAGAGGATAGATAATCTAAAGATTAATGATGAAGCCACGAGCACCATATTCTTGGAAAGGCTTGTTCTTATTCTTGGTGGTTGTTTTGTTTTCATACAACCAATCCATTAAGGCCCAGAGTAACGTCACTGCCACCACCCATCCTTCCGAAGGTACTCTTCTCTTTCTTTCTCTCCCTTCATATATCCAAAACCATGCTGCTAAGCTAGCATACAATTCATCAGCTTGCAGTTGCACATAAGTTTAGGGTTTATTTTTTCAGGTATGTCAACTTTTTATACATTATTCACTGTATGTACATATACAACTAGTCCAGTTTCTAGTCCAGTCTGAATAATCGTTCCCCTCATACCTAGCTATAAACACTTGTTTAATATATATGTTGGTGAAAATAGATTCATATGTACCTTTGGTCTCATATACTTCAATGGTTTATAGTCTTTTCTCTTTATACATTACTTTTTATAACCACTTATCCATATAAATTTCGTAAATATTTTATGAGTTTTAAGTCATATATTAATACACTCCTAGCAATTTCATCATTTCGTCTCTTAATTGCTCTCCATTTGTTCAATGATTTTAACTTCTCGTATGTCATGTTAATATATTGAAACTTGTTCAGGGCTTATAATTACGTTTGACAATTATATAATTATGTTAATATGTTAATATCAAGGTTTTGTTGGTATAAGTTTGAATTTTTTTTAACAAGCTACAAATATAAATCAAACACTAAAATATACTATGGATTTAATAATTAGATATTTATATATGATAACGTTGAAGTCATAATAAATGAGAGAAAGAATCTATTCATGATTTCTAAACTATTAACCTTATCATTATACCTACTATTAAATCAAAACCTCACTTTATTCATAAGTTTGAAATCTTAACTAATATTGTTTTAAAATAATTTCTTTAATCTTAGTTTGGGGGTTAGTGGGTATGGATTTGAAAACTTGATTAATCATAGGGTTTATTCATAGGTTTTGTTTTAGCGCAAATTTTGGCTGATTTCGTTCGTACTAATCGAAATATAGTGTACTAATCGATACTAAAAAAATAATTTTAAAATTAAACTTTAAATATTTCTTTTCAATTTGTTGAATAAACTTTAAATATTTCTTTTCAATTTGTTGAATAAACTTTAAAAAATTGAATGGTATTAAAGGGTTAGGGTGAATCGTCTCACAAAGTAAATGTGTTTATGGATGGGCCAAACCAAGTTCGAATCAAAATCATGCATGATATTGGTAACATATATATTTGCCCAAACTTAGGTCAACTTAAAATATTGATCTCAAATTTTACCCTAATTCATCTATATTTATAAATAAATAATTTGAGTTTATTTAGGTCCATTGTATTATTTTTTTACTCCTTAAAAATATAATTATTTTTATTTAATATTTAATATTTATATATATCTTTTACTATTCTTATATATTTCTTCTTTTATTGAATTTCTAATTGAGTCCTTATCACAATAAATTAATTAATTAGACCTCTTTGCTAATGTTAAACATGTTGGACATTAAAATTTGTTGATGTATCAAACAACATATGATAATGACACGTGACATGCCACATGTAACTGATACTAGCGCGACAAACAAATATTAAAAAAATTATAAAAAATATATAAAATTTTTAAAGAATTAAAAATTATCAAAAAGTTATAAAAATTAGACAAAATTTATAGAAAAGTATAAAAGTATAAATATATATATAAAGTTAATATTAAAAAAAAAACTAGAGAAAAGCTATAAACATTATTAAAATTTATTCCTTTTGTTTTTCTCTCACACATTGTCTTATAACAAATCTCACTCTATCCTTATTGTCTTCCTAAGCCACTAAACACTAAACTCATCATCGTTTAAATCACTCACTTGACACCCACACACAAAAGCAATCACCATCACAATTCAAATTCTCAATTTCCCTATTATAAAAACCATCATCACCATTAACCAACTCATCATCCAACAACCTTTTCTAAATCAAAACCACCGAGCAACATTGTAACACCCTTAGCCCGTATCCGTCGCTGGAACAGGGTTGTGGAGTATTATCGGAATAAACATCTTAAATACAGATATTTCATATCATTTCTCATTTATATCAGAAATCAGTCATAAACAATCTTATTGTTATTTATATGAGCCCTCAAGACCCAAAATATGCAATAGAAATAAGTCGGGACTAATTCGGGTACTCAGAGAATTTTTCGCAAAACTTCAATATTTTTCCTAGGTGCAGTAGTACACACACCAGGGTCGGGCCGTGTGGCTCACACGGTAGAGACACGCCAATGTCTTAGGCCGTGTGGACATTTGAAATAGGGACACATGGCGTGTCCCACCCCGGTGTCCAAATTAGGGTGGTTACTGACTTGGGTCACATGCCTAAGCCACACACCCATGTGCTAGGCCGTGTGAACATTTTAATTTACATTAATTAGGTGCAGGGGCTACACGGCCAAGTCACACGCCCGTGTGCCAAGCCGTGTGCCACACACGGCTGAGACACATGCCCGTGTCTCTACTCGTGTGAAAATACCTGAGCATTTTGTTTTAAAATTTTAAAGATGCAGGGGACACACGGTTGATCCACACACCCATGCGCATGGTCGTGTGTCACACACGGTTGAGACACACGCCCGTGTCTCTATCCGTGTGGACAAAATAAGGCCATTTTCAAGCCTAATTTCTCACCCAAATTTGTCTTTCACCTACAATAACATTTAAACACATTCCCAATCTAATATAAATCATTCTAATTTAGCCAAAATAATTTTTATGTAAAACATATCAACACATATATTCAACTACCTATACTTACCAAAATATCATATGTACATATAGGCATGTTCAACCAATTTTACTATCATAATCAATATGCCTATATCATTTTCATTAATCCTCAAATTCAAACTCACATTAAGAATATTAAAACCATTTTATATATATATATCAAAACATACCAAATCACAAGCCATATCAAATGGCTAATTTCAACCATACATATATATACAATCCATGACCACTTTAGCCTATACAAGCCATTATAACCAAAATGTATTTACTTTTTATACCGAAACGAGCTGATGGATAGTGTGAAGTATCTCTGCCAAGCTTTCAACCCAATGAGCTTTCGAAGTTCTATAAAATATAGTAAGCATTTAATGCTTAGTAAGTTCGTATAACAGGAATTTAACTTACCATTTAATCACATTAAATGTAAGCAAATAAAACATATTCCAAACAACATGGCCAAAAGCCTAACACCTATCCTTAAAAATCATGTTAGTTAAATAAACACCAAGAAATATATATGAGCTCATCAATATTCAATTTCCACATACATGTATTTATTACTTCAAGTGTTCATGAACATGTACATATCGTATCTTTGTATTACAAGTATTTATCATAGTAATTCATCTTGAATTCATATCATCTCGCACCATAACTTTACTCGTTGAATCATTTAAATTATCGATGGATACCAGGGTAGTACACATGAAGTGTGCAAGTCTGAAATCCTTCAATTCATATTCAGGAATGCTCATTGAGCATTTAAACGGAAAGCTCTTCCAAGCCAAATAATAGAAAGCTCATGTGAGCTTGTAACAGGAAGCTTATTTAGGCTTAATAATAGAAAGCTCATACGATTTTAACGGGTAACTCCGAAGAGCTATTATCAGGAAGCTCATGAAAGAGCTTTTAATCGGGAAGCTCCGGATAGCCATATATCGGGACACTCATAAGAGCTGCCGTGTGTTCGCAACCCATGTAGGATCACTACCGATCAGAATACTCATAAGAGCATATAAACGGGAAGCTTGGAAGAACCATGTATCGGAAAGCTCAAGAGAGCTTATATCAGGATGCTTATGTGAACTATAATGGGACGCTCTTGTGAGCTATGGTGTGTTTGCAACATATACAGAACTACAACCACTCCGAGAACCCTGTATCCATCTAATTTCATTTGTTCAAACGAGATTTATTATTTATCAGGCATTATCGAATATGTGATCAATTTCATACATATGGCATTTATACAATTCACATATACAACATCCAATTCAAACATATAAATATACACAATTTAGTTACACGAACTTACCTCGACACTTGCTCGTGTACAAAAACCTACTAATTCGACACTTTCTTTTCCTCGATCTAACTCCTTATTTGATCTTTCCGAATCTATATAAATGAATTTAACATCAATTTAATATATTTCATATTCAATTCAATCCAATTCACATCTTAGGCAAAAGTTGCCCCTATACCTTTAATTAATTACGATTTTATCCCTAGGCTCGGAAAATGAATTTCATGCAACTTAACCCTTATTCCAAGCATAGCCGAATTTTTCATATAACAATAACAATCCATGTATCTTAAAAAAACTATAATTTTTTTCCATAAATTTTACATCTTTTCAATTTAGTCCTTAAATCACAATTTCATGAAAATTTCTTTTACAAAGTTGCTTATCTATCAACAACCTTTCCATTTCTACCATAAAACTTCATAACTCATGCATATTCATCTATGTCAAAACTTTAATACTTTGATAACTTTGCAAATTAATCCTCAAAATAGTTAGATTTACGATCTCGGAATTATAAAAATTACTAAAAATGGGACAAGAAAACATACCAAATTTAGCCAACAAAGTTTGCTTGAACTCTTTTATCTTAGCTAGGGTTTCCATGTATTTTAATTTTGAGGAAGATGATGAAGTAAGATGATATTAGTTTAGTATCATCTTTAATTATTTCAATTTCCAATTTAGTCCTTTTTTTTCTAATTTTCCATGGATGATTCATCAAACTTATCTACTAACTTCTCTTAATGATCTATTTGCCATATAAGGACCTCAAATTTTGAATTCCATAGCTATTTGATGCTTATAGATACTAGAACTCAACTTTTTTATTTTATGCAATTTAGTCCTTTATTAAATTAGACATGAATTCAGTAAAATTTTCTTAATGAAATTTTCATATGTTATTCCTATCATAATGCAGACCATATACTAATATTAAAATAACTTTCTTTTTGACTCGGATTTGTGGTCCCAAAACCACTATTCCGATTTCACTAGAAACGGACTGTTACAAACATCATTCTCCAACCACCATTCAAGCCCTCACAAATCCCTATTCATAAAACTCACCAATAATTTCAATAATCACATAATTTTACATAATAAATTATTTTAATTTACTTATATTTAATAATTTAAAAATTCAACTTATAATTTTACAACCACAGTAAATTTTAAAACTATTTTAAAAAATAACTTTTTAAGTTTACCAATATCTTCAGAAATTTTGCATTAAGCTCGAATAACTAATGCGACTAACGTGACTCAAACCCAAGCCACACCTAGGACGATAAATACCTTTAACCATCAGACCATCACATGGAATTCACAAAAGACGATTTTTTTAACACTTAAACGAAAGCTCTGAATATTAAATGATGTGAAATTTAGGATCTAAAAAAATCCCATATCTTCAAATTTAGCAAATCAACAAGTGAACATACTTTTGATGTAAAAATAGGAGATAATTTATCTTACCCCACTAATTAACTTGTGACTAACAACAACGATAATCAGATAACTTCCTACCACACTCCTAAATAACATGTACCTAGAGAGATAGATAATAGGGCAATAAACAAGTTTAGCAAATCGATGAGACAATATGCTTTTGAAGGTAATTTATCCTATGCCACCTCTAATCAAATTTGTGACTAGTAAACGATAATTGGATGGGCCCTTACCACACCCCTAAATAACTTGTACTTAGAAACATGGATAATAGGTAAACAAGGTGAATCTCTTAAATCTCAACCTTGAATGAATAAACAAAATGAAATCTCTCAAGTTCCATTAAAGAACGTTTCCATGGGATAGAACCTCCTCGGAATATATAACACCCAACCCTTATCAATCGTCGCTAGAAACAGGGTTCTGAAGAATTACCTCACTTTTAGATCAAAAATAAACATATCATATCATTTAACATACATAATGAAACTATTCATAAATCATTTATATTGTCCCTTATGCGAGCCCTCGAAGCCCAAAATACGCATTAGAAATAAGTCGAGACTAAACCGAAAACTCAGAGAATTTCTCCTAAAATTCCAAAATTTTCCCTTAGGTGCGGGGTTACACGCCCGTGTCTTAGCAGATGTGTGAGAATTCAATATGAGGCATACGGCGTGTCCCGACTGTGTGCATGCCCTTGTAACTCTCGACTTGGGTCACACGCCAAGCCACACACCCGTGTGCTAGGCCGTGTGTTTATGAAATTAAGGTCTGCGAGTCACACACGGCCAAGCCACATGCCCGTGTGCTGGGCGTGTGTGCAAAAACTTGGGCATTCTATTTCTCAATTTTAAATATGTAAGGGACACACGGCCAGACCACACATCCATGTACTAGGCCGTGTGTCACACACGGCTGAGACACAGTCTCTGCCCGTGTGGACGAAAATAGGCCATTTTATGGTCTCTTTTCTCACCCAATCTTTATATCAACCTAAGCACAACTATTTGCATTCACAAATCACAACAAAACTTTCAATTCAAGCTAAAACCAAGTTTTATACCTAACATATCATCACATATGTTCAAATATCCAATCTTACCAAATTAACCTTATACATATATATATATATATGCATATTTTACTAAATTCACTAGCTCAAACCATGCCTCAATATGCCTATTGAATACCATCATTTAACCATTTCAAACACACATCAAGTATGATTAAAGCATACTTATATAAGTTGATTGGAAATATAAACAAAATGTAACTCATAACATTTACACAAACCAACTATACTCAAAACCATTCCAACCCTATACATGCCATATAAACCTTAGTAAACATTGCAAAAGATACCGGATTAAGTTGGATAGTGTGGCTTGATGTGTTGATCCGATCTCTCGACCTCACGTTAATTTACAAGAATATTAAACAACACAAGTAAGCTTAATGAAGGTTAGTAAGTTCGATAGGTTAAACATAAATCTTACCGAACTTAATATAATACATTAAATAGTAAATTAATCATGCACTTTCCCTGTCAAACACAACATAAATCGATGAACAAACTTCTTTTAAATCAATATCAATAATAAACAATAAATCTTTCAATTTCAATCACATAAGTCATTTATCAAATCTTATCGGATCAGAGAACTTCTTACGGATATGAGTACATCGTTTTCAGAAGCCCAAAGGCTAAACAGAAACCCGTAAGGGTTGAATGAAAGGTCATAATAGCTGAGCAGAAACCTGTAAGGGTTAAACAGAAGCTCAAAAGAGCTGAACGAAAACCCTTTAGGGTTGAACAGAAACTCATATCAGTTAAACAGAAGCTTGTGAGAGCTAAACGGAAAGTAAACACAAAAGTTTGCAACAAAATGTTGAACTTCAGTTTACTTGGATAATTTTCCGTCAATTCTTCCTTTGCCGATCGCCACACAACGATTGTACTCAATCCCGCGTTCCATTTAAATCAGATATTCACTTCAAATTCATAATTTAACAATATTCCATTTTTCAAAAATATCCTAAATACATAATATCATACATCAATTCAATATAATTATTAAACTTTAACCATACGAACTTACATGGGTTAAATTGTAAGATTTGTAAAAGTTCAGTGACTATTTTGCTAATTTCTCTTTTTCACGATTGTCTACGGGCTGTTGATCTAAAATATGAAATTATTCATTCATTAGCATATATTTCAGTTCCAATTCACATCACACTTAGTACCCCTCAATTTTGAAAACTACACAATTACCCCAACTTTTACAACTTTTTCAATTTAGTCCCTTTACTAATTAGTCTATCAAATGAACTAATTTTTCTCAATTGACAATTGATATAAATATTCTAGGCTATCTTACAGTCCTTAGTAAACATAAATTTAATACCAAACCCTAATACTTAACCTTTTCACAATTTGATCCTAAAATCAATATTTAACAAAATCACTTCATAAAATCATCATATAACAAAATTAAAGCTCTAAATCCATGTATATTCATCTAATACATTCTATATTCATCAATGGTAACTTCCAAAATTTCCAATAAAATAAAAAACTAATGAAATAGATAGTTGGACCTAATTGTAAAAGTCTTAAAAACATGAAAATTCCAAGAAAATGACAATAATTGAACTCACTTGTAGAAAAATATGAAAATAAGCTTCTTAAGGGTTCTTCAATGGTGTTTTTAGGCTGAAGATTGATGAAGAATTTCCTAGAAACTATTAAATCCCATTTTAACTATTTTATTTTTTATTTTATTTCCAATTTTGCCCTTGTTTCACCTAATTTTTTTTTCTGTTAATGCCGCCTCAGCTATCCCTTGTGTGTCAATTTTCCCTTTTGGTCCTCCCTTATTTATCATTTGGGCTATTTAATCACTATTTCTTTAATTAGCAAGTTTTTCACCTTTTTCAATTTAGTCCTTTTTAATTAATTAACTATCAAAACGTTAAAATTTTCTAACGAAACTTTAATAGTTAATACTACCTTAATGACTATCCTTAAATATTTTTATAAATATTTACGACTCAGCTTATAAAATTGAGGTCTCGATACCTCGTTTTCTAAACCATTTAACCTAATATATGCTTATAAAACACCAATCACTTAATCACAAATCACTATTTCCGACATCACTTAAAATCAGGCTATTACAGAATATAAGGTTTTCATGAGGCTGATCTTGAGCTGCCATCCAAGCACGGATACCTTCGTTTAAAAGAATATTTTTGGTGTAGAAAGTCTCAAATTCACGATCTTCTGCTGTACAGATTTCCTAGGAACCAAAGTCATAGGCACGTAGGTTTAGAGCTAGATTGACTACTCCAAGAGCACTCATCCATAAATCGGTTACTGATACAAATAACCTAAAGAAATGTAATCAACGTTCATTGGAAAACGCAACCCCAAAGATTTGGGACCAAAAGCGGTTAGCGGTGACCATTGAATAAGTTTCTTCGACTTGAGTTGGGTTAAAAGCACGGAACGTATTTGCATCATCACCATCTTCAAATAAAGTATTCTCTACGGTAGCACCATGAACAGCGCATAGCAGAGCCGCGCCCAATTCACCGGCAACTCCCATCATATGAAATGAGTTCAATGTCCAATTATGAAATCCTTGAAAAAAGAGGATGAATCGAAATCGAAAAGAAAAGCTCATAGCCAAGTTTCCAAGCATTTATTGGCCTTTAATATGCTAAAGTTTACAGTAAATATTAACTCCTAAAAACTAATTAAAATTTGATTTTATAAGTTTTATATAACCAAATCTCTAATTAAATCTCCTAAATTAACTTCTCTAACCAAAGAGTTTTATTTACAATATGTTTCTAATAATTAAATATAAAGCTTTTAATAAAAAATCCTAAATTAAAATAAATATCTAAAATCCTACTTAAACTCATATCAATATCGAATCAAAGTTTATATATCACATTACTATTAAAACAAAATTCATGTATAGTTTTAAAATTTATCCAAATAATTAATTATATGAGAAAAAAAAACTATAGCAATTATAGCCATTTTTCATAAAACCAATTAAATCTTTGATTAAATATAAATATATTTTAGTTAACGAGGTCGTAGCATAATAGCATGGCGAAGGTCTTGGCATCTTTTAGCCTCCGTTTGTTTTCTAAAAAATAACTTTTATTTTTATTTTCTTTTTTACATTTTTAAATTGAAAAAAAAATACATTTGATAAATAAAAATAAAAATTTATTTTAAATAATAAAAATAGAAAAACATGTTTACCACGTATTTTCTTATAATTGAAACATGAGAAATTAATAAAATAAAAAATTAATACATTGAAATGGATTCAAACCAAAGTAACATATTTCATATTTAACAAGTGTTGAATGCAATGGCAAGACATATTACACTCCTAAGGAAGAACATAAGTTCAAACCTTGAATACGACATTATTGAGAGGGGTAGCCATAGATCCCTGAAAAGATTAGTATTCATGGACTGTAAAACAGACATGAAGGATACCTTGGTAGTACCAACAAAATTTATTAAAAAAATAATTTCTATGTATTTATAAGGGTTTGAAATCAATTCATTTAAAGTAAAGTTTTTTGTTTTCAACTTTTTTAGTTTTACAAAACATTTGTGAAAAATGTGAAAATCGAACCTTGATAATAACAATGAATCACAAAAAAAGAGAGAAAAATAGAATACACAGATTTTACGTGGAAACTTTTTCGGGAAAAATCACGGGTAGAAGGGAAGAAAAATTCACTAACTGTTGAATTCGAAGAATATAATAGGAGAGACAACTATATCTATTTATAACCTTATTCTAATTAAAGTCTAATAGAATAACATAATCTGTACTGTACCGCCTCACCCCACATATCCCTCTATCTTGCCACTTTTTTTAACAAAAATTTGGGTCACACAAACCTAACAAAAATGACAATAGTAAGTGTTATTTAAAATTTTTCTGATTATTAATGTTAATAGTAATTACGAATTTTGAAAAATGGTAATCACTTAACATTATTTCTTTTTTCTTTTGCCAATTGTTTAATGAATGGGGAAATAGTAAGGGCATTGAATTCAATCTTCCAACAATGGGATGTACAAGCAGTGGATTCATGGAACACCAATGGAGACCCATGCAGTGGATCTGCTCTCAGCCAAGATGATTCTGTGTTTGAGGATCCTAATAATAACCCTGCTATCAGATGTGATTGTTCTTTCAACGCTAGTACTGTTTGCCACATTACTCGGCTGTATGCTTCTTGCACTCTCACTCTTCTGCAATACTTTTAAGCCATTTTTATCATTATAGTATAACAATCCAAAAGCTACCTCATTCATGTTAATTAGTAATACTAATAAGTTGAAATGGTTCCTCAATATTGAGGGTAAAGCAAAGTTGAAGGACATGGTTTTTCAACAACATAGATCTTCATTATTAAAGCGCTTTTGTTGGGAAGTTTATAATAATTAATATATCATCTGTATTATTATTTTACATGTTTTTGAACACTGTTATCAGGAGGGTATATGGTCTAGATAAACGAGGAGAATTACCAGAGGAGCTTTTGGATTTGCCTTATCTGACATTCTTGTAAGAATGTTTTCCCACTTTTGATCTTCATAAGCCAATGTTGATTCTCCAAAGAGCACATATTTTATAATGTTTACAGTAACTGATGATAATCATTTATATTGTTTCACGATGCAGGAAGATTGATAAAAACTTCTTCTCTGGTCCTTTACCAGCATTTATTGGAAATATGTCTAGACTAGAGTTATTGTGAGTGCGCAAACATATTTTGATAAAAGCATTTTGTTTTTTGGCGTATATTAAGAACAAGTTTTGAAATAACAATAGCTAATAATTAACAAGAAATGGTGCAATGATAAGTTATATCGCAACACTGTTAATGTGGAAAACCACGAACCCTTCCTGTATGACAAACAATGGCTTTTCTGACATTCTGGAATAGGAAACACTTCTTTGTATATTTTTCATTTTTTTACATTACTTGTTGGCTAATTTCTTTGGTTTATTTATTTGTATAGGTCAGTTGCCCACAACATTTTCTCTGGATCCATTCCACAGGAGCTTGGAAACCTTAAGGAGTTATATTTACTGTAAGAACTGAAAAGTAGTCCCAGTGAAATCTTTTCTGTTTCCATGGCCATGTGAAGGATCGAATAGTGGTGTTCTTGAGAAATTTTTACTCTTAAATACTATTATATGTACTTTAAAGGATTAATAATTGAAAACTTTTGATTGGAAGGGTAATAGTGTTGTTGCATCAATACCATATGAATCTAAACTTCTCTCTATTAAAATTAAGGATATAATTTATGAAGAAATAAAAATGCCTTTTTATTATTTTTATTTTCAAGTTTCTTCAAACGAAATTATATGTGGATCAACGTAATGCAGGTCTTTTGGTAATAACAACTTCTCTGGAACATTGCCTCCAGAACTTGGTAATTTAGTCAAACTTCAGCAAATGTAAGTTATTTCTTTGCGGGGAATGTGCATGATTAAGTTTACAGGCTACCATACGAAATTATGACAATGATTAGTTTATGAATTTTGACAGATTCATTTACAGTTGTGGATTAGGTGGTCAGATTCCCTCAACATTTGCCAACCTTGAAAACCTGGAAATTGTGTAAGAAAGGCCCTTTTCTATTTCCTGCTCCTGCAAATTGTCTACCTTATCTAACAGTAAGCTTTGTTGAATTTTAGGTGGGCATCTGATGTTGCATTCACAGGCAAAATACCGGACTTTATTGGCAATAACTGGACGAAGCTTACATCATTGTAATTTATCGAAACATCTTTGTTAAAATCTTCATATAAGTTCCTTATGAATAAGACATCAAGAATGATAGCTTTTACCTAAATTTTTTATATGATTGACTAGTTTGTCAAATGTTTATACAGGAGAATCGAAGGGAACTCTTTTCAAGGACCAATACCATCCAGTTTTGCGAATTTATCCTCATTGAATTCTTTGTAAGTAGAGATATCTTACTTTTCTAATAGTATCTCCTCCCTACCACTGGTGGACTCTCTTCCTTTGTCTACATATTCATGCTTGATACGTGCATGTATACACATATGTATACATATGTATTGTAATCTTAAGCTCGTACGTCATGTAGGAGAATTGGCGGTATATACAATGGGAGTTCTTCTCTCAACTTTGTAAGAAATCTAAAGAACCTGACTGACTTGTGAGTGCTTACGTTTACTTATATTAATCTATCCTCTTTTTGGCTAATATACTAAATAAGTACTTGAAATTTATCATTTTTTTGAATAAGCCCTTATATTTTTACACCCATCTAAGTCTTTAGAACTTTAATTGGTATCCATATAAGCCCTTCAGCTTTATACGGGGTTATTTGGATGTAAGAAACGTATAAAGCTTATATATGATAAAGTTTAAAGGCTTATTTATAATACATTAGCCATGTATTTATATAAATTTATGAATTAATATACTTGTTTTTCCTATAGGGTTCTAAGAAATGTGTTGCTTACGGGTACTTTACCATCTTATATCACGGAATTACAATATTTACAAAAACTGTAAGTTTTATTTAAAAGTTAAGTGCTACATTTGCTTGCTTTATGTTTCTAATTTTTGTCTGTTTCAGAGATTTGAGTTTTAACAACTTAACAGGCGAAATTCCAAGTGCTTTGTTCACAAGGAATTCTCTCAAATACTTGTAAGTAAAAATAAAAAAAAGGGCATCGCCATTATTAGTAGAAAATCTCATGTCTGGCCTTATGGTTTTCACTTTGACATTACTCCCCTCATTCATGCAATTGAAATGTGTCAGGTTTCTTGGAAATAATAGTCTATCAGGTGCCATTCCCAGCCAAAAGAGTGAAACTCTTCAGACTATGTAAGTCATTATATCACAGTCACACCAACATATTTCATATAATATTCATTTAGTGAACCATCAAATAGATTCTGGTAATATATTCATACTCTATACTCACTTTTTGCTAATGTACTTCTCCGTGCAGAGATTTATCATATAATTTTCTGTCAGGAAACTTGCCTTCTTGGGTAAACTCAGGCTTACAACTGTATGTATCTTAAACCAGAATACTGACCTTACCTTTGCTTTCAAATTTTAACACCTCTTTGTAGATTATGGCCTTTATGGTGCTCAAATGGAGCTCATTATTATTGATAAGGAACCAATTGAAAATCAATACCAATAAGAGCTTGTTTCATGGAATTTTATGTAGGAACCTTGTAGCCAACAACTTCACTCTTAACCGCACAAACATAAGGTGAGTTATCATTTCCGCAACACCTACCTTAAAAGAGTTCTTTCACATCTACGAAAACAAATGCTTACTATTTTATCTACTATGCAACGCATTCCTTTAAATTTCCTAATCCGTAAATCGTTTTGAACTCCTCGAGCTTTTACCAGATTAGAATGCCTTCAAAGGAGCTTCCCATGCAATAGAAATGCTCCTCGATGTACTAACTAAAACTTTTGAACCAAGATGTCTGTTGTCGAGGTCTTAATTATAAGAATTAATCATGACTAATGCTTAATAATTTGTTACCATATTTCGGTGTCGCCATTGGTAGATGCAAACTTAGCGATCAAGTGTGGTGGACCACGGATGACATCTACTGGGATATTATTTGAGGCTGAGAATAGCACACTCGGCGCAGCAACATTTAATGTAACCAGCACACAGAAATGGGCAGTCAGCAATGCAGGCTTGTTTGCAGATAGAAGTGATCAACAGTTTGTGCAGAACACCTTAGCATGTCTAACAAAAGCTGCAGAATATATGGGTAAAGACAGAACAAAGAACTTAAAATTTAAGCAATAGAAATTCATAAGATTAGAAACGGTGAAGTCCCTTTCTTTATTCCATGGAGAGTACTATAAATACTAAAATAGCTAACAACTAAATCTCCTAAATAAAAGGAACACTACTGGCACTAAACAAAGACTAGGTCTGTTTGAAACAGACTTTGATTGACTCAACAACTAACTTATTCAATCAGTAAATAATTTCTACATTAACCTTTAACACTCCCCTTAATGTAGACATTCTCCAACACCCAACAATTCTCTCAAATACACGAATTTCTTCGGTGGAAGTGGCTTTGTGAACAAAGTAGCAACTTGTTCTTCAGTGCAACAGTACTCCATCTTGATATCTCCCTTTGCAACCAGCTCTCTTATGAAATGATGACGTGTTTCAATGTGTCTTGTTCTACTGTGATAAACAGGGTTTTTAGTCATTGCAATTGTTGACTGATTATCACAATAGATGGTAGTTGCCTCCACTTGTGTTTGCTTTAAATCATCAAGAATTCTTCGATATCGATCGAAACTTGACAAGCAGCGCGGCGATGATATGACCATATATTACGCCTCACGAAGATGATAACGCAGTTGATGGTTGCTTCTTTGAGCTGAAATAGCTCCGCTACCCATAGTAAAAACGTAACCAGTTGTACTCTTACGATCTTCAATGCAGCCACCTAAATCACTATCTGAAAAACCATACAGCCTTAGATTGTTAGAGAACTTATACCATATTCCAAATGAGCTTGTCCCCTTCAAATAGCGCAAAATTAAACAGCGACTCCAAAGTGATGCTTGCTTGAACTCTGTATATATCTAGACAAGAGACTTGTTGCTTGTAAAATATCAGGTCTACTATTTGTCAACAGACTCCCAATCAAACTTCGAAACAATTGGTAATCAATTTTCTCTCCCCCATCATCTAAACAAAATTTTTGATTGGTGCACATTGGAGTACTCACGAGATTGCAATCCTTCAAGTTGAACTTTTCAAGAAGATCATTCACATATTTTTCTTGAGACTTAAAAATACCCTCTGCACATTGTTTAATTTCTAGTCCCGAGAAAAACTCATCAACCCCAAATCAGTCATTTCAAATTCATCTCATCGCATCGACTTTAAACTCATTTAACAAAGCACTACTATTGCTAGTATAAATCAAATCATCAACATAAAGGCAAATAATGAGAATCTCAGAAGTACCTCTATTTTTCACATATAGATTTGGCTCACTGGGACTTCTTTGAAAACCATTATTGCTGAAATGCCCATCAATTCTTCCATACCAGGCTCGCGGCGCTTGCTTTAAGCCATATAGAGCCTTTTTCAACCTATACACTTTCTCTTCTTGATTTGCAATTTCGTAGCCTTTTGGTTGCTGCACATATACTTCTTCTTCGAGGATCCCATTTAAAAAAGCCGACTTGACATCAAACTGATAAACCTCCCAACTTAATTGAGATGCAATTGACAGAATAACACGTATGGTGTCAAATCTTGCTACCGGAGAGAAAGTTTCTTGGAAATCTAACCCTTCACGCTGCACATACCCTCGTGCAACCAGTCTTGCTTTATGCTTTTGAATGGAACCATCAGCCTGGAATTTAGTTTTGAAAATCCATTTTAACCCAATAGCTTCTTTTCCATTTAGAAGGTCTACTAATTCCCACGTCTTGTTCCTTTCCAAGGCTTTCATTTCATCATCCATTGCATCTCGCCATTCCTTGGATTTGATTGCTTCTTCAAAGATGATTGGATCTTCAATTTGGGCGAATTGGCATCGTTCAGTGCTTTTATAAATTTCTGCCAACGATCTCCATTTTCTAGGTGGTGATTTTGATGTAGACGAGCTTGATGAAGTGGTATTTGGAACTCTTGAAGAAGGATCGCAGTGCCGAGATGAGCAAGAACTCCCATCTCCATTTTCTTGACTAGGATGAGTGTCGAGACATTCACCATCTTCTAGTAATGCTTCTGAACCTGCTTGTAATTCCTTCCAATTCCAAGAGTTTTTCTCATCAAAAACAACATCACGACTAATTAATAGCTTCTTAGATAAAGGATTATAAAATCGATATCCTTTAGTTTCAGAACTATACCCAACAAAGATACATTTAGTGCTGTTATCATCTAACTTTCCTCTCTTTTGAGATGGAATATGCACAAATGCAATGCAACCAAAAACTCTCATATGAGTTACCTTAGGTTTCCACCCATGCCATGCTTCAAATGGTGTTTTTGTTCTAGAGTCATTGTTAGAGATCGATTGAGGATGTACACTGCTGTGTGAATTGCTTATGCCTAGAAACTTTTGGAAGATCTTTAGCTTTTAGTAAGCATTTTCCCATCTCAACAAGACTCTGATTCTTCCTCTCAGCTACTCTGTTTTCTTTGTTAGCTGGCGTTGAATACCGATTCTTCACAGAATTTGTTGAATTCAGTAGAGAGAAATTCTCCACCACGATCCGTCCATGCAAGGTCTTTATGGGCTTTGGCCACTTTGTTTCTCAACACTTGCTTTAAACTTCTTGAAAACTGAAAGAGCCTCTGATTTTTCTTTGACAAAGTACACCCACGTCATTCTACTGTAGTCATCAACAAAGACTAAAAAGTACCTGTTGTTATTGAGTTCAGCAAGTTGGGAAGCTCTGCTTGCCTTGTCCTTTGGAAATGAATCTCGACGTTGTTTCCCAAATATACAGCTTTCACACACATCACCAGCATTTTTTATTAGAGGTAAACCATCAACTAGATTCTTTTCAGACATGAGTTTTAAACTACCAAAATTTAAGTGCCCATATCTGTGATGCCACAACCAATTTTCATCAAATGATTCTGCCTTCAATGCAAGCTTATCATCAGTTGCGAGATTATAAGGAAAAATCTTATTTTTTGCCATCGGAACACTAGCTAACAGGTGCTTTTTCGATTTATCCTTAAAAATGCAGCAATTGAATTCTTCAAAGACAAGAGAATAACCATCCACCATAAATTGCCCAACACTTAGCAAATTAGAATTTAAATCTGGAACATACAAAACATTATGAATGCAATTAAGACTTAGGAATTCAAGCGCACAATACATTTTCCCTTTGCTATCTGAACAGTTCCATCACCAAAGCGTAATTCGGCTAGTTACCGACTTATCTATGTTCTTTGAAGAGACTTAATTCACTTGTCATATGATTGCTACAGCCACTTTGTCTATGTACCAAACTTGGAGAACACTCCTTAACTTCGAAGCATGCAACGAGCAGGCTCTCTCTCATCTTCTTCACTATCTTCATGAGCCAAGTTGGCTCTCGCTTCTCTTTAAGCTGCCGCAAAACCTCTCAATATGCCCGCACTACCTTTGCAATAGTAGCATTGTTTTGGACTACTATTTTCTCCTTTATCGCCATCTCTATAACGTTGGTTCTGTCCATTGAATCGGCCACCAGCTCTACCTCTTCTTCTCCCACGAGATGAATTTCCTCCATGCCAGTCATTGAAGTTTGTTTCATTTGGTGCCCTTTCCACCACGAGTATTGCGCCTACTATAAAAGGCATTCTCAACAGACGCATTATCATACCTTTTCATCCTATCATCATAAGAATAAAGAGAGCCTTGCAACTCATCAACAGTTAACACACTCAAATCTTTTGACTCTTCTATAGCTGCAACTGCATGATCATACTTCCTAGGTAAACTCCTAAGAATTTTCTCAACTACCCTTTGCTCACTTAAATCCTCACCATATTTTCGAATTTGATTCACAACATCAATTACTTTTGACACATAATCATCCAGAACATCATCATCTTCCATAATAAAATTATCAAACTTCCTACGCAGAGTTTGAAGTTTGACAGTCATCACCTTTGCAGTACCTTGATATGCCGTTCGCAGCATGTCCCATGCTTCTTTTGAAAGTGTCACAGCTTCAATGCAAGGAAAAATTGATTCATCCACAGCTTGTTGGATGAAAAACAAAGCTTTAGCATCTCTCTTTCTGATATCTTTGAGAGTCTCAGCTGCAACCTCCTCTTCATCGTATCCATTTTCCACCAAGTCCCACAGGTCTTGGGACAAAAACAAGTCTTCATTTTAGTGCTCCAAACTCCATAGTTGCTCCTTGAAAAATTGGAACCAACGGCTGTGAAAGGTTCACTCCACTCTGATTGCTTGCCATCATAAGCTGGAACACAGGCCTCGAGTAGCTCGGATACCAGATGTCAAACAAAAGCTGCAGAATATATGGGTAAAAACAGAACAAAGAACTTAAAATTTAAGCAATAGAAATTCAGAAGATTAGAAACGGTGAAGTCCCTTTCTTTATTCCATGGAGAGTACTATAAATACTAAAATAGCTAACAACTAAATCTCCTAAATAAAAGGAACACTACTGGCACTAAACAAAGACTAGGTCTGTTTGAAACAGACTTTGACTGACTCAACAACTAACTTATTCAATCAGTAAATAATTTCTACATTAACCTTTAACATAGCACAAGCGAAAAGTACCATCAATCCGGAGCTGTATCAGACTTCAAGGCTTTCCCCTGGATCACTCAGATACTATGGCCTAGGCCTTCAGAATGGACCCTATACTGTAAGATTGTTCTTTGCGGAAACAGGTTTCCCAGACCGAACCACACAGTCTTGGAAGAGTCTAGCAAGGCGAGTTTTTGATGTTTATATTCAGGTAATATTTTTTTTTTAATGTAGAAATTCATATCATTCTAAGCTGTGTATCATTCATTTCATACCCGCTATTTGCAATTCTTTCATGATCATAATGATGTTCACTTAATTTCACACTTAGAAATCTTTATTGCTATAATGCTTTATCAGGGAACTCGGCGATTGAGGGATTTTGATATATCGAAGGCAGCAGGTGGTGTTGAGAGAGCAATAATTACGAATTTCACTGCTAATGTAACTCAGAACCATCTTGAAATTCACCTGTTTTGGGCTGGTAAGGGGACTTGCTGCACACCAACACAAGGTTATTACGGTCCATCCATTTCGGCTATTAGTGTTGTTCCAAGTAAGACACCTTAACACATGTGAATCTTTATATAACATAAGCTTCATGTGCTTATATTTAGTTTTTCTTTCTAATACATTTATTTTGTTTCTCAGATTTTAAGCCAAATGTCTGTGGGATACCACCGGGCATTCCTAAAGAGAAGAACCACGTAGCATTAACTGTTGGTGTTACAGTTCCTATTGTGGCATTGGCTTTCATACTTGTATTTGTAATTATTTATGCGAAGAGACAAAGAGATGATGATGATGAGGAATGTAAGAGCATCATTCTTTATCATATAATAAATATCATGTTTGCAATTACAGAAATTGACTTACTTGAGTACTCTGCAGTGCTACTTGGCATCAACCCTAGACCAAACACATACAGTTATTCAGAGTTAAAAGCTGCCACTGAAAACTTCAGTTCTTCAAATAAGTTAGGAGAAGGGGGGTTCGGACCTGTATACAAGGTAAACAATGTCTTATTATTCTTAGCATGCTTAACTATGATAATAGCTGGTCATACGATGATGAAATTATCGAGAGAGAGGATGATTTATTACACAGTGTTACTAAATCGTATAATGCTTTAGGGTACACTTTCTGATGGGACAGTTGTAGCTGTGAAACGACTTTCTGTAGCATCAAACCAGGGGAAAGAACAATTTGTTACTGAGATAGCTACCATATCAGCAGTGCAACATCGTAATCTTGTCAAACTATTAGGGTGTTGCATTGGGGGAAAACGACGCCTCCTTGTTTATGAGTATCTTGAGAACAAAAGCCTTGATCAGGCACTCTTTGGTAACAGAACATGCTAATATAATAATACCATGTTTTTATATCTTTGTTTATTAATGAATCAGTTGTTTGATATTCCTTGCACTATAAATGCAGGAAAAATTGACTTGCGTCTTAATTGGCCAACCCGGTTCAATATCTGCTTATCAACTGCAAAAGGACTAGCTTATCTTCACGAGGAGTCTAGGCCAAGATTTGTTCATAGAGATGTCAAGGCAAGCAATATTTTGCTTGATGCAGAGCTCTGCCCAAAGATATCTGATTTTGGGTTGGCAAAACTTTATGATGACAAGAAAACACACGTCACCACTCGCGCTGCCGGAACAATGTAAGACCTTTCAACCTTTTTTTTCATGAATCCTGCCTAATTAGCAGCATAGAATTTATGTTTTTGAATGGTTAGATTATTCACCAATGCAATGTAATTATCTTGAAGTGGTTACTTGGCACCGGAGTATGCAATGCGCGGGCATCTTACAGAGAAAGCTGATGTTTTCGGCTTTGGGGTTGTTGCTTTGGAGATTTTAAGTGGTAGACCAAACGCTGATAACACCTTAGAAAATGACAAAATTTATCTTCTTGAATGGGTAATCCATAAAGAAATCTTTCCCTTTGCAGTACTATTTGTTGAAGAACTTATTAAATTCTGAAAGACTTGCTCTTGATCATCAATTTGTTTCTACAATGTCTCCAGGCCTGGACCCTGCATGAAAATAACCAACTCTTGAGCTTGGTTGATCCAACATTACTGGAGTTCAACGAAGACGAAGCTCTCAGAGTGATAGGGTGGCATTTTTATGCACTCAGGGATCGCCATTAATGCGGCCGCCCATGTCCCGTGTTGTTGGTATGCTCGCAGGAGATTTCGAAGTGAGCAAAGTTGCAACAAAACCAAGTTACATAACTGACTGGGTGTATAAGGATATAACATGCAGCTTCATGAAGGAACAATCACAAACATCCAATGCATCGGATCATGGCAGCAATGACGTCAAGAGTAAGAACAAGACTACTGTAGGGACAGATGATCAACCAATACACTCTCCAGTCAATATTACTGAATTCCAGGAGATAATTGGAGAAGGAAGGTGAGAGTTGTTCGTTCCATGCCTGCATAATACCATATCATACTATCTTTAAATAAAACATAGACATTATGTAGTGTTAGAAACTATCATTTCTATATAAAGCGAGTTGTTTTGTAATATATTTATAACAATATTATGCAAATCAAGACAAACAAAGACTTGTGGTCGTTGGGAATGCTTTCGAAAGCTTTAAAAAATAGTAGATTATGCAGTCTAAAACTAGTGAGACACAGTTTGCTTATAATGTCTATAGTTTCTGTCGTTTTATCTTTAGAGATGTTGGCAGCAAACAATCAAGTGTTCTGAGAAAGATAAACAAATGTTTTGTTCATTAAAATACTAGGTAACTTGACGTGTGAAATTGCATGCTAAAATTGGATTGGAATGGGAAGCCTTTGTACAAGATTGACTCCATCCCATCCTTGGAAACATCTTTGTCAAACACAAAAAGATAAAAATATCGTGCATTGAACTGAGATAATTAGGAAGAGTATTTGGCAAGTGGGGGATCTAAGCTAGCCACTTGTTGTGTTGTTAAAACCTCTTGTTGTGTTGTTAACATTAATCAGGATTAGTTATGAAAATATAGAAAAAAAAATCAGATTAGAATTGAAAAGTCAAAAGTTGATGGAGGAGGGGGTCATGCTTTCATCAGTATAGATGTGAACTGAATTAAGACCTTAAACGCATATACCTAACGTTAATTCACCATCCCAACTGCAGAAACGGACAAATAAATGCGGATACTGGGAGTCAATTAAGTAGGTTATTCAAAAGGAGAAAAAAAAGGACATTTAAGTAGGGAATATTATTTGTCAAAAGAAATGGCGTCACACGTGGAGGAAACGTGTCAAATGTTTAGTTCGACAAATGGTGGTAGGTGGCAGGTCCGTACTTGTAATCCTTTCTACTTGTTCAAAACTCAAAAAGGTATAATTTTTGATTAATCCTTCTTTTGGGCTTCCACCTAGGAAAAGAAATAAATGGAATTAAATTATTATCAAATATTTTATTAATTAAGTCCCTCTGTTAACAGTTTTCATCATTGACTATGTTAACCGTTAAAATAATTTGATGGACAATCAGATGGTGACACGTGAAAATTTCTGGTTTAATCTAATATTTTTCTCATAAAAAATTATTAACAAATCATAAAAACTATAAATAATTAAAAATTATATAAAGTTATTAAAATTATAAATATTGTAAATTATAATAATTATAATAATTAAAAAAAATATTAAAACCTATTTAAAAATTTAAAAATAATAAAAAATATTAAAATTGATATAAACTTATAAAAATTAAAAAAAATCATAAAAACTTGAAGTTAGCCCAGAATCAGTAAGGGTATTGGTCTAGGGAAAGTCATTACATCGATTGATTTAGGAACCGGACGGGCGATTGAACTCTTTTTTTAAATAATTTTATCAAATCGAATTTTATTACCCAATTATTAATATATGTCAGAATGAAATATTCTAGCTAATGCTTTCAAAACTAGATTGATGGTTGAACTGATCAGGCCACCGGTATGCCTGTTCGACTGATTAATCTAGTTTGATTAAATAAAATATTAAAAATAAAAAAATTGGTTCAACCATCCGGTTCCTAGATCAATCGGTCTAATAGTTTTTTCTGGATTGATACCCTTGTTGATTTCTGTCTAATTAGTCCGACCGACTTATCCAATCTAGTTCAAATTCTTACAATTTTTTATAATTTTTATAATTTTATATCAACTTTAATACTTTTTTATAGTATTTTTATGATTTTTATACGTTTTATAAAATTTTAAATATGCTTTATTAATATTATATATATTTTATAATTTCTTAGATTTTTTATATTTTTTGAAATTTTTTGAAATTTTTATAATTTTTTATACTTTTTATAAGTTTATATCAATTTTCATATATTTTAAATTTTTTCTTTTTTTTAAAAATTTTTTATGGAAAAAATATTATATTAAACCAAAAGTTGTCACGTATTATCATCTGATTGGTTCGTCCATTTATTTTAATGGTCAATATGGTCAATGGCAGGAACCGTTGATGGAGGGGCTTGATTGATTATTTTAGTTAATAGTAGTAGCTTAATTGGGTGCGAATTTAATATAGAGGCTTAATTGTTTGTTTTGTATTTTCTTAAGGTTTTTTTTCTTTTTACATATAAGCTTTTTATTTATATGTACATATATATACATATATAATATTGGTTAAATATCCATAGGTCCCTTACTTTTTACAAATTTGGAATTTAGTCTCTATACTCTTAAATTTTAAATATATTTTATTAATATTATATATATTTTTATAATTTCTTAGATTTTTATATTTTTAGAAGTTTATATCAATTTTCGTGATATTTTAAATTTTTATTTTTTTAAAATTTTTATGGAAAAAAATATTATATTAAACCAAAAGTTATCACGTATTATCATCTGATTGGTTCGTCCATTTATTTTAATGGTCAATATGGTCAATGACAGGAACCGTTGATGGAGGGGCTTAATTGATTATTTTAGTTAATAGTAGTAGCTTAACTGGGTACGAATTTAATATAGAGGCTTAATTGTTTGTTTTGTTATAAGCTTTTTATTTATATGTACATATATATACATATATAATATTTGGTTAAATATCCATAGGTCCCTTACTTTTTACAAATTTGGAATTTAGTCTCTATACTCTTATTTTTCAGGTTTCAAAATTTAGGTCCAATTGTTAATACAGTTTTTTTTTTTTTTTTTTTTTACATTTTATTTGTATGACATTGGGTAGTAATGTAACTAAAATTTGATGTTGTAATGAAACTAGTTTTAACAAAATAAATTTAATAGTGTTAATAGTTAGACCTAAATTTTGAAATCCGAAAAGTAAAGGAATTAAATTCAAAATTTACGAAAAATACAAGTTCATATGTCATATTTTAACTTTAATTTATTTTCTATTTTTCATATTCCTTTTACTATTAATGATTGGTGTTCATGACTACCTTTAGATTTGTTTGAAAGAATGGGCGGGTTCTATTCGTAGGAGGAGAATAGGAATTAAGAAGAGACTTACAAAAGAACTTGAGTTCTTGTTGGGGGAGGAGAGAGATGATGAAACGAGGTCGAAGATTATAGATACGAAGATTCATTTGAACATGGAGATTGATAGAGAAGAATTATATTGGGAGCAGAGGGCATGAGCTAACTGGCTTCAACTAGGTGACAAAAATACAGCCTATTTTCATAAGTGTGCAACATCAAGGAAAAGGACTAATTCAATTACAAAATTACCTTTCCGCGATGGTAGAGAGATCATTAAGTTTCTGCAAAATAATAGAGTCAGCTACAACATACTTTGAAGATCTGTTTGCGTCTAAAGGTGTTGGAGATTTACAAAAGGTGATGGATGGCATACAGAGAACTATTTCAAATGAAATTAATGAATCCCTATTGTCCCCTTTTCGTGAGGAAGAAGTCTGGACCGCGTTGAAGAATATGGGCCCTACAAAGGCTCCTAGATCGGACGATTTTCCAGCTCTGTTCTTTCAACAGTATTGGCACATTGTAGGTGAGGAGGTAATGAAATTCTGTTTGCGAATTCTTAATGAGGAAAAAGATGTTGGTCACGTTGATGTTACAGAAATTGTGCTTATCCCAAAAATTCCTAACCCTTCGATCCTAGTCAATTTCAGGCCAATAAGTCTTTGTTCAGTTCTGTATAAGATTGTGGCAAAAACAATTGCTAACAGATTACAGAAGGTTATAGGGTTGTGCATTGACGAAGTACAAAGTGTATTTGTTCCAGGGCGTCTGATAACTGATAATGTTCTTTTAGCCTATGAGATTCTTCACACATTTCGACAGAAACGAACAGGGCTAAAGGGTTATATGGCTGTTAAATTGGATATGAGCAAAGCATACGACAGGGTAGAATGGAACTTTGTGAAGAAAGTGATGATCAAGATGGGTTTTGCGCCGGAATGGGTGGGCTTGATAATGAAATGTATTTCTTCAGTTTCTTACGTTGTTAACATTAATGGCCACCGTGGTAGAGTTTTTCAACCATCAAGGGGACTCCGACAGGCGGATCCACTTAGTCCTTTCATTTTTCTCATTTGTAGTGAAGGAGTTTCATCTTTAATGAGGATAGAAAAAAAATCAGGTTTGGTCAAAGGTGCAAAGGTCAGCAGGAAAGGGCCAGAGATTTCTCATCTGCTTTTTGCGGATGATTGTATGATGTTTGGGGAAGCCACAGAACAGGGTGCAAAGAATATGAAAGACATTCTGAATGAATATGAAAGATGTTCAAAGTCAATCATGTTAATTTTAACAAATCGACTATTTTTTATAGTTCAAACACTTCCCAAGCTGCAAAAGAGTCGGTGACAGCCATGTTAGGGGTCAGAAATTCTTCAAATCCAGAGAAATATTTGGGCTTACCTAATGTGGTGGGTAAGAAGAAAAAGGAAGCTTTTCAAAACATACTGGATAAGATCTCTTTGAAAATTGATAGTTGGAGTTCCAGGTTTCTGTCGCAAGGGGGTAAAAAAATATTCATTAAATCCGTCCTTCAAGCTATCCCCACTTACCCCATGTCCTGCTTTCTCCTTCCTAAAACCCTATGTGAGATGATTGAGGCCAAGTTGGCTAGATTTTGGTGGCAAAAAGGAGCTGGAAGGAGAGGAATTCATTGGTGCAAGTGGAGCCATTTGTGCAGATCTAAAGAAGAGGGGGGTTTGGGGTTTAAGAACATGGCCCAATTTAATGTGGCTTTGTTAGCAAAACAGGGGTGGCGACTGTTAACTTTCCCAGACTCTTTGATAGCCAAGGTTTTTAAAGCAAAGTATTTCCCAGATTGCGGCTTTCGAGACTCGACTTTAGGAAATTCTAGCTCTTATGTTTGGCGTAGTATTTGGGCAGCAAAAGCTTCACTCGAAATGGGTCTGATTTGGAGAGTTGGTTCGGGCGAAAATATTTTAGTGTTTAATGATGCTTGGGTTCCAAATTACGAGAATGTTAAATTAACGCCTTGTGTTGATAATTTGCATTTTGTTAATGTTGCAGAATTAATCAATGAAAATCAGCGTAAATGGAATAGGAGTTTGATTGAGACTACCTTCCCAGCAGAAGAGGCAGAATTGATACTTCAGATCCCTTTGGCGCAAAGATTCACACGGACCTCCTTGTGTGGGATGGCGAATCTGTGCGTGAGTTTTTCGCATGCGGAGCTCCTATAAACTATTACAGAATAATGACCCTACAGCTTATGCTTTACAAGACATCTATAAGGGATTTTACAATAAACTGTGGAAAGTTGACGTTCCTTTGAAAATAAAGCTATTTCTTTGGAAAATTTCTCTCGATTATCTTGCCACACGAGTAAACATGTCCCTTAGACATCTCACAACAAGCAGCCTTTGTCCTCGTTGTGGTTCTGAAGAGGAAACTATGAACCATCTTTTCCGAGTTTGCCCTACATCAGTTATGATTTGGTCAGATCTATCTGATATTATTACAATATCTTCTTCATCCATAGTTTTTGTTGACTGGCTTAACGAGACTTTGGATAATCTTCCCTTGAAGATGCGTAGGCTGTTTTGCGTTACTCTCTGGGCTATCTGGGGGGACAGGAATTCTCGGATACATGATAACAAGAATAGATCAAGCAAGGAGACAGTGAGTTTTATATTTGGATATATTCAGGAACTTGATGCTATCAGAAGAGTTAATCACCGTACCTTTACAGAGACAGTTAAATGGAGAAGTCCTCCCTGCCAGACGGTTAAGATCAACTTCGACGGAGCCTTCGACCCTAGATCTAAACTTTCAGCATCGGGGATCGTGGTCCGTGATCATCACGGTTTTGCTTGACTGTCTAGTACCGATATTCACAAAGGAGTGGTCTTATCCTTTGTTGTTTGAAAATATCGCTCACGAGAGCAAAATTTCCCAAATTGCCCTTTAAAATAAACAAAGGAAAAGTTATTATCGAAGGTGATTCTTTGTCAATAATCAAGAAATGCAACATGGAAGATATCGACAAATCACAAGTGGGTTCTTTTATAAGCGATATTCAAGAACTGAAGACCAAAGTTTCACATGTCAGATTTGAGTTCGTCCCTAGATCTGCCAATACTTTAGCTCACATCTTAGCTACAGAGACTCTGAGAAGGAAAGAAATAACTTACATGGAGAGTGGAGTACCTCCCTATGCTGAGAATCAGTTGCAGATCGAGTATGCAAAGGAACCAGATTGAGAAGGGGAAGGAAGAATATGGCAGAGGAAAGATCACTCGTCGGTTTTCTCAACAAGAAATGGTTTCTCTTTCCTCGTGAAACGAAATGCACCATTAAAGCAGGAGTGATTGATGGGAGGCGATAAGACCGGTGCAGGTAGCTGATTGGGTTGTTAGGTCGGTTTAAATTTTGAGTTGTTTTTGTTTTTCTTTTTTCCTTCCGGATTCTTCTATTTGGTGGGTCGGTTTTATTACTCGATTTTCTTTTATTTTCTTTCCAGACCTTTTAGTTGTTAGGCCAACTAAATTTGGGCCATTTACTTTGTCCATATTATAGTTTTATTCAATAAAAACCCAATCTGTTTAAATTTCAAAAAAAAAAAAAAAAAAAAACTTCCTAGCATAATGTGAAACAGATTGATGGGAGCGGCGAGCAAAGTCTAAGATCAGCGGTCAAAATAGAAATTAAATGTTTTGACAATTTTGGAGATTGAGTCTCCTTTCGCCATCTAATTTTGGTAAATATCCAAAAGGAGTTTAGTTAAAACTAAATATGGAATAATATTTTTTTAATATCTGTTGGAGTGGACTATTAATTTTTTCCAACTTGCTGTTGCTTTTGGTTCAGCAATCATGTCTCCTTCCTATCTCTCTCTCTTGTTTTTTGTTGAGCAGCAATAATGGTTTCAAGTTGACCTGGGCATTAACAGAATATTGACAATTTGAAGTATGGTGAAATCTCCAAGCAAATAAAGTTCAGATTAATTCATGCCCAGTAATAATTCTTATCGACGACGAAGTCGAGAGAGCCATTGGCTCATTGCGTTGAGTAGATGTGAGCGGTGACTGATAATAAGAAACACTTGTACGCCCAAATCCCGTATTTATTTTGTGAAGAAAAAAAAAAAAAAAAAAAAAAAAAAAGAGATGGCTTTAAGGTTGATGATGAAGCCACCACTGTCTTCTTCCAAAGGCTTGCTCTTCTTCTACTTGGTTGTTTTGTTTTCATGCAGCCAATACATTAATGTCCAGACTAACCAGACTAACGCCACAACCGATCCTTCTGAAGGTTCTCTCTCTCCCTCTCTCTGTATATATGTATAACAACGAACAAATAATTGATTTTAGGGGGAAAGTTATGGTACTTATAGTCGGTTTTGATAAACACAGAACATGTTCGACAAAATGTAAATATTTATCAGTATTGCTTATTAATATTAAATGCTTCCTCTGTTCTGAGTAATTATTGTTTGGATAAATGGCAATCCTTTGTTAACAAAAACAGTGAGGGCATTGATCTCAATCTTCCAACAATGGGATCTACAAGCGCCGGATACATGGAACATCAGTGGAGAGCCATGTAGTGGAACTGCTCTCACCATAAGTTTTTCTGAATTTGAGGATCCTTCTAATAACCCCGCTATCAGATGCGATTGTTCTTTCAACGCTAGCACTGTTTGCCATATTACTAGTCTGGATGCTTCTTGCTCTCTCATGCTTCTGCAATATTTTTAGGCCATTACTATATAAATGATAGTATAACAGTTTTTATAAGGCTAATTTGATCCAAAAGCTACTCCATTCACATTAACTGGTAATGGATCTTCTGGAAAAATTTAAGCATATAGTTTTCCAGATTATACACAGCAAAAAACCTTTCATTATTAATGGCCTTTGTGAGAAGTCTAATAATGATTAATATATCATTTCTACTAACATTTTACATGTTTTAAACTCTTTTATCAGGAGGGTATTTGGACTAGATAAACGAGGAGTGATACCAGAGGAGATTTTGGAGTTCCTTTACCTGGATTTCTTGTAAGAATGTTCCTTTTATTCCTCTTCATTTTCTCCTTGCTTTTGTTCTTCATAATCCAACATTGATTTTGAATATTTTCCAAATGAATACAGATTTTGAAATGTTTACAGAATGTTTTTTATTTAAGGAAACCGGTTGGCTTTACAGTGACTGATTATATATCATATCTGTTGTTGGTGATGCAGGAAAATTGATAAAAATTTCTTCTCCGGTCCTTTGCCTGCATTCATTGGAAATCTGTCTAGATTAGGGTTACTGTGAGTACTCGAAGGGAATCTGATAAAAGCATTTCATATTTGGTTGATTTTATTTCTTTGTTGGTTTTCAGGCCTTAAGAACGACCTTCCAAATAACAGTAGTTAGAAAAAAAAAAAAATTGGACGAAACAGTAGTTAGAATTAACATCATAGGAATGCAGAAAATGTATAGGCTGCTGTTTTATGGTTCAACACTTCCAAGTCTAATTGGTTTTTCATAAACCTCCCAATACCATACATGTAATTGCTACCAATACTTGGACTCAATACAAGAATGGGTTCTGATATGTGATTGACACTTGAATTTTTCTTTTTAAATTTTCTTTTTCATATATTTGAAAGATAAAAAAGTAAGAGTTGAAGCAACATATGTAATAGGTTAACAATGAGGTTACCTTGACTATCTTTCAAAATAATGACTAGTGGAATTCGATGGCTGATCTGAAATGAAGTTGAAACAGTAGTGTGTGAAGTCCACTCTGTTTTATATATGACAGACAATGGCTCTTCTATCATACTAGAATAAGAAATCATTCTGTTCCCTAATTTCTATGTATAATTTTCATTTTGTTTCATCCTAATTTCTTATATTCAAGAATACTCCTTTCTTTGAATTATTTATGTCAAATTTCTCTCAAATTTCTGTTTGATTTCTCTTAAATTTCATAAAAATCTTTTAATTTTTACAAAAAAGTCCTGTTTAAAAGTTTTTTGAATTAGGTTTTTTTTAAATTAAAAAATATTCGATCGTGTTAGTAATGGCCAGAGAATTAATTCATCGAGATAATAAACACATTTCCGTCGATCAAATAACAATGGTAAGTTATAATTTTAATTTTTCAATACTATTTGATTTTTTTTCATTTATACAATTTTAATTAATTTTTATTTTACAATTTTTTATAACAGTCTGTAGATCGGGTGTTGCAATGCTATATTCCTAATATGCCTGGTCCGCCATTGCCGTTGATAGAGGATTACCCGCGGGAAGCGGATTTTTGGCATGTGGACACGATAGGTCGGGGGTGCAAGTTGGACCCGAAACTAATCAGTGCGTTGATAGAGAGGTGCGGGGCGACGCGACCGAATAAAGCCAAAATCGGAGGTTGCCTATCACTACTGTAATCATGGGCACGGTTTCACTTTCCATTTTTACTTCCTCAAGTGAACCACCCATATACATTCCCACTCATAACGAGGTAAATTTAATATTAGATTTTACAATTATTACATAGATTTAAAATATAATTGTATGATAAAAATTTATTTAATTAGGTGGAACCATTTGGCGAGTTATGTTGGAATATCTCCCTCGCTTGGAGATATACGGCTTCTATTGGACCAACAGTCAGAAGCACAAATAAGTATTAAATAAAAAATATATACGTAATAAAAAAGTTGTTTCGTATTTAGTTTTTAGCATATAGTATTTAGTATTTAGTATATAATTAATATTTTTATCATGTTCATATAGTTTCAATGGACAGCATACGAAGATCCGACAATTCGGGCAGTAATTCAGGATGAATTCTTTCAAAATCCAAACATTTGGCATGTGAATGTCCCATTGGTCAACTATGCCACCGTAGAGATGCACCAGTCAGATAGGGTTTTGCGACAATTTGAATTCCGACAACTGATTCCCGTGGCACCTGAGGTGCTTGATGATGAGCACAAATTCGATTTACAGCAGTTGCATATGGATTGGCCGAGATTTTGATCAGTATATATCGAATTATGGGAAAATCGGTATGATTATATACCTACTCGAGAACCGATCATCGTTCCTGAGTTAGCGTGCGTGCCAGAATACATGCCATGGTTTAGAATCCATGGCAATTCATATTTATTGTCGGAAGAGGAGAGGCGACGACAAATTCGTGTACAAAGGAAACGACGGGACCCTTTAAATATAAAGAGAAGGGATGATAGGACGGGCCCATCAACACGCCGACACAATCACCGGACCCATCAACAGCGCCCACATAGTCACCGGGCCTAACACTTCAGCCGAGGACACCCATATCACAGCCTTTTCAGATTATGTAGGTGCGTATCCTAGCCCTTATATGTATCCTAACCCTTACATGTTTCATTTTCCCAGTCCTATAGCAAGTTGGAATGCATGGCCCGGTTCATCTCCGTTCCCGATTACTCTGAGTGTACCGTCGATCTATAGGCCACCGTCGCATGAGGGATTGCACGAGACGCTGTCGGGGAGCTCTTCTTTTTACCAATCTCCTTCGCCTTGTGGGATTCAAACACCTCCGCCATGGGTGAAGCAAACACCTCCGCAGTCATTATTTTATCAAGGTGGGTCATCCTCCCAACACTCACAACCAGATCCCCTACCGGAGGAACCACAATCCCCACCAGAGCAACCACAACCCCCACCGGAAGCTGGAACAAGGAGGAATCCAGCGCGTAACCGTCGACCACCCCAAATGTGGCATTGATTCCGACCGGCAACAACATTGATTTTTTTTAATATATTTGAATAAACTTTTTTATATTGTTTCATTTAATAAAATAAAATTTATTTTTAATATTTTAATTGTAATTTAATTTTTATATTTTTAATAAAATAAAAGTTATTTTTATATTTTAATTGTAATTTACTTTTTATATTTTTAATAAAATCAATTTATTTTGAATAATGCAATATTTTTAATATTTTTATATTTTTAATATATTTGTACAAACTTTTTTATATTGTTTCATTTAATAAAATAAAAGTTGTTTTTAATATTTTAATTGTAATTTACTTTTTATATTTTTAATAAAATAAAATTTGTTTTATATATTTTAATTGTAATTTAATTTTTATATTTTTAATAAAATAAAATTTGTTTTTATATTTTACTTGTAATTTACTTTTTATATTTTTAATAAAATCAATTTATTTTGAATAAGGCAATATTTTTTTATTATTTTTATATTTTTAATATATTTGTACAAACTTTTTTTATTGTTTCATTTAATAAAATAAAAGTTGTTTTTAATATTTTAATTGTAATTTACTTTTTATATTTTTAATAAAATCAATTTATTTTGAATAAGACAATATTTTTATATATTTAATATATTTGTACAAACTTTTTTATATTGTTTTATTTAAAAAAATTTAATGTTGTTTTAATATTTTAATTGTAATTTACTTTTTATATTTTTAATAAAATAAAAATTCTTTTGAATAAGGCAATATTTTTAAAATTTTTATATTTTTAATAAAATATAAATAATGCAACATAATTTTATTACAAAAATCTATCAACTATTCCAATTTGGACATGAGCGAGTTGTATGGCCTGGGTTCCTACACCATCCGTATAACTTCCGTTGGTTGGTATTTTCTCAGATATCCATATTGTTGCATTTTCTAGTAGAGCAATGTCGACCCTTTAGTTTGCGACGCAGTTCTCTATCCGGTAACAGCTTAAACGGAGCAAGCGATATAGACGGCCACTTACGTTCATCTAGGACTGTTGGGAATACGTCTCTACACGTTGTACATGTATTCTATTTTGTACACTTCATCGACATAGCTCATAGGATCCAGACGGAGATTCTGACAAGCTGTAATTATATGACCGCATGGATAACGAAGTGCGTCAAATATCCCACAGTTGCAGGTCCTATTTCTCAAGTGTACACGATATTGCCCGCCAATAATACCTTGGTTCGGTCTATCAAACCCCGTCACATGAAACCATAGGTTGTCACGATCGTGGCACACTATGTGCATGGTGTTGGCCCGTGCCTTCGCCTTGTTAACTTCTCGCAATACCTTCGCGCATCATACATGGCCTCCATGTATTTGGCCTTTATAACTCGCTACTCGCTTCGAAAATAGTGTCGCTAAACGAAAATATGTCTCTCGCACAACCGATGTTATCGGTAAATGAAGGGTTCCTTTTAGAATATAATTTATGCATTAAGCCAGGTTTGAGGTCATATGACCATATCGTAGGCCGTCGTCGTATGCTTGTGTCCATTGTTCGAAAGGTATATTGCATAGGTAGTTTGCATCTTCTGCGTTAATTAAGCGCAAAATCGCCAACGTCTCATGAAAATGGTCCTTATTGATCTCGTACCCCGCCAATATAAGTTGATAGCGAATATTACATACCACTCTTCCGTTAAGAATAAATTGAATATTACAAACGAAATTATATTAATAGAGATTACATACCTATGTTGGTTATTTGCCGTTGTTCACTTGTAGATCAATGTTGCCAGTAGTAGTTGGACGCAACATGCCTTAGGCAATATCAATGGAGTGTACGATGCCATAGGCTTCCATTTCGTTTTATTGCGGCTAGAATTCCAAGGCCCCAATCCGATATAACGCATATATCATGTTGGGGGCAGACATGCTTCATTAACCTAGATAGAAAGAAATCTCAGTCATCAGCTGACTCTCCCGGTATTATTGCACATGCAATTAGAAGGGTTCTCTCATTGCCATCCTGTGCCACAGCTAGCAATAATTAATGGGTATATCTACTATACATAAAGATACCGTCAATTCGTACCAATGGCTTGCAGTATAGAAATGCGTCTCGGCATTGCTTAAAGGTTCAGAACAGATACTTGAACACTTGGCATCCACAGAGCAATCGATCATTGTAGTAAGTAGGTACCGTTTCAATATCTGTTATGCAGCCTGGGTTATATCTCTCCAGCACCTGATACTACTGCCACACTTCATTATATGAAGCATCCCACTGATCGCTATAAATCAGAGTTTTAAAATTTATAAAAGAATGATCAAAACCTAAAAACTAACTCTGAAAACGATTAAAGGCAAGTGTACCTATCGAACAGTAGTATAGCTTAGGCAAGATTGGATATCGAACCCAAAGGAACTAAAAGTACTAATACTAACTTTCTTTTTATTATTTAGCCTTAAAATTAGAGTGAAGTTGCTTTTGACGAAGACTAAACTAAGGACACAAAGACAAAAAGGACGAATAGGAAATAACTTTGAAGGAAAACTCGGTTGATTACTGACGATACCTCGGGAAGAATCCACCTAGACTTCACTTATTAATTAACCCTAAATTATATGATTTCTTTTACTTAGCTTGGTCCGTAAGACTCCCTAACCTATATTAAACCCTCTCTCGAGGCGAATAACGTCTAACCCTAGGTTAATTAGTAGAACTCTCGTTCGCTTATAATAACCCCCTAGGATAGCAATAAATCCATTAATGAACTCCCATATTAGGTTTCACCCTAATCCGGCAAAATCTCGTAACCCTATCTCTAGGCGTTCGATCAACTCCGCCTAATTATGTTAGATCTTCTCTTAGGCAGGATCTATTCCTCCTCTACCTAAGCACATTAGATTTGGATTAAGCAACATAATTAAGAACAAACTAAGTAATTTATCATATAACTTAAAAATAAAATAATAAAATCTATCTAGGTTTCATCCCCCTTCAGGTATCTGAAGGATTTAGTTCATAATGTAAAAATAAAACATCACAAGAGAAAAGATAAAACAAAACATAAGAAAAGTACTAAAATTCCCTGACGAGATTGAAGGAGAATTCTGCCGTCTTGAGTATAATTCCGACTTCTTGGGATGAATCAACTGGCTATCTCGCATTATTCTCTAACTCTGACCTTATCGGCTTGGCTCCTTGGCCTAGCTTTGACGCCCCTTCAAAGGTGGTACTTAGAGGATATATATAGGTCAGATTTCTTTAATGAGGCATGACCGTGTGAGTCAGGGTCAGGCCGTGTTCCAGTAGGAATGGTGGCACGGCCGTGTGGCTTGAAGTCCAGGCCATGCTGATTTCGTGGTTTAGCGTAATTTGGCCCGTTTTGAGCCCATTTCTCGTTTTTTTCATCCTCCAGTGCTTTCCTGAGTATAAGACATGAAAAGAAATGATTAAGAGCACCTTTTTACATAAATCAAGGGATAAATCATCCAAAAACATGCTAAATGTGGGCCTAAAATATGTTACTTTTACGGTTTATCAAATACCCCCACACTTAAGCTTTTGCTTGTCCTCAAGCAAAAATCTCAACGTACAATTAAAACGAACTTTCCTTTAATTCATAAGATTCATTAATAATGCCTTATCATAATTCATAGATAATTTATACATGGATAATTCAACTCGAAGAGTCCTAAAGATTCAAACAATATAAGTCATACATTTAAAGCCTGAAAACATAGGTGTTTCCCTTCGTCTAAATAATTACCTTTGATTCAAAACCGACAAGGATTGACATCTTCGCTAAAGATTCACTCAAAGCACTCAAAGTGTTTAAGGTTCAAAATTAAGCACTCAAGAGTCAAACATGAAGAGTTAATCCCATAGGCTTGCATGGAAATCAAATCTCCACCACTGAGATGAGATGATACACAAATCAGAATGTCTTTAATCGGGTTGTAACGGGGCTTAGGTTAAAGGTGTGGATAAGGCTGAATTAGAAGGTTAAAATCGATAATTGAATTGACTAATTGTTTTAACTAGAGAAATAAACTAATCCTGAATAATTACATAATTGGAAATAATAACAATTACATCAATTGAAAAACTTATAATACTACTAATACGAGCTTCTTCTTCAAAATATTGAAATTCTATGTTTAAGCTCACTATTAATGAATATACTTCGTTTTTTTTACAATAATATAAGATGACTTCATAAGAAATAAAAGAATAATCAAGCAAACTATCAAATCCAATCTCGACATAAGGGTAGTCAAAAGGAATGGTGTTAACAAATACGAAGGGTTTAGGTTTAATGTTAGTTGGTGAGTCAATAAAAAGGGTTGTTAGGATCAACGAGGTTCACTAGGGGTTAATTATAAGGGTATCTTTTTAGTGGAGTGAGTGGGTTAGATCCTAGGTGCCTTAATCATCTCTGTATATCAAATCAATAATGTGGTCTCAATATGTATAACCGATGCAAGTTCTAGAATAACAAATCAATGTTGACACACTCATAATTAAAAAGTGAGCATGAAAAGAATGTATGCTCTATAAGGTTCAAAATCTTACAAGAGTTATGGGTATTTTGATGTCAACCTCGTAGATTTCAAACTTCAAGATAATATTTCAATTTAGGTAGACATTCTAAAAATTTTGAAAATAGACTTATCATGCTTGATTTTCTAGTATCCTTCAAATTTAATCATCAATGCACAATTAAATATGACTTTTTCCAAAACATATCAATAAAAATCATAAATCATCAGAAATTTTATCATAATTGGTAATATGAGAAAATTACTCAATGACATATCAAAATTTAGGGATTTGAGAACTATGAAAAAAGTTAGGCACTGTTACCCCCGCACTCTTAAGATGTACATTGCCCACAATGTACAAAGATAAATAATAATCACAAAGTAATTAAATCATAAGAGAAGGGGAAAGTAACACTTCCTGAATTTTGGGATGCATTCCTTGATTCGGAGGATGTGGAAAAGGATGACTTATGTAGTAGTGAATTACTCCTAGTGATTTGTTCGTTTATAGAGAGTGTGTAATTGAAACTGTGAAGTCATTAGTTAGATATCTCGGAGGCGTAAAAATGTGTTAGGCATACTCGAAGGTTAGATAACCAATGATAATCCAAAAAAAAAAAATTGGAATGTATAAAGAAAAAGTTCAAAATAAGACAATTAAGAAAAGAAAATAAATAAATTAAATGTAAAAATAAAGACTAATCATAAAGAAAAGAAAAATTAGATAAAATGACTCATAGGTCCTCATCATCGGTCGGGTCCTGTGGTGGTGTCGGTGACGAGATATGGAAGTGCCGACATATCTGCTCAAGGGTGGCCTCGATCCCATCAAAACGTCTAGCGGTGTCATTGAACTGCTGGGTACAGTATTGCTCGAACTGGTTGAGGCGTACAGAGGTATCCGACAAAGAAGCTGCTGTGTGGAAGGGTCGTTGGCTCGGTACTGGTGCCTCTTGTGGTGGCGGTGTGACATAATCAGTAATGTCCTCAGGTTCTACCTCGTCCGTGGCTAATCGGTATTAAGGAGGGTCGGTCTCATGACGATATTTAATCATACGCATGTGTAACACCGTCTGGATGCGCTTAGGTATCATCTGTCCCATCAGTGTTAGGGAAGAGGTCTGGGTCTCAGAGTTGAGGAGGCCAAAGAATCGAGCCAGTCGTGTGATGTATGAGCCAATCGTGTGATGTATGGGCCCATCGATAGGATTCCCCTCCTATGTGGCTCCGTCTGATGCTGGATGGTGCAGGCTATGAAGTAAGCTAGGTCGATGGTGTGCCCGTTGGACATGCACCACAGGTAGTAGACGTCGTGAGTGTTTACAACGCCGGTGCTCTTACGTCGACCTGAAAGAGTGTGAGCTAAAATTACGTGTACGTACCGTAGAGGCGGGGCCAAGGCTATCACCTTAGAACGATTGGGGTCGTAGTTGCCTTGGCCTATGTTGTACCAACAGTTGACGGGGGTTTCGTGGATGTGGCAATGTAGGCTAGAGAGGTCATTTTCTGCTATGAATTCATCTGTGTAAAGGCCGAGTGCGGCTCCGAATTGCGGCACATTAAGTCATTGCACAGTGCCTCCTAGGCGGAATTGGATGGTGCCTGGATCATCATATTGGGCCATGACCGTCTGGAGTTGAAAAGTAGTGCAAAACTCCAAGGTAAGTTCCAGGTACGTGGGCTCGATGATGGTGAAGAATTGGTCCCACGGCTCGGTCGTTAGAAGTGCTCGGATCTCGGCTGCAAGCCCGACTTGCTCTAAAATGGCCCAATAGATGCATCTCCTGGTGCCGAGGGGTCGAGCCCGAAATGTCTTGTACCGTTCCTCTTGGGCTTTCTGAGTAAATTGAAGGAAGCGGTGGCGCACTTCAGAGGAGGCACTGGCGGAGGACGAGCCGGGTCCCTTTTGTTTCTTAGTGGGAGTGGTCGTGGTTCGTTTTCCTCTGGAGTATGACATTGTACCTAAGAAGAATGAGTATTCAAGTAATGTTTGTACCAAATTGTCATCTAAACCCGAGATATTTAAAGCTAAACATGATTACTATGAGTAACCAATTTTATCTAATTTATAATAACTAATGACAGCAAAATGTTCACAATAGCAATTAATATGGATTTGCAATAGAGTAAATAACAGTGACATTTGAGGAAGAAACTAGCTATCAGGACAGGTTCTAAGATTTTATTGAAATAATCTAAAAGAAAATCCAAATAATCAATGCTTAATACTAAGAGTAAATTAGTATAAACAAAACACAATAGTATGAAATTTGTCAACAAATAAGTTAAGAAAATGAAGTGATGAAGGGAACCAGGTGTTGTGGTGGTGTGGATTGACGGTACACGGGCTGGGCATGGTGGTGCTGTAATTTTTCTGTAGGGTTGCTGCAGTACGACGGTGGGTTTCTGTTAACACGGGCGTGGCTGCATTTTTGTATGGATATTTTGAGAGGAAGAAGGTGGAGGGGTTATAGAGGTCAAAATAGGGGTGATTTTAGGATGATGGCCGGATTAGAGAAGGAGGGGTTCTGAGAAATCGGTTAGGGTTGGATTTTTAGGAAAGATGAGAGTTTAAGTTCCTTAAATAGATGTGTGAACACGGCCAGAGGCCACACCCGTGTTCTGTTTTAATCAACCCGTATTTTTCGTGATTTTGAATTTTGGGCGCGTTCAGGGTATCTAGCCACGGCCGTGGGAAAAGTGGCACACCCTTGTTCTTCTTTACACTGTAGTGTAGAACGAGCGTGTTCCTCCTGTGCTCGACAAGTCAGTATAGTCCACGATTGTGCAGCACGGGTGTGTCCAGCTCGTGGTTGGCAAGTTTACTTCTTATTGTGCACGGCTAAAAGTACGCCCGTGTTTCGTCCCATGACTTCCACATGGCCACGGCTACGCCCGTGTGCAAGGCCGTGTGGTCTAAAACCTACACTTTATTGTATTAATTAACATGGAATTGGATGCTAAAAAGTATAAAAAGGATAAAAGTATAATGTTAGTAAAATTAGTGCTCGGGTTGCCTCCCGAGAAGAGCTCGTTTAAAGTCTTAAGCTAGACTTGCCCTGTTTTCAGTTTCTAAGAAGGGTTACGGAGCTGAAGCTCCTCTCTCATATCCCTAAAATCTTCATCGTTATAGATTTTGAGTCGGTGACTGTTTACCTTGAATGTGCCTTGACTGTTTACGGACAAATAAATGCCGATACTCGGAGTCAATTAAGTAGGATATTCAAAAGGAGAAAAAAAAGGACATTTAAGTAGGGAATATTATTTGTCAAAAGAAATGGCGTCACACGTGGAGGAAACGTGTCAAATGTTTAGTTCGACAAATGGTGGTAGGTGGCAGGTCCGTACTTGTAATCCTTTCTACTTGTTCAAAACTCAAAAAGGTATAATTTTTGATTAATCCTTCTTTTGGGCTTCCACCTAGGAAAAGAAATAAATGGAATTAAATTATTATCAAATATTTTATTAATTAAGTCCTCATGTAATAGCTTTCATCATTGACTATGTTAACTGTTAAAATAATTTGATGGACAATCGATGGTGACACGTGAAAAATTCGGTTTAATCTAATATTTTTCTCATAAAAAATTATTAACAAATCATAAAAACTATAAATAATTAAAAATTATATAAAATTATTAAAATTATAAATATTGTAAATTATAATAATTATAATAATTAAAAAAATATTAAAACCTATTTAAAAATTTAAAAATAAAAAAATATTAAAATTGATATAAACTTATAAAAATTAAAAAAAAAATCATAAAAACTTGAAGTTAGCCCAGAATCAATAAGGGTATTGGTCTAGGGAAAGTCATTACATCAATTGATTTAGCAACCGGACGGGCGATTGAACTCTTTTTTTAAATAATTTTATCAAATCGAATTTTATTACCCAATTATTAATATATGTCAGAATGAAATATTCTAGCTAATGCTTTCAGAACTAGATTGATGGTTGAACTGATCAGGCCACCGGTATGCCAGTTCGACTGATTAATCTAGTTTGATTAAATAAAATATTAAAAATAAAAAAATTGGTTCAACCATCCGATTCCTAGATCAATCGGTCTAATAGTTTTTTCTGGATTGATACCCTTGTTGATTTCTGTCTAATTAGTCAGACCGACTTATCCAATCTAGTTCAAATTCTTACAATTTTTTATAATTTTTATAATTTTATATCAATTTTAATACTTTTTTATAGTATTTCTATGATTTTTATACGTTTTATAAAATTTTAAATATGTTTTATTAATATTATATATATTTTTATAATTTCTTAGATTTTTTATATTTTTAGAAGTTTATATCAATTTTCGTATATTTTAAATTTTTATTTTTTTAAAATTTTTTATGGAAAAAATATTATATTAAACCAAAAGTTATCACGTATTATCATCTGATTGGTTCGTCCATTTATTTTAATGGTCAATATGGTCAATGACAGGAACCGTTGATGGAGGGGCTTAATTGATTATTTTAGTTAATAGTAGTAGCTTAACTGGGTACGAATTTAATATAGAGGCTTAATTGTTTGTTTTGTTATAAGCTTTTTATTTATATGTACATATATATACATATATAATATTTGGTTAAATATCCATAGGTCCCTTACTTTTTACAAATTTGGAATTTAGTCTCTATACTCTTATTTTTCAGGTTTCAAAATTTAGGTCCAATTGTTAATACAGTTTTTTTTTTTAACATTTTATTTGTATGACATTGGGTAGTAATGTAACTAAAATTTGATGTTGTAATGAAACTAATTTTAACAAAATAAATTTTAATAGTGTTAATAGTTAGACTTAAATTTTGAAATTCGAAAAGTAAAGGAATTAAATTCAAAATTTACGAAAAATACAAGTTCATATGTCATATTTTAACTTTAATTTATTTTGTATTTTTCATATTCCTTTTACTATTAATGATTGGTGTTCATGACTACCTTTCTCAACAATACGATATACTTGATAAATAACTCTTCACCACAAAATTAATTTCAGAACATTATTTTTATTGGTTTTAATTATATTTATTTATTTTTTAAAATTTAATGCATCCATATTATATATTTTTCTTAATCTATTCTTAGTATTGTTATTTCTTTATTATAATTAATTGACAAAATTTAAACATTAAAATTTTCTTTCTAAAAATATACATTTAAATAATATAATTATAATTACTAATATTTTAAATTAATAAATACATCTTTTTATTCTATTTGACTCTTTGTAAAGTCTAAAAACTTCCTAGCATAATGTGAAACAGATTGATGGGAGCGGCGAGCAAAGTCTAAGATCAGCGGTCAAAATAGAAATTAAATGTTTTGACAATTTTGGAGATTGAGTCTCCTTTCGCCATCTAATTTTGGTAAATATCCAAAAGGAGTTTAGTTAAAACTAAATATGGAATAATATTTTTTTAATATCTGTTGGAGTGGACTATTAATTTTTTCCAACTTGCTGTTGCTTTTGGTTCAGCAATCATGTCTCCTTCCTATCTCTCTCTCTTGTTTTTTGTTGAGCAGCAATAATGGTTTCAAGTTGACCTGGGCATTAACAGAATATTGACAATTTGAAGTATGGTGAAATCTCCAAGCAAATAAAGCTCAGATTAATTCATGCCCAGTAATAATTCTTATCGACGACGAAGTCGAGAGTGTTAACAGAATCAAAAAGAAGATCCAAAGATAATACTTTTTCCGTTTCATTCACCAAAGCAGGTCACTGCATTTAATACACATGCAGGTGTACGTAAACCTAACGTCCTACTGTAACTGCTCTAACAGTTACTAACTAATTCAAACAAATAGTAACAGAAACTCTTTCTTCTAACATGCTCCCTACTTATCAACGTTCTCTAGAGGATCTTCTCAACTTTCTCTAGAAGAACTTCTCACTTTTAGCTGGCTAAAAACTTGATGAACATTGCTTCTGATAATGTTTTTGTTAAAATATCCGCGACTTGATCCGAGCTAGGAACATGTCTGACTTGGAACGTTCCATCAGCAACTTTCTCTCTGACAAAGAATAAGTCCAACTCGACATGCTTGAATTTCGAGTGTAGGGCGAGATTGCCGCCTACACGCTATCTCTTTCTTTGAACTATCGCACCATATCAAGGCCTTGTTCTTTGCTGGAACATATAGCTCAGATAACAAGGACTTTATCCACACCATTTCTGCAGTAATATGTGCTATACTTCGTGATACGCTTTGCGATGATCGTGAGACTACCTGTTGCTTCCTTGAGCTCCAGGAAACCGGATTTCCTCCTAGAAACACACAGAACCCCGAGGTAGACCTGCGATCATCGACGTCTGAACCCCAACTAGCATCGGAGTAACCTTCAAGCAACAACTTCGAGGATCGAGTGTATTGCAATCCATAGTCCAACGTCCTTTGTAAGTACCTTAAGATTCTCTTAACAGCCTTGAAGTGCACATCCAACGGCCTGTACATGAATTGGCATACTTTATTAACCGAGTAAGCAATTTCGGGTCTGGTTATGACCACATATTGCAAGGCCCCAACAATGCTCCGGTAATGACGTTCATCTTCAACAGGATTTCCTGTTTCAGCTGACAAATGACACGTACTAACCATTGGTGTTGGCACACCCTTTGATCGTTCCATCGAGGCTTTTTGAAGGAGATCAGCAATGTATTTCCTTTGATTAAGAAACAGCCCATCCGTAGTATAATGAACCTCTATTCCAAGGAAATAGTTAAGCTTCCCTAGATCTTTCAAAGAAAATCGGTCATTGAGCAGGGCCACAAAATGATCTATAGCCCGAGAGTTATTCCCAGTGATGATTATATCATCAACATAGACCAACATGTACATTAGCTGAGTTTCTGACTGAAGAACAAACAGGGAATTATCAGCTTTGGAGACATCAAACTTTGAGCCTATTAAAAACTCTTTCAGCTTATGAAACCAGGCTCGTGGTGCCTGTTTGAGCCCGTACAATGCCTTCCGCAATCTACAGACCAGTTCTTCACCATTTGGTCCTTATTGTTCGAACCCTGGAGGCTGCACCATGTAAATTTCCTCACTCAAATCCCCATTCAAAAAGGCGTTGTTTATATCAACCTGTCGAAGTGGCCAACCGAAGGACACTGCCAAGGCAAGCACTACTCTGATTGTAGTTGGTTTGACCACAGGATTGAAGGTTTCTTGGAAGTCAACTCCACCTTCTTGCAAGTAGCCTTTAACAACAAGTCTACCCTTGTACCTAGCAATGGAGCCATCAGCATGTCTACTGAGCTTAAAAATCCACTTGCACCCGATAGTACGTCGACCTTTAGGCAGAGAAACAAGTTCCCACGTGTGATTGGCACGCAATGCATCGAATTCAGCTTGAGCAGCTGCTGTCCAAGCAGGACTTCGAAAGGCTTCAGTTATAGTAAGTGGCTCTTGTTCAGTCGACACAGAAGAAAAAAACCTTAGGCTTAAAGATGCCACTTTTAGAACGAGTTTGCATGGGATGAACGTTCACATGTGAAGTATCACCAAGTGTTAAAGGAGAGGCTGTGCTTGAACCAAGTTGATCAGAAACCATTGGCCCATTCTGTTCACAGAAAGCAGGATCACTTGCTACCGTTGGAGAGTGAGTAGGAGAACCACTATTAGTGATAGGAGAGGGGATTAAGGGAGAGGAATGAAAAGAAGCCTCTGCTGATCTAACAATGGACGGACGACCGAGAGTATCATTAGTCACCAATGGAAGGACTGATGACCGACACGCAACTTTTACAGACCCATCTGGAGATTGTGAAGAAAAACCATTTTGAAAAGGAAAGCTGTTCTCATCAAACCTAACATGGCGAGATATAAAAATCTTACCACACTCTGACAAACACTGATAACCCTTTCGATTAGAGGCATTTCCAAGGAACACACAGTTCTGAGATCTAAACTGTAACTTGTGTTGTTGGAACGGTCGCAAATTCGGAAAGCAAGAACATCCAAACACCCGAAGCAAACTATAGTTTTATGAAGAACTTCAAATGGACTGACTTGTTGTAGACCAGGAGTAGGTAGTCTGTTAGTTAAGTATACTGCATGTGAAAATGCATAAAACCAAAACTTCAGTGGCATGGAGGATTGAGCTAACAATGATAAGCGCATATCTACTATTTGTCTATGTCTTCTCTCAGCAACCCCATTCTGCTCGGAGGTGTAAGGACAGGTTATCCTATGTTGTATCCCAAGTCGAGAGAACTCTTTTGTCAAAGCTCTATATTCGCCCCCTCCATCAGTTTGTATCATTTTAATAGAGTGACCAAACTATACATGAACCATCTTATGAAAGTGTGAGAAACATTGAGCCACCTCAGACTTGTTTCTGAGAAAATAAATCCACACATATCTGCTATACATGTCAATAAAAGAAATGTAATAGGAAAAACCATTAGAGGGCATATGCGCCGGTCCCCATACATCAGATACAACAAGTTGAAATGGAGAGGAATACACTGTATTAGAAGTAGAAAACGGAAGCTTGTGAGCCTTGCCTAATTGACAGGCCGTACATAGTCCATGCAAATTGCTATGTTTAAAAGGAATATTACAAGTTTGCAATACACGGGTGAGTGTGTTGCGACAGGGATGGCCAAGTCTGTTATGCCATAGAGATAACTGAGCATTGTTCAACGACGGCGATCTCGACTTCAACTGAGATGGGGTCTTTGAAAGCTGGAACCTATAGAGACCCTCATGCATGTGACCCTCCAGTAGAATCAGTCCTGTCTGAATGTCTTTCACAAAACACAGATTTGGATGAAACTCAAAATAAACACTGTTATCCTTAGCAAATTGTCCCACAGACATTAAGTTCTTGTAAACTGTTGGAACATGTAAAACATTTTTAAGACGTAAAAGTCGTGACCCAGCCAAGAAATTAGAAGAGCCTACATTGGCTATAGGTATGGACTCACCATTGCCTAGTGTGATCTGGCTTGTACCTGTGTAAGAGGAAGCAGACATGAGATTTGACACAGTGGATGTAACATGATTTGTGGCACCTGAATTAGGGTACCAGGTCTGATCACTAGCGTAAGAAGCAGGAGCCTGATGGGACAAGTGCTGAGCAACAGAGCCGCAACAATGTGCACAAGATGAGCACCCAGAAGGAGAAGAGACAGCATCATTACCATGAACGTGGTGTAGTTGACCGATGGTTGTTAACTAACCCCTGAAAAATTTTCATCAAACAGATGATAGCAGGTTTGAACAAAATGACCAACCTTGCCACACAATTGGCACTGCGGCCTGGATCGGGACCAACTTCTCCCAGACCAGCGACCTCTACCTCGCGACCAGCTTCGTCCTGAACCCCGTTGACCAGGCTTGGAATCGTGAGAATAAACAGACTTGGACCGTTCTGAATTGTCTTGGTGTTTTGTGACTACATTCGCTTGTTGTAACACCCCCTACCCGTATTCGTTGTCAGAATAAGGTACGAGGCATTACCGGAGTTTACAATTTTTTTTTTTGAAACCGAAACCATTCTAATTCAACAATTTTCAAAATAAAATTCATGCATATTTATAAAATAACTTCAACACATAAGCCATATCAGTGGCTAACCTTATATTCATTTCATATTAACATTTATTTTATTAGCTTATACATGCCATTCATTTCCAAACTAAAGTTTCTTTAAATACCAAAATACTGGGGTTGATAGTGTGGTGAGTCTCCCACCGATCCGACCTCCGAGCTCTTAACACTACAAAACAGGGAAAAAGGAAATAGGGTAAGCACTTTGTGCTTAGTAAGTCCATGTAACAAGAATTATACTTACCTAATATTTTCAATACAATGTAATAAGCATTCATATATCCATTCAATGCATTAATACCCTAACATGCACAAGCTCAACATTCAAGTTAGTTCATTAATTTCCATATATCAATAATATACACACCATGATTGATGAGCTCATCAATACTATGATTTTCATTTCCTTGTTATTTTTCCATATTTATCCCGTTGAATTACTCGAAATTTCGATGGATTTTCAGAGGTACACTTTTGTGTACAAATCCGGGTCCGTCAATTCATATTCATGTGCGCACATTTTCATTTCAGAGAGCACACTCTCGCGAACCTCATCTTTACAAATAGATTACGGTCCGGCTAAATCCTCAGTAATATAAACTCATAGAGTATTGTCGGGATTACCATCCGGCTAAATCCTCAGCAACGACAATTACTCTAATGAGCTTGGATCTGAATTACGACCCAGCTAAATTCGAGACCCTAATTCGGATTACCCGTCCGCTAAATCCATTTTCCACATATTCTTCGGAGGGCTATATCGGGATAGGATCACCCGTCCGGGCTAGATCCTTTTTACCGTCAATTCCTTTTCAGAGATCCATCGAATTTTCCTTTCATTCAACCGGGATTTCTTCCCTTTTTATCAAATATACCAATGTATCATCAATTTTCATACAATGAGCATTCAAATTATATTCACATCAATAACATACATTTCAAACATTTAAGAATATAATTCAAGTTACATGAACTTACCTCGATACTAGTTCGTTTATAAAATCTACTAATCCGGGACTTTTCCTTTCCTCGATCTAGCTTTGTATTTGAGTTTTCCGATCTAAATAAATAAATTCAATCATCAATTCAATACATTTCATGTTCACATGTAGCATTTTCCATAATTCTATTATTATTTTTAGCTTATTCAAAGCTGTCTACTTGAGTCACAGTCACTAAATTATTTATTTCTCGAGCTACAGAGCTCCAAATGAAGAACCGTTAATTTTCCCTGAAACTAGACTCACATATCTTCTTCCCATAACATTTTCAGAATTTTTGGTATGGCCAATCAATACCAGATTATTCTTAAAGTTTCCCCTGTTTTACTGTTTGACTGTTCTGACCTCTCTTCACTACGAATCAAATTACTATTCATACAGAATTCATATGACCTTATTATTTATTTCATTTGAAAATAGACTCATTCAGAATTCCAAACATATAAAGTTAAGCCCCTAATTATTTTTCTCCAATTTTTTATGATTTTTCAAAGTCAGAACAGGGGATCCCGAAATCCCTCTGAACCAGTCTTACAAAAATATAAATATCTCAAATTACAGAATTCCTTTGCTTTCCATGTTTCTTTCATATGAAAATAGACTCAATAAGCTTTAATTTCATATCTCATTCAACTTCTAATTCCACTTCTACGAATTTTAGTGATTTTTCAAACTTACTCTACTGCTGCTGTCCAAAACAGTTTTGTTATAGCTTATTTTTTTACAATTAAATCCTTTACCCAATTCTAACTTCAAATTCTTTCAATTAAACCACTAATTCATCATTTTATTCATCATATGCTATATTCAAAAACTCTGAAACTTCAAAAATTTCAACTTAAATTCATCAAAACTTTGTTCTAAAACTTATAAAGCATCAAAATTAAAAGAAAAGGACTAAATTAACTTACCAAATTAAACTCCAAGCTTCAAACTTTTAATTTTCCCTTTTCTTCTTTCTTTTCTCTTTTTTCTTTCTTCTTTCACGTTTGCTCTCTGTTTCTTTTCTGTTTCTATCTCTTTTGTTTCTTTTCTCTTTTCTTTATATATATATATTTATAATAATATAATAATATAATAATATAATAATAAACTAAAAATCTCAGATTTTTCTTCAATTAACCGCCTCAATCTAGACAAAATGGCTTAATTGCCATTTTGGTCCTTTATACTTTCTTTTAATCTATAATTAAACTTTTACTTTCATTTCAATTTAGTCCTTTTCATTTAATTACCTACCCAAACGTTAAAATTTTCTAACGAAAGTTTAATACCACATTACTAACATTTTATAAATATTTATAAAAATATTTCCTATCATATAAAGACTCATGCAAACATATTGAAATAAATTTCTATTTAAATCGGATTTATGGTTGCGAAACCATTATTCCGATAATCTTGAATTTAGGCCATTACAACTCTCCCCCCCTTTTAAGGATTTTCGTCCTCGAAAATCTTACCAGTAAAGAGGTTTGGATATTGTTTCCTTATTGCCTCCTCCGGTTCCCATGTCGCTTCCTCGATCCCGTGTTTTTGCCACAATACCTTCACCAAATTTATTTTTTTATTTCTAAGCTCCTTTGTTACCCGTGCCAATATTTTGACCGGTTCTTCATTGTAAGTCATACCCGGCTGAATCTCCACTTCTGTCGGAGAAATAACATGTGAAGAATCTGACCGATATCGTCGTAGCATAGACACATGAAAAACATTATGGATTCTATCAAGTTCTGGTGGTAATGCCAACCGATAAGCGACCGGTCCAATTCTTTCTATGATCTCATATGGCCCAATAAATCTTGGACTCAATTTACCCTTTCGACCGAACCGGAGAACTTTCTTCCAAGGAGACACTTTCAGGAATACCTTGTCACCAACCTGAAATTCAATCTCTTTTCGTGTAAGATCGGCATATGATTTTTTTGGCGATCGGAAGTCGCTTTTTAAACTATCCCGAATAACCTTTACTTTTTCTTCTCGTTTCCGGATTAAATCAACCCCATGTATCTTCTTTTCACCGAGCTCTGTCCAATATAATGGTGTTCTACATTTTCTACCATACAAAGCTTCATATGGAGCCATTTTAATATCGGATCGATAATCATATTGTAAGTAAATTCAATCAAAGGTAGATACCTCTCCCAATTACCTTCAAACTCTAGTATACAACATCGAAGCATATCTTCCAATACTTGAATTACACGCTCAGATTGGCCATCATGCGAGGATGAAATGCGATCTTGAAATACAACCCCAGTACCCAAAGCTTCTTGCAATTTATCCTAAACGAGGCGTAAATCGGGGATCTCTATCGATATGTACAATTCAGCCAGTTTATCTAAAGAATAATCCATAAGTACCGGAATAAAGTGTGCTGACTTTGTCAATCGGTCAACAATCACCCAAATAGCATCTTTTTTCCTCGGAGACAACGGTAACCCCGATACAAAATCCATAGTGATTCTTTCCCATTTCCATTCCGGTATAGTAATTGGTCAAGTAACCCCGAAGGTACACGATGTTCTCTTTAACTTTGTTGACATATCAAACATCTTGATACAAACTCAGAAATATCACGTTTCATACCTGGCCACCAGTACATCTTTTTCAAATCATTATACATTTTATTACTTCCCGGATGTACAGACATAGTACCACTGTGAGCCTCGTGTAAAATTTTTCTCAGATGAGCTCTCAATTCTTGGGTACACATACCCTACCTCTGAATAATAAACAATCACCAACCCCAACTTGAAATTCGAGAATCGATGACGACTCACATTGTGCCGCTTTAACTCAGTAACTTCTCATCATTCTTACGAGCTTCACATATTTGCTGTAAAAATGTCGGTTTAGCTCTCAATTCGATTAAGATTGAACCATCATCAACCAAAGACAATCGGGTATTCATAACTCGTAAAGCAAACAGAGATTTTCGACTCAAAGCATCAGCCACAACATTAGCCTTACGGATGATAATCAATAATCAAATCATAGTCTTTTATCAATTCAAGCCACCGCTTGTCTTAAATTCGGATCTTTCTGTGTCATCAAATACTTCAAGCTTTTATGATCGGTATAAATATGACATTTCTCACCGCAAGTAATGCCGCCATATCTTCAATGCAAAAACAATAGCAGCTAACTCAAGATCATGTACCGGATAATTTCTTTCATGTGGTTTAAGTTGTCTTGAAGCATAGGCTATTACTTTACCTTCTTGCATCAAGACACAACCTAAACCATTTAATGAGGCATCACTTTGTAAATAACAAATTCCTTACCTGTTCAAAGCCGCACTAATACTTGGTGCTTTCGTTAATAGATTTTTAATCGGTTGAAACTCACGACATTCATCAGTCCACTCGAACTTTACATCTTTCTGCAATAATCGAGTCATCGGAGAAGCTATCATAGAGAATCCTTGTACAAATCTCCGATAATAACCAGCTAAACCCAAGAAACTTCTAACTTCAGATACAGTCTTCGGTGGACTCCAATTGACAATAGCTGAGACTTTACTTGGATCTACCCTGATGCCTTCAGCGGATACAATATGTCCAAGAAAACCCACTTCTCGAAGCCAAAATTCACATTTACTGAATTTAGCATATAACTGTTTCTCTCGCAGAATTTGCAACACAATTCTCAAATGTTCTGTATGTTCTTCTTCATCTCGAGAATAAACCAAAATATCATCAACGAATACTACCACAAATCTGTCTAAGTACGGTCTGAATATTCGATTCATCAGATCCATAAATACTGCAGGTGCATTAGTCAACCCAAATGGCATAACCAGAAACTCATAATGTCCGTACCTGGTTCTGAAAGCTGTTTTTGGCACATCTGACTCCTTTACTCATAACTGATAGTAGCCCGATCGGAGATCAATCTTTGAAAATATAGTAGCACCTTTCAACTGATCAAACAAATCATCAATCCGGGGCAACGGATACTTATTCTTTATAGTTACCTTATTGAGCTGTCGATAGTCAATACACAATCTCAAAGACCCATCTTTCTTTTTCACAAACAGAACCGGAGCACCCCAAGGTGAATGACTCGGTCGGACAAAACCTCTATCAACAAGTTCTGTGAATCGTGTCTTTTTAATTCCTTTAATTACGTAAGAGCCATTCGATGCGGAGCTATGGAAATCGGAGTAGTTCCCTAATCAAATCTATAGAAAATTCCACTTCTCTTTACGGTGGCAACCACAGTAACTCTTACGAAACACATCGAAAAATTCACATACCACTGGTACTGCTTCAATCTTTGACTCAGATACCTTAGTATCTAATACATAAGCAAGAAAAGCATCATACCCCTTTTTGACATACCTGAGCAGTAATAACTGAAATCACATCAAATAATCCCTCTCATCGATCGGATTTAACTTTGAAGTAATTCACCATTCGACACTTCAACACAATATATTTCATTTCTGATTTACTCTTTGCATCATCTTGAGTTAACCAATCCATGCCCAATATCACATCAAACTCATCAAATGGCAGTAACATAAAATCAGCCAGAAACAATAACCTCTTACCATCGATGGACAATTTTTACAAATTTTATCCACCAAAATAGATTGGCCAAAGGGTTCGAGACTTTAATGAAGAAATTCGATGAGGTTCAACAGATAAATCTTTTACGCATGCAAGTTTTACACATATATATGAATGCGTAGAACCGGGATCAATCAATGCAGTAATATCAGTCTCAAGTAAAGAAAATGTATCAGTAATAACATCGGGTGCTGAGGCATCTTCTCTGGTACGCATGACATATGTCCTAGGAGGTACTCGTGTCTCAGGCCTACTTGCAGTATCTTTTGTAGCTCCTCGGCTACCACTAACATTACCGGATGGTCGAGATGGTCTACCCCTCAAAGATGGATTACTTGGCTTCGATATATATTCAGCTTCTTTTTCACTTCTTTCTGGACAATCTCTGAGGAAATGGTCAAAAGAACCACATCGGTAACAAGCCCCACTCTTAAATCGACATTCACCAAAATGAGCTTTATTACAATACTGGCATCTCGGCTTAGGGGTACCAACACTGCCAACACTGGTCACTGATGGAGTGGAAGGTCTTGAATTAGTCTTGTTGTGAACCTCGCACTCTATCTCGAATACCCAGGTGGTTGAGGTAGAACGATCCTGGTACTTCTTCAATTTCTTTGGCAGCGGAAAAGAGATTTTTCCATTGGTCTTTTACTAAAAATTCGAGCTTCCTCTCACTGTTTCTTTTCTTTGCTCCATTCTTCTGCTTTATAAGCTCGTTCTGCTAGTGTAGCAAACTCTCGAATTTCAAGAATTCCAACAAGTAGCTTAATTTCTTCATTCAACCCTTCTTCAAATCGTTTGCACATTTCAGCTTCCGACTGTACCCATTCTCGAGCATATTTACTCAACCGAACAAATTCTCTTTCATACTCAGATACTGATCTATTGCCCTGTTTCAGCTCAAGAAATTCTTTTCTTTTCTGATCAAGGAATCTCTCTGGTGATATATTTCTTTTTGAACTCGGTGCGAAGAATTCCCATGTAATTTCTTCTTTCGAACAACTGAAGCTTTAGTATTCCACCAATGATAAGCTGTGTCTTTTAGCAGTGAAACGGCACATTTCAAACATTCTTCTGGTGTGCAAGATAATTCCTCCAAAACCCGAGTAGTATTTTCTAACCAAAATTCAGCTCGTTCGGGATCATCATCAATCTATTTGCTTGAAATTCTTCGCCCCATATTTTCGGATTTTATCAACAGAGCTTTTCCTTTTCTCGACAGATTCGGTACCTATACCTGTGGAATCTCGGGAACCGGTGGAGGAACAGGAGGGGAGCTTGAGTTTGTTTGCCTTTGTAGGGTTAGTTCTTATATATTGGGTAAACCATTCATTCATCATTTGAAAGAAGGCTATTTTTGCCTCCTCCTTGACCCTCTATACCGGGCCTTCTCTCGCTAGTTTCTTCTCTTTGTATTGAAGCCGGAGCATGACTCCCACTTTCTCGAGAATGAGCTCGGTCGATGACATTACTATAAGGAAAACACAATTTAAATGGTTAGAGATATCACACTATCAAAAATAATTTAAATGGCATGTATAGCTAATCCGTATTCGCTATATCGGTCCTAGAACCGGCTAAACCGTAGCTCTGATACCAACAAATGTAACACCCCCTACCCGTATTCGTTGTCAGAATAAGGTACGAGGCATTACCGGAGTTTACAATTTTTTTTTGAAACCAAAACCATTCTAATTCAACAATTTTCAAAATAAAATTCATGCATATTTATAAAATAACTTCAACACATAAGCCATATCAGTGGCTAACCTTATATTCATTTCATATAAACATTTATTTTATTAGCTTATACATGCCATTCATTTCCAAACTAAAGTTTCTTTAAATACCAAAATACTGGGGTTGATAGTGTGGTGAGTCTCCCACCGATCCGACCTCCGAGCTCTTAACACTACAAAACAGGGAAAAAGGAAATAGGGTAAGCACTTTGTGCTTAGTAAGTCCATGTAACAAGAATTATACTTACCTAATATTTTCAATACAATGTAATAAGCATTCATATATCCATTCAATGCATTAATACCCTAACATGCACAAGCTCAACATTCAAGTTAGTTCATTAATTTCCATATATCAATAATATACACACCATGATTGATGAGCTCATCAATACTATGATTTTCATTTCCTTGTTATTTTTCCATATTTATCCCGTTGAATTACTCGAAATTTCGATGGATTTTCAGAGGTACACTTTTGTGTACAAATCCGGGTCCGTCAATTCATATTCATGTGCGCACATTTTCATTTCAGAGAGCACACTCCCGCGAACCTCATCTTTACAGCAGGATTACCAGTCCAGGCTAAATCCCCTGTAATATAAACTCATAGAGTATTGTCGGGATTACCAGTCCAGGCTAAATCCCCTGCAACGACAATTACTCTAATGAGCTTGGATCTGAATTACCAGTCCAGGCTAAATTCAGACCCTAATTCGGATTACCCGTCCGGGCTAAATCCATTTTCCACATATTCTTCGGGAGGGCTATATCAGGATAGGATCACCCGTCCGGGCTAGATCCTTTTTTACCGTCAATTCCTTTTCAGAGATCCATCGAATTTTCCTTTCATTCAACCGGGATTTCTTCCCCTTTTTATCAAATATACCAATGTATCATCAATTTTCATACAATGAGCATTCAAATTATATTCACATCAATAACATACATTTCAAACATTTAAGAATATAATTCAAGTTACATGAACTTACCTCGATACTAGTTCGTTTATAAAATCTACTAATCCGGGACTTTTTCCTTTCCTCGATCTAGCTTTGTATTTGAGTTTTCCGGATCTAAATAAATAAATTCAATCATCAATTCAATACATTTCATGTTCACATGTAGCATTTTCCATAATTCTATTATTATTTTTAGCTTATTCAAAGCTGTCTACTTGAGTCACAGTCACTAAATTATTTATTTCTCGAGCTACAGAGCTCCAAATGAAGAACCGTTAATTTTCCCTGAAACTAGACTCACATATCTTCTTCCCATAACATTTTCAGAATTTTTGGTATGGCCAATCAATACCAGATTATTCTTAAAGTTTCCCCTGTTTTACTGTTTGACTGTTCTGACCTCTCTTCACTACGAATCAAATTACTATTCATACAGAATTCATATGACCTTATTATTTATTTCATTTGAAAATAGACTCATTCAGAATTCCAAACATATAAAGTTAAGCCCCTAATTATTTTTCTCCAATTTTTTATGATTTTTCAAAGTCAGAACAGGGGATCCCGAAATCCCTCTGAACCAGTCTTACAAAAATATAAATATCTCAAATTACAGAATTCCTTTGCTTTCCATGTTTCTTTCATATGAAAATAGACTCAATAAGCTTTAATTTCATATCTCATTCAACTTCTAATTCCACTTCTACGAATTTTAGTGATTTTTCAAACTTACTCTACTGCTGCTGTCCAAAACAGTTTTGTTATAGCTTATTTTTTTACAATTAAATCCTTTACCCAATTCTAACTTCAAATTCTTTCAATTAAACCACTAATTCATCATTTTATTCATCATATGCTATATTCAAAAACTCTGAAACTTCAAAAATTTCAACTTAAATTCATCAAAACTTTGTTCTAAAACTTATAAAGCATCAAAATTAAAAGAAAAGGACTAAATTAACTTACCAAATTAAACTCCAAGCTTCAAACTTTTAATTTTCCTTTTCTTCTTTCTTTTCTCTTTTTTTCTTTCTTCTTTCACGTTTGCTCTCTGTTTCTTTTCTGTTTCTATCTCTTTTGTTTCTTTTCTCTTTTCTTTATATATATATATTTATAATAATATAATAATATAATAATATAATAATAAACTAAAAATCTCAGATTTTTCTTCAATTAACTCACCTCAATCTAGACAAAATGGCTTAATTGCCATTTTGGTCCTTTATACTTTCTTTTAATCTATAATTAAACTTTTACTTTCATTTCAATTTAGTCCTTTTCATTTAATTACCTACCCAAACGTTAAAATTTTCTAACGAAAGTTTAATACCACATTACTAACATTTTATAAATATTTATAAAAATATTTCCTATCATATAAAGACTCATGCAAACATATTGAAATAAATTTCTATTTAAATCGGATTTATGGTTGCGAAACCATTATTCCGATAATCTTGAATTTAGGCCATTACAACTCTCCCCCCCTTTTAAGGATTTTCGTCCTCGAAAATCTTACCAGTAAAGAGGTTTGGATATTGTTTCCTTATTGCCTCCTCCAGTTCCCATGTCGCTTCCTCGATCCCGTGTTTTTGCCACAATACCTTCACCAAATTTATTTTTTTATTTCTAAGCTCCTTTGTTACCCGTGCCAATATTTTGACCGGTTCTTCATTGTAAGTCATACCCGGCTGAATCTCCACTTCTGTCGGAGAAATAACATGTGAAGGATCTGACCGATATCGTCGTAGCATAGACACATGAAAACCATTATGGATTCTATCAAGTTCTGGTGGTAATGCCAACCGATAAGCGACCGGTCCAATTCTTTCTATGATCTCATATGGCCCAATAAATCTTGGACTCAATTTACCCTTTCGACCGAACCGGAGAACTTTCTTCCAAGGAGACACTTTCAGGAATACCTTGTCACCAACCTGAAATTCAATCTCTTTTCGTGTAAGATCGGCATATGATTTTTTTGGCGATCGGAAGCTGCTTTTAAACTATCCCGAATAACCTTTACTTTTTCTTCTGTTTCCCGGATTAAATCAACCCCATGTATCTTCTTTTCACTGAGCTCTGTCCAATATAATGGTGTTCTACATTTTCTACCATACAAAGCTTCATATGGAGCCATTTTAATCTTGGATGATAATAATCATTATTGTAAGTAAATTCAATCAAAGGTAGATACCTCTCCCAATTACCTTCAAACTCTAGTATACAACATCGAAGCATATCTTCCAATACTTGAATTACACGCTCAGATTGGCCATCTGTCTGAGGATGAAATGCAGTACTGAAATACAACTGAGTACCCAAAGCTTCTTGCAATTTATCCCAGAAACGAGACGTAAATCGGGGATCTCTATCTGATATGTACAATTCAGCCAGTTTATCTAAAGAATAATCCATAAGTACCGGAATAAAGTGTGCTGACTTTGTCAATCGGTCAACAATCACCCAAATAGCATCTTTTTTCCTCGGAGACAACGGTAACCCCGATACAAAATCCATAGTGATTCTTTCCCATTTCCATTCCGGTATAGTAATTGGCTGAAGTAACCCCGAAGGTACCTGATGTTCTGCTTTAACCTGTTGACATATCAAACATCTTGATACAAACTCAGAAATATCACGTTTCATACCTGGCCACCAGTACATCTTTTTCAAATCATTATACATTTTATTACTTCCCGGATGTACAGACATAGTACCACTGTGAGCCTCGTGTAAAATTTTCTGTATGAGCTCTGAATTCTTGGGTACACATACCCTACCTCTGAATAATAAACAATCACCAACCCCAACTTGAAATTCAGAATCAGTACCTGACTCACATTGTGCCAGTTTAACCTGTAACTTCTCATCATTCTTCTGAGCTTCACATATTTGCTGTAAAAATGTCGGTTTAGCTCTCAATTCAGTTAAGATTGAACCATCATCAACCAAAGACAATCGGGTATTCATAACTCGTAAAGCAAACAGAGATTTTCGACTCAAAGCATCAGCCACAACATTAGCCTTACGGATGATAATCAATAATCAAATCATAGTCTTTTATCAATTCAAGCCACTGCGCTTGTCTTAAATTCGAGATCTTTACGTGTCATCAAATACTTCAAGCTTTTATGATCGGTATAAATATGACATTTCTCACCGTACAAGTAATGCCGCCATATCTTCAATGCAAAAACAATAGCGGCTAACTCAAGATCATGTACTGGATAATTTCTTTCATGTGGTTTAAGTTGTCTTGAAGCATAGGCTATTACTTTACCTTCTTGCATCAAGACACAACCTAAACCATTTAATGAGGCATCACTTTGTAAATAACAAATTCCTTACCCGGTTCAGCCGCACTAATACCGGTGCTTTCGTTAATAGATTTTTAATCGGTTGAAACTCTGTGACATTCATCACCCACTCGAACTTTACATCTTTCTCGCAATAATCGAGTCATCGGAGAAGCTATCATAGAGAATCCTTGTACAAATCTCCGATAATAACCAGCTAAACCCAAGAAACTTCTAACTTCAGATCTGATCTTGGTGGACTCCAATTGACAATAATTTGAGACTTTACTTGGATCTACCCCGATGCCTTCAATGGATACAATATGTCCAAGAAAACCCACTTCTCGAAGCCAAAATTCACATTTCTTCAATTTAGCATATAATCTGCTTTTCTCGCAGAATTTGCAACACAATTCTCAAATGTTCTGTATGTTCTTCTTCATCTCGAGAATAAACCAAAATATCATCAACGAATACTACCACAAATCTGTCTAAATGCGGTCCAATATTCGATTCATCGATCCATAAATCTGCGCAGTGCATTAGTCAACCCAAATGGCATAACCGAGAAACTCATAATGTCCGTACACTGTTACGAAAAGTCGTTTTTGCACATCGACTCCTTTACTCATAACTGATAGTAGCCCGATCGGAGATCAATCTTTGAAAATATAGTAGCACCTTTCAACTGATCAAACAAATCATCAATCCGGGGCAACGGATACTTATTCTTTATAGTTACCTTATTGAGCTGTCGATAGTCAATACACAATCTCAAAGACCCATCTTTCTTTTTCACAAACAGAACCGGAGCACCCCAAGGTGAATGACTCGGTCGGACAAAACCTCTATCAACAAGTTCCTGTAACTGTGTCTTTAATTCCTTTAATTCTGTAAGAGCCATTCGGTACGGAGCTATGGAAATCGGAGTAGTTCCCGGAATCAAATCTATAGAAAATTCCACTTCTCTTTCTGGTGGCAACCCTGGTAACTCTTCTGGAAACACATCAGAAAATTCACATACCACTGGTACTGCTTGAATCTTTGACTCAGATACCTTAGTATCTAATACATAAGCAAGAAAAGCATCATACCCCTTTTTGACATACCTCTGAGCAGTAATAACTGAAATCACATCAGATAATCCCTCTGTCTGATCGGATTTAACCCGAAGTAATTCACCATTCTGACACTTCAACACAATATATTTCTGTTTACAGTTTACTACTGCATCATGCTGAGTTAACCAATCCATGCCCAATATCACATCAAACTCATCAAATGGCAGTAACATCAAATCAGCCAGGAAACAATAACCTCTTACCATCAGTGGACAATTTTTACAAATTTTATCCACCAAAATAGATTGGCCAAAGGGGTTCGAGACTTTAACAGCAAATTCAGTAGGTTCAACAGATAAATCTTTTACGCATGCAAGTTTTACACATATATATGAATGCGTAGAACCGGGATCAATCAATGCAGTAATATCAGTCTCAAGTAAAGAAAATGTATCAGTAATAACATCGGGTGCTGAGGCATCTTCTCTGGTACGCATGACATATGTCCTAGGAGGTACTCGTGTCTCAGGCCTACTTGCAGTATCTTTTGTAGCTCCTCGGCTACCACTAACATTACCGGATGGTCGAGATGGTCTACCCCTCAAAGATGGATTACTTGGCTTCGATATATATTCAGCTTCTTTTTCACTTCTTTCTGGACAATCTCTGAGGAAATGGTCAAAAGAACCACATCGGTAACAAGCCCCACTCTTAAATCGACATTCACCAAAATGAGCTTTATTACAATACTGGCATCTCGGCTTAGGGGTACCAACACTGCCAACACTGGTCACTGATGGAGTGGAAGGTCTTGAATTAGTCTTGTTGTGAACCTCGCACTCTCTCCCGAATACCCAGTGGTTGAGGTAGAACGATCCTGGTACTTCTTCAATTTCTTTGGAGCAGAAAACTGAGATTTTTCCATTGGTCTTTTACTAAAAATTCGAGCTTCCCCTCTCGGCTGTTTCTTTTCTTTGCTCCATTCTTCTGCTTTATAAGCTCGTTCTGCTAGTGTAGCAAACTCTCGAATTTCAAGAATTCCAACAAGTAGCTTAATTTCTTCATTCAACCCTTCTTCGAATCGTTTGCACATTTCAGCTTCCGACTGTACCCATTCTCGAGCATATTTACTCAACCGAACAAATTCTCTTTCATACTCAGATACTGATCTATTGCCCTGTTTCAGCTCAAGAAATTCTTTTCTTTTCTGATCAAGGAATCTCTGGCTGATATATTTCTTTTTGAACTCGGTCTGGAAGAATTCCCATGTAATTTCTTCTTTCGGAACAACTGAAGCTTTAGTATTCCACCAATGATAAGCTGTGTCTTTTAGCGATGAAAACGGCACATTTCAAACATTCTTCTGGTGTGCAAGATAATTCCTCCAAAACCCGAGTAGTATTTTCTAACCAAAATTCAGCTCGTTTGGGATCATCATCAACTGCTGCTTGAAATTCTTCGGCCCCATATTTTCGGATTTTATCAACAGGAGCTTTTCCTTTTCTGACAGATTCAGTACCTATACCCTGTGGAATCTCGGGAACCGGTGGAGGAACAGGAGGGGGAGCTTGAGTTTGCTGCACTGTAGGGTTAGTTCTTATATATTGGGTAAACCATTCATTCATCATTTGAAAGAAGGCTATTTTTGCCTCCTCCCCTTGACCCTCTATACCAGGCCTTCTACTGCTAGTTTCTTCTCTTTGTATTGAAGCCGGAGCATGACTCCCAGCTTTCTCAGAATGAGCTCGGTCAGATGACATTACTATAAGGAAAACACAATTTAAATGGTTAGGAGATATCACACTATCAAAAATAATTTAAATGGCATGTATAGCTAATCCGTATTCGCTATATCGGTCCTAGAACCGGCTAAACCGTAGCTCTGATACCAACAAATGTAACACCCCCTACCCGTATTCGTTGTCAGAATAAGGTACGAGGCATTACCGGAGTTTACAATTTTTTTTTTTTGAAACCGAAACCATTCTAATTCAACAATTTTCAAAATAAAATTCATGCATATTTATAAAATAACTTCAACACATAAGCCATATCAGTGGCTAACCTTATATTCATTTCATATAAACATTTATTTTATTAGCTTATACATGCCATTCATTTCCAAACTAAAGTTTCTTTAAATACCAAAATATCAAGGGTTGATAGTGTGGTGAGTCTCCCACCGATCCGACCTCAGAGCTCTTAACACTACACAAAACAGGGAAAAAGGAAATAGGGTAAGCACTTTGTGCTTAGTAAGTCCATGTAACAAGAATTATACTTACCTAATATTTTCAATACAATGTAATAAGCATTCATATATCCATTCAATGCATTAATACCCTAACATGCACAAGCTCAACATTCAAGTTAGTTCATTAATTTCCATATATCAATAATATACACACCATGATTGATGAGCTCATCAATACTATGATTTTCATTTCCTTGTTATTTTTCCATATTTATCCCGTTGAATTACTCAAAATTTCGATGGATTTTCAGAGGTACACTTTTGTGTACAAATCCGGTCCGTCAATTCATATTCATGTGCGCACATTTTCATTTCAGAGAGCACACTCCGCGAACCTCATCTTTACAAAGGGATTACGGTCCAGCTAAATCACAGTAATATAAACTCATAGAGTATTGTCGGGATTACGACCCGAGCTAAATCCCCTGCAACGACAATTACTCTAATGAGCTTGAATCTGAATTACGATCCAGGCTAAATTGAGACCCTAATTCGGATTACCCGTCCAAGCTAAATCCATTTTCCACATATTCTTCGGGAGGGCTATATCGGATAGGATCACCCGTCCGGCTAGATCCTTTTTTACCGTCAATTCCTTTTCAGAGATCCATCGAATTTTCCTTTCATTCAACCGGATTTCTTCCCTTTTTATCAAATATACCAATGTATCATCAATTTTCATACAATGAGCATTCAAATTATATTCACATCAATAACATACATTTCAAACATTTAAGAATATAATTCAAGTTACATGAACTTACCTCGATACTAGTTCGTTTATAAAATCTACTAATCCGGGACTTTTTCCTTTCCTCGATCTAGCTTTGTATTTGAGTTTTCCGGATCTAAATAAATAAATTCAATCATCAATTCAATACATTTCATGTTCACATGTAGCATTTTCCATAATTCTATTATTATTTTTAGCTTATTCAAAGCTGTCTACTTGAGTCACAGTCACTAAATTATTTATTTCTCGAGCTACAGAGCTCCAAATGAAGAACCGTTAATTTTCCTGAAACTAGACTCACATATCTTCTTCCCATAACATTTTCAGAATTTTTGGTATGGCCAATCAATACCAGATTATTCTTAAAGTTTCCCCTGTTTTACTGTTTGACTGTTCTGACCTCTCTTCACTACGAATCAAATTACTATTCATACAGAATTCATATGACCTTATTATTTATTTCATTTGAAAATAGACTCATTCAGAATTCCAAACATATAAAGTTAAGCCCCTAATTATTTTTCTCCAATTTTTTATGATTTTTCAAAGTCAGAACAGGGGATCCCGAAATCCCTCTGAACCAGTCTTACAAAAATATAAATATCTCAAATTACAGAATTCCTTTGCTTTCCATGTTTCTTTCATATGAAAATAGACTCAATAAGCTTTAATTTCATATCTCATTCAACTTCTAATTCCACTTCTACGAATTTTAGTGATTTTTCAAACTTACTCTACTGCTGCTGTCCAAAACAGTTTTGTTATAGCTTATTTTTTACAATTAAATCCTTTACCCAATTCTAACTTCAAATTCTTTCAATTAAACCACTAATTCATCATTTTATTCATCATATGCTATATTCAAAAACTCTGAAACTTCAAAAATTTCAACTTAAATTCATCAAAACTTTGTTCTAAAACTTATAAAGCATCAAAATTAAAAGAAAAGGACTAAATTAACTTACCAAATTAAACTCCAAGCTTCAAACTTTTAATTTTCCTTTTCTTCTTTCTTTTCTCTTTTTCTTTCTTCTTTCACGTTTGCTCTCTGTTTCTTTTCTGTTTCTATCTCTTTTGTTTCTTTTCTCTTTTCTTTATATATATATTTATAATAATATAATAATATAATAATATAATAATAAACTAAAAATCTCAGATTTTTCTTCAATTAACTCATTCAATCTAGACAAAATGGCTTAATTGCCATTTTGGTCCTTTATACTTTTTCTTTTAATCTATAATTAAACTTTTACTTTCATTTCAATTTAGTCCTTTTCATTTAATTACCTACCCAAACGTTAAAATTTTCTAACGAAAGTTTAATACCACATTACTAACATTTTATAAATATTTATAAAAATATTTCCTATCATATAAAGACTCATGCAAACATATTGAAATAAATTTCTATTTAAATCAGATTTATGGTTGCGAAACCATTATTCCGATAATCTTGAATTTAGGCCATTACACTTGTAATGGAGTGTCTGCAAACAAAGCTAATTGCCGGGTTTCACAGTCAAGAAACAAATCAGTAAGCAAATCTAAAGAAATCGGAGTCGTGGAGGCAAGAACTCGGATTGACTCGTATTCAACAGAAAGACCAGCCAAAATTACACTTATCTGTTCTTTCTCGGAAACCATACTACCAACAGCTGTTAAGCTATCACTCAAAGATTTTACCTTGGACAGATACTCTTTAACAGTGAGATTACCTTTCTTGATTTAATAAAGAGCATGCTTTATGCTAGAGATTTTGAGACTAGAAGAAGTCCCAAACCGCCTTTCAATGGTGGTCCAGATGTCAAAACTGGTTTTTGATGACGTTAGATGAACCAATACTTCATCAGTACCAGTCGATAGAAGCCAAGATGCGAGGAACTTGTCTTGTTTAGTATGAACAAGAAAAACAGGATTCTGCACAAGTTGACCACCAGTTTTAGCAAGATAACGAGGAGGGACAGACACCGTTCCCAGGACAAATCCTTCAAGGCCATACCCTTCAAGAATCAGCAACAATTGATGTTTCCACAACAAGAAATTATATTCAACTAGCTTTACAGTATCATGCTTGGCAAAGTAATGGAGTGCGGAGGCTGTAGGACAACCAACTTGCTCCAAATGAACTGCGTCGCCTGTATCAGAGGAGTGGGGGGTTGTATCAACCCCTGGTACTGTATCCATGAACAGAAGATGAAAAGAAAAGGAAGAAACGAAAAAAAAAAAATCAAGTCAAGAATTCATTGGCTCTTGATACCATGTTAACAGAATCAAAAAGAAGATCCAAAGATAGAGAGAGCCATTGGCTCATTGCGTTGAGTAGATGTGAGCGGTGACTGATAATAAGAAACACTTGTACGTCCAAATCCCGTATTTATTTTGTGAAGAAAGAAAAAAAAAAAAAAAAAAGAGATGGCTTTAAGGTTGATGATGAAGCCACCACTGTCTTCTTCCAAAGGCTTGCTCTTCTTCTACTTGGTTGTTTTGTTTTCATGCACCAATACATTAATGTCGGACTAACTGGACTAACGCCACAACCGATCCTTCGAAGGTTCTCTCTCTCCCTCTCTCTCTGTATATATGTATAACAACGAACAAATAATTGATTTTAGGGGAAAGTTATGGTACTTATAGTCGGTTTTGATAAACACAGAACATGTTCGACAAAATGTAAATATATTTATCAGTATTGTTTATTAATATTACTAGTCTGGATGCTTCTTGCTCTCTCATGCTTCTGCAATATTTTTAGGCCATTACTACATAAATGATAGTATAACAGTTTATATAAGGCTAATTTGATCCAAAAGCTACTCCATTCACATTAATCGGTAATGGACCTTCTGGAAAAATTTAAGCATATAGTTTTCCAGTTATACACAAGAAAAAACCTTTCATTATTAATGGCCTTTGTTAGAAGTCTAATAATGATTAATATATCATTTCTACTAACATTTTACATGTTTTAAACTCTTTTATCGGAGGGTATTTGGACTAGATAAACGAGGAGTGATACCAGAGGAGATTTTGGAGTTGCCTTACCGGATTTCTTGTAAGAATGTTCTTTTTATTCCTCTTCAATTTCTCCTTGCTTTTGTTCTTCATAATCCAACATTGATTTTGAATATTTTCCAAATGAATACTGATTTTGAAATGTTTACAGAATGTTTTTATTTAAGGAAACCGGTTGGCTTTACTGATGAATCGATTATATATCATATCTCATTGTTGGTGATGCAGAAAATTGATAAAAATTTCTTCTCCTATCCTTTTGCTGCATTCATTGGAAATCTGTCTAGATTAGGGTTCTTGTGAGTACTCGAAGGGAATCGATAAAAGCATTTCATATTTGGTTGATTTTATTTCTTTGTTGGTTTTCGTGCCTTAAGAACGACCTTCCAAATAACAAAGACTTAGAAAAAAAAATGGGCGAAACAGTGAGTTAGAATTAACATCATAGGAATGCGAGAAAATGTATAGGTCATTTGTTTTATGGTTCAACACTTCCAAGTCTAATTGGTTTTTCATAAACCTCCCAATGCCATATGTAAATGGCCCAAATAGTCCGGGCCCAAATTAAAAAATAAAAAAATTAAATGGCCCAAAACCCTAATGGCCCAGATAGGCCCGAAACTAATCAAGTTAGGGAACCCTAGGGTTCCCTCTCCTCTGATGTGCCGCAAGCCCTCCCCTGGTGCGCCGCTCCACTAGCCACTGTCGGCCACCGAACCCTCCACTGGCGCCGCGTTCATCCACCTGCAAGAAGAAGACAAAATGGGGATAATAAAAATAATGTAAAATCGGCTATAAAAGCCAACTCACAGCATTGTACTAGGGATCTTTTTTTTCAACAAAAAAAAGAATACAAAAAAACAACAAGATTAAAACCAAAAAACAAACGCAGATCAGATTGCTGTCGAAGGTATTTTCATTCTTTTTTTTTCTTTTTTCGAGTTTGTTATTATTTCGTAAATATTCCTACAAACAATAAACACAAATAGAAAAGGAAGAAAAACGAACCTTTTCACGCGGTGGCCGGCGACGAAGCCCACGGCGGGGCCTGGCCGGAGCGACGCCGGAATCCCTCCCCTCCTTGCTCGGACTTGCAGAGAGAAAAGAGAGAAAGAGAGATTTTTTTTTTAAGAAACAGCACAAAATAAAAAAAAAGAGGAAAAGGGCGTTTTATACTGGGTCAAAACGGCGCCGTTTTGAGGTTGGGAGCCCAAGCGCCAAAACGACGCCGTTTAGGCCTCAACCCGCGCGCGTGACCCGACCCGGCCAGGGGATTCGCGTGTTTTCGTTAAATGGGCTAATTTCCCTAGCAGTCCCTCCGCTTTTCCATGTCTGCGCAATCATTTTTTTTTATTTCGAATTGACCCCGAACTTTCATTTTAAATGCAATTTGATCCCTTTTTTTAGTTACTTTGGCAAACTTATTATTATTATTATTATTATGTACGTATTTTATAATTATTTTGTTTCACTAACTCTATTATTATTACTATTATTATTATTATTATTATTATTATTATTATTATAACTATATTTATATTATTATATTATACCTATTTTTGTATCATTATTATTATTTTATTATTATTACTATACTATTATTATTATATTACTACTATTATTACTACTACATTTATATTAATATATTGTATATATTGTGTATTATTATTATTATTATATTATTATTATAATATTATTATTATTATTATTACTATATTTACATTGATATATTGTATATATTACGTATTATTATTACTACTCAATTTATATTATTTATCTTGTGCATATTTCGTATTATTATTATTAGTATTATTAATATTAGTAGTAGTATTCATATTGTAATGTTTATTGTCCTGATTGTTACTAATTCCACCATTATTGACATTGTTTTATTTTTTTTAATTTTCTCGTTTTAATTTTAATATTTTTATTTTATTTCTTTGTTTTTGTTTCGACATTTTTGTGATCATTTTCGTTTGCGTCATTTTATGTAAATCGATAGTTTTGAGATGGTCTTGGATTCAAGGATTTAAGATATCGTTTCCTAAAGTATTGGATGTGATATTTTATTCTTTCGAAATGAGTAGATCTTGATTTTTGGTTCGAAAAATTATGGGATGATCTTGGATTCGATGATCTAAATTATCGTGTCCTAAAGTATTGGATGTGATATTTCAATTCCTTTGGAACGAGAAAGACTTGATTTGCAATTCGGGAAAACCATGAGATGATCTTGGGCTCGAGGATTTAAACTAGCATGTCCTAAAGTATTAGATGTGATATTTTATTCCTTTGAAACGAGAAAATCTTGGTTTAATTCAAGAAAACGCAAATATTTTCAAAAGAGGTCTATTTTTTTTAATTTCTTTTAAAATTTTCAAACTTTTCGATATAGGGACATTAATTGATCAATCTGGTACCAATTTTGGGCGTTGTGAGGGTGGTAACCCTTTCTCGCTCGTAATCGACTCCCGAACCCATTTTCTCGAATATTCATAGACCAAAAGCTTCGTTTTAGTAAACCGAAATGTTTTATTAAAACAAAGGTGGTCCGATCACACTTAATAAAAGATCGGTGGCGACTCCCGTTTTATCATTTTCAAAACCCAAGTTCGATTCCCGCCTTTTCCAAAAAAAGGACGGTTTCGACAGCTTGGCGACTCCACTGGGGACCAAAAAGAGAGTCAGGCCGTAAATTGATTATTTTTGTGTCCTTTGTCGAAAGTTTGAAAATTTGATTTGAAAATTATTGCATTCGTTTGTGTCATCTTATTTGATTGTATGGTTGAGTCTCGCATAATATTTTTACATCACATCGCATGACCATTGGGTCACACCCTTTTAAGTGGGAGTGAGAAGCTACTCTTTCGTGAGGTTTTCACCTCCGTGCAAGATAGTGGATCGCTTTCGGGATACATCCGTACCTATGTCTTCGTGAGATTTTCATCTCTGTGCAACCATAGGGAAATGTGTTCCCCTGAACTGAACTTGATCCACATGAGCCTATAATGGGTGAGGATTGAGGAATCTGCTGGTTCAGGTACCTTCTCTTTAAAACCGAACAACATATAGTGAACTCTAAGAGCCCACCCTAGGTAGAGCCACGTCGAACCCTAGTGATCACCCGGATAGGTACTCTGTTTATTACTCCTGTGCTAACATGTTTTTTTTTGATTGCATTGCATTGCATCATCATGGAAAGAAAGTGCTGATTAATAATCAATTACCAAATAGAGGAGTTTGTCACAAGGAACTAAATTTCTTGATAAAATGGATTATAATATGGTGGCCGAATATAGTCCGAATAAACAACGAGAGAAGGCTGATAGTCCATAGAGGAATACAAGACTTTACTCGATGATTCAAGCCAACAAGGATTATTCAAGAGTCGTCACCCCCATACTTTTTTAAAGGAGCTTATGAACGATCACAGAGGATAAACGAGTGAAGAGGTACGGCCCGAACCAAGCTACAAAGAGCCAGAAGAGGCATCTACGAGGAAAGTGCACAAGATATGGCCATGATATCCGATCACGAAGGAAGCAACTGGTGTTTTGCTTGGACTATGAGGGCAAAATCGTATATGTAATCCATTTTATGTAAAGAGCTTTATTTTCTAGAAAAGTTCTTCTAATGGAACTGAATTCATAATCAGCGCCTCTCTTTCCTTTTGCATTCATTTCATGCATTGCATTGCATTACACGACATCATATGCATCAAGGTCTATTAAAAGATTCTAATAATAAAATTTTTAGCGCCCTGGAAACCGACGAAAACCAACCCATCATACATTACTACAATACCCGTCGTAAGGCAAAAACAATGGATCAGAGAATAGAAAGACTGGAACAGATGCAGAAGGATATGCGAGATCAGTTAGAAGCTCAAAATGCAGGAACAACTAGCAAAGATACAGTAAGAAATGAAGGATCAGATACTCGAATCCCAAAATAACATGATAAACCAGTTGACCCAGCTATGGGCAGGAGGATCTAACAAAGGAAAAAGCATTAGCGACGACAATGAAAAATTTCCCCACCCTTCGGGCCCTACTCCAACTCACACCCAAGTACAACTGGAGGTTAACCCACAAATGGCCCGTGTTACCATTAGACCCCAATATCAAGCTGGTACGTCGACGCCAATAAATTTGCCAATAGGCTTGGGCCCCCATCCAGGGGATCATCCAACTAACCCCATGGTCCCCGACCTCGATGACCTAGCAGAGACAGAGAAGGCAAAAGTAGATATGTCTAAACAATTCGAAGAAAAGTGCAAGTGGATAGAAGAGAAGTTTAGGGCAATAGAGAGCGCGAGCCATCGTGGCGGGGTTAATGCTAAAGACCGGAGCTTAGTCCCAAGCCTAATACTCCCGCCAAAGTTCAAGACTCCAGAGTTCGGAAAATATAATGGGACTAGTTGCCCTGAGGCTCACATAACGATGTTCTGTCGAAAGATAGCGGGATACGTCGAGAATGATCAACTGTTAATTCACTGCTTTCAAGATAGTTTGGTCGGATCGGCGGCCAAATGGTATAACCAGCTAAGCCGCGCTCAAGTTAACTCATGGGAAGATTTGGCACGAGCTTTTACGAAGCAATATGGCCACGTGACAGATATAGCGTCGGATAGAATAACACTGCAAAACATAGAGAAGAAGCCAAGTGAGAACTTCAGACAGTATGCCCAAAGGTGGAGGGAAGTAGCTACGTAAGTCCAACCACCCCTCACGGAAAAAGAAACCGTTAAGTCGTTTATCAGTACTTTGAGGGCCCCGTTTATCACCCACATGGTAGGGAGCACAACTCAAAGCTTCACAGATATAGTCATGGCGGGGGAGATGATTGAAAACGCCATAAGAGGTGGATGGATCGAAGCGGGTGAGGCTACTAGGAGATCCGTTCCTAGAAAAAAGGATAACAAAGTAAACAACATGAGTACGTACAATAAAGGATACTCGAAAGCAGTTACCGTTAATTCACCAAAAGTCGTAGCTGCCAAGCAACAGGGGACGACAGGACAAGAGTCAGGCCCAAGACAAAATTTCGAGAGGCCCCAATTTACGCCAATCCCGATAACATACAGGGAGATGTATCAACGTCTGTTCGACGCACACATCGTAGCCCCGTATTATCTAAAGCCATTACAGCCCCTATACCCCAAATGGTACGACCCGAACGCTGAATGGGAGTACCATGCGAGAAGTGTGAGCCACTTTTGAAAAAAAGCGCACCGCTTCAAAAAGGTAGTCGAAAAATTCATCAAGATGGGGATTATAGAGCTCGACGATCTGCCTGGTTCGGGGAACCTATTACCCAATCATGGGGATAGAGCGATAAACGCGATCGGAAAGGATAGAGCAAGAAAGACCAAGGAAGACATCTCGGATGTGAAGACCCCACTAATAATCGTATGGAGGGAAATGATAAAAAAGGGGCTGATAAAGTCAAGTCTCGAAGGAAAAGGCGAAAAACCTGGAAATTACTGCGCGTTCCACGGAGCTGAAGAGCATAAGATCCAGGACTGCACAGAATTTAGACTATTGGTGCAAGGCTTCATGAACAATAAAGAGTTAGAATTTTATGAAGAAAGCTCAGAGGAGGGGGACATACATGCGACAGAAGGGGAATTGACCCGTCAAAAGGCTAAGCTTCCAAAGATTATTATTTCCCGCCCGAGAAACCCAGAAAGCGGAGCTCAAATGGTGCCTAAGATTATAATTAAGAAGCCAGCATCCTTCCCTTATAAGGATGACAAGAAGGTACCGTGGGGCTATAATTGTAACGTGACAACACCCGTAGCAGAAGGTTCGACTAGCACTGTAAATGAAAACCAAAGGGAAGGGTTCCACACACGAAGTGGAAGACGTTATGACCCAGCAAGCGTCAGAATAAATACGGTGAAATTAAAGGCTATGACAGTTGGACCAGAGGAAGAACCTAGCACTCTTGTCAATGTACCCATAAGGGAGGAAGAGGCAAAAGAATTTTTGAAATTCTTAAACCATAGTGAGTACAGCGTAGTGGAGCAACTGCATAAGCAACCGGCCCGTATCTCGGTGCTAGCTTTACTATTGAGCTGGGAAGCACATCGGGAGGCGTTGATGAAAGCACTAAATGAAACTTACGTTACCAAAAATATATCTGTCAATAAACTTGACCGATTAGTTGGCAACATAAGTGCTGATACCTTCATCTTCTTCAGCAATGATGAAATTTCATCTGGGGGCATGGGATCAACCAAGGCTTTGCATATAACTACTCGTTGTAAGGGGGTCTATCCTACTGAGCATGTTAATTGACAACGGGTCGGCCTTGAATGTCTTACCATTGTCGACTTTGAAAAGGTTGCCAATAGACAGTTCTCACATGAAATCATGCCAGAATATTGTAAGGGCGTTTGATGGCGCCGAGAGGAGAGTGATGGGAAAGATAGACATACCGTTAAAAATCGGGCCGAATACATATGAAGTAGATTTTCTAGTGATGGATATCAAGCCCTCATACACTTGCCTATTGGGAAGACCCTGGATTCATTCTGCAGGGGCAGTACCTTCATCCGTCCATCAAAAACTAAAGTTGGTGGTAGATGGTCGATTGGTCACTATTAATACGGAAGAAGACATCATAGCAACAGTTACCAATGACGCACCATATGTGGAGGCGAATGAGGAGGCCGTTGAATGCTCTTTTCAATCTTTAGAGTTCGTCAATGCAACATTCATTCGTGAGTGAGCTAAAATTCTGGTACCCAGGATATCTAGGACCACGAGGATGGGCCTGCAAACGATGATCAGTAAGTGGGCCTTACCAGGAAGAGGGCTAGGCAGATATCTCTAGGGTGAAGTTCAAGCGCCATCATTGAAGGAGAAGAGAGACCGCTTTGGCTTGGGTTTTAAGCCAAATGCTAGTGAGATGAGAAGGGAAATAGAGAAGAAGCAAGAGAGAAGAAGGGCACGGCTGAATGGGGAAGAGGTCATGTGGGAACCAAAAAGTTTCCTCATATATCCCAAACCTTCGTATCTGGAGGGATAATTCACCCTTAGAGAGGGTTGTCGTATGAAGGTCCTCACATCAATGCTATAGACGAAGGAGAAACTGGACAAAGGAACCTGGCGGACATTCGTCCTTATGAACTTAGGAACGTTTTGAACAATTGGACTGCGGAGGAATTGCCTGTAGTTTTTAGAAGTTCCATAGAGTAATATTCGAGAACGCGTTTATTGTTTTAAGCCTAAGAACAATAAAATCTCTTTTGTGAAATGGGCTAATGTTCAGAAATCTTTATTTGAATGAAATGCATTTTGATTCATTATCGAAGATATTTTGTTTTTTCCTTGCAAAATTTTCTTTTGCTTTTCTTCTTTCTCATTCATGGCATGAATAATTGTCCACAAATTCATTTACTCTTCATACATTTTTGGCACCCACCACAGGTCCCTAGAGATCAACGATGTAAGCAACAATACTGCAGACCTAGAGGCCCATTTTGAGCATGACATGTGTTTAGAAGAATCTCAAGGTTTTGAAGGTGACAGAGATGATGACTTATCCCAGAATCTGTTAAGAATGGTAGAGCAGGAAGGGAAACAAATATTACCCCATGATGAGGAGGTAGAGAATGTAACCTTAGAAGAAGGAAAGATGGTGAGAATCGGAGCGCGCATAACCGAGGAAACGAAACAAAACCTGGTGGAATTACTATGGGAATTCAAAGATGTCTTTGCATGGTCATATCAAGACATGCCGGGTCTAAGTACTGATATTGTAGTGCATCGCCTCCCCATAAAGGAAGAATGTAAACCACTGTAGCAAAAGCTACGGGGGATGAGGCCTGACGTAGTATTGAAGATAAAAGAGGAAGTAAAGAAACAGTTTGATGCTGGTTTTCTATAGGTGGTCAAATACTCAGAGTGGGTGGCCAATATCGTTCCTGTCCCAAAAAAGGATGGAAAGGTTTGGTTGTGTGTAGATTATAGAGACCTAAATAAAGCCAGCCCAAAAGACAATTTCCCTTTGCCCCATATTGACACATTGGTGGATAACAAGGCGGGGTACTCGTGGTTTTCTTTTATGGATGGATTCTCCGGATATAATCAGATCAAGATGCACCCTGAGGACATGGCGAAGACCACTTTCATAACGTTATGGGGCACCTTCTGTTATAAAGTAATGCCATTCGGGCTGAAGAATGCAGGGGAAACATACCAAAGGGCCATGGTAACCCTGTTCCACGACATGATGCACAAAGAGATTGAAGTGTACGTTGATGATATGATCGCCAAATCTCGAACGGAAAAGGAACACGTCGAAGTTTTAAAAAAATTATTCATAAGATTAAGGAAGTTCCAATTAAAGCTCAACCCGACCAAGTGTACTTTTGGAGCTAGGTCAGGGAAACTGCTGGGTTTCGTGGTCAGTGAGAAAGGGATTGAAGTTGACTCAGATAAAGTCAAAGCTATACAAGATTTGCCTCCACCACGCACTCAAAAAGAAGTTCGAGGTTTTCTTGGAAGATTAAATTACATTGCTCGGTTCATTTCACAGTTAACCGAGAAATGCGATTCTATATTCCGTCTTCTCAAGAAACACAACCAAGGGGTATGGGATGAAGAATGCCAGAGAGCTTTTGACAAGGTCAAACAATATCTGTCGACTGCCTCAGTGCTATCTCCACCAAGTCCAGATAGACCATTGATACTGTATCTATCAGTATTCGATAACTCCATGGGATGTGTGCTTAGACAACACGATGAGTCAGGGAGGAAAGAAAAGGCGATATACTATCTCAGCAAGAAGTTCACCGAATGTGAAATGAGATATTCATCGATCGAAAAATTATGTTGCGCTTTGATCTGGGTAACCCGGAGGCTAAGGTAGTACATGTTGTACCATACGACCTGGCTAATTTCAAAGCTTGACCCGTTGAAATATATGATGGAGTCAACTGCTCTGAATGGGAGGATGGCAAAGTGGCAGATTTTGCTATCTAAATTTGACATAGTCTACGTGAATCAAAAGGCCATAAAAGGGAGTGCAATAGCGGAATTTCTAGCTAGCAGAGCCTCAGAAGATTACGAGCCTTTGAGCTTTGAATTCCCCAATGAAGAGTTGATGTATGTGGCAAATGCTGAAGAGATACCGTGGAAGTTGAACTTTGATGGAGCGTCTAATGCTGTGGGAAATGGAATTGGGGCAATCTTGGTGTCTCCTAGTGGTGATCATCATCCACTCACATGCAGATTAGATTTTGATTACACGAATAACATGGCAGAATATGAAGCTTGTATCATGGGAATTCAGGCAGCTATAGAGCGGAAGGTCAGGGTGTTAGAAGTATATAGAGATTCTGCACTAGTGATTTATCGACTCAAAGGTGAATGGGAGACCCGAGATCCTAAACTAATCAAATATCGGAAGATAGTTCTAGGATTGATTGAGGAGTTTGACGACATCTTTTTTAATTATCTCCCCTGTGATGAAAACCAGATGGCAGATGCCTTAGCAACTCTGGCTTCTATGATCAAGATAAACCGGCCAGAAGATATGAGACCTATCCAGATGAGTATTCTCGAAGTTCCAGCTTATTGTTGTAATTTGGAAGAGGAGGAAAAAGATGATCACCCTTGGTATCAAAATGTGTTGCGATACATAAAAAACCATGAATACCTGGAGCATGCAACTGAGAATGAGAAAAGAACGCTCAGGAGATTGGCCTCTGACTATGTCTTAGATGGGGACATCCTGTACAAAAGGAGAAAGGATCAGGTGTTACTGAGATGCATTGATGCTATAGAGGCCAGGAAAATCCTAGAAGAAGTTCATGAGGGCGTTTGTGGAATACATGCTAATGGTTTCACAATGGCCAGGCAGATCATGAGGTTCGGATATTATTGGTCCACCATGGAAGGAGATTACATCAACTATGCTAAGAGGTGTCATAAATGCCAGATTTATGGAGATAAAATTCATGTGCCTCCGTCACCTTTACACGTGATGACATCCCCATGGCCCTTTTTCCATGTGGAGCATGGACGTTATTGGACCAATCTCACCGAAGGCTTCCAACGGACATCGATTCATCTTCGTGGTCATTGATTACTTCACCAAGTGAGTAGAGGCTGCTTCGTATGCCAATGTCACAAAATCGGCCATCAGTAAATTCTTAAAAAAGGAGATCATATGTCGTTACGGAATGCCTGAGAGGATTATATCTGACAACACACTGAATTTAAACAACAGCATAATAGCAGATGTTTGCAGCCAATTCAGTATCAAACACTACAACTCGTCTCCCTACCGCCCAAAAATAAATGGTGCAGTGGAAGCAACCAATAAAAATATCAAGCAGATAATAGGGAAGATGACCGAGACTTATAAAGATTGGCATGAGAAATTACCGTTTGCACTCTATGCTTATCGAACGTCGGTCAGAACCTCTACTGGGGCAACACCTTTCTCGTTAGTCTATGGGATGGAGGCAGTCTTACCCATTGAGGTGGAAATACCTTCTCTTCGGGTTTTGTCAGAAATAAAGCTGGATAAAGCTAAATGGATCCAGGCTAGATACGACCAATTGAACTTGATTGAAGAAAAAAGGCTAAGGGCTATCCGTCACGGTCAGATGTACCAAAAATGAATGATGCGAGCCTATGATAAAAAGGTGCGCCCGAGAGAATTTAAGGAAGGAGATCTTGTACTGAAAAAGATCCTTCCTATACAAAAGGATTTCAGGGGAAAATGGATGCCGAATTGGGAAGGACCATATGTGGTAAAGGTAGCTTTCTCTGGAGGTGCATTGATTCTGACTGAAATGGATGGGAAAAGCTTACCCAATCCTGTAAACTCAGATTCAGTCAAGAAATACTATGCTTGAAGAGGCCAAGGTGAAAACCCGCAAAGGGTGCTTTGGGTTTCAAAAAAAAAAAAATCACAAAAGGACGCCGCGGACTCAAATGATCCTGCTGCACCGGACTAGATGAGAAGTGAAGTCGGGGCATCAACAAAGTACCTTGAGTCGTCTAAACACATGCTAGGCCCAAAATAGTCTTCATAAAGTTTGTATGTAGAAGCCCAATCAATGATATCCAGGGCACCTAACTTTTGTTATCTTTGATACTTTTTCAAGACATGTTCTCTGACGGTTTTTTTCTCGTATTTCAGATAATTTATTCGACTTTCTTTCGAGATCAATTCATTGCCACATATTTCAATGATGAGTGATGAACTAATAACTTCATAAAAGAAGTTCTTTAATTTACTTTGGAAATTTCTAGATAAAACAGGGAACCAAAGCAGGACAATTGTTTAAAACTCCCCAAGCACGTGACAGGACTGAATTCTTTGAGCAGATCAGCAGTTGTGATTGAAATAAACCTTTGGGTCATTTAGGGGATGGTATGGCAGGCCGATTGTGAACCGAATGATAGATAAAAAAGTGGTAGTTCCCAAAGGGGGGACGATTTGATATACGACTTACAGCTCACGAACCCGAAAATTACCATAAGGGCCAAGTGTTTAAGAAAATGATGCTTCAAGAAGGACGAAGACGAAACCGTAAGGGAAAAATAAGGGATAATACCTAGAATAGGAATCATACTCATAACATTTTTGTATCATGGCAAATTTCATTAGGAGCATTTGATTCATTCTGGTCATTACATCCTAATCCTTGAAATATGAATCATTTTCATAGTATTTTCACATTCATATATTATAACATGTCTAATTAGGAGAATTTGAGGCATTTCAATCAAGGCATCCTAATTACTAGACACAATAATATACCCATTCTACAGGTTAAGACAGTGTAGTAAGGTCGAAGATACAGATCTGGCATTCCTGAGCTTTGCAGGAAGCAAATTAAAGACAGGAGATCTGGCATTCCTGAGCTTTGCAGGAAGCAGATTGAAGACCGGAGATCTGGCATTCCTGAGCTTTGCAGGAAGCAGATTAAAGACAGCAAATCTGGCATTCCCGAGCTTTGCAGGAAGCAGATTGAAGACAAAGGATTTGGCATTCCTGAGCTTTGCAGGAAGCAGATTGAAGACATTAAGTCTGGCATTCCTGAGGTCGCAGGAACAGATTGAAGATACCAATCTGGCACTCTTGATGTTGCAGAAGCAGATTGAAGATAGCAAGTCTGGCATGCCCAATGTTTTAGGGACAAGTAGAAGATAGAAGACCAAGGGTTCCTGAGTTTACAGGAAAGCAGATCGAAGATATTAAATTTGTAATCTTGACATTGTTGAAGTTACAAAGTAGGTCAAAGTCAATAATCGTATCCCAAGATGGAAGTGAAGTGGATCAAAACGACAGGGTGTGATTGACTAGAGCCAAGTTACATGAAGAAGAGGAGCACTAAAGAAGTCAAGACTCAGTGGGTCCCGACAAATTTGGGCCTTCTTTATATCTTTGCTCTATTCTCGTTGCATGACAATGAGCAAAGAGGGGCAGCTGTAAATGGCCCAAATAGTCCGGGCCCAAATTAAAAAATAAACAAATTAAATGGCCCAAAACCCTAATGGCCCATATAGGCCCGAAACTAATCAAGTTAGGGAATCCTAGGGTTCCCTCTCCTTTGATGCGCCGCAAGCCCTCCTCTAGTGCGCCGCTCCACTAGCCACTGTCGGCCACTGAACCCTCCACTGGCGCCGTGTTCATCCACCTGCAAGAAGAAGACAAAATGGGGATAATAAAAATAATGTAAAATCGGCTATAAAATCCAACTCACAGCATTGTACTAGGGATCTTTTTTTTCAACAAAAAAAAAAGAATACAAAAAAACAACAAGATTAAAACCAAAAAACAAACGCAGATCATATTGCTGTCGAAGGTATTTTCATTCTTTTTTTTTCTTTTTTCGAGTTTGTTATTATTTTGTAAATATTCGTACAAACAATAAACACAAATAGAAAAGGAAGAAAAACGAACCTTTTCACGCGGTGGCCGGCGACGGAGCCCACGGCGGGGCCTGGCCAGAGCGACGCCGGAATCCCTCCCCTCCTTGCTCGAACTTGCAGAGAGAAAAGACAGAAAGTGAGATTTTTTTTTAAGAAACAGCACAAAATAAAAAAAAAAAGAGAAAAATGGCGTTTTATACTGGGTCAAAACGGCGCCGTTTTGAGGTTGGGAGCCCAAGCGCCAAAACGACGCCGTTTAGGCCTCAAACCGCGCGCGTGACCCGACCCGGCTAGGGGATCCGCGTGTTTTCGTTAAATGGGCTAATTGCCCTATCAGTCCCTCCACTTTTCCATGTCTGCGCAATCGCTTTTTTATTTCGAATTGACCCCGAACTTTCGTTTTAAATGCAATTTGATCCCTTTTTTAGTTACTTTGGCAATCTTTTTAGTCTTATTATTATTATTATTATTATTATTATTATTATTATTATTATTATTATTATTATTATTATTATTATTATTATGTACGTATTTTATTATTATTTTGTTTCACTAACTCTATTATTATTACTATTATTATTATTATTATAACTATATTTATATTATTATATTATACCTATTTTTGTATCATTATTATTTTATTATTATTACTATACTATTATTATTATATTACTACTATTATTACTACTACATTTATATTAATATATTGTATATATTGCATATTATTATTATATTATTATTACTATATTTACATTGATATATTGTATATATTGTGTATTATTATTATATTATTATTATTTCTACTACATTTATATTATTTATGTTGTGCATATTTTGTATTATTATTATTATTATTAGTAGTAGTATTCATATTATAATGTTTATTGTCCTGATTGTTACTAATTCCACCATTATTGACATCGTTTTGTTTTTTTTTTAAATTTTCTCGTTTTATTTTTAATATTTTTATTTTATTTCTTTGTTTTTGTTTCGACATTTTTGTGATCATTTTCGTTTGCGTCATTTTATTTAAATCGATAGTTTTGAGATGGTCTTGGATTCAAGGATTTAAGATATCGTGTCCTAAAGTATTGGATGTGATATTTTATTCTTTCGAAACGAGTAGATCTTGATTTTCGGTTCGAAAAATTATGGGATGATCTTGGATTCGAGGATCTAAATTATCGTGTCCTAAAGTATTGGATGTGATATTTCAATTCCTTTGGAACGAGAAAGACTTGATTTGCAAATCGGAAAAACCATGAGATGATCTTGGGCTCGAGGATTTAAACTAGCGTGTCCTAAAGTATTGGATGTGATATTTTATTCCTTCGAAACGAGAAAATCTTGGTTTAATTCAAGAAAACGCAAATATTTTCAAAAGAGGTCTATTTTTTTTTTAATTTCTTTTAAAATTTTCAAACTTTTCGATATAGGGACATTAATTGATCAATCCGGTACCAATTTTGGGCGTTGCGAGGGTGCTAACCCTTCCTCGCGTGTAATCGACTCCCGAGCCCATTTTCTCGAATATTCGTAGACCAAAAGCTTCGTTTTAGTAAACCGAAATGTTTTATTAAAACAAAGGTGGTCCGATCACACTTAATAAAAGATCGGTGACGACTCCCGTTTTATCATTTTCAAAACCCAAGTTCGATTCCCGCCTTTTCCAAAAAAGGGACGGTTTCGACACCATACATGTAATTGCTACCAATACTTGGACTCAATACAAGAATGGGTTCTGATATGTGATTGACACTTGAATTTTTCTTTTGAAATTTTCTTTTTCATATATTTGAAGGATAAAAAAGTAAGAGTTGAAGCAACATATGTAATAGGTTAACAATGAGGTTACCTTGACTATCTTTCAAAATAATGACTAGTGGAATTCGATGGCTGATCTGAAATGAAGTTGACACAGTAGTGTGTGAAGTCCACTCTGTTTTATATATGACAGACAATGGCTCTTCTATCATACTAGAATAAGAAATCATTCTGTTCCCTAATTTCTATGTATAATTTTCATTTTGTTTCATCCTAACTTCTTATATTCAAGAATACTCCTTTCTTTGAATTATTTATGTCAAATTTCTCTCAAATTTCTGTCAGATTTCTCTTAAATTTCACAAAAATCTTTTAATTTTTACAAAAAAGTCTTGTTTAAAAGTTTTTTGAATTAGTTTTTTTTTAAATTAAAAAATATTCGATCGTGTTAGTAATGGCCGGAGAATTAATTCATCGAGATAATAAACACATTTCCGTCGATCAAATAACAATGGTAAGTTATAATTTTAATTTTTCAATACTATTTGATTTTTTTTTCATTTATACAATTTTAATTAATTTTTATTTTACAATTTTTTATAACAGTCTGTAGATCGGGTGTTGCAATGCTATATTCCTAGTATGCCTGATCTGCCATCGTCGTTGATAGAGGATTACCTGCGGGAAGCGGATTTTTGGCATGTGGACACGATAGGTCGGGGGTGCAAGTTGGACCCGAAACTAATCAGTGCGTTGATAGAGAGGTGCGGGGCGACACGGCCGAATAAAGCCAAAATCGGAGGTTGCCTATCACTACTGTAATCATGGGCACGGTTTCACTTTCCATTTTTACTTCCTCGAGTGAACCACCCATATACATTCCCACTCATAACGAGGTAAATATAATATTAGATTTTACAATTATTACGTAGATTTAAAATATAATTGTATGATAAAAATTTATTTAATTAGGTGGAACCATTTGGCGAGTTATGTTGGAATATCTCCCTCACTTGGAGATATACGGCTTTTATTGGACCAACGGTCAGAAGCACAAATAAGTATTAAATAAAAAATATATACGTAATAAAAAAGTTGTTTCGTATTTAGTTTTTAGCATATAGTATTTAGTATATAATTAATACTTTTATCATGCTCATATAGTTTCAATGGACAACATACAAGGATCTGGCAATTCGGGCAGTAATTCAGGATGAATTCTTTCAAAATCCGAACATTTGGCATGTGAATGTCCTATTGGTCAACTATGCCACCGTAGAGATGCACCAGTCAGATAGGGTTTTGCGACAATTTGAATTCCGACAACCGATTCCCGTGGCACCTGAGGTGCTTGATGATGAGCACAAATTCGACTTACAGCAGTTGCATATGGATTGGCCGAGATTTTGGTCAGTATATATCGAATTATGAGAAAATCGGTATGATTATATACCGACTCGAGAACCGATCATCGTTCCTGAGTTAGCGTGCGTGCCAGAATACATGCCATGGTTTAGAATCCATGGCAATTCATATTTATTGTCGGAAGAGAAGAGGCGACGGCAAAATCGTGTACAAAGGAAACGACGGGGCCCTTTAAATATAAAGAGAAGGGATGATGGGACGGGCCCATCAACAGCACCGACATAATCACCGGACCCATCAACAGCGCCCACATAGTCACCAGGCCGAACACTTCAGCCGACGACACCCACATCACAGCCTTTTCAGATTATGCCAGATGCGTATCCTAGCCCTTATATGTATCCTAACCCTTACATGTTTCATTTTCCCAATCCTATAGCAAGTTGGAATGCATGGCCCGGTTCATCTCCATTCCCGATTACTCTGAGTGGACCGTCGATCTATAGGCCACCGTCGCATGAGGGATCGCACGAGACGCTGTCGGGGAGCTCTTCTTTTTACCAATCTCCTTCGCCTTGTGGGATTCAAACACCTCCGCCATGGGTGAAGCAAACACCTCCGCAGTCACTATTTTATCAAGGTGAGTTATCCTCCCAACACTCACAACCAGATCCCTTACCGGAGGAACCATAATCCCCACCGGAGCAACCACAACCCCCACCGGAAGCTGGAACAAGGAGGAATCCAGCGCGTAACCGTCGACCACCCTAATGTGGCACTGATTCCGACCGGCACCAACATTGATTTTTTTAATATATTTGTATAAACTTTTTTATATTGTTTCAATTAATAAAATAAAATTTATTTTTAATATTTTAATTGTAATTTACTTTTTATAGTTTTAATAAAATAAAAGTTATTTTTATATTTTAATTGTAATTTACTTTTTATATTTTTAATAAAATTAATTTATTTTGAATAATGCAATATTTTTAATATTTTTATACTTTTAATATATTTGTACAAACTTTTTTATATTGTTTCATTTAATAAAATAAAAGTTGTTTTTAAAATTTTTAATTGTAATTTACTTTTTATATTTTTAATAAAATAAAATTTGTTTTTTATATTTTAATTGTAATTTACTTTTTATATTTTTAATAAAATAAAATTTGTTTTTATATTTTAATTGTAATTTACTTTTTATATTTTTAATAAAATCAATTTATTTTGAATAAGGCAATATTTTTTATTATTTTTATATTTTTAATATATTTGTACAAACTTTTTTTATTGTTTCATTTAATAAAATAAAAGTTATTTTAAATATTTTAATTGTAATTTACTTTTTATATTTTTAATAAAATCAATTTATTTTGAATAAGGCAATATTTTTATATATTTAATATATTTGTACAAACTTTTTTATATTATTTTATTTAAAAAAATTTAATGTTCTTTTAATATTTTAATTGTAATTTACTTTTTATATTTTTAATAAGATAAAAGTTCTTTTGAATAAGGCAATATTTTTAAAATTTTTGTATTTTTAATAAAATATAAATAATGCAACATAATTTTATTACAAAAAACTATCAACTATTCCAATTTGGACATGAGCAAGTTGTATGGCCTGGGTTCCTACACCATCCGTATAACTTCCGTTGGTTGGTATTTTCTCGGAGATCCATATTGTTCCATTTTCTAGTAGAGCAATGTCGACCCTTTGGTCTGCGATGCAGTTCTCTATCCAGTAACAGCTTAAACGGAGCAAGAGATACAGACGGCCACTTACGTTCATCTAGGACCGTTGGGAATACGTCTCTACACGTTGTACATGTGTTCTATTTTGTACACTTCATCGACATAGCTCATGGGATCCAGACGGAGATTCTGACAAGCTGTAATTATATGAGCGCATGGATAACGAAGTGCATCAAATATCCCACAGTTGCAGGTCCTATTTCTCAAGTGTACACGCTATTGCCCGCCAATAATACCTTGGTTTGGTCTGTCAAACCCCGTCACACGAAACCATAGGTTGTCACGATCGTGACACACTGTGTGCATGGTGTTGGCCCGTGCCTTCGCCTTGTTAACTTCTCGCAATACCTTCGCGCATCATACATGGCCTCCATGCATTTGGCCTTTATAACTCGCTACTCGCTTCGAAAATAGTGTCGTTAAACGAAATATGTCTCTCGCACAACCGATGTTATTGGTAAATGACGGGTTCCTTTTAGAATATAATTTATGCATTCAGCCAGGTTTGAGGTCATATGACCATATCGTAGGCCACCGTCGTATGCTTGTGTCCATTGTTCGAAAGGTATATTGCATAGGTAGTTTGCGTCTTCTGCGTTAATTAAGCGCAAAATCGCCAACGTCTCATGAAAACGGTCCTTATTGATCTCGTACCCTGCCAATATAAGTTGATAGCGAATATTACATACCACTCTTCCATTAAGAATAAATTGAATATTACAAACGAAATTATATTAATAGAGATTACATACCTATGTTGGTTATTTGCCGTTGTTCACTTGTAGATCGATGTTGCCGATAGTAGTTGGACGCAACATGCCTTAGGCAATATCAATAGAGTGTGCGATGCCATAGGCTTCCATGTTATTTTATTGCGGCTAGAATGCCAGGGCCCCGATCCGATATAACGTATATATCATGTTGGGGGTAGACATGCCTCATTAACCTAGATAGAAAGAAATCTCAGTCATCAGCTGACTCTCCCAGTATTATTGCAAATGCAATTAGAAGGTTTCTCTCATTGCCATCCTGTGCCACAGCTAGCAATAACTAATGGGTATATCTACTATACATAAAGGTACCGTCAATTCGTACTAATGGCTTGCAGTATAGAAATGCGTCTCGGCATTGCTTAAAGGTCCAGAACAGATGCTTGAACACTTGCCATCCACAGAACAATCGATCATTGTAGTAAGTAGGTACCGTTTCAATGTCTGTTATGCAGCCTGGGATATATCTCTCCAGCACCTGATACCACTGCCACACTTCATTATATGAAGCGTCCCACTGATCGCTATAAATCAGAGTTTTAAAATTTATAAAAGAATGATCAAAACCCGAAAACAAACTCTGAAATCGATTAAAGGCAAGTGTACCTATCGAACAGTAGTATAGCTTAGGCAAGACTAGATATCAAACCCAAAGGAACTAAAAGTACTAATACTAACTTTCTTTTTATTATTTAGCCTTAAAATTAGAGTGAAGTTGCTTTTGACGAAGACTAAACTAAGGACACAAAGACAAAAAGGACGAATAGGGAAATAACTTTGAAGGAAAACTCAGTTGATTACGACGATACCCTCAGGAAGAATCCACTTAGACTTCACTTATTAATAATTATATGATTTCTTTTACTTAGCTTGGTCCGTAAGACTCCCTAACCTATATTAAACCCTCTCTCGAGGCGAATAATGTCTAACCCTAGGTTAATTAGTAGAACTCTCGTTCGCTTATAATAACCCCCTAAGATAGCAATAAATCTATCAATGGACTCCCATATTAGGTTTCACCCTAATCCGGTAAAATCTCGTAACCTTATCTCTAGGCGTTCGATCAACTCCGCCTAATTATGTTAGATTTTCTCTTAGGCAGGGTCTATTCCTCCTCTACCTAAGCACATTAGATTTGGATTAAGCAACATAATTAAAAACAAACTAAGTAATTTATCATATAACTTAAAAATAAAATAATAAAATCTATCTAGGTTTCATCCCCCTTCAGGTGTCTGAAGGATTTAGTTCATAATCTAAAAATAAAACATCACAAGAGAAAAGATAAAACAAAACATAAAAAAAGTCCTAAAATTCCCTGACGGGATTGAAGGAGAATTCCGCCGTCTTGAGTATAATTCCGGCTTCTTGGGATGAATCAACTGGCTATCTTGCATTATTCTCTAACTCTGACCTTATCGACTTGGCTCCTTGGCCTAGCTTTGACGCTCCTTCAAAGGTGGTATTTAGGGGATATATATAGGTCAGATTTCTTTAATGAGGCACGACCGTGTGAGTCGGGGTCAGGCTGTGTTCCAGTAGGAATGGTGGCACGGCCGTGTGGCTTGAAGTCCAGGCCATGCTGATTTCATGGCTTAGCGCAATTTGGCCTGTTTTGAGCCCATTTCTCATTTTTTCGTCCTCCGGTGCTTTCCTGAGTATAAGACATGAAAAGAAAGGATTAAGAGCACCTTTTTACATAAATCAAGGGATAAATCATCCAAAAACATGCTAAATGTGGGCCTAAAATATGTTATTTTTACGGTTTATCAAATACCCCCACACTTAAGCTTTTGCTTGTCCTCAAGCAAAAATCTCAACTTACAATTAAAACAAACTTTCCTTTAATTCATAAGATTCATTAATAATGCCTTATCATAATTCATAGATAATTTATACATGGATAATTCAACTCGAAGAGTCCTAAAGATTCAAACAATATAAGTCATACATTTAAAGCATGAAAACATAGATGTTTCCCTTCGTCTAAATAATTACCTTTGATTCAAAACCGACAAGGATTGACATCTTCGCTAAAGATTCACTCAAACCACTCAAAATGTTTAAGGTTCAAAATTAAGCACTCAAGAGTCAAACATGAAGAGTTAATCTCATAGGCTTGCATGGAAATCAAATCTCCACCACTGAGATGAGATGATACACAAATCAGAATGTCTTTAATCGGGTTGTAACGGGGCTTGGGTTAAAGGTGTGGATAAAGCTGAATTAGAAGGTTAAAATCGAGAATAGAATTGACTAATTGCTTTAACTAGAAAATAAACTAATCCTGAATAATTACATAACTGGAAATAATAACAATTACATCAATTGAAAAACTTGTAATACTACTAATACGAGCTTCTTCTTCAAAATATGGAAATTCTATGTTTAAGCTCACTATTAATGAATATACTTCGTTTTTTTTACAATAATACAAGATGACTTCATTAGAAATAAAAGAATAATCAAGCAAACTATCAAATCCAATCTCGACATAAGGGTAGTCAAAAGGAATGGTGTTAACAATACGAAGGGTTTAGGTTTAATGTTAGTTGGTGAGTCAATAAAAAGGGTTGTTAGGATCAACGAGGTTCACTAGGGGTTAATTATAAGGGTAGGCTTTTTAGTGGAGTGAGTGGGTTAGATCCTAGGTGCCTTAATCATCTTTGTATATCAAATCAATAATGTGGTCTCAATATGTATAACCGATGCAAGTTCTAGAATAACAAATTAATGTTGACACACTCATAATTAAAAAGTGAGTATGAAAAAGAATGTATGCTCTATAAGGTTCAAAATCTCATAAGAATTATGGGTATTTTGATGTCAACCTCGTAGATTTCAAACTTCAAGATAATATTTAAATTTAGGTAGACAACCTAAAAATTTTGAAAATAGACTTATCATGCTTGATTTTCTAGTATCCTTCAAATTTAATCATCAATGCACAATTAAATATGACTTATTCCAAAACATATCAATAAAAATCATAAATCATCAGAAATTTTATCATAATTGGTAATATGAGAAAATTACTCAATGATAAATCAAAATTTAGGGATTTGAGAACTATGAAAAAAGTTAGGCACTGTTACCCCCCACTCTTAAGATGTAGCCACAATGTACAAAGATAAATAATAATCACAAAGTAATTAAATCATAAGAGAAGGGGAAAGTAACACTTCCTAAATTTTGGGATGCATTCCTTGATTCGGAGGATGTGGAAAAGGATGACTTATGTAGTAGTGAATTACTCCTAGTGATTTGTTTATTTATAGAGAGTGTGTAATTGAAACTGTGAAGTCATTAGTTAGATATCTCAGAGGCGTAAAAATGTTTTAGGCATACTCGAAGGTTAGATAACCAATTATAATCTAAAAAAAAAATTGGAATGTATAAAGAAAAAGTTCAAAATAAGACAATTAAAAAAATAAAATAAAGAAATTAAATGTAAAAATAAAGACTAATCATAAAGAAAAGAAAAATTAGATAAAAGGACTCATAGGTCCTCATCATCGGCCGGGTCCTGTGGTGGTGTCAGTGACGAGATATGGAAGTGCCGACATATCTGCTGAAGGGTGGCCTCGATCCCTTCAAAACGTCGAGCGGTGTCATTAAACTGCTGGGTACAGTATTGCTCGAACTAGTTGAGGCGTACAGAGGTATCCAACAAAGAAGCTGCTGTGTGGAAGGGTCGTTGGCTCGGTACTGGTGCCTCTTGTGGTGGCGGTGGGACATCATCAGTACTGTCCTCGGGTTCTACCTCGTCTGTGGCTAATCGGTATTGAGGAGGGTCGGTCTCATGACGATATTTAATCATACGCATGTGTAACATCGTCTGGATGCGCTTAGGTATCATCTGTCCCATCAGTGTTAGGGAGGAGGTTTGGGTCTTGGAGTTGAGGAGGCTAAAGTATCGAGCCAATCGTGTGATGTATGGGCCCATCGATAGGATTCTCCTCCTATGTGGCTCCGTCTGATGCTGGATGGCGCAGGCTATGAAGTAAGCTAGGTCGATGGTGTGCCCATTGGACATGCACCATAGGTAGTAGACGTCGTGAGTGTTTACAACGCCGGTGCTCTCACGTCGACCTGTAAGAGTGTGAGCTAAAATTGCCTGTACGTACTGTAGAGGCGGGGCCAAGGCTGTCGCCTTGGAGCGACTGGGGTCGTAGTTGCCTTGGCCTATGTTGTACCAACATTTGATGGGGGTTTCGTGGATGTGGCAATGTAGGCTGGAGAGGTCATTTTCTACTATGAATTCATTTGTGTAAAGGCCAAGTGCAGCTCCGAATTACGGCACATTAAGTCGTCGCACGATGCCTCCTAGGCGGAATTGGATGGTGCCCGTATCATTATATTGGGCCATGACCGTCTGGAGTTGAAAAGTAGTGCAGAACTCCAAGGTAAGTTCCAGGTACGTGGGCTCGATGATGGTGAAGAATTGGTCCTACGGCTCTGTCGTTAGAAGTGCTCGAATCTCGGCTGCGAGCCCGACTTACTCTAAAATGGCCCAATCGATGCATCTCCCGGTGCCGAGGGGTCAAGCCCGAAATGTCTTGTACCGTTCCTCTTGGGCTTCCTGAGTAAATTGAAGGAAGCGGTGGCGCACTTCAGAGGAGGCACCGGTGGAGGACGAGCCGGGTCCCTTTTGTTTCTTAGTGGGAGTGGTCGTGGTTCGTTTTCCTCTGGAGAATGACATTGTACCTGAAAAGAATGAGTATTCAAGTAATGTTTGTACCAAATTGTCATCTAAACCCGAGATATTTAAAGCTAAACATGATTACTATGAGCAACCAATTTTATCTAATTTATAATAACTAATGACAGTAAAATGTTCACAATAGCAATTAATATGGATTTGCAATAGAGTAAATAGTAGTGACATTTGAGGAAGAAACTAGCTATCAGGACAGGTTCTAAGATTTTATTGAAATAATCTAAAAGAAAATCTAAATAATCAATGCTTAATACTAAGAGTAAATTAGTATAAACAAAACACAATAGTATGAAATTTGTCAACAAATAAGTTAAGGAAATGAAGTGATAAAGGGAACCAGGTGTTGTGGTGGTGTGGATTGACGGTACACGGGCTGGGCATGGTGGTGCTGTAATTTTTCTGTAGGGTTGCTGCAGCACGACGGTGGGTTTCTGTTAACACGAGCGTGGCTGCATTTTTGTATGGATATTTTGAGATGAAGAAGGTGGAGGGGTTATAGAGGTCAAAATAGGGGTGATTTTAGGATGATGGCCGGATTAGAGAAGGAGGGGTTTTGAGAAATCGATTAGGGTTGGATTTTTGGGAAAGATGAAAGTTTAAGTTCCTTAAATAGTGGTGTGAACACGGCCAGAGGCCACGCCAGTGTTCTATTTTAATCAGTCCGTATTTTTCGTGATTTTGAATTTTGGGCGCGTTCAGGGTATCTGGCCACGGCCGTGGGAAAAGTGGCATGCCCTTGTTCTTCTTTACACTGTAATGTAGAACGAGCGTGTTTCTCCTGTGCTCGACAAGTCAGTATAGTCCACGGTTGTGCAGCACGGGCGTGTCCAGCTCGTGGTTGGCAAGTTTACTTCTTATTGTGCACGGCTACAAGTATGCCCGTGTTTCGTCCCATGCTTCCACACAGACACGGCTACGCCCGTGTGCAAGGCCGTGTGGTCTAAAACCTACACTTTATTGGATTAATTAGCATGGAATTGGATGCTAAAAAGTATAAAAAGGATAAAAGTATAATGTTAGTAAAATTAGTGCTCGGGTTGCCTCCCGAGAAGCGCTCGTTTAAAGTCTTAAGCTAGACTTGCCCTGTTTTCAGTTTCTAAGAAGGGTTACAGAGCTGAAGCTCCTCTCTCATATCCCTAAAATCTTTACCATTATAGATTTTGAGTTGGTGACTGTATACCTTGAATGTGCCTTGAGTAGGATGAGTTACCTCAATTGTGCCATAGGGAAAGAATGTTTTAATCATCAATGGACTTGACCATCTTGATTTCAGTTTCCTAGGAAATAATTTAAGCCTCAAGTTGTATAGCAGGACCAAGTCCCCTACTTCGAATTGTTTCGATTTCTTTAGGCGAGCATCATGGCGTCGTTTTGTTGCCTCCTTGTATAGTTTCGAGTTCTCATAGGCTTTGGCTCTCCATTCTTCTAGCTCATTCATCTGCATCATTCTTTTTTTTCCTGCAATTTTAAGATCGTAATTTAAAAATTTTATAGCCCAAAAAGCTTTGTGCTCTAGCTCAAATGGTAGATGACAGCTTTTTTCGTAGACGAGCTTGTACGGGGATGTTCCTAAGGGGTTTTAGACGCGGTTCTATAGGCCCATAGGGCATCATCTACTTTTAATACCCAATCTTTTCTGTTTGACTCAACAGTTTTTTCTATAATGCGTTTAAGTTCTCGGTTTGCTGCTTAAACTTGCCTACTGGTTTGAGGGTGATAAGGGGTGGCTATCCTGTGGTGTACTCCATATTTTCTTGAGACCTTGTCAAATTGGGTACTACAGAAATGAGTGCCCCTATCGCCAATGATGGCTCTAGGTGTTCCAAATCGAGAGAATAGTTTCTTGAGAAACTTGACTACTACTCTAGCATCATTGGTAGGTAAGGCTTCGGCTTCCATCCATTTCGACATATAATCAACTGCCATTAGGATATATTTATTTCCAAGTGAACTAGGAAATGGACCCATAAAATCAATACCCCATACATCAAATATTTCACATGATAGCATATATGTTTGGGGCATTTCATCACGTTTAGAGACATTACCTGTTCTCTGGCATTTATCACATGAAGCGACATACCTGTTGGCATCTTTGAATAGAGTGGGCCAATAAAAACCTGATTTGAGTATTTTATGTGTCCTCCTGAAGGTCCTGAATGGCAATGTTCCATGATTTTGATTGCTTCTGCCCTTGTAACGCATCTCCAAATTACCTGATCTGTGCATATGTGCCAATAAGAATCGTTTCTTTTGATGACGTGTTAATTTTTTGGGTAAGATGTTAGCAGCTAAATAATTCACAATATCTGCAAACCATGGTACCTCGAAATTGGTTATTGAAAAGATAACGAAGAGCGAAGTGGTCAGTGTAAACGACAACTTTAGATAGTACTAAATATTGTCTAAATTTATAAAATGCAAAGACAACAACTAGTAATTCTTTTTCAGTGGTGGTATAATTTTCTTGCGCGGCTGTTAATGTCTTGCTGGCATAATAGATCGGCTGGAAGTGCTTGTCTCTTCGCTGTCCTAAAACTGCACCTACTGCAAAATCACTTGCATCACACATTAGCTCAAAAGGAAGATTCCAATCTGGGGCAATCATAATTGGGGCATTTATTAATTTCTCTTTAAGAATATTAAATGCATCTAAACATTCTTGATCAAAGTTAAAAGGTGCATTTTTCTCTAGCAATTTTGTTAAAGGCTTAGCTATTTTAGAAAAATCTTTAATAAATCTTTTATAAAATCCTGCATGTCCTAAAAAGCTTCCAATAGCCTTCACTGAACTGGGAGGAGGTAGTTTTTCTATGGTTTCGACCTTTGCTTTATCTACCTCGATTCCCTTACTAGAAATTTTATGTCCCAATATAATTCCTTCTTGTACCATGAAGTGGCATTTTTCCCAGTTTAAAACAAGGTTTGTTTCCTCACATCTCGTTAGAACTTGTCTTAAATTTTTAAGGCACAGATGGAAAGAATTACTGAATACCAAGAAGTCGTCTATAAATACCTCCATAATGTCTTCCACAATCTCGTCGAAGATTGCCAACATGCAACGCTGAAAGGTAGCAGGGGCATTACATAATCTAAAAAGCATTCTACGATAAGCAAACGTACCGTATGGGCATGTGAATGTTGTCTTCTCTTGATCTTCAGGTGTTATTGGGATTTGGAAATAGCAAGAGAGTCCATCTAGGAAGTAATAGTACATATGTCCTGATAACCTTTCTAACATTTGATCAATGAAGGGTAAAGGAAAGTGATCTTTTCTGGTAGCATCGTTCAGCTTTCTGTAATCGATGCAAACTCTCCAACCTGTAACTGTCCTGGTGGGAATTAGTTCGTTCTTTTTGTTGGTTACCACCGTCATGCCTCCTTTCTTTGGAATAACCTGCACAGGACTCACCCAATTGCTGTCAGAAATAGGATAGATTATTCCAGCATTTAGAAGTTTAATTACCTCAGCTTTCACAACTTCTTTTACGTTGGGATTTAATCGTCTTTGAGGTTGCACACATGGTTTGTATTCTTCTTCCATTAAAATTTTGTGGGTGCAAAGCGATGGGCTTATTCCCTTAATGTCCAGAGATTTTCCAAGCTATGGCTCTTTTATGTTCTTTTAATACCTGTATCAACTCCTCTTTTTCCTTAGGTTCTAGTTCTGAAGAGATAATTACCGATAACGTAGAATTATCCCCGATGAATACATATTCTAAGTGTTTCGGCAACTGTTTTAATTCTAATTTGGACGGTTCATCAATAGAGGGTTTTTGTTTCAGTTTGTCATTGACTGTAATGCAATGTCTAGGTGAAAATGTATTCAAATTCAACTCGTCGGCTTTAACTTCTTCCCCCTCTTCCTGAGTTAGGCACAGTTCCATCGTGTCGTCATGTATAATTTCCTGTAATGAGTTTTGAATGATATGATCAGTGGCATCAACAAAATAACATGAATCATCTTGTTCCCTAAAATATCGCATGACATCATAAATTTGAAAACTAATTTCCTTATCACCTATCCTTAATGCAAGTTTACCATCACCTACATTGATGACAGCCCTAGTAGTAGCTAAAAAAGGGCGCCCTAGAATTAAGGGAACCTCAATGTCCTCATCCATGTCAAGCGCAACAAAATCAACGGGGAAAATAAATTTATCAATTTTTACCAAGACATCTTCGATAACTCCTCTAAGATATTTAATAGATCTATCAGCTAACTGAATACTCATCCTAGTGGGTTTTGGTTCCCCAAGATCTAGTTGTTTAAACATTCTATAAGGCATCAAATTAATACTGGCACCTAGATCAGCTAATACTTTCTTAACATTTAAGTTACCAATTAGACAAGGAATAGTAAAACTTCCTGGGTCTTTTAATTTTGTTGGTAACTTATTTTGGAGGATGGCTGAACATTCTTCATTAAGCTCCACTGTCGATACTTCTTCAAGTTTCCTTTTATTTGTCAGGAGTTCCTTTAGGAATTTGGCGTACGCGGCATCTGTGAAATGGTTTCAACAAAAGGTAAATTAATATGTATTTGTTTAAACAGTTTAAGGAACTTACCGTATTGGGCATCTAATCGGTCTTTCTTCAACTTTGCTAGATATGGGATCGGTGTCTTAATTTCTTGGTGCACTGGAGTTACATCCTCCACTCCCACATCCTTTATTTTTTTATTGTCGTGTGGTATTTTTTTTCTTTGGTTCAACTAACTCTTTTCCACTTCTCAGTGTAATTGCCTTTACCTGTTCGGTCCCTTTAGAAAAAATCTCTGATCAAATTTCAGAAGCTATCTTAGTGAGTTGTCCAATTGACTTAGTAATTTCCCCAACTTGGTTCTCGATTGCTTTGAACGATGTTTGTTGGTCATTAAGTGTTGTCTCAGTTTTTTGGAAATGAGTTTCAGGTGCAGCCATGAATTTTGTCAGCATCTCTTCGAAGTTCGGCTTCTTTTCCTGCGGGTAGGATTGATTTTGGGAATTTTGAGGAGGTTGTTGTCTTTGACTTCCTTGATTTCCTTGTCCTACCCACGAGAAATTTGGGTGGTTCCTCCAACCTGGATTGTAAGTATTACTATAAGGGTTATTATTCGATCTGAAATTGTTACCTATATAGTTCATTTGTTCGCTCTCCGTGTCTGGTTGGTAGGGTGGGTACTCAGGATTCGCCACAGTTCCACTTGCGTTGCACTACATAACTGGATGTACTTGCGAAGAACACAAACTATCAAGCTTTTTATTCATCAATTCTACCTGATTTGATAGCATGGTTACTGCATCGAGGTTGTAAACTCCGGCTGTTTTCGTTGGCCTTGTTCTATTAACTTGCCACTGATAGTTATTCAGCGATATCTCTTCTATAAACTGGTAAGCTGCTTAAGGAGTTTTATTATTCAAAGTTCCACCAGTGAATGAGTCAATTAGTTGTCTCGTTGATGGATTCACACTGTTGTAAAAAGTTTAGACTTGAAGCCACAAAGGTAATCCATGGTGTGGGCATCTTCTCAGTAGGTCCTTGTATCTCTCCCATGCATCGTATAATGTCTCTAAATCCATCTGCACAAAAGAAGAGATATCATTCCGTAATTTGGCCGTTTTGGCCGGTGGGAAATATTTTAATAAAAATTTTTCGGTCATTTGGTCCCATGTAGTGATTGACCCTTGTGGTAACGAGTTTAACCACTGTTTGGCTTTATTTCTCAGTGAAAAGGGAAATAACCGAATACGTATGGCATCATCAGAAACACAATTTATTTTGAAGGTATCACAGAACTCTAAAAAATTAACTATATGTGTATTTGGGTCTTCGTCCTGCAAACCGTCAAAATGCACAAATTGTTGAACCATTTGTATAGTGTTAGGCTTTAATTCAAAATTATTAGCAGCTATAGCAGGCCTAACAATACTTGATTCTGCTCCAGTTAGATGAGGTTTAGCATAATCATACATAGTGCGCGGAGCATTGTTTTCTGCCACATCTCATAGTAGTAGATTGTTCTCGTCCATCCTTTCAGTAGGATTGGATATGCTTTCTCGCTCTGCTTCTGTGTAATTTAGGGCTCGCCTAATTTCTAGGCGATTCCTTCGAGCGGTTGCTTCAATATCACTGTCGTATACCAAAGGTCCTGTCAGATTCCTTCTAGTTATAAACTAGAGGTGCCTGAAAGGAGTAGAAGAAAGAAAAATTAGCAAAAATAAAAAATAAAAATAATTTTACAAAAAATAAAAAAAAGGCTAAAGTAATAAAAATTAAATTTTCTTAATATTTTAGTTCCCCGGTAACGGTGCCAAAAACTTGATCGTTGTTTTGTCGAGTTTTAAAATTTATAAAAAGAAAGATCGAACCTAGAAACTAACTTTGACAATGATTTAAGGCAAGTGCACCTATCGAATAGTAGCATAGTTAAGGCAAGACCGGATTGTCGAACCCAAAGGAACTAAAAGTACTAATACTAACTCTCTTTTTATTATCTAGCCTAAAATAAGGGTGATTTGTGAATTAATCTAAAATTAACTAATGACTAAGCTAAAGACACAATGACAAAAAGACTAAATTGGAGAGATAACTTTTAGAAAAACTCAGTTGATTTAGACGATACCCTTAGGAAGAATCCACCTAGACTTCACTTGTTATCTAACACTGAACCAGACGATTTATTCACTTAGTTTGGTCTGTAAGACTTCCTAACGTATATTAAACTCTCTCTCGAGGCGAATAACGCCTAACCCTAGGTTAATTAACAGAAATCTCTTTCTTCATTAATAACCTCCTGGAATAGCAGTAAATCGATCTATGGACTCTCATAGTAGGTTTCACCCTAATCCGGCAAAATCTCGTCACCCTATCTCTAGGCGTGCGATCAACTCCGCTTAATTATTTTAGATCTACTCTTAAGCAGGGACTTTTGCTCCTCCACCTAAGCACATTAAATTTGGATTAAGCTCACATAATTAAGAACAAACTAAGTATTTATCATATAGTTCAGAAAACAATAACAAGATTTATCTTAGGTTTCATCCCCTTCAGGTATCTGAAGGGTTTAGTTCATAAATTAAGAAAACATCATAGAAGAAAAGATAAAACAAAACATAAAAAATCCCTAAAACTCCCTAAAGGAATTGAAGGAGAGATCCATCGTCTTGAGTATAATTTCGGCTTCTTGAGATGGATCAACTGGCTATCTTCGAGTGATTCCCACAATTCTGACCTTTTCGGCTCGGCTTTTTGGCCTAGCTGGACGCCCCCTTTTAACTGGTACTTAGGGGGTATAAATAGGCTTTTGAAATAGGTTTCTTTGCCCCAAAGTATCCAAATCCGAATGAAATTACTCTTTGCCACGACAGGACACGGATATTGCACACGCCCATGTGGACGATCTTTAAGCAGTGTTCAGATTTCTTTAATGAGGCACGGTGGTGTGAGTCGGGGTCAGGCCGTGTTTCAGTAGGAATAGTGGCACGGCCGTGTGGCTTGAAGTCTAGGCCGTGCTGATTTTGTGGCTTAGCCCAATTTGGCCCGTTTTAAGCCCATTTCTCATTCTTTTCGTCCTCCGGTACTTTCTTGAGTATAAGACATGAAAAGAAAGGACTAAGAACACCTTTTTACATAAATCAAGGGATAAATCATCCAAAAACATGCTAAATGTGGGCCTAAAATATGTTACTTTTATGGTTTATCAATGATATTGTGAAACACCTATCAACGAAGTACGTTAAATAAACCAATATTACGTAATATCAGTATTATTCAAAAACGCTAAACACTTAGTGATACTATACCAGCAACACATGTATGTGGACCTTTGTTCTTTTTAATCTCCCACAAGCTTGTCCTTTTCCTCAACGAGGCCATGATTTTTCATGAGCATGTACCGTCTTGCACTGCAAACTTGGCCTCATACTTATCGGGTTTGGATTTAACCATATTGTAGTTAACCCTGTTCTTGATGCTATGTTGTTTCAATGCACCAAGAAAACTATCCTTGTTGGAAAACTCTTTACGCCTAATTCACCCGAATCTAACGACGAACTTGTACGGTCACGCCTTCTGTATGGTAGTTTTGGAAACTCCAATGCATCATCTTAAGATAGATCGAGATTATGCATGTGGGCTGATGGCTGTCGATTCCACCAATATAAACCTATACCTAGTTTGTAAATTTAAGCAGTATAGGGAGTAGGGTCGATCCCACAGAGACTGGATTACTGAAAATTTGTTTATCTCTCGACCAGATTTATGCCTGGGCAATTATCGTGCCCGCGAAGTTTGGAGGGTAAAATATGTAACCTGAAATAAATAGAGAGAAAAAATGAAAAAAGTAAAATATGAAAATAAAAACAATGAAGTAATCTAAAGAGAAATCGATTAAACTTAGCTCAGCCTTAAGCTCGGGTTTTTCCGTCTTTGATCAAATCCTCGAAATTAGATGAACTCTTCTTTTCCAATAAGCTAGTTATAGCTACCAAGGACGCCTCAGACACCAACTCTTCCTTGTGTAAATTAGTTATGGAACGTCCTATAACTAACCCTTACCGATCGAACCACCTACAAAATGTTCGTGATTTAGAACTTCGGCAGCTTTGCGTTCTAGTATAGCCTAGCTCGAACCAATGCCCTCAAACGTTTGGGACATTTAAACCCGGTTACTACTTCCCTTGATGGAACCAAACAACAATCCCCACTTGGCACGCCAATGTGTTCACAGAAAACCAATTAGACAATCGATCCTTTCGAAATCCCAACTGTACGTCTAGCCGTACTAACTCAAACGACATCTTTTTTTACTTAGCATGACTTGACTTTGTGAGTTGACGAAGTCATACTCTTAATCTGAAGAAATAATAAGTATTGGAAATTGGGGGTTAAATAGCTCGAGTTCATAACTCACGGGTTTTTGACGGGGTTAATACCGGTTTAAAGCTGAAAGGGGTTTAGTGTGGCATGAATTTAATCATGCTTGCAAGTTGTGGAATGTGTTTTGGCTTGGTGTGAAGGGTGATGGAATTTTGGAAGGGGAAAGGGGTTTGGAAGGGAATTAAACCAATTTTGGAAAAACAAACAAATGGGATTGAAATAGGTAGAATGTTTGACGAAACTTGAAAAGAAAAATAAAAATCCTACTCCAAATTGAAGTAGAAAAAGGCAAAGAAAGAGAGCAATTCAACTCCAAATAGAAATAGGAAAAGAAATATTTGATTGATGATTTTTCAAATACAAATAACTCCTATTTATATACATGGGGTTTACTAAAAATAGGCTTAATTAATTTAATATAAAATGTTAAGTAATTAAAAATAAAAATAAATAAAAATAAAATAAACTAAAAATAAGATTTTCTATATTTGGCTTTTTACAAAGTCAAATTGTTTGATGTGTCCTTGGCTTCCTCCATCTTTTTGATTTGGCCCCATTTCCATGATTTTCTTTCAATTTGGCCATTTTCAGCTTGCTTTTGATCAATTGCATCCCTGACAAGAATTAAATCATAAAAATACTAATTTAGCAGGGATTAATTCAGAAATAAACTGAATTATACACAAGAAATCATGCAAAATAATCATGTTATCATGGGCTGGAGGCGAGTACGCCCTGAATTGCAGATCTTCTTCTTCTTCTTCTAAACCCCCTTCAACATCTTTAGGTATGGTTAGAACAGGCTCCAGTTCAAAAAACAATGCAACTTCTGCACTATCGGGGCTGGGCTCTTGAGGTGGATCCACATCGGACTCATCATCCGACCCACCATCATCTGCAATGAATGAGGTCCCCTCGCTGGTGGATGTTGTGGGGAGTACATTATCCCTTCTTAAAGAACTTTCGTAACGTCCCCAATCATATGTGGATTTCTAATCACTAGAAGTTGATGACGTTCCCCAATACGTATTTCTAGCATCGAACATCGACCCACCGATATGCATGTCCCCTCTATCAATCGAGTGTCGTGTAGGAGTTGTGTTTTCCAAATTGCCACCAAACACGGACGCTTCCGTATTATACCTACCACTAACAGAGTGTCGGCTTGGGGTCGTGTATTCCCCTCGAACAACAGTAGATGTTGAAGTCGAAGGAATATCATTTGGTGATTAAAATTATACATATCCCTCAAGATAGGGTGATCCACTAGCAAGATGAGTCTCCACCATTGCCTCTAAGCTCCGAGAACCGTTGATGTCGAATGAGTCATATCTCACGGGATCAACCGAAGCACAAAATCTATACTTAATAGACAGAACTTTCATTGGCATCGTTCCTAAGATTTTACGCATAATTTTTTTACGACGTTCCGTCAAATCTATGTTTTGGTTAAAAATTAGTCACGCTGTGTTCTCTGATAAAAAAACAACATCGTTCTCGATGTCACAAACCTCACCATCATAGTAAAAAACATCACTAATACGTTCACTCATTTTCAGTTTCTATTATCCTTTTGCCTCAATTTCTCTTGCTGTAGCTTATGCAACATGAGAATGAAATTTGGCTCATTTATAGTCTAAGGCCAAATAGGAACTACCGTAGAAAAAGAACGTCCACTTGAGAGCTTTTGTTCAGAAATGTCTTCTCAAAATTATCTTTTTAGATACTACTGTAGAAAAAAAAGTCCACATGGGAGCTTTTTTCAGTAGTCTTGCTGACAGTGCATCCTGCTTGAAGCGTTTTGGACACTATTTGTTCAGAAACGTCTTCTCAAAATTATATTTTCAGATACTACTATAGAAAAAGAGCGTCCACGTGGGAGCTTTTCTCAGTAATCTCGCTGACAGTGCATCCTGCTTGAAGCTTTTTGAAAAATATTTGTTCAGAAACGCCTTTTCAAAATTATCTTTTTAGATACTACTGTAGAAAAAGAGCGTCCACGTAGGAGCTTTTTTCAGTAATCTTGCTGACAGTGCATCCTGCTTGAAGCTTTTTGGACACTATTTGTTCAGAACCATCTTTTCAAAATTATTTTTCTGATACTACTGGAGAAAAAGAGCGTCCACGTGGGAGCTTTTTTCAGTAATCTTGCTGACAGTGCATCCTGCTTGAAGTGTTTTGGATACTATTTCTTTAGAAACATCTTTTCAAAATTATTTTATCAGATAATATTGTAAAAACAAAAAACAAAAAAAATTTATATTGCTAATATATTTTTCCCAAAACCCTAAACATATAATTATTTTAATTAATAAACCTTAAACCCCAATTTTATTAATTTTTCCTATAAAACCCTAATTGTAACCTTAAAACCCTAAAATATCTTAACCCTAACCCTAAAACCCTAAAAAATCATAACCATAACCTTAAAAAAAGCTAAAACCCTAAAGGAGGGCAAAAATGCTCCCCCAGGGACGCGTTTTGCTGGAACATCCCCTGACATCGCATTGACGTGGATATGCTTTCGAGGAAAATAGCCATTCTGGTAAATAATTAAATAATAGGTCTATTTCCGTAAAATTAAAAAAAAGGTATTTATTGATAAATTAACCATAAATTTATGATTCAATTGTGAAGTGTTTTTATATTTACCAAGACGAAGTCAAGCTTTTAGTTTCTGTCCATTCATGTCAATGGTGGGCCTATACTATAGTATACTATATTATGATAGGAGTAGTATTATCTCCGTATAAATGCCGATTTAATTAATATATACAAGTTAGAGTGAATTTCTCTCGAAAACCAAGAGTGCTCTCTAAAGAGCCCTAGATAAAACAGTCTTTGCTGTGGCTTGGGATGGAAGAGGGTGGTGGCGTGGAGAGGGAGAGCAGTGAGGAGATCTCATTGTTGGCTGAAGAACTTGTTAAACTATCGATTAAAAGGTCCTTGGTGGTGCCCACTGTCAAGCCTACTCTGATATGTTCAGTGTGGACGAAAAAATATTTTAATTCAAAGAGTTTTAGGGTTCATATGAAAAGTATTTGGAAAACAAAGAAAAAAATTGAAATACAGATGATAGGGCAGAACTTATTTTCAATTGTCTTTGATCTAGAAGAAGATTTAGAATCAATCATGGAGGGAAGGCCTTGGCTTTTTCGTAAGTCCGTTATTTTGTTCGGCCGATTAATTAATCCAGTAGAAAGAGATCAGATTCGTCTTACTTCATCTCCATATTGGATTAAGATTGGTACGTGTTCTCCAGAATTTGATAAGAAAGATATGTTCCATGCTATTGGCAGTACCTTTGGTGGAGTTCTCAGATCCGAAATTAGTGATGATTATTACAGACTTAGGATTAATTTGGATGTTTAAAAGCCCCTTAGGAGAGGTATCTTTGTCTCAAGTTCAAACGGTGTAAGTTCCTAGATTCCATTTAAATTTGAAAAATTACCTTTCTTTTGCTTCGGTTGTGGTAGATTGGATCATGGTCTCAAAGATTGTTTGGTGATAGACCCTGTAGAAAAGGATAAAATTAGAGAAGATCCACCTTATTCTGCGTTAAAAGCAGAATTAAAGTTGATGGGAAAAGAAAGTATGAAGTTTAATGAATTTACTAAAAAGAGTGGAGTACAGTGTAATTATAAAGTCAGCCTAAGTCGTGTGAAAGTCGGGAAAATAATGGTGAATCTAAGATCTTGCTTGGAAATATTCCAGGGGGAAAAATTTTGGCGTGTTGGGAAGATGGCTTAAAAGACCAGGAGGAAAATTTTATTTTAAGGGAGAAGGCTGTACAGATTGCAGAAAATAACAAAGGTGAGGAAATCTTAAAAACTTCCAGGAAGACTAGCTGGAAAAGGCTGGCCAAGAATAAATAGGCAGAATTGCGTAAGATTAATAGTAATGGGGCTAAAAGGAAATTTTTTGAAGAAGAAGATGGTGAGGGCGGTTTGGGTTCGTCAAATAGGGAAAGATGGAAGAGACTAAAGTTTGATAATGGGGCTGTTTTATCAGTAGACTGCTTGGAGAATATGATTGAGGACGAGGAAAAAAGTATTGTTTCCAATAATTCAGGATCGGCAGCTGCCAATGGGCAAGCTGACCGGACACAATGAAAACCATATGTTGGAAAGTTCTTGGGTTGGGGAGTCCACGGGCTGTACGAAGGCTGCGTAATCTATGTAAGCAGCAATATCCCCATATGGTCTTCTTAATGGAGACTAAATTGGATCAAAAACGTATGGAGAAAGTTAGAAAAAGTTGCGGTTTCAGTAGTGGTATCGACATTGCAGCAGAAGGGTCTTACGGAGGACTGTGTCTAGCATGGAAAAGTGATATTGTGGTTACGTTGAGGAGTTTTTCTAAATGGCATATTGATATATTAGTACGGGAGGATTGTGTACAGAAAGAATGGAGGTTTACGGGATTCTATGGCTCTCATTATTTAAAAGATAGAAATTTTGTATGGAGTTTGCTCAGACGACTAGGCCAAGAATGCAATTATCCATGGCTTGTAGCAGGAGATTTCAATGAAATTTTGTTCTCTTTTGAAAAAAGTGGTGGAGTCCCAAGAGATCAGAAAAGAATGGAAGCTTTCAGAGAAACACTAAAGGAATGTCAATTGATGGATATCGGTTATTCGGGAGTGTGGTTTACTTGGGAAAGGGAAATCTTCCAAAGACAAACATAAGAGAACGATTAGATAGAGGGGTTGCCAACGAAGAATGGCTACTTTTATTTCTGATGGGGAACATACAACATCTCTCCTATTCTACATCAAATCATTGTCCTCTCCTTCCTAATACAAGGCTAAATTATAAAAAAAAAATTCAAATTGAACTTAATTTAAAAAATTAAAATAGCTGAAGGACCAAAATGGCAATTAGCCTTTTTAATGAAAACGCGCGGATCCTCTCTTGGATATCGGGTCAACACGCGGATCCTTTCATTAAACGACGCCATTTTGGTTACTAATGGGCTATACCAAAACGACATCGTGTGGATAGGCTATAAAAGCTTTAAAAAAAAACCTTAAATTCATTTCAAACATCAGATTTAAAAAAAAAGGGCAGATGTTCGAAAATTTTGCTTCGCCTTCACGGGTCATCAGACCTTCGGCCTTCCTCGCACACGCCTTACGCGCCGTCGTGGCCAGTGGCCAAAACCCCTCTGTTTTGAAACCAAAAAAAATTGCAAGTAGCCCTCTTTCCTTTTCCTCTTTTTAATGTTCGTAAAAAATAGCGTAGATCTCAAATAAACAAAATAAAATATAAAAATCACCTTTGCTGAAAAAATTTTGTATTTTATTTCTGTCTGTATCTCTGTGTATTCGTATATATGTGTTTTTTGTGTCTGTCTGTGTAGGTCTATAGTTAAGGAATAATCGGGCTTTTATAGCCTTAAAAATAAAAATAAAAAAGGAAAACGTTGTTGTTGCCATTCTTGCTGCTGTTTTCTTTCCTTTCTTTTGCAGGTGGACGAAGATTTCGCGACGGAGATGAGGCGCGCTAATTGCGGCGCGAATAATGGTGGCGTGACCGAAGGGCTGTTGGGGCATTGCAGCGCGACGATTGGGCTCTTGCTGGGGCGCTTGCGGCGCAATGGAAACCTAGGGTTTCCTGCGTCCGCAAGCTTTTGGGCCACTTGGGCCGTGTGTGAGTTTTGGGTCTAGGGTAGTCTGTTTGGTTTTGAGCTAAGGGTGTAAGTGGGCTACGGGTCTAGTTTGGGTTGCTGGGTAGTCTGTTTAGGAATTGGGCCTCTGAATTGGGCTATTTGGTTTTTGTAAAATGGACATTTTTATTTTTATTTTTTATTTTATTCTTTATTTTTGGTTACAGGCCCAAAATAGGCTTGTTACAATATATACAAGTTATGGATTTTTTTTTATATTGACCAAGACGAAGATTAGAAGCATTGGAGTCATTGCGTGGTCTGATGATGAGAAAAAAATCTAGATACCGTACGACTAGATACAAATATAAGTGGTGATGGCTGATCACAGATTATGAGAAACATTTCTGAAGTGAAAAAAGAAAAAAAGAGGATAGATAATCTTAAGATTAATGATGAAGCCACGAGTACCATCTTCTTGGAAAGGCTTGTTCTTATTCTTGGCGGTTGTTTTGTTTTCATGCAACCAATCCATTAAGGCCCAGACTAACGTCACTGCCACCACCCATCCTTCCGAAGGTACTCTTCTCTTTCTTTCTCTCCCTTCATATATCCAAGACCATGCTGCTAAGCTAGCATACAATTCATCAGCTTGCAGTTGCACATAAGTTTAGGGTTTTTTTTTCAGGTATGTCAACTTTTTATACATTATTCACTGTATGTGCATATATATACAACTAGTCTAGTTTCTAATCTGAATAACCGTTCCCCTCATACCTATAAACACTTGTTTAATATATATGTTGGTGAAAATACATTCATATGTACCTTTGGTCTCATATACTTCAATGGTTTATAGTCTTTTCTCTTTATACATCACTTTTTATAACCACTTATACATATAAATTTCGTAAATATTTTGTGAGTTTTAAGTCATATATTAATACATTCCTAGTGATTTCATCATTTGGTCTCTTAATTGCTCTCCATTTGTTCAATGATTTTAACTTCTCGTATATCATGTTAATATGTTGAAACTTGTTCAGGGCTTATGATTACGCTTGACAATTATATAATAAATATCATAAGATTTTTTTTATCTATTAACAATACTAGAAGAAATTCTCTCTCATTTATCTCTTTGTCAAGCATATACTTTTAAGGCATTTGAATTTTTTTCTTTCCAGTGAATATAATCAAACCATGATGATGTACAATGAGACTTACCAAAATATATTCATACAGAAATGCGAAATTTGGTGACAATTGCTGTCCGGATTCAATGATTTTAACTTTTTGTCAATATGTTGAAACTTTTTGAAGCCTTCCTATTGTCACATTGACTTTCTTCTTTAATATGATAAGATCACAAAAGCTTAGTTATCTCTCATTCACCTTTTTTTCTAACATTATTGAGACTTCTTGAGATATATATACATATATATATATAAAAAAAAAGTGAATTTTACAAGTTCCATTTTCATCTTTGAAAAAATTCTTGAAAGTCTTAATCTTAGTTCCTAAAGGGTTTTGTTGGTATAAGTTTGAATTTTTTTTAACAAGCTACAAATATAAATAATACTTTTAAATAATAATTAGATATTTATATAAGATAACGTTGAAGTCATAATAAATGAGAGAAAGAATCCATTCATAATTTCTAAACTATTAACCTTATCATTAAACCTACTATTAAATCAAAATCTCACTTTATTCATAAGTTTGAAATCTTAACTAATTAATGTTAGTTTAGGGGTTAGTGGGTAGTAGGTAGGGGGTAGGGGGTATGGATTTGAAAGCTTGATTAATCATAGGGTTTATTCATAGGTTTTGTTTTAGTGCAAATTTAATTTGGTTGATTTCGTCCGTAGTAATCGGAATATAGTGTACTAATCGGTACTAAAAAATTAATTTTAAAATTAAACTTTTAATATTTCTTTTAAATTTGTTGAATTATGGATTGTTACAATAAAATAATCTTATTGGCTATTTGGCATTTCAACAGGAAGTAAATAGGTTAGGATTGTGTAGCTATTTCATTTAATGGCTTAATGGCAGCCGAATAGGTGTTGATGACTGAATTAGAAATCGAAGGTTAAATCAATTTCATCTTCAGTTCGATTTCTAAAACATTAATCGATATTAGTTTGGGGCGATTCTTAAATAATATTTTGATTTAAAGGTAATAACATTATGTAGTGAGGCATGAGATTTTGAGTTCAATTTTAAATAACTTCATCCTTGTCTCTAATTGTATATAAGCATACACAGTTCATTAGTTGATAGGAGAATATCTAATCAATAAAAAAAAATTGAATGGCATTAAAGGGTTAGGGTGAATCTTCTCACAAAGTAGATGTGTTTATAGATGGGCCAACCAAGTTCGAATCAAGATCATGCATGATATTGGTAATATATATATTTGCCCAAACTTAGGTCAACTTAAAATATTAATCTCAAATTTTATCCTAATTCGTCTATATTTATAAATAAATAATTTGAGTTCATTTAGGTCCACTCCTTAAAAATATAATTATTTTTATTTAATATTTAATATTTAATATTTATATATATCTTTTACTATTCTTATATATTTTTTCTTTTATTGAATTTCTAATTGAGTCCTTATCACAATAAATTAATTAATTAGACCTCTTTGTTAACGTTAAACATGTTGGACATTAAAATTTGTTGATGTGTCAAACAACATATGATAATGATACGTGACATGCCACGTGTAACTAATACTAGCGCAACAAAGAAATATTAAAAATATTGTTTTTTATAAAAAAATATATAAAATTTTTAAAGAATTAAAAATTATCAAAAAGTTATAAAAATTAGACAAAATTTATAGAAAAGTATAAAAATATTAAAAAATTAAAAAAAAAAACTAGAGAATAACTATAAACATTATTAAAATTTATTCCTTTTATTTTTCTCTCTCACATTGCCTTATATCAAATATCACTCTACCTTTATTGTCTTCTATCATATCATCACGTCTCAACCTAAACTATTAACTATAACTCATCCTAGGCCACTAAACACTAAACTCATCATCGTTTAAATCATTCACTTGACACCCACACACAAATCCAATCACCACCACACTTCAAATTCTCAATTTCCCTATTATAAAAACCACCATCACCATTAACCAACTCATCATCCAACAACATTTTCTAAATCAAAACCACCGAGCAACATTGTAACACCCCTAACCTGTATCCGTCGCAGGAACAGGGTTACGGAGCATTACCGGAATAAATAGATCAAATACAGACATTTCATATCATTTCTCATTTATATCAGAAATCAATCATAAACAATCTTATTGTCATTTATATGAGCCCTCGGGACCCAAAATATGCAATAGAAATAAGTCGGGACTAATTCGGGTACTCAGAGAATTTTTCACAAAATCTCAATATTTTTCTTAGGTGCAGAGTACACACACCCGTGTGGTCAAGCAGTGTGGCTCACACAGTCGAGAGACACGCCCGTGTCTCAGGCCGTGTGGACATTCGAAATAGGGATACACGGTCGTGTCTCGGCCCGTGTTCAAATTAGGGTGGTTGCTGACTTGGGTCACACGCCCAAGCCACACGCCCGTGTGCTAGGCCGTATGAACATTTTAATTTACATTAATTAGGTGCAGGGGCCACACGGCCAAGTCACACGCCCGTGTCTCTGCCTGTGTGAAAATACCTGAGCATTCTGTTTTAAAATTTTAAAGATGCAGGGGACACACGGTTGATCCACATGCCCATTCGCATTGCCTTGTGTCACACACGGTTGAGACACACGCCCATGTCTCTATCTGTGTGGACAAAATAAGGCCATTTCCAAGCCTAATTTCTCACCCAAACTTGTCTTTCACCTACAATAACATTTAAACACATTCCCAATCTAATATAAATCGTTCTAATCAAGCCAAGATAATTTTTATGTAAAACATATCAACACATATATTCAATTATATGTACTTACCAAAATATCATATGTTCAAATTTACTATCTTAATCAATGTGCCTATACCATTTTCATTAATCCTCCAATTCAAACACACATTAAACATATTAAGACCATTATATATATATATATATATATATATATATATATATATATCAAAACATACCAAATTACAAGCCATATCAAATGGCTAATTTTAACCATACATATATATATACCATCCATGACCACTTTAGCCTATACATACCATTATAACCAAAGTGTATTTACTTTTTATACCGAAACGAGCTAATGGATAGTGTGAAGTATCTCCGCCAAGCTTCCAACCCAATGAACTTTCGAAGTGCTATAAAACAGAGTAAGCATTTAATGCTTAGCAAGTTCGTATAGCATGGAATTTAACTTACCATTAATCACATTAAAGGTAAGCAAATAAAACATATTCCAAACAACATGGCCAAAAGCCTAACACATATCCTCAAAAATCATGTTAGTAAAATAAACACCAAGAAATATATATGAGCTCATCAATATTCAATTTCCACATGCATGTATTTATTACTTCAAGTTTTCATGAACATGCACATATCATATCTTTGTATTTCAAGTATTTATAATAGTAATTCATCTTGAATTCATATCATCTCGCATCATAACTTTACTCGTTGAATCATTTAAATTATCGACGGATACAAGGGTAGTACACATGAAATGTGCAAGTATGAAATCCTTCAATTCATATTCAAGAATGCTCATTGAGCATTTAAACGGGAAGCTCTTCCAAGCCAAATAACAGAAAGCTGATGTGAGCTTGTAACGAGAAACTTATTTAGGCTTAATAACGGAAAGCTCATAAAAGCTTAAATTAGAAAGCTCATGCGAGCTTAACGGGTAACTCCAAAGAGCTATTATCAGGAAGCTCATGAAAGAGCTTTTAATCGGGAAGCTCCGGATAGCCATATATCGGGATGCTCATAAGAGCTGTCGTGTGTTTGCAACACATGTAGGATCACTACCGATCAGAATACTCATAAAAGCATATAAACGGGAAGCTGGGAGGAACCATGTATCGGAAAGCTCAAGAGAACTTATGTCGGGATGCTCATGTGAACTATAACGGGACACTCTTGTGAGCTATTGTGTGTTCCCAACATATGCAGAACTACAACCACTCCGAGAACCCTGTATCCATCTAATTTCATTTGTTCAGACTGGATTTATTATTTATCAAGCATTATCGAGTATGTGATCAATTTCATACATATGACATTTATACAATCCACATATACAACATCCAATTCAAACATATAAATATACACAATTTAGTTACACGAACTTACCTCGACACTTACTCGTGTACAAAAACCTACTAATTCGATACTATTTCTTTTCCTCGATCTAACTCCTTATTTGATCTTTCCAAATCTATATAAATGAATTAAACATCAATTTAATACATTTCATACTCAATTCAATCCAATTCACATCTTAGGCAAAAGTACCATTTTGCCCCTATACTTTCAATTAATGACGATATTGTCCTTAAGCTCAGAAAATGAATTTCATGCAACTTAACCCTTATTCCAAGCCTAGCCGAATTTTTCATATAACAATAACAGTCCATGTATTTCTCAAAAATTAGATTTTTTCCATAAATTTTACATCTTTTCAATTTAGTCCCTAAATCACAATTTCATGAAAATTTCCTTTACAAAAGTTGCTTATCTATCAACAACCTTTCCATTTCTACCATAAAACTTCATAACTCATGCATATTCATCCATGTCAAAACTTTTGCAAATCCCAAAATAGTTAGATTAGGTTATTACGATCTCGGAAATATAAAAACTACTAAAAACGGGACAAGAAAACAACCTAATTAAGCCAACAAAGTTTGCTTGAACTCTTTTCTCTTAGCTAAGGTTTCCATGTATTTTAATTTTGGGGAAGATGATGAAATAAGATGATATTAGTTTATTATCATCTTTAATTATTTTAATTTCCAATTTAGACATTTTCTTTTTCTAATTTTCCATGGATGATTCATCTAACTTATCTATTAACTTCTCTTAATGGTCTATTTTTCATATAAGGACCTCAAATTTTGAATTCCATAGTTATTTGATGTTTATAGCTACTAGAACTCAACTTTTGTATTTTATGCAATTTAGTCCTTTATTAAATTAGACACGTATTCGGTAAAATTTTCTTAATAAAATTTTCATACGTTATTCCTATCATAATGCAGACCATGCACTAATATTAAAATAATTTTCTTTTTGACTCGGATTTGTGGTCTCAAAACCACTATTCCGATTTCACTAAAAACGGACTATTACAAACATCATTCCCCAACCACCATTCAATCCCTCACAAATCCCTATTCATAAAACTCACCAACAATTTCAATAATCACATAATTTACATAATAAATTCTTTTAATTTACTTATATTTAATAATTTAAAAATTCAACTTACAATTTTACAGCCACAGTATATTTTAAAACTATTTTAAAAAATAACTTTTTAAGTTTACCAATATCTTCAAAAATTTTGCATTAAGCTCGAATAACCAATGCGACTAAAGTGACTCAAACCCAAGCCACACCTAAGACGATAAATACCTTTAACCATCAGACCATCACATGGAATTCACAAAAGACGATTTTTTTAACACTTAAACCAAAGCTTTGAATATTAAATGATGTGAAATTTAGGATTTAAAAAAATCTCATATCTTCAAATTTAGCAAATCAACAAGTGAACATGCTTTTGATGTAAAAATAAGAGATAATTTATCTTACCCCACTAATTAACTTGTGACTAGCAACAATGATAATCAGATAACTTCTTACCACACTCCTAAATAAAATGTACCTAGAGACATAGATAATAGGGCAATAAACAAGTTTAGCAAATCGATGAGACAACATGTTTTTGAAGGTAATTTATCCTACGCCACCTCTAATCAATTTGTGACTAGTAACAATGATAATTGGATGGCCCCTTACCACACCCCTAAATAACTTGTACTTAGAAACATGGATAATAGGTAAACAAGGTGGATCTCTTAAATCTCAACCTTGAATTAATAAACAAAATGAAATCTCTCAAGTTCCATTAAAGATCATTTCCACAGGATAAAACCTCTTCAGGGAATATGTAACACCCCTAACCCTTATCCGTCGCCGGAACAAGATTACGAAGCATTACCTGACTTTTCAGATCAAAAACAAATATCTCATATCATTTAACATACATAACAGAAACTATTCATAAATCATTCTCATTGTCCCTTGTACGAGCCCTCGAGGCCTAAAATACGCATTAAAAATAAGTCGGGACAAAACCGAAAACTCAAAAAATTTCTCCTAAAATTTTAAAATTTTCCCTTAGGTACAGGGGTCACACGTCCGTGTCTTAGGCCGTTTGGGCATTTGATGTGAGGCACACGGCCATGTCCCAACTCGTGTCCATGCTCGTGTAACTCTCTAACTTGGGTCACACGGCCAAGCCATACACCCGTGTGCTAAGCCATGTGTTATGAAATTAAGGTGCAGGGGTTACACGGCCAAGCGACACGCTAGCGTGCTAGGCTGTGTACAAAAAGCTGGGCATTCTATTTCTCAATTTTAAAGATGTAGGGACACACGGCCAGACCATACACCCATGTGCTAAGCCGTGTGTCGCACACAGTTGAGACACACTCCCGTGTCTCTACCCGTGTGGACGAAAATAGGCTATTTTATGGCCTCTTTTCTCACCCAATCTTTATATCAACCTAAGCAAAACTAATTTGCACATTCACAAATCACAACAATACTTTCAATTTAAGCTAAAACCAAGCTTTATACCTAACATATCATCACATATGTTCAAATATCCAATCTTACCAAATTAACCATATATACATATATGCATATTTTACTAAATTCACTAGCTCAAACCATGCCTCAATATGCCTATTGAATACCATCATTTAACCATTTCAAACACACATCAAGTATGATTAAAGCATACTTATATAAGTTGATTGGAAATATAAACAAAATGTAACTCATAACATTTACACAAACCAACTATACTCAAAACCATTCCAACCCTATACATGCTATATAAACCTTAGTACATGTTGCAAAGGATACCGGATTAAGTTGGATAGTGTGGCTTGATGTGTTGATTCGATCTCCCGACCTCACGTTAATCTACAAGAACATTAAACAACACAAGTAAGCTTAATGAAGCTTAGTAAGTTCGATAGGTTAAACATAAATCATACCAAACTTAATATAACAAATTAAATAGTAAATTAATCATGCACTTTCCCTGTCAAACACAACATAAATCGATGAACAAACTTCTTTCAAATCAATATCAACAATAAACAATAAATCTTTCGATTTCAATCACATAAGTCATTTATCAAATCTTACCGGATCGGAGAACTGCTTACGGATATGAGTACATCTTTTTCAGAAGTTCGAAGGATAAATAGAAACCCGTAAGGGTTGAATGAAAGCTCATAAGAGCTGAGTAAAAACCTGTAAGGGTTAAACAAAAGCTCAAAAGAGCTGAACGGAAACCCATTAGGGTTGAACGGAAACTCATATCAGTTAAACAAAAGCTTATGAGAGCTAAACGGAAAGTAAACACGAAATTTTGCAACAAAAGCCGAACCTCAAGTTACTTGGGTAATTTGACGTCAATTCTTCCTTTGCTGATCGCCACACAACGATTGTACTCAATCCCACGTTCCATTTAAATCGGATATTCACTTCAAATTCATAATTTAACAATATTCCATTTTTCAACAATATAGTAAATACATAATATCATACATCAATTCAATATAATTATTAAAATTTAACCATACGAACTTACCTGGGTTAAATTGTAAGATTTGTAGAAGTTCAGCGACTATTTTGCTAATTTTTCTTTTTCACGATTGTCTACGGGCTCTTGATCTAAAATATGAAATTATTCATTCATTAGCATATATTTCAGTTCCAATTCACATCACACTTAATACCCCTCAATTTTGAAAATTACACAATTACCCTAACTTTTACAACTTTTGCAATTTAGTCCCTTTACTAATTAGTCTATCAAATGAACTAATTTTCTCAATTGACAATTTATCTAAATATTCTATGCTATCTTACAGCCCTTAGTAAACATAAATTTAATACCAAACCCTATAATTTGATCCTAAAATCAATATTTAACAAAATCACTTCATAAAATCATCATATAACAAAATTAAAGCTCTAAATCCATGTTTATTCATCTAATACATCCTATATTCATCAATGGTAACTTCCAAAATTTCCAATAAAATAAAAAACTAATGAAATAGATAGTTGGACCTAATTGAAAAAGTCTTAAAAACATGAAAATTCCAAGAAAAAGACAAGAATTGAACTCACTTGTAGCAAAATATAAAATCAGCTTCTCAATGGTTCTTCAATGGTGTTTTTAGGCTGAAGATTGATGAAGAATTGCCTAGAAACTATTAAATCCCGTTTTAGCTATTTTTATTTTTATTTTATTTCCAATTTTGCCCTTGTTTCACCTAATTTCATGATTTTTTTCTGCTTATGCCGCCTCAGCCATCCCTTGTGTGTCAATTTCCCTTTTGATCCTCCCTTATTTATCATTTGGGCTATTTAATCACTATTTCTTTAATTAGCAAGTTTTTCACCTTTTTCAATTTAGTCATTTTTAATTAATTAACTATCAAAATGTTAAAATTTTCTAACCAAACTTTAATACTACCTTAATGACTCTCTTTAAATATTTTTATAAATATTTACGACTCGGTTTATAAAATCGAGATCTCGACACCTCGTTTTCTATTCTAAACCATTTAACCTAATAAATCTTTATAAAACACAAATCACTAATTCAAAAAAGATCTTTCTAAAATCACATTTGACTCGTAAATACTAAATAATATAATTTACGAGCTTAATCGTCGAATTCGGTGGCCTTGAACCACTATTTCCGACACCACTAAAAATTAGGTTGTTACAGAATATAAGGTTTTCATGGCTAATCTTGAGCTGCCATCCAAGCACGGATACCTTCGTTTGAAAGAATATTTTTGGTGTAGAAAGTCTCAAATTCAAGATCTTCTGCTGTACAGATTTCCTGGGAAACAAAGTCATAAGCACGTAGGTTTAGAGCCAGACCAACTACTCCAAGAGCACTCATCCATAAATCGGTTACTGATACAAATAACATAAAGAAATGTAACTTACGTTTATTGGAAAAAGCAACCCCAAAGATTTGGGACCAAAAGCGGTTAGCGGTGACCATTGAATAAATTTCTTCGGCTTGAGTTGGGTTAAAAGCACGGAACGTATTTGCATCATCACCATCTTCAAATAAAATATTCTCTACGGTAGCACCATGAATAGCACATAGTAGAGCCGCGCCCAAAACACTGGCAACTCCCATCATATGAAATGAGTTCAATGTCCAATTATGAAATCCTTGGAAAAAGAGGATGAATCGAAATCGAAAAGAAAAGCCCGTAGCCAAGTTTCCAAGCATTTATAGGCCTTTAATATGCTAAAGTTTACAGTAAATATTAACTCCTAAAAACTAATTAAAATTTTATTTTATAAGTTTTACATAACCAAATCTCTAATTAAATCTCCTAAATTAACTTCTCTAACCAAAGAGTTTTATTTACAGTATGTTTCTAATAATTAAATACAGAGCTTTTAATAAAAAAATCCTAAGTTAAAATAAATATATAAAATCCTACTTAAACTCATATCAACATCGAATCAAAGTTTATATATCACATTATTATTAAAACAAAATTTATGTATAGTTTTAAAATTTATCCAAATAACTAATTATATGAGAGAAAAAAAAAACTACAGCAATTATAGCCACTTTTCATAAAACCAATTAAATCTTTGATTAAATATAAATATATTTTAGTTAACGAGGTCGTAGCATAATAGCATGGCGAAGGTCTTGGCATCTTTTAGCCTCCGTTTGTTTTCTAAAAAATAAATTTTATATTTATTTTCTTTTTTACATTTTTAAATTGAAAAAAGATACATTTGATAAATAGAAATAAAAATTTATTTTAAATAATAAAATAGAAAAACATGTTTACTACGTATTTTCTTATAATTGAAACATAAGAAATAAAATAAAAAACTTAATACATTGAAATGGATTCGAACCAAGTAACATATTTCATATTTAACAAGTGTTGAATGCAGTGATAAGACATATTACACTCCTAAGGAAGAACACAAGTTCAAACCTTGAATGCGACATTATTGAGAGAGGTAGTCATAGATCCCCGAAAAATTAGTCTTCATGGACTGTAAAACAGACATGAAGGATACCTTGATAGTACCAACAGAATTTATTAAAAAAAATAATATTTATGTATATATAAGGGTTTGAAGTCAATTCATTTAAAGTAAAGTTTTTTGTTTTCAACTTTTTTAGTTTTACAAAACATTTGTGAAAAATGTGAAAATCGAACATTGATAATAACAATGAATCACAATAAAAAGATAGCAAAATAGAACACATAAATTTTTCGTGGAAACCCTTTCGAAAAAAATCACGAGTAGAGGGGAAGAAAAATTCACTAACTGTTAGAATTCGAAGAATACAATAGGAGAGACAACTATGTCTATTTATATCCTTACAGACCTAATAAAAATGCTAATAGTAAGTGTTATTTAATTTTTTCTGATTATTAATGTTAATAGTAATTACGAATTTTGAAAAATGGTAATCACTTAACATGTTTTCTTTTTTCTTTTGCCAATTGTTTAATGAATGGGGAAATAGTAAGGGCATTGAATTCAATCTTCCAACAATGGGATGTACAAGCAGTGGATTCATGGAACACCACTGGAGACCCATGCAGTGGATCTGCTCTCAGCCAAGATGATTCTGTGTTTAACGATCCTTCTAATAACCCTGCTATCAGATGTGATTGTTCTTTCAACGCTAGTACTGTTTGCCACATTACTCGGCTGTATGCTTCTTGCACTCTCACTCTTCAGCAATACTTTTAAGCCATTTTTATCATTATAGTATAACAATCCAAAAGCTACCCCATTCATGTTAATTAGTAATAAGTTGAAATGGTTCTTCAATATTGAGGGTAAAGCAAAGTTGAAGCACATGGTTTTTCAACAACATAGATCTTCATTATTAAAGGGCTTTTGTTGGGAAGTTTAGAATAATTAATATATCATCTCTATTATTACTTTACATGTTTTTCAACACTTTTATCAGGAGGGTATATGGTCTAGATAAACAAGGAGAATTACCAGAGGAGCTTTTGGATTTGCCTTATCTGACATTCTTGTAAGAATGTTTTCCCACTTTTGATCATCATAAGCCAATGTTGATTTTCCAAATGAGCACATATTTTATAATGTTTACAGTAACTGATGATAATCATTTATATTGTTTCACAATGCAGGAAGATTGATCGGAACTTCTTCTCTGGTCCTTTGCCAGCATTTATTGGAAATATGTCTAGACTAGGGTCACTGTGAGTGCGCAAACATATTTTGATAAAAGCATTTTATTTTTTGGTGTATATTAAGAACAAGTTTTGAAATAACAATAGCTAATAATTAACAAGAAAATGGTGCAATGATAAGTTATATTGCAACACTGTTAATGTGGAAAACCACGAACCCTTCCTGTATGACAAACAATGGCTTTTCTAACATATTGGAATAGGAAACGCTTCTTTGTATATTTTTCATTTTTTTTACATTACCTGTTGGCTAATTTCTTTGGTTTATTTATTTGTATAGGTCAGTTGCCCACAACGTTTTCTCTGGATCCATTCCACAGGAGCTTGGAAACCTTAAGGAGTTATATTTACTGTAAGAACTGAAAAGTAGTCCCAATGAAATCTTTTCTGTTTCCACGGCCATGTGAAGGATCGATTAGTGGTGTTCTTGAGAACAAACTTACTCTTAAATACTATTATATGTACTTTAAAGGATTAATAATTGAAAACTTTTGATTGGAAGGGTAATAGTGTTGTTGCATCAATACCATATGAATCTAAACTTCTCTCTATTAAAATTAAGGATATAATTTATGAAGAAATAAAAATGCCTTTTTATTATTTTTATTTTCAAGTTTCTTCAAACGAAATTATATGTGGATCAACGTAATGCAGGTCTCTTTCTAATAACAACTTCTCTGGAACATTGCCTCCAGAACTTGGTAGTTTAGTCAAACTTGAGCAACTGTAAGTTATTTCTTTGCAGGGAATGTTAATGCTTAAGTTTACAGGCAACCATACGAAATTATGACAAGGATTAGTTTATGAATTTTGACAGATACATTAACAGTTGTGGATTAGGTGGTCAGATTCCCTCAACATTTGCCAACCTTGAAAACCTGGAAATTGTGTAAGAAAGGCCCTTTTCTATTTCCTGCTCCTGCAAATTGTCTACCTTATCTAACAGTAAGCTTTGTTGAATTTTAGGTGGGCATCTGATGCTGCGTTCAGAGGCAAAATACCGGACTTTATTGGCAATAACTGGACGAAGCTTACATCATTGTAATTTTTGAACAAATTCTAATAATTCTCTGTTTTCTATTTTTATGAATCTAGTCTGCCTTCTGAGTATTGTACAATTGCTTTTATAGAGGGTCATAAACTGATAATAACAATCAGTTTTAGCTAACAACTTGAGCTAAACAGTTATAACAACAAGCATATTCTTGAGCTAAATGTTGAACTATACACTTGAGCTATACTCTATCAGTTAAAATCTTCATATAAGTTCCTTATGAATAAGACATCAAGAATGATAGCTTTTACCTAAATTTTTTATATGATTGACTAGTTTGACAAATGTTTATACAGGAAAATTGAAGGGAACTCTTTTCAAGGACCAATACCATCCAGTTTTGCGAATTTATCCTCATTGAATTCTTTGTAAGTAGAGATATCTTGCTTTTCTAATAGTATCTCCTCCCTACTACTGGTGGACTCTCTTCCTTTGTCTACATATTCATGCTTGACACGTGCATGTATACACATATGTATACATGTTTGTAATCTTAAGCTTGTACGTCATGTAGGAGAATTGGCGGTATATACAATGGGAGTTCTTCTCTCAACTTTGTAAGAAATCTAAAGAACCTGACTGACTTGTGAGTGCATACCTTTACTTATATTAATCTATTCTCTTTTTGGCTAATATACTAAATAAGTACTTGAAATTTATCATTTTTTTTGAATAAGCCCTTATATCTTTTTCACACCCATCTAAGTCTTTAGAACTTTAATTGGCATCCATATAAGCCCTTCAACTTTATACGGGGTTATTTGGATGTAAGAAATGTATAAAGCTTATATATGATAAAGGTTAAAGGCTTATTTAATACATTAGCCATGTATTTATATAAAATTATGAATTAACCATACTTGTTTTTCCTATAGGGTTCTAAGAAATGTGTTGCTTACGGGTACTTTACCATCTTATATCACGGAATTACAATCTTTACAAAAACTGTAAGTTTTATTTAAAAGTTAAGTGCTACATTTGCTTGCTTTATGTTTCTAATTTTTGTCTGTTTCAGAGATTTGAGTTTTAACAACTTAACAGGCGAAATTCCAAGTGCTTTGTTCACAATGAATTCTCTCCAATACTTGTAAGTAAAAAAAAAAAAAAAAAAAAGAGGGCATCGCCATTATTAGTAGAAAATCTCAGGTCTGGCCTTATGGTTTTCACTTTGACATTACTCCCCTCATTCATGCAATTGAAATGTGTCAGGTTTCTTGGAAATAATAGTCTATCAGGTGCCATTCCCAGCCAAAAGAGTGAAACTCTTCAGACTATGTAAGTCATTATATCACAGTCACACCAACATATTTCATATAATATTCATTTAGTGAACCATCAAATACAGAAAGCAATTAAATTCTCCTGGTTCTGGTAATATATTCATACTCTATACTCACTTTCTGCTAATGTACTTCTCCATGCAGAGATTTATCATATAATTTTCTATCAGGAAACTTGCCTTCTTGGGTAAACTCAGGCCTACAACTGTATGTATCTTAAACCAGAATACTGACGTTACCTTTGCTTTCAAATTTTAACACCTCTTTGTAGATTATGGCCTTTATGGTGCTCAAATGGAGCTTATTATTATTGATAAGGAACCAATTGAAAATCAATACCAATAAGAGCTTGTTTCATGGAATTTTATGTAGGAACCTTGTAGCCAACAACTTCACTCTTAACAGCACAAACATAAGGTGAGTTATCATTTCCGCAACACCTACCTTAAAAGAGTTCTTTCACCTCTACGAAAACAAATGCTTACTATTTTATCTACTATGCAACGCATTCCTTTAAATTTCCTAATCCAGAAATCGTTTTGAACTCCTCAGGCTTTTACCAGGATTAGAATGCCTTCAAAGGAGCTTCCCATGCAATAGAAATGCTCCACGATGTACTAACTAAAACTTTTGAACCAGTATCTGTTGTCAGGGTCTTAATTATAAGATTTAATCATGACTAATGCTTAATAATTTGTTAACATATTTCGGTGTCGCCATTGGTAGATGCAAACTTCGCGATCAAGTGTGGTGGACCACAGATGACATCTACTGGGATATTATTTGAGGCTGAGAATCGCACACTCGGCGCAGCAACATTTAATGTAACCAGCACACAGAAATGGGCAGTCACCAATGCAGGCTTGTTTGCAGATAGAGAGGATCCACAGTTTGTGCAGAACAGCTTAGCACAAGTGAAAAGTACCAACACTCCGGAGCTGTATGAGACTTCAAGGCTTTCCCCTGGATCACTCAGATACTATGGCCTAGGCCTTCAGAATGGACCCTATACTGTAAGATTGTTCTTTGCGGAAACCGGTTTCCCAGACCGAACCACAGAGTCTTGGAAGAGTCTAGCAAGGCGAGTTTTTGATGTTTATATTCAGGTAATATTTTTTTAATGTAGAATTCATATAATTCTCTGTGTATCATTCATTTCATACCCCCTATTTGCAATGCTTTCATGATCATAATGATGTTCACTTAATTTCACACTTAGAAATCTTTATTGCTATAATGCTTTATCAGGGAACTCGGCGATTGAGGGATTTTGATATATCGAAGGCAGCAGGTGGTGTTGAGAGAGCAATAATTACGAATTTCACTGCTAATGTAACTGAGAACCATCTTGAAATTCACCTGTTTTGGGCTGGTAAGGGAACTTGCTGCACACCAATACGTGGTTATTACGGTCCATCCATTTCGGCTATTAGTGTTGTTCCAAGTAAGACACCTTAACACATGTGAATCTTTATATAACATAAGCTTCATGTGCTTATATTTAGTTTTTCTCTTTCTAATACATTTATTTTGTTTCTCAGATTTTAAACCAAATGTCAGTGGGATACCACCGGGCATTCCTAAAGAGAAGAACCACGTAGCATTAATTGTTGGTGTTACAGTTCCTATTGTGGCAGTGGCTTTCATACTTGTATTTGTAATTATTTATGCGAAGAGACAAAGGGATGATGATGATGAGGAAGGTAAGAGCATCATTCTTTATCATATAATATATATCATGTTTGCAATTACAGAAATTGACTTACTTGAGTACGCTGCAGTGCTTCTTGGCATCAACCCTAGACCAAACACATACAGTTATTCAGAGTTAAAAGCTGCCACTGAAAACTTCAGTTCTTCAAATAAGTTAGGAGAAGGGGGGTTCGGAGCTGTATACAAGGTAAACAATGTCTTATTATTCTTAGCATGCTTAACTATGATAATAGCTTGTCATACGATGATGAAATTATCGAGAGAGAGAGGATGACTTATTACACAGTGTTACTAAATCGTATAATGCTTTAGGGTACACTTTCTGATGGGACAGTTGTAGCTGTGAAACGACTTTCTGCAGCATCAAACCAGGGAAAAGAACAATTTGTTACTGAGATAGCTACCATATCAGCAGTGCAACATCGTAATCTTGTCAAACTATTAGGGTGTTGCATTGGGGGAAAACGACGCCTCCTTGTTTACGAGTATCTTGAGAACAAAAGCCTTGATCAGGCACTCTTTGGTAACAGAACATGCTAATATAATAATACCATGTTTTTATATCTTTGTTTATTAATGAATCAGTTGTTTGATATTCCTTGCACGATAAATGCAGGAAAAATTGACTTGCGTCTTGATTGGCCAACCCGGTTCAATATCTGCTTATCAACTGCAAGAGGACTAGCTTATCTTCACGAGGAGTCTAGGCCAAGGTTTGTTCATAGGGATGTCAAGGCAAGCAATATTTTGCTTGATGCAGAGCTCTGCCCAAAGATATCTGATTTTGGGTTGGCAAAACTTTATGATGACAAGAAAACACATGTCACCACTCGCGCTGCCGGAACAATGTAAGACCTTTCAACCTTTTTGTTCATGAATCCTGCCTAATTGGCAGCATAGAATTTATGTTTTTGAATGGTTAGATTATTCACCAATGCAATGTAATTATCTTGAAGTGGTTACTTGGCACCGGAGTATGCAATGCGCGGGCATCTTACAGAGAAAGCTGATGTTTTCGCCTTTGGGGTTGTTGCTTTGGAGATTTTAAGTGGTAGACTAAACGCGGATAACACCTTAGAAAATGACAAAATTTATCTTCTTGAATGGGTAATCCATAAAGAAATCTTTCCCTTTGCAGTACTATTTGTTGAAGAACCTATTAAATTCTGAAAGACTTGCTCTTGATCATCAATTTGTTTCTACAATGTTTCCAGGCCTGGACCCTGCATGAAAATAACCAACTCTTGAGCTTGGTTGATCCAACATTACTGGAGTTCAACGAAGACGAAGCTCTCAGGGTGATAGGGGTGGCATTTTTATGCACTCAGGGATCGCCATTAATGCGGCCGCCTATGTCCCGTGTTGTTGGTATGCTCGCAGGAGATTTCGAAGTGAGCAAAGTTACAACAAAACCAAGTTACATAACTGACTGGGCGTATAAGGATATAACACGCAGCTTCATGAAGGAAGAATCACAAACATCCAATGCATCGGATAATAGTAGCAATGACGTCAAGAGTAAGAACAAGACTACTGTAGGGACAGATGATCAACCAATATACTCTCCAGTCAATATTACTGAATTCCAGGAGATAATTGGAGAAGGAAGGTGAGAATTGTTCGTTCCATGCCTGCAATAATACCATATCATACTATCTTTAAATAAAACATAGACATTATGTAGTGTTAGAAACTATCATTTCTATATAAAGCGAGTTGTTTTGTAATATATTTATAACAATATTATGAAAATCAAGACAAACAAAGACTTGTGGTCGTTGGGAATGCTTTCCAATGCTTTAAAAAATAGCAGATTATGCAGTCTAAAACTAGTGAGACACAGTTTGCTTCTAATGTCTATAGTTTCTGTCGTTTTATCTTTAGAGATGTTGGCAGCAAACAATCAAGTGTTCTGAGAAAGATAAACAAATGTTTTGTTCATTAAAATATTAGGCAACTTGAAGTGTGAAATTGCATGCTAAAATTGGATTGGCATGGGAAGCCTTTGTACAAGGTTGACTCCATCCCATCCTTGGAAACATCTTTGTCAAACACAAAAAGATAAATATATCATGCATTGAACTGAGATAATTAGGAAGAGTATTTGGCAAGTGGGGGATCTAAGCTAGCCACTCATATCCCACATGCACTGTACGATCAAAAAGAAAAAGTTAAAACTTCAAATTAAATCTATTGTCTTAGGGTTTAAACGATATACTTCCAAGCCACTTCTGTGCCTCCAAGCCGCTGTCGGCCCCAAGATGGCGCCGGACTCTCCAAATCCGCCGATAGATCAAGGCGGTACGACGGGGGGAAAGCCCCCTGACATCGATATGCCCATTAACCCAACCTTTGCAAGCCAAATCCACCTAATTGATGCAAACCTAAAACCCCCCATGTCGAGCCTCTCTCAACCTCGCACCTTCCGCGAATCTCTCACCGGAGCGACGGACCAACCAAGCAAGACCTTCCCCCGTGGCACAGATCTCATCGCCTGTAACATGATGAAAGTGATTCACTCTCCCGATGACCCCTCCCAAGCAGAAGTGCTTGTAAACCCGACGCTCTATGAGGAACTCTGTAGGCCATGGCGAGAAACGCTAATCGTCAGGCTACTGGACAAGAAGGTTGGGTACCAGCTGTTAACAAGAAGACTGCTCGCGCTCTGGAACCCAAAAGGTACGGTCTCTTTCGTTGATGTAGGGAATGAGTTCTATGTGGTTAAGTTTGCCCAAAAGGAAGACTACACTACAGTATTCACGGGTGGACCATGGATAGTCCACGACTCCTACCTCACAGTAAGACCATGGAAGGCAGGATTTAAACCAGAGGAGGATGATCTCCATACTACCTTAGTTTGGATCTGTATCCAAGGTTTACCTTTGGAGATGTTTGATGAGGACGCCCTGAAGGTAATCGGATCGGCGGTTGGTCGTCCGGTGAAGATAGATACCCATTCGGCCTTAACGTCAAGGGGAAAATTTGCCCGTGTGTGTGTTGAACTGAGTTTAAAGAAACCCCTTATCTCGCAGATTCGAATTCTCGACAAGATCTTCACAGTCCAATACGAAAGCCTAAACACCATCTGCTATAGTTGTGGAAAAATAGGCCACCTCTCCGATCTATGCCCAAGCCGAATTGCGACCACAAACACAACAGAGCCACAAATAGCAACCAGCAGTGAAGCCATCAATAGTGTAGGCGAGCCACAGAGCGGTGGGGAGAAAATAAGTCAAACCAACACCACACCTCTAAATCCCAACTCGCCGAGCCCATATGGAGCATGGGTAACAGTAGAAAAGAGGAGAAGGCCTCCAAAACAACAAGAACCACTACCTGGAAAATCGGTCCCAAATCACCCACCAGAACAGCCCAAGCAAACCGCCAACGGGTCAAAGCAGTCCAATGGTAATACAAAGGGATCAAACTCAACTGTGACAGAATCAGCCAACCCTTTTGGGCCCTGGCAACTCCATGAATCGTAAGTATCACGATCCCCGTCAACTCCCCTAATTGATATTTCAAATAATGTGGATAGCAGGAATGGAAAAAGATCGAGCAAGGCTCAGAGAACAACCTCCAAGAAAACAAAGACAGAAGGGAAAAAGAACCCAACCAAGCTCGTCCTCAAGCATGCCCAAGAAGTACCACGAAAAGAACATGCTGCACCGAGTACATCCAATGACAACCTCCCATACGAGAACAATATGCACAAAGCCAGCACCTCCTTACAACTTCTGAGGCCTAATCAACAAACGGGCCGCAATGACGAACCATCGTCTGAGAATTCCACTGTATCAACCCAATCAATTGGGCCACAAAGCCTACCTACCCAGACCATGGAGTTGCCACCAAAACCGCCCGAACCGATACTAACCTTACAATCACTGAACCTTACTGTCCACATGGACATGGATGCTGCTCAGAAACACTCCAGCACGTCAACAACGCAAACGCTGACGGGCTTAACCTCAGATTTTGAGAGTGAGACCATGATGACGATGGAGGAGGACCCTTCGACAATGACAGTGGGAAGCTCTTCCCTGACAAGAGAGGCTTGATTTTCCTCTCCTACCTTTGATTTACTAAAGATTATTGGTTACCCTTTCATAACTTTATTGCCAATGAAAAACAACAATATTATTGCTTGGAATTGCTGTGGTGCAGGAAACCCGAGCTTTCGTATGAGATTCCGAGAGTTGATTAAAAAATATAAACCGCTGATAGTGGCAATCCTTGAGACCCGAGTTCCCTCCTCAAAGGCAAAACTTGCCTATTCAAGAATCACCCTCAGGGGAAGACACTTTGTTGAGGCAGAGGGTTTTAGTGGAGGTATCTGGCTCTTCTGGGATACTGATGCTATCCAAGTGACCATCCTTAAATCCCATGCCCAGTTCGTTCATGCACAGATTAAACATCCTACCGAACCGGATTGGACCTTTACTGCTATTTATGCGAGCCCTAACCGGCAAAAGCAGACGGACCTATGGGATGAACTAAGAGTGTTAGCAAACGGGGTTAACCAACCGTGGCTTATAACGGGTGACTTTAACTCCATCACTTCTATGAATGAGAAAAGTGGAGGAGCTCCCTTTGACCGCACCAGCACGGCTCCATTCAGAGATTTGATCAACGATCTCCAGCTTATTGATTTTGGATTTGTGGGACTTCCGTTTACATGGGCCAGGGGAAACTCTCAACATACTAGGATCCAGTGCCGGCTAGACAGAACTCTTGGTAATATTGAAGCCCGATACAGGTGGGCAGAATGTCTGATTCAGCACCTCCCGAGGCTCAATTCCGATCATGCACCGCTACTTATACGGCTTAATGGAAACCCTCCCCCTGCCCGTGCTCTAAGACCTTTCCGTTTCCAAGCGGCTTGGCTTCAACATCCTGAGTTCCATACTTTAGTGCAAGACAATTGGAGAACTAATGGTCCAATTACTGAAACTCTGGAGAATATGAGTATCCACTGCTTACAATGGAATAAATCTGTCTTTGGCAACATCTTTGCTCGAAAGAGAAGGCTTGAAGCTCGAATCGAAGGCATACAAAACACCCTCAAAAATCACTTTGTCCCGGGCCTATGGAAACTCGAAAAACATCTTAAAGAACAGCTGGACATCACTCTTCAACAAGAGGAAACACTGTGGTTCCAGAAGTCAAGGGAAAAATGGATTGTGCAAGGGGATAGAAACACGAAATACTTCCATACAGCCACCATAGTCAGACGTAGAAGAAACAAAATAGAAGGAGTCAAGAACACAACGGGTACATGGATTACTGATCCGGAGGCCCTGAAGCAAATGACGATGGAGTACTTCCAGAAACTCTTCACCCCTGAGAACGACACATGCCAGAACTCTATTAGGAGTGCCTTCCCTAAACTAATGGAACAGGACACAAGAGATTTGAGTAGAGATTTCACTATAGAGGAGATCCGAACACTCTATTCCAATGCACTGAATAAGGCCCCTGACTGATGGTTTCCATGCTCTCTTCTCTTCCAAAGGTTCTGGGATACTCTCAAGGAGGCAATGTGTGGCTTCTTACTACCGATCCTCAATGGAGATGAGTCCCAAAAAGGTGAATGGCACTTTGATTACACTCATCCCAAAGAACGAGGCCTCGCAAGATCTTACACACTTTCGGCCGATCTCCCTTTGCAACGTCTTGTATAAGATCATCCCCAAGTGTTTTGTCAACCGCATCAAGCCTATCTTACCGCAACTCATCTCCCCGAATCAAAGTAGCTTCGTGCCCAAACGTCAAATCACGGATAACATCATCATCTCGCAGGAGGTAATTCACACTATGAGAAAGAAATCGAACCACCGTCAATGGATGATCCTGAAATTAGACCTCGAGAAAGCCTACGATAGAGTCAGCTGGAACTTCTTACGTGAAACCCTTGACGCTCTGGACTTACCAGGGGAGTGGACTAATAAAGTCATGAAGTGTGTCGAGACAACATCCATGCAAGTACTTTGGAATGGAGAAAAAACGGAACGTTTTCTTCCGAAGCGCGGTTTGCGACAGGGAGACCCTCTTTCCCCCTACCTTTTTGTTTTAATTATGGAAAGACTTGCTCATCTCATTAACCAAGCCTTTCTTGAAAAAAAATGGAAACCTATTAAACTTAGCCGCAATGGCCCACCGCTTACTCACCTCTTTTTTGCAGATGACCTGATCCTGTTTGCGAAAGCTAGCATGGAACAAGTCGACATTATCAAAGAAACAATGACCCGATTTTGCAAAGCGTCAGGACAAAAAATTAGCCTTGACAAATCCGTGATGATGGTATCTGCCAGAACAGGAGAACGGCACGCCAAGGAGCTAGCTAGCCGACTGGGCATCAAGATTACAAAAGACCTCGGAAAATACCTAAGAGTCCCGACCATTAATGGACGCATAACGAAGAACACCTTCCAGGAAGTAGTCACAAGAGTCCATAAGCGCCTCGAAGGATGGCAAACAAAATTCCTTTCTTTTGCAGGATGACTCACTCTTATCAAATCTGTTACATCTACAATACCTATCTATACTATGCAAACATTACCCCTTCCAGCCACTGTTTGCGATGAAATTGATACTGCTAACAAACGCTTCTTATGGGCAGGTGACCACACAAAAAAAGCCATGCATCAAGTCAATTGGCGTAAGGTGTGCACGGCCAAGGACATAGGTGGCTTAGGGCTCCGATCCATGAGGCAGGCCAACCTTACCTCTTTAGCGAAACTCGGATGGCGGTTCCTCACAGAAAATGATAGCCTCTGGGCAAGAGTACTGGCAGACAAATATAAGATAAAGGACTACTCCCCACGCTCCCTGATAAGGAAACATGGTCAATCACCCATTTGGGGAGGGATCGTCAAAGCGGCTCCCACACTCCACCACGGTTCAACACGTGTGATGGCTGGAGGCAATGAGACAGAGTTCTGGACAGAATCGTGGATCGAAAATGGCCGCTTAATCGATCAGATACAATCACCTATCCCTCCGGGCATCCGGCATAGAAAGGTGGCTGACTACTGGGAGAATGGCCGAGGATGAAAATGGAATGAGTTTGCACCACTACTCCCACAGAACACACTGCTACAATTGGCCCCGATATCTCTGGATTTAGCTCCAGGGGAAAAAGACCGGCTGGCCTGGAGGCATACACCGGATGGTAAATTCACTTTCAAATCGGCTTATGATTCACTTACTAGGGCTAACGACGTTGAGGTTGATATAGTCTGGAAAGCGGTTTGGAAGCTGAAAATTCCCGAATGAATTCGTACATTTCTATGGCTCGTGGTTCATGGGCGGCTGATGACCAACAAGCGCCGCAACCGCCTGGGCCTTGCACAAACGGCTCAATGCGAGAGATGTTTAAACCTCTCAGAAGACTTGATACACCTTCTAAGGGACTGCCCCCACTCGAAAAATCTTTGGCTCAAGCTAGTCCCCAGAAGATTGCAAAGAGCCTTTTTCGGCTGCGAGATAAGCGAATGGCTTAGAGCCAACATCATTTGCCGAAGTCGCGCCCGCCATGAAACCGATTGGAACGTTCTTTTTGCAGTGTCACTATGGTGGCTATGGAAATGGAGGAATGAAACCATATTTCAAGAGAAGGAACCACCCTGCAACACATATCCATTCATTATTGAACAAGCCACCTTTATAACTGCCTCATTCACTTTCCTATATAATGCAGGACCCCATCCCACGAGGCAGGCGCAACTGGTCAGCTGGATACCTCCACCACCAGGATGGACGCTGATTAACACAGATGGAGCGGCCCGGGGTGATCCTGGATACGCGGCAGCCGCCGCTTGCCTCCGAGACAACGCAGGCAATTGGATCACGGGAACTGTTACCAATCTTGGAATATGCACCACACCCCTTGCGGAACTAATGGCTATCTACTCTGGCCTCAATCTCGTATGGGATAGCGGCATGTGGAAATGCATCCTCGAGTCAGATTCTGAAGTTGCTCTATCTTGGCTCGAAAAGGATCCAGACCCAAATCAACAGTTCGTACACCTAATACGAAAGTGCCGACACATTCTAAACAGATCGTGGATGATCCAAACGAGACACATCTATCGCGAAGGGAACCGAGTTGCAGACTGGTTCGCCAAACTTGGACTTTCACTCACTCTGGGCACCCACCACTACCCCAACCCACCAAGAGGCGTGATGAAGATTATGCTTGAAGATGCAGCAGGCCACGCGATGCTCAGATCTGGCACAACAAGAGAGAAAGAGGACAACCCCTAGAGCGTGGAGCTCACCGTTCCAGACCAAAAAAAAAAAAAAGTTAAAACCTCTTGTTGTGTTGTTAACATTAATCAGGATTAGCTATGAAAATATAGGAAAAAAAAATCAGATTAGAATTGAAAAGTCAAAAGTTGATGGGGGAGGGGGTCATGCTTTCATCAGTATGCCGACTGCAATACGCCGATGCAGATGTGAACTGAATTAAGACCTTAAACGCATATACCGAATGTTAATTCACCATCCCAACTGCAGAAACGGACTAATAAATGCGGATACTCGGGGTCAATTAAGTAGGTTATTCAAAAGGAGAAAAAAAAGGACATTTAAGTAGGGAAAATTTGTTGTCAAACGTGGAGGAAACGTGTCAAATATTTAGTTTGACAAATGGTGGTAGGTGGCAGGTCCGTACTTGTAATCATTGATTATGTTAACCGTTAAAATAATTTGATTAACAATCAGATGGTAACACCTGAAAAATTTTGGTTTAATATAATATTTTTCTCATAAAAAAATTATTAACAAATCATAAAAATTATAAATAATTAAAAATTATAAATATTGTAAAATATAAAAATATAATAATTAAAAAAATATTAAATCCTATTTAAAATTTAAAAATAATAAAATTGATATAAACTTATAAAAATTACAAAAAAAAATAATCATAAAAACTAACGTTAGCCCAGAATCAGTAAGGGTATTGGTCCAGGAAAAGTCATTACATCGATTGATTTAGGAACTGAATAGGCGATTGAACTGTTTTTTTTAAAATAATTTTATCAAACCGAATTTTATTACCCAAATATTGATATATGTTAGAATGAAATATTATAACTAATGCTTTCAGAACTAGATTAATGTTTGAACTGATCAAGCCACCGGTATTCCAGTTCAACTGATTAATCTAGTTCGATTAAATAAAATATTAAAAATAAAAAAATTGGTTCAACCATCTAGCTAGTTCCTAGATCAATCGGTCTAATGGTTTTTTCCGGATTGATACCCTCGCTAATTTCTGTCTAATTAGTCCGACCGACTAATCCAATCTAGTTCAAGTTCTTACAATTTTTTTTATAATTTTTATAATTTTATATCAATTTTAATAATTTTATATTATTTTTATAATTTTTATACGTTTTATAAAATTTTAAATATGTTTTATTAATATTATATATTTTTTATAATTTCTTAGATTTTTTATATTTTTTGAAATATTTATAATTTTTTATATTTTTATAAGTTTATATCAATTTTCATATTTTTTATTTTTTTAAATTTTTTATAGAAAAAATATTATATTAAACTAAAAGTTATCACGTGTTATCATCTAATTGGTTCGTCCATTTATTTTAATGGTCAATATGGTCAATGACAGGAACCGTTAATGGAGTGGCTTAATTGATTATTTTAGTTAATAATAGTAGCTTAATTGGGTGTGAATTTAATATAGAGGCTTAATTTTTTTTTTGTATTTTCTTAAGTTTTTTTTTTTTTTTTTTTTTTTTACATATAAGCCATTTATTTTAATGGTCAATAAGCCTTTTTTTAGGCAAAACGCCACTAATAACAAGGATATAAATGACGGCGTTTTGCATTATCTTAATATAATTTTGTGGTGTTTTATGTAAAAACACCTGTAATTCATACCTTTTGTGGCGTTTTATATAAAGCGCCACTAATAACAAATCAAAAACGGTTTCGTTTAAACATTTAATAATTTTTTGCGGCGTTTTAGTTAAAAACGCCACTAAATATGCAACATAAAACAGCGCCATTTTTGTGTGCCTTTTATTATTTTATTGTTATTAGATGATTTTTATTTTTTTGTGAAAATATATTATATGATTATTATTGAAACTATCAACAAATAAAAACAAAGTATAATGTAGTGAATAAACTATGATTATTTTAATATTTATTTTATTTTAGTATCTTTTTTAAAGGTAATGCATTTGTATCTTTTTTATTCATTTTAATACTTATTTTATTTTAGTTAAAGTTCACCTCAAGTTTTTAAATAACTTAAATTAAATTATTAATTTAAAAAAATAAATTTGAACTGTTATTTTTTAAACGAAAATAATGGCTAAAACTTTTTAAGTTTTTAAACATAACAACTTATATAACAATTTACATGTATTTCATTTTTTTATAAACTTTTTGTTTTTTTATTTTTACTTTTTCTTTATTTTTAGAATATTTTAAAAAATTTCATCATTTAACAAATCCCAAGTAAACCTTAAATCTTAAACCATTTCATTTATATTCTAGATGTGAAATTCTAATTGTGGTTTAAATGTACAGATGAAACTTTAATTTTGATTTAAGCATACACATTATTTTAAAATATAAATACATCAATATATTTTTATATTGAATAAATATAAATTTTTATGTATGAAATATATAAATAAAAAATAATGTTAATTATATCAATAATTGTGTTAATATTTTACAAGATCTGGATCAAATTAAAGTTCATGTATACAATTGCCCACTAAATCATTTTTCATGTATGCTTTTGAGATTTAACCCATTTTGATATTTTTTTTTTTAAAAATAATTTATATTTATCTTATTTTGATTTATATTCTAAAAAATCTAAGATTAATCCATAAATCATAAACCCTAGACACCAAACCATAAATTCTAAACCCTAAACCCTAAACTCAAAGACCCTAACCCATAAATCTTAAACCCTAAACCCTAAACTCAAAGACCCCAACCCATAAATCCTACACCATAAAATCCAAACCCTAAACTCTAAACCGCAAACCTTGAACCATAATCCAAGACCAAATTTTTGGGAATTCATGTGGCCAATGTTAGTGTAGTACAAAACATATATTTTATATTATTATATTAAATAATATGGGTGTAGTACAAAATGCATGAACATCAGTAAATCCCAAATGTTATTCAGTTTGCAAACAGTATCCTTAAACCTTAAACCCCAAACCCAAACTATAAAACCCTAAATCTTAAACCCTAAACTATAAAACATAAACCATAAACCCAAAATAATAAACATTATATCATAAACTCTAAAACTCTAAACTATTGACATTAAACCTTAAGTTCTAAACCATAAACACTAAAATAAAAAAAATTATGACATTTTTATAAAAAACGCCACTATAGCTTACTGATCGCTGAAATCAGAGTTTTAAAATTTATAAAGAATGAGATCGAACCTGGAAACTAACTCTGACAACGATTAAAGGCAAGTGTACCTATCGAACAGTAGTATAGCTTAGGCAAGATTGAATTGTCGAACCCAAAGGAACTAAAAGTACTAATACTAACTTTCTTTTTCTTATTTAGCCTTAAAATAAAGTGGAGTTACTCTAATCCAAATTAATGATTACTAAGCTAAAGACGCAAAGACAAAAAGAACGAATTGGAAAATAACTTGAAGAAAAACTCAGTTGATCACGACGATACCCTTAGGAAGAATTCACCTAGACTTCACTTGTTATCTAACACTGAACCATACGATTTATTCACTTAGTTTGATCCGTAGGACTCCCTAACGTATATTAAACCTTCTCTTGAGGTGAATAACGTCTAACCCTAGGTTAATTAGTGGAACTCTCGTTCTCTTTTAATAACCCCCTAGAATAGCAGTAAATCGATATATGGATTCCCATATTAGGTTTCACCCTAATCCGGCAAAATCTCGCCACCCTATCTCTAGGCGTGCGATCAACTCCGCTTAATTATGCTAGATCTACTCTTAAGCAGGGTCTATTCCTCCTCCACCTAAGCACATCAGATTTGGATTAAGCATGCATAATTAAGAACAAACTAAGTATTTATCATATAATTCAGAAAACGATAACAAGATTCATCTAGGTTTCATCCCCTTCAGGTATCTGAGGGGTTTAGTTCATAACAAATAAAGAAAACATCTCAAGAGAAAAGATAAGACAAAACATAAGAAATCCCTAAAACTCCCTGAAGGAATTGAAGGAGAAATCCGCCTTTTTGAGTAGAATTTCGGCTTCTTGGAATGGATCAACTGGCTGACTTTGAGCGATTCCCACAACTCTGACCTTTCTGGCTTGGCTCATTGGCCTAGCTTGATGCCCCCCTCAAAGGTGGTACTTAAGGGGTATTTATAAGCTCTTGGAATGCGATTCTTTCTCCCTAAGCATCCTTTTCTGACTAAAATTGTTTAAAGCCATGACAGGGGCACGACCATGTCACACGCCCGTGTGACTCGACCTCAGGTCGTGTTTGGATTTCTAACTTGAGGCACGGCCGTGTAGATCGAGGGTGAGGCCGTGTTCTAGATGCTCGACAAGGTACGACCGTGTACTCTTTGGGCCAGGCCGTGTGGATTTCGTGATATGGCCTATTTACTCCTTTTTGGGCCCGTTTTACGTTCTTTTCATCCTCGGGTGCTTTCCTGGGTATAAGACATGAAAAGAAAGGATTAAGAGCACCTTTTTATATGAATCGAGGGATAAATCATCCAAAAGCAGGCTAAATGTGAGATTAAAATATGTTATTATTATGGCTTATCACTTACTTTTTGCGGCGTTTTCCTAAAAATGCCACTAAAGCTCAAAAATTAAACGACGTTGTTTTTCTAAAAATTTTGTGGCGTTTTTACAAAAGCGCCGCTAATGCTCAGATCTATAATGGCGTTTTTACAAAAGCGCCGCTAATGCTCAGATCTATAGCGGCGTTTTTAAAAAAGCACCGCTAATGCTCAGAGTAATAGCGGCGTTTTTACAAAAGCACTACTAATACTCGGATCAATACCGATGTTTATACAAAAGCCGCTAATGCTCAGATCTATAGCGGCGTTTAAACAAAAACGCCACTAATACTCAGATCTATAGCGGCGTTTAAACAAAAGCGCCGCTAATGCTCAGATCTATAGCGACGTTTGGGAAAAACGCTGCGACTGCTCTTTTTTAGCAGCATTTGTGACAAAAACGCCACTATTACCCAAGTTTTTGCGGCGTTTTCTTTAAAACACTGCTAATATATAATATTTGCGGCGTTTTTTATTAAAACGCCACTAAAAATGCCGCTAAAAGTCTATTTTGGTGTAGTGACCATACAAGGATCCAAAAATTCGGGCAGTAATTCTGGATGAATTCTTTTAAAATTCGAACATTTGGCATGTGAAGGTCCTATTGGTCAACATACCACTGTGGAAATGCACGAGTCAGATAGGGTTCTGGATAATTTAAATTCCAACAATCGATTCTCGTGGCCCCTGAGGTGCTTGATGATGAGCACAAAGTCAACTTACAGCAGTTGCATACAGATTGGCCGAGATTTTAGTCAGCATATATCGAATTGTGAGAAAATTGATATGATTATATACCTACTTGGGAACCGATCATCATTCATGAGTTAGCGTGCGTGCCAGAATACATGCCATGGTTTAGAATTCATGGCAATCCATATTTATTGTCGGAAGAGGAGAGGCGACGACAAATTCGTGTACAAATGGTCCCTTTAAATATAAAGAGAAGGGATTATGGGACTGGCCCATCAATGGCGCCGACACAATCACCGGCCCCATCAACAACGCCTACATAGTCACCGGGCCCAACACTTCAGTCGACGACACCCACATCACAGCCTTTTCAAATTATGCCAGGCGCATATCCTAGCCCTTATATGTATCATAACCCTTATATGTTTCTTTTTTCCAGTCCTATAGCAAGTTGGTACGCATGGCCCTGTCCATCTCCGCTCCCGATTACTCTGAGTGGACTGTCGATCTATAGGCTACTGTCTCATGAAGGATCGCACGAGACGTCGTCCGAGAGCTCTTCTTTTTACCAATCTCCTTCGCCTTGTGAGATTCAAACACCTCTGCCATGGGTGATACAAACTCCTCCGCAGTCATTATTTTATCAAGGTGGGTCATCCACCCAACACCCACAATTTAACATCTCGATTTAGGGCCTAGTTGAAATAGTGGTGTGAGACCATAAATCCGAGGTATATGTATGAGTTTTTAAGGTTTATGTCATGTTTGCATGCTAGTGTGAAAGATTCATGAAGTAATTTTGTCAAATTGTGGTTGAATTGTTAAAAAGGACTAAATTACAAAAGTTGCAAAATGTGAGATTCTAGAAGCTATTTGTGTGAAATTGCTTTAGAATATCAATTAGACGTCTTCAATGAGCAATTTTTCCAATTTCTAATTTTTGGACAAATTTGGGCATGGATGAGTTAAAATAGAAAGTTTGTCAAAAAGGGCATTTTGGTTATTTGACAATTAAATGATTAAAATGGGAGAAAAGATGACAAAATTCATTCATCTTCTTCTCTAAGGCTGCCAAAATTTTAAAGTGGCCATTGTTACGGCTCTTCAACTTTTCAAGCTAGCTAGTAAATGTATTCTAGCTCCGTTTTTTATATTCTTCGTATTTTTGAAGTCCTTGTAGCATGAGTAAGCCATTTTTAGCTATATGATGAGCTAAAATGGATGTTAAAAAATGTACCCATGTATGACATGCATGTATTTTGATGTTTTATGAAAGATTATGAAAGCTTGATGTAGTAGAAACATCTTTTGCTAAGTGATTTCCATGAAAAATACATGTAGGGACTAGTTTGTAAAAGTCTTGAGTTTGGTCATACATGTGTGATTTAGTGAGAATTGATGATTGCTTTAGTTGAGTAAGTGATTCGGCTAAGCATGAAAGGCTAGAAAGTTGAATAAAAATCACTTTACGAGCCTTGGGGAAAAAGTGTAAATATGAGAAAGATTAAAGGCAAAATGGTAATTTTGATAAAGTATGAGATAAAGGTTAATTTAGTCAATGTATGTATTGAATAAGTTGATTTATTCATTATAGATCAAGAAAGACGAAGCTCGGATTGAAACCGAGGCAAAAGCAAGGTGGTGGACTAAATTGCACGTCTCAATACTTTTGAGTACCGAGGTAAGTTTATGCGTAAATAATGCATTTATACTTACACATTGTTAATGCTAGCTAGTGTATAGCTTGCTTGAGAATGATTAAGAACCTACACTGTTCAAGTGGAATGTTTTAGTAGAAATTGTGAATGAATGAATGAATGAATAAGTAGATAGGTGAATGTGTAGTGATAATGCTTTATGGTGGACTAAGTGTGATACCACCCTAGTACTTAATGACAATGAGCTAGGCTGTGTGCGATGCTATCGTTAAATATGTCGTTTAGTGGGCTAAGTGTGAGACCACTATGAGTATATCATTGGTAGGCTAAGTGTGATACTACCTATTTAAATTGCTTGTGGTGGGCTAAGTGCGAAACCACCGAGAGATAAGCTGTTTGGATTAGGTTTGTGGATGTATTAGTAAGTAATTTAATTGTGGATGCATTATTGAGAATTGTTGATATTTGATATTGAGTGCAGGGGTGCATGTCAGTGATTATGAGTATGTGACTCATGATGTGTTGGAAATGTGGTAAGGGATAGAAAGAGTAAGCATGGTTGTGAATTATTTGTGTTAGTATAAGGCTAATAGTTGTTTAGCTTATATTATAGTGCTTAATTGTTTATGTGTAAACTTACTAAGCTCAAAGCTTACTCGTTTTCCTTTTCATTGTCTTATAGAGTAAAAGAGTTGAACCAAGATACGAGGATCAATTGGAAGATCGCCCTACATTAGACTCTATGTTTTGTATATGGCATGTATAGGGGCTAGACAAGTTAGTAGATTTTGTTATAAATGGCTAAGATATGTTGGCCTAGATAGATGGTATATTTTGTATAATGTCATGGTTGGTGGCTATCTTATTATATGAAATGATGTAGTTATCCATGTGAGATTGTGTTTGAAATTGAGTTTATTAAGGATGTGTTATATGAGTATATGTTGTATAAAATTGAGTGATGAGAAGAGCTTAGCACATAGCTTTGTTCTTGTCCATGTGGATAGGCACACGGGTATGTGTCTAAGCCTTATGTGACACACAGCCAGCCCACAGGTGTATGCCTTGGCCGTGTCTCTTTGATAGTTTAGAGTAGTATAGGCCACGGGCTAGCCACACGGGCGTGTGCCTAGACTCTAGGTCGTGTAAGGCAGGCAGTGTTCACCATGGGTGGTGAGCACGGGCGTGTTCCCTAGCCATGGGGCATTGGCAGAATGCTTGGGTTTTTATGCACGGGCAGAGGGTATGGGCGTGTGTGGCCTCCATGGGCGTGTCTCACCTTACACAGGCGTGTGCTTCCTGTTTAGGTGAAAAAAAATTAAGATCGTTAGAGTTTTCAATAAGGTCTCAAGAATCCTCATGTGTATGAGTGAGGTCTCGTAAGTCGAGGATGAGGTTGTTGAGGTGACTTAAGAAAGTAGTCACGATGAGCCTAAGTGGCGATTAAGTAGTTTTATCAAGGTAACGTCTTGGCCCCGATTCCAACGGGGATTACGGATAAGGGGTGTTACATTTAATGGTATCAGAGTTATGGTTTAATCGGTTCTAGTACTACCGTAGCGAGTGTAAAAGTTTAGCTATACATGCCATAAATGTGTAATGATAGTGTGGTGGTTTCTGATGATTTTAAATCTTGTTATATGTAGAATATGGATTCCGATCCATTGACTGCTAATGAATCAGCTAGTAATGCGCCAGCTCCTGCTTAAGGAACCGTGCCTATTCATAATGGACTCGAGACTAGGGGTCAATGAGACGAGGCTCGAGAAGCCTTTCTCCAGATAATGAGTAATTAGTACTCCGAGTACGTTTGAGCAAACCCTAATGCTCAACCTCCTCCACCTCCTCCCATACCTCAGCCAATTCCAGTGGCTTCTTAAGGTAATGATGTAGTGAGGATATCGAAAATCCCGGTGGATAAGATTAGAAAACACGGGGCTGAGAAGTTTAGAGCTACGGTAGATGATGACCCCAAGAGGGCAGAGTTCTGGCTAGAGAACTCAATAAGAGTGTTTGATGAACTCTCTTGTATACCTAAGCTTGAAGTGTGCCATATACTTGCTGAGGGATTCGGCCTACCATTGGTGGAAAACATTAACGTTGGTAGTTCCGAGAGAGCGGGTGATGTGGGACTTCTTTCTGGAAGAGTTCCAAAAGAAGTACATAAGCCAATGATTTACTGATTGAAAAAGAAAAGAATTCCTTGAGTTGAAGCAAAGAAGAATGTCAGTAGTAGAATATGAGCGCGAGTTTGTTAGGCTTAGCAAATACGCTCAAGAATGTATGTCGACGGAGGCTGTTTTGTGTAAAAGGTTCAAAGACGGACTGAATGAGGACATCAAACTCCTAGTTGGTATTTTGAAGTTGAAAGAGTTTGTTGTATTGGTTGAAAGGGCAAGTAAGGCCGAAGAGTTGAGTAAAGAAAAGAAAAGGGTCGTGAGTGAAGCCCGAGATGTAAGAAAGATGCTAATGGTCAAGTCGTATCAAGCCCAGTGAATCCTCAGACGACAGTATCGGTTGGGTATTTACATTGAGACTTGGGCAACACTCATTTGGGTTCGAGAGTCCAAGCCACCTCGATTGAAAGTGTGGGCAATCCAAAGAGTAAACCGGAGTGTCCAAGTTGTGATAGGTATCACACCGGAGAGTGTTGGGGTAACAGCTGGAGCTATTATAAGTGTGAGTCTCCCGACCACTTTATCCGAAATTATCTCGGGAGGGACGACAAGGAAGAAAAGCAAGAGACGAGACCTAGTGATGTGTCTGCAAGGGGTAGACCACCAAGGAACCCGAGAGGTGGGAACAGTGGTAGAGGTGCGTCCAGGGACTCTACTGTGAGACCAGAGGGTCGGGCACCTGTGAGGACGTATGCCATTTGCGCTCGCGAAGAGGCATCCTCCCCAGATGTGATAACGGGTACTTTTTCTCTTTACAACACCTTTGTTATTGCTTTAATTAATCTAGGTTCTACTTATTCTTATATTTGTATGAGATTGGCATCTAGTTTGAGTATGACTGTTGAGTCTACGGACATTGTGGTTAAGGTGTCAAACCCATTAGGAAAATATGTGTTAGTGGACAAAGTGTGTAAGAATTGTCCCTTGTTGATTGAGAGTCATTATTTTCTGGCAAACCTTATGCTGTTGTCGTTCGATGAGTTTGATTTAATCCTTGGCATGGATTGGTTAACTATGCATAGTGTCTTAGTGAACCATGGTAGTAAGTTTGTTGAATTAAAATGTGAGAGTAGAGATGTTGTACGGGTTGAATCAGGTGGATCGGATAGTCTACAAGTGATGATTTCTTCCTTAGTAGCTGAAAAATGTTTGAGAAAAGGGTATGAGTCCTATCTCACGCTGGTGTTGAATACTCAAGAAGTTGGGGTAAAGATTGAAACAGTGCCGGTGGTATGTGAGTATCAGGATGTATTCTCGGAAGAGTTACCCGGATTACCTCCAGTGAGAGAGGTCGAGTTTGAAATTGAGTTAATTCTGGGAACAGCGCCTATTTCGATTGCTCCGTATAGGGTGGCACCTTCAGAGTTAAAAGAACTGAAGGTTCAGTTACAAGAGTTGACAGATAAGGATTTTGCCAGACCGAACCACTCACCGTGGGGTGCTTCAGTACTATTTGTAAAGAATAAAGATGGGTCTATGAGGTTGTACATAAATTATAGGCAACTCAATAAGGTGACAGTGAAGAATAAGTATCCTTTACCGAGGATTGATGATCTTTTTGATCAACTAAAAGGAGATACAGTGTTCTCCAAGATAGACTTGAAGCCTGGTTATTATCAGTTGAGAGTGAAGGAACAAGATGTGTTGAAAACTACATTCCGAACAAGGTATGGCCATTATGAGCTTTTGGTCATGCCGTTTGGTTTAACGAATGCACCTGCGATTTTTATGGATTTGATGAACCGTGTCTTCAGACTATATGTGGATAAGTTTGTAGTTGTCTTCATTAATGTTATATTGATCTATTCTCAGGATGAGAATGATGATAATGAGCATTTGAGAATTGTCTTGCAAACTTTAAGAGATAAGCAGTTATATGCTAAGTTTAGCAAGAGTGAGTTTTGGCTCCGAGAGGTCGGATTCCTAGGACACATTGTGTCGGTTGATAGTGTTAGAGTTAACCTGGGTAAGATATCGGCTATTGTGGATTGGAAACAACCGAGGAACATGTCAAAAGTTAGAAGCTTATTGGGTTTAGCAGGATATTACAGATGTTTCATAAAAGAGTTCTCTGTGATTGCTACCCCGATGACGAAATTGTTACATAAAGACGTCAATTTTGATTGGACTGAGGCATGTTAACATAGTTTTGAGAGATGGAAAACATTGTTGACTGAGGCACCGATTTTGGTTCAACCAGAATCGGGGAGAGAGTTTATGGTTTAAAATGACGCGTCATTTAATGGTCTCGGTTGCGTGTTGATGCAAGAGGGTAAGGTAGTCGCTTACGCCTCGAGACAGCTAAAACCGCATGAGAGGAATTACCCGACTCATGATTTGGAGTTGGCTGCAATTGTATTCGTGGTAAAGATTTGGCGACATTACTTGTATGGTGAGAAGTGCCGAATCTTTACGGATCACAAGAGTTTAAAATATTTGATAGATCAGAAGGAATTGAATTTGCGACAGAGAATATGGCTTGAGTTGTTAAATGACTATGAGTTAGTCATTGATTACCATCCTGGAAAAGCGAATGTGGTTGCGGATGCCCTGAGTAGGAAATCCTTGTATGCTCTAAGGATTATGAGCACAAGTTTAGCATTGTCTGATGACAGTGCTATTTTGGCAGAGTTGAGAGCTAAGCCACTATTTGTTCAATAGATATGTGAGGCTCAGAGGAATGACAGTAAGATGCAAGCTAAGAGAGCTAAGTGCGGATCAGAGAATGAATCTGATTTTTGAGTGGGCTCAAATGATTGTTTGTTGCATCGTGACAGAATTTGTGTACCCAGAGATGAAGAGTTAATCCGGAAGGTTTTGCATGAGGCATATAGTGGTTATTTGTCAGTACATCCGGGCAGTACGAAAATGTACAATGACTTGAGAAAGTCTTATTGGTGGCCGAGTATGAAAAGAGATATTTCAGAATTTGTGGCTAAAAGTGTCTAATTTGTCAACAAGTGAAAGCTGAGCATTAAGTGCCTTCGGGAATGCTTCAGCCAGTGATGGTTTTTGAATGAAAGTGGGATCGGGTAACCATGGATTTTGTAACGAGGTTGCCTATGACTCCAAAGAAAAAAGGATGCTGTGTAGGTTGTTGTAGACAGATTGACAAAGTCAGCCCACTTTATTCCAGTACGTGTTGATTATTCATTGGATAAGTTAGCTGAATTGTACGTTACAGAGATAGTGAGATTACATGGTGTGCCTGTGTTTATAATATCGGATAGAGATCTGAGGTTTACTTCGAGGTTTTGGAAGAAGTTGCAAGAGGCCATGGGTACGAAGTTAAATTTCAGTACTGCGTTCCATCCGCAAACTAATGGTTAGTCTGAAAGAGTGGTTCAAGTTCTTGAATATATGCTTCGATGCTGTGTGTTAGAATTCGAAGGTAGTTGGGAGAGATATCTACTTTTGGTTGAATTTGCTTACAACAATAGTTATCAGTCGAGTATACGGATAGCTCCGTATGAGGCCTTGTATGGTCGTAAGTGTCGAACTCTATTGTATTGGACCGAGCTTAGTGAAAAGTGAAAAGCGAATCTAATCACATATATGACATTTTGAACACTGTAACATAATCGAATCTACCCTTGATGATAATACAATATGCACATTCAACCATTAACTTTAATAACCTATTCGGTTATATAGAAACCCCTTTTTGCAATGCATTTATATAATTATTATCCACCAACCATATCTATTAACAAACCATCTAAACATATGCACTTTGAAAACCAAACAAATGTTCATTAACATAACCGAAACATGAATAACTTGTACCTATTTTCCCATTTTAAAATTTGCCTAAACCAACCATTTCAAATCATGATCTAGTACTTACAAAGGTTAACCTAAATGCTAAACTCTTGACTAATTTAATACAATGCTAGCATTACCATCCATCAACCATAAATAATGCATAATACAAAACTTGCATAAAAGAAAAGACCATAGCCAAATCATTGAAACCAAACACATTCATTATATAGTCAAGAACAATTAAGACTAAATTTAAAACAAATGATCAAGCCATTTTTGCATGGCTATTATATACAAACAAAACATCATTCAAACATTTAGTTAGCCTGTACATGCCTTTGATTCAAAAACTAACTTTAAAATACGAAAAAGGGGTGATAGTGTGGTTGACTCCTCTAACGATCCTGTGAGCCCGTAGCTTGACTGGAATCTATAATACGAAACAATGAACACACACGAAATAAGCTACTAGCTTAGTGAGTCTTAAGCATTATATTATATCGTTCAACCGTCTAAACATGAAATAAAATCAATTCATGACATTACATTTACATGTCTTACTTATAACTCAACATAACAAAGTATTACTACTTTACTTAACTTGATGACTTTCAATTTCTTTAACAAATACATCAAATGCCGATTATACATAATAATCACATAGCTAAGTATAACAATATACCTACATGCGCATTTTTAATCACACTCATGTTTCGAATTTCAAATAACCACATGGCATATTTCATATACAAAATTCACAACCAAGTATATAACACTTTTCTTTCATCATTTTATTTGCTCACTATCATAGCATATTTATATATATATATTTATAACACTAAAGTATGATAGTACATACCTTGTAGCCGAATTAACAAAGCCATTTTCAAAACCTAAGCTTTCTAGATTTGTTTCATGGCTTTAATACTATATAATTGAAATTTGAAATTGAAACTCACCGGTATAGAACCTGCTAGGCTTTTGCCCAAATCGCACACACCGGCACTAGGCCTGCTAGACTCAAGGTCCGAAGTTTAAACACCGGCATTTAGCCTGCTAGGCAATAAGCTCGAAATATTTCACCGGCACCAAGCCTGCTAGGCTCGAAGCCCGAAATAAATCACCAGCACAAGGCCTGCTAGGCTCGAAGCCTGAATATCAACATAATTAATCCTTCAATACACATTTCTTAATGCTAACATCACAAACAAATCATATACTTCATATTACATTCACATATCAAATCGAATATACTTATTCATATCACATTAAACAAAATATTTTCAATCCAATATAATACCCTTACATTCGGCTAACTCATACATTTATGCTTAAAATTACTGAATTCATTCATTTACTACGTTCATAAATAATTCTTTGAAGTATATTTGCTTAAGAACTTACCTCGACTATCGATGGACAACGTAGACCGGCTATTCGGTAACCTTCGCCTTTCCCCGATCCAAATCCGTTTTTCTTTGTTCTTGATCTAAGCACATTAAAATTTAGCTCATTCAAGCACATTTCATCTCAATTTAGTCCCAAAACACATAAATGGGAAAATTACCATTTTACCCCTAATATTTCACATTTTTACAATTTAGTCCTATTTGCACAAAACACAAAATACACAAAATTTCACTATAACACCTTAGGTCCGAATATTCATAGGGACCATATTAGTCCATTTATTTCATTTATTTTGCATTTTAGCCCCCTCAAAAATTTATTTTTGCAATTTAGCCCAAAATACTCAAATTCACTAAAATTTCCAATACAAAACATGCTAATCTTTAACATATCTTTAATATAAAATCATCAAACATCAAAAACCACAAAAACATGTTAATGGCCGAACATCAAGCATGCTCAAATTTAAAAATTCTACCATGGGTCAACTAATATTCGAAGCAACGATCTCAAAAGCGTAAAAATTATCAAAAACCGAAGTAAAACACACATTAAATTGAGCTAGATGATGGCCGAACACTTCAAAGCCTTTAAACCCTTATTTTCTTAGCTAACATACGGCAAATGAAAGATGAAGAACAAATAAAATGGCTTTTAATTTCATATAATTTAACATATAATAACATTTTTAATGATTTACCATTTTAACCTTTAATTAATAATGAAAACAACTTATAATTTAAGGTCACACTTGACCTTTGCCGCCCACTAACTCAAAAAATGGGTTAATTACCCTTTTAATACTCCATATTAGAAAGCCATCATCATTTAAGCACTTTCCACTATAGTATGCAACTTTTACACTTTACGCGATTTAATCCTTTTTGTTAAATTAAACACTCAAAACGATAAAATTTTTATACGAAACTTTCACACATCATAAATCACTTATAAATAGCACCAAAAATAATATTTAAAAAATTTTCAGACTCAGATTCGTGGTCCCGAAACCACCGTTCCGATTAGGGTCAAATTCGGACTGTTACAACTTACACATTGTTAATGCTAGCTAATGTATAGCTTGCTTGAGAATGATTGAGAACCTACATGGTTCAAGTGGAATGTATTAGTAGAAATTGTGAATGAATGAATGAATGAGTAAGTAGATAGGTGAATGTGTAGTGATAATGCTTTATGGTGGACTAAGTGTGAAGATCGCCCACACTATCAGCACACTTCGGTACATTAGACTCTATGTTTTGTATATGGCATATATAGGGGCTAGACAAGTTAGAAGATTTTGTTGTAAATGGCTAAGATGTGTTGGCCTAGATGGATGATCTATTTTGTATAATGCCATGGTTGGTGGCCATCTTATTATATGAAATGATGTATTTATCCATGTGAGATTGTGTTTGAAATTGAGTTTATTAAGGATGTGTTATATGAGTATAGGTTGTATGAACTTGAGTGATGAGAAGAGCTTAGCACATAGGTTTGTTCTTGTCCATGTGGATAGGCACACGGGCATGTGTCTAGGGCTCTAGGCCATATGTGACACACGGCCAGCCCACGAGCGTATGCCTTGGCCGTGTCTCTTTGACAGTTTAGAGTAGTATAGGCCATGGGCTAGCCACACGGGCGTGTGCCTAGACTCTAGGTTGTGTAAGGCAAGCAGTGTTCACCACGGGTGGTGAGCACGAGCGTGTGCCCTAGCCATGGGGCATTGGCAGAATGCTTGGGTTTTCATGCACGGGCGGAGGGCATGGGCGTGTGTGACCTCCACTGGCGTGTCTCATCTCACACGGGCGTGTACTCCCTGTTTAGGTGGAAAAATTTTAAAATTGTAAGAGTTTCCGATAAGGTCTCGAGAATCCTCGTGTGTATGAGTGAGGTCTAGTAAGTCGAGGATGAGGTTGTTGATGTGACTTAAGAGAGTAGTGACGATGAGCCTAAGTGGCGATTAAGTGGTTTTATCAAGGTAACGCCTCGAGCCCTGCTCCGACGGGTATTATGGGTAAGGGGTGTTACACATAACCAGATCCCCTGCCAGAGGAACCCCGATCCCTGCCGGAGTAACCACAACCCCCACCCGAAGCTGGAATAAGGAGGAATTCAAATACAGAATCGTCGACCGCCCCAATGTGGCACTGATTCTGACTGGCACCAACATTGATTTTTTTGATATATTTGTATAAACTTTTTTATATAGTTTCATTTAATAAAATAAAAGTTATTTTCAATATTTTAATTGTAATTTACTTTTTATATTTTTAATAAAATTAAAGTTACATTTTATATTTTAATTGTAATTTACTTTTTATATTTTTAATAAAATCAATTTATTTTGAATAATGCAATATTTTTAATATTTTTATATTTTTAATATATTTGTACAAACTTTTTTATATTATTTCATTTAATAAAATAAAAGTTGTTTTTAATAATTTAATTGTAATTTACTTTTTATATTTTTAAAAAAATAAATTTTTTATATTTTAATTGTAATTTACTTTTTTATATTTTTAATAAAATCAATTTATTTTGAATAAGGCAATATTTTTATTATTTTTATATTTTTAATATATTTGTACAAACTTTTTTATATTGTTTCATTTAATAAAATAAAAGTTGTTTTTAATATTTTAATTGTAATTTACTTTTTGTATTTTTTTTAAAATCAATTTATTTTGAATAAGGCAATATTTTTAATATATTTGTACAAACTTTTTTATATTGTTTTATTTAATAAAATAAAAGTTGTTTTTAATATTTTAATTATAATTTACTCTTTATATTTTTAATAAAATAAAAGTTCTTTTGAATAAACCAATATTTTTAAAATTTTTATATTTTCAATAAAAGATAAATAATGCAACATAATTTTATTACAACAAACTATCGACTGTTCCAATTTGGACATGAGCGAGTTGTATGCCCTGGGTTCGTACACCATCCATATAACTTCCGTTGGTTGGTAGTTTCTCGGATATCCATATTGTTGCGTACTCTAGTAGAGCAATGTCGACCCTTTGGTTTGCGACGCAATTCTCTATCCGGTAACAGTTTAAACGGAGCAAGCAATACAGACGGTCACTTACGTTCATCTGGGACTGGTGGGAATACGTGTCTCTACACGTTGTACATGTATTCTATTTTGTACACTTCATTGACATAGCTCATGGATTCAGACGGAGATTCTAACAAGCTGCAATTATATGAGCGCATGGATAACGAAGTGCGTCAAATATCCCACAGTTGCAGGTCATGTAATACCCCTATACCCGGTTCAATTATGCAAACCCGGTATAAGACTATTACATTTGGTGCCAAAACAATTATGGCCAGATACTGTCTAATTAAAACATTTGAATATAATATTTTAACTTACCAACCATTTTTGCTAACATATTTATTGTTTATTAATTCATTCCATATATACTAAAATACTTCAAATAACTGAAAATAGATAAAATTTCAAGAATCTACATTTTAGTCCCTATCACATGGGGACACCTTTGAACTACATATGTACATGCCATTTTTAATACAAAATATAGTAACTACCTTTGAAGCCCTTGAGGATGTGATGAGATGAGCGATCTTTTAGTTGGACTTTTCTCTTAGTCTAATTGTACCTCTGCGCGTTAAAATAAACGCGTTAAGCCGGTGAAGGCTTAGTAAGCACCACAAGAATAATTAAATAAGCAATCATAACAGAATATTTTAACTCAATCAATTATTGCATATTTTCTCACATATAAGTTTCTTCATGTATGCCTTGCTTTAATAAAATTTAACTTATCTTTTGTAAGGTATAAATCTTACCTTAACACATCAAGTAATTCACTTTGTCCTCGTTTCAATTCTTAGCCCAAAGTAGACTTTATAGAACACATCGGATATACGGAACATATACAGAGGGTGCATTATGATGCACAAGTGAACAGAGAGCACCAATGTGCTAATATCGAGAGCACCAACGTGCTAATATCGAGAGCACCAACGTGCTAATATCAGAGAGCACCAACGTGCTAATATCAGAGAGCGCGCTAAAGTTCCTTAATGGCATGCCACTAATATCCCAAAGAGTTCTAATTTCGTCTACTTGGGCATTAAAGCTGAATCTCATGTATTTAAATAATTCACATAAATATTTCAAAAAGGATAAATAACAATAATTTAAAATTCTTGTAGTACTTACAATAAAAGATTGAGGTGATATGAATTCTTCTTCCTTCACTCCTTAACCTTCTCTTTTCCTTTTCCTTCGATTCGGTCCTCTCCTTCCTTTTCTTTTTCTTTAATTTCATATAAACATATAACATTTATATGTTAAAAATAATCAAATAATTTCCTGTAATATTTAATACAATAAACATGTATTTTATGATAAATTCATGCTTTCTTACTATTGCTCACATTTCAATTTAATCATTTACTCATAAACTTATTCAAAGCTGTCCTTTTGTGTCATAGTCACTAAATTATTTATTTCTCGAGCTACAGAACTCCAAATGAAGAACCGTTAATTTTTCCTGAAACTAGACTCACATGTCTTCATACCATAAAATTTCCAGAATTTTTGGCCTAGCCAATTAGTACAGTTTATTCATCAAAGTCACCCTGTTCTGCTGTCTGGCAGTTCTGACCCTTCTTCACTACGAATCAAATTACTCTTCGTACAGAATTCATATGACCTTCTTATTTATTTCATTTGAAAATAGACTCATTCAGGATTCTAAACATATAAAGTTAAGCCTCTAATTATTTTTCTTCAATTTGTTATGATTTTTCAAATTCAGAACAGGGGATCCCGAAATTCCTCTAAACCAGTCTTACAAAAATATAAATATCTCAAATTACAGAATTCCTTTGCTTTCCTGTTTCTTTCATATGAAACTAGACTCAATAAGCTTTAATTTCATATCTCATTCAGCTTCTAATTCCACTTATACGATTTTTAGTGATTTTTCAAAACTAGTCTACTGCTGCTGTCCAAACTGTTTTAGTGCAAACTGTTTATTACCATTTTTCCCTTAAGCTTTCAATAAATGATAATTTCGTCCCTGCTCAATTAACTTCTCAATTGAGCTGATTTTTCTCAATAAACACCTTATTCTATCACTTTAAACAACTTTATAATCTTTGGGAATCAGAATTCCAGTAATAGACTTTAATTCCAAACATTTTCACAATTTAATCCTTAAAATCAATTTCTAACTAGATATTCCATTAATTAAACCCCTAATTCATCAATTTGATCCACATAACTCATGTTCAAAAATCTAAGAATTTCCAGAATTTCAACTTAATTCAACAAAACTTTGTTCTAAAACTTATAAAACATCAAAATTAGAAGAAAAGGGCTAAATTAACTTACCTATTAAACTCCAAGCTTCAAACTTTCTATTTTTCCTTTTTCTTCTTTCTTTTCTCTTTTTCTTCCTTCACTTCACGTTTGCTCTCTGTTCTTTTTTTGCTTCTCTGTTTCTATATCTTTCTTTCCTTTAATCTATATATATATAATAATAAAATATAATAATATAATAATATACTTTATATACATCTATATCCATATACACGTTTTTAACCAAAAATCTAGGATTTTTTTTTTTTTTTTTTTTTTTAGCCTCAACATTTAAAAATGGCATAATTGCCTTTTAGTCCTTTATATTTTCTTTTAATCTATAATCAAACTTTTGCACCTTTTTCAATTTAATCCTTTTTCTCAAATACTTCTAATTAAATCAAATTCACCTAAATAAAACCTTATTAAACACACAACTAACTTTGTAAATATTTTTAATAAATATTTTATGAGTCCGTTTACTAAAAATAGAGACCCGATAACTCATTTTTCAATATCCATACTTTTGAGGTCGTTACAATTCTCCCCCCCTTTTGAAATTTCGTCCTCGAAATTTACTTAAAAAAGAGATGAAACACTGAATTCTTATAGTTTCTTTCAAATAAACACCTTGATAAATACCTTATCAACAAATGAATATTTAATATCCCGACATTTTAAATCCACAATTGATTTCTCATTGTCGAATCTTTTGCTTTTAATCTATTCCGAATCACCTTTGTTTTTCTTACTGTTTCCTGGATCAAATCAACCCCATATATCTTCTTTTCATTGAGCTCATTCAATATAACGATGTTCTACATTTTCTATCATGCAAAGCTTCATACGAGCCATTTTAATATTGGATGATAACTATTATTGTAAGCAAATTCAATCAAAAGTAGATACCTCTCCCAATTACCTTCGAACTCTAGTATACAACATCGGAGCATATCTTCCAATACCTGAGTTAAACGCTCAGATTGGCCATCTGTCTGAGGATGAAATGCGATCTTCAAATACAAATCAATACCCAAAGCTTCTTTTAATTTATCCCAAAAACAAGACGTAAATCGGAATATCCAATATTATGGAGACAGACACTCACGTATTCTCGACAATCTCGGATATATACATTCCCACGGTTTATCTAAAGAATAATCCATACGTACCGGAATAAAGTGTGCTGATTTTACCAATCGGTCAACAATCACCCAAATAACATCTTTTTTTTTTTTTTTTTTTTTTTTTTCTCAGAGATAATGGTAACCCCGATACAAAATCCATAGTGATTCTTTCCCATTTCCATTCCGGTATAGTAATTGGTCGGAGTAACCCGAAGGTACTTGATGTTCTGCTTTGACTGTTGACATATCGGACATCCGGATACAAACTTCGAAATATCACGTTTCATACCCGCCACCAAGTACATCTTCTTTCTAAATCTAACCAACTCTCTCTCAAATTATCCATCAATTTGCGAATGAAATGCTGTACTGAAATTGAGTTAAGTACTCAATAATTTCCTATAATTGTTTTCAGAACCCTAAGGTGAACTGCAATCTCGATCAGAAATTATCAATATTTGGAATACCATGAAATCTTACAATTTACGGAATGTACATCTCATAACTTTACAAGCCATCAATCGATTCGACTTTATAAATTAATCAACTATCACTCGTATAGCATTCTTATAAGTTATTCCAATCGTAAAGTGAACAGTAAACCGTGTAGATCTCTATCAAACATTTCAATAATATAAATGGATCAATACTTCAACTTCAATAGTACTTTAAAATAGAAGAAGAAATCCGAGAGTAGTCCCAATAATAACCAGTATAATAATACAACTTCTATAATCTAAGATCCATATACCGAGCTCCCATAACTGAACCAAGATTTATAACAGTAATATATATATTTACCTTCTATCACTGAATACCCCTTCACAGATGAATCATATTTGATAGATAGGATCAGACTATAAAATAATAAGAAAACCAAGATAGTGGAATCCCAGATGTGGCATAATGAAATCCCAGATGTGAAGCTATATTGAATTTCCGAGAATAAAAACCATATTCAATGATAAAGAAATCGATAATATTCCGAAGAAAAACCAAAAGAAGAATACCATTTATCCTCACTAGAAACGATTGTGATAAAGATAATGCAAATTATGTATATGTACGAATATCAACCGATAGAAATAGAAAATAACTCCATATGAATCTGATCATTAAGTCTTCTATCTAACAGAACAAATTAGAAAATCCAAAGAAAAATAGAGTAGTACCGATCAGGAATCAACCAGAACTTCCATTTTAACGTTATGATTCCAAACTTTCTGCACAATAAAAGTCACATCTGAACAGTTGCATATACCTCTGGAGATAAAAGAACATATAGAATACCCATATAGAATACCCAGAAGAGATCATTGTAGAATACCCAACTATAGCAGCTGTATTCAAATATTTCTGCAATTTCATTACTAATCCGTTAACATATATAATCATCAACAATCCCGTATCATTCACTTCACTCAAACCCGGTATAAGACTATTACATTTGGTGCCAAAACAATTATGGCCAGATACTGTCTAATTAAAACATTTGAATATAATATTTTAACTTACCAACCATTTTTGCTAACATATTTATTGTTTATTAATTCATTCCATATATACTAAAATACTTCAAATAACTGAAAATAGATAAAATTTCAAGAATCTACATTTTAGTCCCTATCACATGGGGACACCTTTGAACTACATATGTACATGCCATTTTAATACAAAATATAGTAACTACCTTTGAAGCCCTTGAGGATGTGATGAGATGAGCGATCTTTTAGTTGGACTTTTCTCTTAGTCTAATTGTACCTACGCTGTTAAAATAAACGCGTTAAGCCGATGAAGGCTTAGTAAGCACCACAAGAATAATTAAATAAGCAATCATAACGAGAATATTTTAACTCAATCAATTATTGCATATTTTCTCACATATAAGTTTCTTCATGTATGCCTTGCTTTAATAAAATTTAACTTATCTTTTGTAAGGTATAAATCTTACCTTAACACATCAGTAATTCACTTTGTCCTCGTTTCAATTCTTAGCCCAAAGTAGACTTTATAGAACACATCGGATATACTGGAACATATACAGAGGTGCATTATGATGCACAAGTGAACAGAGAGCACCAATGTGCTAATATCGAGAGCACCAACGTGCTAATATCGAGAGAGCACCAACGTGCTAATATCGAGAGCACCAACGTGCTAATATCGAGAGCACCAACGTGCTAATATCGAGAGCGCGCTAAAGTTCCTTAATGGCATGCCACTAATATCCCATGAGTTCTAATTTCGTCTACTTGGGCATTAAAGTGAATCTCATGTATTTAAATAATTCACATAAATATTTCAAAAGGATAAATAACAATAATTTAAAATTCTTGTAGTACTTACAATAAAAGATTGAGGTGATATGAATTCTTCTTCCTTCACTCCTTAACCTTCTCTTTTCCTTTTCCTTCGATTCGGTCCTCTCCTTCCTTTTCTTTTCTTTAATTTCATATAAACATATAACATTTATATGTTAAAAATAATCAAATAATTTCCTGTAATATTTAATACAATAAACATGTATTTTATGATAAATTCATGCTTTCTTACTATTGCTCACATTTCAATTTAATCATTTACTCATAAACTTATTCAAAGCTGTCCTTTTGTGTCATAGTCACTAAATTATTTATTTCTCGAGCTACAGAACTCCAAATGAAGAACCGTTAATTTTTCCTGAAACTAGACTCACATGTCTTCATACCATAAAATTTCCAGAATTTTTGGCCTAGCCAATTAGTACAGTTTATTCATCAAAGTCACCCCTGTTCTGCTGTCTGGCAGTTCTGACCCTTCTTCACTACGAATCAAATTACTCTTCGTACAGAATTCATATGACCTTCTTATTTATTTCATTTGAAAATAGACTCATTCAGGATTCTAAACATATAAAGTTAAGCCTCTAATTATTTTTCTTCAATTTGTTATGATTTTTCAAATTCAGAACAGGGGATCCCGAAATTCCTCTAAACCAGTCTTACAAAAATATAAATATCTCAAATTACAGAATTCCTTTGCTTTCCCTGTTTCTTTCATATGAAACTAGACTCAATAAGCTTTAATTTCATATCTCATTCAGCTTCTAATTCCACTTATACGATTTTTAGTGATTTTTCAAAACTAGTCTACTGCTGCTGTCCAAACTGTTTTAGTGCAAACTGTTTATTACCATTTTCCCTTAAGCTTTCAATAAATGATAATTTCGTCCCTGCTCAATTAACTTCTCAATTGAGCTGATTTTTCTCAATAAACACCTTATTCTATCACTTTAAACAACTTTATAATCTTTGGGAATCAGAATTCCAGTAATAGACTTTAATTCCAAACATTTTCACAATTTAATCCTTAAAATCAATTTCTAACTAGATATTCCATTAATTAAACCCCTAATTCATCAATTTGATCCACATAACTCATGTTCAAAAATCTAAGAATTTCCAGAATTTCAACTTAATTCAACAAAACTTTGTTCTAAAACTTATAAAACATCAAAATTAGAAGAAAAGGGCTAAATTAACTTACCTATTAAACTCCAAGCTTCAAACTTTCTATTTTTCCTTTTTCTTCTTTCTTTTCTCTTTTTTCTTCCTTCCCTTCACGTTTGCTCTCTGTTCTTTTTTTTGCTTCTCTGTTTCTATATCTTTCTTTCCTTTAATCTATATATATATAATAATAAAATATAATAATATAATAATATACTTTATATACATCTATATCCATATACACGTTTTTAACCAAAAATCTAGGATTTTTTTTTTTTTTTTTAGCCTCAACATTTAAAAATGGCATAATTGCCTTTTAGTCCTTTATATTTTCTTTTAATCTATAATCAAACTTTTGCACCTTTTTCAATTTAATCCTTTTTCTCAAATACTTCTAATTAAATCAAATTCACCTAAATAAAACCTTATTAAACACACAACTAACTTTGTAAATATTTTTAATAAATATTTTATGAGTCCGTTTACTAAAAATAGAGACCCGATAACTCATTTTTCAATATCCATACTTTTGAGGTCGTTACAGGTCCTATTTCTCAAGTGTACACGATATTGCCCGCCAATAATACCTTGGTTCAGTCTGTCAAACCCCGTCACATGAAACCATAGGTTGTCGCGATCGTGACACACTGTGTGCATGGTGTTGGCCCATGCCTTCGCCTTGTTAATTTCTCGCAATACCTTTGCGCACCATACATGGCCTCCATGCATTTGGCCTTTATAACTCGTTGCTCGCTTCGAAAATAGTGCCGCTAAACGAAAATATGTCTCTAGTACAACCGATGTTATCGGCAAATGACGGATTCCTTTTAGAATATAATTTATGCATTCAGCCAGGTTTGAGGTCATATGACCATATCGTAGGCCGCCGTCGTATGCTTGTGTCCATGTCGAAACCATTTTTTTATCCGGTTTTGAAAAATAAGGATCGACTTTAAAAAATATAGAAATGGAGTTGCCACTGATCTTTTATTCAAGGTGTGATCGGATCACCTTGAGATGTATTATTTTAATAAAACATTTTTATTAAAATAATAATTTTGGTCTATGAAATCTAAGAAAACAGGTTCGGGAGTCGGTTACGCACGAGGAAGGATTAGCACCCTCGCAACGCCCAAAATTGGTACCAAATAGATTAATTAATGTCCTGACGTCGAAAATTTGAAAAGATTCTAGATTACGATCCATTTACTTAAGATATATATTTGAACAGCATCATTTTAGACGCCGAAAGTTTCTTATTTCGAAGAAATAAAATGTCGTACTCAGTAAGTTAGGGCATAACATTTTATATTCTCAAAATTAGATTTATCCTTCGACATTCAATACTCATTCATTTAAAAATAAGAAGGATATTCAATTATTTGGATCAAATGAAAAATCTCAACGCAGTAAGTTAGGGCACTATTTCTCAAAATTCCCAAATATGGAATATTGCCTTTATCTTTTGAAATTCTTATCTCAAGATGATAAAATATCACGCTCAGTAAGTTAGGGCGCAATATCTCAAATTCTCGAGAATAAATTTTTTATTTGAAATATTATGCATTTTGACTTAAAAGTGAAAGGGATATTCAGTTGCTAGGTTTTAACGAGGAGAATCAAAACTCAGTAAGTTAGAGCACGATTTTCTCGAAACCTCTAAACACGAGCATTGCCTTATTATTATTATTTTTAAACAAACTTTGAGTAAAAATGATTTTAGAGCTCAAATAGTGTTAGAACATGACATTTTTTAGTGAACATAATGCTATAGCATACAATATCGAGTGATTATCTACAAATGAAATGTAATACTATTGAATCTCAAACAACAAATAAATATAAAACGAGAATTAAAACACACATTATACTACATAAACGAGTTCAATATATGTACAATTTGCAATTTAAATATGTGATATACGAAATGATTTAAAAACAAAATATACTAGTTTAAAATTGATAATATATATATATAAGATGAAAAATTTAATAGTAATAATACATATATAAATATAATAATGCATGAAAATGTGAAAATGCTTGGAATAAATATAATTTAAAATAAGATTTTTTAAAATGGCAATCATATGTTTAAATATATATTTAAAATAAAATATGTATGTACATAGATTTAAAAGAGAATACATATATAAGATAATATGAAATTAATAATATAGATGAAAATAATTTAATAACAACAATAGAAACCTATAAGTTAATAAATAAATAAAATATTATACAATAGTTCGAATATAATAAGACAATAATAATATTATTAACAATAATAATAAAAATGTTTAAGTAATGGCAAAATAGAAAAATAATGAAAGAAAATAAAAAAAACTAAATTAAAATGAAAGCAGGAATCTGGGGAAAAAATCGAAAATAAAAGAGAATCAAAGGACTCAAATGAAATGCGCGTAAACGATCAGGGATTAAACTAGCAATTATTCCTGGTCGCGAAGACGTTGCGTTTAAGAGGACTAAATTGAAAACGCGCTTGAATTATCGAGGCTAATTAAAAAACAAATAGGAAATAGCTAAGGTCTAATCGAATAACAGAGCAGAGAAGGGGGATTAATCGCGCAAATAATCCCTTTATTGCCAACACACGGATCCTGAGGAAAGATGGGTCGGGTCAAAATCGAGTCGCTTAACACGACACCGTTTTAGGGCCACAGAATCAGGCCTAAACGGTGTCGTTTCCTCCCTCACGATCCTTTCTTTAAACCAAAAGATCAGCCTCCTTTTTAGAAACAAACCCTAGCCGCTAAAAAAAAGAAACCAAAATAGAGCCCCCCTTTCGCTATTCGGCCGATCCAGGAACTGATGCCAATCGACCACCATTCCACCACTGTTCATCGGTGGATAGTGTTGTACGACAACATTCCCTATCTCCAGCTTTACATCATGGCCCAAAGACTCGCTTGTTTCCGCACGAAATCCCCTTTCGAACTTCGATTTCAACAAAGCAAGTAGGGACCCGCCGCAATTCAGGGAGTAAACCCAGGTAAACCCCTTTTATTTTCTTATTTTTCGAGACTTAAAGCAAAAAAGAAAGGGAAACCAACAGAAGAAAAAAATCAAAAATTAAAAAACAACCTCATTTCTCTTTGATGGCTCTTGTATTTTTTTATTTCAGAATGTGTGTATTTCTCTTGTATTCAGTATGCTAAAATTGTGAAGAAACCTTACAGTGGTTGGTTTCGATCCTTTTAAAGGCCGAAATCAAAATAAAATGAAAATGAAAATAAAATCAGAATACAACTTTTTTTTGTTTTCTTGTCTCTCTCTGCTGCTGGCGTGGTTTGATTTGCAGGTACAAAGTGCGTGGCTGTACGGAAGCCGTACGTGAAGAGGCGTGACGCGCATGAGGAGTGTACGGAGGCGAGTCGGTGGAGGCTATACGCGGACGTGGCTACAAGCGCTTGGTACGCGCGTGAGGACTGAGGCGATCAAATGCTTAGGCTGGTCGTCACCGAGGGGAAACTGCTTGCGCGGCCCGTGGTTTTGCTCTCTGGGTTTACGAGATCTAATTTTGTTTGGGCCATTTGGGCTAGTTTTGGGGTTTGGGCCATTGTAATTGGGTTGAATTATTGGGTTTGTATTTGAGTTTGTATTTGGGCCTGTAAAAACGGACTGTTTAAAAGACTTTGGTTTTGGTTTTATTGTGTTTGGTTAATTTGGTATTTCAATGGGTTAATGGACTGGTTAATGGGCCCCGGGCAAATTTTGGGCCCTACAGCTGCCCCTCTTTGCTCATTGTCGTGTAACGAGAATAGAGCAAAGACTTTAAAGAGGGCCAAATTTGTCCGGTCTCGCCGAATCTTGACTTCTTGGTACTTCTTTCCTTCAAGTAGCTTCATTCCATCCCATTACATCTTTAAGGGCTTGAAAACTAGCGCTTTGATCCAATTCGATGTAATTTCCTGAAGAAGAGATTTGTAGCTTCAATCTGCTCTGTCGGAACTTCATGGTGATAAGAATTTAGAGATAAGAGATTTGTAACTTCGATCTTCCTACTGAGACTTCTTGAAAATAAAGGTTGATCCTCAATAACCTCAAGGAGAAGGGATTTGTAGCTTCAACCCACTCCACTGGGATTTCGAGGTGATAGGAATTCAGAGAGAAGAGATTTGTAACTTCGATCCTCCTACTGAAACTTTTCGGAAATATAAGTTGATCCTCAATACACTCAGGGAGGAGGGATTTGTAACTTCGACCTGCTCCACTAGGACTTCGAAGTGATAAGAATCTAGAGAGAAGAGATTTGTAGTTTCGATCTTCTCACTGAAACTTCTCGAAAATAAAGGTTGATCCTCAATACACTCAAGGAGGAGGGATTTGTAGCTTCGACCTGCTCCACTGGGACTTCAACGTGATAAGAATTCAGGGAGAAGAGATTCGTAAGCTCAATCTTCTCTGCTGAAACTTTAAAGAAATACAGACTGATCCTCATTGTAAACTCAGGGAGGAGGGATTTGTAGCATCAACCTACTCCACTGGATCTTTGAGGAAATAGAAATTCAGGGAGAAGAGATTCGTAACCTCAATCTTCTCTGCTGAAACTTCAAAGAAGTACGAACTGATCCCCATTATCAGCTCAGGGAGGAGGGATTTGTAGCCTCAACCTACTCCACTGGAACTTTGAGGAAATAGAAATTCAGGGAGAAGAGATTTGTAACTTCCATCTTCTTACTGAGACTTTTCGGGAATAAAGTTAGATTCTCGTTGTAACCTCAGTGAGACGGGATTTGTAATTTTAATCTACTCCGCTGAAATTTCGAGGAAATAAGACTTGTATGGCTTTGATATGCTCCTACAACTTTAGGATTGCCAGATCTGCTATCTTCGATCCACTTTGCTCAAGAAGGCAAGATCTTCGAATTCACCGATATTGCGACAACGTCCTCTAGGGGACCTGTGCTGTAAAGTCAGTTTTGTGTTTATGCTTATGCAAAATAGTTAGGATGCAATGATTAGGATGAATCTAATTCTCCTAACTAAATGTATTTTGGATGACATTTGTATGAATGCAGAATGTCATGAGAATGGTCTTTTTACAAAGACTGGAATGCAATGATCAGAATGAATCAAATGCCCCTAAATAGATGTGTCTTATGGATGACATTTGTATGAATGCAGAATGTCATGAGAATGATTTCTTACAATGATTAGGATGCAATCATTGGAATGAATCAAATGCCCATGGATAGATATGTCTTATGGATGACATTTGTATGAATGCAGAATGTCATGAGAATGATTTCTTACAATGATTAGGATGCAATGATCGGAATGAACCAAATGCTCCTAAATGTGTTTTGCATGAATGTAGAATTTCATGAGAATGATCCTACTTAAGGTGTCATCGTTCATTGTTCATCAGGGTAATATGCTACCCTCTTGTTCGACTGGTATTCTCGATAGAAAACTCAAGAAAACAATTATAACTGTTCAACAGATTTGCCCCACTATAACTTCAGGGTTCATCTCATTATGACTTGGGGGTATAGGATCTAAATCTTTTCCCCAACCATCCCACTGCGATTCGGGGGTATAAGGTCTGTAACTTGTTCCATCAACTGATCACTCTTCGGGTGACTCAACCAGATGTGTATGCATGATGCTCGCAGGAATGCAGGATATCAATTTTTTTTTTTTGCGGATGATTCCCCTTTTACACTTGGGTTAACATTGCCCATTTTTTTAAGATTGTATTACTGGCGCCATGTCTTGCTACTTTGCTCAAGCACCATCCTTGACAAAAAATCGAAGAGAAAATCTCAGTTTAGACTCTTCCTTAAACTTGGTGAGTTTTAAACAATAGTCCTGTTTCAAGTTCTTGTATTATTCAGAAGCTTCCAGAGTAATATGCGAAACTCCTTTTATGAAAGTATTATTAGTCCATTAACCATTATTTCAATGCGAAATGCCTGAAAAAGATCTTAACCATGGACAAGAAGGAAATTAATTAGGAGCATAGCTCGGAATAATTAAGCTAAGCAAAGATAGCAATCGCAATTAAGAAAGAAATTTATTGTGAACATATTTTGAAAAGAATGATATAATCACAAATAACAAATTTAAAATGGGTAAAATAGACACTAGGTGCCCCAGATATCGCAGACTGAGTTTCTCTGTTCAAACTTCTTGAGGACCATTTTAAGCTCAATATGTGTTTAGGGGATCCAAAGCACTTTGTCGATGCCCCAAGACGTAGCGTACTTCTTCATTGTTAATAGCAAGACTACTGTATGCCCCACTTTTAGTCAAAATTTGAGCCGCCCTTTTCGGGTTTTCAACTCAAATCCTCTTTGGTCTCAAAGCGCCGTTTGCGGGTTTTCGCCTTGGCCTCTCCTTTTTCTTTCTTCCTTTCTTTTCCTGAAAATTTCTATTTTTTTCTTTTTGGATTTGATTTTTTTTGTATTTATTTTTTTTTTGATTTTTTTACCAGATTGGGCAGGTCCTTGCCATCTATCTCAGACAATACCCATGCTTCTCCAGAACAGGCCTTCTTTACTATATAAGATCCTTCCCAGTTTGGCATCCACTTTCTTCTGAAATCCCTTTTGCATGGGGAAAAGTCTTCTTCAAAACCCTACCATGAAATTTTCTAAGGCGAATCATTTTTTTTTGTGAGCTTGCATCACTTGACCGTGACAGATAGCTTTTAACATCAACTGATCATATTGAGATTGGATCTATTCTGCCTCATCCAATTTCAACTCTGACAGAATTTTGACTCCAATGGGCAAAACCAATGAGAAACGTGTTGCCCCCGTGACAGTCTTGGCCAACGTTTGATAAGCATAGAGGGTAAATAGTAACTTCTGTATGCCAATCCTTACAAGTCTTGGTCTTTTTATGATCTTTTCTTTTTCTTTTTATCTTTTTTTTTTGGGCTGCCTTTGCTGCACTCATGTGGCGCCTAATCTTTAAACAGACCATAAACTTTTGACATTTTGCAGTTAAATGTAATCTTTTTGACATTTTTTCGGTATTCCTTCTTTCTTTTTCTCTTTTTGTTCTAATGACTATCGACTTTGTAATATTGGCATATGAAGCGACTTTTACCATCTTAGTGAAGTAACCGACATCTACGAAAATGAATCGATGTTGGCTAGAAGCTTTTGAACAGAGATCACCATGGTTTTGCTATACTTTCCAGTACAGAACTTCACAAAGGAGTGGTTTTAGCTTTTGTTGCCGAAGCTATCGCCTATCGAAGAGCAACCCAAATAGCCCTCGACGTAAACAAAGAGAAGGTTATTATCAAAGGTGATTCCTTGTCAATAATCAAGAAATGCAACATGAAAGATATCGACAAATCACAAGTGGGTTCTTTTATCCATGATATTCAAGAAATGAAAACCAAAGTTTCAAATGTCAGATTTGAGTTCGTTCCTAAATCAGCTAATAATCTAGCCCACATCTTAGTAGCAGAAACTCTGAGAAGGAAAGAAAGTGTTTACCTGGAAAATGGAGTCCCACGCTATGCTGAGAATCAGTTGAAGACTGAATATGCAAAAGAACCAGATTGAGAAGGGGAAGGAAGAGTCTGGAAGAGGAAAGGTTACTCGTTCGATTATCAATAAGGCAGTTGTGTTTTCCCTTTCCTCGTGAACTGAAATGTGCCATTAAAGACGGAGTGACTGATGGGATGTGAAAAGACCGGTGCAGGAAGCTGATTGGGCAGTTAGGACGGCAATTTTAAATTTCGGTGTTAATTTTTTTCTTTTCTTTTTTATCTTCCGGATTCTTCTATTTGATGGGTCTGTTATGTTTGGGTTCTTTTATTTTCCAGATTTTCTAGTTGATGGGCCTACTGTGTTTGGGTTCATTTATTAATTATTGTTACAGGCTTTTTTTATTTAATGGAAGCCCATTCTGTTTAATTTCAAAAAAAATAAAAATAAAATTCATGTATAGTTTTAAAATTTATCCAAATAATTAATTATATGAGAAAAAAAAACTATAGCAATTATAGCCATTTTTCATAAAACCAATTAAATCTTTGATTAAATATAAATATATTTTAGTTAAAGAGGTCGTAGCATAATAGCATGGCGAAGGTCTTGGCATCTTTTAGCCTCCGTTTGTTTTCTAAAAAAAGAAATTATTTTCATTTTTACATTTTTAAATTGAAAAAAGATACATTTGATAAATAGAAATAAAAATTTATTTTTAATAATAAAAATAGAAAAACATGTTTACTACGTATTTTCTTATAACTGAAACATAAGAAATAAAATAAAAAATTAATACATTGAAATGGATTCGAACCAAGTAACATATTTCATATTTAACAAGTGTTGAATGCAGTGATAAGACATATTACACTACTAAGGAAGAACACAAGTTCAAACCTTGAATACGATATTATTGAGAGGGGTAGTCATAGACCCCCTAAAGGATTAGTCTTCATAGACTGTAAAACAGACATGAAGGATACCTTCGTAGTACCAACAGAATTTATTAAAAAAATAATATTTATGTATTTATAAGGGTTTGAAGTCAATTCATTTAAAATAAAGTTTTTTGTTTTCAATTTTTTTTAGTTTTACGAAACATTTGTGAAAAATGTAAAAATCGAATGTTAATAATAACAAAGAATCACAAAAAAAAAAGAGAGCAAAATAGAACACACAGATTTTACATGGAAACCCTTTCGGGGAGAATCACGAATAGAAGGAAAGAAAAATTCACTAACTGTTGAATTCGAAGGGTACAATAGGAGAGACAAGTATGTCTATTTATAACCTTACAAACCTAACAAAAATGATAATAGTAAGTGTTATTTAATTTTTTTCTGATTATTAATGGTAATAGTAATTACGAATTTTGAAAAATGGTAATTACTTAACATGATTTCTTTTTTCTTTTGCCAATTGTTTAATGAATGGGGAAATAGTAAGGGCATTGAATTCAATCTTCCAACAATGGGATGTACAAGCAGTGGATTCATGGAACACCACTGGAGACCCATGCAGTGGATCTGCTCTCAGCCAAGATGATTCTTTGTTTGAGGATCCTTATAATAACCCTGCTATCAGATGTGATTGTTCTTTCAACGCTAGTACTGTTTGCCACATTACTCGGCTGTATGCTTCTTGCACTCTCACTCTTCAGCAATACTTTTAAGCCATTTTTATCATTATAGTATAACAATCCAAAAGCTACCCCATTCATGTTAATTAGTAATAAGTTGAAATGGTTCTTCAATATTGAGGGTAATGAAAAGTTGAAGCACATGGTTTTTCAACAACATAGATCTTCATTATTAAAGGGCTTTTGTTGGGAAGTTTATAATAATTAATATATCATCTGTATTACTACTTTACATGTTTTTGAACACTTTTATCAGGAGGGTATATGGTCTAGATAAACGAGGAGAATTACCAGAGGAGCTTTTGGATTTGCCTTATCTGACAATCTTGTAAGAATGTTTTCCCACTTTTGATCATCATAAGCCAATGTTGATTTTCCAAATGAGCACATATTTTATAATGTTTACAGTAACTGATGATAATCATTTATATTGTTTCACAATGCAGGAAGATTGATCGAAACTTCTTCTCAGGTCCTTTGCCAGCATTTATTGGAAATATGTCTAGACTAGGGTCACTGTGAGTGCGCAAACATATTTTGATAAAAGCATTTTATTTTTTGGTGTATATTAAGAACAAGTTTCGAAATAACAATAGCTAATAATTAAGAAGAAAATGGTGCAATGATAAGTTATATTGCAACACTGTTAATGTGGAAAACCACGAACCCTTCCTGTATGACAAACAATGGCTTTTCTGACATAATAGAATAGGAAACCCTTCTTTGTATATTTTTCATTTTTTTTACATTGCCTGTTGGCTAATTTCTTTGGTTTATTTATTTGTATAGGTCAGTTGCCCACAACGTTTTCTCTGGATCCATTCCACAGGAGCTTGGAAACCTTAAGGAGTTATATTTACTGTAAGAACTGAAAAGTAGTCCCAATGAAATCTTTTCTGTTTCCATGGCCATGTGAAGGATCGAATAGTGGTGTTCTTGAGAAAAAATTTACTCTTAAATACTATTATATGTACTTTAAAGGATTAATAATTGGAAACTTTCGATTGGAAGGGTAATAGTGTTGTTGCATCAATACCATATGAATCTAAACTTCTCTCTATTAAAATTAAGGATATAATTTATGAAGAAATAAAAATGCCTTTTTATTATTTTTATTTTCAAGTTTCTTCAAACGAAATTATATGTCGATCAACGTAATGCAGGTCTATTGCTAATAACAACTTCTCTGGAACATTGCCTCCAGAACTTGGTAGTTTAGTCAAACTTCAGCGAATGTAAGTTATTTCTTTGCGGGGAATGTGCATGATTAAGTTTACAGGCTACCACATGAAATTTTGACAATGATTAGTTTATGAATTTTGACAGATACATTGACAGTTGTGGATTAGGTGGTGAGATTCCCTCAACATTTGCCAACCTTGAAAACCTGGAAATTGTGTAAGAAAGGCCCTTTTCTATTTCCTGCTCCTGCAAATTGTCTACCTTATCTAACAGTAAGCTTTGTTGAATTTTAGGTGGGCATCTGATGCTGCATTCACAGGCAAAATACCAGACTTTATTGGCAATAACTGGACGAAGCTTACAACATTGTAATTTATCGAAACATCTTTGTTAAAATCTTCATATAAGTTCCTTAAGAATAAAACGTCAAGAATGATAGCTTTTACCTAAATTTTTTATATGATTGACTAGTTTGTCAAATGTTTATACAGGAGAATTGAAGGGAACTCTTTTCAAGGACCAATACCATCCAGTTTTGCGAATTTATCCTCATTGAATTCTTTGTAAGATGAGATATCTTACTTTTCTAATAGTATCTCCTCCCTACCACTGGTGGACTCTCTTCCTTTGTCTACATATTCATGCTTGACACGTGCATGTATACACATATGTATACATGTATTGTAATCTTAAGCTCGTACGTCATGTAGGAGAATTGGCGGTATATACAATGGGAGTTCTTCTCTCAACTTTGTAAGAAATATAAAGAACCTAACTGACTTGTGAGTGCATACCTTTACTTATATTAATCTATTCTCTTTTTGGCTAATATACTAAATAAGTACTTGAAATTTATCATTTTTTTTAACAACCCCTTATATCTTTTTTACACCCATCTAAGTCTTTAGAACTTTAATTGGTATCCATATAAGCGCTTCAGCTTTATACGGGGTTATTTGGATGTAAGAAACGTATAAAGCTTATATATGATAAAGTTTAAAGGCTTATTTAATACATTAGCCATGTATTTATATAAATTTATGAATTAACCATACTTGTTTTTCCTATAGGGTTCTAAGAAATGTGTTGCTTACGGGTACTTTACCATTTTATATCACGGAATTGCAATCTTTACAAAAACTGTAAGTTTTATTTAAAAGTTAAGTGCTACATTTGCTTGCTTTATGTTTCTAGTTCTTGTTTGTTTCAGAGATTTGGGTTTTAACAACTTAACAGGCGAAATTCCAAGTGCTTTGTTCACAATGAATTTTCTCCAATACTTGTAAGTAAAAAATAAAAAAAAATAAAAAAGAGAGGGCATCGCCATTATTAGTAGAAAATCTCAGGTCTGGCCTTATGGTTTTCACTTTGCCATTACTCCCCTCATTCATGCAATTGAAATGTGTCAGGTTTCTTGGAAATAATAGTCTATCAGGTGCCATTCCCAGCCAAAAGAGTGAAACTCTTCAGACTATGTAAGTCATTATATCACAGTCACACCAACATATTTCATATAATATTCATTTAGTGAACCATCAAATAGAGAAAACAATTAAATTCTCCTGATTCTGGTAATATATTCATACTCTATACTCACTTTCTGCTAATGTACTTCTCCATGCAGAGATTTATCATATAATTTTCTATCAGGAAACTTGCCTTCTTGGGTAAACTCAGCTTACAACTCAGATGTATCTTAAAACCGAATCACCGACGTTACCTTTGCTTTCAAATTTTAACACCTCTTTGTAGATTATGGCCTCTATGGTGCTCAAATGGAGCTTATTATTATTGATAGGGAACCAATTGAAAATCAATACCAATAAGAGCTTGTTTCATGGAATTTTTTGTAGGAACCTTGTAGCCAACAACTTCACTCTTAACAGCACAAACATAAGGTGAGTTATCATTTCCGCAACACCTACCTTAAAGGAGTTCTTTCACCTCTACGAAAACAAATGCTTACTATTTTATCTACTATGCAACGCATTCCTTTAAATTTCCTAATCCAGAAATCGTTTTGAACTCCTCAGGCTTTTACCAGGATTAGAATGCCTTCAAAGGAGCTTCCCCTGCAATAGAAATGCTCCACGATGTACTAACTAAAACTTTTGAACCAGTATCTGTTGTCAGGGTCTTAATTAAATCATGACTAATGCTTAATAATTTGTTAACATATTTCGATGTCGCCATTGGTAGATGCAAACTTCGCGATCAAGTGTGGTGGACCACAGATGACATCTACTGGGATACTATTTGAGGCTGAGAATCGCACACTCGGCGAAGCAACATTTAATGTAACCAGCACACAGAAATGGGCAGTCAGCAATGCAGGCTTGTTTGCAGATAGAGAGGATCCACAGTTTGTGCAGAACAGCTTAGCACAAGTGAAAAGTACCAACACTCCGGAGCTGTATGAGACTTCAAGGCTTTCCCCTGGATCACTCAGATACTATGGCCTAGGCCTTCAGAATGGACCCTATACTGTAAGATTGTTCTTTGCGGAAACAGGTTTCCCAGACCGAACCACAGAGTCTTGGAAGAGTCTAGCAAGGCGAGTTTTTGATGTTTATATTCAGGTAATCTTTTTTTAATGTAGAATTCATATCATTCTCTGTGTATCATTCATTTCATACCCCCTATTTGCAATGCTTTCATGATCATAATGATGTTCACTTAATTTCACAATTAGAAATCTTTATTGCTATAATGCTTTATCAGGGAACTCGGCGATTGAGGGATTTTGATATATCGAAGGCAGCAGGTGGTGTTGAGAGAGCAATAATTACGAATTTCACTGCTAATGTAACTGAGAACCATCTTGAAATTCACCTGTTTTGGGCTGGTAAGGGAACTTGCTGCGTACCAATACATGGTTATTACGGTCCATCCATTTCGGCTATTAGTGTTGTTCCAAGTAAGACACCTTAACACATGTGAATCTTTATATAACATAAGCTTCATGTGCTTATATTTAGTTTTTCTCTTTCTAATACATTTATTTTGTTTCTCAGATTTTAAACCAAATGTCAGTGGGATACCACCGGCCATTCCTAAAGAGAAGAACCACGTAGCATTAATTGTTGGTGTTACGGTTCCTATTGTGGCAGTGGCTTTCATACTTGTATTTGTAATTATTTATGCGAAGAGACAAAGAGATGATTATGATGAGGAAGGTAAGAGCATCATTCTTTATCATATAATATATATCATGTTTGCAATTACAGAAATTGACTTACTTGAGTACTCTGCAGTGCTTCTTGGCATCAACCCTGGACCAAACACATACAGTTATTCAGAGTTAAAAGCTGCCACTGAAAACTTCAGTTCTTCAAATAAGTTAGGAGAAGGGGGGTTCGGAGCTGTATACAAGGTAAACAATGTCATATTATTCTTAGCATGCTTAACTATGATAATAGCTTGTCATACGATGATGAAATTATCGAGAGAGAGAGGATGACTTATTACACAGTGTTACTAAATCGTATAATGCTTTAGGGTACACTTTCTGATGGGACAGTTGTAACTGTGAAACGACTTTCTGTAGCATCAAACCAGGGGAAAGAACAATTTGTTACTGAGATAGCTACCATATCAGCAGTGCAACATCGTAATCTTGTCAAACTATTAGGGTGTTGCATTGGGGGAAAACGACGCCTCCTTGTTTACGAGTATCTTGAGGACAAAAGCCTTGATCAGGCACTCTTTGGTAACAGAACATGCTAATATAATAATACCCTGTTTTTATATCTTTGTTTATTAATGAATCAGTTGTTTGATATTCCTTGCACGATAAATGCAGGAAAAATTGACTTGCGTCTTGATTGGCCAACCCGGTTCAATATCTGCTTATCAACTGCAAGAGGACTAGCTTATCTTCACGAGGAGTCTAGGCCAAGGTTTGTTCATAGGGATGTCAAGGCAAGCAATATTTTGCTTGATGCAGAGCTCTGCCCAAAGATATCTGATTTTTGGATTGGCAAAACTTTATGATGACAAGAAAACACACGTCACCACTCGCGCTGCCGGAACAATGTAAGACCTTTCAACCTTTTTGTTCATGAATCCTGCCTAATTAGCAGCATAGAATTTATGTTTTTGAATGGTTAGATTATTCACCAATGCAATGTAATTATCTTGAAGTGGTTACTTGGCACCGGAGTATGCAATGCGCGGGCATCTTACACAGAAAGCTGATGTTTTCGCCTTTGGGGTTGTTGCTTTGGAGATTTTAAGTGGTAGACCAAACGCTGGTAACACCTTAGAAAATGACAAAATTTATCTTCTTGAATGGGTAATCCATAAAGAAATCTTTCCCTTTGCTGTACTATTTGTTGAAGAACCTATTAAATTCTGAAAGACTTGCTCTTGATCATCAATTTGTTTCTACAATGTCTCCAGGCCTGGACCCTGCATGAAAATAACCAACTCTTGAGCTTGGTTGATCCAACATTACTGGAGTTCAACGAAGACGAAGCTCTCAGGGTGATAGGGGTGGCATTTTTATGCACTCAGGGATCGCCATTAATGCGGCCGCCCATGTTCCGTGTTGTTGGTATGCTCGCAGGAGATTTCGAAGTGAGCAAAGTTACAACAAAACCAAGTTACATAACTGACTGGGCGTATAAGGATTTAACACGCAGCTTCATGAAGGAGGAATCACAAACATCCGGTGCATCTCATAGCAGCAATGACGTCAAGAGTAAGAACAAGACTACTGTAGGGACAGATGATCAACCAATACACTCTCCAGTCAATATTACTGAATTCCAGGAGATAATTGGAGAAGGAAGGTGAGAATTGTTCGTTCCATGCCTTCAATAATACCATATCATACTATCTTTAAATAAAACATAGACATTATGTAGTGTTAGAAACTATCATTTCTATATAAAGCGAGTTGTTTTGTAATATATTTATAACAATATTATGAAAATCAAGACAAACAAAGACTTGTGGTCGTTGGGAATGCTTTCGAAAGCTTTAAAAATAGCAGATTATGCAGTCTAAAACTAGTGAGACACAGTTTGCTTATAATGTCTATAGTTTCTGTCGTTTTATCTTTAGAGATGTTGGCAGCAAACAATCAAGTGTTCTGAGAAAGATAAACAAATGTTTTGTTCATTAAAATACTAGGTAACTTGACGTGTGAAATTGCATGCTAAAATTGGATTGGAATGGGAAGCCTTTGTACAAGATTGACTCCATCCCATCCTTCGAAACATCTTTGTCAAACACAAAAAGATAAATATATCATGCATTGAACTGAGATAATTAGGAAGAGCATTTGGCAAGTGGGGGATATAAGCTAGCCACTCATATCCCACATGCAGGATAGGATCAAAAAGAAAAAGTTAAAACTCTTGTTGTGTTGTTAACATTAATCAGGATTAGTTATGAAAATATAGAAAAAAAAAATCAGATTAGAATTGAAAAGTCAAAAGTTGATGGGGGAGGGGGTCATGCTTTCATCAGTATGCCGACTGCAAAAAGCCGATGCTGGTATACCTAACGTTAATTCACCATCCCAACTGCAGAAACGGACAAATAAATGCGGATACTCGGAGTCAATTAAGTAGGTTATTCAAAAGGAGAAAAAAGAGGACATTTAAGTAGGGAAAATTTTTTGTCAAAAGAAATGGCGTCACACGTGGAGGAAACGTGTCAAATGTTTAGTTCGACAAATGGTGGTAGGTGGCAAGTCCGTACTTGTAATCCTTTCTCCTTGTTCAAAACTCAAAAAGGTTTAGTTTTTTTATTAATCCTTCTTTTGGGCTTCCACCTAGGAAAAGAAATAAATGGAATTAAATAATTATCAAATATTTTATTTAAACTTATATGTAAAAAAAAAAAAAAAACTCTTCAAAATGCAAAAAATTAATGAAGCTCTTATATTAAATTCGCAGTTAATTAAAATATTTTTCGTTGACTAAAATAATTAATTAGGTTCCTCCGTTAACAATTTTTATTTTTGACTATGTTAATCGTTAAAATAATTTGATGGACAATTAAATGGTGACACGTGAAAAATTCTAGTTTAATATAATATTTTTCTCGTAAAAAATTATTAATAAATCATAAAAATTATATAAAATTATTAAAATTATAAATATTGTAAAATACAAAAGTATAATAATTAAAAAATATTAAAACCTATTTAAAAATTTAAAAATATTAAAAAATATTAAAATTGATATAAACTTATAAAAATTACAAAAAAAATCATAAAAACTTGAAGTTAGCCCAGAATCAGTAAAGGTATTGGTCTAGGGAAAGTCATTACATCGATTAATTTAGGAACCGGACGGGCCATTGAACTATTTTTTAAAATAATTTTTTCAAACCGAATTTTATTACCCAATTATTAAAATATGTCAGAATGAAATATTCTAACTAATGCTTTCAGAACTAGATTGATGGTTGAACTGATCAGGCCACCGGTATGCCAGTTCGACTGATTAATCTAGTTCGATTAAATAAAATATTAAAAATAAAAAAAATTAGTTCAACCATCTGGTTCCTAGATCAATGGGTCTAATGGTTTTTTCCGGATTGATACCCTTGCTGATTTCTGCAATCTAATTCAAGTTCTTACAATTTTTTTTTTATAATTTTTATAATTTTATATCAATTTTAATACTTTTTATGATTTTTATACGTTTTATAAAATTTTAAATATGTTTTTATTAATATTATATATATTTTATAATTTCTTAGATTTTTTATATTTTTTGAATATTTATAATTTTTTTATATTTTTATAATTTTATATCAATTTTAGTATATTTTAAATTTTTTCTTTTTTTTAAATTTTTTTATGGAAAAATATTATATTAAACCAAAAATTGTCACGTGTTATCATCTGATTGGTTCATCCATTTATTTTAATGGTCAATATGGTCAATGACAAGAACCGTTAATGGAGGGGCTTAATTGATTATCTTAGTTAATAGTATTAGCTTAATTGGGTGTGAATTTAATATAGAGGCTTAATTGTTTTTTTTTTTTTGTATTTTCTTAAGTTTTTTTTTTTTTTTACATATAAGCCTTTTATTTATATGTGCATATATATATACATATATAATATTTGGTTAAATATCCATAGGTCCCTTACTTTTTTCAAATTTGGAATTTAGTCTCTATACTTTTATTTTTCAGGTTTCAAAATTTAGGTCCAATTGTTAATATTGTTATTTTTGTTTTTTTACATTTTATTTGTATGACATTTGGTAGTAATGTAACTAAAATTTGATGTTGTAATGAAACTAATTTTAACAAAATAAATTTTAATAGTGTTAATAGTTAGACTTAAATTTTGAAATCCGAAAAGTAAAAGAATTAAATTTAAAATTTACGAAAAATACAAGGTCATATGTCATATTTTAACTTTAATTTATTTTGTATTTTTCATATTCCTTTTACTATTAATGATTGGTGTTCATGATTACCTTTATCAACAATGCGATATACCTTGTAAATAACTCTTCACCACAAAATTAATTTCGGAACATTATTTTTATTGGTTTTAATTATATTTATTTATTTTTTAAAATTTAATGCATCCATATTACATATTTTTCTTAATCTATTCTTAATATTGTTATTTCTTTATTATAATTAATTTACAAAATTTAAATATTAAAATTTTCTTTCTAAAAATATACATTTAAATAATATAATTATAATTACTAATATTTTAAATTAATAAATACATCTTTTTATTAGACTTCCTAGCATAATGTGAAACAGATTGATGGGAGCGGTGACCAAAGTCTAAGATCAGCGGTCAAAATAGAAATTAAATGTTTTGACAATTTTGGAGATTGAGTCTCCTTTCGCCTTCTAATTTTGGTAAATATCCTAAAGGAGTTTAGTTAAAACTAAATATCGAATAATATTTTTTTAATCTCCGTTGGAGTGGACTATTAATTTATTCCAACTTGCTGTTACTTTTGGTTCAGCAATCATGTCTTCTTCCTCTCTCTCTCTCTCTTCTTTTTTGTTGAGCAGCAATAATGGTTTCAAGTTTGACCTGGGCATTAATAGAAAATTGACAATTTGAAGTATGGTGAAATCTCCAAGCAAATAAAGCTCAGATTAATTCATGCCCAGTAATAATTCTTATCGAAGACGAAGTCGAGAGAGCCATTGGCTCATTGCGTGGAGTAGAAGTGGTGACTGATAATAAGAAACACTTGTACGCCCAAATCCCGTATTTATTTTGTGAAGAAAGAAAGAAAAAAAAAAAAAAAAAAAGATGGCTTTAAGGTTGATGATGAACCCACCACTGTCTTCTTCCAAAGGCTTGCTCGTCTTCTACTTGGTTGTTTTGTTTTCATGCAGCCAATCCATTAATGCCCAGACTAACCAGACTAACGCCACAACCGTTCCTTCTGAAGGTTCTCTCTCCCCCTCTCTCTGTATATATGTATAACAACGAACAAATAATTGATTTTAGGGGGAAAGCTATGGTACTTATAATCGGTTTTGATAAACACAGTACATGTTCGACAAAATGTAAATATATTTATCAGTATTGTTTATTAATATTAAATGCTTCCTCTGTTCCGAGTAATTATTGTTTTGATAAATGGTAATCCTTTGTTTACAAAAACAGTGAGGGCATTGATCTCAATCTTCCAACAATGGGATCTACAAGCGCCGGATACATGGAACATCAGTGGAGAGCCATGTAGTGGAACTGCTCTCACCACAAGTTTTTCTGAGTTTGAGGATCCTTCTAATAACCCCGCTATCAGATGTGATTGTTCTTTCAACGCTAGCACTGTTTGCCATATTACTAGTCTGTATGCTTCTTGCTCTCTCATGCTTCTGCAATATTTTTAAGCCATTACTATATATCATTATAGTATAACAGTTTATATAAGGCTAATTTGATCCAAAAGCTACTCCATTCACATTAACTGGTAATGGATCTTCTGGAAAAATTTAAGCATATAGTTTTCCAGATTATACACAGCAAAAAACCTTTCATTATTAATGGCCTTTGTGAGAAGTCTAATAATGATTAATATATCATTTCTACTAACATTTTACATGTTTTAAACTCTTTTATCAGGAGGGTATTTGGACTAGATAAACGAGGAGTGATACCAGAGGAGATTTTGGAGTTGCCTTACCTGGATTTCTTGTAAGAATGTTCCTTCTTATTCCTCTTTATTTTCTCCTTGCTTTTGTTCTTCATAACCCAACATTGATTTTGAATATTTTCCAAATGAATACAGATTTTGAAATGTTTACAGAATGTTTTTTAGTTAAGGAAACCGGTTGGCTTTACAGTAACTGATTATATTATCATTTCTGTTGTTGGTGATGCAGGAAAATTGATAAAAATTTCTTCTCCGGTCCTTTGCCAGCATTCATTGGAAATCTGTCTAGATTAGGGTTACTGTGAGTACTCGAAGGGAATCTGATAAAAGCATTTCATATTTGGTTGATATTATTTCTTTGTTGGTTTTCAGGCCTTAAGAACGACCTTCCGACCTTCCAAATAACAGTAGTTAGAAAAAAAAAAAAAATTGGACGAAACAGTAGTTAGAATTAATATCATAGGAATGCAGAAAATGTATAGGCTGCTGTTTTATGGTTCAACACTTCCAAGTCTAATTGGTTTTTCATAAACCTCCCAATACCATACATGTAATTGCTACCAATACTTGGACTCAATACAAGAATGGGTTCTGATATGTGATTGACACTTGAATTTTTTTTAAAGTTTTCTTTTTCATATATTTGAAGAATCATATCTCCATACCGTGTCCAAAAGGGTAAGAGTTGAAGCAACATATGTAATAGGTTAACAATGAGGTTACCTTGACTTTCTTTCAAAATAATGACTAGTGGAATTCGATGGCTGATCTGAAATGAAGTTGAAACAGTAGTGTGTGAAGTCCACTCTGTTTTATATATGACAGACAATGGCTCTTCTATCATACTAGAATAAGAAATCATTCTGTTCCCTAATTTCTATGTACAATTTTCATTTTGTTTCATCCTAATTTCTTATATTCAAGAATACTCCTTTCTTTGGATTATTTATTTATTTATTTTACTTTGTATAGGTCAATTGCCCAAAACAATTTCTCTGGGCCCATTCCAAAGGAGATCGGAAATATCAAGAAGCTATATCTGCTGTAAGAATTGAAGGAACTCTCAACGAATTCTTTATGTCACCATTATAAAGGATAAAATAGTTCTTTTTTTAAGCAAGCATTTACTTGTAAAAATGTTTTTTTTTTTTTTTTCCGAAGTTTCTCAAAAAAATTATGTGGATCACTGTCATGCAGCTCTTTGGGTAATAACGATCTCTCTGGAACGTTGCCTCCCGAACTTGGTAATTTAGTCGAACTTGGAGAACTGTAAGTTATAACTTTCTTTAGTTCTTTGTAGGGGGACGTACATGATTGTGTTTATAGGTTACCCTTAAAATTATAACAACAATGGGTTTATGAATTTGGCAGATACATTAACAGTTGTGGATTGAGTGGTGAGATTCCCTCATCATTTGCTAACCTTAAAGAAATGCGAATTGTGTAAGAAAGACCCTTCTTTATGCTTATTTCCTTTTCTGTCTCTTGTTCTTACAAATAGGCTTACGTACCTTAAGTCCTTACCTTATCATAATAACTGTAAGCTCTATTGAATCTCAGGTGGGCATCCGACAATGCATTCACAGGCAAAATACCTGACTTTGTTGGTAACTGGACAAAGCTTACACAATTGTAATTCATCAAAACATATTGGTTATATTCTTCATATAAGTTCAATCAGACATCAAGAATGATAGCTTTGCCTAGATTTTTCATCAGTTTGACTACTCTGTCAAATATTTATACAGGAGATTTGAAGGGAACTCTTTTGAAGGTCCAATTCCATCTAGTTTTTCAAATTTAACATCTTTGAATTCTTTGTAAGTAGAGATATCTTTCTTTCAAGATAGTATACTGCTGACCACCCTAGCACTCTCTCCCATTGTCTACATATTCATGCGTGATACATGTAGGCATGCATGCATGTATGTGTATATATACGTACTTATTTTTTATGCTCGTAAATCATGTAGGCGAATTGGTGATATATACAATGGGAGTTCTTCTTCTCTTGATTTCGTAAGAAATCTAAAGAACTTGACTGACTTGTGAGTTAACCATACTCTTTACTTCTTGTAATCATTGGTTTTCCATTTTGAGAAAAAAAGATGACGTGTTTTTATCTAAATTTATGTAATTAACATATTTATTTTTCCCTTCTTTTCATTTCCTATAGGGTTCTAAGAAATGTCTTGCTCACTGGTAATTTTCCATCTTATATCACGGAATTACAATCTTTACAAAAGCTGTAAGTTTCATCTAAAAGTTAACTGCTTCAATAATCTATGTTATTTGCTTGCTTCATGTATCAAATTTCTCTCTGTTCCAGGGATTTGAGTTTCAACAACTTAACAGGCCAAATTCCAAGCACTTTGTTCAATATGAATTCTCTCATATACTTGTAAGCAATCAAACAAAAAACGAAAAGAAAAGAAAACCATCCCTTTAGTAGTTGAAATCTCAGCTTAAGACTTGTAGTTTTCACTTGACATTATTCATCTCTTTCATGTTATTGATATGGCCAGGTTTCTTGGAAATAACAGTCTATCAGGTTCCATTCCCAGCCAAAAGAGTGAAACTCTTCAGACCATGTAAGTCATTCTATCTCATCAACTTATTTCGTAAAATTTTAGTTTTAAATGTCCACCATCTCCTATTAACCCCCCCCTTCTTCCGTTTCTAATTTAAAATTGCCTTTATCCAATAATATGGTAAATTATGTTTGGCTCCCCAAAAGTATTTTCAATCAATTAAATAGTTCAATTTACATTAATCATGGTATTAATATTTATGTCCACCAACTCTTTTTTTTTTTTGGTGAAAGTCTACCAACTTATTTAATTTACATTAAATAGTCATTCTATCTCATCAACTTATTCCATAAAATGTTAGTTTTAAATGTCCACCATCTCATATTAACCATAGTCAGCCAAGGGCAGGATTTAACCCCAAATTTTTGTAACATTGCCTTTTATCCCTGTAAATACTTATAAAAAAATGATAAATTATGTTTGGCTCCCCAAAAGTTTTTTAATTTGATTTGTTTTTGAATTTTCAATCAATTAAATAGTTTAACTTACATTAATCATGCTATTAATATTTATGATTATATATTCATAACAAAGAGAAGAAAATTTTAAGTAAGTATCTTCCATATAGTGAATCTCCAAGTTGAAAAAGCAGGTTATATTCTCCTGATTCTGGCAATATATTCGTACTCCATACTCACTTTCTGCTAATATATTTCTCTATGCAGAGATTTATCATACAATTTTCTATCAGGAAACTTGCCTTCTTGGGTAAACTCACGCTTACAACTGTATGTATCTTAAACCAGGATGCTTCCTTTACTTACTTTTGCTTTCTAATTTTAACACTACTTTGTAGCTTATGGCCATTCTGGTGCTCAAATAGAGTTTACTATCTTCTTGTTGATATCTCACTGTAAAAAAGGAATCAATTGCAAAACAATACTAATAAGAGCTTGTTTCATGGAATTTTATGCAGGAACTTTGTGGCCAACAACTTCACACTTAACAGCTCAAACATAAGGTGAGTTATGTCCTGCAGCTCCCGACTGAACTTTCTCCTAAACTTTCTTGAAAGAATTCGTTTACCTTTGTTAAAAGAAATGCTTGCTATTATCTCTACTATGCAATGCATTCTTATGAAAGTTCCTAATCAAGAAATTGTTTTGAAATTCCTCAGGGTTTTACCAGGATTAGAATGCCTACAAAGAAGCTTCCCATGCTTTAGAAATGCTCCACGATGTATTAGCTAAAACTTTGGAACTGATATCTGTTGTTGAGCTCTTAATTATATAACTGATCAAGACCAATGCTTAATGCTTTGCTAACACATTTCAATGTCGGCAATGGCAGATGCAAACTTCTCGCTCAATTGTGGTGGACCAGCAATAATAGCTGAAGGGATACAGTTTGAGGCTGAGAATAGAACACTCGGCCCAGCAAAATTTAATGTAACCAGTACGCAGAAATGGGCAGTTAGCAATGCTGGCTTGTTTGCAGACAGACAAAATCAACAGTTTGTGGAAAACAATGGAGGACAAGTGAGAAGTACAAACACTCCAGAGCTGTATGAGACTTCAAGGCTATCCCCTGGATCACTCAGATACTATGGCCTAGGCCTTCAGAATGGACCCTATACTGTAAGATTGTTCTTTGCAGAGACAGGTTTCCCAGAGCGAACCTCGGGGTCCTGGAGGAGTCTAGCAAGGCGTGTTTTCGATGTTTATATTCAGGTAATATTTCTTTTGAAGTAAAAATTCATACCATTGTAAGCTATATATAAATCATTTCACTGCCGCTATTTGCAGTGTTTCTATGATTACAAGTACATTCACATAATTTTACACTTAGAAATACTTATTGGTTTGATATCTCATTAATGCTTCATCAGGGAGCCCGGAGACTAAGGGATTTTGATATATCAAAGGAGGCTGGTGGTGTTCAGAGAGCAATAAGTAGGAATTTCACTACTAACGTAACTGAGAACCATCTAGAAATTCACCTGTTCTGGGCTGGTAAGGGGACTTCCGGCACACCAGAAGATGGTTATTACGGTCCATCCATTTCAGCTATTAGTGTTGTTCCAAGTAAGACACCTTAACAATTTTGAATCCTCATGTAATAAATGCTCCATGTGCTTATCTTCTGTTTTATGTTTCTAATACAGCTATTTTGTTCTCCAGATTTCATACCAACTGTCAGTGGGATACCCCCAAGCAATCCTAAAGAGAAGAACCACACGGCATTGATTGCTGGTGTTACAGTTCCTGTTGTAGCATTGGCTTTGATACTTATATTTGCAATTATTTATGTGAAGAGAAAGAAAGAAGATGATGATGAGGAGGGTAAGAGCATTAGTTTATTGTAAAATATATATTACTGATTATTCATTGTATATCAGAAAAAGGTGCATCTTTACATCTCTGTTCAATATCAATGGAATAGTTTATATGAAAAGACCCCATTAACAGAAAAGAGAAAAAGTCTTCTACTTTTAAAATTGGTATGCCCAGCAAAGATCATTAGTCTTTCAAAGTAATATCTAATCATGGTAATTGTTAATATTAGAGAAGCTTTTTTTTTTTTTTTTTGGCTCCAACTTACAGGTTACTAATTGCCTTGTCTCTTCAGTGCTTCTTGGTATCAGCCCTAGACCAAACACATTTACTTATTCAGAGTTAAAAGCTGCCACTGAAGACTTCAGTCCTTCAAATAAGTTAGGAGAAGGAGGGTTCGGACCTGTGTACAAGGTAAACGATGTCAAACATTTTTAACATGCTAACTCGCTTGTCATACAATGATGAAAATATCCAGAGGATGATTTATTACATAGCATTACTAAATCATAGTACACTTTAGGGTACACTTTCTGATGGGAGAGTCGTAGCTGTGAAATATCTTTCAGTAGCATCAAACCAGGGGAAAGATCAATTTGTTGCTGAGATAGCTACCATATCAGCAGTACAACATCGTAATCTTGTCAAACTATTAGGCTGCTGCATTGGAGGAGATAGGCGCCTCCTTGTTTACGAGTATCTTGTGAACAAAAGCCTTGATCAGGCTCTCTGGGGTATGAGAACAATTTATTGTAATAATTTATGCTTTCCATTCTTTTTTGATTAATGAACAACTATATGAGATTCGTTGTACTACATATGCAGGAAAACAGGACTTGCATCTTGATTGGCCAACACGCTTTAATATTTGCATATCAACCGCAAGAGGGCTAGCTTATCTTCACGAGGAGTCTATGCCAAGGATTGTTCATAGGGATGTCAAGGCAAGCAATATTTTGCTTGATGCAGAGCTTTGCCCAAAGATATCTGATTTTGGATTGGCAAAGCTTTATGATGACAAGAAAACGCACATCACCACTCGAGCTGCTGGAACAATGTAAGACCTTTCAACCTTTTTGTTCATGAATCCTGCCTTAGTAGCATGTAATTTCTGTTCCCAAATTGCTAGATTTAGTAATTTTATCAGTAAACATTGTTCACCAATGAAATGTAATTATCTTGAAGTGGCTACCTGGCACCGGAGTATGCGATGCGTGGGCATCTTACAGAGAAAGTAGATGTTTTTGGCTTTGGTGTTCTTGCTTTGGAGATTATAAGTGGTAGACCAAACTCATATAATTCCGTAGAAAATGACAGAATTTATCTTCTTGAATGGGTAATCCAAACAGATATCTCCCTTTTGCAGTACTATTTATTAAAGTACCTCTTAAATTCTGAAGGCTTTGCTCATTATTATAAATTTGTTCATACAATGTCTCTAGGCGTGGACCCTGCATGAAAATAACCAACTTTTGAGCCTTCTTGATCCAAAATTAGTGGAGTTCGATGAAGATGAAGCTCTCCGAATGATAAGAGTAGCACTTCTATGCATTCAGGCATCACCATCAATGCGGCCACCCATGTCCCGTGTCATTGGTATGCTTGCAGGAGATATTGAAGTGACCAATGTTACAACAAAACCAAGTTATATAACTGACTGGGATTTTAAGGATGTCACAGGTACCTTTATGGATGAATCGCAAACATCCATTCCCTCTGACCATAGCGGCAGTGACATCAAGAGTAAGAACAAGATCATTTCAGATGCAGATGATCAACCAGTACCTTCTCCTTTAAATATTTCTGGATTCAGGGAGAGCTTTGGAGAAGGAAGGTGAGAGTTGTTTGTTCCATGCCTGCTATAATAGCATATGATAATGCAGTTTCTTCAACTCTGCCTACTTTGTTGTTCTAGAAATTATCATTTCTGTATAGATTGAATGTCTTGTAATATATGTATCGCAATATTATGAAATTCAGACAAACAAAAATACAATAATTTTCTTCAATGAAAAATAGCAACTTATGCAGTCCAAAGATTAACCCCCGGAAAAACAGTCGTGAGACATCGTTGCAACAGAATAATCTTGTTCAGTGTGTAAATCTGGTATATGCTAGGTGGGCCAGCCGACCTGATTTCTTTTTCAATAGTTCTAAAAAAATGGCTTTTTCTATAATTGAACTTTAGGTGCTGAAATGTGCTCTAATGTCCATAGCAATTAAGTTTTTTGAGAAAGGTAACAAATGTTTTGTTCATTAAAATACTTGGTATTTTGACATGTGAAATTACATGCTAAAATTGGTACATAAATATATGCATGTATAGGACTGACATAATCAGGAAGAATATTTGGCAAGTGGAATGGTGGATAGATAATAAATGGAAGTTTGGGTCTAATCTAGCCACCCAAATCTGTTGGCTTGACTGATTTTCATTTCATATATATAAATAAAATTCGCCATATCCAACTTGCAGTAAACGTTCATCTAAAAAAATCACCTTGAAAGCAATATACACCGCTGAATATTTGGCCAAATGATTTAGAAACACTGAATTTAGATAACTCTCCAAATCAGCTTAGATGTGGGCCTTACAAGTTCCCGCTCCGTATTCTATCCCCATTCAATGAGGCACTGCCCACTTCCCTCCCTGCAGTACAGGGCAGCTCCATGGGATTGGTTCATATCCGATTGTAAGACCTATGAATTTGTCACAGTCCCGTGATAAGTTCAACTTTGGGACATTGGGTTCTTTCATGCCTGGTCTTATGCAACTCACACTAACTATATCGGTGAAAGAAATAAAAGGAAAAATGATATCGAGTGAGGAGCCGCCATCTTGTTTCAAATGCATGGTGGTGTTTTTCATTTTCTTTATTGCTTGCACCAAATACTGCAATGCTCAGACTCCGACAGCTACCACCGATCCATCTGAAGGTATTTTCTCTGTCTGTAGCTTTGTGTCCATCTTTGCAAAATCCCAGGTAATCCGCCTATACCATCTACAATATCTGAAAGATTCAAATTTACCAAAATTGAACTAACATTTAGTTACTTAGATTATCAAGCTTTAAGCTAAAACATATACCAACACATTAAGCTAGGCTATCATACCAAAACATAGCCTCAACCACAACCATTGTAACATCCCTCACCCATATTCAACGCCAAAATAGGGTTACGAAATATTACTGGATTTATAAAACATTTAAATATTCAATTCATATATAATTTCACATTTTGTGCAAACATTATTTAAGCTCAAGCACAATGTCCCTATAACGAGCTTACGAGGCCCTAAACATGCTTTAGGAGTGGTTCAAAACTAAACCGAATCGATAACTTAAGAAACTTTCACGAAACTTTGAAAATTTTTCTCAAAACTGGGGACACACGCCTGTGTGACCTAACCGTGTGTCTCACACGGCCAACAGACACGCCAGTCTCACAGGCCATGTGGACATTCAAAATAGGAGCACATGGTCGTGTCCAAGCCCGTGCCCGTCTCCATGTAACTCTCTGACTTGGGTCACACGGCCAACAAAATGGCCACACACGTTCGTGTGCCAAGTCGTGTGCTAAGCCTTGCCAAACCTATAGGGTATACTGACTTATGCCACACGGTCAAGTCACACGCCCGTGTTTGAGGCCGTGTGGAGCATACTGACTTGATTTTATTTTCAACACTAGAGGACACACGGCCATGTAACATGACCGTGTGTCGCACACGAATGAGACACACGCCCGTGTCTCTGCCCGTGTGGACAAAAATAGGCTATTTACCAAGCCATTTTGCCACCCAAACTTGCATGTACCTACACCACATCAATTGGCACCAATACATAGCATAAATAAGCATTCAATCAACTTCAACCAAGCATCATTTATTCATTTTCCAATACCAACAATTACAAAACTCACCATACTACAATATGCATTTCAATTACATACCAAATTTTACCCTTATCATTCATCAATATGGTCATTTTCAAATGTGCATCAAATTGCCTAAACTCATAAGCATACTATTTACCAATTCATCAACCATTTGACATTCACTATATCCATTTTCAGCAAGCATCAAATACCATCACAACTAGCATTTAAAAGGTAATTACCAAACTCAAACAAAGGCCATTTGCACACTTATATACATCATCAAATTCACCATTATAAGCCAACTCACATGGCTATATATATATAAACCAAACCTTAGACAATTACAAGCCAATCCAAATGGCTAAATTCACATAAAAAACTTATGTCATATTGACCAAAGTCCCTATACATGTCATATAACCCAAAACTTAATTTCAAAGATACCAAGAGATAGTTGGATAGTGTAAAGCGATCTCCGACGGTCCCCGAATCCGAGCTAGCTTTATAATCACTATAAAACACAGAGAAATACACAAAATAAGCTTTATAGCTTAGTAAGTTCGTATAGCATTTAAAATCAACTTATCAAATGTGCACAATTTAAACAATTAAAACATAATATACAAATCACATATGAAATCATCATCCTATCACAATTACTTTCACAAGATTAGTTAACACTTTTATAATCTCTTTATTTCAATGCTTATACGGTTCATGTACATACCTGTACCATTCAGTATCAACTCATACTCATCCTTATCCACATTTTTGACGTACCCATTGAACCATTCAGAGTATTATTATTGGATATTCGGGAAACTCGTACAATAAGTGCCAAATAAATAGTCGAAGCTATATCGATCTCGCACACTAAGTGCCAATGTATATATATATAGCCAAATCTATCTCAATTACACACACTAAGTGCCAATATTTATATAGTCGAAGCTATTTTGGTCTTGCACACTAAGTGCCAATATATATATAGTCGAAGCTATTTCAGTCTCGCACACCAAGTGCCAGTATATAACCGAACCGTCGTCAAACCTATCCATGGTCACATATTCACAATTTATACAATATCAAAGCATTTAAAGCATAATTATAACAATGCTTATTACATACGACCTTACCTCGGATGTAAAAATGACGACACAAGTCAACTAATCCGATACATTGTTCTTTCCCCAATCTAAGTCCGTATTTCACTTTTCTTTATCTATATGTAATTAAAATCAGCTTATTTAATTATATTTCTATTCAATTTAGTCCAAAATACGCTTTAAATCACATTTACACTTTTGCCCCTAATATTTTAACATTTTTAAAATTTAGTCCTTAGGCTCGTAAAATAAAATTCACTTATTTTAATCACAACCCAAGCCTAACCGAATATTTGTCATGCTTATAGCAGTCCAAAATTTTCATTTATTTCACATTTTAACCCCTAAATTTGTATATTTTACAATTTAGCCCCTAATTTGCATTTTCATTAAAAATCACTTAACAAAACTTGTATATCTATCAACAAGCATTCAAAATCTATCATCAAACATCAAAACACACATGTATTCATCAATGGAATCATTCAAAATCTTTAACAATTTTGAAAAATAGTCCCTCGGCTAGCTAGACCTAGTTGCAACGATCTCAAAAACGTAGAAATCATTAAAAACGGGACGAAAAATGAACTTACATGCAAGGTTGAACTATGGTCGAATGTTTGGTGTCCTTTAATGTCTTTCATTTCTTCAACAATCAGTTGAGAAAGGTGAACATGCATGTCTTTCTTTTATTTTCTTTACTTTAATAACTTTTAATTATAAATTACAATATTAACCTTACTAATAACCTTTAAAAATTCACCTAACCATGCCCATAAATGTCCACTAAAACTATTAATGGTCTAATTACAACATAAGAACCTTTATTTTAATGTTCCATAGCTAATAGACACCTTTAACTAATAGAACTCAAGTTTTACACTTTACGCGATTTAGTCCTTTTTATCAAATTGACCATTCAAACGCTAAAATTTCTTAACAAAATTTTCACACCAACATAATATCATACTGTAGACATTAAAATAATAATAAAATAATTATTTTGACTTCGGATTTGTGGTCTCAAAACTACTGTTCTGATTTAACTCAAAACGAGCTGTTACAACCATATATACAAATAACCATTCATTTTACTCGAAAACCAAAATATCATCACATTATCAACCACATCAACCAAAATACCTCCTAGGTACATGCCATTACAAATTAGAACATCACCACACTTGAATCCGAGATTTATTCCGCAAAATCGCCCTGAATTTGGGTAAAGCCATAGGCGAACTTGTGGCGATTGACTAGAAAGATAGAAATGGAGGTTGGTCCGAATTTATTAGAATAAAAGTGAAGATAATTGATAGCGATGGAATAGAAATAATATGTGTTTTGAAATATGAAAGATTACCAGACTTCTGCTGCTCATGTGGATTGATATGTCATACTTTAAAAAATTGTCAGGAAAAAACTAATGGCGAAGAGGAAAATGTGTCAACTCTCCAATACGGTAAATGGCTAAAGGCTGCGGTTGCACCACCGAATCAGGGTCGAGGTATTTGGAAAAATAGTGTGGAAGTCATAATGGATAAGCCAATAGGAAATGACGATAGAGAGGGTAGCAAAATGGATACGAGGGAGGAGGGTGGGCATCTTGTTTAAAAAGAAAAGGATAGAGAATGTGTGGAGGACTCTACGTCGACATCTCCCCGGGTAAAAGGTTATTATAGGTCTATACGTGATGGCATGGGGAGACAAAAAAGCAAGAAGAAAAGACAAAGAGGAATAAGTGGAGAAGACACTGATGAGAGTCCTTTAAAAGTTTCCAAAAGAAGCTCTGCAGATAGTATTTCACCTTGTAAGGCGGTGGCTGGCTACCAGCCCCGCCAAGAGTAATGAAGTTCTTTTGTTAGAACTGTCGGGGGGTTGGTAACCCTGTGACAGTTCGCGAGTTAAAGCAACTTCTTGTTGCTAATGATCCTGATATTGTGTTCTTATGTGAAACAAAATGTCATTCTAACAGCTTATCTCATGTTCGTTATAGGTGTAAGATGGATGGATGTCTGGCTATTGATGCAGAAGGTAGAAGTGGTGGATTAGCCTTGATGTGGAGGGAAGGTGTGAAAGTTACTATCCAAAATTACTCTAAGTATCATATCAACTCGCTGGTTAACATGGAATATGGCGAGATCATTAGATTTACTGGCTTCTATGGTCATTCTGATCCCATCCTTAAAAAACATTCGTGGGACATCCTTAAAAGAGTTAAAAGTACGGTTAGGGAAGGGTGGATTATGGGGGGTGACTTCAATGCTTAACAATGCGGAGAAGGAATGTGGCAGGAGGAAGTCGATGAGCTTGATGGATGATTTCGGAGAGATTCTGGAGGAGCTTTCATTAACGGATATTAAAACAAAAAATGGGTGGTTTACTTGGAGCAACAATAGGGAAGGGGTTGATCTTGTGAAGGAGAGGTTGGACAGATTTATTGCTTCCAGTAATTTTATCAATAAGATGCCTTTTATGAATGCTAAGGTCATCCGCCAGTCTAAGTCAGACCATGATGCTATTCTTATGGATACTCTTGGTAACAAAATGGGGGATAATTGCAGGGATCCCTATTTTGGGTTTAGATATGACATTTGCTGGGCCAAGGAAAAGGAAGCTAATGATATGATTACTCGTATTTGGTCCACCAAAGAGAGAAATTTCTTGGACAAAGTCGAAGATATACTCCAGAACCTTGGTCCTTGGCAATTCCAATGTTATAAAAGAATGAAGTCTAAGATAAATGATCTGGAGAAGAAGGTTTGCAACCTTATGAATAGTCCTAATAGTGAGCATTTGACTAAGACTCCTCAAAGTTGCTAGGGGTAATCTGGGTCATCTTTATGAGGTTGAGGAGAAATATTGGGCTCAAAGGGCCCGCATTCAGTGGCTTCGTGAAGGTGACAGAAACATTCGTTTTTTCTATATCAGAGCTACTAGTCGTAGAAAGAAAAACAGTATCGATAAACTTAAAGATATGAATGGTAGATGGCATGATGATAAATCTGAGATATGTTCTATTGCATGGAACTATTTCAATGATCTTTTCAAGACTACCAGTGTTCATGACGAGGCGATCGATTTACATTTTATTCCGAAATGCATTACCGAAAGAATGAACAGGTCTTTGAGTAGAGAATTCACTGATAATGAGATTATGGCTACGTTCAATCAAATGGATCCTAGAAAAGCCCCGGGTATTGATGGCCTTTCTGGTTGTTTTTTCAAGGAACATTGGCAGGCTGTGGGAGACGATGTTCTTAGGACGTGTCACGAGATTCTTAAAAATACCAATAATGTCTTTAGTTTAAATGAAACTTTACTTATTATGATCCCTAAAGTGGAGAACCCTTTTGATATGACTAACTATCGACCCATTAGTTTGTGCAGATTTGTTTACAAGATGATTTCCAAAGTCCTGACGAATAGAATGAAAGAGGTCCTGCCTGTGTGTATAAGCCTGAACTAAAGCGCGTTTGTACCGGGCAGAATAATCCATGACAATGTACTTATTGCACATGAGTTGATGCACCATCTTTTTAATTCCAAAAATAGCCCTAACAAGGGATGTGTCGTCAAGCTCGATATAAGCAAAGCATATGACCGCGTGGAGTGGAGTTTTCTCGAGAATATTCTTTTAAAATTTGGTTTTTCTAATGTGTGGGTTAATAAAATCATGTGCTGTGTGCGTACCGTTAGATATAGGGTCAAGTGTAACATGCAGCTTACTAATACTATTATTTCGGAAAGGGGTCTTCGCCAAAGGGACCCTTTATCCCCTTACCTTTTTCTTTTGTGTATGGAAACCCTCTCTCGCATGTTGATTGACGCCCAAGAGAACCTTCAGATTAGGGGCATCCATGTGAGTAGGGACGGTCCAGATATTAACCATCTATTTTTTGCTGACGATGCTCTCTTATTTATTAGGAATCAAAGAAAGGAAGTGGAAGCCCTCAGTCAGATTTTGAACAATTTTCAAAAACTTTCCGGTCAGAGAATAAATCTTGATAAGCCGATGGTTTGCTTTAGCAAGAATACGTCTTTGTCAAAACGAACTATGATAAATGGATGGCTCAACATAAATGTGGTTAATAGTCTAGATGGTTATCTTGGTCTTCTATTCCGATTGGTAAAAAAAGATCGTTAGCTTTTAAGAACATTGTGGATCGCATTGCTAAGAGAATCAATAGCTGGTCTAAACGCCTTCTGTCCTATGGTGGTAAGGAAATCTTCATCAAGTCGGTTCTCCAGGCGATTCCCACTTATGCTTTCTCGATTTTCTTGGCCCCTAATACTGTTCTTGAGGAGATCCAAACTTTGATGAGGCAGGCTTGGTGGGGAGGTGATGATAATAATAGGAAATGGAACATGCTTGCATGGGGTAATATGTGTCACCCCAAAGGTATGGGGGGTCTCGGCTTTAGAGATCTTAGGCTTTTCAACATGGCTCTTTTAGGCTGACAACTTTGGCGCCTTTTAATCTTCAAAGATTCTCTATGCTATAAGGTTTTGAGTTCCAAATACTTTCCAAATGGAGACGTTTTCCACCCCATTAAGGTTGATAGACCTTCTTTCACATGGCAGAGTATTTCAAAAGCAACTAGTTTCTTGTATGAGGGTTTTGGCTGGTGTGTAGGTAATGGTAGAAACATCGATTTATGGGAAGACCATTGAGGTGTCGAAGGTCTTTCGGGTTCGGCCATTCGTATTGATAGGAACTTGGTGCACGAGAAAAAAGTTTCGGATTTAATGAATGCGAATCAGGATGATTGGAAAGAACACAGGTTCTTGGAGCTGTTTGGTGATTTTATGAGGGACCAGATTTGTAAAATTCCCATTATTCATGATGGTCAAAAAGACCATCGTATCTGGTTCCATAATCCTTGTGGTATTTTTTCTTCGAAATCTGCCTATTCTTGTCTGATTCTTGAACAAATCGGTTTCGGGCCCCATATATTTTTCTGGAGGATTATCTGGAAATTAAAAATCCTTCCGAAAATCCGTATTTTTGGTTGGAGGCTGGGGCATGATATCCTCCCCACCTATGATAAAATCGCCAGTTTTTGTAGTGATTTTAACAGCACTTGCCCGAGATGTGGGAATGATAAGGAAACTCTTATTCATGCCTTGAAGGACTGTCCAAAGGCGAAAGCGGTCCTGGAGTATGGAGGCTTCAATAACAGACTTCTTGAAGGTGTGTTTGTTAATTGTATTGACTGGGTGGAGGAGGTGGCTCGTGTTTTGGATAAAACGGCTATCTCTAACTTTATGACGGTCCTCTAGAACATCTAAAATAGCAGGAATACTCGTATCTTCCGGGGAACGGAGGTTGAAGCTAGAGTTATCTGGGAGAAAGCATCGATTTTAAGCCAAGATTTTCGAATTTGCAACTTATTGGAGGTTCCTATGCTTCCTAAATCTAGAATGGAAAAAAAGATGGATGAAGCGTGCTCCTGGGGTTATTAAAATAAACTTTGATGCTTCTGTCAAGGAGAAGATTGTCTCCGTTGGTTTAATTACTAGAGATAGCGATGGTTTTGTTCTTGGTGGGCGTATGGGAACAATATACAAAAATATGGAAGTACTTTGGCGGAGATGACTACTATGAAGGAAAGTATTAATTTCGCTAGCCTTAACAACTGGGATAAAGTGCTGATTGAAACCGACTGTGTCAGTCTGGTTAATAGGTTCTTGAAGAGGAACGTTGATGTTACCAATTTGGGCTACTGTTTACGGGCTATGTTTGAACAAAGCAACCAGTTCACTTCTTTTGGTTTGATTTGGGATCCAAGAAGCTGTAATTGTGCTGCTAATCAGTAATGTATTTTAGCAAGGAATAAAAATTGCAATATGGATTTTAATATGGATTATCCATTAGAAATCCATGATTTGATTCTGATGGATGCAATAAAATGACTATGACCTCTTTTGGTCATTTTTATCAAAAAAAAAGAACCCGGGATTCGTTGTTGGATGCTAAGTCGACGATAAGCTGAAAGTATCTAACCTACGCACAGAAAACAAAACTATACACTAAGTATAACTCAGTGATATTTCAATAATCCGAACAATTAAAACTTGATGTAAATAAATAAAAATGTAAGATGCAATTAAGAAATGATATATAGAATATCAAGTTCATCATACTAATTTATTCATTCTTGTCCACATCCAATAAATATTACACATTTTAATATATGGCAATAGCATTTCATAAGGCATATAATAAATCATCTCATACAAAGGCATTATTCATTTTCATTTCCAATTCACATGTTCATTACTCATAATCCATCAATATTCACAACAAAATCCATCATTTCATATTTCATTTCACATCTCATTTCCCTTCCTCAACCTTTGCCATTTCCAATTTCAAGCACATTGATTTTTATCATTTATTTTCCCTATTAACACGACTAGGACTCGGACGGGTACACGGATCCAACCAACACACCAGTTTGGCACCCAGTGCCTCGTCGGATAAATCCGAAGTAATAACTGTGCCTAGCGCTATATAAGTTGACACCTAGTGTCTCATCAGTTAAACAGAAACAATTTGGTACCCAGTGCCTTATCGACTCGAGGTCGAAGAAATCGCTAAACTCTTCCTATCCTATGGCATGCCGTCTATATTCGACTTAGCCTGAAACAGTTAATAGGGTCTTATTTTACTTTTCAATACAACCAATATCTCAATTTCATGAATGTATATTATCACATATAAGCATATATTCAATTTGATAGTAACCACATTTTCTCAATACATATATTCAATTCAATACTCATAAAAATACCACATTTCTCAATATTCATAATCGAGTCTTTTTGATCATCATTTGATTCAATTCAGCCCAAATGTACAAGAGCTCTCACCTCAATTACTTACCATACACAAATAACTCAATATGCAATAATTCACAATTTAGTTCGGATTATAGAAACACAAACTGTATATTCTGAGCTACTCGACGTTGACCTTATTTTCCCTTTCTTACTCGAGGATTCCAAGATGACGTTCGCTACGGAATAAAATAATTACAATAGATTAATAATACACAACTCAATATTCATTAAATTTCAAATGTTACACTACATTTTGCTTACTCCTCAATTTAGCCCCTAAATCGAGACAAATTTTAATATCCATATTTAACCTCAAATTTTTATACTAATTTCACTCTAAGCTAAATTAGCTCCCTATTTTCAATTATACCCCTTAATTTTAAATTTTTCACAATTTAGTCCCTATTACTCAAAATTAACAATTAATTTAATAATTTAGTCCTTTTCCACTTCTAACTTAAAAATTTATCAATTTAACTTAAACTATTCAACAATGACAACATTTAAAACCTTAAACAATACTAAAAGTTATAACAAGGGTCAAGTAGCTCTAAATACCGAGATTCTAATAACATACAAATTACAAGAAAAAAAAGACTAAATTAACTAACCAATTGAAATTTAAATTTTCTAAGCCCTTAGTGCCGTCCAAGCTTCTTTTCTTCCCCCTAGTTTCTAATTTGCATGTGAAAGAGAATGAATCATTCCACTTCTTTCATATTTCTTTAATTTTATTTATTATTTTATATATTGAAGTTAACTTAAGTATATATTATATATAATATACATAACATTAATAACCTTAACTCATGACCCGCCACACAACATTTATTTAATGATATAATTGCTATTTTAGTCCCTTTAATTAATTTTAATCTATAATTTAATTTTTAATCCTTGCGCAATTTAGTCCCTATACCTTAAAAACTCCTAATTTCACAAAAATTACTTAACCAATATCTTATTCACTACTAAACTAACCTCGTAAATATTTTTAATGGAGTTCCAAATCTCACTTTCGTCACCCCTAACTATCGGGTTGTTACAAGAACACCTTGAAAATACAAAGATGAAACTTATACATAAACTAATTAGGTAAAAAATTAGTACCTAAAAAAAGGTCAAATAAATACTAACTCTGCTTGTTCTAACAAGTAATCTCAACAAATAGGTTAAATACAAAACACCAACAACAGAATATGCAAACCCTTCTTATAATATATTTGGAGAATTCGCCAACAACACATAACAGCTTGCATCTGATTTAGCAAGCTACTTGAGTTGAGCTTGCATCTCTTAATGAGCTTATACTTTGGTTAAGCTCGTAGGTTTAGGTGAGCTCGTAAATGTAGAGCTCGCAGACTTGTTTAAGCTTGCAGTTTCATGGGAAGAGTTCGCCATTGCATGAATGATCACTTCGCAACAAGAATTAACAATCAAACCCAACTTAATTGGATTTTATATAACATAAATTACAGAACAGAGAGAAAAACATTAGAACTATTCATCTGCTTCTTTCTCTAAACCTTTTGGATCAAAAACAGCAATTTGTGGCTACATTAAAACATAAATTACTGAACCCTAAACGCATAAGACCAGCCCACCCACTAACCTTTCAGCCCCAATAGATTTAGTTAATTCTCCAATTGTAGAGACAGCTATATGCTTAAAATCAAAAGGAATAATGGAATAGTCGATCCTTATACTTTATCAAATCTTTTAATGTGGTACATTTACTTTCAAAATGTATAATCTAGTTTGATTCTGTTTACCAATTTGGTCCTTAACCTTCACTGTGTCAAAACTTTTGCAGACATGGCAGAAGGACCTATTAATGCAAAGATATATCAATCTTTTGCTTGAAAAAATTTTTTTTTTTTTTGCTATTACATCAATTAAGAGGTTGATTAAGTATGCTTAAATAGTTTTTAAAAGTTGGGCACGGGTAATAGCTAGAACTGGCTATATTCAATTATCTTAAGATACAATATATATTGTTATTGATATTTTTTTTCGGTTGATGTGAAGTGAGGGCGTTGAATGCAATATTCCAACAATGGGAAATTCAAGCGGCAGACGGTTGGAACACGAGCGGAGACCCATGCAGCGGAGTTGCTCTCAGTCAAAGCGATTCAACGTTTGAAGATCCCTCCAATAACCCATCTATCAGATGCGACTGTTCTTTCGAAAATGCCACCCTCTGCCACATTACTAGACTGTATCTCTATTTCTCTATGCTCTCCTTCCTTCATTCCTTCCATATATCATACTCATCTTCTTATTTAATTTCCGTTTATGTTTTGATGATCTCAGGAGGGTATTTTCTCTGGAGAAACGAGGAACGATACCTAGAGAGCTTTTAGCTTTCAGATATCTCAACTACTTGTATGAACATTTTCTCTCTCTCTTTTCTGCTCATGCATGCCATTTATTTGTATAAATAGCCCAACATTTATTTTATTTTTTTTCTAATTTTAAGACATTCCAAATGAATAAAGAAACTTCTTTTCTTTCATAGTAATCTGGGAGATATATGTGTGTATTTGTCTGCTTGAAGTTTCAGCTCTAATTTTAAGGAAGATTCATTGATATGTTTTGATGATGCAGGAAGATTGATCAAAACTTCTTCACAGGTCCCTTGCCAACATTTATTGGAAATTTGTCTAGACTAGGATTACTGTGAGTTACTCCAAGATTATCACTTTATAAATAAATTTCAGTCTTTCAGGTAATATGACCAATGGAATTCATACTATTTAATATAATTAATTACTGCCAAAATTTTCATTTTATGTTTCCTATGATTTAAAGCATTTTATTGCAATGAACTATATATCATTCAAACTCATCCCCTTTTTAACTTTCTGATCAGAGTGGTAATTATGAACTCATTTGAATTGCAAAATGCTATTAATTTAACTTATTATTATTGTTGGTGATTTCTTGGATTGATCCAAGAAGAAGTTCTGATTCTTTGGGTAACACTTCATAAAAATGACAGGTCAGTTGCCCATAATTCATTATCTGGACCCATTCCAAAGGAGATTGGAAATCTCAAGAGGCTCTATCTGCTGTAAGACTTGAACAAATTCTCCATACATAAAACATCATGGATAATCTTCATCATACAGCATATATATAATATGTATACTTATATGTTTGTTTCTCTCCATATAATACAAATAGAACCCAATATTTTTCTGATTGATTCACCCAAAAAAATAAATGTTATGTGGTTGTATGTTATGCAGGTCTCTTGGTGTTAATAACTTCTCGGGAACAATCCCACCAGAGTTGGGTAATCTAGTTGAACTTCAACAACTGTAAGTTGTAACTTGATCTCTACTTCTTTTCTAGGCATGTAATTAAGTATTGCATTAATATGTTTATCATATGAATAATAAAGATAAATATGGCTTATGGTTGTTGTTGACAGTTACATTAACAGTTGTGGATTGACCGGTGAAATCCCCTCAACATTTGCAAACCTTCAGAATTTGCAAATTGTGTAAGAAATTTCTAGGACTAAGAATATCTTATTCTTCTATATCTATGCTTATTGGTTTTTGTTCTTCAGCTCCGGAAAGTTGCCTTGGCCTAGCTTAGCTTAATTATAATGACTTGTTGAATTTCAGGGCGGCATCAGACACCGCTTTCACAGGCAAAATACCTGAATTTATTGGAAGTAACTGGACTAGGCTTGAATCATTGTATGTTTTCTAAATAAGATAATTGAATATGAGAAATAACCTTGAATATAGATTTTTCTTGTGCTACTTTCCTGACTAATCTGTCAATCTATAGGAGACTTGAAGGAAACTCTTTTGAAGGTCCTATACCATCCAATATTGGGAACTTATCTTCTCTCACCATTTTGTGAGTAAATTAAATATTTTGTATTCCATGTTATTCCTCCACCCTCCCAATAAGCCCCCCAAGCCTCCCTTCTCAACATGCTCACACATCAATGCATGTAAATGTCTTCTGATACATATGTTTTGGTTTGGTACTTGTGAATAATCATATATATAGGCGAATTACCGGTATATACAACGGAAGCTCTTCGCTTGATGTCATTAGGAATTTAAAGAACATATCAGACTTGTGAGTTAAGCATACCATTTAACATCTTGATCTTATATCTTTCTTTTTCCATTTAGTTTCATAATGGGTTTACCTAAATTTACGGAATAACAAACTTTACTTTTGTTTCTTTTTTCCTGTATTGTAGAGTTCTAAGAAACGTTTTACTCACTGGTAGCATTCCCTCTGAAATCTCAGACTTCAAATATTTACAAAAGCTGTAAGTTTTATTCACAAATTTATTGCTAATACTGTATACTAAATGAAAAGTCCATTTCTTACTATTAATGTCTTCTCTTTCTCATCCAGGGATTTGAGTTTTAACACCTTAACAGGACAAATTCCAAGTACATTATTCAATATGAATTCTCTTACATACTTGTAAGTTCCAAGAAACTCTCTCTTTCGTTGCTTGAAAATCTCACTTTATGTCTAGTTTATCGCTAATATCTGCTTCAACCACATTGTTTCCACATAACGTAATTATTTGTTTCTTCTTTTCATGATGTTGAAATGGTCAGGTTTCTTGGAAATAATAGTCTGTCAGGTACCCTTCCTAGCCAAAAGAGCGAAATTCTTAAGAGTATGTAAGTCATCATATCACTGTACTGTATGTCATTGAATTAGTTAACAGCTTTGCACATAAAGAGTGATGTTCTGAGTTTTAAGATGTTCCACTGATGAATCATTTTTTGAATCCCAATCAGTGTTTATCCCTCTCTGCACATGGGAATGGTTTGTAAAGTTGTAGGAGAGGGATGATGAATGATGTTACTTATAGACACCCAACATTTATAATATCTATAGTTGTAAAGCTATCATTTTTAACTAATGTCCTCTGACGCAGAGATGTGTCTTACAATCAGCTATCGGGAAATTTGCCCTCATGGATAGATCCAAGCTTGCAACTGTACATCTCTTAATCCATGAAACTTCCTATATTTGATTTCAAATTCAATATATTGCTTTGAGCCTGAGTTGCTGGTGCTCAAATGGAGCTTTTTTTTCCCCTTATAATCACTATGGATGTAGATGTACATACAGATATTAAAAACAATGAATGTGCCAATACGTCCAATTTTTGAGGGTCTATACATAATACAAATGGGGGATGAGGAAATTAATTCATTAATTATTTTCCAACATGGATTAGGAGACTAAGATTTTTTTCGTGAAATTCTATGTAGGAATGTAGTGGCCAACAACTTCACACTCAATAGCTCAGACATAAGGTGAGATATTGTCCAACCATCCTCTGTTTTCCCTTTTCCTTTCCATCTTTTCCCCATGAGTAAGCAGTTGCGATCATTTCATCCATGCAATGCATTATTTTCAAGTGTCAAATCCAGATGGACTATAAATATTTTTCAAATTACAGACTTTTACCAGGATTGCAGTGCCTTCAAAGAGGCTTCCCATGCAATAGAAATGCTCCACGATGTAAGCTTAGCTAAAACTTTGGCATCAGTCTATGTTGTTGAGGTTTGAATTATGTATAAATTCCTATGGGGATAATGACCATGTCTTAGTTATTTGTTAAACATCTTTCAATGGCTGCATGGCAGATGCAAACTTTGCGATCAAGTGTGGTGGTCTGCAGATGACTGCTGATAGCATAGTGTTTGAGGCAGAGAACAATTCTCTGGGCACAGCAACATTTAATGTAACAAGTACTCAAAAATGGGCAGTTAGCAGTGTAGGATTGTACGAAGACAGGGAGAATCCAATGTATGTGCAAAACACATTTGCACAAGTGAAAAACACCAACACTCCTGGGCTTTTTCTTACTTCAAGGACATCCCCTGTGTCACTCAGATACTATGGCCTGGGGCTTGAGAACGGGCCTTACACTATAAACTTGTTCTTTGCGGAAACAGCTTATCCAGATAGAATCACTCGGTCTTGGAAAAGTTTAGGAAGACGTGTTTTCGATATTTATATTCAGGTAATGCTTACTTAACATAAAAAATGAAACGATTCTCAAGTGTAGATCATAAACTTTGTTACTTCCATAGTTCTATTTCCAGTGTTTCTATGAATACAGTTATGTTTATATCTCATCACCACTTTCACAGGGGGGTCTTCAAGCTAAGGATTTCGATATATCAAAGGAGGCAGGCGGGGCTGAAAGAGCAATTACTAGGAGATTTGTTGCTAATGTGACAGATAACCATCTTGAAATTCACTTGCATTGGGCTGGTAAGGGGACCTGCTGTGTACCAGAATTAGGTTATTATGGTCCATCTATTTCAGCTATTAGTGTGGTCCCAGGTAAGAATATTAACACATATCAGTCTTTCTGACAAGATCCTTAAAATGTGCTTTTGTTTTCTGCTTCTGATGCCTCAACTTTGTTGGCTTAGATTTTAAACCAACTGTTAGTGGGTTACCACCAGGCACTTCTACGAGGAAAACAGCACTGCTTGTTGGTATTGTAGTTGCTGTTGGAGCTGTTGCTTTGGTGCTAATATATTTAACTATTCACTTTATGAGAAGAAAAGAATATGTTGATGAGGAAGGTAAGAGCATGATCAGTACTTTACATACATAGTACTTCATCATCATAGTGGTTATATATCTACAAAAGATGTTTGTTGGTTGAGAACAATGAGACATGTTGCTAGTTCAGTTTTGTATGTGAATAGTACAGCTAGGAAGTAGGTCCTGGATAATGATTTATAGATGGTAATTCTCGATGCCCTTGATAGTGGTAGTGAATGATATAATTTCTGGATAGTAATTCCCTTTGCATGTATATATAGAGAGAGAGAGGACCCAAAATTGAATGAGCAATCCTAGAGCATATCTAGTCTTAAACTAGATTACCTTAAGTGTTGGTAAGGATTTGTATCTATACATGTATAAATAATATTTCAATATCTTTTTCATATATTTGGAGGATCATATGTGTCAAACATGGCTGTTGAATATGGATATTTTAAACATGATTTTGTACCTTCACAAATATTGCATATCTAATACCGAGCAGCTTCAACTCTAGTACCATTAACAAAGTCAGCATTATAATTAATATGGAAATATTACATAGAGGTTTTACAGCCCATTACTTGCCTTGACTCTGCAGTGCTTCTTGCAATTGGTCCTAGACCAAACACATTTAGCTATGCTGAGTTGAGAGCTGCCACAGACGACTTCAGTCCTTCAAACAAGTTAGGAGAAGGGGGTTATGGAGCTGTCTACAAGGTATGCTCTGTTTTACATTTTTTAGGATGCAATAATCTTAATGATTGAAACACTTTTGAGAGGATGGCATATAGTTCAACATCGCTAAGTTAGATTACCTTGTAGGGTACATTATCAGATGGGAGGGTGGTAGCTGTGAAGCAACTTTCAGTAGCATCTCAGCAAGGAAAGAGCCAATTTATTGCTGAAGTAGCCACCATATCAGCGGTGCAACATCGCAATCTTGTCAAACTACATGGTTGCTGCATCGAAGGGAAAAGGCATCTTCTTGTTTACGAGTATCTGGAAAACAAAAGCCTTGATCAGGCACTCTTTGGTATGATCACACTGTAATAATTCTTTAATGCTTTAGCTATTCAGGCTCTGGAACCATTAAACATCGGACGAATGGATTTGAAGCATATGATTAACTAGTGCAGAATGCTTTCCATTTTCTGTCCTTTTGCAGAAAATATATGATGATGAGCATCTGAATTTACTCCATTGTTGATTACTCTTTTCTGAACAACTTGATAAGTTTTTTGACACTATATATGCAGGACGTAGTGACTTGCGTCTTGATTGGCCTACCCGCTACAATATCTGTTTAGCAACTGCAAGAGGGTTAGCTTATCTTCATGAGGAGTCTAGGCCAAGGATTGTACATAGAGATGTTAAGGCAAGTAATATTCTCCTTGATGCAGAACTGCGCCCCAAAATATCTGATTTTGGATTGGCAAAGCTATATGATGACGAAAAAACGCACATCAGCACTCGGGTTGCCGGAACCATGTAAGTCTCTTTAGACTTTTTTTCAAGAGTTCTTAATGCCTTTTTTCTTTCTTTCTTTCTTTTTATTTTTTACTTTTTATTTTATTGCATTCATATATAGTTCAAGAACCATGTAGACCAAGTAACTAGATAAAGTAATTGTATGGATAAACACTCACAAAATGGGATTTATTTTACGTTGAAGAGGCTACCTAGCACCGGAGTATGCAATGCGTGGGCATCTCACTGAAAAGGCTGATATTTTTGGCTTTGGTATTGTTGCTTTGGAGATTCTCAGTGGTAGACCAAACTCAGATAATAGCTTGGAAGATGATAAAATCTATCTTCTCGAATGGGTAAGTATTAGGCAATCCTTATTCATTTCTCGTACTCAATTGTTTTTCATTGCTTTCAAAAGGACATGTAACTCATGATGAATGAAATGCATTTTCTACAACGTTTCCAGGCATGGACTCTACATGAAAATAACCAAAGCCTGGATCTAGTTGATCCAAATTTATTTGAGTTTGACGAAAATGAAGCTCTCCGAATAGTCGGGGTTGCCCTTTTGTGCACTCAGGGATCACCGTCGATGCGGCCACCCATGTCCCGTGTTGTGGCTATGCTTGCTGGGGATATTGAAGTGAGTGGTGTTATAACAAGACCAAGCTATCTTACTGACTGGGATTTTAGGGATTTAACAAGCAGTTTTGTGACTGAAAGTATACAAGCATCGACTGCATCCGAGGATAATGACAACCATAACCAGAACAGGATTAGCTCAGGCCCAGGGGCGGCACCAATTCTATCTCCAGTAAATGTCAGTGACATTCCTGAAGAAAGATGAGAGGATTATGTATTTGCATGTGTCTTATTAAGACAGAAATTCGCTACGATTTGCAGTTAAAGATAAATCATAGACTTCTACATACATATGGATTATGGAGTGAAAGATGTAAATGGCAAAGTCATTTGGATGCGTTTGCAAGTATAAATGAAATTTGTCAATGTCGCATGCCCTTGTTAGATACTACATTGTCAAACAAGAGCTTTTACCACGACTTTCACCATGTCAACATTTCTGGAAGAAGAAACCAACCACCATAGACCATAGTTAATTGTTTGAATAATATTGTTTATGAATTGGAATTTGCTTTGAAGTTCAGTGAAATCAAATCAAATCCGATATAGTAAAGAATATTCAAATTAAAATTGAACATAACATTACTTCAATTTTTCTTATATTTTTCACTCCGCCAATTAAAAGAGTCAATAATCAAATACATTTGTTATCATATAATTCAAAACATAAATAACCTAATCCAAAGAAAGTATCACAAATAAATTAAAAAATACCGCATTTTTCAAGTCCCATCACTAAGGAAAGAGTAAATTTATTTCTTATTATCAATTTAATTTACGAACACGGTATAAAATTATAATTATAAAAATTTTAGAAAACTCTTATTATGTATAAATTATAATTATTAGTTAAATTTACAGTTTTTAAATATAACGTGAGCCAAAAAAGCCTATTACGAATACTGTTAACTGTTATATCAAACATATTTTAAACAGAAAAATTATTTATTTGGAATCTGACTTTTTTACAAAAAAGACTTTTTGGTAGAAAAAACTTTTTGAATTAATTAGTAAAAGACCTCTCTATTTTTTGTGTTAAAGTGGAATAAAAGAAAATAATAATAAAAAGTAGGGTTACCAAGTAATTAACCCTCTTTAAGGTTTGGTGTCAGTCACGCTGCACCCAAATAGGAAATTTACATATTAGGCCGCTGAATATTTTAAGTCATCATATTTCAATCTGATGCCACCAATGTGTTAAGTGACACTTGTGGAACACTGTAAAAAATATCTATTTTCGTAATTAATCTATTTCTCATACCTTTTTCGTAATTATTTTTATATATTATTTATGTAAAAAAAACCAAATTGTTATTTTGAATTTTTAGGTGTTTTCATATTAGGTATTTCTCCAATTAAATTTAGTTTATAGATTTAGTTTTTTTTAGCTTTTTAGGTGAAATGGTAGTAAAGAAAATAAAATTAAAAAAGAAGATCATATTACACAATATGTAAATATTGAGGGTTAAAACTTTTTGGTAGAAAAAACTTTTTGAATTAATTAGTAAAAGACCTCTCTATTTTTTGTGTTAAAGTGGAATAAAAGAAAATAATAATAAAAAGTAGGGTTACCAAGTAATTAACCCTCTTTAAGGTTTGGTCACGCTACACCCAAATAGGAAATTTACATATTAGGCCGCTGAATATTTTAAGTCATCATATTTCAGTCTGATGCCACCAATGTGTTAAGTGACACTTGTGGAACACTGTAAAAAATATCTATTTTCGTAATTAATCTATTTCTCATACCTTTTTCGTAATTATTTTTATATATTATTTATGTAAAAAAAACCAAATTGTTATTTTGAATTTTTAGGTGTTTTCATATTAGGTATTTCTTCAATTAAATTTAGTTTATAGATTTAGTTTTTTTTAGCTTTTTAGGTGAAATGGTAGTAAAGAAAATAAAATTAAAAAAGAAGATCATATTACACAATATGTAAATATTGAGGGTTAAAACTTTTTGGTAGAAAAAACTTTTTGAATTAATTAGTAAAAGACCTCTCTATTTTTTGTGTTAAAGTGGAATAAAAGAAAATAATAATAAAAAGTAGGGTTACCAAGTAATTAACCCTCTTTAAGGTTTGGTCACGCTGCACCCAAATAGGAAATTTACATATTAGGCCGCTGAATATTTTAAGTCATCATATTTCAGTCTGATGCCACCAATGTGTTAAGTGACACTTGTGGAACACTGTAAAAAATATCTATTTTCGTAATTAATCTATTTCTCATACCTTTTTCGTAATTATTTTTATATATTATTTATGTAAAAAAAACCAAATTGTTATTTTGAATTTTTAGGTGTTTTCATATTAGGTATTTCTTCAATTAAATTTAGTTTATAGATTTAGTTTTTTTTAGCTTTTTAGGTGAAATGGTAGTAAAGAAAATAAAATTAAAAAAGAAGATCATATTACACAATATGTAAATATTGAGGGTTAAAACTTTTAAAATCAGAACCAAATTGACATAATGTATAAATATTTAAGATTAAAATTACTATTATTTCAATTTTAAAGTTAAATAATTAAGTCATCATTTTATAATTTTTCATAATTAAATAATAAAATTAAATTATTAATAATTAAGTCGGTACTAATGCAATTTATATAATGGAAAACAGATTCGTGCTTAGTGTTGGAAAAGTCCAGGGTCAGCCGATCAAAATAGAAAACACCGTTTTTGAGAAATTTGCAGGGACCCATCTCGTTTCGCTTTCCAAATCAGAAAATGTAATTGTTTGATGTGATTTAAATGAATACATATATACTGACCTAGCTTTAAATCATATTGTTGTTGTTATTATTATTATTATTATTATTCAGAAGTTAAGGAGTACTTTTAAATATTCAAAACCTATTCGAATAAAAATAGATTAAGGCATACTCAGAAATCGAGAAATAATAAAATTATATAATTAATGTATCTATAAAAACTTGATATAAATAAAGGTTTAGTTTGAAATAATAGAAATATCGAAATTTATGTTGTTCAAATATTATTATATTAAAAATATTTTTAAAATAATATACTTTATTTGATAAAATAATAATATTTTTTGGTGAAAATAAAATAATATTTTTTATTTATTATCCGAGTTGTAATTAACTTATAATAATTTAATATATAGTCTAAATATTGAATTTAAGGCATTTATAAGGTAGACTTCAAATTCCCTCCAAAAGAAGGTAAACTTGAAGTGGGTATATCCCTGACTTGGACTTTGATTATATCAACCTAGCAAAACTTAGGTGCAAAATTAATGGTTTCGAGTTGACCACTTGACTTAGCATTGGACTTAATTTGATTACATCAACTTAGCAAAACTTGGGTGTAAAATTAATGGTTTCGAGTTGACCATTTGACCTAGCATTAAAAGAAAATTGATCATTTAAAGACGAAGATGAGAAACTCCCATGAATAAAGGAAAAAGGATGACTTCAAGGCTGACGATGTCTTCTTCCAAACCCTTGCTCTGCTTCTGCTTGGTTGTTTTGTTTTCATGCAGCCAATCCATTAATGCCCAGACCAACGCCACTACCCATCCTCCTGAAGGTACTCCCTCTTTTTATATAACAATGAACAAATAATTTATTATTTATTTATTTATTTTGTTGAAAACAGCCAATATTTCTCTCCAGATCTACTTTTTATGTATTTTATTCATTCATTCATTTCTAATTATAATATAATAAAAACTTAATCACATATTAAAATACTATAAATTTTAATATATTTTATCTTTTCATTTTATCATTAAATTATGTTTGTTTAATTACGTTTTAGTCATTAAAATTTTAATTTGTTATACAATTACTAGCATTATTGTTTTGTTATGTTGTAGTCTATTAATTACATTAATAATATGATGACAGCTGATGTAACGCTTTAATATTAACATTTTAAACAAAAATTTAAGTTAATTCATATAATTAATCCTTATAAACTTTTTTCGAGTAATTTAATTTTTGTTTCTTTTATTTTCTCTTGACCATTCCTTCCCTTTTCTTTTTTTCTTCGCTTCTCTCTTTCTTTAATGGCAATTTGTCACAAAATACACGTAATATGTCCCTTGGTAAACAAAAATCTGCACTTTCTTGCATAATCTGTGAAGGGTACATGAAAATTTTCCAACCAAGCACTGTGGAGCAACAATTAAATTCTCAAAAGTCACCAACAGTGCTAGAAAACATGCTTGGAAGTAGGAAATTTTCAGTAAGAGCCTGAAGTTATTGATGAAAATTTTCCAAATTCAAACACCAAATTCCTGCAACTACTCTTCATAGAATCACCATGCATGTATAATAATCATTAGACCAAGAATTAGGAAGAACTATTGGAGTTGAGAGAACAAATACAGAGAAAAACAATGAAAAATACAGAGAATTTTTTACTGCTATCAAAATCTCTCATCATCATTCATTCTGAAAGTATTATAATATATATGAGTGTAGTGGTTACAGATAATTCAACTAATCCCACTCAAACTATAACACTCCTGACCCACATCCGTCGTCGAATTAAGGTCACAGGCGCGTCACACGGCCGTGTGACATATCATGTCTCAAGCCGTGTGTACCTAAATATACCTTAAAACTCAAATTTACCTAATTGTGTTTACATGGACACTAAGCAACCAATTCACCAGTCATTTAATCTATTCAAAGCACAATTAAACATGCTCAAAACAAGCTAAAATAACCATACTAAGTGCCTAACCAATGTACCATCATTGGTACCACATTTTATATCTTCAAACATATTAACAAAGCATCAACCATTCAGAATTTTCATTCATACCAAATTTACCAAAATTGAACTAACATTTAGCTACTTAGACTACCAAGCTTTAAGCTAAAACATATACCAACACATTAAGCTAGGCTATCGTACCAAAACATAGCCCCAACCACAACCGTTGTAACACCCCTCACCTGTTTTCAACGCCAAAATAGGGTTACGGAGCATTACTAGATTTATAAAACATTTAAACATTCAATTCATATATAATTTCACATTTTATGCAAACATTATTCAAGCTCAAGCACAATGTCCCTATAACGAGCCTATGAGGCCCTAAACATGCTTTAAGAGTGGTTCGAGACTAAACCGATAACTTAGGAAACTTACACGAAATCTTGAATTTTTTTCTCAAAACTGGGGACACACGCCTGTGTGACCTAACCATGTGTCTCACACGGCCATCAGACACGCCGGTGCCACAGGCCATGTGGACATTCGAAATGGAAGCACATGCTCGTGTCCCAGCCCGTGTCTGTCTCCGTGTAACTCTCTAACTTGGGTCACAAGGCCAACACACACGCTCGTATGCCTTAAAAATGGCCACACACGTCCGTGTGCCAAGCCGTGTGCTAAGCTGTGCCAAACCTGTAGGGTATACTGACTTATGCCACACGGCCAAGTCACACGCCCGTGTGTGAGGCCGTGTGGAGCATACTGACTTGATTTTATTTTCAACACCAGGGGACACACGGCCGTGTAACATGACCGTGTGTCGCACACGGCTGAGACACACGCCCGTTCTCTGCCCGTGTGGACAAAAATAGGCTATTTACCAAGCCATTTTGCCACCCAAACTTGCATGTACCTACACCACATCAATTGGAACCAATACATAGCATAAATAAGCATTCAATCAACTTCAACCAAGTATCATTTATTCTTTTTCCAATACAAACAATTACAAAACTCACCATACCACAATATGCATTTCAATTACATACCAAATTTTACCCTTATCATTCATCAATATGGTCATTTTCAAACGTGCATCAAATTGCCTAAACTCATAAGCATACTATTTACCAATTCATCAACCATTTGACATTCACTATATCCATTTTCAACAAGCATCAAATACCATCATAACTAGCATTTAAAAGGCAATTACCAAACTCAAACAAAGGCCATTTGCACACTTATATACATCATCAAATTGATAATTATAAGCCAACTCACATGGCTATATATATATAAACCAAACCTTAGACAATTACAAGCTAATCCAAATGGCTAAATTCACAAACAAAATATATGTCATATTGACCAAAGTCCTTATACATGTCATATGACCCAAAACTTAATTTCAAAGATACCAAGAGATAGTTGGATAGTGTGAAGCAATCTACGACGATCCCCGAATCCGAGCTAGCTTTGTAATCACTATAAAACACAGAGAAATACACAAAGTAAGCTTTATAGCTTAGTAAGTTCGTATAGCATTTAAAATCAACTTATCAAATATGCACAATTTAAACAATTAAAACATAATATATAAATCACATATGAAATCATCATCCTATCACAATTTCTTTCACAAGATTAGTTATCACTTTCATAATCTCTTTATTTCAATGCTTGTACAGTTCATGTACATACTTGTACCATTCAGTATCAATTCATACTCATCCACATTTTTTACGTACCCCGTTGAACCATTCGGAGTATTATCATTGGATATTAGGGAAGCTCGCACAATAAGTGCCAAATAAATAGTCAAAACTATATCGATCTCACACACTAAGTGCCAATGTATATATATAGCCAAAGCTATCTCAGTTACACACACTAAGTGCCAATATTTATATAGTCGAAGCTATTTCAATCTCGCACACCAAGTGCCAGTACATAACCGAACCGTCGTCAAACATGCCCATAGTCACATAGTCACAATTTATACAATATCAAAGCATTTAAAGCATAATTATAACAATGCTTATTACATACGAACTTACTTCGGGTGTAAAAATGACAACACAAGTCAACTAATCCAAGACTATTCTTTCCCCGATCTAAGTTCGTATCTCGCTTTTCTTAATCTATATGTAATCAAAATCAGCTTATTTAATTATCTTTCTATTAAATTTAGTCCAAAATACGCTTTAAATCACATTTTCACTTCTGCCCCTAATATTTCAACATTTTTACAATTTAGTCCTTAGGCTCGTAAAACAAAATTCATTCAATTTCATCACAACCCAAGCCTAACCGAATATTTATCATGCTTATAGCAGTCCAAAATTTTCATTTATTTCACATTTTAACCCCTAAATTTGTACATTTTACAAATTAGCCCCTAATTTGCATTTTCATTAAAAATCACTTAACAAAACTTGTATATCTATCAGCAAGCATTCAAAATCTATCATCAAACATCAAAACACAAATGTATTTATCAATGGAATCATTCAAAATCTTTAACAGTTTTGCAAAATAGTCCCTCGGCTAGCTAGACCTAGTTACAACGATATCAAAAACATAGAAATCATTAAAAATGGGACGAAAAATGAACTTACATGCAATGTTGAACTATGGCCGAATGTTTGGTGTCCTTTAATGGCTTTCCTTTCTTCAAAAATTAGTTGAGAAAGATGAACATGCATGTCTTTCTTTTATTTTCTTTACTTTAATAACTTTTAATTATAAATTACAATATTAACCTTACCAATAACCTTTAAAAATTCACCTAACCATGCTCATAAATGCCCACTCAAACTATTAATGGCCTAATTACAACATAAGAACCTTTACTTTAATGTTCCATAGCTAATAGACACCTTTAACTAATAGAACTCAATTTTTACGCTTTACACGATTTAGTCCTTTTTATCAAATTGACCATTCAAACGCTAAAATATCTTAACGAAATTTTCACACCAACATAATATCATACTGTAGAAATTAAAATAATAATAAAATAATTTTTCAAATTCGGATTTTTGGTCTCAAAACTACTGTTCCGATTTAACTCAAAACGAGCTGTTGCAACCACATATACAAATAACCATTCATTTTACTTGAAAACTAAAATATCATCACATTATCAACCACATCAACCAAAATACCTCCTAGGTACATGCCATTACAAATTAGAACATCACCACACTTGAATCCGGGATTCGTTGTTGGATGCTGAGTCGACGATAAGCTGAAAGTATCTAACCTGCACACAGAAAACAAAACTATACACTAAGTATAACTCAATGATATTTCTATAATCCAAACAATTAAAACTTGATGTAAATAAATAAAAATGTAAGATGCAATTAAGAAATGATATATAGAATATCAAGTTCATCATACTAATTTATTCATTCTTGTTCACATCCAATAAATATTACACATTTTAATATATGGCAATAGCGTTTCATAAGGCATATAATAAATCATCTCATACAAAGGCATTATTCATTTTCATTTCCAATTCACATGTTCATTACTCATAGTCCATAAATATTCACAACAAAATCCACCATTTCATATTTCATTTCACATCTCATTTCCCTTTCTCAACCTTTGCCATTTCAAATTTCAAGCACATCGATTTTTATCATTTATTTTCCCTATTAACACGACTCGGACTCGGACGGGTACCCAGATCCAACCAACACACCAGTTTGGCACGTAATGCATCGTCAGATAAATCAGAAGTAATAACTGCGCCTAGCTCTATATAAGTTGACACCTAGTGTCTCATCAGTTAAACTGAAACAATTTGGTACCCAGTGCCTCATCGACTCGAGGTCGAAGAAATCGCTAAACTCTTCCTATCCTATGGCATGCCGTCTATATTTGACCTAACCCGAAACAGTTAATAGGGTTTTATTTTACTTTTCAATACAACCAATATCTCAATTTCGTGAATATATATTATCACATATAAGCATATATTTAATTTGATAGTAACCACATTTTCTCAATACATATATTCAATTCAATACTCATAAAAATACCACATTTCTCAATGTTCATAATCGAGTCATTTGGATCATCATTTGATTCAATTCAACCCAAATGTACAAGAGCTCTCACCTCAATTACTTACCATACACAAACAACTCAATATGCAATAATTCACAATCTAGTTTGGATTATAGAAACACAAACTGTATATTCTGAGCTACTCGACGTTGACCTTGTCTTTCCCTTTCTTACTCGAGGATTCCAAGACGACGTTCGCTACGGAATAAAATAATTACAATAGATTAATAATACACAACTCAATTTTCATTAAATTTCAAATGTTACACTACATTTTGCTTACTCCTCAATTTAGCCCCTAAATCGAGACAAATTTTAATATCCATATTTAACCTCAAATTTTTATACTAATTTCACTCTAAGCTAAATTAGCTCCCTATTTTCAATTATACCCCTTAATGTCAAATTTTTCACAATTTAGTCCTTATTTCTCAAAATTAACAATTAATTTCATAATTTAGTCCTTTTCCACTTCTAACTTAAAAATCTATCAATTTAACCCCTAGTACTTAAACTATTCAACAATGACAACATCTAAAATCTTAAACAATACTAAAAGTTATAACAAGGGTCAGGTAGCTCTAAATACTGAGATTCCAAAATCGTACAAATTATAAGAAAAAAAAAGACTAAATTAACTAACCAATTGAAATTTAAATGTTCTAAGCCCTTAGTGCCATCCAAGCTTCTTTTCTTCCCCCTAGTTTCTAATTTGCATGTGAAAGAGAATGAATCATTCCACTTCTTTCATATTTCTTTAATTTTATTTATTCTTTTATATATTGAAGTTAACTTAAGTATATATAATATATAATATACGTAACATTAATAACCTTAACTCATGACCCGCCACACAACATTTATTTAATGATATAATTGCTATTTTAGTCCCTTTAATTAATTTTAATCTATAATTTAATTCTTAATCCTTGCGCAATTTAGTCCCTATACCTTAACAACTCCTAATTTCACAAAAATTACTTAACCAAAATCTTATTCACTACTAAACTAACCTCGTAAATATTTTTAATGGAGTTCCAAATCTCACTTTCGTCACTCCTAACTATCAGGTCGTTACAAGAACACCTTGAAAATACAAAGATGAAACTTATACATAAACTGATTAGGTAAAAAATTAGTACCTAAAAAAAGGTCAAATAAATACTAACTCTGCTTGTTTTAACAAGTAATCTCAACAAACAAGTTAAATACAAAATACCAACAACAGAATATGCAAATCCTTCTTGTAATACATTTAGCGAATTCGCCAACAACACATAACAGCTCGCATCCGATTTAGCAAGCAACTTGAGTTGAGCTCGCATCTCTTAATGAACTTATACTTTGGTTGAGCTAGCAGCTTTAGGTGAACTCGTAAATGTAGAGCTCGCAGACTTGTTTAAGCTTGGAGCTTCATGGGAAGAGTTCGTCATTGCATGAATGATCACTTCGCAACAAGAATTAACAATCAAACCCAACTTAATTGGATATTATATAACATAAATTATAGAACAGAGAGAAAAACATTAGAACTATTCATCTGCTTCTTTCTCTAAACCTTTTGGATCAAAAACAACAAGGTGTGGCTACATTAAAACATAAATTACTGAACCCTAAACTAATAAGACCAGCCCACCCACTAACCTTTCAGCCCCAGTAGATTTAGTTAATTCTCCAATTGTAGAGACAGCTATATGCTTAAAAACAAAAGGAATAATGGAATATTCGATCCTTATACTTTATCAAATCTTTTAATGTGGTACATTTACTTTCAAAATGTCTAATTTAGTTTGATTCTGTTTACCAATTTGGTCCTTAACCTTCACTGTGTCAAAACTTTTGCAGACGTGGCAGAAGGACCTATAAATGCAAAGATATATCAATCTTTTTCTTGAAAAATTTTTTTTTTTCTATTACATCAATTAAGAGGTTGATTAAGTGTGCTTAAATACGTTTTTAAAAGTTGGGCACGGGTTATAGGTAGAACTGGCTATATTCAATCATCCTAAGATACAATACATATTGTTATTGATATTTTTTTTCGGTTGATGTGAAGTGAGGGCGTTGAATGCAATATTCCAACAATGGGAAATTCAAGCGGCAGACGGTTGGAACACGAGCGGAGACCCATGCAGCGGAGTTGCTCTCAGTCAAAGCGATTCAACGTTTGAAGATCCCTCCAATAACCCATCTATCAGATGCGACTGTTCTTTCGAAAATGCCACCCTCTGCCACATTACTAGACTGTATCTCTGCTTCTCTATGCTCTCCTTCCTTCATTCCTTCCATATATCATACTCATCTTCTTATTTAATTTCCGTTTATGTTTTGATGATCTCAGGAGGGTATTTTCTCTGGAGAAACGAGGAACGATACCTAGAGAGCTTTTAGCTTTCAGATATCTCAACTACTTGTATGAACATTTTCTCTCTCTCTCTTCTGCTCATGCATGCCATTTATTTGTATAAATAACCCAACATTTAATTTTTTTTTTTCTAATTTTAAGACATTCCAAATGAATAAAGAAACTTCTTTTCTTTCATAGTAATCTGGGAGATATATGTGTGTATTTGTCTGCTTGAAGTTTCAGCTCTAATTTTAAGGAAGATTCCTTGATATGTTTTGATGATGCAGGAAGATTGATCAAAACTTCTTCACAGGTCCCTTGCCAACATTTATTGGAAATTTGTCTAGACTAGGATTACTGTGAGTTACTTCAAGATTATCACTTTATAAATAAATTTCAGTCTTTCAAGTAATATGACCAATGGAATTCATACTATTTAATATAATTAATTACTGCCAAAATTTTCAGTTTATGTTTCCTATGATTTAAAGCATTTTATTGTAATGAACTATATATCATTCAAACTCATCCCCTTTTTAACTTTCTGATCAGAGTGGTAATTATGAGCTCATTTGAATTGCAAAATGCTATTAATTTAACTTATTATTATTGTTGGTGATTTCTTGTATTGATCCAAGAAGAAGCTCTGATTCTTTGGGTAACACTTCATAAAAATGACAGGTCAGTTGCCCATAATTCATTATCTGGACCCATTCCAAAGGAGATTGGAAATCTCAAGAGGCTCTATCTGCTGTAAGACTTGAACAAATTCTCCATACATAAAACATCATGGATAATCTTCATCATACAGCATATATATAATATGTATACTTATATGTTTGTTTCTCTCCATATAATACAAATAGAACCCAATATTTTTCTGATTTCTTCACCCACAAAATAAATGAGTTATGTGGTTGTATGTCATGCAGGTCTCTTGGTGTTAATAACTTCTCAGGGACAATACCACCAGAGTTGGGTAATCTAGTTGAACTTCAACAACTGTAAGTTGTAACTTGATCTCTACTTCTTTTCTAGGCATGTAATTAAGTATTGCATTAATATGTTTATCATATGAATAATAAAGATAAATATGGCTTATGGTTGTTGTTGACAGTTACATTAACAGTTGTGGATTGACCGGTGAAATCCCCTCAACATTTGCAAACCTTCAGAATTTGCAAATTGTGTAAGAAATTTCTAGGACTAAGAATATCTTATTCTTCTATATCTATGCTTATTGGTTTTTGTTCTTCAGCTCCGGAAAGTTGCCTTGGCCTAGCTTAGCTTAATTATAATGACTTGTTGAATTTCAGGGCGGCATCAGACACCGCTTTCACAGGCAAAATACCTGAATTTATTGGAAGTAACTGGACTAGGCTTGAATCATTGTATGTTTTCTAAATAAGATAATTGAATATGAGAAATAATCTTGAATATAGATTTTTCTTGTGCTACTTTCCTGACTAATCTGTCAATCTATAGGAGACTTGAAGGAAACTCTTTTGAAGGTCCTATACCATCCAATATTGGGAACTTATCTTCTCTCACCATTTTGTGAGTAAATTAAATATTTTGTATTCCATGTTATTCCTCCACCCTCCCAATAAGCCCCCCAAGCCTCCCTTCTCAACATGCTCACACATCAATGCATGTAAATGTCTTCTGATACATATGTTTTGGTTTGGTCCTTGTGAATAATCATATATATAGGCGAATTACCGGTATATACAACGGAAGCTCTTCGCTTGATGTCATTAGGAATTTAAAGAACATATCAGACTTGTGAGTTAAGCATACCATTTAACATCTTGATCTTATATCTTTCTTTTTCCATTTAGTTTCATAATGGTTTTACCTAAATTTACGGAATAACAAACTTTACCTTTGTTTCCTTTTCCTGTATTGTAGAGTTCTAAGAAACGTTTTACTCACTGGTAGCATTCCCTCTGAAATCTCAGACTTCAAATATTTACAAAAGCTGTAAGTTTTATTCACAAATTTATTGCTAATACTGTATACTAAATGAAAAGTCCATTTCTTACTATTAATGTCTTCTCTTTCTCATCCAGGGATTTGAGTTTTAACACCTTAACAGGACAAATTCCAAGTAAATTATTCAATATGAATTCCCTTACATACTTGTAAATTCCAAGAAACTCTCTCATTCGTTGCTTGAAAATCTCACTTTATGTCTAGTTTATTGCTAATATCTGCTTCAACCACATTGTTTCCACATAACGTAATTATTTATGTTGTTTCTTCTTTTCATGATGTTGAAATGGTCAGGTTTCTTGGAAATAATAGTCTGTCAGGTACCCTTCCTAGCCAAAAGAGCGAAATTCTTAAGAGTATGTAAGTCATCATATCACTGTACTGTATGTCATTGAATTAGTTAACAGCTTTGCAGATAAAGAGTGATGTTCTGAGTTTTAACATGTTCCACTGATGAATCATTTTTTGAATCCCAATCAGTGTTTATCCCTCTCTGCACATGGGAATGGTTTGTAAAGTTGTAGGAGAGGGATGATGAATGATGTTACTTATAGACACCCAACATTTATAATATCTATAGTTGTAAAGCTATCATTTTTAACTAATGTCCTCTGACGCAGAGATGTGTCTTACAATCAGCTATCAGGAAATTTGCCCTCATGGATAGATTCAAGCTTGCAACTGTACATCTCTTAATCCATGAAACTTCCTGTATTTGATTTCAAATTCAATATATTGCTTTGAGCATGAGTTGCTGGTGCTCAAATGGAGCTTTTTTTCCCCTTATAATCACTATGGATGTAGATGTACATACAGATATTAAAAACAATGAATGTGCCAATACGTCTAATATTTGAGGGTCTATACATAATACAAATGGGGGATGAGGAAATTAATTCATTAAATATTTTCCAACATGGATTAGGAGACTAAGATTTTTTCATGAAATTCTATGTAGGAATGTAGTGGCCAACAACTTTACACTAAACAGCTCAGACATAAGGTGAAGTATTCCCCAACTATCCTCAGTTTTCCCTTTTCCTTTCCATCTTTACCCCACGAGTAAATAGTTGTAATCATTTCAGTCATGCAATGCATTATTTTCAAGTAAATATTTTTCAAATTACAGACTTTTACCAGGATTGCAGTGCCTTCAAAGAGGCTTCCCATGCAATAGAAATGCTCCACGATGTAAGCTTAGCTAAAACTTCGGCATCAGTCTATGTTGTTGAGGTTTGAATTATGTATAAATTCCTATGGGGATAATGACCATGTCTTAGTTATTTGTTAAACATCTTTCAATGGCTGCATGGCAGATGCAAACTTTGCAATCAAGTGTGGTGGTCTGCAGATGACTGCTGATAGCATAGTGTTTGAGGCAGAGAACAATTCTCTGGGCACAGCAACATTTAATGTAACAAGTACTCAAAAATGGGCAGTTAGCAGTGTAGGAGTGTACGAAGACAGGGAGAATCCAATGTATGTGCAAAACACATTTGCACAAGTGAAAAACACCAACACTCCTGGGCTTTTTCTTACTTCAAGGACATCCCCTGTGTCACTCAGATACTATGGCCTGGGGCTTGAGAACGGGCCTTACACTATAAACTTGTTCTTTGCGGAAACAGCTTATCCAGATAGAATCACTCGGTCTTGGAAAAGTTTAGGAAGACGTGTTTTCGATATTTATATTCAGGTAATGCTTACTTAACATAAAAAATGAAATGATTCTCAAGTGTAGATCATAAACTTTGTTACTTCCATAGTTCTATTTCCAGTGTTTCTATGAATACAGTTATGTTTATATCTCATCACCACTTTCACAGGGGGGTCTTCAAGCTAAGGATTTCGATATATCAAAGGAGGCAGGCGGGGCTGAAAGAGCAATTACTAGGAGATTTGTTGCTAATGTGACAGATAACCATCTTGAAATTCACTTGCATTGGGCTGGTAAGGGGACCTGCTGTGTACCAGAATTAGGTTATTATGGTCCATCTATTTCAGCTATTAGTGTGGTCCCAGGTAAGAATATTAACACATATCAGTCTTTCTGACAAGATCCTTAAAATGTGATTTTGTTTTCTGCTTCTGATGCCTCAACTTTGTTGGCTTAGATTTTAAACCAACTGTTAGTGGGTTAGCACCAGGCACTTCTAAGAGGAAAACAGCACTGCTTGTTGGTATTGTAGTTGCTGTTGGAGCTGTTGCTTTGGTGCTAATATATTTAACTATTCACTTTATGAGAAGAAAAGAATATGTTGATGAGGAAGGTAAGAGCATGATCAGTACTTTACATACAAAGTACTTCATCATCATAGTGGTTATATATCTACAAAAGCTGTTTGTTGGTTGGGAACAATGAGATATGTTGCTAGTTCAGTTTTGTATGTGAATAGTACAGCTAGGAAGTAGGTCCTGGATAATGATTTATAGATGGTAATTCTCGATGCCCTTGATAGTGGTAGTGAATGACATAATTTCTGGATAGTAATTCCCTTTCAATATATATATATATATATAGAGAGAGAGAGAGAGGACCCAAAATTGAATGAGCAATCCTAGAGCATATCTAGTCTTAAACTAGATTACCTTAAGTGTTGGTAAGGATTTGTATCTATACATGTATAAATAATATTTCAATATTTTTTTCATATATTTGGAGGATCATATGTGTCAAACATGGCTGTTGAATATGGATATTTTAAACATGATTTTGTACCTTCACAAACATTGCATATCTAATACCGCGCAGCTTCAACTCTAGTACCATTAACAAAGTCAGCATTATAATTAATATGGAAATATTACATAAAGGTTTTACAGCCCACTACTTGCCTTGACTCTGCAGTGCTTCTTGCAATTGGTCCTAGACCAAACACATTTAGCTATGCTGAGTTGAGAGCTGCCACAGACGACTTCAGTCCTTCAAACAAGTTAGGAGAAGGGGGTTATGGAGCTGTCTACAAGGTATGCTCTGTTTTATATTTTTAGGATGCAATAATCTTAATGATTGAAACACTTTTGAGAGGATGACATATAGTTCAACATCGCTAAGTTAGATTACCTTGTAGGGTACATTATCAGATGAGAGGGTGATAGCTGTGAAGCAACTTTCAGTAGCATCTCAGCAAGGAAAGAGCCAATTTATTGCTGAAGTAGCCACCATATCAGCGGTGCAACATCGCAATCTTGTCAAACTACATGGTTGCTGCATCGAAGGGAAAAGGCATCTTCTTGTTTACGAGTATCAGGAAAACAAAAGCCTTGATCAGGCACTCTTTGGTATGATCACACTGTAATAATTCTTTAATGCTTTAGCTATTCAGGCTCTGGAACCATTAAACATCGGAAGAATGGATTTGAAGCATATGATTAACTAGTGCAGGATGCTTTCCATTTTCTGTCCTTTTGCAAAAAATATATGATGATGAGCATATGAATTTACTCCATTGTTGATTACACTTTTCTGAAACACTTGATAAGTTTTTTGACACTATATATGCAGGACGTAGTGACTTGCGTCTTGATTGGCCTACCCGCTATAATATCTGTTTAGCAACTGCAAGAGGGTTAGCTTATCTTCATGAGGAGTCTAGGCCAAGGATTGTACATAGAGATGTTAAGGCAAGTAATATTCTCCTTGATGCAGAATTGCGCCCCAAAATATCTGATTTTGGATTGGCAAAGCTATATGATGACGAAAAAACGCACATCAGCACTCGGGTTGCCGGAACCATGTAAGAGTTCTTAATGCCTTTTTTCTTTTTTTCTTTCTTTCTTTTTATTTTTTTATTTTTTTATTTTTACTTTTTTGCATTCATATATAGTTCAAGAACCATGTAAACCAAGTAACTGGATAAAGTAATTGTATGGATAAACACTCAATAAAATGGGATTTATTTTACGTTGAAGAGGCTACCTAGCACCGGAGTATGCAATGCGTGGGCATCTCACTGAAAAGGCTGATATTTTTGGCTTTGGTATTGTTGCTTTGGAGATTCTCAGTGGTAGACCAAACTCAGATAATAGCATGGAAGATGATAAAATCTATCTTCTCGAATGGGTAAGTATTAGGCAATCCTTATTCATTTCTCGTACTCAATTGTTTTTCATTGCCTTCAAAAGGACATGTAATTCATGATGAATGAAATGCATTTTCTACAACGTTTCCAGGCATGGGCTCTACATGAAAATAACCAAAGCCTGGATCTAGTTGATCCAAATTTATTTGAGTTTGACGAAAATGAAGCTCTCCGAATAGTCGGGGTTGCCCTTTTGTGCACTCAGGGATCACCGTCGATGCGGCCACCCATGTCCCGTGTTGTGGCTATGCTTGCTGGGGATATTGAAGTGAGAGGTGTTATAACAAGACCAAGCTATCTTACTGACTGGGATTTTAGGGATTTAACAAGCAGTTTTGTGACTGAAAGTATACAAGCATCGACTGCATCCGAGGATAATGACAACCATAACCAGAACAGGATTAGCTCAGCCCAGGGGTAGCACCAAGTCTATGTCCTGTAAATGTCAGTGAATTCAGTGAAATTATTGAAAGAAGGTGAGAGACTTACGTCCTTACGTCCTTGCATATGTCTTATCAAGACAAATTTGTTTTGGATGCATTTCTCTGTATAAATGGAATTTGTGAATGGTGCATGGCACTGTTAGTACTACATTACTGGCGAATCAAGGAACAGCTTTGACAATGGCTTTGACCTTGTTAACATTACTGGAAGAAGAAACCATTGTAGTGAATTCTTTGAATAATATTGTTTCTGAATTGGCATTTGCTATGAAGTTCAGTGAAAAATCATCATAATTATTTCTTCCTGGTATACTTGGCGGCAAAAGCAAACAGAATGAGATCAAAAGAAATTAAGTCAAGAATGAAGAAAATCTAGCCCTGATCGTTTGATTAATTCTACCCTTCGGCCTAGAAAATCAAAATAAAGAGAGAAGTTGTTCAATTGAAATAAAGGGATCATTAAGGTCAAAATATGCCATAAGTCTATTTTTTTTTCATAAATTTAGAATTTAGTCTCTTTATTTATCAGATTTTAAAATTCAAGTCCAATTATTATCACTATTGAATTTATTTTGTTAAATTGAAGTTTATTAGGTCAATTTTTTTAGTTACATGAGTATCAAATGAGTATTTTTTTTTTAAATGTGCACCAACAAATTTAACAAAAAATTAATAATATTCAATTGAATCTAAATTTTATAAAATTTATAAAGTAAATAAACTAAATTCTTGAAAATAAAAATTAATAATACTAAAAAAAAAGAATGAGAAGATGATAGATGTATGTATATCAACATTACTAGGTTAGATTACCTTATAGGGTGGAGGGTGGTAGCTGTGAAGCAGCTTTCATAGCATCTAACTAGGGAAGTAAATTTATTGCTGAGGTGAGGTGCTGAGGTAGCCACCATATCAGCAGTGCAACTACGCAAGCTTGTCAAACTACAAGGATACTGCATCGTAGGGAAAAGACATCTTCTTGTTCACGAGTATCTTGAAAACAACGGCCTTGATCAGGCACTCTTTGGAATGATCACACTCTAATTGCTTTCATGACCATACTTAGGAAGAATGGATTTGAATCATATGACTAACAAGAACTTTACAGGAAAATCTGATGATAAGCATTTCAATTTACTCCATTGTTGTTTACTTTTACTGAACAACTTCCGATTATGTAACAATGTGTATTAGAAATGAAAAAGAAAATCAAGGCCAAGATATCTTACTGACTGGGATTTTAAGGATTTAACAGGTAGATTCCCTGCATCTGAGAATAACGACAACCATAATCGGAACAGCATTAGCTCAAGCCCAGGGGCAGCTCCAATTCTATCTCCAGTAAATGTTAGTGATTTCAGTGAAATTACAGAAGGAAGGTGAGAGGTTTTTGTTGTCTCATTAAGACATAACTTCGCTATCTTTTATGGTAGAAAGAAAATCACTGACATGTATATGTTAGAAAATTTGTTTTGGATGCATTTCTCTGTATAAATGAAGTTTGTGCATGCCCCTATTATGTGCTACATTATTAGCAACATTCGAGGAAGAAGAAACCATTGTAGTTAGCTTGAATAATATAGTTTTTGAGTTAGTTTGCTAGGATGTTAAAAGTGAAAAATAACTGTAGATACTTGTTTTTTTGTTATTAATGTTTTATCTTGTTCCTTACAACTTCACGTTGACAAGGTTATTGAGCTAAATTTGGAAATGTCTTGAAGAGTATAACTTGAAAGTTCAGATATGAACATTGTTAAGAATTTTTTTCCTTGAACTTGTCTCTCAAGTACAAGTGTTTTTTGTCTTTCCCTCTTCTCATTGATCAAATTGCTTGCATTTAAGTTTGCAAATAGCATTCTCTTTGAATAAGTTACTTTCACTAAACTACTATTATATCCATAAGTTTCATAATTTCCCTCTCATTACCCACTATAAGTAACTTGAATGTGATTTCATTACCCAATAATACATAACACGTTTATATGAATTAACTTACATCACTCCCACATTTCATAAAATATATCACTTGTTTTATAATCGTTCTTTAAGATAATTTCCTTTCCAAGACTTATAAATAAAGGCTTAAACGTCTCGTTTGAGAAATTTTTGGATTGTTTATTAAACTTAGCACTCTAATATCTTCTTTGCAATTTGTTTTCCATAATTAAAATAATTATCGTAACTTTGATCCTTCTCAACCGCTTATTATGTTCATGATGATCGCCTGCTCAAGCACTTAGTTGCACTAGTATATATAAATTGTGATTAAGAATGAACAAGTCTGAACCCTAATTTTTTTTATTTATTTATTTTGGTGTACAACATGAATTAATTAAAAATTAAATATTTTAAAACAAGTTATTTGGACGGATGAGAAAAGTAGGTCAAAATACCCTTTGCTCCAAAAAGAAAGCTAAGGCAGCTCAAAGGGAATTTATCATTATCCTATATGATATTTGTCATCCTTTGGATGCCATGTAATGAGAAGGAACAAAGAGAAACAAGAACAATGGCTGCTCAAGCACTAGGCCATTATCCTCAGTCACAAAGATAATGGTTGCAGTTGCAGCCACAGGCAACAGCAAAGCAATAAAAAGAAAAATCATTCGTGAACGGCAGGATTCGAACCTGCGCGGGCAGAGCCCACATGATTTCTAGTCATGCCCGATAACCACTCCGGCACGTCCACCACTTTCCCTGCAGCTTTTCCTTACAGTTTTAATATGTTAATTATTAATTCACTTTTCTGCTGGAAACACTGCCAGCCAAGCCACCAAAAATTAGCCGTTGCAGGATTGAACGTTTAGCTGTGCAGACGACCGTTGGCAAAAGAACATTATTAAGTCCCTACCCACTCTGCCTTTGGCCCTTCTTTTATTTAAGAAGCCAAAAACCTCTATAAATATTGTCTCCCAAAATCCTCTTTCAGACAAAGACAACAAACAAAGAATTTTTGCAGACAGAAATTTGGGAAGAGTTTTGAAGTGAAGATGGGTATGGTTGTAGTCATCTCTCTGCCTCTAATCATCTTCTGCATATTACTTGGTACCGGATGTTTCTTCTTTGGAAGAGCCAAAGGTAGACAAGATTTCCGCACCAACCCTCAGGTTTATGGTGTCCCAGCTCCGCCGCCTGGTGCACCAACCACCTCTTTCCCATCTCCTCCACATACCAAGCCCCCGCCGCCCGTGGCAGCAACCACCTCTTTCCCATCTCGTCCACACACCAGGCCCGACAACTTAGCCAATGTTTAATCAAGTCATTTCAGAATTGAAGTAACAAACAACCAAGTTCCAAGATTGGATTTTATATCTGGGTTCTTTTGAAAAATTTGATTCTTTTTGTTTTCTTTGTCTGTATACCTGTGTGAATTTTTTTAAGACATGTCGTGTTGGTTGGTGTATATTGGTTGATATGTAAAATCAATAAGATTTATAGAAGCAATAAATCTATACTAGTTCAAGTTGCTTATGTTACAAATTCTTTGAACTGCAGAAACTTCGAACAAATGAAAAGATGTTACATTAAAGATGGGCCGAGCCAGATCGCTTTCCTTTTTCTAACTCATTAACTAAGTACAATCACAGTTAGATAGAATTACATGTTTGTGTATTCATTCCTAAGCGGCTAAATCTATTAAAAAAAAAAAAAAACTGTTAAGAAATTCTAGAATTACATGCCTTAATTACAAACAGTGTTAAATCTCAGGCAGTTAGCTTGAATGAGTTATTTGCAGCTTGCATTTGTGCCCAGCAGATCCTTTCTCAATGAATTATCAACCTATATAGCCTTCTTTAAAATTGCGTTGCGATTTACACTCGATAAACCATTCCAACTTCGATCAAAGAGGTGTGTGGAACCCCAAGGGATACTGCAGGGTGCCTACAGTTCTGTCTCAAGAACCCGTAAACGATGTTTATGGCAAACTTCTTCAAATATGAAGATGTATCGCATGCCAAAACACAAGTGCTACCCATCATATATGCCAGACCGGATTCCCTGGCCTCTCTCAGATCTTCCAATTCCTTGCTACATCCCACACCACGAAATCTCACTGTTTTCTTACTTGATTCACTACTAACTACATTCTCAAAACTTGAAGCAGTAACATCGTCTGACGGACTTGATTGCTGCTGATTTGTGGTTTCCCATCTGAAGGCTTCACCATCATTGTTGCCATTCCGTAAAAACTCTGCTACTGTTTCAATCAGATGATTCTCAAAATCATGAGTATCATTCCTTTGATCCTTGTAGCCGTATCTAACAACACATTGAAAGAGACGGAACTCTGGTGGGCCAATGCGACTGATAACAAACCGCTGGTTGGCAGGAACTTTTGGAGCTGTAAGAGATTGCACCGTAACAAATACAAGGATACGATGAAAGGCAGGAAAGTTGGTGACAAAATGGGAAAACATTGGGGGGACTCCTGTGGCCACATTTGAGTAGATTAACCCTATTCCAGGAACTCGATTTATCCCCAGGTTTGTGCCCATGCTTAGAAGCATGTCCAAGCAGACCCTGTTGTTCAACTCATAAGCTTGTTTCTTTAGAGTGCCGTAGTGCCATATGCACATCGTAGACAGTAATATTAGCGACAAAACCAGAGGGAACCAACCCCCTTTATGAACTTTTGCAAGGCATGCAGAGAAGTAAAACAACTCCACAGATCCGAAAACTATGACAAATGCTAGAGCTCCTAAAATATTCCTCTTCCACACCATAACAATAACCAGAAACATCAAGCAGGTGGTAACCAACATTACAGTGATAACCGCAAGACCTAAACAAGAATAACAAGTCAAAATTGAATGTGAGTAAGCTGCAGGGAGAAGAGAGGTCTAAGAGATAGAGCACCCAAGATTGTACCATATGCATTGCCTATCGTGTCCGTATCCCTATACCCAGCCAGAACAGCAAGGCATAAAACCATCAAGATCCAGTTCACCTCCGGTATGTAGATCTGCCCGTGTATGTGGTTTGATGTGTGTACCACCTTGACACGTGGGAAGCACTTCAAAGCCCTACACTGGCTGATTACTGAGAAAGTACCGGAAATAATTGCTTGACTCCCAACCATCGTTGCAAGTGTCGCAATGATAAAAACTGGCCAGAATACAACCTCTGCAAAGTGGAGGAAGGAAATTTGAAATGAGATTATGCTCCAAACCCCATGTACTATGTGATAATAATAGAAAAAGTACCTCTTATTTTCAGCCTTATGGGTAGCATTAACATTCATCTATTCCAGCAAAATAAATAACAAGCAATAGCATCATTAAGCAAATTGTGTAATTTGACTGAAGCACATATTTAAAAATTTAAGTAGTCCCAACTTTTTTTTTCCGCTCGGAAGTAGGCCAGCCTAGAACAGGTATCATTAATCTATAAGGTTTACATGTGACTTTGCGACCAAACAAAGCAGAGAAATAGTATGAGGCACTCTCGAATGAAATATTACAAGACTTCTTAATTGGATTTACCAGGGATTGCTTTATAGAAGCTTTTCTGAAGGTCCTCTTTGTGCCTGGAGAGATAGGCAGCCTCACCCATGTATGCCAAAACCAAGCAAGGGTATACAATAACAGTAAATGCAATCTGTTCATTAGAAACATATGTTAATACAAATAAAAAAGGCATATAATTAATGGTCATGCTTTGAAGTAAGAAATAGGCAAAACAGTCTATACAAACCACCCAACAAACAAAGATAGGAAACAGAGAGATAAAAGAATATTCACAAAGACTTTTACAATATTGAGACAAGCGAAGTAGATAGGATTGATGTTTCTCATTCTTTTCCAATTTATTCAAATACAAGCACAAGTAAGAACTTACCCGGATTGAAAGTTGGGAAAAATGACCAAGATCAGCAAACATGGCCTCAGCACCTGATATAAATTGAAACAAGGAAATTCATTATTATAACCAATATTTAACTTAAAGAAACATGTTTAGCAAGAGGGGTAACTGACAAACCTGTGATGCAAAGAACTATGCCTCCAAGAGAACTCCATCCATCTTTTCCAGCCTTTTTGAAAAAATTATATACATAATATGGTGACAGAGCACCTACTACATGTGGGTTCCAGTATATTGTGTTGTAAACTCCAATAACACTAATGCAAAAGAGCCATGCTAACAAAATCGGAGCAAAAAGAAATCCAACACTACGAGTCCCAAAATGCTGAAGTGCGAACAGCCCCACCAAAATCACACCAGCAATAAACACAGTATAGTCTACATGAGAGAAGCTAAATTAAGGATATGCATAAACAACATTTTATCAAAAATTAAATTAACAAAATTATCTCTCCATTTAAAAGGGAGTTATGGAAACCCTTGTTCGAATGTAATTTGTAAATAAGCTTTCCTCAAATTTCCAACTAGTGACTGCAAAAAGGCTGGCAGGCTTAGCTCGTAGAAATGAGTGTGTGTGGATGTGCAATTAGGAACAACTTGAGTGACTCTGAATCAAAAGTAAAGGAATTGTACACTACAAGGAGACGGAAAATGCTAATTTGACTTACTCTCATGAAGAGAAGGAGCTTTTATTCTGATGCCATTAACTGCAGAAAGAACTGTATAAGAAATGCATATCATTAGTAAATGCAAGAGTAGATCAAAAAGGAGTAGAAAGTAGTTAGCAGATAAAGCAACAAATGCAACTTTTTGTTATAAGTACATTGATCAGCATGTAACATTCATATAAAATTTCACACAATTTATTTACAAAACAACATCAAATGCCCTGTAAAATATATCTAACTCCCAGATTCATCCTCCTGTAAAAAAATAAAGGAAATTTAGTGCAAGTCATCCAAATAGAGATAATACCAGACATTGATGGGGTTAGGATGCCATCACCAATAACCATGCTAGTCCCCAGCAGCACAAGTAGAAGCAACACAATCCGAGAACTATGATACTTATCAAAGAACTCCTTTAAAATAGAACTAGCTACAGTCTCCTTCCTGGGTAGTCCAGAGTTATAAGCAGATATGTCATCGTCAGATGCATCATCAGCACTCAAAAGACCCAACTTTGCACGCCGGCAAAGCAATGAATATAAAGCAAAAGTTCCACCTGCAGGAATGAGGCCTCCTTCAGGAAATCCTTAAAAAAAGTGCAGATAAACTTTTCTCAATAAACAAGGTAATAAAATATGCAGGTCTTTGAAAGCACCTTCACCATTATCATCTGCCCCTAACACAAATATAATGTACTTGCATAGAGGGATTAGAGTCAAAGTCCAGAAAACCAAAGACAGTACCCCAAGAATTTCATCATCTTCCTCATGAAGTCTTAACCTCCCCGAAAACGTGCTTTTGTAAACATAGAGTGGTGAAGAGCTCAGATCACCATATACAACACCAAAACTCTGATAAGCAAGACATAAAGTAGCCTTGTAAAATTTCTGTATGTAAAACAAGCATCAAACGTGTTAGAGTTTCCTCATTCATTATTATTTCTTGAACATAATAAAATACGCCTTCATGCTATATTATGATTCTAAAAATCCCCAGAAAATGGAACATCAAGGGGGGGGGGGGGGAAGCATGTCAACAAGTTAAGTGCAGGAAGCAAAATACAATTTTACTGCTACAAAAACTCCAAATTTTCAAAGAAATGTAATATTTATTCAAAACACAACGACAAACTAGCAGGAAAAGAGAACAATTTGACAAGAAAAACCAAAGTCAATAATATTTGAACAACAAAGCAAAAAAAAAAAAAAAAAACTATAGTGAAATGTAAATGAAATTTAAAAATTCAAACGTAAACTCAGCCTACTAATAACATGTAGTTCACTTTTGATAACCTATAAAAAAAATATCAACATTAACAAAATCAGAACTCCCATCTTTTCTTTCATATTTTCTCAGCAAACAAACGAACATTTAAAAAACTACAACAACCAAAAGAACCCAATTAAAGATAAGCACCCAGATTTAAAAAAAAAACGGAAAATTAAAAATACAAACATCAAAATCCCAAAAATTGGAAAACTTGAAAGGTAAAAAAAAAAAAAAGTACCAGCCGAGACTCCCGAGTCACAGACCCTGCTTCCGGATCCATAAAGCAGTGTGTCCTTTTTTTATTTTTTTATCTTTCCTAAGAAAGAACGGTTCCAAAATGGGTATTCAAAGGGAAAATAAATGGGAACCCTAAACTCCAAAAAAAATCGAAGAAAAGGGCATAAAGATATGGAAGAAAGAAGTTGTAAATGAGAAGAGAAGGCAAAGGGAGTTGTAAAATAGAGTGTTCTTTTTGTTGTTTTAAAAAATTTTGTTCTAGAGAGAGGAGAAAGAATGAGTTGGATTTGGAGAGAGGCAGCAGATAAAAATATAATAAAAGAAAAGGTCTCAAGTAAGGAACAGTCACCTTTTCCATTATTTATTTGTTTATTTACTTTTTTATAATTTTTTAAGGGCGCCAATTAAAAAACATACTTATTATCTGTTTGTTTCCCTAGAAAATATTTTTAGAATGTTGAAATTATATTATTCATTTGAGTTAAAATATAATTTATCATTGTATTAATTTATAATTTTATAATTATTAAAAAATTAGATTTTTATTATTTTGAAAGAATCAAACTATAATTTTATAATTTATTAATTTATAAATTTATATTTTTTCGCTCCTAAAATATATAATTATTTTATTAAAAATTATTTTTGAAACAAACATATTATAAATTATATTTGACATGGGATAGTGTAAAAGAATTTTCTTTTGACAATTGAAATATAATTATAATAAGATAACATTTTATAATAATTATATCTTATATAAATTTAATAATAATCAATGACTGTATGTGTCTAATATTTAAGAGTGCATAATAACACAATAAAATTGAAAAAGATAAATGAGCTAGAATTTAAACAAATATTTATATTTATATTTTATACTATAAAATATTTATTAGTTATGCTTTTTAAAATAAAAAGTTATTTTTAAAAAAAAAAATATTTTCTATTAATCAAAATATTATTTTTTGTTAACCAATATATTTTTAAAAAAAATATTTTTCGTAAATAATTATTTTTTAATGTTATAAAAAAGTTAAAGAAATTGAATTTAATTCAATTAGCACATGTACTCATAGCAACTCCACATTATAGATTATATTTATCCCACTTTCTTTAAATAAAAGTTAAAAGGATAAAAGATTATTTATTAAAATAATGCAATCTTTAATCAAACATGAAATAAATTAGGAACTCTATTAATTTTGATTATCTAACTTTGCCTAACATGTTTTATTGACTTTCTCTTACGGAACAAACCTAATGCCTATACTTTATTGATTTAATTGTTATTTTATTTTTATTTTTATTTGCAGAAAACAAACACCATTACTCGTTTCCAACATTGAATTTAGCTTATTCTTTTCCTGGCGAATTGTGCTCTTTGTATTTCGATTGAACTGATGAAAAGTTTTCCTATTGATACTTGAATCTTTAATGAAACTCCTTCAATAGTTCTTGACTAGATACGGTTAATTAGACGTTTTCTATTGTTTAATCCTGATCTTACTGTTATTTCGTAATTAATAATTATTTTTATTTTGTTATAAAAAATATTTAATTTAAAAAACCACCAATTTGGAATTTAAATAATTCAAAGTCTTTGCGTCATTTCTATTTGGCTTCGTGACAACATCTATTCATTTTTAGAAAATGAAAAACGGAAGGCCCAAAGCATTAGAATTGTTTGATCTACAAATATAGCATTTTTTTTTAATATTTTACCAATTAATATCTTAAACAATTTTAAACTTAATGGTATATATTTATATATGAAAGGACAATTATATATAAAGAATTTGATTAAATTAGTGTAAAAAATATTATTTTAAAAAATAAAAATATTTTTATTTTCAATGGTGAGGGCCACAAATTGTACTTAGAATAAACAAGGGATCTTGAATTAGATAATTCAATGAGTTGAGAAGAAAATGAAAAAAAGTAAGCACTTTCCTTTCAAGTGCTTTTCCTTTTCTTTTTCCCTTTTTTTTCCATCAGATTTTATTTTCCAAGTTTGAACTGAAACTTAGGATTCCATAAGTGAGAAAGCATATCACTTTAATATGATTGGATGCTAAAATCTATGCTAGAAATTTGGAAAGCTTTTAAATACCACAAATTAAAAATCAGAGTTTGATATTCAACTAATAAAAGTCGGGTTGTTGTTGATGGACGAAAAATATGTCGACCAATCAATGACGGTGGCAAACGGCAACCTCATTTCACATGCTTTGTTTTTTATCGGGTTAAATCTGTTTTTGTCCCTTGTATTATTCTATTTTATGAAATTTAACACATAAAGATTTTTTTTTTCAATTAAGCACCTAAATTCTGTTGCAACTTTGCCCTTTTTGGTTGTTACACTGTATATAAGAAAAATTATTTGATACAATGATTTTTTTTTTTTTGAAGTGTAATCCGAATAACTATAAATGAATTGTTTTAAGAGCCACCAAATAGAATCAAACTCTCGTACATAATAGGATTTAGAGACTTGCGACTATAATTGTACATGGTAGGCAGGGGCGAAGCCAGAACAATTTTTTAGGGGGAGTCGGATAAATTTTTAATTTTTTATAGTTTATATCTTTATAATTTGTAAAGGATTAAATTGAATTTTTATAATTTTAGGGGGCAAAGTGTAATTTTACCTTTACTAATTTAAAATTTTTAAAAAATTTTAAGGGTCTAAATAGTAATTTTACATTTTTGGGGGCTGGGGCCCATGCCACCCCCCCTGGCTTCGCCCCTAATGCTAGGTCTCGAACTTGGATACTCTGAATCCAGGACCTCTACCTTTACAATGATATTTTTAGACTTTGCAAATAAGGTTTAGAGAATAACACATATCCCATTTAAAGTGTAGAAAATACAAATAAAAGTAAAAAGTATCATAAAAGCCTTTATATTATGAGTTAAATTATATTTTGCCCCATTTACTCAAAAGATGAATAAATTAGTCCATGTACATTATATAAAAAAGTAAATTGGTCATTTCTATTAAAATTTTCATCCGTTTTTACTATTAAAAACTGATGTGGCTGACGAAATAACCAAATTATTACACATGGCGTGCCATGTATACCTTTATGACAATGTATATAGACTAATTTTTAATAGTAAAAATAGATGAAAATTTTAACAAAATGGCCAACTTACTATTTGATATGGTGTATATGAACTAATTTATCCATTTTTTTAGTAATAAGAACAAAATATAATCTAATTTTTAATAAAAAAACCTCTATAATACTTTTACCGATACAATATAACCAATGTATCCTTAAATAGAAAGAACACATGTATGTTGATTTAACGTAGAAAGTAGATTATTAAAAATTGAGAAATAAATAAAGAGCTTCGAGAATATATTCGTAATATTTTAGTTTTAGGGTTAATTTTTAAATATTGTGCGACATTGATGGGGGCAAAGGTCATGCAAACAAACTTACATTATATGTTTGAAAGGACCTAACTTTTGGACTCAATTAATTGCTTGAAATAATCAGTAATTAAAATCCGAATAATCGTCATCTTCTATCGTAATTGTTTAGCTTTTGGTTTTGAACTGTGGTACGAAATCTTTGAATGTCATTATCACCTATTTCTCTTATACATGAGATAAGCAATGCGGACAGCAATAAAACACTTGTAACCTTTTAAATGGTTAATAGAGATTAGCAGACAAGCAAATCAAACCTATTTTTTACTTGATTGGGAAAATTATATTAAATATTTGATTTCTTTCTTTTACTTCATTTTATAAATTCTTGATACGATTGAGTTGTTTTACTTTAAAATTGAAATTTATGTTTTTTAAGTTTTAAACCCCCCCAAAAAAAATAAAACGTGTTTAAACGAAATTGAAATTGATTTGTTCATTACACAGGTCGAATTCGTTTTCTAGGTCGGGTTCAATCCAAATATATGTCTTTAAAATTTTGTCTGAGCCCGATTTAGATAAAAAAATTTACTAAATTCGAGCTTGAATCGACTTGTCTGTATTAATTTTTTTTATATAAAACAAATTTTAAAAAAAATAATACATAAATTGCACTAAAAATATTAAAATAAATATTTCTCATTAAAATAAAAATATATTAAAAATATTTTTAGTAAATTGAAAATTTATTAAAAATATTTTTACTTAAATAACATTAAAATTGTTACAACTAGCAAGTAATTGCCTCTAAAATAATAGTAAAATTATCAATAAAACAAGAATTATACAATATTCAAATAATAGTAACAAATGAAAAAAAATTGTAGGCAGATTCAGCTGGGTTCAAGTAAAAAAAATATTACTTGTGGCCTGTATCGTTTAGAAAGCGAGTTTTATTTTTTGTCAAATTTCATTTTTTAAATCTATATTCAAACCCTCTCAATTTTTTAACGAATCTTCAAACCTAAACAAATGAATCGGTCCATAATTAAGTCTAAATTCAAGTCACGTCTTCATTACTAACCATTTCAACTAAATTAAATATCAATCAACTTTTATTATCTTCGTTTTCAAATAATTTGACTATATTTTAGAAACAAAAAATACATGTCACTTTCTAAAGACTTTGTTGGTAGAATTGTAACCTCAATTAGCATTGTATTAGATCAGTTCTCTACGACCATGCATTTATTCAATAATTTCTAAATCATTAAATTTTAAAAAAATATAAATCATCAGATGGACATGTGTTAATAATCTAGTTTTGTTCATTTTAAAATTAATAACCAATTTTCTTTATAAATGAAACTATTTAAGAGATTGTTGTGTTTTCTTTATTCATTTTACACATATTTTAATTTAGAGAAAGGATTGTCACCACGTTCAGTGGCGGAGCAAGGGGTAGATAAGGCTCCGGCTCCCTTAAAATGAAAAATTTTCTATTTACACTTTTTTTATAATTTATAAAATTTTAAATTAATAATAATAAAATTGTACTTTGGCCCTCCTAAAATAATAAAAATTTAATTTAATTTTTTTAAAATTATAAAGTGAAATTATATTTTTACTATCGTAAGAATATGTAATTTAATTCCGGCCCCCCAAAAAAAATTTCTGGTTCTGCCACTAGCCACGTCATCTGTATTCATTTTCAAGCAGTTAATGCCACATTAGTATTTTCATCCTGAAAAAAATCAAGTCCAAACGAAAATATTGTTAATGTAACATTAAACTATTGAAAAAGAATGATCTCCATTTCATACCATACTTTCTCTTTTAATATAATCCCGTCTTGTGAAATTAATTAAAAATAATATTTATTTTTTATTTTAACTATTTTGAATAGAGTTAAAGATATTTAAACATGAATATGTTTCTAGAAAGTCTTGCCGCCTGAAAATGTTAATTCATAATTCATAATAAAAGAAAAACAACCTATCAAACCATGATTATTGATTGCATTTCTTTGCTTCCACATATGAAAAGAGTTATGTAAATAAAAATATTTAAGTAAAGTTGATTACGGAACCCACCTAATATTTAGCTATTCAATTTTCAAGGCCACAAGTTTTTGGAAGTTAGTGGAATTGTGGAAATAAGAGATTTTTTTTGTATTTTTGGAAACTAATAGATTGAATTTTAGCTGGATTGGTAACGTAGAAATATGTGAGTTCAAGTGTAAGCGTATTATTCTTTTATTTATGAGTTAGGGTGGGACTATAGATAATTCTAGATATTATGTCAAAAAAAGTAAATATGATTAAAATTTATAATAAAATTATAAAAAATTAATAAAAAAGAATAATAACGTATTTCTGAATATAAAAAGAATCGTAAAATAAACCTAAAAAATATAAAAAAATAATTTCTATGAAGAACTTTTAAGAAAAGAAAAAAAAAATAATCTAAACTTAGAATTCCAATTCTTGTGTGTGTTAATGTACCTATTGTTTGCAAATTGAAAACTTGAACAACAATAACATTCCAATGGAAGATCTTGAGTGTAGAACGTGGGTTTAATTGAAATATTTTGATATAAATTTGGATAATTTTTTTTATCCATTTCTAAATCTATAATCTATTATCATAAAAGATTAAAATGAAACATTGATCAAACTTGTTCAATTTTAAGGATAGCTCCGAAAGTAGAAGAAAAGGAGGAAAAGCTGAAATTTTGACCCTCTATTATTCAAACAGAGGAACAGTGAGAAATTTTAAGGTGAGCTACTACTACCAACATATATGAATTAATTTATTTTTTTCAGCAATCCTATAAAATTTGATATATGACCTTTTTTGGATTGGACTCTTTTTTCTTTTTTTATATTAAAGAGATATTGTACCAAAAATTTTAAGAGCATATTCTTGGATTTTTTTGATATATATATTTAAATTTTTAAAGATTATTTTTATGAAAAATAGTTGAAAATTCTAGTATACCAAAATCTCATTTCACAAGCCTATATAAAAAATTATAATCAAATATCAAATTTCCTAACAACATTTTCTTATATATTTTAATATATATATATAATTCTTAGGAAATATAGTAAGAAATTTTTATATAAGTTTCTCAAGCTATACTAAATTTTCTAATGAAAATCCAAAATTTTGTCTTTTTTAACAATTTTTTCTTAAATTAGTTAATTTCTATATTTTAAAATACATTTGAATTAATAATAAATTGAAAAAATTCTATTTTTTGATTAATAAATGGTATCAAGATAACTGGTAATGGAATTAAAAAAAATTAAATTATGATATAAAAATTTCTTAATATGAAAAAATTGGTAGGAGTCATTTAAAAAATACTAAAAATTTTAAGGGGATATTCTTAGATACTGTGTGTATATTAAATTATCGATACGTCAGTGTCATTAATAACCACGTAAATATTACAACGGTTAAAGACGGAAAACGTGGTCAGATAACTTAATTAATACAATTTAAGAATTTAAAAACTTAATTGAATGTATTTTTTACAAAAAGAAATTTAATTAATTTTTTCAAACCCCTGCATCAAAATTATTATTCAATGATAAACAGCTCAAATATATATATATTTTGTGTGTGTGTGGCCAATAAGAGGTCAAAGGTTACTCAATGGCGGGATGCCGTGGTTACATGGTGACACCAAGATATTTGGAGAAAACATTTCGTGCGGCGGCTCTTTATCAAGAAAAAATAAAGCCATCAAAATTTAAAATCAGTTAATATCATATCATTTTTCTTTTTCTTTTTCGTTTAATTTTTTAAGTTGATTATCAAATGAAAGTTGAATTGGTAAATTATCTTAGTATATGTCTGAATTTATATTAATTAATATATTAATGTATGATTCATGGAGTACTATAATTTTTAATATATGAATTTAAAATTAAAATTAAATTAGACACATTAAGGAAAAATATGACATGACAAAATAATTAAAACGTACTTGACGATAAAAAAATAACATAAACACGATATGAGTACACAAACATATTGAAATTTATAAAAAATAAAATATTAACATGTATTTTAAAATTATATAAAATTATAGTACTTTGAGCATGCACAAAATAACATAAATTTTAACAAGCCAAGTGGTATTCAATAATGTGATTCCTTATCTCGTTATTTCTCTATTCTATGTGTTGAATGCCTTAAACTTCTTAATTCAACAAGCTAAAGATCGTGGGGATTTGTATGGGATTAAGGTTTGTCGAGGTAACTCGAGTGTTTCACGTATTTTTGTTGATGACAGTTCTTTCTTCTTTTGAGTTACAAATTTAGAGTGTAAAGTGGTTCGAAATATCCTTTCAATTTGTGAAATTATATTTGGTCAGTTTATTAATTTCTAGAAATATGAAATTATGATTAGCTCTAATACAAGTTTAATCTCTAGGCAAATAACTTATTCAATTTTTTGGTTTGATAAACCTTCATTTTTATCCTTTATTCGTATCAATATAAGATTGTGAGTGTTATCTAAGAATTAGAGGGAGATAGGATCCGATGTAATGGATAAGCCTATTGGCTTCGCTATTAGTTTCTCTCCTTTGATTTTTGGCAGAACGGCTTATTTGGTCCTTAAATTTTATTAAAAAAATCATTTTATTCCTCTATTTAATATTTCATTTCTTTTTACCCTTAAACTTTCATTATTTTTCAGATCACTCCAAAATGGATAAAAAATTAACTTCTATAAACTTTCTTGACGTGAAAATCCATATAGATGCCATGTCATCAATTAATTAAATTTTAAAATTCAAAAAATTATTTTAAAAAATGAAAACTATTAAATTTATAAAATATATTTTTAAAATTTTTTAAAAATTAATTAAATGTTAACAAGGCATACACATGGATTGCCATGTGGCTGCCATGTCAAAAAAATTAACATCTTCTATCTATTGTTAGATAATTTGACAAATAATATAAATTCAATGACTAAAAAATAAAAATTAAATAAAAAGTTAAAATAACTTTTTTTATATAAAGTTGAAGGATGAAATAAGTTATTATACCTTTATTTTTTTGTGCCCTTTGTGTTCTTGATTTATGAGTTACTTTCGCCTTAAAAAAATCACATAATATTTTTATTTAAATTGAATAAACCTGACAAATATACGAATGTCGTTACGTGAGACATGACACGAAAAATTAAAAAATTAAATTAAATTCAGCTGATAAACTATTGAAAATATGAAAAGTATTTTTCAAAAAGATTGAGACAATACAATGCAGAAAATAAAATGAATAATGACAGATATATATACACACACATACATATACACGTCAATTTGTTAGGGTAAAATATAAAAATAGTTACTTTTGTTTACTTTAAATTATATTTTAGTCATTTATGTTTGAGATGTTACGTTTTAATCACTTACATTATTGTTTTGTTACGAAGTGGTCACTCTACCGTTAAATTCCATTACCTCCCTAACGACAGTCTTACATGGCAGTCCAAATGGGTTTTAAATGCCAACTTCGATATCCAGTTGCTGGGATGAAAATAGGTTTTTAATTAAATAAATTTAATTTAGATTGCCATGTAGGATATCTAAGTTGGCTTTTAAAATTCATTTAGACTATCACGTAGGACCGCCGTTAGATTGGTAATGGAGCTTAATGGTAGAGTGACAACTTTATAACAAAACAATAACGTAAGTGACCAAAACGTAACAGTTCAAACATAAGTGACTAAAATGTAATTTGAGGCAAACAAAAGTGACTATTTTTATAGTTTACTCAACTTGTTATTATGATATAAGAAAACATATATTTATAAAGCTTTAAACATATTAAAAAGTAAATATTAACCAAAGCACAAATATTTGTCTCTCTTTTGTTTTTCTTCCTCCCGACAAAGATGAAATTAACCCTCCACGACAAAAAAATTATTCTATATACTTGTCCATCAAAGATCACTTCAAAATTTTATTTAAAGCATATTAAGCAACTGGAGACATTTTTATATGTTAAAATATCTGGAAGGTCCTTATATTATAGTAAATAGATCAAATTAGTTCATCTATTATTAAATAGATCAATTTAGTCTTTATGTTATTAAAAATAATCTAATAAGTTCAAATTGTAATATAGATAACATTTATGGTATAAAAAATATATTGAAGATTTATCTTTTCAATTGTAGTTCACTTCCAAATAAAAGATTTAAAAACTTTAAAAATATTAACTTTCTTCAACAGTAAATATCAACTTTATTATAATTTCACCTTATTTGATTTTTTTAATAATATAAATATTAACTTAATTCATTTAATAATAGAGGAATTAATTTAATTTTTAATTCATTTAATAATAGAGGAATTAATTTAATTTAGTCCCTATAATTTAATTGTTAATGTATTTAGGTGAATATTTATTACGCGAGACCCTAATAGTTGGTCACTATTTGTAACATTAAAATCTACAAATAAATGGATTATAAAATTAGAATTGTTGCAATAAATTGATATCTTGAGATTATTAATATTTGATTTAACATATTTGTTGTATATTTGAATTCAAATTAGGTTAGTATCACTCAGTATATAATATATGGATTTGTTTGTTTTCATGTGCAAGTTTTATTTAAGTTTCTAGAGTGATTTAGGATTTGTCAACATTTAAATTTTCGAATCTCATCTCAACAAATTCTCGTAATAATGTTGTTTTGTTATGTTATATATATATATATATTATATGACATGTGCCTAAATCTTTTGGAATGTTTTGGAGTTCTTATAATGTTTTGAGTTATAAATATTTTAATGGTGTTTGTGTTGGTAATGTGGTGGACTTAAATTGCTTAGGGTGGGTTTGGATGAGTGATGCGTTTAGTTGTGATTAGTGTAAAAACAGCAATGGTGGTGAGATAAGATACTGTAACGTGATTGGTTTAAACTATGTTTTAGTCACTTTACTATTTAACTATATTTAAGATAAGTTGATGCTTAAAATGTCATGAATTTAGGTTATTAGAATGTGGTTTTATAGGCTAAGTATTTGTGTATGAGGTCTGCATTATATGAGCATATATTTTAGGTGACAATTAGGTATCATTCTTATGCTTGAACTATTGCATTTTTGGACCATTTGGTATGTTGGTCTCGAGACATAATAATCATGTCTCGAGATACTATGAATAAAAATGACCAATTTAAGCATTTCTAGGTAAAAGTCTCGAGACACATTGAACATGTCCCAAGACTTAAAACTTATGGTCTTGAGACAAGTAAACGTCAAATCTAAATAAGTTTTACCGTGTTTCAGGTTTCAAGATAAGAACCCCTTTGTCTTGAGGCATCCAAACTTCGAAGCTAAAATAGCGAAATAGGGGAGGCCTGTCTCAAGACTCAATCATGCATGTGATTTGAGAAGCTATGCCTCGAGACATGCCAACATCGAAGCAAAATTTTTAAAAATAAATTGTATTCTGTCTTGAGACATGGAGACCCCTGTCTCGAGACATCATGCTAAAATTTTATGAATATAGTTTTTATTTGAATCTTAACTCAATTTTTGATCAAACACAAACCTGTAACCCTATTTATAGAATCATATAACATCGAATCATCATGTTTATGTTTATAATTGTAATTGTATGTGATTGTTATGAATTATTGTTAAATTGTTTGATTAAATTATTTCAAATAGTTTGAGTTGCTTCAACAACGTTATATGACATCACACATTCGGATTTGACGACTGAATCGGATGTGGGGTGTCACATGTCCACATTAGCTAGGGTCGTAGACCTTATAATATATAATATATATGATATGAAATTTATCAAAAACAATTTACATCCAAAATAAATTTAAAAAAAATCCACACATAAAACATTAAACTATTCAAATTAATTTTAACATTTTAATTAAAATTTTATTATTGTTATTTATATAATTATAGATGTCTACAATATTGATTTTAGGATTCGAGCTTAATTCGATTAAGTAGGAAGATGTCCAATTCCAATTTTTCCAAGTAATCAAAATCTCATTATTGATTTACAAAAAATTCTCACATAAAACTTGTTTCTAACCGTGAATGTATAATAATATAATTTAATTATTGACTTGATCAATTTAATTATCAACTTGTTGATCGAATTCGAAGATTTATAATTCAATCAATAGATTTTGTTCGAAGTTGTGTTTTAAATTTAGTTTTAAATAAATATAGAAGAATCATCTTTGTTTTTTTTTTTCCATTTTAAATTTCGTTTTTTTTCAATTCATTGATTGATTTTATCAAGTGAAGATATAATTACCCTTTAATTCATTCATACAATTACAGTGCAACCAATTAGTATAATGTATAAGTTAGATTCTGTGTTGACATGTTGGCTCATAATTTTCATATGTTAAAGCCTAATAAGATTCACTACAACAAAAAAGGCCTATAGCGACACTTATGGGGCGACACTTTCGTAAGTGTTGGGATAGACTGGCCAACATACGCTTTAGCCAACTCTTTTATAAGGGTTGGGATATGCATGCCTAAGGCAACACTTAAATAAGAGTTGGCTTTGTCTAGTTCTAAGACGACAGTTTTGGGGCGAGACTTTCCTAAGTGTTGGGATAGACTTGCCAACATACGCTTTAGCCAACTCTTTGTACAAGGGTTGTGATATGTATGCCTAAGGCAACGCTTGAGTAAGAGTTGGCTTTTGTGTAGTCCTAAGGCGAGCTTTGGGGCGACACTTTCCTAAGTGTTGGGATAGATCAGCACTATTGCCAACTCTTTGTATAAGAGTTGGGATATGTATGCCTAAGGCAACACTTGAATAAAAGTTGGTTTTTGTGTAGTCCTAAGATGACACTTTTGTGGCGACACTTTCCTAAGTGTTGGGATAGATTATGCTTTGGCCAACTCTTTGTATAAGGGTTGGGATATGTATGCCTAAGGCAACGCTTGAATAAGAGTTGGCTTTTGTGTAGTCCTAAGAGGACACTTTTGGGGCGACACTTTCCTAAGTGTTGCAATAGACTACGCTTTAGCCAACTCTTTGTATAAGGGTTGGGATATGTATGCCTAAGGCAACACTTGAATAAGAGTTGGCTTTTTTCTAGTCCTAAGACGACAATTTTGGGGTGACACTTTCCTAAGTGTTGGGATAGACTTGTCAACATACGCTCTGGCCAACTCATTGCATAAAGGTGTAATGTCCCAAATTTCCTTAATTCCAACTTTTTTGGAATGTGTAGCACCAAAAAATTGGATTTAAAATATGAATATTCTTAAAATTTTACATCATCAGTTTGTGAATAATCATATATATTCAAACTAAAAATAACTTAATAGCTTCGAGTGTGAATAAGGTTTTTAATAAAAATGCAGCAAAAAAAATCAATTTAATTTAGGGTTTAAGGTTTAGAGTTTATAGTTTAAGGTTTAGGGATTATAGTTTATTGTTTATGGTTTTAGGGTTTTGTGTTTATGGGTTTAGGGTTTAAGGTTTAGGGATAATATTAATATGAATATATTAAAATTATAATTATAGTTGAAATTATTTAAGAAATAATAGATAAACTTTATATATATTAAAATTTAAAAAATTGGTAACCTATGCATCTCTAGAGAAACAAAATTAATTAGTAAATTGAAAATGCTATTTAAATTTCCTAAAATATTGAAAGGATATATAATATTAACATTTTATCTAATTAATTTAGGGTTTAAGGTTTGGAGTTAAGGGTTTAGGGGTTTGTAGTTTGGGGGATATGGTTTTGAGTTTAGGGTTCCAATATTTAAGGGTTATGGTTTATGGTTTAGAGTGAGTGTTTTAGAATTTGGGGGTTAGAATTATAAGGTTTAGGGTTTATGGTAGATCAAATGAAGATGTGAGTGAACAAGAGACCAATGCTACTAAAAATGGTTTGGTTTGTAAATCGCTTAACCGACGCCAATTGGGCCCGAGCTATTTTTAATCAAGCCTTTTCACACCCTTATTTGTAGGGTTCTTAGAATGTCATATGTTCGTGCTCGTGTTAGAAATCGAACTAAACTAATTAGAATTAATCAGTTCGGTTTGACCAGGTTTTTCAGTTTCTCATTCATTGTTAAGCTGGATAATGATACCATTCTAGAAATCAATTTACTATTTAAGTGTTGGGCAATGATGTTTGAACTGGACAATATTGGCTGGTCGGATTGGTAGCTAGCAGGGGTTACTAGTCTAAAGAATGGCTTTGATTCGGTTAGACCAGTAACTGGCATGGACTGATTAAATTGACAGTTGAATAATTGGGGTTTTTATTTTTTAATTTTTAACAATTTTTTAATTGAACCGGTCAGATTGGTGAATTGGTGGCTGAACTGGTTCGGTTTAAAAAACATTAGTGTTGGTTTGTTTAGTTATTCGATTTAGAAATTAGAAAAATAAAACTTAAAAATCAACCACACAATCATGTCCAAATTAAAATACATATCAGTAAGCATTCTTGATAAAAATTGATGTCGGGGACAGAGTGCTCAGATTTAAGCCTCTCATTTTGTATAAATATTGAGATTTATATTTAGCTTAGATCTTTCAATATGTCGGTTTTGTCGAATGTTATTATGGTCTAGGAAAGTCATGATTGAATCATGTTTTTAATGTTTATTTTTATACTTATACTAGCTCAATAAAAAAGAATTACCCTATCAAATAAGGTGAAAGTCTAATAAATTTCTATTTTAGTCTTTGTATTATTAAATTGATCTATTTATTCATTGTGTTATTAAATAAATTTAAATTGAAATAGAGTTAACATTTTAATGTTTAAAATAATATTATTTATTATTTTTTAATAGTTTTGTAAATGAATTTTTTTAATTAAATTGGAATTGAAAAAAATATTTTTATATTACAAATGCTAATTCTGATACAATTTAAATTTATTTAATTCATTTAAATAGTATAAAGAATATGTTTTTTTTTTTTTTTGCAAAACGGTGTCATTTTGTAATTAGTTGTTTTTAACCCAAAATTTCAAAAGAAATATCTTCTTTCTTTCCCTCTTTTTCCCAAAATTGATTCCCCCCACCCCAGAAATCCCACCTGAATTCTCTTCTTCTTTTATCCCCCCCCCAATTTCCCACTTTGTATTGTATATTAAAACAGGAATAAAACCCTAGCCCTAAACTCTTGAAGGACTGCAGATTGTCCATGCCCAAAAGAGTTCCATACGCTACTGCAATTTAAATCTGCTCCCACTCGTGCTTCAGTAATCAAAATCTCAATCTTCTTTTGACTTGCTGTTCTCTCATCAGCTCTTAACGAGAGCTTAACATTTTTATAGTTTGTCCAACACTGAAGTCCCCAGCACACCGGTCGCCCTTGAAGCTTTTGGTTCCTCTCTTGCAGAGCTTGGTTCTCTGGTTCTCTCTACCAGGTGACCCCCTTACTAAATCCAAGCTCTCTCATTTGGCTTTCTCCAGTGTGGCGCAATGAGGGTCTCGCCCATTTGGGCCACTGCCGACCTCCTTCTTGACTGCTCGCCTCTACTAACCCTCAATTGGTTTGTTTCCCATTCAAACTTATGCCGCATGGAATTGGAGTTTCGTATAAATAGCATGTGCAATTCATCTTTGTGATCAATTATTCATTTGGGAGTTGCTATTGTTAGGTGAAAAGTGATCATTTTTGTTGTTTTCCCGAAAAGCGAGTTTCTCCAAAGGAGATTCCAGGACCCTAAAAACTCGCCCACGCCTCTTAATGCTTATCCGCTTTCACAACCTTGGCTCATGTGGAGTTAAATGCAATTGATTTGGCATGGGATACTGTTGTCACGATTTTCACCCTTCTATCATATTCTTGGGGACAAATTCTTTGCTTGACTTTGCTCATGTTGCTGCGATGATGAAAGCCGTCATTTTGCTTGGTGTTCACAAAGGCTTGCTGAGATTGGTTTCAAGTAAGTACTAAGTAGAGTTCTCGCTTTCTGCAGTGTGTTAATTTGCTATTTCCTTGTTTAAACGACTTTAATCTCTTTTTCCTTGACTTATTATCAACATATGCATGCTCTTACACTTAGGTTGTACCTTGTTAATCATTAATAAAACTCTATTTCCGTGTACAATCCTTTCCTTTTCAGTGTAGATATGTTATTTTTGCTTGTCTTTTCACATGACAAATAACTAGCATTTGTGTTTGAAGAACCAAAATATGCCATGAATTGTCTCACCTTAACTAATTTACACTCATCATATGCACTTCCATGTGATTGTTTTTTTTCCCTTTATCTAGTTATGGAGATATGCCTGCTCATAACTTACTTTGGAGAGAATGTGAGAAATCATCAGATAATGTTGCTGCACGTATGGTTGCCATCCCATTAGTACAGGTGATCTTTTACTGTTGACCAACTTTTAATTCTCAAATAGCAACATAAAACCCTCTTTTAGTTCATCACTTTGTTTTTTCTTGGGGCTTCCAAAATTGAGCCATAAGTCCACAACCATTCTTTTAGTATTATTATTTCTCCGGGATTCTTGATGTAAAATGAGAATCTAATATAAAGCTGTAAAGAGGAGGAAATTCCCTTATAGGAAATAAATAAAGGATAGGTTTTGTCATGTTTAAAAACCAGCCACCCATTTCTTCTTTTAATGCAAAAAAGAGTAAAGAAAGTGACACTACGGACGGATTCTGAGGAGGCTTCTCTTCTCCTCCCCTTTGCTGTTTTGTAAATTGAAAGCGGCAATTAAATATGATATTCTTCTTTTAAAAGAGGAGGATTTCTACTACTTAAACGCATTTAATGGAATGGTTGTCCAGCTTAGTTGTACAAACAATGAAATTTGAGCTGTAAAATCTATAATTAAATTACTATATTGTGTGTTTTTGGAATGATTTCATTATTTTTATAGATAAATAATTGATATTTCGAGGTTTGAATTAATTGGTTTTTTCTTTTATCAATCTAGCATAAAAACCATTAAATTGTAACTAATTTTAACTTAAAGTGTTTAAGTACTGACTATTTCATAAATTTTAATAACATTATCTTCTTCTTATGCAGCCTTATGGAGATTTTTAGTTGTACTGACTTGTTATCTTAGAAGTACAAATTGAGTGTTGCTAATGGTGAGTTTTCTTTAAACTCGTTTTGTTATTTTCATGCTTAAAAAGATATATATTAAATTAGCATTGATGTTTCGGTTTCGATTTAATGGCTGAAAATGTTCTTTAAAATTTCAAGGCTACTTACTATCTGTTTCCACTTGCTGCAGGTACCACCTATATATAATTATAATATTGGTGTGCTCTTTTTCATATTAATTGCTTTATAATTAGTTGCGTAATTCAGTTCTGTCGTACGAAAAGAACTCTCAGCTGGTATGCATGTAAATCATGTTATATACTTACAGTTGCTGAAACCATTCATGTTTTTTCTTATGCTGATTTTTTTAATCATTTTCCTTCGCATTGTTTAATTTCGATGCGTTGATTGATGGAGTCGGGTTTTCAAGCAAGTTTGCAGACAATTACATCAATTCCCTTACAGCCTATGCAGTTCCATTGCCTCCCAAGCTATCAAGATGGCAATGGAAGAATGTCTAAATGAGCGGCATATAGTAAGCTTAGAAAATTAGGCTCTTCTAAGGTAATGTAATGTATGTATGTATGTATGCATGTGTGTGTGTGTATGTATGTATGTATGTGCTTGATTGTGGTATTTTGCTTTATCTAGGAGCAACAACCAAGTAGACCATGGCTTGGAAATGCTGGTATGGTACTCAATCAATGAGCCAATTTTTTTTTTAAGAATTAGTTGTTAATTTTATATATATATATATTCATGTTTTCATTTGGAGGTTTTAAAGGAGCAATACCAAAAAGAAAAATAAGCTACGCAACCCTGCAAAGGTCCATTCTTTACTTCTTTTTTTAACTATCTATATTCAACATATATATCTAATATATATTTAATTATGAAAATAGGGATACGACCCTTTAAATACACGTATTTGACGTTGATACCCAAACCCGAGTAACATATGTATTCCTTTTTTTCCGTCTCCCTGACTATGCTATTTGTGTTATTTTCAGAAGCAAGGACTGCATCAACCTTTGTTGAAACAAAAGCCATTGGATTATCAGAACAATGCTGGTAATTTTTGGTATCCTGAGATTTCATTTGATTTAATGTTTGAACTCAAATTTACATGGAAATTTTCAAAATTTAGTGTGTATATATATATGTGTGTATATATATATGAATATATATGATTCCCTTGTTTTGTCACGTTTGGTAGAACTAAGACAAACATTTAGACTGCAAGTTCATGAAATGGTTTGTGTAAACTTCTGCATGCTCTTATTTTCTTTAAGAAAAGAAAAGAAAAGTGGTTTCTGACTTTCATGTTTTCTTATTTGTTTTCAAGTTAAAATGGATTGTTAGGGTATATGGTATACTTGGCTCTGGATATGTTTTACTACCTGAGGCTACCCTTGTAGAAATAAGAGATCGGGAGAGCTTCTTGGAATTGAAGTTGCAATTTCAGACTGTATTAGTTGTTATGTAGTATAACATCAATATCAATGTCCATCGTCTTAGGAACTTTTTTATTTATTTACTTTTGTACATTGGGTTGAATGTTGGTGGTATACATTTTGGATAAATATTAGTGTATTTTGATATTGGATCGATTTTTGTAATGAATATTCAACTTTTATTTTAATTTTAATTTAATATTTTTTAGTTGTATTTAAAGCACAATTCCTATCATTATTCATCGTAAATATTATAAAAATATATTAATATTGAAATAATAAAAAAATTACATTATACGTGCCTATTCCAATCTTTTTAAGGTTACTTTAGACGGGTTTATCCTAACCTTTTTTCAAGGTTGCCTTAGACAAGATTTATCTTAGCCTTTTTAAGGTTGCTTTAAACGGGTCTATCCCAACTTTTTTTAAAGGTTGCTTTAGACAAGGTCTATCTCAACCTTTTTAAGGTTGCCTTAGACAGCTTTATCTCAACCGTTTTTAAGAGTTGCCTTAGACAAGATTTATCGCAACTTTTTTAAAATGTTGCCTTAGATAAGGTCTATCGCAACTGTTTTAAAAGGTTAGCTTAGACTAGTCTATCCCAACCTTTTTAAGGTTGCCTTAGACATGTCTATCACAACATTTTTCAAAAGTCGGCCTTGACTAAGTCTTTCCCAACTCTTTTTAAAAGTCGGCATTGACTAAGCTTTTCACAACCGTTCAATAAGGGTCGGCTTATGTTGACTTATGTAAAAGCGTCGCCATGACTATCCCAACTGCACTATAGATGACTATTTTGGAAGCGTCAGACAAAGCGTCGCCAAACCTATGCCAACGCTTTTTGCGTCGTCTTAGGTCAAAAAAAGTGTCGCCGTAGGGCTATTTTGTTGTAGTGATTTCAACTTAAATATTTAAAAGTATAATTTTTTTTGGTAATAATTATAATGAAAAATTTTAAAATTTAAAATGATTTTAGTAATAAAATCAAAATAAATAATTTTAATTTTTAAATTTTGTATTTATCTTATATTAATAAAGTAAGATAAATACAAATTTTAATTATTATAACCATTTACTTTAATAATATATAATTTTAAAAATAAAATGCAGTAATTGAGATAAACTTGCATTCATACCTTTTAAAAATAGTTTGGTAAGTTTTATTTTTTAACAATCTCATTATAAGTTATTATAATATTTATTCGCGTTTTAACGCACTTGAGCTTATATCCTCCCATAATAATAATAATATTCATGCCAATCGAATTAAGACTCAAGTAACTTTGATAAATTGAATTCAAGACAATTATATTGATATTTTCTCCTAAATAGTTAGAGAAAAATTATTCCAATATTAGATTACACCAATGGATAGTTTTTTGATAATTGAAAAAACTTATATTAAGGAATTATTAAAAAATATTTTCTATAAATTTTAATAAATTATAGAAAAAATAAATCTCTATTTAAACGGGGTGCCCTTAAGTTCAATAATGTAAAAAGAATCCCGTAAATAACTTCCCGTAAATAGTTTCTGCTATTTTGTCAGTTTTTTCTTCCTTGTTGATAATAATATATATTCACAATTGCGCCGCCGCCACCACCGCCACCGACAATGTCATTTTCGTAATTCCAATTCCGAATAACAGTTTCCTTCAAAATCACCCTTTTGTTTTCTCCTTTTTTCCCTCTTCTTTACAGTCACCGATATGGCAAGTGCATGGAGGAAGTTGAAGAAATCGTTGATTCCGAAGATCTCTACCCACCGTGATGACGACCGCCGCCGCTCCTCCTCGTCCTCCAGTTCCTCAGCCAACGGCATTGTCTCTTCTCTTTCGCCGTCCTCCGTCTCTCGCTCTTCCTCTCGCCTCTCGTACAGTTTCAGCTTCCGGTCTTCTAAGGTCGGTTTTTCCTTGCACTTCCTTCATCACTTCGAGTTTTTTGGGGTTTTTTTTTGAGGCGGCCATTTATTTTTTGGTCCGGTGGAGGGGGGGAATTTCGTTTGCCGCGAAAAAATCGGCTGTTCTGTTTTTCTAACTGATTTGAGTTTTTTAATAGTGATTGACTGATTTGCCCCAGTGTGATATTGTGTTTCTCTTTGTTTAGTTTTTTAAGTGAGGTCATAAGGGTAAATTCATATATGAAGATTTCAGTTTTGCCACGTTTTGTTTAATTTAGAGATTAAACGTGGCAGTAAATAACGGATTATGCCACGCTTCTTTATAACTACTGCGGAGTTAAAGTAGTGAATCTGATTATCAAGTACGAAACAATGGATGCAATAAATATGACCTTAACATTATTGTAATTTACGGATTTTTGCCATGCTTGTTTAACAGTTCAGGAAAACCGTGTATTTCATGTTTGATTCAATGCCTTTAGGTGCATGTTAGACTGGAATAGAAAGAGAAATAAAAATAAAAATAAATGGGTTTGAAGCCTCTAACTTCAAGTTGATCTTCCATGGGAAAAAAAGGGTTGGGATATGGAATTGGAAGAAAAAGCTTTAGTTTTTAGCAAAATGCAAGAGTTTTTGTTTCTCGGTCCATCATTTTCATGGAAGAATTTCTTTACCTGCTTGTTTTGTAGATGAAAAACTTCGAATTTTCCTCCCATTGTTTTTCGGCTAGTGAAAATAGTGGGTATTCCAGTTGTGTATGCATACATCACGCATTGAATATATTCGATTTATTTTATTTTCCACGAGCAGGATACTTGTCTAAACTTGGCAGTAACTAATAATGAAATAGTGTATTGTTTGGAGTTCAACTTAATGCTAGCTTACTACCAAAGTTGTTGAGATTATCTCTGTTATTCTCCGTTAATTTTGGGGGTGATCAACTTGTTAAAGATGAAAGTATTAGTAGTGTTTTATGTGGCCGGTATATATGTTGGTGGTATTAACGGTAGTTTTGCACTAATTGTCTCCCAAATTTTTTTTCATTGACCCTCATTCCTAATCCTACCTTACACTACATCTAATTATGCCTGCTTCCTCAATCCCAGTCTGTTAAATCACTAATGTTTAAAACTGAATGATATAAGAGGAGTGTTGAAATAGAAGAAGTATAGTTCTATATGGATTTTACTTGTGTTGCATGTCCGTACACGGTCTATTTTCTTTAACTAAGATTCGGGTTACATAACTCTTAACACTTTCTATGAACTATTTTTCCACCTTAGGTTCTGTTTTGTTTTTCCTAATCATATGCTTTCTTCCCCACTTTTTTGCATGTTTCAATCAAACAAACACATTCAATTCATTATAGCTTAAGTTGGATTAAATAGTTTTTATTTTTAGTAGTTTAGGCGTTTTCTTCTTTAAACAAAGTTGTGGAAACTTCATATGAACTTACGTACTAGTCATTCTCATGCATGTTGTAGATATTGTTAGCCATATGATACAACAATATTATCGTGCTTTATATAATTAATCCATTAAACACAATTTCTCTCTTTATTGGCAGAAGACTTGCGCAATTTGCTTGGGAAGCTTGAAAAAGGGAGAAGGCCAGGCCATCTTCACAGCTGAGTGCTCTCATCATTTCCACTTCAATTGTATTGCAACCAACGTGCAGCATGGGAATCGCATTTGCCCCATATGCCGCTCTGAATGGAAAGACATCCCCTTCCAAGCACCTGGAAGTGCTAATGATTTCCGGAATAATAATAACAGCACCATCCTTGGCTTCCGTCATAATTGGCATCCACCATCCTTGCCTGTATTGGAGACTGATCAATTTTCTCTCGAAGAACCACTCTCAGCCACCCATGTAGCCCCTGCACCATCCACTCGCTCGCAACCCATAACCATTAAGGCATTGCCAGAGTTTCCTGCTGTCTTAGCTTCAGATGCCGTTTCGAAGTTTCCTGTTCTTGTTGGCGTCAGTGCTCCACCTTTTCATGTTGATGTTCGACATTTTAACCGTGCACCCATTGACCTAGTTGCTGTACTCGATGTAAGTGGCAGCATGGCTGGCAAGCTTTCCCTTCTTAAGCGTGCTGTTTGCTTTATCATACAAAACTTGGGCCCTTTGGATCGGGTGTCCATAGTTACTTTCTCATCATCAGCTCGAAGAATATTTCCTTTGCGGAGGATGCGTGGCAGTGGTCAAGACGATGCTATCTCTGCCGTCAATGCTCTTTCTTCTGGAGGTGGGACAAACATTGCGGAAGGTCTTAAGAAAGGGGTTAGGGTTCTCGAAGAGCGACGCGAGCAGAATCCAATTGCTAGCATTATGCTATTATCTGATGGCCATGATACCTTAAATGACGACACTCGCAGCTTATACCGCAATGTACAGAATCTCACCTCAAGTCCCAATTACAGTTTGCAGTATCTTTACCTTTTGCCTGCTTCAATTTGTTCCAGGAATACTGCATCTGGTAATGAGGCCCGGCGGCTAAGTATCCCGGTCCACACATTTGGGTTTGGCTCAGAACATGATTCCAATGCAATGCACGCCATATCTGATTTCTCAGATGGGACATATTCCTTTATTGAGACGGTTGACAACTTACAGGATGCATTTGCTAGATGCATTGGAGGTCTTCTCAGTGTTGTAGCTCAAGATGTCCGACTGACAATACAGTCACTTTCTCGTGGAGTGCAAATTGGTTCAATTCACTCTGGTAGATATAAGAATGAAATCTTTAATCTAGGGCAGAAGGCTACCATTGATGTTGGAAGTTTATATGCAGATGAAGAGAAGGAATTCCTGGTATACGTCTCAATTCCAGCATCATCACGTGGTGAAGGTGAGGCAAAATTGGACCACATGTCATTGTTGGAGGTATTGTGCTTGAACAAGGATTCAACATCATCAGAGGTTGTCGAGTCAAGACGCGAGAGAGTTGTGATTCGCCGACCCAAGGTTTTGTCTCCTACAGACAAGATGATGTGCTTAGAGGTTGATAGACAGAAGAACCGTCTTGCAGTGGCTGATGCTATTGCAACCGCTCAACGGATGGCTGAATTAGGAATTCTAGACCATGCGCAGGCCGTGCTGTCGGAACAAAAAACAACTTTGTTATCTTCAGTATCCGCCCAAGCTGGGGACGACCTTTGCAAGTGGCTTGAGAAGGAACTGACCGAAACTGCACAGAGAATGGCAACTCTGCAGTTATATGAACAGAGTGGGCGGGCGTATGTTCTCTCAGGGTTAAGCTCACACTCGTGGCAGAGGGCCACAACCAGGGGCCACTCTACAACAATCTTACCTGGTGAAGGTGCTAGCGGGATCAATAGCTATGAAACTCCTTCTATGATCAGTATGGTGTCGAAATCGCAGTGTCTTAATGGTGGACCTTCTCAACAACCTCAAAATGGTTACCAAGTAATGTAGCCTGACTCCTCGACATAAATGAGGTTGGCATAGCAATTTTTTCACCACCATTAGGGCACTGAGGTTGATATACGGAACTTCAACACTGATTTGGCGCAATGGTTAGATTTTTATTCTGTTTACGCTGTTTTAAAATTTAGACGGTCTTTAATTTTCTTTTCTTTTCATTTTAGAGACTAGATTACGTTAAGGTGGCTCTAATAGATATGAGTTTGAGCTTGATTGTTTCGTTTATATCGTTAATGCTCAATTTTGTTATTTTTTTTGGAAAGAAATTATACGAAAGTAATTAGGCTAATTTCTCTAAAAGAGAATTTTCAAGACCTAATATAAGTATTTTAGTCGTATTTATTTTGGTACAAACATATTTAAATAAATAATGTCAAAATATTTCTTCTCAAAATTTAAAAATAAAAATAGAAAACTCATTAAAAGGCAAGAGTCTCGTGTTTTCTTTTTTATGAACACTTTCTTTTTTCTTTTAATTATTGTAATACTGATTATTTTGTAAAGGTAATAGAGTGGTGCTACGTTAAATTGCCTTTTTTAAACAATTATTTAATAAAATATTATTAAACATGTATAATAAAAAAGTTAAATTTTGTTATTAGTCCCTGTATTTTATTAATATTGTAGATTTAATCTTTTAATTTTATCATTTTTAGTCATTGTATTTTTTGAATTTGAAATTTCAGTCCTCACCAAAGAATAACTTTTGACTTTAGTAAATTAAGTTCAGTTATTTCTAAAATCTGAGGTGGAAAATTTATTATATATAAGTAATGTCATTTCAGCTTGTTATTTTTACATATAATTTACTAAAAATGTAGTTAAGAGTATGAATTAAATTGACTGTTCAAAAAGAACAGGAACTTAAAATTGATCAAATTAAAATATAAGGACCTAATCTATAACTTTAGAAACATACAGGGACTAATAAAAAATTTAACCATTAAAAAACCGTCGTCCTAAAAATTCTAAATCCTCGAGAAAGAGAAAGATAAAATATTCAGTTAGGCCAGCCCAAGTCCAATCCAATAATAAGACATCATCATCTTCTTCGTTCACTTTTTTCCTATCTTCTGCCGTAATTACCCTTTTTCAATCTCCAATCTCCTCCTCCATTTCAGACCCTTACCTTTGCTTCGCATGGAGTTTGAGGTGAGACACGTGGCTGGAATAGAAGACTGTTTCGTATCTCTTCCCCTTTTACTCATCCAAACCCTTCAGTCCACGCGCTCTTCTCTCCTCCCTCCCCTTCTCACTCTCGAGCTTCGCCTCCCACGTTCCTCCGACGATCCTTGGATTGTCGCTTGGTCCGGCGCTACTTCTTCTTCCACCGCTATCGAGGTAAGCTGACTCTTCAGCTACTCCTTCAAGTTGTATTTGAGACTTTGTATTTCAGGAAATGAAGTTCAATTTCAAAAAAGAAAAAAAAAAGTGAATTGTAGAATCAAATACATGTAAATATAATATTGATGATTATTTTTAAAATTCATGAATTATTTAAGTGGCGAATTTGAAACATTTTAGATATCTGTGAAATTCAAATAAATTTTTGTGTACCTTTCAAATGATCATGTTAAATATTAACTAATATATACATAATATGTGAATTTCATTCTCAAATTCGTGTTTCCAAGCGTAGCATTATATTTTAGACTACGATTTGACTTGGATTTTTTTTTTCTACTTTCCGTAAATTTTCTTTTTTGGCCATGAAGGTTTCACACCAGTTTGCTGAATGTATATCGTTGCCGAATCACACCACAGTTCAAGTACGAGCAGCTTCTAATTTGGCAAAGGCTACGTTAGTCACAATGGAACCTGATACCGAGGATGATTGGGAAATTTTAGAGCTTAACTCTGAGCATGCTGAAGCTGCAATATTAAAGCAGGTAATCAACTTTAGTTATAATCATAATGGAGCAAATGAATTATTGATGAATTTCATTGAAACCAAATTGAAAACATTTTACTCAACTTCTAACGGATTTTAAATATGTTATGCTATTAATTTCAATTGACACAGGTCAGGATTGTCTATGAAGGAATGCGGTTTCCTCTATGGTTACATGGTCGAACAATCATAACCTTCCATGTCATTTCAACCTTTCCCAAGAAAGCGGTGGGTAAGATGATATTGATGTGATTTTCTTAATTTTACTGAAAAAGTCTACTTAGTTTTCCAGATGTTTGTGTAAGCATCAGTTCAATTTAGAACTACTTTTATCTGCCTACTCATTTACAAGTTGCATTCATAGCGCATAATATTATAGGGTGGAAATTGTTGAGAAATTATGTGTGCTGAATCATGTCTTCTGACGACTTTCATTGATTCACATATTAATATTAACAAATTATTGTCATATAGCTGTTAAATCATGTCAACTAACAAATCTAATCTTGGCTTGTTGGAATTTTCCTGATTCATGATATTCTTTATCAGTTCAACTTGTACCTGGAACTGAAGTTGCCGTTGCTCCAAAGAGACGTAAGAAAAATTTAAACAACATAGAATCGTCTACTGGAGAATCTCATGGTGCAAAAGCACTGCTTCGCTTGCAAGATTCAGATAGAAGATTGTTTCATAAAAGTAATGTCAAAGGTGTTGAGCTAGGGGTAGCACTTACGTCTGTTGCCTTTATTCATCAAGAAACAGCTAAAAGGCTTTCATTGGAATCTCTTCAGTTGGTTGTTATTGTGCCAAGATTATCAGTTAAAGAGAGCGTTAAGAATCTGGAAAATGATGCCTCTAGAATGAAAGGAAGTTTAACTTCGAAGGAAGTAAATAGTGGGATTTCAATTGATAATAAGGAATTCCGACAAGTGATTGTTCGCCTTTTAATTTCAGATTCGGTCGCTAAAGGACATTTAATGGTTACGCGGTCTCTCCGACTCTATTTGAGAGCAGGACTACATTCATGTATGTAAACTCTTTTCAGGAACCAGTTACTTATCTTACCCTATTTATCTAACTTGAAAGGTTTTTTTCATTTTTTTGGTTCTTCTTATATAACTGAACAAGTGGTTAAGATGCTTTTCTGAATGGAAGTATTCAGATTAAACAATTTTATTTATTTATTTATTTTTTAAATCAACTCTGAAGAAAATTTGAATAGTCTGCCAAGTTGTTTCTATGCATGCACCAATTACGTCCTGCCTACTATATTGTTTAGACTCAAACTTCACTCTTTGCTCCATTCCAATATTAAGGGGAAAGAAACTTTGTAAAATTTATTGATTTTATGATATATGTTTCTTTTGATTGAATGAATATAGCATTTAGGTTTCTTTTAGTAGATGCAAACTGTAGATGCAAATTTGTTGTTGCTAAATACTTTGATGGGTGCTTCTTTCTCCAACTTAAGGATTCACCTTCTGTTCAATGTGTTTCTTCTCATTGCTTTACTTTATTCAATGTCTATTGGTGTTAGTTTTATAAGGAGATGAGAAAAAACTGACATTACTATTGTCACTTTCATTTATGGAAAAGGTTTCTGAAAGAATGTTCCCATGTATGCAGGGGTTTATTTAAAGGGGTATAATGCTGCTTTGAAGAAGGAAATTCCCGTACTTTCACTTTCTCCTTGCCACTTCAAATTGGTTGCAAATGATAAGGCTATTGGGAATGGGCTTGAAATGCTTGATGGTCATAAAACTCATAGGTCACAAAACTCACTCCCAATATCTGGTTCAGGAACCTCTATAGGAGTAGTAAATTGGTCAACTCATGAGAATGTTGTTGCTGCACTTTCTTCTGAATTTCCTTGCCAAGAAGCTGAAGACTGCAATCATCAAGACAATAAAAAGGGCTTAGAATGTCTTCTTCAGGCGTGGTTTCTTGCTCAACTTGATGCTATAGCTTCAAATGCAGGGACAGAAGTTAACACGTTGATTTTGGGGAGTGAAAGTCTACTTCACTTTCAGGTGACCATATATGATTCTGGAACTTATGGACGTGTCTCATCTAATGGTTTTTCAGAGAAGAGAAATAAGACAAAGGATTTGCCAATTGAAATTTCATACATATTGACCATCTCAGAGGAAACACTCCACAGGGGACAAGTCAATGCATATGAACTTTCACTTGATGATAGAAACAAGAGGGTTGATGTCCAGGGAGGTGTAGGGTTGTTTGGAAAGCTAACTTTGGGTAACCCTGTGTCCTTATGTTCTGTTAAAGACAGAACATCTTTCAAGGGGTTTAGCACAGATGTATCTTCATTAAGCTGGATGGGTGCGACTGCTTCTGATGTTATCAACAGTAGGTATTTTTCTCTTTTGAAAATTTCAGCTAATATTAATATTATGTACGAATTGGCACTAACTTTTTCTCTAGTTTTTACACACAAGTGTACTTTATTGTTGCAATTGGTTTTATCTGGTCATGTTCACCTGACAAATACTACATGCAGGATTGATGGTGTTGTTGGCTCCTTCTTCTGGAATTTGGTTTAGTACTTATAATCTTCCTTTCCCAGGACATGTTCTAATATATGGTCCAGCGGTGAGTTGCTACAATTTTTGCTTCTTTTGCAATTGGTTTTGATCAAGTGTTAAAGGTTAAAACATGTTTTTCTCTAAATTTTACTTCTGGGGAGAAAGCAAAATGTCATCAAGCATTGTTATTGCACGTTTTTTCCTGAACAAAAGTAAAATTCTCAAGTTTATCTTGTAGAGAGTTTTGTGGTGTTGCAAGTAGATATCACTTTATACTGACTTTTTCTTTGGCAATCTTAAATTCTCAACCTTGTTGGCCCTTTATGTTTTGTGATAAAGAGGTTGGTGCATAATTGCTTTTACCTATCTTCAAGGATGACTTTTTGAAACTATGTTCTTAGGAGGGCTTTATTGTATTTATTTGACATATACTTAAATAAAAATTGGAATATTCTTTTCTATTAGGGTTCTGGGAAGACATTATTGGCAAGAGCTGTTGCAAAATCCCTTGAAGAACATGAAGACCTGTTAGCACATGTGTAAGAAATTATTTGAGAATGCATATTTATCCTTCTCGATTTTGACATTTGTAAATGCTATAATTATGGCTGACTTGTCTGGAAAAAAGATCTCCAATTTTTTATGGTTTTCTAGTTTTTATTGGTGGTTTCTAAGAGTGAAAACTGATTTTGATATTGGCCTGTACTTGCAGAATCTTTATAAGCTGCTCTGGACTTTCTTTAGAGAAGGCTCCAACCATTCGTCAAGCACTTTCAAGTTTCATATCCGAAGCTCTAGATCATGCTCCTTCAGTTGTCGTATTTGATGATCTTGATAGCATCATCCAATCTTCTTCTGACTCAGAAGGATCTCAACCTTCAACCTCAGTTGTTGCACTTACTAAATTTCTCACCGACATCATGGATGAATTTGGGGTAAATATCTGTGTTTTCTACTTGTCCCTCATTTCCTTGTATGGTAGTACCGATGCCTAACAGATGTTTGACTCAATTCAGTTAAACTAGTGCTCTTGATCCAAATGATTTTCTTTTTGTATTGTAGATGTATTCTCTTTTTGGTTATTTATAGTCAACTAATAGATTGTCTTGTAACATTGAGCAGGAAAAGAGGAAGAGCTCTTGTGGTATTGGTCCAGTAGCTTTTATAGCTTCTGTGCAATCTCTGGAGAGTATCCCCCAGTCTTTGAGCTCATCAGGTTTGTCTTCATCTTTACCTTATTCGTTTAAGGATCACAACTTCCTTTACTTGTATTGGAATTGTAGCAAACCTCCACTTTAGAATTTTCTCATCTCTTTTCCTCATAGTAGTGCATCTTGAATTTGGTTATTATCAGGAAGGTTTGATTTCCATGAACAGCTGCCTGCACCTGCTGCCTCTGAACGTGGGGCCATACTGAAGCATGAAATTCAGAGGCGTTCCCTACAGTGTCATGATGATATCATAATGGATGTAGCTTCCAAATGTGATGGATATGATGCATATGATCTGGTATTTTTGTTTCTTGTGTGTGCATGTACTTCTGTCTTGTATCTCTTTTTAAAGAGGCATTAATGTTCTTTTTCCCCTCTGGATAAATTTGTTACTTTTATATATTACTGACATCTTTATCCTTCTTGTTACTAATTTTCACCACGTTTTTAATCTGCATGTAGTTTAAATTAGATATAATGAGTTGCATTCTGTGTTATTTAGGGAATGAGATTGCATACTCTTCCCATTGCTTATCCTAAAATTTTGGATAAAAGTTGATACTAATTAATTTTATTATTTCAGGAAATATTGGTTGATAGAGCTATTCATGCTGCTGTTGGCCGTTTTTTGCCGTCTGATTCTGGTTCTGAAGAACACATGAACCCCATGCTAGTTAGGGATGATTTCTCTCATGCTATGCATGACTTCCTTCCAGTTGCCATGCGTGACATAACTAAATCAGCTCCTGATGTTGGTCGCTCTGGTTGGGACGATGTTGGTGGTCTCAATGACATTCGGGATGCTATCAAAGAGGTGCAAGTTTCCTTCTGGCTTATAAATTTCCTATTATTATTTTTAATCATTATTTGGATTAGCTTCTAATGTAATCCAGAATGTGAACTTATTTGTATCTATTGTCCCCAGCGTGCTTATCTTTTTTATTCATGTGAAGAGAATATGATAAATAAACCTTTACCTTTTGTACTGTTAATATTTTATTCCAAAGGCATTGTAATACATTCTTTTGATAGATTTAGTCTGGTTTGTAAAAAGATGTATGACAGTTTAGGTTCCCAGGTAGAGATGTTGTTATGCTTTCTCACCCTGCAGTTGATATTTCTTAAAAAAATTGGCTTTTAAGACTATCAACAAAATAGTAGTTTTTCTTTATCAGTTCAATTATCGGTGCTATGTCTAACATTCGTCTTCAAATAGCTTTTTCAAGCACTCAATTGTTTTATTCCAATCTGAAAACATCTTATTCTCTATCTGTTGCTAATAATTCTATTTCAATGTCAGATGATAGAACTGCCTTCAAAGTTCCCAAATATATTTGCCAAAGCGCCTTTAAGGTTGCGATCTAATGTTCTGTTGTATGGTCCTCCTGGTTGTGGCAAGACTCACATTGTTGGTGCTGCTGCCGCTGCTTGTTCACTAAGATTTATATCAGTGAAAGGGCCTGAACTACTGAACAAATACATTGGTGCTTCTGAGCAAGCTGTAAGAGAGTCTAATCAAGCGTTTTCTCTTTTACCATCTTTTATGGACGCGTTCCCCATTGATTTTTGCTTCTTGATATGCCAGTAATATTTATTATAATTCAAAGCCAGTATGTAGAAAATAACAGATATAAACAATAATTTCTAGTGAGCTGTGTAAATGCATAATGTGTATGTATTATTAGTAATTACCTTGCCTAAAATGAAATTTAGTAGCAAGTTTGTGTTACATGCATTTTAAGTATTGTATTGAAGGGTATAGGACTGCTGTAATATATTACTGTCAATGTAAACTTTGCAATTTTGTAGATTTATTAACATATTCTAGCGTCCAAGGGACTAGGATGCTGACGCATGCATATCTTATTGACTATTAAGTTCAGCTCATCATATGCTGTGGAAATATGTTAATGTGTTTCTACTGTGGAAATATAACTCAGGGTTCATGCTCAATATTGTTTCAGGTTCGAGATATTTTCTCTAAGGCAGCTGCTGCTGCACCTTGCCTCCTCTTTTTTGATGAATTTGATTCCATTGCCCCTAAAAGAGGACATGACAACACTGGAGTAACTGATCGAGTTGTCAATCAAGTTAGTATCTTTTTGCTTGCTGCATTTTATTATTTTGCCTTAACTTTTGATATCTTTCTCATTGTTATTTTGCTTTCAAACAGTTCCTAACTGAATTAGATGGTGTTGAAGTTTTGACTGGTGTATTTGTGTTTGCTGCAACAAGGTTAGTTCTCATGGAATCCTATTGTATTATTTTGATAGTATCTATTCTTAATCTTCGGTTAATCCCCACAATGTTGAGTATGGTTCCTTATTATCTTCACGTGATCGATTTTGATATGAGATGCATACCCTAATAAGATAGCTTTTCAAGTAGCACCAAAATTTTAAAAGATAATACGTTTCTTGATTTCAAGGTTTTCCATAAATATATGAATTTCTTATTTCATGGTTTTCCTTATGAGTTGCATGGCTTTAATAAAAATTGACTTGAATTCTTCTCATAAGCAGTAGACCAGATCTGCTTGATGCTGCATTGCTGAGACCAGGTAGGCTTGATCGCCTCCTTTTCTGTGATTTTCCATCTCCGCGGGAAAGGTTGGATATTCTGACCGTTCTTTCAAGAAAGGTTAGTGATACTGTTTTTATGCCCCAGTTTTCTACGCTTTCTTTTATTTTTTTGTTTCATAATAGAAATCGAAGGTATAAAACTCTTCTTCAAGTCTTGCTTCCTAGAATTACATGATTTTAACCACATGTATCAGCTTTGTTACCAGGATTAAGTGGTCAGTGTTGGATTTTGATGTACATCTGTCACTGATTTACTCAAAAAATTAAAAATTTTCGTATATTTGGAGGAACAACTTGATAATTCGTGTCCAAATATGTGTAGAACATAAATGAACAGTTCAAGCAGCATAGTATAGCGTAATGTGATTTGCTATATATATCGAAATGTTTTAGTGTTACTTTCTTTTGTAATACTTTGTTTTTGCACATATAATGTAGTTGCCATTGGCCAGTGATGTCGATTTAGACGCCATAGCATATATGACAGAAGGATTTAGCGGAGCTGATCTCCAAGCTCTTCTCTCAGATGCACAGCTTGCTGCGGTTCATGAACATTTGAGCAGCGCGAATAGCAATGAGCCTGGTAAAATGCCGATCATAACTGATACTGTTCTGAAGTCTATTGCTTCCAAGGCAAGACCGTCAGTTTCAGAAGCCGAAAAACAGAGACTGTATGGAATCTACAGTCAGTTTCTGGATTCAAAGCGATCTGCCGCCGCACAGGTATTTGTCCCTTGCATACTAAATCCCCTTATATTTGCAGCTTCTCACGTTAGTCACTTGCTGAACTGAATAAAATTGAAAATTTTCGAGCAGTCGAGGGATGCAAAAGGCAAGAGGGCAACTCTGGCATGACCTGAAAATGGTCACGGCTTCGTGGAGCGGAAATAGCTAGGGAAGCATTTTTCTTAGCTTCTTTAGTTATCCTTTTTATTCTTATTTCCAAGTTATTTTACATAAATACAATAATTACATTACTTGAAAGAATAATGGATGGGTTTTCTAGTTTATATCTTAAATTAAATAGAAAGTTAAATAAAAAAGATAAAATGATTAGAGTAAATATATGATTTGTTTGAATATGTTATTTATTTTTTATTTTTAAATGGATTATTATTAATTATTTCGGCATTTTGATTGCAAGTAGATTCTTATTATTAAGCAAGTATCGTATCAAAAAAAGAGAGAGAAAATTTAAACAAAATGAAGACGAATAACATTGGATTAGCAAAATATCCCATCTTCCATCTTTTTTCATGTTTGTTGAAGTATACATTTTTTTTTCATTTTTTACCAATAGAGTTTTAGCATAAAAAATAATATAATTATTTTTCCTAAATTTTATAAAAATAAAATATAGAAATAATAATTGTTTAAATAAACAGATAAAACAGGCTCGGCCGTTCAGCGGACCCAATATATAATTTACGTACTATTATTTTTTCTTAAATATAAAGAAAATGAAATTCTTTTTATTTTGGGGATAGCGAAAAATATGAAATTCCAGAAAAATAAAAACTAGTTAGAAAGAACAATAAAGCTTAACATATAAGCAAAAGTTGACCAGAACACGCCCGGGGTTTACTGCTTACTGGTAGGTAGTCTGAAGGCGGGTTTACTCTTCACTCTTACCTCGGTTTCTGAACTTTCACAACACAAATTCAATGCTGATCTCTTTCGATTCCGCCTGAAATCTCCTCCGCCGGCACCGTCACCGCCACCGCTGTCGCCATGGCCAAGCTCAAGTCTCGCATCGCCGTCGAGCCCTTTGCTCACTTCGACCTCCCGACCCACCACCTTTCTATCAGCACCCTCTCTCTATCCCAATCCACCCTCTACGTCGGCACACGAAACGGTTCCCTCCTTTTACTCTCCCTAAACCCCACCCCCACCCCCACCCCCATCCCTACTCCAACTCCAAATCCACCTCCAATCGAATCCGTTTCTTTCGCTTCCCTTTCCCGGAACGTTTCTCTTCTCCGCACTGTTTCCGTTTCCGGCTCTCCTGTGGAATCAATATTCTTGCTCTCCGAGATCGGTGTCGTTTTAGTATTATCAGATGGGTTCTTGTTTATAACGGATTCGCTCTTGATTCATCCAGTTAAAAAATTAGGTGGTTTAAAAGGAGTTAGCGTTATTGCTCGTAGGTTCCGAGGGACCCATTCACAAAGCACCGATTTAACCGATAATGCTTCGAATTCATCAAAAGGGCAACGGATTTTGGATAAATTCGGAGGTGTTAGGACGAATGGTGTGAAATCAAAGGATTTAGAGCAAAACCGAGAAGGTAATTACGTTTTTGCCCTTGTTATTGGTAAGAAATTGATGTTAATAGAGCTTGTTTTAAGCAGCGATTTAGCAAATGCTTCTTTTGTGATCCTAAGAGAAATGCAATGCTTTGATGGAGTGAAGTCTATGGTATGGCTTGATGATTCCATAATTGTCGGTACAATTAATGGGTATAGTTTGTTTTCGTGCGTTACCGGGCAAAGTGGGGTGATTTTTTCATTACCTGATTTATCTAGGCCGCCACTGTTGAAGCTTTTGTGGAGAAATTGGGAGGTTTTGTTGTTAGTGGACAATGTAGGCGTGATTGTTGATGCTCTTGGGCAGCCAGTTGGTGGGAGCTTGGTGTTTCGTAAGGGTGGCCCCGATTCAATTGGGGACTTGTCATCGTATGTAGTGGTTGTAAGGGATGGAAAGATGGATCTGTACCATAAGAAATCGGGTAATTGTGTTCAAACATTAACTTTTGGTATTGAAGGAGTTGGGCAGTGTATTGTTGCTGATGAGGAAAACAGGAGTGGGGAATTTGCTGCTGTTGCTACTCCTACAAAGGTATCTGAATCATTTTAGTTAAATTAATATATAAATATTATGGCATTGCTTGGAATGTACATATGGTAATTATACATATGTACATATGGTAATTATACATATGCACTTTCCATTACATGTGATGTGTCGATCTTGGTACTGATGGCAAGATGTTAATGTATTTGGGTGCATATTTACATGTACTTTAGGAAATTTTAAACGTAATGATTGAAAAAAGACTTTTGCAGCTTGGTTACTGATGGTTTGCATTTAAAGGTTCAAGAAATATTATAGATGTATTAATATCATCGTTGACTAGGTGCATCAACTTTACTTTGCTGCCTAAGCTATCAGTTCTTAGAGATTTGTTTTCTTTGACCCGAGCTGGTTGTTGACTGAATTTGTGATTCTGTTTGTGGCTTATGCTGCTATTCCAAGCTAAGTTTTATGATCTCAGTTGCAACCCATAACCACTGCTATGCTTCTTGGTATAATCGAACTTGTGATGCATCCTCTTGCTTTGTGCTAAACATTGCCAGGTTATTTGCTACCAGAAAGTTCCTTCAGAAGAACAAATAAAAGATCTGTTGAGAAAAAAGAATTTCAATGAAGCTATCTCCTTGGTGGAAGAGCTTGAGTGTGAAGGTGAATTGTCTAAGGAAGTGCTTTCCCTTTTTCATGCTCAAGTGGGTTTCCTGTTGCTTTTTGACTTGCACTTTAAGGAAGCAGTGGATCACTTTTTGCAGTCAGAAACCATGCAGCCTTCTGAAGTGTTTCCATTTATAATGCGAGACCCTAACCGTTGGTCACTCCTGGTATGTCTTTTATAAATGCATGCGTTCTTACAGTTTGATTTGTCCATTCTGCAGTAGTGCATGTGTTTTTAGGGGATAATGTTTTAAGGAATCAACATATTAATCTATCTACGAGCTAGGCACTGTCCTACTTAAACTAATTAAGAATAATTACAATGCTGGTCAGTCGACAAGTAAACGAAGAGTTGCATGTTTTGGATATGATTTGAATTGCTGAATGACATTTGCTTGCATAGAACATGCTGAAACTCCTTTGCAAGTTTGTGAAGGTTTGTTATCATGGAGTTGAATTAACCTTTTCAGGTTCCTAGAAACCGGTATTGGGGTTTACATCCTCCTCCTGTACCTCTCGAAGATGTTGTGGATGATGGATTGTTGGCTATTCAAAGGGCTATCTTCCTTAGAAAAGCAGGTGTAGAAACTGTGGTTGATGAACGTTTTCTATCAAATCCACCAACCAGGGCTGAATTGCTGGAGTCTGCAATTAAGAACATTATCAGGTGCTGTTCAAGATAGTCTGCCTTTATGCCTTTGTTTTTCCAGCTCTGTTCTTGTATGTTTGTTTTTCTCTTTACCAAGATGAAATGATGGCAGTTACAAAAAGATTTGAGTTTCAATTTTGGTCGAAATTTAATAAATCCATTTATGGATGGCATGTGTCTGGCAGTATCCTGAACATTGTTTTAATCTAGTGTTACCTGCTACAGGTATCTAGAGGTGTCTCGTCAGAAAGATTTGACTTTGGCAGTGAAGGAGGGGGTTGATACACTTCTAATGTACTTATATAGAGCTCTAAATTACGTTGATGAAATGGAGAAGCTGGCAGCTTCTGAGAATAATTGTATTGTGGTATGTGCTTTGTTTTGGCTTATCTCATTTGGTAATCTTGCATTAATTTTAGATTCATATCCTCGCTACATTAAATTAGTAGTTTGCTGGATTGGTTATGCAAAGCCTCTGATAATGCATGCATGAGTAAAATGTTGAACAATGATTTGCTTTTAAGAACAGATAGTTTCATGTTGAAAGAAGATGATCTTGGAGGTCAGAAATTCTTAAGTAAATAATGATGCAGTATTAATTTCTCAACACTTGGTATCATAGAGCATGATTAAGCTTACCCTTTTATTCCACATGTATGGGGAAAAGATGTAAAATACAGGACTAAGGATTTTATTAGTGATATTTGAATATATAAGTAAAATGAGAGAGATTGTTGTGTATAACTTGGATCTTGGGCTGTAAGGTAAGAATTTTAATGTTACAAAAAATTTTCCTTGTTGAAACAAACGATACTGGATTTTTTTGCACAAGTAAATGGAAAACTTGCTCTCAAATTGAAAAAAAAATTTGGAATTTTTGCACAAATAATTGGAAAACTTGCTCTCAAGTTGAAAAAAGGCGGATTCTTTGCTCAAATAAATGAATATCATGCTCTCAAGTTGAAAATATTGTATCCCTTTTTTATCCCTTTGTTTAACTTATTTTTATTCTAAACAAACAAAACTGCAAGCAAGTATTTCCTTTTAACATGAATATAGCATGTATTCTTGTGCTGAGTGGGAACAATAACTAGTATAGCAGCCAGGTCTTTCAGTTTGGATACATATTTTCTTGGTTAGGTCTAGTCAAGCTCAAATTATGGTTATAGGCCTAAAATAATTCCCTATGAACAAAGAATGTTGATAAAACGTGGAACCTTAGTATTCCAATGCATTGGAAAACAGAGAGACCGTTGTCAGGAGGTTGCTTGAAGGATGACTGTACAACTTGCATGGGCGGTGCAGGAGGAATTAGAAACTTTATTAGATGGCTCCGGGCATTTGCGGGCACTTGCCTTCCTATATGCTAGTAAAGGGATGAGCTCAAAGTCTCTTGCTATTTGGCGCATCTTGGCAAGAAATTATTCCTCTGGTCTCTGGAAAGACCCTGCTGTGGAAATTGGCATGCATGATGGTGCATGTGTAACATCCGGTAGAGAGACTGCTGCAACTGAGGCATCAAATATTCTTGAGGACTCATCTGACCAGGATTTGGTTCTGCAGCATCTTGCATGGGTATGTAGTTATTTCTCATGAAAGATTTCTTCTTTTTTTTTAAATTGGTGTTGAGCTCCTTGAACTTAATAGTTAATTATTGACCTTGAAAATTGCTTATCAGATTGCAGATTTAAACCCAGCACTTGCTGTACGCATTTTGACATCAGAGAAAAGAACAAATCAGCTTTCACCAGGTGAATCTCATTTTAAAGTTAATAGTTTGTTTACATATGCATGGGAATTGCAATTTGATATTGAGGTGCATAGTGTTTCAGCTTTAAATTTTATTTCTTGATGATGCACTATTTATTAGGCAGTATCTTGTCGCAGATGAAGTGATTGCAGCAATTGATCCAAAGAAGGTTGAGATTCTCCAATGGTATGTTCTTATTTCATTTTATGGAGTTTATTAGTCTTTGCAGTTTTGGCTTCTAGGATCTCCGCTAGACATAGGTTATCCTTTGGCAACTCAGCTTGTGTTGAAATATTTCTAGTTTTATTATGGTTTGGCTCTTTATCCTACATTCACACGCAATTCATTTGTTTGTCATGTATTCACCTTGTTCGTGTCAGCTCTTAATTTTTTAACATAAAAGTTCTCTTTCTTTTTAGTATTAGATATGTCCGTCACTGCATCAATTTTGTTTTGAGCTTCCTTATCCATGCAGCTATCTCCAGTGGTTAATCGAAGAGCAAGACTCTGATGACACTCGGCTCCATACTCTCTATGCTCTCTCTCTTGCTAAGTCGGCTATTGAATCCTTTAATTCAGAGAGCAGCTCCCAGAGCCCTGATACTGGAAGGCAAGAGCATTTGAAAACCCCTGATATTCAAGGAGAATCAATCATTCAAAGTCCTGTGCGGGACCGATTGCAGATATTTTTACAGTCTTCAGATTTGTATGATCCAGAAGAGGTCCTTGATTTGATACAAGACTCAGAGTTATGGTTAGAAAAGGTCTGTTAGAGCTTTGTTTATTGTCCTGAACTGTTCAGTTGACTATGCGAGCTGAATTTTTAATACTATACTCAAGTAGGATTCCTGAATTGACTGCATTGACTGCTTGTTCTTTAATAAATTGCTTTTCTTTTTTCTTTAATGTTTTTATGAATAGTTGTTGCATTTAACATTTGCTAATTTAATATTATGCTTTGATTGTTAGGCTATTCTATACAGAAAATTGGGACAAGAGTCATTGGTCCTCCAAATCTTAGCCCTGTAAGATTCAATTAATTTCCAGAATATTAATTATGATGCAGCTGCATTAGGCAGTATATAAATATTAACTTCATTCATGAAGATAGCTGACAAAAAAAAGAGAGAATTCTTGTATTCCTATTATTTACATTTTGCCTCCTGTCAGGAAACTGGAGGATAGTGAAGCAGCAGAACAGTATTGTGCTGAGATTGGCCGACCAGATGCTTATATGCAGTTAGTTATTTTGTTCTTTCTTTTCCCCCATAATTTCTTTCCTTTCCCTCTCTAGTACTTATGCTTGCGATCTTTTTCTTTTAATCTGTTTGTGACTGCCATATTCAGGCTACTTGATATGTATTTGGATCCACAAGATGGTAAAGAGCCTATGTTTAAGGCTGCTGTTCGCCTTCTCCACAATCGTGGAGAGTCACTGGACCCTCTGCAAGTATTAGAGGTAAAATCCTCTCTCTTCTCCTGCATGTGTCAGGGAACTGGAACTTAGCCATGCCAGCAGGTGCCAAACATGCTCTTATATTATTATGTGCTAGACCTAACTAGTTAGTCATGTGGGGATCATCGAGTACGTTTCTTTTGCCACATGCCTTGTTAATTTGGGTAATAGGAGTGTTGATTTTGCAGACACTGTCCCCTGACATGCCTCTCCAGCTTGCATCAGAGACAATATTGAGGATGTTGAGAGCTCGACTTCATCATCACCGTCAAGGGCAAGTAAGATAACTTTTACTTCAACTGCTTTGTAATTTGAGCTGAATCATGACCTTTTCTTTTTCCCAGATTGTGCATTATCTATCACGTGCCGTACACATAGACGCAAGGCTTGCAAGATTGGAAGAGAGATCACGGCTTGTGCAGATTAATGATGAGAGCCTTTGCGATTCTTGTCATGCTCGCCTTGGAACCAAGCTTTTTGCCATGTATCCAGATGATACAGTTGTTTGTTACAAGGTTACTGATGCCTAACCATTATATATACTCTTCATCTTTCCATTAGTTTGGATAGGAAATAGGGTTGTTTTCTGAATATGAAGAACTTAGCATTTACATTTGAACCTACTTGTGCTTTCAATCATTGTATTCTTTGTCTAAAACTGGCATCTTCTTTCATCTGCAGTGTTTCCGTCGTCAAGGCGAGTCAACGTCTGTAACTGGTCGTGATTTTAAGCAAGATGTCTTATTCAAACCTGGTTGGCTGGTTACTCGCTAAGTCACCAGAAGTTAATGTCAGGTCGAAGAGCTGGGCGAAGAAGCTATGGGTCTCCCTTTATTTCCTTTGCTTGAGTCATGTATAAAACTTCATTGCTAGCTTTTTGACAGATTTCTGTGCACCTTAAAACCACAAGGGTGACACTCCCTTTTTTTAAGGCCCTTTTATGACATTTCCTTTTTTTCTTTATTATCACATCTCTCCTCTCTCATTATACAGCAAAAACATATGATTATTATCTCATACATTGGACTCCATAATTGAGATCATATGACTATTCTCACAAGTACATCAACTAATATTTTGAAAAAAAAAATAATTATCCATATATTATGAAAAAGAAAATTCATATTTAAAGGTGTACAAAAATATGGATTAGAATATAACTAATAGAATGGTGAGTGTCTCAAATTGTTCGAAATAATGTTTGGAGTGGAACAACGATAAAATGATTTTCTAACGTGGAGTAGGTATGTTTTGTATTTTTACTTATTTTATTCGTTAAAAATTAAAATTTATTAAATAATTAGTTAATACATTTTTTACGGACAAAAGATAGAAGAATTTCACATCATCAATGCAATTATTCCTTTAATACCTTAATCATCAATATAACTTTTAAAAAGATCTTACCAAATAATAGATTAAAAAAAATATTTTTATGATTTTAGAAAAAAGTTATTTTTATTAATAAATGTTGAGTGCAGTGATTAAATGTATTAAAATTAAGTGTAATGATAAAACAAATTAAATGATTAAGAAAAAAATTCGAAAATCAGATCCTCCAAAAAGAATTTCGGAAAGGAAACCGGATCCTCCAAAAAAGGAGTTATTTATTACATCGCTAGTGGGAGGAGTAAATTGCAACAGACCAGTTATTCCAGGGGTATTATTTGTATTCCAAAAGAAAAGAGGGTTATTATGTAAATTCATAAAGCCATGGATATATAATCCCCAAATTTTTAGTGTACATTGGCTTCAAAATCTTTTTCTTTTCACACGCAGAGAAAAACAAAAATAAAGAGAAGGAAGAGGAAGAACGAAGAAGCGAGCTATAAGAGCGCAGCAAAGAGCCTGCTTCGGCCTACGCCTCCGTCTGGTAATTTTCTTTCTCAAATTTATTAGGTCTTAAGTCTTCGTTTCTTCTATTTCTTCTTCTCATTATCTTAGAGATGGAAAAAACCTAGAGAACGAAAAAAAATACGTAGATTTTATATTTATTCTTGAGTGAAAAGATTTTCGGATCTAAGTTCGGAGGAATTTTAAGCTCCAAGCTTTTGATATGCGAATATTAAGAATTCTATAATCGCAATCCTCGATTTTGATTCTGCTTCGAGTGGGTTCTTCGTGACCTAGGTTTTTAAACGACTGCTTTTTTTTCCTTTTCTCTTTCTATTTTTTCTGTATTAAAGCTTCACCCTAAAGAACAAGTATCATGTTTTAAGTAAAATTTTAGATTAATCGTAGATTTTCCCTTTATTTTGCTATTAAAAATCCCTTTTTTTTATGTGGCATGGGCGATTTTTTTCTCTGTTTTGTATATTCAATGATGTTTTTCTCTTTTTCTCTTTTTTATATTTCTTCATAGAAATTTAACGTGCTACTTTTTATATGATTAGTCTTGACAAAGTATATGCTTATGATATTCCGAACTAATGAGTATACAGATAGGTTTAAGATAATCAATATTTAAATGTGAAAATATTGACTTTTTTATATTTTCACTTTCAATCTATAGTTCTATGTACTGCTAATGAGACGTTTCTCATGTTCTTTATTGTTGGTAGTACTTAATATTATAAATTCCTTTTGTGGAGTGTGTCAAGGGAAAATATTTATGAATAGAGGTATTTTACTGAGTGCTTTTTTAATTAACTTCGTTGTACTATTGTTGAAGAATGAGGATTAATGTCATAGAAAATGTGGGGATGCCATTAGAAGGGAGATGGAATTATTAAAAATTGTACTCCAATATGTTGCAATTTCGCCTTAACAACGTCTTTAACTTCTATAGGAGATTTAGTCACTAGGCTCCATGACATGAATCTAACCTAGGATAAGTTCCCTATCGATGTTCATCCCGTCACGGGAACCCTTACCAATTTATAGCAAATAAATGGGGTCGATTTCTTTGCAATTGGATGTTCTTTGCAATTAGGCAATGCTGAACACCCTATTCCCCCCCACAAAGATCATTGCTTCCTTTTTGGTCATGATGTTCTCGCTATTTTGTTGACAAGTTTCTATGGTTTACTATTTCATATTGTTGATCATTAAACTGGAATGAAAGCATTGTTGAATTTTTTCTTTTAGATGTATCATACATAGGCCAGTTTTGGTTCTGCATGTTAACATGAACACTGACGATGTTTTATCACTAATCAGAATAATACTACTGGCTGGTTATGAAGAAATAAAGTCTTGCTCCTATTAGGAGTTGTCTTTTGTCTGCGGTATTCCAGTGTTCGGAGATATTTATAAATGGCGGGGATGTTACCTGGGGATTCCTCACATCATTCAACATCTGATACTGGACCTTCTAGAAATTCTCAAGAAAAGCAAGAGGAAGTAGGCCGTTGGTATTTTTCAAGAAAAGAAATAGAAGAAAATTCCCCGTCTAGAAGGGATGGTATTGACTTGAAGAAAGAGACATACTTACGCAAGTCATACTGTACATTTTTGCAGGATTTGGGCATGAGGCTAAAAGTGTAAGTTCATGGATTACATTCATTTGTAGTATTCTTGTGGTTAGATTCTGCAAATGCTGGATTTGTCTTTTGAACTTGAAAGTTGGGTTTCATTAGTAGTGGTTCTTATCATGAAGCATCATTTAAAAGGCCTACTCCATGTGTAGATGCATGCCGCTTAGTTCCAATGGTGGCCGATTTCTGTATTCAATTCTTTGTAAAGTTTATAGCATGAAAAATGGTTAAATGGCAATGTCCAAATGTTGAGATTTTATTTGTTGCAAATCCCTAATTGTTTCACTGTTGGTATCTGTACGGAAAGTACAACTTGAAATCAACTAATTATAATTTTATAACAGAAAGTCATGATCTAAAGGTTAGCATTATACTTTTAAAAATATAATGTATCTTTTATTTTCCTGTCTGTACTATCGGTCACTGCTGCTATCACCTATCATTTTAGGCAGTATTTCCTGGTTTTATAATGCCTTTTAGTGAGCTATCCTGAGTCTCTGTGGCCTGATATACTGAAAGAAGATAGTTGTTTGTGAGCAGACTGATGCAGTAGATGGTCTTGTGTTTGCACATCGTGACTCTTGTTTGTCTGTGTGTTTGTCAGTCTGTCGTTATTTCTCCTTTTTTGTTACACTTGTTTTATCTCTAGTGAAATATACTGCACTTATTATGGGAAAAAGTGTTCTGCATCAAGCCACCAACATAAAAAGGCCGTCTGTTGAGCAGTGCTTTTCACATGTGACTGCATGATCTATGAATAGTTGATCAAGCCCTGAAAGCATGCTATGTAATTATCATTGTTTATTTTACACTCTACAACCTTATGGGTGAAAGGAGTTGTTCTGACCACCTGTTGTCTGATTGAACAAAGATCTGCAGTTCTAACATTATGTGTATCCATAAGCATGTGGATATTTATTGGCTCAGACTGAATGAATTTGACTAAATTTCTTACCTGATATATAGGCCCCAGGTAACAATAGCTACGGCAATTATCTTTTGTCATCGGTTTTTTATTCGACAATCACATGCAAAGAATGATAGAAGGGTGAGTTATCATTATCATTGTCTGGTTAATCTTGTTTAAACTTCTTTATTTTCTAGATAGCATGTGTTTCCTTTTAGAAATCTAAGCTGTCTTTGTCTTTCGATTCTATTTCATTATGAATTTTTATTCACTTAGCAATTCTTTTGGATGACATAATGTTGATTGGTATATTAGAATGGTTGAGGGGTGAAAAGTGTTATAATATTAGCTTGTAACATAATTCCTTTTGTCAACTTAACCAATCATTCTATTTCTGATGTAGATTTTTAATAAGAAAGAGAGCACTGAGTCTTAACATTTTTTATCATCACCTGCCTAACTTCATTTCCATGCTTGACAGACCATTGCTACTGTGTGCATGTTCCTTGCTGGGAAGGTTGAAGAGACACCTCGGCCATTAAAGGATGTTATTCTTGTTTCCTATGAAATAATACACAAAAAGGATCCTGCTGCAGCCCAGAGGATCAAACAGAAGGTATTCTTCAAATTAGTGGTGCTTTTACCAGTCTATTTGTGTGCTTCTTTCTGATGCTCAAGTTGCCTCTTGTATGTCGTGTCTGTTGCTACTTGACTTGTGCACTTGTTCTTTAACCTGCTGTCCTGCTCTCACTTGCCATTCCATTTGTATAATCTTTCTCATTCATTTTTCGTGCTTTTTAGTTATCTATTCCACTCGGTTTCTTATTCCTCAGGCATGTAAGACTGACCCTTCTAGCTTTTTAACCTTTTTATAAATCTAACGAGCCCAAATTCCCATGCACAGTTCTGTATCAGTTTGAGAACTTTACCTTTGTGATGTTAGTCTCATACAAAATTTGTCCAATCTGTTGTTATAGGGTTATATGTTGCCAATGTGTCTAAATACTTGACTGAGATCTCTTCCCTTTCCTTCTGTTCCTCTTGAATTCAAAGTAAATTCTTGCTCAGATTCTACATTTTCCCTCGAACAACTGTGTTCTTGGGCAAAGCATCTCCTTGCTACCTAACTTTTTTAAGTTAATTTGAAATGTGGCATATCTTACTTCTAGTTATTTTAAAAGAGGAAAAAAAAAAAAAAAAAAAACCTTCTGTTTGCACGGTTGTTGTTATATGAGGGACTCATTAACCTTGATATATATTGCAGGAAGTGTATGAGCAACAAAAGGAACTAATTTTACTTGGGGAGAGGGTTGTACTTGCAACTTTGGGTTTTGACCTCAATGTCCATCACCCATATAAACCTCTAGTTGAGGCTATAAAGAAATTCAAGGTTGCCCAGAATGCTCTTGCTCAAGTTGCATGGAATTTTGTTAATGATGGGTATGTTTAACTGGTGTTTCTTCAAGTGTTTAAAATGATCTCTTCCTAGTGCTCATTTTTGACACCCTGCAAAGCGGCATGCAGGCTGAGGACGTCGCTCTGCCTGCAATTTAAGCCCCATCACATCGCGGCTGGTGCCATTTTCCTTGCTGCCAAGTTCCTCAAAGTGAAGCTTCCTTCAGATGGTGAGAAGGTCTGGTGGCAAGAATTTGATGTCACCCCACGCCAATTAGAGGGTTGGTTTCCTCTCCATTACTTTGTAATGAAGATCTTGCAAATAAAATTCGACAGTTATTAAATGGTCCCATGGAACTGGTATTGTTTATGGTTGCTTCTCTTAAAATTCATCCAACCATGGTTACAGCTATCTGTTTCATGTCTTTCCTTTGGTTTTGGTAGGCAGTCTGCTTATTCCCATGCTTTGTGAAAGGCCATGGATGTTGCAGTAATAGCTTAGCTGTCTTTTTGCGTCTTTTTCCATGTGACTTTTGTAGGATATTCTACTTAGTCATTGTGGTTATCTTGCAGAGGTTAGTAATCAAATGCTGGAACTTTATGAGCAAAATAGAGTACCCCCATCTCAAGGTAGTGAAGTAGAAGGAAGTGCTGGTGGTGGCCCATCTCATCGAGCCCCAGCAAAACATCCTTCTGGAAGTGAGGAAAAACAAGCATCTTCAAGGTCAGCAGCCGACCATTCATCTGCAGACAATCATGGGATGCCTTCAAGAACTGCACAAAATCAAAGTAATGATAATGGCAGTGGAGAGTTGGGCAGTGTTATCACCGATCACAAGATGGATATGGAAACCAAGGATAATCAACATCCTGAGCAATTGCCCCATAAAGAGAACACAAGGGAAGTTTCAAATAAGTCTAGGTCTGCAAATGAGCGAACTGGGGAAGACGACCAGGAAAGAACTGGTGGAAGAAATGACATTCAAGAAACAGGCGAATGGAGAGATGAGGGAGCATCACGTAGGGCTAGCAGTGTGATTGGACGAAACTTGGACACTAGAGGAGGGCCCATCAGCCAATCTCCCAAAGAAGCTATTAAAATCGACAAAGATAAGGTGAAGGCTGCGCTGGAGAAAAGGAGGAAGTCTCGTGGGGAAACAATGAAGAAAAAAGATGTCATGGATGAAGATGATCTTATTGAGAGGGAGCTGGAGGATGGGGTTGAGTTGGCTGTGGAAGACGAGAAAATCAAGAGAGAACATCGACAGAGCTGGTCTAGGAATGAGAATCAAGATCATGTCAAGGACCATGGGGATATGGGAGAAGGGAATACCTTTGTTACGGAGGGGCAGTCTTCTAGAGGATTTGAAACAGAGGGTGCTGAAGAAGGTGAAATGCTGGATGATGCTTCTCCAATGGTGAACAGCCGAAAGAGAAAACTCGGAAGTCCACCTGACAGACAATTGGAAGGGAAGAAGCGCCATGAGTACATGTCAAGTTACAATCATGATGCCACGGAAGATGGGCAAAAATCGGGCCGGAGTAGTTATGCAGATAAAGAACATAGAAGGCATGCACATGAGAATCATTAGAATCGTTGGTGAGGCGGTAAAAGAATGGTAGTACTTTTACTGAAATGAGCGTGTATGATTGGATACTGATTTCTGACCATTGTTATTGATATTTTTGAACTTTGCATATCCATAAATGGTCAGAGTGATCTGGCAGAGATGTACCTAAATGTAGTACGTTTTGGATTTGCCTACAATGGCACATATCTTGGCTGTAACAGGATGTACCAACGAGGATATTTCTGTCACCATATTGGCAGGGGGCTTCGTGACAAAGTAAAGAGGCAGTTAATCATTTAGTTCATATATATGGGAAAAAAAATGAGAGAAAGAGAGGAAAAACATTTCTTCAAATTATATAACTCTTTTGGGATGCATGATGGGTTACTTGGTTGCAATGGACCTGTCTAAGGTGGTCATGTTAATTTTACTGGTATGTTTTCATAAACTTGGGTTTGATTTTTCGAGTTCTGGTGTTTTTTACCGATTTGACATCTAGTCTCCAGGCTTCCCAACTTTTGTTTGAATGCTGATAGTTCTCTGTAATATGTACTGATGTGGGACGATTATCGGACGTAGTTCATCAACAACCGCAATTATCTAAGAATGTTTGAACTGGACCAGATCAGTAGGTCAAGATATCAGTTTAGTGAATGATTTGAATTGATTAGATCGAGAATTAGTATGGATTGATTAAATCAGTTTAAAAATTGGTTGAAGTGGCGGTTGAATCAATGGTAATTATGCTGTTTGGTTGAATTGTGGAACTACTTTTTTGTTCGTATTTGATATTTGTAGAATTGTATCTGATAAAAGATTTTAACGGTATAATAATCATTCAGGTATATATTATATAAAATAATATATCAGCACATGTACTCTGAATCTGGGTAACTCATATCCGAGGAAATAATAGATAAGGTTTTCATCGGTCCATTATATAAAAGTACTCGCTATAATGGAGAAATTCATGTACCAGCTTCAGTACATTATATAAATTACTCACTATATAAGGGTATTTTTTTGGGTGGGGAAACATATATAAGGTTAAAATTGTATATGTACATAACATGACCTTTGCAAAACTAAAATAAGCTAAATGACCTTGACGCCGCCACAGCGCCACCGCTGCTGCCACCACCTCCCTTTTTTTTCCATTCAAATTGCTGTATATAAAGGATTTAGGTATTATACCGTAAGGGAAATTAAGCATAGGGTGACAAAAATGTAGCCTATATAGAGTAATAATATATAATAATTAAGCTAGCATGACCACATGGGTTCTCCCAAGCTAGCCTGGTCCATTACCACGTCCATGTCAAAAATGGGCTTGACTTGTGAACCGTGGTTGGAAGAGGGTGACCCGCTATTAGTTGGGCTTGTAGGGGCGAATCCATGATGTGAATAGGATGCAGTCTGCCTCACCCGGAGGTGCACCACCTCTGCCTGGGCCAGTGCCAATTGGGTTTGAAGGGTGTCTATCTGCTGCTGCAGTGATGATATGGCTCCCACGCAACCGTATACGGGGTCACGTACCCGGGCGTTGGCCTCATACACCATGCTACTCACCGCGTCTCCCCGTTGGTGCACCGGCAGTTCCTGCAAGTTTAAATCCATCAGCTTGCTGGCCCATGAGCTCATAGTGACATCATGTTAATTTATTAATTGAAGTCACAGCAGTTTGAGCAAAGCTTAAGGGGCATGGGAATGAAGAAGAAAGGGGAGCCATCCCAAATAAAAGAAAACCTGAAGCATCTTGTTGACATTGCTAGCACCGAAGACCTTGTGGACATTAGCAAACTTGTGGGGCTCATCAGCTGGGAAATAAGGGGCAAAAACACAGTCATGGGCACACCTTCTCCTTAGAAGTTTGCATGCTGCACATGGCGACGCTGCTCCCTGCTTCCTTCCTCCACTCTCCTTCATTCTTATCCAGTACCACCACTACTCCCTCTCCCTCTCTCTGTATATTGTAGGATTACCTTTACAAGTCTTAAAACTTTACTGTCAATAAGAAAAAGCTCAAACCCTAGATTAATTGCAGGTTGCTTTCCCTACAGGGAGATGATATATAATATTAGAGTAGGTAGCAGAAACTCAAGGACCAACACATACTAGCTGAAGAAGATGAAGAATAGGTAAAAGAAATAATGAGAGCGGAATTAGGGTTGAGGTGTTATTAAATAAGCAAAAGGTCTGAGGTGCGGACCCATTTCTTTAGATTTTGGTTGGACAAAAGACATATCACCACCATTCTGACACGACACATTTAGCTTCACTTTTTTAATTCTATTTTATTATTATTATTATTATTATTATTAAATGACTTCTATTTTCATTTTAATTTGCATGCTACTATTGTTTATAATTTTTTAATGTATTTATATTAGATATTTTTTATGTTTATTTTATAACTTATGAATATTAAATATTTCAAAATTTATAATTTTCTCTCTCAATAATATTATCTTTAATATTATTAATAAATTTTCTCTCTAAAAATATAATGATATTAGCTAGATTTTTTAAATATAAACAAGTATGTTCCACAATTTCATTAATTCTAAATTTAAACAAAACAATTAATCTTCAAAAGTACTTTGAAAATGATTTTGGATAATAAAAAGAAAGTAGGGCGAGTGCAGCATGCGTAGGTTGGAAAATAACATGTTAATTTGAATTATATTTTCAACATTAATCATTGTATACATAATACAGTTTGACCAACAATTAAGGATCCAACTCCAATGCGCACGTATACAGTTGCAAAGTTAGAAATATTTTTTTTTGGAAGGAAGCTAGAATTAAATGTATATTTTTGTAATAGTAAAAATATAATTTTATTATTTTAATAATTTATATTTTTATAATTTTTAAAGAATTAAATTAAATTATTATTATTTTTAAGAGGGTCAAAATATAATTTTATCATTACTAATTAAAATTTTATAAATTATAAATAGACTAAATAAAAAAATATTTTAGAAAGCCAAAAAAACAGCCAGTGCCTTTGCTCTGCCACAGCAAATTATAAATAAATAAACCTTCTAACTTTTTTGAAATTTAGATATGCATGCAGGGGCAAAGCTAGGGAGGGGCTGGCATGGGGCCCGGCCCCCCTGAAATAGAAAATTACTATTTAAACCCTTAAAATTTTTTAGAAATTTTAAATTAGTAAAGATAAAATTACACTTTGGCCCGCCTAAAATTATAAAAATTCGATTTAATCCTTTACAAATTATAAAGATATAAACTATAAAAAAATTAAAATTTCATCCGGCCCCCTAAAAATTGCCCTGGGTTCCCCCTTGTATGCATGTTCGGCCATTTATGATGCTTGGATTTTCTGGTCAATTAATTAAAACATATTTGCATGATACAGTAACCCATAAAATAACGAATACCAATGCTTACATACATATATATATTAATTGAAATCATGCGGTTTCTATTTTTGTCAGTGATATTTGTTAACTTTTTTATTTTATATTTATTAATTTTCAAAAAATAAAACAGTAGAGAAGGGCAGTTATGGAAACATTTCTTTGCATTTTTTATACAAAAAGATCGATTTTTTTTAAAAAACAATACAAAATATAAATACTTTAAACTTATAAAATTTAAAAGAGAGAGAGAGAGAGAGAAAGAGGCTTGAATAATTATGAAAGACTATGGAGGCAGAAGAACATGAATGGTCAAATTGTCCAACTTTGGGTGCATGCCAAAATCATTCATTTGTGCCTCCATTTCCAAAAGAGAAAGGTGTTGAAGGATAATACAATAAATGACATGGAATTTAAATTTATTTTGGTAAAAAAAAAAATCAATAAGGCAAGGCAAATGGGGCCAGTGACAAGGCCAAAGTTCATAATGAGGTGCTCAATGCCAAAATCTTTGAGTTAATGGATCCAATAATTAATCATATTTTTGGTCAACTCTAGTCTCCTACCATTTGGGTCAATGATCTAGGGTTTCACTACCCTACAAAAACATTTCTCAATAAGAATTAATTCTTCTTAACACTGTTATTTAAGGTATATATATATATATATTTGCACTATGTGATTTTTAGTTGGTTAAAATATGCTTTAAGTAGTTGTATTTTTCTTATATTTGAAATTTAATTTTTTTATTTTTATTTTATGGAATTTAGTTTTTCTACTTTTTAAATCTACAAATTACAAGTTCAATGGTTAATACTATTAAAATTCACCCGTTAAATTTAAATTCATTACAACATCATTTTTTTTATTTTAAAATGTCACAGAACAACGAATTTAACAAAAAAAATTTAATGATGTTAACAATTAGACTACATTTCAAATGTATAAAGAATATAATGATTTGAAGCAGATTTTGGCCTTTTTAATTTAAAGGTTAAATACATTTATAAACTATGCTTTCTCATATTAGAGGTGATATCGATTCAATTCTGTAGGGCTTTTTTGAATTGTCTATCATACTCTGGTTTAGTTCGTTCGATTTTCAATTTTTCATACTAATTTTTTTGTTTTGATTTTGAGGCTTATTTTGAGAAAATGAGTTTTGTTTTATGGATTTTGAATGTTATTTGATAAAGTTTCAAAGTTTTTCTCGTAAATTTTTCTAAAAAAATATTTTTCAAGTAAATAAAAATAATCAATAACTTTATTTAAATGGTCATTTTCCAAAGAATATTTTTTATATAAATCTTTTAAGTCATTTTCACTCTTTTAAATATAAAACATTCATTTTTATATCATAAAAATAAACTTAATTATAAATTAAATAAAAATAAAAATCAATTTAATTTCGAGCAACACGATTTTCTAACTTACATTTCGTAAACCATCCAAACACCTCAATCTAAACTGATTTTTTTATTTTTATTGCTCACTCGTAGCTCCCATCACATATTGATTATTTATTCACTCAAAAAAAATATACATTTAATATGTTTTTATTTAGTTTTCTTCATCATAATAATATAAATATCAATATATTATAAATAGTGAACTTGGCAACATATAGATTTGGGCCAATTGCAATGTGATGGAAAAAATAGGTAGCCATAATATAGATTATGAGAAGAGTGGAGGGTGGGTAAAGTGAAGAACAACAACAATAATAATGTAAGAGAAAAATGGAAATGCTTCAATGCAACAACTGCACACTTTGCTGCTTTTGAAGGAACAAATACACAACCCATTTGGTCAGTTAGTTAGGTGAGCAATCATTTCATATTTTTGTTCAGAAAAAATTAGTCAAGCAATTTTAGTCAAACAAATGGAAATTAATCTTTTTTCTTCATGAAAATTTTATAATCATTATCATCATCATGTTTGTCAAACTTCGAATTAAGTGTTATTCAATAATTTTTTTTACTCACTTTCTGAAAATATATTTATATATATTGTTATACATTTATAATAATCTGATTTGAAATTCGACTCAAAATATTTATAAATTAAATAATTTTATGCACTCCATTTAGGAAAGGGGTTTCTAGTTTGTTTTTTGAACAAGAAAACTATCCCCTTCCATCTTGACCTCCGAGCTCGACCTCTGTTAATATCTTTTATATATATATATAAGGGAAGAAAAAGGGTCCCAGGGTTGTAGGAAATAATGAAATTGAATACTGATTTGGTAGTCCAATTCATGTGAAAAACAAGACATATAATTAGGTTGTGTTAGTGATTGGCAACATGCAAATACTAGGCTGGGAATATCCAGACTACCAATGTTGTCTGTTAGCGGAAAATGGAAGTCTATTTTGCCAAAATTCTTACATTATTAATTAAAGGGGAAAAAAGGGTATTAATGATTATAAAATTCAAGTCTTTGGTGTTGAACTCATGACTGCTTGCTTGTTTCTTATGGAATATGATGATGCTGTGCGGAAAAAGTACAGCCATTAGATTTTACAACATCTGAAAAATCATGTGAAAATTATAAATAAATAAAAAATCTTCAAAAATAAAATGAAATATTGAAATTTCTTGTATATTCAAAGAATATTCTTTTTAGTCTTTCTCTACATGGGTGAATGACTAGGTTTGTTTTTTAATATTATAGTCTCCTAAATGTTTGTTATTGGTTTTTTTTTGCAACTCTACTCTAAGGATTTAACGTGGACTTAAAATTGATCCGCCTTGCTTATTCTATCATGAATTTTTTTATTGTTTTTTTTTACAACTTCACCTCAAGGATTCAATATAGAATCACATTTGGTCCACCCTGATTACTTTACTTGTTGGGGGTGCTCAACGAGGAATCAAATAATTAAAGGTTGCTCTAATACCACTAATCAAGATCATTATTCTCTTTCCAAAAGATATATATAATATAATTTATTATACAGTCACCTATATGCTCAAAAATATTTACCTTTCAGTGCGAGATTAATGCATCTTACGTACTTATTTAAAGTTATTGTTGTAGTTACAAAATTACTCTTCTTAACTCAAATGTTGAGTTTAGTGTCCAAATTTCTAATAACATTCTTAATTAACCATAAAAATCTATGTTATAGAGGTAACTTCTTAATAATAAATAAATCAATCACTCAATTAAATTAAACACTGAATTTAATTCACATGTGTTTTTCTTTTTTTTTTTCATTTGACTTTTGTATAGGATTCTCTTTATCACACATATTGACCAAATTAAAACTTGAGAAACAACAGTCAAATTGTGGCCATTTTTTGAAGAAATTGGGATTGAGAAATTGGGGGACAGAAGTTTGATGAAGCAATCAGTTAACAAATTTTCTCACCTAAACTTTATGCCAATATTGTCAATTTAAGTAAATCCATGAAACTCCTCTATTTGATATTTGCAGCCACCCTATTTCCCCCTTTTATAGAAATTTATTCTCTTTTCATATCTTGAATTCGCATATGCCAATCTGTGTTGGATGGGGTGATTTGATGCAATAAAAAATTTGTGAGGCCAAAATCATTTAAACATTGAGTATTAGCTAACAAAAAGGGAAAAAAAAAATCAAATTATGAATAGATTTGATGTTACATCTATCAAATCCATGAGAAATCTAAATGTTCATTGAATTCATTCATTTTCATTAAATCTTTCTTTAAAAAAAAAAAAATTGCATTCTCATGAACTGTAGCTTTGAATGATATAATAGAATACCTAACATCCACCATTTTCAAACTTCAAATTATGCATATATTCAAAGCAAGTAAATATATTTCAAGTAATACCAATACAAGTTTAGTCTATTAGTGAAGAGAATATGCAAGGAATATTCATATAGGGAAAGTTTTTGTTTTCAAAAGAGTGGAATTATTTAATACATTGTTAATGCAGTTTTTAGATTTTAAAAGCAGAGTTTAAAATGTGCTGCTAAAAAAATGAAATATTGAATATTAAAAAGTGAAAGTATTTGAAGTACATTTGATGAATTTTACTAAATTTGTATCAATTATATTTGATGAATGTCGTTATTCGTTATATTTTGAGGTCGCAAAATACAGTAGCTGATCATATGGTTAAGTGTATAGCGACTAATTCCACATAAATTCATTGGTTTGAAGAACCACCGCAATCATCTAGAAGTCTAATTGAGGCGGATTATGTTCTTACATTGAGTCACTAGTGTAATTTTTTGAGTTTTTCACTTTAAACTATATTTTTTCTACCAAAAAAATATTATTATCATATAACGCGAAAGTGAGACTTTATTTGCAATTAAGCTTTGATATTGTTAGCGAAAGCTATGGTCTTGCATATTGATTATGTAATACCCCGAAAATTACTACAGTAAATATCAATTTAATTGCAACAATGTTTACTCAGCTTAGTATCAATGATAATGAAAGTTTATTGGCTGAATTAAAAATCAAATCGGTGATGTTGATCAGATTAAGTCAACGCAGTTAGAAGATGATAAATTGGTGAAGTAAACGAGTTAAGAAACAAACGGGTTCCTTTAGTGAAAGTATTATGCAAAAGCCATAATATGGAATAAGCAACTTGGGAACAGGAAGAAATTATAAGATATCAGTACCCCCATCTCTTTTTAGGTAAATTTCGAGGACGAAATTTATTAAAGGGAGAGAAATGTAATAACCTAAAATTTACGGGCACCGGAAAAACGAGTTATAGTGCCTCCGTCTTAGTGAACCGAGTTCGTAAATATTTATTAGAAATATTTGTGACGCTAGTTGTATGTTTAATTAGGCTTTAATTAAGTGAATTTAGCTTAATTAAGAGAAATTAGGAAAAAAGACTAAATTGAATAAGAGATAAAAGTTTAATTATAGATTAATAGAAAGAAGGGAGGACCAAAATGGCAAATAAGCCATTCTTAATGGTTGTGGCGGCAAACATATGAAAAATCTAAGATTTTTTGTTAGATATTTACTCAATTAATTAATTAGTTAATTTTTTTATTATTATTATTTTATTGAATTATAAATTATATTAAATATTGTTATATTATGAAATAAATTGAAATATGATAAATGTAGGGTGATAAATGGTACATGTGTAATAATGTGTATATACACACTTATATTATAATTATTTATTTACTTAAAATTTAAGTTAAAAGATATTTATTAATAAAATAATTATAATATAAGATTTTTATGGGATAAATAAATTAAATGGTGAAAAGTGGATGGTGATGATAATATACAAATGTAAAATAAATATGTGTACAATTGTAATATATGTATTTGTTATTAGATAGATATTTATTATAATTATTATTATAGTTTTATATTAATTTATTAAATTATGACTGTTATTATTAAAATAAATTAGCATGAAGACAATTGTATAATTATTAATGGTAAATGTGTAACATATATGTTTATACACTTGTAAATTATTTATATATTTTATTATATAATAAGCAAAAGATATTTATTAATTAATATTATTATTTTAACATTATTATAATAAATTAAAGAATAAAAGAAATAGAATATAAAAAGGAATGAAAAAAAACAAAAGGAGAGGAGAAGAAGCGGAGAGTTCAAACGAAAGAGGGGGAAAGAAAGAAGAAAAGAAAAGAAAAGGAGAAATTAGGGTTTGAGAGCTTGAAGTTTTAATAGGTAAGTCAATTAAGTCCTTTTTATTTAAATTTGATGTTTTAGAAGTTTTAGATCAAAGTTTTGTTGAAATTAAGTTGAAGTTTTGAAAGATTTTAGGCTTTGAATATAGTTTATGTTGAATTAATTGGTGAATTAGGGGTTAAATTGATAGAATTTCAAGTTAAAATTGGGTAAAGGATTTAATTGTAAAATAAGTTATGAGAAACAGTTTTGGACAGTAGGTTAACTTTGAAAAATCACCAAAATTTGTGGAAATCGAATTAGAGGATGAATAAAATATGAAATTAAATATTTTTGAGTCTTGTTTTTCATAGAATAAGCGGTGTAAAAAATGGACTTGTAAATTACGAGTTATAGTAAATTTTGTGAGACAATGTCAGAATGATTTCGGGTTTCCCTGTTCTGAGTTTTGAAAATCATAAAAAATTGGAGAAAAATAATTAGCATCTTAAATTTACATGTTTAAATAATTAACGAGTCTATTTTTAATAGAAATAAATGGGAACATCATCCAAATCCCGTACTAAGAGATAATTAATTTTTAGTAAAGAAAGGTAGAAGCTGTCAAACAGCAGAACAGAGTCAATTTTGAAGATTTTAATGTATTTATTGGCTAAACTATAAATTTTGAAATTTTTATGGTAGAAAAATATTTGAGTCTAGGTTCTAAAACATCAAGCGGATTTTAAATTGAAATTCTGTAACTCAAGATATAAATAATTTAGTGACTATGACTCAAATGGACAGCTTTGAATAAATTTATAAGTAAATAGTGAAATCATAGATAATGTTACTTATAAGCATGTTATATAAATTAAGGATGTGGAGTGGAGAGGAGGAGGAGGAAAATATATATGAATACTCGGCTAGCATGGCTAATTTGCATGTTTTAAACTCAGGGATTAAATTGAATAAAAGTAAAACTTTAAAGGCAATTTTTGTAAAAATATAAAAATGACCAAATTGAGTGAAATAAATTATTTTATTGTCTAAATTAATAAACTGAATGGAATTATTAATTTAGATCAAGATCGGTTGAAAAATCAATGAAAATAGAAAATTACCAAAATGACTCTGAATCTTGGTATTTTTATAATTTAGCCAGGTAAGTTCGTGTAATCTAATTATGTGATCAAAGGAAATACGAGTTGATGGTATATGAAATATTGATATAATGAATTAACTTATTTATGTTTATGAAGAAACGGCAAGAGTATGATTTTATCATGACATGTAAACATGTGATTATCTTTGATACGTTTATATAAGGAAATTAAGTATGTTGAGTCGAGTAATAAATTCAAGTAAGACATGTCGAGAAAAATAAATATGTTTGAGGGACAATATGTTTGATTTTGATTGGTTTCAAATATGAATACTAGATGAAATAAAATGTCTAATAAATAAATTTGAAAATCCGATAATGCTCCGTCACTCTATTCCAGTAACGGATTCAGGTCAGGGACGTTACAGATTACTCAGATTTAAGTCTCATCATGTGCATGTACGGTTCTTTAATCCCATCATGTGCATGTACAATCATCTATCTATGTGTTACAATGGTTTGACTCTATAGTTTTTTAAATATTTACTTATAATATTTTTTATAAAAAAAAAAAAAAAAAAGTGAGGGTCAACACCTTTCCACTTCAATTATTGATTTAATTTTGGTTCAAAAAATTATTTTTGTTTAATTTGTTGGACATAACAAAATTAATTTATATTTAATATATTAATAATACATAAATCATTAAATTAACTAAACCACCATATATAACTCCAAAAAGAACTTATAGAGGTAAAATTATATTTATTTTTCAATGCAGTTTGCGGGAAAGGATTGAATGAACCACATCATCTGTATCCCTTTCCAATAGATTTATGTCACATCAGCATTTTTATCCTGAATTTCAGCATTTTATCCTGAATTTAAGGATTTTAATTTGGATTTAATTTTTTTAGGATAAGAATGCTGAAATTCAGAATAAAAATGCTGATATGGCATAAATCTATTAGAAAGGGATACAGATGACGTGGCGTTACTATTTCATTCAATCATTTCTCAAATCCAAATTAAAATCCTTAAATTCAGGATAAAATGCTGAAATTCAGAATAAAAATGACGATATGGCATAAATCTATTGGAAAGGAATACAGATAACATGGCGTCATTGTTTCATTCAACCCTTTCTCTGTATTTTGCTTGTGAAAATATCATTATTAGATACAATAAATTTAGAGAAGAAAATACTAGTATTATAATGAAATATTGTCAGCAAAGATTTTCTGATTACAATGGTAAGATCCTGCCTAGACCTTGACGTGAACAAATTAAATACTAGTAATTTTTGGTGACATTGACCTTTGAAAGGATATATACAACTTAACCCAAAAGTCATAATAAGCTCATGCATTGGGTATAATAATTAAGATTTCTTATCAAAGTTGAAAGTTCTTTGTTTTATTTAATTAGATCCATATCCCAATTCCAATATACTGTTTGATGATCTCATATTGGATAGGGAATAATTTTTATTAAGAGTTGCTTGAGGCTGAAGCAAAATCTTTTTAGGTCCAATGTCCATTTAATTAATCCAATAATCAATGTTTTAAACCGACAATATATGTTTGTAATCTTAAACCAAAATTATGATACGATAAGATTCCTTTGCATGCTTTGTATATGACTACTTTTTGTAGCTCAGTGTCGACCATATAATATATAGAGTACAGTATTTATAATATAATATGACCCAATATGTCAAATCTCATCATCATCATGTGTCTATCTTGTCTTGTAAGTGTGTTTTGGGTTTTGTTGTTACATGATCATTTTGTCTTGTCTTTTGTTTCGTATTAGAGAGTTTCAAAGGTATATATGAGCAAAGAAATGGGATAAATTTATGACGTAGAGTTGGTCTGTTTTTTCTTTTCTTTTGGAGAGGCGAGGGGACAAAGGGGAACTATATTTAATCATTTCTTCACAAGCCCTAATTAGACTAATTAGTCTCCCTGAACTATAACTTTAATGTCAATATTATTATTATGCTCCTTTTTCTCTTTTGACATTTCAATCCAAAGCAAAGCATGGAAGGATGCGAAGAGTTGAATTGTCCTTCTTTTTCCTCTTCTTACAAAAATGTGGCAGTTTGAAAATACTAGAAATGTTGCTGATATTAATATCCAATGATAATTTTATTGAATGATATTTTTGAAAAACTATGAATTTATTATATTAGTCCATAATTATGGACTAAAATTCATCTATTGGTTTAAAAAATTATGTTTAAGTTAGTTTCTATGTTTTTTTTTTATTATTTCTAAAGGTATTTACCGGCGAGCTTAGTAATTAATCATTCGTATTGTGTAGACCCATTATAAATGCTGACCACGAGTTTTAAAGTTGCTCCATACTCAATACGAGGATCGAACCCTCAACCATTGGTTAAGAGTTTCTATGATTTATTTTGATCAATTTTAATTCTTTGTACTTTTTGAATTGTCAAATTTTGTCTTTATATATATTAGTTTTATACTATGGGTAAAATTGTAGATTTAGTCAGTTTTTCAATTTGATCTTTTTTAGCCCCTATACTTTTCAAATTTAGAATTTTCAGTCTTGACACAAATCACAGCCATTAAGTCTATAAACTTTCTTGTGAGTAATATGTAAAAATAACAAGCTGACATGGCAATACACATGTCATACTATGTTTGTCGCATAAAATTTTGAAAATAACTTAACTTAACCTAATGAATTTAACAACAACCGTTTAACCAAGATTGAGATTTTAAAATTCAAAATATACATGAATTAAAAAAGATCAAATTAAAATTCAGAATTATATTCATAGTTTAAACATAATACAAAGACTAATAACATAATTTAACCCTAAAAAAACACCCACGTTCATAAGAGTTTTCCAGCACCGTTTAGTGCATCATCCTTTTTAACTTTATTCTGTTGGTTACAAGACAAATTGGATTTAGAAATAATTTTTAGAAAAATAGTGGTACGTACGAAATGGTCAAGGACCACAATTCCATCAAAGTTGTATACTTTATTAGGAATTTTGATTAAGCAATATCTCTTAGAAGATCCTTTATTGTAAAAAAGACTAAGAACATGAAGGGCCTCTTCAATCTTTCTTGCCTTGCCCTGACTGATGCAAAAGGAATCCCATGATCATATTCACCCCCACATTTTTGGATTCTCATTGTATATGTACTAACATTGCTGTACAATTTTCATGATCTTAACATAATACCATAGGAAGTGGATTCTCCCAAAACCAATATCCTTTTTTACTATTAAAAATAACTTTATCAACATGATTTGTTTTTGCAAAAAAAAAAATAAAAAAATCGTAGAACGATAAAAGATCAAGCTACGATCATTTCGACTCGAAGATTTAGTTCTATAAACACTCCACATCATATTGAAGTTTTTTTTTTAAATGGGATAGAACTACAAGAGTCTATGAATGAAGATGGTGACATTTACATGCTACTGTTTCAATATTGTTCTTGTTTCACACACTGACAGCAGCAACCAACAAGGAATTATGGTCATCTATTAATGATTAATCTCATCAGTAATGACATGTATTGTTTCTTCAATATTAACAAGATTGAAATCAATGAAATAAAAACTGACCATAAGACTTAATCCCACTAGATTTCTAAATGAAGGAAATGTGAGACTAACTCCTATTTTCATGATATTGAAAATTTTCGGTATTGAAAACAACCAAGTCCCAGGAGAAAGCTAAAATAAAAATCTAATTCCTAGTCTAGAATAGCTTTCCACAAATTGGTTTTTTTTTTTTTTTTTTTTTTTTTTTTTCTGGTTGTTGAAGGCAAATACTAACCTACCAAAGTGAACACAATGATGATTGTTGGTACGAGAATCATGGATGCATTCTTAACTAGGAAATCTATATATAAATTCAAATTGATAGTTTCAAACATGCCTTTTGTAAAATTCCTTTCTTGCTTTAAATGCAATGTAATTCTTTAGCTCTTCAATGCTCATCACAGGCTCGAGCTTACATTTTAATAAATCAGATAATCAAGAAATGCAGCAGAATTTACCGAGCTGGGAATAAGGGACAGGTCCTTAACCTTTTCTTTGAGACATTCCATCAAAATAAAGCCTATAAAAAGGTCACAAGACAATGGTTATCCTATATATAGAATTTAACAACCAAGATCAACTATACATACAAGGGAATAACAAGCAAAAACTGAAGTCTAGATTGAACCGAGTCATAACAAAGAACATGAGAAACTGAAATATCGTGAGAACCAAACAGAGAACTAAGGAGAAACAGAAAATATACAAGGTTCTAGAATGAAACCTCCCATGTTCTTGGCAATTCGCACCAAAAGCTAGCATATGTATTTTCAAAAATCATGTACCAAATAAAGCAAAGGGTTCCAAAAAAGTATTTCGAAATGTTGGTTCAACAATAAATCCCCTATGTCAAGTTTGAATACAATGTAAGAGTGATGTTCCATGTCCAGTATCTTTCTTACTCTATAGGTGACAAGGCAAGCCTAAGCTATTTCTAGTCTATGAACATTATGCAAGTAAACTGAATAAAACTTAGGCCACATAGGGCTTCTAGAATCCCAACTACTCTTTGATTGCACTTATGTTGTGCAAGTCCCAAGCAAGTCAAACACAAGGCCATAAGAGACACTTCTCAGCCACAGATACCAAGCAAAGCAAAAATTAATGGATACAATAAACCAACCAACTAGAAAAATGAATATTCACCAATAACAGTAGCAAGAATAAAACATAGAGCTGAATGCATCATCTTTCTATTTTTTTCCCATGAGGGGTTTCATAAATTAACTTTGGTTAGACCTTCATAACAAAAGGATACGGTATAAAAATGGAAACAAAAAAAAGGAAGAATTATAAGACCCACATCACCATCACGAACATTCTTGGTCCGGAATGACTTCTTGAGGCAGGTCAAAAGGCATACTGAGTATGTCATTACAGAATCACCTAGTTAGCTACTGCAGTTTCCTTTAGAATTAGAACATCAAAACACTCACTCACACGCACACAGAGAAAAAGATAACTAAATAATGTCATCGAAATCAAATGCAATATGCATGACTTGCAAAGATGGTGAAATATTTCTTAAAGTATTTACGTTAGTGGTTATTAGTATTTCAACACACTTTAAGAAACTACGAAGACAGTACAAGGAATGAGTCAAAGCCACAATCTTTTACAATTAAGCTTGCATTACATAAGCACAGAAGCAGCCCAGGGGTGCCTTACTAATTCAAAATCCAAACTTCCCAGAACGGCATTGAAAGAACCAAAAATGCAAGGGCAACCCATCAAAGCAAACTATCAATTTAACAAGTAAAAACAAATGTAATGGGAAAAATACCAGGGGCTTGAAGCACCTTCAAATCAAATTTATTGGCTAGTTGAACATGTCCAATTGCAATAGCACGTTTCTCGGCAAGCTTCTTTAAGCTAATCATAAAATCCTGCAAATTGGGTTCAAGTTTTATTTCAATTAAATGCTTAACTTCTTTACCGATTTTCATTTAGACAGAGAAAAAAAAAAAAAAAAGAACTTACAAGCTCGGATTCAGAAAGGGAACAAAGCCAACTGATATCTTCAATGCTATTATTTCCTAAAATTTCTTCTTCTTACTCATATAAATGGAACGGTTTTTTTAACAAATATTTCATGTATTTTTGCAAAAGCTCGGCAATGGCTTTTGCTTTTTGTAGAACTTCAAAACCTCTGCAGAGTCTAAACGAGAACTGAAGACGACGGTTTAAGGTTTTTTTGGTTTTAATTATTGATGCTAACAAAAAAGGTATTCTGTGTGTTTGGGCTTTTGGCTCTTCAAAAAATTTTAATTTTATTTCGACTCTTAACATAAAATTCTAACTTTCACCGATGCTCTTGTACACATATTCAAAGATGCATTGAGTACAAGTAGAATAGTTTGAATAACATAAGCAATTTCCTAATGTACAATATCTGAATGAAATTAAAGAATGAGGAAAAAAGAGAGTATTAGGAAAAGGGACTGGTAGTTATTGATCTATATATGGGGCTATTTGTCACACTTCTATAAATTGACAATTTCTTTTGTTGCAACTGTTGATTGAATGACAAAATTTTTGCATCAACTCTTGCTGAAAACCCAATGCGAGTAGACCTCTGGGAGTTCCTTTGTTCTCTTACCCACATTTCATTATCTCTCGCATCATATTTCTTGTAGCACTGCTCCATTTCTTGGATGATATGATCATCCATGGGAAAATATGATTTTTGGATCACAATGTGTATGAAGTATGGTAGCAGAGACACGATGACCACGAGCACCGTGATCATCCAGTACAAGGGTGCCGGTCCGATGCCTTCGACCAACACTTGGAATGCATTTCCTGAGAAATTTGGAGGCAATGCACCATAGACTAGCAAGAAAATGTACCATAACAGGATGCTTCCCCATATAGAGAGATGTTGGATCCAAGTGAAATGGCTGGTGATTAGGGCAATTTGACAATTGACAGTCCATATTATGCAGGTGTATGTTACAGCACCTAGAGAATCGATATCCGCTACTAATCCATTTTCTCGCATTGCTGTTGGGGAGAGTATGTAAATGTTTGCCAGGAAGATGACTAGAGAACTAACCACGCCATTTAATATCCACCCGATAATGCGGCTCCAGCTGAAGTGTACGTTCCTTGGCCCTTGTTGATAAAGTGCTGGAAACTGCTTCATTTCATAAGAACCAGAGAAAATTTGTGTAAATGTTTCGAAGATGGAAGCTTTATGTGTTCGTATTTAGTTAAACATTACCTGCAAGCATATGTCCGATGAAACATCTTGCTCGAGGACTCCTAATGCTATGACAGGCAAGGATGTCAACATCACATTGAACATTGTCATATACCAATCATCATACAGCACCTCTCCGGAGAAACTTGTGTATAATTCATAGTAGAATAGAGTGAGGCCAAAAGCAACATTCTTGTAGACAAAATACAGAACCTACAACCATTTTACCAGTAATTAAGGTCTTGAATGTATGCATGTATATACATGAAATTTTTTTAAATATAAATTAAAGATGTACCATCTTTGATATTCTCTGATAACACCAATGGCCATGAACTATAAGCAATCTCTCCAAGAATCGGAATTGTGGTAGCGAAAAGTCACTGGCCATGACTGCCTGCAAGTGATCATCCATGAAAAAACTACTTTTAGCTTGATGTACGACAAGTATATAGAACTAAGAGTCAATGCAGAAGCCTAAAGGTCCCTTGCCACCATTGATCTAAATGAAAATAATGAAAAATTACCTGCATTCCTTCCATACCACTGATCCCGACTCCAATATCAGCTTCTTGAATCATACCAACATCATTTGCCCCATCCCCAATTGCAAGAGTTGTTTTGCCAGTATATTGCTTTACTAATCTAGTGATCTGCAATTGCCACACAAATCAATATCATATGATGTTGAAAATTGAATTTGCTCAGCTTCCATGTATCATTGAAGAAGTGACAGGAACAAAGACAAAATGCCATACCAGAGCTTTCTGTTTTGGGGACACTCGACAGCATATGACAGAAGCACAGTTAACAGCCAATTGCAAGAACTCATCCTTTACGTCCCCTCTCAAAGCAATTTCAAGAGCTTTTCCATCTATAACTAGACCAAATGGAGCCTCTTTGTTTCTTTCTTCACAGACCATTTTGTATGAACTTTCAATTTGTTGCAAAATGTCTTCTTTCATATCCTGAAAAGCTAGAAAAAGGAGTCACTGTTATTACCAAGCATTTGACAAACATAATGCCCTTTTCAAGTTAACTTTTACCTTTACTTGGTTATTAGACTCAGCATCTTTGCTCAAACTCAAATGGAATTGCTTCATATCTTGACGGAGTAAGCTACAAGCAAATCTGCCAAATGGGTAATACAATAGCAATTATATATGGAACTGTGATATATATACACACACAAAGATATGGAACTGTGATATAAGCCTCACCCTATATTTATGGCAGTCTCCCTCTTGTCACCAGTGAGCAGCCATATTTTCAACCCTGCTTGGGCAAGTTTATCTATGCACTCTGGAACCTGTTATGTACATAAATAGAATAAGCAGTTGATTGCAGGAAACTAATGTTGGAATTATATGCTTGTTAGATCAAGTAGCAAATGCAACAAGCAAGGATTTCCAGGGCTGCTTTTTTTTTTAAAACTTTTGACGTTTTCTTGAACATGTCTGAATATGTATCGTTGCTATTGAACAAAACCAGAAAAAACACATAGAAAGTGACAAAAGAGGGAGATAACTGACTGACCCCTTTTTGTAACTTGTCTTCAACAGCTACGACACCTAATAAGATTAAGTCCTTTTCTATCATTTCGGATGCTTGCTCTAGTAGTTCTTCTCTTTCAGGACCAATGGTAGCCTTGGCTTGTGTAAATATTGTGTTCCAACTTTTGTACTCAGCTGCCTCAATCGTCCTGTAGGCGAAAGCTAGGGTGCGAAGACCATCTTCTGCGTAACTTGAAAGATGCATAGTGGTTGCTTGCTCATATGCCCTTCCGTTATCAGCTAGTCTATCGAAGATTATGCTGAAAATCAAGACCAATGGAAACACACGACATAAGTGATAAGGTGGTTTCAATGGACTAGTCCCAAGTTATAAATAATGGATTACATTTCAATTCTTGTTATATGAAATTGAATCAATAGGCATTTGAAGTAATCCAAGGTGTTAGATATACCTGTCTGCACCTTTGCAAAGTAGAAAAATTTGGCCATCTTCATTGCTGACTATAACCGACATCCTCTTACGCGAACTGCTGAATTCCAACAGATTTAGCAGCTTGTATTCCCTGAAGATGACCTTGATATATCATATTTAGGCATTAAATTGAAAGGAAATTATTGGAAACAAAGTAAATTTTGTGAAAAACAACAAGTTACCTCTCAATTTCCTTCATAGAGGAAGGATCAAACTCCTTAAGAACCATCAATGATTGAGTTCTTCTACAAAATTGGAAACCGAACTCTTGTGAGGCGATAAGGAAAGATACTTCTTCTGGTGATTCTGCTTCATAACTTAGCTTATCCGTCTTATGATTATCATCTTCGAGAGGTATGCCTGTATGACACAAAGCCATGACTCTAAAGAACATTGTAATGTCGAATAAGTTGGATCCATGGATCCAATTCTTGTTCGTAAGCCTATCATCTCTAAAGTTGAAACCCTTGATAACAGGTCCCTCAGTTTTTGTAAGTCTTGCATTCCCATTTTGAGCACCAAAACTTGATACCGAGAACTCAAAAGGTTCAAAGCTTCGGGTTGCTCCATTGGTCTCATCAATACTGAATTCGAATGGTTCAAAATCAGAATTCATTCTCATTGATGCAGCAAGGTCAACCTCAGTTATATCACCCCCATATGACACTCCAGCAATTGAGCATTTCCTGAACTCCATCTGATTACATGTCAGAGTCCCAGTTTTATCTGAGAGTATCATTTCTACCTGGCCAAGTTCTTCGTTTAAATTCGAAGTCCGAGCTTGAACTGACTTGCATGTTACATCATCATACAGTTCTATGTCTTTATTGATAAGCATTGTTTGTAAAACTTTAACAACTTCAATGGAGACGTATAAAGAAATTGGGATTAAGTAGCCATACAATATAAGGGCCCGTATGAACTGTAAACCAGCTGATTGTACCGGCTTTGATGGATTGAAGAAGCGATCATCATATTTTTCAGAGTTCGAATCATCAAGGTCATTGACTTTATTATCATCTGGCAATTGAAGGTACCACCAATCAACCATGTCCTGCCTCAAGTACAATAAAGATCCAAAGGAGGAAACCAAGGAAACCAAAACAAGCATTGAGAAAAGAATGTAGATAATATGATCCATTTTCCTCTCTATCCGGCTACGTTTAGATGGCGACCTTGTCGAGTTCCGTACTGCTTTTGTATCATGTCCACTGAAGATCACTACTCCATAAATGTAATCAGTGTTTCTGAGTTTCGAATCTCGTAAAAGCAATTGAGAAGGGCTCAAAGGATACGATTCCTTCTCGAACTGTATGTTCCCAACAAAGGTGTAAAGGTTTGGATTTGGATCCTCACAGTGAACAGTGGCCTTAAATTTACTGAATTCTTCATCCTCATTCAAACAAAGACTGGCTTCCAAGCATCTTTTGATCTTCAGATTCGTTTCTCCATCAAGGTTCATGGTTTCCACATAACAAACACCATCTTCATAGCTGGAAGACAGCAAAAGAAGATCACTCGGAAAGTATTCGCCTTTGTTAACCTTTACAACATCCCCTACACGAAGTTCTTTCCACAACTTATCTACAAACACCCCGTTGCTTATATGAGTCTTTACAGTTCGATTGTTTACATCCAAATCCTGCAAAAAAAAAAAAAAAACAGCTTTATCTAATAAGTAAATGGTACAAAATATAGATGAACAAGTGATGCTTAGTTACAAGTTACCTGCAAAAACCTATGCCAATCTTCAACAGCCTCTTTAAGCATGCTGATTCCAACCACAAACACCAAAGGAGCAATCAAGCTAGCTCGTGAGAAAGGAGCTAAAGAAAATAGTGAGAAAATTGCTGCCAATAAAAAATAGAAATTGGCTACTCTTCTAAACTGCTCAAAAAGTGCTCTTGGAAGGAAAGTCAGAACGTTGTATTTGGTTGTGGATATATAGTTGTAAGGGTATTTGTAAGGCTTTCTCTTGTGTAGGTGAGGCTCGTTGCAAAACACCACCCGAGAAAACCCTGGCTGACCGATAAGCTCACGAGCCGCCGGCCGTTCTTCGGATGTCAAGGGTCGAAAGCATGCAGCAAAAGAATATAGTTTGCTCCATCTAATCTTCCCATTCCTTTTCCTTGATGATGCAGCCGCCATCTTTAACAAAGTTCACAAACTTCAAACTCCTTCTTCAACTATATATCATATGAAGAAGATAAGTCAAAAGCGTACGAAAATGCCTATGGAAAATCACATAGGTCCCTGGCGTTCAGAAAACTATAGATTCCGGCCATTGTAATCATGGATGTATACACAAGTAGTGTAAATACAAAAACAAAGGAACAAAGTTCATTGATTTTTGTCATGTTAAACATATTCTATCATTGTAGTTTCTGAAATAGAAGGACTTTCCAATGCTAGAAGTTGGACTTTCCTAGATCTAGCAGGCCTTCATTAAGCCGCATTTCACGGATAAAAATATATATACATTTTCATCCCTCGTCCTCAAAAATACTTCACCCTTTTCTTTCTTTGGGTTAAAATATTATATGATTATATGCAAATCGACCTTGCCTTGCTGTTTACTTCAAAATACTCAAAAAGGTCTTCAAAGACTTGGTTTTTGCTTAACCAATCAGAATTGCCTCTAGATTCGAGAATTGAATCTTGGGAATGTGTTTTTTTTTTTTCCAAACCAAATATATATGTAGTCAATTTTATGAAGGTGACAATGGGCATCTTAAAGATTACAAGAGAAAAGCAATTAATATTATTGTTCAAAACACGAAAAGAAGAACAACATAAAAAATTACTCTTGTGTTCATCTGCCTCTAGATTTGAGCTTCCGAATATATAAAAGGATACTATTTCATGTGTTATTTTATTCTGTTTCTACAATGTCAACCAACCCTTTTTTTATATATCTTCAAAAACTAAAATAATTCCATAGAATCATTCATGTATTGTTATATATCTTCAAGAACATGGATTATAATTACTCTGAGCAGCCCTCCAAAGCTCTTAAATTATTCGTTATTAGTTAGGTGATGTATAAACACAATTAATGGCGTGATAATCTGTGGGTAATGAAATTTACACGTTGGTTTAAGAACTTGAAATGCGTTAATTCATGGGTATTTATTTTCAGAACTTTGGCGTAGGAGCCCAGGCAGAAATGATTAAAAAACAAAGACCAATTGCATAGGCTTGCCGAACTGAAAAACAAATGAACAATTAATAAACTTGCCAGGTGAATAGAGCCTTTGACTTTGAATATAATGGTTCATATTAAACTGATATCAAGTACCAATGCAACAAAAACCTCCATGGGGAAACAACAAGGTTATATACAAGGCAGAAAGTTGGCTTGTGGTCAGACCAATGATCCCAATATAAAAATGTATAAGAATAATTCACAGATTTATTCTGACTTCCTTGCGTTGATAGCTATAAACAAAGGACATTAAAATCGAGCAATGCACAACTAGATTAGGGCCGGCTAAGAAATTTGTAGCTAATCATGGTTGTTGGCACTTGGCAGGCGGCACTTTGTAAACATATCTTGTCTTTTGCAGCAAATATTGGGAATTTGATAGTGTAAAGTGTAAACCCACAAATAGTACGTTATTCTAGCTCCCCAAAATCTGATTTGACATTGAAGGAAGGTACTTTATCCATAAGTTTCCGTGAGATGAGCCTGGAATGGTGTCATTTCCAAATTCTGAGCAAACAATCTCGGGGCCATCATAATGAGTGATCATGCTCTTTTCAATGGTGTCTACTGATGCTGGTTCCTTCACCAACCAGGAATTTGAAAGCTTTAGATATCTGTTATAGAGTGCTAATCCTATTGCAGGGTTCCTTTTATCACTCCTGCATATATATATACATGCAGACGAATGTAGAAGTAATCATTCTCTGGTTATGAGATGAATATAAAGAAGTAATATTATCATTTTTATGAAGATTACTACGGCGGAAGGGAAAAAAACAAGAAACCTGTCACTCCAATTCAGAACTTTACTCCACCATAAGACAGCCTCCAAAAACTCCTCTAGTTTCTTTCCATTAATCAAAAGCAAACTTAAGTCAGGCATACATGCATCCTTCACATATGGTGTCACGGATATCCATGGTTTTGAGGCCGATCTTTGAATAGCATCCAGAACATCCAAGCTGACATAACTGTTTAGCCTATTAGAGCAGTCCTCAGCAGCTGCAGCGGCATGAGCGCTTAAGTCAATTCCGGTTAGCTCTTCTATTCTTCCCTGCAATGAAAACCAAGTCTAGAAATTTTACAACAAGAAATGCCATCCCAAATAAGAAAATAGCCTAATGTTCAAATACATTCATTAATTGACTACCAAATCCTCTAAGCCTGTCACTTCCCATCAGGGGTAAGGCAAGCACTGAACAACTAAATATATGGAGGCAGCATAGAATCCAGTTCTTCTATTTGCATCAGAGAATGCATGCAATCATGTTTTAAAGTGTTCCAACTTCCAATGTCTTGAACATATATTAGGAATTTAATCTGTTAGCAACTATAAATTACATAGTAAATAAGAAACCAACCATTAAAATTAGATTGGGAGAAACATATATGAATTTTGTTAGAGACTGATGAACACTTGGTATAATGAAAGGTGCTATTTCCTCAAGATTGAGACTGTCATATTCTGCTTCAGAAGAAGCCCTCTCAATTGTTTCTTTCACTTTCTCTTGCCTACATATTTTGACAACAACATCAACAAGAATCAAGACATGAACCTTGTAAGTATGTAATAATAATAAGAAGAAAAAACAATATATTACCCATGAAGTTCAAGGTTTGAATGTGGAAATAAAACTTTCAACTTATAAAAGGAAACTTTGTCTTTGTCCCCTTGAGGTGTAAAGAAATGAAAGTGAAGCAAATCTGGATATCTGAATATTTAGAAAAACACAGAAAAAATGAGTAAGAAAAGCAGAAAAGACGACAAATTATTTAGCATTGGAATCTTGAAGTCAACTCTTCAAATTTGCTCTTAGGATCATTAATGGCCGATAAGACTTGCACCCAAAAAAGGTCCCTGAAAACAGAGCAAGTTCGAGAAATTAAACCGATACCTTGAACTTGAAAGAGTTGAGTTGGCAAGGACTGCCAGCACTTTAAGGTCCAAACATTGCATCCATGAAACAATGTGTATCAACCCGTCATCTTCATCAACGGCGAGTTTCACAGTGGGAGAAGGAGAGGAGTGGGAGTTAAAAGGGACCCAGTTTCTGTGAGGGTCGGAGGGATGACGGAAATGGGAAGCCGGTAAGAATTGGAGGAGTCCGAGAAAGATGATGAGGGCAAAGGCGAGAAAGTGAATGACGGGTTTTGGAGTCGGATCCTGGTTTAGGTCCGGATAGATAGTTCCACGATTCTTGGAAGTGTTAGTGGGTTGAGTTGGTCTCCTGCTCGTGGCAGACGATCTCCACGACATGTACGAAGAAGACATTGACTTTGCCTTCACAACTTTCTTTTGTTGGAACAAGGAAATCACCGAATTAACTCATCTTCGTTGTATATTTCTGTGTAATGAGCCCGGCATTGCTTTTCTTTTTCTTTTTTTAATTTCCGCCGGCTATGTATAATATATTAATTATTTAGTAAGTCAAAATGTATAGAAAATTAACAAGATCAATAAAATAATATATAATTTTATTTTTAAATAAAATATATTTAATTATTATTTTACAAAAATTACTTTCAAAATTTAAATTATGTAGGAGTATATTTGTAAATCATAAAGTACTTGGATTAGAACGTCAATTTTTTTTAAGTAATTATTCAAATTCCCATAGAAAAAATTGTATAGTGTAATTAGGTGCTGCAATTAGGGTCGTAAATGAATAGAGCTTGAACGAACAAATCTTTGTTTATATTCTCTTGTTTACTTTTAAGCTTGTTCGTCCGTTGAAAATTTAAAATTTTTGTTCATGTTTGTTTATTTAAAATTATTTGTGTTTATATTCGTTTGTTTAATGTTCATGAACATGTTCATTTAATTTAATCGAACATGTTCACGAACATTAAACAAACATGTTCATGAACATATCATTGAACATGTTCACGAATAATATTAATAAATAATAAATAAATACACATATATTGCTTAGATATAAAATAGTCAAATATAAATATTAATAATTATATTATAAATGAAAAAATACAAACCAAGATAATTTTATTAATATATACTAATAGAACAATAAATGAGCTTGTTCGTGAACATAAACGAACCGAACATATCTCTGTTCGTGTTCGTTCGTTTATTAAAGAAACATAATTTTTTTGTTCATACTCATTTATTTAGCTTAATAAACGAATATAAACAAACATTATACAAGCGGTTCAAGAACAGTTCATCGAACGTTCTGTTAATTTACGCCATAACTGCAATTACATTTTAGTGGACCTTATTAATTAAGTGGTTACCAAACATACTACAAATTTTTAATTATAAATAATTACACCAAAATTTAATTATTTAAATATGTAAATAAATTAAAATACTACAATAAAGGGTGATATTTGGATTGAGATATGCAAGCTCTACAATTGAATGGCCCATACTAATGAACCAAGAAATGGGCCAAACCATTCTAAAAAACAGGCCAAATTCGTGGGCTTTGTTTTGACCCGTAATAGACCCGGTTCAAACTTCAAATTAAGAAGCCCTTCTTCCTTTCTATTCAAAGGCAACTTTCAACGACTGAGCGAACCCTTGCTCTCCCTGAACTTCGGCCTTTAGAAACTAGAACAGAAAAAAAAAAAAAAAAAAAAAATTCCCTCGACAAGCGGCGCCCTGACTTAGCTCAATTCGAGAGAAATTATGTAAGAATTTTGTTTTCTTTTCCAGTCCTCTGCTGAATCACTATAGTGTATTCACAATTTGACGATTTTTTTTTTCTCTTTTGTAAATTTTTGGTTTGTGAAGGTCTAGAATATGTGTGAAAAATCTGCCAAAACATGTGGCGGAAGATCGTTTAAGAGACTTCTTTTCTCAGAAAGGAGAAGTTACAGATGCCAAGCTTATGCGCACCAAGTAACTATTAACTTCTTTCTTTTTTGTTTTAAAATTTTTAGTTAATTGTTTCTTAATGAATTTATATTTTTAATCAGAGATGGAAAGAGTAGACAATTTGCATTTATTGGGTACCGTACGGAACAAGAAGCTGAGGCAGCTATCAAGTACTTTAACAAGTCTTATCTTGACACTTCTAGAATCATATGCGAGGTTTGCCCCTGCTTTTTTTTTTCTTTTGGAACTTCAAAGGGCTTCCCATAATTGATGTTTTCGTATGTAGCTAAAGAAAGAAAGATGGTATACTTATTGGGAGCTGAGTTGATTTTGAAATGTATTAGAAGAAACAAAGCTTACGTTGCTCTCTTTCAGGTTGCTCGTAAAGTTGGGGACCCGAACACACCTCGTCCGTGGAGTCGGTATTCTGCAAAGAAACAGGATAATCTGACTGAAGCTACGGAAAACACAGTTGGGACTAAAGGTTCTGCATTAACTGATTTTAAAGGTGGGAAAAAGGATATTGAAAATGACGAGAATGATGATGACCCACAGCTTCAAGAATTCCTTCAGCTTATGCAGCCGAGGGTTAAGTCTAAAATGTGGGCAAATGACATTGTACTTGACACCCCGGTAAATCAGAGTAGCAAAGCTACTGAGAAAAAAGGTGTAGCTGAGAAGGAAGGCAGACAGTCATCGGCCCTGGTGGAGTCCGACTCAGACGAAACCAGCATTGCATCGGATGAAGATGAAACCAAAGCATCAGACAATGTTGCTCGTGATGAGGTAATTTCGGATATGGATTATTTCAAGAGTAGGGTGAAGAAAGATTGGTCAGATTCATCAGAAAGTGATGACGATGAGGAAAATGATGATGATGATGATGGCCAAAAGGGAAAACAGAAGTCACTCTCTGAGAATGTTATCCAGGATGAGACTCTAGAGGATTCATCCAAAGATCTTGATGGTGAAATCCTTGATCCAGGCAACCCATCTTTAGGCGTGAAAGATGACAGAGATGAAGTCCTTGAGAGTGGTCGACTTTTTGTTCGTAACCTGCCATATACAGCAAAGTATATTTCTGTACACAACTTGCTGGTTTTATTATTTTTTTTAATTGTTATTAAGGGCATTGCATGGCAATATATTCAATTTTGTTCTATCTTTTTTTATTCCCATTTTCATCAACAGTGAAGATGAGTTGACGGAACTATTTGGCAAATTTGGTGATATCTCAGAAGTCCATCTTGTTATTGATAAAGACACTAAGCGTTCCAAGGGAATTGCATATGTTCTTTACAAGGTTCCAGAATGTGCAGTCAGGTATTATATGTTAATTTGTTTTAGTGGTGGTTTTGATACTTCAAAATTTGTCAAAGCTTAATTTGAAGGTTTGTTAATGCATACATGCCGAGAGCTCATAATTGAACATAGAAGGAATAAATTTTCTAGTGCATTTGCTAGGTGCTATAAATTTCTGGTTGCCCTCTTGAATTCAAGGTTTGCATGAGGGTAATGCTTTTTTTTTGGGGCACAGCAATTCTAAGGCTTACCATACATACCTAGTAGAACTTTTAAAAATCCTATTTTTCTACTAATATGTTATTCATATATTATAAGATTCATTTCTTTTTCTTCATCTGCAAAAGATTCAATGCAGGCTGGTCCCTTTGGGAGCTTTAATTCTTAATCTCTTGTTCTCTGATTTCACTAATAGTAAAGCAGACCTGATCATTCAGACTTCTGTGTTCCTTACATCTTTTAGGGATATATCTGTGCTTCGAATCGTTTTATGATATCCTATATGAGCTTATGGATCTTATTGCCTGATTAAATTTTGCAGGGCTTTAGAAGATGTGGACAAATCGATTTTTCAGGGTAGATTATTGCATGTTATGCCCGCAAAACTAAAAAAACCTACAGACAAACAAGAGTAAGCAGATGCACTTACAATCTGCTCTTTACCCTTCAGTTTTCAATGATAATTTCTTCCCAGATATTATGGTCATTAATCCAATGTTCCTATCTCTTAGGATCAATGTTTCAACTAACCAAGGTTCAAAAAGCTTCAAGCAAAAGAGGGAGGAAGAAAGGAAGGCATCTGAAGCTGGCGGGGACACAAAAGCATGGAATAGTCTTTTCATGCGCCCTGATACAGTATGTTTTATTGAATATATCACAGCATTTTTTTTCTCTTTTTTAACGAAATTAATCCTAGGCAGTTTCTGTATATTATCTGAATTTAAAGGATGTTCTAGTTTTTGCCATTGACCATGAAATGCTTTGTCATTTGCAAAGGACATTTACTGATCTTGAACTGCATTTCACTGCCCTTTTGTTATTAACTTAACCATGCTGAATACCCATGGATATGAAATTATTTTATTGAACTAACAATCTCTCTGTCCTGTCATGTTTTTGGCACTGATAATAGTAGTCTTACATCTTTGGCTATGCTTTACTGAAGTGCTCTTATATGTTAATTATGTTGCTATTGTATCATTGACCTCTCTTTTCATTTTCTTGCATATTAATAGGTTGTTGAAAACATTGCTAGGAAATATGGTGTGAGTAAGAGTGAGTTACTTGATCGAGAAGCAGATGATCTAGCTGTGCGTATTGCTTTGGGGGAAACTCAAGTGATTTCAGAGACCAAAAAGGCCCTTACAAATGCTGGAGTAAACATCTCTTCTTTGGAGGAAATAGCTTCCGGTAATGGGAAAAAAAGGAGTAACCATGTTCTGTTAGTCAAGAACTTGCCATACGGTTCATCGGAGGGTGAACTAGCTAAGATGTTTGGAAAATTTGGGAGTTTAGACAAGATTATTCTCCCTCCAACAAAAACATTGGCCCTGGTATGCATTTATGTTCTAATTATAACTTCAAAATAGATTTTTGGTTTAGGGCTATGCATTTGGAGAAGGGGGGGGGGTAGGGGAGTACTTTTCTTTTTTCTCCTTTTAAAATTGATGATGTGGAAACATGTAAATGTGAAGAACTGGCAAATTTGATTTCAGGTTATGTGACTGTTATATGGTGCATGATTGTTTTATCCTTTATTGATGATTTTGGTGTATGGCATTTCAGGTTGTTTTCCTAGAACCAGCTGAAGCTCGTGCAGCATTTAAGGGTTTAGCATACAAACGTTTCAAGTGAGATTTTCCCCTCTTTTAGACATTAGTTTAATACCTTTACATCAATTGAGAATAATGAACTTACTAGTATCTTTTCTTATTGGAGGAATATTAGTTAAAGTTTCAAATTATCTCTAGATGAATGCTAATTTTTTTATTTATTTTAGTTGTACTTGCTTAAACTTGGCGGTTGTTAACCTGAGCGGTTTCATTCTGGATATCTTCATATATATTTGTTAGGCACTGTGGTGGATCCTATATTTTAGAATCTTTCAAGTGTGCTGGAATTAGTATTCATGGAACCTGAATTTGGTTTTCTTCCATTAATACAGGGATGCTCCTTTATACTTGGAGTGGGCTCCTGACAATGTTCTGAATAAGAGTTCAGCCTCTGAGGGTGACAAAAAGAATAATGTAGCTGTTGGTGAACATGATGTTAAAAGGGCAATTCTGGAACAACATGTAGAAGGAATATCAGATGCAGATATCGATCCTGATAGAATTGAGGTTCGGCATATGATATGAGTTTTCCTTTTTCCTCTTCTCTTTCTTTGGTGCAATAAAGCTTTTGCTTTGATTACTTATCATTGCTTTTCTATCTCAGTCACGATCTCTATTTGTCAAGAACATCAATTTCAAGACTACCGAAGAGAGCTTGAAGAATCATTTCACTGAACTTGTGAAGGAAGGAAGAGTAAAGAGCATCAGGGTAATTATTTGGGTATTCAGAACCTTTTTAAATGTCCTTCTGATACTTATGGGTTTGCCATTCTTTTTGGCAGGTAAAAAAGCACTTGAAGAATGGCAAGCAAGTCTCGATGGGTTATGGTTTTATCGAGCTTGATTCAGTAGAGACAGCAACAAACATTTGTAGAGACTTGCAGGTAATTACAATTAAGATCAACTAGTTTAAAAAATATAGTTTAAACAATTTGAGGTGCAGCGTTTTGATGCCTTTCTCTCTTTTAGGGAACTATTTTGGATGGGCATGCACTTATCTTACAACTTTGTCATGCCAAGAAAGAACAAGCAGTCAAAAATGTTGAGAAGGATAAAAGTTCAACAAAGTTGCTTGTAAGAAATGTAGCTTTCGAAGCAACAGAAAAGGATCTAAGACAGTTATTTAGCCCATTTGGCCAGGTATTTTTTATTTTGTAAACTTATAAACTTCATAAATGATTAAGGACTACATATTCCCCCATTACATAACTAACTCTAGTCGTCATCGTTATACTATTCTATATTGCTCATGAGAATCATTGTAGTGAATGATGGAATCTTGCATGATAAAGAACCTAAAAGGAAAAAAATATTGAAACTTGATTAATTTGAACCTAATTTATGAATTTTTAATCCAAGCTTGGCACTAATATTTTGTCTGATAGACACCAAAATGTTCTATGTTTCTCTGGTTGACCCTAGTTTTTTTTTTTTTCTGGCTGTCCAGATCAAGAGCTTAAGACTACCAATGAAATTTGGAAACCATAGAGGGTTCGCATTTGTGGAGTTTGTTACGAAGCAAGAGGCGCAAAATGCACTTCAAGCACTTTCGAGCACCCATCTTTACGGTCGTCATCTGGTAAGTCGTCTCCAAAATTTAACAATTTTGCATGTCCCTTTTCAACAACAATGATGTAAATGCTGTCTATGATTTTCAGGTGCTAGAAAGAGCAAAAGAAGGTGAGACTTTAGAAGAGTTGCGGGCCCGAACAGCTGGTCAATTCACCAATGAAGAAAATGGGTTTCAAAATCCAACTAGATTATCAAAGAAGAGGAAGAACATGGATAGCTTGGACGATGGCAGAAAGAAGTTAGAAAAATTCTAAGATTAGCACTTGAAATGGAACATAGTGAATGCAGTGGGGTAAGCAGGAGTTGCTTTTCTTCAATTTCTGCTACCTCCTATTTGTATGTTATGCTCGCTTTCATTTTTTTTCCTTGTTAGAAGCTACAAGCTAGCATCAATTTTGTAGGCCTCTTTTGCTTTTGCTTTTTCTTATTTAATTTGTATGAGGATGGCAAAGTGTAAAATATAATTTATAGATACTTGTTTAGATCAATATTTTTGGTCTTCTCTGAAATGTTTTTGATCCTTTACAAATTGACACAGTAATCTACTACAGATTCCCAGGTCTTCAAAGAAAAACCAAATCCCTAAGCTACCCTCTTGGCATTATTTTGTGTTTATTCCGTCATCTTCTTATACTTAACATGAGCAGCCCACTTAATGTTGCGTTTATATATAAAGGGTTATTATGAGTTATTCAGTAGATGAGAAAAGGAAAAGGTCATTGGCTATTTGGCATTGATTTGCTTGCTTTCCGAATCCAACTAAGGTGGTGATAGTAGGTAGAAGCTATTGGGTTTTCCTTGTTGATTTCCAATGTATTTTAGTAGGATGAGTTTGGAAGGTACTCCGGTAGTCAGTTTTGGATGTAAAACTTGTGTACAAGCTCGTCGCTATATGAAGCATTCACAAAAAAACTTACGATAAGCATTTGTGTTTGATAAATAGTTAAAAAAATTTGTTCTAATTAAAATAAAATTTTTAATGTTTAATTCTATTAATGTGTTTGACAATTTTATTAATTTTTTAATTAACCCAAACTTTCAGAAAAAAAAGTGTTGAATAAATAAGTAGATAGACAGTTATGTTAGAAATGTTAAATTGATTTTATTCTAAAAATAAATTTTTTTAAATCTAAATATTATATTCAATTTTTATGACAAAGCCATACAAATAAAATAATATATTAATATTGATCTGATTAAATTTAAGAAATAAATCGTTTTAGAAAACAAAATTAATTTTATAAAATAATATAATTATATTTAGAGAAAATATTTGTACACTAACCCCACAAGTAAGATTAAGAGGTTGACAAGTGTTCTATAGAGTTATAGTAAAATATTAGAACAATAAATATTTTTAAAAAAAGAGACACATGTCGATTTTGTAAAATTACTTATGGAATAAAAAAAATACATTGCCAGTCTATCAAATATTAACACTTACATTTAATACTTAACTTTATTAAGGTTGATATTTAGTATGCTAACGTATATTTTTTTAATTCCATAAATAATCATAAAAAATTGGAATATTTATTTTTTAATATATTACTATATTTTTATAACACACTTGTCAATTTATTAATCCTGTTTCGGGAGTCGAAAAACTCCATTAATAGTATGCTAAATATTCTCTCATTTTATTAATATACCAAAGCGCATTTTAATATAAACTCTTTTTTTTGGTGCAATGCATGAGCTATGTATAAAACTATTTGAAATATAATGATGTTTTGAATATAAAAAAAGTATGCTATATTATTAAAATTGTAAAACATAAATAATTTTTATAAAATATGTTTATTTTAAAATTATTATACAACTTATGTTTAAAAAACAATTATAATATATTTTTAAACTTAATTAAAATATAAAATTTATCTATTCATGAAAGCATTTTCTTTTTTATTATGGTTTATTTTATGTGTAAATACTGGCAAAACTAGTAAGTTAAAATTGATTATAGTTTATTTTAATATAATATAACAAATTCGTTTAATTTATAACAAACTAGTAACCTATAACTCTTGCATAATGAAGTTTCACGGGTCGGGTAAAAAAAAGAAGAAGAGAAGGGTGTAATGGTAAATTAAATCGAGAAACCGAACATTGATGAGAGAAAAGACCGACCAACGAAATCAGTAAGCCAGAAACGAGTTCTTTGGCAGCCAGTCAGCCACTATCTCTCTTTTTGAAAAATCTTAGCAAAATAAAATTCCGACATGGAAACCGCTTCCTGTTCAATCCTTCGCACTCTTGCCTTTTCCAATAACACCGCAACTGCAACTATTAACAATAACCACCATCTTTTTCTGCCTCCTAAAACCAATCCTTCATTTTGCTCTACTTTCCCGAGGAACTTCAACTTCCTTGGAAAACCCCTGCAATTCAATGGCTTCGCTTCTTTCAGCTCACCTTCTAGTGTCCAGAGCCAAAACCCACCTCAGGAACTAGCTGTTCTTCTCGAAGTTGATGGGTAATTCTTTATAAGGCTAACTTTTTGGTGTTACTATGGTTTTCCCTTTCTTTTCCTCATTTTGGTTACATTTCCTGCTCTGGGATTTGCCCTTTTTACTTCTTTTTTTTTTCAATTCAGTTGTTCAATAGAGCAAATAGGTTTTATTCATTTTATTTTGTTTAATATATACTGTAAATTTTGATGACTATGCTTGAGAAATAATGTTTCAGTTCCTAATTGGATGCTTCTTTTATATATTATTCTTAATTGTTTCAGGGTCATTATGGATGCATATCGTTTGGGTAATCGCCAAGCCTTCAATTTAGGTGCGGCCAAATGAAGTGATCATATGTCTATTCCGCAAAAGGATCTAAGTTAATACTTCAATGATTAAGCTTCATGATCATTTGCTAATCATATGTTTATTACTTCATTTACTGTTTATTGTTCTAACATTTCCAGCATTTCAAAAGCTCGGGCTTGACTGCGCAAACTGGACTGAACCCGTGTATTCGGATCTTGTAAGGTGAAATATTGGCTAAGGTCGTCTTTCCATGTATATGTATATATATGATTGAAACTATGAATCGTGTTGAAATGCATTTTGTGATTACTTTCCAGGAGAAGTGCTGGTAATGAAGAAAAGATGCTGGTTCTATATTTTAATCGAGTACATTTCTCGTCGTTGAAAGCATTAAATCGCTTTAGAGGTTTGCATTGTATGTTTGCATGATATTATATCAATCTTGTGGCTTAAAGTCTGGTATACTTTGGCAGATTGGTTGGCCTACTTCATTGCCTACAAGTGAGAAGGAGCCATTTGTGAAAAGTGTACTGCGAGAGAAGGTAACCTGAATCTACATTACTCGTACTTAGGTGAAAATTTTAGATACTTCTATGTGTCCTATGCGGATATGTTGGAAATTTTTAACTGCATTTGGAGGATCCTTGAAGAGTCCGAACAACACACAGTTGAATTGTGATAAAGAAATTATATTAACTTTTTCATGGATGTAGTGCTCTCCTCATCCTTTCCTTGAAACCTTTGAGTTCTTTCTTCACCGTACAGTCTTTCTTGTAATTATGTAAGCTTTGCTTGTCATCATGTTTGCTTGTGGTTATAATGTAAAACATGTGAAGCCAATGGATGATCATCATACTATTGGCAGAAAAATGCACTGGAGGAACTGATGCTGAAAAGTTTACCTTTACGACCAGGAGTTGAGGAGTATGTTGTCGTTCTTCGTGTTTTCATTTCTGAAACCTACTTGTCCTCAGCACCAGTCCTTCAAATCTGGTTTTACTGTTGTGTTTATGCAGTTTTATTGATGATGCATGTAACAAAGGAATACCCGTGATCATCTTAACAGCCTACAGTAGAAGTGGAGAAAAAACTGCTCGGTATGTCCTAGTGATATCCAATATTATACTATGCATCATTTCTGGACTATAAGAGATGTAATTCCACTATGATTCGAGTATGCTGCTAGCTTTTCTCTCCCTCTTTTCCATCTATATTTTTTTTGTATAAGCATGTTCCGTACAGCACCTTGTAAAAGCAAATCTCAATGACATAGTTCATCTGTACTATGGAGTCCTTTTGAGACATCCTTCTCAATACCTCAGAAATATTGATGGCTTAAGCTAATGTATTTAACTTCGAACACTTACCAGTTTGCTAGAGTTCAAGATGCTTTGTTGACTGCTTGCAAGCTTGCTAATGTTTTCCCTTTGCTGTCAAAAAAAAAAAAGTTCTATAGTTGATAAACTCGGTGATGAACGACTCTCGAAAATAAAAGTTGTTGGGAATGAGGAAGTAGAAAAGAGTTTATATGGTCAACTTGTGTTCGGCAAAGGAACGTCTTCTTCTTTGGATGAACAACTAGCAAAGGAAGCTAGAAAAGCAGGTATATATTCTCGGTCCTTGTATTTGGTGAGAAAATGGTATGTATTCTTTCGGTTCGGTCTGTTGGTATTAAAAGGTTTTGCTCTTGCTTCGTTGCCAGCTTCTGCTGAGAAACAAAGAATAGCGGAGGAGGTTGCGTCCTTGCTGAAAGTGAGTGTTAACATTGATACCAGCTCATCTGAAAGGTCAGACCTCTACTTCCTCTTTTTGTTCTTTAGATTTCCTTTTTCTAACTGAGGCTGACAAAGAAAGGAAATTAGTAACTTGAACTTCATGTAACCTTTTGCTTTACCTGTCTGGAAAGCTGTTAATTCTGTGCTCCACATGGATCCTTGATTATAGCTTCACTTCTGGTTTATTTCTTAGTTATCTTGTTTTTTTCCTGGAATGCACCCACTGTAAATTAATGATTCAACGGGAGATATTATGACTTCAAAACCGGAATTGCAATACTTAAGACGACTAGAATTGCAGCACCACCGTTTTCAAACATCTTTAGCAATTGTCAATAGTATTTCTAGTCAATGCTGATTGTTGCGAAGTATATAAATATACTAAAATTTCCATGATTTTTTGAGATAGGGAAAATAGAAATGAAAATGCATGGACTTGTGTATTATATTCTGTTTATACATGATGTGCTCATTTGGCTGTAGCATTACCAACTTCCATCTGATGTTGTGAATGCTATCTAGGTTGGAGAAGATTGTAGCCTCACTACGTGCAGGGGCAGAGATTGCTGAGGTTCCTGTCTACAATTGCATCCTCGTGGCAGGAAGCAAATCTGGACTTGCTGCAGCTGAGCAGATAGGCATGCCCCGTGTCGCGCTGCGGAGCAGGTAAAAAGGCTTACTCTTCAACATTGTCAATCATGTAATGTTATTCAATCCTCGTTTTGTATGATGTGAATCATTGCTTGTCTACTCTTTTGTAGTTTCACATCAAGAGCAGAGTTCCCTACAGCCAATGCGATAATGGATGGCTTTGGAGGTGCAGATCTAACAATCTCTAAACTATGCCAAAAGCGATGGTCTTGACCCTTGAAATGTTCTTAATCAAGGTGCCTGAGCTGATTGCTCGCCATTTTATGCAATCCATTCGGAAACTTTAATGTTCATTGGTCAAGCAGATACAGGCTTAAAACTTGTAATATGATTTTTGTTCAAGATTGTCTTACCTTCTTCACGGCAACATTAGGTCTTGCTTTTTCATGGATTTCAACACACATTTAGCTTGCAACTTTTCAAGTTGAAATTCCCGTCGCCCTGGAGCTACGACATCATATCCACTGAAATCAGAAAAAAGGAGTACTAACTAATGCTGCAATTGAAGTTCAATGGGAAAAAAAAAGTGTAGTATAGTTACATTTATCCACTAACCTGAGAGAATAAAGAAAGCACCGAGGAATGAACATGTTAACCGTATAATGCACAGGCGGAGAAATCGATATTATCCTTTAGCACCAAGGAGAGGAACACGGGAATGGAAGAAGCAAAGGCTAAGTACAGCAAAATTAAACCAACTTGTAGCATCAAATGATATTTTGGGCTAGAATATCCCCGACTGTCACTTTGAGGATAAAAAGGAAGATATCATTAATTAAATTTATTCAAAAGTGCGTACAAAACAAATCTCCCTGGTAACCTTGGCAAACTCATTTAACATATAGAGCACATCCAAATCCTGCTTCCTTTGTTACATATGTAAAAGACTCTCTCTCCATATATATCCCAAATTTTTCATCCCAAAGAAGATTTTAAGTTGCATGAGGTAGTACTTGAACTAACTTTGTATACATTCTACACCGGAAGACTAGCTTTTATTGAGAAAGCTCTGCTTCTTGAACTTTTGTACTTCTTCTCTGCATTAAGTTAGGGCTGGAGTACTCGACACTACTATCAGACACAGAAACGTTGGATGATACAGATGACTGTGTAATCGAGCTTGTTGGATTTAGCTGACTTTGATTCCTGAAGCTCTGAAAAGCTACTGACGATTGCTGTTGCCTGGGAGACTCTGGGGTTCGATGGCCTTGGGCCTCTTCAGCAAGCCGCTTTAGAAGATTCATGACAGTAGGAATAAACCTTGATGAAATAGAGATTAGCCCAGCCAGCTGGAAAGAAATTGAATCAGTTGGTAACATTTCAAGGAACAAAAGAAAACATAAGCACATAAATCCACAGTAAAACGTTTCAGCACCAAAAGCAGAAATTTGAAGGAACATATGCTATGGGCAACTTCACGTGAAACAGTAAATCACTGGCTACAACTACCAAGAAGAATTAACAAAAATAGAGTGCATTGTCTTTCATACTCACAGTGCCATGTTGAAACTGCCCTGGGACATCCATCTGTACCCACATGGCTTTTGAGAGTAAAAATGCAACAAATAGAAACATGAGATAGAGAGGATTCCTGTTACATCAGCAAAGAATTATTATGAGCACAATAGCTATCAAGGTAGAATGTAAACAAGGAAGATCCATACTAGTATTAAGAACTGAGATAAGAATCAGTCTTTATATCAATATTCATGCTAAAGAGCATTGCACAGGAACAAAACAAATAAAAAGAAGAGATGAATAACTGCACGATACAAGTTAGATTAGATGAAATTTACCTTAGAAGAAGCATAAATTCATTAAATCCAAGGACAACCATTGCCACAATTGCCCATGGAGGTGGTAACCAGTTGTTACTTCGCTTGTATGCCTCCTAAAATAAGAAATGAAATCATTAGAAAGATAGCCTAAACTATTTCCTCATTGATATGCCATCCCCCACAAGTAGCAACAGTAGCAACCAACTGGAGCATTAGATGACATACCTGTGCTGAAATAGCTTGAGTAACTGAATATTCAGTCTCTGATTTGAACTGTCTCCATAGTGACTTACATTGTACTGGTGTAATCAGGGTATTCTCAGGAGGAACCTAATACATGTGTGACTTTTAGATAAAAAACTTTAATTGAAAAAGTTCGATGTATATTTCAAAACTAACAAACCCATATTACCTCCTCCCATGTGCTAGAGGCAAGAGGGTCTGGAGAAGTCACGGTTCCTTCCATTAGGGAAGAAAGTAGTATGTTCTCGATTTTATCTGGTTTCTCGTCCAACCGGATGGCAGCCATAACAGCTAACAGCCTCAGAGACTGCAAACAGAACAATAGTTAGAAGTTTTGCATATTGCTGAAGCACACAATTGAAATATCCAAAAAGATTACCGCAGTACGAGCATCCTTAGTAATTGTCTTAATGTCTTCTTTTCCAGTCCAAACTCTTGGCATTAATTCGTTGTCATGACTGAAGACAGTTGAGAACCTGATACAGTAAATCAAGCATTAAAGACAACAGACTATTCAAATCAAACAGCAATAATAATACTTACAAATTAAGGTTCTCTACCTATCCTTCATGAGGATCAGAACTTTTCCGGCTTCCTCTCTTGCTTTCTTCACCACCAAATTTCTTGCATAATCCCTCAAACCTTGCAGCATGCTCTCAATTGTAGGTTGGTCTAACTCAAAACTAGAAATGGCAGTTGAAAACTCTAACGCAGCAGTCTCAGTCTCACGTCTAAGAAGTTTTCTTATTGAAGCCCAGGTGTCTCTTCCAGCAGCATCAAATAGAGACTCCACTGGTTCACATAATAACTGTCTAAGCTTTTCCTGAGTAAAACTAAAATGTCAACACTTGGCCGATTGATAAAACAATGGTTTTAATAAATATCTATAGATATAACAGTCCTACAATGTTGAATTAATAAATAAAATTACCTCATATCTGGCAACCAATTCTGACAATTTCGCATCACGAACAGATAATATGTGAGCATCAATATCGCGTCGCAGTTTTTCCCTAACTTTAGAAGCATCCCAACTAGCCTGTTTGATAGCAGCATCTGAAAGAGAAGAAAATAGACCAATGAAGCAGATATAACAAGTTGAACATGCTAAACTCAGTACTTCTAAGATCATATTATTATTATGACAATTTAGGATTGCTTGGCATAGTTCATTACAGCACAAGCACAAGATGAGAAATTACATTACCTGCACATCCTTGGTCAAACTCATGCATACAAGACTCAGTACATGCACGAGCAGAAGCTGCAAATCCTTCTCCTTCCTTCAGCATCTGTTCTAGTCTAGACTTAAAATTTTCAAGTGCTTTAAAGCGTAAATGTCCCAACAGGTTGAGATAAGCAGGATGCACAAGCTGCTCAATTCAAGAGAATACCTCAATCAGAGGAAGTTTTTTGCGCAATATCAAAATTTTCAACAAGCTTACTCATTACGACACATACAGTGAACCATTTGAAAACCATACCAGCCTCACTGACTCTTGAACAGTACGCACATGCAAACAATACTAGAGCTAATTAAGAACAATCTGATAATCCACTCACATGGCTTTTAACAGACTACATATTAAGTGTAACAGTTGAATACATCAGTTGTGTAGCTGCCAGGTTATTTAATTTACCATCAAGGGAGTCGGAAATTCGCTCTACAACAAAAAAAAAATATCATAGAAAGCTCTAAATGAAGCCACAAGCAGAATTAATAGAACCAAAGAGAAGGGACAAATAAAATTGATAGATATTAATCAAATCACACCACCATGTTTACTGGTTACAGAAGATGGAGATTATTACACCACCACCACATGCTGTCACTTCATCATTCATGACAATAGATATTAGGAAATCTAGCTGCAGTTGCATGTATGAAGATAATTTCAAGCAGACGATAAAAAAATCCTTGGTAAATGCTACAAACCTCTTAGAATTAAACACAGAAAGCTTGAATGTTAACTAGACAAACAATCTACCTTTTGAAATAAAATAAGTAACATAGTGGTAGAGGCAAATGGAACTTACATCCAAAGCTTTTGACTCAAGATGTTTCCTTTTTGCATTTCTTACATCTTCATCGAAGTAGGTTGCCTCCGAGTCATATCTATAGCAAAAGAAATTTGAAATGTACAAACAGGATATTGGTGTGCAGGGAAAACAACAGTGATTCAACATGAATAATAAATTTATCGAATCATTTACACAATAAACAATTTGGAACAACCCATGAAAGTTGAGTGAAGAAAACTTTTAACTCACAAAGGCAGGTAACATAATGCATAGCTTAGAGTCTTCACTACAGATAATTTTTTTTTAATTAGCAGACCATTCTTCTACATAAATCTAAAATTGAAATAGTGCATCAAACAATAATACGTTACTGAACATGCTAACCATAGAGATAAACTTACTCTGAAAAGTAGGTTTCTAGGATAGAGCTCAGCCTTCTCCCAAAACCAGATACTGACCCAGATTGAACAGCTTCTTCCAATGCTAACCAATCCTACATGACATTTACTATTTCTGTTACTAAAACAAAGTATTCGATTAGTCAAAGTAACAACTAAGTGGAAGATAACCGCAAAAAGTACCTCATCAGATGATAAGCGACAGAACTTCTCATTTGCAATCTCTTCACAACGAACTGTGGCAACCATTACCTATGAACATGATGATAAATCATTTGCTTAAATGGGAAACAAAGAAACGCCATCTGGATAGGAACATTGGATGAAGAGAAACCTTGTGAGCAGGAAGATCCAGATCCTTGTTCTCTTTTATAACTCTCCATATCTGTTGTGCGCTAAAAGAGAATCCAGAGGCAGGGACAACACCCCGTCTGTCACCAGCAAGTCCTCCTGGAGAAATAGAATTGAAAAAACGCTGCCTTAGTTGAGCAACCTGCATAAGATATCAGATAAGGAAGTAAGGCTCTGAAGCTGCACTTTTTTTTCTTAACACAAATTAAAATTGTTAGTTTAGCTTCAAGCTTCAGGATTATACTCATTCCCACCCCCCCAAAAAAAAAAAAAAAATCCATACGCTTCAAGCCTTCTCTCATGTATCAAAAAAAACAAAGGATAACTATAACCAAAGTACAATTATTAGGTTAAACAAATAACATGGAAAGGCTTAACAACAGTCACTAAAAGTTAGTTATAGCAAGTACTTTTAAAATATGATGAAACTTGACAACTAGAAAGTGAGACGCTACCTGCTCTTTGAATAACTCCTCTTTTTCTTCATAGCTTGATAAAGCAGTGACCTCCACCTTCATGCCAAATTTGAACGGTGAAACAATGCTTATAACCATGTTGTAGTATGTAGTAAATGCACACAAGTGATCAGCAAAAATAACATTCTTAATCTTCTTACATTAAAGAATTCACTGAGGGGTGTATCTTTATGGGCCGCAGGTTTACTAACTACATTCCATATCTGCAGTGAACTTAACCAATTAAAATGATAGGGAAAAAAATAGAGAGGGAGAGGGAGAGTAGAAATACAGAATTCGCAACATTACCTTTTGAATATCTTCCCTTAGTATAGGCTCCAAATATTCAAGGGGGGTCTACAGAAACCAATCACAAAAAAGAGTAGGAAAAAAGGTGTATACTTTAAAGGTTTCAGCTCGAGCCAGAAAATGTCAAAATAAGTTCAGAAGAAAATGAAAAGAATTAATCCAGACCTTTGTTTTATCACGTATAACAAATAGAAGTGTTGTTTTCCGGGGGCTGAATAATCGCATCATAACCTTGATTAAAATTAGAAACAAGACTCTTACACACAATAAATAGCAGATATACAAAGGAGAAAAGGATTAGGTACACACGGAGTACCTGAAAAACTGTTTTCAGAAGCGGTTTGTTGGCAGCCTGCTCCCGACCAATATCATGACACCACCTATATCAATATCAACTGTCTGATTAACGCCTAAATTTATTTCTAGCATCCTATTTGAAATTATAGGATGAAATATAAGAACAACATCAAACTCCATAAAAGCCAAACACACACATCACAAATAAAGCACCATGACAATATAAACAAGAAACCAATAAAAGATAACTAAAAAAACAATGATGAGAAATGGCACGATGACTTATTTCAATGGATCAAAATTAAGATTTATAGTTATATTCAAGATTGTCCTAAAGCTGCATAACTTATTATAACATTACTCATTTCTAATTCAGGATATGTCAGTGAACAAGGAGAAAGAACAGCAGCACAAGAGCCATGAGTAAGCAATGGAGGTTCCACACAGACAGGCCTTCATCCACTGCTAGCCTTTGGAAAAGGCGGTGAGTCTATCAATTGAAGTTCGAATACATGTAAGGTTGGGAGGCTCTTGGTTGAAATTTTTGTAGATGTGATCATGATGGTCATCTGGTATAGGCCATATAAATGTCCATATATCCAAATTTAAATGCAAAGCAATGATATAATGATAGGGATTTATAGTGATTTAACAGATCCTAGCAGTAATGCTGACAATGTTGCTTTCAAGAAAAGAAACCTTTAATATTTTTACCCTGTCACTCTCTAAAAGTCCAGCGCCTGTTATTTGCCATATTTTCTACAGATCATTCAGCATGAGCCCTGTAAGCTTCAACCTACTGCAATAACCATCAAATCTATACATCAAAAGCATGTATTTAGATACGTACATGTTTATGAGCACAATATCAGCAATTGCCAGAGCAAAGAGGGCACTTTGTTTCTCAAATGTGGTGTCATCCTGAAAATAAGAAAATAAGAAAAAACCAATGTAATGTAGCGACAAAGAAATGCAACTAACCAAACACATGAAAATGACTGGAATAATCAATCAATACACATTTTATATCTAGCAATATAAACATTGAGGTGCCCACTACAAAATCAAAAGCCTTATATGCCTCCATGTTGGTCTCTTTGTGTTTGTTGGTGAGGATGGACAGTGGACACCAAAAGGAAGCCCAGTAAATAGGATGTGATATATATATATATATATATATATATATGCATCCTGTTAAAGTCCCAACCGAGTAAATATCTCTATGACCATATCTTGCCAAAATAAAACAAAATCGAGGAAATTGTAGTATTCCACCCCATCCATTTAATCTGAAAAGCCTCTCACTGAATAAAAGCCCTTCCTCTCCAAATGAACCAACTTATAAATTGCTTTGTCGATGCAAATGCTTTTATCTTTAACATCAAATATTTTTATAAAAAGCTAGTTACCTCGCCTCTTTCTCTTCCATCAGTACCTTCCAAATCCATAGCAATTGTGAAAGGCTCTATACCAACACAATGTGCAATCCAAATACCCTTGGTAGTTTGACTCCTGCAATGAAATTAGATTAGTTTAGAAATCTATCATATAATAGAGAAATAAAAGCAGAAAGAGTATATTACACAGTAATAAGATAAGGGCGAATATTTATTCCTTCTGAAACAATAGAATCTGAGAATTGCAAGAACTAACCTTCCTCTATATGCATCCATCTCCCTGAAATTTGTTTGGAAAAGATGATTTAACAGGGTGCTCTTCCCTATCAACAGAATAGGAAACCTTTTAGTCCACAAGGCAAACACCATTACAAGCAATACATTATAAAAGCTAAAGATAAGTGCAGCCATCCCTATAAACCATCAGGTTGCCACGGAAAATATTACAACAGTCGTAATCAACCTAACGAGATTTACCAACGAACTAAATTCGGAGAAAAATTTAAATGATCCAATAGTTATGTGTAAAAAAAAAAAAAAGTATAATAGAAAGAAAATTGGTAATTATTGTATTAACATGCAAGTATCAGCTTTCAAAACAAATTTTCTGATAAAAACAATAGGACATAAATTCTCTTCCAAAATCCACTAAACTTTACAGACAAGTTCAGTATTTACATTAGACATTTAGAGAAAAAACAATTTCGAATGCAAATATTCACTTACAGAGACAATTATCCACAAAAGCCAAATTCAACTAAACACAACCAATCAACTTCACTCGAGATTCAATCTCATTTTAGTATTAACAAAAGCAATACATTAAAGAAACTAGATTTGCTCGAAGAAATAAAGTAATAGAGTCGGTCAAAATTGAAGTAAGTTTTGAAACAAAAAAAAAATTCCGATTTTTACAAAAATTCAACAATATCTAATCCAAGAAACTTCAATGAGCCAAAAGTAAACATGCAGACGACAAACAAACAAAAAACGAAGTGATAGAAAAAGGAAGCAAAGCTCGAAACGAATCAAAACGCAACGCACCGCTACTTTGAGGGCCCATGATGGCGACGACAGCATAAGAGAGGCCACAGTTAGAGAATTTAGTAGTCCGCATGAAGTTGTCAAGTCCAACCACATTGAACTCTCCATCTCCATCGATCAATTGTGTCGAGCAACAATGGTCTGTGTCAGCCATCTCCACAAAACCGGATTAAGGATTGAAAATATATATATATCCGAGGAATCAAAGGTGGATCTGTGAACACCGAATAAGCAGTATGGAATTAGGTTTTGGTTGTTCTTGGTTCTGGTGAAGTATCAGGTACTGCAGACAGATACTTTATTTTAAAATTTTCCTCTAGTTTTCTTGATGGTTAAGGCTTGTTTGGATTTTGGGATGAGGTATAAGAAGGAAAGCAAGAGAAAATGCGAAGAGTAAAAGAAGAAGAATCCAATTAGAAGGAAGCAGTCTTTTGGCTTACGACCAGAGTTTCGGGATAGCTTGTCTCTCGGGGTTGCCAGAATTTTCTTCTTCTTTTTTTTTTTTTTTTTTAATTCTTTTTTGGCAATGATGAAAATCAAATTGACGTGGTAAATGATAATGGTAATGATGAAATTTACTTGCCACGTGTATTTGTTAATGAATATTTTAACTCATCTTTTAAAACCATAAGTATAACTGGTATGGTTTTAACTTTTCTTTTTTATCCTATCACGTTTTACTTAGGTTAATTATTAATTATTTTCAAATAAATTATAGAGTAATTATGTGAATATTAAAATATACTTTCAAATTTTTTATACTTTTAACTTTATCTAATTTTAAATTTTAAATCTAATTGTTAACATAATATTATTATTATTTTTTGTTAAATCTATTAATATAACATTTTAAATTAAAAAGATATTCATCTTGTAGTCATTTAACAAAAAAATAGCATTGCAATTGACTTAAATTTAATAAATAATTTTAATAATGTTAACAAATCTAGAAAATTAAATTAATTTTTTATCAAAATAAAGTATTTGGGTTAATCAATAACATTGTAAAAGATTGAGGTACCAAATTATGTCAAAAAGCTAAAAGTATAAAGATTGAATCTTAAATTTTAGTGTAGAATAAGGATCAAAATTGAAATTTAACCATTATTAAATCCTCTTAAATTTGATTGTAGCATAACAACTAAAATTTAAATCTGACTAAAAAAGAGAGAGAGGTTAATACACATATCAACGTTAGTTGTTATATGAATAAAAGATTTATTAATTAAAAAATGATTTAAAATAAAAAATTGAAATTAATATATTTATTAATTAAAAATAGAAAAACTTAGTAACAGCTGGGTATTATATCCATCAAATTTAGCCCGTAGCCCCTTAGCCCTCCCAGATTTTTTTTTTTTTTTTTTTTTTTGAAGAATAATCAGCTGGGTATTACTATTAAAAATCCAAGTCGCAGAACAGCCCAACAAAGACAAAGAAATAGGCCCAAATATATGACCCAACCCAGCGAAAAGACAGGAGATGCTCCTGAAATAACAAAACAGAAACAGCTCCAGCTTTAACTGCTTTTCTTTCCAAAGCTCCAAAACTGTTCATCTGCTTCCTCCTTCGCTCCAGATCCCTCATCTCTCCGATTTGCATGACAGAATACTCGCCCATCAGACAGGCAAGTTACGCAATCGGTCCGTCTCGACTTCCTCTTCTGCGAATTCAGGTACTCCTCCACTCATATTCCACTGTTCTCTTTGCCTCTTATTCCAGTATTGGAAACGCAAATCTATCCTACTTCTCTTCTAAACAGAAAAAAGGTAAAAATTACTGGTAAAGCATTGGAGCTCGGTTAAGAACGGAAAATTTGAACCTTGAGTTAGCGATGTCCCAGCAAATACCAATTTCATCCCCTTGTTTTAGTTCTCTCCTCTTCACAAACTGTGTTATCCAATTCTTGATAAGCACGTTTGCCCCGTTTTTCCATCTTTTGAACTTCATCTCATGTTCGGTGTGGGTATCGCAATCCCAAATTAATACGGGTAAACCTTCTTCAATTTGGGCTAGCTGATCGGTGTTCCAGTGCGATAAAATATGAGACTCCACCAACTCTGATGGCAATATCAGCCTTGACATGTTTCCGAGATCACTTGTGTAAAGCTTCTTTTTTATGCACCAGGGATCATCATGATGCCTCACTTCACTCGGTATTTCAACTTTATTTCTTTTATTTCTATTCGTCAGTTTCCCCATTGTTTGTCTTTTCTTCGATGTAAACTTATCACTCGTAGTTGCTAAAGTAAGGGCTTCGTTGATCTTCGGTTTATGATGATTGTTACGTTCACCAACTTCAACCCCTGGGGGTGTATTCATTGAAAGAGGCCATTCTAACGAGCTATCGGCATTGGATGTAAAATTATCAGTCGTAGTTGCCAAAATAAGGGCTTCATTGATATTCAGTTTATAATGATTGTTACGTTCACCGACTTCAACCCTCGGGGTTTTATTCATTGAAAGAGACAATTCTAACGAGATATCAGCATCGGTAGCGTCTAATTTTCTTGTATACTGATCATTGCTTTCTTTGTAGCAAATCGCTTGTTTTCTCTCATCAGTTTTAGTGGACATATTATCAACGGAAATAGACAGCTCTAACGAAATCTTGGAAGTGGTATAGCTCGGTTCCGACAGAAAAACTCCACTGCTCTTCTCTATCCTACTTTGTAATTTATTATAATGAATTTCTCGTTTTCCCAATGTTACAGACGACCACGACGAAAGAGACAACTCCAATGAAACATTGCTCTCTTCACGATCGGGGACATCCATGGAATTCAAAAGAACACCAGGCTTGTCATCGACCATGGTTGAAGCACAGACTCGGTTGTTTTTGTTCCCGGTTACAGCTAAAAGCCTTGTTGAATGGAAATTTATAAAAAAGAAAACAACAAAAGGTTATTTCTTGCAGGTGAATCTCAACTCTAACTTGAAAATATATTTGAGTTTATATAAAGAAATAATTTTGAAATCCTCTTGCCCAAGTAATTCTTTATTTACCGCCTTTGTTTGACTTCTAATTTGAAGAGAAAAGGGTTTTAGTAATTAAAAATTATGGAATATGCTATGTTTCTTTTGGTGAATTTAATGTATATAAAATTTTTGAAATTAAACCAAACATTTAGTACCTGAGTATTATTTTCGCATAATGCGCATGCGAAATAATTATTAATAAAATTATTTCATAAAATAATTTTTAATTGAAAATTTGGATAAATTATTTGATTTATTATAATAAAATTAAAATTAAACTATTGTAAATGAACTAAGATAAAATATAAATATTGAAAAAATAAAAACAACATGAGTACGAGTATATGAATACACAAATGTGATGTGACAAAATTTGTATAAAATAAATTATTAATGTGTAAAAATTTATATTAAAAAGATGAAAAGTTTTTTTTAATTAAATATATTTTTTTTAAATGTGATGACTTGATTACCGACACAAACTCAATATTTTTCTCAACAAAATTAATATTATTATTATTAATAAAAGTAGAGAATAAGGATGAAAAAAAAAACCCATCCAAATCCAAGCCATAACATTACAGGGAAACAACAAATAAATCTTTCCTGCAGACACCAAATTTATTACTAAATAGTTACAGGGATTAATTTATCACCAAAGCTAATCCCATATATTTGTAAAATGTTTATTGCAGATTGTTAATGCAACCTTGGATTGGCGTGAATTTGGATAGTATCTGAAGTATTCGAAAGTTCTCATTCAAATTATCGAACTATTCGAAATTTTTTATTCAATCACTAGGTTGTTAAGTTTTTTGTAAAGTTCAACTAGTGAGCTCCAAGCAACGATTCAACAATCGATACAGTAGATCAATACCCTTTGACGAATAGAATAATATACCTTAAATCCAAGTTGATTTGACAATTAATATCGAAGATCGAAGAAGAAAGTTGTTTGAATTTTGGTACACATATTTGTGACGTTCAAAGTCATTCCATGAAAATAAAATTAAGTTATAGAATAGAAGGGAAAGAAAAGCTTTTAATTTGTGCAAGTGGTGCTAGTAGAGAAGGTTATACAATAAAAATTTTAATAACCTAGTGATTTAAATGAAAATTTTTGCATAATTTAATGACTAACTTATAACTTTTTGAAATCGAATGAACAAAACATGAACTTACTGAAAATTTAAGGACTTTGAGTAATAGTCACCCACTAATCACCAATGAATCCATGACTGTAATTCATAGGTTGAAAACTCGAGCATGAAAAGCAAAAAAAAAAAAAAAAAGAAGAAGAAGAAGAAGAAGAAGCAAATCTTCTTGACAACCTCTTTATCACTACTTTGCTTCTTGCCTCCAAAAGTAGCACTTGTTCTTCCCGTTTGAATATAGGATAAAACGTCAATTTTTATGCAACAAGTGTAATTGATTACCTCTAACATGAACTTGGGCCCAATCGGATCTAATTCAAGTATTTTCTGCAATAAGCTAAAGTAAATTTGGGAATGCAGTAATGAAAATACATGATTAATATAATTAAATGCGTTGGAGGTAAAAGTATTAAGGAAGTCCCTATATTTAGGTGTGGATTGTATTTCAGTTTTATTATTTAAAAATTTGACAAATTAGCTTTTATATATTTAAAACGTATAAATTAGTCTCTCCGTTAAATCTTTTCTATTAAACGATTACCTGAAATGTTAAATCTATGCTGAAAATTACATTTTGTGAGTAAACTATAAAAATGGTCCCAAATTATGCCTTTCAGTCTATTTTTGTTACCCAACTATTAATTTTTTTGATTTAATCACCAAATTTTTCGAAATTAAATATTTTTAGCCACTCTGAGCTGAAGTGGGCTTCTTTTTTTTGTCTAGCAACAAAATTGGCCCTCTAATGTTTATACATTTTGTCAATCTAATCCTAAATGTAAAAAAAAATCAACAAATTTAGCCTGCAATATTTACAAAATCTGTCATTTTAGTTATAATTCTAAAAAATTCATTAAAATCCTCTCTTGACATTTAAAAAATTTGTCAATTTAGTCCTAACTATAAAAATTAAAATTTATTTTTAAAAAATCATTTTAGTCTTTTATAACTCATCGGCTAACCCATGTGTTGAAGCTGGAAACTCTTAGAGCCTTCCTTTGGTAGTATAGATATGAGTTTTTATAAAAGAAAATTATATATAAGCATTTATAATACTTTTATTAAATTTATGAATAAGCAATATATTATTATTTTAAATTGTTTCTTCTTTAAATCAAGAGCAATTATATGGTAACAATAAAAACACACAAAAATGGACATTAGGGATAATTATGTTAGGTATAGATTATTTATAGTTGGTTCTGATCCCTTTATCATGTTTAAATTTGAGACTTAGTCTTTTTACTTTTATTTGATATAAATTGTGTCAAGCGTAAATTATTTATGGTCTATTATAGTTTCAGTCTTTTTACTATATTTAAATTTGAGATTTAATTTCTAAATTTTTCGAGGTAAATTTTAATCTCCATGATATTATAATGACATTAGCTAATTTAAATAATTAACACCTTTAACTATTTTGATTAAAATATTGATTTAGATCTTTTTTTCTAAAAATCGACATCAATATTTTAATAAAAATAGTTAACAATATTAATTATTCAAATTAACTAAGGATATTATGAAAATAAAAAATTAAATTATATAAAAATTTAAAATATAAAAACTAAATTTTATCAAAAACTGAAATTTAAATAATGTAAAAAAAAAAAGGCAAAAACTCGAAGGCCTTAAATGTTTTATTTTATTAATAATCAAACAACTCAACCATACAAAGGGGAAACTCGACGGTTGAAGTCATTTGTATGTACTTCCTCAATGCTGATTCAAATTCAAGTCACCGACTTTAACAATTATATAAGTATCTCCCCTCATTCACAAATTAACCAAGCTCTGTCGCCACCATTTTACTGTCTCTCAAGACAGTGCCTCAATATTTTTTTTAAATATTTAAGTAAAATCCTTTTAATAATAATAATTTTATATTTTAAATTTAATTTAAACTTTAACAAAAAGTTTGCTCTATAATTTTAACTAGACCAAATAATTTATTTGGCCCTTCAATTTTATATAAAAAAAAGTTATTTTAGTTTTCTATTTAATTTTTTCGTTTTTTTAATTATTAAACTTGTGTTTTTTTTCAAATTACTCCAAAGTAGATGAAAAAGTTAATGTTTTTTTTTTTAACTTTATTGATGCGGTGTACACGTAAATTGCCATGTGGGTGACATATCAAAATTTAATTGATTTTCTTAATAATTTTTAAAAAATTTTAAAAATATATAAAAATGTTTTTAAAAATTAAAAATTATTTAGAAAATATAAATGTAGGGGTGTAAATGAATAGAACATTCGTATAACGTTTGTTTACTAAGCTAAATAAACAAGTATGGGGCAAAATTTTTATATTCATTTAATAAACAAATTAACAAGCACAAACAGAGGTGTGTTCGCTTCGTTTATATTCACGAACAAGCTCGTTTAAAAGCTTGTTTGTTGACTCATTTATAACTCGTTTATTTATTAATGATATTTTTTATAAAAATATTAAAATAATATATGTGTGTATATATTTATTTATTATTTGTTTGTTTATTATTCATCAACATTGTTCGTGAACATATTCAATTATATGTTTATGAACATATTCGTTTAATATTTGTGAACATGTTCGGTTAAGTTAAATGAACATGTTCGTAAACATTAAACAAACGAACATAAACACACATAATTTTAAATAAACGAACATTAACAAAAAATTTGAAATTCTTAATAAACACAAATTGAATACGACCAAGCTTAAAAATAAACAAACGAACATGAACAAATGTTTGTTCGTTCAAGCCCGGTTTATTTACAGTCCTATGTAAATGTATAAAAAATTATTTTTAAATACTTATTAAATTTTAAAAAATTAATTAAATGTTGTCATATCATCCACTCGACAATCCATGTGTATACCATGTTAACAAGGGTTAATTTTTTTATTTATTTTGAAGTAATTTAAAAAAATATAAATTTAATAACTAAAAATAACAATAAATTAAATAAATAACTAAAATAATTTTATAAAATTAAAAGACAAAAAATAATTATGATTAATTATCCGGACTCGTGGCTCCCTATTCCTATATTTTACACGTAATAATTGCTGTTTTCTTTTGTTGTTGTTGTTATTGAACTGTTGCGGATATTATTTCATTATCTCCTTAATTATTATGATTTTTCATCACTTTTCCCAAATTCCACAACAACTTTGATGGCCTAAGCCCAACTTCCGTATTATTCAACACATATTGCTCTCGTGGTTGCTTTTCTTCCTACTATAAATTTATTTATTTTTTTCTATTACATCACTACCATCAAATTTATTTTATGTTTTACTATCCAGCCACGAATCTATAAATACGGTTTAAAGGATAAGAGCGAGGTGAGAACTTTTTTGGAACCGGAATTTAGTTACTTTTATATATTTATAATTTTTAGAGAATTAAATTAAATTTTTATCATTTTAAGAGGTTCAATTATAGTTTTACCATTACTAATTTAAAATTTTATAAATTATAAAATATCTTAACTGTTAAATTTCCATTTTAAGGAACCGAAACCTTTGTCAGTTCTCTTAGATTCCCCCTAGTGTTATCCACAAATTCACAATGTATTTGTTCTTATGTGATTTTTATTATAACCAGGTATTATATATTTAAACATACTTTAATAATTTACATTATATTATTTTTTGTGTTGCATGATTTATGCATGGACAATAATTTCGAACCAAAAATGACGGGGTTTTTTTTTCATTTTTTTATGATTTATATTTGAAATACGTGTGTAGAAGGCCCAATTCGTCCGGGCCCGTTACAAATCAGATAAAAATAAAAACGAATGAAATGGGCCAGTTTACAAGCAGCCCAAATCAAAAATTTTTTCAGAAAGCTAGGGTTTCTGAAACCCTAGCCTTCTAGCGCCGCAACCCCCCACTACAGCAGCACCACGCCCACCAGCCTGTTGCGCCGTTCCTCCACTATGCTCTGCCTCCACTAATACCTGCAATAAAAAATAATAAACAAATGGCAGAGATTTGATTTCCATTTTTCGGCTATATAAAGCCTATTATTGTACTGTAACAGGGACCTTTTTTTCCGTTTTCTTCAAAAAAGAAAGAAATACAAGCATAATATTCTCAGAAACACAGAAATAAGAGTAGAGATAAAAAAAAAATCGAAACGCAAATCAGATTAGGCTTTCGGAGGTATTTTCATTTATTTATCTTTATTTCCTTTTGTTTTTTTATTTTTGCAAATATACGTGATTAAAAAAATAAACAAAAAGGGAGAAATCTCACCTCTCCGACCACTGCGTGCGGTGGCCGGCGCCAGCGCGACGGCGACAGCGACGGAGAAGGGTCGCCGGAATTCCCTCTCCTCATCGACCCTTGCAGAGAGAAAAAGAAAGAAAGTCAGTTTTTTTTAAGGGGTGTTAAAAATGATTTTTTTGTGAAGGATTCACCCCTTTTATAGGGCGATTAAACGGCGCCGTTTCAATAGGGGAGGATCCGCGTGTTGACCCGGATCCACCCCAGGGTCCGCGTGTTTTATCATGGAGGGGCTAATTGAGCTTTTAGCCCCTCCGCTTTTTCAAGACTGCGCAATTGAGTTTTTTTTTTATTTTCGATTTTGACTCGATGATTCATCACGATTTCAAATTTAGTCCTCCTTCCAGCGCATCGTTTCGATAAAGGGGTTTATTGCTGTTTCAGACCTTCCAGGTTGTGTGCGCGTCGCGAATTAGTCCTTCTCCCTTTTAATTTATTTCAAATCGACCCCAAGATTTCATTTTAAGTTCAGTTTAATCCCTTTTAGTAATTTGTAATTATTATTATTATTATTGTTATTACTATTATTATCTTTAGTATTACTACTATTATCATGTGTTAATGTGATAATTATTATTATTATTACTATTATATTATTATTGTATTTTATTTTATTATTATTATTATTATTATTATTATTTTACTATTATTACTATGCTAATTACTATTACTATTATTATTGCTATATTATTCTGTTGTATATATTTTGTATCACTTTTATTTTTTTATTATTATCACTATATTACTATTATTATTATTATTAGCATTATTAGTAGTAGTAGTATTCATATTATGATGTTTATTATCCTCGTTGTTACTAATTTTATCATTTTTTACATTGTTTTGTTTTTTAAAATTACTCGCTTTATTTTTAATATTTTTATTTTATTTCTTTGTTTTTGTTTCGATATTTTTATGATATTTTCGTTTGCGTCATTTTATGTAAATCGATAGTTTTGAGATGGTCTTGGATTCAAGGTTTTAAAATATTGTGTCCTAAAGTATTGGATGTGATATTTTATTCTTTTGGAAGAAGAAGATCTCGATTTTCAATTCGAAAAACTATGAGATGATCTCCGATTTGAGGATTTAAATTATCGTGTCCTAAAGTATTGGATGTGATATTTTAACCCCTTGGAAACGAGAAAGTCTTGATTTGCAATTCCGGAAAGTTATGAGATGATCTTAGGATCGAGGATTTAAACTATCGTGTCCTAAAGTATTGGATGTGATATTTTATTCCTTCGAAACGAGAAAATCTTGATTGAATTCAAGAAAATTCAAATATTTCCAAAAGAGGTCGGATTTTTAAATTCCTTTAAAATTTTCTATTTTCGACATGAGGACATTAATTGATCGAATCGGTACCAATTTTGGGCGTGACGAAAGTGCTAACTTTTCCTCGCACGTAACCAACCCCCGAACCCGTTTTCTGACTTTTCGTAGACCAAAATTGTTGTTTTGACAAATCAAATGGTTTATCTAAAACAACCACTTTTCAAGGTGACCCGATCACACCTAGTAAAAAGGATTGGTGGCGACTCCCATGTTTTGTTTTTATTTTCCAACGATGGAGAGAGGTAGCCACACAGGTTCAACCGCCTCTTTTAGAAGAAGAAGCAGCCACACTCTTCATCCATACTTTGAAAGCTCCTTTCATCAATCACATGTTGGGGAGTTCTATGACAGATTTTTCAGAGATTGTGAGGTGTGGAGAAAGGATAGAACATGCGGTCAGGTGTGGCAAGATAGAAGCAGGGGAAGGTCCCAGAAATACGGCTCTGAAGAAAAGAGAGGGTGACGTAAATAACATGAGTGCCCGCGACAAATCAGTCACCCTGAATCAACCCGATACCGTAATTACTGATCGTCCAAAATCGCATAGACAAGAACCCAATACAAAGCTGAATGTAGAGAAACTCCAATTCACTCCAATCTACATGACGTATGGGCAACTGTACCAAAAATTATATGACACACATATCGTTGCCCCCCATTACCTACAGCCCATCCAGCCTCCATACCCTAAATGGTATGATGCAAATGCGCAATACGAATACCATGTGGGGGTTGTTGGACATTCAATAGAAAACTGTCTCGCCTTCAAGTAGTTGGTGGAAAAGCTCATTCAAATGGGTATTGTAAAAGTTAACGATACAGAACACCTGTTACCTAATCACGCCAATAACGGGGTGAACATGATGGGGGAAAAAGTGGGAAAAAGAGTGAAAATGAACATCGATGAGGTAAAAACCTCTCTAAGATGGGTTTGGAAGCAAATGATAAGCAGAGGCTTAATCACACAACAGCCGGGAGGAGGGATTAAAGGAGCAGAGAGATATTGCGAGTTTCATGCCAAAACGAGTCACGATATTCAAGAATGCCTCAAATTCAGGGCTATCGTTCAAGATCTCATGGACAACAAGGAGATGGAATTCTACGAAGAGATTGGAGAACCAGAAGAAGGGGAAGTCCACGCATCAGAAGAAGGATCATCTAGGAGAATCTATGGGGGCAACCGCCCTGCAGTGATTATATCACGACCTAGAACGGTTGAAATCACACCAGAAAGAAAGGTCCACACGTCGGAAAAAGGATCATCTAGGAGAATCTATGGGGGCAACCGCCCTGCGGTAATTATATCACGATCAAGGACGGGTGAGACTGGTCAATCACGCCGAAGGTCATAATTCAAAAGCCCGCGGCTTCCCCTTATAGGGACAATAAAAAGGTCCCGTGGAGTTACGATTGTAAGGTAGTAATCCCGGAAAAAGAGAATCCAGTCAATGCTACAGAGGAAGACCGAGATGGGGGTTTCTTTACACGTAGCGGAAGGTGTTACACCCCAAACACGAGTGTGGAAGCGGCCAAAGGAAAAGCGGTGGCAATTGAGCGAAGGGAAGAAAGAACAATCGAACCCGAAGCACTTGTCAACGAGCCCGTGACAGAGAACGAGGCTAAGGAGTTCTTAAAATTTTTTAAGCACAGCGAGTACAGTGTTGTGGAGCAACTACACAAACAGCCAGCTCGCATATCGGTACTAGCCTTACTCATGAGCTCAGAAACTCATCGAAACGTGTTGATGAAGGTATTAAACGAAACATACGTAGCGGGCGATTTATCTGTCAACAAACTGGACCGTCTAGTTGGAAATCTAAGTGCCGAGAACTTTATTTTCTTCAACGATGATGAGATACCTCCGGGGGGTATGGGATCCACCAAGGCCCTATACATAACCACACACTGCAAAGGCTATATATTGCCCGGGGTGTTGGTCGATAACATGTCGGCCCTGAATGTATTGCCTTTATCCACATTGAACAGGTTGCCCGTAGATAGCTCCCACATGAAAACATGTCATAATGTTGTGAGGGCATTCGATGGTACGGAGAGAAGAGTCATGGGGAGAATCGATATACCTCTTCGGATCGGCCCAAATACATACGAGGTGGACTTCTTAGTGATGGACATCAAACCTTCCTACAATTGCCTGTTAGGAAGACCATGGATCCATTCGGCAGGGGCTGTGCCATCATCACTGCATCAGAAGTTGAAATTGGTAGCGGAAGGAAGATTGGTCACAATCAATGCGGAGGAGGATATCATAGCCTTCGTTACTAGTGACGTTCCGTACATTGAGGTGGACGAGAAAGCGATGGAATGTTCTTTCCGATCACTAAAATTCATCAACGCAACCTTCATTGCCGAATGCAGCAAAATCCCCATACCCAGAGTATCTAAGTCTACGAAGATGTGTCTCCAGATGACAGTTGGTAAGGGAGCCTTACCGGGGAAAGGGCTCGGAAAGTACCTTCAAGGAAAAACTGAAGTGCCAATACGACGAAACGAGACCGCTTTGGCTTAGGATTCAAGCCAAATGCAGAACAAAGGAGGAGAGAGAAAGAAAAGAGAAGGGAAAGGAGAAAGGCGCGCCTAGGCGAAGAAGAGATCAAATGGGAACCAATGACCTTTCTCATTTATCCGAAACATTTGTCTCGCAGGATCCTATACCCCGATCAAAGCATGGCAATAAGAGAAGAAACAGAAAAGATGTTGGGAAACTTGAGCATCAACGCCATATCCGAGGGAAAGCCTGAAGAAAGAGATTTATCCGGGATTCGCCCTTATACTCCTGGAAGTGTTCTGAACAATTGGACCGTGGAAGAGATTCCCGTAGCTTTTAGAATCAATTCAGAGTAATGTTCAAAGCGCACCTATTGCTCTAAGCCTAGGAGTAATAGGGAACCCTTTGTTGAATAGCCATATGTCCAAGCATCTTTATTTCAATAAAATGCATCTTTCGAGCAAATTTTTCACTCTTCACATTCCATTCATAATCATTCACACAAATGATCATTCTTAGATTATTTTGTTTTTGCATTTTTCTTTGTCCTTTCCAACAGGTCCCCAGATATTAATGGCATGAGCAGCACTGTTATTAACTCAAAATCTCCTTTTGAACAAGATATGGGTATGGAGGATTCCCGAGATCTTGAAGATGACCAAGACAGTGGCATATCTCTTGAATTGTTAAGGATGGTAGAGTAAGAGGAGAAACAAATCTCACCCCACAAAGAGTTAGTGGAAATTGTGAGCTTAGGGGAAGGGAAAGAGTTGAAAATCGGAACTAACATCGCTGCAGAGACAAAGCAAGACCTCATCAAGCTACTCCAAGAATTCAAGGACGTCTTCGCTTGGTCATACCAGGACATGCCCGGATTAAACACGGACATAGTGGTGCACCGCCTTCCCATAAAAGAGAAATGTAGACCCGTTCAACAGAAGCTTCGAAGAATGAGGCTTGATGTTTTGTTAAAAATAAAGGGAGAAATCAGGAAGCAGTTCGATGCTGGTTTTTTGCAAGTGGTCAAGTACTCGGAGTGGGTAGCAAACATAGTGCCTGTTCCTAAGAAAGATGGGAAGGTACGAATGTGTGTGAACTATAGAGATTTGAATAAGGCGAGCCCAAAAGATAACTTTCCGTTGCCTCACATCGATACCTTATTGGATAACACAGCCGGTTATTCACTTTTCTCTTTCATGGAAAGCTTCTCTGGGTACAACCAGATTAAGATGCACCCCGAAGATATGAAAAAGACCACATTCATAACCATGTGGGGAACATTTTGCTACAAGGTAATGCCATTTGGATTAAAAAATGCAGGGGCAACGTATCAAAGAGCCATGGTGACCCTCTTCCACGACATGATGCACAAGGAGATCGAAGTCTACGTGGATGACATGATTGCAAAGTCTAAAACTGAGGAGGAGCATGTACAAGCCTTGAGAAAATGTTTTAAAAGTGAGAAAATTCCAACTGAAACTCAATCCAGCAAAATCTACCTTTGGGGCTAGGTCGGGTAAATTGTTGGGATTTGTAGTCAGTGAAAAAGGGATTGAGGTGGATCCTAATAAAGTAAAAGCTATACAGGAATTGTCCCCACCACGTACCCAAAAAGAAGTTCAAGGTTTCCTAGGGAGATTAAACTATATCGCTCGGTTCATTGCACAATTAACGGAGAAATGTGACCCTATATTCCGTCTTCTTAGGAAACACAACTCAGGTGAATGGAATGAGAAGTGCCAGGGAGCTTTGGATAAGATCAAGCATTACTTGTCTGAACCCCCAGTACTAATGCCGCCTTGCCCAGATAGGCCATTAATATTGTATTTGTCAGTATTTGAAAATTCTATGGGATGTGTGCTAAGCCAACATGATGAGTCAGGAAGAAAGGAAAGAGCGATATACTATCTCAGTAAGAAGTTTACAGAATGCGAGACAAGGTATTCGCCAATTGAGAAACTGTGTTGTGCTTTGATTTGGACGACCCGAAGGCTGAGACAGTACATGCTATATCACACTACGTGGCTTATCTCAAAGCTAGACCCTCTCAAGTACATGATGGAATCGACTGCGCTAAATGGAAGAATGGCCCGATGGTAGGTTCTACTTTCAGAGTTCGATATAGTCTACATAAACCAAAAAGCTGTAAAAGGAAGTGTAATAGTAGACTTTCTAGCCAACAGAGCTTTAGAAGACTACGAACCATTGGACTTCAATTTTCCAAATGAAGACCTCATGTACGTAGCAATCACCGAGGAAGATGTCCAAAGAGAAGGCCTCCTTTGGAAACTGAACTTTGATGGAGCTTCAAACGCAGTACGGAATGGAATTGGGGCAGTCCTAGTATCCCCAGATGGAGATCACTATCCTCTCACCAGCAAATTAGATTTCGATTGCACGAATAATATGGCTGAATACGAAGCATGCATCCTGGGTATCCGGGCGGCCATTGAACGCAAAATTAAAATGTTGGAGGTATACGGTGATTCTGCGCTAGTGATCTATCAACTGAAAGGTGAATGAGAAACGAGAGATCCCAAGCTAATCAGTTATCGAAGACTAGTCTTGGAGTTAATCAAGGAGTTTGACAACGTTGCTTTCTGTTACCTCCCACGAGAAGAAAACCAGATGGCCAACGCCCTAGCTACCTTAGCTTCTATGATCAAACTAAACAAGCACGAGGAAGTGAAGCCCATCCAGATGAGCATTTATGAAGCTCCAGCTCATTGCTACAACGTCAGCAAAGAAGAAGAAAAAGACGATCACCCTTGGTACCACAATATACTACAATACGTGAAGAATCGTGAATACCCCAACCAAACAACCGAAAATGATAAGAGAACGTTGAAAAGACTGGCTAGCGATTATGTCTTAGACGGGGAAATCCTATACAAAAGAAGGAAGGATCAGGTACTTCTAAGATGCGTGGATACTATTGAAGCCAGGAGGATTCTCGAAGAAGTTCATGAGGGTGTCTGTGGGACACACGCTAATGGTTTTACAATGGTAAGACAGATTATGAGATTCGGATATTATTGGTCAACAATGGAAGGAGATTGCATCAGCTATGCTAAGAAATGCCACAAATGCCAAATCTATGGAGACAAAATCCATGTACCTCCTTCACCTCTCCATGTCATGACCTCTCCGTGGCCTTTCTCTATATGGGGGATGGACGTCATTGGGCCGATCTCACCAAAAGCCTCGAATGGGCATCAATTTATCTTTGTGGTGATCGACTACTTCACCAAATAGGTAGAAGCCACTTCGTATGCGAGTGTCACGAAGTCAGCAGTCAGCAAGTTTTTAAAGAAAGAAATCATATGCCGGTATGGAATACCTGAAAGGATCATATTTGACAATGTGCTGAACCTGAACAACAGTACGATAGCAGAGGTCTGCAGTCAATTCAAGATCAAACACCACAACTCGTCACCATATCGTCCAAAAATGAATGGTGCAGTCGAGGCAGCCAACAAGAATATTAAGAAAATCGTGGGGAAGATGACTGAGACTTACAGAGATTGGCACGAGAAGCTACCATTCGCTCTTTACGCTTATCGAACATCAGTCAGAACCTCTACTGGGGCAACTCCTTTCTCTTTGGTGTATGGGATGGAAGTAGTACTTCCCATCGAAGTTGAGATTCCTTCCCTTGGGGTCTTGTCTGAAATAAAGTTGGATGAAGCAGAATGGATCCAATCCCGATATGATCAGCTAAACCTAATCGAGGAAAAGAGGTTGAAAGCCCTTTGTCATATACAAATGTTTCAAAAGCGAATAATACTGGCTTATAATAAAAAAGTTCGCCCTAGAGAATTCTATGAAGGAGAACTTGTCCTGAAAAATATCCTTCCCTTGCAAAAAGACTTTAGAGGAAAGTGGATGCCAAACTGGGAAGGACCTTATGTAGTAAAGAAGGCCTTTTCTGGTGGAGCTCTAATTTTAGCGGAGATGGATGGCAAAAGTCTACCGAATCCTGTGAACTCAGATTCAGTCAAGAAATACTTTGCCTAAAAAAAAAAAAGGAGAGGCCAATGCGAAAACCTGCAATGGGCGCTTTGTGACCAAAGGGGTTTTGAATTGAAAACCCGAGAAAGGGCAATTCAAATTTTGAAGGGGAGGTATGCAACGGTCTTGCTACAACTTGAGTTAACAAGAGAGAGACGTCACGTCTTGGGGCATCAATAAAGACTCCTAAGTCTATCCAACACTTATCAAGTACAAAAAGGATTCTCGAAAAATTTGTACAGAGAAGCTCATGCTATGACATCTGGACATTTGTTTTCATCTTCAATTTCACATTTCAGCAAAATTTGCCTTGTCAAGACATGATCCTTTGATCAGTTTTTCTATTTTGAACCTTAATCCAAATATCCATTGTAATGACATTTTCCAAGCACTTTTCATCGAAAATAACGATTAATGGACGGTTAATATTCAAATTAAAGGAGTTTTGCATATCACTCTAAGAAAGCTTCTAATTATTACGGGAACTTGAAGTGAGTCCAATATTCAGAACTAACTAGGTTCATGGGGCAGTCGAAACCTGAAATGGTGACCCCCAAAGATTCAATCAAACAAGAAGGCAGGATGATACGTTACAAAAAAATCATTCTCATGCATTCATCATTCACATTAGGGGCATTCGATTCATTCTAGTCATTGCATCCTAATCATTGTAAAAGGACCACTCACGTGACATTCTACATTCATGCAAATGTCGTCCGTCATGCATCTAGTAAGGAGCATTAGAGTGATTCCGGTCATAGCATCCTCATCATTTATTTAAGTATAAGCACATTCTATAGAACAGATTCCTCAAAGAACAGTGTAGCAAATTCAGGTCTTGATCCCTCGAGACGGGAGCGGAGCAGGCTGAAGATTGAAGTCTTCCTAGAGATAGTAAGTAAGCAAACCAAAAAGGCCATATCTTGTTCCCTAAAGACGATAGTGGAGCAGGCTGAAGATTGAGGACTTCCCGAATGAGGCAAATTGAAGATCGTCCTGTTGCCACTGAACAGCGGTGGAACGGGTTGAAGATTGCCCTATTGCCACTAACCAGCGGTGGAATTGGTTGAAGAATGTCCTATTGCCATCAAACAGCGGTGGAATGGGTTGAAGATGATTCGATTGCCGCTAACCAGTAGTGAAATAGATCGAAGATTGTTCTATTACCACTAACCAGTAGTGGAATAGATTGAAGATTATCCTATTGCCACTGACCAGCGGTGGGATAGGTTGAAGATTGTTCTATTACCACTAACCAGTAGTGGAATAGATTGAAGATTATCCTATTGCCACTGACCAGCGGTGGGATAGGTTGAAGACTGTTCTATTACCACTAACCAGTAGTGGAATAGATTGAAGATTATCCTATTGCCACTGACCAGCGGTGGGATAGGTTGAAGAACTATTCTATTGTCACTAACCAGTAGTGGAATAGATTCAAGATTGTCCTATTGCCACTGACCAGCGGTGGAATAGATTGAAGGTTAAAGATGTCATCTCCCCGAAGATACAACGGAACAGTAAAGCGAATCGAGACTACAAGCCCTATCTCTCGGAAACAGCAGTGTAGTAGAGTAAAGCAACAAGTTACAGTTTGAAGCTACCTAGCAAAGAAAGGCGCCAAAGGAAACAAGACTCAGTGGATCCCGACAGATTTGGGCCTTCTTTATGTCTTTGCTCTATTCCCGTTGCACGACAACGAGCAAAGAGGGGCAGCTGTAGAAGCCCAATTCGTCTGGGCCCGTTACAAATCAGATAAAAATAAAAACGAATGAAATGGGCCAGTTTACAAGCGGCCCAAATCAAAATTTTTTCAGAAAGCTAGGGTTTCTGAAACCCTAGCCCTCTAGCGCCGCAACCCCCACTACAGCAGCACCACGCCCACCAGCCTGTTGCGCCGTTCCTCCACTATGCTCTGCCTCCACTAATACCTGCAATAAAAAATAATAAACAAATGGCAGAGATTTGATTTCCATTTTTCGGCTATATAAAGCCTATTATTGTACTGTAACAGGGACCTTTTTTTCGTTTTCTTCAAAAAAGAACGAAATACAAGCATAATATTCTCAGAAACACAGAAATAAGAGTAGAGATAAAAAAAAATCGAAACGCAAATCAGATTAGGCTTTCGGAGGTATTTTCATTTATTTATCTTTATTTCCTTTTGTTTTTTTATTTTTGCAAATATACATGATTAAAAAAAATAAATAAACAAAAAGGGAGAAATCTCACCTCTCCGGCCACCGAGGGTCGCCGGAATTCCCTCTCCCCATCGACCCCTGCAGAGAGAAAAAGAAAGAAAGTCAGTTTTTTTAAGGCGTGTTAAAACTGATTTTTTTGTTAAGGATTCACCCCTTTTATAGGGCGATTAAATGGCGCTGTTTCAATAGGGGAGAATCCGCGTGTTGACCCGGATCCACCCCAGGGTCCGCGTGTTTTATCATGGAGGGGCTAATTGCGCTTTTAGCCCCTCCGCTTTTTCAAGACTGTGCAATTGAGTTTTTTTTTATTTTCGATTTTGACCCGATGATTCATCACGGTTTCAAATTTAGTCCTCCTTCCAGCGCATCGTTTCGATAAAGGGGTTTATTGCTGTTTCAGACCTTCCAGGTTGTGTGCGCGTCGCGAATTAGTCCTTCTCCCTTTTAATTTATTTCAAATCGACCCCAAGATTTCATTTTAAGTTCAGTTTAATCCCTTTTAGTAATTTGCAATTATTATTATTATTGTTATTACTATTATTATCTTTATTATTATTACTACTATTATCATGTGTTAACGTGATAATAATTATTATTACTACTATTATATTATTATTGTATTTTATTTTATTATTATTATTATTATTATTATTATTATTATTATTATTATTTTACTATTATTACTATGCTAATTACTATTACTATTATTATTGCTATATTATTCTGTTGTATATATTTTGTATCACTTTTATTTTTTTATTATTATCACTATATTACTATTATTATTATTATTAGCATTATTAGTAGTAGTATTCATATTATGATGTTTATTATCCTCGTTGTTACTAATTTTATCATTTTTTACATTGTTTTGTTTTTTAAAATTACTCGCTTTATTTTTAATATTTTTATTTTATTTCTTTGTTTTTGTTTCGATATTTTTATGATATTTTCGTTTGCGTCATTTTATGTAAATCGATAGTTTTGAGATGGTCTTGGATTCAAGGTTTTAAAATATTGTGTCCTAAAGTATTGGATGTGATATTTTATTCTTTTGGAAGAAGAAGATCTCGATTTTCAATTCGAAAAACTATGAGATGATCTCCGATTCGAGGATTTAAATTATCGTGTCCTAAAGTATTGGATGTGATATTTTAACCCCTTGGAAACGAGAAAGTCTTGATTTGCAATTCCGGAAAGTTATGAGATGATCTTAGGATCGAGGATTTAAACTATCGTGTCCTAAAGTATTGGATGTGATATTTTATTCCTTCGAAACAAGAAAATCTTGATTGAATTCAAGAAAATTCAAATATTTCCAAAAGAGGTCGGATTTTTAAATTCCTTTAAAATTTTCTACTTTCGACATGAGGACATTAATTGATCGAATCGGTACCAATTTTGGGCATGACGAGGGTGCTAACCCTTCCTCGCACGTAACCGACCCCCGAACCCGTTTTCTGACTTTTCGTAGACCAAAATTGTTGTTTTGACAAATCAAATGGTTTATCTAAAACAACCACTTTTCAAGGTGACCCGATCACACCTAGTAAAAAGGATTGGTGGCAATTCCCATGATTCGTTTTTATTTTCCAAACCCAAATTCGATTCTCGCCTTTTCCAAAAAAGGGACGGTTTCGACAACGTAATTATTCACTTTAATAATAATATTTTTAAGGTTGAAATCGACATTTCCTTTTTAAAAATGCAATTCTTATTCGAAAACTAAAAGAGTACTTCAAAAAGCTATTTATGGTAAGCCAAAAGATATTTTGAGCTTTGTTGTTTGTCTCTTGCTTCATTTCTTACCGCATGGTTGCATTGTATAAAATGAATATAACAACTATTCGGGAAAGGTATTTATATAGTAATAGATGGTAAAATAGATATAAAAAATAATTTAATTTTATTAAAAATGAGTTAATTCATGTGTATCTAAAATTTTCAAAGTGTTTTAAAATTTAAAATGTTCTTAATTTCTCAAACTATCATATCAATTAAGTAACCTATTCTGTTCAAGCGTACCAAACTGTAAATATATATGTATTTACCGCAGGTACAATTTGAATATAATATATTAAGGAAAACAGTGATAATAAAAACAAACATGTATATAAATATATATACTTATCGTATGGAGAATGTAAAGTATCGGGAAAGCCCCTATACTTAAAAGGGTGGATTGTATTTTGACCATTCTATTAAAAAAATAGATAAATTATTTCTTGTAAATTTTGAAACCTGTAAATTAGTCCATTCGTTAAATGATGACATGGAATGTGAATCTAATTGGTTAATTATTAATTTACTCCCTGAACTATAGCTAAAATATCATTTTGATTTTTTAATTTTTTTTATCAGTAATCGTGGAAATGGAAGCCTCATCCTTGAAGCTCGTCTTTCAGAACAACAGATGATGAATCAATTCCAATCTTGGGTCGATGGATAATCCAGGCGGTCGAGGAACCGACAAATCAAAATATTTTAATTTTTTTTAAAATTTTAAAATTTTATATTTATTTTAAAGATTTTTTAAAAATTATTGTTAAGAAATATTAAAATGATATTTTAAGTATAAGTCAAAGATTAAATTAGTAATATCAAATAAAATTTAACAGACGGGTTATTTGTACGTTTTAAAATATATAAGGATTAATGTGTTTATTCTGTTCGTAGAGAAACTGAAATATAATCTGTCTTTTAAGTATAAAGACTTTCCAATAATTTTACCCATGAAGAACTAACAAAAGGACCTGATTGATCTAAATGTATGATAGGAGAAAATATTAAAAATAAAAAATAAAAGTTGAAAAAAAATTGTTACAGCTAAAATGAAAATTCAAAGTACAGGCTAGAGTCCAAAAACTTAGAACGAAAAAGACCAGTCAAGGGAGCTTCGAAGACCCTATGGGCCAGGGCTCGTCGTCTATATGGTCAAAACCCTAGTCAATGTGAGACCACTACTGGCAACCATTTTTGGTACCCTAACCATGGTCCCTGGTTGGCAGGTAGATAAAAGCTAAGGGAAATTGCTGACGTGGCACTGAAGGGCTTTAAATGTCTGTCCTAAAAGACGAAATTCACATCTGTGTTTTTCCTCCCCAAAGGACAAAGCTGTCCTCTTCCTCCCATTATTTTCAAACCAACTCCTTGAGTTCGGTCCTTTTTGTAATTATCCTCAACTTTACCCTTCATAATTATATATTTTAGGTTAAAATTACGCTAAGTCACTGTATTTTTCATATATTTATAATTTAGTCTTTTTAATTTTTAGATTTAAAAAAAGTAAATCTAATTGTTAACATAATTAAATTTTTTTTATTAAATTTCATTTCATTATAACATTTTCTTTTACATTTTTAAAAGGTCACACCAATAAATTTAAGAGAAATTTTTTAATCACATTAACAATTGAATTTAAAATTTAAAATTTAAATATGAAAGGCTAAATTCTAAATGTATGAAAAATATAAAGATTTAAAGCAAAATTTAACGTACATATTATCATCTTTTCATACACCAAAACAAAACCCAACTTTAAAATATTTTAGATATTAAGATTTAAGATGAGTTTGGATAGATAATGCATTTACTTGCGATTAGTGTAAAAATAAATATTACAATAAAATTAAATACTGTAACATAAAACAAAAATAAACTAAACACAACACACCCCACTTAACCACCGTTGAAACCCACCCTTAATGAATGATCTTACTTACCACTATGAGTATTAGTTAGCATTGCAAGCTATTGGCATAATAAAATTTGTTTAGTATTTGATTAATGTAGAAACTTTTTTTAAATGCACTACTTTAAAAAGTCAAATGGTTGTAAAAAAAAAAAACATAAAAATGAGTTAATTTTACTTTATTAAGGAAATTAATGTTATACAGTTGTGAAAGTGTGTTTTTTTTTTCTTTATTATTCATGTTTTATTTATTTATTTTTCACAACTATAGATGTAGTTGAAAAGAGGAGTTAGGATGATAACATTGGTGGCTTAGCCAAGATCTTGCTAGATCATACTGAACAGGATTTAAAAAGTTAATAAAATATAAAATATAATATAAATATTATAAAGTAAAAAAAAAAAAAAAAAACAGTTTCACTTTCTTTTCTCTCACCATTCTCATTGAAGATTTTTGGGGTTTGTTGAAATGTCAGTTTGAATGGATTTGGTTGGCATTTTTCGTATAATGGTACATTTAAGAACACTTCCTCTCTCCCACTCTTTTTCTCTTTGTCTCTCTCATAGTTTGCTAAGCTTTCCCTCACTTTGTGGGGAGAGACACACCACAGGTTTCAATAAGTAGTTTCAGATTTAAACTTTTTAACCTCTCAAGATTTCTTATTATGATTTTAAGGGGTTAGTGCAAACCAAGAACACAATCACACTGAAAAATAGCATGATCAAGTTCTATTAAGTGCAGCAAAAACATGATCATGCATATAATAAAACATATAGTATTTCCATTGCCACATTTAGAAATCTTTGTGATATTTGACTACTTTGTTACCTAGACGTCAAATCAGGTCCCTCCACTTTCATTTCTCTTTCTCTTGTAAAAAAAACTTCATTTTGCTTCTTCTTTTTTGTTTGAGCCATTTTAGCTTATGTTGTTTTAGGGTGTATTCGCATGCACTTGATGATGGATGACCAAGGCGGTAACAATGCTGTAACTAGGGAATACAGGAAAGGGAACTGGACTGTTAATGAAACAATGGTGTTGATTGAGGCAAAAGAGATGGATTATGAGAGAAGGATGAAGAGAAGTGGTGATCACAGTGAAGGGAGGAACAAACCGACAGAGTTGAGATGGAAATGGGTGGAAGATTATTGTTGGGGAAAAGGGTGTTTGAGGAGCCAAAACCAGTGCAATGACAAGTGGGATAATCTCATGAGGGACTACAAGAAAGTGAGGGAGTACCGAAGGAAAGTAGCTGAGAGAGAAGGGAATGATAGTAAGGAAAGATCATATTGGGAGATGGAGAAGAATGAAAGAAAAGAAAAGAACTTGCCTAGTAATATGTTGCGCCAGATATATGACCGTTTGGAGGAGGTGGTGGAGAAGAAAGGAGCTCAAACGGTGGCCGCTATGGCTGGTGGTGGTGGAGGGTCAGCTCCCAATATTCCCAACATATCTTATGTTATGGATAGACCAATGGTTAGTACTTTTCAACCTTCATTACCTCCTCTTTTACAACATCAACTTTCAGCTCCTATATCTGCTGCAATTCCATTACCTCTACCACAAGCATCACCACAGCTGCCGCCGCCACCAGCACCAATAATACAACCACCACCTCTTTCATATGCTCAGCCACTGCCCACCATAGGTAGGTACTCTCTCTTTCCCTTGCCTTGCTCACATAGATTTAATGTGCCTTTTAATAGCATTAATTTTTTTTTGTGTGTACGTGTGCTTGAAAGGGTTGGCAGGATTTCCATCACTAATAATTGATAATTTCCGTGTGTCATAAAATCTTCAGTTAGTATTGATTAATTTCATTGGTTCCATATTTTTATGCTGTGGAGATGTGTGATGATAGCTCAGATTCTGATACAAGTGAGTATTCAGACTCACCAGCAAAGAGAAGGAGAAGAGGTGGTGGCAATGGTGAAGGCACCAGTACTGCTAACAACACAAATGAAGTAAGCACTGCAATCTCCAGAAGTGCTTCCATTATAGCAGAAGCCATCCAAGCTAGTGAAGAAAGAGAAGAGAGACGACATAGAGATCTCTTAAGCTTCCATGAAAGAAGACTAAAGATTGAAGAATCCAAGACTGAGATCAATAAAAAAGGAATGGATGGCCTGGTTGATGCCATTAACAAGCTTGCTAATTCCATCTTTGCTTTAGCTTCCCACAAGAACCAGTCATCAGCTCCCAAGTGATTCTCTTTTAATATTAATTAATCACATTGGTAGTTGTATATAGTAATTGGGTGATCCTCTATGTTTCATGTTTGTACTCTACTCACTTCCACTGATCATTCTAATCTTTAATCTTTTATCTCTAGTGTTTAAACTCATATTTTGTGTTTAAACACAAACTAAGGCTTGGTTGTAATGCTTTCAAAAGTGAAGTATAAGCAAATTGTTGTGTATCTCCTTCAATTGATTGAATCACATGGATTAGAAGTGGTAGGTCAGGCTATAAGTGCTTTGTTTAAAGATTGTCATACAAAGTTTGCAACTTTTTTCTATTTAAGTTTGCCTTAATATCTTACAGACTTGGCAGTATAACCCTACTACTCTCCTTTGTTTAAAGAACCCCAAAACAACCCTTTTAAACAGTGTTCATAATACATGGTTGGTCCTTTGGAGTGTGAACTACACATGCCATAGTAGGGGAAGTGGAAATGTGAGGGGCTCATCTTATCATTTATGGGTAGAAATGTGAGAGAAAATATTGTTGCAGGCTACTGAACATGCAGTGACCAGTACTTCTCTGGTACTGGTCAAAAGGCGACCAGTCAATGCATCTCTGAACCCTGAGGCCCCGAGGGATGTCTGGTTCCATAAATTTACAGAAATGCCATTCTGGGTTATATTATTGGAGGAGGTAGTAGTTTTCTTTTCTTCTTCTTGTATTGTAGTCTCTGTTTGCCTGTGACAAAAGTTGGGCCTTTTTTTTCTCTTTAGTTTCCACTGTGAATTCAGATTGAGAAAAAAAAAAAAGAAGAAAAAAGATGAGGAAGAGGCAATTATTGGCTAATTTGGTAGCTTTGGGTTGTAATTTTCTGACAAAAGGGTTTATATATATGCAGCTTTTATAGAGTGCTATTATTATGTTAGAGAGGCTGGATATAATTGCCATTTTCAGCTTTTCTCTCCCCCCCACCTTTTCTCACCAGTTACTATCTACCTCCCCCCCTATTTTGGCCATTTGCTACTCAATTTATAGTACCATTAAGTTTACTTGCTGACTTAGATAAACCCCATCAAGCTGGATTACATTAGACATTGTTTGTAGTTAAATCTTCAAAATGTTACATACATATAATTAAAGGGTTTTTTGTACTTGAAAATTTAAATGCAACTGATTGGCAGGACAAGGAGGAGGGCCCCCAATTGGTTCCCAACATGAACTTGAAATGGAGGAACATGACCTTGCAAAGATGCTTTTGCTTCTTGCTTGCTTCAAAAAATCAAGGTAAAAAATGGGAAAATCTGCTTTTGCTTCTTGCTTGCTTCAAAAAATGCTGTTGTTATGATCTGACAGAGCATCAGCATATACTGAGAAAAAAAGAAGAATAAGAATCCACGAGAACACGAAAAATTGTAGCCATGGTGTGTGTGTGCCTACCATAGCTCTCATTAGCTTTACAGTATCTGCAGATTAGAGAATGTTTGATATAGAGAAAGAATTTTTAGACCACAGAGTCTAGAGATTAGACATACTAGCAGCAGGTTAAACAGTGTTTGCATTCTATTCCAAAGTAGCTTAATATGGGATATAAAGGTTTATACTTTTTTAATGTGCAAAATGGACGTGAATTGAGAAGCTTTGTTGCTTAACTTTGGAACACTTAAAGATCAATTTTATAAAAAAAATAAAATCATCAGGACCTCTCCTCCATTTTTGGAGCTCAAAACTTTGATTTCTTCTGTAAATATATATAAACTCTGTAGTGGGAAGTTTTGCACAGTTTCCTGCTAAGATTTGTTGTATTATTGGGGAAACATGTTTGGGAAATTCATGAAAGGTTGAGTTCGGAGCTCCATTTTTCTGCACATTTTATTACAAAGGCCTTTCTTTTAAAGCAAATTGAGGTCCCATGGCCATACCATGCCATAGACTGTCTTATTTATTCATGTCATGGCCTGGTTTATATGAAAACGTTGAGAAATCTTCTTGTTTTTTCTATTTATAGTTGATGCGTGCTTTTTGTTTGGTTAAATTTTGCTATTAGTCCTTGCACTTTATGAAGTTGTAGATTTAGTCCCAATACTTTAATTTGGTATTTTTAGTCTTTTTATTTTTCAAATTATAAAATTTCAATTCTCACCAAACGATGACTGTTAACTTCATTAAATCAAGTTTTACTATTTTCAAAATCTGATGTGTCAAAACATATAATCATATGTGTAATGCCATGCTAGCTTATTATTTCTACATACTACTCACTAAAATTTCAGTTAATGGATTAATAATTGTTATTTGCGTCAAGATTGGAACTTTAAATTTCAAAAAGTATAAGGACTTAGAATGATTCGATTGGAGAATATGAACTAAATCTACTTTTTAGATTTCAAAATTTAATTTCAACTATTAACACGTTTAAAATTATTTTATTAGATTAAGGTTCATTACAATGTTATTTTTAGTTACATTGCTACAAAGTGAGTTTTTTTTTTTTTAATTTCAAAATGTCACACCAACAATTTAACAAAAAAAAAAGTGTTAACAATTGGACTTGAATTTTGAAATCTAAAAAGTAAAGAGATTAAATTCTAAATTTATGAAGAGTACAAGGACCTATGACATATTTTAACCAATTGAATTTAAACAAACAAATTTAACTCTTACTATTTGAGTCAAAACTAAAATTTCAAATTTCAAAAAGTACAATACTAAAATTGATCCATTTGAAAAGTAGATGGACTAAAATTGATCAAATTAAATTATAGAGACCAAATACATAACATTTGTAAAGTACATAGACTAATTTTAGAATTTAACCTATTTGTTTTATATTCTTAATTTTTTTACACTTTGGTTTTTGTTTTGGTTTGAAGTAAAATCATGAGCTTTAAGGCTTAATTTAGTGTCTTAGCTAATTAGGTTAAGTTGTAGAATTAATTTACATGAAGGGTTAGTTTTAGTGTTAAATAATTTGTTTAATGAAATTGCCAACGCTTTGATTTTGATGTGTAGGTAAAATAATTTGAGAATACAGGAAGATTTGACAACTTGGAAGTCAATGTCGCCACGTGGCTATTACAGCAGCAAACTTCGAATGCAATGACGTCTCACCGCCGCAATGATGAGCAAAGAAGGAAGCGGGGCAAGCCATTATAACATCAAAAACTTAAATTTTAAAATCATTTTTAATATATATTTTTAAATATATATATTCATATTAAATATTTTTTACATGATTTATTTTTAATATATTTATTTTTTTAATTTGTAAAATTTTAAAAATTCAAAATTTCCAAAATCAATTATTTGTAAAATAATTACAAATACTAATGTTATGAATTGATGACTTCTAAAATACTAACATTTTACAAACCTCAAATTTTTAAAATTTTTCGTTCTCGTAACTTAAATGTTTTTTTTTTTATAATTGCACGTTGAACTCTTGCATTTTAGTCCTTATAATTTCTAAATAAATTTTACTTAGCTGTCATCTTGAACTTAAGCGAATCTTGGGTTAAATTGGGTTTTGCATGAATCAAAGGTATTGGGAGAAATATTAGTTGGACAAATTTGTACTTCAATTATTTTTGAACATTAATCTTATTATAAGCTCTTATCATATATGTTCTTTTTAATACAATATTTAGAACTATCAATAACTTCTTCCCAACCCTTAAAATAGGAGTATAATGCGCTTCAACGTACTCAAACCCACATCTTTCTGCACTGACAACAATGTCGATATCAATCAAGTTAAGACCCAATCCACAATTAATACTCAAACTTACCTGAGATGTTAAGTTAAGAGACACATTGTTAGTTAACTCAAGTAGGGGGGGATAAGAGTTAATAAGCTTAAAATTAGTAATGACATAATCAATTCAATTAGAAGTCTATTGATTCATTAAAAGTTGGGTTAAAGTGGGATTTGTAGTTTTCAATGTCTTCTTGGTTAATTAGATTAATTCAAGTTAAAAATGAAAATTGGTTGTGTAATAATTTGGGTTCTAATTGAATTAGTGTGTCGAAGCATTCAATGTAAGTTCATAAATTTCTATTCGACTTTGCTCTTCTCTAGGGAGGCGATCTCTGGGAATAGTTCATAGAAGATTCACACTATATTTTTAGACCATAATTTGATGGTTCTGTGCCTGCAACATTAAAACTCTATAAAAATAATAGATTTCGATTTCCGATTAAAACTAATTATGGATCAGATCGAATTGATGTTAAATTTTAGATCGGTTCAAATAAAAAATTCTAAATTCGAGTTTGATCCGGCCTGATCGTATTAAAATTTTTATAATATTTTTATATATAAAAATAAATATAAAAAACTTAATAGATCAAATACACTAAAAATATTAAAATAAATATTTTCCAACAAATTAAAAATACATTAAAAAAGTTTGTATACTTAAATAGTAGCAATATAATAACAAAATGACAACAAAATAGTAACAAAATAGCAGCAGAAAAAATTTCTAGGCAGATTTGACCCGGGCCAAAAAAATCGTTACCTGAGGTCTAACCCATTTAGAAAATAAGTCTTATTTTTTTGTTCAAATCTATTTTTCGAACCTATATTTTTATCTAAATCTCACTTTTTAAACGAATTTTCAGGCTTAGACAAGTAATTTAACCCATGATCAGATCTAATAAAGTGGGTGTTGTTAGTAGTAGGGATAGTCTTAGGGGCTCAAAATTCAAACGCCCCATCCCCCATTCCATGGCTTATTTAAGGTCCTTCAAATTACCACACATTATAAAGCAAAGAGGCTATATTCTAAAAATTGGATTTACCAAGTCCAAACATTATATGACAGTATAAGACCACTTTCAAGAACATTATTAGGTATATTTAGGTTTACAACTCCTAAAATCTACTTTCCAGATAAGTTTAGCTTGTTTTCAGATGCTAAAACTTAAAAGCAATGCATCTGCAGGACAGCAAATGCAAAAAGCTTGAAATTTTTTAATAACATTGCCAGTCTCTTTACTGCTTACATTTGTTTTAGATTTCCTTTTATTCAACGTTAATGGGATTCTTACAACAAAGTAATGAATTAAAAAGAGCTTTAAAACCATACTTTTTTTTTATTGTCTTAAGGTTGCTGTGCTGATCCTGTCAGATTATGTCGATATGGATTACTGCTGTTCCATGGAGATTATTGCTGATAAAGTTTATATTATCCAGATTTAAAGTGTCAAATATGGAAATGCTTAATTTTTCAAAAAAAGTGTTTTTATTTTATTTTAAAATTACACTCTCGTGTTCATGTTTGAAGTTATTGAACACAGTTGTTTTAAAGAAAATGAAGAGTCAGAATAACATATCAAGTTTGCCAATTCAGAACCATGTGGTTGTGCCAATAAGAAAATCTTCAATATGCTAATTAGGTAATGTAATATAAGTAGGCAAAGAAAATGTTCAAATAATCAAGAAATGTTCAAATATAACAATCTTTGATTCAAATTTTGAGAGTAAAATGTGCTCATGAAAGAAGTAAATGAAAGATATGGTGTAGGTATACATATCAGTACAAGAGAAATGATTACCAAAAATATATATTAGATCGGAACGATTTACAACGACGATTCTATCTCCATCAACTGGAAAAACCGGATCAGACTCGATTTTCTTTTTCTTTAGTACGTGGATTTTGACTTTTTTTCTCTATGATTTTTTACATGGCAGCAGTAGTAGAAAAATGTACAAGTCTCGGGCAGAACGATACCTGAAGATTTATTAGGCATTCACTGGCGATATTTCATCACTGCCTCTTTGCTAAAGTCTTCAGCACACCTTTAATAATCTTCCCAAACCACATCAAGTTCATGGTGGCTAATACTGCCGGCACACCGAAAACCAAGATATAGCCAAAGATATGCATCTTGATCACCTATTGAATCAATCCAGTCAGTCAGAACAGAATTTTAGCAGATAATTATAGCAAAACGAGTCAATGATACCAGGATTGTTCAAATGGTTTACAGTTTGGGCATGGAAACTGTGAAGAGATGGTTATTGGTGGGCGTACAAACTTTAGACAATGCGTTCGGAGGAGGGTGAATATCGGGATGAAACAGAGATTGACCATGCCTTAAAATACAAAGATCATGGAGGTGAAATTACCTGTGTATAATGCAAGTACACATGGTAGAACATGTAGCCGAATAGCAGAACTCTTGCAACCTGCAATTTATAATTTACCTCAGTTCATCTGACATGCTCAAAGACAAGGGCAAAGGAACTTTAAATAAAGGAATTTCGGCTACCCAATACAAACAAAAGCTTGTTTTGACGGCCACCCGGATCTAATTACTTGTTCAACTTTTCCCTTCTTTTTCCTATTTTTTTCTATGATATAACTACTCATGTCGGTTTTATGATGAATATAGAACAGTTTAGCTCACCAGCCAAGCCAAAAAGATGACAATTCCATTAATGAGATATGCAGTGGACCTCTTCATACCAGCTGTATCAAGATACCTTCATCACCGAAACAGGAGATGGTTTAATTTATATCAGAATTTCAATAAATAAAATCTCACTAGTTAGAACCTACCATCTTATGTTAATCTCCGGAGTTGTCACCTCAGATATAAGAACCATGTATGTATAAAGCTGTGCTTCGCCAGTAAACATTGAATATGCCACTGCAATTCCTGAAAGACTGTGATGGATAACCTGCAATCAGATGCTAGTATCTTATTAGTCATCCCTTAGCATCGATATACTACATGAACATAAGCAGTTCAGGCATGAGACACTTGATAATTTGTTGCCTGCTTTGCTTTAAATCATTACGGTTGTATAAATACTCAACTCTATTCAATTAATGAGTCGAATGGGTTTGTCTTAAGTTGAAAGGTGTGAGGAAAACAGCTGAGATTTTTTATGGAAACTTCGACTGTGGTGACAGAATGGGTGCCGTCATTCTTTATGGCAGTAACACAACAAACAAATAGTAAAAATGAAAGCCAGAGTGCTATCCACATAGAGTATACACTTACATATTCTATTCCACCTAAAGAGGGATATAGCCATAAAATCATTGCAAGATCCGAAACAAAGTATCCAACAGAAACCTGTAAAATATGGTAAGTAATAAGTATTTTAAAAAGGCCTAGGAATTGTACCAAAAGTTGGCACTTGAATTTTATCCAGGAAAGTGATCTTAGAAGCAGCGTTTATATGAGACATAGTGATGCCATGTTTAATAAACATTTAAGATGGATACCCGGTTGAACATCTTAAAGATCACATAAGAAGGTTAAAACTTACCCCTAATCCAAAAGTAGAAAGTGGTGAGCTTCGGAAGACAAGAAGACCAGCAAGTTCATCAGAAAAGAGATTCGACCAGAAAACCAAGTACAACGACAAAGCAGAAATGAAAATGGCATGAACAGTAGAGATGCCACTGCCAAAATACGTTAACAAGCACTTAGGGAATGAACATGATAACAGAAGAAGAAAAATAAGGAGAAACTAGATCATGCACGACACTAACCGATTGTTCCACTCTACTCGTTGAATTTTAGTAAGACCAGGATAAGTCTTGCTGTAAAAATTGCTGATTAACTGGGTAAGATCATATGCCTGAGTGATGAAGAGAAACATGTAAAATGAACATCATTAAAGGAAAAATCCATTCATCCAAGTTTCATGATAAAACGGTACGAGGGAACATCCTGCCTTAAGATTCAATGATCCTGAATTCAAAAGTTGAAACATATTTAGCATAGGAAAAACTCAATTTACCACTTTGCAAGCAAGAATGCCACCAAGGATGGAAGTGTATGGAATGAAGGGACCTGCAAATAAGTAGTTCTTAACCAACAACTGAGCCTGGTTTTGGTAAGACTTTATAGCCATCACTGTCTGTTTAGGCACTTCTCTCATATTGGAATCTCAAGATCACCTTAGCAACATGGGTGTCTCCTCTTAGTCTCCTCCCTCCTTCATTCATCAATGCCATAAACAAAAACAAATTGGTATCAGAGAAAAGAAAGAAAGCATTCAATCATGTAGGTTTTAGAATAATGGTTCTAAAGAAGAAAATTAAGGAGGTTTCTACATTGGATACTACCACAAACCATATAGTCTACAAGCAAAGGCTTGAAGGAGATAAAAAATCAACACAGATACCAACAATTTCCATCCTATTCCAAGATATAAGATCTCCTCCATTTAACGATAACTTCAATTCAGTCAAGTTAAAGCACACACGAGACAACTAAAATTCTTAAAGTTTAATCAAAATGAAGAAAGCAAATACTAATGGTAAGATTCAGATCAAGCAAGTATTCCCATTTCAGGTAAGCAAATGCAAATGCAAATATGCAATGAAAAAACATTGAAATTTGAAGTAATCTATTTGAAGAACACTTAGATGGCATTGGATCAAGCAATCAAAAGTTATAACGATAGACGCAAAACAGCTAACAAATCCGATAAATCGACTTACCATAAGCATCTGTTACAAGCTTGAAGAAACAACCATGAAATGTAAGCAAAATGCAAGTTGGTATTTAAAGGAGGAAAGAAAAAAGAAATCAAATCTTTGAAAGAAAAAAAAAAGGGTATTTTTTCTCCAAGGCTAATCAATGCCTGAAACCCAGAAAAAACAAACCTTTAAAGACCCATAACTAAAGAGTACAAATGGCAAAAATAGCAATGCAAAAATGAACAACAACCCATGAAAGAAGAAGAAGACTCAAAACCAAAACATAAGGTACACGAAACTAGAAAGAAGTGAAATCAAATCCTATTTTATCATTTGGGTACCAAAAAGAAAATGAGAGAGTGGCACCAACCGTAAGGTTTAATCAGTGTGGGAAGAGTATTTTGGAATCTTCAACCAACTCAATAATAACCAAAATAATTGAAAGGTATAAAAAAAGTCAAGCAAAAAGGAGTAGCAGCAGAAGAAGGAAAGAAGCAGTAGTGTGGATTGGCGAATATAGGTGTTGGGGGTGAATGGTGATGGGTCATGTAATGAGATTGGCTAATGAGGGACGTTTGGGGTGTTCAGCTTATTTGGTTGGTTTGGGGCACTTTACAGAGTGGAGAGTGTGGAGTTTAGCCCATTGCGATCTTATCCTTGCAAGATTGAGAGGAAGATAATATTAAGACCAAAAATGAGAAATGTGTGACACTTGTTTTATGGGTTATGTTATGTTTTATATGTAGAAATTTTGGATTTTACTTTTTTTTTTTTTTTTTTGTTTGCTTGAATCAATTCCAAAGCTCAAAGTGATTTAAAACTCTTGAAATGGGAAACATGTGACTTGTTTGTTATCTAGTAACCTTTTTTTTCTGTCCTGAGAAGATTTATTTACATTAATGGTTAAATATTTTCATATGTTTCTCAAATAATATAAATTCATATTGTTTTTTTTAACAATCTAATTATAAATTCTGATTATATCTATTCAAATTGTGTTGTTTTTTACCGTTCTTGTTACTCTTTCTTGAATCCCAAATTTTTTCATTGCTTGGTGTGAGAGTAAGTGTATACAATGTGTGTATATATATATATATATGTTAGTAAGTTGTTTAAGAAGCATTGAATTTGAAGTAAAGTCTTCTGAGTATGGGTTCCATCATCTCTAAGCTCAAGCCTGACCTTGGGGATTGTCTAGAGGTGTGGTTGCCCAAGGTTGAAAAGGGTTCAAAATATTATTTTTCAGTTTTTAAGGGGTTTAAAAAAAATTAACTTTTAAAAGCCAGAAAAAAGATTTACCAACTTTTAAAGGTCCAATTTTTCTTTATCAACTCCTGAGTCTGTAACTTTTTAAGAAACTTAAAACCCCATTTTATTATTTTACCTAATGCCCCAGAATATAAAAAAAAAGGGTATGCATGAGTTGATGACAATCCTTATTAGCACTAGAGTTTAACCATGAATTTTTTTTTTGTTAGAAATAAAAATAAAACGAAATTATGATATAATTATAATGTAGTTGATAATTTTATATAATAAATTTATATAAAATTGATATAAAATTGTTAAATTAAAATATTAAATTTTATAATATTTTAGATTCAAATATATATCTTTTTAAATTTTATATAAAAATAAAAATATTTATAAAATAATAATTTTCAATAATTTTGCAATTAAATTAAAATCCAACCTTAAATAAAAGTATTGATGAAAGGTTTTAAAAAGTCCAAAGACATTAATTTGGCTATCTGGCACTGGCCTTCCCCTTATCCGCCCTATTAGCATTCCCTTAGCCTTGGCTTTCATTGTGCTTTTGGCATGAATGAACAATCGTTTTATATTTTAGCAATTCTTTCCTCGAAAATGCAAGGATTTATTTAAATTTAATATTATGTTAAAATATATTTAAAAAAATTATGCGAAAATTATGTAATTTGTTAAAATTAAATCAGTATAAATTTTTTTGGATTAAACTACATGTAAGATCATTAAATTATCAGTAAATTTATATTTTGGTCACTTAAAAAATTTACAAAATAGTTACTGAACTATTCGAAAATTTTTATTTGAGTCATTGAATTGTTACATTTTTTTCTTTTTAAAGTTTGATTAGTAAACTCCAAGCGACGATTTCACGAATGGTATAATGGATTAGTACTCATCGACGAATATAAGAATATACCTTAAATTAAAGTCGATATGACGGTCGGTGTTCGAGATCAAATAAGAAAGTTATTTGAATTTTTGTTTATAGATTCACGACGCAAAGATGTTTCATGAAAAAAATTAAACTATAGAAGAAAAGGAGAATAAGAGCTTCCGATTAGTGCAACCGGTGTAAACAGAAAAGGTCATATAACATCGCTTTTTAACAGCCTAATAACTTAAATGAAAACTTTCGAATAGTTAATTGATCATTTTGCAAATTTTAAAGTTGAATGATCAAAATATAAACTTCCTAATAGTTTAGTGACATTAAGAGTAAGGTTTTTTCTTTTTTACAATTCATATATTTTTTACGGAAGTAGATTATTACGGCAAACACTACAAACAAACAATCTCTATTACTTGAACTCATAAATTAAATTATGAGATAAATACTCATGACCAATAAACTAAATATCGAGATTCTACTACAATTAACTTCTGATGTTAACTCAATTAAAAATTTAATAATATAAATAAATGTGCAATAAAATAATAAGTGAATATGATCTGCTTTTAATAAAATAGTGTTATGTGATTCGATAAATTTTAATAATAAATAAAAACAAGACGTGCATGAAATTCCAACCAACACCCCCATGTTCTTCATTTTTATTTTTTTTTTACTTTTTTAAACTACTACCTATTTTAATTAGCTTATTTCAATCCAATCCTTTTATGCTTTCAAGGATTATATAATTACAAAAAGAAACTATGATAACCAAATTTCACCTAATTAAAATTTGGGTAAACTATACAAAAGGTCACCCAATTATGCCATGTTCCTGTTTTGGTCACTCAACTTTAAAATTTTTCAATTTAAGTACTAATGTTTGAATCTGTTTCTGTTCTGGTCACTTGCCGTTAATTTGACAACGGAAAGTCTTTTTCTAAATATAATGACATATTTAGTCCTCAATATTTACATATCCTAATTCTAAATAATTCAATAAATTTAACCCTTCATATTTTTAAATTCTATCAATTTGATCACCAAACTTCCTAATCAAAGCTTTTAGCTTTTAAAACAGAGGCATCCCACATCTATTGAACTATTAGGGATTTTTAAAAGCCGGAAGCTTTGATTGGGAAATTTGATGACCAAATAGATAGAATTTGTAAATGTGAATAGTTAGATTTATTGAGTTATTTAGAATTAGGATCAAATTAGTAGAATAAGTAAGTACTGATGACTAAATATGTTATTATACTAATTAGAAAAAAGCTTTCGTTATCAATTTAACTGTGGGTGACCAAAACATAAACAAATTCAAACATTAATGCTTAAATTAAAAAAATTTTAAAGTTGAAGCTAAAACAGGAATGCGAGAATAATTAGGTGACTATTTCTATAATTTACCCTTAAATTTTTATAATTAATTAATAATTAAATTCTAATATTGATTCCTATATTTAGTAAAAATTATGAATTTAATCCTTACGCTTTAATAAAATATCAAAATAACTTGATAGCAATTGATTTGAGTAAATGAGATGGATGGGTTTGGTGGGTTCTAGACTTCTAGTGTAGTGTATGCTAGATAAAGATAACTAATTAATATGTTAATCAAAGAATTAAATAAAATTAAATGAAGTTGTTGTATTCAACTACTCTTTTCCATTCTTCCATTTTCTAGTTAATTCGATGGAAAATATTTAATTATTATTGGTTTACACAACTAAAAATCGTAACAGCAGGAAAAAAAATCTGAAATTTTTTAAATGTTATCTTAGCGGATTGGGTCTTGGTTCAGTTGGCATCGACATTGTTATTGGTGTAAGTGAACATGGTTTGAGTGCGTTGAAGTACATTATTATCTTATTTAAGTGTTAGGGAGAGACTATTGATACTTCTAAGTATTGTATCAAAAAACAAAAACTAAAAATCATGATGCTATACTCGTACAAAAAATAAGTAAATAAAAAAAAAATCCTTAACAAAGTTATCATTTAACTGTTTGATTTGATTTTGTAGTGCAAAATTTAAATTGTACTTTTTAGATTAAACCATATTCTAAGATGCTGTTTAAATTTTTAATTTATCTACTTTTATTTTCGGATTTAAAAATATAGATTTAATTTAACATTGTGAGAATTTTTTTGTAAAATCTATAGAATAATTATTTGAGATCAAACTCAAACTCTTGTACCTATAACTTAATATTCTTGCCATTAGACAAAGAGATTATTAACTATAACATAGTTCTTTTTATTACATAACTATCAAGTAATTATTTTTATTTTAAAATAACACATCATTTCCGTTTTATGGGTCATGTTTGGGATTCGTAGCTACCTCTTCCAACAAATGTCGTCTCCAAGGTTCAAACCTGATGGTCAGAGTATTCACCACACCAGATGTAGCTTAGGTTCAAATCGCGCTAATCGCATTGCTACTATGATTTTGTCCTCCTCTATAATTAAAAAAAAAAAATTGAACCATAATATAGATGGACTTGGGAACATTATAATTTTAGAAGAATTCATCTCAAAGCTTGAGATGAGTACAAATACAATCATATCAATAGATAATAACAAATGTATTACATTTGAATTCACAAATTAGACATAATTTACTTAGATCAAAATTATCCACATAATCTTTTACATAAAATGGGATTCCACCTTAGCCTTTGTCAACGGTGTTAAAATTTTATTACCGAAATAATTAACTTTGGGTTAGTTAAAAAAATACCTGGTTGGCGCTTAGGTTGAAACTTGACTACTTGAGCGTAGACATTTAATCAAGGATTTGTGACAGGTTGGTCTTTGGACTGACAACTAACATAAACATAGGCCCAAGCTTCCTACTAAAGTAGTAGCAGCATTGTACTAAAAATTCCCAAGATCAAAAGAAACTGAAAGGGGCTTGCAGATTGCCAGATTGGTACTTGCAGATATGGTGGGATTTTCTATAAATTGACTCAATGGGCGCTATAGCTCGAGTTTGAGTAAAAAAATTGAAATATCGAGATGTTTGAACGGGCTATGAAATGTATGTTAAAGAATCTTAGTTATTTGAAATTAAATATAATACTATTTTTGTTTAATTTATAATTAATTTTAATTATATATAAATAATATTTTATATAAATAACAGTGAAAATAACTTAAAACTCTAAAAGTTTGTGAAACTTTATTATATTTTTGTTCTTTCAAACTTTAAATAGCGAAACTGGTGAATACCAGAATTGTTCTATATTCATCTTTAAAAAAAAAAATGCCACTTAAGAGGATGAATGGGATGACCTTATGATGTTAATGGTAAAAGTTGGCCATAATCAAAGTGACGAATAAAGGCACCCCCATTACCTAGTGAACGGCTAAAATTACCACCTAAAATGTGGATTCCCTCTTTGCTTCGCCTGCTATGCTAAGGTAAGAATTCTTCCTTTAAATTCTTCCTTTAAAGCCACATGAACGTTTCTTCTTTGAAACATTTTCTACTTCTTTTACAGGTATCTGATACCTTCAACCAAAGACATAACTTCTACATTTTCTTTCTTCTTTTTTATGGTATCTATTCAAAGTTCTGGAACCGTATATTTGCAGTATGATTAATGCTATAAAAACACATGAAACTGCGATGCCAAGAATTTTCATTAAAGTTGATGGTTTCGGCCGCTGGTTTTTGGTTAGAATGATAAGATCGTCAAAAAACGTTTTCCACCGTGCATATTGCTCCACTTGTTCAGAAAATAAACAAAGGTTAAAAGAGATGAATCAGTTGAAAATTTCTATTATAATAGTTCTCTAAGTCACTAAAGAACATAAACTTCCTATAGATCTTTAATGGTGTATGTATAAGTTTGTTTACCTTTATCACCAGAGGATAGGTTATCAAACAAGTTATCCCTGGCGACAGGTCATAGTAGACAGAAGCAGGGAAGAGTTATAAGTTTTGAAGAGTTATAAGTTTTACTCAAGAAATCCTTACCGATATAATCACAATTTCCTATACTTGTAGGGGCCACCATCTCTCAAAGAAGATGACGATGATGATGAAGACAAACCGTTGCGGTTAAACTCGGCCTTGTCCTTCTTAAATGCCCTTTGAACGTCCTCCTTAAGCTCCCTGAAGCGTGATCTCTCTATCTTTTGCTCTTCCGGGGTTCCTGTCTCAAGGTAAGACAAATCAGGAAGGTCATCCTCCATGAACTTATCGAGCACTTCCGAGCAATGAGGGAAATAGCGCCGACCCATTTCCACTGTGAAACAAACCAACATAATAGATTTAAGAAGTTGTGAGCAAATTTCGTTTGTATCAATTTCCAACGGAGAATAGCCACTAAAAAGTACTTGTTTGAACAGGACACAGACAAAAAATGAATCTCCTAATGCAAAAATAGAAAGGATGACATGGAAGAGATGAATGGACCTGAATATAAAGATATTTAAAGCGCAATCCCTCACCTGTTTTCATAAGGGCTTGCATCCTAGCAAGAAGTCTTTGCTTCTGCATAATGGGTGTCTCATTCAAATCAACCTGCCTTAAGTTTCCATTTGAACCTTTTGATGGAAAGCCAGTAGCTAACTCGGAGGTTGTTTCGGCATGTGCTATGTCAATGGCAAGTTTTGCTTCACTAGGGAAAAGCAACCTTGCCAATGCCACTGCAATAGACAACATCACTAATAATTAATCTTCTACAGAATACAAACTCGTAATAGGAGCACTTGCAGAATGAATGCAATTTTAAGTGCAAGTAGTTAAATTGAAGGAACAAAACCACATATTAAACCATTATAAAGAGAAAATTTACATGCTTGAGTCTATCTAAAAGTCGACTGAAAGAAGCTTACCAAGTATTTGATCATATTCATACTTTTTCGATTGAAACATAGCCTTTTATTGGGGCATCATAAATGGATGACCAAAGTACAAGACCTAAGACTTATATCTCAGCTAGTTCTACAGCATAAATGAAATGCTGGGAAATGCAATACGACAAACCAATTAGAGAGAGCCACATGAAATCCCCGAATAAAGTAATACCTCGATTCTCTAGGTACAGAAGTCTCATATGCAGATCATCAGACAATGCATGAGAAGCAACAGAAACATCTCCAGCCATTGGATTTCTCCTCATTTCCCTCTCTAAAATATCAATGCATATCCGATCTTTATTCGTTTCCTTCCCTTGCTCCGTCTTGGCATGATAATCCTTTGGTCTTGTCAACCTCCGGCAGATGTTAACAGCACTTTGTCCATCCAATGTCAGTGTTGAAGCAGATGCCCCTTTTGCTAGAAGTGCCATTATCACCGATGGTTCTTTTCGCATTGCAGCTATGTGAAGAACTGTGTAACCACGAGAATTCCGCAGATTGACATCAGCCAGACGCAGGCCAAGAACCTCAGAGACAACTTTGGGGTCACAATATGCTGCAGCATAATGGAGTGCAGTAGCATCATCCAAAGTTATGTCAGACTCAGTTAAAAGTAATTTAACAAGTTCGACATCATCAGAATCCAATGCTTTATGTATTCTCCGAATTCTTTTCTCTCGCAACAGATCGACCACTTCCTCATTGCCTTCACCATCAGAGTGAGACTTGCGGCGAAGCAACCTAATACTCTCCGTAACTTCATAAGGAAGCTCTTTCTCGATACATATGCTATCAAGATCCGACCTTGCTACTCTATCAACACATTGAGAAACTAGTTGACTGCATTGACAGTGGAAAGCAACCACAAGGATCGGGATGATATCCTCTAGGAGAGCCTTCTCAACGAAGTTAAGAAGCCGCCTCTGCACATATATACAAAAATGAAATCAGTAGGCATTCTCTTGTTCTAGTCATGCCAACAATGTTGTTTAATTACCATATCAACATAATGGTTTCTATTACATATCAAAGGTATCCATGTAAGCTTATACACATTCAATGCATTTACATATATATATATATATATAAACTCTTACTATGATAATCACAACTCAACACTTAAAATTGATGCCCTTGACAAGTTAACAAAAGTTGCTAAAAAATCAAATCAGCATGATTTTCTACCTGAAAAAGTGGAACAAGCTCCGGTATTTGAAATATGGATGATGCATACATCAACTCCACGGAGAAACTTATGGCGGGTCGACAAGCATCATGAGCACAAACATTATCAACACAAGTTGAAACCTCCATAGGAGAAGGCTTGAGCTTTCCAGTATACAAATAACTCAAGAACACCTGAAAAGCTTCAAGTCCAATATTGCCATAAGGCAACAACTCAGACATGTTATAACTTGGCTTTCCATCTTTCTCAGAAGACCCAGATCCTTCCTTAAAAACCTCACTGAAAAACTTACTCCTAACAGCTAAAATACATCTATGAACACCAACAGCAAAACCTTCAACAACTATATCAGCATCACTAAAAGCAGGACAATTGTCAACAATTAGTTGCTCCAAACTAGAGCTGAGCTTGGTCAAACTTAAAGCTTCAAGGTTAGCCCCAGTTTCAGGAACAGAAAAAGGGGGTATATTGTGAGTGATTGAGCCATTTGATAGATGAGAAGATGAACTGAAACTCAAAGAAGATGATGGCTCAGACAAATAAGCCATTAAAATCTTGAACAAAAGCTTAATTCATAAACAAGAAAGATCCAAACCCTGGTCCCGAAAATCCAACCTTTTATTGCTATTGAGCCAACAAAAAAAAAACATAAAGGAAAACTAAATCTCGAAGCTAAATGTAAAAGAAAACTGTGTACAAATCCGAAATAGTATTGTTAAACAAAAGTATCAAAACTAGCAATTATTCCTAGATAGTTTTGGTTTTTTTTTTTTTTTTTCCTTTTCAGAAAATAAGTATTCAGACAAATAATACTCAAAACCGAATCATTTGAAAAAAAAATCTAGACTGATATCATCACAATAATTTTATGCAACAAAGAGATGAAACAGAAAATCCCAAATTGAATTTTTTTAGAGAGTTAATTTTATTAAAATACATGGCGGAAAACAATTATAATGAAAGCATAAAAATACAAACTTGCTTGAATTTCCAAACCTTTGAAATGACATGATAAGTGGGAAAAAAAAAAAGAAATCAAAAAAGAAAAAAAAAATCAGAAGAAAGGAAAAGTTTTTAAAAGAAGATCAGGAATCAGATCCTAAAAGAAAGAAAACCCATAAATATTCACCTAATTAGCTCTATAAAAGATGCAGAAAAAAAATGAACTTGTCAAAAAGATCAAAGCTTAATTGATTCTCCCTTTTTTTTGATGAAGAAAATAAAAAACTTGAAAGAGAAGGGTAAAAAAAAATAATTAAGAAAAATGCAGAAAATAATTAAAAAAAAAATTGTCCCCACGCCCGTCCGGAAAATGACGATTATCAGGAAATTTCATATTTTTTGGCTTGTCATTGTGGAATTGAGAGGGTGAAATGAAGTCGTTTAGATGACGCTAAAGGTGACGTGGTAAATTGTGGCTAGGTTCCGATGACGTCATCCATGACATTAGCTTTGTGGGCTCCTTATTGGCTGTTACTTGCCAACTGTCAACTGGCGGACCGGACAACCCGGTTCATACGATTCGAGTCTTGGAATTTTTTTTTTAATCATAATGTAGGCCCTAACTTAGAATTAAATTAAATAAATAAAATAAAACAATTTTTAAATTTAAAAAGTAAATAAGTTTATAAATGATATTTTGAGTGTGATAGCAAGGTTTAGCTTTAAGCTCTTGAATATTGAAATTAATTTAATAACTTAAACTATTACTTTTATGTATTGGAAAATAGTTTTAAGCTTTTCTATTTTACTTAATTTTTTTAATAAATTACTTAAAAGTTAATTAAAACTTTGGATTTGTTCTATAAAAAGTTTTGAAAGGAGAGAATCTATAAATAATTTTTTTATAGGTAGATCAGAATTAGAAGTGCTCATAGATAGGGTTGAGCTGGGGTTTAAGCATGATATTAATATGTTTTATGTTTATCCAAGCTCGGCCCGAAATCTAGGTCTAAAATTTTGTCTAAACCTACTCATATTTGCAAAAGATTAATCAAAACTCATTTTAGGCCCCGCTCATATTATTTTTTAATTTTTTTAAATATTTATATTATATTATTTTAATATTTAATAATTTTATACATGTTTTATTTATTGAAATTTTTTTATAGTCGTCTTAACATTATTTTAATGTTCACATTAGAATAGTATTATATATTTAGTATAAGTTTATTTTTTTTGAATGTGTTTTAAATTACATAATATAAAGTATTATAAACTTAAAACAGGTCAAGTTCGAGCCTTGAATGTTCAAACTCTCCCAAAACTATTTCCGGGCCTTATATTTTTGTCTAAACTCTCTTAAATTTCGGACGGACCTTCAAATCTGGACGAATAACATAATTTATGGACAAGTCTAATTAAAATACATACGTGAAAGCGCACATATATATTTACCATGCAAGACGAATGAATCAACTTTAAAAAAAGGCATACCACATGAAATAGTTGGTGTTGTTTTCTAATGATTTATAAATTTTGAAGAGAAACAATAGGATAAAGGAATTGCATAACAAATTATTTAAATATATATAACTTATTTAATTATAAGATATTAAAAATAATAATACAAATTATGAAATTTATACAAAATTAAAAATACTTTAAATGAAAGATAGAGGTATACCATAATTTTTACATCTATGCTTACATACAATCCAAGGAGGTTGCATCTTCACAAAAATTAAAAACCATAAAAATCTTGAATGTAAGGGAGGAAGTAAAATGGATCCATCATCATATTATGCACTTTGCAAGTGGAAACTTCCAACAAAATGATTTGTAATATAAACTCAATAGGCATGAAGATTTCTTAGATGTAACTATCAATAAATAAAAATTTGTAACATATTTCGATTGAATCTTAATTTAATTAGTATGGATATTATTACCAATGTAAAAGAATGTGGGTTCGAGTGCATTAAAACGTATTATTCTCCTATTTATGGCTATAAGTAGTTCTAGGCGTTGTCTTACAAAAAACAGATGTGATTCAAACCTATAATGAGATTATTAAAAAATAATTGTAATTCTTACATTTAAGTTGTTTAATTATAAGATGAAGAAGACAATTCGAAATTACTTTTTATTCTTAATCATAAAAAACAAATGGTTGTGTGGAAAGAAGTTATAAGATATATTAAGTTATAAGATAATTTATGGTTTAAAGGTGTAAAAAGTCTTTAAACTTTTTCAAAAAAAAGTAATTAAGTCTTACTTCTTCTTTTTTTTTTTCACTCAATTGGGTATTTGAATTTTTAAAATACATAAAAAAAAGTTGTCAAACATTTAAAAAAAAAAGCAATTAAGCCCCTTTTTTTTTTTGCACTCAACTGGATACTCAAACTTTCAAAATGTATTAAAAAGGCCCTCAATTTTTTTTTCAAAAAAAATAAGTAAGTCCTTGATTTTTTTTTTTTGCACTCAATTAGGTACTTGAATTGTAAAATGTATCAAAAATGCTATTTACCATTAACTTTAACAGTTGGCCATTAAAGTTAACTGTCTCTAATTTTTTTTAGTTAAAGCCACCCCGCGTCACAACCACGGCATGACATGTGGCAAAAATATTTTAAAAAATAAAAATCAATAAAATTTATAGAAATTATAAATTCTAATAAAAAAGATAAAAATACTAAAATTTTATTAAAAATAGAAGAAAAAAATTATAAAATTTTGTAAAATTTTATAAAAATCATAAAAAATATAAAATACATCAAAAAAATTATTTAACGATTAACTTTAACGGTTGACTATTAAAGTTAACAACCCCTAGTTTTTTTTCAGTTAAAGCCATGACGTGTTACAACACAGTGTGACATATGGCGAAAAATGATAAAAATAAAAATCAATAAAAATTATAGAAAAAATACAAAATGCTTTTTTTAGTACGATTAATTTTATAATTTTTTACGAATTTTATATTTATTTACATTTTTTATAATTTTCTTATGACTTTATAAAATTTTATATTTTTTCTATATTTCTATATATTTTATAATTTTTTATTATTTTTATAAAAGTTTACAATTTTTTAGGATTTTTGTAATTTTTTTCTATTTTTTAAATATTTTTATTAAAATATATTCATTTCTATAACTTTTATTGATTTTTATTTTTTATTATTTTTTGTCACATGTCATGCTATGGTTGTGACATGTGGTGACTTTAACTGAAAAAATATTAAGGATGGTTCAAGTACCCAATTGAGTACAAAAAAATACAGGAGCTTAATTGTTTTTTTTGAAAAATTTGAGAACTTTTTTTTTATGTATTTTGAAAGTTCAAATACCTAATTAAGTACAAAAAAAAAACAGGGGCTTAATTACATTTTTTTTGAACTTTTAGGAACCGATTTTATACCTTACATAGATAGAAAATAGATTAAAAATAATAAATAAATAACAAATTAAGAAAACATAATTAATCATATTTTTATTTTACCCAAACTGCCAATAATTAATCTCAATAAAAGTTATTGAAAAACAAATCTCAGTAAAAGTATTTATTGAATTGAAAATCTAATTAAAAAACACCTAATAATTAATTAAAATTAAATTACCTATATTTAATCTCAATAAAAGCATTTACGGAATTAAAATTTTAATTAAGTTTTTTTCAAAACACCTAAATTTCTCCTATTAACATTTTAAAATAACCAAATTACTCCTACTAATTTCAATGGCTCCCAAATAAAGCTGGTTTTATATTATATACAAATTATTAAAGTTTTCTAAAATAAATATATTTTTTTCATTTAAAATTTTAATTTTAAATATTAGTTAATATTTTAAATATTTTACAATATTTAGATTTGAATTATTATGTAATATACAATATCATAAGATACTTTTTGTTATATTAAATTTTTTTTACAATAATTCAAAATATAAGAAAATATGGTTTTGGTCTTTATTTTAATTTATTCATATATTAAATAATTAAAACTAATATATTCATTGCATGGATAATTTAACGATCATTAAATAAATTTCAAGGTATTAAAGTTGAGTTATAGAATTATTATTTTATTTTAAAATAATTTAATCTAATTTATGCAAAAAAAAATATCGTCATATTTTAAAAATCTGTACCACTAATAAGTTATTTGCAAAAATATACCAACATATTTTTATAAGTAATTATTAATAAACGTGAATAATGTGCATGCAATTGGTCAGTCGGCAGAGAGAGAAAGAATCAAAATATTTACTTTAATTTCCAAGACCCTTCCTTTCACAGTAGCATTGACAAACTAAAACCTTCTTTTATTCTCTCTCTCGGTTAATCCAATCAATTTGTTGAATTTGCATTCACATTTGAGATATGACATGTAAGGATTAGATGAGGTGGAATTGGTTCCAGCCTCACCTTTTCATTTATAAATTTATAAAAATTAAAGGAAAATAAATCAAATCTGACACGGCATGAGTCAATTGAGTTGTAGTTTAATTAATTGAGTATTGTTATTAATACGGGAAAATGTGGATTCAAATGCGTTGAAACGTATTTATGGGTTGAGGAGGGACTATGAGTGGTTTTAAGTATTATGTAAAAAAAGAATAAATATCATCAGAACCTATAATTAAATTATTCAAAAAAAAAAAAAAAACTTGACATGATAAAATAACAACATTATATACATATGACCTTTCTATTTAAAGTTAGGTAAGATTTTGTTTTTAGTCTCTGTTAATTTTAATTTTTTATATTTTTTCGAAATTTAAAATTTTACTATTGATCCAAACAGTACCAATTAAATCAATTTGGTTGAATAAATCATCCACCATCTTCATTGGTGTTTATCTTGAACAAGGATGGCTTACCAACTCCGCTTGTTGCATAGTTTTGGGTTCGGCCTCACTTTGGTAGAGTTGATTTTATTTCTGCTCATTTATCTTTGTTAGGCTTTTCTTTCTCTGTTGTTTTTGTGGTGTTCTATTCTGCTAATACGGTGATGTTTTGTGTTTTTCCAATCATTTTATGAATATGTTTTATTGGCAAAAATAAAATAAAATCCATTTGGTTATTTGGCTATTAATCTTTATTTATATGTAACGTTGTAGTTTAGTCCATGTTCTCTAATTGAATAATTTTTAATTCTTATATTTTTTAAATTTTAAAAATTCAATCTCGACGTGAATAACAACAATTAAATCATTTTTTTAAATAATATATGAAAATAATAAACTAACATGATACGATAATAGATTTATGATGTTGTAATTTAAAAACAACAAAAATTAATAAATTTAAAAACACCTTAAAGGATAATTATTGTTTGATAAATTTAAAAATTAACATAACCAAATAAAAATACATATGTGTGTGGCTACAAGCCCCAAATTGTGATTGGAAAAAGAAAATGAGTCATTACACTCAAATATATTCCTTTCACACCCCTAAAATTAAAATCTACATTACTTTTTTATTAAAATTTTGAAGTTCTTAGATTTATTTTAGTCACTTTCTTTCTTTTTATATATAGATATTGTTTGACTTTTTATTTTCAAAGGTTAAAAGAAAGTTGTGGTTGGAATTGGGTTGAATCCGATCCCTTATTCATTTTTCACTATTTATACATAAGACAAGTATTTGGTTTGCCGGTAATGTATTTTTATTCCACATGTAATTTTAAAAAAATTGACATGTATCGTTTTTTTAATATTTTATTATATTTTTATAGGATACTTGTCAACTCCTTAACCCTACTCGTAAAGTTTAAAATATTTATTTTTATTATTTAAATATTTTTATTATTTAATTTAAATTTAATCCAAATAAAAAACAATTTATTCTAGTTTCATAAAAATATATATTATAGAGCTTTTATAAAACTTTATAAACACGAGTTTTATTAATTAATTGACTAATGCAATGTATTTAATCGATTATACACTAAATTTTTTGAAAATATTTTATTTCCTCTGTTTAACTAAAATGTCACATTTGAACTTCTTTAGCCATTTTTTTAAAAATTTTTTAACTTTAATTACTTTAAATATTTTAATAATTACATTTTATAAAAAAAATATCTTTTAAAATTATTTCATTTATTATTTTAGGCACAATCGCGAGAACAATTTGTTATCCCATGGCTTGACAACATAGTTTCACCAATACTTTGTCAAAAAAACTAAACTTTATGTCCGTCATATTTAATGGATTCATACAATCTACAAAAGACATATTGAAAAGTACTTATAATACCAATGAATCCATAACATCCTACAAACCTTTAATCTGATCCCTTCAACTTGATCCCAATAATACCCAAAGTTGACACATGAATGGGACTCAACCTAGACAACTTCTTTAATTGAATAAAGGAGCTGTAGTTCTCACAAAATATAGTTAAAATTTGGTTTTTCTTTCTCTTGGCAATAATATTAAGGCCTGAAGTATGGACTTTTGTAATGTGTGGTCTAATATTCAAAGGGCTTCCTGGTCCACTATATATATATAGACATGGGCCTAGCATATTAAAGATGGGTAAATATGTGTAGATGTTCTAGTAATTGAATCTAATTAATGATAGACTAATTGGAAATTGATTAGAACTAATATGCCAATGTTATAAATATTAGGGTTATGGTCCCTAATTTATACACAAGTTATCTTTTCTAATATCCCATCATTACGAAAGAGAGAGCAAATATTCTTTGAATTTCTTGTGTGCTAATTTAGAAGATCAAATCCTTAAGATTCGATAAAACTTCAAGGAATTCATGGATTCAAGTACGCTTCCGCATATAGTTTTGTTCTTGATTTATTCTTGATGGTTTGACATGATAAATCCTGGTTTATTAAATTTTATTTTAGATTTATTTTACAAATCTAACAAGTAGCATCTGAGCTTTATCATGCTGAATAATTGAGAATGAATTGATTCTTAATGGATTTGATATTTTAATTATATATTATGTTGAATCTTTGAGATTCTTGATAAATTTTTGGGTTTTGATTCTTTAAATAAAGTTTTAAGGTTTTATAAATATAATCTAGTTTAATATTTGCATATGCTATTCGAAAGATGAAGGTTTATTTATTTATTTATAATCAATTGATAAAAATTGATTTGTGATATTTCTTTCTCTTATTTTCACACAATTATTTTATAAATTTTGGTTAAGTCATTATTAAATGAAAGCTACAGACTTACAACTATTTGCAGTTGAAGAATTCCAATTGGGTTGTATAATTAGTTTTGAAAGTTAATTCACTTGATAATCGAATAAATGAATGTTGTTAAGATGTTTTTTTTTCGCATTATTTGTTTTAAATGTTTTGTTTGTGGCTGAATGTATATGGAATTATCATCTTTTGTTTTTATTCATGATGAATTATATTCACCATTGAATTCAATTCATATATGCAAATGATTACTTTTGGTTTCTGCTATAATTATTTTATATAAGTTTTAGTCATTATGGAACCCGACTAAAATTAAAATATTTGGAATTTTTTTTAAATATGGTGGCTATGAATTTTCATAAGTAGTTGTGCATATAAAGGCTTTTATATAATTTGGGATTCTTTTTATATTTAGTAGTTATGGATTTTTTTTAATTATTTGTGCGTATAAAAAAGTTTTATGATAATGTCTTTAGTCATGGATATAAATTTGAGTTTACATGAAATATGTAAAGCAAGCCAGTATTATTTTTATATTATTATAATTGTGTGTATATATTATGTGTATACATATTATATGCATATCAATGATTTTGAAGATTAATGCATGATTATAGTTTGTGTGAATAGGTATTTATAACCATTATTAAATAAGATATCTTTTATAGTTTAATTGGTGAAATTAAGTTTTGATGAATATCGTTGAAGTTGTTAATTTTTTTTTTTGTTATGGTTATATATTCAATTTAATGGGTGTTTTGGTGCAAATTCATGCCAACTATATACATATTTAAATATTTTGGTTTTAAGTTTGGTTGTATAATATTAGGTTTTGGTATCTTATGGTTTCAAATATTTGGTTCAATTATGATGATATGGTCTATGGTATGAATTATGGGGTATGTCAACTATTATAATTTTATTTCTGAGATATATTGACTTGAAGTTTTATTTTTCAAGTATTCATGTGAATATTTGTTTAATTATAAATACAACTTTGAATTTACATGGTAAATTCAGGGTAGATTTTTCTATTTGATTATGAATACATGTATATGCGTGAATTGCTTTGGTGTTTTTATCCATGCCAAAATTATGAATATATGTGCTTGTTAATTATTTGGCTTTGAACCACTACATTATTTCTGTGTGGTTTTGATATATATGGTTTTGGAACAAAAAAAAAAGAGTCAAAAATTAAGGTTTTCGGTTTTTTATTGCATTATTAAGACAACCTTATTTTGAGTCTTTCGGAGTTTATAAAACAATAAAAAAAAATATAGTTTTGACATTTGACTATTGGGGAAATTTTAATTTTGAATATTGGCATGTTTATATATATTTTAAAATAACTTAATTGAAGCAATAAGTCACCAAAGTGATTTTTTTTTGTATAAATTATTTTGTTTTAAAATATAAAAGTTTGTGTGCATGTAACTTAAGTTATGTTGATATTGACCGGCCCAAATGAAGGTTAATAATATTACATGTGCAACTATGGTGATAAACATGTGACGATTATTCGGTTTTACATGTGAGTAATAAATCGGCCCAAATGAAGATTTATTGTTCGACATGTTCTTATTGTCAATGTTTGATTACTACACCAAGATATCACTTACAAGTTAATATTTTGTCCAAAGATGAAATATTAATGGAATGTCTGATATCTTAAGATGAGGTTTACCTTTATTCAAATTATTTTGGTTTAAATTTGAAGTCTTATGTGAAGTTGTTTATGGTTTATGATTTATTCAACTATTATTATATTTGCCAACATCACTGTATGTTGTTTTGGGATAACTATATATACATATATATACTAGTATCTTTTAATTTGATTGAAAGATGAAATTAAAAGAAATATTTTGAAACAAATAAATTCAAATTTTGGCTTTGGGTTTTAATTAAGGATGTCTAATATTTTAAATAGATTAGTTGAAACAAAATGCCGCCAAAATGACCTCTTTTGTGTAGATTAGTTTATTTGAAATATCAAGATGATTATATATTTTTTGTGATTCATGCGTTTATTAATTGACCCAAAGGTAAGTTAATATATTGACAGAATTTCAACTACATCTGTGATGATAAATGTGTGACAATTATAAGGTATTTTATGTGAGCAATAAGTTAGTCCAAAGATTAATTAATTGTTTGACATAATTTATTGTCAATGTTTGATTGCTACAACAAGAGTACTGCTTACTCTTAATATTATTGTCCAAAGACTTGATATTAATGTTGTGTTTGGTATCTTGAGATGAGATATATTAGCCATTATCTTGAATTTATTATTTACTTATGAATATTGATGCTTATTTTTATTTATTTTTTGTTCTATATTCAGCTAATTCATCTTCTATTGCCACAATATCTGCTAATATAAATCCTATACTCATGCTTAATGGGACTAATTTCAATGAATGAAAAAGGCACTTACCTATAGTGTTTCGCTGTATGAACATAGACTTTGCACTAAGGAAAGAACAACTCGCACCTCTCACTGCGGAAAGCACCTCCTATGTTAAAAGGGATTTTGAGAGGTGAGATCGTTCAAATTGCAAGAGTCTAATGATCATGAAGCACAACATTTCAGAAGCCTTTAGGGGCAAAGAATCTAAAAAGATTACTCAGGCCAAAGTTTCTTTGATGAAATTGAGAAACGTTTTGCTAAAAACGATAATGTTGAAATGACATCACTTCTGGCTTCTTTGATATCTATAAAGCATAAGGATCAAAGAAATTATGTGCGATCTAAGGGCTATGAGTTTTATGATCCCACAATTAGGAATATTTTTTAGATAAGAATTGCAACATACTTTTAGGATGCTGAGTTTGGAGGGAGAAATAATGTTAGAGACATTGCTTTTGAGGAGGAATTGGATTCTAACTCAGTTCCTACTATCACTTTTGATGATATTTAGATTCTCATATCTATTATTGATTAAGAAGTGAATCTAGAACCTCAATAAGACAATATTAAACAACTCCCTATTTAAGATGAGGTAATTGTTCCAGAAGAACAAACTCAACAACCTCAAGAATGAATGTCATTAAAAAGGTCCACTAGAGAAATGGTTATAATGGCTTTAGTGGAATATTTTGACATTAAGCTGCATCAGATGAATATTAAGTTAACGGTTTCTCAATGGATCATACATTTATATGGAGCAATTAGAAAGCTTTGTGTCTAATGATGCGAAGTTAATGATTTCCAAAGAACTTCATCTATGGGTTTAAACAAACTTCTCGTCAATAATATTACAAATTTAACCAAATGATTATCTCATTCGGTTTAGAGATGAATTTTATTGATAATCATATATACCATAAGTTTAGTGGGAATAAGGTTCTATATTTGGTTTTATATATTAATGACATACTGCTTGTCAATAATAAGTATAGCCTCAATCAATACCCTAAGAATGATTTTGAGATTACAAAAAAATGCATTAGATTTTTTACATTTTAACTGTAGAAAGTCTAATGTATGTTCAGGTTTGTATACATTGGAATATTGTGTACACTATTGGGATGTTAGGCAGATATTTTAAGCAACCTTGGTTTAGACCATTGAATAGCATCCAAGAGGGGTTATAAGGTATTTTCAAAAAACAAAAGATTACATGCTCACATATCGGAGGTCTAATCAGTTAGAGATTATTAGGTATATAGACTCCGATTTTGATGGAATATGGATACAAGATTTTGTCACTAAGGTGCAAATTGTGAAAATAAATTACCGTCTTTTATTCCAATAACAACAAGAGCACATCAAAGTAAAAACACATAGACTTTAAGTTCCTGGTTGTTAAAGTAAAAGTTCAGAGTGGTTAGGTGTTTATAAATCATATTAGGACAAACTCCATAATTGCGGATCCGCTTACTAAGGAACTATACCTAAGGTTTTATAAGAGCACACTGCTCATATGGGTGTAATGTCATTTAAAGAATATTTGGTTTTAGTGGGAGTTTGTATTATTAAATGCTTTTATATTATAGACACATTTTCAGTTATTTCAATTTAAAGATATTAAGTTTATTTTCTGCAGAAATAAAGTTTATTTGGTTTATTCACACTTTGATTTTCGTAAGATTTGATCTCATTAAGGAGGACCAGTTGGAAATAGACATGTTTAGATCATATTGCATGAAATTTCCATGCTACACATCCATACTTGATCTATGTCATTTGGTTGTGTTAATATATGTGATCATGGATGGATTTAGTTACGATATATGTAATGAAAGTCGCCTTGGTTCTATGTTAACATAATTAATGGACGAGATTGTTTCGGATACCTTTTGGATATGATAGTAAAATTTTGAGCTCATAAGGTTATATAATGACATGTAATTATAGAGTAATTAGTATAAATATGTGGTCCAAGTGGGAGATTCTTGGAAAATATGGACATCACATATATAATAAATGTAATTACATGTTATTATTTACTATCATGATAGGTTAGCCCAAATTAAAAGTGATCTAATTTGGTTATAGTTTTATTGGGCTTTAATTATTAAATAAAGTATGGGGCAAATATGTGTAGATACTCTAGTAATTGAGTTCTAATCAAATTCTAATTAATGATGGGCTAATTAGAAATTGATTAGAACTAATATGCCAAGGTTATAAATATTAGAGTTATGGTCCCCAAATTATACACAATATATCTTTTCTAATATCCCATCATTAGGAAAGAGAGAGCACATATTCTCTGAATTTCTTGTGTGCTAATTTTGAAGATCAAATCCCAAAGATTCGGTAAAAATTCAAGGAATTCATGGATTCAGGTACGCTTCCGCATCTAATTTTGTTCTTGATTTATTCTTCATGAATTGACATGATAGATTCTGATTTATTAAATTTTATTTCAGATTTATTTTACAAATCTAACAAGAATTAAATCAATATAAAGTATAATCAAAATTCACATATAAAATTGTGTATGGTGGAACTAAAAATCCTTTACTAGACCATTACAAGGTAGAATTAAACCAATACAAAGCATAATCGAATAAATAATTGAACTATATTTCGACAAAACTAATAAAGGATGATTGCAAGACTTGAATTTAGATATTCAAAGACTCAGGGTGTCAACATTTGCCAACAATAATGATACTTCATTAGGAATAGAGTTGAAGTTTTTCTTTTTAATATTTGGGTTCAAAATTTTGGATTTATTTGGTATACTAGCAATGCGCTTTTTTTATTCCACAACAAGTCTTAAAAAAATTGTTATGTGTCTCTTATAGAGCACTTGTTAATCCCTTAACCTTTTTTGTGGAGTCTAAAAACTTCATTCACAGTTCTCTCATGTTTAAGGGAAAATATTTGATACACTATCAGTGGAGTTTTTAACTTGACAAATAAGATTAGGGTTGACAAATATCCTATAAGAGTATAATAAAATACTTAATAAATATTTAAAAAAAGTTCTGATCACATCTGTTTTATTTATTTATTTATTTTTTTACGTAATGCCTATAATTACCCATAATCTCACCCCAATCCATAAATAGGAGGATAATACACTTCAGCACATTTGAACTAATGTTCTCTTGCATTGGTAACAACATCCATGCCAATCGAGTTAAGACTCAATCGACAAAACCTTTTAATTTATTAAATACAAGTAGTCACACTCAAATCTAATTTTAAAAAAGTTGTTTTTATATAAGTTATAAAAGTTATATTATAAGTATGAACATATATAAGTATTTGAGATGATTATTGTAAAAAAATTATTATATTATAAACCCTAAAAATTATATTATAAAAATAATTTGTGTATCTTATAAAATTATAACAAAAAATATTATTTAAATCTTAAAAAATTTTAAAGTTATGAAAAAAATTATACCTATTTATAAAAATTTGTTAAAGTTTGTCTTTTTAACCATAAATTGTTTAGAAAAAAAAAACTTTCTAAAGTTAATGGAAAAAATATTATTTATAAGAAGTGTTATATAAATTTTGGATAATTTATAAAACCCTTTATTTTTTTATAAAAGTTATGTATAATAAATTTTATATTATTTTTTACTTAGGGTGAGTTTGAATAGGTGGTGTGTTTACTTGTGGTTAGTATAAAAACAACGATAGTGATGAGATTAGATAATATAACATGAGACAAAAATTATCCATCCAAACCTGCCCTTAATTTATGTAACAGCACAAATTTGGGTCTAGTTGAAATAGTAGTTTCGAGACCACAAATTTGACAAAGAAAATTTTATTTTTATTATATTTTTATGGTCTACAATTTTACGGAAATATTTCGTAAGATTTTAGTTAAAAAGAATTTGACGTTTGAGCACTCAATTTAGTCAAAATGACTAAATTGTAAAAAGTGCAAAACTTGAGTTCTATATATTAGAGGTGTCATATTGCTATGAGTTTTAAATTGTAGGCCCTTAAAAGGTAATTAGACCATTGAATAACTTAATGAATAAAAATCGGCATGAATTGGACAAAATTGAAAGAAAAGCCTTAAGGGCATTTTAGTCATTTAGTGTTTTAAATGGATAAAAAGACAAAATACAAGGGAAAAAAAAATCTGCTCATCTTCTTCAAGTTACTGCCGAAAATTTCTAGACTCCATGGCTAAGGGTTTCAAGCTTTTCAAGCTTCATAGTAAGTGCTTTTGAGCCCCGTTTTTAATGTTCATCGTATTTTTGAAATCCCGGTAACTTACTCTAGCTATTTCTACCATTAATTTGATCTAGAGTTTAATTTCAAAAATTGACCCATGTTGAATAATTGTCAATTTTGATGTTTAATGGTAGATTATGCATGTTTATGAGTAGAGGGACGATTTTTACTAAGTGATTTTCGGTGAAAACGAGTAAAACGAGTTAATCGATAAAAGTTGTTATTGTTCATAAGTATGTGTTATAGTAAGAATTTGAAGTTGCAATAGAAGGGAAAAATGTTCAGCATGTCATAAAACATAAGAAAAAGGAATAAAGTTTAATTTTCGAGCCTAGGGGCAAAATCGTAATTATGCAAAAGTTTAGGGGCAAAATTGTAATTTTGCCAAAATTTGAGTTAGGGACTGTTTTGAGTAGTATATTAATTAAATATGTGGAATGTGATGTTTTAGATCCCGAAAAACGAGATTTGGATGTAGAACTGGAGGAAAATCGAAAATCGAGAAAGTTGGTAAAATGGTCGTTTTGGCATTCGAGGTAAGTTTGTAACGACCCGAAATTCGTGGGCACCAGAAAAAAAAAAAAGTGTTATCGGGCCTCCGTCTTAGTAAATCGAGTTAGTAAATAATCATTAGGAGTAATTATGAGTCTAGTAGTGTGCTTAATTAGATTTTTATTTAGTGAATTTAGCTTAATTGAGAGTAATTAGGAAAAAGGATCAAATTGAATAAGGAGTAAAAGTCTAATTGTAGATTAAAAGAAAATAAAAAGGACCAAAATGGCAATTATGCCATTTAGCATAAGTTGAGGCGGCATAAGCTTAAAAAAAATCTGAGATTTTATGTGTTAAAATATATTATTAATATTATTAAATAATTATATTAATATAATATTATATTATATAATAAAGTAAATAGTAAATGAAATAATAAAAAGAAACAAAGAAGAACAGAAAAGAACAGAGAGCATACGAAACAAGCAGGAAAGAAAGAAGAAAAAGAAGGAAAAAGGAAAAACTAAAGATTCAAGGTTTTAAACTTTAAAAGGTAAGTCAATCAAGTCCTATTCTTTTAATTTTGATGTTTTAGAAGCTTTAAAGCAAGATTTTGATGAAACTAAGTTGATATTTTGAGAGTTTATTGGTTTTTAAGTATAGTTTATGTTAAAGAAAAAGATGAACAAGGGGTTAAATTGAATGAAATTTAAGTTAGAGTTAGTAAAAGGATTAAATTGTAAAGTAAGCTATAAGTTTTGTATTATAGGGATTGATTTGGAAGAAATTATAAATTAGGGTTTATTTTGAAAATTTTGTAATCAAGTTGAATATGGAAGGAATTTAAGTAGAATCAAGCATGAATTAAGTTAAGAAAATAAGTAAACTTAACTAGGATTTAATTGCAAAATAAGTCATAAGAAAACAGATTTAAGACAGCAGCAGTAGAGTAACTTTGAAAATTCACCAAAAATCGTAGAAATGGAATTAGAAGTTGAGTGAGATATGAAATTAAAGCTTATTGAGTCTATTTTCATATGAAAGAAACAGAGATAGCAAATAAGTTCTGTATTGTGAGATATTTAAATTTTAGTGAAACTGGTTCAGGGTGATTTCGAGATCCCCTGTTCTGACTTGTAAAAATAATTAAAAATTGTATAAAAATGATTTTGGAACATAATTTATATGGTTAAATTCCTTAATGAGTCTAGTTTCAAATGAGCTAAACAAGGAGGCCATCTAAATTCTGTACAAAGAGTAATTTAATTCGTAGTGAAGAGAGGTCAGAGCAGTTGGACAGTGAAACAGGGGAAACTTTAAGAATAATCTGGTATTGATTGGCCATACCAAAAATTCTGAAAAATTTACAGTAAAAATATATATGAGTCTAGTTTCGGGAAAAATTTACGGATCTTAATTTGGAGTTCCGTAGCTCCAGATATAGATGATTTAGTGACAATGACTCAGGTAGACAGCCTAGAAAGAACTTATAAGTAAATAATAGAATTGTGTATAAAAGATGTGGAATGAAGAGGAAGAGTAGAAATTGAATAAAATTCAATTATTTATTGTAATTTAATGTTGTAATTAATAATGTAAATTATTATTTTCGTAGCTAAAAAGGAACTCGAGGCATCAACCCATAAAGGAAAGGAGAAGGTTACCGAGGAATAATCAAGCAAATTCGGGTTTGTATTACTATAATTCAAGCTATTTATTTATTCATTAAATATTAGATTAATTTATGGATATGGTAAGTAAATTATAAGGTAAGTGTTTTTATTGAAATTGAATTGTATCTGGATTGATATGGAAAAGTGTAATTAATATTGAAATTGAATTTATTATGAAAATGAAAATGAAATTGAGAATCGAAATACCCTATTAACTAGTCGGGCCGAGTCGGATATAATTGGCATGCCATAGGACATGGAAGAGTACGGATTTTGCCGGCTTTATCGATCGAGCACTTACGTGCGTCGACTCATCGTTATCGTATCGTTCATCGATTCGACACTTTGTGTGTCGATATCGTTATCATTATTCACTATGCTGAGTTCAAAGACTTTGTGTGTTGAATATCGATATTGTTATCATGCATCGATTCGACACTTTGTGTGTCGATATCGTTATCGTTAAGGCACATTGTGCCGTCATCGAGTGTTGGGTTGGAATCTGTATCCGCGTAAGGTCCGAAATCATTAATAGGGTAAATAAAGAAAAGGTTAAATTGAATAAAATGAAATGGTTGAGCCATTGGAAGAAATGCGAAAATAGAACATGAACTGAAAAATGTGATTGAAATATGAGCATGAGAAAAGAAAGTATGAACCATTGGTTCAAGAAATGGATAATGGCTCAACATGATTGTGTATTATTTCAATTGTTAAATAGCTAAATTTGAATTGTATGAATATATTGAGAATGATAAACTTATGTTTGAATTGGGTTAGTTAAATTAAAGTTATATGATTTAATGATATGATTATTATGTTTATAATTTGAATTATGGTAATACCACTCGAGTATATGTATACTCAACAGACGTTTGCTTCCGCATGCGCAGTTGTAGAAGTCAAATCTTGAACCAAAGATCCGAAGCGGACTCGACTTCAAAGAAACCTTTGGTGATGTATATTTCCTTTTATAATGTGGCATGTACGTAGGTTGTGTTTAAATGTTATTATGTTTTGAATGTAAATGGTTAAAAATGTTAGTATTACAAGTTTAAAAATTATAATGAAAGGAGTATATTTATTTTAATCTAACTAATATTTTGATAAATTTAAGTTGATATTATATTGATTGAGTTTGATTAGAAGGTATTTAGAATAGAAAATGAATTTATCAAATGAATTGGTTAAATTGGTTGTTTATTGAAATGAATACGATTTATTTTACAGGGGTTTTATATATTAATAAGCGTAAATGTCTGCTTAAATTTATATTAAACAAAATTTATATTTGCAAATTGTCCGATATGTCCTAGTAATGCTTCGTAACCCTGTTCCGCGATGGTTCGGGGTTAGGGGTGTTACATTTATTGGTATCGAGCTATCGTGTTTAGTCGATTCTCGGGCTAAATCGGGCTCGAAAGTGAGTCTAGAAGTACATGCCACTATTGAGTCGGGTTTCGAGTCGGGTTTTTGGATGCCGATATATATTTATTTGATTTTGTTTTATAGATAAAATGTCGATTTAAAGAATGTATGATGTTGAACAGAAATGCATACTGAAATCGAGAAATTGAAGAAATCAATCATTACACCTACTATAAATCCGTTAAATAACCAACCTCCTAATGTAAGAAGAGAAGAGATAACTCACAATCATAAGAGCTATAGCCGATGCATTGCAACATGTAGCGAAGCTGAAATCTCTACTACACATTACATCAAGACTTTACGGTTAGACGGGCCCCGATTAAAGAGTTAAGAAAATATGGTGCCACGGAGTTTTCGGGACTAAGAGGTCTTGATCCGTCTATTGCCGAGAATTGGATAGAATCAACAAAAAGAGTTTTGCAACAATTAGATTGCACCCCCGAGAGAATCGATATGTGTTTGTATCATTTATTACAAGGGAAGCATATCTCTCGGTGGGAATCATTGTTAGACATTTACTGGATGATCGGTAACTCGGGATTTGTTTCAAAAAGAATTTCAAAAGAAGTATATTGGGGAAATGTATATTGAAGAGAAAAAGCAAGAGTTTTTAATGTTGAAACAGGTAATATGTCAAGATTGGATTATGATCGAGAGTTTACTAGATTGAGCGGTATGCTTGAAATATATTCCAACAGAGGTGATAGTTGTAAACGGTTTTTACTGAGGATTAAGAGATGAAATAAAACTACAATTAGTGTCCCAAATAATTCATCGAATTTGTTGATTTGATCGAACGGGCCAAAATGATAGAGCAAGTCTTGGGACTTGATAAAAAGTCGAAATAGCTTGGATTGACCAGAAACGAGTAGGAGCAACTAGTTCAAATCCACTACCAAAAGATCTAGAGAATTCGAGAGGTGGTTGGAGATCAAGCTTTCGATCCGATAGAGGTGACGGAAACAGAGGAAAATGATTACTATTTCCACCTGTAGTGTAAAAGCTCCACCCCGGAAAATGAATATCCCGAATGTAACTATTGTGGAAAAAGACATTTTGGTGAATGCTTGGAAGAAAATTGGAGGATGTTTTCGTTGTGGCTCTCATCGAACACTTTATTAAAGATTGTTCAAAACTCGAGAGTAGTACACCTACCACATCTCGGAGATCGATGATCGATCGCGCAGGTAGAGGAATGTCTAGAGGAGGTTTTGTTTCGAGGAGAGGAGAGGAGCTAGTAGAGGCGGTGATATAGCTACACAACATCGAGAGGCTAGAGCACCACCCGAGCATACGTAGTTCGGACCCGTGAAGAAGGCAATGCTCACGATGTGGTGACAGTATATTTTTATTGTATTCGAGCCTATTTATGCTTTAATTGACCCGGTTCATCACATTCATATATTAATTTAAAATTAGTTGAATCGGGAAGTTAGAATCAAATGTCTAGAGTTTTCATAGAGGTGTCTAGCCCTTTGGGACAAACAAAGTGTTAGTAGACGCAGTATGCCTGGAGGTGCCCGTTAATAATACATGATAAAATGTTTCTGTGGATTTGCTTGATCATGCCTTTTGGCGATTTTGATATCATTTTGGGTATGGATTGGTTATCCGAACATGGGGTAGTTTTGGATTGCTATAAAAAGAGGTTTAGTATTCAGCGCAAAATGGGGACAGAATTGAAGTGAATGGCATCCGTACGGTGGTTCGACACGTATCATTTCAACTACTAAAGCTAACAAGTTATTACAAAGAGGTTGTTCAACAGATTTGGCATATGTTATTAATTCGATTCAGGGAAGCCAATGCAAACGATTAGGGCGTATGCGAGTTTCCAGATGTATTTCCGGAAGAACTACCGGGTTTACCACCGATAGAGAGGGTTGAATTTGCTATTGATGTGTATCCAGTGCACAAAGACCAATTTCTATACCTCCGCATCAATGTCGCCATCTTGAATTGAAAGAGTTGAAGGTGCGATTACAAGATTTATTAGATCGAGGATTTATCCGACCGAGTATTTCACCTTGGGAGCTCCAAAGTATTGTTTGTTAAAAAGAAAGATGGTTCTATGCGGTTGTGCATTGATTATCGATGAGTTGAACAAAGTGACAATCAAGAACCGAGTATCCTTTGCCTCAGTATAGACGACTTGTTTGATCACCTTAAGGAGCTTGATATTTTCTAAAATTGATTTGAGATCCGGTATTATCACCGAAGGTGAAGGAAAGTGATGTGCCTAAGATCGCCTTCCGTACTCGTTATGGCCATTATGAATTTTTGGTGATGCCGTTTGGATTGACCAATGCTCCAAATTTGCTTTTATGGATTTGATGAATCGCATTTTCCAAACCGTATCTAGATCGGTTTGTGGTGGTTTTTATTGATGATATATTGGTATATTCAAAAACAGAGGCGTAACATGATCAAGATCTTCGAAAGGTTTTACTGATTCTCATGGAAAAAATTGTATGGGAAATTAAGTAAATGTGAATTCGTTTATCCAAAGTGGTATTTTTAGGACATGTGGTATCTGGCGATGGGATTAGAGTTGACCCAAGAAGATCAAGCAATTGTTCAATGGAAAGCGCCAAAGAATGTATCCGAGTGCGTAGTTTTCTGGCTTGGTGGATATTATCGAAGATTTGTAAATGGATTCTCGAAAATAGCAATGCCGATGACTAAACTACTACGTAAGAATGTTCCTTTATCCGGGATGATCGATTGCGAGAATAGTTTTGAGACTTTGAAGCAAATGTTGACAGAGGCACCGGTATTAACATTACAGTCGTCGGAAAAGATTTTATTGTGTACAAAGTGATGCTTCTTTGAGTGGTTTGGGTTGTGTATTGATGCAAAATGGAAAGGTTATTGCATATGCATCTAGACATGATTGAAGCCGCATGAACGTAATTACCCGACACATGACTTGGAGCTAGCTGCGCATAGTAATTTTTGCTTTAAAGATTTGGAGACATTATCTTTATGGCGAGAAATGTTACATTTACACAGATCATAAAAGTCTCAAATATCTCTGTATCACACGAAAAGATTTAAATTTAAGGCAAAGACGGTGGATCGAGCTTAAAAAGATTATGATTGTGTTATAGATTATCATCCAGAAAAGCAAATGTGGTAGTGATGCATTGAGCGGAAAGTCTGCGATTGAATTACTGAGCAATGTTTGCTCGGCTTAGTGTTAATGATGATGGAAGCTTGTTAGCCGAAAGTTAAAGGTTAAGCCAATGATGTTAGAAGCGATTAAAGCAAATCGGATGGAAGATGTCAAATTATTAAAGAAAAGAGAAATGGTTCGAGAATGGTACAATCGAAAATTTTAGTATTGATGAACATAATTGTTTGAGGTTTCAAAATCGGATTTGTGTTCCAACTACTTCAATTAAAGAAGATGATTCTTCAAGAAGCACACGATGGTACTTTTTATTGCATCCGGGTGGAACAAAAATGTATCGTAATTTAAGGAGCACTATTGGTGGCGTGAATGAAGAAAGATATAGTTGAATATGTCGATAAATGTTTGACTTGCCAACGAGTAAAGCGGAACATCGTGCAATCGGCTGTGGTTACTCCAGATCTATTAGTATTCTGAATGGAAATGGGATAGTATTACTATGGATTTTGTTACGGGTTGCCAACGCCGAGAGCAAAAAAGAATGCCATTTGGGTGATAGTTGATCGACTTACTAAGTCCGCTCATTTCATAGCGATCGGGATGATTGGTCTTTACGTAAGCTTGTCAAGTATATATCCGAGAAATTGTGAGATCGCATGGCATTCCAAAGATCTATAATTTCCGATCGAGATCCACGATTTACATCGAGATTTTGGAAGCGATTACATGATTCTTTGGGTACTTCGGCTTAATTTTAGTCTCGCATTTCATCCACAAACCGACGGACAATCGTAACGGGTAATTCAAATTTTAGAAGACATGCTTCGGGCTTGCATTATTGACTTTGAATCGGGTTGGGAACGATACTTGCCATTAGCTGAATTTGTTTATAATAATAGTTATCAATCTAGTATTCAAATGGCTCCATATGAAGCATTATATGGTCGAAGATGTCGATCACCGTATGTTGGACAGAGTTGAATGAGAAAAAGATTGTTGGACCGGAATTAATTCGTGAGAGACGTAAGAAGTAGTTAAAAAAAGATCAAAGACAGTTGAAAGTAGCTTTTGACGCACAAAAGTCTTATGCAGATCTAAAGCGACGAGATATAGAGTATTACATGGGTGATAAAGTGTTTTTAAAAGTATCACCTTGGAAGAAAATTTTGAGATTTGGTCGCAAGGAAAATTAAGTCCTCGTTACATTGGGCCATATGAAGTAATTGAAAGTATCGGACCGGTTGCCTATCGATTAGCTTTACCTCCTAATTACAGAAAATTCATAATGTTTTTCATGTTTCCATGCTACGAAGGTATCGATTGGATCCATCTCATATTATTTCTCATCAAGACATTGAGATTAGACCGGATTTGTCATATGAAGAAGAACCGGTTCAAATACTAGCTCGAGAAGTGAAAGAATTAAGAAACAAACGAGTCCCTTTGGTAAAAGTATTGTGGAAAAGCCATAATGTAGAAGAAGCAACTTGGGAACTGAAGAAACTATGAGAGCGCATATCCTCACCTATTTTCGTGTAAATTTCGAGGACGAAATTTATTAAGGGGGAGAAATGTAACGACCAAATTCGTGGGCACCGTAAAAAAAAAAAAAAGTGTTATCGGGCCTCCGTCTTAGTAAATCGAGTTAGTAAATAATCATTAGGAGTAATTATGAGTCTAGTAGTGTGCTTAATTAGATTTTTATTTAGTGAATTTAGCTTAATTGAGAGTAATTAGGAAAAAGGATCAAATTGAATAAGGAGTAAAAGTCTAATTGTAGATTAAAAGAAAATAAAAAGGACCAAAATGGCAATTATGCCATTTAGCATAAGTTGAGGCGGCATAAGCTTAAAAAAATCTGAGATTTTATGTGTTAAAATATATTATTAATATTATTAAATAATTATATTAATATAATATTATATTATATAATAAAGTAAATAGTAAATGAAATAATAAAAAGAAACAAAGAAGAACAGAAAAGAACAGAGAGCATACTGAAACAAGCAGGAAAGAAAGAAGAAAAAGAAGGAAAAGGAAAAACTAAAGATTCAAGGTTTTAAACTTTAAAAGGTAAGTCAATCAAGTCCTATTCTTTTAATTTTGATGTTTTAGAAGCTTTAAAGCAAGATTTTGATGAAACTAAGTTGATATTTTGAGAGTTTATTGGTTTTAAGTATAGTTTATGTTAAAGAAAAAGATGAACAAGGGGTTAAATTGAATGAAATTTAAGTTAGAGTTAGTAAAAGGATTAAATTGTAAAGTAAGCTATAAGTTTTGTATTATAGGGATTGATTTGGAAGAAATTATAAATTAGGGTTTATTTTGAAAATTTTGTAATCAAGTTGAATATGGAAGGAATTTAAGTAGAATCAAGCATGAATTAAGTTAAGAAAATAAGTAAACTTAACTAGGATTTAATTGCAAAATAAGTCATAAGAAAACAGATTTAAGACAGCAGCAGTAGAGTAACTTTGAAAATTCACCAAAAATCGTAGAAATGGAATTAGAAGTTGAGTGAGATATGAAATTAAAGCTTATTGAGTCTATTTTCATATGAAAGAAACAGAGATAGCAAATAAGTTCTGTATTGTGAGATATTTAAATTTTAGTGAAACTGGTTCAGGGTGATTTCGAGATCCCCTGTTCTGACTTGTAAAAATAATTAAAAATTGTATAAAAATGATTTTGGAACATAATTTATATGGTTAAATTCCTTAATGAGTCTAGTTTCAAATGAGCTAAACAAGGAGGCCATCTAAATTCTGTACAAAGAGTAATTTAATTCGTAGTGAAGAGAGGTCAGAGCAGTTGGACAGTGAAACAGGGGAAACTTTAAGAATAATCTGGTATTGATTGGCCATACCAAAAATTCTGAAAAATTTACAGTAAAAATATATATGAGTCTAGTTTCGGGAAAAATTTACGGATCTTAATTTGGAGTTCCGTAGCTCCAGATATAGATGATTTAGTGACAATGACTCAGGTAGACAGCCTAGAAAGAACTTATAAGTAAATAATAGAATTGTGTATAAAAGATGTGGAATGAAGAGGAAGAGTAGAAATTGAATAAAATTCAATTATTTATTGTAATTTAATGTTGTAATTAATAATGTAAATTATTATTTTCGTAGCTAAAAAGGAACTCGAGGCATCAACCCATAAAGGAAAGGAGAAGGTTACCGAGGAATAATCAAGCAAATTCGGGTTTGTATTACTATAATTCAAGCTATTTATTTATTCATTAAATATTAGATTAATTTATGGATATGGTAAGTAAATTATAAGGTAAGTGTTTTTATTGAAATTGAATTGTATCTGGATTGATATGGAAAAGTGTAATTAATATTGAAATTGAATTTATTATGAAAATGAAAATGAAATTGAGAATCTGAAATACCCTATTAACTAGTCGGGCTGAGTCGGATATAATTGGCATGCCATAGGACATGGAAGAGTACGGATTTTGCCGCTTATCGATCAGCACTTACGCGTCGACTCATCATATCGTTATCATATCATACGATTCGACACTTTGTGTGTCGATATCGTTATCTTATTATCAAGCATGTGTTCAAAGACTTTGTGTGTTGAATAACGATATTGTTATCAGCATCGATTCGACACTTTGTGTGTCGTATATCGTTACCAAGTAAGGCACATTGTGCCGCATCGAGAGTGTTGGGTTGGAATCCGTGTATCCGTTAAGGTCCGAGTCTGTTAATAGGGGTAAATAAAGAAAAGGTTAAATTGAATAAAATGAAATGGTTGAGCCATTGGAAGAAATGCGAAAATAGAACATGAACTGAAAAATGTGATTGAAATATGAGCATGAGAAAAGAAAGTATGAACCATTGGTTCAAGAAATGGATAATGGCTCAACATGATTGTGTATTATTTCAATTGTTAAATAGCTAAATTTGAATTGTATGAATATATTGAGAATGATAAACTTATGTTTGAATTGGGTTAGTTAAATTAAAGTTATATGATTTAATGATATGATTATTATGTTTATAATTTGAATTATGGTAATACCATCGAGTATATGTATACTCAAATATGACGGTTGCTTCCGTGCGCGAGTTGTAGAAGTCAAATCTCGAACCAAAGATCCGGCCGACCCGACTTCAAAGAAACCTTTGGTGATGTATATTTTTCCTTTTATAATGTGGCATGTACGTAGGTTGTGTTTAAATGTTATTATGTTTTGAATGTAAATGGTTAAAAATGTTAGTATTACAAGTTTAAAAATTATAATGAAAGGAGTATATTTATTTTAATCTAACTAATATTTTGATAAATTTAAGTTGATATTATATTGATTGAGTTTGATTAGAAGGTATTTAGAATAGAAAATGAATTTATCAAATGAATTGGTTAAATTGGTTGTTTATTGAAATGAATACGATTTATTTTACAGGGGTTTTATATATTAATAAGCGTAAATGTCACTAAATTTATATTAAACAAAATTTATATTTGCAAATTGTCTGATATGTCCGGTAATGCTTCGTAACCCTGTTCCGGCGATGGTTCGGGGTTAGGGGTGTTACAAAGTTTGTGTGTTAATAATAATGCAACATCGTGCTTGAATTGTAATTTTCTATTGATATGACACAAAAGGACAGTTTTGAATAAGTTTATGAGTAAACGATTAAATTGAAATGTGAGCAAAAGTAAGAAAGCATGAATTCATTATAAAATACGTGTTTATTCTATTAAATAGTACAGGAAATTATTTGATTATTTTTAACATATAAATGTTATATGTTTATATGACATTCGAGAAAAAGAAAAGGAATGAGAGGACCGAATTGAAGGAAAAGGAAAAGAGAAGGTTAAGGAGTGAAGGAAGAAGAATTTATATCACCTCAACCTTTTGTTGTAAATACTACAAGAATTTTAAATTATTGTTATTTATCTTTTTTGAAATATTTATGTAAATTATTTAAATATATGAGATTCACCTTAATGCCCAAGTAGACGAAATTTAGAACTCTCGGGATATTAAGGAACATTAGCACGTTGGTGCTCTCGATATTAGCACGTTGGTGCTCTCTCGATATTAGCACGCCGCTGTTTCTCGATATTAGCACGTTGATGCTCTCTCGATATTAGCACGCGTTGGTGCTCTCTCGATTATTAGCACGTCGGTGCTCTCTCGATATTAGCACGTCGGTGCTTCTCGATTATTAGCACATTGGTGCTCTCTCGCTCACTTGTGCATCATAATGCACCTCTGTATTTGTTCTCAGATATCCGGTATGTTCTATAAAGTCTACTTTGGGCTAAGAATGTGAAATAAGAACAAAGTGAATCACTGATGTGTTAAGGTAAGTTTTATACCTTATAAAAGATAAGTTAAATTTATTTAAAGCAATGCATAGTTGAAGAGAAACTACATGTGATGGTGTGATGACTAAGTGTAATTGAAAACGATCATGTTATGAATAAGTGCAAGTATGCATGTGACCAATTGAGAAATGTGGCAAATGTACGTATGAACAATATGTTCAATATGTAATCGGAAATTTGAAAGATTGGTATAAGCACGTGATGAACACAACTAAAATAAAAGAGAGCAAAAGTTTACAATAGAGCTGCTTTGGACAGCAACAGCTACGTGAATTTGAAAAATCACCAAAAATAGAAGAAATGGAATTAGAAAGTGAAGGAGATATGAATTGAAAGCTAATTGAGTCTATTTTCATATGAAAGAAATAGAGTAAGCAAAAGAAATGGAATTAATGAGATATTTAAATTTTAGTGAAACTGGTTCTGAATGAATTCGTGATCCCCTGTTCTGTCTTTGAAAAATTATTAAAAATTGTATAAAAATAATTATGGGATATGGTTTATATGAATAGAATCCTGAATGAGTCTATTTTCAAATGAAATAAATAATAAGGTCATATGAATTCTTTACAAAGAGTAATTTGATTCGTAGTGAAGAGAGGTCGGAACAGTCAAACAGCGAAATAGGGGAAACTTTAAGAATAATCTGGTATTGATTGGCCATACCAAAAATTCTGGAAAAATTATAGTAAAAATATATATGAGTCTAGTTTCAAGGAAAATTAACGGATCTTAAATTGGAGTTCCGTAGCTTCAGTTATAAATGATTTAGTGACAATGACTCAAGTAGACAGCTTAAGATAAACATGAGAAAATGGTGGAACTATGTGTAATTATGATTGCATTATCTTGAGAACTTGTTGTGAGGATTTGTCATGTTGAGGCCTTGATAAAGCTACAAATAAGTTGGGAAAGTAAGAACTTAGCATTATTTATGCAAGTTATAACGGCTTAGTAGTAAGCTAAATTCATTGCTAATGCTTATTATTTTTACATGTGAACTTACTAAGCTTTATAAGCTTACCCCCTTTTCTTTCCCATGTTATAGAGTCCTATTAAACAAGCTCGGGTTGGAGGTCATCGGAGATCGCTTCACACTATCAAGTTATCTATGGGTATCTTTATTTATAAATGATTTAAGTTATGGCATGTATAGGGACTTGACTAAGTCATTTTGTAAATGTGTTAAGTAATTTGACCAAATGTATTGTTAAGTCTGGTAATGCCTCGTACTCGGTCCCGGCATAGGATACGGGTAAGAGGTGTTACAATTTACGTATTATAAGTCTTTCTTCAAATTAAGTTTTTATAATTAAAACTATAGACTATTTAGGCTATGAACCCAGATATGATAATGTTTATGCTAATTATGCAAATAAAAATGGTTTCTTACACCATATTTTTGGGCATGATACCATTTGAGGAAATAGTGCTGGACACAAGCACAATAGACAATTTGTGAACTCTTTAATTTGATACATTCAAGACTTCGAAATATAGTTGAGAAAACATTTGTTGTTCTAAAAAATATTTGCTATATTAACAACATTATCTCAGTATAGCATAAAAAAACAAGGTTGGATCATACTAGCATGTTGCATATTTCATAACTTCCATGATAGGTGGAAATGAGATGATCTATACTTCGAAGAGCAAATGAAAGAAAGAGATATTGATAATCTTAATTATGTAAATTTAAATTTAGGTGACGATAAATTTAATCAAATCCCAACAGACGATGATAATGAATATGTTAAATATTAAAAAGGAAATAACCCAACAAATATGCATTAGAAGAATTAGATAAAAATTACACATGATGTTTAGTCTAACACTATATATATGATGATTTGATTTTAAATTTTTTTACTTGTTTAGAAATTATTTTTATCATATTAATAATTTTTTATAGTACTCAATATATTTTTTTTAAATTATAAATTATGTAACTTTGTAATTATAATGTATATTACCAAACACGACATAAATAATTACAAGAGAATGTAATTACTACTCTAATAATTACATTTACATTCAATTACTTTGTACTGTTCAAACATACCCGAAAAGTATAAAATGTGAAATTATTCTTCTTCTTTAAAAATATATAATTCATTAGAGGAAATTAATTATTATCTATCTATCTATGTAAGCCATGGACAGATTCCATGTATTGATCAAAATGGAGATGAAATTACTTATTTTAGCTCTCTTTTTTCCCTCTTTGGAAATGTGGGGTTGCAATCATATGATTTCATGATTTACCAAAAAATGAAAAGGAAAAAGACCTTAATTGAAATAAACCCTTTTAATGTGTTAGATTCTTCCGTCTCAATCTTGTTTTACATTTTCCTTTAAACTGAATAAGAAAGAAAAACTGGCCATTACTGGGTTAGCATTTAGCAATCATAGCTACCCCAAATTCAAAAGAAAACAGATGATAAAATAAGGGGGAAGTCAGAAAAGTAGTTTAGGGGTATAAATTAAATTGTATTTTTTATTATGGTAAAAATATAATTTTTAAATGATTAAATTAAAACTTTATCATTTTTAGGGGGTTAAATATAATTTTACTTTTACTAATTTAAAATTCTAAAAATTTTAAATAGCCAAAGTGAAAAATTTTTAATTTTAAGAGGGCCGAGCCTGCCAGCCCCTAGATTCACTCTCGGACAAAATTCAAAAAATTGAGGCATTTTTAATAATTTACATATATTCGGGTTAAAATATGTTATTCATACTCGTACTCTTCATAAATTTGAAAATTAGTCTATACTTTTATTTTTAGAAATTTAGCCTCTCAACTTTCTAGATTTCAAAATTCAGGTTCAATTGTTAACACGGTTAATTTTTTTAGTTAAAATTTTTGGCTGACATTTTGAAATAAAAAAAAAAACTTACTTGGTAACAATATAAGTAAAAAATTGATATTATAATAAACTTTAATTTAACAAAATAATCTTACCAGTGTTAATAGTTGAATTTAAATTTAAAAATCTGAAAAATAAAAAGGATGAATTTTTAAAGAGTAAAAATACAAAGATTAAATTCTAAATTTATAAAGATTACATAAAGCGAATTACTTATTTTAACTTATATTTGATTTAAAAAGTGTATTTTTAATTGTTTTTTTCTAGGAAAGTTTGATTTAGCAGCGGTAAGGAAAAGGCATAAAATTAGTTTAGGATCCTGAATTCAAATAGAATAAAATTTGACTTTTATTTTATTAAAGAATTTATTATACCAACGTAAAACATAGATTATAAGCATGTTATCGGTATCCTACTGCCACTAAGGGTGGGTTTGGATGGATGATTGAGTGTGGTGCGGTGCGTTTAGTTTACTTTTTGTCTCACGCTACAGTATCGCTACAGTATCTAATCTCACCGCCACCGCTGTTTTTACACTAACCGCAAGTAAATGCACCGCCCATCCAAACCCACCCTAATTCTATTCAGGTTTTAAACTTAAGTAGTATGATTAAAATTTTAGTATGTTTTTATGATTCCGATTTGTTTTTGTTGGTTTTAATTAAATCTGTTCATGGATTGGATCATTCGGTTTGATCCGAAAGTTCGTTAGAAAAGTGAGAGAATCTGGATAAAAATATAGGCCCAAAAATGGGTTTGGGCAGGCCTCGGGTAAGGTTTTTTGGCCTAGACCTGATCTGACTCGAATTTGTAAAAAAAACTGTTGTTTTCTCACTGTTTTACTGCCATTTCACTATTATGTTGCTATTATTTGAATATTGTATAACCCTTGTTAAGTTGCATTTATCTTAATGTTATTTAAGTATAAAGATATTTTTAAATTTATTTTTAATTTGTTGGGCGACATTTATTTTATTATTTTAATATTTTTGATGTATTATATTTTTTAAATTATATGGGTGGGTCAAGCTGAGCCCAAAATTTACCATTTTTATTAAAATCAGGTTTGAGTAAAATTTTAAACCTATTTTTTAGATCGGGCCAGGCCCAACTCATAAACTCCTCTAGTTTTGATCAATACCAACTTACATGGATGCAAATAAACCTAAACAAGTTGATATAAAATTTGATTTTTCAAATTTTGTTCTTTACCATTTTAATTAATCTATAATTACATCTAAAATTAAAACATAACTATTAAATTAAGTTAATGAAATCTAATAAATAAATTTAAAATTTATATTGACATATAAATATAGTTATATAAATTTAATTAAAATATATTTGTATATAATATTATAAATATTTATGAAAAAATTATTAAAAATATTAATAAATCTAAAACATATTAATACGAGTAAATACCAATAACGATATCCCCACCAAAAATACAGGCTGCCTTGATTGTAATTGCATTTGCAAACGAACAAACATGAAAATTATTGTGAATAATAAGGCCAATGCTGCCCCCATGAAATATGTAATTTGCAGCTAAGGACTAAATTCTAGCTGGCATTTTGTTTAATATATAGTACTCAAAGTAGCAAAATAATTCCAAAAAGTTTGTACTACGTACAATTATTTTTTTATTAGATTTCTTCATTTTAATTTGTTACATTTTTTTAGAACAATGCATAAATGGAGCAAAATTTCACCAAAAACCACAAAATTGTCAACGTAGATATAACACTCGTAATATTTCTTATTGTTGAAATTCGGGTAAATTACCAAATAGTCACCTATTATTTTCCTTATATTACAATTTAATAACTTATGTTTGAAATGTGACGTTCTAGTCACTTATGTTAACGTGTTGTGACATTTTAGTCATTGAGCTATTAGTTGCCAGTAATGGTAAGTTGATGTGTCATGTTAAATCATCATTTCAAACAAAAATTTTAAGTTAAATTATACAATTGGTCCCCATAATTTTTTTTTTCATTTTGAGCAATTTATCTTTTTTCTTTTATGTTTTTTTAACTTTTCCTTTTCTTTTTTTCTTTATTTTCCTTTCTATTCTGCTTCTTCTTCTATTTTCCTCTCTTCTCCATCTCTTTTAACGTAAAAGAAAAAAAAATTTGCTCAAAACGAAAAAAATATGGGGACTAATTGTATAATTTAACCTAAAATTTTCGTTTAAAATGATGATTTAACGTGTCACGTCAGTTTACCGTTAACAACAATTAACGCACAGTGACTAAAACGTAACATTTCAAACATAAATGATTAAAATATAACCCAAGAAAAATAAAAGTAACTATTTTAATAGTTTACCCGTTAAATTTGTTGTAACAATAAGTTTGTCCTAAACACACTTAATAAACATATTGTGATTATAATTAAGTGAAGATAGTACCAAACTTAGATAAAACCAAAGTTGCAAAGAGAAAAGAAGAAGTAAAATGAGGGAGGGAGAAAGAAAGACCACAAAACGTTAAAAAAGATTCTTCGAAATTATCTTATTTCATTTGACGGTCCAAATTATGTTATTAATCATTGTTTTTAAAATTTAAAATAATTTACAATATAGTTAAAAAAAGTTGCATAGGACAGCATATGATGCTTTGTAAACAAGAGTGAGACAAAATAATCCTTGAAAATACCCGTTGTCTCGTGAATCATAAAGTTGATAGGTCACCATCTTACGTTCCTAGTTTTACTTTTTTCTTACTATTTTCCCCACATGAGGTTTGGACTATGAGTTGGTTTTCCTACCTCATAAATCACAATCAGGGCAAAAAAAGTTAATCTTTTCAATGTGCTCCATTGGTCCTTCCCACTATCAAACCAACATGCCCACCAAATTTAACCATTTATATGTTACAACATAATTTCAATTTTAAAATTTAAAATTACAGAGACCTGGGCATATTTTTAATAATATTTAAGATATTCTCTATGCTTGTTTTACGGTTTATGAAATTTAATATGTTTTAGGTTTCGTGATTATTTCTTTTAACAATGTTATTTTCAATGTTTGAATTTGATAGTGCATGACTTGATGATAGAACTAAAATCAGCAAAATAAATTTTCTTTAAAGACTACATGTGCATTGTCATATTTTTAACTCGTTTGTTTGGTCTATGTCCCATTTAGACGGTTTTCAATTAAGGATGAGTTTGGATGAGTGGTGGGGTGCGGTGCGATACATTTAATTTATTTTTTTGTCTCACGTTATAGTATCTAATATTACCGTCACTATTGTTTTTGTACACTAACCGTAGGTAAATGCACCGCCCATTCAAACTCATCCTAAATTTGTAAATGTATTAAGGTCTAATGACTTATTTGACCCTTCAACTTTATAAAAAAGGTCATTTTAACATTCCATTTAATTTTTCGTCTCTTTTAATTATTAAACTTATATTATTTATCAAATCACTCCAAAATAGATGAAAAATTATTGCCTGCTAACTTTGTTGCACGTTAGCAATTAATTAAATTTTAAAAATTAAATTTTAATATTTTTTGATTTTTTATATTTTTAAAAAATTAATTAATTAATTAATATTTAATTGAAAGGTCAAATTTTCTAGGTAGTTTTGATAATTTTTTAAAATCACAAGTATCATCGTACCTAAAAAATTATCCAATGCCCGAAATACTAGAATAGAGGATGAAAAAGAAAAAGAAATACTATATTTGATCATATAATCCTTAAATTTAATTAGCAATATATTAGTGAATTTATGTATTTATAGAGGTAAAATTAAGTGTTCTTATTTTTATTTAAAAAATTAGTTTAATTATCAATATTGTTAGTATTTTACGTTAAAATTTATTAACATTGATTACGTTGTTGGTATATGATTGATGTAAAAAAACATGCTAAACTAATTGCAGGATTTTTAAATTGAAAAAAAATAAGAGTATTTAATTTTTAAAATTTAAAGTTGCAAGAGGACTACATCTCTACATCGGGAAATGTACAAGGACTAATAGCATAATTTGACGATCCCTCAAAATCCCGGTTCACAAATATGGACCCCTCTTTTACGGGGAAGTTAACTGCTTTTAACTGGATTAAACCGGTTGGTCGAGGTCTAGCCATAATTAAAAAAAAAAGGTACTTTTCTTAACGGCCGAAAAGGGACAAACAAAACCACCGCCCACAAAGGCTTGTTGTCCTAGTTTCCTTTTGTTTTGCCTACAACCCCGTTTTTTGAACTTTCTTTCCTTCCATAGCTGTCGTTTCGTTATCATCTAGTTTTTGTGGGTTTCTCGGAAGAATGTCAGTGAAGCTTTATAGACTCTTCTCCATTCCTCTTTCCTTCTTCAACCCCAATAATGGCTTCTTCTTTACATCAATTGCTCAAGGAAGAAGGGTTCGAAAAAGGCAAGTTATTGAAGAACCAACCAGATGACTCCACTGCATTACCTATTTACATCTGCCATGGCCGAAAAAGCTCGGAGATAACCGAGCACAAGGATGAAAAAACTGTTATCCGAAATGGGTCCTCAGTGTTTTCATCATTTAAACCAAAATCAGATGAGCCTGTAATCGATGAAGCCGCCATTAAAGCTGTGATATCTATACTCGGTGGATACACTGGTAGGTACCTTAAAGATGAGAGTTACCGTGCAATGATGAAAGATAAGTGCACCTCTTGCTTATTATCGCGGCGAAAAGCTGGCTCGGATGGTGGGATTTTTATGAACATGGAACTTGGTATTGAGAGCATTGACAAGTTAGTGGAAGATCGAGGGAGCAAAAAGGAATTGAGGATGAAATTGTTAAGGAATTCGATTCGGCTTTTGAGTATTGTTGCTTCATTGAATTGTGAAAAATCGAGGAATGGTTCAACTTGTGGAGTACCCCATTCTCATCTTTCAGCTTGTGCTCAGCTATACTTATCTATAGTTTACAAGCTGGAGAAGAATCATAGGTTGTCAGCTAGGCATTTGCTTCAAGTTTTTTGTGATTCGGCTTTTCTAGCCAGAACCCATTTGCTTCCTGATTTATGGGACCATTTTTTCCTTCCCCATTTGCTTCATCTTAAGGTTTGGTACCACAAAGAACTTGAACATCTCTCCAAATTGGGCAATGCTTTGAAAGAGACCAAAATGAAAGCTTTAAGTAAGCTCTATAATGACCAAATGGATATGGGAACAGCTGTGTTCGCTATGTACTATAAAAAGTGGCTTAAAATTGGGGCTAAAGTCCCACCAGTTCCCACAGTGCCTTTGCCATCAAGTTCCAGTTATGGATCATCAAGAAGGAGATCATCTGAGTCTCATGCTTCAGTTTCTTCCATTAATAGAAACTTGTAAGTTAATAATTTAGATAAGTTTTGTCATTTTGTGTTAAGCATTGAAGAAGTTTTTACTTGTTTTTCTCGATTGTCTTGAATGTTTCTAAAGGTATCAGACTGTGTTTGGTGCCACAACCGAGTGGCAATCCATGGAGCTTGATTGCCGAATCAGGACATCGATCGATATATGTCGCCTCGAGGCAGAAGAAAATGAGTTCAAACATGAAAACTACAACCAGGTAATTCTATCAGGCTGCGATTAGTTTATCATACTGTTATATTGGAGAGTATATCATTCATGATTCTGAAACTTGGCAGAACAAGAAGAAGACACATAGGAGGTCATCATCAAGCCATATTTATAGCACTCCGAGAACCGAATTATTGCCTGAGACACAAAAATCAGGCCATTTCCGGTTTTTTAGCTGCCAAAGTAGGCCAAAAGGATGCTTGGTAAACGGAAAAATTGATGTCAGAAATAATTCAATGAGAAAGTTGGAACATCTTGATCTTCCTTTGAGTGATTTAAGTAAAGCCATAGCTACTATTTGCTCCTCAGATGTTCTAAGTGACTGTGAAATCGCAATCCGGGTAATGACCAAAGCATGGTTGGACTCACATGGTGATTCTACCATTGAAGCTGCTTTAACAAAGGCGCCTATTATCGAAGGAGTCCTTGAGGTTTTGTTTGCTTCCAAAGACGATGAAGTTATGGAATTAGCAATATTGATTTTAGCAGAATTTATAACTAGGAGTAAAGTGAATAGGCAGATAATACTCAACTCAGATCCACAGCTTGAGATCTTCTTGAAACTGTTGAAAAATAGTAGTCTATTTTTAAAAGCTGCAGTGCTGCTTTACTTGTTGAGGCCAAAGGCAAAGCAAATGATATCAACTGAGTGGATACCCCTAAGCCTTAGAGTTCTAGAATTTGGAGAGCATTTGCAGACTCTTTATACAATAAGATGTAGTCCTCAAGTGGCAGCATTATTCTTCCTAGACCAACTTTTAACTGGTTTTAATGAAGATAGAAACTTAGAGAATGCTTGCCAAGTGGTTTCTCTTGGGGGATTGAACCTTCTGATGAGAAATGTGGAGTTCGGTGGTGTTCTCGAGCGGAATAAGGCTGCCTTGATCATATCCTGCTGCATTCGAGCTGATGGAAGTTGTCGACACTATGTAGCTGATAAATTGAACAAGGCAGCTCTGATTGAACTTATGGTTGGGAACTGTAAGGATTCTAATGGAACTGTTATTGTTTTACTAACTGAGCTACTCTGCCTAAACAGGTACCAATCCGTTTACGATTTACCGTGATTTTCTGATTTGTTCTCGAACTTCAAATGCATATCCTTATTACCAAGTGAACGTTAACAGAAGAACACAGATGATGAAATTCTTAAATGAACTGCTGAGAGGATGGGGAGGCTTGAATACCATGCACATCTTATTAGCATGCTTGCACAAAGCTCTACCCGAAGAACGCCCCCTGGTTGCAGCCCTCTTGTTACAGCTTGATCTTCTGGTAATTAATTTCATTGCCATTCACAGCATTATATACCACCAATTCTACAATATTTCGATTCAGAAATCACGGATTGCAGTCATTTTACAGGGAGATCCTTTTAGATGCAGTGTCTACAGAGAAGAAGCAGTTGAGGTAATTATAGAAACTTTAGATTGTGAAAAATGTAATGAGAAGATTCAACAACAATCCGCCAAAGCTCTTACGATGTTGGGAGGTCGGTTTTCTTACATGGGAGAGGCAACAACTGAAAGTTGGCTTTTGAAACAAGCAGGCTTTCGTGAAAACTTAGAGGACTCATTTCAAAAGAAGGAAATAGGTGATAATTTCTTGGTAAGCTACTAATATGATTTGTCTATGTATGGTTGTTAATTATGGTTGCAAGATTTCAAGCTACACTTATTGCTAAAACTGCTGCAGATACCTATTCTTTTCTAATATCTGTTGGTTTTTTTATTTTTTGCTAGGATGAAGGGGAGGAAGAAATAGAAAATTGGCAAAAGAAAGCAGCGATTGCATTGCTAAATAGTGGTAACAAGAGATTCTTGGCTGCTCTTTCAAATTCCATGGCAAAGGACATTCCTGGTTTAGCACGAGCGAGCCTGGTAACCATTGCCTGGATTAGCTGTTTTTTGCATTTGGCTGGAGATAAAGATTTCCACGCCATGGCAAGCTCAATACTCACGCCCCGGTTACTAGAATCCTCGAATCCCAATCGAGTACTTGAAGAAAGGGTGCTTGCTACTTTCTCATTGCAGCAAATCAGAAAAAGCTCAGGTGACATTTTCAAAGCTAGCCTTGGCCATTCAATCATTTCTTTTCTTTAGTATATGAAATTTCAATACTTCTATATGTTGCTATTTTTTGCTCCATCCTTGACAGATCAATATGTTCATCTTTGATAGAATCCATAGCCTGATGAGCTTATTCAACCATCTCACAAGCACTGCTAGGCACCGGTAGCCTGAGCTTGAGGCCTGGACGGTCTGGCTTGTTAAAGAAATGCAAGAAATCATCCAAGTCTTGGATTTCAACAAAGTGATTATCCAATCACCCTGGCCTAATTCATTAGAGAGGATGATAGATAAGTTGCTACTTCTTCCAAATTCTTTACATCTTTTGAGAGTGTAAGTAAATATGAATGTATATATACACATGATTTCCCCAAATAAAGAATGGAATGCATAATCTGTTTTCTTCCTGGAAAACATGATGATGACCAATAACATACAGATTTAAAATGACAAGAACAACTTAAAACTACTATAACATGCAAGAGCTTGATGGCTAATGTTTTCTCTTTTGTTTTAACAGTGTTTGGTTTGGTTATTTTCACCTTGTACTCACCCTGAATCTTGATAACATAAGTTATTATCCTATCTCCATGGAATATCACAGTTTTGTCAGATTCGCTAGAATGACAAATGATTTCAATGACCAATCTGTTTTTATCTCAAAAATCTTATTTATAAAAAATCTCTTCCTCAGTCATGGTTCATGGCACATGGCACATGGCTACCGGGCAGTGCATGTTTAGATTCAATTGATATCTCAAAAATCCAACAAAAAAAAGAGTTTGTGGTGGATATATTCTATAGTGGAAAAAAAACATAAGGGGCAGCTCTTTCCACTGAACAATACAAAAACACAAGCAATGAAAAAGGAAATCTGTCTCATTCCAATTTCTAGTTCTGAAATAACATATTTCATGTTTTCAGCTACCCTGTCTGGCTTTCTAATTGCCCCACCTTCACATGCCTGACTCCACTTAACAGTACTTTGCTGTATTAGTTTTCTTGGATCCTTCTATGAAAGTTTTTAAACTCTTATTATTGCTCTTGAGTTATGCTGGTTAGCTATGGTTGGCACCTCAAAGGTTAAACTTTTTAAGGATGTTTTAGATAAGGGTGTTTTACACCAGTAATATTCAATATTTGAATTCCTTTCTTGTCTGATATTATTGAAAAAGCTTCACTTATGAAAACGGCTGCCAATACAAGTTGCTGTTGTATAAAGTGATCAAACTGATACATCAAACCTCATTTATTAATATAGAATAGAGTATCATCATATTCTTACAAGACACCTTAACTCAATCCCCAGGCCAATGCTAAGCTAACTGGAGAATAGGAACACGGCAATTCATACTTGCATGAGACTTCAAACAAACAACTAGGTTCAGACACACTTTTGTAGATTAAACAGACATAAAATTGCATTATAACAACAGTGGCAATCCTCTAAACTCCATGGTCTTCATAAATCACATCAACTTGGAGGATACGCTAAACGTGAAGTGCAATTAGATTCACGCATGAACTCCTTTACTAGGCTGATATAGACAAACGGGGCTATCGTTCCGACGTTCTAAGTGGGCCTTTTCAGATGAAAAACATTGAATGTTGCAGGTGAGAATGGACCCTATAAGAGCTCTTGTCAAATGCAGCAGCTGATGGTTGTGATGGCGGTGCCGAAGAACAAGAAGAGGATCTTGATGATGCTTGAGACTGTCGGTTCAATACCTGCTGCTAAAGCCGACCTCAATGTTCCATATATATACTGTTCCAATAGTTACAAATGATGATCTAATAATAATGTTACTTGGTTATTAAGCAAGAGTTGTCATTCTTTGTTCCAATAGTTACAAATGATGATCTAATAATAATGTTATTTGGTTATTAAGCAAGAGTTGTCATTCTTTGTTCCAATAGTTACAAATGATGATCTAAAAATAATGTTACTTGGTTATTAAGCAAGAGTTGTCATTCTTTATAGTGATCAGTTATGTCTCTTGTCACCAAAAGTTATGCCACTCAATTGATAACAAAGGGTCATAATTATTCAAGTAGATACCTATTGAATAATTATATTTATGTCTAAAGATACGATTATACATTTAGGTAGTCATGAGACATAAGACATCCTAAAGGGGAGGAATTTCATTTGTAGGATATACCAATAAGTTCTAAAATTCTATCTTTCCTCTATCTTCTAATATTATTAGATTATTTTATGAAGAGTTATTGTAAATTTTTTTTAATAGAAATTGATTTTATTTTATAAAAATATCCTTATAATAATTTTTTTCATCTAAAATGTGTTCGAAAAACCAATTAATAATTAAATTTAGATATAATTATATGCAATTATACATATGATTCATTGGTAACAATTTTAGAAAATAGATCTAGCTGAATTATGTGTAAATGATTCTTCAATTCTTAGGAGAGAGGTTAATTGGACGATTTCCGCAAGTAATTATCCAGAAGACTTTTAAATTTCTTTTATTAGTTATTAATTGAAAAAGAAAAAAGAATACCAAACATGACATAGTAAATTAACATGTAATTACACTTTGATAGTAAAATGTGTGTAAAAAATTAAAATTTTTGTATTGGCAAGAGATCGTAATTGATATCTTAATAACAACAATATTTTAGAACCCAAATATTTGGTCGATTGATAAAAGTGTTCACCTTTATACTTAGGTTATGAAGTCGATTACTACTTTAAAAAATCAATTTCTCCATGATCAACATGAAATTTTCCCTTTACGGGTTGAAAATTCAAAATGTTGATAGATAGTAGATTATATATTTAATCTAAAGGAGTTTTCAAAATTTCTTAAACTAACCACGTTTTGATAGCAATACTAATTTTTTTTATTATAGATGTTTTAGAATATGTTCCACTATTATAAATTAACTTTCCACCAAATGATTAAAAGATAATGCCCCCACCAAATTTCATGATTATCTAACAAAGTTTTTTAACTCTTTTAAGGTTCACCATTCCAATTTCAAACTCAAAAACTCACGAGGAATTTAAACAGAAGCACCTACCCTGCCCTGCCTCCAACTGTCGACCCATGACACTATAGATTGTAAGTGAAATGCGAATGTGTCTCTCAACATTACATTGGCTTTTGCATTTACGTTTACTTTCCTTTGGATTATCTCTTGGTTTCCTTTGTTCAATTTGCTAGCCCCATAAACAGATAACCTTGTTAAAATTTGGCATGCAATGCAATAGGAAACCAGCATGTAGAAGCAGCATTGGAGCTGAACCGAGTGTAGCAGGTTGTTTAGTTCATTTTGTTCCTATGTAACTTAGTTTAATTCTTTTGTAATGTGATAGCTAAGCTAGTAGGATATAATGACTGATTTAAATTGATGTAATGGCTAGTATACCAGCTATCTTTTGTGTTCAAGCTAAATTTGTATTAGTTTAAGCCTAGTGGGAGTAGTCAATTCATTAGGTAATAGTCTTTTTGACTATGTAACTCATGTATATATTGATACTATCAATGAAATCAAAGTTAAGATTTTTCAGCTATTATTTTATGTGCTTAAGTTCTTTGTGCTCTTATTGCTCTTGGTTCCTTCTCTTAAGCTTCTTTGTGATTATTTTGTGTTGTTATGCTGCCATTGTTCCAACAATTGGTAATCAGAGCCTGTCACCTTTGAAGGCCTCTTTTTTGTTGGTCGTTTTTTTTTTGTGAAAACAAAGCTTGAGAAGAAAGAAATCGAGGCTGCTGAACTTGTTGCAACAGAATGAGCTACACAACACCTCCACCACCTGTGTTCACTGGTGAAAACTACCACATTTGGTCTGTAAAAATGAAGACTCATCTTCAGGCACAAGACTTGTGGAGTGCAGTTGAGAATGATGCTAAGCCACATCCATTGAGAGCTAATCCTACTATTGCTCAGATTAGACAGCACAGTGAGGAACGAGCCAAGAAGCACAAGGCCATGGCCTGCCTGCAAAATGGAGTGTCAAATGTGATATTCACTCGAATCATGGCTTGTGACTCACCTAAGCAAGCATGGGAGAAGCTGAAGGAGGAGTTCATGGGATCTAAAAAGACAAGGCAACAATAGCTAATCAACTTGATGAGAGACTTTGAGAACTTGAAGATGAAAGAAGTAGAGACCATAAAACAATACTCAGACAGGATAATGGCCACTGTCAATAGCATAAGGCTACTTGGTGAAGACTTTAGTGAAAGCAGGGTTGTTGAGAAGGTGATTGTAATAACCAATTTTGCCCGGGCCCAATACAGATTAGAAGCCCAAGTGATAAAACCAAAAGACAATAAGCCCAATACCGAGTTAAAAACAAAAACCCAAAAAAAATAATAACAAATAAATGTAACAGTCTTTATAAATGTCCATTTACAAATTCAGGGCCCAATTAATACAAACAACATTCCAGCCCACCCAAACCCGAATGGCCCAATTACTAAAAAATACTAGATCCAATACAAACCCAAGTACAAATAAATAAGCCTAAAATTTGAGCCCAAGCACAAACGGCCCAAAAGGCCCGCCACGGACTGAAATATAAAGAAATCCTAGGGACCCTTTTTCCGGCGCCGCCGCGCGTGTCCCGCACGCGCGCGCCCATGTCGTTCCAGCTCCTCACGTGCCACGCGCGTCGCTCCAGTTCCCTGCACACGCGCGCCTTGCCTCGTTTCGGCCACCACGCGCCTCGGCTCTGGTGCCTACGCCCTTGACAGATGAAGCTCGCGTCGCGTTGTTCCCCGTTGCACGCCTCTAACACTTCCACCAAAGACTCGCGACATCGCCGATGACGCCTCTAAGCCTCGCCCGTGCCCCTGCAGACAAAGAACGGCGCGTAGCGCGCAGAAGTATGGGACGAGGAGTTAAATAATAAAAAACGCATCATGCACTTGGCTATAAAGCCATGCGAATCATATGTAACGGGGGTTCAGATTTTCTGGTTTTAGAAAAAAACACTGAAAAATCGAAAGCAAATAAAGGATTAAAAATATTCAAACTAAGCTCTCCTTTTCGCATCATCAGTGATCAGAGGAAGAAACTTTGAAGGTTGATTTTAATCTCAGATCTTACTACCCACCGTCGTCCATTCATCTGTTTTTATTTATTATTTCTCAAAACTTTTTAAGACGATAATAAAAGTAAAGAGGACTTACCTGAACCCCGGGATCTGGTCATCGGGGCTTCCCATTCGCGGTCAAAGCCAAACTAGAGGGCGATGACGGCCATACTTCGCGCGCCGTTGTTCACCGTCGGGCGTTGACGTGATGGGTAACGAGATCGAAGCCCAATCGTCGGAGAAAGGGGGGTTAGGGTTTGGTCTGGAGAGAAAAGGAGAGCAAAAATCTGATTTTTTTTAAGGGAAGGAAATAAGTAAATTTTTTCAGAGATTTTTGGGCTTAAATAGCCTTAACAAAACGGCGCCGTTTGGGGAGGGGTAGGTCCGCGTGTCGACCCGCCTGCGACCTGGAGAACCCGTGTGTTTGGGTCAAAAGGGCTATTTACTGAATTAGTCCTTCCCTGTTTATTTTACTCGCAATCTTGTTCTGTTTGACCTTAATTTAGCTCTTAAACTTTGTTCCGTTTCCTTTTTAGTCCAGAACAAAACGCAGCGCATAAGGGAGGGAATATTTTCGCTTTTGGTCCCGTTCCTTTCATGCATATTTCAAACAGATCCCTCCTTTTATATTTGACTTTGAATCGACCCTAAAATTTCGTTTTAAATTCAATTTGATCCTTTTCAGTGTTTTGCAATTATTATTATTATTATTATTATTATTATTATTATTATTATTATTATTATTACTATACTCATGTTGGCATAGTATATATATGTTTCATATCACTACTGTTATTTTATTATTATGACCATTACTATCATTATTAATATAATTATTGCTACTACTATACTTATCATCACTGTATTATTATCATCAATGTTTTTGTTATCATTGTTACTGTTATCATATTATCCGTATACGCGTATATGTCATTATTTGTCCACTACTTGCCATTACCATTATTGATTTTTATTTTATTTTGTTACGTAAAACATTGTATAGTTCGTCAGTCGATGTTTTTAAATTTGCGTACTTTATGGTTAACGATTACGTTTCTCATCCTTGAACGGTATTTCGAGCTCCAACATTTTATAAGACTGTGACTTTAAAAAATCAAGGCAATATTTGGATATTTAGAAGCTCGGAAGATAACATCCTAACGTGCTGGGTGTCGATTTTTTCGATCAACTAAAATAACCAAATATCCTTCTCATACATTTTGAAGACCAAAGATGGTCTCGGTATCGAAGTATAAATATGTTATGTCCTAACGTGCTGGATGTGATATTTTTATTCCTTTGAAACGAGTTGAATCTTGGGATTCAATCCTATTTGAAACAACCCCTTTTAAAAAAAAAAGAATTTTTTTAACCCTAAATATTCTTAAATTTTCAACATTGGGACAACCTCAGTCAATTTGGTACCGATTTTGGGCGTCGCAAGGGTGCTAATCCTTCCTTGCGCGTAACCGACTCCCGAACCCGTTTTCTCAGATTTCGTAGACCAAAATTGTTGTTTTAGTAAATCAAAATGTTTTATTAAAACAAAGGTGACCCGATCACACCTAAAGAAAGATCGGTGGCGACTCCCTATTTTTAAAGTCGATTCCGCGACTCCACTGGGGACTCGAGAGTCTGGCCATAAATTGGTTGATTTTTGTCCTTATGATTGAGAACTTGAAAAATTGTTTTTTAATAAAAAAATCAAGTTTCTTCTAAAGCGTTTGTTTGTGCTATAACTGCAATAATATCGAGTCTCATAGTACTTGCACTCACATTGCATAACCGTTGTGGTCACACCTTTAAGTGGAGTAAGAAACTAAGCCTTCGTGAGGTTTTCACCTCCGCATGGGCTAGTGGATTGCTTCCGGGATACATCCGTACCTATGTGCTTCGTGAGGTTTTCACCTCCGCATGGCCGTAGGGAAATGTATCCCCTCGAATCAACTCTCACCCATATGAGCCTATAATGGGTGAGGATCGAGGAATCTGCTTGTTCAGGTACCCCTATGTAGAACCGAACCCCATATAGAAACCCTAGAGCCTACCCTAGGCATAGAGTCGAATTAGTTACCCAGATAAGCGTTTGATGATATTTTGCTTGTTTTGATTATGCGATACTAACTTGTGTTGTTTTGTTTGATTTGCATGACATTCCATGTAGTAAAGGTGTTAATTTCTGCTCGGTTGCTGAAATAGGAAGTTTGCTATGAAAAACGACTTTCTTGATAAAGTAGAGGACAATGCAGCTGTGCGCACATGGTTGAAAAAGTTGCAATTAGAAAAAAGAGATAGCTTGGTTGAAGGTCATACGTCAGAGCTAAGGGACTTCACCCGCGTTAGCGTGACACAGAATGAGCTTCAAGAGTTGTGAGATATCTGGGCCCATTGGGAAGATGAAGCTAAACAGATGTTCTACCACCGTTATGGCAATATCGCTCACTTATTGGATGTTAAGATAGATAAACACCTGTTTAGGGCTATGGTCCAGTTTTGGAACTCCGCATACAGCTGCTTCACCTTTGGGAAAGTGGACTTGGTGCCAACAATAGAAGAATATGCTGCTTTACTCCGTATTCCCGGGATACAAGCTGACAAGGTTTATATCAGGCCTGCCTATGTTCCTCCTCTCGCGAAGAAATTGGTGAGAATTACGGGGATGAGTGAACAGTGGGTCTCGACCAAAATTCAACAGAAAGGTGAAGGGAGGTGCATTCATTGGGTAAATTTAAGGGACCTGATTCTGACGCATCCTGATGTGCAAAGGAAAGTTGATATCCTTGCCTTAAGCCTCTACAGATTAGTCATCTTCCCAAAAGCCCTAAGACACATAGATGAGGCAGTGGTAGATCTATTCGACCGATTGGATAAGCAAGTTACACCTGTCCTGGCAATTTTGGCAGAGACCTTCAGATCACTAAACGCATGTCGAAGAACAGGAGAGGGAAGGTTTATTGGTTGTGCGCAGTTATTAACTGTATGGTTTCATGGCCATTTTTGGAAAGTGGATAGACCCTCTTACCGACCCTTTCGCGAAGACTATTCACCCTTAAAGGAAAAAGTAGCGGTGTCAAGGAGAGAAGATATAACAGAAGAGGGATGGATGGCGATTTTTCAGAATCTTCAAGAAAAAGACATTGGGTGGAGAGCTCCCTGGATGGTGCCTGGAGAGATTCTTTATAGATGCGGAGACTTTAATTGGGTACCTCTACCCGGAATTTGGAGAGTCATTGGGTATGCCCCATTGCTAGCAAATGAGCAGACAAGATCTAGCCGACATGCTCATGCCAAAGAACACATGGATTGGATCGAAGCGAATTCTCTTATACAGAAGAGGGTTATAAGAAGAAGATCAAGGAAATTGCAAATGCTTGGAAGCAAGCCCACCGGATGAAGAAATTAACTGTGGGTGAAACGACGACTTACGAGTATAAAGTGTGGCTAAACAAGAGAATCAACGACAATATCCCGAGACCAAGTTCAGATAATGCTCAACCTATAGAGGAACGTTTGCAATTGATACCAACAGAATTAGAAATTATGAAGCAAGATTTCGTAAAGCGAAGTTCAGAGCTTGAGAAGAAAATTGAGCAGTTGGAGGAAGAGAAGATGCTTTTGAAGATGGATATAGAGATACAGAAGTCAGAAACAGAAAAGATAAAAAAGGGGAAGAGCAAAGCCGAAGAAGAGTTGGGTAGCCTAAAGGGAGACTACAAGAAGATCGTCTCTCAAATGAGAATCACGACTAGGAAAGACTTGAGTCAATGGCGACAAGAGTTACAAGAAGAAAGAGCTAAAGCCGAGCAATGGGAAAAGAAGTTTCAAGAAATGAAAGTTCAGAAAGAGATCCTAGAAAAGCAAGCGTCAGAAGGCCAGTATAGAAGAAATGCATTGAAAATGAGGGTGGCAGAATTGGAAAAATCCCTTGACTATTATCGAAACCGCAACTCGGTAAGAGAATTAAAGGCAAGTTTGAGTAGAATCGAAGAAATGAAGAAGAAGACTGAAGAGTTAGAAATGGAGCTGCAGAACTGTCAGAATCATATTGGATGTCTAAAAGAAAACGAAGGAAGAAGGGAAATGGAGCTGTACTATTCTCAGAATCAAGTCAAAGATAGAGATTACCTCATGGGGGAGGCTATAACCCAGATACGAGAGATAGCCGAGTATTTACAGACTCTAGCTATACAAGCTGACACGTTGAGCGTACAGTTCGAGACACAGTCGGATCGTGGGCGAGAATTAGCTTCCCTATTGACAAAGATCAAAGCCTTAGGTGTTAGAGCAAGGCTGTTCCTGTAATCTGTTTTATGTAAAGAGCTTTGTTTTCTATGAAAGTTTTCTATGGGGAATTGAATCAGAGTTGAAACCTTTTTGCATTCATATCACGCATTTGCATTGCATTACATACATTAGCATCATACCACCTTAATTATTCACTAAGGCTAAAAACGTATAATCTGCAGCTACGACATTACGAATCTGGAATCACATCATCCCTATAGGACACGTCTAAGAACTAGAGCTATGGACGCCGAACTCAATGAAAGGATCAAAAGAATGGAAAGAATCCAGCAAGAGCTGCAAGAACAATTAGCCAGGTCGCAGCAAGAAGCAAGGGACTTGATGATGAGATCCCGCGAGGAATCACTGGAGCATAAGGATCAAATGGCTAAAGTGATGGAGATGTTGACGGCTCTGGCCAAAGGAAAAGGACTCGCAGCAGTCCTCGATATTACGTGAAACCCCATCCGAGAGTTAATCAGGATCCGCTCTATCCCCCAGGGTTCACACCACCCCATGCAGCGTAAAGAGGATATCCTCAAGAGAACCCGGTAGGCCTAGAGCAACGACCCATACCACCAACTCATTTGGGGCAAGGTGTTTACGTATCAAACTCTAGAGATAATTCTGCTAACCCGATTGTTTCGGATTTGGATGATCCGATAGAAATAGCTAGGCTAAAGAGGGACGATCATGATGCTGAGGAAAAGTATAGGATCTTGGAAGAAAGACTCAAGGTGGTGGAAGGTACTGGAGTCTTCTCTGTACTAGGCGCCAAAGAGCTCAGTCTGGTGCCCGATCTGGTTCTGCCTCCAAAGTTTAAAACGCCAGATTTCGAAAAGTATGAGGGAACGAGATGTCCGAAGGCACATCTTATCATGTTCTGTCGAAAGATGGCTGGACACCTGAATGAGGACAAGCTGTTAATACACATCGCTTCCGTGAAAGCTTGATCGGATCAGCCCTCCGGTGGTATGATCAACTTAGCACAGAGAGGATCCGGTCATGGAAGGACCTAGCAACCGCATTCTGTGAGCAATATAAGCATGTTTCTGATATAGCTCCCGATCGGCTGACGCTACAAATGCTGGAAAAGAAGCCATAAGAGACCTTCAGACAATACGCTCAGAGATGGAGGGATCTCTCAGTCCAAGTCGAGCCCCCACTAACTAAAAGTGAGGTAACGGTCGTCTTTATCAATACCTTGAAGGTGCCATTCTACGACAAACTGGTGGGAAATGCCACAAAAGACTTCACCGATATCGTAATATCTGGCGAACTCATCAAAAATGGCATCAAGAGCGGAAGGATGGAAGGTCCTGAAAGTTCGAAAAGGCCAGCGCCCGTAAAAAAGAAAGAGCCCGAGGCCCATATGGTGGGGGACCGGAACCACTACGCTCCAATTTGTACCCACTCCAATCACGACCTCAGTTCCGCCCACCTCCAAATTTCTATTTTCCTCCTCAAAACCTTTTTTATCAAACACCCCCTCCTTGCCCCGTCTATGCCGCTGATAACCAAAGGCCATTCACCATACCCCTGCTAAATACTACGTCTGTTCAAAGTCAGCCAAAAAATGAACAAAGATCGACAAGACCCAACCCCGAGAGACCCCAATTTACCCCTATTCCCGTGTCATATGGAGAACTGTGCCCGAAATTATTGGAAAAACAATTAATTTCCCCACATTACATGGTGCCACTGAAGCCCCCATTCCCAAAGTGGTACGATCCCAATGGAAATTGCATGTATCATGCTGGAAACCAGGGGCATTTTACAGACAACTGTATAGCCTTTAAGAGGAGAGTTCAAGGCCTTATCGACGCAGGGATTTTACGGTTTGACGGTACCGGTAATATGGCTGAAAATTCGCTTCCTAACCATACCGTAGGGAACGTGAATATGGCGACACAGGAGGACAGGTGGCGAGCCAAGTGTTGTGTCTCCGAAATAAGGACACCTTTGATGAAGATCTGGGAAATAATGATTGAGAAGGGTATGCTCGACAAAAGTTTCAAGGAGGAAAGCATGAAGAGTCTGAGTTTTTGCATCTTCCACGGCATAGAAGGACATTACATCCAATCTTGCGAGAAATTCAAATAGCTACTTCAAGGTATGATGGACAATAAGGAGGTTGAGATCGGCAATAAGATGGAAGAGGCTGTTGAAAAGGATGTATGCGCCTCTGAGGGCCAATCATCAGGCCCCCTTTACAGCGCCGATCGACCTTTGGTGAGAACAAAAATGATAATCCAAATACCTTCTCCTTTCCCTTACAAGGATAGCAAGGCGGTGCCATGGAAATATGATGTCAATATCACCATACCCGAAGCTACAACTGGAGACGTCGGCGAGGTGAGGCATTTTACCCGCAGTGGGAGGTGTTATTCCCCTGAGATAGTTGAGACAAAGAAGAAAGCCATTAGCACGAGTTAGAAAGGGAAGGCACCAGTACACGAGGCCGAGGGTGAGGTTGAAATACAATCCGAACAAGAAGCCAAGAGGCCCGTGAATGAGGATGAAGCGCAGGAATTCTTAAAGTTTATTAAGCACAGCGAATATAGCGTTGTAGAGCAGCTGAACAGACAACCAGCAAGAATCTCAGTATTATCCCTATTGTTGAACTCGGAGCCACATCGAAACGCTTTACTAAAAGTGTTAAACCAAGCAGTTGTGCCGAGCAATGTACCCGTTGAAAAACTTGATAGATGAGTGAACAATTTAAATGTGGATAATTTCATCTCTTTCAGCGATGATGAAATACCACCAAACGGTAGAGGCTCTGTTAAAGCATTGCACATCACAACCAGATGCAAAGGATATATAATACCACATGTGCTTATTGACAACGGGTCTGCGCTCAATGTCATGCCGTTGGCTACACTGTCCAGGATGTCCGTCGACATGTCTTATCTAAGGCCTTGTCATTCTACAGTAAGGGCATTTGATGGAACACGGCGAGAGGTCATGGGAAAAATCGAGATTCCTCTGGAGGTGGGCCCGTGCACATACAATATCGAGTTCCAGGTTATGGACATTGCACCTTCATACAATTGCCTTTTAGGAAAGCCCTGGATCCATTCCGCTGGTGCAATCCCTTCATCTCTCCATCAGAAAATAAAGTTTATTATGGAAAACCGTTTGATCACGATCGCTGGTGAAGAAGACATCGTCGCATCACTCTCTACCGACGCACCCTACATCGAGGCAAATAAAGATGCGCCAGAATGCTCCTTCCGTTCCTTTGAATTTATCAACGCTACATTTGTCGCCAAAGGAGACAGGGCTCCTACACCCAAACTATCAAGAAACACCAAGATGGGAATCAAGTTGACTGTAGGAAAAGGCGCCCGGGCAGGGAAAGGTTTAGGAAGACACCAACAAGGGATAGCTAGAGCACTAAACCCGGTACACCACAAGGCTCAATACGGCTTAGGGTTCAAACCTGATGGACAGCAAAGAAGGAAACAGTTGCAGAAAGATCAGGGGAAGAGGATTGCAAGAGCCTCAGGTCGGGAAGTAGAATGGGAGCCCATGACATACCCGCTATTGTCAAAAACTTTTACGTCCGCAGGAATAGTATACCCAGAGGGAGATGATTCACGAAACGCCCTGTTATTAGTTGAAAGGGATTTCCGGAACTTTAATATAAACGTCATTGGCAAAGCGGGTGATACGATGAAAAGCATTTCAAAAATACGCCCTGGTTCTCTTGGATTTGTTTTGAACAATTGGACCGCTGAGGACCTCCTTTGTAGTTTCTGTGGCCCTCCAAAGTAATCCTCAATGACAACTTCTCTCGTATACCCCTAAGTTGTAGGGGAATCTGTTATAAGAGTTTGTGTTGGCTGTTTAGCATTTAAATGGACAATCAATGAAGATGCATTTTGTCATTGTCTCTCATTCTCATTCGGCCTCATATTTATTCCCTCTTCTCATAGCCTGTCTTTATATATATTTCATGTCATGCCATAGAATCACATTTGTAGGTTCCAGTGACTGATGTTCCTCTATAGTTTCTTTTCCATTTACCTTTCAGTGCTCGGATATCGACGATGTGAACAACCTCAAGCATCGATCCTAAAATCGACTTTGAGCAAGCGGTGTGTTTAGGAGAATCCAAGCGCATTTAGAATGTCAAGATTATGTCTCCACCTCGACTTGCTAAGGATGATAGAATAGGAAGATAAATGATACTCCCACCAAGAATCTGTTGAGACGGTGAACCTGGGAAACGAGGAAAAGAGGCAAGAAGTGAAAATTGGGACCTCCATCTCAGAGCACACCAAGCATGAATTGATCACCCTGTTTCACGAATACAAAGATGTATTTGCATGGTCATATCGTGACATGCTAGGATTGAGTGAGGATGTAGTGGTCCATAGACTCCCACCGAAGCCGAATGCAAGCTATCATCCAGTGAAGCTAAGACGAATTAGACCCGAAATGCTCTTAAAGATAAAAGAAGAGGTCAAAAAATAGTTCGATGCCGGCTTCTTATAAGTCGTCGAATATCCGGAATGGGTGGCTAATATAGTTCCGGTGCCAAAGAAAGACGACAAGGTGCGAATGTGTGTAGACTATCGCGATCTGAATCGAGCAAGCCACAAGGATAATTTCCCATTGCCGCACATCGATACATTGGTGGATAACACGGTAAAATATTCGTTATTTTCTTTCATGGACGGGTTCTCGGGTTATAATCAGATAAAGATGGCTCCCGAGGATATTGGAAAAACTACGTTCGTGATGATGTGGGGAACGTTCTGTTACAAGGTGATGCCGTTCGGATTAAAAAATGCCGGGGCAACATATCAGAGGGCAATGGTGATGCTGTTCCATGACATGATGCATAAAGAGATAGAAGTTTATGTCGACGATATGCTCGCCAAATCTCGAGGGGAAAAAGAGCATGTTGGAAACCTCAGGAAGTTGTTCGAAAGACTGAGAAAATTCCAGCTGAAGCTTAATCCAGCTAAGTGCACATTTGGAGCAACCTCGGAGAAGTTACTGGGCTTCATCGTCAGCGAGAGAGGCATCGAAATTGATCCAGACAAGATAAAGGCCATACAAGAATTACCACCTCCGCGGACACAAAAGGAAGTCAGAGGGTTCCTAGGAAGATTAAACTACATCGCTCGATTTATTGCTCAGCTTACCAACTAATGCGACCCAATTTTTCGATCCTGCGAAAACACAATCCTGGGGAATGGAACGAAGAATGCCAAGCTGCTTTCGATAAGATAAAACAATATTTGTCTAGCCCCCCGGTGCTAGTACCGCCAACTCCCGGGAGACCGCTAATATTGTACCTGACTGTGTTCGAAAATTCAATGGGTTGTGTACTGGGGCAACATGATGAGTCGGGAAGAAGAGAGAAGGCGATCTATTACCTCAGCAAGAAGTTCACCGAGTATGAAGCAAAATATCCGCCAACCAAAAATTACATTGTGCTCGTCCGGCAGTGCAGGCAAACTCAAAGGCTCGCATAATATATGTTGTATCATACGACGTGGCTAATCTCAAAGCTAGACCCAATAAAGTACATGATGGAATCACCTGCACTCTCAGGAAGAATGGCACGATGGCAGATCCTGCTATCGGAGTACGACGTCATCTATGTGAGCCAGAAGTCGATAAAAGGGAACGCGATAGCTGACTTCCTAGCAGCCCGAACTACAGAGGAATACGAGCCATTAAGATTTGACTTCCCGGATGAAGGCTTGATGTGCATCACAGAAAAAGAATGCGAATCGTCAAAACATGAGTCATGGAAGATGAGCTTTGATGGGGCATCAAATGCATTGGGGCATGGGATTGGAGCAGTCCTAGTGTCACCAGAAGGGAATCATTATCCATTCACTGCCAGATTAAATTTCTTCTACACCAATAACATAGCAGAATACGAGGCTTGCATCATGGGACTTCACGCAGCTATCGAATGAGACGTCAAAGTCCTAAAGGTATCCGGGGATTCGGCATTAGTGATCTACCAAATCCGTGGAGATTGGGAAGTAAGAGACTCGAAGTTGGTCAAATATCACGACCTTGTTGTGGATTTAGTCAAAGAATTCCAGGAAGTGACCTTTAATTACTTCCCACGAGAAGAAAACCAATTGGCCGATGCTCTGGCCACTTTGGCTTCGATGTTCAAAGCAAACCGAGAAGCGGAAATAATGCCTCTCCAGATGAGCATATACGAAGCCCCTACAAGATCAAGCTTTGATATTGAAAAAGAGACGGATGGACTACCGTGGTTCCATGATATCCTAGAATATGTCAAGAATCAAAGATATCCCGAGCAAGCAAATGAGAATGATAAAAGAACAATCAGAAGAATGGCAGCGGGATTTGTTCTTGATGGAGACATCCTATACAAAGAGGAAAAGATCAAGTGCTTCGAGGTGCGCGTGGATGATATTAAAGCCAGAAAGATACTTGAAGAGGTCCATGAAGGAATTTGTGGAACGCATGCTAATGGTTTCGCTATGGCCAGGAAAATCATGAGACTTGGTTATTACTGGTTGATGATGGAAAGCGACTGCATCAGTTATGCACGAAAGTATCACAAATGTCAAATTTACTGGCGATAAAATTCATGCAAAGACCTTCGCCTTTCATGTTATGACTTCTTCGTGGCCCTTTTTTATATGGGGCATGGATGTTATAGGACCGATTTCCCCAAAAGCTTCTAATGGGCATCGATTCATCTTCGTGGTCATAAATTATTTCACAAAGTGGGTAGAAGCCGCTTTAGTTCGCTAATGTGACAAAGATCTGCAGCTTGCAAGTTCTTAAAAAGGAGATCATATTTCGATACGGTTTGCTCGAGAAAATCATCTCGAGATAATGCTTTGAATCAATAACAAGATGATAAAGGAAGTATGTAAACAATTTCAAATAAAGCATCACAATTCCTCACCTTATCGCCCAAGATGAATGGAGCTGCGGTAGAAGCGCCAACAAAAACATTAAGGGGATTATTGGAAAGATGACCGAGACATATAAAGACCGCACGAAGCTCCCGCTTGCCCTATATGCATATTGCACATGTGTTCGGACCTCTGCAGGGGCAACCTTTCTCCCCTAGTCTATGGGATGGAAGTCATGCACCCGCTGAGGTCGAGATCCCCTCTTTGCGAGTCTTAATGGAGTCAAAACTAGAAGAATCAGAATGGGTGCAAGCTCGATATGACCAACTAAACTTGATCGAAGAAAAACGCTTGAAAGTAATCTGTCATGGACAGATGTACCAGAAGAGAATGATCACGGCCCATGACAAGAAGGTACAGCCAAGAGAATTTCGCGAAGGAGAGCTCGTGCTGAGAAATATTCTCCCAATACAAAAAGACTTCCGAGGAAAATGGGCACCGAATTGGGAAGGGCCATATGTCGTAAAGAAGGCCTTCTCAGGGGAGCTTTGATTCTCACCGAGATGGATGGTAAAGAGGTCCCAAATCCAGTGAACTCAGACGCTGTGAAGAAGTACTACGCCTAAAAAAAAAGAGAAAAAATGAGAAAATGAAAGGAAAGGATCAAGATGAAAACCTGAAAGGGCATCTTGATTTAAAAAAAAAAAAGAGAGTCAGGATGAAAACCCGGAAAGGGCGTCTGGACAAATAAAATTAGGATGAAAACCTGAAAAGGCGTCCTAATGAAAGGGGTTCGGACATAAAGAGTAAGGGCGATTCGAATAGGAAGTCAAATGGCGAGATTATAACATTCGAAGCAGAATTGGAAGCTCAGAATCTTCTGCGCAAGAAGCTTCACTCGAAAAGATTCAGGATGAAGGAACATGGAGAAGTTCACGCGTTGGATATCTAGAGCATTTGTGACAATTGAATCTACTTTCTTTTTATGTTTTCCTTATCGAATCATTCTTTGTCAATTTTCATTGCTTATTGTTTTGAAATAAATACGAACGTAAGGCATTTCTTTCACACCTACTTGGCCATTCTCATGCATCTCGTGTTTGGTTCATTTAAATGGTAAATAGTGAAATTACATACTCTAAATGAAAGGAACGTTGAGCATTACCTGGATGAGAACCTGGTAAGTACAAGAGCCTCAAAATAAGGACAAAAGTTCAACAATGGGGCAAAATGGGTGATATATGAGAAGTACAGACTACTCGGAAACCTTGAGGACGAGAACAAAACCTGAAAGAAAAGTCAAGAACCGAAGCAATGAATCCAAGTCATCATGAAAGTCATAACGAGAGATACATGACAAACAAGCCCAGAGTGCATGGCATAATTATGTAGGCATGAAAGTATTTAAGACAAACACGTGCATACCATGACAATATCACGCATGACGCATACATGTACACCAGTAAAGCAAGAAGCTTTGACAATAACTGTATCGAACCAAAGAGAAAGAAGACATCCGAGTTCAACCGAATGACGCGTTTTCAATTTTGATCAAAACATCAACTCATAATACGGGAGATGAGTTGAGCCTCGGGTCATACCCCGAGGTGTTTGTCAATTTATTTTTTGAACATCAACTCATAATACGAGAGGTGAGTTGAGCCTCAGGTCACACCCTGAGGTATTTTTCAAATTCTGCATAACAGATCGTGCCTTCCTAAGCGAAACAGATCGAGCATGGCGGATCTGCCTTCCCTCGGGTCGCACGCCGTGGCACTTTTAATTTCTGCTTTTGCAACTCCTCGGGTCGCATGCTGAGATACTTTTAATTTCTGTTTGCAATTCCTCAGGTCGCACGCTGAGGTATTTTTAATTTCTGCTCTTTAATTTCCGTTTGCAACTCCTCGGGTCGCACGCCGAGATACTTTTAATTTCTGTTTGCAAAAATCAATTCCTCAGGTCGCACGCTGAGGTATTTCTGCTTTTAATTTCTGTTTGCAACTCCTCGGGTCGCACGCCGAGATACTTTAAATTTCTATTTGCAATTCCTCAGGTCACACGCTGAGGTTTTTTTTTTTTTAATTTCTGCTCTTTAATTTCCATTTGCAACTCCTCGGGTCGCACGCCGAGATACTTTTAATTTCTGTTTGCAAAAATCAATTCCTCAGGTCGCACGCTGAGGTATTTCTGCTTTTTAATTCCTGTTTGCAACTCCTCGGGTCGCACGCCGAGGTACTTTTAATTTCTGTTTACAATTCCTCAGGTCGCACGCTGAGATATTTTAATTTCTGCTTTTTAATTTTCGTTTACAAATCCTCGGGTCGCACGCTGAGGTATTTCCAATTCCTGTTTTTCAATTTCTGCCTTAAAAAAAAAAGGGCCAACTCATAGGGCGAGAATAAAGAAGCAGTTTGAGAAGTTCAGATTTCATCAAAGTCTCAGTGGAGCAATTAATAGATCGAAGCTACAAATCTTTTTGGGTCATGAAGTCACATTGGAGCAAGCAAATCCCATCCCTTAGAAGATTGAGGAAAAGTAGATTGAACCTACGGGTCATCTCGCAGAAGCAGTGGCAGAATGGATTGAAGCGGCAGGATTTGAAGACGTTTGAGGAAGACGAGGACCAATAAGTCGAGGCTTGGCCGAGACCGAGCAAAGTTGGTTCTTCTATTGTCTTTGCTCTATTCTCATTTCACGACAATGAGCAAAGAAGGGCAGCTGTAATAACCAATTTTGCCCAGGCCCAATACAGATTAGAAGCCCAAGTGATAAAACCAAAAGACAATAAGCCCAATACTGAGTTAAAAACAAAAATCCAAAAAAATAATAACAAATAAATGTAACAGTCTTTATAAATGTCCATTTACAAATTCAGGGCCCAATTAATACAAACAATATTCCAGCCCACCCAAACCTGAATGGCCCAATTACTAAAAAATACCAGATCCAATACAGACCCAAGTACAAATAAATAAGCCCGAAATTCGAGCCCAAGCACAAACGGCCCAAAAAGACCGCCACGGACTAAAATATACAGAAACCCTAGGGACCCTTTTTTCCCAGACCGCCGCGCGCGTGTCCCACACGCGCGCGCGCCATGTCGCTCAGCCTCCACGCGCGCGCCACGCGCCGCTTCCAGCTTCCCGCACGCGCGCCTTGCCTCGTTTCGGCTACCACGCGCCTCGGCTCTAGTGCCCACGCCCCTGACGGATGAAGCTCGCGTCGCGTTGTTCCCCGTTGCACGCCTCTGACACTCCCACCAGCATCGGACACTGGCCAGCGATCGCCCCAAGCCTCGCCCGTGCCCTGCAGACAAAGAACGAAGCAGAAGCAGAGACGTATGGGACGAGGGAGTTAAATAATAAAAAACGCATCATGCACTTGGCTATAAAGCCATGCGAATCATATGTAACGGGGGTTCGGATTTTCTGGTTTTAGAAAAAAACACTGAAAAATCGAAAGCAAATAAAGGATTAAAAATATTCAAACTAAGCTCTCCTTTTCGCATCATCAGTGATCAGAGGAAGAAACTTTGAAGGTTGATTTTAATCTCAGATCTTACTACCCACCGTCGTCCATTCTTCTGTTTTTATTCATTATTTCTCAAAACTTTTTAAGACGATAATAAAAGTAAAGAGGACTTACCTGAACCCTGGGATCTGGTCATCGGGGCTTCCCATCCGCGGTCGAAGCCAAACTAGAGGGCGATGACGGCCATACTTCACTCGCCGTTATTCACCGTCGGGCGTTGACGCGATGGGTAATGAGATCGAAGCCTAATCGTCGGAGAAGAGGGGGTTAGGGTTCGGTCTGGAGAGAAAAAGAGAGCAAAAATCTGATTTTTTTTAAGGGAAGGAAATAAGTAAATTTTTTCAGAGATTTTTGGGCTTAAATAGCCTTAACAAAACGGCGCCGTTTGGGGAGGGGTAGGTCAGCGCGTCGACCCGCCTGCGACCCGGAGAACCCTCGTGTTTGGGTCAAAAGGGCTATTTACTGAATTAGTCCTTCCCTATTTATTTTACTCGCAATCTTGTTCTGTTTGACCTTAATTTAGCTCTTAAACTTTGTTCCATTTCCTTTTTAGTCCAGAACAAAATGCAGCGCATAAGGGAGGGAATATTTTCGCTTTTGGTCCCGTTCCTTTCATGCATATTTCAAACAGATCCCTCCTTTTATATTTGACTTTGAATCGACCCTAAAATTTCGTTTTAAATTCAATTTGATCCTTTTCAGTGTTTTGCAATTATTATTATTATTATTATAAGTATTATTATTATTATTAATACTATACTCATGTTGGCATAGTATATATATGTTTCATATCACTACTGTTATTTTATTATTATGACCATTACTATCATTATTAATATAATTATTGCTACTACTATACTTATCATCACTGTATTATTATCATCAATGTTTTTGTTATCATTGTTACTGTTATCATATTATCCGTATACGCGTATATGTCATTATTTGTCCACTACTTGCCATTACCATTATTGATTTTTATTTTATTTTATTTTGTTACGTAAAACATTGTATAGTTCGTCAGTCGATGTTTTTAAATTTGCGTACTTTATGGTTAACGATTACGTTTCTCATCCTTGAACGGTATTTCGAGCTCCAACATTTTATAAGACTGTGACTTTAAAAAATCAAGGCAATATTTGGATATTTAGAAGCTCGGAAGATAACATCCTAACGTGCTGGGTGTCGATTTTTTCGATCAACTAAAATAACCAAATATCCTTCTCATACATTTTGAAGACCAAAGATGGTCTCAGTATCGAAGTATAAATATGTTATGTCCTAACATGCTGGATGTGATATTTTTATTCCTTTGAAACGAGTTGAATCTTGGGATTCAATCCTATTTGAAACAACCCCTTTTAAAAAAAAAAGAATTTTTAACCCTAAATATTCTCAAATTTTCAACATTGGGACAACCTCAGTCAATTTGGCACCGATTTTGGGCGTCGCAAGGGTGCTAATCCTTCCTTGCGCGTAACCGACTCCCGAACCCGTTTTCTCAGATTTCGTAGACCAAAATTATTGTTTTAGTAAATCAAAATGTTTTATTAAAACAAAGGTGACCCGATCACACCTAAATAAAGATCGGTGGCGACTCCCTATTTTTAAAGTCGATTCCTGTTTTGTCAAAAAATGGTTACGACAGTGATCACTACTCTCCCCAAGAGGTTTGAGTCAAAAATCTCCTCATTGGAGGACTCAAAAGATCTCACAACCATTTCTTTGTCTGAGTTGGTGAACTTCCTTTATGCACTTGAGCAAAGAAGGGTCAACAGGCAGAAAGAGCATCCTAAAGGAGCTTTCCAAGCAAAGGCCAGAGAAAGCTCAAGTCAGAAAGCAAGAAAGCCTTGGCTCGATAAGAAAGGCAAGCCAAGGAGAGATTCAGGTAAGAGGAGGTTTCCACCATGCAAGCATTGCCAAAAGACGACACATTTGGAGAAGTATTGCTAGTACAGACCAGACATTCAATGTAGGAGCTGCAAGCAGTTTGGTCATGTAGAGAAAGTTTGCAAAAACAAAGGGAAGGCACCAGCACAACAGCAAAATCAAGCACAGGCTGCTGAGGACCTTCAAGCTCAAGAGGAGCATGTCTTCACTGCTTCATGCTTTGCAACAACAATCAAAGTCAAATGTAATTGGCTTGTGAACAGTGGCTGCTCACATCACATGGCAGCTGATGAGAGCCTGTTTAAGGAGCTTGACAGGAGCTTCATTTCAAGAATCAGAATTGGCAATGGGAGCCTGATTGAAGCCAAAGGTAGAGGTAATGTTATGATCAACACTGGTTCAGGTAACAAGCTGATTTTAGATGTGCTTTATGTGCCCGATATAGATCAAAACCTACTTAGTGTTGGTCAGTTAGTTAAAAAAGGCTATTCACTAGTTTTCAAGAATGATTCATGTGTTATTGAAGATTGTCATGCCCAGAAAATTGTCACAGTGCCTATGGCAGACAAATGTTTTATGCTTGATGTAAGTCAGCTTGAGAAGAAGGCTTATACAAGCCTAGCTGACAGTGCTGGCCTATGGCATAGGAGACTAGGTCATGCTAATTTCAGATCACTTGACTTGTTGCATAAGTAAAATTTGGCTGAGGATATGACCAAAATTGATGCAGCATATATTGTTTGTGAAGTATGCCAGCTTGGTAAGCAGGTCAGACTGCCTTTTCCAGTCAATAAGGCATGGAGGGCTCGAGAAAGACTTGAACTGGTGCATTCTGATGTTTGTGAACCAATGAAGACCCCTTCACTGAATGGCAGTAGGTACTTTGTTTTGTTCATTGATGATATGACCAGATTCTGTTGGGTTTACTTCATGAAACAAAAGTCTGAGGTATTTGAAGCTTTTGAAAAGTTTAAAGCACTTGTAGAGAACCAAACAGGGTATAAGATTAAGGCTTTGAGGACTGATAATTGCTCTGAGTACTTGTCTGACAAATTTCAGAAGCTGTGTGAGCAAGCTTGGATCCATCATCAGCTAACAACAGTGTATACTCCTCAACAAAATGGAGTATATGAGAGGAAGAATAGGACAATGATGGACATGGCTAGATGTTTGCTATTTGAAAGCAAGCTGCCAAGCATATTTTGGGCCGAGACAGTCAACACTTCAGTATATTTGCTCAACAAACTGCCTACACATGCTGTAAAGGACAAAACTTCATTTGAGGCATAGCATGGACATAAGCTATCAGTTTCTTACTTGAAAGTATTTGGATGTGTGTGCTATGTGCTTGTACCTGCTGAAAGAAGAACCAAGCTTGAAAAAAGATCAGCTCCAGGTGTATTTGTTGGCTACAGCAGCACCAAGAAGGGTTACAGGGTTTATGATCCCTCAACCAAGAAGATTTTGGTGAGTAAAGTTTGATGAAGAAAGAACTTGGAGCTGGGATGGTTCCAATGCAAGTCAGTTTGAAGAGGATTTGGTTGATGCCAGCCTAGGATCAACAGAGAATGAGCTCAGTAATGCAAATGTGGATGATCCTCCTATGAGAGGTACCAGGACCATTGCTGATATTTATCAGAAATGCAATGTGGCCATAGTTGAGCCTTCGAGCTTTGAAGCTGTCAGAGACAAGCATTGGAAAAAAGCCATGAAAGTTGAACTTGACATGATTCATAAGAATCAGACTTGGGACTTGGTAGACAGACCTGATCAAAAGAAGGTCATAGGTTTCAAGTGGGTTTTTCGAGCCAAGTTCAATGCTGATGGCTCATTGAACAAACACAAGGCAAGGCTTGTGGCGAAAGGATACAGCCAGCAGTATGGCATTGACTTTTTGGAGACATGTGCTCCAGTAACAAGGCTGGACACTATCAAACTCCTGTTTGCCATAACTGCTCAGAAGCAATGAAAAGTTCATCAGTTGGATCTTAAGTCAGCCTTTCTTGAATGGTTTCCTTAAGGAGGAGATTTACATAAAGCAGCCAGATGGTTTCAAAGTCCAAGGAAGTGAGGAAAAGGTTTACAGACTAAAAAAGGCACTTTTTGGCCTGAAACAGGCACCTCGAGCCTGGTATGACAGGGTAGACACTTACCTATCTAGGTTCGGATTTGAGAAAAGCTTGAGTGAGCCAACACTCTATGTGAAGAAGTCCAATGATGAGACCTTGCTGATTGTTTCAATCTATGTGGATGATTTGTTGGTGACTGGAAGCAAGGCTGATTTAATACAAGAATTCAAAGTACAAATTCAAAATGTGTTTGATTTGACAGACTTGGGAATTATAACTTACTTTCTCGGTATGGAATTGAATTAGTCTGATCATGGAATTTTCATCAGTCAGTATGCCTTTGCTTTGAAAATTCTCAACAAGTTTTGCATGTTGAATTGCGAATTAGTGAGCACACCATTGGCTCAAGGAGAGAAGCTGACAAGTCTTGGAAACCAAGAAAGGGTTGATGAAAGTGAGTATAGAAGCCTAGTTGGTTACTTGCTTTACTTAACAGCAACCAGACCTGATCTTATGCATGCTATTAAATTACTGTCAAGGTTTATGCATTGCTATAATGTGATACATTTCAAGGCTGCTAAGAGGGCGCTTAGATACATCAAAGGAACATTGAGGTATGGGGTCAATTTCAAAAAAGAAAGTGAGCTTAGACTGATTGGTTACTCAGACAGTGACTGGGCTGGAACTGTTGATGACATGAAGAGCACCTCGGCTACTTCTTTACCCTTGGTTCAAGTGTGTTTTGCTGGAGCTCAAAGAAGCAACAAACTGTTGCTCAGTCTACAGCTGAAGCAGAGTACATTGCAGCTACAGCAGCAGTCAATCAAGCCATTTGGTTTAGAAAGTTGCTAAGAGATCTAAATGAAGAGCAACTTAATCCTACTGAAATTTTTGTTGACAATCAGTCAGCCGTTGCCATAGCTAAAAATCCAATTTTTCATGGCAAGACAAAGCACTTTAAGATTAAACTTCATTTTGTTCGAGAGGCTGAGCAATCCAAGGAGGTCAGTCTTGTTCATTGCAGTTCACAAGACCAATTGGCAGACATTTTGACCAAGCAACTTGGTACAGCAAGATTTGAATCTTTAAGAAGCAATATTGGTGTTTGTTGCGTACAGTCCAAGGAGGAGTGTTAAACTTTGGCCTGCAATGCAACAGGAAACCAGCATGCAGAAGCAGCATTAGAGCTGAACCGAGTACAGCAAGTTGTTTAGTTCATTTTGTTCCTATGTAACTTAGTTTAATTCTTTTGTAATGTGATAGCTAAGCTAGTAGGATATAATGACTGATTTAAATTGATGTAGTGGCTAGTATAATGATCGTTGTTTTATGCGATGTCAAAGTCTTAAAAATTTATAAAAAGAATGATCGAACCTGGAAACTAACTATGACAATGACTTGAGGCAAGCGCACCTATCGAACAGTAGTATAGTTAAGGCAAGACCGGATTGTCGAACCCAAAGGAACTAAAAGTACTAATACTAACTCTCTTTTTATTATCTAGCCTAAAATAAAGGAATTTGTTGTTTAATCTAAATTAACTAACTACTAAACTAAAGACTCTAAGACAAAGAAGAATGAAATTGGAGAGAAATACTTTGAGAAAAAACCAATTGATTAAAGCAATACCCGAGGAAGAATCCACCTAGACTTCACTTGCTATCTAACTCTGAACCAGACAATTTATTACTTGACTTGATCCGTAGAATTACCTAATTTATATTAATCCCTCTCTCGAGGCGACTAATGTCTAACTCTAGGTTGATTAATCAAAATCTCTTTCTAATTAAAACCCTTAGAATTGCATTAACTAGATCTATGGACTCCTATATTAGGTTTCACTCTAATCCGGCAAAATCTCGTCACCCTATCTCTAGGCGTGCGATCAACTCCACTTAATTATGTTAGATCTACACTTAGGCAGGGACTTTTGCTCCTCCACCTAAGCACATCATACTTGAATTAATATCCTGGAAATATCAACACAAGAATTAAGAACACATAATTAAGAACAAGTCAAAAATTTATCATATAGTTCAGCAAACGATAACAAGATTCATCTTAGGTTTCATCCCCCTCAGGTATCTGAGGGTTTAGTTCATAATAATAAAAGAAAACATCTTAAAAGAAAAGATAAAACAAAACATAAGAAACCCTAAAACCCTCTAAATGAATTGAAGGAGAGATTCTCCGTCTTGAGTATGATTCCGGCTTCTTGAGATGAATCAACTGGCTTTCTTCGAGTGAATCCCACAATCCTGCCCTCTTTGGCCTAGCTGGACGCCCCCTGACTAAAGCCCTGGGTTCCCCCCTTCTAGGTTATATTTAGGGTGTTTATATAGGCTTCTGAATGTGTTTTTTCACCTCTAAGTATCCTAATCCGAGTGAAATTTCTCTTTGTCACGGCAGGGACACGCTCATGGCACACGCCCGTGTGAATCGTGGCCAGGCCGTGTTCGAGACTGTTGAGTGAGGCACGACCGTGTGGCTTGGGCCCAGGCCGTGTTGATTTCGTGATATGGACCATTTACTCCGTTTTGGGCCCGTTTCTCGTTCTTTTCATCCTCCGATGCTTTTTTGAGTATAAAATATGAAAACAAATGATTAAGAGCACCAATTTACACAATTCAAGGCTTAAATCATCTAAAAACATGCTAAATATGGGCTTAAAATATGTTACTATTGCGGTTTATCATATATCAGCTATCTTTAGTGTACAAGCTAAATTTGTATTAGTCTAAGCCTAGTGGGAGTAGTCAATTCATTAGGTAATAGTCTTTTTGACTATGCAACTCATGTATATATTGATACTATCAATGAAATCAAAGTTGAGATTTTTCAGCTATTATTTTATGTGCTTAAGTTCTTTGTGCTCTTATTGCTCTTGGTTCCTTCTCTTAAGCTTCTTTGTGATTATTTTGTGTTGTTATGCTGCCATTGTTCCAACAAACCTTTATTGATTTGTTCTTTTATCTTATTTGCACTCTTATTGTATTACACTTGAATTCAGCCTGGTTTACAATTACACCTATGTTACTTTCCTATGCTTAAAATGATTTCTCATGATAAATAATTTAGCTATTTTCAATTTATTGTTAATTTTTAGAGATTTATTGATTATAAAATTTTTAATTGTTTATTTTTGTGATTGATTGTTGAATTTTTTTCCTTATATAAGCATTATAATAAGCATACACTTTCTATAAAAAAAATATTTCTAATTTATTTTTGTTTTTGTTTTTTTTATAGCAAGTTTACTCACAGTCTCCTATGTCCTTTCTTCAACAAGGTTGATTAAGTGTGTGAACTTCAAATGTATCTATCGTTTAAATGTAAGCTTTCGAGGTTATTCGCCTGCAATTTGACTTCCATAATATGCAAATGTCTAGCTTTGGTCACCATTGCTCTGTTCTTCAGAGCTATTTTGTACCATTTATCATCTGGAGATGTTGTGCTTGAACGGGACGACCTCGACTTGATTCTAGGCCGCTCTATGTTGTCGCAATCCGATGAAGGGATTCGTAGACATAAGTTTTTGGAAGTGCCTCAATTAGTTTGGGGACTAAATAATCAAAAGATAGCATTTGTAAGAGCTTGTTTAACTGCTAGAATGCTGAACCGAACTCTTTTGATGCCAAGCTTAAGTGCTTCACTTTTCTATAAGGAAATCAACCGCTTGCAGCCGATTTCGTTTGATAAAGTCTTCAAATTCGAAAGGTTTAATACCTTTTGTGAAGGGTTTGTCCAGTTAGCTCGTTACTCGGATCTTAAGAATCGTACCGGAGTATACGATCTCCGAAAGGGAAGTGGAAGAAAATGGACTGTTGAGAGAGACCTTGAGTAGTTGAAGCAAAGTATCATCAATGGTCCTATTGATATGCATGAAGTGATTAGAATGGTTGGAAAGAATCCATTTCTTGTTAAAGGTTAATGTAGAAATTATTTACTGATTGAATAAGTTAGTTGTTGAGTCAGTCAAAGTCTGTTTCAAACAGACCTAGTCTTTGTTTAGTGCCAGTAGTGTTCCTTTTATTTAGGAGATTTAGTTGTTAGCTATTTTAGTATTTATAGTACTCTCCATGGAATAAAGAAATGTACTTCACCGTTTCTAATCTTCTGAATTTCTATTGCTTAAATTTTAAGTTCTTTATTCTGTTTTTACCCATATATTCTGTAGCTTTTGTTTGACATCTGGTATCCGAGCTACTTGAGGCCTGTGTTCCAGCTTATGATGGCAAGCAATCAGAGTGGAGTGAACCTTTCACAGCCGTTGGTTCCAATTTTTCAAGGCAGCAACTATAGAGTTTGGAGCACTAAAATGAAGACTTTGTTTTTGTCCCAAGACCTGTGGGACTTAGTGCAAAATGGATACGGTGAAGAGGAGGTTGCAGCTGAGACTCTCAAAGATATCAGAAAGAGAGATACTAAAGCTTTATTTTTCATCCAACAAGCTGTGGATGAATCAATTTTTCCTCGCATTGAAGCTGTGACGTGTTCAAAAAAAGCATGAGACACGCTGTGAACGGCATATCAAGGTACTGCAAAGGTGATGACTGTCAAACTTCAAACTCTGCGTAGGAAGTTTGATAATTTTATTATGGAAGATGATGATGTTCTGGATGATTATGTGTCAAAAGTAATTGATGTTGAGAAAATTCTTAGGAGTTTACCTAGGAAGTATGATCATGTAGTTGCAGCTATAGAAGAGTCAAAAGATTTGAGTGTGTTAACTGTTGATGAGTTGCAAGGCTCTCTTTATTCTCATGATGATAGGATGAAAAGGTATGATAATGCGCCTGTTGAGAATGCCTTTTATAGTAGGGAGCAATACTCTCGTGGTGGAAAGGGAATCAGCGAAACAAACTTCAATGATTGGCGTGGAGGAAATTCATCTCGTGGGAGAAGAAGAGGTAGAGCTGGTGGCTGATTCAATGGACAGAACCAACGTTATAGAGATGGCGATAAAGGAGAAAATAGTAGTCCAAAACAATGCTACTATTGCAAAAGGTACGGGCATATTGAGAGGTTTGCAGGCTTAAAGAGAAGCAGGCCAACTTGGCTCATGAAGATAGTGAAGAAGATGAGACAGAGAGCCTGTTCGTTGTATGCTTCAGTGCTAAGGAGTGTTATCCTGAAGTTTGGTACATAGACAGTGGCTGTAGCAATCATATGACAAGTGAATTAAGTCTCTTCAGCAACATAGATAAGTCGGTAACTAGCCGAATTACGCTTGGTGATGGAACTGTTCGTATAGCAAAGGGAAAAGGTACTATGCAGTTGAATTCCCTAAGTCTTAATTGCATTCATAATGTTTTGTATGTTCCAGATTTAAATTCTAATTTGCTAAGTGTTGGGCAATTTATGGTGGATGGGTATTCTCTTGTCTTTGAAGAATTCAATTGCTGCATTTTTAAGGATAAATCGAAAAAGCACCTGTTAGCTAGTGTTCCGATGGCAAAAAATAAGATTTTTCCTTATAATCTCGCAACTGATGATAAGCTTGCATTGAAGGCAGAATCATTTGATGAAAATTGGTTGTGGCATCACAGATATGGGCACTTAAATTTTGGTAGTTTAAAACTCATGTCTGAAAAGAATCTATTTGATGGTTTACCTCTAATAAAAATGTTGGTGATGTGTGTGAGAGCTGTATATTTGGGAAACAACATCGAGATTCATTTCCAAAGGGCAAGGCAAGCAGAGCTTCCTAACTTGCTGAACTTATTCATGCTGATCTTTGCGGACCGATGAGAACACTTTCTCTCAATAACAACAGGTACTTTTTAGTCTTTGTTGATGACTACAGTAGAATGACGTAGGTATACTTTGTCAAAGAAAAATCAGAGGCTCTTTCAGTTTTCAAGAAGTTTAAAGCAAGTGTTGAGAAACAAAGTAGCTAGCCCATAAAGACCTTGCGGACAGATCGTGGTGGAGAATTTCTCTCTACTGAATTCAACAAATTCTGTAAAGAATCTGGTATTCAACGCCAGCTAACAGCAAGCTACACTCCTCAACAAAATGGAGTAGCTGAGAGGAAGAATCGGAGTCTTGTTGAGATGGGAAAATGCTTACTAAAAGCTAAAGATCTTCCAAAAAGTTTCTGGGCAGAAGCAATTCACACAGCAGTGTACATCCTCAATCGATCTCCAGCAGCAGCTCTAGAACAAAAAACACCATTTGAAGCATGGCATGGGTGGAAACCTAAGGTAACTCATATGAGAGTTTTTGGTTGCATTGCATTTGTGCATATTCCATCTCAAAAGAGAGGAAAGTTAGATGATAACAGCACTAAATGTATCTTTGTTGGGTATAGTTCTGAAACTAAAGGATATCGATTTTATAATCCTTTATCTAAGAAGCTATTAATTAGTTGTGATGTTGTTTTTGACGAGAAAAACTCTTGGAATTGGAAGGAATTACAAGTAGGTTCAGAAGCATTACTAGAAGATGGTGAATGTCTCGACACTCATCCTAGTCAAGAAAATAGAGATAGAAGTTCTTGCTCATCGGCACCAAGCAGTCTTTTAGTAGTTCCAAATACCACTTCATCAAGCTCGTCTACATCAGAATCACCACCTAGAAAATGGAGATCGTTGGCAAAAATTTATGAAAGCACTGAACAATGCCAATTCGCCCAAATTGAAGATCCAATCATCTTTGAAGAAGCAATCAAATCCAAGGAATGGCGAGATGCAATGGATGATGAAATGAAAGCCTTGGAAAGGAACAAGATGTGGGAATTAGTAGACCTTCCAAATTGAAAAGAAGCTATTGGGTTAAAATGGATTTTCAAAACTAAATTCCAGGCTAATGGTTCCATTCAAAAGCATAAAGCAAAACTGGTTGCACGAGGGTACATGCAGCGTGAAGGGTTAGATTTCTAAGAAACTTTCTCTCCAGTAGCAAGGTTTGACACCATACGTGTTATTCTATCAATTGCAGCTCAATTAAGTTGGGAGGTTTATCAGTTTGATGTCAAGTCGGCTTTTTTAAATGGGATCCTCGAAGAAGAAGTATATGTGCAGCAACCAAAAGGCTACGAGATTGCAAATCAAGAAGAGAAAGTGTATAGGTTGAAAAAGGCTCTATATGGCTTAAAGCAAGCGCCACGAGCTTGGTATGGAAGAATTGATGGGCATTTCAGCAATAATGGTTTTCAAAGAAGTCCTAGTGAGCCAAATCTATATGTGAAAAATAGAGGTACTTCTGAGATTCTCATTATTTGCCTTTATGTTGATGATTTGATTTATACTAGCAATAGTAGTGCTTTGTTGAATGAGTTTAAAAATCTGATGACAGATGAATTTGAAATGACTGATTTGGGGTTGATGAGTTTCTTTCTGGGACTAGAAATTAAACAATGTGCAGAGGGTATTTTTATGTCTCAAGAAAAATATGTGAATGATCTTCTTGAAAAGTTCAACTTGAAGGATTGCAATCTCGTGAGTACTCCAATGTGCACCAATCAAAAATTTTGTTTAGATGATGGGGGAGAGAAAATTGATTACCAATTGTTTCGAAATTTGATTGGGAGTCTGTTGTATCTAACAAATAGTAGACCTGATATTTTGCAAGCAACAAGTCTCTTGTCTAGATATATGCAGAGTCCAAGCAAGCATCACTTTGGAGCTGCCAAGCGAATTTTGCGCTATTTGAAGGGGACAAGCTCATTTGGAATATGGTATAAGTTCTCTAACAATCTAAGGCTGTATGGTTTTTTAGATAGTGATTTAGGTGGCTGCATTGAAGATCGCAAGAGTACAACTGGTTACGTTTTTACTATGGGTAGCGGAGCTATTTCATGGAGCTCAAAGAAGCAACCATCAATCAAGCTATCATCATCTTCGAGAGGCGAGAATATATGGTCATTATCACGCTACTTTGTCAAGTTGTCTGGATACGAAGAATTCTTGATGATTTAAAGCAAACACAAGTGGAGGCAACTACCATCTATTGTGATAATCAATCAACAATTGCAATGACAAAAAACCCTGTTTATCACAGTAGAAGACACATTGAAACACGTCATCATTTCATAAGAGAGCTGGTTGCAAAGGGAGATATCAAGATGGAGTCTTCGTTGCCTTTCAAGAACAAGTTGCTGATTTGTTCACAAAGCCACTTCCACCGAAGAAATTCGTGTATTTGAGAGAATTGTTGGGTGTTGGAGAATGTCTACATTAAGGGGGAGTGTTAAAGGTTAATGTAGAAATTATTTACTGATTGAATAAGTTAGTTGTTGAGTCAGTCAAAGTCTGTTTCAAACAGACCTAGTCTTTGTTTAGTGCCAGTAGTGTTCCTTTTATTTAGGAGATTTAGTTGTTAGCTATTTTAGTATTTATAGTACTCTCATGGAATAAAGGAATGTACTTCACCGTTTCTAATCTTCTGAATTTCTATTGCTTAAATTTTAAGTTCTTTGTTTTGTTTTTACCCATATATTCTGCAGCTTTTGTTTGACATTTCTTTGGCATGATCATTGGCCCGTCAAGGACTATGCAAGGGTCTTTGAGTGCTTAGTGTTGGTTGATGACATATCAAAAGAAGCAGATAAAGTTGTTTCCAAGATTTGGCAGATAGGAGGAAGCTTAGAAGCGAACCCGGCATGGGTTCTTCGTTGCGACCAGCTCCTTATGTAGCCGTCCATATGAGGGTCGAAATCAATTGGATGATTCATTGTAAGAAGTTAGAACAAAGATCAGGTGTTAGCCAAATATGTAGCAGCAAGCAAGAAATTATAGAAAGAGTGGGGAAAATCATCAACCTTGAAGTTCCCATTGTTGTTTATCTTGCTGTTGCTGATAACCTCCTCAATGATACTTCATTTTTGAGTGGTTGGAACAAAGGGTTGGTTCCTTATGAAAAGAAGAACTTAGGGGCTGATGGAATTTACAAGAAACATCCATATCTGATTCAGTCTGCAATTGATTATGAGGTATGCTCGAAGGCTGATATATTCGTAGGCAACAGTTTTTCGACTTTTTCAAGCCTCATAGTTTTTGAGAGAACACAAAAGATGATGAGAATGGGGATTACAAGCTCATGCAAGAACGAGAACGAGGTCGATGTTCAGTGGCCGTCTTATGCATACAATATAGCAGCAGGGGAATCAAATGGTCCTCAGAAATGGATGACTAATATGTCTGATTCAAGTCTCAAAGTAATTAGTTATGGCTCTATGCCATTTCTTGTTTAAGTTTGAACCCAATTCATCCTCCTGGTTGAATGGCCTAAAGGATATCTGTATATGTAGAGACATACTGAAGCCAGAATGGTTTCCTTGGATTGGTGATTGTTACAGTGAAAAGGTCAACTTACAAAAAACATGTTTTCAACAACACATGGTAAACATAGATATATAATTAATTTACGTTTCTTTTCCTCCCAATATTATTACATCTCAAAGTTCTCCCCAACTAGATTTTAGTTTTGAAGATGATCAAGCCCATTTGGCCATGACGGACATGCCACCAGCACCGAGAAGAACTGCAACATAAGACTTAATTTGGAGCTTAACGCTAGCCTGCAACTTTGATCCCATGAAATCTGCTGCAAGAAGATCAACCAAAGCCATATAAATCAAAAGCCCAGCCGAAGACGCATTTAGCAGTCCGACAGTGATCAAGGCTGTTGGGCTGTTCTCTTTGTATGTGTTGGCTAAAGCAATTCCCAGTGCTATCCCAAATGGGGTCGTTACGGAGAAGAAGAACACCATGATAAACTTCTTCATTGTTTTGTACTCGGCCTATAATTTTCATTTGAGTTAGATGCCTTTTGATGAGTGCTTAAACATGAAGAATAAAAATATAAGTGGATGATGTACCTGAAGAATGCAACCACCAAGACCCATCCCTTCAAACATTTGATGGAAGCAAAGGGCTGCCACTAGACCTTTAATGGAGCAAGTATTATTTGAGGCTCCTAGTGAAAGCCCTATCACCACAGAATGAACTACAATCCCCAGTTCTAACACCTGCATACAACATGTCAAGCCAAATGAGGTGATGTAATTGAATATGTTAGTATCCTTGTTAACATCTGAAAATTTCTTACCATGGCAACCACACGGTATCGCAACAACTGTTGATCTCCAGTTCCTGGTGCAGGCTTTAAACCATGATGGTGACCGTGAAATTGTCCAACATTCACCACAACCATTTCCTGTTGTCCTCCCCCAACAGGTGATGCAACTTCCGGGATAACCCCGTTGTTGCATTTCTTGGTGTATATTGATGTAGCCATGGAATCCACCATTAAGGTCACTATTGCGGATAACATGGCGACGAACCCCGTGAAGGGAAACTTATGCCATGGATTCTCTTTCAAGCACCTAGACGATAACATGTTAAAAGAGTCCGGCAACACGTGCATGAAACCGGTCGCCAGAATAATCCCGGCTGCAAAGCACTTAACGATCACAAATAAATTTCTGTCGGGGTTAAGAGCCGGGATCGAACGTGTAAATAAAGGTGAACCTACCCCGATAACACTAGTGATTAATATGGAGAAAATGGCTATGACCTTAAGGGGTAAGGCCTTTTCTTTGTTGGTGCAGCCATCAGTTTTGGTTTGACATTCCTCTGGTACTACTGAAAGTGCTTGTGGTGGGAAGATGCAGATGATAAGCAAGAAGATAGAAAAAAGTCTGACATATAACGAAGCCATTGACATGTAAAGATAGAAAGTGTTTTTTGGGGGCCTTTCAGTTATGGGGATGATGAATAAGTGTGGTTCTATATATAGAGACGAAGTGATATCCTGTTATTTAACTAGTATAAATATAAATATATTGCTAAGTCAACGTCTTATTGATAAAAGATTAAAATAAATTGGTTTAGATATGCATTCATTTTTATAAAAATTTGGTTGTTAAATTTAACAATTTTTTTAATAATGATATTAACTCTTTAATATTTAATTCAAGTATTAAATAATAAATTTAGTCATAAATATAAATTTGATTAATTTTGTGTTTAACTTGTCAAATATAGCTTATAGGTATGATTTAATTGAAGTTTTAGGATTAAATTAATTATTAATATTTTTAATTAATTATGAAATTTCATTGCATCAATTCTAAAACCTAATGTTGGAACCTTGGCAGCAACATGGCAAAACAAACTTAAACTTTGCTATGTGATCAAAAGTGGCAAAACGAGAGAGCAAAACTTGAACAAGAAGAACAAAATTTGAATAAAAGATAACTGAAAACTCCAACTACTTTCATTGAAAATTTTGAAATATATGAAGGTTACAATACATTTGGACAGTTAACTAATGACATAACTGTTCCCACCAATGCATGTCAAATATAAATTAACTTGAATTGATAAGCTGATATATCAGCTATTACATCAAATTCACATCAAAAACTAAGCTTACTTTGTGGACAAATTACAAAAAAACTAAACTAAATTACATAGAAACAAAATGAATAAAATGAACAGCTGCAATTGGTTCATCATCATCCATGCTGGTCTGTAAGTTGAGCTGCAAATGGTCTCCTGTTGCATTGCAGGCCAAAGCTCAACACCTAAACTAAATGAATTAACACTACCAACTCGAGGTGCCAAAATATATGACTTTTATTAAATAAATGCATTACACTGGATTAAAAAAATACAGATACCACATTAGAAAAAAATATCAAACTCAAGTACCATAATCCTAAATAAAATATTACGAAACATATATATATATACATACATACAATTATTTAAGTTTATTTCTAATTTAATTACTTAAAATATTAACTTACTAATTATTTAATATAATTAAAATGGAAATTTTGTATAATTAATTATTATAATCGTTGCAGAGTACAAATTCTAGAAGATACCAATAATAAAACACCGGATACAAGTTCTATATGCACTACACCAAACAAGTAGAATACCCTTTACCCTAAAATCAATAAGCTGAAAAGAAGAAGAAGAAATCACTTTATACAACACAAACATGGACGAGATCATTCTTTTTGTTGTTACCCAGATTCATTTCTTTTTCTTTTTTAGTGTATTGACACATACAGCCTGTATATGGCCATATCTCTAGCGTTCGTGACATTGAATGTCTTTCTTCTTGTCTTTTGGCTTTGTTCATTGATAATAGCCTTTCACTTGTCTTGTTCAAGCTCCATCTCCATCGTTGGCAACTATTCCTGCAAGTTCTCATCAGTAGTTTCTTCATCAACTGCAACCAAAGAAGTAACTTGCAGAGAAATATTATTTTTTATTTTACTGATCAGTCCCTTCTAATTTCTTCAAGATTCATCTTAAATGTTTAAAGAGACCCAATTAACTCATCTTCAAGTTCTTTCTATTCCTCCTTCATATCTTTTATCATACTAACATTATTCTATAAATAATTATTGCATAAAATATTTATAGAAAAATGATATTTTTGTTATAATTTATTCAATGTTCAGTAAACTATTTTCGTTAGTACAAAATTTAAATAATCATTAAATTTCATTGTATCTTTGAATTTTATTTTGCTTATAACTCTTTTCCAAAAAAGAAAAAAGAAAAAAAAAGATTGTGGCTTGATATTAAAGTCTTTTATCTTATTGATTAGTTTTCTATTTAATTATTTGTTTGTATTCTATTTGCTTATTCACGACGACTTCACTTTGGCCTTGTATAGGAATGTTTCTCAAAAGTGATTTTTTCAAGTCAAAAATTTGCTCAAAAGCATTTTTGGCAGAAGCTAAGTATATTTTTCAAAAAATACTTTTGAAAAATATTTTTAAACTAGGCCTAACAAGTTGGATAAAGAAAAAGAGAAAAAACAAGAGAGAATTGAATGTTTTCTACTTTAATAAAATACTATTTTTGTTTTTTTGACTTTTGTTTAAATTTACAAAAATCTCAAATTAAATATTACAATAACAGAAAAACAATATGAGAAGAGAATTGATTGCTTTTCTACCTTGATAAAATACTATTTTTGTTCTTTGACTTTTATAATATGTGATGATATTCTTTTTTAATCATTTGAATGATGGAATCCATTTCTAAGGACAATGAGTAATTAACTAAGTACGGATTAGATTTTATTTAATCTTGATTAATTAAATGTCAAGTTGATATGTCATGCTGTACACAAATTCAAAATATAATTATCTTACACGTGTAATATAGTAGTTATTCATCTCATTTCTTAATCATTAGATTAGAAGTTCAATCCTCATCCATAAAAATGGAGCACATTTCATGAACGGTAATTTATCTTTCAAAAAACACTCGTAATAAGGGAATTAATTAACTACACAATGCTACTTTATTAAAAATTCATTCAATTTATTAAAAAAATTAAAAATAAAATATGGTTTATTTTACAATTTGACTCATGAAATATATTTATTTTTTCATTTTGGTATCTAAACTTTTTTTAGTTCAGTTTTGTACTTAAAAGTATACATTATTTCTCCATTAAAATTTTTAGTCCATATTTTAACATACTATTGAAAAAATTGGTGGCCAATCAAATAGTGCCACGAGGGGTTTTTTTTAATAAAAGTTATCCATTTTCTTTTATCAAATATATGAACGTTGAAACATTATAAAAGATAAATAAATATATAAAAAATTTAGAAAAGTATATATAAATTTTAAAAATTATAAAAAAATTATAGTTCATACATATTTTTTTGAATTTATAAATATTTGTTTTTATTTTTATTTTTATAATATTTTATAAAAGGATACCAAGTGGCGCTTCTTCATTAACCAAAACATGTTAAGTGGAGCTTTTTAATTGGCCAAAGCTGTCAAATGTTTTCTTAAACATTGTTATAAATGGATTAAAAATATAACAAATGCATACTTTAAGTATTAAATTAGGCCAAAACAAAGTTTAAAGATCAAAGTGAGAAAATGAATATGCTTTTAGGCCCCATGAATTAAGTCATAAAATATAAACAATTAAACCTATAACAAATGTCATTACACAATTAACTGTTAATGACTTATATTTTGATGGTATATTGAAAATATATTTAAAAGGGCTAATTATTCTTTTGGAACTTGAATTTTTAGAAACTATATAAATTGATGCCTGAAAAAGAAACATAAAGTTAATGAAAAGCTTTGGTGAATCAAATTTTACTAAAAAGAGCATGAATTTTGCCAATGTTGAAAGGATACAAATTTTGATACAATGATTTAAAAAGGTTCAGTATCAATTGCCTACATTTTCTACCTTGGTTCCACTTGCGAAAGATTTTCTCGATTCATTAACTTTGAATTGATGTCTTTCAAGGACAAATCTACGATCGTAATACTTTATTTTAGCTAAGATAAAAACATATTTCTCCTAGTTTGCAAGGTTAAACTAGAACATCTCCTTCTACAAAGGAATGAAATGAGTAAACAAAGATAGAATAGAACATGTACAAGGATAAACAATAAAACGCTCATGTCTATGTACAAGAAATAATATAAAGAATTAAAGCTCTTGATAAGTACTCATAGTTTATATATTTTAGGCCTTTATTCCGGTTAGAGTTTGTTATCATAAATATTATAAGAGGGTTCAATTTTGAAAAATTTTAAAACTACAGTTGTAAATGTAAAACCGTTTTCTTAACTGATTTTTCCAACATTTAAAAGCTAAGTTCTCATAGGGAGAATTTAGTGATGAAAAGTCTAATATTTGAGTACAAAAGTGATAAATCTTCATTGGGGTGTGTTAGAACTTGGTTCACTGGCTATATTTGTTTCAAAGATAGTGAATTCTTTTCATTGAATTAGGCTCCGCAGATATAAGAAAATCAAACTGCGTAAACAATTTTGCTATCCCCTATTTGTATTGTGGTTGTTGCAGTTTAATCAAAGTATCCACTTTCTGCTCATACTTTGTTCTTGCAGTTTAGCCACTAATTCAAGTCGATGGTGAGAATGTAAAAGAAAAAAAAGGGAAGCCATTAAGCTGAGGGATAAACTTATGGCTATTGATTTAGGGGGATCAATCTTGTAATTAAAAACACCTTGAAATCATTGAATTCTTCAAGACTTTTAAAATATGTTAAATCATTTTATTAAAGTGTTTTGAGTATTTTAAATTCTTAAAATATCTACAAAATAGATTAAGAATAAATATGTAAAATTTATCATAAATATTATATAAAAAAATCTGATAAATCAAAGCTAACCATGCAAATAATGCAATCATCTTAACCCAATCACCTTTATAATACAAGAATCAATCTTCGAAATTTTCTTACTTCTTAATGTTATGATATGTGAAAGGATAACATATGATGATGCTTTTTTATTTTCAAGGAAAAAAAATCATTTAAACGAGGGGGTTCCATTTCCAAGGTCAATGACTACGTTTTTTTATTAAAAAAAGACCATGAGTACTTACTTAAGTACGGATTAATTGTTTAATCTTGATTGATTAAATGCTAAGTCATGCTGATCACATTCAAGATATGATTGCCTCAGCACTGCAAGTTCAGGTTTAAATATCATTTTATGAAACTACAATTGCTTTTTTTAAATTATCAGCTTCACTCAATTTTTAGTATATTTTTTTATTTTGATTATTGAAAATAAATTTTTTGTAATTTTTTCATCAATATTTAAAATATTTTAATGGTGATTCACCGTATACATCACTTTCATTTTGTATAATAGTAATGGTGAAGAATACAGTATAACAACAACACAGCTGATGGTGAGGACTTGTTCGGCCGGCTTCTCCTTTCTATTATTAGCATCTAAATCCTCAACTTTTAACTTCAACACACAACCATTCTATTATGTTTATTATTGGTATAGTGACAATAATGATTAATTTTTTCACACTAATAATTAATTTTTTTTATTATGAGTATTTTTTAAAAGGATAAACGGTTTATCATTAAATGTGTTTTATTTTTATAAATAGAGATCAAATCCTAACTACATGATTAAGGGACGAAGTGAGCACACTACACTTTGTGATTAGTATATTTATTATTAACTAAAGTAAGCTACACCACAGTTACTCTGCTAACATTCAGGATATCCTCCCTTACTCAGGATTTGACCAAAAATAATCATTCTCAATATCCACAAGCTTCATCAATTTCGTGGGTTTTCACATCCCAGAGATTTTGTTCAACAAGGCGTTGAAATCAATTCATCTACCAAGGAGCTTCACCACCACAGAATTCTCCATGCTTTTCTCAACAAAGGAACAAACTCTTTCGGAAAGGATTACCGATAGCAAGACATCAACAACACTGATTTCCACATCATCATCCCGTAACTTTGTCTTCTTCAATAAAATCTTCTTGGTCTGCAGAAGTACCACTAGGAACATTACCCAAGAGTGTTAATCGACAAGCGAGCCTCACGGCTAGCATCTTTTCCCTAATAAAGGCAGTTCCTTCCTCATTCGATGGCTCTTCCTCACGTCGTTTGATCTTCTTTGGAGCCTGAAAACCTCCTTGAGACATTGAGAACAACAATATCCTATTCTTTTTTAATTCATAATTTATATTGCTCATAAACAAAAAAAAAAATATGTTGGCAATAATTTTCTCACTAAAAAAATGAATATCTTTATTGTAATAATTGTTTTTACAAATTGCTTATCAGCGGTAAATACTAAAAAATAATTTAATATAACACATTTTATTAAATAGAGAAGATCAATTTGTGCATTAATATATATCTATAATATATATATAATCACAGATTTGAAAAAAATTTGAACTAATAAGAATACCCCTTGTTGAGTAATTTTATATCGTATCTTGTCAACAGGAGCGTTCAGGTATATCTACTGTTGTAGCTCACAACTTGACCTCACTGTTTTATCTTGACTCCGTTTCTAAGACTGACATTCCGTGCGGGCTTCATGCCTGTTGGACACATGTTTCTCCCTAAGTTGCCTGCAGTGTGCGCAGTCCTCTCTGTTCCTAGGGCTGACATTCTGAGCGGGCTTTAGGCCCACTGGACACGTGTTTCATTCTAGGTCGCCTGCAGAACACGAGATCTCCCTTCTGTGAGCACCTTGAGCCTTTAGCGAGTACCTTGAGTATATGTGGACTTGGGCCGCAATCCTCACTCGGTTTGTGCGAGTTGGACCTGCGAGCTAGATTAGCGAACTCCCTTGCTGTCCTCTCATGGTTCACCTCGCACTCGATCGTTCGGTGGGACCTGTTCGGGTCGTGGGTGGCAGACTTGGGTCTTATTTAGGGCTCGGGTTAGCTATTACTGATGTATGACACCCTTTATTTTCCATTATGTTACTAAATTCACATTTCAAAATAGTTATAATTTAATAGAAATCGTGATAATAACACATTTAAAAATAATTAGAATTTAATTTATGATTGTGTTAATTTAAAAATAAAATTATTACTTAAACAAAAGTTATACTAATTTTATTAATTAAATATTAAATTCGTAAAATCAATCTAATATTGGAAGCTAATTTATTGAAAAAATGTGAGTTAAGTTGTGACTGAGAGATTAACTTTGGTTGCAGAGGACTGCATGATGGCGAGATTAACTCTTAACATTATAGTTTGCTCAAACTCCACTATTATGTTTACGTATTGAGGCTGGAAACAAAAGGTTAGCATTGGCAATCCATTCTAGTTTCCGACTCAGAACCCACAAGGAATTTACACAATAACATCTGCCCTGCCCCGCCTCCAACAGTCTATCCATGACACTGTGCAGATTGTGAGTAAAAATGAAAAATTCAAAGCGAGGTAACATCTTTAGCCAATTTCATCGTCTTCTGTCTCTCTCGACATTACATTGGTTTTTGCAATTTGCATTACGTTTATTTTCCTTTGGATTATCTCTTGGTTTCTTATAATTGAATTGAGCCTGGTTTACACCTCTGTTACTTTCCTATGCTTAAAATGATTTCTCATGATAATTTCTTTTCTGAACTTTGCAGATTCTGATATCAAAGCTACATTTTGTTGGTGTTTGTTTCCTATGTTCTTTCTTCAACGAGGTTGATTAAGTGTGTGAATTTCAAATGGATTCGTCGTCCAACTGTGAGCTTTCGAGGTTATTCGCCTGCAATTTGACTTCCATAACATGCAAATGTCTAGCTTTGGTCACCATTGCTCTGTTCTTCAGAGATATTTTGCACCATTTATCATCTGGAGATGTTGTGCTTGAATGGGACGACCTGGACATGATTCTAGGCCGCTTTATGTTGTTGCAATCCGATGAAGGGATTCATGGAGATAAGTTTTTGGAAGTCCGTCAACTTGTTTGGGGACTAAATAATCAAAAGATAGCATTTGCAATAGCTTGTTTAACTGCTAGAATGCTGAACCGAACTCTTTTAATGCCAAGCTTAAGTGCTTCACTTTTCTACAAGGAAACCGACAGTTTGCAGCCAGTTTCGTTCAATAATGTCTGCCGGTTCGAAAGGTTTAATTCACTTCGTGAAGGGTTCATTCGGTTAGCTCGTTACTCTGATCTTAAGAATCGAACCAGAGTATACAATCTCCGTAAGGGAAGTAGAAGAAAATGGACTGTTGAGAGAGACCTTGAGCAGTTGAAGCAAAGCATCATAAATGGTCCTATTGAAATGCATGATGTGATTCGAATGGTTGGAAAGAATCCATTTCTTTGGCATGATCATTGGCCTGTTAAGGACTATGCAAGGGTCTTTGAGTGCTTAGTGTTGGTTGATGAGATATCAAAAGAAGCTGATAAAGTTGTTTCCAAGATTAGGCGGATAGGAAGGAAGCTTAGAAGCGAACCCGGTGAGGGTTCTTCGTTGCAACTAGCTCCTTATGTAACAGTCCATATGAGGGTCGAAATCGACTGGATGATTCGTTGTAACAAGTTAGAGCAAAGATCAGGTGTTAGCCAAATATGTAGCAGCAAGCAAGAAATTATGGAAAGAAGGGGGAAAATCATCAACTTTGAAGCTCCCATTGTTGTTGATCTTGCTGTTGCTGATAATCTCCTTAATGATTCCTCAATATTGAGTGGTTGGAACAAAGGGTTGGTTCCTTATGAAAAGAAGAACTTAGGAGTTGATGGAATTTACAAGAAACATCCATATCTGGTTCAGTCTGCAATTGGTTACGAGGTATGCTCGAAGGCTGATATATTGGTCAGCAACAATTTTTCGACTTTTTCAAGCCTTATAGTTCTTGAGAGAACACAAAAGATGATGAGATTCGGGATTACAAGCTCGTACGAGAACGTGAACGAGAACGAGAACGAGAACGAGATCAATATCCAGTGGCCATGTTATGCATACAATATAGCAGCAAGGGAAACAAATGGTCCTTAGAAATGGATGACTAATATGTCTGATTCAAGTCTCAAAGCAATAAGTTATGAATGTAATGCCATTTCATGATTAAGTAAAGCAAAAAGGAGAGGATAACAATGGAACAGTTTAATACTGAAAAACTGAAATGATTTTTATTGGATTGGTGATTGTAACAATGTAAAACGTCAACATACAAAAACATGTTTTCAACAAAACATATGGTAAACATAGATAATTATTTTGCACTTGTTTTTCTATCTGTATCCTAATATTATTACATCAAATTCACTCGCCATATAGTTTTGAAAATGATCAAGCCCATTTGGCCATGAGGGACATAAAACCAGCACCCAGAAGAACTGCAGCATAGCACTTTATTTGCAGCTTAATACTACCCTGCAACTTTTGTCCCATGAACTCTGCTGAAAGAAGATCAACCAAAGCCATGTAAATCAAAAGCCCGGCCGACGATGCATTTAGCAACCCTTCTGTGATCAAGGCTGTTGGGCTGTTGTCTTTGTATGCATTGGATAAAGCAATTCCCAGTGCTGTTCCGAATGGGGTCGTTACGGAGAAGAAGAACGCCATGGTAAACTTCTTCATAGCTTTGTAATCGGCCTATAATTTTTCAATGTGTTAGATGCATTTCGATGAATGATCTGACCCTGAAGAACAAAAAAGATAGTATAAGAAATACCTGAAGAATGCAACCTCCAAGACCCATCCCTTCAAACATTTGATGGAAGCAAAGGGCTGCAACTAGACCTTTAATGGTGCAAGTATTGTTTGAAGCTCCTAGTGATAGCCCTATCACCACTGAGTGAACTACAATCCCCAATTCTAACACCTGCATACAACATGTCAAGCCAAATGAGGTGATGTAATTAAACATGTCTACTTTCAGATAATATTTAAAGCTGAAAATTTCTAACCATGGCGATCACACGGTTCCGCAACAATTGTTGATCTACAGCTCCTTGTGCGGGCTTTAAACCATGATGATGACCATGAAAGTGTCCAACATTCACCACAGCCATGTCCTGTTGTCTACCCCCAACAGGTGATGCAACATCTGGGATAACCTCATTGTTGGTTTTCTTGCTGTATATCGATGTAGCCATGGAATCCACTATTAAAGTCACGATTGCGGATAACATGGCGACGAACCCTGTGAAGGGAAACTTGTGCCATGGATTCTCTTTCAAGCACTTAGATGTTAACATGTCAAAAGAGTCCGGCAAAACGTGCATGAAACCAGTAGCCAGAATAATCCCTGATGCGAAGCACTTGACGATCACAAATAAACTTCTTTCGGGATTAAGAGCTGGGACCGAACGTGTGAATAAAGGCGAACATACACCGATAATACTAGCGATCAATATGGAGAAAATGGCTATGATCTTAAGGGGTAAGGCCTTTTCCTTGTTGGTGCAGCCATCGGTTTCGGTTTTACATTCCTCTGGTACTACTGAAAGTACTTGTGGTGTGAAGATGCAGATGATGATCAAGAAGATAGAAAAAATCTTGACAAGTAAAGAAGCCATTGACACCTTTCTTGGTCACCTCACCTGAAAGATTAATTGACGTTTAGGACTTTGAGTTATGGGGATGGTGCATAACTGTGGTTCTATATATAGAGATGATGTGACATCATGTTATTTAAATAGCACGTATATATATATATATATATATTCTCCGATTGCAATAAAGTTGAAAGAAAATTAAAATTTTCCGAAGAACAATAGGACAAACTCATTCTTTCTGGTTTAGTTTATTTATTCACTTGATTGAAACTTGTAACAGATTTTAATTTCCTTTCTTGCACACAGAAAAGTTTGTAAATGAATAATTTCGAGCTTTAATTTTACTCATTGAATTAGTTAAAACGTGTTAAATTCCGGGTTTGTATTTTAATGGATTAATATAACATTCGGTACTTTTCTGTTAAAAAGAAACATAAGTACTTAATTGGGATAAAAAAAACTTTGAGTACCAAATTAAATATTGAAGTCAAACGTAAATACTTGTATGGGACAAATAAAAACTCAAATACCAATTCAAAAAAATTCATGTACTAAACTGAACATTAAAACTAAACTCGGATATCAGATTGATCATTAACGTCAAATATAGGTACTAAATAGTATATTAAATCTATTGGAATTGTATTGCAAAGCACAATTGAATTTTCTCTATAATGAAAACAAAGCATGTGATTCTTTAATTCCAAGGCTTGAAGCATGCCATTAAGAGAGAAATCTGAAAATTGGTAGGCATCAAATTTCATGCCATTCTCAATAATTGTGGGCGTAAGCATAGAGAAAGGAAACTACAGCCAAAATAAATTGATTAATTTTCTAACATATTACAATACTAATTCATTGACTTTTGTTTAAATATATAGAAGTCTCAAAATTATAAAAATCTCAGGTTGCTTGCCACACAATAAGCATGTTCGACTCGTGGTTGCTTGGTGTTCGGCATATGCCGACAATTATGATAAATGGAATAAAAATCCAGTGTGTAATACGAGTACGTATTTGTAAGTGTTGGTGCCGTATATTAACCGGACACGATATAAAATGAAAAGTATATGTTTATATATATTATATTTACTCTGGCGATGAAAAATTAAATTATCACTATTAATATATATTAATTGAAACTAAATTTATGTGTTGAAGTGATATTATTCTATTCTGGTTAAATTTTAAATTCTTCGAACTATTAATACGATGAAAATGATATAGCGTAAAGAAGTGAATGTCTTTCAGTTGTTATGGATAGTTTTGAGATGAGAGAGTTTAGACCTCAAAAATGAATAAAATTATATTTTGATCCTCTCAAAAAAAATTGATTCATTTTGTACTTCCTTCAAACAATTTCCTAACCTCGCCCCGAAGAAGGTGGAGAAAATAATTAGTTTTTACCCTAAAGTGGATATGTCTCAGTCTTTTATATGGGGATTGTTAAGAACATTTTGATCGTGTGATCTGCCATATCTCTTGTTCATGACATTTATCATCTTCTATTCTAGAGTCAATCCCTTATTTTATGGGTTTTGTTGGCTTATATTATATGTTATAAATATTCCCTAGTAAGTTTGAGGCGAATTATAAAGTTATGGGTTGAGGGCCTAAAATATGGTTGATTTAATTGTAAGTGGTAAGTTATTAAATTAAAGTTGAAATTGATGTATTTAGAGGTTTAGAGATGATACATGTGTATCATCTTTCCAACACTAATGTCTAATAACATTAATTAAACAATTTGAATTACATTACCTATCTAGTGGATCAAAGTACAGTACATAGGATGTCCTATACTTTTACTATACTAAAAAGGTGTAATTAAATTAATTAAACAATTTTAGGCCTACTCAAAACTTGTGAACTAACATTACCGACCAACAACATTTATTTAAAATATCCATAAATACCTAATAAATGTTAAATCTATCAGATCAGATGAACTTGAAAATTTTGAATTATCGTGAAGACAAAAATTAATTTTTATATTTTTCAATTCAAAGCAAATAAAAAACAATGATTCAACCCATTAATTAAACTGATATGGCATGAAAATTGCCACAACTTGAAATTATCTGATTACATGATAATCATAGGGGGGAATTTAATATTTATATATTTGATGATCATTTGAAAGGATAACAGTATGAATGATGATGTTGTGTTTACTAATCTTGATTAATTTGAACGAGGGCATGTACAAGTACTTAATTAAGTACGGATTAACTTTGATCCCTCGACTACATGCTGTACACAAAATCAGACAATGATTGTGTACTGTAAGTTTAGGTTTATGGATCATTTTACAATAGTTATAAAATAAAAGGGTTTTATGTTTAATATATTGTTAATTAATAAATTATACTTTAAAAATAATCGTCGGTCAACGTATTAAAAATAATATCCAAAATAAGATGTGAAAATTTTTAATTTATCTATAAAAAAAGGTTAATTATACTTTTGGTACTTAAATTTTGGGAAATGATTCAACTTGATGCCTGAAAAAGAAATGTACAATTTATACCTAACCACTCAAATAATGTAGCATCTTAGTCCAATTTCTATATTGTCGATTCTGACGAATATAATTGTGGCATATGCATAATAAAAACCGTTAAATGGATTATAAATTTTAAAAGTTATATATTTTAAAAAAATAAAATCAGTTTAAAATTCAAAAAATTTAAAAATAAAATATTTTAAAAATATAAGAATTGCAAAATTCAATGCTATCTAAACCGGATTGATTTGATTGGGAACTGGCTAGGGTATCGATCAGGTGAGAGATGAAAAACGGTTGAATCAATTTCAAATTGATCTGACTAATTGGTTCCTATAACACTACTAATTCGACCGGTTCAAAGCAAATAAATTATTAAAAATTATAAAAATTGATTCAACTATCAATTCAACTGGTTTTTTAACTCAGTTAAACCCACCTTTACTATTTTTTACCTGAATTGATACCCCGGTCGGTTCCTGGTCCAACTAGTTCGGCCCGATTTAGACTAAATTTTAGAATCTTTTTATATTTTAAAAAATATTTTTAAAATTTTAAAGAGTTTACTTTTTAAAAATATAATTTTTTAAAAAAATTATGTTTTTGTTTAAAATATGAAAAAAAATAACATTTAAATTTTTATGTAAATTTACAGGGTAAGGTCTAAATTAACACAAAAAAAAACTATAAATATTGAGAGCTAAAAAAATTGTATTACCTTTGAGATTAATAACTTTAACGCAAAATTAAACGGAGAGAGTGAAATTTTTAAAAACAAAAAAAGTATTGAGACTTAATTTCTCAAAATTAATATATAGAATTAAATTTTAAATTGTAAAATATTACAAAGATTTTTGACATATTTAAACTTTAAACTAATGTATTGAGAGATGGATGTTGCTAAAAGCTCAAGACTTGTTTAAAATGGAGAATATATATATATATATATATATATATATATATCCCTCTCAAGAGATTTCTTTTTTTTTTTTTAATGAAAATTTTATTAAGCTTATTTCACTTACTTTTTCTCCATGATCAAACACATATTAATTTAACCATGGAAGCATAAGCTCCAACACATCTTGCAAAAACCCTAAAGCATCTAAGGACTGAGGCATTTCGTCTTCCTGGAAAAACATTTCCAAATCTAATCTATAATCGAAAATGTGCAGACAAATTTAAAAGAAAGATTTAGGGGAAAGATTTAGGATGGGTTTGGCTGTGCGGTATGGTGTGTTTAGCCTTTTTTTTTTTTTTTTTTTTTTTTTTTTATCCTTACAAATACCTAGTCTCATCATTACTGTTATTTTTATACTAACTGCAGAAATACGTACGATCCATCCAAACCAATCTTTGGAAAAGAAAAAAAAAATGATTATGATTAGCAAGAAAAGTGAAAATTTAGTAGAAATGGAAGGGTATATTTGAATACATTGAAATTGAAATTCAACTATACTTCAACTAGAAACTCGACATATTAAGCAAAAGAAGAGGAATATGCAGTTTGTACACTATTTTCCTAAGAAATCAATGGTTGTTATTGTTAGTTCCACATCTTTTTCCTTTAACAAACCTTGCTCACTAAAAATGTAAAAGAAAGGAGAGATTAACATTTTCTTTTTTATGTTCCATTTAAAGTAAAATTTAGATTTAAATTTTATGGGATGAAGAATAAAATTGAATGAGTTTTATGTTTGATTTGAATATTTAATTCGACTCAATTTTAAATTTAATTAATATTTAAATGGATATTGAAATATATATTTATTACGGATATTTTTATATTTTAATAAAAAATAAAATAAAAATAAGGATTCACGAAATAAAAATCAACCAAACCAAACTTTAAACGGTCTAACCAGCATCGTTAAAATTGTATTTAATCTTATTTAGTATCGGAATGGTAAATTCAGTTATTAATTAAACCAAACTATCAATAATTGAGATAGTCAAATTTTAAAAATGCTTAGCTGTTAACCAAATTAAAGTTTTAATGAAAATAATTAACTGAATTCAACTAATTTTGATTAATTTAGTCAATTTTCAATGATAGTGTTAAGGTTTTTGAGCTTTTTATTTTGTTAATTATTAGATATTTTATGTATTATATTTCAAAAATTAATATTTTTTTTCTTTGATGTATTATTATATATAATTTGGATTCAAGCTTCTTGGGTGCATTAGGCTTATATATAAATATATATTATTATTAATTTGTTTAAGTGGTTGTTTTCAAATCAAATTAATTGAAATTTTAAAAAAATTAATTGATTTCCCAACGAATTAATTTTAAGTAACAGGTTGATTAACCTTATTAATTCGATTCAATTAATTAATTCAATTTTACATATCTTATTTATAATTAAATTGTGGCAAGTGAAGTCTCTCTTAATAACATCGTTCATGGAACAATGTTTGCAGTTGAGATGTAATACCCAAAACTACCCGTTACTCTTCTTTGATCCTTAAATAGGAGAATAAATACATCTTAATGCGTTTAAACTATATCCTCCTACACTAATAATAATGTCATTGCCAATCAAATTAAGACTGAATCGATTATATCCCATTGATATTTAAAGCATAGATGAAGCAGTGAAAATGATTATTTGAGAAGTTTAATGAACTCAATGTGTGCAGCTTGGTAACTTTGATATACACATCGAGTTTGGGCCAAGTTCAACCAACTCAATTGACTTGGACTCCCGCTTCCCATCTCCTGCTGCATCCCATCTTATTCAAGGCTTTGAGAGCCCAAGGTGAGCCATGGAGATGTTCATCCCCAAACATTTGGGTTGTAATTCCTATATAAATACAAATACACAATATTCAATCATTTCTTGTTTGGGCCAATGAACCCACTGAAAACCGTTCAATACACAGATTAAGAATCGAGCAGTTCTATGTATAGTCTGCAAAACATACCTCTCAACTGAACGGTTGGATTTGATCTCCGATTAAGTCAATTTAGAAGGAATTAAGTTGGGTTGTAAAGATTTTGGGTGATTTCAGTTTTGAATCTATCTCAAGTTTAGGTGAATTTTGGGTTCGGGTTGTTTTTTATTTAAGTTATTTAAATTTGAGGTTAAAATTTTTCGGAAGTTCAAGTCTTTTTGAATGACTTGTTCAAAGAATTTTAGTTTAGGTTATTTCATGTTTGGGTCGATTTTAAATTAAAATTAGTTTAGTTTCAAGTCAATTTAGATTTAGATTCAATAGATAAAATCAAATTTAAGGATTAAAATTGAAAAGCAAGTGCAAAGAATAAACCTTACCCAGCACCCTATAGACTTGTTATGACCACTTCTCTATTCTTCATTTCTCTTGATAAACAAAAGCTAAGGTCATTAGTCAGTACCAAAAAGACTAGTAAACCTTGACACAATTAGCTATAGCTCACAGTTGAATTTGTCTATGAACACATGCAAGCTACTTCCCTTCCCACTTGCATGAACTATAACACGGTTTTTTTTTTTTTTTTTTTTTTTTCATCTTGGATTTTACTACATCTACATGCATGCTTATCCCAAAGGACAATGTATTTAATAAAGACCTTTATTTCTGACTTCATCAAAGGTTTTGGACTTAACAGCACACAAACTTGACCTCACATTCAGTTCATTGTGGTCCATCCAACCAACCACATTTTTCCTTTGGAACTAGTCACCCCCACTCGATAACACCCAATTGTCATAATGATGGGCCACACATGATTTCCTCTTTCTCTCTCTCTCCATGTGGCAAATGCGTTATCATTGTGACTTCAAAGAATCTTTAAAAGTTGATGGATTAGTTTCTTAGTTTGAAGCCATTGGATCCAAAAAAGCAAGTCAATACCAATGGTCAACTTTTTTTTTTTTTTTCTCATCTCACCATATACCAACAACAATAATGCATTCATCAAATGGAAGAAAGGTGAAACTTCAACTAGGAAAAAAAGAAAAAAAAAAAGTGCACATATAGTTGCCTTTGCCTAGTAATCTTGATACTTTACCTATATATATATCCTAAGTTTCAAATTATTATATCTCCACATGAAAAAGCCATCCACTATAAAACAATGAAGGTTGGGTAGTTGAGTTTTGTTGGTCACTACTCACTAGGACTTTTTTTTTTTTTTTTAAGGTTTTTAAAAAACTAGAAAAAGGAAGTACATAATCATTCTATACCCAATATGGGTGTTGGGTTGCTTTGCACTCATGAACGGCTTTGAGATGCTGCAAAATCTTCAAATACCCCCACATCAATTGAATTGAAAAGGACTTAAAAGGTTAATGTGTAGGCTTAGCACAAAGGTAAAAAAACCTAAAAATATCATAGTGGTCCTTATATTAGAAGTCAGATTGCATTTTACTATTCTCGATATACATGGCATATCATGTGTCACTATGTTATTTTTCCATCAGCCATGTCAGTTTTTAATAGTACAAATGGATGAAATTTTTAATAGAAATGATCGATTTGTTCTTTGATCTAATGCATAGGGACTAATTTGTCAATTTTTTGAATAGAATGAACGAAATGTAATCTAATTCCTAATATTAGGACTGCCATGATACTTTTACCGTTTCTATATATATATTCTTAATGGGAGAGAATGTGAAGTGTTCACTCTTTATTCTTTCATTATACACCCTAGAAAAAAGAATTCTTATTTTTTTCATTGCTTTTCCATTTTTTATTGATTCATCCTTATTGGGTTTTTGATTGATTCAACCATGGAATAATGATGATATCTTAGCTTTATTTCTACAACAATACCAAAACCATACATAATATGCCTTAAAAGTAAACACATGGCAAGCTTTAAAAATCCTAAATAAAGGGATATGCATTGTGGAAGGGAACCTTTCTTTGTTATCAATATATCTAATTTTCCTTCTCTTTTCAGCTTGCTTTGTGAGTGGGATGTCATAAAGAGGAAATGTGTTGTGGAGGGAACAAAAGAAGCAAACATCACTTTTAATGTGATGGAGTGTACCCCCTATTCTACAATTAACCCAAACAATAAATAAAATGTAAATTTAATGTTAAGGTTCACATCTAGGGTCTCTATGTAGCTCTTAATTGGGGTCCATATTTCATGTTCGTCTTTTGCACTCCATCCCCTTCAAAATCCCCCACCCAACCCTATGGAATGTTATGACACCCTTTTCCATTTCTTTTTACCCAAATGTAACTTATTCTCCTTATATTTTTTTTATGATTATTATTTTTTTTTAAAATATTTAATGTGGTCCAGTTTCGATAATCTACGCTCGCGAATAAAAAAAACACTATAAACATAGAAATTTCAAAAAGTTAAAAAAAAAAAAAAAAACCAACGATCAAAACTTCTTTTTTTCAGTGTTTAACATGATGTGTCGTCAAACTCCTTACAATTTTATAAAACTTATCTCTCGTATAAAGCTCCTATAATGGTTACATCTCTTTCATAATTTTAGATCTTAAAAATTATTCTATATTTATAACCTTTTATTTGATCATCAAAAATATCTTTATTAAAAAAACTTAAACACCCAATATTATTCAACCAATAAAATTATATTAGAGTTATATATTAACTCAAATTTTAATTAATAATTAGATTGTATAATTACTATAAAAACAATTTTATTGAGTAACCTTAAGGTTAAAGAGTTGACAAAAAAAACCAAAATTTTCATTTTCATGGACAGTGCTCCTAATCAAAGATGAAAAGATTAGGGACAAAGACATGCATGGGTCTAGCTAGTTGATGAGATCCTCTACTCAAGTTGTGTCAGATATTGTGTCCCAAACACTTAAAAAAACACCACCAAAATTAATAAATAAACAAACACACAGGGTGGGATTAATGTCAATATCATTACTTGCTTGGTGACATGAGAGTTGGCAAAACATGTGGGATGAAGTAATAGCTAGGTTGTCTTAATACCATCTTATATAATTTATTTCTTCTTCAAACACTATTGCCCATGTTATTGTCCAAAAGGAAAAAGAAAAGCATAAGCCTCCTCCTCTTTGTGACAAAGATCTCAAAGCAATGCCTCTACCAGCTTTTCTGAAAGTAACAATACATACATACATACATGTCTTAGCTCTTTATTTACCTCCAAAAATACTGAAATTAAAGATTAAAGCACAACAACTGATTAAGTCTTAGCTCAATTGGTATTGGTATTATTACCAATGCAGGATGACGTGGGTTCGAGTTCTTTGAAGCGCATTATTCTCCTATTTAAAAGTTTGGAAAGGGGCTATAGATAATTTTAGATAATATTGTATAAAAAAGATTAAGCAGAGAAAAAGAAACTGACAAAATCCTTTCCTATGTGCTTGCAAATTGGAGACCATGGAATTTGTCCACAACTCGCAAGACCAACAGTGAAATTTAACATAACGGATTAAACTGTTATGGTTTGATTCAAGATCGAAAATTTAAAACTCAAAAAGAACATTAACTAAAATTGATTAATTTAAAAAATACAAAAACTTAAACGTGACTAAATTAAATTACAATGATTAAATCTACAACTTAAATCTACATGTATAATACAACTTACTATTACTCAAAAGTTCTTTCAACCCTTTAAATCAAAAACCTAATTATTCCAATCAAAGATGATATAATATATATATATCAAAAAACAAGCAAAACAGTCCATTGAGAAGCACGCAATTATTTTAAAAATTGCTGAAACACCCTTTTCAAAAGAGCCCCTGATAATTTTTCGTCATATGGACAAAACTTTGCATACACAATGACAGGAGAAATAAATATTAGTGGGGGGGTGTGTGAATATATATTATAACATAAAAGAAATTGTCAAGAAAAGATATGGATGATAGATCGTGCAGGGGGACTCGTCATGGGCGGCAAGTTGGTGCACCATATAACTAACCAATTAATACCTCATTAAAGTATATTTAATTTGATGATAATTGCTTTTTGATGCATTAACTTAATACCCTCATTAAAAATAATTAAATCAATAGGGACACTTATATATTGTTGTCAATGTTGGGAAACTATAGCTATTTCGGCTTATCCCTAAAACCAACAACTAGGATAATTAAATTAGCTTCTATTCATTATTCATAAAGTTATATTAAAAAGTATAATACTAAATTTAGTCTTCACGTTTATATTTTTATTAATTTGGATTTTATTTTTTTAGTTAATTGATCCTCAACTTTTCGAAAGGAGTCAAATTGTGTTTTTTTTGGGGGGGCAGGAATGCTTACTAAAACATTAAATTTTAAAAGATGGCAATCCACGTGTACTCCATACTAATTTTTTTGAACTTTGCTGATGTGACATATAAGGTAAATAATTTCATGTTAGTATGAAGTATACATGGACTATCACGCGGATGTCGCGTTATCATCATTAAAAAAATTATTGTTTTAGTCGGTATTTTAATTAAAAATAATAATTTGATTCTTTTTGAAAAGTTAATGACCAAATTAAACTCAAAAAAGAATAATGACCAAATTAACAAAAGATATAAACGTTGAGATCTAAATTTGACATTATACCTATTAAAAATTATATTGTAAGAAGGCCAAAATATTGTACAAGAATATTTAAAAAAATGCAAAATGAGTATAAAATGAACCTTTTCTCCTATGAGATGCAATGTCATCATATATATACATATATATAGGTGAATTACAGCAACATGGTAAAGTTCGAATAATAAATACGACTAGCGCGACTCAAACTCAGATAACATCTGAGGCGGCAAACACCCTGAACATCAGATCATCACATGAGGTTCAATGTCATCATATTAATTATTACAAAATAATTTTAATATTTTTTTTGTCCCAAAAACACCCTCAAACTTTGTTTCTAGTATATTAATTACTATTACCAAGCATATGTAATATCGAACTCTGTGGAGAAAATTGAAAAAGAAAAATTGTATGTACTAATTATAAAAGAAATTGAATAAGTCGATCGTCATAAAAAATTAGGTCAACTTTCTCTTTAATTAATAATTCCTTGGAGATTCATAAATTACACCTTAATTTGTTTTTGATAATTTAAATTAAACCATAATTTACGTGTAGAGCATGTAATCTTTTTTGGTAAAATAAAAATTAGGTGAGGGACCTATATAATATAACCCACTTTCTAGGAAAAATTAATAAATGAAATTTGTGGGCACTTCTTCTTTTTAGGTTGTTAAGAGTAATAAAATATTGATTTCCATTCCAGGGAAACAATTACTACTTTTAATTATTTAATTAACAAAGCATATAAATTGAATATTATTTATCACTATCAAAGTGATCGTTAATGGATGGAACAAATCATTATAAAAATCTTAAACGTGATTTAAGCTATAATATTATCATTAATTAATTTAATTTCCATATGTATAGGGCGGATCTAGCGGGGCTATCAAGGCCCCGACCCCTCAAATGAAAAAATTTTCATTTAGTCCTTTTTAAAATGATAAAATTATACTTTGATCCTCAAAAATGATAAAAATTTGAAAGATATAGGCTATTAAAATGGCGAAATTATATTTTTACTATTATAATAATATATAATTTAATTCCGACCCAAAAAAATTTTAATTTAATTTCTGCCCTTTAAGTCGTATTTTTGAATACGTCAATACATATATATTGACCCGAAGTATGTACTTACTTTTTTTTTTTCTCAACCATAAGTATGTAGTAATTTGTTAATTGGATAAGTTAATTTTTTAATTTCTTATCTTTATCAAAAAGTGATGCTCTCACTGATCAATTCATTAATTATTTTATATAAGTATTATTATTGACACTAATGATTCTACATAATATAATAAAATAGATAGGCCAACAGCATAAAATAAAGATATATAGATATCATAGGAAGTGGTTAAGTCCTCTATTGCCATCCCTAAGAATCAAAGTCCAAATCTTATTATTATTATTATTATTATTATTATTATTATTATTATTATTATTATCCCCTTTTATGTTGTATATTTTCAAATGTTCGCTAATTTTTATATCATGTATGGTCTTGTTGAATCGATATTGAAAAATCAAAAAAAGATTAAATCGACATAAAATCGTTAAACTAGTATAATACTTATTGAATTGGGTAAAACCTAAATAAACTTAATAATTTAAAAAATTACTTTTACCAAACAATATAATTTTATTTATTTTTTATTTTTTATTTTTTATTTTTTTAAATTTATCTGGTAGATTAAGGTTATATAAACATTTTAACCCCGCAAGCCATAAAGTAACAAAAATTACACAAAAATAATGACTAATTTTACTTTTAAATTTAGAGATTAACAAATAATTATATGTATAATCATAAATAATACATGCCCGATTAGAACTAAAATTATTTCAATATAAATCACAATGATTTAAAAATAAGAATATACCCAAACTTCAACCTTAGCCAACATCATTTTTTATTGAAAAATAATTAAAAAATTGAACATGATTTTTCAATATGTATCTAATCTTAGATGTGCAAAGTATTGAAAACTACACATATGACCAAAACTGAATAATTATAACAAAGTTATGGTTGCACTAAACTTTTCCTACTTGAGTGAACCTACATTTAATATGTATAAAAGGATGAAGAATGTATAGATATGATGATTAATACAATGATCTCTCTTTGTGGGTTAGATGAAAACTAGATAATCATCCCTTTAGGGTATCTCAAACTTTTTGTCCCTTTAGACAGAGTGGTTTACTTTTATACATATTACATCGAATAAACCCAAAATTTTTAAAGGGTAATCAATTGAATTGGCAAAGCAAGTTGGTAATATGGGGCATGGTCAGCAATGTGTATAGGGTGGTTATCACTTATGTCATCAACCTAATAAAGTCTCGATGTTTTACACATTTATACTATATTCAAAATTTTAATCGAGTTAACATCACTTATTAATATCTATTCATATAAAATTTTAAAAAATTACTCGTGAGTGTGACGTAATATAGTATGTATTTATAGGAAAATTTTAAATCGTAATTAAGTACCTTTGACAAGTCTTTGCTTTGTAATATGTTTTTTCCCTACTTTTATAATAACGTACAAAACATGCGTAACTTTGAAACTTAAACCCAGTCAAAATAGTGTTTATCTGTTTCCCTTTCGTACATGTTAGGAATTTTTTTTTCTAGTCATAGCAAATCAATTGAAAGTTCATCGAAACTTAGCTAAGCATGGCACTGCGATAGTGACCCACAATTATTGGATTAATGCTTTGACAATTGTTTTTAAAACAGATGTGGTTTATCTTATAATATCACATGTACATATTTACAACTTGTATGAAGATGAATATCCTTAATTAATGAGATCATAATGAAAGATATGAAATAATAATAAGATGAGAGTGTAATAGGTGATTTATTTGGGTTAACTTATATATTGTAACTTTGCTTTTGTTTTTGGATGTATTCCATATATTGGTTAGCCAAGGGAACTTTAACTACTAACACTAGAAAAGCAATTCTAATCAAATAAGTAACCAAGCTGATAACTGATAAAAACAAAAGAAGGGGGGGGGTGTGGGTCCAAAAAAACATGACATAACATTAACATAGGGAAGAAACAATGAACATGGATGGCAAAGATTGTACGTGTCAGAAACCCAGAGTAAGAGAGACATGAAAGGGAAAAGAACTAAAGCAAAAAGTAGCAAAGTCATTTCACGTGGATCCCTCCCTTCCCATGAAAGTTGTTTTGTCATTATTCAAACCACAAAGAGAGGGGACACTTGAAATTGAACTCACACACACACAAAAGTGTCAAAATTAGCAGGTTTATGGGTCTTCTTTTTCATTATTATTTTATGGGTCTTTTGTTTTCGTGCGTTAGCATTACACAACGCACACATACAAGCACCATCTCTCTCAATCTTTCTCTGATTTTTGTCGGCTTTGCACCCTCCAAGATTAGCATCAAACCTCTCTGCCAAAAAAACCCAACACATAAAAAGAAAAAATTTTGAGTGCTGCATTGCATTGATTATTATAACCCCATTATCATATATTATTATGACCATCACTGCACTGCAGGTCTGGTGCAGCAGCAGAAAGAAAGGGAAAAAAACGTACGCCAATGTTCGGACCCCATCATCTTCGATCACGCTCACTCACTCACAGTTCACGGCAAAAGCCCCCCTTGCCCCCACACCTTTTGCTGCACTTCCTCGGCGTGTTTCTAGGGTTCTTTTCTTTTCTTTTCTGACCTGCCCTTAGGACAGTGCCCTTATTCCATGTCTCACCACACGTTGTCCTATGAACACGACATATGTGCCAAATATGCCAATTGATATTGACTCATCCATCCATATACAATCTTATATAATAATTAATAGCTGGAAAACGATACTGTGGATGAGATTGATCACTCATCTAGGTTTTTAGGTATCGGAAAACATGTACAAATACAAACAAATGCAAGTGGATGAATATAAGACAGAGAAAAGAACATGACATTGGAAGTGAATGATGCTAATTTTGAGGTAATGTGGAAAGGAAAAAGAGATATCACCTGCATCACGCATATTATAAGTAATAAAGAAAAAAAAAAGGATCTCTTTGTGGGGTTAAACGATACATCTGCTGACACTGAGAGAAAGAGACTGACACACATATTTATAATAATCAACAACCAATTAAACAAATCTTTTAGACATTTTATTACTTATGAAGCGTTTAGGGTTTCATTGTATTACAATCCAACTCCATATCATATTTAATTGCTTTGATTGTTTCTGCCTTGTATTTTACGCTGCAATAACTTACTATGGTACTTGACATAGCCATTTGCCATGCAGATTTCCCCGCCCCACATCACATATAGCAATTATTAATGCTGTACACTCTTGTTGTTTTTTGTATCTGTATAAATTTATTTACACAGGAGGGGCCTGACGTGTCAGCTTGTCCTTTAATGCACTACTCCCATATTGGAATTAACAATACAAAATACTTAGAATCTTATCTTATTAGTTAAAAAAACATTTTTTAGAAAATGGATTTTGTATCTGTAATTAGTCAAATAATGACAAGGATAGCAAAGCTAATCAACCAAACCTGGCTTAGATAGTTGGATAGATATATTAATATAAATCCCACAAATAAGTCTAAGTAGAGTACCTAGGCAAAACTAAAGCAACCTTAGCTAGCTAGTGGGTTTATATATATATGTGGCATTAAATACCATTCATTCAAAGGAAAGGGATGAACTGAGACAGTTTTCTATATCAAATTTGATCATTTCAAAAGGCAATTTAGATTCAATTTAATAATTATTTTAATTGAAATAATGTGAGTAAGTGCAATTTGTTGGTATTTTGAGGGTCTAATTATGCTGCTTTTGGTCATTAAACTCTTTCCATTAGATTGGATAACTAGGCATTTCTAATTTTAAAATTGGGGTTTTAGAGTTCTTTAATACTGGTTCACATAATACAGTTTAACGAAAGTATTTAACTTTTTTTTTATTACCAATTGGACTTAAAAGGAAAGAGATTCAATTTCAAGGACTGGGAGCAGAATTTGACCTTGAAAAATACTTATCTAAATGATAAGATTACATCAAAGTAATCTCAGTGTGGTGGGAGATGAAAATAGTAATTGACATGACAATTCACAAGGGGAAAACAAACATATATCTTGCACATTCAAATATGTCTGCGTTTCCTGTTTATAAAACAAAGAAATTTGGACTAAAAAAACAAAAGACATTATAAAAGGTGAAAAAAAGGATGAAATTGAAAAGAAAAAAAAGAGTGTACTACTCATATCATCCATTCTTTTCATCTAATTTTCAAAGCTAAATTCAATTGAGAAGTAAGTACAAACTAAAAATCATAGCCTTTTAAAAAGAATACCACTTTATATGAGAAATGTGAAAATGATTGAAAATTTTGGCCAACAAGAACACCAGCTCTTCAAAATGACCCAACACAGCTAGATTTCAGATTTAATCCAAAACTCTTATGACTTTTTATAATTTTTTGCCATTTACTAAATGAAAAATAATAGCTTTAAATATTTACTTTACAGTTAGGTCATCAAGATTCCCTACCCCCACACAGTCCATCACAGTGGTCACAAAACCATATCTTTTTCACCGCGTGGGTTCTTTTAATTTATCAAAAAAACCCCTTCTTTTTACCCTAATTTATGAAGATTCCACCCTTTTTCTCTCTGCCAAATTCAATGAAAAACAAAACCCGATGGTGAAAGATAAACATTCACATTTGGAAAAAAATAAAGAAATTTTCTATGATCCATTTCTTAAAAACATATTTGCATTTGCTTTTCTTTTTTTCTTTTTTTGCTGTTTTGTTTTCTCTAAAATATCTAAAAAAGAAAAAAAATTGTTTCAAGACATGTTAACATGAACACTGGCATTGGTGACAGAGTCACAAACAGGGCAAATGCCTACCAGAGTGGACCCACACATTGTACAGAGACAGAGATGCCTGCATGGCAGCAACAGCACACTTGACTCTTTCTCCCCACACTTTCTACACTTCCGTCCATTATTATTACCGTTCCCAACCACCGCTGCCGTCGAATCCTGTGGCTGAGTAGGCGGCACCACCACCTTGCGCCACCCTTCATCGCTGCTTCCACAGCTAGATTCCGCGTCGTCGGCCAACGCGGCCGCTCCTCCGCCGTTGGGGTGACGTTCCTCACCGACGTGGGCAAGGACTTGTTCTAGATTGGTGCGTAAGGAATTGGCGGTAGCTTCGTTCGTTTGCGCCAAGTCCCTCCACAGTTGGTTCTCTAAATACAGGCTTTTCACTCTTTCTTGAAGAACCCAGTTCAGTTTCCCAATTCTTTGTATCTCTTCATCTTTTTCCGTCAGTTTCTTCATAACCCCTTCTTGGATCGCTGTAATCAACATCCTCGATTGCCTCTTCCTCCTTTCTTCAACCTCCAACCTCACTTTTTCTGTCTGCAATTAATGCACCAACAAAAAAATCATCAACATCAATAAATTACCATCTTAACCGACCATTAAGGCATTAACAAAAAGAAAAGAAGGGTTTTTTTTTTTTCTTTGGCTTACATGTTGAGCAATGAAACGGTCGATTTCTTGTTGTTGTTGTTGTTGGATCTGGGAAAAGACATCATCATCAAGAACAGAAGAAACCCCACAAAAATCGTTCTTTGGAGCAACTGTGTACGAATATGAATCCCTAGCCCTTTTCCTTGGGGCCGAGACTGGGATATTCATATTATAAGTAACCCCACTATCAGCTTTGGCTGAAATCGGATCACGTACAAGCGACTGATAAACTGCAGGAAAAATCTGTGAAACTTCTTGCTGCATCTGGGTATTGTGTATATTTCCACTCCCTTGATTACCTTTCATAAAATCTCTGCAAAAAACAAAACCCCATGTCAAAAAAAAAAAAAATCAAAACCCATTATCAATACAGTGATGGAGATGGATATTTTGAACTATACTCACCCATTAGGGATTAACTGAGGAGGGAAAAGATTCATATTACGAGCTTCGACTGCCATTGATTCTTTTGCTTTTAAGCTCTCTTTGATGTTTTAGAGTTTATGAGAGAAAAAGGGAAGAGAGTTATAAGGAGAGTTCTTTGGCTTTGAAGAAGGAGAGAACAAGCAAAAAGAGATCAACAATAAAACAACAGATTTATCAGGCCTTTGCTTTGGGTTTTAATAGAGAGAAAGTCAAAAAAGACTTTTCATTTTATTTTTTATTTTTTATAATTTACAAAATAAAAAAGAAAAAAAAAACATGGGTGGCAGGCAGTGGCAGATTTTGTCCTTTTAAGAGTTTTGATTAGATTAGATTAGATTAGATTTGGTTTATTATTATAATATTGTATAAAATAAATAAATTGTTTCTCTTTTTTTTTCTTTAATTAATTAACTCGGTTTTTTTCTTGCCCCCGTGTTTGCCTCGGTAAAAGGGAAGTTATAAGGGCATTAAAGGAATTTAAACCTTCACTTTTCGGTTCTGGCAAACGTGGGATTTAGTGTTTTTAGCCAAAAACTGATACGGGGCTGTCATATTTTTTTTAATCCTAGTAACTGACATGCGGCATATCCGCCACGTGTTATCAATAAACAGTCTTTGCCACGTAAGCCTGTATCTACGGTCCAAGAATATAAAAAAAATTATAATAGCTGAAGGATCCGTTGCCAAAACGTGACCCTACAATGGACCCCACTACCTTTCCGCATGTGTGAAGCGTGGGATCTTTCTTGTTTTAGTAATAAATAAATATAAATATTTCAAAAAATATATATTTAAGAGCAAAACAGAGGATAGTCCTCTGGTCTACGTTTGTGGGGCCAAGCTGAAGTTGCGGTTTCCCGTTTCGCTACCTTTGTCTTTGTATGTGTCTCTTTTCTTTATTAATTATTTAAGACGGTGTCTGTGTACGGACAATTAGGCATAATAATAGCGGTCGTAGTGAGTGAATCATCTCTTGTGGGACCCTTTCAATTTTTATTTCTTTTATTTTACAATAAAAATTCCTATTTTAGATAATTAAGAGATTTATGGATAATTTAAATTTTTATAAAAATGAATATTTATTATTATTATTTTTTAAATATATATATATATAAAAGTAGACAATTTTGTGTGACAGGTTAGGAGTTCAACTGGTTTGGCGTGATACAGTTAGAAACGTAAGAGATTTTATGTGACATTTTTTAATTACTCAGCATTTTTTTTTTCAGTTTAATTTCAGTTCCAAACGCATGATGTGTATTAATCAATTAATAAATAAATGACGAAAAATAACAATAACAAAAAACGTTACCGTCCAAATTATAAGAGTTTGCTCTACTAAAATAAATTTTATTTATTTCATATGATTAATTTCTGACGAAATTTTCAAAAAAAAAAAATCTAATCTTAATATTTATTTATATTATATTTAAATAAATATTTAATTGAATTAGTGTTATGAGTTAATTGAACATTAATTAGATTAAAAAATAATTAAAAATCTCTCGTTTTAGTAAATAATAAATATTATTTTGAGAGTGTATTTATCATTTTATTTTTATATAAAATCTATAAAAATTGATTTAAAATAACATACTATGCTTAATTTTATAAATTCAGTCGAACTTTTTTTTTTAAGTATAAAATTGTATAAATATATTTATTATATAATTACCTAAATTTTAATTTATTGTTTTCCAATAAGGTAATGTTTTTCTCCATTATTTCCTATTATTAAATACGAATTTAATTACTATAAGTTTAACTTATATAACCCATCCTTTCAAAAACGTGAATGATGATATTCGTGTATTGAAAATTAATGGATAAAGAAATCTATGTGTTGGTTTAATAGTCAGAGTTTTAAATTTAAACTGCACTAATCGCGTTAGGGTTTTGCTTTTCTCTTATAGAAATTTTTTTTTAACAGATAAATTTTTTTTAATTTAAAAAAGTAATGGATAATCTTTCAGAAAAAAAAATGGATAAAAAAGATCATCCACGAGATCTTGACCTTTTGGGTAGGTTTTTTCTTTTATTTTTGAGCATACCTTTTAGATAGTTTGAAGTATACTGCAATTAGAAATATATATGTATCAAAAAATATAAAGTAGAATCGAATCAAAATAGTTCAAATTATAAATAGATAAAAAACTCAAATCTTAATTAAAAAGAAACTTTATATAATAATTGTACATGTTAAGATTAAAGATAGTATTTAAAGGCATAAAGCTTCAACATTTGTCAACAATGCTAAAATTTATCCGTCTTTGGTTAATTTGAAAGGATAATCTTATAACTTAACATTGTATAATTTTAATTATGATGAATTTCATAATGAAGATGAGTCAGCATATACAAATGCTTCCCACTTGTTTTTAATTTTCATTCCCTTTTTTCGTGTTTTGCGATGCCTTTTAGAAGCTGAATTCACGTAATAAAAGCATGGGTGATAATGTCCTTTTTCTTTTCTTGCTTTCCAAACAGCTCCAAGTTTGTCGGTGCCATACCGGGCCTTATAATTCCCCCATCAAGGTTAAACGTTAAAACATGTCCATGAAGTTACTGTGTCAAAAACATATGGAAAGAAGGTCAAGACGACACATGCAATTCATTGTATTGGGATTGATGAAATAAAAATATAATAATAAATGAAAGTTATGGCAGTGAAGAAATCAATGAAAGTTGATTTAAATAGGTGACAGGCAAGTCAAGATGATGCATTAAATCCAAAATTCTCCCAGTCCCAGCAGCGACCAAACTTTAGGGTCCCCCCACATTAATAAAGTGGGAAAAAAATGATGGAAAATAAATCTTATACAAACCATAATCACCATGGGAGCCTGTTGACCAAATGTATGCAATTCAATGTGTAGATATGCATGGGAATGGGATATAGATAAGTAGAATAGTCATAGTCACCCCCACAATGCCACCACTCTATGTATCTAATTGAATTCCCTCTCACACACGCACTTTCAAAAGAAGAGTAAAAATTGATGCATCAAAAAGAAAATTTTGGGACTTAATTGTCACCCACCGCCAACAAAGATAGATATAGAGAGAGATAAAGCTTGATGGGTTACCCACATCCCACTACCACCGTCCCTCTTTCTCATCTTTCATTATTTGTTTTTTCTTTTTCTTTTTTCGTCGTTTGTTGTATTATTGCATTTGCTTCCATCATGTCTGGTTTGGGATTTTTTACTTTTAACCCTCTCCTCTAAAAGATGATGTCGAAAACATTTTTTGAAAAATGGAGAATCGACTTTGAGTTTGAAAATAAGAAATAGGAGTCGCCACTGATCTTTTACTAGGTGTGATCGGATCACCTTTGTTTTAATAAAATATTTTGATTTACTAAAACAATTTTTTGGTCTACAAAAATTTGAGAAAATAGGTTCGGGAGTCGGTTGCGTGCGAGGAAGGGTTAGCACCCTCGTCACGCCCAATATTGGTACCGAATTGATTAATTAATGTCCCAATGTCGAAAGTTGAAAATTTTGAAAAGAATTTAAAAAAAACTGATCTCTTTCTAAAATATTTTAGTTTTCTTAAATTAAATCTAGAATTTCTCGTTTCGAAGAGATAAAATGTCACATCCAATACTTTAGGACACGATAGTTTAAATCCTCGATCCTAAGATCATCCCATAGTTTTCGAATTGAAAACGAGGATCTTCTTGTTCCGAACGAATAAAATATCACGTCCAATACTTTAGGACGCAATATTTTAAGTCTTCGAACCCAAGACTATCCCGTAATTTTCTCGAATTGAAAATCAAGATCTTCTTGTTCCAAAAGAATAAAATATCACATCCAATACTTTAGGACACGGCATTTTAAATTTTTGAATCCAAGACCATCTAAAAAACATCAATTTACATAAAATGACTCGAATGAAAATAATCGTAAAATATCAAAACAAAACAAAGAAACAAAATAAAATATTAAAAATGGAGCGAGAAATTTTAAAGACAAAACAATGTTAAAAATGATAGAATTAGTAACAACGAGGATAATAAACATCATAATATGAATACTATTAATAATAATGCTAATAATAATAGTAATAATACGACAATAACAATACTAATAGTAAAAATGATAGTAGTAATAGAAAATATATAATATAATAATATAATAATAGTATAGTAGTGAAAATAAAATAATAATAGTACAAAACATATGTGATATGATGACATAAATATAGTTATAATAATAAAATTAGTTAAGCACTAATAAACTATGTACAAGAGTATGATAATGGTGATACCACAGTAAATCAATAATAATAATATGTACAACATAATAATGTAGTAATATTGATAGTAGTATAGCAGATATAGTAATAACAATAATAATAATAATAATACGAAGTATGTACAGTATGACAGTATAGTAAATATAATAATATAATAATAATCGTAGTAGTAAACATAATAATAATAATATGATAATAAAGACAATGACATAGTAATAATAATGACAATACTAAATAATAATAGAAAACATATGCAATATAACAATAGTGATGTAACAATGATAATATAATGCTAATGCAATAATAATATTAATAATAGTAATAATAATATAAAAAAATAAATTATCTAATACAGGTTGAAGACTAGTTTGAAAACAGAACGAAACAATGAGGATCAAAATCGTAATAAATAAAAAGGCGATCAGAGGGCTTAAAAGAAATGCGCGCGAACGATCGAGGATTGAAACGGAAATTATTCCCGAAGCTCCAAACGCAGCGCCCAAATTGGATTAAATTGAAAAGCATACCATATTTGAGGGACAAATTAAAGAGCGAAAGAAATAAAATTAGGACTCAATCAATTGATAGCGCGAAACGTAGGGATTGAATGCACAAATTCCCCCTAAAGACCAAAACACGCGGACCCCTGCCTAAGGGTCGGGTCGAATTCGGGTTTTGCCTTTACTAAACGTCGCCGTTTGGTTAGGTGTTAAAGAAACCCTAAACTTAAAACAGCTACACAACCCCATTTCCTATCCTCCTTACTCCTTCAAAATCCGAACGGCGCCCTTTCCTTTTTCCTTTCTTGTTCCCGGCGTTTGGGCTTTCCTCGTCTGGCGTCGATCAGGCCGTCACCAGGCTCAATGGACGGTAACGCGTAGGGAGGAGGATGTAACCCCGTTCAAAACCCTGTTCGAAGACCCTTTCAGCCCGATTTCGACAGCGTCAGAAGAGAGGGCTTCGACACCGAGGAGCGCCGATCCCGGTAAGTTTTCCTCTTTTCCGTTTTATTATTTATTTTTTGTATTCGATTTCGAGACAGTAAGTAAAAGAACCTAAAAGGAAAAAAGCGGTATTAAATTAAAAGTAATGTAACAGCAAAATTCAAACAACAACCTTGTGCTTGTTTGCTCTTTTCTGATGGTATTTTCGTGAAAAAAAAGAGATCCCCATCTACAATGTTTTATTTTGGTTTTTATAACCAAAATTCAAAGGAAAACAGGAAATAAAATACAATATATTTTTATCTCTCTCGCCATCCTCGCTTTGTCTTGCTCTCGCTCCTTGGTTCCTTGCGGGTATGGGTGATGGAAGACGCGTGCGAAGGGAAGACAAAGGTCACGTGGGGTTTCTGGCCGAGGTTCGGTGCGCTGGTGGTGCCGAGAGATGTCGAGGCGTGCGCGGCGGGAAACGACGTGCTTGGGAGTTGGACCGTTGCACGCTTGGGTATTGGAAACGGCACGAAGTGCGTCGGCAGACGCGCGTGATGCAGATGAATGGTCGGCGGCGGCAATGTTGGGGTTAGGGTTTTGGCTACTGACTTAGTTTTCTAGGTTTGGGGCTTATTGGGCTAGGTTTAATTATTGGGCTTGGTTGTTGTACTTGGGCTTTGGTTTAATTAAATTTGGGCTCGGTTGTTGTACTTGGGCTTTGATCTTTTGTAACTGGGTTTTGTAGATGGACATTCAAGGACTGTTACATTTTGGACTTCAATTTTGGTTTTTGTTACTTTTTTGTTTTGGGTTTTATTTTTTGGTTTAGTGGTGGGCCTTGGTTGCTTCTGATGGGCCTCGGTTTTAATATCGGGCCGGGCAAAATTTGGGTCTTACAGCTGCCCCTCTTTGCTCATTGTCGTGAAACGAGAATAGAGCAAAGACAATAAAAGAACCAATTTTGCCCGAGCTTAGCTGAGCCTTGACTCCTTGATCCGCGTCTTCTTCAAGTGGCTTCAAACTTCATTGTAACGCTTTGCTTTGCTCCATCTTGAGGGAGTAAAATCTAAACTTTTTAATTTGCTCCCTTACTATCTTCAGGAAGACTTCAATCTTTAGTCTGCTCCACTATCATCTCTAGGGAACAAAATCTGAACTTTTCAATTTGCTTCCTACTATCTTCAGGAAGACTTCAATCTTCAGTCTGCTCCACTATCATCTCTAGGGAACAAAATCTGAACTTTTCAATTTGCTTCCTTACTATCTTCAGAAAGACTTCAATCTTCAGTCTGCTCCACTATCATCTCGAGGGAACAAAATCTGAACTTCTTTTTTTTTTTTTTAAATTTGCTTCCTTACTATCTTCAGGAAGACTTCAATCTTCAGTGTGCTCCACTATCATCTTTAGGGAACAAAATCTAAACTTTTTAATTTGCTTCCTTACTATCTTCAGGAAGACTTCAATCTTCAGTCTGCTCCACTATCATCTCTAGGGAACAAAATCTGAACTTTTCAATTTGCTTCCTTACTATCTTCGTGAAGACTTCAATCTTCATCTGCTCCACTATCATCTCTAGGAACAAAATCTGAACTTTTCAATTTGCTTCCTTACTATCTTCGTGAAGACTTCAATCTTCAGTCTGCTCAACTATCATCTCTAGGGAACACAAAATCTGAACTTTTCGATTTGCTTCCTTACTATCTTCGTGAAGACTTCAATCTTGATTTGCTCCACTATCATCTCTAGGAACAAAATCAAACTTTTCGATTTGCTTCCTTACTATCTTCGTGAAGACTTCAATCTTCGCTTTGCTCATTATCATCTCTAGGAACAAAATCTGAACTTTTCAATTTGCTTCCTTACTATCTTCGTGAAGACTTCAATCTTGATCTGCTCCATTATCATCTCTAGGAAACAAAATCAAACTTTTCAATTTGCTTCCTTACTATCTTCGGGAAGACTTCAATCTTGATCCGCTCCACTATTATCTCTGAGAACAAAATCTGAACTTTTTGATTTGCTTCCTTACTATCTTCAGGAAAACTTCAATCTTCAGTCTGCTCCACTATCATCTCTAGGGAACAAAATCTGAACTTTTCAATTGCTACACAATTCTTTAAAGAACTTATCCTATAGAATGTGCAAATGGTGAGGATGCCATGATCAGGAGGACTCAAATGCTCCTAATTGCATGTGAATGGATGCATGAAATGACTCTTTTTACTGTTTGGGTTGCCATTGCTCGTAGTTCAACGAGGTTCTTATTACTGATGCGTCACGATGCTCTCTCGTTTAGCCCGTGTCTTTTTCGTCAAAAACCCCAAATAAACGATCGTTTTTTTTTTGCTTAGGAAGTCTGCCCAGAAAGCTTGCCCCGCTGTAATTTTGGAATCCCTTTCTGGGACATAAGGTTCATACCTCTTACCCCGTCTTCAGGAGAATAACGTTTGGTTTCTTCCAACCATCCCGCTTCGGCTCTGAGGTGTGGTACCATGATTTTATCGTGTACCTGGGTCGACATCGCTTGTCACTTGTCGAGGTCGAATCACCGACGAAATTTCTTATCTCTGTTCAACCAATAAAATGTTCAAAAAGATAATCATGTTTCTCCAATATCTCTAAACCTTGAGCTAAATGAGTTTTGAACAATAGTCCCGTTTCAAGTCTTTGTATTATTTAGAGGCTTTCAGAGTAATGTGTGAAACTCTCTTTTTTATGAAAGTACTGTTAGTCCTCCAGTCGTTATTTCGATGCAAAATGCCCGAAAGAGATTGTAACAGTGGACAAAAAGGAAATTGGTTGGGAGAATAGTTTGAATCAAGCAAGCTTGATCGAGGCTAGCGAATTCGATCAAGAAGGAAATTTATTGGTAGATAATCACAAATAACGAATTAAAATGGGTAAAACGGACGTTAGGTGCCCCAGATATCGTAGCCCGAGCTTCTCTGTTCCAACTTCTTGAGGACCATTTTAAGCTCGATATATATTTAGGGGATCCGGAGTACTTTGTTGATGCCCCCAGATGTAACATTCCCTTTCATTGTTACTTCAAGTGTGGCGAGACTGCTGCATGCCCCATCTTGGTCCAAATTTGAGCCGCCCTTTTCGGGTTTTCAACTCAAACCCATCTTTGGTCTCAAAGTGTCTTTTGCAGGTATTCACTTTGGCCTCTCCTTTTTTTCTTTTTTTCTTCTTCTCATTTCTTTGTTTTCTCTCTCCCATTTTTTTTTTTAATTCACCTGATCTCGGACAATATCCATGAGGTCCTTCCTTAGAATACGACTGCTTCACTTCATGAGGTCTTTTTTTGCACGGGAGCAATCTTCTCTCATGCTCTATCATGAAATTTTAGGACGAATTATTTTTGTTACTATCTCGTACCATTTGATCGTGATAGATAGCTTTCTCCTCCACTTCACTTGATCGTATTAGATTGGATCTATTTGTCTCATCTAATTTCAAATTCAACAATGTTTTGACTCTAATCAGTAAGAAATATGTTGCCCCGGCGAAGTTCCTGTTGCCCCGATGAAGGTTCTAGCCAATGCTCTAAAATCATAGAGGGTAAAAGGTAACTTCTCTATGCCAACCTTTACAAGCCTCAGTCAGTTTTCGCATAATTTCTAGTTTGTTTTTGCTACACTGGTAAGGTGCCTGGTTTTGATGTTTTTCCTGGCGTTCTTGGTTGCCACCCCTTCTTTTTTTTTTTTTTTTAGCAGCTGAGCTTGGATTTGAATTTGTATTCGCTGACTGTCGCCTTTGTAACTTCGGCATATGAAGCGACCTTCACCCTCTTAGTGAAGTATTTGATAACCACGAAGAAGTGTTAATATTGGCTAGATACCTTTGGCGAGATCGGTGCCATAACATCTATGCCCCCCTTATATGGAGGAGGCGCATAAGTCTTAGCGTCTCTTTTCTGGGTAGACCAGGAGTTCGAACTCCTTGATTAGCCTGGCCGTTGTGGAATCATGGGTTCCAAGCTTGGCAACACCCCAACGTTCCAGTAGTCTGGCGTGTCTTGATGTGATCGTGTAAAAATATCTTGGAACTCTCGAAAATAGCCCATTGATGTCTCGCCTTATTTCTGTGGTTGGCAAGGTTTTTCCTAAGTTTGCAATGTCCACTGACTCTTTTTACAAAGTAGAGTCTATTTTTTGCCATCATTAACAAATCAAAAGACAGGTTACAATCTCTGCTATCCTCAAAGTTTTGAGATCCCTTAGACCCATATTTCTCTAAAAAGAGAGCCAGTAATAGCGTCGCTCGTGTCATAGATATCTGGGGACCCATCGTGGGTGTAAAGGTAGAAAATCTAAAGAATAAATTATTCTAAAGATGATTATTTATATGACGTGGGCATGAATGAGAAGAGGAAAAAAGAAAAAATGTAAAGCAGGAAAATATTTACTTAGAAAAATGCATTTCATTAAAATAACAATTCTGGACACAAGCCCATTTCACAAAAGATTCTTATTGCTCTTAGGCTTTTAGAGCAATTTGCGTGTTTGGACATTACTCCGAGTTATCTCTAAAATACGCGTCCTTTCCACGACCCTATTGTTCAAAACACTCCCAGGCTCACGTTTCTGCATTCGGCGTGTCATCCAACTCTACAACACCCATGTTGATCTCTACTAATTTCTTAAAAGTCAGGCAGTTCTCGATTGAGTGTCCTGTGATTCCTGCATGGTATTCACACTGTGCATTCGAATCGTACCACTTTGAATACGGAGGTTGTATTGGTTTTAGATGATAGGGGGACACAATATGTGCGTCGAACAGGGTTTGATACATTTCCTTGTACGTCATCGGAATCGGTGTGAATTGGGGTTTCTCATTATCTTGTCTTGAGGTGCCAGGCTCCTTTTTGGGTAACCCCTGCTGCCCCGTAGTCGTTGCTTTCGGCTGATTAATGGTGATCGACTTCGGGTGTCCTATGCTTGCGTTATTCACCTCACTTTCTTTTTTCCTTTGAGGCATTTCTTTGGCGCTTTCCCCCGTCTCGATCCCTCCGCTTTTTATGAGGTTCTCGATCATTTCTCCGGTTGTCACGACGTCTGAAAAGCTTCGGGTTGCACTGCCTATCATATGCATGAGGAATGGGGCCTTCAGTGTGCGGATGAAGAGCATTGTGGTTTCTTTCTCTAGAAGCGGTGGCTGGACTTGGATGGCAACCTCCCTCCACCTCTATGCATATTGCCTAAAGTTTTCATTCCCCTTCTTTTCCATGTTTTGAAGAGTGATCCTATCAGGGGATATGTCCGTTACGTGGTTGTACTGCTCTAAGAATGCTTGAGCCAAATCATCCCATGAACAAATTTTGGACGACTCAATTGATTGTACCATTTGGCTGTAGCTCCCACCAGGCTGTCTTGGAAACAATAGATCAGTAGTGGGTCATTATTAGTGTAGCCCGCCATCCTTCTACAGAACATGGTAATATGGGCCTCTGGGTAGCTTGTCCCATTGTACTTTTCGAACTCAGGTGTCTTGAAGTTGTATTGAAGTACCAAGTCGGGGACCAAACTTAAGACATTGGCTTTTATTCTCCGACGTTTACCGGTATTTTCTAGAACTTTGAATTTCTCCACCAACCACTCATATTTATCCTCTAGCTGTTTTGGTAGCTCCAATTTTGCCTTTTCGGCCATCTCATCTAAGTCGGGGACGTTGGGGTTGATCGGACTTTCTCCTGGATTGGAACCCGAACCCATTGGGAGGTGTGTTGGTATTGCGGTATCGGCCCTATATTGTGACCTGATAGTGACAGATGCCCTTTGGGGATACGTGTCCGGTGGAGTTTGGGCGTTCGGTGGGGCGAGAGAGGGGTTATCACTGTCGTTCCCTGAGCTGGTAGCAACGCCTCTTTCTTTTTCGCGCTCCTTAGACATCAATTGCATTAGCTGGCTTATCATGTTATTTTGGGCTTCCTGCATCCGTTCCATCATGTCTTGCTGGTTTTTGGCCAACTGCTCTTGTAATTGCGCTTGTCCTTTCATTTGATCCTGGATTTCTTTTTGAATCTGTTCTAATCTTTCCATTCTCTGATCCATTATTTTTGTTTTGCCTCTCGTACCGTAGTGATGTTCCAGGGTAACTGCCATAATTTTAGGGTTCTTTTGTGAGATTCGATGTGTATGATGCAATGTAATGCGAATGCGTGGTATGAATGCAAAAAAGAAAGGGAGGTGTTGATCATGAACTCAATTCCATTAGAAGAACTTTTCTAGAGAATACGTTTCTTTACATAAGATGGATTACATATACGGCCATGTCCTCATAGTCCAGGGGAAAACGCCAATCTTCTTCTTCAGGTTTGGATGCTATGATTGTGTCCCATGAGCTTCCTCCATAGACGCCTTTTCTAGCTCATCGTTGCTTGGTCCAGTGCGTACCTCGTCACTCGCTTATCCTTCGTGATACTTGTAGTCTTCTAATGGCTCTCGAACAATCCTTGTCAGCTTGAATCCTCAGATTGCGTCTTGTCTTGTTGTTTACCCAGACTATGTTTGGACGATCGTATTATAATCCACTTTATCAAGTGACACATTCCCTTATGACAAAACTCCTCTATTTAGGAACCGGGTATGAATCAACACTTCTTTTTTAAAATGATGCGATGCAATGCAAACGAGACAGAGGTAAACATGTTAGCGCAGAAGAGATAAATAATCCCGAAAGAAAACACGTTAACGCAAGAAGAAAGAAAAAAGAACACCTATCCGGGTGACCGCTAGGGTTTGGCGTGCTCTACCTAGGTTAAGCTCCTAGGTTTCTCTATATGCGGTTTGGTTCTAGGGTAAAGGTACCTGAAATAGCAGATTCCTCGATCTTCACTCATTATAGGTTCATACAGATCGAGTTCGGTTCAGGGGGATACATTTCCCTATGGCTGCTCGGAGATGAAAATCTCACGAAGACATAGGTACGGATGTATCCCGAAAGCGATCTACTATCTTGCACGGAGGTGAAAACCTCACGAAAGAGTAGTTTCTCACTCCCACTTAAAAGGTGTGACCCAGCGGTCATGCAACATGATGCAAAATTTTTACAAGGTTCAAATCACAGCAATCAAATGAAATGACACAAGTGAATGCAATAAGAGGATCATAATTTTTCGAATCAAATTTTCAAATTTCGACAACAAGATAGGAAATAATCAACTTAATGGCTCGACTCTCAAAAGTCCCAGTGGAGTCGCCAAGCTGTCGAAACCATTTTTTGAAAAACGGAGAATCGACTTTGGGTTTGAAAATAAGAAATAGGAGTCGCCACCGATCTTTTACTAGGTGTGATCGGATCACCTTTGTTTTAATAAAATATTTTGATTTACTAAAACAATGTTTTTGGTCTACAAAAATTTGAAAAAATAGGTTCGGGAGTCGGTTACGTGCGAGGAAGGGTTAGCACCCTCGTCACGCCCAATATGGGTACCGAATTGATTAATTAATGTCCCAATGTCGAAAGTTGAAAATTTTGAAAAGAATTAAAAAAAACCGATCTCTTTCTAAAATATTTTAGTTTTCTTAAATTAAATCTAGATTTTCTCGTTTCGAAGAGATAAAATGTCACATCCAATACTTTAGGACACGATAGTTTAAATCCTCGATCCTAAGATCATCCCATAGTTTTCGAATTGAAAACGAGGATCTTCTTGTTCCGAACGAATAAAATATCACGTCCAATACTTTAGGACGCAATATTTTAAGTCTTCGAACCCAAGACTATCCCGTAATTTTCTCGAATTGAAAATCAAGATCTTCTTGTTCCAAAAGAATAAAATATCACATCCAATACTTTAGGACACGGCATTTTAAATTTTTGAATCCCAGACCATCTAAAAAACATCGATCTACATAAAATGACTCGAATGAAAATAATCGTAAAATATCAAAACAAAACAAAGAAACAAATAAAATATTAAAAATGGAGCGAGAAATTTTAAAGACAAAACAATGTTAAAAATGATAGAATTAGTAACAACGAGGATAATAAACATCATAATATGAATACTATTAATAATAATGCTAATAATAATAGTAATAATACGACAATAACAATACTAATAGTAAAAATGATAGTAGTAATAGAAAATATATAATATAATAATAATATAATAATAGTATAGTAGTGAAAATAAAATAATAATAGTACAAAACATATGTGATATGATGACATAAATATAGTTATAATAATAAAATTAGTTAAGCACTAATAAACTATGTACAAGAGTATGATAATGGTGATACCACAAGAAATCAATAATAATAATATGTACAACATAATAATGTAGTAATATTGATAGTAGTATACAGAGATATAGTAATAACAATAATAATAATAATAATACAAGTATATACATGATGATGATATAGTAAATATAATAATATAATAATAATCGTAGTAGTAAACATAATAATAATAATATGATAATAAAGACAATGACATAGTAATAATAATGACAATACTAAATAATAATAGAAAACATATGCAATATAACAATAGTGATGTAACAATGATAATATAATGCTAATGCAATAATAATATTAATAATAGTAATAATAATATAAAAAAATAAATTATCTAATACAGGTTGAAGACTAGTTTGAAAACAGAACGAAACAATGAGGATCAAATCGTAATAAATAAAAAGGCGATCAGAGGGCTTAAAAGAAATGCGCGCGAATGATCGAGGATTGAAACGGAAATTATTCCCGAAGCTCCAAACGCAGCGCCCAAATTGGATTAAATTGAAAAGCATACCATATTTGAGGGACAAATTAAAGAGCGAAAGAAATAAAATTAGGACTCAATCAATTGATAGCGCGAAACGTAGGGATTGAATGCACAAATTCCCCCTAAAGACCAAAACACGCGGACCAACGCCTGCCTAAGGTCAATTGGTCGAATTCGGGTTTTGCCTTTACTAAACGTCGCCGTTTGGTTAGGTGTTAAAGAAACCCTAAACTTAAAACAGCTACACAACCCCCTTTCCTATCCTCCTTACTCCTTCAAAATCCGAACGGCGCCCTTTCCTTTTTCCTTTCTTGTTCCCGGCGTTTGGGCTTTCCTCGTCTGGCGTCGATCAGGCCGTCACGAGCTCAATGGATGATAACGCTGCGTAGGAGGAGGATGTAACCCGTTCAAAACCCTGTTCAAGACCGCTTTCACTGATATCGACAAATAAGCTCGAAGAGGGCTTCGACACCGAGGAGCGCCGATCCCGGTAAGTTTTCCTCCTTTCCGTTTTATTATTATTATTTTTTTGTATTCGATTTCGAGACAGTAAGTAAAAGAACCTAAAAGGAAAAAAGCGGTATTAAATTAAAAGTAATGTAACAGCAAAATTCAAACAACAACCTTGTGCTTGTTTGCTCTTTTCTGATGGTATTTTCGTGAAAAAAAAGAGACCCCTATCTACAATGTTTTATTTTGGTTTTTATAACCAAAATTCAAAGGAAAACAGGAAATAAAATACAATATATTTTTATCTCTCTGCCATCCCTGTTTGTCTTGCTCTCGTTCCTTGGTTCCTTGCAGGTATGGGTGATGGAAGAGACGTGCGAAGTGGAAAACAGTGGCGTGTGGGGTTTCTGGCCGAGGTTCGGGGTGCGCTGGTGGTGCCAGATATGTCAGAGGCGTGCGAAGCGGGAAACGACGCGCCTGGGAGTTGGACCGTTGCACGCGTGGGTATTGGAAACGGCACGAAGTGCGTCGGCAGACGCGCGTGATGCAGATGAATGGTCGGCGGCGGCAATGTTGGGGTTAGGGTTTTGGCTACTGACTTAGTTTTCTAGGTTTTGGGCTTATTGGGCTAGGTTTAATTATTGGGCTTGGTTGTTGTACTTGGGCTTTGGTTTAATTAAATTTGGGCTCGGTTGTTGTACTTGGGCTTTGATCTTTTGTAACTGGGTTTTGTAGATGGACATTCAAGGACTGTTACATTTTGGACTTCAATTTTGGTTTTTGTTACTTTTTTGTTTTGGGTTTTTTTTTTTGGTTTAGTGGTGGGCCTTGGTTGCTTCTGATGGGCCTCGGTTTTAATATCGGGCCGGGCAAAATTTGGGTCTTACAGATGACATAAAAAAATTAACCATCCACCAACAAGAGATGTACACCAAAAGTAAAATAACACAAATGTAGAATGAAAGATGAAATGATGGGCTATATTCATGATTGGTCCCATCAAATGCTTATTTTATGCTTGATTATTTCTAAAAGTGCAATGAAGTTGTTTCCGATAAAAATTTTATTTATTTTTATTGTTAAAAATCGGTGTGATTGATGAAATAATCAAACAGTTAAATATGGCGTGCTACTTATACTTCAAGTTAGTATATACAGACAAGTTTTTAAGAGAAGCTCCTAGTAAAAAGGCTTCCAATGTACTTTTTTCAACATTATATATCTATATAATGTGGTTACAATTATGCTCTTAATTATTGTACTCTTCATACAATTCAAATTTAATCATTTACTGTTAAAGGAATTTTATTAGAGTAGATTATATGACATTAAAAAAGATTGATCACGTAGCTAATGTTACACGTGTGAGAAGTCATATAAACAGATAAAAATGTTAAAAGTCTAGGGTTGTAAGGTTTTTCAACATCATCTCATTTTAAGCACAATGAAAATTGATACTTCTTTTTGTTTACACAATTTCCATTAGTTATTAGTCACGTGATTAAATCTTTGTATTTTAAAAATGTCACGTAATTCAACTTAACGAAATTCTTTTTATGGTGTTATGATTAAACTGGATTATAAATCAATTAAATTGTTTTATTTTGAAAAAGAGTATAGATTATATAATATATGGTATGAACCCAGAAGTTTCAAGGGGGATTCCTAGAAAACCCGAAGGTTTTTTTTTTTTTTTTCAGCTTTACAAGTACACGCATGTGGGGTTTACAGCAACAAAAGCCTAAGCTAGGCTGCCCACTTTATTCTTCATTGTATTATATCTTGGAAGGTAGGTTTTGTATGCATAATATGTCGACCACTGGGATATCCCATGAATCATCATATGATTCAAAAAGCTCTCAAAATATGTGTGTGCGGAGCCATCAGTTTTTTTATGGAAGAAAATAATAAGAAGAATAATGAAGGTATACTCTCTCATCTCATCCACCCATTTTGGTTGAATTATATTGGGTTTCTTTCTAATTATTATTATTCTCCTTAGGTCTTTATGCTCCTACTTTTCTAATTCAAATGTAATCTTTGAGACATGAAAATGGAAACAGATCATCCCTTTAGCACAAGTGTGTGGGAAGAGCCTTTCAAAGTGGGTGACTAAATGATAGTAAATTGGAAGAAAAAGAAAATTCATTGATAAAGTGTTTATGCTTTTTTAGTAAGATGGAAAATGAACTAAAAATGGGTCCTCCAAAAAAACCCATAACTTTTTGATATGTGCATTGACCTGTGATTATTCACATAATTGAAAAGAAAAAAAGTTTTAAGTAATCGTATTCTTTTAAGAGTAAACTATAAAAATTTGTCACTTTTTTTTTTGTCTCATATTATATTTTAATCACTGATGTTTGAAATGTTATGTTTTAGTCACTTACGTTATCGTTTTGTTATGAAGTAGTCACTCTACCGTTAAACTCCGTTACCTCTCTAACAGCAGTCTTACGTGACAATCTAAATAGGTTTTAAATGCTAATTTGGATATCCAGTTGTTGGGATAAAAATGAGTTTTTAATTAAATAAATTTAATTTAGACTGCTATGTAGGATTGTTATTAGGGAGGTAACGGAAATTAAAGATAGAGTGACCACTTTGTAACAAAACGATAATATAAGTAACTAAAACGTAACATTCTAAATATAAGTGACTAAAATATAATCTAAAATAAATAAAATTGATTTGATAACGGAGAATTTACCCTAAATAAGTTCCAACCAGTGGCCCCTTGGTTTCACTTTCAACTTGGTTGATTAGTTCAAAAACTGACCCTAAATTAATGAAATTTGGTCAGTAAGTACCCCAAAGAGAGATGCACCACCTACTGATGTAATTGATTTTGGCATGTTTTATTTTAATTATTTTGGTCTGTCACACAGGCACCTTTTGATAAAATTAATGTGAGGAGATAGATATTTAAAGTTTTGGTTTCCAAGAAACAACGGAAACCAATATGTGGGGACAAAGTTCATTGGATGTTGCTGCAATTTTCTGACAAATGAATATTGCTTCTATATGGTTTAATTGGAATAAATAATAATTAAAGGGGGTTAAAATTTAAAAGGAACCAATTGAGCCCCATTGTTGCATTTCCTTTAAAGTCATTTATTATTATAAAAAAATCCATTAATTTTGCAGGCGGTCCACTACTTTTTCATCTTTTTTAACATTTCCTTTCAGTAGTCCTTTTCAGATTCTCCCTTCTAAGAAACTGCCAAAACTTAAGGTATTTATTATTCAACCACATCTATAGTAACTTATTTGGATTCTTAAACCCATACTTCGAGTCGAATCTAAATTATTTGAATTTTTAAGTACGAACTACACGTTATATGCATTGCGTACTGTCCCATCTTTTCAAAAAAATTTGTCCACCTATATATATACATATATATATGTATTTATGTACATTGGAGTTGATCTTAATGTGTTGATTTCCGACCATGAAAAAGGGACAAACAACTTTGAAACTTTGCCGTAACCCTAACGATGGTGATGGGATATCAAGTCATTTTCTTGATAGAATATTTTTCATTTTAAGGCTGCTGAAAGTTTGTTCTTCTTTTGTTTGAGTGTGTTGTCATTAGCCACGTTCTTCACCAAAATTAACGTTGACACCATCTTGGACCAATCTTTTAATGATGTGGATTGATAATAATAATATAGTCTAAATATGTCTGTCGTAATCCAAAAAAATAAAAAGTTGGGTTAAAGGCAGTTACTTTCTTTGGCTTTACTTGTAATTCAATATATGTAAAAGAAATATGTTTGACGATTAAGTCTTAACTCGATTAGTATGAGTATTATTATTAATGTAGAAGGATATCAGTTTGAGTGCGTTGAAACGAATTATCCTTCTATTTATAAATCAGAGAGGGACTATAAATAATTCTAAATATTGTAAAAAAAAATAGATATGATCATAACATATAAATTTTTTCAATAGGATGAGAAAACATTTTCAACTATAATAAAATTATAGGTATATGTAATGAATATATGTAGTCGGTTTTTATTTTAATCACAATTATTACCTAAATTAAAGGGGAGGCCATTTTCTTTGACTAGTTTTAAGCTCTCTATATATTTAAATGCAGTTGCTTTTGCACACACAGGATCCGCCCAGCACGTCTATTTATATTATTAATCTTACTATCCTACCCTAGTTACACATGATTGACTCGTAATTTACTCAATTAATCCCATATTTTTTTTTTCAAAAACAACAACTAATAATTAGTCCCACGAACTAGATTTTGGTTTATTGGTAAAATTGAGGTTTGAGAAACTTTGTCACCATAAATTTGAGTTTTATTTGCGTAAATCACGGTAAAACTATTATGAAAGCACCTATATTAGAAGTTAAGATTGTATTTTGTTCTCTCTACTAAAAAAGGGGCAAATTAGTCTTTGTACGTTAAATCAAAGAGCAAATTAAATTGGTCATTTTCATTAAAAATTTCATCCATTTGTGTTGTAAAAAACTGACGTAGCTAACATAATAACCAAACAGTAACACGTGGCATATCTTACCTATATTTAACAATCGAAATGGAAGAAATTTTCACAGAATGACCAATTTGCTTTTTGATCTGACGTTAAAAAACTAATTTACCCATATTTTCATTAAAGTGGATAAAATGCAATTCGACTCCTAATACAGGACCTCCATGATACTTGCATATAAATCATGTTTGTATAGTGAGTTAACTTTTCTATCCGTATTTATAATTATTGATGTGATTAAAATTTAGTTTGATTAGAATAAAAAAACTCTTTTAAGTTTTGAATATTTGTTAAGAGGCTAATTAATGATGCAAAGGTCGGCAGTTTTGAACCTTCTTTCTTGAAGGTGACCAAATGAATATCTTTTGGAAGCAATATGTACACGTAATTCACTTGTTTTTTGGGCACCATGATCAGGATATGTATGTACTATTAGAAGTAGGCGTCCTTGTTGGGACACGCTATTGAATTTGATGGTCTAGAATTTAACAAAATTAAATTTTGAACAACTTTTGGATCGTAAAGAAAAATTATCTAAAGTTGACCCAAATGAGCTTTTATGCATGCAATAATATTATACATCATTTCAGAAATTTTAATTTATCCTTTTTTTAACATTAATCTTATTATAGATTTTTATCATATCTATTTTTTTTATATAATACCTAAAACTACCCATAGCCCCTCCCCAACCCTTAAATAAGAGGATGATGCGCTTCAACGCACTTGAATCCACGTCCTCTTGCACTAATAACAATGTCGATACCAATCGAATTAAGACTCAATCAACTGTAATTTATGTTTTTAAACAAGTACCAATCAATTTCAATCATATCACGTTGGTATCACTAGACAAAATTTATATAGGCTTCAAATCGATTGACAAGAAATTTAAGGTTCAATTTTTATGTTTATAAAACTATTCCTTTATCGTAATGTAATTATTTGCTTGTATTGGAAACAAAAATTCAATCACAGCTACCAGGGGCATGGCTCCACTAAAATGGAAAATTATATATTTGGCCTTTTATGTTTTATAAAATTATAAGTTGGTAATAATAAAATTACACTTTGGCCCGTAAAATGATAAATTTTAATTTAACCCTTTAAAAACTATAAAACTATAGGCTAATAAAATGAAGTTAGGTAAAAGTACTATAGAGGCCCCCTATACTAGGAGTAAATTGCATTTTGCCCCCTCAACTCAAAAAGGGGTAAATTAGTCCTTGTCGTTTTACCAAAGAACAAATTGGTCCTTTCTATTAAAAATTTATCCAATTGTTCTGTTAAAAACTGGCATTATTGACAAAATAATCAGATAGTAACATATGACGTGCTACGTTTATCTCATGCTGATGTACAAACACCCATTTTTAACAGTAGAAATGGATGAAATTTTTAACAGAAGAGTCAATGTGCTTTTTTATTTAATTTATAAAAATTAATTTATCCATTTTTTTAGGGCAATATACAATCTCAGACGTCTCTATAATACTGTTACTCATGAAATTATATTTTAACTCGAAAAAACAAATATAACTCAATTTAAAAAAAAAACAAAAAAAAAGCAATTCTACCTTTACTGGTGATAGCAGCCTTGAAAATGTTCAAATCTATTCCCCCTTTTCTTCATTCCATAGTTGACATAAGACATGAAAATATTGAAGAATTATGTCATGCCATCACCATCCCAACAAAATAGGACGTGTACCTTTCTTTGGTTTTAAACAAAAAATTGTGGTGCAATTCTGGCTTTAATCCCTCTATTATGCTAAACTTTTGGATTTAATTCTACTTTAATTTGATATAATTTAAATTTTTTTTTACTTTTATAATATTATTAGCAGATCTAAATTGATAACACCATTGATTGTTGTCTTCAGTTGCATAGTCGAGGCTGTGTAAAATTTCAATAAATAATGTTGGGATAATGGTAGAAATTACTCTTGTACTTTACCAAATCTTTTAATGTGGTACTTCTATTTCAAAATGTCTAACATGGTACTTCAACTTTAATTTATGTCTATCAATCAGGGTGTTAATTACTGGCATAATTTGACACTTACCTAATAATAGATTGCTACTTGGCACTATGTTAGAAAAAATTCAATTTTCAAAGTCGAAAGGTTTATTTTTTCTTTCGACTTTTCTCCTACTGAGTAATTAATTACCTTTTTCTTTTCTTCCACTATCAACCAAAGTTGTTGCCTCTGTCGGCGATTGACATCCTTTCCGGCCAGAAAATTGCACCCGAAGTGTAGCTCTCCATTCACTCTTTCAATTGTTCAAAATAGATTTCTTAAAAAGTATTTCAAAAGTCATGAAAATGTCTACAAATTTTTGAACTTCTCTAACCCCGATCTAAAGATCCGACCATCGTGTAACTTTGAAAATAACTTCTCCTCAATGTAATAAATCTCTTCATCATTCAAATCTCCCAAATGATTCCCAAAAATCTCCACATGGATTTTTATTTTTATTTTTGCTTTTAATTTTCTCTTTTTCTTTCCATTTCCTAGGAATATTCGATTTTGGTCTTTAAAAACCATTAAGAAGAAAATGTTATTCTAGTTTTCTCAATCCGCTTTTTAAGGAACTATGTATAAATATATGTTTTGTTAGTCGATCTTTTATATAAAAGAATACATGCTTCTTTTTTTTCGCTCAGTCGATAGAAGTATATTAATAATAGAAATACATTAGATAATGGCAACCTCTTTCATAAACAAAGATATTACAAAACTCCCAGATAACCTGAGATATTTATTACATTGTCAGTAAACAAGTGCGAAATGAACTCGAGCCAACTGAGTAATACAACGATCAATACCTATTAAAAAATTCCACAACGACCACGTTTAGAATTCCTTTGTTATTTCAGTCCCAACTGCAACAAACGACCCAAAAAATAATGAACAGGCCACTCCTTTCTCATCTCACAACACCCACCACATCAGCTTCGTCCTCCTTAGCTACACCTGCCACGATAGAGTTAGAGTAACCAATTTATGTCAAATTAAAATAGAAATATTAAATCTTAGATTTCCGCATACTAAAGGGACTGAAATTAAAATTAAACCAAATGAATTATAAATTGGTAGATTAATATTTGCTTTTATTTACCACATTTTATTACAGAGCATAAAGCATGTGATTTGGAAAATTAGGTCATTAAAAGCCCCACATTAGCATCATCATCCATCATTAGCTTATGGTATAAAATAAAGAAATTATAAAATAGTTGTCTGAAAAAGTCCGTCAACTAAATAATGGGTTTAATCATCTACAGATGCCCTTTACTTTTTCTTTTTAATTTTTAATGATATTTTATGAATAATGGGGCTTCCATTTCTTACAAGTTTAGACAACAATCAATCGAAGCATACAAGTTAAAATAAAATTAAATACAAGTTAGGTAGCTTATCTAAATCACTAGATAAGTCGATTACTGTACTTGAAATTGAAATTTTATGACAATATTCAGACAAGAAAAACAAAGCAGTGTTTGGTGAAACGAAAACCTCGTTGCGATGTTACCTGTATAGCACGACAATATTCAGACAATAATGTTTACAAAATAAACTAACACAAGTATATGTCCACACATCTAAAAAATTCATTCCCAATTTAATATGTTTTATATTTATATTGATAATGCAAATATATTGTCTTTTTTTTTAATATTGTTGAAAAGTCTATAAGTTCATATATTCAATTTTTTAAAAAATTTAAGGAGGCGTTTTAAATTATTGTTGTTGATAGTTTGCAATGTTGAAAAATCCCACATTGCTAAAAAATATGTAAAGTAAAAGGTTTATATATTGTAATGACCAAATTTTGCCCGGACCCATTAACCAAAACAAAACCAAATTGAAAAGAAGAAAAACAAAAATATTATTATTATGAGTCCATTAAAATAAAATATGTAGTCCAATGTCCATTTACATAATAGTTCTGGAGCCCAACTAAAAACAGACCCAAGACCAGTTCTTACAGACCCAAATCTAACACAAATAACAACCCAAGCATTACAACCAATGGCCCAATTTACCCGAGCCCAATAACAAGGGCCCAATCGGCCTGAATGGCCCAAAAACTTAAGGTTTCAGAAACCCTAAGGAACCCCAAAACTGTGCGCGCCGCCAACCTCCGCCGCGTCCCCACGCGCGCGCTCTCCGCTTCTTCCCCCGCGTCGCCGCCGCCTCCCCACGCCTTCTGACGTTTGGAGCGTCCCAATGCGCCCATGCGCCTCTGACCACCACGCGCTTCGGCCAGCCCGCTCTTGACGACTGCAACTCCCAGACGCAACGGCCTCCATCCCTACCTTGCCCATACCCTGCAAATGAAAAAAACGAAGACAACAGAAAACAAGAAGCGACAGAGCATGGAGCAAAATAGTTTCATGGTGAAAAGCAGGGTGTATTTGGCTATAAAAGCCAGTTTATTTGATGTAAAAGGGGTTCGGTTTTCGACGAATACAAAAAAGAAACCAAAAATACGAATACAAATATTATCAGAAATCAAAAAAAAGGGCATAAAAGGTTGATTTCATTCCTCTTCCCATGGTCGTTTTCGGTCGTTTTACTTGTTCTTATTCTCGCCATCATCGAATCTGTATAAACAAAAAAATCAAAAAAGATTAAAAGGCCATTTTCATCTTTTCCTCTCTCCGATTTAGGCTTCTGTTTCATCGCTTTAAGCATATACATATATACATGTATATATATACAGAATAAAAGAAAGGGGTTACCTCGAGGCGATCGGGTCTTCGCTCTCTCCGTCGCAATCGGGGTAGACGACGACCATAATCGGATAGGATCTTCATTCATCACCACTCGCCGCATACCATGGCATTTCGGTGGCTAGATCTCCTCTTAGACTTGGCTGGGAGATCGGGGCTGGTTGCGGCTGAGAAAGAAATAGAGGAGAGGGATTAGGGTTCGGTTTAGGAAGAAGAGGAAATCTGTTTAAGCTTGAGGCTGATTAGGTAAGGGATAATGAACGAAACGGCGTAGTTTAATGAGTAGGGTTTCTGCGTATATCCTTAAAAGGGGGTAACTGCGCGATTGGTCCCTTTTTTATGCTGTGTTATTTAATCAAATCCCATTTCATGTTTTCCCTTTTGCAATTGCGCCCTGTTATTTTCATTACGCTTTAATTTCGTCCGTGCCCGTGTCAGTTGAAGCGTTACACGCGAGTGTTGGGAATTTTGTTTTATCTGGTCCCTGTTAGTTTCAGTGCGTTTCATTTTAGCCTTATACCGACTTTTCCTTATTTCGGGTTAACTCCTTAAATGTCAGTACGTTTCTTAATCTGGTCCTCTATCTAGTTGGTGGAATTATTCCTTTATTTATTGATTTATCTATTTATTTTTTTGTATCATTACTATTATCTACTTTAAGTTTTTTTTTTCATACTAATTTTATTAAACTGCTTTAGTTTTATATATGCTATTATTTTAAACCCCTTTGTTTGTCGAAGTGTTTTATATCTGTTTGTTTTGAGTTTTAACAATATATACATTTGTCTTCTACCAATGTTTATATATACATATTATCTACCTCAAATTTTTTTTTTTAGATATATCATCTTTTAACTGTTTTGTGTATTTTAAAATTTCTTTTTACTTATTTATTTTAAGCTCGTTATTTTATACCATTTTACTTTATTTATTCATTTTGGATTGTCATTTATGATGTTTATTTCATTATTCTTTTATTATTAACGTTAATATTTTAATAGCGTATATGATGTGAGTATTACCATTATATGTGCTATGATTCGATTATTCGCATTCCCATGCTATCGTTGTTCAGTCGTATAATATCTTATTAGTGTTATTATTTCACGTTCATTGTTATATCTCTATTTCATGTCATCGCATTATGCATTTCCCAATGCATTTATTCGATATAAGTCGCCATCTTACTACAAACGAATGATGTATACTATTCAGATATCACATCTGTCCCCTTAAAAAAAAAAAGGGGAAGAAAAGCAAAAGTCTTTCAAAGTAAGGCAATATTCTATGTTTGGAAATTCGAGAGGTCGTGCCCTATGTGTTGGGTTTCGGTTCTCTCGTTTGGCCAAAGATCGAATATCCTTTTGATAGTTTTATGCATGAGTCTCGGGGGTTAAGAGATGATCTTGGATTCGAGGATTAAAATTATCGTGTCCTATGTACTGGATGGGATATTTTCTTCTTTCGGAATAAGAAAATCATAATATTCAACTCGAGAAAATTCAAATATTTCCAAAAGAAATCCAGTTTTTAAATTCTTTCAAAATTTTCAAACTTTCGACATGGGGACATTAATTAATCAATTTGGTACCAATTTTGGGCGTGACGAGGGTGCTTACCCTTCCTCGCACGTAACCGACTCCCGAACCCATTTTCTCAAAGTTTGTAGACCCATAAAATATTGTTTTAGTAAATCAAAATGTTTTATTAAAACAAAGGTGATTCGATCATACCTAACAAAGATCGATGGCGACTCCTTATTTTAAAGTCGATTCCTGTTTTGTCAAAAATGGTTACGACATATATGATACAATTTTGTGTAGCTGGTTCTCTATGATTAGCTCTTAAATCTTTAAAGTTTTAAGGGAAGTGTTTCATGCCTCAAGTTGTATTTTTCGATCATAACATTAAGATAGTACGCAAAACTTTTGAGACACTCGAAAAAAACAATATTTTTGTGTTATTACTACGTATATTCTTAACAATATAAATTTTAATACATTTGAAGATGTAATATGTTAGATCAAACTACTTCCAAATTACTCAACTCAGCATCTTTTGAGATTTTAAGAAGATTTGCTCTTTGAAGAGCACAGTACGATGAAAGTTATAAGCTTTGTTTTGGGGGGGAGTTATTATCTATTGTTGGCCTCAATGGTAGAATCAGTTGGGGGCCTAAGAGGTGGTGGTTTACCCTATGGCGAATGTCAGCGGTTCAATTTCACTTATCTCTAACTCATGAACTTAGCCAAAACAAAGCTATATGATAGCACCCAATTTTTCTAATTCGGTAGTTAGTTTGATCTATGATTTATCATTCATGGACGTTGAAAAGATCCTTCCATTTCATTTAGCAGCACCTTAAGATGACATAGCTAGGGGTGAGCAAAACTCGATTCGACTCGAAAAAATAGTAAAAAAATTTGAATTTCGAGTTAAACGAATCGAGTTATTCGAGTTAATCGAGTTATTCAAGTCAACTCAATTTTTTTTTGAATTTCGAGTTCGAATCGAGTTGAGTTTTCAAATTTGAATAATTCGAATAATTCAAATATCAAACTATAATATTTTACATTTTTACCCCAAACTCCCAAACCCTTTTACTTTTCTCTCAAAACTTTTACTCCTTCCCACTTTTCCCCCAAAACTTTTACTTCCATCCCATCCCAACCCCCCAATCTACCCAAAATTCATTTCCCACCAAAATTTTACTCTCCCATTTACTTTTTCTGAAAATTTTACTCCCCAAAACCCTCAAAACTTTTTATTTTCCCCCAAAATTTTTACTCCCTCCCACTTTTCCCCTAAAATTTTTACTCCCTTCCCATCTACCCCAAGCCCATCCCCCCTCCAATTTTTTTTTAATATTTTCTCTTCAAAATTTTACTCCCCCTATTTATTTTCCCTCAAACTTTTATTCTCCAAAGCTTTTTATTTTCCCCCTAAACTTTTACTTCTCACCCTTTGCTCTCAAATAAAAAATCAAAATTATCCAAAAAAGAATCACTAATTATAAATAGGAATAATTTTATTTATATCTACTATTTATATTATTAAATTAAATTTCACATTTTATATTATTTATATTATTGAATTGTTTAGTCATATTGAATATTAATATTAAAATTGAATTATTAATTATGCCATAAAATATTCGTGTTAAAATTTTATATTGGTATCAATTTCACATTTTATCTTTAAAATAACTTTTATTAAAAAATAACATTTTTACATTTAATATATTTTTTAATTCCAAAATACATAGTGACAAGAATTCGAAGATAATTGAAAGAACTAAACAAGCAAAGAAGCTAACCCGTATATAAAAGATTAATAGATAAATTATTTGGTGTGAAAGTTAATAAAAAAATTTGGTTAAGGTGGACAAATTTTATTACGATAGGTGACAATGGTTACAAGGACCCAAAATTATTTTTTAAAATTTAACTCGAACAAATATATTCGATTCGATTCGATTCGAATTCCATCTCACTCGACTCGATTCGAGAAAATTTCAAATCAAATTAGGATGATAAAATATGATTCGTCAACTCGATTAACTCGAAATTTTTTCATTCGATTCGATCGAACGCTCACCCCTAGACATAGCCTTAAATTAAAGTAAAGTAAAGTTAAGGGCGAGGTTCAAACGAGGAAAGGCTTACGGTGGATACCTAGGCACCCAAAGATGAGGAAGGGCGTAATAAGCGACGAAATGCTTCGGGGAGTTGAAAATAAGCGTAGATCTGGAGATTCCCGAATAGGTTAACCTTTCGAATGGCTGTTGAATCCATAGGCAGACAAGAGACAACCTGGTGAACTGAAACATCTTAGTAGCTGAAGGAAAAGAAAGCAAAAGTGATTCCTGTAGTAGCGACGAGCGAAATAGGAGCAACCTAAATCGTGAAAACGGGGTTGTGGGAGAGCAATAAAAGCGTCATGCTGCTAGGCGAAGCGGTAAAGTGCCAAAGCCTATATGGCAATAGTCCAGTAGCGAAAGCATCACTAGCTTACACTCTGACCCAAGTAGCATGGGGCATGTGGAATCTTGTGTGAATCAGCAAGGGCCAACTTGCAAGGCTAAATACTCCTAAGTGACCGATAGCGAAGTAGTACTATGAGGGAAGGGTGAAAAGAACCCTTGTCTGGGAGTGAAATAGAACATGATACTGTAAGCTCCCAAGCAGTGGGAGGAGCCCAAGGCTCTAACTGCGTGCCTGTTGAAGAAAGAACCGGTGACTCATAGGTAGTGTGTAACAGCCCGTTTTTAGTGAAATCAGAATAGTGGTTTTGGGACCACAAATCCAAGGTCAAAAAATTTATTTTAATATTATTTTGTGACCTACAGCATGATAGTATTATCGTATAAAAATTTTGTTAAGAAATTTTATAGTTTATGTGTTCAATTTGTGAAAAAGGACTAAATCACGTAAAGTACGAAAGTTGTGTTCTATTAGCTAAAGGTATTAAATAGCTATAGAAATTTAAAATGGAGGTCTTTATATGGTAATTGGACCATTAAATGAGTTAGTGGATGTGCATGGCTTGGTAATTGTGAAAATTTTAAAGTTAGGTAAGGGTAATTTGGTAAAAAGGCAATTAAAGATAAAATAATAAAAAAATTAAAGCTATCATCTTTCATTCTCTTCTCCAACTGATTTTTATAGCAAAGAATAGCCATGGAAGCTTGAAAATTTTTCCTAAGCAAGTCCCTTGCATGTAAGTGACATCTTGTCTCGTTTTTGTTGATTTTTATGTTTTCGGGATCGTTGTAGCTTAACCTAGCTAATTAGGGGACTAATTTCCAAAACGGTTGAAAGTATAAGGGTTTTTCCATGAGAGCATTTTAGTTGTTTGTGAAGTTTAATGGAAGAAAATGAATCTTTGTTAAGAATTAAACAACTTTTGTTAAAGTGATTTTTAATGAAATTGCCAATTAGGGGTTAAATTTAGAAATGTGTAAATTGTATGGTAAATGTGTGAAATTGTGAAATGTATGGGCTACTATAAGTATATATTAAATTCGGCTAGGCTTGGTTATGAGGGAAATTGCATGAATTTCATTTTACGAGCCTAAGGACTACATTGTAATAAATCAAAAGTATAGGGGCAAAATAATAATTTTTTCAAAACATAATTTTTGGATTGAATTTAATAGAATGAGGTAAAAATTAGTTAAATTTGATTATATAGATAAAGAAAAGCAACGTATGGATTTAAATCAGGGAAAGGACAAAGTTTTGGATTAGACGATCGTTTTTCTCCGCACGAGTTTGAGGTAAGTTCGTGTAATTAAATTATGTATTTATATGCTTTAAATTGAAATATATGTATGTGGATTGTGTAATTACTAGGTACAATTATCGAGCGCATAGCGCATGACCGACAACGTACGAAGAATACCGAGCCCCGTTTGAACCTTAGGAATTCGTAGGTTACAAATGACATGTCATTAGGGTTACCGATTCCAGGTCTTATAAGCTTACCGATACTCAACTCGTATAAGCTTACCGTTATTCAGCTCAGAGGAGCTTACCGTTTATAGTTCATATGAGCATACATGTACAAGAATTGACGGATTACAGTTCAGTACACCTCGTGTGTACTACCCACGTATCTAACCATATTCTAAGTGGTTCAATAGACACAATTCTGTTACGAGTTTATATGAGGTTGATACGAACTAGTACAAGTATTTACGTGAATTACATGGAAATGGTTTATATATATAAGATATATGAATACATGGTATAAATGTTACATGTATATGGAATTTAAATAGTTGCTGAACTCATACATAATTCTCGGTTTTTATATGAATTACATGACTAACTTGGTTAGTGATCATGTGTTAGGCTTTGGCCAAATTGAATTGTGTTATTCTTTGAGTTATTTACATGAATTGTGGTTAAATGCTAAGTTAAATTCTGTGTTATACGAACTTGTGTTTTATAGTGTTTCAGAAGCTCGTTCGAATTTGAAGTTGTCGGAGATCTCATCACACTATCAAATGCTATTTTGGTACTTTTGACTTTATATTTTGGTTAAATGGCATGTATAGGTTATTTGGCTAATGGTAGCCTATATGTTTTGTTGTGTTTTAGCCATTTGAATTAGCTTGTATTGTGGACATACTTTTTGTTATGTAAATATGTAAATAGCCTTATTGTATGTGGTGTAATGGTTGCCATGGGAATGCCTTGTTTATGAATTGGTATTTTGGGTACCAAATAGTTGAGATTGATGAGTGACATACATGTTAAGTATTAGGCACAAAGATGCATATATATGTCTAATCATCTAGGTAGATTTTGGAGACATACTTGGCATGTTATAAATGGCCTATTGAGTTGTCTATAGGTATCATGGTTGTATGTGATGTTATAACATGTGGTAAGCTTGATATTGGTTGGCTTTGAATGCCTATTTATGTCATGGTTATGTGCAAATTGTTGTGTTTAGGTTGGTACCAATTTTGGGTGACAAATATGGCTTGAAAAATGGCCTATTTTGTCTACACGGACGTGTGTCTCAACCGTGTGTGACACACGGCCGTGTGTCCACTGTAAAGAAAGCAAGTCAGTAGCTTCACACGGCCTAGCAAACGGGCATGTGGCTTGGTTGTGTGGCACAAATCAGTTTACCCTCCAGTTTTCACATGGCTTGGCACACGGACGTGCGGTCTGGCAGTGGGACCCAATTAGTGAGTTACACGGGTACAGACACGGGCTGGGAAACGGCCGTGTGTCCCTATTTCGAATGCCCTGTAATACCCCCTGCCCATATTCGTTACCGAAATAAAGTACAAGGCATTACCGAGGAGTACGGAACACTTACAAACAATTTAAACCATTTATCACTCAAATAACAAAATTGATTATAAAAGTTTCTTTAACGAGCCCTCGAGGTCCAAATCATGTATTAGGATAGGGTTGGGACTAAATCAGAATCATATGAAATTTTTCGCAAAATCCCTAAGTTTATCTCATTTACAAGGGTCCTACGCCCGTGTTACTAGGCCATGTGGTAAAGTTAACTTTCACAAATTAGGCTATTTTTCAAGCCATATTTCGCACTCATTTGATCCTTATTCTTCACACACATTTAGTACATACAAAAACCAATTTAAGATATTCAACCGAGCCTTATACTTAATACCATTTGTTAATTGTACACTTCATATAAATAACAAGAAACGTATATGGGCTCAATTCTCATTAAATTTCTCTTGTACTTATACTTTTTCACATTATATATTCATATAACATATAACAATTATACCTCTGTATTTCATGTAAATTTTTATAACAATTTGTCTTGGTTTCAAACTACTTCATATTGGAGTTTTACTTATCAAATCATTTGAAACATCATCTTTGCACATATAGTACACTTGAGGTGTACAGTTCTATAATTATGAATAAACATATTTATCAAACATATTCCATGTTTTTATATATCACAGTATCATATTTCCATGTATCAAGTACCATTATTTCAAATTTCCACATACATTTACTTTCCACATTGTGAACTCAAATAACATATACAAGATATACCAATGTATTTTAAGTATGTTTTCATAATATTTCATTTCAAATTCAGATTATTTCATATTAGAACTTTTCTCATTAGCTCATTTGAAATACCAATTAATACAGATAATACACTCAAGGTGTACAAATATATAATCACAAATGAACTCATTTATCAACCAAATTCTATGTTCATGTCTCATCAATTCGTATTTTCTTTTATCACATAATATATATACCATGATTGATGAGCTCATCAATACCATGATTTTCATTCCCTTTTTATTTTTCCATATTTATCCCGTTGAATTTCTCGGAATTTCGATGGATTTTCAGGGGTACACTTTAGTGTACAAATTCGAGTCCGTCAATTCATATTTATGTACGCACATTTCCATTTCAGAGAGCACACTCCCGCGAACCTCATCCTTACAGTGAGATTACCAGTCCAGGCTAAATCCCCTGTCAGAGAGCACACTCCTGCGAACCTCATTTCTTACAGCAGGATTACTAGTCCAGGCTAAATCCCCTATAATATAAACTCATAGAGTATTGTCGGGATTACCAGTCCAGGCTAAATCCCCTACAACGACAATTACTCTAATGAATTTGGATCTGAATTACCAGTCCAGGCTAAATTCAGACCCTAATTCGGATTACCCGTCCGGGCTAAATCTATTTTTCACATATTCTTCGGGAGGGCTATATCAGGATCACCCGTCCGGGTTAGATCCTTTTCACACATATTCTTCGGGAGGGCTATATTAGGATCACCCTTCCGGGCTAGATCCTTTTTACCGTCAATTCCTTTTCAGAGATCCATCGAATTTTCCTTTCATTCAACCGAGATTTATTTTCCATTTTCATCAAGAATATCAATACTTCATCAATTATCATAAAATAAACATCCAAATCATATTTACATCAATAAAAATATATTTCAAACATTTAAGAATATAATTCAAGTTACACGAATTTACAATTTGATTTTTATACCATAACGATAATCTTAATTTCATAATAAATATTTGAAATAAAACATTATATCATTTCTAATTCAACGTTTATCAATTATAAATAAGCATGTGATCAATTTATGCATAAGTCATTCATATATTATATTTTTCCTCCTCCTCCTCTCCATCCACATCCTTCGTATAAATAACACACTTGTAAGTAACATTATCTATAATTTTTCACTATTTATTTATGTGAATTTTTAAGTTGTCCATCCGTGTCATAGTCATTAAATTATTTTTATCTTGAGCTAAAAAACTCCAAATTAAGATCCGCTAATTTTTCCTGAAACTATACTCATATATATTCTTACCATAAAATTTTCAAAATTTTTGGTTTAGTCAATAAGTACAGTTTATTCTTGAAAGTCACCCCTGTTCTACTATCTGACAGTTCCGACCCTTCTTAACTTAAAATTAATTATCTCCTTATACGGGATTCGGATGATATTTCTGTTTGTTTCTCTTAAAAATAGACTCATTCAGGATTTTAAACATATAAATCTAAGCCCCTAATTATTTTCTCCAATTTTTTTATGACTTTCCAAAATCAGAACAGGGGAACCCAAAATCATTCTGAACTTGTCTCACAAAACCTATTATATCTCATGATTTACAATTCCATTACTTACATCGTTTCTTCTATAAGAAATTAAACTCAATAAGATTTAATTCCACATTTTATTCATCCTCTAATTCAATTTCTACAATTTTTAGTGATTTTTCAAAATTATACTACTGCTGCTGTCCAAAAATGTTTTAGTGTAAAGTGTTGATTTCCATTTTGCCCCAAACTTCACAGTTCATACAATTCAATCCTTATCCAATTAACCCCTAAATTGAGCTAATTTTTCTCAATTAATACTTTATTCTATCATTTTAAACTACTCCATAACCCTTGAAACTCAGAACTTTAGCATTAAACCTTAATTCCAAACTCTTTTACAATTAGGTCCTAAAACCAATTTCCATCAATTTTACTTTATAAAATCATCATATATCAAAATTAAAGCTTCAATTCTATATTTATTCATCATATTCTTCCAGCACTCATCCATAGAAACTTTAAAAATTAGCCATAGAATAAAAAACTAATGACATAGTAAGTTGGACTCAATTGTAAAAGTCCAAAAACATAGAAATTTTAAGGAGAAAGCAAGAATTTTAAGGAGAAAGCAAGAATTAAACTTACATGAAGCTATAGTATGAAAACCAGCTTGAATCCTCTTCCACGTCTATTTTTCAGCTGATGAAAATGAAGAGAAATGAAGAGAATTCTAGATATTCTAATTTGGTCCCATTTTTATTTAGCTAATTTTGGTAATTTTCCAATTTTGCCCTTACTTCACCCATTTCCTGATTTTTCTCAGCTATTGCCGCCCAAAATATCTCTTTTGGGCTTCTTTTCACTTTAGGTCCTTTCTTATTTGACAATTAAGCTATTTAATCCTCCTAGCAACTTTTACACCTTTTTCAATTTAGTCCTTTTTATTTAATTAACCACACAAACGTCAAAATTTTTTAACGAAATTTTAATGCTACCTTATTGACATTCCGTAATTATTTAAAAAAATATTTATGACTCGGTTTATAACACTGAGATCTCGATAACTCTTTTTCTCAATTTCTTGACCAAATAAATCTTTATAAAACACAATTTACTATTTCAAAAATATTTTAAAAGTTACATTTGGCTCGTAAATATTAAATAATATAATCTACAAGTTCATTTATCAGATTTGGTGGTCTCGAACCACTATTTCTGACATCGCTGAAATTTGGGCTATTACATGCCCACATAGTATGAGACACGGGCGTGTCTCTTGGCCGTGTGAGACACACGACTTGGCCATATGGGCGTGCGTCCCCTGCATTTTTAAAAATTTCATTGTTTTCCTAAAAATTCCTTAAGTACTCGGTTTAGTCCCAAACCATTTTTAATGTTTATTTTGGGCCTCGAGGGCTCGCATTAAGGACTGTATGATTGAATATGAATGGTTTCTTTATTTGAATGAGAAATGAACATGAAATGTTTGATTGTTTGATCTGTAAATTCGGTAATGCTCCATAACCCTGTTCTAGTGCCGGATACGAGTTAGGGGTGTTACATAGTGGCTTGGTTAAGGGAACCCACTGGAGCCATAGCGAAAGCAAGTCTTCATTGGGCAATTGTCATTGTTTATGGACCCGAACCTGAGTGATCTATCCATGACCAGGATGAAGCTTGGGTGAAACTAAGTGAAGGTCCGAACCGATTGATGTTGAAGAATCAGCGGATGACTTGTGGTTAGAGGTGAAATGCCATTCGAACCTAGAGCTAGCTGGTTCTCCCGAAATGCATTGAGGCACAACAGTTGACCGGACATCTGGGGGTAAATCATTGTTTCGGTATGGGCCGTGAGAGAGGTACCAAATCGAGTCAAACTCTGAATAATAGATATGACCTCAAAATAACAGGGTCGAGGTCAACCAGTGAGACGATGGGGGATAAGCTTCATCGTCGAGAGGGAAACAACCCGAATCACCAACTAAGGCCCCTAAATGACTGCTTAGTGATAAAGGAGGTTTGCCTAAAAGCAGCCACCCTTAAAAGAGTACGTAATAGCTCACTGATCGAGCACATTTATATAACACCCCTTAACCCCGAACCGTCGTCGGAACATGGTTACAAGGCATTACCGGATATATCAGACAACTTACGAATAATTCACAAATAAAATAATATTCATAGTATAATTTAATAACTAAGTCCCTCTAATAAACTCTTGAAGTCTAAAGTATATTAAAAGAGAAACGAGACTCGTTTAAGTATTTCAATTCTTTTTTATAAATTTCGACAGCATTTTTACTTATTTTCACATAAAACCCCCTGCAATTAAAACTGTATTCATTTCAAACATAATCAATTCAACCAATTCATTTCACATATTCATTTTCTATTCTAAATACCTTCTAATCAAACTCAATCAATATAATATCAATTTAAATTTATCAATGTACTAATTAAATTAAAATAGATAAACTTCTTTTATTATAATTCTTAGATTTATAATACTAACATTTTTAACCATATATATATTCAAAACATAATAACTTTTATACACATCCTATGTACATGCCACATTACCAAAAGAAAATATACATCACCAAAGAATTTATCAAGTCCTAGTCGGCTTTGGATCTTTGGTTCGATGTTTGATTCTACAACTTGCGCACGGAAACAACCGTATGCTGAGTATGCATATACTCAGTGGTATCACTTTAATTCAATTTATAATTAAATACATTAAATCACACACATACTTTTACATTATAGTTATCATCACTTAATGAACAATTCAATCTTTTTATGTTATCATTTAATTATATATACATACCATTCTTATTTCTTTATTTCAATTTTCACCTTTCACATATGCTATGTCATTCAAATTTAGTTTTATCAGTAATTTTATTTCTTTTGTCCCTATTAACTTGACTCGGATTTGGACGGATACACGGATTCCAACCAACACACCAGTACGGCACATTGTGCCTTAACGCATACATCGTATACCTAAACAATAATCGATAATGATAGCGATAATGATATAATGATGAATGATTTCAACACACAAAGTCTTTGAATCAGAATAACGAATATGATAACGATATCTGACGCACAAATTGTCGAATCAATAACAGTAATAGTAATCAGCACATAAGTGCCTGATCAGTAAGCCGGCAAAAACCCGTACTCTTCCATATCCTATGGCATGCCAACTATATCTGACTCAGCCCGACTAGTTAATAGGGTTTCCAATTCTCAATTCAAATTTACTTTCATTTCAAAATTCACTTTCAATATCAAATTCACTTTTCCATTCACTAATCAAAATACAATTCAATACTAACACATATTTCTCATTCAATTCAATTTTCTAAATTCAATTCAATAAGGTTACTTGCCTCAATATTTACTTACCATAAAATAAATAAATTTAAAATTAATATTTAATAATAAATAACTTGAATTATAGTAATACAAACCAGAATTCTCTTCGGATTTAATCCTCGATGATCTTTCCTTTTCCTTTTTGGGCCGATGCTTCAGGCTCAATATTAGCTACGAACAATTAAAATAATTTCACAATCATTAGCACAATACAATTTAATTGCTGAAATTTTTATCTAACTTTTACTTTATTTCCAATTTAATCCTAACTAAACCTATATATTTTTCTTTCTCAATTCATACCTTTTTGCTACTCAATTTCTTGCCAAGCTCAAATTTAACTATCTAATTTTTATCATATTTTCATAATTTTGAATTTATTTCAATTTAATCCCTAAAACTCAAAACTTATAGCTTCTTTTACAGTTTAATCCCTTTTTCAATTCTAACTTAGAATTTATTCAATTTAATCCCTAATTCAACAATTTATCCAATATGAACTATGTTTGAAAACCTAAGAACTTCCATGGCTTTTACTTAATTTTAATAAAACTTTGTTTAAAAGCTTCTAAAACATCAAAATTAAGAGAAAAGAGCTAAATTAACTTACCTTTTAAAGCTTTAAACCTTAAATCTTCTATTTTTCCTTTTTCTTCTTTTCCTTCTTTCCTTTCCCCTGTTTGGAAAACTTCTGTTCTTTCTTTCTTTTTCCTTTGTTTCTTTTATTATTTCCTTTGTTTTATTTATTTTATTAATATATTATATAATATTATAACAAATATCTATTTAATAAACAATATATGTATTACAAATGTGCATTATCATCACCCTACACTTGTCTTAATTTAATTTAATTTATTTGTTTTATATAATTTAATATTTTAATATAATAAAAAATCTGTTTACTTAAAGAAAAAATAATTAAATAACTTTATTACAAATGTATAAATATATGCATTACACTTGTATAATTTAATCACCATACATTTGTCTTTATTTTGATTTATTTCATAATATAATATCAATTTAATAATAATAATAATATTATTATTATTATTATCAAATATCTAATATAAAACCATAATAATAAATAATGATAACAATAATTTAATATATTAATTATATAAAAATCTAAGATTTTTATACATTATGCCGCCTAAACTTCCCAAATAGGCTTAATTGCCGATTTGGTCCTTGTTATTTCCTTTTAATCTATAATTAAACTTTTACCTTTTACTCAATTTGATCATTTTTCCTAATTACTTTAAATTAAGTTAAATTCACCTATTTAGAACTTAATTCCGCTCACTACTAGACTCATAAATTTTCCTAATAATTATTTACGAACTCGATTTACTAAGATGGAGGCCCGATAATATACTTTTCCGGTGCCCACGGATTTTGGGTCGTTACAGTTTATGCCGAAGATGAATAGGGCTAAACGATTTGCCGAAGTTGTAGGATGTAAAAATGCATCGGTAGGGGACCGCTCGGCCTTAGGGGGAAGCACCCACATGAGTGGGAATAGACAAAGTGGAAGCGAATGTATGTTGATTGGTATTAATCAATTTACTTATTCTTTTTTCCATTATTTTAAAATCAGGGTAGTGAATAAAATTGAAGAAAATAGTAATTTTCTTTAATTTTCAAAGAATTTGAGCATTTATAAACAATTAAATATTATAATTGTGCTGGAATATTTGCAAGATATACTAAAACGAATAAAACTAAATAAATTAAAATTTAATGTGTAAATTAATTGAAATAAAATTTAGTATTGTGGGGAAATGTTAAATACAGAAAATCGATTAAAATTATGAAATAGCTTATTGGAGATACTGTCCTTGCAGGTGAATTGAATTTCATGAATTTAAAATTATCGTATACTATTAAATATCTTCACCCAACATATTTATATACGTATATTCTTTCATGTGAAAGTAGTTAAGAAAAAAAGAAGAAGCTAAATATAATATATACGATAAATGTAGGTACATGTAAATTAATTTTTGTACATTAGATTAAAGAATAAATAGATATTTTCTGTTAAAAATTTATGTAGCTGACAGAATAATTAAACATTTACTTATGATATATCATGTGTATCTCATGCTAAAATATATAAGGATTAATTTTTACAGTAAAAATAGATGAACCAATTTGTTCTGTAAAAATTAATTAATTTATTTTTTTAATAAGGGATAAAATATAATCATGATGTTAATATAAAGTCTTTTATAATACTTTTATAAATATACACAAAGAATCAACTCATCTCACATGCAGCTGAGATGCACTGTTTGAAGAAGAGAGATGTTTATATAAATATTCCAAGTTATTTGATTGCTGTTTGACCCAATATCTGAGCTTTTGCAGGACAGGAAAAATAGCAGAAGCAGCAGTTGATTTTTTTGCAGAATTTAATGAAGTGGACAGAGAGGCAAAGCACATGCATTATCACTTTATTCTATTTTTATAAAGAAGTTTTTTGAGGGGCAAAATTATTAATAGCAATGACACCAAGATTCCTTAGATTTTGTAGTTGTGTTGAATAAGGCAAAATGGGAGCAGGAAGCTACTCAAAGATTGATTTGGGTTTTTTTGGTTTTATTGTTGGTTTCAATGACAATTTCCTTTTTCCTGAATGGGTCCCTTGAGAGGGAAAGAATGTTGTGAAAGGATTTTGATGCCTAACATTATAAAAGAAAAAGAGGAATGGAGTGGAAGACAAGTTTGAGAGAGAGATTTGTGTTAATGAGTGACCAAATAGAGATGGTGCAAGAAATGAAGAGGGCAATAATGGGGACAAAAGCTAACATCTGTGGCCCATAAGACTTTAATATGATTCAGCCATGGCCACTTTTACATGGTTGTGAATTAATGAGAGATTTGAGGTCAAGTCAAGGCAGTGGATCCAAGAAAAATCCCAGGTCAAGTCATTAATCCCCCCTTTGGTTGGTGGGTGGATACCTTGTTAATGCAAACGTAATTTCCTTTCATTTGGTAAACCCTTTCTTCATTGTGGGTTGGTGGGTGGGTGTATTCATCTTTCTTATATTGCTTGGTCTGGTCTTACAAGGTGGGAGATACCCTTTTAGTCAAAAGTCATAAGCAACCATTGAAATTTGCATTTTTGTTTGTGGATTATTCAATCCTCATTGACCATGGTCAAGTTAATGCTAGTAAAAACAAGTTGTATATCATGTTTGATTGTGTTATTTTCATTCAAATGAACCGAAGTAGTCTTCTCCTTTTTATTCAAAGATGAAGAAAACTGGTTGGGACAGTGTATAAATTGACTTATCTTGTAACTTGGAAGACTTGTAAATAAGTGTTCTCATAGACCCTTTTTCACGCTATTAATGATGTAAAGCGAAACCAATTTGTGAATGGTTTGAATTTACTATGTTAGGGGTAAGCCATTCGGAAAAAAAATTAAATTTCGAGTTAATTTAATCGAGTTATTTAAATTAATTTGAATAAGTAATTCATGTTCCGAGTTGAATTTTACAATTCGAATAACATATTTTTTTAAATACTCCCTTGGTCCCTGTCAATTTGAAAATGAATAAATTGGTCTCTCAACAAAAAAATTTAAAATAATTTTTAAAAATTCAATTTTTTATAAAAATTCCAAATTTTATATTTTTAAAAAAGTTAAAATATATATAAAGAAAGTTAAAATTTTAAAAATTTTCTAGAATAATAATTTTAGGAACCTAAATAAGTTATACTGTAACAATATTTTAATTTGACATGTTTAATTTTTAATTTAACTCGAACAATTTCACTCGATTCAAACCGAAAATTTCAAATCGAGTTAAAATGATAATATAAATTTTTTTCAATCGATTCGATTTGATTCAATTCGATCAAACGCTCACCTTAATATTATTGTGTAGTAGTACAACTTTAAGAACAAATTAATTAGCAATGGCATTGACAAGATAAATAATGAAGCCATAAGAAAAGGGTAAACTAAAGCCCAAACCCATTGTATTTGGACAACCAAATTCAAAGATAGAATGCAAGCCAGCTCATGTTCAGAACCAGGGCCTGAAAGGCTATGTGGGTAGCTTTAAAAAAAATTCATAAGAACAATTAGCAGCCTAGCAGGCTCATAATGTGGGTCACACTGTAGTGATTGAAGTTACACACGGTTGGTTGGAGGGATTAAGTTTTAGATTTTTTAAAATTTTTGAATAATTTTAATTAGGGTCAATTTTAGGCTTAATTATTTTGACTTTGTATTGTTATAAGTTTGAGATCCTTATAGGTTCATAGTATTTGGGGTTCTACTTTGGGTAAATAAAATTCGATTTGATTAGAAAATATCTATTTTTTAAAAAAAATTGAGCTAATTGAATTGAGTTATTTAATTTTTTCAAATAAACTCGAATAAGCAATTTGGTTTTTTGAGTTCGAATCGAGTTGAATTCTACAATTTGAGTAACTTGAATAACAAATTAATATAAAACACATTGGACCCCTAACAGTTTTGTAAATGTGCAATGTAGTCCCTCTTAAAAATTACAAAAAAAAATCTTCAAAATATTTATAAAGATATTTTTTCAAAAATTTTTATAAATATATATCCAAAAAATTAAAAATTCCATAACAATTATTAAAAATCTTTAAAAATATATACAATTGTTAAATTATATATTTTTTAAAAATCCCAAAATGAAAAATTTTAAGCTTTAACCAAGTAAATTCCAAAATGAATTACATATTCTTTATTACCAAACCCTTCGTTGTTTTAAACATCAAAGAGTGTCTCAAAATATAAACCTCGATATCCCATAATATACCTTCGTCTTATAAAAACTCGAGAGCACTTAAATCCATCTCCAAACCCATGCTGAAACAAGTACATATTTGAAATAAAACATCTGCCAATACAATAAGTTTATTTGAATAATTATTTTAATACGGTTACATTTTTATTAATTATAATTATAATTTTAAGTATAAATAACATACATTAGAATTAATCATTATATTTAACAAAAAAAACTATTACAATTGATGAGTATTTTTTTTTTTTACTTTCAAAATGTCACAACAACAAATTTAACTTAAAAAAGATTGACAATGTTTACAGTTGAATTTTGAAATCCGAAAAGTAAAAAGGCTAAGGGCAGGGACGAAGCCAGAAAATTTTATTAAGGGGGCCGAAATGAAATTTTAATTTTTAATAGTTTATATCTTTATAATTTTTAAATGATTAAATTAAATTTTCATAATTTTAGAAGGGGTTAAAGTGGAATTTTACCTTTACTACGTTAAATTTTTAAAATTTTTTAAAAGGTTAAAATAACAATTTTTCATTTTAGAGAGAGCTGCGATCTGCCCCTGAATTTGCCTCTAGCTAAAGGTCCTTTTAAATTGGCGGTATATTTATATACAGTTAATGTAAAAATAACAGTAGTGATAAGATTAAATATGATAATATGTGACAAAAAAACTAAACACACCGCACTGAAAATAAACGCCCATCAGAACCCAAATTGTTGAAAATTAAATTCCTAATTTTGATTGCAAAATTTTTTATAAAAATTGCTTGGATTCCATGGGCATGGCCTAATTGATTTACTGTTAACCTGGGTTCAAAACCGAACACACGAAAAACTAAATAAATATAGCCAAAATTACTGTCGTGCCCTACAAAGCAAATTTAAAACGAAAAAAAGAAAATATTTAGGGTTTTTGCAGATAATTCCATATTTGCCTCCTCTCTGTAAGATCAATCGAGTCACCCCACCCACCCAAAATATGAGAAAATCAAGATCAAAGCGAAAATCAAATATCCACCTGCAACAACCAACACCAAATCCAAGGGATTTCCAATTCATGATTACCAAAGTAGCAGTGTCTCAAATCTGCAAATCAGTTGGGTTTAGGCGCAGCCGTGTTTCAGCCCTTGAAACCCTTACCTTGGTAGCCACCAAGTACCTGGAAACCCTGGTCAAGTCCGCTGCATCATTCTCCAATGCTGCCAGCCGTACCCAATGCAACATCCTCGACCTTACCAATGCCCTCCACGACATGTCCTTACAGGTGGGTTTCATGGGTGCATCCACTCTCTATGACCACAACAACTGTTTGTTGAAGTCCAGTGTGTTGGAAAGCTTGTCGGATTTTGTCAGCTCCACCAATGAAATACCTTTTGCCAAGCCCATTGAAAGAGAAAAAGAAAGGGAAAGTGAAGAGGTGAATGCTGTCCCAGGGAGTTTTCAAGAAAGAGGTGGTCATATCCCAGAATGGTTACCAAGGTTTCCTGATGTAGGTGGAACTAACGAAAACTGTGATAAAAGGGTTAATGGGGAACAATTGTGGGAGAATTCCAGCTCGGTTTTGGGGTGTCAAATTGATGGTTTTGAAGAGAAAAGATGTGGGAGTAACAATGTTGGTAAATTACCAAAAGGGAGATCAAGGATTAAGTTCAGGGTTAATAATGGTGGAGGGACAAGGGTGGGTTTGAATGGTATTAGTTGCAATAATGTGTTTGGTCAAAGTAAAGATGAAGAAGAGGCAGAACCAGTAGCAGTGTGTGAGAAATCTGTTAAGTCTGAAGAGAAGCAGATTATTGTGTATAAGAGAAGGAAGAAGCGTTGTTAGTTTCTTTAGATGTTGAGCATTTGGTATTTTGCCAGAAAGTTAAGAGTTTTTGATTGGCACTGGCAGGAAATTTCTAAGCTTTTTAATAGGAAAAAGCCTGGGTTTATATATTATGGCAATATTTTTGGTTGGCCCCTCAATAGTTGAACCCAGGAACTCATATAGTAGATTTTAAATGACTAAAATGTTGAAAAAAAGAAAGGCTGTGCTTCTACTAGACTACAACAAAATTATTTATTGAACTATGACGTTTAGAAATTATTTATTGAAGTTTATATGATTCTACTACATGCAATCTGTTTTCCTTGTTTAGAATTGTGCATTAGCTGGTGTTGATTGGTGCAATACTTTGTGGGACTAAAAGAAGCATTTCAACATGTTTTGGGATCTTCAAACAGGCAATCAATGGCCAACAAGATTGAGTTAAAAGATAGAAGAACATCATACAAAACTTTGCCTACTGACTGAAGCTTCAATGGTTGCAAGCAGCATATTCATTTAACCAAATAAAAAATTATAGGGTTTTGTTCACAATAAAAAATAACTTGCACCAGTCACCTGGTGATTGTTAAATGTTATGTCTTTTATGACATATAAAGTATATATAATATATATGTATGTATTTTAAACTTTCCCTCACAATATTATATCACAAAAGCAGTGGTGAAAGCTAATAAAGCCTTCTAAGAATAGCATTTATTTTTTGCCACAGTTGAAACCATGGCAAACAGAGAGGACAATGATAAGGATCAAGGCAATAAGTATTCCTAGAACAATCAGCTTGATCTTCATGTTTTGTAGCCACATTTTTCTTCGGATTTTTGTCCCTGTACTTCGAAAGTCTTGAGCCTGCAATGAAACAGTGAAAACAAGTTAAAATTATGTCTCCTTGCATGATGTTTTATCAATCAAGTTCTGCAGCTCTCTAGCATACTCAACTAACATCTAAGGCGCTACTCAACTCTCACATGACATCAATACAAACAATATAAAGTCGTTTAAGTTATTTTTATGTATACCCAGATCTATGCATGAAAGAGGCGACAGAGAGAGTCACTGACCTGATTATGAAGATTCTCAGTCTTATCCACTAGCAGCTCTATCTTTTCCCCTCTATCTAACACCTGCAGGTAGGAAATTCAGTAACAACTACCAAAAGCATGTTTCTGACATGACGGTTAGGTACTGACATCTTATCATAGTTTAATGTTGGAGAATTCAATTTGCCTCAAGTATTGCAGGATGGCAACATCAACCCTAAACCTACCGGAAAATGTGATATTTAAGAAGCTAAACCAGATAGTTCCATGGAGGTATAGGACATGTATAGATGTTTGGAAAAACCCGGCAAACAATTAGAACTACTTGAAAAATTCAATCCCGGACAAATTCACAAAGACCCTTTAAGATTTAAACAAGGAACTTCAATAGAAAATAAAGGAATATCACCCTAATAGTAAATGACAGGTAAAAATTGCTGACATAGCAACAGGAGCATAACAAAGTTGAAGCTAACAAAGCACATATACTACCTTTTCGATGTTCTCCATCATAACACCTTTGACTTCAGAAACCTGAGCTTTGACCTTAGCCAGCTTGCTTATTTCTTCAGGATGCTCCATACAGTATTGCATATGTTCTTTCAGTTTTGGCCTGCAATTTAATAGCATGTTATATTTGCTCTGGTAATACGAAAAGATCTCCCCTGTTAAGTATTTTCAGGATTAAAGAGATAGATACCCAAATTCCTTGTTCAGGCTGTTGGCAGGAGCTGTAGCAGCCTTCCCGTTATCATATTTCGACACGAAATCATCCTTGATACGCTCCAAAAAAGCAATCGGCACTTGCCTTCCAGCTGACTCATCTGCAACAACGCAATAAGCTGCAACATCCAAGAGTCAGCCAATCTACCAACATATATAGATAAACAAAAGAGCTGACAATGAGAATGCAAATAATAACACAGTAATAAGGTTCTTTCAACAAGTAGTTCAATTAGAATTCATTGAAACAATATGTTCCAATCATCTTTCAGACTAACCACATTTGCACATGGCCTTCAACAACCTGCATATTACATGAACTCAATACACTATATACAGGCAAAATTTTAAGTTAAAAAAAGGGATCTCATCATAAATCTCCATTTACTAAGCAGTCATTTTTGTAGTTTCAAATACTATAATGCATATTAAACACAGAGATAAACTATTAACATGAAGAAACGGCAGCAAAAAGCACAAAGTTAAGCAATTTTCTCATAAATAATCTTATGGGAGAAACCAAAATCCAAACTTTCCCTCTAGATCCCAAATCCCATTTCTGTTCAAGAGATCAGATTATATCTGAAAGGAATAAAAAAAAGAACTTCAAAATTCTCTTCTATTTCATTTTGATTTTCCACTCACTTCCCAAAAAACCCAAACTTCTAAAATCAAGGAACCAACAATTTAAAATCATGAAAATTAAAAGTACAAAAAAAGAAAAAAACTTAACTGTATCCATTGTCAACGAGATAATTGAAGGTATGGCCATCGCAGTTGTAAGTGAACTTGTTGTTTGAAGAAGGAAGCTTTTGGAGGCATTGAAGAGCTATGGAATTGAAATTCCCACTGTATTCAGTATACTCAGCTAATATAACTCCTCCACGAGATACAAATGCATAGATCAATGATTTGGGCACCATTTTCTCAGAATCTTTTCTTATATGGGAAAATTTGGGTTTCAAAGAGAAAACAAAGAGAGATCTGGGATTTGAAGCTTGCTTGCTCTTTTCTATTGCTTTTTTTCCCCTTGGTTTCTCTTCACAATTACTCTTTTGTTTGGACTTTTTTGATATATCTAGAAACAAGAAGTATAAAAGGAAAGTGAAAAAGGGCTAATAAGGTTTAAAAATTGAAACTTGAAAGGTTTTTTGGGTAATAATTGTTTTTTTTTTCCGGAAAAAATGATTATTTCTGATTTGCATTAAATAAATTTCTGCCCTTTCATATTTAAAGTTGGGACTTTTAAATTCTTAAACAGTGTGTTTGGATAGAACTTTAAAGTTTCACAAATAATTAAAAGATAAAATATTTTTAAATAATTCAAGGATTAAATAGGTTTACGTTACATTTTTCCTTTATTTTCTAAATTGTTCTTTAATGGTCAAATTTCTATTTTACAAAATTTATCCTTAAATTATTATCTTGAAAATTAATAATCCATAAATAATTATAATTAAATTTTTTTAATACTTATTTCTTTAACACTAAACATCATGACATATCAATTTTGTAAAATTTAATTTTAGTATTATTCTTTTAATAATTTCATGAATATTAAAATAGGGCAGTTTGGTAAAGAGAGAGAGAGCGCATTGATCTCATTATTGATTTTTATTATATATGTTTTTTTATACAATAATTAAAATTATTCATAATTTCTTCCTAAACTTTAAATAGGAACATAATGTACTTTAACAAATTTAAACTTACGCCCTCCTACACTGACAACAATACTAATACCCATCAATCTAAAACTTAATCGACATTAATTATCATATATTAAAAGTGTTATGTAAATGATTTCAACGTTTCACCTATTTTTAAAAATAAGGTAAACTAAAACCTTTTTCTTTCCTTTTTTTTTGCTTTTAAATTTAAATTATTTAGCAAAAAAAAAAAAGCTGATAAACACTAAGACACTCTTCATGATGAAGATTCTTTTAAATTTTTATATATTAAAATTGGAAATGAAAAGCAATATTTAGGAAAGGTGAATAGAATATAGTCCAAAAACAAGAATTTTGAACTTAGAAAATCCAATTGATATTTTGATAACTTTGATGATTTTCTTTGAAAAAGCTGAAAGTGAAGGGTCCCAATGGCATCGGGATTGTCCCTATTGTGTGGATCAAATTGCACAAATATTTGATTATATATATATATATTTGTATTTGGTTGAAAACAAAGAAAATAATATGCACTCGTGCTTATCTGTAATTATTTACATTTTGGATTAATTAGAATAATATTTTAATCCTTTTAGAATAATTATTCTATAATTTGTTTGGCAGGCATAATTAGGAGTTAATACATTGAAAAACTTGTAGACTTGGAGTTATTGAATTAAGATGTAACACATTATGGATGTCATGGATACATACATGCATGTAGCTAGTCATGTAAATTCAAGTTAACTAATCAAGTAGATGAACCTATATATACTTTTTTTTTATGGAATATATATATTTTTATGGGTTAATATTTATTATAATAGAGTGTGTACTTTTATTCCATAAGCAGTTTTTATTTTTGTCATCAGTCTTTTTTTTTTTTTAATATTTTACTATATTGTGGAATACTTATTAACTATTTAATCTTATTTGTAGAATAAACTCCACTTATAGTATGCTAAATATTTTTCATTTTTAATTAATGCTTAATATCTATGTTAATTTTTTTTCTCCTAAAAATCACCCGTAAATGAATTTAAACCCTCTTAAAAAAACTAAATCTTATAAATATTCCTCGAATCTAAATTAAGATTTCTATCTCTTCCATTTTAGTTTTTTGGTTTCATCTTCAGAAGAATTTGAGTATTTTCAGATATTTGTAAATCGATTTATGTTTAATTTTTTATAACATATTTATCTTTATTTTAATTACGATAGACAGACTGAATAAATCCAATATAACCATAACCTGACCTAATTCCCACGATGATGTTAACATTCTTAGATTAAAATTGAATCTAACCTTTAATAAAGAAGTTATTGGTTAAGGTGGCTGAAAGCAGACGACATTATGAGGTCATAATAATGAATGAATGATGATGAAAGTGCCACCCTTCCCTTCCCTACTAGTGTATGCATTTAACCAAGACTCTCTCCTTTTTATGAAGTGGTAATATTCAGATATAAACTAAATTCTGTAGCAGTTAAGTTGGGGGTAGATTAATGATGCACAGCAGTATAGCGGTGGATCACCGGTGTTCTCCCTCTTCTCTTCGGTAAACAAAAATGTAAAATAGAAACAACAATACTCAACGTCATCTGTGGGAATCGAACCCACGACCACGTGGTTAAAAGGCACGCGCTTTACCGGCTGAGCTAAAACGGCTGGTGATGCACAGTAGCATAGCGGTAGATCATCGGATTCTCCATCTTCTCTTCGGTAAACAAAAGTGTAAAACAGAAATTACAAAACCCAACGCCGTCTGTGGGAATCGAACCCACGACCACGTGGTTAAAAGCCACGCGCTCTACCGGCTGAGCTAAGACGGCTGGTGATGCACAGTAGCATAGCGGTGGATCAACGGATTCTCCATCTTTTCTTCGGTAAAGAGGAAAAGTGTAAAAATCGAGGTTACAAAAATCGACGCCGTCTGTGGGAATCGAACCCACGACCACGTGGTTAAAAGCCACGCGCTCTACCGGCTGAGCTAAGACGGCTGGTGATGCACAGTAGCATAGCGGTGGATCAACGGATTCTCCATCTTCTCTTCGGTAAATAGGAAAAATGTAAAAATCGAGGTTACAAAAATCAACGCCGTCTGTAGGAATCGAACCCACGACCACGTGGTTAAAAGCCACGCGCTCTACCGGCTGAGCTAAGACGGCTGGTGATGCTCAGTCATTAGCATAGCGGTGGATCAACGGATTCTCCATCTTCTCTTCGGTAAATAGGAAAAATGTAAAAATCGAGGTTACAAAAATCAACGCCGTCTGTGGGAATCGAACCCACGACCACGTGGTTAAAAGCCACGCGCTCTACCGGCTGAGCTAAGACGGCTGGTGATGCTCAGTCATTAGCATAGCGGTGGATCAACGGATTCTCCATCTTCTCTTCGGTAAAGAGGAAAAATGTAAAAATAGAGGTTACAAAAACCGACGCCGTCTGTGGGAATCGAACCCACGACCACGTGGTTAAAAGCCACGCGCTCTACCGGCTGAGCTAAGACGGCCACAGATAAACAATAACATATTGGTGGGTCATCGGTATTTTCCATCTTCTCTTCGCAAAACAAAAATGTGAAACAGAAATTACAAAACCCAACGCCGTCTGTGCGAATCGAACCGACGACCACGTGGTTGAAAGCCACGCTCTCTACCGGCTGAGCTAAGATGGCTTCAAACGACAAAGCGTCCTCGTTAAACTTATTGTATATATTATAACAATTTACAAACTAAATCTTGTGCTTCGTTCAAGCTGGAATTATGTAATTATGAGACCAAAATGTGCCCTATTTTTTTTAATACAATGTTCACAAAACTGATTTTTGAAAATGTATTTAAAGGTTTTGATCAGTCAATTCATTAGATATTAGTGACTTACAAAATATCAATATATTATTTTAAAAGTAATTATTATATACATTGTCAATAAAATAAATCATTAAAATCATGTCTACCACGTAACAATAAAATATTTTCATTGAAATAAAATTCTGATTCACATCATATCTTGGTACATTTTTTTATTAAAAAAAAATCACCCATTTTCACAAGCAATTTTAGGAAGTTGTAATGTCCGTGTGTGTGTGTTTTTTTTTAATTTATAGAAAGACTAAAAATGCAAAATGTAACCAGAGATACAACCTTTTTTATTTCCTAATTACATGTACAGTTAAATAATTCTTTGAAATAAATCTCAAAAGTATACATTAAGTATGGTTTAATGTGCAATTATATATATAAACTTTGATTTTGTGTAAATTTATACATAAAATTTTGATCTGATCCAAATATATTTGAACCACAAATAGAATTTCACGTATATAATTATACTAAATTAAAATTTATATATACAATTACACGTTAAATCAAAATTGATGTATAATTTTAAAATTTATCCCTAACATTTCTCATATAAGCTTCTCATCATTGAACAGAGAAGGGAGATTCAATTTTCATTTTACCTGCTGGGTTCCTTACTATATATCAATGATCCAATTTAGTCCTCACCAGAAGCCCAAAACCTTTTCTTGAACCTTCAGTAAAATAAAAAATCAAAGGGCAAATATGTAATTTCGAAGGTTAACCCTAAACTCCATCCTCCGTCTCATATATATGAAAACCCAACACTCAAAAAAAATCTCCCATTTTATGAAACCCTTGCGGCGTCAAGATGCAGATCTTCGTCAAAACCCTAACGGGGAAAACCATAACCCTTGAGGTCGAGTCTTCCGACACCATCGACAATGTCAAAGCCAAGATCCAAGACAAGGAAGGCATCCCTCCCGATCAACAACGCCTTATCTTCGCCGGGAAGCAGCTTGAAGACGGCCGCACCTTAGCCGACTACAATATCCAGAAGGAATCCACTCTTCACCTCGTCCTCCGCCTCCGCGGTGGTGCCAAGAAGAGGAAGAAGAAGACCTACACCAAGCCCAAGAAGATCAAGCACAAGAAGAAGAAGGTCAAGCTCGCCGTGCTCCAGTTTTACAAGGTGGACGAGTCGGGTAAGGTTCAGAGGCTGAGAAAAGAGTGTCCCAATGCCGAGTGTGGTGCTGGAACCTTCATGGCTAACCATTTTGATAGGCATTATTGCGGTAAGTGTGGGCTCACTTATGTTTACCAGAAGGCTGGTGGGGATTGAGTGGGATAAGATGGATTTTTAGTTGTTTTCAAATAATCGTATTGTCATGTTCTGATTTTTGTTTGTTTTAGTATGTTATAATTTTTGGGTTTCTATTTTGGAATTTTGGTTGCTAATTTAAATGTTTGAATCAAATCTGATTAAGTTCTCTTCTTCTTTCTGATGGTTTGCTCTGATTTCTAATTTGATCATGGAAAAAACAATTCCAAATTGTTGAATTCAAAACCAAAATTGAAATGAATCGAAATGGGCACTCAAGATCAATTTGATCTGTCCATGTCATTGCAAGACTATTTCGAACATCATTGACACCAAACATCAATAATATACAACAGTTTTATTATTTCATTACTATGTCCAAATGCGTATATACTTTAGTTCCCATTGTCTGAGTTCGAAGCCATGAGCTTTTAATATACAGACAGCTTTATACACACGAGTGCTTTACTAGGTTTCATTGAGTTTATAAACAATTCAACTCTAAGCATCAATGGATACACTTATGGCATTTAGCTCGACATGTTGTTTACCCTCGTTTTGTGGATGAACAATGACAGTTGCATGAGCTTCAGACCTTGAGGATTGCTTACTTTGCCCTTGTGAAACAGATATGGAGCTAACAAGTGAGTTTTTATTGGCGTCTTGATTGCCTTGATCTTCTGTAATGATTTCCCATCCCTCTTTGAGTGATGTAACTTGTATGCCTTTCTGATGGAGGCTTTCCATTTCGAATGCCGTTGGTAATATTACGTAATCATTTATTGGGTTGTAGAAAGGATCTGGATTGTCTGCCTTCAACCAATGCTTGAGAATTCGATATAAATGAGGTTCACAAAGAATTCCTCGGTGCTCACCGGGGATTCCAACCCTTGCTTCTGCATTGAGTCCATCAGCCTGAAAATAACCGGAATTAGAACAAGTTTGAAATCACAATATGCCTATAAAAGTTTAAAAAAAGATGAAGCATGAGCTATGGGAAGTACAAAGTAAATGATGAAATCATGGAAGGTTGTAAGAGAAGGGGGTCAGCTAACCTTAGCTGATTCTACTGGAACTGTTCCATCGCCATCAACACATACATACGTGGGCTGATATGCAGAAGAAAGTCAGCATTAGTAACCAAATCCATGAAACGTATGAATCATTCCAAAAGAATTTTCTGGCAGATGTATCATGGATCCCTGTACTAGGAATCAATTATATTTTTTATTAAAATTTTCATCAATTTGTAATTTTAAATACTGGCGTGATTGACAAAATAATCAAACAGTGACAGGTGGCGTGCTACGTCTATCTCATGTTAATGTATAAAAATTAGTTTTTAACAGTAAAAATGGAAAGAATTTTAGTTTGCTTTTTTATCCAATGTACAATAATTAATTTGTCTATTTTTTTAGTAGAGGGGTAAAATACAATCAGATTACTAGTATAGGGGCCTTCATGATACTTCTACCGACCTTTCTTGAAGTGGCCCTAGAACTACAGCAAGAAAAAAAGAGCAGCCTTCAACAACAAAAATTACCTCAGAAAACCGCAAGTCTCGGATATCTGTGATAGGTGTCTCCTCACTTCCATAGCTGCAAAATTGTGAAAAAGTCATATGTATATTATGATATAGTACTTTCAACGAAACAACCAAAAGAGGTATTACCAGACGCTATGTGGTGTCTCAAGATTGATCCCATATATATTGTAGAATTTAACTCCAGATGGAACCTTAGCTTCAGACAACACCTTGCGTGTGTCATGAGCCCATTTCAAGATCTCCAAATTGAATGGAAGTGGAATATTCTCTCCACCATAGTCGATCTGAATATAAAATGCATAAAATCGAAACGCAGTTGAGTAAAAACAAATATCTTAAACCATTTATAAAACTACTAATTAAATTGCTTAGAACCATTAATTAAAGATAAACTCTTTATGTTAACATCTGTACTTAACACTGAAGCTTTCTATTTTCTATGTATTTATTTTCAGCCATTGATTCAACCTAAGATCAACTACTTCCTTACATAAGCAAAGTTCATAGCTTACCGAGTTGCCTGAAAGAGACTCCTTAAAAATATCAATGCTTTCTCCAGGACGATAGGACTCTAGAATAGTCTGAGGAATTCCATTACAACCTTCTTTCTCCCTCCAGATCTCAAGAAGTGGCACATGTTGCCAATGGAAATATGGACAAGCCATTAACTCATAGATTGATGGGCACTCAATGAGCTGAATGATGCAGTACAGAAATAAATACCTCAAAAATAACAATGAAGAAACAAGAGGCAAAACAAAAGCCAAATAAACATTGCAACAAGATTGCAAGATGCATCTACTGACTATGAACCATAAGACAAACATAATCTTCGATCTATCGATTTCCAACATTGAACTACATACCAAACTTAATTAGAAGTTATTCATGAACAACAAACTGGAAAAGAAGTACTCTCATAAGTCTTTAGACTTAAGTAATTTAAAGTTTTGGCCTAAAAGTAAACACTCTTAGATTCAAGTCCAGAGCTAGAGTCAGAAGCCGCTAACTGCTAGCAGCAGATTTCCGCTACTGGAGTCTAAAAAAAATTAAATAAGCACATAAACACAAAACAAGGAATTAAGGTTGCAGAATGAAGCGAGAGCGTGACATTTTAACAGACTCCAAAAGAAGAAAAAAGTTCAACGAGAAATTGATTTTTCAAAAACATTCATAAATAATGGACATGTCAGCAGACTATCCATGCCCTCATTGGCATCTAAGTAGAAATGCTGAAAATGAAAAAAGTAATTAGAACATAATCACGTACTAATTGATGCATGCTCCACTTTGAAATGAAAAAGTTCTGTTCCCACCCTTCAACAAATGACGTTCCATTTAGGAAGGTAGAAGCAATATATCCAGGTGCACCTGTTGAAACATTTCTTGCAACTCAATAAGCAACTTGACTCAATAAAATCAGCTATTGAGCATATGAAGTTCTTTTCAAGTGATTCAACTGACAGTTCCAGGATACTATTAATTGGAGAAACTTATATATTTCAAAACCTGCTTCTAAGAAATCACCTTGGAACATATAAGGAAAAAGATGAACATCAAGGGAACTGTATGCCATTGTTTGATAGAACTGCATTGTCCTAGACTTTTCGTGACTAATCTTAAGACAGCTTCTAATGAAACATATCAGAGATAACCCTCACTTGGAAATGCCTGAGGGTGCTTGAACAAATATATATTTTATATTTTTTGTTAAAAAAGAAGAAAAAAGCTCATCCTAGGATTCATTATTACTCTATAGTCTGTACAGTAATTTCTCCTATAAATCCAATATTTTGACTAATTTTCAGATTTTAGTAGATCAAGAAATGCAATGGAAAAAATTCAACATCGTATGGTTCAAAGAAAATATTCTAATATGTCTTATGTGACCTTTAAAATAGAATTTGTTTAATTCAGGTATTGTTGTATTATTTTGCAGTTTCCTTTTGGGCAACAAATGATCTGAAAACTATCATCTTGCATAATACTCAAGTTATGAAGACCATTTACCCCGAAAAGGTGCAGCAATTGCAATCCAGTTCTTCACATATTTCTCGAAAACCTGTACAAGGAAAGAAGCATTGCATCACAAAGAGATAGAGCATGAAACTATAACTTGTCTGGGAAAAAACGAGGATAAAGAGCACAGTAAAGCAGAAAAAGGAGGAGATAGGAGATGCAATAGATAGCTTACATCACTGTGAAGGCCCATGAAACATTTTACCAGAAGACCCCCCATAGAATGACTTATGATATTTATCTTTTTCCCCCCTGATGCTTCATACACTGACTCTAGTTTTGCTGCCAGGCGATCCAATGTGTCTTGCAACCTAAAAGAAAGCTAGAATCAACCACTATAAAAAAATCTATAAATTGCAAGGAACGACAGGCCACCACCCTTAATTAGAAGGAAAATGATTAAAAAATTATCAATAATATGATTATACCTGTTACTTTGGCGAAAATCATAACCGAAACCAAAAAGTGTTTTCCCTTCTTGAAAACCCCATTTTATCATTTCAACAATCATATCATGGAAATAGTAGACGCTCTCCTGTCCGATGATCTGAAAGAAAACATAAGTGTGTCCCCAAAACCAATCATTAGTTCATACTCTTAAGCTTAAGGAGAGACTTAGATATTGGTTCTCTTAGCATTTCAGTATCTATAAGCCTCACTTTTACCAACAAACAAAATAGTCTAATCTAACTTTTGGTTAAGGTAATATCCAAAAAACCTTCCTTAATCAATCATTAAATAGTAAGAAATACAAAGAAGCATACCAAGTCAGGATCCAAGACATCAATGGCGTACAATCCATATCTTTCTTCGGGAACTGTAATACTTGTGCTTGGATCTAAGGACACAGTTTTACCTGTTCCACAACCAATGAACCAACAATATCATAATCACTCCACAAAATTTCAATCACAAAAAATAGCAAAATTCACTATAATAAAGAAAAATCTCTTTTGAACTGTTTACACCTAAGTCAAGTGAGCTCATTCTTTCATCAAATTCTACCAAATATTAGTCACAGATTAAAACGGCTTAGTTGATTTTAATGACTAATGAATATAAAATTTCTTAAATTCTCCATAACACTACAGTTCCACTAAATTTCTTTCAGACGAATACCAAAAAAAAAAAAAAAAGAATTACCAGTGGAAGGATCAAAGCGAGACCAGAGCTTGGAACAGAACTTAGAATCGGCCTCGAGAATCCGAACCCAAACCCGCTCTTCATTCCCATTCTGATGATCTACAGCTTTCAAAATCGAGCCGGCAATACCTGGAACTAGTAAAACCGGGTCGAGATCCGGGTCAACGTAGGGTTGTGGTCTCCTTATCAACTTCAACCACATCTCCACAGATTGAACAATGTCTCCCAACATCGCCATATCCAATCAAAACTATTTTTCCAACATAAAAAGGTAATTGATGCAATTTCTCTCTCTCTCTCTCTCTCTCTTTTACACTGTTTAAAGTGTGAAATTAGGATGGGAATTGGGAAATTAAACGTTTTCTTTTTCGTTTTAGGGATTGGGAAATTTGGGGAAACTACTGTCTACCACTGCAAAAAAGGACATGTGTGCTCATTGACGAACAAAATAATTACAAAAATACGATTTTATTATTCCTATCATAGTTGTTTTTATTGATCTGACTTTTCACACAACTTCGTTTCCTAATCAAAATTCAAAAACTGACTAATAAAAAATAAAAAATAAAAAATAAAAAAATATAAAATATATGTCAACTGTATTGTTATAAATATTATTGTTAATGTAGAAGCACATGGATTTAAATATGTTGAAATTCATTATTTTCTTATAGGTTGAGAAGGGGTTATAAATACTTTTTAAGTATTTTATCAAAAAAATAGATATAATGAAAAAAATTGTTAAAAAAATATAAGAGATTATTTAAAATTTATGATTTAAGATTTATATTTAAAATTTAAAATTTTAAGGTTTAGGATTTCATGTGCTTACTGTGTTGAAACAAATTAGCTATGACATATAAACAATTTATCACACCCACATAAATTTTATATTTTAAAAAAATAATAGATTAGATAGGTTTTTTTTTTTTATAATGAGAAGTTATTTAAATAAGTATTTTAATTCAGTTATTTTATAAAAAAAATTAATTAAGTTGCTGCTAACGATAAATTAAAATTAAGTGTTAGAACTTTTTTCATCAACTTTACATTAAAAATTATTTGATAAATTCGTAATAATTAAATATTGAATATGTAGATATTGATTTTTGAAAATGATTTATTCTTAATTTTAATTTTTATATCATTTTAGTTAATTTTAGATAAAATTAAATATATTAATTTAAATATCATTTTTTAAAAAATTATTTCAAAATATATTTTTAATGGAATCTATATTTTATAATTTATTTAATTCAAAACTTTGATCCTTTTGTTGAATCAAAGAAAGAAAAAAAATTTGAAATTTGAAACCAATTCATTTACTTAAAGTTTTCGGCAAGCAACTTAGGTATGTGTCGTATTATATAATTTTATTGGTTTTTTTTTTTTTTTTTTCAATTGAAAACGGCAGGTCAGAGATCTTGTACAAGATTTTTAGTATTTTTTTATTCGCTTAACCAAATAAGAAAATAATTATGATTGAATAAATTAAAATTTAATCTTAATCCACGTTGCAATTTAATTTTTATTAATACATGATATCAACAGAGATAAAAAGAGGAGAGAGAGAGGGTGAAGAAGCAAAGTCGGAAATATATCGGAAAATAGATCTGAATCCTCCCATGGAGCATTTGGGTTATTTAAACTATGGGTTAATTATAAAATTTCAAGTCGGGTTATTAGTTATTTTATTATATTTTTTAACAATCTTAAAATATTTAATTTAAGTCGAATATTTATAGATCATTCTTTCACTTCATACTTGAAGTTATTAGAAATAATTAATAAAATATAGAATAAGGTGGGACAATTATGATTCTATCCAATATTCATAAATGGCATTATTGTTTTTAAATTTATACCAGTCAAAATCACTTCTTCTTGTTTTAGCAACAATGACGGATGTCGGTTAAGTTAAAACACTTAATCGACATCTTATTATTAATTTTTAAATTTATACCAGTCAATTTGAAATTCACTCAAATTTACTATTAAATTAGTGATATGATTAGCGAACAACACATTAAAATACAAATATTCTTATATTATTTTATTTACACTCTCTTTTATAAAGTTTTCGTTTTTGGAATTATAATTAATAATAATCTTATATTATTTAAATAAATAATAAATATAATGACGTTAGTATTTTTGTTTTCTCAAATAAATAGTTATAATATGTTATATGAAAATTTACATCGGACACCGACACAGGTGGAGGGATTTTTTTTTTTTTTTTTCATTTAAAAGGAGCCCAAAATCACAAGTAACATCTTAATCATCCTCTTAATTATGTGGAATCGAATTAATTAAACATGTTTGCCATGCCCATCCATATTTAGACCATCATTACCTTTCAATAATGGCGTTAACTATATATATAGGAAACATGGGAACATAATCACATTTTGGATGGACCCCTTGGTCCTTAAACATTGTTTAAATGAAAGAAAAATCTAGTTGTGAATCGATTGACTATACTCTGGTTAGCATGAAAGTCTAGTTTACAAATTTTGATGTACTACCGGTCGAGGTGGTGGAAATTCTTGAATAAGATAAAACTTATGCTGCTTTTAAACAATTAATTTAATATAATTCTGTTTTATTTATTTCAAAAAAAAAAACTAATCAATTTCCTTACACATGCTAAAGTTTATTAACACTTCATTCATAACTCATTTTTCAACAGATCACTGTTAATTTTGTTTAGCTTAATCAATCCATATAAATAAGATTTAAAATTTAAAAAATTTACTAATCGAAGTCAACGAGCAATAAGTCATCCCAAGATAAGGTAGCTTTTAACTCTCTTTTAACTCTTAACATATGTGACTGGTCAATATTGATATGCACAAACTACATAGTCATGTCAATCTTACTAGCTAAGGGCAAAAGGATTAGCCAATCCTCTTTCACTGACAGACCTAGGACAACCTCTAGGGTATCCTCAAACCTAGGTATCATCTCTATCTTCACTGTCTTCATGTTTTTTATTGCTATTCGCCATTATTACTTGAAGTTCTTCAACATCGAAAACCATCTTAAAACTCAAACTTCAATGTGTCCATAGCTTATCTCCCCATGTAAAGAACCTAATAGCTCTAGCTCAAACATCTAGGGTACGCTTGGTTCACTGTAATGGAATAGGGTTGTAATTGAATAGAGCTGTAATCAGTAATTCAACTGTTTGGTTGAATGGAATGGAATAGAACTGTAATAGTATTCTTGTGTTTGGTTGAATGGAATGATGTTGTAATAGCACAAGGAAAAAAACTAAAATGACCAGAATACCCTTAGCAGAATTTTTTTTAGGCAGATGATTATTATTATTGTTATTAAATTTTAATAAGATTATTATTGAAAATAATTTAATAAAAATAATAAATAATTTAACCATATTTTAACATAATTATTATTAAATATAATTTAATAAAAATTATAAATTAATAACATTCTTAATATAATTATTATTATATGAATTAAAAAATCAAAATATATAATACTATAAAAATATATAATCTACTTTATTATTTTTAAACTGCAATACATATTTAATGTGCTAAAATATCATTAATGAAACAAATAATTTAATTATTCTACAATAAAAAAACAAAATATTAGAAGTAATAAATAACTTGAGAATTATATTTCACATCCAAGCATAATATTCATATATTAACAAAAAGTTACATGATTTCATTAGTTTATATGTCATAATCCATATGTTTTAAAATTTTACAACATCAAAAAGTTACAACATTGTAATGACATTCTATCATGTCATTATACCATCCAAATATTACAAATACAAAAAGTTACCAAAATATCATCAACACAACCATGATTTTTAATGGTCAGCAAGAAATCTTCTGACCTATTCCAATCGCACAGCAGAAGGTAAACTAAAGAAAATGAGCATTTGCGTTGGATGACCTGCAATTTTGCTCAGTGCTCGATAGCGCTCATCCTCAGTTAAACCTTCTACTTCACATAATGTTGGATATAATTTCAAAGCACTTTCTTGAATGGCCATTTCTAACTTTTGTTGAATTAGCACTTCGGATGCAATACTCTTATTGATTTCAAGGCCAACGGTCCGTATATTTTCAGCCAATAAGGTGGCAGCATCATTAAATGAAGTAGAAGAATCACTTGCATCAGAAATCTTTTTTTTCTTCTTTGAAAATGTGAAACCACCTTGGTTTCTAGCTAGTTACAATTGTGTAGCTGAAAGATCCATGTCATCCAAAGAAACATCAGCTTCGCATCCATGGAAATCGTTTCTTTCTTCATGAGTATTTGTAGTAGCCACATCCTCAATATCTATTTCTTCAATAATATCAGCGGCTGTTTGAGCATCTTTCCTAGTGGCTTGATCTTTTGCGTAGATGGCAGTAAGTTGGTAATAATAAGGGAAACTCCGATGTTTGAATTGAGCGGCTTCTTTATGACTCTATAAAAATGAGAAATTCATATTAGATATAAGTTTGGTCAAAATAAGATAATAAAGACTTGAAATAATTCTTACATTTATATATAAGTTCCACACCACATCTTCAGTAACAACAAGCTGCCTATACTCATCCCAACCAAAGCCGCTATTGTTTTTTCCACTAAGCAAATCATAAACGATTGACCAATCCCTTTTCAATGTACTAATCCTCAATTCAAGATTAGGTTTAGCCTTCAACATGGCATGGGGTAAAACTTTTTCTAACATTTTTTCCAACTCATTTTAAATAACCGGCTTTGAATCTCGTATCTGCATTAAAGGTTCCAACATTGTGCAAGTCGACCATACAAGCAACCAACGTAGCATCTTCTTCTGGAACCCATTTCCTTTTGGTTCCTCGAGAATTTTGGGAAGAAACACTTGATTGTGAAAAACCTGACATAACTATCTTAAGAAAAAACGCAAATTAAAATTAAGTTCAATATTATGCATCAAAAGATCAACACTTTATAAAATTATAACACATGATGAATTAAAAGAAAATAAATTATCATTCAACAAGTCTAGTACAATACAAAAAAACAATTCAAATATCACCAAAGTTTCATAAACTAGATACATGAAATAACATAAACAACTTAACGTTTACTATTTTTACCCTAAACCTAACTAATTTTTGGATATTTGCCATTCATCAAGCATTTGGTTGGCTAGTTCCATCCTCCAAGTAGCCCATGCATCCGATGGATGAATATTTACGATATTAGGTTCATCATCATCTATCACATTACTAGGTAATCCTTCTTCCAACTCCGCTTCAATAGGATCAAGACTGATATAGGTTCGAATAAAATTATGGAGCAAACAACATGCAATAATGATTCTATTGTGCACCCTCACAGGATAGAATGATGGACCCCTAAGTATTCCCCATCTAAGGTTTAATAACCCAAAACATCTTTCAATAACATTATGCGCTGAAGCATGTTTCATATTAAAAAATTCTTCCAGAGTACTTGGCTGGTAACCCTAATGCCACTCATTCAAATGATATCTTTGTCCTCTAAAAGGTGCAAGAAATCCCTCACAATTTGTATATCAAGCATCAACTAGATAATAACAACCTATAAAAAGAAACTATTTGTCATGGTTAATTTCCCAAAAAAGTATGATCTTAAAAATTAATTCAAATTCCTCTAATTTTGCACTTTACCATGATGAACTTTTAGTCCATGTCTCCTACTAATGGCATCTCGAAGAACTCGTCCATCAACAACAGAACCTTCCCAACCAGGAAGAACATAAACAAAATGCATATCAAGTGTACAAACACCTAACATATTTGTTGCTATTTCACATTTTCGCGTTCGATATCTAGATTTATCAACTGTTGGAACTCTAATCTTGATGTGGGTTTCAACTAAAGCACCTAAGCAATTCTACATCACATGTATAAAACCTCGAGTTAGGATACTATATTTAAATCTAAATGGACTAAATTATGTATGAGCTATATATAGAACTCACTCTAATACCTTAAACCATTTCCACCTTGGGTCTGTAGAATTAGCTGTAATTGGCTCTGCCTTTTTAAATAACACATCTTGTAAGCGTATGACAGCATTTAAAACATTGTGAAATGATCTGTTAATGGTTTCCCCAGACCTATTAAAGTGATGCTTAATAACTCTATTTTTAAGGTGATGAGAAATGATATGTAAAAACATTGTCACTTGTTCATCAACAAGCATGTTCCTTAACGACTTTAATCCCTTAAAGTTTGTAACACCTCACATAGTTTAAAAAAGGTAATTCTATTCATCCTAACTTGTTCAATACAGGTCTCATCACTAGCATATATAAGTCTTTTCATATAATCTCGTTTTGCATAAAAATCTAAAATATAGGATCTAATCCTTGGTCTATAAGTATGTAGGCTATGGATGGCACCCAATGCAACTAAGAACCAGCTCACAACTGTACACATTTGCAACCATATTGTAATAGCAAGGCCAATTCTTTTACACCTCTCACTTTGTCCAATTAAAGGCAGACAAGCCATTACTGCAAGATATTAAAGTGTTACATATATTCAAATCATAGTAAAAGGGTCACATTTCTTCAATACTAATTTCAATAACAGTAAAACAAAATTAAAGAATTTAATTTGTAAAGAACTTACAGTGGTTCAGTGAATACAATAAGCTCAACTGTGGGTGGAAGAAGCAATCAAGCAAACCAAAGAAGAAGAGGAAGCAATAACACACTGTCAAAGAAAAATGAACAATACATATTTATCAAATTTCATTCAACAAAATCGGCTTTTTGTTTGGCAAATAATAATGTCTTGAACATTAAAAGAAATATTAATAATAAACATCTAATCTTGAAATACATCCACATCCAAATTACATAATTTCTAGTGTTATAGAAATATACATATATTATATGAAACTTTTGATAATGTACTGGGAAAGATGAATTCATAAGTACTTTTATTTAAAAGTAAATAATCCTAATTATGCGTATAAGGTTAAAATACTTTTAACCTTATTCAATAATAATAATAATAAGATTATTAAGATTATTTAAGAGTAAATAATGTTAATGGATTAGATTTATTAAGAAGTTTAGTAATTATGTTTGTTTATATATTGCATGGATGTTATTTAATATAATGCTAAACAAAGTATTACTTAACATAACAATGGAAGATAGGTAGAGGCAGAGTAAGTGGGGAAGCCAAGGTTTCTGGTTTGCTTTGAAACATAATAATGGAAGTTACATGGTATTGGGTCGACTTTCTTTAAGATGGAAAATTTTTCATTTTGTTTTTTTTTTAATTTATAAAAGTTTAAATTAATAATGGTAAAATTACATTTTAGCCCTTAAAATGATAAAAAATTAATTTAATTTTTTAAAAGTTATAAGTATATGAATAGTAAAATTATATTTTTATTATCGTAAAAATATATAATTTAATTCTGCCCCTTAAAAAGAATTTACCCTTCATTGTAGAAAATTTGGGAAAGTTAAATGAGGTTATTTTAACATTTATTTATTTCAATTATTACATATTTAGATATGAAGATTTCAAATATCATATATGATATGATACAATCTGAAAAACATAGCAGTAAGGAGACAGTCCCAAATTGCGGATTGCTACCATCGCATTAGCAATGAAGATAATAGGCACAAAAATAAAATGAGTGGGAGCAAAACAATGGTACCAAACTCGGCTGCTCTCCTGCTCGATGAGCGTGGTTCTTCCCCTAACCTCAAGTCCCCGAAATACAGATGAACCCCTGAATAATTAAAAAATATAACCAAGACCAACAATTAGATTATTATACAATTAGATTAAACATGGTAAATTAAGTTATATATTATTATATGTAAACAAATAATCTTAATAATCTCAAAATACTATAAGTTTAGTATGATGACATTATTTTTTTAAATAATGTAATTATGTTTTATTTAAAAACAAATTATTTCTTTTAAGTAATTCCTATATATATAATACATAAACATTACTTTTTTTTTAAAAGTCTAATCCACAAGGGAAATCAAATAAAATACAAATCCCCAAATATTAAAAATATATGCAATTAACAAATGATAGGTAGATAACAAAACATCTCAAAAACAAACAGCATATGATTTCGAGGTCAGAAATTGTTTTCAATTACAAAAACAATGTAAAGCTAACATTAAAATCATAGTTTTAATAGAATGTCTCTAAAAGTGGCAAAACAATCAACAAGAAACCTAATATTCCACCCTGTTTAACCCTAATGATCTTCTTGCAATGGAAGAATATGGCAACCAAACAACAACACAAGAATTCCAAACAATAATAAGAATCCAAGCCAAAAAATATGGAACCTTCCCTTTTTTATATTTACCAGTCTTCGGTATTAAATAATAGATAGAGATATCTAACTACCAAGGCTAAATCTAAACTATATAGCAACTCTTTCAAATATTAATAGAATTAAAAGAGCCCATAAGCCAAGCTAATGAAAAGCATAGAAAACAATGAACAAAAACATGGAAGGAATTCATGATATAACAGCATTTCAACCCACATGGATTTGAGCAGCATATTGTTTCTTTAAATCTACTTCTATATATAATTTTTCTTTACTGATCTAAGTACTTCCATGAATAGGAAAACTTCCAGCTCGTAAAAAAGAGAGCACACACAACCTTTCACTTAAAACGTAAAACACGTGCTTAAGATGAAATTGATAAAAGGAGTAATTACTCCCTGCTAACCTATATACAAAAAAAAAAATGGCAAACCACAAATTAACATAAACGATCGTTCATGTTCCTTGTCTTATTGTTCATTAAATTAAAAGTGTTCCATGCAAAAAATGGGCATGCACGTCGAACAAAAATGCAAGGACCATACTTCATAATTGTATTAACTCTCAATAGATCATGATTGTACAAGTTTGTCCAATCATCACAGCCACATTTACCTAGCATATGAAACATTGAATGATAAAATAACCTAACAAGCAGAGCTTTCTGCAGCAAATACTACAATACGATGAAGGAAATGATCAAGGAAAAGAATCACTCAGATCACGATGAAGAACAGTTTAAGTCAATAAACCAGTACGTAGTTTAAATCCAAAAGTGACAAAACACCCTGGAAAACCTAATTAGATAATGGTGCGATAAAAAACTGAGAACAACAATTAAATGGATAGGAGAAGGAAGGAAAACATGCATAGTGGCGACATGCAACAACATAGATTAACTCAAAGCTCCAAATAAATGTTCATAAAAGGGAGATTATAGTTAAAATTTACCCTAGGCGTGGAAGCTTAATGCATATCCACCATCAAACAACTATAAACTAAAGGTTCCATACCTGTTTCTTAAACTGGTCCATAACTTTGAACCAAATTTAGCTCCAAGCACAAGAAAGCTAGGCACACACTTACATATCTTCATATCTTTAACAAATAAAAGAAATAAGAGATGACCTAATTATCAACCCTAACAATAACCTTAAAGTCTTGGCCAAAACAGTAACCTTAAAAAAACCCCTAAATCAAATTTACAAAAACTTTGCTAAGGGTGTGCTAAGGTAAACAAGAATAAGAAAACATAAAGCAGCAAGGGTTTGCTAAAGTAAAATTAACTTACCAGTACTTTTCTGCTAAAATTAACTTGGAATTTAATGGTATTACCTTAAAGTCTTGGGCAATTTCACGAACGAGCCTTTGGAAAGGCAGTTTCCTGTTGAGGAGTTCGGTACTTTTTTGGTACATCCGGATTTCAATGCATCCAATGGAAACATCATAATTTCAATTCGTGTAAACAAGAATAAGAAAACGTGATTTGATGACTAACCGCAGAGCTACACTTCCAGGGCGATATCGGTGAGGCTTCTTCACGCCTCCGGTTGTCTGTGCCGACTTGCGAGCAGCCTAAGAAATACATAATAGAAAAAAAAAGAAATTAAAGAAGACTGAGCAGAAAAAGTCTCAATCGAACTTAGGATTGAAAGGGGAAAAGAAAAGTTGAAAAAGGTGAAAGAACTTTAACTAAAAGGAATCAGGAAAAAAAAAAGAAAAAGAAAACGTACCCTTTACAATATTTGGGGAGATGAAGATGAAGGGCGAATGGATGCTTGATTTGGGGAGGAAGAAATCTGGAGAGAATTTTGGGAAGAAGAGAGATAGGCTATTTTGGTCCAAAAACCTAAACGGTGTGGTGTTGAATAGGTATTCAAACCCCCAACCCCTGAATACCTAAACGGTGAGCTGAGGAAATGAGACTGTAATAGCAATTCCGTGGAATCACCTAAACGGTGAACCAAATGGCAACTTTACTGTAGCGCGAGGAATTAGGGCGGAATGAAATAGCAATTCCATCCAACCAAACGTAGCGTAATCAAATTTAAGTCTTGTATATGAAACAACCACATCATCACCCTACCTTAATCAAAATAGATTCAAACTCCTTGAGGCTAAATTACAAACCAAAAACCATGTGACCCTATCCATAATAATAAACTATATTAAAGAAAAGGGTGTGTGGTCCTTAATTTACTCCTTTCATTACAGCTTTCTCACTATGTCCATGGAAATCCCCCTCCAAAGAACCCACCCAAAGCAAAAGACAAAAAGGCCATAACCCCCTCCCTCTACATTACACGACCTTCACATGAAATAATTAATTATTATTTGTTTATTTGGAAGGCAGCAAATGGTCACTAACCACATGCCAAACATCCATATACAAACTGCTGTTTGGCTAGGTCTATGACGTTTTACATGTCGTGAAAACAAAGCATATATATTCAATTATGCATGCCTTTTTTATTTGTTTTTTTACCCAAAAGCATATGCATGCTTATTTTGCTTCTATCATCCCTTCTGTCTTTAAGTTCTTGCCACAAGTTTTAAGAGATTTTAATAGATTTGCATTTGGTTTTAATCCCTCTATTAAGTTGGAAATTAAAGTTTAAGCCATCTAATTTTATTTGGTTATCTACTTTTATAATATTATTAGTAAGTCTAAATCGAAAACATCATTAGTTACTTTTGTTAATTAAAGTGGTATCGTTAAATATTTTAAAAATAATTTTAAATGTTCGAATGTCGTAAAAATTTATTATTAGTTAAACATGATTTATTGAATTTTTATGTGATTTTGATTGTGTGCTTGAATATATAAATAAAAAGACCTCGTCACTGCTTTAACAGTAGCAATTAATAGTATTATTAACTTGGACATAAATAGACACTAAGTTATGCCATATTAAGATGGATTAAATCTTAACATTCGATATACTAGAACGACTAAAATGAAAATTAGATAATTTTCATTCACAACATTCAAGATGAGGCAAATCTGGGGGCAATCTGGAGCCATATCCTCAAAATAAAAATAAAAATTATGTTGGAACGTTATAAAATAATGAAATTATAAATTAATACATAAAAAATTATATTTAAATTTTTCAAAAAAATTATAAATTTAATTCCAACATACTAATTTATATATATATTTTTTGTCTTCACTCGTGATCCTGTGGTCCTATACGTTAGTCATGTTAAGCGTTAACTCTCAAGAGAGAGGAAGGAAGAGACAAGAAGTTAAAGTCTCAATAGCTGTAAGGGAGGGACCAAAAACCTCCATTAAATAGCAGCTAAAAACATGCATGACTATCTCTAGTGTATCAAAAAAAAAAAGAGCTTAAGCTCTTTTCCTTTCCTATATATAAGCTTAAAAAATTTCCAGCAAAGGCAAAAAAAAAAAAGAACCCTAATTCAATATTTCGGCTCATCTCTTGTTATTGTCTTTCTGGTATATATATATGTTGGTTTGAGAGGTTGAAGCTGCCAGCATGATCTGGTGATTAACCTAGCTATCACTTTTTCTTTTTTCCTCCCTTTTTATGTATTCTTTTTCTGCCTCTTTAGTGGTATATATGCAGATTGAAAGACCAGTTTTGGATTAAATTTCTTGAGTTATTTTCAGGGTTTAGTTAGATATGTCTTAATGGGGGAAACCCTGCTTGAAATTTATAGCTTCATAGGTATGGTTTCAACATCAGATCATCTTGCAGCTTCAATCACTCACTCACCAACAGAAGACAACTCTTTTTATCTAGCTATTTATGGATACATTTGTGATTTTGGCTCCACCTTCATTCCAGGTATAAATTCTTCTATTCTTTACTCAAAATTTTCCCTAGAACTTAATGAACTTTTTCCTTGATTGATATGGTAAGAAATTACAGTACTTTCTGAATGTGTTCATACACACATGAAAGCCACATGCATAAATCTGTCCTGTCAGAATCAAATTGATATCATAAAACAATTTCAGCTTTATTATCCTTATGCATGGTAGACACCTCTTATTTAGTATTGTCATGTTGCCTCAGTTGCTTTGCTTGTGTTGTTTTGCATGCCTATATGCCTATATGTGTTTTACTTTCCCTAGTGGTATTATCCACAACCAACAAGTAAAACAAAATCCCATTACACAAGACCCACATGATTGCTAATCAGACAATGCCAGTTTTATAATCTTGGGATAGTGGTGTATCAGCACAAATAAAAATTTGCAGCTATACATGTTAGGGGACCATTTCCATATTTCATCACCCACCAATTTAATACACTTCATTTCAATATATAGTAAAAGCCATTTCATAGGAACATGATAGCTGATTTAAGCGTTACTCTTAAATATTAATTGGAATTACTGTGGCTTCTGTGATGGGTTTTTTTTTTTTTTTTGTGTGTGTGTTCATATTCTTCACATGAACACTAGCACATGATTTTGGGACAAAAGTAGGTAACATTTTAATTTGTATGGATCAGACAAGAAACATTTATGGACATCTACTATATATCCCTAAAGTTATTAGGCAGGTTTTGCTCTATCCCTAAAGTTATGGACATCTACTTTTAGGGTTTTACTGTCTCAAGGTTTGTAATTTACAAGTAAGGATCCCTACATGGCTACTACATATATATATATATATATATGTGAAAGGTAATTGATGAATAATCATTTAATTAGCCCAACCCCATTTTTTTAGTTGTTTTAACGTCTTCTTTATGTACTTAAATGGAAAAATCCATATTCACCAATCCCACCTTATCAATCTGACAGCTACTTGGATGGCCTGCTTGCTATAGCTGATATCATTCAATATATCTATATGCGTTCTCTTTTTTTTTTTTTTTTTTTTTTGGGGTCTAGCTGCTACATAAAGTTGAGGTTATGCCCAAGATTTATTATATAGAGAACATTTATGGACATATATATTATTTGAGAGAAGATATCAAAGGGAGTATCTTAAACCTTCACTATCATAAATATTACAAGGATCTATGACATATATATTATATAATGTATGACACCACCATTTTGGACAGGTGTATGTGATAATAATTGATGAGGTCTTATTATAATTAGTACAATGTTGTTGTTGGGGTGGAACAGGAAGTCATAAATGAAGGGTAAGCAAAGCTAGTTGACACTTGAAAAGAACCAAAAAAGAACGAATAATGGTAGTACATCAAAGGAAATGATTGATGGCTTCAGCTCTTAATTTGTAATTTTGGTCAGAAATTATTAACATCCATGTTTGGTTTTCACTGCTCACTCAATACTGTGAAATTTTGCTTATTAATTACCTTTGTTTTGCTTGCAACTATAAATAGGGGTGAGCAAAATTCTATTCCATTCGAAACAATCGAAATTCTTTTTGAATTTCGAAATAATTGAATCAGTTATTACTCGAATAACGAATTCGAGTTTCACGTGAGTTGAATTTTACAATTCAAATAACAAATTGATGTAAATATCCTTTTGGTCTCTGACAATTTTGAAAATGAACAAATTAATTTATCTCCCAACAAAAATTACAAAATAATTTTTAAAATTCAAAATATTTATAAAAATTTCTTAATTTATATTTTTTTTAAATTAAAAAATTCTAAAGAATGTATAAAGAAAGTTAAAATTTTTCAAAATTTCTAAAATAATAATTTTGGGACCTAAATAAGTTAATTAATGATTCAAGTTTATTATACTAAAGTAGCTTTTTTCAAAAAAAAAATTGCTTTGAAAAAGTTTTCAAATATATATAGTATCAAATTGATGTGCTCTAATATGGAATTAGTTATATTGTAATAAAATTTTAATTTGATATTTTTAATTTTTTAATTTAACTCGAACAATTTCACTCGATTCTACTTGACTCAATTTGAAAAAAATTTAAATCTAATTAAGAAGATAAAATAAAACTCGTTAACTTGATTAATTCAAAAAAAATTCACTCAATTTGATCAAACGTTCACCCCTAATTACAAGGGATACTAACGGGCTTTAATTTAACTTTCTTTTTTTTATCTTATCACCCCTGCTCCGTTTCACCATTACTTTTAATCTCATAATTATAATATTCAATCTTACTGCCATAATAATTAATTTCACTATCTAACACTATTTTCAATCCAACTCACCTATCATCAAAATGAACCCCTTAGACTAACCCTCACAATTATGGTGCTGATTGGAAACTATCTCCTCACATTGGTTCAAAGCTTCGCTTAACCAACAACTCCAACACTACATTGAAGATAATAGGCCCATAAAAATACAGCACTGTAACTTAGAAGGCTGTTGCTTTATATTTGCAGAGCCCATCAATGGTTTATTTCCATACCTATTGGGCTGCAGGATTAAAGCTCCAAAGCAGGTTTCTTTGCTGTCTTTCAATTCAATGATATAAGTCTTAGATTTTTGTCCAACGAGTTTTATAGATATTATTGTTAATACAAGAGGATGTGAGTTTAAGCATGTTATAGTACATTATCTTCCTATCTGTGGGTCGGGAAGAGATTATATGTAATTTTTGGCGTTGTGTCAAAAAGAGTAGATATAATCAAAACCTATATTGAGCTCGAGCTCAATTCGATAATTAAATTTAGGATTAATAATATATTAGAATAAAAAAACTCAATAAGACTTGTAAGTCATTTGAGTAGAGTATTACTTAATCATAAATAACTCGAGCTCAACTTAATAATTACCTAATCAAATTTAAATTTTTTTTTTCAAATTGAACTCGAATAGATTGCGAATATCCATATTTCATTTATGAGGTTGCAGAGCATGTGAAATTGATGTCAGAAACAAAAGGCAACCTGACATAAAGTTGACACTCCACCCTTCTATACCTTTACTTTTGTTTCATTGGATTGCTCCTTCATCATCGCCAATCTCACAGACAAAAAAATATCAAGAGAAAAAAAAAAAACCCCAAAAATGGCATAAGAATTTTGTTGAATGAATCAATTAGTCTGAATTCATAATTAGTGTTGACCACTTTAAAACCCCCCTTTTTTTTAATGATTAGGTGGGGGCTATGGAGTTTCCCTTGTTTAGAAATCAATCATCCCCCTATAATCAAGGCCATGGGAAGTTGAAGATGCTTTCACATGCATCTCCTAACTTTTGCATGATTGCAGCTTTTTTTTTTTCTTCTTAAAATTAACTGTTAATTAAGCTACCATAATCAAGTGTCACATGGTTCTTCTTTGATCTCTATGGTTATCTAACCCCACATATTAAATGTAATTAATTAATTCATCCAAAAACAATCTATTCACTCCATTTCTGTTTAATCTACTGGAGTATGCTACCTATTTCCTTACTGCTGTCACAAAAGTATTTAAACTTTCTTCGAGGAAATTCATATGGGATATATATTTCTCTCTTCTTTTTTTTTTTTTTTTTGGATTTATAACTATACAATCACTGAAAGAAATAGCATCAAAGTTGTGAAATTTGTTTGTGGAAAGGATGACACCGTGGAGAAGTAGGGCCTGTGTGGAGATCCGAGTTGGTGGTGGATTGGTTCGGCTAAATGATTCAACCAATCTAGCCATTTCACAAGTCAATAGATTCAACCTTTATTTTGAAGCGATATCTTAATTGGTTTATGATTTAACTAGTCCGACTGACCAATCAATCTAATTTTAAAAACAGTGTTTTTAAGTGTCTTAAATTTGGACATGTGTCCATGAGTTTTATATTGATATATATGTCCCCCTAAGGAACATAACGAGCCTTCTCGTTAAGTTGACAATATGACCTATGTAATGGAGATGTAGAGTAATAAATGATAGATATCTCATCAGACAAATCTGGTTAGTGAACGAAATAACTTAATTTGGTAAATCTCATTTTCAAGTAAAATCTTGTGTATAACAAAACAATCAATTAACCGAGCATGTAAAAAAATTAATTTACCAGGTATGTGAATTAATCTTTGTGTATTTTGAATAGTATGTATATGTCTGAAAAAAAAAGTTGTTCCCAAGATATACAGTGAGTCAAAATTACTGAAGGAAAAGAGGTGTTAAAAGGGCAGAAAGATCATGCTTGCTTTTTACTCTCTGGTTTTGACTCCCCCAAACCATTTTCTTTAATTTAATACTACCCAAATTCATGCTAATCTCAACTTAGTCAAGGGCATCTTTTCAATATATCTATCAATCTAGAGAGAGAGGAAATCAGATACTATATAGTATTTATTTATGAAAACTTAAACTACCTGTTTATAGTTAAACAAATAATATAAAAAATATCATCCAAGAAATCAAGGTTTAACCAGTGCCAGAAACATATAGAGAAATGAAAATCTGATATATGAAGTCATAATTAAGAAACAAGAATCAAAAGTTAAAGATGCAAACAACTGTTTATGTACCAATATATATATATATATATTTAGTTTTCTTGTTGATCCCTTTTAGCCGTTGGATTAACAAGTGGAAATAAGTGGTAAACCCATGGGTGAAGGTGAGAAAGGAGGTTTTCTTATAGGAGAGTTTGGGGTTGAAGGAGAGGAAATGTATACGTGAGAGTGTAAGAGTTATTTGTATGATTTTTTTTATAGTGGGAGATAAATTTAGTCACGTGTTTTAAGGCTATTGACTTGAAAGTCTAATTTTATATTTTTGGCACTAACGATGATGCTACGTTTTAGGATAACTGGTATTCAAAGACACTATGTTTTCAAGTGGACCTCGTATAGTTTTAATGCAGTCTTTAAGGTTCGTAGGTTAATTTTCGCAAATTAATTCAAAGTTTGTGATAAGTTAGCGATACATAATCTACTAGGATGTTAATTTTGCTTTGAAGACACCTGTCGGGCTCTATTGAGATCAGCCCTGTGAGATATAACAATCCCAATATTCTGCGATTATTGACTTTAAGCATTAAAAAAATGGTTTTTTTTGTTGATCCCAGTATTCTCGAATTACTTGATTGAGGGAAGCAAAATTATATATAATTTAAGATTAAACAAAAGGAGGGAACAACATTGTTATCATTAAAAAGTAAACCATGATGGAGAATTGAAACAATGTAGTGTTCATCACAAAGGAAAGTACTAAAGAAATAGGACTCTCTCAACCACCCTCCATTATATATTTTACATCCTCTTCTTCCCTTACCATTGAAAGAAAAAAAGATGCAGAAGTTTACTTGTTATGTTGTCTTGCTATTGTTCTTGCTTTGTTTCTTTCAAGCTTTTTCATGGAGTCAATTCAACCAAGGTGAGAATAATGAGGGTTCTTCAGACCTTATTAACCTTGAATACCACATGGGACCAGTCCTTGCATCAGCTATAAATTTGTATATAATCTGGTATGGTCAATGGAATCCAACACATCAAGCTACTATAAGGGACTTCCTGGATTCCTTATCTTCTTCTTCTTCAGTTTCTTACCCTTCAGTTGCTGATTGGTGGGACACTGTGAGGCTCTACACTGACCAAACAGGATCAAACATTACAGCTACCATTTCCGTTTCGGGTGAGTTTTATGATTCTGGGTACTCCCATGGTGTTTACTTAAGTCGTTTATCGATGCAATCGATCATCAAAGCTGCGGTTACATCTCATTCGAGGCCATTGCCTCTCAATCCTCACAATGGACTTTATTTGGTGCTAACTTCACAAGATGTTCAGGTTGAGGATTTCTGCAGAGCAGTGTGTGGGTTTCATTACTTCACTTTCCCTATCCTTGTCGGTGTAACGGTTCCTTATGCTTGGGTTGGTTATAGTGGAACTCAATGTCCAGGTATGTGTGCTTATCCATTTGCTTGGCCTAAGTACTCGGGGAAGCCACCCCCGAATGGAGGTAACGACATAACACATGCGCCGAATGGGGATGCAGGGGTCGATGGGATGATCAGTGTTATCGCTCATGAGTTAGCGGAAGTGTCGAGTAATCCATTGATTAATGCATGGTATGCCGGAGAAGATCCAACCGCACCAACCGAAATTGCGGACTTGTGTTTAGGTTTATATGGCTCGGGTGGTGGCGGTGGGTACATGGGTAAAGTTTACAAAGATGCTTGGGGTAATGGCTACAATGTACATGGAGTTAAAGGAAGGCGATTTTTGGTTCAATGGGTGTGGAATCCTGTGAAAAGAAGATGCTTTGGGCCAAATGCCATGGACTAGAATGTGTACCATGTATTAAGCTTTAACACTGTTTCTTGCAATCCAAGTTAGTATTAACGTCTATCGAAACGGGGATATTAGCCTTTTCGATAAATATTGTATATTTTATAAACGTATGATCCTTTGCTTCTTTAATCTCATTTTTCGTATAGAGATGCAAGAAAACAAGTGTCTAGTGATTAACTAGGCCAGTCCAACTAAATAAAATCATTGGATCAGATTTTAATAAACTATTTGAAACCACCATTGAATCAGAAATTAACACTAATTGAACCAATAAAAAAAACCCAAAACAAGATTTAATCCAAATAGCATTTTTTATTAATTGAATGTTGTTTACTTCAATTGAATTTAAAAGAGTTTAAGATGATGCTAGATAAAACGGAAGGATCTTATCAACATCCATCCTTAGGCAATGTATTCAAATTTGCAGCATCCTTATCAATGTGATATCACATACATCAATGATGTAAGCTATGATTATAGTCAAATAATGAAACACAAGGATGATTCATTAACCATCCTATGTACTGATAATGGAGATGCAAGTAAACAAAGACACAATATAATAGCAATCGGTCCTATGGAATAGACATGTTCCTATAAAAAAACGAAATGAAAACATGTCATGGTTGCCACCAAGGTTCTCTTACAAAACAAACTACTTCCACCAAACAAAAGGAGAAAACTTTCCGAAGTAATAGTCAGCATTGTCTTTAAACAAAAATTCACAATCTTTGTTAGCATGTTTGATCAAAATCCCAAGATTAAAAAGAGTAACTAAATGGCATGAACTGTAAAGCTTTGTTTGTTTCTCATGATTCTCACAGATGGAAGCACATACTCATGATATATGACTTCAGAGTTCTGTTACCTGATGATGATCATGTTATGGCTGCTACGAAAAAACTTGTCACTACGTTTCTGCAGCTTTCACCCTTCAATGATTGTAGAAAGTACTTCCACATTTAACATTTTATCATGCATTTCATGCCATGACTCTTGCATGTTGAAGCAGTTGGTGGCTTCCAAAAGTTTGACACGTTCTCTATTACCAAAAATCCAAAAGATGGCTTCTTACTTTATGTCAGGAGAGTCCCATTTCTGCAAAAATATGTACATTAATACGAGCCTCCACAGGAGGGCCTTTCTCATTTGGCGCTCGGATCACGCCTTTAGTTCAGAGTGCTGATGGATATCTCACCACCAACAGGAGTCAAGTCGTTCATCTGTTCAATACTGTAAACAAACTCGCTCTTTGCAGCTCCATCACCATCATTGTGTTCACAGATTTTAGGAGAAGACTCAAAAGTAGAATGGCTTGCATCATTACGGTCTTGAGAAAATCCATCTATCCCTATAGCAGTCATAGCTTGCTTAATATCAACATGCATGTTCCCACAAGAGATTGAAGTCATACTTGAAGTGCAATGATTTTTCAATGATTCTTTTCCACCTTCATCAGCACTTCCTGAAGCAAGAAAGCTTTCTGCACTGAACTGCTCTGAGTTAGAGCTACTTCCCTCCTTGTCACTATTGTTGCCTTTAATAGCAGTCTGGCAGACAGCATTTGGCAATTTAACATTTAGCAATAAATCCTTTTCATTTACATCGACAACAGAAATCCTAATACTTTCAGCATTTTTGTTGACAGAACATTCTGCTGAAGCCACTATTACAAGTTCGGGAGCATCAACTGATACGCCCAGATCAGATGACTCATTCTCACGGAAGTCTGGCCTAATCAGTTTTCTCTTTTTACATTGGGCGGCTGGTGCACTCTTTTCCTTAAGAGTTTCACAATAAGTCTTAATCTTACCATCTTCAAGGTTCTTTCTCACTGCACTACGACGTTTAAAATCGACAAAAGTTGACTCTCCAGGTCTTTGGCTGCTATTCCCCTTGCTGAATGATGTAGACTTCACATTTATCTCCTTTGAGTTCATAGCTGAGCCCTCTTTCCTGGTGACCTGTGTTTGGCTGCTATTCCCCTTGCTGGATGATGTAGACTTCACATTTATCTCCTTTGAGATCATAGCTGAGCCCTCTTTCCTGGTGACCTGTTTTTGGTTGCTATTCTCCTTGCTGAATGATGTAGACTTCACATTCATCTCCTTTGACATCATAGCTGAGCCCTCTTTCCTGGTGACCTGTTTTTTATCCCTAAAGTTGTCAGCATCATCATTGTGCTTAAGTAACTGCTTACAACTTGTCTTCACCCAATATTTACGGCTTCGATGCAGAATGTCCATGACTTCATTAACTGAAGAATGCCTATCGATGTCAGCAGTCCTAAGAGGGGTGTTACTTTCTGGTTCACGTCTCTTACGAGGCAAAGCCAAGCGAGAAAACACGCTCCTTTTCTTCCGGCGATCAGAATTCTGATATGGAGAAGGACTCAATGAAGTAACTTCATGGTAGTCCACATTTACTGGTTCATGAATATGCTGCTGGCCCTCTTTGTTCTCATTTTCCACCTTCTTGTATATTGCAAATCTTCCATCCTCAATGGTTCTGTTATCATAATAAAAAGATTCACAGTGGGGCTGGCACTCTTTAAACATAAAACCATCATTACCAAATTCAATATCACTTTCACGCTCTGGCACTTGAAAATCATATCTGTCTTGTATTGATGTAGGATACCTGTCAGAAAAGGTAAGAGATGGAAACTTGCTAGGACTGGTTCTATAAGATGATGAATGCTCACTGATCCTGACATTATTTCTAATTTCAGAAGTAACATGTGCTAAAGAGGGCTTCAGAACGGAGTGATCTCCACAGCATTCTTTTTTAGAGTATTCAGCTGCTAGGTCATCTAAATAGTCAGGCCTTTGCAGGCTAGTCCTGCTGGAGCATTCATATGAATTAGAATAAGGCAATGGAATAAAGTCCCCAGAACCAGAGTTGACATCAGAGGTTATGACTGTCCTCCTAGTCTCTAACAATGAAGGAAACGGTTGATTTTTAGAAGTACCAATGACATGACCAACACAACTATCATGACTAGCATATTCTTGCAATGAAGCATGCTCCTGACTGAACCCCGAATATGAGGAGCCCCAATGATTCATAGTAGGGACATTAGGTTCATGAGGAAGACTATTAGTAACAATTGAATCTTCAAAATTCATTGGATAACTAACATTAGAGTTTTGCATCTCCATTGAGGGAAGGAATGCTGAGGATGGCCTAATTGGATCATCAATAAATGAACCTGTTTCTAGAACCTGTTTGCTAGAATACACCAGTGGATTAACTTTAGATTGAAAAGAAGTAGGATAAGCGGTTGAGATGGTTGGTGCAAAACCATCATCCTTGTAACATTTTGTTTCAGTTCTATCACTCTTTGCAAACCTAACATCTTTGGAAATGCTTCTGAAATTACCTGAAGAATACCCAGCTGAAACTGCTGGTTGTAGCTCCATACCAGTTTTCCATTCAGTGTCCACCCTGTCACTTCTGGCATATTCACCAGAAACTATGTTCCCTTCAACTTTACCCATAAGATCCCGAAAACACTCATTTAAGAAGGCGTTTGCTTTATGCTCATATTCAACATCCGTGTATGTTCCAAATCTGCCATCATCAGTTTGTCTGTCATCATTATAGAAAGAGTCCCCTTGGTGCATGGTGGAAATATCTAGTCCATGATGGTTGTCCACACCACATTCACGTGGCATCTGATTATTCATTGGAGAGCTATCAACTAGTCTTCTAGTTTTACTTGTAGAGTACCCACTTGGCCATGCAACTTTACTTCCAGTCAACCACCTCTGAGGTGCTTGATCTTTCATCCTCTTCAAATTGAACAATGATAGAAGCCTTCGGACCTGCACATTTTAAACAAAGAGACAAACATTATAATGTTTCTAAAAGGTGTCATTTCAATTTATCAATCTGGATTTTGATAGCAAAAGGGAAGACCTGATCTTCGGACAGTCCAAATTTAAACTTGTGTTTGGAGAAATAGTTTTCTCTGATAGCATCACGGAATTCATTTTCAGAAAGTGGATGGCAGTTCCACATAAAGATGAATTTTACCTGGAAAAAATTGTAAAGATTAACACCAACTCCAAAAATTCATTCTTCCCATCCTTCTTTGAGAGAGGGAAGAAGAATAAAACACATAAATATACCCATACCTGTGCAGGGTATTGCTTCCCTGATGAATTGAATGCATGAGGCAGAATATTCATTTCACCATCAGAGCATGCTTGAAACACACCATGCAGTTCTCTCCTCTCAAATTCAAACAGGAAAAGAATCATCCCGGCTTTAACCTGTTTCACAAAGTGGTACTGCGAATATGGGAGGGCAAAAACTTTTCTTCTAAAACATTCTCTTTTCGTTGCATTGTTCGACATGAAGATTGCACCAAACTCAGGACAACCTCCAGAAAAACTATTCTTCTTTGCATCACCCATTTTGCTCACAAAGATGCACTGTCATTCAATAATAATAATGACAATACCAGCAACCAAATGAAGGTGTATATGTCTAACTTAATTGCTTAAAGAGAAATTAAAAACAGAGTCATTGCTTCGATGAAGCTGAACCTATATATTGTAGCCAAGTTCCTTAAGCATCTTCAACCAACAACATACCCCTTCCCCTTACTTCCCCCCTACCTCTTGTTTTCCCTAAGCAAGAAAGAAACTTCTTTACTGGAAAAATAACTCATAACCAAAGTACATGAATTAAAATTACTATAGTAAGCAAAGAGAGCAGGCAGAAGCAACCAAGTATTATATATTTCAATCCAATCACCGGCAAGTTATAATTGTCTGATTTACCAATTACCTGACTTAAAAACAGATAGCTGAATTTCACTGATTATTACAAGGAAACACTCAAAAGGGATGAATAATTAGAATTAAAGTTAAATAAGTTCTACTAATTACCAAAGCCAACACAGCAATCCAATGAGAATTAACAACACAATAAATAAAATATACATAAATAACAATTATTTCAACAATCAAAACCTACTTATCTTAATCTGTAATCTAAGCAATATAATAACAATATAAAGACTAAAATCTTAAAAGTGAAATGAACGGGAAACCACTACATGCACCCCCAAAAATACATAAATCAACAAAGCTTATCAATTTCTCATAATTATTTTCCGGAGAAAATCGATCAACAAAAAATAAACTCAGCAAGGAGAAGATTACAATAGAAAAAAATAAACAAAACAAAATCAATAATAGAAAAATAAAATGAGATCAAAACCTGAAATAAAGCCAAAGACTGAAGAGTTGGTGATCGGCGATTTCAGAATCTCGAAAATGAAAGGTCAAAACCACGCCGCATTGATATTAAGCCTTAGGAAAATTAAAATTTCATTACAGTTTTTTAAAAAATAAAAATAAAAAATAGAAGATTTGCATATTTAAAAATAAAAAAAAGGAAGTTACCTAGACGGGAAAAAAGGAGTTTGGTAGAGTAGATAAAGGGCCGGAAAATGGCGTTGTTTTAAAGTTTAAACGGAAGTTTTGAAAACAAAGACGTCGCTGTGTTGCGGAGAGAAAGCGAAGAAAATAAAATCTTTCTCTGCGCTGGGGTGGGTATGGTATTTATATATGTGCTTGAGTAGAGGTGGCGGTTTCGAGCTTCTCTTTTGCAACCCCTAAATTAAATAAAAATGGTAAAATTTTGGTTTTGGTCCCTCATTTATGCTTCAAATTTGAGATTTAGTCTCTATTTCTTTGGATTAAATCACTATTCAAGGCCTAAACTTGGAAATAACTCCCACATCGGCGCCTGAACTTTTTTTTGTTCAAGCTAATCCCTGAACTTGGTAATTATTCCCATATTGAAGCCTGAACTAGACAATTATTCCCACGTTGGGGCTTGAACTTTTTTTCCAAATTAGTCCATAAATTTTATGATTGTTCCCATATTGGAACCTGAATTTTAAGATTTTCAAATAAATATTAGGCACTACCTTAGATCAAAAAGTTTAAGTCTTAATATGAAAATAATTATCAAGTTTAGAGATTAATTTGATCTAAGAAATTTAAACCCGCTAGTAAATTCAAGCCTCAAAAGATTATTTAATCTTTTTCTTACAATGTTTAGCTTTACCCTTAAATCAAAGGAAAATATAAGTTTATGTACATTCAAATTCATATATTCTTAAATATTGCAATAATAATAATTAAATTTTAATATTTATATTTATATTTTAATTCGAGATAAAATATTTTTTTTCTAATTTATAATGCCATTTGGAATAGTTAACTTTTTTTTTTTTTTTTTTGTATATTGCTTTCTTCTCTCTCTAAACTTCAATCGCTAGAAACGAGAAAGCCTTTGCTTTGTGAGTGGCGACCACCGCCCTTGTTCCCTTTCATGGTGGGGGCATTCTCTTTCTTCCTCTCTCCCTTTATTTCTTTCATTTGGTGCTGGGAATCCACCACCGGCAGCAAGCAATCGGTTTCTGTCCATGCCCTCCTTTGTTCATTTTCGGTAGCCAAAACTATACAGCAATCAAAAATTTTCTTTTAAGATTTTTATTATAAATTTTGATTATATTTGTTCTTTTTAACATAATATTTAGAAATATTTATAATCCTCTCTCAATTCATAAATAAAAAAATAATACATTTCAACGCATTTGAACTCACGCATTTTAATATTGACAATAATACATATATCAATTGAGTTAAGATTGAATTTGTTAGAATAACCAAAATTATAATGTGATTTATATAATAATAAAATAAATAATTTAACACATTGTTTGTTGCGCCTTTTTGCTTTTCTCCTGAGGTAGGGAATTTTTTTTTTTTTTGGTTAATTAACATTGAAAACTATTTAATGGTTTTTTTTTTACCAAAATTAATATTTTTTATACATAGAAAGTATTTAATGCTATTCATTGAATTTTATTTTTATTTTTTATCTTTTCGTAACCTTACCATGTCACAAGGTGTAAAAGAAACATTTTAAATTATTTGTTTTTATTCACGATAGGGTAAAACTATATGGTTGGTGATTGAATTATAAGTGGTTTTTTTATTTTTAAATCAAATTATAAAAAGTTATAAATTTTTTATTTAATTATTTGTGTTGTTTTATTACTTAAATGTTAAATGGTTAATAAAAGGATTATGTGGTTTTTTAAATTCACATAATAATTATTTTATCATGAATTTGTCTATCTTATCTTGGAATGTGTAAGGGTGTGCATAGTTAAATTTTCGCAAATATTTCATGAATATAGTAATCAATAAAAGTCAATATGGTTAGTCTTCTTGAGTCAAGAGTCAGTGGGGCCAAAGCTGATGCTATCATTGCTAAATTGGGGTTTGAAAAATCACATTGGGTGGAAGCAGTTGGCTTTTCTGGTGGTATCTGGTTAGGTTGGAAAAATCTGATTGATCTTGAGGTGGTTGGTAATCACCCTCAATTTATTCTGGTGCATATCCGCTCCATTCTTCATCCCTAACCGGTTTTCTTTGCTTTTGGTTATGGTAGTCTAGATAAACAGAAAAGTAAGCACTTGTGGAGAGATTTGAGTTTATCAATTCCATCTGGTCACTGTCCTTGATTGGCCATTGGTGATTTTAATGTCATCATCTCCTTGGAAGATAAGAAAGGAGGTCACGTGAAAAGACGTAGATGCCCTTTTTTTAGTGACTTCATGGATAAGGCTCAACTCTATGATTTGGGTTTTTAGGGTCCACCTTTTACTTAGCATCAGGGATTTCTCTTTGAGAGATTGGATAGGGCCTTGGGTAATGAAGCATGGATGGAGTCTTTCTCAAATTGTTTGGTAACTCATCTTTCAAGAATTAATTCGAATCATAGGCCACTCCTACTGCATTTAAGAGCAGAATCCAACCCCTCAATGGCCTGGCCTTTTCGTTTCTTGGTTGGATGGTTGAAACACCCAAACTTCTCAGAATTTGTAAAAGATAATTGGAGCTTTGATGGAGATATGTCTTGTAACAACTCGTTTTCTAGTGAAATCAAAACAGTAGTTTCGGGACCACAAATTCGAAATCAAAAAATTTATTTTAATATCTACAGCATGATAGTAGTATAGTATAAAAATTTCGTTAAGAAATTTTAGCGTTTACATGTTTAATTTGATGAAAATGACTAAATCGCTTAAAGTGCGAAAGTTGTATTCTATTATCTAAAGGTGTTGAATAGCTATAGAACTTTAAAGCGGAGGTCCTTATATGGTAATTAGACCATTATTTGAGTTAGTGGATGTGCATGGCTTGGCAATTATGAAAATTTTAAAGTTAGGTAAGGGTAATTTGGTAAATAGGTAATTAAAGGTTAAAATTAAATAAAACAAAAGGATCATCTTTTTCATTAAAACCCCAACTGAAATTTACAGCAAAGAAACACCATTTTAGGAGCTTCAACATTCGGCCAAATACATCCTTACATGTAGGTGCATTTTCGTCCCGTTTTTAATGATTTTTATGTTTTTGAGATTGTTGTAACTTAACCTAGCTAGCCCAGGGACTAATTTGCAATATGGTTGAAGGTATAGGGTTTTTCCATGAGAGCATTTTAGTTGTTTGTGAAGTTTAATAGAAGAAAATGAGTCCTTGTTGTGAGTTAAACACTTTTTGTTATGTGATTTTATATGAAATTGTCAATTAGGAGTTAAATTGAGAAATGTAAAAATTATGTGTTAAATGTGTGAAATTGTGAAATGTATGGGCTGCTATAGGCATATAAGACATTCGGCTAGGCTTGGGTAGAGAGGAAATTGCATGAATTTCATTTTACGAGCCTAGGGACTAAATTGTAAAAAAATCAAAAGTATAGGGGCAAAATAATAATTTTACCATAACATGATTTTTGATTGATTTGAATAGAATGAGAATTAAATTAGTTAAATTTGATTATATAGATCAAGAAAAGACAAGGTAGTGGACTAACCAGTCATTTTTCTTCGTACAAATTCGAAGTAAGTTCGTATGTTAATAAGCATTAAATTATATGTGTTTTAAATGCTTTATTATTATATCTATGATGATAAGACTCCACAGAAATACTCGACGAAGTTTCGGAAATTTATGGAATCTCGGTTGAACCTTAGGAATAGATAGGATACCAATGACATGTTATTAGGGGTTATCGTGTTTTGGGTGCTAGTCTCGTACATCCTACCGGTGGCTGAGTTTCCGACATGTGTTGCGGTTACTTTACAGCTTGTGTGAGCAGACACAGTTATGACTCGAGAGAGAGCATTGATACGAGATATGAGATTTTAGTGGTTTTGACCACGTGTTGGCACATAGTGTGCGTGATACCCGAGTATCCGATAATATTCCAAATGGTTCAACGGGCACAGTGTTGATACAAGATTATACGAGTTCGATACGAACTAGTACAGGTATTCATATGAAATAAAAGAATTGATTTATATTTGATATATAAATACATTACTAACATGATTGTGGATTATGTGTTAGGCTTTGGGCCAAATTGAGTTGCATTTATGCTTTAAATTTTTCTTACCTAAATTATGGTTGATTGGTAAGTTGTATTTTCAGTTATACGAACTTACTAAGCTTACTCTATTATATTTTTTGTATTTTATAGTGATTCAGAAGCTCGTTCGGATTGAAAATTGTTGGAGATTGCATCACACTATCAAACACTTATTTTGGTACTTTTGACTTTATATTTTGGTTAAATGGCATGTATTTTGGCCAATGATAGCCTATATGTTTTGGTCATGTATTAAGCCATTTGATTTGGCTTGAATTTGGTATATTTTGTTATGTAAATATGTGTAAATGGCCTTATTATATATGGTGTATGGTTGCTATGTGAATGCCTTGTTGGTGAATTGGTATTTTGGGTATCAAATGGTTGGGTTTGATAAGTGGCATGCATGTTAAGTTTTAGGCATATTGATGTATATATGTGTTTGACCATTTAGGTATGTTTAAGAGGCATAGTGTGCATGATTATAAGTGGCCAATTGATGTACTTATGGATATCATGTTATATGTGTGGATATTACATGTTATAACTTGATATTGGTTGGTTTTGAATGTCTATTTATGCCATGGTTATATGCAAATTTGTAATGTTTAGGTTGGTACCAATTTGGGTGAGAAATGTAGATTAGAAAATGGCCTATTTTTGTCTACACGGGCAGAGACACGGGCGTGTGTCTCAGCTGTGTGTGGCACACGGCCATGTGACATAGTCGTGTGTCCTCTGTAATTTTCATAGAAAACAAGTCAGTAGCTTTACACGTCCTAACACACAGGCATGTGGCTTGGCCATGTGGTGCAAGTCAGTATACCCTCCAGTTTTCACACAGCCTGGCACACGGGCGTGTGAGGCCATTTCGTAGGGTACACGGCCTGGCACATAGGCGTGTGGCTTGGCCTTGTGACCCAAGTCAGAGAGTTACACGAGGTCAGACATGGGCTGGGACACGACCGTGTGTCCCCATTTCGAATGCCCACACGGCCTGAGACATGGGCGTGTGTCCCTTGTACCTTTGAAAAATTTCTATGTTTTCTGAAAAATTTCTTGAGTACTCGGTTTAGTCTTGAACCACTTTTAATGTTTATTTTGGGCCTCAAGGGCTCGTATTAGGGACTATATGTTTGATTATGAATGGTTTTTTATTTGAATGAGAAATGAACATGAAGTGTTTGATTGTTTGATCTGTAAGTCCGGTAATGCTCCGTAACCCTGTTCCGACGTCGAATATGGGTTAGGGGTGTTACATGTCTAGAATAGTTTATAGTTTCACTGATAAGCTTAAGGAGTGGAATAAATGCGTTTATGGACACAGTGGTCAACGGAAAAGACATTTAATTCATAAGCTCTCTAGCATTCAACATGTCATGGACAACTCTGGATTCCAATCTTTGGTTCAGTGTGAATTGGAGGTCAGGGAAGAGATTGAAAATATTTTGCATCACGAGGAGATGCTATGGAGACAGAAATCGAAATGCGAGTGGCTAAATTTGGGGGATCGCAATACCAAATTCTTTCACAAACACACTATCTAAAGATGAAACCTCAATAGGATAACTGCTCTGCATAATTCAAGTAGGTAGTGGATTTTTGAGCTTGAGATTCTTAAATTTGAAGCAATTAAGTTCTTTCAGAATTTGTATAGAGGGGTTCCAAAGCTGTTGGGAAATTTACCTCCTAGTGGCTTTCCACTACTTGTGTAACAGTCCGAATTTGACCCTAATCCGAACGGTGGTTTCGGGACCACAAATTCGAGTCCGAATAATATTTTAATATTATATTCTGTGCCGTTGATATGTGGTTTAGCATGTGTTAAATTTCCGTAAGTTAATTTGTCTGTTCGTGTGTTTAAATTGCAAAAGGATGAAATTGCATTGAATGTGAAAGTTACATGTTATTTGTTAAAGTATTAATTTGATGTGGCTTTGTAAAAGCGAGGGCCTTAAGTGGCAATTTGGCCAAAATATTAGATAGTGGACGGCAATGTGTAAATCCATTATGTTTATATATGATTATTTTATATGTTTGTTAAATATATATGTATTTTATATTGTACATTAATATATTATAATAAAAGAAACATAGTTAGTGGATGAATGAAAGACAATCATGCCCTTATTCCATGTTGGTTTTAATTATTTAATGAAAGGTTAATTTTGTAAATGAATTAATAATATATGTTATTACATAATAATCATAAAACATGGCCATTTTTCATCCTATTTGGCCGAATGTAGCTAAGAAAGAAAAGAAGAAAACAAGCTTTGGTTTCGGCACTTATTTAGTTAAATTCAAGGTATGTTTTCGGTCGGTTTTCGATAATTTTTACGTTTTTATAATCGTTGCTTCAAGAGCTATCAAACCATGTACTAATTTTGAGTATTGATGATGTTTTTGAGATGGGCTTTTGATGAACTCATGTGATTTATGATGATTTATGAGGTTAGATGAAAGATATGTATTTGATGAATATATTTTGTTCTTGAATTTTTGATGAATTTAGCTAAATAGGGCTAAATTGAGAAAATAAATTTATGAAGGACTAAAATGCAAAATAAACGAAATGTATGGATTTATATGACTATATTGAAGATTCGGCCTAACTAGGTTGTTGTGAGATTTTGCTTAATTTGTGTTTTATGCAAATAGGACTAAATTGTAAAAGTGTGAAATATTAGGGGCAAAATGGTAATTTACCCATTTAGGTGTTTTTGGATTAAATTGAAATGAAATGTGCTTGAATGAGCTTATTTTGAATATGTTTAGATCAAGAACAAAGAAAAACAGACTTGGATCGGGGAAAAACGAAAGTTAACGAATAGCCGATCTTCGTCGTCCGTCGATAGTCGAGGTAAGTCTTTAAGCAATTTAATACCGTTGATATCGATTATAACCTTGATTACATGCTGAATTATGAAATTATAAATGTGAATTTGGCCAAGGCCGAATGTGGTAAGTGATTTAATAATGAAATGTAGTTATATTTAATTGAGTTTGATATGTTACAGTGATATGAATTATGTGTGATACATGTGATATTGGTAATAAGTAATGTGTATGAGATGGTTTAATTATATCGATATTCGGGCTTCGAGCCTAGCAGGCCTTGTGCCGGTGAAATGTATCGGGCTTATCGCCTAGCAGGGTAAATGCCGGTGATTAAATTTTAGACCTCGGGTCTAGCAGGCTTAGTGCCGGTGTGTGTTTCAGGCCTTGTTGCCTAGCAGGCTTAATGCCGGTGATTATTTATAAATAAGAGGGTTCATGGATTATTATCAATGTGGAATTTAATTACAGCAAATAAGCTAAATGTTCAGGTACGTATAAGCCTTATAGTTGCAAGGAATAAGGTAAGTTGATATATTACTATTCGATGCTAGTAATATGTGATATAGTTGAGGTATATTTGTAAGATTTTAATGTGTGCATTCGGCTTTACAAATGATGAGTATAATATATTGGAATTTGATTTTGGTTGTGTCTTTGAAATTCGTCCATATGTGTAAATGCAAAATGTGAGAATAAATGGACATATGTTTATGTAATTATGGAGGTGAAATTCGTATGTACATGGCCTTTACTTGTTCAAATATTTATGTGAACTTATTGAGTTACATGTATATGTATTATGAATAGATTATAAAGAGATGACGTTTTATACTTTGAATTTTATGCTGAGTTGGTAAATTGTATGCTAATGCTAAGGAAGTGATAAATGTTATTTTAAGTGAGGTAAAGGTATTCGGTTTTGAAGGACTTTCGAGTTAAGCTATTTTATTTGATGTCATTACTTGATTGTTTTAAAATGCTTGAATGTTCAATTGGTATATTATATTTGCTTAAGACTTACTAAGCTAAATTAGCTTATTCTGTGTGTTCATCGTTCTATTTTATAGATTTTGATCAAGCTACGAGCTCAGGGGATCGTCAACGAAGTCATTCACACTATCAATCTATTTTGGTACCTTTTTGAGTTTGGTTTTGGACTAAAGGCATGTATAGGCTAAACTATGTTATGAGCCATGAATTTTGTTCTTGTATATATATTAAAAGCCATGCGAATATGGCTTATCTCCTTTGTTAGTTTGGTATTGAGACATATGGTTTTAATGGTCAAATGGTGTATATGTTTATGTCATTATTGTGCATGGGTTGTAGGGGTTTTTAGTTAGCATATATTCGGCCATGGTACATATATATATAATAGGTATAGTTTGGTTTTGTGGTTTATGGCATTTTGGGCTAAGATAATGTTTTGATAATGTATATTCAGTTTAAATATATGTTCAAGTTATGTATAATGTTTCATAGTTTATATGTGCAGCCGTTTGATGTATATATATACATATATTTATAATGGTGATTTACTAGTATATTTTGCTATAGGGACTCAGTGTATAATGGTAAGTAATAAAGTTGTACATGAACATATTTGTGCATGAGTTGATTTCGAAAATGGTATGTGCTAATTAGGTAATTGTAAATATTACATATATGGAATGCTTTGAAATTTTGTTTCATTGAATATGTAAGTGACTATTAGGTTTTATTTTGTATTTGTGTTATAGGTGGGTAAATGATATTTTTTTTTTCATATGTGATATTGCTATAGTGAGCATGCATGTCTATAATTAAAGAAACAAATGTATTATATGTTTAATAATAGTGTATGTTTGAATGTATGGTTGATAATAGAAATGAAATAAATGTTTAAATATTATATGCCTATTCAGTCATTGTTTTTAAATGACCATGTGATTCGTATAATGCAAGTTATTGTATTAAGACCTGATAGAATTCATATATATATTCATTTGTGATAGCATGAAATGATATGAATTTATCAAGTGTTAGTTTGGATGGAGTGCATTGACTTGGTAATTGTTTCAGTAATGCCTCGTAACCCTAATCCGGCGACGGATACAGGTTAGAGGTGTTACAACTTGATTCTGAAGATATTGATTTCCTTGGGAAAGCTGTTTCAAATGAAGAAATCAAGACTACTCTTTTTAACATGGCTTCACTAAAAGCCTCAAGTAGCGACAGTTTTCACACTTTGTTCTTTCAGGATTAGTGGGATAATTTAGGAGGAGTTATTTGCGAATGGGTCAAGAAGATATTTGAAAGTGGGACCATAGACTTAGAGTTAAAAATACTCTTATTGTCCTAATTCCCAAGGTTTCCAATCCTGAAAACTTGTCGCAATTCAAACCCATTAGCCTCTGCTCTGTGTTATATAAGCTGGTCATGAAGGTCATTGCTAACAGGTTTAAAAGTATTTTCCCAAAGATTATATGTCAAGAGCAAGTGGGATTCATTTCAGGAAGGAGCATCATTGATAACATTGTTACTGCAGAAGAAGTCTTACACTCTATGAGAATAAGGAAGAACCTCCAATGGATGGCAGTCAAGATCAACTTGGAGAAAGCCTATGACAGAGTGCGGTGGGATTTCGTAGAAGCATCACTTAAAGCAGCATGTATTCCCTATTATTTAATTCAAGTTATTATGAATGTTAGTTCGATGTCTACCATGCAGGTATTGTGGAATGGAGTTCCAACTTCGAAATTCAAACCTATAAGGGGAACTCAACAAGGATGTCCACTGTCCCTATGCTTTTTGTCCTTTGCATGGAGTGGTTGGGCCAATGTTTACAATCGACTATTTTTTCAAGAGAATGGAGCCCTATTCGTTTGTTGCACACAGGACCGAATCTCTCTCACTTATTTTTTGTAGATGACTTAGTGATTTTCAGTAAAGCTTGTTTGAGTCACAGTGGTCTCTTCAAGAATTTCATTGGTAATTTCCTATAAGATCTTGGGTCACAAAGTTAATATTAGAAATACCAACATTTTCTCCTCTACTAGTGTTAAGGAATATTTAAGGACAGGTATCAACAACATCATTGGCTTTCAAGAAGTTAATGATTTGGGACAATATCTAGGGGTTCTTCTTTTTCACAAACGAGTGATTAAAAGCACTCTAGATTTTCTGGTAGAAAGAGTCCGCAGTCGTTTATCTAGCTAGGATACCAGAAAATTTTCTTTGGCAGGGAGAGTCACTTTAGCTCAAACTGTCTTGCTAACTATCCCGAATTATCTTATGTAGTCTATTCTGGTTTCAAAAAGTATTTGTGATTCAATCAAAAAAATTGCAATGCAGTTCATCTGGGGTGCTTCTGATTGGAGAAGGAAAATGGCTCTAGTTGGTTTGGATACTATTTTTCAGCCTAGATCATGTGGAGGTCTCGGGTTTCATCATTTGAGTAATCAGAATAAAGTTTTTATAATGAAGATTGGCTATAGTTTTATCACTAAACTGAAGCCTTATGGGTCAGAATCCTCATAGCAAAGTATAGAGTTTGTGAAGGTTTGTCGAACTGTATTATGAGGAGTATATGCTCGTTTATGTGGAAATTTGTTGCCAAAGTTTGGCCTTTATTGCAGAATAATATGATTTGGTCAGTAGGTATGGGTAATGGGCCTTTATTATTATTTTGTGGTTGGAAATTAAAACTTTATATTTTTATTTTTGCTTATGTTTGAGATAGACATGATTAAGGTATGTTTGAATTTACAGTGATGCCATGGAGCGCGGTGACCTACAAATTTTATTTGCCACCTAAGTATGGAGCTATCAACCGAGAAGTTGGGATTGCATTGCAACTTAATGTCCCAGTTGGCGCTGATACGATCACGGGTTGAAGTGTATTTAGGGCTTTAAGTTTACAAAGGTTATGCTGTCAAGGGATGGAGTATAACCGGAGGCCCCAGTTGGTAATGATTATGCGACAACGAGTTTCACCTCATCAGAGGAGGATGCTTTATAAAACTCATACAGAAGTTTAAGATAATAGTCATAGCAAAAAAACACAAGAGCATTCCAGTATAATCAAGTAATTCGTTTTATTTGTCTCCACCAAAGATGATGAGCTCGTTACTATAACCTGTGACAGAGTTGGGACCAACAAGATTTCCAGCGGGGAGGAGTTGTTGTGCGGTGCAAAAAAGATGAAACGTGAATTGGGCCGGCAGAGGTTGTCAACAAATAACCGATAAGTGGGGGAAGATGGAATGTGTATGTCTTTAGTCTCCATCTTTCCACCAAAGCACTAATAAGTAAATGATCCAATTTAGTCCCCCTGAGCGTGTGAGCCACATATAAGAATCTCGCATCTCGCAAGTGTCAATGAATGACAACCAATGCACTCACACTTAAACTGTGTATGTACATCTCCAAAATCTGATATTCTACCTGAGTATATAAATATAAAACATTAATAATGTTAAAAACATAATAATTAACTAATTAAAATTAAATAATTTAATAATATTTTCTTATTATTTGTAATTGAACGCCGGAGATGTGCTTGTCATCCAAATAAATAAACTGATTTGCCATTTTACAAATGATAAGGAATAAATAAAATCGAAGAGAATAGGATTCAGAGAAAGATTTAAAACGAAATTATCGAGAGAGTTGAGAAATGAGATAATAGAAATAAGTTTGAATTGAAAAGAATGAAGTTTGGAGGGGTTTATATAGGAAAAAAAATATGATTGTTGGAGTGTAGCCATTGAAATTGTGATCGGTGGGGGAAAATTACCGTTGTCTTAAAAACTATATGGCGCGTTTTTATTTCTCTCTTAAAAAACAACATATCCGGGTAAATATATATATATCTATTTACTTAAATATTAAAAAAATTCAGCATATTTCATTAATTTACCCAACACCCTATTTGTAAAAAAAAAAAGCATGTAGGTTTTTTTAGTAAATTATTTAGTTAGTACCTATTTTTAGAGTGTTTTCATTTTGAAACATTAAATATGAATTATTTGAGTTGATTTCATTAAAAATAATTTAGAAACATAAATTTAAAATTTAAAATTTAGGAGAAGATCAAATTAATTAATTTTAAATTTATAATAACAAATCAGTTGGTTCTTTCAAAAATCTATTTAATTTATTTTAATGTTTTGAAATTTAAATTTTCAATATAAAAAAATAGATTTTTTGGCAATGGGATAAATAGGTAGAATTTGAAAATTTTTGTATATTATTTTAGTTTCTATTATTTTTTCATTTTAGTCCTTAATTTTTTTACCCCATATCAATACTTAAAAAAGATATTTTTATGTGACCAAAATAAAAACGATGTAGAAGTTGGGCGACCAAAATGAAAGTGTAAACATGATGTGGCATACATAGGTAACTGAAATTAGAGATTTAACACTTGAGTGACTAAAATGAAAGTATCTTAAAATTTGGATGTCGAAATTGTAAGGATTTCATTTTGAGTGACCAAATTGAAAGCACTCTAAAAGTGAAGTGGCCGACTAAGTAGTTTACTCTTTTCTTTTTAGTTCTGTTTTAAAAAGGCAATGGGTTGATCCAACGGCCTTCCATGGCTCAAATCTTTATTTTTGTTATCTAAGCCCAACCCATCTCTCTAAAGCCTAACCTTCTTCCCCAACAAGAAACCTTTTTCGATCTATATACCATCTTCAAACAAGTACACAAGAAGCTGTCCTTTGTTTCGTTCCATTCACAAACACCCCCAAAGTAAATCACTTTTCTTTCTTTACAATCTTCATTTGTTCAGGTTTTTGAAGTTTTCATACCATGGGTGACAGTCAGTATTCATTTTCTCTCACAACTTTCAGGTAATAATCCCTTTCTTATCTTACTAACTTCATTGATGAATTGAATTTAGAACTAATTTTTGAATTAACAATTTTTTTTTTCTTTTTTGTGCTTTCGAACAGTCCTTCGGGAAAGCTAGTTCAGATCGAGCACGCCTTGACGGCGGTCGGTTCGGGTCAAACATCTCTTGGAATCAAAGGTTTTTTTTTCAAATTTATTTATTTTTTGTTTTTAAAGTGATCAGTTTAGGGTTTTACAACTAGTGAAATAGTGGCTAACTGGTTAAATATTTATGCTTGTAAATTAATACATTGGGCTTAATTTGACGATGGGTTTTAAATTACAGCTGCTAATGGGGTTGTAATTGCTACCGAGAAGAAGTTGCCTTCAATCTTGGTTGATGAAACCTCTGTGAGTAGCTTGTTTCTTACCATATACTTGGCCTTTCCATCTGTGTTTTTTTTTTTTCTTTACTTTTGGATTTTTAGACAACTTCACTTTTGCTGTTTTAATCTATTACCTTTTAGAAAATATGAGAGAGTAGCTTTGTATGTTAATTGAAGAATGAAAATGACTGACAACTACCACCAAGAGTTGGGTGCATGGGTGTAATAGTAAGGCATATTGCACTCTAGGGAGAGAACTCAAGTTCAAACCCTGGAGATAAAATTGTTGTTGGGAGGAGCAACCATGAATCTCGAAAGTATTAGTCTTCATGGACTGTAAAACAGACAAGAATGATACATTGGAAATACCAAAAGAAAATGACCGACAACTATATTGCCTCAACCATTTTTTTAGTTCTGCTTCCAAGCTGATGAATGGTTATTAATCAATGCGAAATGTGGTTGTTTGCTGTTTGATTTCAGGTTCAGAAAATACAGTGTCTGACTCCAAATATTGGAGTTGTTTACAGGTTTGCTTTTCATGTCTTCAATCATATTGAAAGCTAATTTCATAGTTCTTTTGGTATGGGTTATATAAAATCTGATTCACAGATTGCTGATATAACTTATATGTTAACTTTTAATCTTGTTATTTTCTTCTGATGTTACTTGTCAATTTTTTGACACTTACATCTTTTTCATCCTTATATTGTGTTACTGTTCTTCAGTGGCATGGGTCCTGATTTTCGAGTTTTGGTTCGGAAAAGTAGGAAGCAAGCAGAACAATACCATAGGTTGTATAAGGTATGTTTGGCTCTTAATGGTAATTAATTTACTTATTGTACTACTTCACCTTGCATCTAGGAAAAATTAATATCAAATCACATTATGGTTGTAAACTTGCAATCATGATCTGTTGGTCACATTAGTCTTTAGAAATTTTATTCAATAACTTTACTTCCTAGTTTCAACATAAAAATTTATGTGTTCTTCTACCTTGCCTGGTTTTCTAATATGTGCCAATTTTGTTTGCAGGAACCAATTCCAGTAACACAACTTGTAAGGGAAACTGCAGCTGTTATGCAGGAGTTCACTCAGTCTGGGTAAGAAATATGTCCTTCCACACACGCACAAAAAAAGAAGAAGAAGTAATAATAAAATAAACATAAACATAAAATCTATGATCCATACCTTTTTACTTCTCCTTTCAGAATTATATCAAAGAGCTTGAGTTGTTTTGTAGTCTCTTTTCGGTCAAATTCAGGCTGTGCTTTTCTTCATGTTAGCTAGTGGTTAGGGGGAAAAATAGTTTTATTTGGCCAAAAGGAAAGTAGCCCGAGTCTAATATAATTTCTCTCCTTAAAACTGTTGTCCTTTGAGATAAAGTTTCCTTCAAATTTAATTTTGGCCTTATGATTCTGCCTCATGTATGGATTTGAATGAACTTTTTTTTTGAGAAAATAGCACGTTATAGTTCATTACCTTTTTTGCATACCTTGGTGCTACATTTTGGGTTGATTTGAATTAGATAAAAAAACTGAAACTGAAACTCTTGCAATCCTTTGGACTTAATAGTTAACTTTGATGCATCATTTTCTTTGTAGTGGTGTAAGGCCTTTTGGTGTATCTCTACTAGTTGCTGGATATGACGACAATGGCCCACAATTGTATCAGGTATTGCTCATGGCTAATATTGGATTCTTTGAGGCATTGCATAGAATGTTTTATGTGCTTTCAGCTGTATGAATCTGTAACTTTTTGCTAGGTGGATCCATCTGGCTCGTATTTCTCATGGAAAGCCTCAGCAATGGGGAAGAATGTCTCTAATGCAAAAACATTTCTTGAAAAGAGGTACCTGCCATTGATTCTAGTTTTTATAGTATTCAGAACTAAATCAACTGAAGTTTCCTCCCATATGTTATATTCTACCAGTGATGGAACTGATGGTGGCATAACCATCAGTAGTAGTCTTAACTTTTCTTGTAACCTTCATATAGATGGTTATGGCATTCAATTTTGTCACTGATGCTCAATGAGTTTATAATGGGAGTCTTCCTTCTAGATGACAGGCAATCATTGCATGATTAGGGAATGGTATAGCTAGCATGACATTTTATTCAGCAAAGGACTGTACTATAGCTATGCATCATTTCGAGAATTGAGTTGGACTTTCTTTTACTTTACATTTGATTGCCGTTGAAACACCGCAAATGCAATTGATTATTGTCCTTTTTTTTAGATACACTGATGATATGGAACTTGATGATGCTGTGCATACTGCTATTTTGACTCTCAAAGAGGGGTAAGTCAATTTTTAAATTTCTTCCACCTGCTTATCAGTTCAGGAAGATCTATAATCTGTATGTTTAGAACCTTGGAAGAAAATGTTGGTCTAAGGTAGTCTATTGTGTGGTGCATCTATACTATCTTACAAGCCGTTTCTCAATTTTGCAGATTTGAAGGACAAATCTCAGGGAAAAACATTGAAATTGGGATTATTGGAACTGACAGAAAATTCAGGCAAGCTCCTGCTTTAACCCTTTCACCCTTCTCACTTAACTTTATGGTGGCGTTATGCTGATGCGAGAAATGACCTTTTGGCTTTAGGAAGTGCCAAAAGTGTTTCTTGTGAAATGCAATTCTGAAAGCGGCGCTGTTTTACTTGCAATCAGCACCAATATCTTGCATGTTGCAATTACAGTTATTATCCATTCAGTTTTATTTCTGATTTTAAAAAATGATTGTTTCTGCTTTTTTTTTAATCATGAAATTGTTGGTTTTCTGGCGGCTGAATGACTCTTGTTGTGCATGTTGTCTTGCAGGGTGCTTACCCCAGCTGAAATTGATGATTATTTGGCTGAAGTGGAGTAACTTGTCTTCTTATTCCAGACTTATCTACAAGTGTTTATTTTTATGTAACATTTGTTTTGAGACTTTCCAATCCGGTCAAATGTTGTTAGTTCATCACTGGAATTGAACACAAAACTTCACCAATGTCTGCATGATGCTAGAACTGTTATCGAATGAGTTATAAAATTTGGGTTTACTTCAATTGGTCTATCCAATCACTTTCAAGATAATTTAACTTTGAATTTATGCGAACCTTTTTTTTTTCTTTATATTTAGGTTTTTAGCCTGTACAATAAAAGAGAAAAAAGGATATCCAATGAGAAAAAGGAATTTTCATCCTGTCTGTCGCTGAATTAAATTTTTTACACAAATTTCTCTTTGATTATCATTAATTTCTTTAGAGTTGTATCAAAAGGAAGGCACCCTAAGAACATGGAACAATGTCAGAAATTACTGAAAGGAATAAAATTATTTAATTTACCGTTAATAGAGTTTAAAACTCTTCTATTGATGCCGGTCTTTAGAGTTTGGGGTTCCTGGACCACCTTTAGCAGTCATTCAGTGCCTTATTGCAAGATATTTTTAATATCTTTGTCTGTATTATTATTTGTCATTCTCTCTGCCACGTTATCTTCTTGAAGGAAATTCTCAACTCTCAATCTTTCAAACTGCAAGCTCCTCCTCTTCGAATTCATGTTGAGTTCAATTCTTAGCTTTACCATATAACTGGCATTTCCATTTTTATATCAATTTCTGACTTTCTGGGGGCAGTTTTTCATATTACTGTTTTCGAATTATATCTAAAAGTTACTGGTTTATGAGGCCTTTGTTTTCTTTTCCAAACTGGGGTTTTCAACTTTCAATTACCATTATATTACACTAACGTAAGGAACAATACCCTTTTTTAGGTTTGTTGTTGGAAACACGCTCAACCATGTTTACATTCAACCAGGAAGCTATAAGCCGAGTTTCAAATGGATGGCAAAGAATTCTTCTTCAAGTGATGTAGCTATTGAGAAATGGAAACGTGATGGTGTTTATATCGACAAACGTGGAAAATTGAGGACCTTTCATCACAAAAAACTGTCCAGGAAAAGATGTAAATACTCATATTTTATATGTGCTTTATATTAGTAGAATCTGTCAGTTTTTGAATTGCTTTTATGGCTTCAATCTTGTTCGTTTATAGGTGGTTCTTTAAGAGGACAAGGATGGAAGTATGGTTCTGGTTTTGTGGATGGAGTTTTCCCTGTTTTGAGCCCCATTGCTCAACAGATTCTGGATTTTCTCCAACAGGAGGTTGATGCTGATAGAGTTTGGGGTTCACTTGATAATCTTTCTCCCTCTCATTCTACTTGGGATGATCTTATCAATGTAGCTGTTCAACTTCGTTTAAACAAAAAATGGGATCCTATTGTGCTGGTTAGAAACAATTACCATTAGCCATTATCGATGAATGTATGATAATTCAACTTGTACGCCATGTATTTTCTGATTTGCTATTGTTTCTACAGCTTTGTGAGTGGATATTAAAAAGGAGCTCCTTTCAGCTGGATGTTATGTGCTTCAATTTGCTCATAGATGCTTATGGACAGAAATCTTTATACAAGAAGGTGGAAACTACGTACTTGGAACTTCTCGAAGCTCGATGCGTACCAACTGAAGATACTTATGCCCTTCTTGTCAAGGCCTACTGTACAGCCGGGCTAAAACAGAAAGCTGAGGCTGTGTTTGCCGAGATGAGAAAGTATGGTCTCTCCCCAAGTATGTCTGCCTTTCTTATAGTCTTATCAAAGTGTAATCTTTGATGTTGAGTAGTGTTACATAAAAGATTTTCTGTTCAGGTGCAACTGTTTACAATGCTTATATTGATGGGTTGATGAAGGGAGGAAACTCCCAAAAGGCTATAGAAGTTTTTCAGAGGATGAAGAGAGACGGATGCCAACTGAATACCGAAGCTTACACACTGATGATCAACTTATATGGGAAGGTGAATTAAATTTATCCCGATCCCAAACTGTCAGGGTTCTTTGATAATCATTGCCCTCACTTGGATGATTTGTTGCTGAAACTTAATTTGAAGCTTCATACATGCTAATTTGCTGTGCAGGCAAGTAAATCCTATATGGCCTTGAAATTATTTGATGAAATGAGAAGTCAAAAGTGTAAACCAAATATATGCACATACACTGCTCTGGTGAATGCTTTTGCTAGGGAGGGACTCTGCGAAAAGGCTGAAGAGATTTTTGAGCAGCTTCAAGAAGCCGGTCATGAGCCTGATGTGTATGCCTACAATGCGCTCATGGAAGCTTACAGGTTCAAATCCCTTATCATTATATACTTCCCTATCAATAATTTTATAGTGCTTCTGTTCCAGGTCCATGCAGAGCTTTGTTGACTCTCTTGTCCCCAACAGTCGTGCAGGTTATCCTTATGGTGCGGCAGAAGTATTTTCACTCATGCAACACATGGGATGTGAACCAGACAGAGCTTCATTTAATATCATGGTTGATGCCTATGGTAGAGCTGGCCTTTACGAGGGTAAATATTTCTAAGGAGTTACCTTGCATTCCGATATGCAGACATAACTATTGTTATTAGTGTTATCGGACCAAACTGGGGAAGTTTTTTTTCCCAAGAAAACATATATCATCATCACTTGCATGCTTTTCAAGATACTATTGGAGTCATATTAGTTAGCATATGATATTTCTCTTGTCCAACATAATATCACCTCAATGCAGCATGACTGTAAATATCTCACCATATATATATTTCAGATGCTGAATCGGTATTTGAAGAGATGAAGAAGCTAGGAATAACGCCAACGATGAAATCTCACATGCTACTTCTCTCTGCCTACTCTAGAGTCGGGAATATAGCTAAGTGCGAGAATATTGTGAACCAAATACAGGAATTTGGACTTCAACCGGACACCTTTGTCCTAAACAGTATGTTAAACCTGTATGGCAAGTTAGGTCAATTCGAGAACATGGAGAAAGTTTTGGTGGCAATGGAAAAAGGACCTTATGAAGCTGACATTAGTACATACAACATTTTGATCAATGTTTACGGCCGGGCAGGATATTTCAACAGAATGGAAGAGTTGTTCCAGTCACTTCCTGCTAAGAATTTGACACCTGATGTGGTAACCTGGACTTCACGGCTCGGAGCCTACTCTAGGAAGAAACTATATCAAAGATGCTTAGAAATTTTTGAGGAAATGATCGACGCTGGCTGTTACCCTGATGGAGGAACTGCCAAGGTACTTCTCTCTGCATGTTCTAGTGAAGATCAAATCGAGCAGGTCACGACCGTGATTAGAACAATGCATAAGGACATGAAGACCGTCTTGCCGATTTGACCAGATACTTCCTTGTAAGTAGATCACACCCATATATGTGTTTGACTGTGGAGTAAATTGTTGTATATATGTGTAACAAACTGAAATTAGATTCTCATGCAATGTGCAAGTAGCAGATAGACATTGCCTGCATATAGCTAACATATAGCCAAGTTTTAGTAAGATGGCATAGAGTTCAAGAGAGAATTTTTCAAAAAATGCTTTTCATTTCTTGATCAACATATAGCTAAGTTTTTAGCTTGCATACAACATTTTATAACTTTCTTGCATCTCAATTCTGAGACTAAGGTCATGTGCTTGTTCTCCGGTTGGTGAAGGAATGTCTTCAGGTTCTCTTCTTGGTTTAACCCATCTGCCATGTTCATTACAAACCAACCCTTTGTTAGCCAATTGGTACCAGCATTGAGGGATCCTTAGTTCATCCACCAACATATCACATGCCTTGTTCACCAAGGTAACATCCCTACGAGCACCGGACCGAAATGCAGACTCGGCACTAAGGTACCCATCGACAAGATGAAGGTACGTCTCGAGGCTATGAAATCCCAACGGATTGAATCCACGTTTAAGGTAAGGTGATGAACTAACATCAAGCTTCAATTCAGCTCCTACATGTGTATAAACCCATTCTAATGTTCCTGTTATATCATCAAACCTCTGTAAACTCTCATTGAAAACAATCCCTGGCATTCTAGGGACTAAATCTTGCTTAACTACCACTCTCAAAGTTTTAACTCCTAAATCATCGAGCTCGGCTCGAAAGGCGCTGTTGCCGACTCTAGGTGCACCGAAGGAAACCACACTAACTGCAAGGCCCGGGAAATTCACGGCTGCTTCATAGGCATTGAGCAGTGCCAATGCACCGCCTAAGCTGTGCCCGGTTATCGTTAAACTCACTTCTTCTCCTTGTCCTTGATAGAATTGCACCAACTTGGTCACTTCTTTCATAACTTGCTCTGAAGCACTTGACTTATTGTACCTTGTGAATTCATTCTTGGAAGTGTAAATGCTTAGGAATCCATGCTCAACTTTAGCATCTCCGATCCCTATCGGTTCCAAGTTCCTTTGAAAATCCTCGTACCATTCAGACGGCGCCACCGTCCCTCGCCACGCCACCACGATATCCCTCCGTCCGATCCTACGTGTCTCCTCGTCGTCGCTAACGGCCACGTAACCCATCCAGTTGGAATCTTTGCTCCATGTGTCTATCAACCGTGACCTTTCCAGCCACTGTGGCATTTCAATGGCGGACATAGCGTAGATGTACTTAGTCACCTTGTAACCATTTTTACTCAACCCCAGTTTCTCAAACAACTTGTTACGATTATACCTGCAACTCCCACAATACTCCGAGAAAGAATCAAAGTCGAAAGCATCGTAAGTTGCTTGAGCAAACTCGCCGTACTTAACGATTTCTCGCCGTAGCCATGGATGAAGCGGGTCTAAAAGCTTCTCCCAATCCGAAGAACCATGAAGTTCACGCCACTTATCGGCGATCATCTCCTTGGGAGACGTCGTTGGGGTGTTATGTTTCTCATCATCAAACGAATCCCAATTGGAATATTGAAGATTTTTCCTCGAACAAAGAGGTTCGATATTGAGATTAAGAAGGGTAGTCAACGATTCAGCTAAACGTCGAGCACCCCTATTGAGTTTGGTATCGGAAGCAACTCCTTGATGAGCACAAACAGCGGAAATCCGATTCATCCCACCACCGTTGAGTGCTGGTGGGATATGGGCATGGATCATTGTTGAAAGGGCCATTATTGATGGAACAGTAAGCCTAGAAGTCGCCGTTGGATGCTTGGTGTGCAAAGTGCAATAGCAACTGATTAACAGCAGCCTATATATATAGAAAAGGCAGAGGTTTTGAAAACGTGTTTGGTATTGACTATGGAAAAATATTATAAAGTTATTAAACTTTTCACACGTGGACTGGCAAGCTAAAGGTGACCGTACATTTTAGGCCGTCTGTTTTGATCACAAGTTGACATCATCCTTTAATCTATCTACACGTTAACTTGTTCAAAAACATGTTACACGTCAACTTTTTTCATTGGCTAATGGGAGAATTTCTTTTTTAATTTAAATATTTATATCTGATATAAACAATGGAAATTAAATATAATTATAAAATTGTATCATTCCATTTTACTATACAAAAATTGAAATTTTAGTTTATGAACTTAAAGGATTGATTTTTATTAATTTGTTGAATCTTAATTATCATTATTGAATTTGTTGAATTATTTCATAAAAAATTAAATTGAAATAAAAATATTAATACATATTTTTAATTATTATAAAATAAAAGATGAAGTTTATAACTAAAATTTATGTTAATAATAAAAATAAGGTAGGAGAAAGAACATAGAAAGAGCCAATGTTGAGGTAGAAGTTTGACATTCAACGCGTGATGTTACTTTAGTTAGGAATTGTACCTATGAATTATATAGAAATTGTTAAGCAGTAAGGTCAACAAGGGAGGAGGACGATGGTTACACGGAGGAAGGTTGGGTGGAAGTTGAGAAAGAGGTTCTTTGAGGAAGAGTCGTGAGTTTAGGAAAAAGGAGTGAATACATTAATGGGCGTGAGCTGCTTGCATGGCAGTAACCAATTATTCTAGTGCAGATGTCTTGTTTTGAAGTTCGCCTAGTTTGAGGTATGCAAACTACTTCAGGATTTCGCGTATTAACTTTGGGTTCGCAGTCTCGGTGGTTTTATCGAGAGGCACATATTAAGCTTCTTTATGGATACGTTGTAAGGTCCACAAGGTTTGCTACTCGAAGCATAATAGAAATAAATGATAGTTTAATTAATTAATAACTTTAAATTTTTTATCAAAAGATTAATACTTTTAAAATTTATTAAGTTTTGTTTGAAAAGTGTAATTATTAAAGTAGTAATTACACTCTTTTGTAATTATAAAAATTTGTAATTTTTTAAACAAGTTTAGCTGACAATGTGTAAATACATCGTAATTCCCTATGTTATGTTTGGTAGTACAAATTGTAATTACATAGCTGCATAATTCATATTTTTAAAAAAATATTAATTACTATAAAATTTATTAGTATAATAAAAAATAATTTCTAAATAATTAACAAAAATTAAAATCAAATCACCATATGTATTCTATTAGTCTAAAAGAATATATGATAATATGATTATTAATAAAAATAGCATGCAACTTTATCTAATTGTTTTAATGCATATTTGTTAGGTAATTTCATATTTAATATTTAACATATGTTTATTATCATCATCTATCAGTTTTTTACCGAGCTCATCACCATCTTAATTTGAATTTACATCAAGATAATTAGGATCTTTTTCTTCTATATACTCTTCGAAGTATATGGATTATATCAATCTCACCTATTATTGAAGTTATAAAATATACAACATGCTAGTGCGATCCACTTTTTTTCTTATGTTATACTAATGTGATGTTATTAATATGAGAATGCTTTTTAGAACACCAAATGTCTTCTCAACCACATTACGAAACATTGAATGTGTTCAAATTAAAGAGTTTGCGAGCTGTCAATAGTGCTTGTGTCTAGTACCATTCTCTCAAATGGTACCACACCCCATGATATGACGTAAGAAAACATTTTTTATTTGCAAAATTAGCATTAACCGAATAACATTTAGGTTCATAATTCAAATAGATTATACATTCAATTATAAAAACTTAATTTAGAAGAAAACTTATGTTAGATTATGTCTTTTTTTCTAATATGTAGATAAAGTTAAAATAATATAAATTTTATAATATTTAACGTTTATAGAAAAGGTTTTATAAATTATCAAAAACTTTCATAACAACTATATAAATAATATTTTTTTTTGCCATTACTTTTAAAATTTATTTTTATAAATAAGTTATGATAAAAAATTTTAACCTTTTTTTATGAATAAATATATTATTTTTTAATATATAAAATAGACACATAAATAATTTATATTTATACTTGGCCATAACTTTTTATAAATAAATATATTATAAAACCTTTATAACATGTGAATTTATTTTTATTTTTTTACTATAATCATCCCAAACATTTATACATGTAATGCTTATAATATAATTTTATAACTTGTATAAAAATATTTTTTTTAAAAAAATTGAACTTGAATGTAATTACCTATATAATTACTCTAATTCTCACCCTCCTTCCTAAGAATTGAAAAGTGTAATTGGGTTGCTCCAATTACATCTAATTCGGCAAGATCAACCAATTACAATAGCTACCCAAACATGCAACCCTTGTGTAATTACAATAGTTATCCAAACACTCAAAATCCAATTACTAAGTGACTTTCAAAACATTACCCAAAATATATATATATATATATATATATATATATATATTGTATTTTCAATAAGTTATATTTTATTGTTTATGGACTGTATATAAATTTATATATTTTTAATATATTAAACATAAATATGTTAAATTGTCACATCAGTAATTTTAAATTATTAATAAAATATTAAATATTTAAATTTAATAGAAGTTCATTACTAGTACTTTTTAAATGGATTTACAAGTAAAGAGACTAAAATTCTTAAATTGAAAGTAGGATAACCAAATCTAAAAAGTTTTATAGGGCTTGAGGGTAGAATTAGGTCAAAAATAATTATACAAGAATATGGGTTTAACTTAGATCTGCTTGTGTGCCAAGTCACTCGTCTAGACTTAAAGGTTTGTTCGAAAAATAGGAAGGTTTGGACAAAAATGTAAGATCCAAAAAATGGGTTTGGATAAAATTTAAGGTCCATCACTATATGGGCCGAGCCTTGGGCAAGATTTCTAGCTCAAGCCCGACCTAACCTGTAACACCTTGAATATTTTAAGTTTGTTTTGTAAAAATTTACATAAATATGTATCTGCTTTAGTGATTAAGTATTTTGGATGTGTGTGTGTGAGATCTTGGGTTTAAGTCTTCCTTTTGCCAAATTTTGTTATTTTAGATCGAAGCCTTGCCCTTATTGAGTGGGCTTATATAAAATTGTTTGTTAATCTATATTAGAATGAGCATGTTGGTTTGAGTGGTAAAGAGTTAGTGTCTTGGAAGGCTTGTGTTTGAGTCCTTACATGAGCGTGGATGTTAATTTTTGTTTCGGTTGGCTTAAAAAGTTTGAGTGGTCTTGAAAGTCTGAGTTGGTTGGGTTGTTAGTGAATGTAGTGGAATTGTCATTAGGTGGGTTTTTTATTTTATTTTTATTTTTCCAAAAAGAATTTCTCTTTCCTTTAGTTTGACCTTTTTTCCTCTGTGATTTCTATCCAAATTTTTTTTTTCTTTTGCCAACATTATTCTTCCAAAAACCGCGGTGATACAATTTTGTTGAAATCTTCGTATGCCGGGTAAGTGAAGGTAGTGAATTTTGTTCGAATTAAATATATTTGTTTTAACTATTTATACCAATTTTGATCCTTTCGGTAATGTGATTCTAGGTTAATTGGCAGCGAATCGTGAGGAATGGGGCTTTCCTCTTGTGGAATCATAGTAGGTATTGTTCGGGGCTTTGGGGTAAGTGATGAACACTTGAATTGAATTGTTGTGGGTTCCGTGGTTTCAGTTTAATTGTGAATTAAGACTGATTTTGGGAGTTGGGTTTGTCGATTTTAGGTTCTGGTGGTCTCGGGAGTGTTTTCGCATTAAAACTGAAACAAGTGTGTTCCCAAAAAGCAGAAAATTGAGTTTCGACGAAAGCTGAAAAAGCACTCTGTCGACGCCAAACGGGTGTGTGCCTGGCTGTGTGGTTGGCCTTGTTTAACAAAGGTGTGGCCGTGCACAGGACACGGCCGTGTGATGGTGTGAGCGTAGCAGTGTGGGCCACACGGGCTAGGCCATGTTGGGCGTGTGGGCCCACACAGGCATGCCACAGGGACGTGTGGGTTTGGGCTAGGTCGTGTTGGCCCACACGGGCATGTAAGCCCATAATTCTGAAATTTTCCCTAGGGTCGCACGGGTCGTTCTGATCGACTGTGGGTCTACTGTAGGGTCAGTAAAGGTTAACCAAACCCTATTATATGTGCTATGATATTCTGATAGACTGATGTGAGTAGGATAATTAACGTATGTCTCACTGTACTATTTAAGTATGCATGTTATCTGTATACAAGCATGTTAAGCATGATAAATCTGTTATTTCTGTATCTGTATTCTGTATCTGTGATTGGGGTGGGTTTTGTATATGTGGAGGAAGTGATCTGTACGACGACACTTTACCTATATTCTGGCATCTTGACTGCATACTATGTGTCGTAACGACACTATATAGTGTGTAGGGATGGGTGGGTGTTTTTAACCCCACATGGTGTGATGGGATAGTCGGAGTTGGTGTGTAGAGGATGAGGGTAGGATTTTGTATATCTGTTCTGCTTATCTGATTCTGTTATCTGTATCTGTAAAGGACTTAAGTCCGAATCTGAATCTGATTGTATATGTGATTTCGGTATATATATCATGTCTATTTTTGTTGGGTTACACACTGAGTTTATGAAAACTCACTGCTTGTCCTGCATTGCATGCAGGTAATCCACAGCACTTAGGCGGATCGGTCTTTGCGAGTCTCACGGTGACCACAAGACTATGAACTAACTTTAAATAAAGGTTTTATTTAATTAAAGATTATTTTTGGGAGTTTTGTAAATATTGGATTCTCTGAACTGTTTGAATTTTTATTTTGGTTTTGGATGCGTTTTAAACTTTTATTGCGACGTTTGACTAAAATTACGATTTTACGAAATCAAAGGTTTTTCCAAAATTGCGAACTGAATTTCCAAAATGTAACTGTTTCTAAGACTTCCGCTGTAAATTATGTTTTGACATAAAATGATTAAATAATTCTTTCAGTAATAGTTATAAAACTTGGATGATTTATCGAACAATTATACAAAGCTTTAAAGAATTAACACCGTTTTCAAAACCCTCATCTGTAACTCTCCCTGATTCGGCCATAATGTCTAGGCCGAATTTGGGGTGTTACATTTCCCGAATATATTATGTTATAAAGATACTTAGATTAATTATATATGTTAAATAATAATTATTTATATTTATATTAAATCACAAACTCAATAACAATTAAACCCACTATTCAAAACTTTAAAAAAAAAAACTTATGCAAATAAATAACCCAATCCAAAATATAAAATTTTAAAAATTTTATTTAATACAATAAAATATTTGTTATATTTATTTTTGTTTTATAATATAATAAAAATATTATATCTATGGTAGTATTTTTTAATATAAATATTTTTTAATGTGTTAGAAAATTTTTATTTTAGCATTTTTAGTACATTCAATATATTATATTTTTTAAATAAAAAACTAGTCTACAAAAAAAAAATGGGCGGGTGGGATTGAGCCTGGATTTATCTTTCTTAAATTGAGTTGGGTTTGAACAAAAAAAAAAAAAAACTTATTTTTCAAACCAGGCCAAACCCATACTTAAAAATTGATCTAAATATTTTGCATGAACTCGACCCAACTTATGAGCACCTCTAGTCTAACTCTTACTAAATCCAATCATTTCAAACATTATATAATTAAATAATATAAAAATAATTAAATATTACATGATACCTAAAAGTATATCGAGTATGATATAAATATTAAAATTCATCAAAAGTTTAATATAAAATTAATTATTAATATATAGATAATTTATAAATATATAATTCACAAAATAAAATTATTTTATGTAGCTCTTGGTCTCTTTTATAAAAAGGAATATATATTTGGCTTTTAAGTGTTACAGTCCATTTCACAAATTTAATTATATTATTTTTTATATTTTTTTTTTATATATATTCAAGATTCATAATTATTGGTCGCAATAATTGCACCAAATTTAAAACATTACATACCCTACTTTGAAAATCGTATAATATTATTAATAAGCGAATATATCGTCTTGAAATATGGCCAACTTACAAACGGACGCCTCACATGTTTTCGTTTTTCTTAAAATTGACCAAAGCCAAACCCTAAAGAAAGATATTAGGTGCATGGAGGTTAGCTTGGCCTGACCCCTTCTTTTTTTAGCATTATTTTGACTCACCAAATCCCAACCAACCCCCTCCCAATGCAGAATTTTTCCTTTAACTAAGGTTACTTTAACTGCCATTACTGGTCACATGAGCTTTTTATAAGTTAATATATTATTTGGTACTTAAACTTAATTTAAGTGTTCAATTTGGTACTTGTTATCCCAATGAATATTTGACAATTTAGGTAGTAAAACAAATATTGGGCAGAAGTAGAAAAGGCATTTTGAAATTGATTTACCAAAATTTTTTAATCCAATAGATTTTGAACCTTCAGCACAATTTATAGATTCGGACTAGAATTGAATAAATGCATCTAGGGAAAATTCACTTTAATTTTAGAGTGACTTTTCCCTAGATACGTACATCATGATATTTTTTTAAAATTAATTTAATTTAAAAAAGACCTAAAGTTAAGGATTTATTAATCGGTTGAATGGGATAAGAAAAAAACCCAAGTACTGAATTAAAAATTGAAACTAAAATCAAGTACTTAAATTGGATAAAAAAACTCAAATATTAAATTAAAAATTAGAGTCAAACTCAGGTACTAAATAGTAAGTTAACCCTCTATTATATTCTTATCCAAATACGCAGCCCCCAATGGTTAACAACCCTAACCATCTTCACGTTAACGCTTGTAATAAATTCCTACTTGTTTAATTCAGTCCCTTATTGACTTGTCAGTAAGGCAGCTATGAAACTCAGAAACTTCCTAGAACAAAATTATGGCTGTTCTGATATCAGATTTCGTATATATAAACCCTACCCTTCCATGGCATTTGCACCAAAAAAAGAAAAAAAGAAGGTTCAGTTTTCTGCAGATAAACTGTATATATATATATTCATACATACATACATACATATAGATATTAGAAGCTTTTTCTTCTTTTTTTTCTGTGGAGAAAATGGAATTGTCACCAATGAGAAATATGGCTAAACAGAAACCAGAAAAGCCAAGAAGAACTAAAAGGGTGTGGAGATTGAAGCTCAACGTTACATGGCAGCGTATGAAGAAGGCCTTGAAATCTGGTCTGAGGAACCGTCTTCGTGTTCATCTTGCTTCCAATCTTAACAAGCTCCCGACCTTGAAAATCAACCACCATGATCTTGCCATCATTAGGCCGATCCAACACGTGATGAAAAAGAAGAAGCCGATCCGTCCCACGATGCCGTTGGAGAAGCTCATTCAGTTGCCATACACAGCAGCTGATTTCGTCGACCGAGGGGATGCTATGACGCCTACTAAGTCACCTGTCGAGAATATATCCACGAGATGGCGTGAGCTTCACGGTTTGCATAACTGGGAGGGGCTTATTGAGCCACTCCATCCTTGGTTGAGACGGGAGGTTGTCAAGTACGGAGAGTTCGTCGAGGCGACTTACGATGCTTTTGATTTCGATCCATTATCGGAGTTTTGTGGAAGCTGTAGGTACAACCCGAATAAACTGTTTGAAGAACTAGGACTTACTGAACATGGTTACAAGGTTACCAAGTACATTTATGCCATGTCCCATGTCGATGTTCCCGAATGGTTCGAGAAGTCACACTGTACTTGGAGCAAGGATTCGAACTGGATGGGGTACGTTGCGGTTAGTGGTGATGCTGAAACCACGAGAATAGGGAGGCGAGATATCCTCGTGGCTTGGCGGGGTACGGTGGCTCCAACCGAGTGGTATAGTGACTTAAAAACAAGCCTGCAACGTCTTGGCAAGACCAATATCAAGGTCCAAAGTGGATTCCTCGGCGTCTACTGCTCCAAAGGTGAGTTCACTAGGTACAACAAGTTGAGTGCATCCGAACAAGTCACGGAAGAAATCCGAAGGCTCGTAACGTTTTTCCGAGACAGAGGTGAGGAAGTGAGCTTAACGCTCTGTGGCCATAGTCTCGGGGGTGCCTTGGCACTCCTCAATGCCTACGATGCCGCAACTTACTTCCCTGACCTCTTCATCAGCGTCATCTCCTTCGCTGCACCGAGAGTTGGGAACATACACTTCAAAGAAAAGCTCAATGAACTAGGAGTCAAGACGCTAAGAGTTGTCATCAAGCAAGATATAGTCCCAAAATTACCAGGATTCATACTCAACACAATTCTCAACAAATTCACTGCTATCACCCGGAGATTGAAATGGATTTACAGGCACGTCGGCACACAATTAAAGCTCAACATGCTCCATTCTCCCTATTTAAGACGTGATCCTGATTATACAGGGTGTCATAACTTGGAGATATACCTCCATTTGTTAGATGGATATGTTAGCAAGACATCAAAGTTCCGTTGGAACGCGAGACGAGACGTTGCCTTGGTGAACAAGTCAACTAATATGCTGATAAAGGAATTAAAAATCCCGGGGTGTTGGTACGAAAGGCCATTCAAGGGACTTGTGCTGAACCAATACGGAAGATGGGTTAAACCAGGAAGACAAGCTGAGCACATTCCTTCCCCACTTAGCATTGAATCCTGCCAAGAGCCGCCTCCATTTTAGATACAAATGTTGATTTGAGACTGATACAAATTTTGAGGGGTTCTTTTTTTTTTTCTTTTCTTTTCTTTTCTGTTGATATTCATCCAAGATTCATTAATGTGTTTAACAATGAGATTTGAATTCATAGTATAGTTAAAAAGAACTGATATAAAATTTGAGCAATATAATGTGCAATATTCCCCTTTTTTCCATCAGCCTTACAATTAATGATAAAGGTAAGAATTGCAAATTCAATTCAGAAAACAGGTTAAAGAAACCAAAACATGAAAGCAAGAGAAGAACTTGAAAGGCAAAGGGGGTTTAGTACCAAGTGTTCCAACAACCTGAGTATCATAAATGCGTATACAATTCAAGCTAAATGAACCTACTTGTCGGATGTTATCACAGAACAATCTGTATCTTGGCAACAGAAGGTGTAACTCAACACTTAAAAACCCTCTGGAGCTCACTTGATCGCACAAAAATGGGTAGAACGTGGCGAAAATACAGGGCGGAGGAAGGTAACGTACATAAAGTCGTTCTAACAAACGACAGGAGTTGACGGTTGTCATCTGAAGTTGCAACAGCGTGCCTGACCTCTCGAAAGTTTGTCCCAAAGACAAATCATCTGCCTCGGGGATTGGTAATGTGCAGTATAATAGTCTACCATGCATCCGTATTGACAGAACTTCCAACTATGGGAGTATTGGACGGTCGTCGACTGGTTAAATTGTTCGACCCACATTCCCATACTCACATCCTCCATCTTGAAAAGCTGTCAATATATAAAATAATGGAGCTGATAAAACTGAAGCAGTAGATGGGAAAAAAACAGGAATTTTTAAAACTAACCCTTAATTTTTGATCGGCATGTTGTGAGACAATAAACTTGGCAATATCACTGGAAATAATGTATCCAGGTCCATTGGCATAGGGAGGATAAACTTCTTCTGGCCACTCCTGTTATATCAGACAATAATACATTAAGGAATGCGCAGTATCTAATTTAACTGTCGAAGCAACGTATCTGAATTCTGAGACAATGAGCATACTTGCTTTTAACTAGCAAGAATGCTTCTAATACAACAAAATCAATAGTAAAGACATTTTAGAATTATAGATGTTAAATATGAGAAACCACAGCAAGCAATATTGTTTTGCAGCTTCTTATGATTACACAACAAAAGTAAACAATTTCAATTTCAGACACCAACTTTGCGTTTTGTAACTGAGAAATCTAAAATAAAATGAAGCAAATGCGACCTTATAAAATAAAGACGACAAACGGATGGAAAATCATAAAAGGTAGAAAAACTCATATATATGTATATATACTGACATACCTCATAGGTAACGGCCCACTTTCCATTTCTCAAAGGGCGGTGCAGAAGGTTGAGATTGCCCATATAAAGTGACCTTTTAGGAGAGATACGATCAATTTGTTTCAAGACACTGTCAACTCTAACAAATGTGTCATCATCACATTTCATGATGTAAGCAGCAGTCACATTCTGCACCTGTATTGACAAAATTTGGAGATTCAGAATCACATTTAAAAGAAATTCAACTCAGAGAAACACCACAAAATGAAATGAAACATGGGTTAGAAAATAGGAACAGCCTTTCTGGAAATGAAATATAAGAAAGATACACCATGAACTCACCCCAAATTCACAAATTGCAATAGTTTTAAGAACCACAAGCTCATAGCGGTCCATAAATGGCAAAATTACAATATCACCAAAATAAGCTGCCTCCTTCTTCAGCACTGCATTCACCTCCTTCCTAGGATTCTGCAATTTATTACATAAATAAGTAAAGACAAGAATAAGTGATACAAAAAATTTACACATTGATAGGTGGAGAAGAATGTCCAGAAAGAACAGCTACTTAAGAGCCATAAAGAGTATATGAATAAATAAAAGGCGTACTGGCCAACAGACATTCCAACACTTATTTTTCCAAAATCTCATGTTGATATTTGTGAAACAAATTGAAATACTAGGATGCATAACAATTAGGTTCTTAAAATCTATAGAAAGGTTTAATGACCTTACCAGTGCAACAAAGAAACGGACCACTACATCTAAAGACTTGATGGCTGAAGATTGCATCCAAGTTTGTCTAACTGCCATGCGTTCTGCAAAGTGATTAGTAGCAGAGAGAATCCCAATAAAAAGTCGAATAGAACTCTTAGGCAAGGGAGAAGCTTTCCATTTTGGTGACATTTCCAGTACTCTTTGGGGGGAAAAACTTGGATGAGAGGTGGGAAGAGAGGTTGCATAAACTGAATGAATGTCCACATCTCCTTTTATGGCCAGCCCTGTTGCATCTTCAAGTGAAAAACCCTGAAAATACAGTTTTTATGTGATCAATCATAGTATGAGATTTCCAAGGCTATATTAGATGCATTGATAGAGATGTTGGAAAGCACAAACATCAGTTTTTTACTCAAGATAAACATACCGTACGATATGCAAATGAAGTCACATGTCGACCCCCAACAATGATATGGTATCCATCAACACCAGCACGCAGAGTCAGGATAAAAAGCCTGCCCTCTGCAAAAGGAAATGGCCAGGTAACTTCTGGTTTCTGTGCCCTTCCAATGAACCGTCCAAACCAAGAAGTTGTCTTGGACTCTTTCGAGTCTACAACATCATTCCGGATCCATTTTTCACATCTTCGATATCCATCAACTGCCAAAAGTATAGGTATTAGGTACTTGATAAATGTCCTTCGAATTTTCCAAAACGCAAACAAAAATAGAAGACATAAAGTGAACAAAGTCACAAAAATACCACTTGAAAGTTCTCTCATCCACATGCAAAATACCACACTAGTAACATGTCCCTCCCTCCTATTATTTTAGTGTCTAATCACATGCAAACATAAGCACAACAAATTGTTTCAACTGGAAACTACTTCTGTGTAAATTAGCAGCTTAAAGCCTTCCTCTAATACTCATAGCAAGCAGTAATCTTCCTATAGAAATACCATTAAAGCATTTAAGAAAAAATAAGAAGTTTTTCAAGATAATTCCATCCCATTGTCATTGATACATCAAGGTAACTGAATGCATCCTGGAAACCAATATGATTCATAAATTTCAGTGATGTTCTTGTTTCTTGACCACAAATTTATTTCTCATCAAACATAAAATTGGCATAAGATGGCTTATGTTCAACCAGTTATAACTTCGTAGTTCTTTTATTCCCTCCAAATAAACGCATGATTAATTTCAGTATTTAAAAGGAAAAATAAATAATAAAAGAAGCAAACAACTGAAAACTGGTGATGCTTGATAAAATTTTACCGAGCATGTCTTCATCGTCCTTGGATGGCAAACCATCACATCTTTGAGCTGTACCCCAATGCATTCTATAGCATGTGTTATGCTCAATGACCGGCTTGCGGCTCCAATCTCCTTTCAATCGAGGATTCAAATGTAAAATCTTTGGTGGAGCTTCCCCATCCACAGACTGCAATCCTTGCAATTCAACCATAAACTGTGAAACCATCACTAGGCCATTACCACCCCTCGTTTTTGCAAGCTGCGGTACATACTCCTGATGAGCATATCGAGGAGTGCCAACGACTGTAATTGAAGAACCTGCTTTTAGACCACATGGAAGGAACATTAGCCTGTCTCCACTTGCCAAATCTTCTCCATTGACAGATAACCATGAAGGACAAGACTCAGGCTTCCCATCAAACAAAGAACTCTGTCCAATCTCCTTTCCATCAAACTCATCAACTTCTTCCCATGCCTTTAATCCCAAAGTCCAAGCCTCATCAGCCATTCTCTCGAGCACTGACAATTCACTAGTTTTATTCATTCGCCGCATAACCTCACCTGTTATTCGACCATATAGATGCTTAAGTGGCTTAATAGGCTGTACTCCATCTCTCCCTTCCTCTAAAGGTTCCTCAGTAGGCCTCATAGGTGCATCCTGGGTTAGCTCATCCTCTAATTTCCGGTGAAACATATCTTTATAAACAGAATTAACCAAGGGTTTACTCAAATCTCCATCATTAACATCCCCAACCACTTTCCCATTCCATCCATCATACCTATCCTCTCCACTCAAAACTGCTGCTATCTCCAAAAAATATGGAAACTTAAAAGCTATGAAGATTAAGTATAATCCTCCTAAACCCAACAAGAAATGAGACAACTTGAATCTCCTCCCAGTGGGGATTTCACATTTTACCCTCTTCATCTTACAATACCCAACAAGCAAACCCACAAAATAAACTTCATCAAACTCAAAAAAATTCCACTAAATTCCTTAACCAGACAAAAAAACCCATAAAAAAATTGCAAAATCTAGATTCACCCAAGCCTTGAAAATTCCACACATTTACCAACTCAGATCAATAAAACCCTAATCTTTTTCCAAACAAAGAAAGCAAAGAAAAATCAAACCTTATTCCTCCAAATCAGGCAATGTCGCAATTAAACAACGCGTGGGAACCAAAATTTGATCCTTTTTTTTTTTTTTTTTTTAAACGTGGAAGCCAACCTCCCTCAATATTTCACCGGCATTCTTGAAATGGGGTTCGATCTCGAGAAAGGAGGAGCCTAATATTTAGAGATTATATTGTAAAGAAAAATGTAAATTTATTGAGATTGTCTGTTAATAAGAGACTTTCAAAAGACCAAAAAATGACCAAAGAAACAAAACCAAAAAAAAAAAAATAATAACAGAGAAATTAGAGAGATGGGTATAACTTATAATAAGACCGTAATCTTTAACGTGCGCAAAGCGTAAATTGGAAACTGCTAAACGGGAATAAGTGAAAGTTGAAGGACTTAACTGCAAAAAAAAGTACTTGAAATATATTTGAAGTGGATGGGATCAAAGTTTTATCCTTCTCATTTAAGGACTAATTCTTCCCTCAGTCCTTATACTCTTTGTAATTTTAATTTTTAATCTCTATACCTTTAATTTCATAAATTAAATTAAATTAAAAATTATAGCTTGGGTAATTTGACTTACCTTAAATTTGAAAATTTTTTATCGATTAAAATTTTAATTTTTGAATATTAGAACGTCATATATTCAATTTTTAAAAGAAAGACAAATTAAAATAAAGTAAAAAAATTAAATTCTTAAAATTAGAAATAAAAATACTATATTTCAAGAGTTTGAGAAGTAAATGGATAGAGAGTGCAAAAATAAACCTATATTAAATTATATATTAATATGTAAAGATAATTACACTTGTTTATGGGCCGAGTCACCCGCCTAAGTCCAAAAGCCTCCCTGAAATTTGAGAGGATTTGTATAAAAATATTATATTCGAAAAATAGATTTGGGCAAAAAAATTAGGCCTGTTTAAAATATGGGCTAGGCTCGGGCTTGAACATTCAAGATCTGAGTTTGGTCTGGTTTTAAGTTTATAATATTTTATATTATGTAATTTAGAGCATCCTAAAAAAAATAAACATATACTAAATATATAATACTATTTTAATTTAAACATTTAAATAATATTAAGATGACTATATAAAAAATTATTAAATATTAAAATAATATAATATAAATATTTTTAATTTTTTTAAAAAAATAATAAAAACAGACCTAAAATATGCTTGGGTTAGACTTTTACAAATATGGACAGATTTGGGCAATATTTTAAACTCATTTTTCAGACTGGGCCGAGTTTAGACAAACATAAAAATGTTAATATCATACTTAAACTCAATCCAAACCCAATCTGACCCGACCCATAAACACCATTACCACTGTTTTTATGGTATTTTAATGGATTTATTAAAATGATGATTATGTAACAATATACACATTTGGTGCGGACCATCTCATGATCATTTTCAACACCAAGAAATTTTGTTTTAATTGTTATGAAAGGCTTTATGCCCATCAACTATCTATTTTTGACCTTTTTTTTTTCTAATTTATAACAAAATAAAAATACAAATAAAAGAACATACTACAATGGAGCTTCACAATATTTATTTTTATTTTAAAAAGTATAAACTAATAAACTTTTATGTTTAAATATTTATGAAAATTTTAGTTCTAAGATTTTAAAAACTTTTACAAAAGTCCCTCTTTCTCTATCTACTTTGTTTTTAGTTATTATTTTTAAAAATTGACGTGTTATTTAATGGTTAAATTAAAGATTTATTAATGAGAAATTTTTTATTGATACAAACACAATAATTTAGGAATATAATTAGAAAATTTTAAAATTTGTGAACCAATTTAAAATGAAAGTCATAATTTGAGGATATTTATTGCAATTAATTCTTATGGATAATACAATCATTTATGGTCAAATTCTATATAAGTTCTTATACTATACTATGGGTTGTTAATTTTGATATCTCAAACTTTTGAAATAACAATATTTAAAATGAACTTTACGACTAAGGGTGAGTTTGGATGAGCAATGTGTTTACCTGCAGTTAGAGTAAAAATAGCGGTGACAGTGAGATTAGATATTGTAGCGATACTGTAACGTGTGACAAAAAGTAAGCTAAACGCACCGCATCCCACAACCCATCCAAACCCACACTAAGTCATTTATACCTCGTTTGGTTACTAATGTAATAATATGAGGAAAAGTTTTATTTATTACATATGTATTACAATCGTTATGTTGTGGCCCAATTTTGCCCAGGGCAAATAAGCCCAAATAATCCAATCCCACTTACACCCCCAAACCCGGTTACAAAAAACCCAATCTGATAAAGCCCAAATAAGCCCAAACACTAACCTAACCCAATAACCCTAGCCCAACTAGCATTTTTTTCAGAAACCAAAACCCTAAAAATCTGCCCAATTCCTGCGCCGCCTCTGACCCCTGTCTGTTCGGGTCCCATCCACCGCTACTGTCAGAACAGCACCGCCACCAGCTCCACTTGGCCACTAGCACCTGCAGACATTAAACAAGAAGAGACATAACCGAGTCCAAGTTGTAAAAACATGGCTATAAAAGCCGATTCGCACTTCGTTGTAAAGGACTTTTTTTGGAACCCTTTTAATATCAATAGAAAACAGAAGAAGATTCAAAAATATAAAATCTCAAATACGAGCAAAGACAGATTCGAATATCAAAATACATATCCAGAGATTCCAGACGAAAGGCAGAGAAAAACACGAAATAGAGTAGGGTTTAACAACAAAAGATCGTTCATTTGTTTCATCTTTCTTTTCTTTTCCTTTTTTGAAACCGTTCAATACTCAAACAAGAATCCTTTTTTAACTACACATATATACTGATATATTTTATAAAAAAAAAAAAGAGTAAGAGAAACCCCCAAAAAAACGCTGAAAAGGGCCAACTTTTCGACTTCCGGTAGCCGCATGTGGCGGCGCCGACGGCGACACGTAACCGAAAATCTGGTCGGAATCCCACCGGCGCTCGGGCTCTCTAGAGAGAAGAGAGGAAGAGTTTGTTTTTTTGTAACTCAAAGCAGGTCAAATGATTTTTTTTTTCTGATTTTAGGGCCTTAAATAGCCCTATAAAACGACATCGTTTTGGGGCTGGCCTTTAATGCCCAAAACGGCGTCATTTCACCCCTTACCGACCCGATCTGACCCGACCCGCCTCAGGATCCGCGTGTTTTTAAGCCAAAGGGGAAATTGCGCAACTGGTCCTTCCGCATTTTTATTATTTTTAATTAGATTTTTATTATTTCAAAATCTGGCCCGAACATTTAGTTTGGTTTTCAATTTGGTCTCCCTCACTGTTACGCGTTTTGGCCGAAAGTGTAAAACCCCTTACCTGAGACCGTTGCCGGAGTCGAGCACGAGGCATTACTAGACTTAACTTACTAGTTCTGGGCATAAAAATTGAAACTGTCCGTCTGCGTCATGTTCACTAAATTAATTATAACTTGAGTTACGAAAATAAAAATCTAGATCCGTAAATTTTCCTTGAAACTAGACTCATATATCTTCTTACTGTAATTTTTCCAGAATTTTTGGTGTGGCCAATTGGTACAGTTTATTAGTTAAAGTCTCCCCTATTACACAGTTTGACAGTTCTGACGTCTCTTCACTAAAAATCAATTATCTCATAATATACAACTCTTTTTCCTACATCGTTTTCTTTATATGAAAATAGACTCAATAAGCTTTAATTATATATCTGATGCGCAACCTAATTCAATTTATACTATTTTTGGTGATTTTTCAAAATCACGTCACTGCTGCTGTCTAAATATTCCCCAATTTCTTTAAAATAACTATCAACTAAGGCATTTCATAACATCCAAAACATGTTCTTAATTAACCATTTTAATGGCTAATCATTACCAAGCATTTACAAGCCAATATTAAGCCATATCATAAGGTCATACACACAAAATAGCTAAGTCCCTATACATGCCATAACTTAAAACGTTCAAGTCACAAAATACCAATATAATCTTTTGATAGTGTGTAACGATCTCCGATGTCCTTGCGATCCCCGAATTGGCTTGTAATACTATAAAAAAAAATTAAAGAATGGGAGTAAGCATAAAGCTTAGTAAGTTTACATGTAAATAGATAACAACATACTTAATGAATTATCTTATTCTTTTCTTATCAAGATCACTTAAGCTTTTAACTCAATATACTTAAACTTGTATTCTTACCTGTACCTTTTAACATGAATTTGTCTTACCTTACCTTTTTAGCTTGAACTTGTCTTACCTTTACTTTGGTATACTCTTTGAATTTTCCCGTTGAACCACTTGGAATACTAAGGATACGCGGGTACCTTTCCTTATGAAACTTAACCATTGTCATGTCTTGACATGGTCTTACATGGTATCCTTGCCTTATGAACTCACCAATGCCATGCCTTGGCATGGTCTTACATGGGACCTCTACCTTATAGTAAATTATCTATGCCATGTCTTGACATGGTCTTACATGATTTCCTTAAACCCTAATGTCATGACATTTGTATCCTACACATTCCTAAGGTTCAACCGGAACTTTCTGAGATAGCTTTTCCGTCAATTCATACTTGGGTCTTTAAATAATAAATTTACAGAATAAATATGTAAATGCTGGAATTTAAGAGTGTTAGATGTAAAATAACAGAATATTGCATTTATTTACCGCAAACTTACCTCGAAACAAAATACGATCAACTATACCGATTTAGTCCACTATCTTTTTCTTTCCTTGGTCTAACTCCGAATTTCTTTCTTCTTGATCTATAATAGCAAATTTAGCTTATTTAATACTCACATTTACTAAAATAGTCCTTAACTCTAACTTTAGAAAAATTACACTTTTACCCCTAAACTTTTACATAATTACGATTTTGCCCCTAGGCTCGAAAATTAAACTTCAGCCCTTATTCTTATGTTTTATAACATGCTGAATATTTTTCCCTTCTATAGAAACATCAAATTCTCACTAATTCACACACTTATGACCAATTTATAACTTTTACTAATTAGCCCAAACAACTTAAATTCATCAAAAAAAATCCAAAGACAAAACTTGTTAATCTAACACATATCTTTTATTTTCTACCATCAAACAACAAAAACCACAAGTTCTCATCAATGGCATAACTCAAAATATTCATCAAAATTCAAAATTCAAACATGGGTTTTGTAGCACTTGAAGCAACGATCTCAAAAACGTAAAAATTATCAAAAACCGAGCTGATTACATACCTTGATTGAGCTTAATAAGTTGCCAAACTCTTAAAGCTTTCTTTTCTTTCTTATGTTCTTTAGTTTCAGCAGAAACAAAGAACATGCATGGTTGTTCTTTTTTTTTTTTTTTAATCTATGATATAATATATACATATTATTACTTATATTATAACTTTACTTATTATAACATTATTTCCACCCACTAGCTAGTGACTTAATGTGAGAGAGAGCTCAAGTTTCTTCCTTTTTTCTTACTTTCGGCCAAGGAGGAAGATAATGGCTTCTTCTTTTTTTTTTTTTATGTCATATCTTTATTATTATCTTATATTATAATATATATAACTTTAGCATATGTTTTATGCTTATAAAAACAAAATAATGTAAAATTAAATCCATGATGCCGTCCACTATGCTATCAAATGAACAATTTATAACTTAAGTCCTCCCTTATAGATAAACACATCAATTCAACCACCTAATTTCATAATGACTATTTTTCCCACTTACTCGGTTTAGTCCTTTCACTTAAATTAAACACCCAAACCAACAAATTAACCTACAATATTTTAGCACATGCACAAACGCATAACATAGATATCAAATAAAATATTAAAATATTTTTTTGACTTCGGATTTGTGGTCTCGAAACCACTATTCTGTTTAGGCCCTATTTTGGGATGTTACATTTCTCCCCCCTTTAGGGATTTTCGTCCCCGAAAATCTTACCTGTAAAGAGATTTGGGTACTGTTTTCACATAGTCTCTTCGGGCTCCCATTTCTACTCGGGAACTAATACAGGATACATAAACCTGAAGGTACCTGATGTTCGACTTTTACCTACTGACAGATCAAGCATCTAGAAACAAACTCTGATATATCTCTTTTCATTCCTGTCCACCAATACATTTTCTTCAAATCATTATACATCTTGTACTACCTAAGTGAATAGACAGAGAATTGCTATGTGCTTCCTGTAAGATTTTCCTAATAAGCTCATCATTCTTTGGTACACAAACAACCGTCAGAACCGATCTGAAAATCAAACTCTACAGCTGACTCACACTGAACTCTTTTGGCTTGCAACTCACTGTCATCTTTCTGAGCTTCACAAATTTCTTCAAGAAACATCGATTTAGCTCTCAACTCAGCTAAGATAGAACCATCATCTGATAATGCCAAACTAGTGTGCAAAGCTCTCAATGCAAATAACGATTTTTTTACTCAAAGCATCAGCAACAACATTTGCCTTACCCGGGTGATAATCGATCACTAGCTCATAATCTTTAATCAACTCTAGCCATCTTCTTTGCCTCAAGTTTAGATCTTTCTGAGTCATCAAGTACTTCAAACTTTTGTGATCAGTGAGTATTCGACATTTCTCACCATATAAGTGATGTCTCCAGATTTTCAATGCAAATACAATAGCAAAATTAGCTCTAAATCATGTGTCTGGATAGTTTTTCTCCCGTAGCTTTAATCGTCTGCAGGCATAAGCAATTACCCTTCCTTCCTGCATAAGTACACAGCTTAGTCCATTCAAGGATGCATCACTGTAAATCACACTCTTTTCCCGGTTCTGATTGTACTAAAATAGAAGTTTTAGTCAACAATACTTTTAACTTGTCGAAACTCTGTTGACACTTCTCAGTCCATTCAAACTTGACAGATTTCTGTAACAATCTTGTCAATGGAGTAGCTATCTTGGAAAATCCCTCCACAAATCGTCTATAATAACCGGCAAGATCAAGAAAACTTCTGACCTCAGATACATTTCTGGGAGGCTTCCAATCAACAATTGCGTTGAAATCTTACTCTCGATCAACTCTAATACCTTCACCGAGACAATATGTCCAAGAAAACAAACTTCCTCAGAACTGTAACTCGCTTTGCTAAACTTGGCATAAAGTCGATTATCTCTCAAAATATGTAAAACGTTTCAAATGCTCGCATGCTCTGGTCTCATCATGAGAATAAATCAAGATGTCATCAATGAATACGACTACAAACTTGTCCAAATAAGGTTCAGAATACCCCCTACCTGTATTCGTTGTCAGAATAAGGTACGAGGCATTACCAGAGTTTACAATTTTTTTTTTTGAAACCAAACCATTCTAATTCAACATATTTTCAAAATAAAATTCATGCATATTTATAAGATAACTTTAATGATATAAGCCATACCAATGGTGACCTTACATTCATTTCATACTAACATTTATTTTATTAGCTTATACATGCCATTCATTTCCAAACTAAAGTTTCTTTAAATACCGAAATATCAAGGTTGATAGTGTGATGAGTCTCCCACCGATCCGACCTCAGCGAGCTCTTAACACTACAAAACAGGAAAAAAATAGAAATAGGGTAAGCACTTTGTGCTTAGTAAGCCCATGTAACAAGAATTATACTTACCTAGTATAATCAATACAAGCAATAAACATTCGTATACTCACTCAATGCATTATTTCCTAGTATTCACAAACTCAACATCCAAGTTAGTCGATTAATTTCCATATATCAATAGTATACACGCGATGATTGATGAGCTCATCAATATCATGATTTCCATTTCCTTGTTATTTTTCCATATTTATCCCGTTAAATTACTCGGAATTTCGATGGACTTTCAGAGGTACACTTTAGTGTACAAATCGGTCCGCTCATTCATATTCATGTGCGCACATTTTCATTTCAGAGCACACTCCGCTGAACCTCATCTTTACAAATGGGATTACTACCCAGCTAAATCCTCGCAATATGAACTCATAGAGTATTGTCGGGATTACCACCCAAAGCTAAATCCTGCAACAACAATTACTCTAATGAGCTTGGATCCAATTACCACCCAAAGCTAAATTGACTCTAATTCGGATTACCCGTCCAAGCTAAATCCATTTTCCACATATTCTTCTGGGAGGGCTATATCAGATAGGATCACCCGTCCGGTTAGATCCTTTTTACCGTCAATTCCTTTTCCGAGATCCATCGAATTTTCCTTTCATTCAACCGGATTTTTTCCTTTTTATTAAATATACCAACGTTTCATCAAATTTCATACAATGGACATTCAAATCATATTCATATCAATAACATATATTTCAAACATTTAAGAATATAATTCAAGTTACACGAACTTACCTCGATACTAGTTCGCTTATAGAATCTACTAATCCGGGACTTTTTCCTTTCCTCGATCTAGCTTCGTATTTGAGTTTTCCGGATCTAAATAAATAAATTCAATCATCAATTCAATACATTTCATGTTCACATGTAGCATTTTCCATAATTCTATTATTATTTTTAGCTTATTCAAAGCTGTCTACTTGAGTCACAGTCACTAAATTATTTATTTCTCGAGCTACAGAGCTCCAAATGAAGAACCGTTAATTTTTCCTGAAACTAGACCCACATATCTTCTTCCCATAACATTTTCAGAATTTTTGGTATGGCCAATCAATACCAGATCATTCTTAAAGTTTCCCTGTTTTACTGTTTGACTGTTCTGACCTCTCTTCACTACTTAATCAAATTACTATTCGTACAGAATTCATATGACCTTCTTATTTATTTCATTTGAAAATAGACTCATTCAGGATTCTAAACATATTTAAGGCCCTAATTATTTTTCTCCAATTTTTTATGATTTTTCAAAGTCAGAACAGGGATCCCGAAATCCTCTGAACCAGTCTTACAAAAATATAAATATCTCAAATTACAGAATTCCTTTGCTTTCCATGTTTCTTTCATATGAAAATAGACTCAATAAGCTTTAATTTCATATCTCATTCAACTTCTAATTCCACTTCTATGATTTTTAGTGATTTTTCAAATTTACTCTACTGCTGCTGTCCAAAACAGTTTTGTTATAGCTTATTTTACAATTAAATCCTTTACCCAATTCTAACTTCAAATTCTTTCAATTAAACCACTAATTCATCATTTTATTCATCATATGCTATATTCAAAAACTCTAAAACTTCAAAAACTTCAACTTAAATTCATCAAAACTTTGTTCTAAAACTTATAAAGCATCAAAATTAAAAGAAAAAGGACTAAATTAACTTACCAAATTAAACTCCAAGCTTCAAACTTTTAATTTTCCCTTTTCTTCTTTCTTTTCTCTTTTTCTTTCTTCTTTCACGTTTGCTCTCTGTTTCTTTTCTGTTTCTATCTCTCCTTTCTTTATATATATATAATAATATAATATAATATAATATAATATAATAATATACTTAAAAAAATCTCAGATTTTCTTCAATAAACCGCTTTCATCTTTACAAAATGGCATAATTACCATTTTGGTCCTTCATAATTTCTTTTAATATATAATTCAACTTTTACTTTCATTTCAATTTAGTCCTTTTCATTTAATTACCTACTCAAACGTTAAAATTTTCTAACGAAAGTTTAATACCACATTACTAACATTTTATAAATATTTATAAAAATATTTCCTATCATATAAAGACTCATGCAAACATATTGAAATAAATTTCTATTTAAATCGGATTTATGGTTGCGAAACCATTATTCCGATAATCTTGAATTTAGGCCATTACAACTCTCCCCTTTTTAAGGATTTTCGTCCTCGAAAATCTTACCAAAGAAAGAGGTTTGGATATTGTTTCCTTATTGCCTCCTCCTGCTCCCATGTCGCCTTCCTCGATCCCGTGTTTTTGCCACAATACCTTCACCAAATTTATTTTTTTATTTCTAAGCTCCTTTGTTTCCCGTGCAAATATCTTGATCGGCTCTTCATCGTAACTCATATCCGGTTGAATCTCCACTTCATTTGAGAAATAACATGTGAAGGATCTCGATCGATATCGTCGTAGCATAGACACATGAAAAACATTATGGATTCTATCAAGTTCGTGTGGTAATGCCAATCGATAAGCGATCGGTCCAATTCTTTCTATGATCTCATATGGCCCAATAAATCTTGGACTCAATTTACCTTTTCGATCGAACCGAGAACTTTCTTCCAAGGAGACACTTTCGAAATACCTTGTCACCGACTGAAATTCAATCTCTTTTCGCTTAAGATCGGCATATGATTTTTGGCGATCGGAAGTCGCTTTAAACTATCCCGAATAACCTTTACTTTTTCTTCTGCTTCTGGATCAAATCAACCCCGTATCTTCTTTTTTCATCGAGCTCATCCCAATATAATGGTGTTCTATACTTTCTACCATACAAAGCTTCATACGGAGCCATTTTAATACTCGGATCGATAATCATTATTATAAGCAAATTTAATCAAAGCTAGATACCTCTCCCAATTACCTTCAAACTCTAGTATACAACATCGGAGCATATCTTCCAATACTTGAATTACACGCTCAGATTGGCCATCTGTCTCGAGGATGAAATGCGATCTCAAAATACAACCGAGTACCCAAAGCTTCTTGCAATTTATCCTGTAAACGAGACGTAAATCGAGGATCTCTATCCGTTATAATGGAGATAGGCACTCCATGTAGCTTCGACAATCTCGGATATGTACAATTCAAACATTTATCTAAAGAATAATCCATACGCACTGAATAAAGTGTGTCGACTTTGTCAATCGGTCAACAATCACCCAAATAGCATCTTTTTCCTCGAGACAACGGTAACCCCGATACAAAATCCATAGTGATTCTTTCCCATTTCCATTCCTATATAGTAATTGGTCAAGTAACCACAAGGTACTGATGTTCTCGCTTTGACTGCTGACATATCAAACATCTTGATACAAACTCGTAAATATCACGTTTCATACCGCCACCAAGACATCTTTTTCAAATCATTATACATTTTATTACTTCCTGATGTACGGACATAATACCACTTTGTGAGCCTCGTGTAAAATATTACAGATGAGTTCTCAATTCTTGGGTACACATACCCTACCTCGAATGATAAACAATCATCAACGCCAACTTGAAATTCGAATCGATTCGACTCACATTGTGCCCGTTTAACTCAGAACTTCTCATCATTCTTCCGAGCTTCACATATTTGCTGTAGAAATGTCGGCTTAGCTCTCAATTCAAATATGATTGAACCATCATCGATCAAGGACAATCGGGTATTCATAACTCGTAAAGCAAACAAAGATTTTCGACTCAAAGCATCACCCACAACATTAGCCTTACCCGATGATAATCAATAATCAAATCATAGTCCTTTATCGATTCCAAGCCACCGCACTGCCTCAAATTCAAATCTTTCTGTGTCATCAAATATTTCAAGCTTTTATGATCGTGTATAAATATGACATTTCTCACCGCATACAAATAATGCCGCCATATCTTCAATGCAAAAACAATAGCAAATAACTCAAGATCATGTACCGGATAATTTCTTTCATGTGGTTTAAGTTGTCTTGAAGCATAGGCTATTACTTTACCTTCTTGCATCAAGACACAACCTAAACCATTTAATGAGGCATCACTCAGAAATAACAAATTCCTTACCCGGTTCAGCCGCACTAATACCGTTAATAGATCTTTTAATCGGTTGAAACTCTCATCGACATTCATCACCCACTCGAACTTTGCATCTTTCTCGCAATAATCGAGTCATCTGAGAAGCTATCATAGAGAATCCTTGTACAAATCTCCGATAATAACCAATAAAACCAAGAAACTTCTAACTTCGTGATGATCTTCTGGTGGACTCCAATTGACAATAGCCGAGATTTTACTTGATCTACCCCGATGCCTTCAATGGATACAATATGTCCAAGAAAACCCACTTCTCTGGCCAAAATTCACATTTATCGAATTTAGCATATAATCGCTTTCTCTCGCAGAATTTGCAACACAATTCTCAAATGTTCTATGTTCTTCTTCATCTCGAGAATAAACCAAAATATCATCAATGAATACTACCACAAATCTATCTAAGTACGGTCTGAATATTCGATTCATCAGATCCATAAATACTGCAGTGCATTTGTCAACCCAAACGCGGCATAACCGTAAACTCATAATGTCCGTACCTAGTTCTCGAAGTCGCTTTTGGCACATCCGACTCCTTTACTCAGAATCGATAGTAGCTCGATCGGAGATCAATCTTTGAAAATATAGTAGCACATTTCAACCGATCAAACAAATCATCAATCCGGGCAACGGATACTTATTCTTTATAGTTACCTTATTGAGTTGTCGATAGTCAATACACAATCTCAAAGACCCATCTTTTTTTTCACAAACAGAACCGAGCACCCTAAGGTGAATGACTCGATCGGACAAAACCTCTATCAACAAGTTCCTCAGAATCGTGTGTCTTTAATTCCTTTAATTTCAGTAGAAGCCATTCTGCACGGAGCTATAGAAATCGGAGTAGTCCCCTAATCAAATCTATAGAAAATTCCACTTCTCTTTCGATGGCAACCACGTAACTCTTCCGAAACACATCGTAAAAATTCGCATACTATCGGGTATCGCTTGAATTTTTGACTCTGATACCTTGGTATCTAATACATAAGCAAGAAAAGCATCATACCCTTTTTGACATACCTCTCGAGCAAGAATAATCGAAATCACATCGATAATTCCTCCATCTCGATCGGATTTAACCCGGTAATTCACCATTCGACACTTCAACACAATATATTCCTCATTTACGCTTTACTATCGCATCATCTTTGAGTTAACCAATCCATGCCCAATATCACATCAAACTCATCAAATGGCGGTAACATCAAATCACCAGAAACAATAACCTCTTACCATCAAGTGGACAATTTTTACAAATTTTATCCGCCAAAATAGATTGGCCAAAGGGTTCGAGACTTTAACAAAGAAATTCGTGAGGTTCAACAGATAAATCTTTTACGCATGCAAGTTTTACACATATATATGAATGCGTAGAACCGGATCAATCAATGCAGAATATCGGTCTCAAGTAAAGAAAATGTACCAAGAATAACATCGGTCTTTGAGGCATCTTCTCCAGCACGCATGACATATGTCCTAGGAGGTGCTCGTGTCTTAGGCCTACTTGCAGATATCTTTTGTAGCTCCTCGGCTACCACTAACATTACCGGATGGTCGAGATGGTCTACCCTCAAAGATGGATTACTTGGCTTCGATATATATTCACTGCTCGGGATCATCATCAATCGCTGCTCAAATTCTTCTACCCCATATTTTCGGATTTTATCAACAGAGCTTTTCCTTTTCTCGATGATTCAGTACCTATACCTGTGGAATCTCTGAACCGGTGGAGGAACAGGAGGGGAGCTTGAGTTTGCTACACTCGTAGGGTTAGTTCTTATATATTGGGTAAACCATTCATTCATCATTTGAAAGAAGGCTATTTTTGCCTCCTCCCCTTGACCTCTCTATACCGGGCCTTCTATCGCTAGTTTCTTCTTCTTTGTATTGAAGCCGAGCATGACTCCCAACTTCCTCAGTTGAGCTCTCGGCCGGATGACATTACTATAAGAACACACAATTTAAATGGTCGAGATATCACACTATCAAAAATAATTTAAATGGCATGTATAGCTAATCCAGATTCGCTTATATCGGTCCTAGAACCCGCTAAACCGTAGCTCGATACCAACAAATGTAACACCCCTACCGTATTCGTTGTCGAAATAAGGTACGAGGCATTACCAGAGTTTACAATTTTTTTTTTTTTGAAACCGAAACCATTCTAATTCAACATATTTTCAAAATAAAATTCATGCATATTTATAAGATAACTTTAATGAGATAAGCCATACCAATGGTGACCTTACATTCATTTCATACTAACATTTATTTTATTAGCTTATACATGCCATTCATTTCCAAACTAAAGTTTCTTTAAATACCGAAATATCTTGTTGATAGTGTGATGAGTCTCCCACCGATCCGACCTCCGAGCTCTTAACACTACAAAACAGGGAAAAAGGAAATAGGGTAAGCACTTTGTGCTTAGTAAGCCCATGTAACAAGAATTATACTTACCTAGTATAATCAATACAAGCAATAAACATTCGTATACTCACTCAATGCATTATTTCCTAGTATTCACAAACTCAACATCCAAGTTAGTCGATTAATTTCCATATATCAATAGTATACACGCGATGATTGATGAGCTCATCAATATCATGATTTCCATTTCCTTGTTATTTTTCCATATTTATCCCGTTAAATTACTCGGAATTTCGATGGACTTTCAGAGGTACACTTTAGTGTACAAATCCGGTCCGCTAATTCATATTCATGTGCGCACATTTTCATTTCAGAGAGCACACTCCCGCGAACCTCATCTTTACAAATGGGATTACTACCCAGCTAAATCCTCGCAATATGAACTCATAGAGTATTGTCGGGATTACCACCCAGCAAATCCCTCGCAACGACAATTACTCTAATGAGCTTGGATCTGAATTACAGTCCAAAGCAAATTGCACCCTAATTCGGATTACCCGTCCAAGCTAAATCCATTTTCCACATATTCTTCGAGGGCTATATCGGATAGGATCACCCGTCCGGGCTAGATCCTTTTTTACCGTCAATTCTTTTTCCGAGATCCATCGAATTTTCCTTTCATTCAACCGGGATTTTTTTCCCTTTTTATTAAATATACCAACGTTTCATCAAATTTCATACAATGGACATTCAAATCATATTCATATCAATAACATATATTTCAAACATTTAAGAATATAATTCAAGTTACACGAACTTACCTCGATACTAGTTCGTTTATAGAATCTACTAATCCGGGACTTTTTCCTTTCCTCGATCTAGCTTCGTATTTGAGTTTTCCGGATCTAAATAAATAAATTCAATCATCAATTCAATACATTTCATGTTCACATGTAGCATTTTCCATAATTCTATTATTATTTTTAGCTTATTCAAAGCTGTCTACTTGAGTCACAGTCACTAAATTATTTATTTCTCGAGCTACAGAGCTCCAAATGAAGAACCGTTAATTTTCCCTGAAACTAGACCCACATATCTTCTTCCCATAACATTTTCAGAATTTTTGGTATGGCTAATCAATACCAGATCATTCTTAAAGTTTCCCCTGTTTTACTGTTTGACTGTTCTGACCTCTTTTCACTACGAATCAAATTACTATTCGTACAGAATTCATATGACCTTCTTATTTATTTCATTTGAAAATAGACTCATTCAGGATTCTAAACATATAAAGTTAAGGCCCTAATTATTTTTCTCCAATTTTTTATGATTTTTCAAAGTCAGAACAGGGGATCCCGAAATCCCTCTGAACCAGTCTTACAAAAATATAAATATCTCAAATTACAGAATTCCTTTGCTTTCCATGTTTCTTTCATATGAAAATAGACTCAATAAGCTTTAATTTCATATCTCATTCAACTTCTAATTCCACTTCTATGATTTTTAGTGATTTTTCAAATTTACTCTACTGCTGCTGTCCAAAACAGTTTTGTTATAGCTTATTTTACAATTAAATCCTTTACCCAATTCTAACTTCAAATTCTTTCAATTAAACCACTAATTCATCATTTTATTCATCATATGCTATATTCAAAAACTCTAAAACTTCAAAAACTTCAACTTAAATTCATCAAAACTTTGTTCTAAAACTTATAAAGCATCAAAATTAAAAGAAAAATGACTAAATTAACTTACCAAATTAAACTCCAAGCTTCAAACTTTTAATTTTCCTTTTCTTCTTTCTTTTCTTTTTTTCTTTCTTCTTTCACGTTTGCTCTCTGTTTCTTTTCTGTTTCTATCTCTCCTTTCTTTATATATATATAATAATATAATATAATATAATATAATATAATAATATACTTAAAAAAATCTCAGATTTTCTTCAATAAACTGCCTCATCTTTACAAAATGATATAATTACCATTTTGGTCCTTCATAATTTCTTTTAATATATAATTCAACTTTTACTTTCATTTCAATTTAGTCCTTTTCATTTAATTACCTACCCAAACGTTAAAATTTTCTAACGAAAGTTTAATACCACATTACTAACATTTTATAAATATTTATAAAAATATTTCCTATCATATAAAGACTCATGCAAACATATTGAAATAAATTTCTATTTAAATCGGATTTATGGTTGCGAAACCATTATTCCGATAATCTTGAATTTAGGCCATTACAAGGTCTAAAAAGCCGGTTCATTAAATCCATGAAAATAGCAGGAGCATTAGTTAAGCCAAATGGCATCACAAGAAACTCATAGTAACCATACCTAGTTCGAAAAGCAGTCTTTGGAACATCTGACTCTTTAATTCGCAACTGATAGTATCCGGATCTCAAATCTATCTTAGAGAACACAGTGGCTCCCTTCAATTGATCAAACAAATCATTTATTCTAGGTAATGGATATTTGTTCTTGATGGTTACCTTGTTAAGCTGTCGATAGTCTATGCACAATCTCATGGAACCGTCCTTCTTTTTCACAAATAACACTGACGCGCCCCATGGTGAATAACTAGGACTTCCAAAGCCTTTATCAGTTAATTCCTGTAGCTGAGCTTTCAATTCTTTCAATTCTATTGAAGCCATTCTATAAGGAGTAATAGAAATAGGTGTGGTACCTGAAATCAATTCAATACCAAACTCAACTTCTCTGATAGGAGGCAAACCTGGTAGTTCTTCCGGAAGCACATCAGGAAACTCATTTACCACTGGCACTGATTCAATTTTCAACTCTGGATCTTTAGTATTCAACACAAAAGCAAGATAAGCTCCACATCCTTTCCTTAAACATTTCGAAAGGACATAATGTAAGTCATGGAAATTGAACTATCTGACTCATCTGAATTAACTCGAAGGAACTCACCATTTTCACATTTCAACTCAATAAATCTCTTTCCACAATTCACTATCACATCATGTGCAGTTAACCAATCCATACCAAGAATCACATCAAACTCATCAAATGGCAATAGCATGAGATCAGCCAGAAAACAGTAACCTCTAATCATCAAAGGACATTTTTTTACATACTTTGTTTACTAACACATGCTGACCTAATGGGTTCGATACTTTAATCACAAATTCCGTAAACTCTATGGGCATGTTCATACTAGACATTAATTTCATGCAAACATATGAATGAGTTGAACCCAGATCAATCAAAGCTGTAACACCCCTTACCCGTATTCAACCCCGAAATAGGGTACGAGGCATTACCGGAATTACAAATTTATTTATCAGACATTTTATTTCATTTAGCATTTATATTTGAAACCAATCAAATTCAAACATATTGTCCCTTAAACATATTTATTTTTCTCATCATGTCTTACATAAATTTATTACTCATCTCAACATACTTAATTATCTTGTATTAACATATTAAAGATAATCACATATTTACATATCATGAAAAATATCATTCAATTATCTCTTCTTCATAAACATAAATCAGTTAATTCATCATATCAATATTTCACGTACAATCAACTTATATTCCCTTATATTACATAATTAAGTTACACGAACTTACTCGCTAAATTTTTGCGTAAATATCAAAATTCGTGGGCACTTTGGAAATTTTCTATTTTCATTGATTTTTCAATTGATCTTAATCTAAATTAATAATTTCATTCAATTTTGCAATTTTAAATAATAAAATAATCCATTTCATGCAAATTGGTTATTTCCACATTTTTACAAAATTAATCACAAACTTTTACTTTTATTCAATTTAGTCCCTGAGCCTAAAACATTTCAAATTAGCCATACTACCTAAATATTCATACATATTTTCCTCCTCCTCCTCTCCATTCCACATCCTTAATGTACATAACATGCTATAAGTAACATTGTCAATAATTTCATTAATTACTCATAAGTATATTCAAAACTGTCCATTTGAGTTATAGTCACTAAAGTATTTATTTCCAGAGCTACAGAACTCCAAATGAAGAACGTAAATTTTTCCTGAAACTAGACTCACATATCTTCTTCCCATAAAATTTCCAGAATTTTTGGTTTATCCAATTAGTACAGTTTATTCATCAAATTTACCCCTGTTCTGCTGTCTGGCAGTTCTGACCCTTCTTCACTAAAAATTAATTATCTCTTCATACAGAATTCATATGATGTTCTCGTTTATTTATATTGAAAATAGACTCATTCAGGATTCTAAACATATAAACTTAAGCCTCTAATTATTTTTCTCCAATTTTTTATGATTTTACAAAGTCAGAACAGGGGATCCCGAAATCCCTCTAAACCAGTCTTACAAAAATATAAATATCTCAAATTACAGAATTCCTTTGCTTTCCTTGTTTCTTTCATATGAAAATAGACTCAATAAGCTTTAATTTCATATCTCATTCAACTTCTAATTCCACTTCTACGATTTTTGGTGATTTTTCAAAACTACTCTACTGCTGCTGTCCAAAACAGTTTTGTTATAGCTTATTTTACAATTAAATCCTTTACCCAATTCTAACTTCAAATTCTTTCAATTAAACCACTAATTCATCTTTTTGTTCATCATATGCTATATTCAACAGCTTTAAAACTTCAAAAACTTCAACTTAAATTCATCAAAACTTTGTTCTAAAACTTATAAAGCATCAAAATTAAAAGAAAAGGACTAAATTAGCTTACCTATTAAACATCCAAGCTTTAAATCATCAATTTTTTCTTTTCTTTCTTTCTTTCTTTCTTTCCCCTGCTTTCGTCTTGTTCTCTGTTTCTTTTCTGTTTCAATTCTCTCCTTTCTCTCCTTTTTTTTTTTCCATTTGTTTGTTTATATATAATAATATAATAATATAATAATATAATATAATAATATAATAATATAATATTAAACATAAAAAAAATCTCAGATTTTCTTCACAATAACCGCCTCAACTAAATAAAATGGCTTAATTGCCATTTTGGTCCTTTATACTTTCTTTAATCTATAATGAAACTTTTACACCTTTTTCAATTTAGTCTTTTTATTTAATTACATATCCAAACGTTAAAATTTCTCAACTAAACTTTAATAATAACTTAATGACACTCCATAAATATTTTTAGAAATATTTATGACTCATCAGATGAATTCGAGGTCTCAATACCTCGCTTTTGGCCCAAATCTTTTTTTTTTTTAATTAATTCTTTTAGTTCACAAAATTCAATAATTTTAAAATATTTCTAAAATCACACTTAACTTATAATTATCGATTAACAAAGTTTTCTAACTTTTTCGTCAGATTTAGTAATCTCGAATCACTATTCCGACACTATTGAAATTGGGCTGTTACAAAAGCAATAACATTAACATCATGAAGAGAAAATATACCCGTAATTACGTCGGATGAAGATGCCTCTTCACGAGCACGGGTAGCATAAGTCCTTGTAGGTGCTCTAACATCTGATCTTGTTGTTGTATCTCTAAATGTACCTCTACCTGCCCCTACTCTCGAATTTCTCTGAGATCTGCCTCTAAGGGGGCATTACCTGATCTTGCACTCGGTATTACTTCTTTTTTAACCATTTCGGGACACTCTCGAATGAAATGATCCGATGCACCACATCGGAAACAACCAGTCCCAGTTGCTCGACATTGACCTAGATGACGTCGACCACATTGAGGACACTCGGGTCTATCAGGCTGAATACTACCAACACTCGCAATCGAAGTGGTTTGAGCTTTTGAATCCATAAATCTTCCACCTCTGTTTCGGCTAGAATACCCGGTTGAAAAATTAGATCTTGTAGAAAACTCTCTAGGCCTCTTGGATGTAGACTGAAATGACTTGCTCATCTGTCTTTTCTTCGTGTCTTGTATATCAATTTCAGCTTTACCCTTTCTTTTTAATAATTTTTCTGCCTTACAGGCTCGTTCAACTAAAACAACAAACTCTACAGTCGGATATCATCATTGAGCCCATCCTCAAATCTTTTGCACATGATAGCCTCTGTAGACACACACTCTCGAGCATAATTGCTGAGTTGGATAAATTCACGTTCATAGTCGATCACAGTCATCTTACCCTGTTTTAACTCAAGGAATTCTTTTCTTTTCTGGTCAATAAACCTCTGATTGATGTACTTCTTACGGAACTCCTCTTGAAAGAAATCCCAAGTAACTCTTTCTTTCGGTACTACTGACACAAGTGTCTTCCACCACTGGTAGATTGAATCTCTAAGAAGTGACACCACACATTTAATACATTCTTCCGGTGTGCAGGATAACTCATCAAAGACTCTGATAGTGTTCTCGAGCCAAAATTTAGCTTTCTCTGCATCATCATCTTTTGTAACCCGAAACTCTTCAGCCCCTTGTTTTCTAATCTTGTCAACGGGTGGTTTCTCTCTTCTAACTGTATTTATAACTGGGGGAGCTACATGGGTGGCCTGTGGATCATGAGGGGGTGGAGGTCTAATGTGCCGGGTTCGTGATGTAACGAACTCAAAGAAACCAATCATTCATAGCTTGGAAGAAGGCTTCTCGAGCCCCTCCTCCCTGACTAACTGTAATGGGCCTTTCACGACTATCTGGTGGCACCGTCCCTTCAGTGGGAGCGGGCGCGTTACTTTCTACATCATCTACACCATCTCGTTCGGGATCCATTAATATAAAAGAAAAACATTTTTAAAATTGTCAGGAGTTGTCACACTATCAAAATATAAGTATGGCATGTATAGCTAGACTCTTACTCATACTGAATATTCCGAGAATCGACTAAAATCTTGCTCTAATACCAATAAATGTAACACCCCTTACCCGAGACCGTTGCCGGAGTCGAGCACGAGGCATTACTAGACTTAACTTACTAGTTCTGGGCATAAAAATTGAAACTGTCTGTCTGCGTCATGTTCACTAAATTAATTATAACTTGAGTTACGAAAATAAAAATCTAGATCTATAAATTTTCCTTGAAACTAGACTCATATATCTTCTTACTGTAATTTTTCCAGAATTTTTGGTGTGGCCAATTAGTACAGTTTATTAGTTAAAGTCTCCCCTATTACACAGTTTGACAGTTCTGACCTCTCTTCACTAAAAATCAATTATCTCATAATATACAACTCTTTTTCCTACACCATTTTCTTTATATGAAAATAGACTCAATAAGCTTTAATTCTATATCTCACGCGCAACCTAATTCAATTTATACTATTTTTGGTGAGTTTTCAAAATCACGTCACTGCTGCTGTCCAACTATTCCCCTGCATATAATTACATAATTTCTTTAAAATAACTATCAACTAGGCATTTCATAACATCCAAAACATGTTCTTAATTAACCATTTTAATGGCTAATCATTACCAAGCATTTACAAGCCAATATTAAGCCATATCATAAGGTCATACACACAAAATAGCTAAGTCCCTATACATGCCATAACTTAAAACGTTCGAGTCACAAAATACCAATATAATCTTTTGATAGTGTGTAACGATCTCCGACGTCCTTGCGATCCCCGAATTGGCTTGTAATACTATAAAAAAAAATTAAAGAATGGGAGTAAGCATAAAGCTTAGTAAGTTTACATGTAAATAGATAACAACATACTTAATGAATTATCTTATTCTTTTCTTATCAAGATCACTTAAGCTTTTAACTCAATATACTTAAACTTGTATTCTTACCTGTACCTTTTAACATGAATTTTTCTTACCTTATCTTTTTAGCTTGAACTTGTCTTACCTTTACTTTGGTATACTCTTTGAATTTTCCCGTTGAACCACTTGGAATACTAAGGATACGCGGGTACCTTTCCTTTTGAAACTTAACCATTGCCATGTCTTGACATGGTCTTACATGGTATCCTTGCCTTATGAATTCACCAATGCCATGCCTTGGCATGGCATTACATGGGACCTCTGTCTTATAGTAAATTATCCATGCCATGTCTTGACATGGTCTTACATGATTTCCTTAAACCCTAATGTCATGACATTTGTATCCTACACATTCCTAAGGTTCAACCGGAACTTTCTGAGATAGCTTTTCCGTCAATTCATACTTGGGTCTTTAAATAATAAATTTACAGAATAAATATGTGAATGCTGGAATTTAAGAGTGTTAGATGTAAAATAACAGAATATTGCATTTATTTACCGCAAACTTACCTCGAAACAAAATACGATCAACTATACCGATTTAGTCCACTATCTTTTTCTTTCCTCGGTCTAACTCCGGATTTCTTTCTTCTTGATCTATAATAGCAAATTTAGCTTATTTAATACTCACATTTACTAAAATAGTCCTTAACTCTAACTTTGGAAAAATTATAATTTTACCCCTAAACTTTTACATAATTACAATTTTTCCCCTAGGCTCGAAAATTAAACTTCAGCCCTTATTCTTATGTTTTATAACATGCTGAACATTTTTCCCTTCTATAGAAACATCAAATTCTCACTAATTCACACACTTATGACCAATTTATAACTTTTACTAATTAGCCCAAACTACTTAAATTCATCAAAAAAAATCCAAAGACAACTTGTTAATCTAACACATATCTTTTATTTTCTACCATCAAACAACAAAAACCACAAGTTCTCATCAATGGCATAACTCAAAATATTCATCAAAATTCAAAATTCAAACATGGGTTTTGTAGCACTCGAAGCAACGATCTCAAAACGTAAAATTATCAAAAACCGAAATGATTACATACCTTGATTGAGCTTAATAAGTTGCCAAACTCTTAAAGCTTTCTTTTCTTTCTTATGTTCTTTAGTTTCAGCAGAAACAAAGAACATGCATGGTTGTTTTTTTTTTTTTTTTAATCTATGATATAATATATACATATTATTACTTATAACTTTACTTATTATAACATTATTTCCACCCACTAGCTAGTGACCTAATGTGAGAGAGAGCTCAAGTTTCTTCCTTTTTTCTTACTTTCGGCCAAGGAGGAAGATAATGGCTTCTTTTTTTTTTTTTTTATGTCATATCTTTATTATTATCTTATATTATAATATATATAACTTTAGCATATGTTTTATGCTTATAAAAACAAAATAATGTAAAATTAAAGCCATGATGCCATCCACTATGCTATCAAATGAACAATTTATAACTTAAGTCCTCCCTTATAGATAAACACATCAATTCAACCACCTAATTTCATAATGACTATTTTTCCCACTTACTCGGTTTAGTCCTTTCACTTAAATTAAACACCCAAACCAACAAATTAACCTACAATATTTTAGCACATGTACAAAACATAACATAGATATCAAATAAAATATTAAAATATTTTTCTGACTTCGGATTTGTGGTCTCGAAACCACTATTCCGTTTAGGCCCTATTTTGGGATGTTACAGAAAGGATTTATTGCGTGCGTGGTCCCCCTGTTTCCTCCGCGTGTGCAAATTGGCCCTAAAATTTTGTTTTATTTACAAATTGACTCCCGAACCTTGTTTGATTTATGATTTAACCCCCAAAGCACTCATTTTACCAGAATTGACCCCTTCAATTCTGTTTTAAGTTCAATTTGGCCCATTTGCTACATTATTTCATAATTTTTATTTGATCTTGCAATCATTTTTGTCATTTTTCTTTATTTTACTATTGTTTGTTTATTATTACATTATTACTAATATTATTATCACTTTTTTATGTACATATATATATATATTACTATTACCTATTATATTATTGTTAGTATTACATTATTACTAATATTATATTATCATATTTTTATGTACATATATTATTATATTACTATTATTTAGGTTATCATTATTACTATTATATCTATGCACATATACATTATATTTATTACTATATTATTACTATTATTATATTACTATTATTGCTATCAATAATATTTTATTTATTGCTTGTTGTTTTCATTATTATTATCTATTTCATTATTGCTATTAGTATCATACTATTTTCATATATATGTAAATATTTCACCTATTTTATATATATTACCACCATTATTATTATCATTATTTTCTACCATCGTCAATACATATACACCATTGTCACAATACTTTTCTTTCCCCACTACTTATATTCTCATTGTTCGTCTCCTTAGTTTTCCCGACATCTCAATTTTCATAATAATCGATATTCTGTATTAGCAATTCGAGTGAATCGAGCCCTAACTTACTGGGTTCCGGTTTTTCTCGTTTAAGTTAAACAACGGAATATCCCTTTTAAAAAGTCGCAATTCAAATTTTAAACAAAACACTTAATCTCGGAAATTCGAAATGTCGCGCCCTAACTTACTGGACTCGACGCCTAGATACTTTGAGATAAGTTTCTTTTTCTTCTAAAATAGAGGCAATATTCCTAATTTGGATTTTCGGGAAAACGAGCCCTAACTTACTGGACTCGACGCCTAGATACTTTGAGATAAGTTTCTTTTTCTTCTAAAATAGAGTCAATATTCCTAATTTGGATTTTCGGAAAAACGAGCCCTAACTTACTGGACTCGACGCCTAGATACTTTGAGATAAGTTTCTTTTTCTTCTAAAATAGAGTCAATATTCCTAATTTGGATTTTCGGAAAAACGAGCCCTAACTTACTGGGTTCTGGTTTCTCGCTCGACAAATGACGGGATATCCTCTTCAAAAATAAAACCAAGTTTTAAAAGGCGAGCTTAGTTTCAGGAGTTTAAAGTGTCGCGACCTAACTTACTGGACATGATACTTTATCTCTTTGAAAATAAGAGAGTCTTAGCATCCCTTCCAATTCCTTCAAATTTTGGAAATAAAAAGTATCGTATTTTCAAATCATTTCAAAATTTTCAACAATAGGACATCGATCAATCAGTTTGGTACCAATTTCGGGCGTGTCGAGGGTGCTAATCCTTCCTCGCACGTAATTGACTTCCGAACCCATTTTTCTCAAATTTTCGTAGACCAAAAGCATCATTTTAATAAACTGAGGCGTTTTATTAAAACAAAGGTGATCCGATCACACCCAAATAAAGATAAGTGGCGACTCCCTTCCTTTTCGTTTTCAAACCTCAAGTCGACCGCGTCGATTACTGTTTTATCAAAAAATGGTTACGACAAGTTAGATATAAAATAAATAATAATTAGTACAAATTTAAACTTAAAATTAAAAGGATGAGTAATAACTTATATAAAAAATTAGTGATAATTTTTCCAATTAGGAAAAAAACTATACAACTTTTTTATTTTTAGTTGTATTTGGATATTCTTTTGTAATTTGCTTTAGTTTTAAGAATATTATTTTCATTTCATTTTTATTAATTTGATAAATTTAATGAATATTTAAAATTAATAAAATAGAAAATTAAAAAAATATATAGGGCTATAACAGTAGGCTTTCTTGGTAAAATATATCGAATTGATTATTATCAAAATGATTCGACCTATTTCAGAGACCCAACATGCTTTTTTTTCTTTTTTTTCTTTTGCATTAGGCTCTTTCATTAACTGATAGAAATATCAGTATATTTCTCTTTGCTAAAAATAAGTCATGGAAGCGACCAAATATTATCGATTGAATGAGTTTATTGCTAACCTGTATACTAAAGCATGTGTGAAAAATAATACTTCTACCAAATGTAACATTAGTGTTTAAACATTTTCGAGACTTGCAAAGTATTTCAAAACATGCTTCAAGTGTGTTTCAACTTATCCAAATATTTTTGAGTCAATACCAAAGTGTTTCAATGTTTAAAATGTTTTTAAAGCATTTTAACAGCTAAATATCGATACTAGGGATCTAGGTATTAGTACATTGCAACTCAATAGCCTTAGAACTCATTTGGAAGGCATAGTATCAAGACTTAACTTGCAAGTATCTATACTTGCCTTAAAAGTATTGAGACGTACCTTTATAACGACTATAAGCAGGTTCTTTTTAGCCAAGCATCGATATCCCTTGGTAAGTGTTGATACTTGAGTTGCAAGAATGTTTTTTCTAGCTTGAAATTAATGCTTTCAACTACTCCATGTCACCCCTACCACTCTGAATATTCACAAATTCATTCACTAATATAAATACAAGTAAAAAACACTATAAGACACAAGAGACACACGTCCTAGCATCAAAAGCAAAATCATTTTTCTTGCATTCTCTTATAAATAGTCCCAAAGCTGTTATTGTAATATCTTTTGTTATTCTCATTTATTTATTTATTTAGTAAACCAATCTTTGTAAATGCAAACCTTCCAAGAGGTCATATTTGTCTTCTTTTATCTTTATATAAATTTGTAATTGGAGAATTACTAATAAGCCACAAAAATTAAAGGGTTTTAATTTAGCAACAAAAAATTTGGGAGGAAAGGTTCTATCTAAGCCTTATGAGAAATATAGAGTCAGAAATCTTTTGTGGTGAAAAGCTAAAGTACTATAGATATGTTGGTAATTGGAGCCGGATCACTATAAATAAAAGTGTCCAATTTTTCTCTCTTCTCCTTCCTTTTTAAACAATTTTTGAAGATTTTTTTAAAAATACCAATTAACACGTCTGTTGTTTTTTTTTTTTTACATATTTAGTCTTTATATTCCATATTTTCTAATCCCTCAAATTTTTGAAAATTGCATTGTCAATCTCGAGGCTAATTTTTTTTTCTTTAATTATGTTAATAATTTGATATGGCCATTTTTTAATGTGATGATGTAACGCGTATACCTTAATATTCTTTTGTATAGTTGGGACATTTTTTACGCACTTAAAAAAGAAGAAGAAAATGTATGATATTTGTCTAACTCGACAAAAAGAATGTATATAATTCCATATGGATACATACTTAAAAAATAGACACATCAAATTATTTGATTGAGTTGACGAAAAATTTTATCCTTAAACTGAAAATATAAATTTCAAAAAATAAAATGATTTAAAATAATAAAATAATAATAGAAATACTAAATCTGCTAAAAATAAATAGTACAAGAACCTTCCATTATGTTTCATTGCATGCAATTTTGCAACAAACTATGAAGCAAATACATAAATCATGTTTGCATATGGTAAGAGTTGAAAAAGTCTTCGGTTTGCACTTCCAACTATGATATTTGATTTATTGGTAGAACGATAAAATTTGGTTTACAATCGTTTAAACAAAACTTGATATTTGACATATTTTCAGGCTAATAATTTCGTTCTAACTTCTGTTAGAACAAAAGCTAGAGAAAACTTGAGAATTTGTACAATCAGTCCAAAAATATAAATGAGTCAAAGAAATGAGTAAAGAGAGAATCAACGCATGATATTTGTTAACACAATTTGAATTCCTCAATCCTACATATGTGGAGCTTCACTCAAAGAATGATTTTATTCAACAATTATTTGAATCACCTATTAGCTTAAGTCTAATAATCTACCCTTACACACGAAATTAATTGTAGCCCCAACACCAACTCTAATTGTTACAAATTACTCTCCCCAAATACCTCAAATTACATAAAATATCTCTCCATAAACAAACCCTTAATAAGGGGTATCTAAAACACCCCCAATGACTTTACAATAATGTGTATATATATAATTTTTTTTATAATTAGAAAAGAAGAATAGAGTTGCTTAAAATCGAACTTAAATTCTCATACCTATAACATAATGTTCTTACCATTATGCTAAGAGAATATTGGCCCAACAATAAATTTAAATAAAAATAAATATACACGTTATTTTTATAAGATTGGAATTTGAACATCATTACAAAATTACTAAGACATTAATTTTCCCATTAAATCAAAGCCTCATTGAAAAAGTTTAGGTGAGACAATCCAATTTAAGGTTAAAACATACAATAGGGTCACCAGGGCAGATGATAATGGTGGGCCCTCTAAATTTTTTAGAAATTTTAGTTAAGTCTCCTTAATTTTTTGAAAATTTTCATTATACCCTTTAGCTTTCAAAAAAAATTCAATTGTACTTTCCTAAAACTTTTAAAAATTCTCATTATTTCCACAATTTTTTTAAAATTTTAATAAAAAATACTATAACTAATAAGTACTGAGCCAATAAAACAAATTTGTATCGACGTTGCTTATGATTCACCTTTCGCCGGTTATGTTATGAAAGGGTAAAAAACCATTTTATCGACAAATAGAAGGACTAAAACTATATTGGTCCATTTTAATTAGATTTAGGGCACACTTCGTATGTTACTAAAACTCCCCGTAACGATGATAAAAAGAAAAACATGAAATTGACATATGAAGTAGACCAAAATTATTGGTATATGTTTTTGTTTGGTTTAGTTTTAAGCATTTGATTGTATGAGAATCAGTTTTTCGTATGTTATATTTCTAACCGTGATTGGAAATGTGGCAATTCAAGAAAATGTTTAAATAGTAAGTTTGCCGTTAGATAATCTAAAGGTTACATGTGAGTTTATTCTTCCGGCATAACTATTCATATAACAATTAATCTAATCTCTACTAGAAATATAAATATGTTGGTGACCAAACACCACATGAGCTCAACTGCTTTATCTCGTTAGAGTTAGAATATTGAATGACAAGATTTGTCTTATCACAGACATCCTCGCCCCATTAAAGACATTCCTCCTATGCGCTCCATAATAATAACTAGATGACAAGTCCAACTCGTAAACATTGTCTTACATGGGACCTCTACCTATAAATGTTTCTAGGAACGATGAAGAAAATTATCAACCCTTCAAAAATACTAAGCCTACATCTTTCAACCCTTAACCTTTACGTCATAACCTCTAACTCTTAACTCTTGGGTGAACCGGCCTCTAAAGCAATCACTACCTGTTGAAAAATATGGACATCACATATATAATAAGGGTAATTACATGTTATTATTTACTATCATGATAGGTTAAATAAAATATGGGTCAAATATGTGTAGATATTCTAGTAATTAAGTTCTAATCAAATTTTAATTAATGATGGACTAATTAAGAATTAGAACTAATATGGCAATGTTATAAATATTAGAGTTATGGTCCCCAAATTACACACAAGTTTTCTAATATCCCATCCTTAGTAAATAGAGGGTAAATATTCTCTAAATTTTTTATGTGCTAATTTAGAAGATCAAATCCCCAAGATGCGTATATTTCAAGTAACTCATGAATTCAGGTACACTCCCGCATCTAGTTTTGTTATTGATTTATTCTTGATGATTTGACATGATAGATCCTGATTTATTATGTTTTATTTCAGATTTATTTTACAAATCCAACACTACCCTCTTCTTTATACTCTTCTCACATTATATACAATATCAACAAAGTGAAATGTTGAGAACGTAATGGAAGATCCTAAAGATTCCTCATCGCAATATCTCGTTTTAGCAGACAGAATCTTAAGAAGACAAAGAAGCTGGATATGAATGTAAACAACAAAGTTGGTCATCTTGTCCATTTCTTGATTCCAAAAGGTGAAGAATCCCTGCCTTAACAATGGTGGAATATATTGGGATAAGCCCTAAATCTTTATGCTCAATATTCAACATTACCCAAAAGTTCCTTTTTAAAATTTGAAGTTATGTATAGTTTAAATATTGAATAAAAAAAATTAAAAGACGTGGGTCTGGTGCTTAATATTTTCACTTTAGAAATTGAGAATTATGAAACCTTTAAATTTTCATCATATAATATCACTGAGCTTCTATCATTGATAAAATAAGTTATTTATTCAATTTTCGTTAAGTAATTATTTTGACAAAGTTGGCTCAAAATCGTAAAGTTAAAATTTTGTTTAGGAATAAAACAAGTTAAACAAATTAAAATACAAAAGTTCTGAATATCAACACCATGTAGACCAAGTGTTAGGGTGGATTTGGATGAGCGATTAGGTGTGATGCGGTGCATTTAGTTTATTTTTTGTCCCATGTTACGGTATCACTATAGTATCTAATCTCACTGCCACCAATGTTTTTACACTAACTATAGGTAAACATACTGCCCATCCAAACCCACCCTTAGTTCGATTGTCATCAATATTACTGTTAATGTAAAAATATATGGGTTCGAGTGTATTTATCTTCCTATTTAAAGATTGGAAAAAATGATTATGAATAATTTTAAATATTTTATATAAAAAAGTTGGATTCACGCTTTAAATATTTTTTTTGAAAATAACATTTCGATTGGGCTTTTTATTAATAGAAAACAAAATACAAAACAAAGACAAATAATAACATAACAGGGAAAGTAGCCCAATGAGTAAAGGCCCAGAAATTGAAATAACAAAACGGAAAGAAAAATCTAGATGTTTTAATTAGATGTATTTGTTTATTAAGGGATAACTTGAAACCATTTTCAATGTATTTACTAAATCTGGCCCAATTTCTTGAAAAAGGCCGGTATAGATTTTGGAGTTAATTAATTTGGATAAAAGGGGGCATCTAAATTGGGCTAAAAATGATAGCACCCATTCTAAACTGGGCTAAAAAGTGAAATCTCCCAATTGTTGATTTTTGAAGCTCTTGTGATTGGGTTTGCTTTTGAGGGTGTCCAATCTAATTTTACTAAATTTCTCAAAACTCCAATTTTATTTTTCCCTTCTTTAGCAATCTGATGGGGGCAAAAATAAAAATTAAAAGGTCCTCTATATCTCACCCAAATTTTAAAAATGAATATAAAATAGAACAGCCAAAAAAACACAATGATTTGAGGCCCTTCAATTCAAGCACTGATCTGGTCAAAAGCCTGCCTTTTATGGTGTATATATATATATATTTATAAAGGTAGACCAAAATTGGAAGTTGGTGGAAAAAAGTGGTAGGAAGTGAGGTAGCCCATACATGGTTTCTTTTACTCACATGTAAATGGTTTTGGTTCTTACACCATTCATCCATTTCCTATCCCATTCAAAAACAAGTGGGTAAAAGTATCGTAGAGGAATATGTATTAAGAGTTAGATTGTATTTTGTTCCTTTTATTTTTTTTTTTAAAAAAAGGTAAATTAGTTCCTGTACATCTGTTAAAAATTTTATCAATTTCTATTATTAAAATTAGTCATTATGCATCAGCATGAGGTGAACATGGCACTCCATGTGTTATTGCCTAAGTATTCCGTCAACCATATTAATTTTTAACAATACAAATGGATGAAATTTTTAACATCCATACAAATATAAAACAAAGATGAACGAGATGAGAACGTAACGTCCTGCCTGCTCTCTCCCTGTTCTTTTATCATCCACGTCATCCATGAAAATACAATTATCATCATAAAACAAACATTTTCCCACACATTATTTTGAAACCTACCAAAGTAGAGAGAAAAAATAAATTTCCTCAAATAATGTCTAGGGATTCATGTTGTCTAAGCTGTGCCCCTTGTACCTTAATTTATTCCCCCCACTGTCCCACACTATAATGTATAGTGATGCCTTTTCAACGCCTCAAACAATGCTTTACATTATTTATTTCAACATTGAAGAAATGTATATTCTAGATTATCATCCATGTAGAAATCCAAACATTGAAAGAAGAACATTTTTTTTAAATGTATTAATTATTATTTAAATGATTTTATTATATCAAATATTTTAAATATATGTTTTTATTTTTATCATCTTTTATTGTTAAGGGGTCCATTGCAGCATTGCTATAAGTGGGAACCAATATGTTTTAAACCAAAAGAAATCAATCCTTATTGATTGATATTTTTTTCAAATTTGCTTTGTTTTCTGGAAAAAAAAATCGAAAGTTATTTTTCATTAATTAAATTATTTTCATAAAAAATAAATATAGATAAGTATTAAAATTTTCGCAAATAATTTTTCTCTAACCTATAAATGAGAGAATAATACGTTTCAGCATACTCAAATCTATATTCTCTTTTATTTACAATAATATTCATGTTGGTCGAATTAAAACTCAATTAAACGATTTTAATTGTTGAATATTTAATTAAAAATTACATAAGAAGATCTGCATCTGAAACCTAGATTATTTTAAGAACTGACCCATGCTTTTGTGCAGCTGATTTAATGTAAGTGCTTCAAAATTTAAAAAGTGGTCCGATTGTATAATAATAATAATAATTTATGGTCAATGTTAGAATATCTATATGTTCTTCAAATTGTTCAAATCCAGTTTGGCAGAGCAGATAGAAAATTTTAGTATTCCCATAAATGGGGGTTAAATTAAAAATATAAAAAAATAGGGCTACCTGAATTTGATTATTATTATTTTCTACTAATTTGTTTTTCAAGGTTGAGAAAATAATAATTTATGTTAATTTGGATGTTCACTTTGATTTAAACCTACTAATAATAACAATATTATAAAAGTAGAGGGATAAAATTCCAAATTTCAGCATAACAAATGGACTAAAACCAAAATTAGACTACATAGGAGGATGGTCAACAAACATCAGGATTAACGAAAATAAGGTAATTAAGTTACTGTTGTTTTCGTTTTTTGGAGACTCTTTGTCACCCAAAACATGATCAAGAAAAGATCCTAGGATTTGTTTGGTCTCCATCTTGCCCCCCTCTTGGATTATTAATATTATTAATTATCAATTTAATCATTGGTTAATGATGCTTTTCAAAGTTTCAACATCAATTAGTGATGTTGTTGTGATTAGACCATTTAAACATGATTAAAACACAATTAATGTTATTCATGTTGGCCTCCCATTAGTAGTACCATTTTTGTTGATGACCCTTGTCTTATACATATTAATTAAAGGGTATTACAAAACACACTTTTAAGTTCAATGTTTTGGGGAAATTAAGGATTAAGAAATCTTTTTGAAAATAGACAGGGTGATTAGGGACAACAACCATATATTTTTGTCTTAATTATGTCAGTCTAATACTTCACTAAGTTCCAATTTTGGCCATTACATAAGCATATATATATGTATACATTCATGGGTGTTTCTTGGATTGGGCATCTTACTTTTCTTAATTAATACTTCAAATTATATGCTTTTTGTCTGTTATAAGGTCAAAAAAGCAGTTTTCAAAAAATTACAAAAAAAGAAGTAATTAACAACCTCAAAACTGCTTTTGTTTGATGATACTGTAAAAGTAAAACAACCTTAAAAAGCATATATTTGACACTGTAAACCAACCGTACCATATGAGAAAAAGTAAAGGTTAACTTACTTGGAAAAAAATTAAAGTCCTTGAACTTTGCGAATTTCTCATCTTAGTCCCTAAACCTTTTTTTTGTTCATGTTAGTTTTGGAATTTAGCAGCTTTTTTAATTGAAGTCAAGGGCAAAACTAGCGGGGCTGGTAAGGGCCCTGGTCCCCCTTAAAATGAAATTTTTTTAATTTAGGCCATTTGAAAATTTAAAAAATTTAAATTAGTAAAGTTAAAATTATACTTTCACCCCCTTAAAAATGATAAAATTTTGATTTAATCTTTTGAAAATTATAAATATAGAGGCTATTAAAATGATGAAATTACATTTTTACTATCATAAAATTACAATTTAATTTTGGCCCCCCTAATTTTTTTTTTTTACTTCACCCCTGAATTTGGTCCTTAAAGTTTGACTCCATCAAGATTTGATGTTGTGGTACTTTGATATTACATTACATTATCACTTGAATTGAAAAAAGAGACTTAAAATTTTCAATATATATTTTATAATAAATTTTTATAATTGTTTATATTATATATATTTAAACCAAACCAAGTTCAAGGATTAAATTGAAAAAAATACATAATTCAAAGACTAAATGTTGTTTTATCCTAAAAAACATACATAAATAAATAACCCCATGAAACCTTAATTTCTTTCTGTCCGCCTACTTAGATGTTTCTAAAAGGGTCGGCAAGCATGCTCCAAATAGTGAAACAACATCATTAGAAGAAAATTGAACAACGTTAAAATTAATTACGAAATATTATTTTAATTTATCATTTTATATCACAATATTGAGCATTTTAATTTCAAATATTGTCCGTTTGAATTTTAACTTAATTGACATGAGTATGCAATGAAACGTATTTTTTTATTTATGAGTTAGAGAGAAACTATTAACTATGATTAATTCTAGACATTATATAATAATAAAAAACATGGTCAAAATCTATAATAAAGTTGTTAAAAAAAAGCTTCAAATATAGTCACATATTTTATTTTTTTAATAAATTTTTCTATTATACTTCAAATAAGTTACCTTTTGAACTTTTTAAGATAGTGTAAAAAATTCATTGCAATGCTTTCTAGTTTATAATAGTTAATAATTGGATAATTATTTCATGCATTAACGTTAAATATTTTTAAATACATAATAATTTACTTAGTAATTATCCTTTTAAATTTTAATAATAAGTTTTTAGATACACTGAATCTAAAATTGCTTAGGAATCAAGCTAAGCACACTGCCCTAAATTTGCTGAAATTGGATTTAAGATCTCATTTTTCGGGGTTAAAAGAAAAAAAAAAGTCGGTGCTTTAATTTGGATTATTGCTATATTTTAGTGTTTTTCAATCATTTCATTAGGTTAGACTATGTTTTCTAAAGTTATGGATTTAAGCCATATACTTTGGTATGGGATCATTTTTAGTCACTATATTTTTTTCTTTTAAAAATTTATAATTTTAGTCTTCACAAAATGATAGTTATTAGATTTATTAAGTTAGGTTATGCTATTTTTAAAATCTTATGGACTCTTTTAGAACAGGTTCGGGTTAAATAGCAATGATTCGAATCACTTCTTTTTATACTATTTCGGAAATTCAATGACTCAATCGTATGGATATGTAAAATACATTATTTCTAATCCTAGCAGGAAAGGAGGAGAAACGGATACTCAATTTAAAGTGAGCAAACAGAATTCCATACTCGATCTAATAGATGCATATGGAATTTTGTGGAAAACCATATTCGATGAAAGTCGTATGTATAACTTGGAGGGAGATCTTTCATATATTTCGAGATCCACCCTACAATATGGTGTCAAAAAGCAAAAATAAATTATTGTAGCCCTTATAAAAAGAAAATTGATTCTTGAACCCCTTTCATGCTCATGTCATGTTAAGGTACTGCAGAAGAAAAAACTACAAAATCCAATCTAATTTATCGTAATCGATTAGTTAACATGTTGCAACCAGAGCGGCTGCGGGGTGGGTGTGCCCCTACTTCCTAAACCGAAAATTGCTATTTAAGCCCTTATAATTTTTTAAAAATTTTAAATTAATAAAGGTAAAATTGTACTTTGGCCCCCTTAAAATTATAAAAAATCGATTTAATCTTTTACAAATTATAAAGATATAGACTATAAAAAATTAAAATTTCATCCGCCCCCTAAAAAATTATTCTGGCTTCGCCCCTGGTTGCAACGTTGCTATTTTCAAATTGCTCAAATGAAAAATAGTTAATTAATTTAATGGTCATCATTTGTGTCAATACTGAAATTTCAATATTCGAAAAAAGTAGAGATTAAGAATGATCAAATTAGAGAATATGGATTAAATCTCCAACTTTACTCACAGTACAAGATCAATACCGAAATTTAACTACTGTTGTTTGGTCAAAATTGGAATCTTAAAATTCAAAAAATAAAAGGACGAAAATTGATCAAATAAAAAAAATATAAAAATTAAAATTAATCAAATTAAAGTATTAAGACTAAATTCATAACTAACACACAATACATGGACTAATAACAGGATTTGACCTTTTTATTAACAACGCATGTAGCATGCTAGATGGGCTGAGATATTAGGAGCCGAACATTTGAGCATGGGCTAAAGCTTTTTCGATGAACCCTACTATTAAATGATAAAACACATTACTATTATTAAATTGATATCAAATTATTATTTTTAATTTGTAAAAAATTATATAAATTTCAAAAAAAATAATTTAATTAATAATGCTAAGCTGTTAACGCCTAAAATTTGTTTTTTTTTTTATGCAATAAATTTAAATGGTTAAATGGATCCTTTTGTAAATAGAACCCATTTGTTCAGATCCTGTCAAGTGGGTCCCTAATTACATGCAAATATATACATGAGTAATGAAAAAAAAAAGGCCAACACATAATGGCAGCTTTAAAAAAAAAATTCTTCCCAAAACTTTGAAATTTCGTAAAACAAAATTTGACATTTCTATTTCCAATTATTTTTGAATAAATAATATTTCCTTCTTAAAATCACGTAAGGTAAGAAATATATTTTTAATTCACAAATACTAAAATTTGGAATTCAACTTTTTTACTGTATATATATATTAAGAAAATACTATTTATTAATTTTTATTATATTAGTGCTGTGTGCATGACTTGTAGTAATAGTATGGTACGTACTGCATATACATGGCTAGAGCCGAGCCGAGCCAAGCTGTTGAGGCGGGGAAGCCGGGGTAGTTGGAGTGGGGACGTAGGGAAAGGTGGGGACCACGAAATCTAGATGGCGAAAGTGGATGGACCCCACAAATCTAAGAGGTGAGCTGTTGCTTTTGTACGAAAAGAAAGTGAGAGGAAAACAAAATACCACTAACATCTTTTAAAACAATTATTTATGGAATTTATTTATTTATTATTTAGTTGTATATATTAATTAAAATATATTAATTTATTTAATATTTTTAAAATTTAATTAATAATGTGAAAATAAATTAGGCATATTATTTCATAAAAAATTGTTTTTAATTAATATTTTTACATACAGTAAAAGATATTGCAAAAAAAATGTATTCTAACATTGTATATCATAAAAATTTCAAAATAATATATTAATGGTGTATAAATATTAAAAAAAGGTTTATAATAATAACAATATGTTAAGAAAATTATGGTAATTTAATTTTTTATGAGAATAAAACTTGGAAGAAAAAAATAACAATATTTATAAATTTATGGTTACTTTATTTCCATAATTATATTATAAATTTCCGATAAATTTATGGTTATTAATTATATTTTTGAAAAATTTATAATTTAATGTATCAAGGTAGTAATTATATTCTATTTTTAAAATTTTTAATTTTATTGTTAAATTTAACCTAATTATTTAGAATTTTGAATTATTTAGAAGTACTTAAAATACTCTTGTATATTTTAGGGCTTCCATTTTTAACCTAATTATTATCTAAGTAAATATAATTGAAAATTTTAAATACTATTATTATTTATGAAGTTTAAAATATTTTTAAAATATTTCAAGTAAAATATGGCACATCAAAAAATATTTAACATGAATTAAAATTAAAATAAAATTTTTATTGACTCAAAATCAAATAAATGTCAAATTTAATTTCATAGTTAAAGTTAAGTAAAAATTAAAAGTGCACCGAAAAATAATAAAATTAAATTGAAGTTCAATGACATATCAAAAATCAAAGAAATAAAATAAAAAAAGACTTAAATAAAAATTTTCATATTTAAGAGGATGTAATACGAAATTATCCCAATAACCACATACATGTTAAAAACCTATGGCACTTGACCGACTCACTTTTTCCAATTCAATTTTGAAAATATTTTTTTTTTCATTTAATGTTACAACTACATTTTTCATTTATTTTTACTATAATTTATTTTTATTCTATTTTCTCTTAAAAAAATACCTCGGTCTCATTCTTAGCCCCTTAGCTGTTCCGCCGCCACCGTTGCTGCCATGATCGGTGGTCTTCTCCCACCGCAGACATACGGAAATGTCCCTATCCTCCTCTTATTGTCTAATATTCCTTTTGATTTAAAAAAAAAAAAACACCAAACCTTTTAGATTTAGCCTTTAAATCAAAAATATTTCTTCCTTTGACTTCCACTATCGACCACAAGATTGACCACTACATGAAACAATAATTTCTTTGTTTCAAATCTATCGAAAATTTTGTAAGGCGCCAAAAATAAAGTATTTCAAAAGCGAATGCCTCTATTTATAGTTAAGCTTCCTCAGATCTGACGATACAAATTAAATTATATCAACGGCTAAGAGATTAGTGTCTTTCTACAATATAAGAGTTCTAAGAGATTTAAACTTTATACAATCTTATCCCTTAGAACTTATAATAATTAACTTGCTAACTCTAATTTTAATGGAGTGTTTTATTGGGCCATTAAAACTTCAAATAGATAAGTTTCTACATACGTGAACTCATAACAGGTTTCGATCTGCAACCCGTGATACAATACAGTAAATTATAGGCAAAGGATAAACATAAATATGGAAGAGAGATTTCTGTATTAAAAAATGTGTTATCATCAATATGTTGAATTTTTAAAATTTAACATTAAATTGTTACAAAACCGAAAACAATTTATTCTAGTTTAAAAATTAATAAATTTTTAATATATAGTTTAATATATTATATTTTTAATATTATTTGATATAATATATTATAATTTGATATAATTAAATTTTTAAGTAATATATTTATGTTAATAATTGTTAACATTTGAAATTAACCTATATATAAATATATTTTATTTAGCAATTTATTCATTGTATCATATTTAATTATTTTATATATGTTAATTTAAAATATATTAACGCAATTTTAGTGTATCAAAATAAAATATTTTATAATTTAAGAGCATGGAATTCTTTTAATGATATATTTTTTATATGTAGATTATAAAATTTAACCTTTAATCAAAAGTTAAATGATAAAAATTTATTAATTACAAAATATATTTTAATTTTATAAATATAAACCTTTATTTTATTTAACGGATAATAAAAATTATCTTTAAAATTATATAAATTACATAAAAATATATATTATATGATTTAATGAACTTTAAACATATTGCCCAGTTAGTTCAAATGCTACCATATTTATTCCAATGATTTTTGTATCTTAGAAGTTATGAATTCAAGTACACCATAAGTAATTTTTTTTCTTTTTTAAATTTAAATTATTCTATTTTTATATCTTAAAATTAAATGAAACTTTTCATTATTAGTTTTTTTTAAAGAAAATTAAATTATTCTTATTTTAGTAATTAATTCCACAAAAACTACAAAACATTAACAAGAAGAACTCTCACAAATATATATATTTAAATATTGTTGTAACCTAAAGTTATACGAGATATTTGATGGTATAGTGGGGTGGTTCACATCATAAAAGGGTGTGAAGAACTTATTGAATGAGAGCGGTACAAATGGTGTGGTGAACTACTAAGGTTGCGGGTTTAATGGAACTTGGGATTGAGTCTTGATAGGGTTTTAACCAAATCTATTGCATTTCTTCCCTCGGATGTTGAGAGGAATTTATGGAGAGAAGATGGTTGGGCATGGTTCCCAATCATTCAGTCCCCTATTCAATGGGTGTCGTAATGGGGTGATAATCATCAGCTTAGGGCATTATAGGGATCTACCTGAAGGAAATGGATGAAGCATTTGTTGGATGTGATGGATTGGTAAACGTTGTCAAGGACCCTTGTAACAATTCGTTTTTCAGTAGTATCGAAAATGGTGGTTTTGAATTTTCGTATTTCGATGATCGAGTCAGTAAATATTATTTAATAATATTTAAGAGTTTATTATATTGTTTTATTGAATTTTGATATGATAATTATTGTTAATTGGTTAATTAGTCAAGGTACAAGTGGTGCATATCAAAACTCGGTGGTTTTGGATTAGTAATGTTACCGATTCAGTGATTAATTAAGATACAATGACTAAATCGTTAAAAACATAAAAGTTTATCATTAATGAATTTCAGCTTATAAAAGGTTTAATTAATGAATCTAAAGGGATTTAAGTAGCAATTTAGCCAAAACTTAAGTGAGTTGGACGGTTAATGTTATGTTTAAAAGTTAAACTATGCTAATATTATAATTAAAATTTTATATTATATGTTATAATTTAAGCAAACAAAAGTGGACACCATTATTATTTCTTTCTTCTTCAACCGTGGGTGTCAAAGAGAATTAGGAAGTCATGGTTAACCTTCAACCAAGCTTCCAAACTTTGCATGGATATTCTTTTTCTAGTTCATTTTTTGTAATTTTTATATTTTTGAGATCATTGTAGTTTAATTTAGCTAGTCCGAGTACTAAATTATAAAAAATGTTAAAGTTTTGAAATGTTGTAATTGACGGTTTTTGATATTTTGTTGTTAAATAGCTTGGTTATAAGTATAGATTTGATTATGAACTAAATTGTAAAGTGAATTTTGTTAGTTTTGCGCTTAGGTACTAAAATGAAAATATTTTGAAATTGATTTTGTAATTTTTGAATTTAGAGGGCTATACAAGAATGAAATTGAAATCAAATTGAAAATTGAATTTAAAATTTAAAGATATAGCTATTTCTATTTTAGGGACCAAATTGAATAAAATGTATAAATTTAGGAAAAAATTATAAAATGAAAATAATAGGTCATATGCATGTATTTGAGTGTTGTAAAGTATTTTTGAATTGATAAATTGAACTTAATTATCATATATATCAAGGATTGAATCAATCAGATGTTAATCGCAGAAAAAATGTGAAATAGTCTTCGGTATCATATTTGTTGATGGTTTGGTTAAGTAAGTTTGTATGGACTTACTTTATTCAATTTTGATACGATTGTGATATTTTCTTTTAAGGTTAGTTAGTAATTTAATATATATAAAGGTTTGGCATCAAATGGATTAAATCAAAAAATAAAGAAATATATGATAAAATGCATAGATGTGTGGTATTGGATGATTATGAAATTGTTATATAATTCAATGATATATGTACGACGTCTATTTCAATTAAATCTTGTTTATGTTGGGTTGTATGTATATTATTTGTGATTAAGTTATTGCAAAATAACGACTTCAGTATTGAAACGAGATAAAGTTGATAAATGTGAATGAATATGAGAATGTATACGGTTGAATTACATGTATATGAAAATGTTCGAAGGATTGGAACGGATGAATATGAATATGGAGGCCCGTGTGAACTTAATGAATAGTTAGGATACAAATGACATGTCATTGGGGATTATTAGGCACTACATGCCGGTGTTTATATTATCATATACTATGTATCGGTGACCATATTATCAGGCACTTTGTACTGGTGTTATATTTATCAGGCACCATATGTCGATGTTATATTTATCAACTACTATGTACCAATGGTGGATAAATTTATCGGTACAATTACAAGTGGTGGATACCATACCAATGACTAGAATTTAGCATTTGTTGCGGATTCTTGACAACTTGTATGAGCAGCATCGAGTAATTGTTAATGTCCCGATTGAAAGCTTGTGTGAGCAAAGTTATCCTGAGTATCCAAAGTAAATTTAGTATTGTTCTCAGAACGTAAACAATAAGTAATTGATTTCGAAATGAATAGAAAGATTAAATGTGAAACTGATTGTTATACGTATGAATTGTTTGTGAATGAATTAAATTGAAATGTTGCAAAACAAGCATGATCGAATCTGATGTGAAAGAGAACTCAATTATATGTATTTATAAGTTGAGGATGAATTGGATATTATACATATGAATTGGATATTATATGTGTTGCAAATTGAGCATGATCGAATATGATTTTGCAGTAGTAGTTCTTGATGTATAAATAAACTAATCTATTGATTGTTTTTGTGGAAATGTATATGAAAGTACGAGGAGACAATGATGCCATATTAATGACCAATTTGACTTAATAATTTAATTTAGTTTTAGGTCAAGGTAGGTTGTGTAAATTTCATATGAGCTTACTAAGCATTCGTAATGCTTATCTTATTTGCTTTTCTGTCTCATAATAGGTTATTTTACAGAACGCACCAGTTAGAACAACTCGGAGCTCACACTATCCAGCCTCTGATTCAGTAGTCTTTTATTTATTTTAGATTTGGTTATGTGGCATGTATATAAGTTTGTATTTGCGTTTAAGTTGACTTGGATGTTCATGATATTGGTTTAATGATATTTATGGTGATTTAGGATGATTTGGTATTATTATGAGATATGTGGTTGGCAAGTGAATAGCCAACTTGAAACGTGATTTACTCAAGCTAATGGATATGCATATGTGAATGAGATTGAAACCTATGTTTTGGTTCAATTTGATGTGGATATAAGTGTAATGTTTGAAAGTGATGATCTTATTTTGGTTGGTTTGCAACATGAGCTGCATATATGTTTTGGTCAATATGGTGTATTTTACTTGATAAATTTTGACACTTAGAAAGGATGATGATGTGATGAATGCATATGTATAGATTTTAAGGTATGCTTATAAGTGAACGATTACTTTTAGTCTTGTTGAATTGAGGTGCTAACTGTAGCATATTGGTTAGGCACTTACGATGGATGATTTAAATTGTGTTTGCCATGTTTTTGGTGTGTTTGAACAGGTTGAGGAATGGTATGTTGCATGGTAACTTGTCTTGTAGGGTACCACTTGGGCACACACGGTCTGACACACGGCCGTGTGCCATACACAAGCATATGACACGGTCGTGTAGTCTGTATGACTTGGGTAATAAATGTTGCACACGGTCCAGCCACACGATCGTGGAATATTTGCAATACTTTACTATTAGGTACACACACAACCATAGTTTGTTACACGACCGTGTGACTCTGTAGTACACGGTTTGACTTCTTGTACACTGCTGGGCTACACGAATGTGTGTTTCAATTCCATACAGCTTCAACCTGTCACATGGTCATGTGACTTATGTTTTGTCTTTTTACCTATCTTTTTGTAAAAGTTTCAAATTAGTCATGAATTATTTCAAGTTGGCTTAAGAGCTTCGTAAGCTCGATTAACACTTGATTTTGGTTGTAAATCATATTATACTTGTATTATTGAATGCTTTGTGGTTTAGATGATTATTTAAGTTGAATTCATAAGTGTTAAATATAGTTAATTATCGTAACATCTTATAGGTCGGGTCCAATGATCGAACCAAGTATTGGGTGTTACAACCCTTCTAGATATATCTTTTGCAGATTATGTGGACTTGCTGACTATGAATAGATATCTGCTGGATTCCAATAATAGTGTTTTATCTTTTCTTTTTTAACCTTTTTTTTTGTCGCAAAGTTACCTTTTCTTTATCTCAACCTTCTTCGTTTGTTGTTGTTTGTTTTTTTATTTTTTATTTTGCTAAAATGGGAGATAATCCCTTGATAGATGGTATTCTAGTAGAGGGTGAATAGTTACTATGTACCATTACCACGGAGAATATGGTAATCGTGTTATGTTTGTCGTGTTTGAGGTTGGTGCACTATAGGTATAATTTTTCAGTTTTGTCGGCTTTACATCAAATGAGTGAAGTCATAACTACCATCTCCTTCACAATAATGGTACATAACCACTTTTCACTCTCCACCAGAATATCATCTATTAAGAGATTGTCAGACATATTAGAAAAGAAACAACAAATAAAGAAGACGAGGAAAATGAAAGGACAACTTTTGTGACAGAAAACAATAAAATATGATTAGAGGCAGGAAGAAAAAATACAGGACACTTTTATTAGAATCTAGCAAATGGCATATTTATAGGTATTTGGACGGGAAAACAAAGTGGCATCCTGGACAAAGTGATTGCAACAATATATGGTGCATTCTAAAAAACTCCAATCAAAGGTGGCCACTCACCTAAAGACAATAAATATGAAGGTGCAAAGATTGAATGAATAATGATGACGTTATAGAACCCTTTGGAAGCTTCACCAAACGACTTTAGTAAGCCTCGCCTATGAAATTGACTCGAGTTAGACCACTTTATAATCTACCTTTTGTGTAGTGGCAAAGGGAAAATTGTAACAACCCAAACCCGGCCCAAACACTATGGCCGAATCTAGTTGTTACAGGAAAAATATTTTTTTGAAAACCCGTTTGGAAAACCAACTTAAGTTTTGAAAACTCTTCATTTAAGTGGGCTTGTTAAAACCATACTTAGATTTTAATTTAGAAATTTAATTAAGTAAAATTATTATAAAATTACAAGTGTGCCCGATGGCTCGTAAAAAAAACAATTTCGTTCTAACTTGGAAAACATACGATTGTTAATTAATAGTAGGAACAAATTTAAATCAAGTATTCGAGCATATAACAATAATAAAATATTCTAGGAGGCCTTATTACAATCCAAATAAAATATAAACCGAAAATAAAATATTATAACTTAAAATCCAAGTTCATTTAAACTAGACCCACCGCATGGCCACCTCGAGTCCACCCTACCCACATCCGCGATTTATGTGTCACCTAAAAATGTAAAGGAGAAGGTGAGTCACCACGACTCAGTATGTAACCCTTCCCCCGATTTTAACATTTCATACACAACATATAACAATTAATATGCAAAATATTATGGGTCCCAATCCTAGCCAGCCATACGCCACTGTCTACCCCGTTGTGGTGCCAAACCACTGGTGGTGCCAAACCACTGGTGACATATAGTCACGATGTGTTACCAAAACACTGGTGTCCGTATTGGGTTTTAATTTTTATGCGGTGCTGGGCTCACGTTGGAAGGCCTTATAATTAAAGGTGGTGGTTAATTGACATGAAAGTCAAAGTGGGAGAGTTGGTTGGGACGTTGGGAAGGAGGGCTGCGGCAGTAGGTCCTTGGTTCGAATCAAGGAAGCAGGACTTTGTTTTTTCTTTTTTGTGCCTTTGCTTGGCGACAAGGTAAATTGGCTGCACATGGTTCCTTAATTAGCATTCTACTTGGAGGAGTTTGCTATGCACATGGGTTCTTTAATTTTTTTAAATTGAAGAGGTGGATAGGAAATAAACATTAGTTTATTTTATATTTTATTTGAAAGAGTTGATAATGGTTAAAGGGTGGATTTTATTTTAGTTGGCTGAAGGAGTGGGGGTTTTATTATTATTATTATTTTTGATTAAAGAAGTGATAAGGGAGAGCTATATTTTGACTCATATTCGGCTGGAAGTGGGGGAGTATTAGTGGTTTATTTACTTTGGAATTCTTGGGAGATAAACCATGCATTATTTTTGATAATTAAAAAGTTGAAATTATCACAAAATAAGGATGAAAGTTGGCCGAATGAAGGACTCATTAAGGCCATTCACATTCGGTTTTATCTCTTAGATTGAGGGGCCAAATTTTTGTTTTGAAATTCTTTTCTTTCTCTCCAATTTGCTGCTGCCGAATCTCCCCTTGTTACATTGCCTAAATTGTTAAAAAATTCCAGCATCTTTTTCTTTTACTTCTTTGCTGCAAAATCTCCATTGTTTCATAGCCAAAACCATTCAAAAATTTCCAGCTTTTCTTCTCTTTTACAAGCCGAATACACCCTCCCCCTTCACTAAAATTTCCAGCCCTTCCAATTGTGTATTAGGTCGAATATCATATCTCCAACAAGGTGCTGCCAATTTTCAATAAGTGTGGTAAGGGGTAATCATCTCTTTTGGAATTAAAATTATGGCCTATGATTCGTATTAACTTGATTAAAACCAATTGTAGGAAAGTTTTCGGGATTTATTGTCCAAGGGACTAATTAAGGCTTCGGGATTTGTTAGGAAATCAAATCCGTTTAAGATTAAGAGATCTAGCATCGTAGATCGACTTTTCGGGATCTAGGAATTACGATAGTAACAGGTGTGTAAGATCTCTACACACTTTATTAATTTACATGACATTATTATTTATTTTGATTATATTGATTGTGATTAGCTTGTGTCATAATCACGGATTTCGGGTAAGTCCCCTGTCTTGTAACTTTTGATATATGTTATATGCCATCACATGATGTTTAATACTATGACATGATATATATGAAATTGATGAATAAGCATGTGATGGTGGGATTGATGAGAGGAGGGGGATGAAATATGGACTGTCGTCAGTGGTTTTGACCACAAGATGGGTTGGCCCCATCAGATTATTTGTGACCTATGGTCATCAGTGGTTTTGACCACAACGATTGATTATTTGCGACTAAGTCCCAGTGGTTTGGTACCACCAGTGGTTTTGACCACATTTGTTATATTGTGACCTTTGGTCATCAGTGGTTTTGACCACACGATGGGTTGGCCCCATCATTTAAATTGTGACTTTAAGTCATCAGTGGTTTTGACCACACGGGGTAGAAAAGGTGTATGGATGGCTAGTTGGGTTGCATGAGCATGTTATTAATAAATTGTGTATGAGATATATTTTTTCCGGGTAGGGGATTTATACACTGAGTCTTGGTGGCTCACCCCTTCCCTTAACATTTTGCAGATGAGTAGATCGCGGAGATGGAGCCGGAGGGACTCGAGGAGGCCATGCAGTGGAAATTTTAAAACAATGGACTTGGGTTTTATTTTATCAACTTTTGCATGTCGGTTATTTTTGTTAAATTGTAATAAGGCCTCCTAGAATTATTTTATTATTTTTTTTTACATACGTGGAATATTTGTTTAAACTATTTAATTATGTTAAAAATGAATTCACATATTTTTCCCAATCAAACGAACAAAATGTTTTAAAGTACCATCGGGTACATTTGAAATCTATAAACAACTTGACTTGATAAATATTTTTAAACAACACTAAGTTTTTAACAAGAGACTTGAAAATGAAAGATTTTCGACAAAACTTAAATCGGTTTTAAAATGGTTTTCAAAATGTTTTCTCTGTAGCAAACTAAATTCGGTCGTAATGTTTGGGCAGGGTTTGGGGTGTTACAAAAATGTTACACCTCATATTAAACCCCCCACGTCTAAGCATTTAAGCACTCTAAAAACTTGACAATGAACAACCTTACCATGGCTTTGCCAAAAAAAAAAAAAAAACTTGACTCCATAGACTTGCCTAAGCTCCATGTCACAAGCCAACAGGCCCACAAATACGCAGATGATATATCGGGAAGGGCCCCTGACAACATCTATCAATCCATCACATCCAGCAAATACCTTATCTAGTCCCTTCAGGTAGACTCCAATAGTGCCCTAAATTAACAATAGCCACATTAGGATGACACCTATAAAATAGGGAACTCAATGTTTGGGAACCACACCCAACCATCTTCCTTTATAAATACCCCTTCAACATTGGGAGAAAATAAGGCAAGAGACATAGTCAAAACCTATCGAGATTCAACCTCAAGTTCTCTCAAACCCCTAACCTTAGTGAATTCGTGTCCTTTGCAATGTGAACTACCTCGCTATACCATCAAGCATTTTGTGTAACTTCAGTGTTGCGATTGTTGATTAAACCTTAGCTTAGTTGGCATTGTTACTCTTGCAACAACCAGGGGGAGTTGGGTTTAAATAGGTTTAAGTGCATTTTTCATTTGACCTAAGAGTTGAGGAGGGGTTATGGGTAGAAGTCGGCATTGTATAAAAAAATTAGTGTTGCAACCAGTATTAGCTACTTTCTATATAAAATTAAGGGTAATTATTTAGTACACAGACGATGAAAATTTTTAACTTCACAAACGAGGATAAAATTTTATCACATGTTTTATTTCTTTTCTTTAATTTTTAAATACAATTTAGAAACTCATAAAAAGATCTTAAAAGTTAAGAATTTCCAATGTACCAAATAATTGTCCTAAAATTAAATACTATTTATATAAACGGTTGGTTGCTTGGTTGGTAATGAATTCTTTTTCTTTCTTTTCTCCTAGCCTTCAGAGTTGCCCCAGTCGGTGTTGTTAACTCACAATGGAGGCATAAAATATCTTAGCCGACCCTCTGAAATTTGGTAAATAATAATTAATATACATAATAATATTAATGAAATTTGAGATATAGTCGTATAGCCGACGTTCATGATATTTGGCTACTTTTTGACTAAGATATGATTATTTGATATAAAATTTCAAAATATAAAACATAAAATAGTATAAATATAAGCATATTATATTTTATAGAATATAAATTATTAATTATCATTTATTTCAATACAATAATATCTAAAATATATAAATATAATACAAATTATTGAATTTAATTTTTTAATTAAATTTTAGGTAAAGATGTTCATTGGCCAACTAGACCAAAGCTCCAGTATCAAAAGGAATTTAGGCTCGAACTTGGCCAAATTCAACTCATCCTATCATCTCATTTTACTATTTAAAATTATTTAAATATAATTATAAAATGTGTTAATATTAATATAAAGTTAATTTAAATAAATTCTATTTTTAATTTTAAAAATAAAACGAGCTAAACTATCTTGGTATTGAAAAATTAAACCTAAATTCAACTCAAAACGACTTAAAATGATTATTAGGTTTAATATCGTAGGATCCAAATTAAAAATATCATAATTAAAAAAGAAAAAAGAGTACCATAATCCCTCAAAAAATTTAAAAGTTACAACTTGGTAATAATAGCCGATTGAGTGTTAACTCTATTGAAATGAGTATCGTTGTCAATGCAGGAAGACATGGATTTGAGTGTGCTGAAGCGCATTATCCACCTACTTATGAGTCGGGAGGCTATGAATAGTTCTAGATATTATGTCAAAAAATTGATATAATTAAAATTTATAACGAAATTATTAAAAAAAACGCGATGATAGTAATGCTACCACGATAGACACATTTGACAAAAAAAAAAGTTTGTGGTTAAATTGACTTAATGTCATAAAATAACAAGTTTTAATAAGACAAACAATAAAAATATTCTATTATTAGCTCAATTGATTACATTAATTAATAGAAGTTTCTCTAAAACAATAATATACTTTAAAAAAAATCTAAGTAAATTTAATTTCATGAAAAATTCCCAGCGAAAACAAGAACATGAGTGGTATTGATGCTTATGTTTCAACCATAATTTTTTAAAGTTTGGAACAATCTTTTCAAAACTTCAATCATCAAACGTTGCACTCAAAGAGATTTCTTTTTCTTTTTTAACATTTTGTGTAAAAATTGATGGAAATTATGGACTCACTCTTTCATTTTTATTTGTATTATTTATTATAAAGTTTGTTTGCTTTTTTTTATCGATTCAAATTATATCATATTAATTTATATCTAGAATATTGGCATCATATTAGTAATAATTGTATATAATAATTTTTTTAAAAATAATTTAATAATTTAATATGACTTTGGTTAAAATAGTCAAATCGAGTTGTTAAGAATTATAGTGCTTTTTTGGGTTTGAATCATTCTATATTTTGTATAAAAACACAAATTACCTTCGAAATAATATTTGTTGCCTTGTAACAGTAAAATGTTTTTAGTAATTTTATAACTGAATTAGAGCTTGATTAATAAGTGACATCAATTTTATCGAAACTTTAAATATAATAAATATAGATAAATTGATTAAAAAGAATATTACAGTTTATTTAACAATATAATCTAAATCCTTTCATCTTCAAACTATTTTTTTACCTAATTTTCTCTTTTAACATTTATTAAACAATATAAACTTTTTTATTATTAATCCACTCACAACCTGAATATGCCAAAAAAAAAGCATGTGTAATTTTTATATATATTTAGAATTTATTTTTATGAATTTAGTCTTTCTAATTTTTAAATTTAAAAAATTAATTCTAATTGTTGACACTGTTAAATTTATTATGCTAAATTCGTTGGTATGTCATTAAAAAAAACTTACTCGGTACCTATATAACCACTAAAATTACATTGTAATATACATGAATTTAACAGAATAATATTAATAAGGTAAATAATTGGGTTTGCATTTTAATTTTTTTTAAAAATTTAAATCCTAAAAAAATGGTAGTCAGACTTAGTTTCAAATTTATAAAGAGTACAAAGACTTTAAACATATTTTAACAAAAGAAAATTTTAATAATATTTGTCAAAAAGTTAATATCAAATTTGGAAGCGTCGAGAAAGATAGTCAGAAATTCTGAACATAAATCATAAATGAATATTAATAATAATAATGATGATGAATGGAAAGACAATTTTTGATATATTAAAGGGATAAAACACCTTTTCAAATTTTAGGATGCAATAAAATAATAAAAATATATCTTTTTATGTGATCATATTTAAATTTTATTTATGACATAAAACTTTTTGTGTTAGATACTAACAACATGACATTCTTACAAATTTTCTTATGATTACGTGTATTAAACAAACAATGTCATGTTCCATGAATTCCATGATTGGAGTTATATGTCGGCCCTACATGAAGAGCAAGTAGATTTAATCTTCATTGTGACATTTAGTGGACCTTTTTTCTTTTTCTTATCTTAAATTTCAATCTCACTTGTGAGAAAAATCTTGAAATCCTAATAATTAATTAGTTGTTTATGAATGTCAACACGATTTAAGTTTCAACATCATTAATTTTTTTGGATAAATTACAAGAGTAAAATAAAATCTTGAACAATAAATACGATTAACGTGATTTGAACTTAAACCATATCTAAAGGGATGAACACTCTAACCATTAGATCATCACATGAAATTCAACATCATCGATTTTTTATCCATCAAAATATAATTTAATAAATTCATCTTCATGAAACTATGAATTCTGAAATTAAATTGAATATAAATATGCATATCTCAAATGCTTTAACTATACATATAATTACCAAATAGGATTAATATATCATTTAGTGCTTAAGTTTGGTCTCGATATTTAATTTAATATCAGAGTTTCTTTTGTTCCAAATTGATATCTAAATTTGATTTCAATGTTCAAATTAGTACCCAAATTAAATGGTATCATGCCACCTAATGAATATTTAACACATGTGCTATATAGTAAAAAAACACAAGTACTTAATTGAGATTAAAAAAAAAAAAAAAAACTCATATACCAAATTGAATATTGGAGGTGAGCTCATTTACCAATTAAATCAAAATATTAAGTACAAAATTCAACACTAAAATCAAATTTAAATACCAAATATTAACCAAAACATCTCAATGCTTAAGAACCTACTAATGATTTATACAACATCTCAAAATTACAACAGCATCATTAAACCAAAATTTGATTAAAAATAAATAATAATGATAAATACATTAAAAATAATAAATTGAATTATAAAGCAATGATTAAGAAGATAGGGTCAAATTCTACTCCACTTTATCTTCATTTGATGGTTTTTCAAGCTGCAATTTCACCATCCTTGTTGTTGTTAAGCTGGTATTTGAGTGACTTAGTCAAAATAATTAAAAAATTTATGTGATCATAGTGGGATTTAATTATGATACCCCAAGAAGGTAACCTCAATGCTTTCTAAAAATCCTAAATCAAGTCATTTTAGTGGAGGAATATCATCATAAATCTTCTTCCAACATTGATTGAAAAGGTAATCTCAATGCTTTCTATTCAAAGTAGAAGTATCCAATGTTTTCTATATACCAAATCTAATCCCAATATAATTATATTATACACTAACACTCAAACCCTAGCTTTGGCTATTTTGACTCCTTTTTAGTGACACTTTTTCACTTTTACCAAAGTTAGTAAAAGAAATATTTGAGAATTTTGAATAGTTTGAAGAGATAATATGAAGTTCTCCACAATTAAATGATTAATAATGTGTAAATTTTTTTAATAATTTTATTATAGATTCTGATTATATCAGTTTTTTTTTTATATAATATTTAGAACTACTCATAGTTCTTCTCCAACCTTTAAATAAGAGGATAATGTGTTTTAACACACTTGAACTTACATTCTCCTGTATTAATAATAATACGAGAATAAAGTAACTATATGATTTACATATTGATTAAATTTATATTTCATAAATTGATTCATTGAATGATTTAAAACGTATTCCATAAAATTAGGGGGAATAATGCATGGATGGACATGGACAATACAATTGGCCTAAACATTTTCAAAGCGGTTGGGAAGTTGCTGCCAAATGATCATTAATTGAAACATCAATCAAAAGGGATGATAATGGTTGATGTGGGTCAGCCCAAATATTTTACCTCTTTCTCTCTGGTAATTTATGATGATGCTAGCTTCTCTTTCTTTCTTGATTTCTTACTGTAACTTTTATGAAAATTACTTTTTACCGATGCATGGTTACAATGATGGTACGATTGAGCTAAATAAGTGGTATTATATTGAATCATAAATATAGATAAATTTGGATAAAAAATTCGTAGATGGTTTATTGTGCTATGTTTGAGTTCTATATTGTGAAAATTTGTGCGGATATATTAATTAATTGAGTTTGTTAATTTTAGTTAAATTAAATATATTTTATTTTATATTTGTAATAATTGATTTTTATTGAATTTGTTAATATATTCAAAAAATAATTTGTAATTTAAGCACTTATGTTACATAATTCGATCGTTTTGATTAATATGACATGAAATTATTTCTAAAATTTTAATTTTCCATATAATTTAAGTAAAATAAAAAATTATCATTTTAGTCTTCAATCTTTTAATATAAGTGCGATTTAACCCTAAAAATTGGGGACACTTGCATTGTTGAGCTCCTTTTCTCTGGTTTAAGGAATTAGAAAGTATCAGAAGAGCACGGAGCTGTTGATCCAAAAGCTCTCATTTCAGAGGTTGGTGAGGGAGATCGCTAAGGATTTCTAGGCCATTTTGAGGTTTGGAAGCAGCGCCATTGCTGCCCTCCAAGAAGCGACGGAGGCGTATCTAGTGGAGCTTTTCAAGGATACAAGTCTATCTGTTATTCATGCCAAAATAAAGGTTACAATTACGCCCAAAGATATTCAGCTTGCTAGGAGGATTTAAAGAGAAAGAGCTTAAGCCATAATATTTCGTTGCCTTGGATTTTTAAGATTTGGGATTCCGTTCAAGTTTCTGTTAATTTAATGTGTTTGTACAAATCGACAAATTAAAATGCCATATTTCTCTATTAATGCATTTTTTATGTGTGCCATATTTAAGAAAACAACACAATAGGCACAAAACATTATGGGTTTTTATTCATTTGTAGGAATGAACAGCCACGGTGACTCTTGCACTGCTTTGGGAAGAGAGGGAATCAATGCTTTCCACTTTGATTTGCTGGGAATAGGTAACAAGACAACTGGAAGTGAAGAACCACATTGATCTTCCATTTCCTTCTTGTTTTACTTCTTGTTCCCTTCCCTTCGTTTCCTCCAATTTTTAGGGTTAAACCTTATTTATATTAAAACATAAGATAATTTCTTTTTATTTTACTTAAATTAAGTGGATAATCAAAATTTCAAAAATAATTCCAGGCCATATTTTCATTTACAATTTTAACAGGAGTAACTAAAATAATTGAACTATATAACATGGTGTTTAAATTACATTTTTCTCGAATGCCTAAACTAAAAACTCTTAAAATTGGATAACCATTTATATAGTTTACCCAAAAATTTAAAAAAAAAAAATTAACGAAAACCTTAATGGTAAAACGAAAGAGAAACATCCATCCCATAATACTTACAAGTCGTACATTTACAATATAGTCCTCTTATTTTTATATTAAGGAATTTAATCTTTTTATTTTTTTAATTTTTTTTAAAAAAAGTAAGTCCAATTATTAACATTATTAAAATTATTCTATTAAATTCAGTTTCATTACAACGTCAATTTTATATTACATAACTAACAAGCAAGTATTTTTTTTTTATTTTTAAATGTTACGCCATTAAATTTAACAAAAGAATTTTAACGATTTTATAACAATTAGATTTGAATTTTGAAATATAAAAAAGTAAAAAAAAAAACTAAATTTTTGAAAATAATAGTAAATGAACTGAATTTTAAATGTACGAAGAGTACAAAGTCTTGAAGCATATTTTAAACTTATTAAGGAGACGTTAATATTAAAAAACTTTTATTATTTATAAAATTTAAAAATCTTATAGATAAATTAGAATCAACATAAAATAAAAAATTAGTCCATGTAGATTTTATTTTATACATCCATGTCCATAATTTGACAATCAAACATGTTCATAACCGATAAATCATAAGGAAACAAAACACATGAACCAAGCAAAATTTTCATATAAGAAAAAGCAGATCAAACAAAGAAGAATAAGAAGTTCAGTGAAAAAAATTTTGACAATGATATTTCATTTTCATCCTCTTGTTTTTATCAAATTTTAAAAAAGGCCCCCACCTCATTTCATTTTCAAGTTGGGTCAATTTTACAATTTGTGCCACTTCCTTTCCCCCCCAACTGTTCTGTAATTTTATCTTTTCAGAAGTTGGTATAATAATAATAGATTTAATAAATTTAAAAAAAAAAAGAAAAAAAAAGCCGCGTGGGGTAGTTAATTACGTGTGCCGCTTCTCTACCGTACGGTTATGACAAGAACCGATGAGAAAGGGTGAACAGTGATGGAAGGTCAAGTCTCAATCACAAACTCATAGGGTTCCTACCTTTCCTTAAAACCAATGGTCAGGATTCGTCCTTTACCTTCTGATTTTCTTTTCTTTATCGTACGTTGATCCATATCGTATAAGTTCAGTATATCACGTTATTTCCTTAAATTATACTATTACTCCCTAAACTTAATAAAGTTTGAGATATAGTTTGTATATTTAAACAATTAAAAGTGTTTTACTTTTTTCGGTTTAAAATTTTTAATCAAATTGTTGAAATCAAAATTTGTTATCATTAAATTGATTTCAGCATAGCAATTTCAGAAATAAATCATTATAAAAATATTAATCGCCTCAACGATTGAATTATTATTATTTTTAAGTGTAACAAGTACATTATAATCAAATTATAAGTACAAGTCTTAGTAACCACAAGTATCAAATTATTACAGATGGATAGTCTGAGTAATCATATTACAAAACCATTAAATCACAATTTGATACAATTCAGACTAAAACTAACAAATTGACTAAACTAAAACTAACCTATGACAATTGTACACGAAAGGACTCAGAAATCTACACATAAAATTGTACATAGTAGGTTTCAAACTTTACCAAATATATGAACCGAAGGCATATTTTAACCATAATTCAACACATGTAATGGAACATTGAGGTTGAGTCAAAGAATCATAAGTATGGTTTTAATCCTTATAATTTATTAAGTTGAATTTTTCCCTCCATTTTTAATAATAATAAATAAATTATTACTTAATTCACTATTTAACCCTTTAATTATAATTATTGATACACAATATCAATAAGAATGAGAATGGAGAGGGAGTTTCGAGAAGCAAATAGGAAGAATATCCAAAAAATGATGATTTAGAGTGTCATCTCCCCCTTTCATAGGGTTCTTAGAATGTTATTATATAGGGGGATTAATCGGGTTGGACCCCAAGTTGGGTTATTTTTTATTATAATTATATATAACAATTTGTCCTTCACATTGTCAAATAAGAGTTATAAGGTGACTCTTTTGAGACAAACTCACACATGTGAAGCATGTAATTTGGGGCACACTATATAAGTTTTAACTTAAAACTTTACTAAATAAATTTTGTTGTTTGATAATGTGGTATAGGAGTCAAAACTGTATTATAATTATAATAAAAATAGCTCGATCCGAAATTCGATATGATTAATTTCCCTATATAATAAAATTTTAAGGACCCTCTAAAATGGGTAGACAACACTTCATATCACCATTTTTTAGATCTTCTTCCTCTCTACTTTTTAAAACTCCCTCTCTATTTTCATTTCTGTTGGTACTGTGTATTAATAACACTCAAATTTTTCACTCTAGTATCTAAAATTTGTTCTCTTTCTAATACATGACTTGTCATTTTCATCCAATTTTATCCAAAGTAAAAAGAACGAATATAATTAAAAAAGCAAATCATAAATAAGGCCAAAAATTATAAAATATAACAGGTGTAGTTAAAGGTAGAGTTAGAAAAGATTCGATTTCCCATCCCAAGCATAATTATTCCTACGAAAACCTTACAAGTTTACCAAACATTAAATGCAGAAAAATTTCGGAACTGGAAAAAACTGGCGAAGTTGTTGGATTTTCCTCAACATTGACTCTGCAAAAACACAAACGTCATACCTAACATACTATTGTCTTCAATTTTAAAAGTACGCCCAAGTGTCTCTAGATAAGATATTACCCCATCTTTATTTCCAGCTTCATTTCTGAATTATTATTTGTAAATGTATATATTTTATTTTATTTGCTTCACGTTGTAATTTTTTAAAAATTTTAAAATTTTGATGGATTAAGTATTAGTTCGATTGATATTAATATTATTATCAGTGTAGAAAGACGTGAATTCGAGTGCGTTGAAACACATTATCTTATTATTTAAAAGTTAGAAATGAGCTATAAATAATTCTAGACATTATATAAAAAAATTAATAATAATCTATAATAAAATTAATGTTTAAAAAAATATTCTGAACTTTTAATTTCTCTATATCAATGCTATAAATTATTAAAAACACCATAAAGCATGCAAAGGTTTTCTAAAAAAAAGCGTTTTTATTACTTGAATGACGCAAAGGTTTGATAGTATATTTCTTTATAGAATTGATGTGTTATTTAATGATTGGTATAATATCGATAATTTAATATAATTAAAATGTTTTGAAATTTGAAGATAAATTTAAAATGAAAATCATAATTTGGGAGTATCTTTGCAATTAACTCATGTTAAGAAAATATGAGAGATATTATGATTTGAAAGTATTTTCACTTTGTTTAGATATTTCGAATGCACGAATATTTTTCAAGTTTGGTTTTTTTAATATTTATTTCTTAAATAGTAAAACATACAAAATAAAATAATTAAAGAACATGGAAAAAGAAAAAAAAAAATCTAAGTGAATGGACCCCATGAAAGGATGTAATCCGTCCTTGAAATTAAATCATATGGACCGACTTATAATTTCCCCAACAATTTTACCTCAAACAATGCATTTTTATGGATTGGCTGGACCTAACCTTATAAAAATTATGGAATTTGTGTATTTTAATTCAAAGTTATATATAATATATATATAAAAGTATTAAAAAATAAACTAGCGAGCATATTTTTTATTTTTTACCCTATTATTAAATTCATTTTTAAATTAATTATAATATTTAAATTATATATTATTTAAAAATTTAAAATAAAATAGAAATTGTGATAATTACACAAATATAATTTAAATTACAATTATTAATTTAAAAATTATGCTAAATTAAAAATAAAATTATTTCTTGAATAGAACTTTAAGCATAAAATATAGGGGAAAATGTCATGATAATTACAATTATAATTTACTATTATTAGTTAAAAAATTTTGTACTAATTTTATTGATGTAAAGTAGAGTTATTATTTAAATAAATTTCTAAACATATTAAATACCACTTAATTAATATTAGAGTTAATTATGTTAATTATTTATTGTTTTGAATAATGTTATTTTGCATTAATTACATACAATAAAACTATATTGTATGTTGGATATGTTAAGGATGATTCAATTATCATTTAATTTTTTTATAATAATATTTGAATGTATAAATTAATTAAAATTGAATTTATTTTATTAACAAAATCATGAAAATTCAAACATAATAATATTAGCAATTAATTTTTATCAAAACAACTCTAAACCTCAAATTAAACGTTAAAAAATTAACATCGTTACATTTAGAGGATTTATATTTAATGCAATGACAGTATATAAGTCTCATGTGCCATCTGTGAGTTAGATGATGACACGTTATCAACAAATTTTTAAAACTAAATTCACTTAAATTTATTTCCAATAATGTGTCATCTGGTTCATTGATATGCACGTTATAATTGAATACCAAAATGTGTAACTTTTATCAAATGTAAATATTACATTAAACCAAAAAAATATACGAGTACTACATTATAAACAAAATTGTAAAATTTAAGTACCAAATAATGTATTAATTTTTTTAACAATATTCGATGCATTGTGAATGAAATTTTTTAAAAATTTCACAAGCTGAAATTAAAAATATTATTAAAAAAAGTAACATATGTTTCATTTAGGATTTAATAAAAATATTATTAAAAATTGAATATGTGTAACTATTTGAAATTTACAAAGTATATATAACTTTTTTTAAATAATTTAATTATGAGTTTTGATTATATCTGTTTTTTTTTTACATGGTTTCTAGAATTATTTATAGTCCTTCTCCAACCCATAAATATGAGGATAATGTGCTTCAACACACTTAAACCCAAGTCCTCCTACATTAATAACAATACATATATCAATCTATATATAATAGTGTTTTTATCTATATCCCAACCTAGAGTAAAGCAAACAATTTTATTTTTTAATTAAAAAAACACTAACCTATAGTTTAATATATTTTTCCTGCCTCTACACACCTTTTTTTTTTTTGTCCTTTTAAATATTGTCTTGTCAAATTAATATATGTATATATATATATATATAGTAGCATCAACGAATGAAACATGCAATGGGAAAAGAACATGTTAAAGTCAAAATGTTGGCATAAAGAAGTTCCTAAGATGGTAATCCTTTCTAATTCTTGAAACGTAACAATACACTTTTCATATACATGTTTTAACCTAATCTATAATTTCCCCTTTTTCTATTGTCCTTGGTTCAATATTTAATTCACCACCTACCATTTCACCTTAATTCTAATTCTTAATTGAATTTATATAATAAATTAATTTAATATTAATTGCATCATACATCCCCAAATTATAACTTCCATTCTAAATTGGTCTCCAAACTTTAAAATACTCTAATTACATCCTCAATTTATTGAGGTTATATCAATATGGTCATTCTATTACTAAAATCATTAATTTAACCGTTAAATGAGATATCAAATCTTACGTGACATAGTTTAAAATAAAACGTTTAAAGAAAAAAAACGAATGTTGTAAAATTTTTGGTTTTCAAAAGTTTAATTGCTCACCCTCGGTTTCTATTATTTGGTTTTACTTTATTTTTAGTTTTGACTTTTAAATGTAATGCAATAACATTTTATTTTAATTTAAAAATTTCATTTTAAGTTATGCCATGTAAGATTTGACATGTCATTTAACGGTTTGAATAATTGAAGGGCATGGTTGATATAACATCGATAATTTAGAGATGTAATTAAAACATTTTGAAGTTTGAAGGTCAATTTAGAACGAGAGTCATAGTTTGGGAATGTATAGTGCAATTAACTCTTAATTGTATATTGGATTAAAATTGTGAACTAATCACACACTAGACACCCCAGATTACGACAAATTTTAAAATAGTCAATGACTTTTAGAAGGTTCTAATTGAATATTTTTAGGGTGTGTTTAGATGAAAAATTTATAGGAGGGATTTCATCTATATCAAAGTTCTCAAAATTTTAAAAAATGAATTTACTTGTTTAGGTAAAAATATTAGAGAATTTTAATATTTGTAAGTAATTTTAAGAGAATATTTTATGAGCTGATTTTCCTTTTTCAAATTCAAACTAAATACGTAGTGTTTCAAAATTCCTCATATTCCGACCGTAAGATAAAAAAACTTAAACTTAAAAATCATTTTTATTTAATTCTAATATATATTTCTTAATTTTTATTTTATTAAAGCAATTTATAAGTTTTTACAAATACAATGATATTCATATTGAATTTTTTTATATTATTTATTTTTAACATAATTATTATTTTTAACCCCTAATTTTTTCTAAATCAATTATTATCCAAACAAAGTAAATACAAATGCTGGCAATTTAAATTTTGAAAATTTTAAATTTTTTATTATCCAAACAAACTTTTAAAATATCTATAATTATATCAATAAAGTAAATTTTCTAACATGTCTAATATTTTAAGTGTTAAACGCTAACTCAAATATGATTTTAAACATCTATATCAATAATATTGATATTTCGAATATAATATATTTTATTTTATAAAATTTTAGCAGATCAAATATGTTTCACATTCATATTTAAGTTAGAATTTAATCTCAAAACTAATTGCTAATTAAATTATCCGAAAGATTTCATCGACGTATAGTAGTTTACATAATTGTGAATTAAACTTAAAATTATTAATAAAACCTTTTATCTCTTTTAAAACTTCTTTTTTATATACGAATTTTTGGTAATTTTTTTGTTGTTGCAATTTTCGAAATCACGTGTTGACACTCGAGCTCGTAAATTTTGAAATAATAATAAATTGAAAAATTAAATGGACAGTTGATGAAATTGATAAAACAAATAGTGCAAATGTATGCAATTGGGCTTTATCAGTTGGCCCACCTGAACTGAGATGAGGCAAAGCTGCAAGTTGCTCATGCACAGTGATTTCCCTAATCATTTCTTGCAATCTTTTTTCATTTAAAATTAAACTTCACCTACACGTATCTTTAGCTCCATTCCTCGATAATGTTAAAAATAACGATATTGATGAGATTAGTTATTATAGCGATGAAGTAAAAGATTCTGTCACATTATAGGTATAGTGAATCCAAAGACATCCTAATAATTGTATAAAAAAATTGATTCAGTATCAATATTATATCAATTAAGTATTTTTCATTATTTTAACATCAAATTAAGCATTAAATATTAATTTAAACTTGACTTGAAATATTTTAAAATACATACCATTTTAGATTTGATCTATTAAATTTTTTTAACGTGTCAAATTTTGTTTATACAGTCGGTGCAAGTGTATTTATAGTTTAATATATGTGTTATGAAATGTTCTATGTCAGATAGAAAAATTTAATTGATATGATGTTAATATTTTAAGGACTTAATTAAAATATTTTAAAATTTAAATTATGGAATTGAAGTTTTAGTTATAGTTGAAAGTCGTCTAGTGAAATTAATCCTAGAAAACAAAATAAAAAATCTTCCCTCTAATAAACAGTCATCTGACATACACACTCTCTCTCTCGCTCGCTCGCTCGCTCGCTTACTCACTCACTCGCAAAACACTTTTTCTTTACCCAAAATTTTAATTTTAATTTAAATATTTTTTTTCACCGGTATACAGAAAAAAGACAACCCAAAGGGGAAAGGGAAAAATAATGGCGGTCGTATGTTCATTGATTGGGGGAGCAAAGAAATAGAGAGGGAAAACCAAAAAAAAAAAAAAGAAGGAAAGGGGAAGAAAGCAAACAGCAAAGGCAAAGAGCAGTAAATAGTACTAGTAGTCAGCAGCACGGAACTCTCTCTCATTCTCTCTCACTTTCCTTTCATTTCTCCTTCAGTAGTCACCACTCATCACCACTATTTCCATTACTGGAAACAAAAAGAGTCCCCCCTTCCCTCTCCTATTCCTTTAAAAACCAGTAAAAAAAAATAAAATTTCCTACATCCTCAACCGTAGCCCATAGATATATAAAACAAACATATATTCTTCTGAACCAAAAATATCTATAAATACCCAATGCTTCTTTTCTAAATACAGTTGGGACTGTACAAAGGGGGAGAGAGAGCCAGCTTTATGAGGAAGAAAAACAAAAACCCAAATGCATAATAATAATATACCCTTTGCTTGGTTTGTGTTTTTTGTTTTGTGAGTGAGAACAAAGATCTGGGCTTTTGAACTTATTGGTATCTTTATAGCTGAGATCTGTTGGGTATTTTTGTTTACTGGGGTTAGTGGGTTACAAGCTTCGAGGAACTCAAAGGAGAAAAGAAAAGCTGTTGTTTGGCCACACTTAAGGATCAAAAGTCTTTGTTTTTGGGAGCTGAAATGTGGCGCTAACGTGTTGAAACATTAAAAAAGGGGGGAGATTATGTTGTTTTAGCATTAAGGTTTTGGATCAAGAGAAGAACACTTTGGGTGTTTCTTTTTTTTTTGGTGGGTGGGGGAAGAACAAGATAGGAGGCGGATGAGGCTGAAAGCGATTGTGTTTTGTAGTAAAACCGGTTTCGGTTGAATAAGAAAGACAGTAAAGAAGTCTTGGGGGGACTTTGTATTTTTTTGTTTTTTCTTTAAAGTCTGTTCTTTGATGTGTAAATTGTCAGCCTTTTGTTCAATTGGAGTTTGATTCTTGTTAAGGCATGGTGTTTTTTTTCGTGGAGACAAAGTAGTAAGAAGAAAGGTTTTGGAGCTTGGGTGTCCTTTGGAGGACTTTGGTCTGATTAAAGGAAGGGGTTTTAGGGTGGTGATCTTTTTTTCTTTCTTGAGGGTACAAACTTGGGATTTAAAGGGTTTTTATTGAATTTGTCTGGAAAAGAAAATGAGACTTTCTTCAGCTGGTTTCAATCCTCCAAACCAGGAAGGTACGCTTCTCATTTATCAAATTTCTGCTTCTTTCTTTTCCTCTTCTGTTTTATCTCTCTCTAATTGGGTTCCTTGGGAAAGGGGAAGTTGAAAACTATCATCATCCATTGGCTTTGTTTTTGGCTTTAGAAAATGTTGGAGAAGCTGAAATCTTCAAATGTTAAATCCCAGATCAGTCAATTCAGTTTATTTGGTGTCACCAAGTCTGAAATTCCATCCATAGGAGAATTGTTGAAATTGTTTTACTAATCCATTTTTTCTTTACTTAATTCTACCTTGATTTCATTACTGTTTTCTCTATGTCAAACTGAGCTTTAATCTGTTATGCCTTGCTGAAATTGTGTCTTCCCTTAGATTGCTTGTTTAATTTACTAATTAGGGCTTTTTCTTTATTCAGTATTGACCAGCTTCTTTATTTAATGTTCTCTTTTAATTTTGTTGTTTTAAATTACTGCAAAACAGACACCGCGGAAGAAAAGAGGGTCCTCAACTCTGAACTGTGGCATGCATGTGCTGGACCTCTTGTTTCTCTACCACATGTTGGAAGTAGGGTTGTTTATTTCCCACAGGGTCATAGTGAGCAGGTTGGTATGCTAGAATTTGGGTTTGGCTTGTTCTTTGGTAATGGATTTTTGAAGCATATCTTTTTGTATTGCTGATGGTATGCATGTATCAAATTGCGGTTGCTTTATGAAGAATAAATTATGGATATTGTTTCACTGTCTTTGCTAGGAAAAAAGTGAAAAAGTTATTATCGTCATTACTTGCTCTTTTCCTATTAATTGAAACAATGTAAATTTTGTAAATTTGATCTTTGAATGTCTCTTTGTAAGCACCAAATTCCATCTTACTGCAGAGACATTTGTCTGACGTGAGCGACCCAGCATGACTCTAATTCATCTACTTTTTAGCTGCCATAATTGACTCTTTAGTTGATCTACAGTGGACTTGAGTCTTCCAGTATACGTTTTCAGCTTGATTTAAAAAAAAAAAATGTAGATGGAAGCAGGTTTCTTGCTGGCCTTGAATTTTCTATAATTTCCCTATAATGCTGTCTTATCAAAATCTAATGTCATGGAAAAAAATGGTTTGTCATATATGGTGAGAACCATTGGATGCTTCATTTTTAAGTGCTCACTGGTCATGGATCATAGGGAATTGCAAGTGGAGCTAAAACAAATATATTTCTGGTTGAACTGATGCCTTCATTGAGTGGTAATCCATGCATCTGAGATGGTGTGCTTTCCCTCTTTGGTTGGGCTGTAATGGCTTTCTTCCGATTTTCTGTTACCATTGGCGTTTAAGCAATAATTGCTGATCATTACTTTCAACGTTTGATATGAACATGCATGGGATGTTTCAAATATGTAGATTTTAAAGAAAACCTCAGAGTCTGCGGCATATGAAATATGTTCATGTTATCATTCTGGTTCTTTTCATGCACTGTGGTTCATTGCACTTGATTATACATAATATCCAGTAACCAAACATGATTATTGAAAAGCATAGATTGGCGGTTTTCTTTGTAGGTAGCTGCAACAACCAACAAGGAAGTGGATGCCCACATACCTAACTACCCAAGCTTACCTCCACAGCTTATTTGTCAGCTTCATAATGTTACCATGCATGTAAGGCTTGTTTAGTTTGGTTTTCTGATGATGTCTTCCATTGGACTTGTCTCTGAAGCCTCAAAATTTGTCTACTTCAGGCTGATGTCGAAACAGATGAAGTATATGCACAGATGACCTTGCAACCGTTGAGTCCGGTATGCTATTTTCTGTTGGTTTCTTTTGATTAATTTTTATTCTTATTGATTGTTTCAAGTATTGAAGATTACTTTTTCTACAGCAAGAACAAAAGGAGGCTTATCTACCTGCGGAATTGGGCACTCCCAGCAAACAGCCAACAAACTATTTCTGCAAAACATTAACAGCCAGTGACACAAGCACTCATGGAGGGTTTTCTGTTCCTCGCCGAGCAGCTGAAAAAGTGTTTCCTCCACTGGTATCATGTTGTCACCATAAGTGTTGATATCCGTTTGGGTTTTTGGTTGCAATGATTTATTTCTAACTTTATGCTATCAATCTCTTGCAGGACTTCTCCCAGCAGCCTCCAGCTCAAGAGTTAATTGCAAGAGACTTGCATGATAATGAATGGAAATTTAGGCATATATTTCGGGGTGAGTTTATGAAATTGTAGAGAATGGCCTTTCATCGCGTATAGCAAATGGAGGTTTTATACCCACCATAAAGATATGCTAAGCCTATAAATTGTACTTAACTAACGTCATTGACTTGTTCCCATGCAGGCCAGCCCAAAAGGCACCTCTTGACGACTGGATGGAGTGTCTTTGTAAGTGCTAAAAGACTAGTTGCAGGTGATTCAGTGCTTTTTATATGGTAGGTTGCTGGCTGGTCTTCTGTTTTAGCTTGCCTTTAGTTGCATCAGAACAGAGTTGTTTTATTTTTAACCCTAGCATTCTCATTGTCAAGTGGATAATTCTAGCTGTTCTTTAGTTCGACTTTGGCATTCTTTCCTGGTAAAAAATCTTGAGAATATTGGCTATTGTTATTTTATTATTTTCTTCCTTGTGCATTAAGCCAAAGAAAAACTAGTGGATTTCCATAAATAAGCTTGATTTGACATTTGTTTGGTGGAAGTTATTGAGTTTAAAAAGATTCTTCAGGGATTCTATTGCATCTATTTTTTCTCCTCACACATTATATGAAAGTGCAGACATGAGAATACCATCTCTCGGTTTTTTCTGCTTCTCCAACATTTGTGGTTCTTTAAAATGCCATTTTCTGTAGATTGTTGGTATGTTGATACTCAAGCCAGTGTATGGATTATATTGACAGGAATGATAAAAATCAATTACTTCTTGGCATCCGGCGAGCTAATCGACCTCAAACTGTAATGCCTTCATCAGTGCTATCAAGTGATAGCATGCATTTAGGGCTTCTTGCTGCCGCTGCTCATGCAGCTGCAACAAATAGTCGGTTCACTATATTTTATAATCCAAGGTATGGTGCCACTGCCATGCTTCTCAGATTCTCTCTATTCATATTTTCCAAGTTCCAACTAGTGATTCCTCAAACCGTCTAAACTTATTCATGTTCAATTCAGGGCTAGTCCATCAGAATTTGTCATAACTCTCTCAAAATATGTCAAAGCTGTCTATCATACTCGAGTTTCTGTTGGAATGCGCTTTAGGATGCTGTTTGAAACAGAAGAATCCAGTGTTCGTCGGTAAGTTTCTTTCTTTTTTTTTTTTTCTTTTGATAGTTGATTCTTACCATTTAGAATAGCTTACCTTATTAAAGGCTTAGATTATCATCCTTTTAAAGGTGGAACTGATGTCTGACTGGCCTGGCTTTCCTTGCAAAAGATTATTTTGCAGTTATGCTAGATATGCTGTTTTGTTTATGCTCTTTTCTAATGCCTTTGTCTATCATTCTTTGCTTGTGTCCCATCTCTTAAGTTTACTTGTGAACATTATGTTATTTATATCTGATGATTGGCCATTCTTTAGATACATGGGGACGATAACTGGCATAAGTGACTTAGATCCTGTTCGGTGGCCAAATTCACATTGGAGATCAGTCAAGGTATGCTTACAGTGGTTGCCTTGATCATTTGTTTTTTAAAATTTACACAATTGTTGTTTTGGATTTTTGTATCTATGGCGCTAATATATCATGGAATTTAACTTTATTTGTGCAGGTTGGCTGGGATGAATCAACTGCTGGTGAAAGGCAGCCAAGAGTTTCCTTATGGGAAATTGAACCATTGACAACATTCCCAATGTATCCATCTCCTTTTCCTTTAAGGCTTAAGCGCCCATGGCCTCCAGGATTACCTTCTTTCCATGGTATGCTAGTCATTTAGTGTGTGTAATACTTTAGCGTCCTTGTTCCTTTTGATTTGACTTTCTTTGTTCATAGGCCTCAAGGATGATGATCTAGGCATGAGTTCACTTATGTGGCTACAAGGAGATGCTGGTCGAGGAATGCAGCATCTAAATTTTCAGGGTATTGGAGTTTCGCCATGGATGCAGCCGAGGCTAGACGCCTCCATGCTTGGTTTGCAGACTGACATGTACCAAGCTATGGCTGCTGCAGCATTGCAAGAGATGAGAACTGTGGATCCTTCCAGATCTGGAGCTGCTTCCCTTCAATTCCAGCAACCCCAAAATGGCCCTTGCAGGCCTGCTGCTCTAGTGCAACCCCAGATGTTGCAGCAGTCTCTGCCTCAGGCCATTCTTCAGGGTGTTGAAGACAACCAGCATCAGTCTCAGCCACATCTACTTCAGCAACAATTGCAGCACCAGAATTCATTTAATAACCAACAGCAACACCAGCAGCAGCCTTTGTTTAACAACCAACAGCAACAGCAGCCACAGCATTCAATGTCCCAGCAGCACCAGCAACTGGTTGATCATCAGCAGATTCCTAGTCCAGTGTCTGCCATGTCACAGTATGCTTCAGCCTCTCAATCTCAGTCATCACCGTTGCAATCCATACCTTCACTAGGCCAACAACAGAGTTTTTCTGATTCAAATGGGAACCCTGTGACCAGCCCTGTTGTTTCTCCTTTACATAGTCTTTTGGGTTCTTTCCCCCAAGATGAGTCTTCCAATCTGCTCAACTTGCCTAGAACTAACCCTGTAATGACTACTTCTGCATGGCCATCTAAGCGGGCTGCCGTTGACGTTCTCTCATCTGGATCTCCACAGTGTGTTCTACCACAGGTGGAGTTGGGGCCTTCCCAGACAAACATGTCTCAAAATTCTATTTCATTGCCACCTTTTCCTGGCAGGGAGTGCTCGATAGACCAGGGGGGTACCGACCCACAGAGCCATCTCTTATTTGGTGTTAATATAGAGCCTTCATCTGTTCTAATGCAAAATGGAATGTCAGGCCTTAGGGGAGTTGGCACTGATAGTGATTCCACTTCTATACCCTTCTTTTCTAATTATATGAGTACTGCAGGGAATGATTTTTCGGTTAATCCAGCAATGACACCTTCCAGTTGCATTGATGAATCTGGATTCTTGCAGTCTCAGGAAAATGTGGGCCAATCAAACCCACAAACTAGAACCTTTGTTAAGGTTAGTTGCTTTTGCTTTTAATTTACGAGTTCAATTTGGTTTATGAACATTGATTCTCTTTACGTGTTGCAAGTTTGATATGTTTGCAGTTTTATGTGTCCTTGTTTTTTAGGCTATTGTTTTGATAATTTAAAGTGAACGTTTTCACTATGTAATAGGTTTATAAATCAGGGTCCTTCGGGAGATCATTGGATATTTCTGCATTCAGCAACTACAATGAACTTCGCAGTGAACTGGCACATATGTTTGGCCTTGAAGGCCAGTTGGAGGACCCTCTGAGATCAGGCTGGCAGCTTGTATTTGTTGACCGGGAGAATGATGTTCTTCTCCTTGGCGATGACCCCTGGCCGTGAGTTCCCGTTCTTACTAGATTTTTCTTGAGCACCCTAGATTGCATGTTTTGAGTTCATTTAGTGTATAATAAATTATTGCATTCTGTCGTATAAAACTATTTTCGACACGCATAAACTTCAATCTTTTTTGTTGCATGCATTTAAATCTCTTCTGGGGTTTTGCATGCCTACTTTTGCTAATTCCGGATTTTTTTTCTCTTCAAACCAGGGAGTTCGTGAACAGTGTCTGGTGTATCAAGATACTTTCCCCACAGGAAGTGCAGCAAATGGGCAAACGAGGCCTGGAGCTTCTAAACTCTGTGCCAGTTCAGAGGCTCTCTAATGGCAGTTGTGATGACTATGTGAGCCGGCAGGACTCCAGAAATCTTAGCTCTGGTATCGCCTCCGTGGGTTCTTTGGACTACTAAATGAAATTCATCCGGTTATGATACTGTTTTTCTCCTGTAATATTATTGTGTCTTGCAACCCTTTTTATAGTAGGTGGAAAGAGCTGCCTAACTCTAGCTTGAAGTTTATATTTATAAAAAAGCTAATAGTAATACTGTAATTATAAAAAAGCTAATAGTAATAGCTTGAAGATCTTTGTCGCCTATGTTATTGAAATATCCACACTCCATATGTATTACGATATATCAATATTTATGAAGCAAGCTTAGCTTTTTCCAACTCACATTCTTTGAGTAGTCAGTTTATTTTAAAATGAGGGATCCGAAACATTTGAAAATGAACTTGATGTTGAACTAATTTTTGAAGTTTCCCAAGTCTTTAAAATTCTCTTCCAAGAGCCATGTGATCGGTCCTTGAATTATCTGTCAAAAACCAACCTTTTCAACTCCTTTGTGAAAATGGTCCCCTATTTTTATTGGTCTGTTCCAACTCTCACTATCATCATCAGGTCATCACAAAGCTAACAAAGGTTGTCGATATCGAACCTGAAAGAAGAGACATGTACCATCATCCCTATCTGTTGAAAGTGAGACGAATCCTCCTAACATATCCTGGACAAATCTAGTATAGGGAGTTGCTTGAAAGACTGATGAATGATGGTTGGCTCCTAAGGTGGAAGTTTTTGATGATGATGATCCCATTGCGGTTTCATTGGGACAACACAATGATGAAAAAGTGAAACCATCTGCCTGCAACTGTCTCACTAAATTGTGTCTAATACTTGATTTTAGAGGTGAAAATTTTTGCTGCAACTCAAAATGAGCGATGCTGTCATGAGAACCCTACAAAATAGTTAAGGTTGCTTGGTATTTGAACAAAAAAACAAAAGTGCTTTATCTCATTTGGTTGAAAAATAAAGAGGAATCACATGCAGCAGATGAAATGGAAGGTTTTGCAATAATTCATATAAGCCTAACTGATGGGGTCAAGAGCCTTGATGTCGGTAGACCCTGACATGTGAGAGAACTGTCCTCATTCTTCTACCCTCATCCACAAGGCCAATTTCATGGGAATTTCTATCACATTCCAATTTCCAAAATTCAATGAATTTAAAAAGGAAGGGATGGGAGGGGATATTAGTTGAGTTGAGGCCCCTCTTTTTGGGGTTGTAGGGACTCAAGTGGTCAGTGACCAGTACCAGTAAAGGCGGAAATGGAAGGGTGGTTTTTGTGTGACTTGCTTGTTGTGGGGGCATTTGACGATATAGATAAGGTAAAGCACCCATCAACACTAAAGAATAGTACCAAGATTCATAATTAAAAAAGGGTGTTGGTTTGGTTGGCAATCCATCAATCTCTCCCTTCTCAAAGACCTTTTTTGTGTCCTTTTCCCACTCATCTTTAACTTGCACTGCATAAAAAAGGCTTTTGCTTGACCCCATCTTCTTCTGCCAACCATGTTACATGGCCTAAAAGGATTCAAACTCGTTTACTACGTGTGACTTATATGTTGATAACTAAATACACCACAAAGATTCTATTTTAGCTGAAACATAATTGCCAGTGGTGAAGTAGAGGAAGATGTAGATATTTTTTCAGTCAGATTTTAAGGCACTTCTGTTGATAGAATTAAGTCCTTTTCAAGGCCTACAATGGACATAGTATAGCAAGCTCGGTTTACCTTAAAACATGTTCCTATTTCTACATTTAGATAAGTTCATTTTCCCAACTTGCATTATTGCCAATGGCCCTTCACCAAGGGCCCAAATTATGCCCATCAAAAAACTTGTAGCCCTGACCACTGCATGTCCTGTTCTATCTAGTCTTTTTGAAAGGTTGAGGCTCAAGCCCAAGTTTTCACGGCCATGCATCAATTGTACTATTCATTTCAATTTTTCATGTAACACCACAAAAAAGGACCCAAGGCAGCCAATAACAGTTCATTAGGTCATGGCTAATGCACACAAAATAGAGTAAGAGATGCTACTTTGGCTCAATAAGAGTATTGAGACATTTTGCCGTTATTAATTGTGGTGCTTAGATTATGACAACCAACCACAACACATATAATGAGATGATGATGGCAATTTTCCGGTTAGGCGAATATATTCCCCTTGAGCAGAAGTTCTTTCGGCATCTCGATTTTTTCTGGCTTCAGCTGCAGCTCGTTTTTCCTCTGCTCTTTGCCTTGCCATAGCAAGCTTCTTCACCATCTGTGTTTGAGCTTGGGCTCTCATTTGCTCTACTTTTGCCTGAAACAGTAAAAAGACCTATAACTATTGCCAATACTTACTGCTCGGCATATGACCCCGGAAATTATCCTTTTTATGATTGATCATGACCTTTCCGGTTAAGAGAAGACTCGAATCATAACCTTTTAGATTTTGTAATGGCGTATGATTTAGTTAGCTGCATGACCTCAACCGGAAACCAACCATATCAAGGTTCAGTCTTTTTCACTGAGCTTTTTCACACACAATATAATTACCTTTGATTTTTGAGTATGTGATCACAAAAGGGATTTTGAATACCTCGATTCTCCGCATTTCCGCTTCTAGTTTTGCTCTCTGCTGACTCTCCCATGCTTGAATTTTTATCTCCTCGCGCTTATACCTGATAATTTGAAATATGCAATCAGATAAAGGAACTTGATGGAAAATAGTCTAAAGAGCATACAAGCGTTGCATGAATTTGCAAAATATTCGGTCGTATCAGAACCTTGCATTATGCTTAGACTTTTCGGCTTCCTCCCATGCAGCTGCTCGTTTTTCATATTCAATCCGTTCAAGCTCCTCTATAGTAGTGGTTTCGACTGAAGATGTGTCCTTCTCCTTCTCGTCTTTGCTTGCCCAAGCAGCAATATTCATCTTCCCAAGCTGGACACCAAGGGCTACGATCTCTCTCCTCGTCTTGAGCTTCATTTCTTGCTCGGACAATTCTTGCTTGCCGCTATCGCCAGGACGATGTGACTCAGAATCAATAATGTGATTCAAAGGTGCTGATGTTGGTGCCCCGCTACGAGGAGTAGAGGGGACCGAAGATGTTGGACTTCTGAGCGGGGTTGTTGCCCCTACAGGAGTAGAGGTCCTAGATGGCTCTTGACTTGTAACAGGGGTCATTTCAGTTCCCATATCTCTCATACAAACGGATCGAATTGTGGGCAGAACTGCAAACCCAAATCTAAAGGTATGAGATAAAGATTAAACTAAAAAGGGAAGAACAAACTCGAAAAAGTCCCCTCCACATCCCTTAAAACCCTAAACCCCTAAACCCTAAGAAATCATCTCATGCATATGTAATTATAATGGCTTAACCCTCATAACCCCTTCACTCAACGCATAGTATACATTTGGAGGCCAAAAGACTGAAAGCAACAGTGGCTCAGCTCCATGGCTTAATATGTTGCGAGTCGAGCATTTCAGTGTTCTTCCTTCTTAATCACATTATAAGCAATGTTCATTATGGTGACGAAATGATACACTAGACTGTATAATCAACCTTGAAGCGAAGTATTTATCTCTTCAAGCAGCAAACATATAAGCAAATTTACCTGTTGTATCTTCAGCTGAACTTTTCGTACAAGACAAATCCATCTGCCAATTTTGAGCTCCCCAAGGCATAAAAGAGAACTTCTCGAATGGCATCTGCATAGCATCAGCTACTCGATTAACATGTAATCGATGATCAGAGTTTGCAGACTCTGGAGCAACTCTCATCATATTCGTAATCGGAAATCGGTTATTAGCTTGGCCGTGAACTGCACTCTTCTTGGCATTAATAGCTTGCACGTTTTGTCGGTTCATTATCCATTTCTCCGCATCGTTCCACTTAGACGACGTAGGTCTGGAATATGTCCTTGTCACGGAACCGTGCACCACTCTCTCCCCTTTATGAAACTCAAAGCTCGACGAACTGGCATTACTATCAGAATCGAGATTTTCATCTTCAAATGTCCTCATCGGATGAACTGAGCTCGAATTACTGTTATCGCTCTTCGAGAATTGCTGCAATTTAGCAGGGCATCCTTCAATGTTCTCCCTTGGGAATGATTCTTTTGACTGACTAGAATCCATCACTAACTCATTAGATACTTTAACTGCAACTCAATTGAACATGTTTAAATCAGCATGCAAATTTAGATACAACACTGAAGATGAAATAATGAAGAAAATAGAGAAACTAACAAACCTTCATCGTCAAAGTCTCCATTTTTAGAGGCTAAGAGACTGTTGATAAACTCAGCATCTTCAATCCTAGAAGGAGATGTTCTAGAAGAATTGCTGTTTGATCCATCTTTTTTTCTCATATGATGAGGCCCCATTAGCTTCATCCTCAATTTACTTGGTGAAATACCACTCTGCAAAGTGTAGATGAAATAAGGGATTGAAAGAAAAGAAAAAGAAACAATCTTTAATCCTTGACTTCAATTTCAAATGAATCAATGCACTAAAATCTTTTTTTTTTTTTTGTGAGCTCATATTAAATTGTGGTTAAAATACCAGAAAGATAATGATATTTTTTTCTTCTATTGTCTTGCTTCCATCAATGAAAAGAAAATGTAACACAAACAAATTAAATTTTCTCATCACTTCATATAGAAAGACTCCATTTTTGGCCCAAAAGAGAATCAAACAAATACTCACAAGAACAGGTAAAGCTGTAAACTTTAAATTTTGTCTTTTTTTAAAGACATTCACTACCTAAAGAACAGGAAGACTCCATTTTTTTCACATTCCATCTACTTTATAAAAGTTACCATTAACAATTCATTAACCACAACTTCAAAATCCCCCATTAACATACAAAAACTCAAAGAACAAAAAAAATAAAAGATTACCTGAACTTTGTCTATTCTTTCATACTCCATTTTAGATCTCTCTCTAATGGGGCTATGTTTTCCCTTTCTTTCTCTCACTCTAAAGTTTCAACCTTTCTAGACAAATAGCAGAGAGATAGGGGCAACAAAAAAAAAAAAAAAGAAAGAATTTAGAAAAAAAGAACATGACAGGCTCTATGTTTTTGAGTGTTTTGTAGTGGACAAGTGTTATGACTTTGACCATTGCTCAAATCATAATTCTCTCGTCTTCCCCACTTCACCACCACACTTCATTACCACCTTCTGACTTTTCACTCATTCTGGTCTCGCCACGTCATCACTTTGTGGGGTCCACTTGATGTGGTCGTATTTTAAGGCTGGCGCTATTCTAAAGTTTCAAACTTTGAACTCAAAACTGTCTGGTGGTTAATGGCCAATTACTACAAAAGTTAACAAATACCAGTTTTATTTGTAGCAATTGAAAATCTTTTGGTTTTTTCTGAAGTGTTTTTTTAATTCAACAAAATTACAAAGGAATATAAGGAAATGATGAAAAAGTAGGATTTTTCTTTTTTGGTTTAAAAAAAGTGGGAATTTCATTTTGCTCTGTATGGTAACTCGCATTGCCTGATAAAACACAGTAACTGGGTCACTATCAATCATTCAGAAAAAAAAAAAACATAATTATAAACCTTTTTTTTCTTTTTTCTTGCACTGTTGTGTTTCCTATAGGAAAGGAAAACAAATTTCAAAGAAAAATTAAAGGATTCAATTCATTAATGAAGTAATGGAAGAAAAACAGAAAGGGTTGTTCCAAAAATACAAAATTCATTAAGTTATTATACTCTTTCTTTAGCATTAATGACTGCAGATTTTGACTGGTTTCTTAAAAGGGTGATCATGGTCCTTTTTTTTACCAACTCGAAGATTTCTTTTGTTTTCTTTTTTTTAAAAAAAACTCTTTTTTTGCAAACAAAAATGGTGAAATAAGAGCAATTAATGTTCTTTCTCTCCCTTTATATGAATAAATGAGTAAAATTCCTCGATTAAAATTTTATGTTGAACAAAAATCACATTCAATTTCAATCTTAAAAAAAAAAAAAAAAAAAGAAAACTAGAGATTGTGTTTGTTTTCTTGTTGTTTGGCCAATGACAAAGTAAAGGGTAAAATGGAAGCAAAAGATCACAACAGGCACTTGGCAGTAGAATCTGCAGAAAAAGAAGAAGAAAAAGTAGTAGAACTACAGAGAATAAGATTAAAATGTTAAAAGAAAGAGGGAAAAATAGAAAAGAGTAGTTGGGGGGAGAGGTTGAAAAAACATGTTAGCATTAAGGTTTTGCAAGTTGTATTTTTTTGCGTCAAAGGTTTGGTGGGATGTTTGAAAGATTAGAATTTTTTTATTTTTTATTTTTGCAGATTTCTAGATTACCGGTTGTTGAAACATGAGATGAATGCGATAATCTAAATAAGGTAAGAAACCTAGGGTAAATTCCACAACTAGTCACCTAATTATTAATATTTTTTTATTATTTAATTATTTGTGTTACTATTTTTATGTTAGTCAGCTGATGACAAATTTTTTTTAAATAATTGGGTAATTGTTTTGTAAATTTTTATAGTTGGATGATGAAATAATAAATATATTAATAATTGAATGATCATTCTGTAACTTTTTGTAATTGGGTAATAAAAAAATTTATTAATAGTTGGATGGTTACTACTGTAATTTACCCTAAATCTTGTAAGGTTAAATGATGAGGATAATTTGTTTTTTAACAATATCATTAGAGGTTTTAATTATATTTGTTCTTTTTAACATAATGCCTAAAACTACTCATAACTCTCCCAAGCTATAAATATGAGAATAATGCACTTCAGCACAATTTAACTCATGGCCTCCTATATTGACAATAACACTTATACCAGTCGAACTAATACTCAATCCCTTTTCATTCCTCTTTTAAATGTAGTCAATGGCAGTTAGTTTATTGATATATATATTATTGATATATATATTGTCTTGTCTTAATTGTAGTCAGCTGATTTGTAGCACCATTAGATTTGATAGAGTACAAAAGCCTTCAAAGTTGATCCTTCATGCAAGTACATGTACCTCTTTATTAATGAGTGAAAATATATATAGGTACCAAAATTAAGTTAGTAACTTTTTTTATATAGTTAATATTTTAATAATTTAATTGTTGAATTTATTAAGATATTTGGAATGTTTATACATATAAAATTTTAAATTAATTCAAAATTTATATTATATTGATATAAAATATTTTTTATATAAATATATATTTTTGATGATTAAAAAGTTTATTTATATGAAACAAATAGATAGTTTTTTTAAAATTTATGTCAAACTGAACATGTATAATTTGCATGAATAGAATATAAAATATGATAGTTGGATTATTAAATTATTAATTGTATAAAATTATAAAGGAACGTAAAATTACTCAAATTTTATATCGGTGTAAATGGATTCCTATATATATAATTCCTGAATTTAGTAACTTTTTTCAATTTGGTCCCTAATTTTTTTCGCATTAGTAGAGCTTGTCACACCTATTTTTTTATTATTAAAATTTTACAATTTTAAGATAATAATATGAAAGTAGCAGGATATCACTTGGACTAAAACTATGAAAAATTGCTAAATTCCAAAACTAAAATGGATACAAAAATTCTGTCACCAAATTGAAAAAGAATACCAAGTTTTATCCCTATATATACATCTCCATCAACCAGGCAGGCTGGTAGCAGCAGCACCTTATTTGATCTTTCTTTTCAGTCCCCCCCCCCTCTCTTTTTTGTTGGTTCTATTGTATTTTTGCTTAAATTGTAAGCTTGGAATTCTTTTGTGTTTAGAGTAAAGTTTATGAATACATTTCTTATAGGAAAGGATAATAAAATGAAGTAAAAATGGGGAAAAAAACATACTTTCAATAAATAAAAAAATCTGCTTCACAAATTTTTTAAAAAAGGTTGGTCATGAAACATGTAATTTAATGGGTAAATTATGAAAATAGTCACTTTTGTTTGCTTCAGATTACATTTTAGTCACTTATGTTCGAAATGTTATGTTTTAGTCACTTACGTTATCGTTTTGTTACGAAGTGGTTACTCAACCTTTAAGCTCTGTTACCTCCCTAAAGGCGGTCTTACGTGGCAATCCAAATTAAATTTATTTAATTAAGAACCTATTTTCATCCTAACAACTGGACATCCAAGTTGGCATTTAAAACCCATTTAGACTGCCACGTAGGACTGCTGTTAGGGCGGTAACCACTTCGTAAGAAAACGATAACGTAAGTGACTAAAACGTAACATTTCAAATATAAGTGATTAAAATGTAATATGAGGCCCTAATTTAAATTTACAGGACCAAATTTTAATTAATGTATAAAAAATGATCTTTATCCGTTACATTCCCTCCTATTTCATTCAATTCATTCAAAACTTTTTTCTTCTTCTTCCTTTTTTTCAAAATTTCTCAACTAACTGTGAGAAATTTTAGACCAAACCAGACATGACCTAGACTAGGTTTTTTTTTTTTTTTTTTTTGCATGTTCATGTTCAGAAAACAACAGCTCTTTATTTCAACTTGATTTTATTTTTTTTTTCAGTGGAAATTCCTTTGCATGTGGGACATTATAATGGAGGGAATAATAACTTGGGCTTGTTCAATAAAGGGGAAAAAAGAAAGAAAAACGCAATGTTTGAAAAATGAGTTGGATATTTTTCAAATGGGTCCCTTATTTTGTTCATTATTTTCTCCCAATCTTTGTTCAAAAAGTTTCTAAGACATTAATTTATATGTTTGTTGAGGGAATAGAAATTCAAAATTCTCAAGTATTCCTGTGGGGCCTGAAATTTATTGATGAGGGGCATGCACTTGATTTAAGGACATAAAATTATAGGAATCTTACCTACCAAAAGTGATGTTGAAACTTGAGGAAACATGCAGCAAATTAGGGTTAAAAAGTGATTCCAAAGTTAATTGATGGTACCTTTTTTTTTTATGTTGTTGATCCCAAAAACTATGTTGTATTGTTAAGTGGCAAATCTTTTTCCACTCAAATAACATTCATTAAATTAACCATTCTTATTTTAGTGGTGTATTTTGAAATTAAAATTTTTAAAAGATTTAAGAGTTTTTCTTTTTTTTTTATAGAAATAATAATTAAAATTATTTATAGTCCATTCTCAACTCATAAATAGGAGAATAATGTGCTTGAATACACTTGACTCACATCTTTATGCATTAACAATAATATCCATACCAATCGAGTTAAGACTCAATCAACAATTCGTATTTTTATTTTTTAAAATAAAGTCATTTTTCCATATAAGTATATAATAAAAATCACCTTAATATCACCTTTCTTCAGTTTTTTTTACCTTCATTCTTTTATTTTTTTTCATAAATCTTTTATTTTTATTAAAAGAATAACAATAAAAAATAAATATGATGTTTTACGAAAGATATTGCAATATTTTTTATTTTTAAACTTCTTAACCTGTTTTTTATCAACGTTTGTAGCATAAGAACATTTTTTTTTCTTGCAGTAAATCACCCATAGCATCATAGGATTTATTGATTAAAGAAAAAACAAAAACAATAAAAAAAATTGTGAAAACACATGTAAAAAATAATATTCACAAAAGTCCCAGAAATGAATTTTTGGTTCATATTATACACAAAATTGCCATGTATTAACATATATTGTTATCAAAATGATACAATATCTTGTACTCGAAATTTTTTTTCAAATTTAATAATATTCATGTTATTTATGCAAAAGGTATATTGAAATTTAAATATAATAATACTTTTATCATCAACTTTTAATATTTGTGATTTTAGATTGAAAAAGTTTTAGATTTTCTTTTCATTCTGATTTTAGATATTTACAATCCCAATATTGAACTAAAATTGTTATTAATCACTTTTTTTAAGATAATTAATTAAACTTTTCGAAAAAAATACTTAAAAGGTGTTGCTAATTTACCCGATAAAATAATAAAATACAAATGTTAAAAAGACACTTGAAAAATTGTCCACCAATATCACCATTAAGTTGCCAATACATAGACTTGATCAGCAGGATCTACAACACCAAGATGATACATTATCTTGAGTTTTATCACCAAAAATTATCTAACACACCAATTCTGAAGAAAATCCAAAAGAATATGATAAAGATTCATCCAAACTTATCATCCTTATCTTAAGGATAAGGATGAAGTCGATAGGCTAGATTTTTTTTATCACAAAGAGTAACCAGCCAGCGACAAAGAAAAGCTTTAACCATATTCACAACTTGTTTATCCAAAGATAATCAAGGTCAATAATGCCAACCATAATGAATTTTTTAATTGAGAATCATATCCATTTTAAAATTTTCCAAACAATTCATAAGATAACTAAAGATAATAAAGTATTCCAAAACTTATATCTTATAATTTTGAGCAATTTATGCCTTATTTTGGGTTCTGTTATGATACTCACTGTTATTGACTCAGTATCCAATTGGATATTGACTCTAACTCAAACTCTACACGGTTCGCACTTTAGGTTCGTGTGTAAGGTGCTCGCACCCTTCTATGGACCGCATGATGTGGGTTCGCACTATCGTATAGGTAAACTCGCCTCGTATAAATATATGTTAACCCTAAAGTAGGGTACGTGTCGACGTGCATAAGAACTTACCTATAATATGATATCATATCACATAAACACACAGTTTAACTCGTCTAAAAGGTGCACAAAAATAATCATATCATATTTTACGCATGTTTTCACAATTTTTGAATGATTTACATTGTTTGAACTAGAAAATGTGAAAGAAAGCGTAAACAAGATAAAGGAATGAAGGAGAAGTTTACGTAAGCTTACTTGGAATATCCTTTATTTATGAACTAAAATGCATTATTTTATTTTATTTTTAAAGCTAAAAATATACCTCTAATTACAATCAAATCAATCAAATACTAAATTAAACAACTTAACAACTAATATAACTAGAATAAAATATGAAGGAAAACTTGTACATTTATATTGAATGAGACTCGATAATTATTGATAATGGTAAACTATTAAAATAGTCACTTTTGTTTATCTCATGTTACATTTTAGTCATTTATATTATAATGTTGTAACATTTTAGTCATTAGTCTTTAATTGTCGTTAACAGTGTAACGGTAAGTTGACGTGTCACGTTAAATCATCATTTTAAACAAAAAATTTAGGTTAATTTATATAATCGGTCTCCATATTTTTTCGTTTTGAGCAATTTACTTACTTTTTTTTTTCTTTTATGTTCTTTTAACTTTTCTTTATTTTTTCTTTATTTTTCATTCTCTTCTGTTTCTCCCTCTGTTTTCCTCTATTCTCCATTTTTTTTAACATGGTTTTTCTATGTTTTTCATTTGTAAAAACTAGTCCCGATACTTTTATTTCTTCGAACAATTTAATTTTTTCGAGTGAGGCGAGCTTGTGGACTAGTTTTAACAAATGGAAAACATAGAAAAGCTACGTTAAAAGAAATGAAGAAGAGAGGAAAATAGAGGGAGAAACAGAAGAGAATGGAAAATAAAGAAAAAAAAAGAAAGCTAAAAGAACATAAAAGAATAAAAATTAAATTCCTCAAAATGGAAAATTATAGGGACAAATTGTATAATTTAACCTAAAATTTTCGTTTGAAATGACGATTTATTGTGCCACGCTAGTTTACCGTTACAACGTTAACAGCGTTAACAACTCAGTGACTAAAATGTTACAACACGATAATATAAATGACTAAAACGTAACATTTAAAATATATGTGACTAAAATATAACCTGAAACAAGCAAAAGTTACTATCTTAATAGTTCATCCAATTGATAATGGTTTACAATATACTAGTACGAGAAAAAAACTAAGTATTTTGATTGATTTATCTATAAGAGGAAAAGGATTTGCTGGCTAAAGAAAGAAAAGCTTTTTGGTACATAGCCTAAACTAGTTCAGCTTTGGCAGAAGGTGACAAGCTCGATCAAGTGAGTCCTCTGAAAGCTGAATAGTGGGACTAACTTGCTATATATGTATACACACTTCCACAATATTATTGCTATAAGAGAGGATTCACCCAAAAAATAAAGAGCTTAAGAATAGACAAAAGTTAAGCCATAATATAAGTTAGTTTTATTATTGATTGAGTGATCATTAGTTCCTAATAACTTTTATTAATCATCCCATTTGATGAAAAATTCATTTTTAATTCCAGTAACATAGTTTAACCTTAAACTGTATGATAACTTGGTCTTATCTAAAGAAATATTAAGAATATATATCTTGATGTTGCCACGAGAAAAATGTAATAATATCGGAGAACAATAAAAGATGGAATTAGTGATATCAACAAACTGAAATGTAAAAAAGTTATTCATTGCTCACTAAAATAAATTTACAATTGTTGATTTATATACACTATTCTACTAACTACTTATTAAACAAACTTAGTAACTATCTAAACTGTTTGCAACTGCTACAATATAACTGTTAATTCTTGTACAAAGTTATATATATATATATATAATGATTTGATTGAAAAAAAAAATGTTACAAAGTAGAGGTGTTCATGGGACAGGCCAGGTCCAACTAAAATTTTAGGCCCATTTATTAAGTCTGGGTTTGAAAAATGGGTCTAAAATTTTACTCAAACTCGGCCCGGATAAAAATGCTAAAACCCGGGCTTGGCCCAACCCACCTATATTATTTTTTTATATAATATTTAAATATGTATAATACATCAGAAATACTAAAAACATTAAAATAAATATTTACGAACAAATTGAAAATAAATTTTAAAAAATATGTATACTTAAATAATACTAAGATAGATGTAACTTAACAAGCAAATGCCTCTAAAATAATAATAAAATTAACAATAAAATAAGTGTTATACAATATCCAAACAATACCAACAAAACAGTAGCAACATAATATTAAAATAGTGGCAAAATAGGGGAAAACAACAAGAAAATAGCATTAAAACATCATATTTTTTTGTCCTTTTGTAAATTAGGCCCGGGCCTAGACCAAAAATGCCTTATCTAAGGCTTGACCTGTTTTTTTAAAACGGGCCTTATTTTTTTTTACCCAAATTCATTTTTTGGACCTAAATTTTTATTCAAATTCTCCTACTTTACGAGTGGATCTTCAGGCCGGTGGCCTGACCCATTAACAAATCTATTACGAAGCAGGAGGAGTAGAAAAAAGAAGCTGTTAAAGCTATAAATAAATAATTTTGCTTTCCAAGTTTTAACATAATAATATGATCAACAATGGGATGGAAAAGTATGAAAGAGAAAAAAATATAAAAGTGGTTGATGTTAAATTTTGGGCTATTTTACTCGTGTAATCTAAAAAAATTAATATTTACAAAAATAATCTTAGTTCAAAAATATTTATCCAAATGACTTGAAATAAACAGTAAAATTGGGTGATGGGAATTAGATGGCCAACACCACTATTTTTTTCTATTAAAAGAAATAATTTTTGGGGTTTTGAACATTAGATGACCGACACCCATGTATTTTTTTTCAAAAATATTTTTTGAGTGCAACCACACTGATGGCCGGCACCTCTTTATCTGATTAAAAAAATAATTTTTTGGGGGGTGTGGTGCCTGCCAACAAATAGCCAAAATCACCCAACAAAAGAGATTGGGAATATTGCAAAATAACCCCTCGTTATTTTCTCATCTTTTTTATTTCTCAAGTTTAATTACATATTTTATATTTTAAAATAATATTGAAATCCTTATCATGTTTTTCAATTATTATTGCATCACTCACATTATTAATAAATTTAAAAATTAATTTAAAATAATGTGTTAATATTATCATATTTGAATTTTCATGATTTTTCAAAATTTTTGTTTTTATTTCGTTAAATGTAACTTGATTGTTGTTAAACTCAAGTATAAATCATAAATTAAGCCTAAAAAATTATATTTATTTTTAAATGTAATAATAATTTTTTGGAGGTGGTTTTGATAAAAAGTTGTTAAAGTTATCTTATTTTAATATATTATTTAAGAACTTCAAACGAAAGTATTTTTAAAACTATTTATTAATTTTAATATTGAATTTTATAATTGTGAAAATATATTAAAATGCTAAATACAATATCCAAAATGACAGTAATTGATACTAAACTAGTTAATTTTCAAATCAAAAGTAGTTAGTTTAAAATTAATTTAAATTTAATATGCACAATTAAATTATATGTTTTTTTTATAAAATTAGAATCTACTTTAACGATTTTCATCTTTTATAATAATTTAAATAAACATTGCTAAATTATTTTTTTATTTTAAAAAATAACTAGTAATATATTTATAAAATATGTAGTTCAATATATTTTAAATTAATTTTTAAATTTAATAATAATGTGAGTGATACAATAATAATTAAAAAAACATGATAAGTAATTCAATATTGTTTTAAAATATAAAATATGTAATTAAACTTGAGAAATAAAAAAGATTGGAAAACAAAGAGAGGTTATGTTGCAATATTCCTAATCTCTTTTGTTGGGTGATTTTGGCCATTTGTTGGCTAGCACCACACCCCCCAAAAAATATTTTTTTAATCATATAAAGGTGTGTCGGCCATCAGTGTGCTAGCACCCTAAAAATTTTTTTTTAAAAAAAAATACAGGGGTGTCGGTCATCTAGTGTCCAAAATCTCAAAAATTATTATTTTTTTAATAGAAAAAAATAGTTGTGCTGGCCATCTAGTTTGCATAACCCAATTTTACTGTTCATTTCAGGCAATTTGAGTGAATGTTTTTGAACCAGGGTCATTTTTATAAATATTATTTTTTGAGGGTCAAATGGATAAAATAGCCTAAATTTTGCAATTAATCTCTATGTTATGTGTAAGTTATGGATTTAATCTTTATATTTTTTGCATTTTGAAATTTTAATTATCACCAAATCAAATGATAAGTATTAAGTTTATTCAGTTATACTATTTTTAAAATTTTATATGACAAATATATTATTAGATGTGAATGTCATGTTAGCTTACTACTTTTACATTTTATTTATAAAAAAGTTAATTAATAGATTTAATGCTTGATGTTTTGTGTCAAAATTAAAACTCTAAAATTCAAAAAATACAGGAACTAAGAATGATTAAATTGAAAAACATAGACTAAAATTACAATTTTACGTGGGACAAGATTATGATCTGGATTAAATCAAACGTATTTAACCATTACAATTTTGATTAAAATTAGAATTTTAAAATTAATCAATTCAAAAATCACAAAGAAAGACTAAATTCATAATTTATGTAATAATAGGATTCGAGCATTCATTAAAGTTGTTCTTTTCTTCTTGTATTGCGGGACTTGAAGAAGCAAAGAGATTAATCGATTGTTTTGATAGCTAGTTTCATGCATCGACTTGCATCTAAATCACAGTTTTTGTATTTTATTACATATTATTGGTTGCAAACTTTACCAGAACACTGAGATTTTTGGGGTTACTACCACCCACGAATTTATTCATTTTTTTGGGGGTTACAAACTTTACAGAAACAGCTTTAATGGGCTAAAGCATACCCAAAGTTTGAGGGTCCAAGGCCTGGCAGCCCCTCAGCCTGGGTCATCAAACTTCAAAGCAAGGCCGATGGAGGGGATGGCGCAAAATGGAAAGAACAGAAAAAGGGCGAAACGAGAAAGACTAACCCACAGATTGGGAGATTTTCAGAAGCTTGATAAACTCCACTGTGTCACTCTACACATTCATTCAAAGTTTCTCAGGTCATATCAGCTCCTTTTTTGTTCATTAACTTCGCAGATATGCACTCTGGTTACTTCTCTTATCATAGAATTCAGAGAATCCTAGCTTGTCGTTGCCCTTTTGTCTGTATTAGATTTAATGCATATTTATCTTCGTTTTCAGAAAGTAATTTCAATCCTGGTTCTCATCCTGTGAGTGATTCTAATGTCAGTTTTGTGGAAAGAGATCATTTTGATGAGGGAAATGTTGATTTTGGTAAATTTAGAGAGATGGGTGTTGAAGACTCTAGGGAGTTGAGTTTGTTTGGTGACAATAATGGTGGGTATCAAAGGAATCGAAGCCTGAATTTTGATGGGTTTGATGAAATTGAAGAGGAAGAAGGAGATAATTGTCGTGCTGATGATGATTTTGTGGTATTGAATTCATATAATATGCAGTGTGAGCAAACAGAGGATGTATGGAGAATTGAGTTAGAGGAGGATGAACTTAGGCATCCTTTGGTGAGAGAGATTTGTAGGTTGATTCAATGTAGGTCGGCTTGGAATGCAAAGCTTGAACGTGATATGAGGCACTTACTAAGAAGTCTCAAACCTCGTCAAGTTTGTGCTGTTTTGCTCTCTCAGGATGACGAACGTGTTGCTTTGCAGTTCTTTTATTGGGCTGATCGACAATGGCGGTACCGTCACAACCCGATTGTATATTATGCAATGCTTGAGATCCTTAGTCAGACTAAATTGTGTCAAGGTGCTAAACGGGTTCTTCGGCTCATGGCACGTAGAGGGATTGAGTGTCGGCCTGAAGCATTTGGTTATTTGATGGTGTCATATAGTAGGGCTGGCAACTTGAGGAACGCAATGAAGGTTTTGACTTTAATGCAAAAGGCTGGAGTTGAGCTGAATTTGGCAGTATGTAATACTGCAATCCATGTTTTGGTGATGGCAAATAAGTTGGAGAAGGCACTGAGGTTCTTCGAAAGAATGCAAATTGTTGGAATTATCCCTAATGTTGTCACTTACAACTGTTTAATCAAGGGATACTGTAACGTAAATCAAGTTGAAAATGCATTGCAGCTGATTTCTGATATGTCATCAAAAAACTGTTCACCGGATAAAGTTAGTTATTTCACCATAATGAGTTTCTTTTGTAAAGAAAAACAAGTCAAAAAAGTGAGGGACTTAATGGAGAAGATGGTAAAAGAAAGTAATCTGTTTCCAGACATGGTTACGTATGACACTCTTATCCATATACTATCCAAGCATGGCCATGCAGCTGAGGCACTTGAATTTTTACAGGAAGCTGAAGCCAGAGGATTTCAGATCGATAAGGTTGGGCATAGTGCAATAGTTCACGCATACTGTAAACAGGGAAAAATAGACGAGGCAAAAGGTATTGTTAGTGAAATGTTGTCAAAGGGTTGCAATCCTGATGTGGTGACTTATACAGCTGTTGTTGATGGTTTTTGTCGTGTTGGGAAGCTGGAGCAAGCTAAAAAAATGCTTCAGCATATGTACAAGCATGGCTGCAAGCCAAACACTGTATCATACACAGCTTTATTAACCGGGCTTTGTCGGAATGGGAGTTCATTACAGGCAAGAGAGATGCTGACTGGTAGCGAGGAAGAGTTTTGGACCCCGAATGCCATCACTTATAGCGCTGTAATGCATGGGCTGCGTAAGGAAGGAAAATTATCTGAGGCGTGTGATGTAGTGAAGGAGATGATTAGCAAGGGCTTTTTCCCAAACCCGGTTGAAATTAACTTGATAATTGAGTCACTATGTCGAGAGGGGAAAATGAATGAGGCTAAAAGGTTCTTGGAGGAATGTTTGAATAAAGGGTGTGCCGTTAACGTTGTAAATTTTACTACTCTTATTCATGGATATTGTCAAAAGGATGACTTGGAGGCTGCTTTATCATTGCTTGATGATATGTATCTAAGTAACAAGCATCCTGATGCAGTCACTTATACAGCAATAATTGATGCACTTGGAAAGAACGGTAGAATAGAAGAAGCAACTGATCTTACCATGACGATGCTAAAAAAAGGGTTGCTTCCAACACCTGTTACATACAGAACAGTCATTCACAGATATTGCCAGATGGGAAAGGTGGAAGATCTGTTGAAATTATTGGAAAAGATGCTTTCGAGGCAGAAGTGCAAAACAGCGTATAATCAAGTTATTGAAAAGCTTTGTAGTTTTGGAAACCTTCAGGAGGCTGATAAATTGTTGTCTAGGGTTTTGAAAACGGCATCCAGAAACGATGCTAATACCTGTAACATGCTTCTGGAAAGTTACTTGAGCAAAGGGATGTCTCTATCAGCATATAAAGTTGCTTGTCGTATGTTTAACAGAAATCTGATTCCTAATCTTAAATTATCTGACAAGTTGAGTAAGAGACTCATGTCAGAAGGAAAATCTGTGGAGGCAGATAACCTCATGCTACGATTTATTGAGCGTGGACACCTTTCACCTCAATGTGAATGACATTTTGAAGCCATATTCCAAATTTGACGACACTGGAGCTTTCCCTTTGAAGTTCAATGGCTTGAAAATGGTAATCCTAAACTCTTCTTGCTTCTTCTTTAGGCAGAAGCTGTATTGGGGTGGGGTCCTAGTGCATGGTAATACCTACATTTAAATTTATGTGGGCCAAGATCAATACTTCATTGTATGTTTTAGAGCTTCTAATGAAGTTTGGTACATCCTATAATGTGTAAAGTCTAAACTAGAGCTGCTAAATGTTATAAACAATATGGTGTCATTTCACAAATGAAGAAAAGTGTCAAACGTCTTTGCTAGCAAAGTTGCTTTAAAGCATATGCAGGAACTGAAAACATATGCTTAAAAGTAGACATTTATTGCAATTGTATGATAATGTCAATTTTTGAAGAGTAAGGTGATTGTTTACATGAGAAATTCCTACAGCAGGTTTGTTAGGGAACTATGATGGACTCTGCTTCTTTTCTGTCTGGATTGTTTTCATCTTCTTTTAGTTATATCTAACAACATTGGCAAATGAATTGATAAGTAATACTGGTAAATTTGATATTTGAGTGAATGTAATGATAAACTACCTTAGTCTGGATGGATGGTAATAAAAATAAGTGATGTAAATGCAGAGCATCTAGGTGCTTAGTTATATTTGTTTATTTGGTTGTATGCTGCAGTTAATTCTGCACATAACATGATTAAGAGATTTGGAGATAGATCCTTGGAAACAATACTATGGATCTGCAATCAATAGTTTATATATGGAGCGTATTTCCTGATACTGCAATAACCTCTGCTACTTGAGGTGCCATCTCACACTACAGATTTTCTGCATTGCTGCTGCTGTGGACTTAAATGACATCTTCAACGTAACAGCAAGATTCCTTCCATGATTGCCCACCTACATATGTGTAAGTATCATGTTTCAAATTGAAGGTATTACAGTACAACATTGTCCATTTCCCTGATGTTGGTACTTAAACGGGGACAAAACTGTTTGTTCTCATATGGCTAAACACCATGCTTTCATATCTGGCTAGGATATTATGAATTGAAATAGTTCTGCTAATGGACATCAGATTGTATGCAGATGAGCTAACTGGTCATGTATCTGAAATGACGACTGAATTGTGGAAATCAGAGTTCAGAGCAACAAATGGAATGTTCTGATCTTCAGATGTTAACATATACGACTTGGTTGTTTGCAACTACTCATTGAAAGCATCTCGTGGGTGAAATGAGCCTAACAATCTAGGTGAAAAAGGAGAAATGCAAAAGGTGGAGCCCTGGTTTTAAAAAATGGTGAGGCTTTGGCTGGCTTCTGCTATTGGATTATATCGAAGGGGGTATATTCATGTAGAAAGGCACCATATGGACCCTTCTACACGTCCGCTTCATCCATGGCAGACCTGTCATTTCATTTTTTGGTGTATTAATGAAAATTTGTTTCCCTTGTAAAATTTACTCTTCAGGCATGTAGTAATCCAGACATCTTGTTAATAATAATTTGAAGGCTAGTTCTTTTCAAAGTCTCGTACACAGGTTGGCTCAGGGTGAAACTCAACTTGTAGGATGTCATTTGTAAAGAGTAGAACAACTAAATCTAGATAAAGCAATCCAACATAATCCATGAACACTTCTGCACTGGCTTAGCCTAGAAACTACAATTTACAACAACAAAATTTATTATTATGAAAAATTCTGTAACAACTGAACCGTAGACTCCTCCAAGAAGGGGATTTCCCCTTACTGAAGGAACAAGGATTACAACAATAAGCAAAACCTCTGGCACAATGCATAATGGATTGGTACAAGTCTACAGCCTTTTCTCTCTCTTATGTCACTTGTTTCTTGTGATTACTCTTTGAGTGAGATCAACTAGTGCCCGCCTTGACCTTATTACGTTCTCATCATTGCTCTCCGGTAGAGAATCAATTGCTGCAGCAGCAAGATTAGCATGCTTCATGGCTAGCTCTCTTGTCCTCTCTATACCATGACTCTTCCCAAGGTATTCAAGGGCCTATATTTTTCATATATTGATCAGCTCAAGTGAATTTTGACAAAATAAGGTTCATATAATTGCAAAACCATAGGCAGTCAAGAAATCAGATGTAGAAAGCACAAAAATAAACCTCTAAAAGTTTGATTATCAATCGTATGAAGTGTAAAAGAATACCCTCAGAAAGAGAAATTGGCAAATTCACAAATTCTATGCATAGGTTGATTACATATACTTACAATCTCAATGTTTTCAGGGTTGTCAAATCCTTGATAAACAATAGCATGTAATTGTGGGAACTCTTCCATGGCAAACAAGATTGGAGCTGTTACAATTCCCTGCAACATCAGATGGTTGTGATAAATGATATAGTCATCATCATGCAAGCCATTTAAAAGCATTATTGTGAACCTAGTATGGACATTTACATAGAAGGAATTATGATGTGCCTGCCTATGTAGTTTACAATTGCATGTTTCTATAAACTATTACGAGCTTAAAGCCATTTAATATTTGCATAAGATATTATGGATAGAGAATTACCTGCTGGATGTCAGATAGAGAACCCTTTCCAAGGGAAGCTGATGTGCCGGTGAAATCAAGAACATCGTCTATCAATTGAAATGCCAATCCCTGAAAAATAAAGAGATAGTTGGACCATACAAGAAGAGGAAAGGGAAAGTTGTAAATGATGGAAGATGGATAAAGGACATCAATAATATGTTGATTGTTCTACAGCTTATAGCTAAAAGTACTTATAATCTCACCACATGTTTGACCAATACATGATATGATATCGCTTTAAAATTATAGTGTCACACACTTGCAGAAAGTGACAACCTCAGATTTGGTGGACCATGTTGTAATCAGAAAGAAATTGGCAATTGCATCAAACACCCTTGAGCCAGACCTATCCTTTATGGGTTAGAAAATCACTTGAAGTCCATCGAGTAAATGAGGCTTTTATCCTTCAAAGAGGAAAATAGAAACAATGGGAATATTCATTTTCCTGTCCTCTTAATAGACCATCACCCCATATAAAAGGGAAGTTCTAAACGGATTTGTGCATTCATTAGTTTAGGAGTTAGGCTTTTATTGAGAACAGAAATGTAATTAATCAGTTTACATTTATCAAGAAAAAGGAGTTTGGGTTTATGCTTTACATTACTTGACAGTTAACACTGATTCACTATCAACTAGAAGGGTTTAGTTGCTTAAGAGGTTTTGTTCGCGTAAAGCATCATTGAAATCTAACTCCCAAGAAGATCTAGCAATTTATGATGGGTTGAAGAAAAGTAAAACTTAAATGAAAGTACAAACCAGATTTTTGCCATACTCGAAAGCCAACATTGCAACTTCAGCTGTTTGCCCAGCAAGAAGCGCAATTGCCTTGCAACTGTTTGAAATCAAGGAAGCAGTCTTGTAGTATGTCTTTTGCATGTAATAGTCCATGCTGCATCATGAAAAAATTGTTCTAGTTTCAGTTAAATACAAGCAAAAGATCCTTAAACTCAAAGCAGGACAAGACAGATTTACCAATCAGCAATTATTTGAATGGAAATGCATGATAAAAGAAAAAAGGAATTTTTCTCACTCATATAGCACTGACTACATATTCCATAACAGTCTATGACTAACAGTAAGTGTTATCTGCAAATATTAAAAGTTTGTACCGAAAGATGGCCACCAAGTCAACAAATAAAGTTAGTATTGTTTATAAGTTACTACAGAGGTTTACTAAATTTTTAAGCTTTGCAGTAACATTAGACTACAGTAAGTTCTAACTATTATTCACTTATTAGATCAATAAAACACAAGCATAAACAAATTAAATCATGCTAACCAGGTTACCTAGCCAGCCACTAAATGATGGCTATCACAGGGTCTAAACCTAGCAGGACATCCAAGTAATTGGATAGAAAACATGGTGACAAAATAACGAAATATTGCACATAGGAGACCAGCATACCTACAACGTTGTTCAGATGAAGTTGTCATTTGCATCGTTTCACCCATAACCAGATTCTCCACAACTGTTGCTACTAATGATACAACCTACAGAGATTGAGTGTACTGATTTTTAACTTGCATTTGCAAATACCTCACAGAAATCATGCAAATAATAATAAATTAAAAGCACCTCCGTATTTTTTAAAGCAGCAAGGGCCACACAAGCTCGAGAAAGCAGAAAATCTCCCGCTAGTACAGCCAACTGCAAACAGGAAAAGTTTAGCAATTGCTTTAGGCTACAAAACTTTTCTGTCAGTTGCAAGAGCAATAAAAAGAAAGACACCTTATTGCCCATTACAGCATTCAATGAACCAATACCACGTCTTTTATCCGCATCATCCAAAACATCATCATGGAGGAGGCTAGCAACCTAGATGATGAAATGACCATGTTAGACTAAAGTGAATTTATCAAGAAGCTCCAGTGCATGCAACACATGATAAAGAAAATAAAATGATGAGGAAATGACATGGATCATCTCTGTTATCTCAGCTATAGATTGCTGTCTTGTACGTAATTCAGTTGTCACAATATCTCCTACACCATCACCAACCTGCATAGAATATATACAGTAAATTTCCATAAAATCATTTGTACGTAAAGCAAGCTTCTTTGATAAAAAGTAACAGAGATTAAGTTTAGCTTTGGTCAAATGGGTTATGAATTTGGAATGAGCCAAGTATGAACTGGGGCTAACGAATGCTACAAGAGTAGTTCATCTATGAATTTTTGTATTGTTCCCTTCCCTAGTGCAACCTATACGCAATACTGAGCCCACAGTAAAAGCAAAAATAGAATAACCCATCAAAATTATGACAATCTGCCAGTAACCGCAAGATTACCACATCCGTAAAAATACATTACCGTGGGACGAAATCTCTTTCCTTCCACCCCCAATTTGAAGAAGTACTCAGCAGCTGAAGCAAGCTTAGGAACCTGGATGACATGAACATACAATTTTAATTTGCTTTCCCACATAAAGAATGTAATAAACTCATTCCATAGACATGAAAAAGAACAGTGTGATACCTCAGCAATAACCATAGCCCGCAACCTGTTAGCGACAAGTGACAGTTCATCAGAAACAAGTGAAAATGGATCAAGTTGTTCCTGGAGGAAATGTCTTGCCATCTCAATATTGCGGTAAACAAAGGCGAGATAGAAGGAGAGGAGATAAACAAACTAGTAGCCAACAATTAACAATAACAAGCACAACAGAAAGAGGAGTAATCAACTTAAGGCCAAAATAGTAGCATTTGTTTCATATTTGAACATTAGAAAATTTAACACACTAGAAAACACCCTATCCCTGGATAACCATGTCTCCTGTCCTAAAACTATAAGAAAGAAATTCGGTAAATGAACAAAAAAAAAAACTCGCAAATTGTAGAAGGATGAGCAATTAAAGGATAACCTCTATCAGAGAGCTACTCTGATGAATTTGCCGTCCAAGACCAAGCAATGAAGGAAAACTCCAAGAAAGAGTTTCTCTGCCACTACGAACCTACTAATCCCCAGAAACAGTAACAAGAGAAAACATTAATGATCAATACAATTATTACATTAAAAATAAATTGATCAAAAGAAAGAACCAGAGATGTAAAATATCTATTATCATACAAAAATCAATGTAGACAATAGCTATAGTCCTCTCAGAGGAATCTTCTTGGTGGCTCATTTGATTCAGTGATCATATAAACCCATTAGACATAGAGATCATTACCAATCTATAGATTCACTATATCAACTTTACTTTGACTATAAAGAAGTAGCTTTGAGCACTGATTCCAATCATTCCGCGTGGTGACAACACCATTGCAATTCAAATGTGCAATGAATACATGCTTTAAGGATTATTATCATTAAAACCCAAGAGATAAAACACAATCTAATAGAAAGGGGAAAAGAAAGTGCCCTTTCATCAAACAGAACATCTGATTCATTTCCTAGTTAACTTGCATGAACAGAGGAGAAACAGAATTATTCTTATTAATTAACAAAAAAATAATAACCAAAGAAAAATAATTTTAAAAAAATGGAAACAAAACTCTGAAACAACTTAAATTAAGGAGCCACTGAGAACTGTCAATTACATATTTCCAGTGTTTCAAAACTCGAAGAGAAAGATAAAGAAAAAGCAAAAAGGTAAGAGTCAAGGTATAACCTTTATAGTAGAGTAAACATATTGATTAGAGAGAAGGAATAGAGAAGGGTCAGTTCGACGAGAGAGAACGAAACCAAACAAGCTCTTTCTGGGAGTTGTACAAATCCTAGAAAATCCCCCGCAAAACAACATCCTCACCTTGTCTCTCTATCTCTCACTAACACTTTTCCACGAACCCAAACAGAAGAAAAACCCAGAAAATTAAACCCTTTTCTTTGTTTAGGAAATCTGTGAGTTTATGTTAGGAAGCAGCCAGACCTAACACTAGCTGAAAGTACAAAGTCTGACCCGAGCACCGAATTAATAAATGAAGCACCGCTTTAGCCACGTATCCAAAATGAAAGCCTTTCCTTTGCTCGTAATGAAAATCTACCTTTTAGCTTAACAAATTAATCTAGAAGAAAATTAATGCTTTTGTTGGTTTGGTCATAACATTTGAGTGGATGAAATGAAATCCAACTCTTATGGGACAAAATAGTGATTTTTTCACAAATGAGAATATCATTAAATATTTTACATTATGGGATTTATTTCCAATGTTGAGTAAGGTTTTTATTTTATTTTATGATAAAATATACTAATAAAATATATATTATTGACAACAAAGCAATAGTTAATGGAATATCTTACTGCTTTGGGTTTTTTTTTCCTTTACAAAAGCATTGTATGACACTGCCAAATTTACGTATGAAACAAAGTTCATAAAGAAGAGAATTAAATATATGATCATCAGCTATTTGCCCCATTGTTTCTCAGCAACTCTTTAAACTCATCATCAGTGCTTTTTAGCATGTTAGCCAAAGGCAACTTAACCCCACTTTTTTTGGCTTCAAGATACCTTGGTTTTATCCTCTTCTCCAAACTAAAAGCAAAGAACTGAGGGAATGCTTTCAACTCCTCCAAATCCGCATTCATCTCCTCTTTGAAGTACTCGAATTTGGGCTTGTAGTTGTTTTCTATGCTGAAAGTGAACAACCCTGGGCACCTCAACACCAGACTTTTAGCTTCACTGGTTGAAAACCCTATGCTTTCCAAGAACTTGAGTTTGGGTATTAAGGTATGTTCCACACTTGAAACCAGCAAGACAGGGTCTTGATAAGCCAAAGCCTCTAAATCTTTAAACCCAAGCCTTTGGAGATAGAATAAAGCTGGTTTCAACTGGTCTCTGACACTTGAAGTGAGCAACCTGGGACACTTGTTAATGACCTTCCTATAGTTATTTTCAGGGACATTAAGGTCTTGGGAGAGGAAACTGAAAACTGGGCCAAGCTCAGTTTTGATGTTAGATGTTAGGATTTGGGGGCACATACCAAAGATTCTAGGGAAGTCCTTTTGGTGAATGCCTTTAGATTGGAGGAACGAGATGATGGAATTGAGGGAATCAAGGGAAGTGGTGTGAAGGGAGGGATTGAGAGAGAGGGCTTTACCTGAGTCAATGCCCATGATTTCAAGGCATAAGATTTTCTCCTTGATTTGAAGGGAGAGATTATGGTGAGCTGATGAGTAGAGTGGGTGTTTGTGGAGGAGGCTTTTGGGTTTGGATGGTAAATGACTGTTTGGTTCTTGGGAATTTGTGGGAGAAAATGAGGGTTTCTGAGAAGAGATGCATAGGGAAGATTGGAATGCAGTTGCAGCTGCTGCAGACATGGTGGAGAAAAAAGTGAGATAGGCTTTCCTGTCTGAAAACAAATCTTATTGGTCTTATTTGTATGTTATGTGGCAATGACACGTGGCGATTGGGTTGAAAAATGATTGGATGCAGTCAGATTTCTTTTAGATGATGGCGGATACGAAGTGGACCATGTACCATCCTATCCTATTACAGTAAAACTCTTTAATGTATCCTCATATTTTATCGACGTTGAAAATTTAATCATCACAACAATTCAACAATTTATAATAAAAAAATTAATAAAAATTCAATTATTTAAAATCATGTGTTAAAAAATAATTGTACTATCTTAGACCAAATTTGCAATACTGCAAACGCAAATCTGACGAACTGGAAATTAATGTAGCAATTGGATGTATGACATTATTGTTAACAAATTGTCGTACATTGATAAATGAACTCAAACTTTAGGTACCACATTGTAGAATTTTAAAGTTAAAGCACAATATTGCATAATTTATAATTCATGAACAAAATATGACATTATCACATAGAAATATGTCATGTAAACAAACTTCATGTTGAAAATGGTCGACCATAAACAAGATGGTCAATTGTAATGACAAAATTAAGAGAGAAAAAAAGAGTATAGTTAGATTCTGAGCAGAGAGATAAAACCATGTCAGCATTAAGTAAAGATCAAAATCTTATTAAGGTTGAGCTAACTAAGTTTACAATATTCTCACTATCTATTACAAACCAAAACCCAGAAGAATTGAAAAACAAAAGCTTTGTTCTTAACAGCAATGTTCACTGACACATCACTGATCAAGTGAATAATAATGTTCATAATACTGAGAAGAACCTGCTTAAATAAAGCAAAATAGATCCCCTATGCAGTAAGAATTGACACAAAGTACTTTACCATGAAATAAGAGTTTAACAGGGAGGGACATTAAGAAATGACAGAACTTCCCCAGGGCTAGTGGCAGCAGTTGCAGTGGCAATGACTGAAAAAGCTTTTCCAATTTGCTTCAACCGTCGAGAATGCTTATTCCATCCTACATGACATTGGCATACAACACGAAGATGAAAGCCAGAGGATAGACATAATTACAGTTAAAGTAAGCCTTTGTTAACAACAGGTTCTATCATGGAGACATGACAATCACATTTGCAGTAGGATTGCATGTGTTGTCCAAATTTCTTGTTTTGCTGACCAAAGCACACAAGTGATGCCATAATAACACGCTTCAGGTTATAAAATCATTGAAAATTTTTTAATAGAATTTATTTATTTTTTTTTTTTTTTGGGGGGGGGGGGGGAGTTCGAAGAAGGTTACATGCATTGTTGACAGTAGCAGTTATACTTGGGGATGCCAATTAAACTTGTATGCATGTCAGTTAACATCTTCTTTTCTTTCTTTTTTTTGAGCTCAAAGAAGGATGCATTTTTTACTAGATTTAACTCTCTGACACTAAAATAATGCTACCATATTATATTTTTGTGTGTCCGTGCGTGTCTTCCTTATATTTTCCTGAACTCTTTTGAGATTGGCCATGATTAATGAAAAGGTTTTTTTTCTTTAATAATAGGCATCAATAACCTATGTTCAGCATTTAGACTTCCAAAACTTCAACCCCAAACCACCTATTTCATAGTGTTGTTATATAGGAAAATCAAGGGCTTTTCACTGCCATTAGACTTGCAAATTATACCAGAATTATCACAAGAGCATTGAGGTATAATCAGATTGATAGTAAAGATCCTCCTTGCTTTTTTGGTGTCAACAAGATCCTTATCAAAACAGTCAAATATATGTAAATAACTTTTATTTCCTGCCAAAAAGATATGCTTATGACAGCCGTGTAACCAACAATAATAGCTAGCACGTATGATCACTCCCCATTGGAATAAAAGTTTATTCTAGTTTTGACAATCTAAGATCAATTATACTGATCTTTTTATACATAACATATACATTGTAGATTTGGACCAGAATAAAACATGGATAATTTCAACTACTTTTTCACTTCTAGAAAACAAAGGATATAGATATATATATACACACATATGCATGTACTGCATGCGACGCACCACACTCCCTAACTAAAATTTGTGTCATACCTAGAAGGATAAGACCTAAACTTCCAGGAAGACGATCCAAATCCATTTAGAATAAGATTACATTAAGAAAGATGCATGATTAGAAGCAGCTACAACCAATCATTTTACATAAGTGACATACTTACTAGCCATTGAAGATGTCTTTACACGTCGTGTCTGGCCATCATTATTGCCCGTGATTTTTGTTCATAGGACGCCGTCGATGGAGCTTTTTACCAGGAGTTTGGTGATCATCCTGCAAGAGAAAATTAGCAATGGTTGAGGAAATGAAGGGTTACTGTAGTAGCCTGTAGGCCCAAGAACCACCATATTTCAGTATTAAGACAAACAAACCTTATACAGTGATGCTGCTGACTCAGACTGTACTGTCTGTACAGGAATATGCCCCTGTGACCGCAGGGCATCCAAGGCATCCAATGTCAACTGCCATCCACAGAGTGCAACAACATCAGCACTGGAGCCACTACAGCCAGCAGCAGCAACAGTTCCATTCACCCAGGGGCAGAATTGGTTGTGATGAATAATTGGATCAAATTCTACAGCTTCTTCATAATTGCTTTCTCCTTTTGGGGGGCCTAAAAAACAAGTAGTCTTGATAAGGCATCTCAAAAAGAAAAAGAAGGGAACTGGAAATGGAACACCTTCAAATTTTCATACAGTTCTATGAAACATGTATTCCAACACAAACCAAAAGTCTGATATGGTTAAACGGAAGAAGGTAACTTCAGTCAGAACTGAACTGGTACAATTTTCCTTGCACATATGGTACACTGATAAATGCTAATTACAAATAAATCTAGCAACCAATAGAAGTAAGTGCATGATCCAGATAAAAGTTTGATTAATTCCAGCCCAGAAGTCAAATTTTTATGGTACCGAGACTAGCTCATTGTTACTGCTTCAGTAGGCTGGGTGAAAGAAATTTTAAAACAAACCAGAGGGATTATGATTGAAACCTCATGCAAGTTAAACGAAAATTTACATCATACCTGGGCACCAAAGAGGGGAATCTTCCTTTTGTTTAACAGCCAGTTCTTAGATGAATTAGTTTTGTCGCCTTATTTATGTTTTATTAAAGTGATATAAATAAATAAATAAAAAGAGGGTTAAACTACCCAATGAGCCTTAGAAGTAAATCAATGCAAATTGGTAGCTAGGATCTACCAAGTAAGGCACATAGAGTTTACCTATTCCATTTGCAACAACAAAATCTGACTCTGGCTCAGGACAGTTGTTTATGGAAGATGATTTTCCAGCATCTTTTTCCTCTTTCTTGGGTGTTTCATTACCAGAGTACATATTAGCATTGCAGGAGAGAGAAGGATGAGCACTGTTATCTGGGGCTAGTTTGCAGCTTTGGCTTATCTTTTCACCACTTTCAACAGACTCTGCTTTGACAGAACCATCAACTTTTGAACCACTGTCAGCCCGCTCCAAGGAACGTGACAACATTTCCTGGCTGTCACCATGAGGATCCTCCCTATTTATTTCACCAGGGACAACCTCATCCATCAACCCAGGATCTGGAGCAGATTCACCAGTTTGACCCTGATTTTCAACATCTTCTATTCTGGGTTCCACATCACCAACTACACTATCTGTTCTATGCACAGACACATCTGCTCCATGAATTTCAGCTTCATGGCTGGCACACATACCAACACTCCCCCCACTAATTCCAAAACTAAGCCCATCCCTAGCTTGAGCTGTCACAGTTTCAGGTTCAGCATTGAATATTTCCTCCCCGTCATTTGTACTGCTGATGCCCATTTCACCTGGAACTTCCTCTGCAGCTGGTTGGAAACAAATACTCTGCTGAGCTTGATTACTATAATTCAACTCTGATGTTTCATTCATGTCAAGGTGGCCATATGTACTAGATGAGGGAAAATGAATATCGTCAACATCTCCGCGATAATTCTCAACACTTTCCATAGAGTCACCACCTGCACTGTGACACAAAGTATCCATAGCAATGACAGAGGACGCACGCATTGAATCTCTCATTGACGGGATTTCAATAGCCTGGTTACTTCCTTGCCTAAACAGAGCAACTCTATTGCCACCATCTCCATGAGTTTCAAAACCCACCGAATGGCTTGGGCCTGCCTCAGAGGAATCTCTGGGATATGGTGAACAGTAAGTATCAAAAAAATCTGAATCACGGGCACGTTTGGAAGGGCCAGCAGAATATTGCCTGCAATCATTGAATTTGTCACCATCACGATCAATCACAGTTTCTTCAACACTATCAGCCTGTTGTGTGCATAACTGTGGCCTATCATCTGAACTGGCACCTATTTCCAAGCTTCGCTTGCGAGGACTAGGACCCCTTGATTCATAAGAAGCAGCTCGATCACCAACCTCACTACCTGATGGTTGCCCAATCATTAGATCCCGACCCATGTCTGCATCATTCATATTTCTGGATGATGTGGCTCTACCCAACTTATAGAAAGACAGACCCCCAGCCATTGTAAGATTCAAATCAACATCTGTTTTTGGCACCAATTTTCTCTCATCAGTCGTTCCTACTTCATCACGGTCTTCAGTCGGTTCTTTCTCTGGATCATCAGCAGCAACCCAACCACTAATACCACTGGCTGCACTTAATCCACGTGTCAACCCCATTTTCTTGCTTGTGTCAGGGATATCAATGTTGTTGGGAGCAACACGAGCAGGTCGAGGAACAGTTAAAAAATCTAATATCCTGACAGTAGCACCACATAAGCTACAGTCTAACAAAGGCACCCTGAATGCAGATCGTGACTCCATGACTAACACTTTATTTTTTCCAGTGTCCTTGGCTGAAGGAGCAAGAGCAGTTTTGCTTGTTCCAGGATCCTGTGAAAGATGAACCTGTGCTCTGTTAGGGCCAAAAGAACATCCATTTCTAGCTGATTGAGCAGAATGTTCTTCACAGTCTTGAACATTTAGAAGCCATCTCGGTTCCCATCCGCACAAACTTATGAGCTTTTGTGACTGTAAAATAGTAAAGCACATAAGAACATAGAAACATTGCCAATTACCAACAGATAAAACTACATTAAAATATCTTACACGAGAGTACAGACAAAATGCACCATCTCGAGTAACATCAAGTTCTGGTACACTCTCTGATCTGGATTCAAACTCTGACACATAATTCTGCAACAGAGAGAGAAGGCGATCAACCTGTGGACCCCGAGAAACTCGCATATGCTCCATTGCAGATGTAGCAATTATAGGAAGAGACTGAAACTGCACAAGTCCATCACATCTATCCTTGTATCCTGCAATTAGGGCAGACTGGGGCGTTGGAGGGAATTGGACTAAGCTTTCTGGACAGCTGTTTCCTCTCCAAGGACAAGAAACTTTGTGCCCAATATCCAGCTGCTTGGAAAAGGCCTCACCAGCATCCTCAACTTCAAAGGCGGAAAAACAAAAAGAAATAAATAAAGTGTTAGGGAAAAAAAAAGGGAAAAGAAGAGAGACCAAAACATATTGAACCATTAGAAATGCACTGCTAGCAAAATCTTGTTAACTGCAAACCCCTCAGAAAAAACATCATTGATAATATTACCTTCAGATAGCCAAACAACCCAAAACAGTTCATTTACCTAAACAAGAACAACTGTTACAGCTACTGACCTACCAGAATAAGTAAGCTAATGTAACAACAAGTCAAACAAATACAAATAGTTCAGTTCATCAATTCCCTAGCTGATGTAAATAAAAACGAAAGGAAGCAAAAGCAAGTATTTAGAATTGACAACTTCAGAAACACATAAAGCAAACAAAACATGAAGGTTTCCTACAATTTATTTTTCTTAGATAATACCGTGTCAAATTATTGTCACCAAAGTGAGTTCTTCCATTTATCTGTCCATTACATCATTGCTCATCATTTTTCTTATATATAATTGAGCACATCTCAAAGCATCATTAAGTAGAAAGGTCGGGGATTATGTGATGGTCTTATTACTATGATTATATATCCCCAGGAAGAAGCAAATAAAGAAAAGGAAATAGTTGAATTACAATATCTAACCTTCAGAAGTAGCCCACGATGGGGAGGATGCGAAATGCAGGCATGCCCCACATGTTTCACATACAATTTTATCAACATCTATATTTACCCAACCTCTTTGAGCACAAGCCAATGAACTTGCAACCTACAATTAATTTGAAAAGCAACAGTTTGCTTTAAGATCAGATTAAGCATATTCAACAACTAAAAGAAACTAAACCTTTTACATGCTTGACTCAATGCATATGCAATCACTTTAAAACCCAGGAAAAACTTAGAAGATTGCATGAAAAAGAGTCCATGATGTCCTTTGTGATAAGGCAATTACCCAACTGTGATGAATATTAAAGATCAACACAAATAAGACAAAACCAGGTCAGACAAAATGCAAACTCCACTGAACTACATTTCTACTAAGGAGATGCTGCAGCTAGATCAAGTGTGTACCTTAGGCTTCCCAAACCAATTCATAGGCTTAAATGTAGCCAAACGCCTGAGAAGATCCCCTCTTTCCCATGGTCGACATGAAGTTCTAGATGATCCAAGGGCAGATCCACCAGCACTAGTACTGAATGAAATCCGTGGAGCTTGGGATCCAACACAAGATTGAGAAGCAGCTTTGGAATTTTGACCATGACCAGACCAATCCACACTGCCAACATTTGTTGGAACAGCAGGTGAGGATGCCCCAGCAGAACTGATAAAGAACAAGAATCATCATTTTTTTCAGAGTTGGCCAATAAGCACAATTTTCTTATCCCATATCAATTGTTGGATAATCGATCATTGATAAGTAGAGAGTTGATACTATCTTTTTTCTTCTTTTTTTACTAATAAAGGTACAACCAATAAAAATAAAGAAATTAAAGAAAACTTCAATTAGGCAGGCAGCCATGCAAAAAAGCATGTCATGGATGGGAACCAAGTGTAGGCTTGATCAAATGTGCCATGCCCGAAATGGTCTAAGGCACTTTTGCTGTCTAGCGCTAAGGGAAGTTAACCTGTCCCTTATTGGTCAGTTCTTTAACAGGAAATAAAAACTTTCCTGCTAATGAAATGACATGTTCCTAGCTGAAATAGATCCAGTTTCCATCCTCTATACCTCTACAGCTAAATTAACCAAAAAATAGCATAAACAATGACTTAGCGGGTTGACAACCAACCATATAAATGACGAACAATATCTTTTATAGATTATCATCACTTCTATGGAAAGCCATTATTAGTGTGTACAAAGATAAAAGCATAAACCTAGTAACCTACTTAAGACTTCCAAATGCAAAAGCTTTTTTTTCCCTTTTTTTTTTTTTGGCTACATAAATGCAAACTGAGTTTAATTAATTGTTTTCAATTTTCCCTTTTCCTAATTTGGATTCAAATAAAAGTACGCCAAAGATCAAATTTAGGATATCTAGCGGAATCCCACCCCGTATGGCTTGTTCTTCACTTTCCAGCAATTTAACAAAATCTCAACCACTTCCCCTTCCCAAAACACATCCAGCATATCTAACACTAACCCTAAAAATCACACGGGAAAACGGGAAACAAAATCCGAATATTCACCTAAAAAAATGGATTCTGAGGAAAACAAAAGGAAACCCTAATTTGAGAAAATTGAGATTGAAAAGCAAGTAAAAGGAGAGTAGCAAGAGCTGGTACCTTGCAGCAGGAGTGGGATCTATGGTCCCACCAGAGCTAATGACCTCTTCTCTCATTGCTGCAGCGCCTTCGCTCCCTTCCTTCCTCCCTCTTGCAGCCTAAGAGTAATAGTTTTAAAACCAAGACCAACCGAGTCGAAACTCGTTCGAATTTGAAACCTGAGCGCTTGACATTGTTAGCTCCAATTTATAGAGCGAGTATATATACTTGCCAGGCCGTAACACGAGTTTTCTTTTTTAATAGTGATGGGTCGGACATTTTTCTATGTATTTGGGCCTACCAAGCCTCGCTTCTTTTTATATAAAATGTCCTTCAATTAAGTTGCGCAACCCATTTTAAAAACTTTAAGCCCCACAATCCTTTTACCATTTAAAAACAATAAAATATTATAAATATGCTTTCATATTAATATTTATATATTTTTATGAATTTTAATTAATTTAAGTTTGGCCGGCCAGTTCAGAAAATTCCTTGTCCAAATCCAAAATGGGTCAGTTAATAACGGTAAAATTTAATCTATATTATAGGTAAGTTTATCATTGAGATTGTCGTTCATAAGTAATTTTGATAAGATAAAATATTTATTTTAAATATAATATTATAAAGTAAAAGATTTAATGAGAGATATAAAGATAACTTTATTAAAAAATACTTTTTCAAAAGTTTAAAATTAAAAAAATTAGCTTAAAATCTAAATTTAAAATCAATGTTTAGTTTAAAAAGTTATTTGTTTACTAAATTTTTAGGTTTAAAATTATGGATTGAAAAGTGGTTTTTCTGGTAAACACACCTATATATTCAATATTTTAAATGAAAGACAAAAGAAGATTAATTAAAGTATCCATTAAAATATACTATTTTTTTAAAAATTTAAATATTTTTTTTTAAATTTTTAAAATTTCAAACAAACAAAAATTTAAAACCCGTCAAGTTATAAATTTAAAATTTAAAATAGATAACAATAAATTTAAAATTGTTTGTATAGGATAAAGTGAAATATAAAAAAAATTAATGACAAATTTGGTCACTAACGTTTACATGTTTTATCAAAATGACCCTAATTGTATTTTGAGTCCTTTTTGGCCACCAACCTTTTTTTTTTTTAAACTGCTTTTTCTAATAGATTTGGTGAAAGTACCGTTAAAAAAATTAACGGGGATGATGTGGAATATTTTTAATGAGATGTAATTTATTACTTAAGTAACCCAATAAGATAATTACAGGTGGAAAGTAATAAAATAAATCATACATGAAATTAAAAAATAACTCTTAGTTTAAAGAAAATAAGCATAGTTATCTAAAAAAAGGTTTCAAAATAAATACATAAGTTTGTTTACTAAGACGTTTAAAAAAATATTAATAAATTAAACCGAAAATACTGAATGTGTGCATTCATTTTGAATTTTTTTTAGATATATACATTTATTTTCTTTAAATTAAATTTTTTTTTAACTTCATAAATTATTTATTTATTTTCTTAATTTCTTATTGGGTTTCTTATTGGGTTAATTTCTAGACCTTGATGTGGCAACCATCTTGATAATATATATGTCCCATGACTGAATTTTGGGAGGTTTTGTGATGGTTTTCTTCAAAATTATATTTAGAAAATTAAAAAAAAAAAAGTTTTTTATTTTATTCAATTTGATTATTTTCTCGTTTTAATCTAAAATCTTTGAATTTTTTATGAAATTAAAGTTAGATTTCACACCAAAGTCTAATTCAAGAGTACTCTTTCACATGAAACCAACTATGAAGGCTTGAAGGTGAAAATGAAAGTGAGAGAAAACATGGATAAGTTATTTAAATTATTATGTTATGTTTATTTAATTGTATAATTTGTTGTGAAATTGCAATAATTAAGCGTACATAATTATTTTCTATGTTTAAAATTATGGAAGTATTGTGTTTATCTATGAAGTGAATAGTGAATGATTTTATGAATTATTTGGTGAATGATTTTAAGTGAATAATTGAAAGTAAGAAAGTGTGTGTGTTTTTACTAATAATATTTTAATTTGGAATTAATTATTTTGAATGATGGAATTGTGTATTTATTATGTTGAAAGTGGTAAATATTTATTTTAAATATTTTTTGGATGAGTAAGTTGATTTGTTAAGTGATTAATTTGATAAAAAATGTAAATTTTCTAATTCTAAGGGTTTGGTAGTGAAATCTGAAACATTGATGTAGTAACTATATTATATGATTATGAAATATGAAAATTTGGAAAGATGAGCATAAAATAGTAAAGTTTGAAACTATAGGGGTTAAATTATAAATATTTCAAAACATGAGTTTTAGGACTAATTTATATATTCGAGAATTTACAATTCTGAAAAATAGAATATGGAAGTTTAATGGTTCGAAAATCAGGGAGTAATTTGTGGAAAATTTGACAATTTGAGTTGTAGGGACTAAATTGTAAAATCTAGAAATTTTAGAAAAGGGACTGTTTTGCAAAACTGTACAAAATGGGGTTTAGGACTAAACTGTAGAATAAGAAAATCTATTTTTTAAGGAATTAAATTGAAGAATAGTAAAAATATGGATTTTAATGACTAAATCATAAAAACTATAAAATTGAAATTTTAGGGACTATTTTATAAAAAACTGTAAATTTTGAGGAATAGAGCCTGTTTTCTCAATCCTGAAAGGCATTATAATTATATACTTGATTTCATGAAATATTTGATCAATAATTGTTTAAAAAATTAAATAATAGAAATTTGAAATTAATAAGTTAGATTTGTTATGATTTGTATGTGATCCGGAATATTTTTTTAAGTTTATATATATGAATTTATGATGAAGTAGTGAGAATAATTAAAATTAAATCTTAAAATTATTTAATAAGCTCGGATGGTGGATATATGTATAAATTTTTATATTAAACACGAAATTGAATTTCAAATGTTGAAATTAAGTCTAATTATAGCAAATTAAGTGTCTGAATGTTATAAAAAAAATTGAACTTTTTTAATATGACATTCTTTATTTGGACTTGTTATGGAATCAAGTAAGGGGTGTTACAATCTCTCTAAGTGAAATGTGCTTGGGAACATATTTTAGGTCCCTCTATGGAGGTGTGTTTCTGTTGACTCTTGTTTTGATGTTGGCACCCTTTTGCTTGGGTGGCTCACAATTCACGTTAGGGTTTTTCTTCTATCTCATTTTTAAGCAGTTGATAATTCTCGCATATTGTGTTGGAGTTAATCATGTTGTTATTGTTATTCTACCTGTTGGCGTAGTTAGGACTCTTAATATTGTCGAAATTGTTCTTAAAAAGCTTTGAACTGTTCTTGCAACATTAACGATTGTTAGGGATTGATATCTGGGTTTTGGGTGGTGTAAGCTTGGCTTTGATAACTAATGTAAGATTCATAGTATTGTTGATATGGGTAAGGCTAGGTGTAATAATTGTTAAAGTTTTGATTTGTTTTGGTTTGATCTTGAGTTTGTCCATTAAGGATATTGGTTTTTGAGTTTGCCATAACGAGAAATACAAAGGTGGAAGTGGTCCACGCTCACCACACCAATTGTTGACACTATAATCGAATGAGGTGGAGATAATGGTGATGTAGGGCGGTTGACATTCTCAGGATAAGGCTAAGAGCCGTTGTAGGCAGCGGTTTAAACAATGTGGTTGTAGGTTGATCAGAGTTGGGAGAGAGAGATCCCCTTTCATGGATAAGCTTAGGGTTTATATACCTTTAGCCATGATTCTGAGATGTCACGTGTCATTCTTCTATCTGTAGTGTAACAGTCCGGTTTAGACCTTAGTTGGAACAGTGGTTTTGAGACCACAAATTCGAGTTAGAATAATATTTTAATATTATTTTCCGTGCTTATGATATGCAAATTAGTATATGTGAAGTTTTTGTGCGTTAACTTGACCGTCTGTGTGCTTAATTTGGTAAAAGGACCTAATTGTAAGAAATGATAAATTAGCATGCTTTTTGATAAGGTATCTATTTGATGTGGCTTTTAAAATGAGGAGGCCTTATGAGGCAAAAAGACCACTATTAAGTTAGTGGATGGATAAAGGTCATAAATGCCCATAATGTTTAAATGTATATATGTTTAGTAAAAGGTTAAATATGTCATTTATGTGCTAAAATGTGTTATGATAAAAACAAACCATGAAAATGGCATTAATTCATTCATCTTTTGACCAAATATTAGAGAAAGAGGAAACGGTTTAGTTCTTTTGATTTTCGGCACTTGCAAGCTCAAATTAAAGTATGTTTTGACTTTGGTTTTTGATGATTTTTATGTTTTTGATATTGTTGCTTAGTTTACTATCAAGACCATGTTGTAATTTGAAGAATTGATGATGTTTATGAGATGTGCCATTGATGAAATGGTGAGTTTTTTGATGAGTTTAGGTGTTATATGAAATATATGTGTTTAATGAACATGTTTTGTTCTTGAATTTTTGATGAATTTAGCTAATTAGGGCTAAATTGAGAAAATAGCATTTTGAAGGACTAATTTGTGAATTTGATGAAATAATTGGACTTGTATGAGACACATGGGCATTCGGCTAAGCATGATTATATAGTGATTTTGTATATTTGATGTTTTGAGAAAAATGGACTAAATTGATAAAATGTGCAAATGTGAGGGCTAAGTTGCAAATAGCTCTAAATGTGTGCTTTTGGATTGAAATGAATATGTTGGTAAATAAAAGGGTTAAATTTGAATATGTATAAATTAAGAACCGAAGAAAACGGGTTTAGATCACGGGAAAACAAAGGTAGTCGAATAACCGAGTCCGATCGAATATCTGAATCCGAGGTAAGTTCATATACAAATAAATGTATTTGGTATTGAATTAAGTATGTTTTTATGACTATCCATATTAATGAATGTATGTGAGATGTAGCAAACATTAATCCGAGATAGAATCGACATAGCATTAATGTCTGAGAAGTCCCGTTTGAACTTAGGAATAGATAGGATTAACTATGTCATGACATAGGTGTCTGTTATGTGTTATCATGTAAGACCACGTCTGGGACGTTGGCAATGATTTGAGCTTTCGTGTAAGACCACGTCTGGGACGTTGGTGTCGAGATGAAATTTACGTGTAAGACCATGTCTAGGATATTGGCATCGTATTGATTCGTGTAAGACCCTGTCTGGGACAGCGGCATCGATATCTAATTACAAGTAAGACCACGTCTGGGGCGTTGGCATTGTAGAACTATTCTGAGTATTCTGCATATCCTATTAGATTCCAAACGGTTCAACGGGCAAGTCCGAGATACGAATGACTATGTGGTTTACATATCTATTTTAGGTACGTCTGATAAGTACACATTATGTGTATAAGAATGTAAGTATATTCATAAACTTACCTAGATGAATTGTGTAATTGAATATGAGAATGTAAATGTGATACATGAATGGAAAAGCTATGAGCTAACAAAGTATATGATGATATGCAAGATTGAAAGATAAATGGATAAGTAAATGTGCCAAGAAGAATTATGGCTATGCAATTGAGCTATTAGTGAATTCATCTTGATTACATGTCTTGAATGCTTATGTTAAGTTTATTTGTATATGGCTTACTAAGCATTTAGAAGCTTACTGTAACACCCCTTACTCGTGTTCGACGCCAGAACACTTACAGATTATTTAAATCATTTATCACTCAAATATCAAAATTGATTATAAAAGTTCCTTTAACGAACCCTTGAAGTCCAAATCATGCATTGGATTGGGTCAGGACTAAATTAGAATCGTATAATTTTTTTTTATCCTTAAGTTTATCTCATTTACAAGAGTCCCACGCCCGTGTGGCTCACATGGCCGTGCCTATAGGGCGTATAACTCTCTGACTTGCATCTGTGGAGAAACTTGAGTCACACGGCCTTAGTACACGCCCGTGTTACTTGGCCGTGTGGTAAAGTTAATTTTCATAAATTATGCTATTTTTCAAGCCATATTTCTCACTCATTTGATCCTTATTCTTCACCCACATTTAATACATACAAAAACCAATTTAAGATATTCAATGAGCTTATTATACTTAATACGATTTGTTAGTCGTACACTTCATATAAATAACAAGAAACGTATATGGGCTCAATTCTCATTAAATTTCTCTTGTACTTGTACTTTTTCATCCTATGTATTCATGTAGCATATAACAATCGCACCTCTGTTTTTCATATACATTTTTACTTCATATTTGAGTTTTACTTATCCAATCATTTGAAACATCATCTTTATACATATAGCGCACTTGAGATGCAAAAATTCTATAATTGTGAATGAGCACATTTATCAAACACATTCCATGTTTTTATATATTATAGTCTCATATTTCCATGTATCATTTACCATCATTTCCTCGTATTTTTGACAAATCATGTAACAACTCATAATCATGCAATTCATTAACTCTTCCTGCCAATTACAATTTAAATTGGCAACTCACTTATTGAGCCCAATTTCAATGTTCTCTAAAATCCATTAGGATGTATGTATCCATCAATAAATTCCATGTACAGATATCATCACCTCATATTTTCACAACATTTACTTTCCATATTATGAACTCAAATAACATACACAAGACATACCAATACATTCCAAGTACATTTTCAAAATATTTCATTTCGAATTTAGATTATGTCATTTTAGAACTCTTCTCATTAACTCATTGAATACCATTTCATACGGATAATACACTCAAGGGTGTACAAATATATAATCACAAATGAGCTCATTCATCAACCAAGTTCTATATTCATGTATCATCAACTCATATTTTCTTATATCACATAATTCTATATAACACTTACCAACTTCACAAATTAGTGAACGTCTTACGGAATTGTTCTCGCACTGAGATGCATTAAATTTCACCGATAATCACCGATGCCATAACATAGCTATGGTCTTTCATCTTAAACACGTATCACACCGATGCCATATTCCGATATGGTCTTACACGGAAATCACTTGTCACTTGTAGCCGGCTACCTCTTTTCATCGATCGGTGGCGGAGCTACCACTTTTCACCGATCGGTGTGCCGAAACTACCACTTTTCACCGATCGGTGGCCGAGCTACCACTTTTCATCGATCGGTGGCCGAGCTACCACTTTTCATCGATCGGTGCGGGAGCTACCACTTTTCATCGATCGTGCAGCGAGCTACCACTTTTCACTTGATCGGTGCAGCCGAGCTACCACTTTTCACCGATCGGTGCCGGAGCTACCACTTTTCATCGATCGGTGCGTGAGCTACCACTTTTCACTTGATCGGTGCCGAAACTACCACTTTTCACTTGATCGTCAGTGGCGGGAGCTACCACTTTTCACTTGTCCTTGATCGGATAAGTGTAGCCGAAGCTATCACTTATCACTTGTTGCCATGGTTCAACCATTGTATTTTCCGTCAATTCATGTTGTCACTGAACTGAAATGCTCAATTTGATCATCAATACATATGAAATAACACATCATGAAATTCATAAAATTAACAAATGATCACTAAAATTTAGCCATATAAACTCACAAGTTCAATTTTTGTATTATAACGATAATCATAATTTCATAATAAATATTCCAAATAAAACATTATATCAATTATAATCGAGCATGTAATCAATTTATACACAAGTCATTCATATATTATTTTCCCTCCTCCTCCTCTCCATCCACATCCTTAGTATAAACAACACACTTGTAAGTAACATTTTCTATAATTTTCACTATTTACTCATGTGAATGTTCAAGCTGTCCATCTGGGTTATATTCACTAAATTATTTTTATCTTGAGCTACAGAGCTCTAAATTTCAAACCGTTAATTTTCTTTGAAACTAGACTCACATATCTTCTTACCATAATTTTTCCAGAATTTTTGGTGTAGCCAATTAGTACAGTTTATTAGTTAAGTTCTCCCCTATTACACAGTCCTACTGCTCTGACCTCTCTTCACTAAAAATCAATTATCTCATAATACGGTTTTCATATAGTGTTTCTGATTATTTCTAATGAAAATAGGCTCACTAAGGAATACAAAAATATAAATTATAACTCATAATTCTTTTTGTACAATTTTTAGTGAATTTCTAAAGTAAGAACAGGGGATCACGAAGTTGTTCTAAACCAGTCTTACAAAAATTTAAATATCTCAATATGTAGACTTCCTTTACCTGCTTTGTTTCTTTTATATGAAAATAGACTCAACAAGCTGTAATTCTATATCTTACTCAGCTTCTAATTCGATTTATACAATTTTTGGTGATTTTTCAAAGTTAGACAACTGCTGCTGTCCAAAACTGCTTTAGTATAACATGTTGATTTCTATTTTGTCCCAAATTCCACATTTCATACAATTCAATCCTTGCTCAATTAACCCCTCAATTTAGCTAATTTTCTCATCTAATACTTTTCTATATCATTTTAAACTACTTCATAACCTTTGAAAATCAGAATTTTAACTCTAGGCCTTAATTTCAACTCTTTCACAATTAGGTCCTAAAATAAATTTCCATCAATTTTACTTAATAAAATCATCATATAACAAAATTAAAGCTTCAATTCAATATTTATTCATCATATTCTTCCAGCACTAATCCACATCAACTTTAAAAATTAGCTATAGAATCAAAAACTAATGACATAGTAAGTTGGATCCAATTGTAAAAGTCCAAAAACATAGAAATTTCAAGGAGAAAGTAAGAATTAAACTTACATGAAGCTTGAGTATGAAAACCAGCTTGAAACTCTCTCCCATGGCTGTTTTTCAGCTGAAGAAAATGAAGAGAAATGAAGAGAAATCTAGATAATTCCAATTTGGTCCCATACTTATTTAACTAATTTTGGCAATTTTCCAATTTTACCCTTATTTAATCCATTTCCTGATTTTTCTCAGCTATTGCCGCCCAAAATATCTCCTTTGGGCTTATTTTCACTTTAGGTCCTTCCTCATTTGACAATTAGGCTATTTAATCCTTTTAGCAACTTTTATACACTTTTCATTTTAGTCCTTTTTATTTAATTAACCACCCAAACGTCAAAATTTTCTAACGAAATTTTAATACTACCTTATTGACATTCCTTAAATATTCATAAAAATATTTATGACTCGGTTTATAACACCGAGATCTCGATACCTCTTTTTCTCAATTTCTTGACCAAATAAATCTTTATAAAACACAATTTACTATTTTAAAAACATTTTAAAAGCTACGTTTGACTTGTAAATATTAAATAAATATAATCTACGAGTCCATTTCTCAGATTTGGTGGTCTCGAACCATTATTTTTGACATCACTGAAATTTGGGCTATTACACTTACTTTGTGTGTGTTTGTTTTGTTTTATAGATCGTCGAAGATACTGAAGGCTCGGGGACCGTCGAGGATTGTTATCACAATACTCAAACTCATTTTGGTACTTTTGAAATGTGCACATAGCTAAATATGACATGTATAGGCTAGTCATTTTGGATTATGTTGGAAATGTGTATAAATAGCCATGAGATGTGGCTAGATAAATGTTGATACTATGCATGAGTAAATATGATATATGATGCATGATTTGGTATGGTTTGATAGCTAATGAAATGATCAAGGCTATGGTGAGCATGCGAATGCATTATGAGTATGTTTGATTGATCAAAGAAATGGTTATAAGAAAAGTAAATGTGGATGAAACATGCTTGAATATATCTATGTGTTTTAGTTGTGCAAATTGGCATAAATGAAATGAAATTGAATGTGGAAACTTGTTGATTATTTGGCACGCCTTTGATTGTCAATTGAATATGTTATGTTTTGGTGTGTTGCTTGTAGGGATGACCCTAGTGTGGGTGGCATTTTGGCCTTGCAAGTGGCATGTTTTGCCTACACGGGCGTGCCTAATGGCCGTGGAATTAAGTCAGTAGCTAACCCAAGCGTGCACGACCATGGTACACGGATGTGCCTAGTAGCCGTATGTGTAAGATAGTAGCTAGCCTAATTATACACTGCCATGGCACACGGGGGTGCCTGGTGGCCGTGTGGATAAGTCAGTATGCAATGCTCTGTTATGGCACGGCCTAGACACACGGTTATGTCTAGTAGCCATGGGAGACACACGGCTTGGTCATGTGGGCATGTAACCTTAACAGTTTTGAAAAAGTTTTAAATTTTCGAGAATTTCCATATGTGTTCGGTTTAGTCCCGGCCCTACTCTAAAGCATGATTAAGGTCTCGTTGACCTATATAAGAGACACTTTGATTGAAATTGATGAATTGTTTTACTCAATGTCTGTAAATGTTTCCGATCTGTCCGGTAACACCTTTAACCCTATTCTGAAGACGGATACGAGTTAGGGGTGTTACAGGTGGTCTCAAATCAAGTTGGTCAAGTACTCTATCCCCACATACTTAGGTAAGATGGTGATTAGACACAATGCCAATCACTTCAGATGAGATATGATAATTAGTATTAAAAGAAACAATTCCTATGTAAGGCCCACATAGCTGAGTGATTTGTTTTTAAGGATTTTTCTGAAAAACAGTTCAGAAAGTAGGTGGCTGAAATAGTAGAGGTATATTGGAAAAAAATATAAAAGGGAAACAAAAAATTTCAATGCCAACCACCAATTTTCTTTTTCCTATTTTTATTCATTAATTGAACTAATAGGCATAACTAAGTCTCTAAACAATAGAGTTAAATTGTATTTTAGAATCGCAAATCCAATAGCAACTAATATATAATTGGTACATGCATACAGTGCTTTACACACGGTGAAGTCTACAACCATCGGAAAATGAGAAAAATATTCCGTTTGAGTAGCCGGTAACAACAGTTTGCCCTAGAGAACTGACCAAATGCACCGTCTGTGGAAAACCCCGGTTATTGGGATGAAAAATACCCTGCAATCAATTGCACGAAAACTATGGAAGAAAAGGATCACCTAATATAGAGTTTGTAACATAATACAACACTTCCTAACTGCTAATTGTTGACATACTACAAGCCTTCCACATTAAAGTCATGCATATACTGTCGAAACCATTTTTTGAAGGTCGACTTTTTATTTTAAAAGCGAAAATATGAGTCGCCACCAATCCTTTTTTTATATGAGGTGTAATCAGATCACCTCAAAACTTGATCTTTTTAATAAAAGGTTTAATTTATTAAAACGATGTTTTTCTGTCTACAAAAATCCAAAAAATAGGTTCGGGAGTCGGTTACGCAGGAGGAAGGATTAGCACCCTCGTGATGCCCAAAATTGGTACCTAATTGATTAATTAATGTCTTAATGTTGAAATTTGAAAACTCGAAAAGAATTTAAGATACGATCCCTCTTTGTATTATGTTAATTCTGCTCACAAATTGCTTGAATAAATAGAAATAAACTTTGAAGACCCTCTCGTCTCGATAACAAAATGTCACATCCCGTAAGTTAGGACACGACATCTTAAACCATTGAGAATAAGCTTTGCTTTTATTTTTTTTATTTGAAACCTTATGGGTTTTAAATTCTAAAAGGATATTCGGTCATTTGGGTCCAACGAGGAAAATCAAAACCTTGTAAGTTAGGGCACGACTTTCTCGAGTTTCCAAATACAGAGCATTGCTTTATTTTGAAAATTTTCTTTTTTATGAATTTGGGTGAAAATTAATGTAATATTTAAAATGATATACAATATTAGTAAACAAGTCTCGATAAACAAGTAAAGCAATAAAACGGAAATGCATGATATAAAAACAAACAAACATAACATAAAAATGTTTAAAAATGAATGGAACAATGAAACCATATATATATAAAAAAAAGAGGAAACAAATGATAAACAAATGGATAAATAAGTAAATATTAGTAGTGAGAAAATACACGAATCAACAAATATTTATAAAGAAAATATTAACCTTACAAACTTTAATATGTATATAAAGCGTATAGAATAATAAATAAATAAGTAAAATAGATATACATAATGTTAAGTTTAGATTTTTAAAATGTGAAGAATACTAAAATAGCAAAGACGAGATAAAAATATAACAACAACAACAATAATAATACGTGTAAATAAAGGAATAAATGATCATATAAATTCTAAATACAATAAGAGTAAGGAACTAGATAAATGAATGAATGTAAAAATAAATAAATAAAATAAAATGGAAAAATATGCATATAAAAATAAAAACTTGAAATTAAGTGAATGAAGGATTAAATTGAAATTGAAATAAAATTTAGAGTCTAAATTATAATAAAATAGATGAATAAACATAAAAGGGACTAGATTGAAACTTAAATGGAATTTAAGGGCATAAATTGGAATAAAATAAAATAAGGGACCACATTGAAAATCACGAATAACATGGAGGGACCAAATAGGAAAATATTCCCCGCCCTCCTAAACGTACCGTTCCAAGAGGACCGAATCAAAACTGAAATAAAATTCTAGGGTATAAATTAAAAATAAGAAAAAACTGGATTAAAAAAATTTAAAAATGCGGAAGGACCCATAAAGCAAATAGACCATCTGATCAAAAACGTGCGAACGTCCAGCGGGACCGGTTGGCTCGAAACGACTCTGTTTCAGATGTCCGCCCCTTTTAAATGGCTTGATGATCGCGTGTCAAAGTCTTAAAATTTATAAAAAGAATGATCAAACCTGGAAACTAACTATGACAACGATTTGAGGCAAGTGCACCTATCGAACAGTAGTATAGTTTAGGCAAGACCGGGATGTCGAATCCCAAAGGAACCAAAAGTACTAATACTAACTCTCTTTTTATTATCTAGCCCAAGAATTAAATGAATTTTATCTAATCTAAAATTAACTAACAACTAAACTAAAGATGCAAAGATAAAGAGGATGAATTGAGAAAATAACTTGAGAGAAAACCAATTGATTAAGACGACACCCAAGGAAGAATCCACCTAGACTTCACTTGTTATCTAACTCAAACTGCATTTATTTATTCACTTGACTTGATCCGTAAGATTTCCTAAGTTATATTAATCCCTCTCTCGAGGCAACTAACGTCTAACCCTAGGTTGATTAATTGAAATCTCTTTCTAATTAAAACCCCTAGAATCGCATTAACTCGATCTATGGACTCCCATATTAGGTTTTACCCTAATCCGACAAAATCTCGTCACCCTATCTCTAGGCGTGCGATCAACTCCGCTTAATTATGCTAGATCTACTCTTAGGCAGGGACTTTTGATCCTCCACCTAAGCACATCATACCTGAATTAATATCCCAGAAATATCAACACAAGAATTAAAAACACATAATTAAGAACAAATCAAATATTTATCATATAGTTCAGCAAACAATAACAAGATTCATCTTAGGTTTCATCCCCTCGGGTATCTAAGGGTTTAGTTCATAACAATAAAAGAAAACAACTCAGAAGAAAAGATAAAACAAAACATAAGAAATCCCTAAAACCCCCTGGAGGAATTGAAGGAGAGATCCGCCGTCTTGAGTATAACTCCGGCTTCTTGAGATGGATCAACTGGCTATCTTCGAGTAAATTTCCACAATTCTGACCTTTCTGGCTCGGCTCCTTGGCCTAGCTAACCGACCCCTTCTAGGTTATACTTAGGGTGTTTATATAGGCTTTTGAGATAGGTTTCTTTGCCTCTAAGTATCCTTTTCCGAGTGAAATTGCTCTTTTCCACGACAGAGACACGGCCATGGCACACGCCCGTGTGAGTCATCTTTAGGCTGTATTCGGACTTTTAATGAGGCATGGTCGTGTAATCTTGGGCCCAGGCCGTGTCGATTTCTATTTTGACCCAATTTGGTCCGTTTTAAGCCCGTTTCTCGTTCTTCTCATCCTCGGGTGCTTTCTTGAGTATAAAACATGAAAACAAAGGATTAAGAGCACCAAATTACATAAATCGAGGCTTAAATCATCCAAAAGTATGCTAAATATGGGCTTAAAATATGTTGCTTTACGCTTTATCACTTGAGGACCAAATCGAATAAAAAATAAAAATAAACGACAAAATTAAAAATAAAGGAAATAGGGTAGGGCCTAGTTGAAATGCGCCGTAAAAGCAGAGGGACTACTTGCGCAAATATCCCAAAAGTCGAAAACACACGGATCTCCTGGGTCGGATCGGGTTGGCGTGCGGGTTGTATCGAAACAACGCCGTTTTGGCGCCTGAAGCTTAGGCCCAAAACGATGTCGTATTGGACCTTATATAAATGTAAAAAAAACAAAACAAAAAAAAAAAACAAACATTCAGACGGCTTCTAAAAAAATTCATTTCTTATCTCTTTTCCTCTCTGGAGATAACCCAGAATGTAACACCCCTATCCCGAGTCCGTCGCCAAATTAAGGTTAAGAGCGTTACCAGGCATATTGGAAACTGCTACAGACAATCATACATTCAATCAACATTCACAAACATAGTGTCCCTTAAACGGGTCCTCAAGACCTTAATCATGCTTAGAAGTCGAGTCGGGACTAAACTGAAACACCTACGAAATTTCATGAAAATTTGAAACTTTTTCAACATACAAGGGAGACACGCCCGTGGGAGGAGACCGTGTTCCCTCCACGGCTCCTAGACACACCCGTGTCCAACCTTGTTACAAATTATACCAACACGGTTATTAGGCACGTCCGTGTGCCATGGCTGTGTACTTTTAGGCCATAAACTGACTTCCTCACCACGGCCACCAAGCACGCCCGTGCCAAGGCCGTGTATTTTTATGCTAGCTCATCGACTTATACTCCACGGCTATGTGACATGCCCGTGTCAAGGCCGTGATTTTAGGTCGCGATTCGCCAATTTACCCACGGCCAAAGGCACGCCAGCTACAACAACTGCGACATTATAGGCCATTTACAAGGCCAATTGCCACCCACTACAAACCATATTCAACAAGATATTTCATGCACATAAAACCATCAAAAGCATACCAAAATAACCATTCAAACTTTACATTCAAAACCAATTCCAACTAAGGCAGTCTCAAGGATTAAAACTTATAACATTACAAGACTAATTCATGCAATTGCTCATCCAAACTTGGCCATTTCACATTTCTTTCATCATACCAAAAGATACATTCTATAACACATTCATTTAAGCAAAGACTCAACTCTTAAATAGCCAAATCACATGCTAAGATCACATAACTATTCATACCAAAATACTAGCCTATACATGCCATATCTAGCTTTATACAATATCAAAATGTACCAAAAATAAGTTTTATAGTGTGATGACGATCTAAGACGGTCCCGAGCCTTCAGTAGCTTTGACGACCTATAAAGCAGAATAAACATACACAGAGTAAGCTTTCCAAAAGCTTAGTAAGTCAACATACAACAACTTAGCATAAAATGCATATATTTTCTTTGATTCATACACCTTTGACCACATTAGCCATATTCCCAATTCAAAAATCATATAAACACCTATCTCATTACTATATTCATAGCATCATAGTAGAATTATATTGATGCTTACCTTGTATACACAATTAGTGTATAATCAACATACCTGAATTAAACTTACTATTACATATTTGTTCATAGCTCGAATTTGCAGAAAGTATTATAGACTTGCTCATTGAATAGTAATAATTCCAATGGGATACTCAGAAAGCTTAGAATAATTGTACAATGCCAACATCCCAGACAAGGTTTTACATGCACTCGGATATCGATGCCACTGTCCCTGACAGGGTCTTATACGAATCAAACGATGCCTATGTCCCAGACATGGTCTTACACGTAAGCGTCATAATGATGCCAACGTCCCAGAAGTGGTCTTATATGTAAAGTTTATATCGATGCCAACGTATCGGACGTGGTCTTACACATAATCAGATATCGATGCCACTGTCCCTGACAGGGTCTTACACGAGTCTCAACTCAATGCCAACATCCCAGACGTGGTCTTACATGATAAAACCAAAACAGATACTTATGTCAAGGTTCATAAGAGGCTTCTCATACTTAGTTATTATACCGAGCTTATCTCGTAATTCAATTTACAGAATTTCTCATAAGCATTCATTATCATCATCAAACATATGAACAACTTCAAATGCATACAATTTCGTTTATTTGTATAGTGACTTACCTCGGATGCGGTTTATCAGAATAGAAAATGGCTACTCGATAACTTTCGCTTTCCCGCGATCTAAATCCGTTTTCCCCGGTTCTTGATCTAAACATGTTCAGAATTAACCCTTTTATTCAGTAATTCATTCAATTCAATCCAAAGACACACATTTAGGACTATTTGCAAAATAACCCTCATATTTGCACAACTTAGCAATTTAGTCCATTTTTCTCAAAACATCAAATTCACAAAATCTACTTATACACAAGCTTGGCCGAATACATATATATCACATACAAGCCCATATTTTTCATCAAATTCACAAATTAGTCCCTCAATTTGTCATTTTTTCAATTTAGCCCTATTAAGCTAAATTCATCAAAACTTCAAGACTAAAACATGTTCATCTACCACCAATCTATCATTTAACACCTTAAAGCATCATAAAGCTTAACATAGCATCAATGGCATTTTTCACAAACATCATCAATTCATGAAATTAAGACATGGGTTTGATAGCAGACGAAGCAACGATTACAAAAACGTAAAAATTATCAAAAACCAACCGAAAACATACCTTTAATTTGTTTCTCAAATAGCCGAATATTAGAAAACTTCAAAACCCTTCTTCCTTTTGTATTTTCGGTGGAGAGTGCATGAATAAAATATTCTATTTTCATGCTTTATTATCATATAATATACTTAATAATTCATTTACCCTTTTAGCCATTTAAAACAAATTTTTATAACATAAACAACAAGGTCATTTTTGACCAAATCCACCCACTAACTAATAGTGGTTCAATTGCCATTTAAGTCCATAACTTTAAAAGCCACAACACATAAGTGCATCAACAAATGGCATTCAATTTTCACATTTAATGCAATCCAATCCTTTTGTCAAATTAAACACACAAATAATCAAATTAACTCACGAAAATTTACCACATGCTAAATCATATATCAACGGCACAGAATATAATATTAAGATATTATACGGACTCGGATTTGTGGTCCCGAAACCACTGTCTGACTAAGGTATAAACCGGACTGTTACAATTCTCCCCCCTTAGGGATTTTCGTCCTCGAAAATCTTACCGTTAAATAGATTCGGATATTGCTGTCTTATTGAATCCTCAGGCTCCCATGTAACCTCTTCTATTCCATGCCGATTCCACAGTACTTTTACTAACTGAATTTTCTTATTTCTCAACTCTTTCACTTCACGAGCTAGGATACGGATCGGTTCCTCTTCGTATGTCATATCAGATTGGATTTCAATTTCAGATGGGGCAATCACATGTGACGGATCGGATCGATATCTACGAAGCATCGAAACATGAAATACATTGTGTATATTTTCTAGTTCAAAAGGCAACTTCAATTTATATACAACTGGCCCGACACGTTCAATGATCTCAAACGATCCAATGAATCTCGGACTTAATTTGCCTTTTCGTTCGAATCGAAGCACTTTCTTCCACGGAGACACTTTCAGAAATACTTTGTCGTCGATTTCAAATTCTATATCTTTACATTTCAAGTCTGCATAAGACTTCTGACGATCAGATGCTACTTTCAAACAATCTCGGATCAATTTCACTTTCTGCTCTGAATTTTTTATCAAATCAACCCCATGTAGCTTATTTTCACTGAGTTCAGTCCAATACAGAGGTGTACGATATTTACATCCGTACAAAGCTTCATAAGGTGCCATTTTGATGCTCGTCGTCGCTCAAAATCAAGTATTATATGCAAATTCGATCGATGGCGAATCGCTCTCCCACGAACCATGAAACTCTTGCACACAGCATCTTAACATGTCTTCCAAAATCTGAATAGTCCGTTCGGACTGACCATCAGTTTGCGGATGGAAGGCTGGACTGAAATGTAATTTCATGCCCAAAGCTTCTTAAAATTTCTTCCAGAACCGTGACGTGAATCTCAGATCTCTATCTGATACAATAGATAGTGGCACCCCGTGCAATCTGACAATCTCAGAAATATACAGTTCAGCTAATTTCTCAAGTGGATAGTCAGACCTTACCGGGATAAAATGGGCAGATTTCGTTAATCTATCAACCACGACCCATATCGCATCTTTCTTTCTCGAAGTCTGAGATAAACCAGAAACAAAATCCATGGTTACTTTATCCCATTTCCACTTAGGAATCAGAATTGGTTGCAACAACCTAGACGAAACTTGGTGTTCGGCTTTCACTTGCTGGCAAACTAAACATTTTGAAGTAAAGTCAGAAATGTCCCATTTCATACCAGACCACCAGTAGTGTCGTTTCAAATCTTGATACTTTTTGTGCTTCCCGGATGAACAGATAGACGACTGTTATGAGCTTCGCTCAAAATCAACTGAATTAACTCTGGATTTCACGGAACATAGATATGATCCCGGAATTTCAAACAATCTTCAACAATTTGGAATTCAGATTTGGAATTCACCTCACACTGAGCTCGTTTTGCTAGCAATTCATTATCAGATTTCTGAGCATCACATATCTGTTGTAAGAACAACGGTTTGGCTTTTAGTTCAACTAACACAGAACTATCATCAGACAAATCTAACTGAGCATTCAAAGCACATAATGTAAACAACGATTTCCTACTCAAAGTATCAGCAACAACATTCGCTTTACCTGGATGATAATCTATCACGAGCTCGTAATCTTTTAACAGCTCTAACCATCTTCTTTGACGCAGATTCAAATCTTTCTGAGTCATCCGATATTTTAGACTTTTATGATCTGAGAACACGTGATATTTCTCCTCGTACAGATAATGGCGCCAAATCTTTAGTGCAAATACAATCGCAGCTAACTCAAGGTTGTGCGTCGGATAATTCTTTTCATGAGGCTTCAACTGTCTCGAGGCATAAGCTACTACTTTGCCTTCCTGCATCAAAACACATCCCAGACCATTTAATGAAGCATCAATGTATATAACAAATTATTTACCTGATTCCGGCTGTACTAACACTGGAGCTTCTGTTAACAGGGTTTTCAATTGGTCAAACCTTTTTGGCATTTATCTGACCATTCAAATCTGACATATTTCTGAAGTAATTTAGTCAACGGAGTAGATATTGTCGAAAAGCCTTTCACAAATCTACGGTAATAACTAGTCAAACCCAGAAAACTGCGGACTTCAGATACATTTCTCGGAGGTTTCCAATTCAAAATAACAGAAATCTTGCTCGGATCAACTCGAATCCTAGAGGCTGACACAATATGTCCCAGAAAACTAACTTCATGCAACCAGAATTCACATTTGCTGAATTTCGTATACAATTGTTTTTCTCTCAAAGTTTTCAAAACAACTTTCAAATGTTCCGCATGCTCAGCCTCATCACGAGAATAAATCAAAATGTCATCTATGAACACCACAACAAATCGATCTAGATCACTTGTCAAAAATTTGCTTCATCAGATCCATAAAAACAGCAGGAGCATTGGTTAGTCCAAATGCATAACTAAAAATTTGTAATGCTCGTATCTCGTTCTGAAAGCAGTTTTTGGAATGTCAGAATCTTTAACTCTCAATTGATAGTATCCCGATGTCAGATCAATCTTGGAAAACACAGTAGCTCCTTTCAACTGATCAAACAAATCATCAATTCTGGGCAACGGGTATTTATTCTTTATTGTCACATTATTCAACTGACGATAATCAATGCACATTCTCATCATGCCATCTTTCTTTTTCACAAACAAAACAGGAGCACCACAAGGCGAGAAACTCGGTCTAGCAAACCCTCTATCCGTCAACTCTTGCAATTGTGACTTTAATTCTTTTAACTCTGTTGGTGCCATTCTATACGGAGCTATCGAAATATGTGTAATACCAGGCAACAATTCAATACCAAACTCAACTTTTCGAATCAGAGGTAAACCCAGCAATTCTTCAGGAAACACATCAGAATACTCACAGACAACGAGCAGCTCGACTCAAATTTTCTTTTCGATACACTTTCGTATCAATCACATAAGCAAAATATGCCTCATATCCCTTATTCAAACAACTCTAAGCTTTCAAAACAGATATCACAGTAGGTAATCCATTCAAATCATCAGACTCAACCCGTACAATCTCATTATTCGGACATCTCAAATCTATAGTCTTTCTTTTACAGTCCACGATAGTACTATGCATGAACAACCAATCCATTCCCAAAATAATATCGAATTCATCAAATGGCAAAAGCATCAGATCAGCAGGGAAACAGATATCTCAGAGCATTAACGGACATTTCTTGCATACTTTGTCTACAAAGACACATTTACCTAAGGGGTTCGATACTTTTATAGCAAACTCAGTAGACTCTACAGGCAAAGTCTTACTGAATACTAAATTCATGCATATATATGAATGAGTAGAACCAAGGTCTATCAAAGCAATCACAGAAGTATCATAAATAGTAAAAGTACCTGTTATGACATCTGGTGACGAAGCTTCTTCTCGAGCTCGGATATCATATGCTCTGGCTGGCGCTCTACCTTCGGATCTGACAACGTTGTCTCTCGTAGTTCTCTGACTACAGCTAACATTTCTGACATTTTTCGATAGCCTACCTTTCACAGGTGCATTATCAGATCTCAAATTCTGAACAGTCTCTGGTTCAACAGACTCAGGGTAATCACATATAAAATGATCAAGCGATCCACATCTAAAACAAGCTCTGTCGTTTAATCTACAGCTTCCCGTGTGCCTCTTTCCACAATATTTACATTCAGGTCTCTCAGATCGAACATTAACAACACTGGCCACTGAAGTTGCCGAAGTTTTAGAACTCATTTCTGGTCTAGATTGATTTCTATTCGCATGTCCCATATTATCTCTGGAATGACTCTGGTTATCTCTGAATTTCTTCGAAGATGATTGAAATGACTTGCTTGAAAATCTTTTTCTTATATCACGGGCTTCAGATTCAGCTTTCCTTTTATCTTTCCCAAGTGCCTCAGCTTTGCAAGCTCTGTCTACGAGTACAACAAACTCTTTTATTTCCAAAATCCCGACTAGCAGACGGATGTCTTCATTAAGACCATCTTCAAATCTCTTGCACATTACAGCCTCAGATGATATGCATTCTCAAGCATACTGACTCAGTCTCACAAATTCTCCTTCGTATTCCGTAACAGACATGCGGCCCTGCTTTAGTTCTAGAAATTCTTTCTATTTTTGATCAACAAATCTCTCACTGATACACTTCTTTCAAAACTCAATCTGAAAGAAATCCTGTAACTTCGCTTTTCTGGAACAACGAAAAATTAGAGTTTTCCACCATTGATAAAATTGCATCTCTGAGTAATGATACAACACATTTCATACATTCATCCGAGTCGAGAGACATTTCATCAAACACCAGGATTGTATTTTCAATCCAGAACTCAGCTTTTTCAGCATCATCATCTTTAGTAGCTCGGAATTCTTCGGCTCCATACTTACGAATCTTGTCAACAGGAGGCTTATTCAACAGATTCGAATGCATAACCGGTGGTACAACTGTAGTCTAAGGGGGATTAATCGGGGGTGGAGGTTGCGAAACAGTCAGGTTATTCTTAACAAACTGAGTGAACCACTCACTCATCATCTGGAAGAAAGCTTGATTAGCTTCTCCCTCTTGACCGCTTATAGCCGGGTCTCGATTCGTAGGCGCCATCACTTATGCGCGGAAGCGGTGCATTACTTTCTACGTCATCAGCTACGGCCCTCTCGGGATCCATTACTATATGAAAATCACATTTTATACGTCAGGATTCATCACACTATTACAATTCAGTTATATGGCATGTATAGCTACACTCTGACACGCTACGTTAGTCCGAGAATCGGCTAAACCTTGCTCTGATACCAATCAAATGTAACACCCCTATCCCGAGTCCGTCGCCAAATTAAGGTTAAGAGCATTACCAGATATATTGGAAACTGCTACAGACAATCATACATTCAATCAACATTCACAAACATAGTGTCCCTTAAACGGGTCCTCAAGGCATTAATCATGCTTAGAAGTCGAGTCGGGACTAAACTGAAACACCTACGAAATTCCATGAAAATTTGAAACTTTTTCAACATACAGGGGAGACATGCCCGTGGGAGGAGACCGTGTTCCCTCAACGGCTCCTAGACACACCCGTGTCTAACCTTGTTACAAATTATACCAACACAGTTATTAGGCACGCCCGTGTGCCATGGCCGTGTACTTTTAGGCCATAAACTGACTTCCCCACCACGGCCACCAAGCACGCCCGTGCCAAGGCCGTGTATTTTTATGCTAGCTACTACCTTATACACCACGGCCATGTGACACGTCCGTGTCAAAACCGTGTGATTTTAGGCTGCATTCTGCCAATTTACCCACGGTCAAAGGCAAGCCTATGTGCCACAACCATGCGACATTATAGGCCATTTACAAGGCCAATTGCCACCCACAAAGGGTCATACCTACAAACCATATTCAACAAGATATTTCATGCACATAAAACCATCAAAAGCATACCAAAATAACCATTCAAACCTTACGATTAAAACCAATTCCAACTAAGGCAATTTTAAGGATTAAAACTTATAACATTACAAGACTAATTCATGCAATTGCTCATCCAAACTTGGCTATTTCACATTTCCTTCATCATACCAAAAGATACATTCTATAACACATTCATTTAAGCAAAGACTCAACTCTTAAATAGCCAAATCACATGGCTAAGATCACATAACTATTCATACCAAAATACTAGCCTATACATGCCATATCTAGCTTTATACAATATCAAAATGTACCAAAAATAAGTTTTCTAGTGTGCTGACGATCCAAGACGGTCTCGAGCCTTCAGTAGCTTTGACGACCTATAAAGCAGAATAAACATACACAGAGTAAGCTTTCCAAAAGCTTAGTAAGTCAGTATACAACAACTTAGCATAAAATGCATATATTTTCTTTGATTCATACACCTTTGACCACATTAGCCATATTCCCAATTCAAAAATCATATAAACACCTATCTCATTACTATATTCATAGCATCATAGTAGAATTATATTGATGCTTACCTTGTATACACAATTAGTGTATAATCAACATACCTGAATTAAACTTACTATCACATATTTGTTCATAGCTCGGATTTGCAGAAAGTATTATAGACTTGCTCATTGAATAGTAATAATTCCAATGGGATACTCAGAAAGCTCAGAATAATTGTACAATGCCAACGTCCCAAATGAGGTCTTACATGCACTCGGATATCGATGCCACTATCCCAAACAGGGTCTTATACGAATCAAACGATGCCTATGTCCCAGACATGGTCTTACACGTAAGCGTCATAATGATGCCAACGTCCCAGACGTGGTCTTATACGTAAAGTTTATATCGATGCCACTGTCCCTGACAGGGTCTTACACGAGTCTCAACTCAATGCCAACGTCCCAGACGTGGTCTTACAAACATCATCAATTCATGAAATTAAGACATGGGTTTGATAGCAGACGAAGCAACGATTACAAAAACGTAGAAATTATCAAAAACCAACCGAAAACATACCTTTAATTTGTTTCTCAAATAGCCGAATATTAGAAAAATTCAAAACCTTCTTCCTTTTGTATTTTCAGCGGAGAGTGCATGAATAAAATGTTCTATTTTCATGCTTTATTATCATATAATATACTTAATAATTCATTTACCCTTTTAGCCATTTAAAACAAATTTTTATAACATAAACAACAAGGTCATTTTTGACCAAATCCACCCACTAACTAATAGTGGTTCAATTGCCATTTAAGGCCATAACTTTTAAAAGCCACAACACATAAGTACATCAATAAATGGCATTCAATTTTCACATTTAATGCAATCCAATCCTTTTGTCAAATTAAACACACAGATAGTCAAATTAACTCACAGAAATTTACCACATGCTAAATCATATATCAACGGCACAGAATATAATATTAAGATATTATACGGACTCGGGTTCGTGGTCCCAAAACCACTGTTCTGACTAGGGTATAGACTGGACTGTTACACAAAATTTGGCCATCGGACCACCGTAGCGATCCTCGGTCGCCGACGACAGTACCGCCGTCTACGGTGGCCGGAGAATGCCAAAAAAATCCTTTTTTTACCATTTTGAAACTTAGATATAGATATAGAGGGGGAAGCCTAAAAAGAAGGAAAAAGAAAAAGAAAAAAAGAGTCCGATTGGCGCCTTTTTGTTTCCCCTCTGACGAAGCCTGAACATTCCCCTAACGGGCTCGACGGCTTGCGGGGTGGAAGAGACCTCCGACGGCAGTGCAACGTGACCGGGTAGGTGAGTTCAACCCTTTTCTTTTCATTTTATACTTTTTATAAAATAAATTCGTAAAAAAAAAAACCAAAATAAAAAAAATCACCTTTTGACTTTGAGTTCTGTATTCGATTAGTATTCTATCTTTTCTTTGTATTTGATTATTTGTAAAAAATTACATTTGGTGTTTGTGGTGGGTTTATAGCCGAAAAATACAATATTTTTGAATTCTTTTTGCTACTGTTCATTGCTGTTATCTGTGTCTTTGTACTGCTCATTTTCTTGCTCTGTTTGCAGGTCTAGGGAGTCAACGAGGTAGGGGCTTGGCTATTTTGGTGCAAAGAAGGCCACCTCGGGCGGTGGAGTGCTGTGACAGCATATGAGGGTTGCGGTGCAAGAGGACACCTACGGTTCTTCCAAAAATTTGATTGAGTTTTGGGCCTGGGCTTAGGGTTTTAGTATTTTGGGCTGGAGACTTTGAATTGTTTGGGCTTTGTAAAATTGGATTGTTTAATTTTTATTTTTATTTTTATTTTTGGTGTTTGTTTAGGTTTGGGCCCGGACAAATTGGGCCTACTACAGTTGCCCCTCTTTGCTCGTTGTCGTGTAACAAGAATGGAGCAATGACTTTTAAGAAAGACCAATTTTGCCCGGTCTCGCTGAATCTTGACTTCTTGATGCTCGTCTTCCTCAAGTAGCCTTGTTCCAATCCAATACAACTTCAGAGGTATATAATTTGTCGCTTCAATCTACTCCACTGAAACTTCAGGGAGAAAAGATTAGTATCTTCAATCTGCTCCATTGCATCTTCAGGGAGATAAGATTAGTAACTTTATCTTGCTCCACTGCATCTTCAGAGAGATAAGGTTTATAGCTTTAATTTGCTCTACTGTAATTTCAGAGATATAAAATTTGCTATCTTCAGTCTGCTCCACAGCAAATTTAGGGAAATAAGACTTGTAACTTCAATCTGATCCACTGCAACATCAAGGAGATCCGATTTGCAATTTCTAGCCTTAATCTGTTCCACTACAATTTCAGGGAAATAAGATTCGCTATCTTTAGTCTGCTCCACTACAACTTCAAAAAGATAAGACTTGTAACTTCAACCTGCTCCACTGCAACTTCAGGGAGATAATGTTTATAGCTTTAATCTGCTCTACCGTAACTTCAGAGAGATAAGATTTGCTGTTTTCAATCTCTCCACTGCAACTTCAGGGAGATAAGACTTGTGACTTCAACCTGCTCCACTGCAACTTCAGAGAGATAAGGTTTATAGCTTTAATATACTCTACTGCGACTTCAGAGAGATAAAATTTACTATATGCGATTTACTCCACTGCAACTTCAGGAAGATAAGATCTGTAACTTCAATCTGCTCCACTGCAACTTCAGTGAGATAGGATTTGTGGCTTCAATCTGCTTCACTGCAACTTTAGGGAGATAAGACTTGTGGCTTTAATCTGCTCCACTGCAACTTTAGGGAGATAAGATTCGCCACGATGACTTCAATCCATCCCACTGTAACTTCAGGGTATATAGAATTTGTGGTTTCACTGATCTGTTATCGTTCTCTGGAGAACATGACCTGTAGAATCTATTTCACGGGCCTATCTATGCCTAGTGATTAGGATGTCATGATCAGGATAAATCAAATACTCCTAACTAGATGTGTATGAATGATATTTGCATGAATGCAGAATGTCAATTTTCGAGAATGATCCATTTTTAATGCTTAGCTTGTCATTACTCACTATTTATCAAGGTTCTATCCCTGATGTGTTACCATGCTTTCCTGTTTAGCTGGTATCTTTAATAGAAAATTCGAAGAAATAGTCACAGTTTAGACTATTCTTTCTCAAATGTTTCCAACCCTTAAGTTTGGTTAGTTCTGAATAGTACTGTTTTCAGATTCCCGTACTATTTAGAAAACCTTTCAGAGCAATATGCAGAACTCCTATTTCTTTGAATATTATTAGTCTATTAATCATTATTTCAATGAAAAATGCTTGAAAAAAGATTATTGCAATGGAAAAAAGGAATTTTATTGATAGCAAAGCTTGAAATGGATAAATTAACCAAAGATAGCAAACATTGCTGAAATACAAGATGAATAAGATGAAAATAGGTGCCCCAAATATCATAGCATGAGCTTCTTCACACTAACTTCTCGAGAGCCCTTTTGAATTTGATATGTGTTTTGGACATCCAAAATACTTTATTGATGCCCCAAGATGTAGTATCTCTCTTTCTTGTTAATTCTGATAGGACAAGATTTCCATATGGCCCACCTTCAATTAAAATTTGAATTGCCCTTTTCTGGGTTTTCAACTCAAAGCCCATTTGGTCTCAAGACGCCCTTTGCAGGTTTTCGAATTGGCCTCTCTATTTTTTTAGGTGAAGTACTTCTTAACTGTATTTGAAATCACTGGATTGGGCAAGTTCTTGTCATCTATCTCTATCAAAATTAGCGCTCCTCCAGAAAAAGCCTTCTTTACCACATTAAGTCCTTCCCTGTTTGGCATCCACTTTCCTCTGAAATCCTTTTGTATGGCGAGACTTTTTTCAATACTAGGTCCCCCTCATGGAATTCTCTGGGATGAACCTTTTTGTTGTAAGCTCGTATTATTCGCTTTTGGTACATCTGACCATGACGGATGACTTTCAACCTTTTTTCTTCAATCTAGTTTAGCTAATCATATCAGGATTGGATCCATTCTACTTTATCCAACTTCAATTCTGCCAAAACTCGGAGAGAATGAATCTCGATTTCAATGGGTAAAACCGCTTCCATTCCATAAACCAAAGAGAAAGGCGTTGCCCCAGTTGAGGTCCTGACAGATGTTTGATAAGCATAGAGAGCAAATGGTAACTTCTCATGCCAATCTTTGTAAGTCTCAGTCATTTTCCCTATGATCTTCTTGATATTCTTATTGGCTGCCTCCACTGCGCCACTCATTTTTGGGCGATATGGTGATGAGTTGTGGTGTTTAATTTTGAACTGATTGCAGACTTCTGATATTGTGCTGTTGTTTAAATTTATTACATTGTCAGATATGACCTTTCTGGCATTCCATATCGACATATGATCTCTTTCTTTAAGAACTTGCTGACTGCTGACTTCGTGACATTGGCATATGAAGCGGCTTCTACCCATTTTGTAAAGTAATCGATGACCACGAAGATGAATCGATGCCCGTTAGAAGCTTTGGGTGAAATTGGCCCAATGACATCCATGCCTCATATAGAGAAAGGCAATGGAGAAGTCATAACATGAAGAGGTGAGAGAGATACATGAATTTTATCTCTATAAATTTAGAACTTATGGTATTTCTTGGCATAAATGATGCAATCTCCTTCCATGGTGGACCAATAATACTCGAATCTCATGATTTGTCTTGTCATTGTAAAACCATTGGCATGTGTTCCTCAGACACCATTGTAAACTTCTTCCAAGATTTTCTTAGCCTCGACAGCGTCTATACATCTTAGTAGCACCTGATCCTTTCTCCTTTTATATAGGATCTTCCCATCTAAGACATAGTCACCAGCCAGTCTTCTTAGTGTCTTTTTGTCATTCTCAGTTACTTGGTCAAGGTATTCACAGTTCTTTATTTATCGCAGTATATCGTGGTACCAAGGGTGATCATCTTTTTCTTCTTCATCTTCGATATCGTAACAATGAGTCGGAACCTCATAAATACTCATCTGGATAGGTTTTACATCCTCTTTTTTATTCACTTTGATCATGGAAGCCAAGTAGTCAAGGCATCAGCCATCTGATTTTCATCTCGTAGGAGGTAATAGAAGGTGATGTCATTAAACTCTTCAATTAGCTCCAGAACCAGCTTTTGACAATTGATCAACTTGAGGTCTCTTATCTCCTATTCACTTTTAAGTTGATAGATCACTAGTGCAGAATCTCCATATACCTTTAGCACTTTGATCTTATATTCTATGGCTGCACGGATACTGATCGCTGTGACCAGATATTTAAAATTTATAAAAGAGAATGATCGAACCTGAAAACTAACTCTGACAACGACTAAAGGCAAGTGTACCTATCGAACAGTAGTATAGCTTAGGTAAGACCGGATTGTCGAACCCAAAGGAACTAAAAGTATTAATACTAACTTTCTTTTTTATTATTTAACTTTAAAAATAAAGTGAAGTTGTTTTAATCTAAACTAACGAAGACTAAGCTAAGGACAAAGACAAAAAGAACGAATTGGGAAATAACTTGAAGAAAAACTCAATTGATCACGACGATACCATCAGGAAGAATCCACCTAGACTTCAGTTATTATCTAACCCTGAATCATATGATTTATTTACTTAGCTTGATCCGTGAGACTCCCTAACGTATATTAAACCCTCTCTCGAGGCAAATAATGTCTAACCTAGGTTAATTAGTGGAACTCTCATTCTCTTATAATAACCTCCTAGAATAGCAGTAAATCGATCCATGGATTCTTATATTAGGTTTCACCCTAATCCGGCAAAATCTCGTCACCCTATCTCTAGGCGTGCGATCAACTCCGCTTAATTACGCTAGATCTACTCTTAAGCAGGGTCTATTTCTCCTCTACCTAAGCACATCAGATTTGGATTAAGCATGCATAATTAAGAACAAACTAAGTATTTATCATATAATTCAAAAATCAAATAACAAGATTCATCTAGGTTTCATCCCCTTCAGGTATCTGAGGGGTTTAGTTCATAATGAATAAAGAAAACATCTTAAGAGAAAAGATAAAACAAAACATAAGAAATTCTTAAAACTCCCTGAAGGAATTGAAGGAGAATTTCGCCGTCTTGAGTATAATTCCGACTTCATGGGATGGATCAACTGGCTAACTTCGAGCGATTCCCACAATTCTAACCTTTCCAATTTGGCTCATTGGCCTAGCTCGATGCCCTTTCAAAGGTGGCACTTAGGGGATATATATAGGTTCTTTGGAATGCGATTCTTTCTCCTTAAGTATCCTTTTCCGACTAAAATTACTCTTTCCAGCGACAGAGGCACGGCCATGTCACACGCCCGTGTGACTCGTCTTCAAGCCATGTTCAGATTTTTAACTTGAAGCACGGCCGTGTAAGTCGGGGTTGAGACCGTGTTCCAATTGTTCAGCGAGGCACGACCGTGTGTGCTTTGGGCCAGGCCGTGTCGCTTTCGTGCTAAGGCCCATTTACTCCGTTTTGGGCCCGTTTTGTGTTCTTTTCATCCTCGGGTGCTTTTCTGGGTATAAGACATGAAAAGAAAGAATTAAGAGCACCTTTTTATATAAATAAAGGGATAAATCATCCAAAAGTAAGCTAAATGTGGGATTAAAATATGTTAAAATTACGGTTTATCAAATACCCCCACACTTAAGCTTTTGCTTGTCCTCAAGCAAAATTTTCAACTACAATTAAAACGAACTTTCCTTCAATTCATAATTCCTATCAACAATGTTTCATCCTAATTCATAGATAATTTATACATGGATAATTCAATTCAAAGAGTCCTAAAGATTCAAACAAGATAAGTCATACATTTGTAGCACGAAAACATAAGTGTTTCCTTTCATCTAAATAATTACATTTAATTCAAAATCTATAAGGATTGACATCCTCACAAAAGATTCACTCAAATCACTCAAAAAGTGTTTAAGGTTCAAAATTAAGCACTCAATAAGTTGAACATGAAAAGTTAATCCCATAGGCTTGCCTGAAAATAAAATCTCCACCACTGTAAAATGAGATGATAAACAGATCAAAAGGTCTTTGTCAGGGTTGTAACAGGGCTAGGGTTAAAGGTGTGGATAAAAGCTAAATTAAAAGGTTAGAATCGAGATTGACTTGATAAATTACCTAACTAGAAAAAAATGAAGTTAATCTTACATTAATTAAAAACTAATAATACGAGGTTTTTTCCTTGAGAATTGGAATTTGAACATGAAAGCTCACTTAATCATAGAACTAATAATGAATATACTTCATTTTTTTTAAGAACAAACTATCATAATAATAAGAAAGAATTTTTACAACTGAAATATAAAACATAGTTAGGGAACTTGTTAAAAATCAAATCTCGACAAAAAGGGTAGTTAAAAGAATGGTAAATACAAAGGGTTTTTGTGTTAATATTAGTAGGTGAATCAATAAAAATGTTTGTTAGGTTCAATGGTGTAACACCTCTTACCCAGGTCTGTCGCCGGAACAGGATACGAGGCATTACCGGACATGATCCAAGCTATTGTACAAAATTCAAAATGTAAAATCCATATAAAGTTAAAACTTTTCCCATACATAGTCGTCAATACCCATAAGCAAAATAACTCGTCAATACCCATAAGCAAAATAACCATTCGTAACTATAAATAACTAAACAATTAAGCCTTCTATACATGCCATAATTTCCAAAATATTGTTTTCAAAATACCAAAAGAAGGCTGATAGTGTGAATAGATCTCCGACGATCACCGTATCCCGAACTAGCTTGATGACACTATAAAACAAGGAAAAGAAAAGAGAGTAAGCATATAGCTTAGTAAGTAAGTATATAAATAATTAATAAATGGATTTAGTATTTTTACAAAACAACACATTCAAACCTACAATCAAATTCATTATTTATTCAAGTTTGGAGCAAGCTGTCTATTCGAGTCACAGTGACTAAATTATTTTTATCTTAAGCTACGAAACTTCAAATTAAGATCCGTAAATTTTCACTGAAACTAGATTCACATATCTTTATACCATAAAATTTCCAGAATTTTTGACTTAGCCAATTAGTACAGTTTATTCATTAAAATTTCTCCTGTTTCACTGTTTGACTATTCTGACCACTTTTTACTACGAATCAATTTTCTCCTTGTACAGAATTCAAATGATGTTGTAACTTGTTTCATTTGAAACTAGACTCATTAAGGAATCTAAATATATAAATTATGTCCCAAAATTATTTTTTACAATTTTTAATGATTTTTCCAAGTCAGAACAGGGGATCTCGAAATCACTCTGAACCAGTCTCACAAAAATCTAAATATCTCAAAATACAGAACTTCTTTTCTTTCTTTGTTTCTTTCATATGAAAATAGACTCAATAAGATTTAATTTCATATATTATTCAAATTCTAATTCAATTTCTACCATTTTTGGTGATTTTTCAAAGACACATAACTGCTGCTGTTCAAAACTGTTTTATTTCTAAATTTCAAGAACTTTCATTGTAACATTTACTCCGTATCAATCTTACCAAAGTTCTATCACATATCGAGCGCATTGCTCATAAGTTTACACACATATACCTACACTTATTCATCACATAATCACAGTCATTTACACTTAGTCATTTCCCGTTGAACATATCGTAATATTAACGGATACATCGTAATATTGCACATAGTGCCACACTTGTAGCCAAAGCTACTTCACATCACTTATCACACATAGGCTCGTTCTTGAGCTATTCACATTCGCGGGTCTGCTCTCACACAAGCTGTCGGTCATATACGTAACTACTCGGTGCTGCTCACACAAGCTGTCGTGTATCCGCAACACATGCGGGATTACCCGACCATCGGTAGAACTTATAAGACCAAAGACCCGCTTTCACATAATCACAATCTCGGTCCGCTCCCCACAAGTCGCTTTCGGTCATACGTAACTACTCGCGGCTGCTCACACAAGCTGTCAAGTATCCGTAACACATGCTGGATAACTCAGCCACTGGTAGAACGTGCGGACCAAAGACCGGATCACTTATTCCACTTAGATTTCACATAGGTTTCAAGTGAACATGTCACTCGAATCCATTTTTATTCCTAAGGTTCAACCGAAATTTCTCACTTGTCGATATTTTGTCAATTACATCAAATATTCAGCCACAATTCATGCCGTTTATCAAAATATGAAAATGTAAGTAAAAACAATACATTATTTACATACAAACTTACCTCGATTGCAAAATATGACGAATTTGCAATTCAATCAACAACCTTTTCTTTTCCCGATCAAGGTCAATTCCTCGTCTTTCTTGATCTATAATAACATATTTAACTCATTTAATACGCACATTATTCAATTTAGTCTAAAAATCACACTATAGAAAAATTACATTTTTGCCCCTAAAGTTTCACATATTTATAATTTTGCCCCAATACTCGAAAAATTAAACTTTAGCCCTTATTCTTATGTTTTATAGCATGCTGATCATTTTTCCCTTCTATGGCAACATCAAATTCTTACTCTAACATACACTTATGAGCATTAGGAATTTTTACCGATTATGTCATTTTACCGCCACTTAAAAATTGCTTAGCAAAAGTTCTTTAACATCATTTCAAGCTTCATATTCTACCATAAAACATCAAAATACATGCATTTCATCCATGGGTAAATTTTTAAACACAAACCCTAGCTCAAAATAATGGTAGAAATAGGTAAATCTTGTTCTGAGGATTTCAAAAACGTAAAAATCATTAAAAACGGGGCTAGAACGGACTTACAATCGAGCTTGGAAGCTTGAGAAACCCTAGCTATGTCTTCCTTATGAGAATTTCGGCCAAGGGGTTGAAGATGATCAAAAATTGGCTTTTAATTTTGTTTTTAACTCATTTTAATCACTAAATGACCAAAATGCCCTTAACTTAAAAATATTCTATTTAACCTATTTAATGTCCATTTTTTTTTCCAGAAAGTTAACCAATGGTCTAGTTACCTTTTAAGGACCTTCAATTTAAAATTTCATAGCAATTAGATACCTCTAGCTTCTAGAACTCAAGTTTTGCACTTTTTACAATTTAGTCCTTTTGACTAAATTGAGTGCTCAAACACCAAAATTTTCGAACAAAATTTTTACGAAATCATTTCATAAAATTGTAGATCATAAAAATATAAGAATATTAATTTTTTTAATTTTTTTTTTCCTCATCGAATTTGTGGTCCCGAAACCACTATTCCGACTAAGCTCAAAATCGGGTTGTTACAAACGGGGTTCACTAGGGGTTAATTATGAAGGTAGGCTTTTTAGTGGAGTAAGTGGGTTAAAACCTAAGTGCCTTTATCATCTTTGTATATCAAATCATAACTGTGGTCTAAACATGTATAATCAAGGCAAGTTCTAGAATAACAGTTCATAGTTGACAACTCATAATCAAAAAATGAGCATGAAAAGGAATAGATGCTCTATAAGGCTCAAAGTCTCACAAAAATCATGGGTGTTTTTGACATCAACCTTAGAAATTTCAAACTTCAAGATAACTTTCAAATTCAGGTTAACAACCTAAAATTTTAAATTTTTGAAAATTAGACTTATCATGCTTGATTCCCTAGTATTCTTCAAATTTAATCATCAATAGACAATTAACTTTGACTTATTCAAAAACATGTCAATAAAAATCATAAATTATTAGAAATTTCATCTTAATTCGTAATATGAGGAAATTTGCTTAAAAGCAAGACTAAATTCAGGGATTTGAGAATCATGCAAAAAAGTTAGGCATTTTTATCCTCAGGGTTTGAGAATAATGAAGAAAGTTAGGCATTTTCTTGAAATAATTATTCACCCCCCCACACTTAAGATGTACATTGCCCTCAATGTACAAAGATAGTTAATAACATTTAAGGGATAAATCAAAAGAGAAGGGGGAAGAATTACTCCCTGAGTTTTGGATGTTTTCCCGGAGGAGTGTCTTTGGTGGTGGTGATGGTCGGTCTGGATGATGAACCTGCGCTAGATGAAGAAATTGGGTAGCACTCTGAGAAGTAGCCGGGAATTATTAAGACGTAATTAAAATAAACTAAGTACATAATTAAAGATAAGAAAGATAAAGAAAGAGGAAACAAAAATGTAAACAAAATGAAAATAAATGATAAATGGACCGAAGAGTCCTTATTGTTGGATGGTTCGCGAGGTGGGTGTGACCTCTAAGACTGGGGAGGTGTTGGCGATGACGGAAGTGGTGTGATTCCCTAGCAGCCTGACGAACCTGACACCACGAAACTAAATTAAATTAGACTAAATTAAGCATAAGATTGTCAAAGAAAAGGAGAATGAAAGGAAAGAGAAATGAAAAATAGAAACTAAATGGTCTCAAAGACCCTTGGCTTGTTGGTTGGATAAAACTGCCGGCATGAACTCATGTAAATCATCCACCTTTAAGGAGTTTGGCCTTTTACGCTTCTTCGACATGTTGTGTGATGGCTCAAGGGCCTAGAGTTTTAGTAAATGGAGTAAAAAGTCTAAGAGGAAGAAGGGGAAAAAGAGAAGCAAGATGAAATTAGATGAGGGGAAAGGGAAGGGTTGTGGGGCACGGGTGTGCCACTTTGTCGGTGCCCATGGGGGAGTGGTTGGATCCGTGACTCAGAAATTGGTTGAGTCTGATTTGTACTTCCCCTGCCATGTAAGTACCAAGATTCTGGTGGTCCACACAGCCACGGACACGGCTGTGTGTAAGGCCGTGTGGCCTAGAAATCTGTACTTCTGTGTTAGTGTAAAATTGAATTTTCAGAAAATAAAGAAGGTAAGAAAAGAAACTGAAAATAAAATTGAAAGTAATTAGTGTTAGTGCTCGAGTTGCCTCCCGATAAGCGCTCGTTTATAGTCTTAAGCTAGACTTTCCTCGTGTTTGAAAGATTTAGGGAGGTTTAAAGGTTTGAATATCTTCCCTCATGCTTACGGTTCTATTTTCTTGACAAAGTTTAAGTCGAGAAGCGTTTACCTTTAAAGTGTTGAATGTGGGATTGCTTACCTCGACTGTTCCGTGGGGGAAGATATCGTGTACCTTAAGAGGAATTTCTCCCTTTGCCTTCAGGTCTGTTGTTGTGATATGAGGGTCGGCTTTATCTAACAGTACCTGGTCTCTTATTTTGAAGTGATTTGATGTTCCTATGAGTTCTTCTAGTGGTTTCTCCGGTTTTAATTCGTGTGGTTCCGGTTCTTCTTTGACGCGTGTCTTCTGTTCCTCTAATTTGTCGACCCTAAGGCTTTGTTCTTCGTGTAATTCCTCTTTGTCGATTTTGGGTCTATGAGTCGGCTCAGGTTTTTGTCCTTTTGATGTTTCTTGTGATGAAAGTTGAACAAATTGATTATCATTTGTTTTGACTTTCTTACCTTCATCGATTTTTGCCCTGGCCGAGTCAAGAGCTTGAAGATTGATTGATTCGTCACCTACACAAAGTATGAGTTCTACTGTGGCAACATCAATTTTAGTCTTGGCATTTGCTAGAAAAGGTCTTCTTAAAATTAAGGGGATCGAATTGTCCTCATCCATGTCTAGAACAGCAAAATCTACTGGGAAAACAAATTTATCGATCTTTACGAGAACATATTGGATAATGCCCCTAGGAATTCTAACAGTTTTATCAGCTAATTGAATACTCATCCTAGTTTGTTTGGGCTTCCCTAGACCTAGTCGTTTAAACAATGTATAAGGCATGACATTTATGCTTGCCCCTAAATTAGCTAACGCATTATCAATAGTTATACTACCAATTAAACATGGAATTGTAAAACTCCCTGGATCTTTTAATTTCTGTGGTAGTCTATTTTGTAGAATTGCTGAGCACTTTGCGTTGAGTTCCACATGTGGCTCTTCGTCTAATTTGCGTTTGTTTGTCAAGAGCTGTCTTATGAATTTTCTTGAATCTGGCATCTGAAAAAGAGCTTCAAGAAGTGGTAAGTTAATATGTAATTTCTTTAGAAGTTTAAGAAACTTACCGAACTGTTCCTCTGTATCATCTCTTTTTAATGCTTCAAGATAAGGTATGCGAGGTTGGTACTCATTGATTACCGGTTTCGGCTTTTCCTGCGTTACCTCTACTTTACCTTCGTCTATCTTTTTTTTTTTGTTTTGAGATGGGTTCGTCTATCTTTGCATTTTCCTGAGCTGCTATGGCCTGAATTTGCTCCTTTGGATTAATCTCAGTGTTGCTTAGTAAACGTCCTTGCGGTCGTTCTGACATTAGCTTTGTGAGTCGTTCGACTGCATTGGTGACTTCTTTGACTGACTTAGTAATTTCCTCGATTCGGCTCTCATTGCTTTTAATTGTTCTCTTAGTTTCTTGGAAACGTTTTTCTGTGTCTGCTGTGAATTTTTTCAACATCTCCTCTAGGGTTGGTTTCTTCTCTTGTGGATAGGGCTGATTTTGGAATTTTTGAAGAGGTAGTTGCCTTTGATTTCCTTGATTTCCTTGACCTCCCTATGAAAAATTTGGGTGGTTCCTCCAACCTGGATTGTAAGTATTACTATATAGATTATTATTGGATCTAAAATTGTTACGTATATAGTTCATCTGTTTGCTCTTTGCTTCCGGTTGGTAGGGTGGGTACTCAGGTTTCGCCACGGTTCAACTCGCGTCGCACTGCATGACTAGATGTACCTACGAAGAACACAAACTATCAATCTTTTTATTCATCATCTCCATCTGTGTTGATAGCATGGTTATTATGTCTATGTTAAAAGCTCCGGCTGATTTTGTCGGTTTCGTTCTTGTAACTTGCCACTGATAATTATTCAATGACATCTCTTCAATGAACTCGTATGCTGCTTCAGGAGTTTTATTGTTTAGGGTTCCACCGGCGGCTGAATCAATTAGTTGCCTCGTTGAAGGCTTTACACCGTTATAGAATGTTTGGACTTATAGGGTAAACCATGGTGTGGACACCTTCTCAAGAGATCCTTGTATCTCTCCTATGCGTCGTATAATGTCTCTAATTCCATCTGCACAAAAGAAGAGATATCATTCCGTAATTTGGCCATTTTGGCCGCTGAAAAGGGAAATAACCAAAGATATATGGCATCATCAGAAACATCATTTATTTTGAAGGTATCACAGAACTCTAAAAAGTTAGCTATATGAGTATTTGGATCTTCGTCCTGCAAACCATCAAATTGAACAAACTGTTGAATCATTTGTATTGTGTTAGGTTTTAATTCAAAATTGTTAGCAGCTATAGCAGGCCTAACAATACTTGATTCTGCTCCTGTTAGATGTGGTTAGCATAATCAAACATAGTACGTGGAGCATTATGTTCCCCCATATCATGGCGTTGTGGAATATTCTCGTCCATCTCTTCAGTAGGATTGGATCTGTCTTCTTCCTCTCTTTCTGTATAGTTTAGGGCTCGCTTGATTTCTCAGTGATTCCTTAAAGCGGTAGCTTCAATATCACTATTGTATACTAAAAGTCCTCTCGGGTTCTTCCTAGTCATAAACTAGAGGTACCTGGAAAGAAAAGAAAGAAAGAAAAATCAGCAAAATTAAAATTTAACCTACAAATAAAAAAAATGGCTAAAGTAATAAAAATAGAGTTTTCTTAATATTTTAGTTCCCTGGCAATGGCGCCAAAAACTTGATCGCAATGATCAGAGCTTTAAAATTTATAAAAGAGAATGATCGAACCTGGAAACTAACTTTGACAACGATTAAAGACAAGTGTACCTATCGAACAGTAGTATAGCTTAGGTAAGACCGGATTGTCGAACCCAAAGGAATTAAAAGTATTAATACTAACTTTATTTTTATTATTTAGCTTTAAAAATAAAGCAAAGTTGTTTTAATCTAAATTAACGACGACTAAGCTAAGGACAAAGACAAAAAAAACGAATTGGGAAATAACTTGAAGAAAAACTTCAATTGATCACTACGATACCCTCAGGAAGAATCCACCTAGACTTCACTTATTATCTAATCCTGAATCATATGATTTATTTACTTAGCTTGATCCGTAAGACTCCCTAACGTATATTAAACCCTCTCTCGAGGCGAATAATGTCTAACCCTAGGTTAATTAGTGAAACTCTCGTTCTCTTATAATAACACCCTAGAATAGCAGTAAATTGAATTATGGATTCCCATATTAGATTTCACCCTAATCCGGCAAAATCTCGTCACCCTATCTCTAGGCGTGCGATCAACTCCGCTTAATTACGCTAGATCTACTCTTAAGCAGGGTCTATTTCTCCTCCACCTAATCACATCAGATTTGGATTAAGCATGCATAATTAAGAACAAACTAAGTATTTATCATATAATTCAAAAATCAAATAACAAGATTCATCTAAGTTTTATCCCCTTCAGGTATCTGAGGGGTTTAATTCATAATGAATAAAGAAAACATCTCAAGAGAAAAGATAAAACAAAACATAAGAAATTCCTAAAACTTCCTGAAGGAATTGAAGGAGAATTCTGCCGTCTTGAGTATAATTTCGACTTCTTGGGATGGATCAACTGGCTAACTTCGAGCGATTCCCACAATTCTAACCTTTCCGGCTTGGCTCCTTGGCCTAGCTCGACGCCCTTTCAAAGGTGGCACTTAGGGGATATATATAGACTCTTTGGAATGCGATTCTTTCTCCCTAACTATCCTTTTCCGACTGAAATTGCTCTTTCCAGCGACAAAGGCACGGCCATGTCACACGTCCGTGTGACTCGTCTTTAAGCCGTATTCGGATTTCTAACTTGAAGCACGACCATATAAGTCGGGGTTGAGACCGTGTTCCAACTGTTCGGTGAGGCATGGCCGTGTGTGCTTTGGGCCAGGCCGTGTCGATTTCGTGCTAAGAAACACTTACTCCGTTTTGGGCCCGTTTTGTGTTCTTTTCATCATCGGGTGCTTTCCTGGGTATAAGACGTGAAAAGAAATGATTAAGAGCACCTTTTTATAAATCAAGGGATAAATCATCCAAAAGTAAGCTAAATGTGAGATTAAAATATGTTATAATTACGGTTTATCAGATACCCATAATGAATGCTTCGTATTCTGCCATATTGTTCGTGCAATCAAAATCCAATTTGCTAGTAAAAGGATAATGATCTCCACTTGGGGATACCAGGACTGCCCCGATTCCGTTACCCACAGCGTTTGAGGCTATGTCGAAGTTTAGCTTCCAAGGATAACCTTTTTGAAAGTCTTCTTCAATGGTTGTAACACACATTAGATCTTCAATTAAGAAATCAAAGTTCAGAGGCTCGTAGTCTTCTAGAGCTCTACTGGTTACGCTCCTTTTTATAACCCTTTGATTCACATTGACTATATCAAATTCGAAAAGTAAAATTTGCCACCGGGCCATTCTTCTATTTAAAGCTATCAATTCCATCATGTACTGTAGAGGATCTAGTTTTGAGATGAGCTAAGTTGTGTGGTACAGCATGTACTGTCTCAGTCTTCAGGTTGTCCAGATCAAAGCACAACATAACTTCTTAATTGGCAAATATATTGTCTCACATTTAATGAATTTCTTACTGAGATAGTATATCACTCTTTCTTTCCTTATTGACTCATCATCTTGACCAAACACGCATCCCATGGAATTCCCGAATACTGCAAAGTACAGTATCAGCGGCTTATTTGGGTTAGGTGGCATCAGTATTGGGGTATTGGACAAGTAATGTTTGACTTTGTCAAAAGTCTTCTGGCATTCTTCATCCCAAACACCTGGATTGTATTTCTTAAGGAGACAGAACATAGGGTCGCATTTCTCAATTAGTTGTGAAATGAACCGGGCGATGTAATTTAGTCTTCCTAGGAAACCCCAAACTTCTTTTTGAATGCACGGTAGAGGAAACTCCTATATAACCTTTACTTTATCTGGGTCAATCTCGATCCCCTTTTCACTGACTACAAATCCTAGCAATTTTCTCGACCTAGCCCCGAAGATACATTTTACTGGATTGAGCTTTAATTGGAATTTTCTCAATCTCAAGAACATTTTCCTCAAGACTTGTACATGTTCCTTCTCTGTTCGGGACTTCGCGATCATATCATCAACATAAACTTTGATTTCTTTGTGCATCATGTCATGAAACAAAGTTATCATGGTTCTTTGATATGTCGCTCCCGCATTTTTTAGTCCAAATGGCATCACTTTATAGCAAAATGTTCCCCACATGGTTACGAATGTGGTCTTCTCCATGTCTTCAGGATGCATCTTTATCTTGTTGTATCCCGAGAAACCATCCATGAAAGAGAACAGTGAGTAACCTGCCGTGTTGTCCACTAAAGTGTCGATATGATGCAATGGAAAATTATTTTTCGGACTGGTTTTGTTCAAATCTCTGTAGTCTACGCACATTCGTACCTTCCCATCTTTTTTAAGGACGGGGACAATACTGGCTACCTATTCTAAGTATTTAGCTACTCGTAAAAAACCAGCACCAAATTGCTTCTTAATATCCTCCTTTATTTTCAGCAAAACGTCGGGCCTCATCCTTCGGAACTTCTGTTGAACTGGCTTATAGTCTTCCTTTTTGGGGAGCCAGTGTACCACAATATCAGTACTTAACTCAGGCATGTCTTCATATGCGAAGAGATCCTTGAATTCTTGGAGTAACTCAATGAGGTCTCGCTTTGTTTCTGCGACAATGCAAGCTCCAATCTTCACCTCTTTTTCCCGTTACAATTTCTACTGACTCTTTGTAAGGTAGGATTTGTTTCTCATCTTGTTATACCATATTCAACAAATTAAGAGATAACTTACAGTCTCGACCATCTTCAAAATCTTGAGAATCCTCTATACACATATCTTGCTCAAAAGGAGACTTTAAGTTAGTAGCAGCGTCGCTCATATCATTGATATATGGAAACCTATTATAGGAATGAAGGAAGACCCAAAGAACAAATGAATCTAAGAATAACTATCTGTGTAGTATGATTATGAATGAAATAAATAAAAGAATATTTGCTCAAAGTGAGGCATAAAGATGCATTTTATTTGAAATAAAGATGTTGGACATATGCCTATTTCACAAAAGGCTTCTTATTACTCATAGGCTTAGAGCAATAAGCGTGTTTTGAATATTACTCTGAATTAGCTCTAAAAAATACAGGGATCTCTTCCATAGTCCAATTGTTCAGAACACTTCCAGGTTCATAAAGGCAAATGCCCGATAAATTTTCTTCCCTAATTCCTTCTTCAGATATGGCGTTGATGTTTAGATTTCTCAACATTCCTTCCTGGCTTTTACCTCTTCAAAGCATTCCAACTCTTTTGATTAATTAAGGTCTTTTGTGAAACTTAATGCATATGATGAAATGTAATGTAGATGAATGAAATGAATGTAAAAAGAGGCGATTCTGATTCAATTCTATTAGAACAACTTTACTAGAAAACGAATCTCTTTACATAAAACATATATTTACATATACAGCCTTGCCCTAGTACTCAAAGCGAAGACATCGACCCTTTTTTTCATATCCAAATTTTAAGATCAAATCCCGTGAACTTTTCCAATTAATGTCTTTACTATCTCTTTTTGCTTGATCCGGGCCGTAACCCATTACTCACTCATCCCGTGATGCTTATTAGCTTCTTTAAGAAAATTGAGACGTTGACGGCTCTAGAATAAGCTTTGTCAACTTGAATCATCGGGAAACGAAACAAAGTTGTGTACTCATCACGGTAGGCACCAAATCTACCTTCCTAAAAGTGAAGCAGCCGTAGGCAGGATTCCAATATTGAGTTAGAGTTCGAAATACGTGTTTATTCGCCTCTTTCAACTCTTGGAGATTATTCGTAGTCATACTGATACGCGTGAAATCCCACAATTCTGACACGTACCCCTCCGTTAAACTATCACCCTTCTCTTGTTGCATTTTCTCGGATTATATTCAGACGGTCGTATTGTCTTCCACTTTATCAAGAAATCTCTTTTCCATGAAAAACTCTCTATTTAGCAACTGAACGTGAATCAACACCTCTTTTTTATGATTAAAATGCAACGCAATCACAGTCAAAATAAAACGAAACAAGTCAGTATACACATCTAACATTCAAAGCAAGAAATAATAAATAGAACACCTAATTGGGTGACCACTAGAGGTTCGGTATAGTTCTACCTAAGGTAAGCTCTTAGGTTCATTATATGCGGTTCAGTTCTAAAGTAAAGGTACCTGAACCAGCAGATTCCTCGATCTTCATTCATTATAGGCTCATACGGATCGAGTTCAGTTCAGGGGAATACATTTCCCTATGGCTATATGGAGATGAAAATCTCACGAAGGCATAGGTACGTATGTATCCCAAAAGCGATCCGCTATCCTATACGGAGGTGAAGACCTCACAAAGGAATAGTTTCTCACTCCCACTTAAAAGGGTATAACCGACCGGTTATGTAATGCAATATGCGAAAATATATCCAAAAGACTCGAACCAATAAAGCAAATATATCATTATGTAACAAAATGATGAAGACTACAGATGGATGAAATGCAATGAAAGGATCGTAAATTTAAATCAAATTATCAATTTTCGGCAAAAAGACAAGAAATAATCAACTCGTGGCTTGACTATCTCATTTTTCCCAGTGGAGTCGCCAAGTTGTCGAAACTATTTTTGAAGGTCGACTTTTTATTTTAAAAGCAAAAATGAGAATCGCCACCAATCCTTTTTTATATGAGGTATGATCAGATTACCTCGAAACTTGATCTTTTTAATAAAAGGTTTAATTTATTAAAACGATGTTTTTCGGTCTACAAAAATCCAGAAAACGGGTTCGGGAGTCGGTTACACAGGAGGAAGGATTAGCACCCTCGTAACGCCCAAAATTGGTACCTAATTGATTAATTAATGTCTTAATGTCGAAAGTTGAAAACTCGAAAAGAATTTAAGATACGATCCCTCTTTGTATTATGTTAATTCTGCTCACAAATTGCTTGAATAAATAGAAATAAACGTTGAAGACCCTCTTGTATCGATAACAAAATGTCACATCCCGTAAGTTAAGACACGACATCTTGAATCTTTAAGAATAAGTTTGCTTTTATTTTTTTATTTGAAATCTTATGGGTTTTAAATTCTAAAAGGATATTCGGTCATTTGGGTCCAACGAGGAAAATCAAAACCCTGTAAGTTAGGGCACGACTTTCTCGAATTTCCAAATACAGAGCATTGCCTTATTTTGAAAATTTTCTTTTTTATGAATTTGGGTGAAAATTAATGTAATATTTAAAATGATATACAATATAGATAAAATATTATAATAACAATGATGTAATTACAAAGATGAATACAATAATAGTAAACAAGTCTCGATAAATAAGTAAAGCAATAAAACGGAAATGCATGATATAAAAACAAACAAACAAAACATAAAAATGTTTAAAAATGAATGGAACAATGAAACCATATATATATAAAGAGGAAACAAATAATAAACAAATGGATAAATAAGTAAATATTAATAGTGAGAAAATACACGAATCAACAAATATTTATAAAGAAAATATTAACCTTACAAACTTTAATATGTATATAAAGCGTATAGAATAATAAATAAATAAGTAAGTAAAATAGATATACATAATGTTAATTTTATATTTTTAAAATGTGAAAAACAATAAAATAGCAAAGACGAGATAAAAATATAACAATAATAATAATAAATAAAATGTGTAAATAAAGGAATGAATAATCATATAAATTCTAAATACAAGAAGAGTAAAGAACTAGATAAATAAATGAATGTAAAAATAAATAAATAAAATAAAACAGAACAATATGCATATAAAAAATAAAAACTTGAAATTAAGCGAATAAATGATTAAATTGAAATTAAATTAAATTTTAGAGTCTAAATTATAATAAAATAGATGAATAAACATAAAAGGGACTATATTGAAACTTAAATGGATTTTAAGGGCATAAATCAGAATAAAATAAAATAGGGGACCACATTGAAAAGCACGAATAACATGGAGGGACCAAATGGGGAAATATTTCCCGCCCTTTGAAACGCACCGTTCCAAGAGAATCGAATCAAAACTGAAATAAAATTCTAGGTTATAAATTAAAAATAAGAAAAAACGGGATTAAAAAAATAAAAAAAAAAGAAGGACCCATAAAGCAAATAGACCATGTGATCAAAAACGCGCGGACCTCCAGGTGGGTCGGGTTGGCCCGAAACAACACCGTTTCAGGTGTTCGCCCCTTTTAAATGGCCTGAGGACCAAATCGAATAAAAAATAAAAATAAATGACAAAATTAAAAATAAAGGAAACAAGATAGGGCCCAATTGAAACGCACCGCAAAAGCGAATGGACTACTCGCGCAAATAGCCCAAAATTCGAAAACATGCGGATCCCCTGGGTCAGATCGGGTCGACACGCGGGTTGTATCGAAACGACGTCATTTTGGCGCCTGAAGCTTAGGCCCAAAACGACGTCGTATTGGACCTTATATAAATGTAAAAAAAAAAAGGAACAAAAAAAATATTCTGCTTCTAAAAAAAATCCATTTCTTCTCTCTTTTCCAAATTCTAGTGATAAGCTAGAATTTGGCCATCGGACCATCGTGGCGGTCGTCAGTCGCCAGCGACGGCGCCGCCGTCCACAGTGACTGGAGAATGCGAAAAGAATCCCTTTTTTACCCTTTTTAAATCCAGATATAGATCTAGAGGGGGGAAGCCTAAAAAGAAGGAAAATGAAAAAAAAAAAAGTCCGATCAGCGCCCTTTTGTTTCCCCCTTGATGAAGCCCGAATGTTCCGCTGAAGGGTTCGACAGCTTGCGGGGTGGAGGAGACCTCTGACGGCAGCACAACGTGACCGGATAGGTGAGTTCAACCCTTTTCTTTTCGTTTTATACTTTTTATAAAATAAATTCGTAAAAAAACCAAAATAAAAAAAATCACCTTTTGACATTGAGTTCTGTATTCGATTAGTATTCTTTTTTTTTTTTGTATTCGATTGTCTGTAAAAAATTACATTTGGTATTTGTGGTGGCTTTATAGCCGAACAATACAATATTTTTGAATTCTTTTCGCTACTGTTCATTGTTGTTATCTGCGTCTTTGTACTGCTCCTTTTCTTGCTCTGTTTGCAGGTCTAGGGAGTCAACGAGGTAGGAGACTTGGCTATTTTGGTGCAAAGAAGACCACCTCGAGCGGTAGGCGCGCTGTGGCAGCACATGGGGGTTGCGGCGCAAGAGGAACCCTAGGGTTCTTCCAAAAATTTGATTGAGTTTTGGGCCTGGGCTTAATATTTTAGTATTTTGAGCTGAAAACTTTGGGTTGTTTAGGCTTTGTAAAATTAGACTGTTTAATTTTTATTTTTTTATTTTTATTTTTATTTTTACTGTTTGTTTAGGTTTGGGCCCAGGCAAATTGGGCCTACTACATATACAAACTAAAATAGTGTTTGAATTTAGGTTATCCTTCAAAAAAATATCATAGGATGATAAGAAATTTACATTTCAAAGATATGTATGCTCTACAAGCTGGTATTATATATACTAACCCTTCTTTTCTTCCGGTTTTCCTTCCTCTGTTGTTTTCCATACTATATCTTTTAACCCGGCAGAGAGATTATTATAGAACTGTAAATTTGAGAAAGCAGTGTGTAAAATTAAGGAAACATAAAGCTAGGAGGGGAAAAACAAAGGTGTTATTTCAAAACAGGGAACACCAAAGTGATATCCATCGCATGCTTTTACATGATGAGTGACCATGGTTATAGGTAAATTAGTAAAGGGTAAATTACACTTGTAGCCACTCAACTATTAGTAAAATTTTTTTGTCACCAAATAATGGAAAGTTACAAAATGATCATCCAACTATTCGATTTTTTCTTTTTTGGTCACTAGCCATCCGGAAGATAACTTGGCAACTTTTTAAATTTGGTATAATAGCAACTTTAATCCTCAATATTTATACATTGTGTTAATTTAGTCTTGATTTCAAAAAAATTAACCCTCAACATTTACGCATTGTGTGTTTTTTTTTTTTTTTTCAGTTTTACTTTTATTTGTGACATTTAGGATTAATTTTTTATATACAATGTGAACAACGTTGAAAAAAAAACAATTTATTCAATGTGTAAATGTTGAGAGTTAAATTTTTTAGAATCAAGACTAAGTTGACACAATGTATAAATGTTAAGGTTAAAGTTGCTATTATGCCAATTTTAAAAGCTGGCTGGCTGATTAAAAAAGAAAAAAATTGAATAGTTAGGTGACAAAAAAGAAACTTATCGATAGTTGGGACTAGTAAATAAAACTATCCACTGGTATTAGCAGAGCACTGAGAGAACTAGAACTTATATTCAATAAGGAAGAGTTTTCATAAGCAGCACTATATAAGTTCTAATACCTTGTGAAATTCCAGGGTGTCTCCTCCAGACTTTCGAAGTTCAACCATGCAAACTGAAGGAGCCACCTGAAGAATCTGAAGATGGAAACAAGCAGGGTTAAAGGGGTGAACAGCTGAAATTATGCGCAAAAAGATAATGACTAAACGAGAGGTACCTCTGTTGTAACAGCCAAATGACCCTTTCGTCCAGGTTTTTCTCCTAACAGCTTAATCTGTGACATGTAAAAGAAAGTGAATCATCAAAAATCAGAAAATAATTAAGCATGTTATCACTAATATCTGGTGAAAGATCTAAAGAGATTTACAGTTCATTCAGTGTCCAATTGTCCATCAGATGTAGGAAGCACAAAGATTAAATGCAGTTAAAATTTAGAGTAAACCTTATTGTTAGTTTTCTTCACATCAAAACCCAAGGGCAATGCAGCTTCCTCTATTTTAGAGACTATCTCATTTGCAGGATTTTTTGATGTGAATCTTGTTTCCCGTTTAACTAGTCCCTGTAATCAAAATGTCAAGAGTGCCATGGGTATTTTTCCCACTTTCTGTTTAGTATGTCACATAATGATTTAAAGATACTTGGTTAACATACCATTTGCTTCTCAAACAGACAACTGAGGTCAAGACCCTGAGACGTCGAGATAAGTTGAAATGCGTTCATCATAGCAGGTGCTGCAGGCCTTTCTTCTCGTCGTTCAACGACAAGGTTTGGAGATCCCTGTTATCAAAACCATGTACACAGACTCATCCCATTGTACCAACAACACAAAACCATGTTCCATATGTGAAAAACACAACTCTTACCCCTGATTCAATGAAAATGGAATCCACATCAACAAGAGTAACATCAGCTTCCTCAAACTTAGGTGGCTTATATCCTTTCTTAAACCACTCATTCTCAAGAATCTCAGCAATTGTTATCCTCTAGTTTAATCACAAGTAGTAAAGAATGAAAACTATATTCATATACAACTTAAGAGAAAAAGGGGAAAACATGAAAAAAAAGGAGAAAAGTATGTACAGTCAATGGATTAGGATCTAGAATTCTTTTGATTAATTTCTTGGCACTTGATGAAAACCATGGAGGACAATTGAAATTCGCCTTAAATATCTGCAGTCAGACAGGGGACTCTTTTAGAGAAAGCATTTTATATGCAGAAGACAAAAATCAAACTTCAAGTTGGTTGCTCACTAACATGACAACTAGGCTGATACAAACATGGCAGGTATCAGTTTTTCTTTGCTTATATGTGTACATGTGTTCTCTTTGATAATGAATTGGCACGTAATAACACATGACACTCTAGCAAAATTTTTTACTTTGAAGTAAAAGGAAAAAAGAAATTTGAGAGACAGAAATAGAGAACAAGCACCAGATTATATAAAGCCACTAAATTGGTGTCATCAAAAGGCAAGTAACCAGCCATTAAGACAAAGAGTATAACACCACATGACCACATATCTGCTTTAGCTCCATCATAACCTTTACTTTTTATCACCTAGAAAGTGGTAGAAAAAGAAAGTAATAAAAGTAAAGTTAATAGATCATTAAGAAAAAGGAATCTTGCTTACAACAAAAGCTTATCTACCTCTGGAGCAACATAATTTGGTGTTCCACATGCTGTGTAAAGTAAACCGTCCGCCTATACAAAAAGGATCAAATAATCAGTTTTAGTTATTCTATCAGTATCTTATGAAACGATGAACGATAAACACCCATCATGTGATGGAAACACCATTGCCATATGCTTCTACGGTTAATCATCTCCTTTGATACCCACAAAATTTAATCACCTAAGCAAAGGTCAAACCACACGCATGCAAAGTGGACAAAAATGGTCATCTTTAACTCGTGTAAAAGCAAATGAGTAGTGTAAGACTGCACAATTACGAAAAAGCAGCATACATAGAAGAAATCCATAATGAATATAAGATATTGTATAAATGTTATCACTCACAGAGAGAGGTCATAAGACAAGAAGACAACACACTTACTCGAACTTGTTGAGGCAAAGCACTCAAACCAAAATCAGAAACTTTAAGAACTCCATTAGCATCTAGCAGCAAATTCTCAGGCTGTTACAAAATATTATATCAAATAATTTTACATATTTAACTGCTATAGGCGAAAGGAGGGGTAAAAGTACCATAGAGACGCCTGTACTGAGTGTCGGATTGCATTTTGCTTCATTTATTAAAAGAATGGGCAGATTAGTCTTTGTTTGTTAGATCAGAGAGCAAATTGGTCATTCTATTAAAAATTTCATCTTTTTCTATCGATAAAATATGACCCTTGTATGTCAACATGAAGTACAAGTGGCACATCTCGTATCACTGTCCGGTTATTCCATCAACTACACCAGTTTTTAGCAGTACAAATAGATGAAATGTTTAACAAAAAGGATCAATTTGCTCTTTGAAATAATGTATAGGGACTAATTTACCCATTTTTCGAGTAGAGGAGACAAAATGCAATCTAATTGCTAGTACAGCGGCCTCCATGGTACTTTTACCGCGAAGGGGTAGTGAACACAAACTATATCCTACACCTTCAAGTCTCTATGATAAACACCTCTGCTATGGCAATAATCTACAGCATTAATAAGCTGATGAAAATACGTTCTAGCGTCATCTTCCTTTAATCTCCCCCTGCGAGCCTGGTATTGGTCCATAAATAAGATGAATGCCATTAAATGAATCCTGATAGCACTTTTCCAAAACAAAGACACATATTTGTTACTATCAATGTCTTACAATATTGTCAAAAAGTTCACCACCAGTCACGAATTCTAGAACGATATAAATTTTTGTTTTGCTAGCCATCACCTACACAAACAATACCAGTGGAAGTCACCAAGAAACATAGACAAGAAACAAGCAAACAAAGTAAAATAGAAAAAAATTGTGCCAAACCTCAAACATACGGATGACGTTTGGGTGCTTAATGAGTTTCATGGTTGAAATTTCGCGTTTAATCTGCGAAGGACAAAGAAAAAGAACAATGTAGCATGTGCAAAGAACATAATAGCATCTTTCTTATTAAAAAAGACATAATATAAATTTAACTCTTATTACATTTTTTGTCATTTCAATTCTTATTTTTCATTTGAGTTAAATTTAACTTTAACATTTAAAAGGAATCGAATTTGACCAATATTTCTAAAAGAATTAAATTGCTTTTTTTAAAAATAAAAATAGGAACTAAAACATTACAATTTTAAATATGATAAGAATGTGAGATTAACAGAACATTTTGACTCATTCTAAATAGATTATGGGTTCAAATATAATTAAAAAAATGTTAAATTGACAAAAGATAAAAACTTCTAAAACTAATTTATCATTATTAACCCTTTGAAGTTTAGTTCTTAAAAACTCCATTTGCTTGCTAGTTGTTTTAACACACTATTTGTCCTCCAAACAAGTCATCTTATGCTCACAATCAATGTTTGAGTCCCAAGAAAATCAAAGAAAAAGGCAAGAAAGAGAAACAATCAAAAATTAAGATTACAAAGTCAATTCATAATTAGCATCCTAATTAATCCAAAACTAAAGACGAAAAGAATCATTCAAATAAATATAAATACCTGACTAATCATTTTGTGCTTCAAAACTTTTTCTTTATCAAGAATCTTGATTGCTACATTTTCTTCAGTCTCTACATTCCTCGCAAATTTCACCTTTGCGAATGTTCCTTCTCCCAACGTCCTCCCTAGCTCGTACTTCCCCACACGTGTCCTGCTATTCGAGCTCGTGCGAGTCGTCATCACTTTCTCTCCCCCTTTTTTTAATTTCCTCGTAATTTTCTTTTCAAAAAATGGGCATCTTTTTCAATTTTCCCTTTGTTTATATTAAAGCTTGCTGTTAATCAAAGACCTCTTTTTCTTGCATGGTTACCATAGCTGAGACTTGGCCACCCTCACTTTGTTCCCAAAAAATAAGAAAATAAAACTCAATTTATGAAGATTAAAATGGGAAAAGAAAATGTAGTTGGATAGATTAGTGGGGGGAAAATTTTGGAAAGAGAGAAAGCAGAAGAGTGGGTGTAGGTATCCCATGAAATCGGATAAATGAACGGTGAAGAAAATTGGTTAAAGAAAGGGAGCGAATGTAGATGAGCAATGAAAGGAGCTTCCTTCATGGGTTCGTTAGCAAAATTTCCCAAATCAGTTAGTCTATTAAAGCCTAAAAGCTACAGTTTGGTTAAAATATGATTTAGTCCTATACTTTAATAAAATTTAAATTTAATCCCTATACTTAAATAGATAAATTATTTTTTCTAATTTAAAAATCTCCCTTTAATCATGAACATTGTTAATATTTTTTATCAATATTTTTCATTTTAGCATGTTTATTAGATTGATGCTGCCTGTATTGACAAAAATAAATATATTGACAAATTTTAATAAAAATTACAAACAAAGATAATAATTAGATTAAAATTTTTAAAATAAAAAATAAGAAGACTAAATTTTTAACTTTTAAAGTATATAGATTAAATTTCAATCTCAATAAAATTTATTGATTTTTAGATCATTTTATTCATAAATTTAAATTTTATATATGTTTATAACCATAACCTCCCAAGTATTGGGAGGAACCCAGGGCTTTGACCATGTACCTGTTGAAGAATGAGCTGGTGACTCATAAGCAGTGGCTTGGTTAAGGGAACTCACCGAAGCCGTAGCGAAAGCAAGTCTTTATAGGGCAGTTGTCACTGCTTATGGACTCGAACTTAGGTGATCTATCCATGACCAGGATGAAACTTGGGTGAAACCAAGTGGAAGTCCGAACCGACAGATGTTGAAGAATCAGCGGATGAGTTGTGATTAATGGTGAAATGTCACTTGAACATAGAGTTAGTTGGTTCCCCTCGAAATGCGTTGAGGCTCAATAGTTGACTGTACATCTAGGGGTAAAGCATTGTTTCGGTGCGGGCCACAAGAGCAATACCAAATCAAGGCAAACTCTGAATATCAGATATGACCTCAAAATAACAGGGGTCGAGATTGGTCTGTAAGACAATAGGGGATAAACTTCATTGTTGAGAGGGAAACAGCCCAGACCACCAGCTAAAGCCCCTAAATGACCGCTTAATGATAGAGGAGGTAGGGGTGACACCCACCCTTGAAAGAGTGGGTAATAGTTCACCTTAATAATGTTATCTTTAAGTTGGTTCAAATAATGATTTTTTTTAATGAATTAAAAGAGAAAGGCAAAGCCCTAACAACAACGTGATTAATGTGAATTGAATTGAATTTGGTGTTAAATTCGTAATGTTCTTATTGATGAAAATATGAACATTTCTGGCTTACATTTACAGCACATATATAAGTCTCAGCAAAGTTTTGGCCAGTGATCGTCAAGCCAATTCCCCGGGACTTATCTAATTAGCTCGTTGTTGAAGAAAAAAGAAACGAAGAAAGGGATTGAAGATACATATTCTTCAAATACACCATCGTTCTAGTTACTGAAAATTAAAAAATTGGACACTCCTTTGAGAAAAATACTTGGAGTGAGCCGTCACAGCAGTAGCTGAAGAAGATGAAGCAGCAGCGGCAGCAGTCACCATAGTAGCACCTGCAGGAATTGTAGTTGATGATAAACTCTTTGAACTATCAAGATTATCCTCTTCATTAATGGTATCCAACATCGTCCTTGTTCTTTGTCTCATCACAGTAACAAACTGTGGTGGAGCAACTTCCATGATAAACCTCGGAAGACGTGAACTCGCCATGTCTGTAAGTAAGTAAAAGCTTTGAAGATGTTTTGAAACAAGAAAATCCCAAGAAAGAACCCTGGTTTTTGGATAAGCACAATGCTGAAGCTATGTATTTGATAAGATTTATATAAGGAAGAACATGGTTTGGCTTGCATTGAAACGGTGGTCTTAATCAAAATTTCAACTCTTAGTGCCGACACTACTTTTTGATATTAATTAGCAAAAGTTATATTTGATGTTTGATGTTTCAGAAACAAGATCGTAAGAGATAAGTACATAGTAGGGACCTTTGCGGATATGCATTAATGGCTTGGAAAATTTGCACTTTTCTTAGCTGAAGCGGCACCTTCTAAATTTGTGCCATCTGCCCAGTCCTCTTACCTTGCCTTGCGGAGCCATGAAAGGTTGAAATCAACAATAAATTTCTTGAAAAAACTTGCACGACTGGAAACTCATTGGTTTCCATCAATTGAAGATTACATCTCTCTCAATCATTTATGGATAGAAATGAAAATGAAAATCGTGAAGAAAATAAGAAAGTACTCCAATGAAGACCGGTTTCTCATCCAGCATATTCAGACATGGTGTAGGTCATAATTTTTCAAATACATAATGTCGAAACCATTTTTTGAAAGGTCGACTTTTGTTTAAAAAAACGAAAATGAGAGTCGCCACCAATCCTTCTTTATGAGGTGTGATCGGATCACCTCGCAATTTGATCGTTTTAATAAACAGTTTTGATTTACTAAAACAACGATTTTGGTCTACAAAATTAAGGAAAACATGTTCGGGAGTCAGTTACGCACGAGGAAGGATTAGCACCCTCGGAACGCCCAAAATTGGTACCTAATTTATTAATTAATGTCTTGGTATCGAAAGTTAAAAACTTAGAAAGAGTCTAAAATACGATCCCTCTTTGTATTAAAAAACTTTTCCGAGTCTAAAATACTATCCCTATTTGTATTAATGTTAATTTTACTTAAAAATTACTTGAGTAGATTGAACCGTATGTTAAAGACCCTCTCATCTCGAGATAACAAAATGTCAGATCCCATAAGTTGGGGTACTACTTCTCGAATTTCCAAATACGGAACATTGCCTTATTTTGAAAATTTTCTCTTTTTTGAATAATAACAAATATAATTTTTAAATGATGTGTATTTCTCTTATTCGGGGTATAATATAAAAATGACTTATTATGCTTGAATTAGCGCACGTGGTAGTAATGATGAAATAATATAAAATGGCTATACAGGGATAATATATAAAATGGTTATAATAAAATCATTATAATTATAAAATATTAATTCATGATATTAATAATAAAATAAATAAAGTAATAAAAGAAATAAAATGTGAGATGCCTCAAGAGTAGTATAAAGACGATAAAGAAATGATAAAGTAGTAAAAAAATTGAAACATGAAGATATATACATATAAAAAAAAATAAAATGTAAAAAATATAACAATCTTTGAATATAAAAAAAGAAACAAGTGGTAAATAAATAAATAACAGTAGTGAGAAAATAATACGAACAACAAAATTTAAATAAAGAAAATATAAACATTAAATCTTTTAACATATATAAAGAGTATAAGATAACAAATAGATAAATAAACACACACATAAAATATATATAGGGTTGAAATTAAATAATTAAATAACTAAGGGTTAGATTGCAATTTAAACAAAACTTTGGGATAGATTTTAAAATAAAGAAAGGAAAGGGCAGCTTGAAAGGTTGAAATAAAACGAGTGTAAAGGTGCAAGGACTAGATAGAAAATTATTCCCGGTCCTCAGAGTGCACCGTTTCAATGTGGACCAAAATGAAATAGAAATAAAATTATGCAGCAAAATTAAAAGAAAAAAAAAAGAAGGAAAAAAACTAAATTGCAACGTGTCGCAAAAGTGGAAGGACCGCACGCACAAATAACCTATGCGCTAGAAAACACGCGGATCCTATCCTTGTGGGTCGGGTCATCGGGTTGGATTCTGGGTTATTGTTAAAACGACGCCGTTTTGGTGTCTGGAAATGAAACTCAAAACGATGCCGTTTTGGAATGCTATAAAAGCAGAAATTTTAAGAACAAAAAGCCATTTGCGTTTTTTTTTTTAAATTCTTTCTCTTCATTTTCTCTCTGGGCATTGCCCAAGATCCGACCATTAGGCCGCCGTGAGCCGCCGTGAGCCACCAGTCGCTGGCGACAGCTCTGTCGCTCCCGGTGACCGGAGATCGTAAAAAAGAGAGGCTTTTTTATCCCCATCCTCTTGGGGATCCGTATCTGGGGTTTAAAACCCCTAGATCCGGCCAAAGCTCGACAACGAAAGAAGAGGCTTTCGGTTTTTACACCGATCTTTGCCGGGATGATAACAAAGGTAAAACTCTCGTATTCTTCTCTCTTTATATATATATGTGATGTATATGGAAAATAAATATGCAGAAAAATAATCTTTCGCTCAAAAACTAAAGTGTTTTTTTATTTCTTTCGATTGATTGTGTTTTTTTTTTTCGTATCCCTCTATTACATTGATATTCTAGCTTTTTTTATGGCTGAATGTGTTACAATATATTATTCATTTTTTCTCTGTTTGCTGCTGTTCTTGCTGTTGCTTTTGTGCCTTCTTTCTTTGCAGGTGCGCGAAGTCAACAGAGGGGAGAGAAGAGGCTCCTTTTCTGTTTTGGTGCAAGGTAGTAGACCTCGGGCGGCGTGTGCACTGTGGAGGCACATGGAAGGGGTGCGGCGCATAGAGGCTAGGGTTTTTAGTTTTTCTAAAAACTTAGTTTAGATTTGGGCCAACGGGCCGCCTAGGGTTTTTTTAGTATTTTGGGCTTGTAAAAATTTGGACTAGGTTATTATTTTATTTTATTTCTTGGTTTATTCTTGATGGGCCCAGGCAAATTTGGATATTTACACATAATTTTTTTTTGAATAAATAGTCGTACACGATCTCAATTTTGATATTGAACGAACTGGTCTCCCTAAAAAATATTAGAACAATTTCAATTTTAAAAATGAACAAATAAAGACTATTAATCACGACGTTAATACATATATATACACAAAAAAAATAACATAACATAAATATCCAAAACGTAAATTTATGAAGACATCTTGTGACATTGGTATGTGTATAACTTGTATGTCGAAATCTTAATGCAGAAATTGGGCCATCTTAAATTTAAATAAGTAATTATATTTCTGTACTTTTAGCCCAATTTCAAGGATAGTAATGGCCCATCATCACTCATTCTGATAATACCCTAAAACCCTAGAAAACCCCCAAAATTTCCTTTCTCCTTAGTTGCTTCCTCAACCCCCATCAGAGAAGGTGCAAAAAAATCCACTGTTTCCTTTATATACTCGGTTTTTCTATCTGGGTTTTCTTTTAATTGCATGAAAGTTCTAATCTTTCTCTCTCTCTTTTTACAGTTCGTGTTTATTTTGATCGGATAAGATGTATCTCCAGTTCTACATAAATGAGAATGGTGACAAAGTTTACACCACTAAGGTAAATCCCATATACCCATCATTTCTTTTTATTGATAATTAGTTAAAACTACAAATATTCTGAGGTTTGTATTAATTCCGCAATTTGATAAGTTCTGTATATGGTGATTGAGACTGTGAGATGGACGACCTTATATGTAGTATGTGCTCCAAAGTTTGAACTTTTTAATTTTGAAAGCTGAGTTTTTAGCTTAATTTTCTCTAAAACCTGTAACATAGCTGAGGACTTTTTTATTGTGGAAGCGAGCAATTTTTGGTGGAATTTCGTTTTCTTAATAATTGAGGGAGTAACCCTGGAATGATTTAAATGTGAAATTTGGGACTGTGATTAAGTTTTAATCTCTGTCCTGCTGTCTAGCGTAGGCTGTCTTTCATCATATTATCTTTGTTATAGCAATATTTTAGGTTTCCAATATATGGATAATCAATATTTCGCAAATTATTCTTTATATTTACATTTGTATGGATTTTATGTGCAGAAAGAATCACCACATGGGCTGCCTACTCAGTCTGCTCATCCAGGTAATATGGCCTGAAGCATTTTATCTCATTTCTGGCATACACTGATCATTAGTTATATAGTCTTTTTTACATTTTTCTTTCTTTCATGGTCCTTCTGAATATACCCTTTATGAGCAATTCTAGCACATTTTATGTTTGACCCTGCTTGTCCATTGAGGGGCGCGCACAAACACACACGCACCTATTCGGTATTCCTGTAAGCTGCTTTGATCTACATTATTTTGTTTTGCCCATCTTGATTGAAAATCAACACAAGATGATTATCATGATGGAGAATTGGTAATGATCTGAGCTCTGATTACATGGTCTTTAGCTATCTGTCTCTTATTTATCCAGTCATCAGCAAGTTGGTACCGCTTTGTGTCGTCCATGGCACTTAACAGTAATGGGTGGAAAGTTGCATAGAAATCTTATTCATAAGTACTGTAATGTTATCTAATGATCGTCTTTTTGATCTTTTACCAACATTTGCACAGCTCGTTTCTCCCCCGATGACAAATACTCAAGACAAAGAGTTCTTTTGAAGAAGCGTTTCGGATTACTGCCTACCCAGCAGTCGCCACTAAAATACTGAAACATTTCATGTCATGCATGCTGTACTTTTATATAGCATACTTGGTGTCTTTGTATGTGTAATGAAGTTCCTCTTCGGCTCATATCCGAGTCCCTTTATGATGACGATGATGATTTAAAATTACAAACAGCTAAGTAACTTGAGTATTTTGTTTGTTCCAAGATTAGATTAAGTGTTGTTATCCCATTTTTGTTTTAAGTATTAGGTTTACTATGATCCTATCTTAAAAGTTAAGCCCCTCCTCTTATTACCAATTGGTTTTGGGTTAGGTTAGATGCTTAACATGATATCAAAGCTTTTACAAAAATATTTAATTATAGTTTGATTATTTTATTTTATTATTTATTTCGAGTTTGGGTCAATCTCTTTTTTGAGTTCAGATTTTTCAAGTTCGGTTCTTTTTTTGTTAAATTGGGTTTCAATGGGTTTGGGTTCTTTTTGGGTCGGGTCCAGTTTGTCACCTCTAGTGCTGCATGTGAAGTGTGTGGTATGTGTTGTTATCTTAAGGGTGGGTTTGGAGGTACGGTGTGTTTACTTACGGTTAGTGTAAAATCATTTGATGGTGGTGAGATTAAATACTATAGAGTTAGACAAAAAGGAAGCTAAACATGCCACATCTCTCTACCTATTTAAACTCACCTTAAATCTGCTAAGTAATAGGTTTATAGTGCCCTAGAACATTTTGTTTGTGTTTCATCCTATTTTTTAATTTGTAGAATTTGATTTTCAACGTAAAAAAAAAAATTTAGTCCGATTGTTTAATAAAAATATGAACTTATGCTTTTGTTTTTGGTTAATGTAATGCATATAAATTATTAAATAGTTGAATTTGTTAATTTTGTGCATACATATTGTTGAATTTTTAATTTCCAAGGTAGTAATTTAATAAGGTTTAATTTGTGGTGAATAAAATTCGATTTGATTAGAAAAAATTAAAAAAAATTTGAATTTTGAGTTAATAGAAATCGAATTATTTGAGTTAAGTAATTCGAGTTTTGAATTTGAGTTATGTTGAATTTTACAATTTGAATAACAAATTAGTATAAATATCTTTTTGATCTTTGTTAATTTTAAAAATGAGTAAATGGTTCACTCTTTCAACAAAAATTCAAAAAAAATTATAATATTTATAAAAATTTTATATTTTATATTTAAAAAAATATAAAATTTTTTAAAAAATTTTAAAAAATATATAAAGAAGGTTAAGATTTTTCAAAAATAATAATTTTAGGACCTAAATAAGTTGATTAATGATTCAATTTTATTATACTAAAATATTTTAGGTTTGAAATTTATTTGCTCTAAAATGAAATTAACTATATTGTAACAAAATTTTAATATGATATATTTACTTTTTTAATTGAACTCGGATAATTTACTCAAATCGATTTTAAAAATTTTGAAATTGAGTTAGATGATAAAATATAACGATTAATTCAGAATTTGATTTTGGAGCTTTTGCTTTCGTTTTTTAACAACCTTGTCTCTTATTGTTTGTAAATATCTTTTCATATATTAGAATATTTTCATTGAAAAAAAATACAAACCAACTGGTAGTGATATTGAATTTAAACTAGGAAGGGCTCAAAAATACTCCGGGATATGCCGAAGCACATTCCAAGAACACAACACATAATAACCAACAAAACCTGATAGCGGACACTATCCGCAGCCTGTTTGAACAGAAACCTGTGCCGTGTATGACACCATCCGCAGTCTGTTTGAGCAGAATCCTGTGCCGTATCTATGAGGGCAACCACTGAAAGCTAAGCGCCTGATATGTCTCAATTCAGATTCCTCCAAAAACCAACTTTTTGGTGTTCAACTTGAAACCTTGATCCCTACAAAAAAAGGCCAATCAGGGCTGCAAACAAACTATTTTAACACCCGCACTATCATTTATCATGAATTTTCAGAAGCAAACCATGAAAAGATACCTTCAAACATTGCACTTATGACGTAAGTTGAATCAACCATAGGCATGGTGACAAATAATTTGTGTTTAAATATCGGTTGACATTAATTTCAGTTCCACTTACAACTTACCAAAGAGAAAAAAAAACCCCAAATCTTAGCAGTAACAGGAGTTAAAAGGGATCTTGGTCACTAAAAATTTGAAAAATTATCATTGAATTCTTTAAAACTTAATAGCAAGTTGTGAGTGCTAAAAACTGTTGAACAAACCAAAAATCATGTTCACTCCAATCAAAAGAATAATGGGTTGTAGGCAAGGCAAGAAGATATAGTTGGCATGGAAGGGAAAGATCCAAAGAATTTCCTTATACTTAAATTGGTTGTGGTCCAAAGCAGTTCACATGCATATCCTGTTTGGTACTAAGTGACAACGAGGCCTCAATACGGATGATGCTACAATAAGGTCATCCAAAATTATAGAGCAAAAAGGCCAATTTGATCCTTTTTAAGTGTTCAAACTTTTTAAGTTAGCCTTTTATTCAGGGCATGAACAGCCAAATCACTTTTCTAGCTACCCATTAATTAGGGTCCACAACTTATGTCTATTTGAAATTACACTTTTAAGAGACTTCGACAATTCAGCTTCTTTCGTATTCTTGCATGTTCTTTTTCAAAAGGGTATTTGTATTCGTATGTTTTCTTGTATTATAATAATGTCTAAGATATTATATATATTTGTATATGTTTTGATAAGTTAATAATTTATTTTATGCAGCTAATTGAGTCTTAACTCAATTGGCATGGATATTGTTGTTAATGAGGGAGGATGTAGGGTTGAGTGCATTAAAACGCGTTATCCTCCTGTTTATGGGTTGGGCAACTATGAGTAATTCTATTCATTGTCTCAAAAAGAGCAAATACGTTAACCTTGCAAAACTCTCTAAATAAAAAATGAACAAGTTAGTTTATATACGTTCATCTATTTCTATTGTTAAAAATAGGCGTGGCCGATGGAATAACCAAACAGTTACACATGGCATGCCACATGTACCTCATGTCGGCATACATAGACCAATTTTTAATGGTAGAAATGGATGAATTTTAATCTAACGTATAAAGGCTAATTTGCTCATTTTTTGAGTAAAAGGGGTAAAATGCAATCAAACTCCTACTATAATAACCTCTATAGTACTTTTACCAATAAAAGTATCACAATCCCCTTGTATTATACCCTGGGTTGCATTTGAGGCTCTTTACTGAAAAAATAGACAAATTATCCTCTGTACATTAGATAAGTAAGCAAAACAATTTCTTCATCAAAATTTAGTGTTTATATATAAGATGTCAAAACCATTTTTTTGAAATTGACTTTTTATTTAAAAACGAAAATGAGAGTCACCAATCCTTTTTTATGAGGTGTGATCGGATCATCTCGTAATTTGATCGTTTTAATAAAATGTTTTGATTTACTAAAACAACGATTTTGGTCTATGAAATTTGAGAAAACGGGTGCATGAGTCGGTTATGTACGAGGAATGATTAGTACCCTCGTAACGCCCAAAATTGGTACTTAATTGATTGATTAGTGTTTTAATGTTGAAAGTTTGAAAACCTGAAAGAACTTACAATACGATCCCTCTTTTTATTAATGTTAATTTAAAAAAAAAACGCTTGAATAAATTGAAATGAATGTCAAAGACCCTCTTGTCTCGAGATAACAAATGTCACATCCCGTAAGTTAGGACACGACATTTTGAATCCTTGAGAATAAGCTTGCCTTTAAATTTTTTATTTAAATTTCATGTATTTTAATTTTAAAAGGATATTTGTCTATTTAGGTTTAACGAGAAAGTCGAAGCCCCGTAAGTTAGGATACGATTTCTCATATCTCCAAAATGCGTATTAGGATCGTCCCGATTAAGCAACGAACAAGTAAAATTGGTAGAAGAAATTGAGAAATTGAACACACAAATTTAACGTGGAAAAACTCCTCCAAAGAGGATAAAAAACCACGGGTAAAGATAATTTTACTATAATGGCAATAGAATGAAGAGTACAAAAGATGGAGATAAAAACTAAACCCCGAAAACCCGAAAATAAAGAACTCTCAAAACGTAAACACAAAATTCTCTAAATGTGTTATGAGTTCTAATCTCTAATGGGTGTATTTTCTAAGGTTGTAAAAGAGCCTATTTATAGGCTAAATCCATAGGTCAAATAATAATAAAATAATCTAAACTAATCAGTGTTTGATTGAAACAAATAAACAGAGTTTAATTAGGAGATTACTTCTTGAATTTGACTAAAATAGGAGTCATAATTAACAAATCTCCACCTTGACTCATATTTCCACAATGCCATCTTTGCTAAAGCCCGCCACGAGCCTATCTTGAACCATGCAGGGAATTAACTGAGTCGATTCTATGCTTAGAAGCTGGAAGACTTCTAGCCTTCGACTTGTACATTGCCAAATCAAAACTAACCCGGGTTTGATTTTCACGAACACAGTGCCCTAACTTTTCAAAACCTACATCTAAAAGAGAACCTCTCTTCAACGAAACGGTCATACCTTTTTCCCTCCTATGACCAAGTTGCCTCTCGCTTCTAAATGAGTTGACTTCGACTCAGAATGATTTAGGACGTCCGATTTCATCGGTCACATCAGAGAACCTTCCGTAATATAAAGATCGCGATCCTTTTACCTTTTAACAAAACGAGAGCTTCACGAGATACTTTAATGCCGCTCGACTCGATGTTGATTTTGCATCCTTTCAAGCCTAAAATACTCAAGGAGATAAGATTCTTTCATAAATCAGGTAAATACCTGACATCTGAGAGTGTCCTAATTGTCCCATCGTGTATCCTAATTTTAATAGTACCAATTCCAATTACCTTACTAGATGAATCGTTTCCCATGCACACAACTCCACCTTCAACCGAACTGTATGTGGAGAACCATTCTCTATTGGGACACATGTGGAAAGAACATCCTGAATCTAGGATCCACTCGGACGTGAGCTTGGAGTTATCGCTCGTTGACACTAACAAGAAATCATCACCGCTTTCATCGGCCAAATTAGCACCAGCTACATCTTCCTCATTACTCTCAGCAGCTCTTTTCTTTTGTAGTTTATAACAATCTGCTTTGACGTGACCTAACTTTTTACAATAGCGACACCTTTTGTCTCATTTCTTTGATGCTATCAAAACGGAAGCTTGCCTATCTGCCTTGCTATCCAAATAAAGCTCATTGTCGAGTTTGTCTCTACTTAACAAATTACCCTTCACATCTTCGAACGAGAGTTTGTCTCGCCATACATCGTGTCTCCCGAAAGACTTGTATGAAGGGGGTAAAGAGCACAATAATAGCATAGCACGATCTTCATCGTCAATATGAACCTCAACATTCTTTAAATCATTTAAAAGAGTAATGAATTGACTGATGTGATCTCTAAGAAGCTCACCTTCGTTCATGCGAAACGTAAATAGACGTTGTTTCAACACTAAACGGTTAGCCAGAGACTTAGTCACATAAAGAGTTTCTAACCTTTTCCATAAGACAGATGAGGTCTTCTCCATCAATACCTCCTGCAATACCGCATTCCCGAGGCACAACTGGATTGCAGACAAAGCCTTTTCATCAAGCTCTTCCCATTCTGTTTTATTTAGATTCTCAGGCTTTTTCCCGGTAACAACCTTTTTCAAACCTGATTGAACTAGAAGTGCCATCATCCGAACTTGCCACAGATTGAAATTTGTCTCACCATTGAGCTTCTCAATTTCAAACCTTGTTGCTGCCATATCTGAATGGGCTGATTTATGAAAATTAAACTAGCTCTGATACCACTTGTTAGAATCGTCCCGATTAAGCAACGAACAAGTAAAATTGGCAGAAGAAATTGAGAAATTGAACACACAAATTTAACGTGGAAAAACTCCTCCAAAGAGGATAAAAAACCACGGGCAAAGATAATTTTACTATAATGGCAACAGAATGAAGAGTACAAAAGATGGAGATAAAAACTAAACCCCGAAAACCCTAAAATAAAGAACTCTCAAAACGTAAACACAAAATTCTCTAAATGTGTTATGAGTTCTAATCTCTAATGGGTGTATTTTCTAAGGTAGTAAAAGAGCCTATTTATAGGCTAAATCCATAGGTCAAATAATAATAAAATAATCTAAACTAATCAGTGTTTGATTGAAACAAATAAACAGAGTTTAACTAGGAGATTACTTCTTGAATTTGACAAAAATAGGAGTCATAATTAACAATGCAAAATATTGCCTATTTTTAAAAGTTTTCTGTAACACCCCTAATCTGTGTCCGTCGCCGGATTAGAGTTACGAGGCATTACCTATCATAACATAACCCCAAACAAGCATTCATAATTAAATAATTATATACTAATAATAGTTTTATATAGACATGTTATATTACTTTAATACTAGTTTGAATCAAATGAACTTCCATTGCCCAATTATCGAATACCTAATTCATTATCAGACCTATTACAATTATATCACATTCCATCATAGATGAACCAACTTCATTTATAATCATTTCATACTCACTATCACAAAATTACATATCAAACGTATACCTATCATTTATTTTATCAAATGTTGAAACTAACTAACGTCCATCAAAACTAAACTACTTATTTATTATTATACAATAAGATCGAATTATCCAAATCTGTATATACATTTTATGCATAATATTCACTAATCGTATGGTCATAACCGAATGCATAATAGGTAATAATGAACTTTCATAGCATACTTTAAACATTAACTTATATATCACTAAAGTCACAGTCACAATTTTTGCAACTAATGTGTAACTCAATAATCAATCAACCACATAACGAAGCATCAATTACATACACATCATGAAGCATACCTTCATCATAACATAATAACATGACCGAGTTCACATAAGCCCAAAATATCATGTTTTAGCCATTTTCTCATGGCATACATGAATACATATATATACACATCATTTGTAACATCTCAAAAGATAAATTTAGCCTATACATGCCATTATTACAAAAGGATCAACTTTAACAAGGTACCAAATAGTAGTTGATAGTGTGCTTGACTTCGACAAGGATCCCGAGTACGAGCTTAAACTTCAAAACCTATAAATAGTCAAATGAAATCAACGGTAAGCTAACTTAGCTTAGTAAGTTATAAGCAATGGTTTTTATGAACAACAATTCAATAATCAAACTTTAGCTGAATCAACTCCATCATAAAAGGAGCTCATAACCGTATACATATGTAATCAATTAATATGCAAACCTTACCTAATCCCATATACCTCAAAACCGCATATTTTCATACCATATGTTCATTTTGGGCAAGTTCATTAATTATTAAATACGTCTCGTCCTATAATTTCATAAAGTAAGAGTAACTTACCTCGTTAATACCATGTTATCCATGGTATCATGCATCACTTTCATAAGTAATATTTCTCGGTATCTCTATTCATTAGTCAATGTTCGGATGGATCCGTAACTCTACACACTTAGTGTAATTTTATGCAACGTATTGCACACTTAGTGCCGTTGCTTGAAAAAGGGCACACACAGTGCCGTATATTTGTAATGTATCGCACACATAGTGCCATTACTATTTTATCCGCACACGCAGTGCCATTCCCTAGTAATGTATCACACACATAGTGCCATTACTATTTTATCCGCGCACACAGTGCCGTTCCCTAGTAATGTATCGCACACATAGTGCCATTACTATTTTATCTGCACACACAGTGCCATACAACCGATTTCGCACACACAGTGCTCGGTGCAATAGATCGCACAACAGTGCCCATTAACTAATCTCCTCTTCTTGATTGCATTATACACATATATAAATGTTCACATTTTGTACATATGTCATACCCATATACCCATATTCGAATCAAATCCTTCTTTCTATGTTTTTCCATCACATTCGGCTTCATTTATATAAACACATAGTTAATTATTCAATCACAACCATCACCTATTTCAAGGTCCACATTTAATTACTACTCGAACCATAATTATATAACCAACCCAAATATATCAATTCCATGCATAATTCAACACACATTCAGCTTGTACATATATTGAATCTCATACTATGTCACATTCGGCAATTTGTATATCAATATACTTATTTCAACTAATCAAGAGATTTATATAAATAAATACATGTACATGATAACATCACATTCGACCAACACATTTAAAATTGTTATATCTCTTTTGGCAATTGAGATCTTAATTCATAAAAATTCAATTGAGTATGTGCATTTCACTATAATAATTAATTGTTTAAATTCAATTGCTTATAAACTTACATCGGAAGTCGATGAGTTAGGGTTTCCCGACTATTCGTTTAATTTCGCTTTTCCCCGATTCGATTCTGGTTCTTTCCGTTCTTGATCTTAATGTGACATGCAATGGCCGAATAATGAAAGCTTTTCCCCTTCTCCCTTCTAAATTTCGGCAATGAAGAACCAAAGATGGAAGATGAACACCCACTAACTCTTTTATGTTTCTTTATTTTAATCATATTACAAAATATTAATATAATATCATTTACTAAAACAATTAATTAAATATATAAAACCATCATCATGCCGTCCACTCACTTAGTTTTAGGGTAATTTACCATGCAAGTCCACTCATGCAAGAAAACAAGTCAATTAAATCACCCAATTAAAATAAAGGCTACTTTTACCATTTAAACAATTTAGTCTTTTTTTCTTAAATTGAACACACATACTGACAAATTTATCCACATTATTTTGACACAAGTTCAAACACATATCACATATATCAAATATAGTATAAAAAATATTTTTCTAACCCGGATTCGTGGTCTCGAAACCATTGTTCCCATTAGGGTCATATTCGGGCTGTTACATTTTCTTTTTTGAATTTGGGTGAAAATTAATGCAATATTAAAAATGAAATACGTGTAGTTTATTTGATCATGTTCAAAAAATTGTTTAAAACGTAAAAAGGGTCATACTTGACGAATAATGATAATGCAACATACATTTGGAGTAACAATAACATAATATGCATAATAATATATAACATATATAGCATTGATATTAATGAATCATAATGTTAATATGCATAAATAATAATGATGAAAATGATAACAATAATAATGATGATAATAATAATAATAATAGTAATAATAATAATAATAATAATAATAATAATAATAATGAATAATAATGAATAATCTAAATTTTTGAAAGTACATAAAAAGTGATAAATAAATAAATAAATAATGGAACAAAAATAACAATAATAAGGACAGAAATAAAAAAAATCCAATTAAAAAAAAGAAATAATAAGTAAATAAATAAAACTAATAAAAGTTTGATTCAAAATAAATAAATAAACAAATAAAATATTAAATAAAACAATTTTTTTTTAAAAAACAAAAAAAATAAAAAAATTAAACAGACTAAGGACAGAATTGAAATCGAAATGAAATTTGGGGTACAAATTGTAAATAATAAAAACAGGTTAATAAGGATCAAAATAAAACGCGCTAAAACTAGCGAGGACTAAATGGAAAAATAACCCAATCTTCGGACACGCGTCCTTTCTCCAGGAGATCAGCGTGCCAGGGATTAGATTGAATCATGCGAAAAATTAAGTGGCCAATTTTTTTTTAAAAAAGAATCAAAATAGGACTAAATTAAAACAATCCAAAACTGCGGAAGGACCAGGGGCATAAATAGCCCAAAAATTGAAAACATGCGGATCCTCCCTGGAGCAGGTCGGATCGCACGAGGGTAGGCCTTAAACGGCACCGTTTTGGCTCTAAAGGGCCCTAAGTGAAACGACATCGTTTCACTTATATTATATAAATCAAAATTAAAAAAAAATTCATTTTCACTCCTATTCTTCAAAAAAAAAAAAAAATCTCTCACCCTCTCTCTTTCTCCAGCCATCGGTTCGGGGCCGGAGAACCCTAAAATCCCGTTTTCAATCCCCTTTTAACCTCTTTGTTTCAAAAATAAAAAACCCCCCCAAAAAAACTTCTGATATCCCTCAAAATCGTCGCGCTGAACCCTAATAGTTCTAGGTTTTCAACGCTGGAAAGGGCTTCCGACGACGGAGGGAGACGAAATGCCTCGGGTAACTTTTATTTTACTTTTTATATTTTATATAAAAGATAAAAAACATAAAAGATCACCTTTTCAACTTTTGTTTTTGTTTTCTGATTAATCGAGTGTCTCCGCAATATTACAATCTGAATTCAGCTTTTATAGCCGTTTATACATATGATTTGTTTTTTATTTCTCTCTGTTTCTTCTTTCATTTCTGTTGTCCTTGTTTCTGTCTTTTCCATCCTTTTGCAGGTATTCTTGGAGGGTCAACGATGGGGCAAAAGCTAGTCTTTGCCATTTTGATGAAACGGCGACAAAGGTGCGTCAGGGAGGGTGTGCCAGGCCTCGGGACGAGGCACCTCAGGCGATGCGCGTGCGAAGAGAGGAGCGACGCAGAGAGGCTTAGGGTTTTTTGACTTACTGAAAACTTAGTTTAGGCTATCGGGCTTGGGCTATTAGAGTTTTTTTTAGTTTTGGGCCAGTTGGGCTTGTAGCATGTTGGGCTATGGACCGTTTGTTTTTTTTAATTATTATTTTGGACTTTAGTATTTTGGTTTGTGTTATTTTTGGTTTGTTGTTTTTTTGGTTTAATGGGCTCGGACAAATTGGGCCTACTACAGCTGCCCCTCTTTGCTCGTTGTCGTGTAACGATAATGTAGCAAAGACTTTTAAGAAGGACCAATTTTGTTCGGCCTCACCGAATCTTGACTTCTTGGTGCTCATCTTCTTCAAGTAATCTCTTTCCAACCCACTGTAACTTCAGGGGTATAGGAATTGTCGGTTCAATCTAATCCACTACAACTTCAAGGAGATATTAGTAACTTCAATCTGCTACATTACAACTTTAGGGAGATAAGGTTTATAGCTTTAATCTGCTCTGCTGCGACTTCAGAGAGACAAGATTTGCTATTTTCGATCTACTCTTCTGCAACTTTAGGGAGATAATACTTATGGTTTGTAGCTTTAATCTGTTTCACTGCAACTTTAGGGAAACGAGATTCGCTATCTTCAGTCTACTCCACTGCAACTTCAAGGAGATAAAACTTGTGGTTTTAATTTGCTCTACTGCAACTTTAGGGAGATAAGATTAGTGACTTTAATCTGCTCCACTGCAAATTCAGGGAGACAAGATTTGTAATTTGTAGCTTTAATCTGTTCCACTGCAACTTCAGGGAAATAAGATTTGTTATCTTCAGTCTGCTCCACTGTAACTTCAGGGAGATAGGATTTGTAGCTTTAATCAGCTCTACTACAACTTCAGGGAGATAAGATTCGCCACGATAACTTCAATCTGTCTCACTGCAACTTTAGGGGTATAAGATTTGCGGCTTTAATCTGCTCCACTGCAATTTTAGGGAGATAAGATTCGCCATGATAACTTCAATCCATCCCACTGCAACTTCAGGGAGATATAGTTTATAGCTTTAATCTGCTCTATTGCAACTTCAGAGAGATAAGATTTGCTATCTTCAGTCTGCTCCACTGCCAAAAGATTAAAGTTCAAAAGCTCGTAATCTTCTAGAGCTCTACTGGCCAGAAAATCTATTATTGCGCTCCCTTTTACTGCCTTTTGGTTCACATAGACTATGTCAAATTTGGAAAGCAGAATTTGCCATCGGGCCATTCTTCTATTTAAAGCAGTCGACTCTATCATGTACTTTAAAGGGTCTAGTTTCGAGATGAGCCAAGTTGTGTGGTACATCATGTACTGTCTCAATCTTCGGGTTGTCCAGATCAAGACGCAACATAACTGCTCGATTGGCGAATATCCTGTCTCACATTCAGTGAATTTCTTACTGAGATAGTATATCGCTATTTCTTTTCTTCTCGACTCATCATGTTGACCACGCACACATCTCATGGAATTCCCGAATGCTGCCAAGTACAGTATCAACGACCTATCTGGGTTAGGTGGCATCATGTTTGACTTTATATTGATAGTCTTCTGGCACTCCTCATCCCAAACGCCTGGTTGTGTTTCTTAAGGAGACAAAATATGGGGTCACATTTCTCAGTTAGTTGTGAAATGAACCGGGCAATGTAATTTAGTCTTCCTAAGAAACCTCGAACATCTTTTTGAGTGCGTGGTGGAGGCAATTGTTGTTTAGCTTTTACTTTGTCTGGGTCGATCTCGATCCCCTTTTCACTGATTACAAATCCTAGCAATTTTCCCAACCTAGCCTCGACATTTTACTGGATTGAGCTTCAGTTGGAATTTTCTCAATCTCAAAAACAGTTTCCTTAAGACTTGTACATGCTCCTTCCCTATTCGGGACTTTACGATCATATCATCGACATAAACTTCGATTTCTTTGTGCATCATATCATGAAACAAAGTTACCATGGCTCTTTGATACGTTGCTCCTGCATTTTTCAGTCCAAATGACATCATCTTATAGCAAAATGTTCCCTACATGGTTACGAATGTGGTCATGTCCATGTCTTTAAGATGCATCTTTATCTAGTTGTATCCCGAGAAACCATCCATGAAGGAGAATAGTGAGTAACCTGCCATGTTGTCCACTAAAGTGTCGATATGCAGCAATGGAAAATTGTCTTTCAGGCTGGCTTTGTTTAAGTCCCTATAGTCTACGCACATTCGTAATTTCCCATCTTTTTTAGGGACGGGGATGATATTGGCTACCCATTCTGAGTATTTAACCACCCGTAAGAAATCGTCGCGTGACCAAAATAAAAAAAAACCCAAAAAAAAACTTCTGATATCCCTCAAAATCGTCGCGCCGAACCATAATAGTCCTAGGTTTTTGACGCAGGAAAGGGCCTCCGATGACGGAGGGAGACGAAACGCCTCGGGTAACTTTTATTTTACTTTTTATATTTTATATAAAAGATAAAAAGACATAAAAGATCACCTTTTCAACTTTTGTTTTTGTTTTCTGATTAATCGAGTGTCTCTGTAATATTACAATCTGAATCCGGCTTTTATAGCCGTTTATACATATGATTTGTTTTTTATTTATCTCTTTTTCTTCTTTCGTTTCTGTTGTCCTTGTTTCTGTCTTTTCCATCCTTTTGCAGGTATTCTTGGAGGGTCAACGACGGGGCAAAAGCTAGTCCTTGCAATTTTGATGAAACGACGGCAAAGGTGTGTCAGGGAGGGTGTGCCAGGCCTCGGGAAGAGGCGCCTCCGACGATGCGCGCGCGAAGGGAGGAGCGGTGCAGAGAGGCTTAGGGTTTTTTGACTTACTGAAAACTTAGTTTAGGCTATCGGGCTTGGGCTGTTAGGGTTTTTATTAGTTTTGGGCCAATTGGGCTTGTAGCATGTTGGGTTATGGACTGTTTTTTTTTTTTTAATTTTGGACTTTAGTATTTTGGTTTGTTGTTTTTTTGGTTTTGTGGGCCCGAGTAAATTGGGCCTACTACATAAGGTATAATGACAAATTTAGCTCCCGACCTTTATACATTTATTCAATTTGACCCCAACTCTTTTATTAGATAAATTAGAAAATTTTGAATCTAATAAGGCTAAACAAATTAAAAAAAATCAATTAATCCCCTTTAAAATTTAAAAATTATTGAAAAAGGTCATAAAAATTATAAACAAAGTTTTAAAAAAGTTATAAAAAATTTAAATTTATAAAATTTTTATTAAAAGATAACAACACCGACCCATTAAAATTTAATGGTTATAAGATTTGAAAAAAATTGACCCTTACTCTTTTATTGTGTGGCTATTGTTATTTTTTAATAAAAATATATAATTTTAAATTTTTTATAACTTTTTCATAAATTTTGTCTATAATTTTTATGATTCTTTTAATAATTTTTAAAATTTAAAAGGGTTTAATTGTTTATTTTTAATTTGTTACTAAGGTCTTTTTGACCTTTTAGCGTTATTAATTTCAAAAATTTTTAATTTACTTCTAATAAAAATGTAGGGATCAAATTGAATAAATGTGTTAAGGTTGAGGGTTAAAATTGTTATTATACCTTATAGATAAACACCAAATTTTAACGAAGCTGTTTTGCTCACTCATCTAATATATAGGACTAATTTACCCATTTTTCAATAAAAAAACTAAAATGCAATCTTAAATATAATTCAGGAATTTTGTACTACTTTTACCTATTTTACCATTCATGTTATAATATAACATATTGAGGACCCAAAAAGATTATATATACAAGGACAGCAAGAATGGAAAACGACTGTGCTTTGTTTTAGATAAGGGTAGGCCACGTGTCAATATATTTGTAATTTTTTCTATGGAAAACATTTATATGATATAAATGAAGTATCTTAATTAATCTTGAAAAAGTGTGTTATGAATGTGTTTTAGTTAAGCAAAAATTAATATTCACGTAATTAATAATTGTTGACTTCAAATCCAGTTAGTGATATAATCACAAAAGATTTATGTTGAATTGAATTTTTAATTAACATTAGATATTAGTCCTAAACTTTGGATTATTATTTATGTTAATATAATAAAAAGGAGTATTAAGGTTGAAAGAAAAATTATAGTTTTGCAAGAGAATTGAGATTCAGCAAGGGAAATCTTTCAGAGTTGACACATGTGAGTTGTTTACCAGACCTTTTATAGTGAAAGACAAAGTTAACTATGTGTTTTAAGATTGTTGATGTGAAAATTTGATTTGATATCATTGCAGTGACAGTGATGTAATGTCTTAGGAGAGATATGTTAAGACGACTAACAATCAATTACTCTAGGCATCCATGTGTTTCTCATATTGCATCAGTAGAAGTGCCCAATTCTGAAGTTTGTTTGGTTGTGATTTGTGAATTAGTTGTGGGTTTATAGTATTGTTGGTTTTGTTGGTTTTGTTGGAAGATATGTGTCAAGCTCCTTACGGGTGCTTTATGAAGTTCACGACATAATGCATAACAATTTAATACATTTTTTTAAACTTCATAAATGAAGTTAAAAAAATTGACATGTATTTCATTAAGGACAATTGCCAAACTCTTAACTTCGTTTATGGAATTAAAAAACTATATCACTTATGCATTAAATAATTATCCTTACACTTTATATATAAATAATAATAAAATAATCATGTAGTTCGATGTTGACACAAGACATAAACGACCGACACTTGGTAAAAGTATCATGGAGGCCTTTATATTTGAAGTTGGATTGCATTTTCCCCCTTCTATTAAAAAATGGGCAAATTAATATTTGTACATTAGATTAAATATCAAACTGATCCTTTTATAAAAATTCCATCTATTTTTACGGTTAAAAACTAGTCTCTATACGTTAGCATAAAGTGCACTCGGCACACCACGTGAAACTGTCTATTTATTCTGTTAGCCACACCATTTTTTAATAGTAGAAATGGATGAAGTTTTTAACAAATAGGACTAATCACTTTTTAATCTAATGTACCATGACTAATTTGCTCTTTTTTTTTTTTTTTGAATAAATGAAGCAAAATATATTTAGACTCTTAGTAGAGAGGCCTTCATGATACTTCTATTGTTGACACATCATCTCTCACTTTATGTTTTTTTTTTCTAATTTTTTTACATAGTCAAAATATATATATAAATTTATGAAGTTTTAAATTTATGAGGTCACGTGATTTAGACCCCTGTCAAATAAGTGTCTGACAAGAGCTTTAATCACTGCTCTATAAAAATAAAAATTAATTTTTTATTTTTTACATCATAAAAACATACATCTAAAATTGTTTTTTAAATTAAATATAATTGTTGATTCAAGATTATATCCACCTTAGTTCTTTTTTTGGTGCTTTATCCTTTCATTGGACACAGAGATGCGCTAGTAAAACTATTCACGCATTAGCAAGGGTGGTTTTATTCCACGTGAATTACTCTGGAATTTGTTAGTTGTCCATATTCGCAAGGGTGGCTTTATAAATGTTCTGAATTTCTGAATGTGTCAATTATAAAGCTTTCTAGTTGTTTTTTCGAAAACGAGATGTTCTCCATAAACCACCTCAGAAATTTACAACGAAAAACGCATGACATTTTCTTAAAACTCTACGAGCATTGAGTCTATCAAATAAAAAATTAATTAAATTATTACTAAAAAAATTAAAATTTAGTCAACGATTCGTAACATATTAATAAATAAAATATTATAAATAATTATAAAGTGACAATGTATAATGCATAATATTTTATAATAAATACATTATATAATACGTGGAAAAAAATATTTACAAATTATAAAGCTTTCTCTAGTTTCTTCGAAAACGACATGTTTTCAATTAACCACCTCAGAAATGTACAACGCAAAACACATGAATTTTCTTATTATTCCATCAAAAAATCATTTTTATAACTAATTATACTATGTTTATATACAAATTTATAAACACTAATTTTATGTCACTTATAATATAAGTAAAAAAATTATGTAATAAATATAATTATTAAAAATTTACATAAAAATCATATGATATTTTGATTGTAATGGCAAAATTAAAAGGTTTACATATAGTCACGATATGAGTTAAAAAAATTATGTAAAAATATATCTATAAAAAATCATGTAAAAAATAAAATAATTTAAGCTTTAATTTCTTACAAAATGGTTACTAATGTTGTCACGTTATAACAAAATGGTTATTTTTTGGTTAATTTATCTTTTAAAGAGGTAATGATAATGGCACGTCGTTGGTTTAGGAGCGTTAAGCATTGACGTGGCAGGCAGCTAAGAGCCACATATTTAAACATGTTTTTTTTACAAATTTAAAAATACTTTCTTTTTACTTTTTTGTACTTTAAAAACCCGTTTTCACATTAAAATAAGTAAACCTTAAACAAAGATACTCTCATATTTTGAACTAGACAGCAGAGCAGGAGGAGAAAAGAAGGTACCAAATGCCATACATGTTTGCTATTGCGGGTCCCCAGCAATGTTAAGAACATCAAGGTCTAATGAAAACCCAGGAGGTTTTTTAGGTGCCCAATTTATGAGAATAGGAAAAGGGCATGTTGTCATATTTTAAATTATTTTTTAATAATCTTTATCTTTGTTGTAACCATTTTTTTGACAAAAACGGGTGTCGAACTTGGGCCTCGAAAAAATAAAAAAAAGGAGTCGCCACCGACCTTTTATTAGGTGTGATCGGGTCACCCTTGTTTTAATAAAACATTTCAATTTATTAAAACAATATTTTCTTGGTCTACGAGATTTGAGAAAAACAGGTTCGTGAGTCGGTTACGTGCGAGGAAGGATTAGCACCCTCGCAACGCCCAAAATTGGTACCAAATTGATTAATTAATGTCCAAATGTCGAAAAGTTGAAAATGTTTAGAAAAAAAAGAATTAAAAGATTGGATTAATTGAATCGGGATCGAATCTTAAGATAATCTCGTTTCGAAAGAATAAAAGTATCATACCCAACACGTTAGGATATAACACCCTATTATTTCGACACCGAGATCATCTTTGCCAAGAAAAAGATATTTGAATATTTAGTCGAACGAAAAGATCGACACCCAACACGTTAGGATGTAATTTTTCGGTCTTCTAAACACACGAATATTGCCTCTTTTGTATGAATAAAAAAATGTCGGATTGTGATTTAAAACCATTGATCCACATGAGATGGCGAAAATGAGAAATTAACAACACATGATGATAAAAGAGGTAATAATAAAAACAAGAAGAGATAATATTAAATCGGTGACAATAAAAAAAAAATAAAAATGTTAGTAGAAATAAAATGAAATAATAACAAAATGATAGTGATATGAAATATATATACAATATAATAATAAAAATATAATAATAGTAGTAACAATAAATAGCATAGTAATAATAAAATAGTAATAATACGAAATACGTACAATATAAAAATATATAGTAATAATAATAATAATAACAATAATAATAATAATAGAAAATTTGTACAAACATAATGATGATAATAACAAGATGCAATATATACAATATGTTAATATAAAAGTGGCAGTAATAATAATAATATATTGATAATAGTAGTTAATATGCTATATAATAATGTAAATATAGTAATAATGATAGTAATAATAATAGCGTAAAATATATACAATATGAGAATAATATGATAATTATGTAGTAATAGTAATAATAACAAAATAATATAACATATATAATAATAATAATAATAACAATAATAATAATAAGATTCCAAAATAACAAAAAAGGATCAAATTGCACTTAAAAATGGGATTTGGGGTTAATTCGAAAATAAAATAAAGGAAAAGGACCAGTTGAAACGCGAAAAAAAGGGAAGGACCTCATGCACAATAAAACCTTTTGGCCAAAACGCATAACAACAAGGGGATCAAATTACAAACCAAGCTAAACTTTCGGGACAAATTTTAAAAACAATAAAAATCTAATTAAAAACTATAAAAATGCGGAAGGACTAAAGTCCAATTAACCCATTCAAATGAAAACGCGGACCCTCTCGACCGGTCGGGTCGCGTCTTGCGCTGGTCGCCGAGAAAGCAGCGCCGCTTTGGGACTAATCCCCGCCAAATACGACGTCGTTTAGTGCTTGTATATAAGGCACAAATCCTGTCCAAAAATTTATTTTTTCTTTGTTTTTTCAAAAAAAGTTCTCACTTTCTCTCTTTTTTTGCAGGTGCGCATAGGGGTTCTCCTACGGGGCGACACCGCTGCTGCGCCAAATCGTCATGATGGCCGAATTATAGCAGTAAAGTTTTTTTCTTATTTTTTTATAATATATTTATATATATACACTTGCGAATGTAGAAAAAAAAATAAAAATAAAAAAAATAAAAAAATTTTAAAAAAAATACCTTCGAACTACTGTTTATTTTTTTTTGGATTTGTTTCTCTTTTTGTTTTCTTTTGATTTCCCAAAAAATGAAAAAAGAAAAGGTCCTCTTTACATGTTTTTCAATGGCTTTTATAGCCAAATAACAGGAAATAAAATACAATATCTTCTGCCTGTGGCTTTGTTGTTCTTTGTCCCCTTTTTTGCAGGTCGTGAGGAGCAGAGGAAAGTGGAGGAGTGGCTAGTGCGGCGCCGGCGCTGGTGGAGCGATAGTGGAGGCTGACGTGCGGCACACTAGGGGTGAGAGGGGGCTTGCGCATGCTTGCTAGGGTTAGGGAGGCTAGGATTTTTCTTCTCTTTTAGTTTAGGTTTTTGTATTGGGTGTTGGATTTAGGGCATTTGGGTTGTAAAATGGGTCAAATGTAAGTGTTTGGGTTTAATCTGGCTTGTAGTGGGTTTATTTTATTTGGTTTGGCTTTGGCCCGGGATTAATGAACCCGGGCAAAATTGGTGTTCTGTTGCCCCTCTTTGCTCATTGTCGTGAAACGATAATAGAGCAAAGACAATAAGAAACCAATTTTGCCCGGTTTTGGCCAAGCCTTGACTCGTTGGTCTTCGTCTTCTTCAAATAGCTTCAAACTCAACTGTAACTTGTCGCCTTGATCCGCTTCACTGTTTCGTTATATCTTCAGGGAGATAACATTTCCTATTTCACAGTAACTAGCACTTTGATCAGCTTCAATGTGATTTTAAGGAGAAGAGATTTGTGGCTTTGACCTTCTCTACCGGGACTTCAAGGAAATAAATCTGAATTTTTCAAACTGCTTCCTTGTTATCTTTAATCTGCTCTCGCGACATCAGGAGTGCCAGATCTTCTATCTGCTTCCTTGCTATCTTCAGGGACTTCGATCTTCATTCTATCCCACTACTACTTCTGAGAGATATAGCCCATGGCTTCATCTTGCTCTTGTTCAATCTTCTATGTTCACTGGAACTTCTTCGTCCGATTTGCTCAAGGCGATTTGGTCTTCCATCCGTAAAGTACCTTCACAAGCGTGCCCGAGGCTCAACCACTTTTTTTTTTTTTTTTAGCCAAAGAGAAATTGAGAATACTTCGGCGTGTTACCCGATGCATCAACTCACCTCTCACAATATGAGTTGATATTTTGAAAAATAAACATTAAATGACACCTTGGGGCGTGCCCCGAGGCTCAACTCACCTCTCTCTGATATGAAATGATATTGAACGGAAATTTAAAGACAGAAATTAAATACCTCAGCGTGCCCCGAGGCTCAACTCACCTCTTGCATTATGAGTTAATTTTTGAACAGAAGTTTAAAGACAGAAATTAAATACCTCGGCGTGCCCCGAGGCTCAACTCACCTCTCGTATTATGAGTTGACTTTTGAACAGAAATTTAAAGACAGAAATTAAATACCTCGGCGTGCCCCGAGGCCCAACTCACCTATCGTATTATGAGTTGATTTTTTGAACAGAAATTTAAAGACAGAAATTAAATACCTCGGCGTGCCCCGAGGCTCAACTCACCTCTCGTATTATGAGCTGATTTTTGAATTTCAAAGCTTATCATCTGGTGGAACTCGGATGTCTTCTTCTTCCTTGGTTTGACGCAACCATCGTCAAGACTTCTTGCTTTACTGGCGTACCTGTATGTGTTATGCTTGATGATGTCATGATATGCATGCGTTTGTCCTAAATGCCTACATGATTATGCCAAGTGCCTTGGGCTTGTTTGTTATGTATCTCTTCTTGTTACGACTCTCATGATAACCTGCGTTCATTGCTTCGACTCTTGACTTTTCTTTCAGGTTTTGTACCCGTCTTTCAAACCTCAGGAGTAATCTGCGTTTCTCCTGTTGTGACTTTCCTCAGACTTTTTTTTTTTTTGCCTGTTGAGCTTTGTCCTTGCTTTGAAGTTCCCGTACTCACCCAATTCTTATCCAGGTAATGCTCCATATTCTTTTCGTTTAGAGTGTATAGTTTCACTATCTATCTCCAAAATGAAACATAAATAAAATGCATGAAAATGGTGGAGTAGGTATGAAAGGCGTTCCTCGTATCTTATATTTAAAGGCAACAAGCGAAGAAAATTGACATGGTATGACTCGATTAAGAAAGCATTATAAAAGGGAAACAAGTTCAGTTGTAGTATGTGCTCTAGATATCCGACGCATGAACTTCTCCATGTTTCTTCATCCTGAATCTTTTCAAGCAAGCTTTTTCGTGTAGAAGATTCTTGAGCTTCAGAGTCCGCTTTAATACTATGATCTTGCTGTTTAACCCATTCCAAACTTGCTTCCTTAGGATGCCCTTCCGGGTTTTTATCCTGAGCCTTCTCTGCTTATCCAACGCATTTTTTTTTTTTTTTAATATTTCTTCACGCGATCTCGAGTTCACCGATTTGGTAACTCCTTCCCATCCATTTCGGTGAGGATCAAAGCTCCACCGAGAAAGCTCTCTTTACGACGTATGGTCCTTCCCAATTCGATGCCCATTTTCCTCGAAAGTCCTTTTGTATAGGAGAATCTTCCTCAACACGAGTTCTCCTTCACGAAATTCTCTTGGGCGCACCTTCTTGTTATGGGCGCGATCATTCTCCTTTGGTACATCCGTCTGTGACAAATTGCTTTCAAGCGTTTTTCTTCGATCAGATTCAGTTGGTCATATCGAGCCTGAACCCATTCAGATTCTTCTAGTTTTGACTCCATTAGGATTCGTAGGGAGGGGATTTCCACCTCGATGGGCAACACAGCTTCCATTCCATAGACTAGAGAGAAAGGAGTTGCCCTCATGGAGGTCCGCACACGCGTGCGATATGCGTATAGGGCAAATGGTAGCTTCGTGCGCTCTTTATATGTCTCGATCATTTTCCCAATGATCCTCTTGATATTCTTGTTAGCGGCTTCTCTTCGCTCCATTCATCTTTGGACGATAGGGTGAGGAGTTATGATGCTTTATTCGAAATTGCTCGCACACGTCTTTCATCATCTTATTCTTCAGATTTAAAGCATTATCTGAAATAATTCTCTCAGGCAAACCGTATCGACATATGATCTCCTTTTTTAAGAATCTGCACACCGTTGTCCTAGTCACATTTGCAAACGAAGCAGCTTCTATCCATTTTGTGAAGTAATCTATGACCACAAAAATGAATCGATGTCCATTGGAAGCCTTTGGGAAAATTGGCCCTATAACATCCATGCCCCACATAGAAAAAGGTCATGGAGAAGTCATGACGTGAAGAGGTGAGGTGTCTTTGCGCATGAATTTTATCATTTGTAAACTTGACATTTGTGGCACTTTCGCGCATGATTAATGCAGTCGCTTTCCATTGTCAACCAGTAATAACCAAGCCTCATAATCTATTTAGCCATAGTGAAGCCATTGGCGTGTGTTCCACAAACTCCTTCATGGATCTCTTCGAGTATTTTTCTGGCTTCAACAGCATCCACACATCTCAAGAGTATTTGATCTTTTCCTCTTTTGTATAAGATGTCCTTATCGAGAACAAATCCTGCTGCCAATCTTCTGATCATTCTTTTGTCGTTCTCGTTCGCTTGCTCGGGATATCTTTGATTCTTGACATATTCTAAGATGTCATGGAACCACGGTTGTCCATCTGCCTCGTTTTCAATACTAAAACAATGCGCAGGGGTCTCATATATGCTCATCTGGAGGGGCATTATTTCTGTTTCTCGGTTTGCTTTGAACATTGAAGCCAAGGTGGCTAGGGCATCAGCCAATTGGTTTTCTTCCCGTGGAAAGTAATTAAAAGTTACTTCTTCGAATTCTTCAACCAATTCCGCAACAAGATCACGATATTTGACCAACTTTGAGTCTCTTACTTCCCAATCCCCTGATTTGGTAAACTACCAATGCCGAGTCCCCGCAGATCGCTAAGACTTTAACGTTCGCTTTCGATAATCTGCGAAGTCCCATAATGCAAGCCTCATATTCTGCCATGTTGTTGGTACAGAAGAAATTTAATCTGGCAGTAAAGGGGTAATGATCCCCTTCTGGTGACACTAGGACTGCTCCAATCCCATGCCCCAACGCATTGGACGCTCCATCAAAACTCATCTTCCATGATTTCTCTCTCGACGATTTACATTCTTTTTCCATGACGCATATCAAGTCTTCGTCTGGGAAGTCAAATATCAATGGCTCATATTCCTCTGTTGTTCGAGTTGCTAGGAAATCGGCTATTGCACTTCCTTTAATCGATTTTTGGCTCACGTATAAGATGTCATACTCTGATAGTAGGATCTGCCACCGTGCCATTCTTCCCGAGAGTGCAGGTGATTCCATCATGTATTTTATTGGGTCCAGCTTTGAAATCAACCATGTCGTGTGATACAGCACATATTGTCTAAGCCTCCGGGTCGCCCAGACCAGAGCACAATAGAATTTTTTGATCGATGGATACTTTGCTTCATACTCTGTGAATTTCTTACTGAGATAATAAATCGCCTGTTCCTTTCTTCCGAACTCATCATGTTGCCCCAGGACACAACCCATTGAGTTTTCGAACACAGTCAAATATAGTATTAGCCGGTCTTCCGGGAGTTGGTGGTACTAGCACTGGGGGACTAGATAAATACTGCTTTATCTTGTCAAAAGCCTCTTGACATTCCTCGTTCCACTCTCCGAGATTGTGCTTTCGAAGGAGTCGAAAAATCGGATCACACTGCTTGGTGAGTTGAGCAATGAATCGAGCAATGTAGTTCAGTCTTCCTAGAAATCCTCTGACTTCTTTTTGTGTGCGCGGGGGTGGTAGTTCTTGTATGGCCTTTATTTTATCCGGATCAACCTCGATACCCTCCTCGCTAACGATGAATCCCAATAATTTTCCCGAGGTAGCCCCGAAGGTACATTTGGCAGGGTTAAGCTTTAGTTGGATTTTCTCGATCTTTCGAACAGCTTAGGAGGTTTCCACATGCTCTCTTTCTCTCCTCGAGATTTAGCGATCATATCATCGACATAGACTTCTATTTCTTTGTGCATCATGTCGTGGAACACTTGCACCATGGCTCTTTTTGATATGTTGCCCCGGCATTCTTCAGACCGAACGGCATTACTTTATAGCAGAATGTCCCCCACATTGTCGTGAATGTAGTTTTCTCCATATCCTCGGGAGCCATCTTGATTTGATGTAGCCCGCAAATCCATCCATGAAGGAGAAAAATGAATTCTTTGCCGTGTTATCCACCAATGTATCGATGTGTGGCAACGGAAAATTATCTTTAGGGCTCGCTCGATTCAAATCACGATAATCTACGCACATTCGAACTTTGCCATCTTTCTTCGGTACTGGGACTATATTAGCCACCCATTCTGGATATCTAGAAATTTGAAGGAAGCCAGCATCAAATTGCTTCTTTACTTCTTCTTTTATCTTTAAGAGCATTTCGAGCCTCATCCGCCTTAACTTCATTGGATAGGCTTGCATTCTGCGTTTTCGATGGAAGTCTATGGATCGCTATATCCTTGTTCAATCCTGGCATATCTTGATACGACCATGCGAACACGTCTTTGTACTTGTGAAGCAAGGTGATCAGATCGTGTTTGGTGTCTTCAGACATGGAGGTCCCGATTTTCACCTCTTACTTTCTTTCTTCATTTCCTAAATCCACTTGTCTCGATCGATTCTTGATAGAAGCGTAACTGCATCTATCCTCTTGTTCTATCATTCTCGGTGAGGTCAGGGAGAGACATAATCTTCTACATCTTCTTCACCCTCGAATTCCCCACACAAATAGTTTTCTCAAAGTTGACTTTAGGACTTGTAACAGGATTGTTCGCGTCGTTGATACCTGAGCACATGAAAAGTAGACAAAAAAGAAGAATATAGAGGGACATCGAGGTATCGGGTCCTATAAACGTGACATGATGACATGGGATATATAGGGACATGTAAAGAAAGAAATAAATATGGAGCCGATGAGAATGAAAAGAACACGACCAAATGCATCTTTATTCATGTTTCATTTAAAAGCTAGATAGACAAAATGAACTCTCATAATGATTCCCTACAAACTTAGGGGCATACAAAAAGTTAATCTTGAGCATTACTCGGGGGATTTGGAAACTACAAGGAGATCCACGGCAGTCCAATTGTTCAAAGTGAATCTTGGAGGACATGGGCGTATCATCGAAACATCTCCAATCGCATCACCCCCTTTGTCTATAACATTTATACTGACATTCTGAAGACTCCTTCCAATTGATAACATCATGTTTGGTAAACTATCTCTTCTCGGGTACATCATTCCTGCCGATGTAAATGTCTTCAATAACGGAGGATACATTATAGGCTCCCGGTCCAATTCCCGACCTGAGGCTTTTGCGATCCTCCTTTCTTGATCTTTCTGCCATTGTTTTCTTATTTGTTGGGTATCCGGCTTGAACCCTAAACCGTATCTTGCCTTGTGATGTACTGGCTTTAGCGCTCTGGCCATTCCTTGCTGATATTTTCCTAAACCCTTTCTTGCCCGGGCGCCTTTTCCTACAGTCAACTTGATTCCCATCTTGGTGTTTCTTGACAGTTTGGGTGTAGGTGCCTTGTCTCCTTCGGCGACAAATGTAGCGTTGATAAATTCGAAGGAGCGGAAGGAGCATTCTGGCGCGTCTTTGTTTGCCTCGATATAGGGTGCGTCGGTAGAGAGTGAGGCGACGATATCTTCTTCACCATCGATTATAATCAAGCGGTTATCCATAATAAGTTTTATTTTTTGATGGAGAGATGAAGGGATCGCTCCAGCGGAGTGGATCCAGGGCCTTCCTAAGAGGCAATTATATGAAGGAGCAATGTCCATGACCTGGAATTCGATATTGTACGTACACGGTCCCACCTCCAGAGGGATCTCGATTTTTCCCATAACTTCCCACCGCGTTCCATCAAATGCCCTTACCGCAGAGTGACAAGGCCTCAGGTAAGACATGTCGACGGGCATCCTAGACAGTGTAGCCAACGGCATGACGTTGAGTGCGGACCCGTTGTCAATAAGCACATGCGGTATTATATATCCCTTGCACTCAGTTGTGATGTGTAATGCTTTAACAGAGCCCCTACCATTTGGTGGTATTTCATCGTCGCTGAAGGAGATGAAATTATCCGCGTTTAAATTATTCACCCACCTATCGAGTTTTTCAATGGGTACATTGCTTGGTACGTATGCTTGGTTTAACACCTTCAGTAAAGCGTTTCGATGTGGCTCTGAGTTCAACAACAAGGATAATACTGAGATTTTTGCCGGTTGTTTATTCAAATTGCTTCCACGACAACATCGCATCACAGGCTTAATGAACTTTAAGAATTCCTGTGCTTCATCCTCTTTCACTGGCTCCTTAGTTCCATGTTCAGATTGTATTTCAATCTCACCCTCGACCTCGTATATTGGTGCCTTCCCTTTCTGACTCGTGCAAATGGCTTTCTTCTTTGTCTCAACCACCTCAGGGGAATAACACCTCCCGCTGCGGGTAAAATGCCCTACCTCACTGATGTTTCCAGTCGTGGCTCTAGGCGTGGTGACGCTGGCATCATATTTCCAAGGCACCGCCTTACTATCCTTGTATGGGAAAGGGGAAGGTACTTGGATTATCATTTTTGGTTTCCTCTCTTCTTTCTTTGCCTCGTAATAGATTACTAAAGGCCGATCGGCGCTGTAGGGAGGGCCTGATGATTGGCCCTCGGATGCACATACATCCTTTCCATCAGTCTCTTCCATCTTGTTGCAGATTTCTACCTCCTTATTGTCCATCATGCCCTGAAGCAGCTCTTTGAACTTCTCGCAAAATTGAATGTGGTGTTCCTCTATGCCGTGAAAGACACAAAAACTTGGACTCTTCACGCTTTCCTCCTTGAAATTCTTATCGAGCATGCCCTTCTCAATCATTACTTCCCAAACCTTCTCCAAAGGTGTTTTTATCTCGGAGACACAACGCTTGGCTCGCCACCTGTCCTCCTGTGTCGCCATATTCACGCTCCCTACAAGATGGTTAGGGGCGGATTTCCACCATATTCCCGATGCATCACAAACCGTAAAATCCTCGCATCGATAAGGCCTTGAACTCTCCTCTTGAAGGCTATACAATTATCTCAGAGAATGCCCGGTTCCCTGCATGATACATGCAATTAGCATTGGGATCGTACCACTTTGGGAATGGGGGCTTCAGTGGTGCCATGTAATGTGGGGAGATTAATTGTTTTTCCAATAATTTTGGGCACAACTCTCCGTACGACACAGGGATAGGGGTAAACTGAGGTCTTTCAGGATTGGGTTTTGCCGGTCTTGGTTCGCTTTTAAGGTGACTTGGGGCGACGCAGCATGTTTTGTGGGAATATAGCGAATGGTCTTTGATTATCGGCGCATATAAACGGGTAAGGAGGAGGTGTTTGATAGTAAGGGCTTGGTGGGGGAAAATAGAAATTCAGCGGTGGACGAAACTGAGGTCGTGGCTGGGTCGGATACGGGTTAGGAGCATAGAGGCTCCCCGTCCCCACCATATGGGCTTCGGGTTCTTTTTTTTTTACGGGTGCTGGCCTTTTTGAACTTTCAGGACCCTCCATTCTTCCACTTTTGATGCCGTTTTCGATGAGTTCCCCATATATTACGAGGTCGGCGAAGTCTTTTGTGGCATTTCCCACCAGTTTGTCGTAGAATGGCGCTCTCAAAGTATTGATAAAAAGGACCGTTATCTCACTTTTAGTTAGCGGGGGCTCGACTTGGATGGAGACATCCCTCCATCTCTGAGTGTACTATCTGAAGGTCTCCGTTGGCTTTTTTTCCAACATTTGTAGCGTCAGCCGGTCGGGAGCCACGTCAGAAACATGCTTATATTGTTAACAAAATGCAGTTGCTAGGTCTTTACATGACCGGATCCTCTCTGTGCTAAGCTGATCATACCATCGGAGGGCTGATCCGATCAAGCTATCCTGAAACAAGATGTATTAGTAGCTTGTCCTCATTCAAGTGTCCACCATCTTTCGGCGAACATAATAAGATGGGCCTTCTGACATCTCGTTCCTCATATTTTTCAAAATCCGATGTCTTAAACTTGAGGCGGGACTGTGTCGGGCACCAAACTAAGGTCTTTGGCATTTATTGCGAGAGAGACTCCAAGATACCTTCCACCGCTTGAGTCTTTCCTCTGACTCTTATATTTTCTTCAAAGATCATGGCCATCCCTCTTTAACCTAGCTATTTCCGTCGGATCATCCAAATCTGGAACAATCGGATTAGCAGAATTATCTCCAGGTTTGATACGTATATACTTTGCCCCAGATGTATAGGTGGGATAGGTTGTTGTTCCGGGCCTACTGAGTTCTCTAGAGGATATCCTCTTTGCGTTGCGTGGGGTGGCGTAAATCCTGGGGGATAGAGCGGATCTTGATTATCCCTCGAATGGGGCCCCGTAATGTCAGGACTTTGCGCGAGTCCTTTTCCTTTGGTTATAGCCGTCAACATCTCCAATATTCTATCCATTTGATTCTTATGTTCTCGTGATTCCTCGCGAGATCTCATCATCAGGTCCTTTGCTTCTTGCTGTGACTTGGTTAACTGTTCTTGTAACTCTTTCTGGGTTCTTTCCATCCTTTCGATCCTCTCACTGAGTTCGGTGTCCATAGCTCTAGTTCTTAAGCGTGTCCTATAGGGATGATGTGATTCCAGATTCGTAGTGACGTAGCTGCGGATTATGTGATTTTAGCCTTAGTGAATAATTGAGATGATATAATGCTGATGTATGCAATGCATGATATGAATGCAAAAAGGTGTCAACTCTGATTCAATTCCCCATAGGAAACTTCCTTAGAAAACAAAGCTCTTTACATAAAACAGATTACAAAAACGGCCTTGCTCTAGCACCTAAGGCCTTAATCTTTGTTAGTAAGGAAGCTAATTCTCGTCCACGATCCGACTGTGTCTCGAACCGTATGCTTAATGTGTCAGCTTGTATAGCTAGAGCTTGTAAATATTCAGCTATCTCTCGTATCTGGATTATAGCCTCCCCCATGAGGTAATCTCTATCTCTGACTTGATCTTGGGAATGGTATAGCTCCGCTTCCCTTCTTTCTTCTTTTTCTTTTAAATTTTCAATATGATCCTGGCAGTTCTGCAGCTCCATTTCTAACTCTTCGATTCTACTCAAACTCGCCTTTAACTCTCTTGCCGAGTTACGGTTTCGATAATAGTCTAGGGATTTTTCCAACTCTGCCACCCTTGTCTTCAATTCGTTTCTTCTATTCTGGCCTTCTGATATTTGCTTTTCCAGGATCTCATTCTGAACCTTCATTTCTTGAAATTTCCTTTCCCATTGATCAGTCTTAGCTCTTTCCTCTTGTAACTCTTGTCGCCATTGACTCGACGTCTTTCCTAGTCCGGCGGTTCTCATTGAGAGACGCATCTTCTTGTAGTGCATCTTTAGGTCGTTTTGGTCTTCCTCTATTCTTTTTTTATCCTTTCTTAGTTTCTCAGCTTTCGATTTTTGTCCATCTATGTCTATCTTGAGGAGCATATTCTCTTCTTCTAACTGTTCAATTTTCTTTTCAAGTTCTGAACTTCGCTGTACAAAATTTTGCTTTATAATTCCTAATTCTGTTGGTATCATTCGCAACCGTTCTTCTAAAAACTGAGCATCATTCGGACTTGGTCCCGGGATATTATCATTGATTCTCTTGCTTAGCCATGCTTTGTATTCAGAAGTTGTCGTTTCGCCCGTAGCTAGCCTCTTCATTCGACGTGTTTGTTTCCAAGCATTTGTCGCTTCCTTAATCTTCTTCTTGTAACCTCTCTCCAGTATAAGAGAACTCACTTCGGTTTAACCCATGTGTTGTTGCTTTGCACGAATCGTCTCAGATCGGTATTGTCTTGTCGCTAGCAATGGGGCATACCCGATGACTCCCCAAATTCCGGGTAGAGGTACCCAGTTGAAGTCTCCGCATCTATAAAGAATCTCTCCAGGCATCATCCAGGGAGCTCTCCACTCAACGTCTTTTCCTTGAAGGTTCTGAAAAATTGCCATCCATCCCTCTTCTGTTATGTCCTCTCTTCTTGACATAGCCGCTTCCTCTTTTATTGGTGAATAGTCTCTATGAAAAGGTCGACAAGAGACTTTATCCATCTTCCAAAAATGCCCATGAAACCACAAAGATCGTGAAATCGTGCGCATCCGATAAACCTTCCCTCTCCCGCTCTTCTGCATGCATTTAACGATCTGAAAGTTTCCGCTAGAATTGCTGGGACAGGTGTAATTTGCTTATCCAATCGGTCGAACAGATCCACCACCGTTTCATCTATGTGCCTCAGAGCTTTCGGGAAGATGACTAAACCGTAAAGGCTTAGGGCGAAAATATCAACCTTCCTTCCCATGTCAGGGTGTGTCGGAATTAGATCCCTTAAATTCACCCAAGGAAAACATCTCCCTTCACCTTTCTGTTGAATCTTGGCCGAGATCCACTGCTCACTCATTCCCGTAATCTTCGTCAACTTCTTTGCCAAAGGAGGGACATAAGCAGGTCTAATATAGACTTTATTGACTTGCATCTCTGAATATGGGCGGTAAGGTGGTATATTCTTCTATTGTTGGCACCAAATCTACTTCCCCAAAAGTGAAGCAACTGTAAGCGGAATTCCAAAATTGGACCATAGCCCGAAACAAGTGTTTATCTATTTTGACATCCAACAAGTGAGATATATCACCATAACGGCGGTAGAACATCTGCTTAGCTTCGTCTTCCCAATGGGTCCGAGATATCTCGCAACTCTTGAAGCTCATTTTGCGTCACGCTAACACGGGTGAAGTCCTGATTCGACGTATGACCCCCGACTAAGCTATCTCTCTTCTTCGAATTGCAACTTTTCTCGACCATATGCGCGCATGGTCGCATTGTCCTCTACTTTATCAAGAAAGTCGTTTTCCATAGCAAACTTCCTATTTCGCAACCGCGAAATTGACACCTCTATTGTATGGAATGACATGCAAATCAAAACAGAACAACTCAAGTCAATACCGCATAGTCACACAAGCAAAATATCATTAAATGCTTATCCGGGTAACCGTATCTGTGGGTAGGCTCTGGGGGTTCTATATGGGGTTCGGTTCTACAGAGGGGTACCAAACCAAACAGATTCTCGATCCTCACCCATTATAGGCTCATACGGACCGAAGTTCGGTCGAGGATACATTTCCTACGCCACGCGGAGGTGAAAACCTCACGAAACACGTAGGTACGCATGTCTCCTAAGCAATCCACTAGCTCATGCGGAGGTGAAAACCTCACGAAAGCTTAGTTTCTTACTCCCACTTAAAGGTGTAACCGACGGTCATGCAATGCGATGCCAAAATATTTCGCGGGACTCGACACGATGGCACAAATAAATGCATCAAAGAGAAACATGATTTTTCGAAGACAATTTTCCAAATTTTCAATCAAAAGGACAAAAATCAATCAATTTACTACCGACTCTCGAGCGTCCTCAGTGAGTCGCTAAGTCATTGTAACCATTTTTTGACAAAAACGGTGTCAAACTTGGGCCTCGAAAAAATAAAAAAAAAAAGGAGTCGCCACCGACCTTTTATTAGGTGTGATCGGGTCACCCTTGTTTTAATAAAACATTTCAATTTATTAAAACAATATTTTCTTGGTCTACGAGATTTGAGAAAAACAGGTTCGGGAGTCGGTTACGTGCGAGGAAGGATTAGCACCTCTCATAACGCCCAAAATTGGTACCAAATTGATTAATTAATGTCCAAATGTCGAAAAGTTGAAAATGTTTAGAAAAAAAAGAATTAAAAGATTGGATTAATTGAATCGGGATCGAATCTTAAGATAATCTCGTTTCGAAAGAATAAAAGTATCATACCCAACACGTTAGGATATAACACCCTATTATTTCGACACCGAGATCATCTTTGCCAAGAAAAGGATATTTGAATATTTAGTCGAACGAAAAGATCGACACCCAACACGTTAGGATGTAATTTTTCTGGTTCTAAACACACGAATATTGCCTCTTTTGTATGAATAAAAAATGTCGGATTGTGATTTAAAACCATTGATCCACATGAGATGGCGAAAACGAAAATTAACAACACATGATGATAAAAAGGTAATAATAAAAACAAGAAGAGATAATATTAAACCGGTGACAATAAAAAAATAAAAATGTTAGTAGAAATAAAATGAAATAATAACAAAATGATAGTGATATGAAATATATATACAATATAATAATAAAAATATAATAATAGTAGTAACAATAAATAGCATAGTAATAATAAAATAGTAATAATACTAAATACGTTACAATATAAAAATATATAGTAATAATAATAATAATAATAATAACAATAATAATAATAATAATAGAAAATATGTACAAACATAATGATGATAATAACAAGATGCAATATATACAATATGTTAATATAAACGTGGCAAAGAATAATAATATATTGATAATAGTAGTTAATATGCTATATAATAATGTAAATATAGTAATAATGATAGTAATAATAATAGCAGAAAATATATACAATATGAGAATAATATGATAATTATGTAGTAATAGTAATAATAACAAAATAATATAACATATATAATAATAATAATAACAATAATAATAATAAGATTCCAAAATAACAAAAAAGGATCAAATTGCACTTAAAAATGGGATTTGGGGTTAATTCGAAAATAAAATAAAGGAAAAGGACCAGGTTGAAACGCGCGAAAAAGGGGAAGGACCTCGCGCGCAATAAAACCTTTTGGCCAAAACGCATAACAGCAAGGGGGATCAAATTACAAACCAAGCTAAACTTTCGGGACAAATTTTAAAAAACAATAAAAATCTAATTAAAAAAACTATAAAAATGCGGAAGGACTAAAGTCCAATTAACCCATTCAGCGAAAACGCGCGGACCCTCTGACCGGGTCGGGTCGGTCGCATGTCGTCGCCGAAAAAAGCGCCGCTTTTGGGACTAATCCCCCTGGCCAAATACGACGTCGTTTAGTGCTTGTATATAAGGCACAAATCCTGTCCAAAAAATCATTTTTTCTTTGTTTTTTCAAAAAAAGTTCTCACTTTCTCTCTTTTTCTGCAGGTGCGCATAGGGGGGTTCTCCGGCGGGACGACACCGTTGCCCGTTGTGCGGTGGCCGGAATTCGCAACAGGTAAGTTTTTTTTCTTATTTTTTTTATAATATATTTATATATATACACTTGCGAATGTAGAAAAAAAAATAAAAATAATAAAAATTAAAAAAAATACCTTCGAACTACTGTTTATTTTTTTGGATTTGTTTCTCTTTTTGTTTTCTTTTGATTTCCCAAAAAATGAAAAAAGAAAAGGTCCTCTTTACATGTTTTTCAATGGCTTTTATAGCCAAATAACAGGAAATAAAATACAATATCTTCTGCCTGTGGCTTTGTTGTTCTTTGTCCCCTTTTTTGCAGGTCGTGGGGAGCAGAGGAAAGTGGAGGAGTGGCTAGTGCGGCGCCGGCACTGGTGGAGCGATAGTGGAGGCTGACGTGCGGCACACTAGGGGTGAGAGGGGGCTTGCGGCGCTGCTAGGGTTAGGGAGGCTAGGATTTTTTCTTCTCTCTTTTAGTTTAGATTTTTGTATTGGGCTGTTGGATTTAGGGCATTTGGGTTGTAAAATGGGTCAAATGTAAGTGTTTGGGTTTAATCTGCCTTGTAGTGAGTTTATTTTATTTGGTTTGGCTTTGGCCCAGGATTAATGAACCCGGGCCAAAATTGGTGTTTACAATCTTAATTATTTTTTATAATTACATTTAAAATAAAATAATTATTTAATTAAGTTATTAAACTTAATTAATAATTTTAAAATTTATATTTTATATAAAAATATATTTACACGTATGTAATTAAGATATATTTATATGTATATATATATAGCCGTACATACCAATATTAAAACAAAAAATGATATATCCTAAATTCAAGTTCCAAATCTTTTTAAAATTTTCTCATAAAATTTATACAAAATATATAAAAAAATTTCTCCGAATAATATATTAAATATAATTTTTTTTAAAAGTATTGAGGACATTATAGGAACAGGCCTGGATAACGTGTACCGTGTCTACCAAGGCAAACAATGAAAACAAAATGTCAAATATGTCTCAGGAAACGTCCTGAAGAAATTGATTGATTGTAGATTTTCAGTGTTGATCCTTTACCCTAAATGGGACGATTTAAGGAAAAAAAAAAATAGAAAAAAAATTATCTGTTCAAATCTATAATTAACCCAGAAAAATCATAAATTTGAAGTATCAATAGATAATTAGTTAAATAAAAAGAAAAAGATTCTGATTAGCTGATAAAATTATCTTTTAGTTATTTTATTTAAATTAAAATGTTGAATTTCTTAATTAGTATAATATTTAATAAGGTCCTTTTTTACTTTCCAAATCAAAATTTCAATAGCGGTTATATTTATACAATTTAATCTCTGTGCTTTAATTAATAATTTTTTTGATTTAATTACTCAATTTACCGCTAATATATTTTCAATTTAAATACATAAATTTTTCTATTCATAATTCCATTGATTTGATTTACATAATTGAATTTCAAAACTACATTTTTTATATGAATTAAAATTAAGTCGCTCAAATTAAAGGATAAATTAAATCTCAAATCTCCTAACAAATCATCTTGCCTAATTGATCCTTATCAAACCCTCAAAATGTGTTTCGTAAAATGCCCTTATTTCTAAGCCAGATATTGCTGGAATTCTGTTGAGCTCAACGAGGTTGCGCCTTCAATCCAATGTCCCACCCTACAGGGGCGAAGGCAGGGGGGCTGGCATGGGCCCCGGCCCCCCTTAAAATGTAAAATTACTATTTAGGTCTTTAGAATTTTTTAAAAATTTTAAATTAGTAAAGGTAAAATTGCACTTTGCCTCCCCCCTAAAATTATAAAAATTCAATTTAATCCTTTACAAGTTATAAAGATATAAACTATAAAAAATTAAAATTTTATCTGGCCCCCCTAAAAAATTGTTCTGGCTTCGCCCCTGCCACCCTGTTTGCATTACTTGTTTACCATGAATGATTCGTATTGGTATTGGACAGAAACTGTCACCATGACCCATTCGTCCACACAAAAAATGGAGTCATTCTCTCATATTGATATAAGCATAAACTTCATCCGTTTCAATAGAGATTGCACATCCAACTTAACTTGGAGTAGTATTATAGGAAACACCCCCCAATAAAATTTCTAAACTGCTTAGCCATTACTTCCAACATCAATCCATTTGGCAAATCATGAATCTAGACCAATAATTCCACAATACAAACAACCAAACTTGCATCGGATCCTCGATGTTAATGAGCTGATAAAAAATCAACAGATGATTATTGAACACCTATAGACTATCATCTACAACTCTTTCCAAGTCAATTTCATAATAAAATCAAAATAAGAACCACTTTTACCCCATCTCAGAAATCAAGATTCCCCAACAAATGTCAAAGATTTGCAATCGAAGTCCTTATTGCTTGAAATTGAACTACACTAACAGTAAGAAAACACCCCATCAAATAAAGATCATAAAATGATTTTTCATACTCTCCATCTAGCTTGATTTGGCACGCTTCCTCTTCACCATCATCAAGACTCATATTCGCAATATCCTCTTCCAAAGAGAAAATAGATTAATACATACCCTCTCCAATCAAACAAACTAAGATGGCAAAAAAAATCATAAAACCCTAAATATGTTACAAGAACATATAGAAAAAACGTGTTACAAGAACATAAAGAAAAAAGATTATTTTCTATAATAATACTTATTATAACTGCTTATAAAACTATTTCTTCTGCAACAAGAGCAAAGTTAAAATTATGGTAATACCGAAATTATTTTCTATAATAATACTTATTAATGTTTAATTTTAATATTTTCAATTGAATAATTAGAATCATTTACACCCATTGATTTGAGAGTAACGTACCAATCATAGAGATACAGAATGCCGCCCTCGAGAATTCGATATAGACATGTATTTCAAATTGTAAAACGAAGGACAAAATTAGTAATAAAAAAAATAATAAAGTGCATGCCTGATGCCTCCATAATAAATCAGCATTTAATTCAAAAAGCAAGAAATTCCAAATCTATTCTTTTTGATTGCCGACCACGTTTTTCCAAATACCACCCTTTATTAATTCATTCAAAACCATATCAATATCAAATGATGACCACTTAAATTGAAAATTGATAGTTTAACTGATAATATAAAATTAAAAATAGAGTAATTTATTGTCAACCAGCAAAAAAATTATAAATTGAAACGAAAAAATTAATTAATTTTGACATAATAATAAATTTAGTTATTAAACTTTATATTTTTTTGACAGTTTGACTCTTTTTTATTTAGTTAAATTTAACTTTCTAACCTTTTAAAAATAATCGAATTGTTGTTTTTAACAGAAATGTTGATTAAAATATTAAAATTTTAAATATAACAATTGGTATGTTAATTAATGTGTACTTCATACTAATTTTTTTTATGTATCATATAAGACAAATAGTATCACATTAATATTAAGTACATATAGATTATTAGTTAAAAACTTAATATTTTAATCAATATTTTTATTTAAAAAATGTGATTTATCTCTCTTTTTTTTTAACAGAAAAGGAAATGTTGACAACTATAAATAAATTTAATTATGATTGGACTGATATCAACGCCAAATTCATGAAAAAGGAAATTCTGAAATGGCATTTAAAGTAATTATCTGTAAACCGAGGGGCGTATAACCATTAACAACTTCTATATAAATCAAGCATACAATCCGACGTTCATTAAAGTTCCATTATTCCAAAAACGCTCTATTACAAAAGGTTAATTTTAATCTTCCCATGGCCGACAATATTTTCTCAGTTGCCACTCTCCAACAAACACTCTCCACTCCCATGGCTGGTGAGACCCCAAAGGCCACTCCACAGCCTCTCACTCCCTTCTCCGCCGTGGTGCCTGCCCCTTTCATCGCCGTGCATAGGCTCCACATCGACTTAACACTCGAAACCATTCACGAAGAAGAAAATGAAGGGGAAAATAACATGGAGTTGCCCCAAAATTCATCATCAACCGACATCTTTTCTCTTCACTTGTTTCTCAGAAGTGAAGAACCCCTCGCCGTCATGTAATTATCATGAACATACATCTGATGTAATCCATGGATGCTTTTGGTTTTTTTTTTTTTTTCCTTTCTTTGGCTTATGTTGGGGTAGAATTTTTTGCGGTTAAAATCCCATTTGATAGCAGCTAGCTGTTTCTATATATATGCTTGTGGGGTTTATCAAGTAAATAATGTACTGTAATTGATGTCTCTTCTTGTTCTTTAAAACTTTTTGTTCCCTATCACCAATCTTCTTCGACAAAGCACCTATATTTATAATCGCCATTGGAGGTCACAGATGTAGTTTGATGGAGTCAAGATAAAGCTCGACCTTTTTTACAGATAAACCAGTCAAAAGAGCACAAGTGGGGACCGAATGAAGTGGCTTCAGCTTATCAATTATGACAGGCGAATCGCGCATGCTTTATAAAAACAAAAAAACAAAAAAAACAAGAAACCATGATTGATTGAAGTGTTTGGAGTCCCAAAGTGAGAATTCAGAAATGTATGACTGCAAGAGCATCAATTTGGACATACCTAAGCATGAATGTTGATATCTTAAGACAATGTAGGAATGTTTAATTTGGGATTTTGTTATTGTTTATGTATTGATGTTTCAACAAAGCTTATAGCTCAATTTGTATAATTTTATACATTATTAGTAAATTTGAGTACTCAATTTTGTTATTTTTTATGCTCATATCATAGGAATTTTGTTATTTTTTTTAAAGGTGAGGATATTGACTTTTTTAAAATCTAAAATTAAAAAATTATTACATAATAAAATTATATTTTAATCTTCTTAAAATGATAATATTGTAATTTAACTTTTTAAAAGGAAGAAAGTAATTCTAAAAACTGATTCTCAGAAACTAAGAAAAAGGATTTTAAGAGGCGGTGGAAGCTGAAACCGATTTTGAAAAAATTTGATATTTTGAAAGATCAAGTGAATAATTTTTTAATCCAAATGATCAGAAGGGGTGATAACAAAGTTGTGGATTGGGTGGCTAAGCATGCTAATGTGGAGATGTGCTTGGAGGGTAGGATAAATCATCCACCATCTTCATTGGTGTTTATTTTGAACAAGGACGGCTTGCCAACTCCGCCTGTTGCATAGTTTTGGGTTCGGCCTCACTTTGGCAGAGTTGATTTTATGTCTGCTCATTTATCTTTGTTAGGCTTTTCTTTCTTTGCTGTTTCTATAGTGTTCTACTTTGCTAATACAGTGATATTTTGTGTTTTATGAATATATCTTTCTAGCAAAAAAAAAAAAAAAAACTCACTATAGATAAATTGCATTTTGAATTTTATAAAAAAAATTATAATTCAATTTCAACTCATAGAACATATCACATAAAAGGATAAAGATGAGGTAAGCCTACAAACATTAATTTAAGACTATCTGATCTTTTATTACCTAGGGGCATAGTTAAGGGAGCTGGTAGGAGCTCGACCCCTTAAAATAGTTTTTTTTTTATTTAGATCCTTTAAAATTTTAAATTAGTAAAGGTAAAATTACACTTTGACTCCCTCTAAAAATGATAAAAAATTGATTTAATCCTTTAAAATTTATGAAGATACATACTATTAAAATGGTGAAATCACATTTTTATTATCGTAAAAATTATAATTTAATTTTGACCCCTAAATTTTTTTGACTTTGCCCCTGCCTTTGTTTTCTCTGCAGGTGGTACCATTTACAATCCTATCGCCCCCTCAGAATTGAAAACCCGACCCAACTAGGAACACCATCAACACATGCAATCGAAAAACACCGGCTCCTCTTCATGTTCTGTTGATATAGTTCAAACTCCATAATATCTGTGCACTCTTCCCTGGTCCCATTTTCAACAAAACAAAATAAAAAAGGCTGGTCAATCTTGGTTTCCCTGTATTATGGCCTAAAGCTTTTCACTTCCCTTGACTTTGACCCTTCAAAAAGTTCCCAAGCAATTGAAGGAATGAAGAGTGATAGAGAAGTGTGTCTCCTTTTAAATATTCACAAATATCTTCAACTTCAATCATCATGCATTTCCCCTTTTCGTCTGTCATTAAACTTAGAGACGTGAACGAAAATGAGTTTAGATCTATTCATTCATGGATTCATTTGCAGCCTTAATTAAATAACGTAAATGCAATCTAGAGAGCTTATATTATATGAATTTGATTAAGTATAAAATAAATGAATATTATGAAAATTTTTATATAATCCTCATACTCATAAAAACATCAAAGTTGAATATTTAAAAAAACATTTAAAAGATCCAAATATCAAACAATTTTTAATAGCAAAAACATATGTCATATCTCGGTAAAAGTATCATGAAGACTCCGTTATTAGAAGTAAGATTATTTTTTTGCACCCTCTACTTAAAAAAAAAAGTAAATTAGTCTCTGTATATTGGATTAAAGAGCAAATTGGTCATTACTGTTAAAAATTTAATCCATTTGTACTGTTAAAAGCTGGCGTGGTTGACGGAAATAACTAGACAATAATACGTAACGTGTCATGCGTACCTTATACTAGCGTATAAGATAAAACATTTAGCAGCATAAATAAATAATTTTTTTAACAGAAAGACTTGTTTATTTTTTAATTTAATATATAGAATTTAATTTACTCCTTTTCTTTAAATAAAAAACATATATATAATTTAATTTTTAATATAATCATCTTCATCATATTTTTAATCTAATAACTCTTGTAGCTGCCAAATTTCAATGCGTCATAAAATGTTATTACAACTTCCAACTCTACAGATGCCATGATCTGACAGGTGATGTCTCTTCCATTGGAAACACATCATGAGGGATATGTCTCAAACTAGCTACACTGTTATTGTGAAGACAAAGCATGGCTTTGCAAATTCACTGTCTCAATTCTAATTATGTATGCCTAGCTAGCCATGGGTTTTAAGGCTTTGCTACCCTCTCCATTAGGGATCATAAATTGTCTTGTCTCCTACACAACATGAATATTTAAGTGCTAACATCAATTTTGCTATTATTTTAGTGGTAATAAAGAGTACACTTCAAGTTATTTACTTTGTCACTTTGAACTGATTTTAAGAGAATTATGAATGTAGGGGCTTCAAGCTTTTCTAAAGAGGTTATTACTAATCAATGCAATTATAAATCGAGACGAATTCAACAATTATTTTTAAGAGTGGATTGTGGAGATTAAGTTATATATTTTAATAAAAATTAAAATATAATTTTATTATTTATTGATATACATTTTTATATTTTTAGAATGGTTAAACAAAATTTTTATCATTTTTTAAAATTAAACTATAATTTTAGTTTTATTAACTTAAAATTTCATAAATTTTCAAATGTCAAAAAAATAATTTTTCATTTTAACTTTTTGGTCACCTATAAACCACAAACAACAAAGAGTCAAAACATATAATAGGACAAAATTCATACATGACAATTAATCTCATAAGTATCATACCAAATCCCAATCGAATCATTTTTTTGAGAAATACAAGACATCTAAGTCATGCAAGTGAAGAGATCTATTCATTGAAAAGAAAAAGAAAAAATGTGAGCTGTGATTGGATTGATAAGAAAATAGAATCTTAAGTCGCGAACAGTGATTCGATTGATGATAAAGAAAGAGAATTTTTGATTCAATTCTCCACCTTAATGACAGAAAAAAGGATTAATCAAATTCTATTGAATCTAACTCATAGTGATTATTAATCAAAGAATGACTCTAGTTATCAAATAGTGAGGAAACTCGAATTTAAAGTTTTAAAGATTCTAAGTTTTTTTTTGCCAACAATATTATGTTACGAGTAATTGAAAAAAATGATGAAAAAAGTGTGAAAGAAAAATCCAAAATTTAATTCATTAGAAAAAGAGGTAGCCAAGTTCTTCAATATAAAGAAACTTTGAACTGTAAAGTGCCTTTTTTGCCTTCCATTGATGATGAACCGGAGGGAAAACGGGGGGGATTAATGTATTGTAAGTTCTGTCACATTTATAAATCATTATCAAACTTAAAAAAAGAAACATGTTAAATTTAGATCAAACACTGTCTAAATTAAGTGAATCTTTTGTCTTTGGTCCTTTGGACATATTCAAAACGTTTGCCACATGTAACTTTCTGTCGGGCTTCCATTATTATGCAAAAACCCTTCCAGAAGCTTCTCTATATATACCCAACACTGCAACACACCAATTCACCATAAGCAAACAAAAAATTCCACTCCCTTTTAGATTTTTCAGCAGAAGAAAAGATCCCAAAGAGACAATGTTGATGAAGGGTATGAAATACTGGGAAACAGTTTATGAAAAGGCACCGGCACTTGTTATATCTCGGAAGAAACCATCAAGTTGTCCTAGGTTAGAGACCATTTTCGAAGAAGGTCCTAAATTGAACTCTCTGGTTGTAGAGAAGATTCTATTTTTTGTTCTGATTCCTTTGTCTCTTTCTGTTTTGTCTTATGTTGTGTTATGTAGATGAATTTTTTTTAAATTAAAAAAAAAGATTTTGAATGGAATTTAATTAATTTCTTTCTCGACAACTTTTTTCCTTTTCGTATCATGTTTTTAATTTTGGTTTCGTTCTTAGAAAAAGGTAACTGAAATCGGTGAAAAACCCTTTTATTTCTTATTGGATTTAAATACCTTGGTTGGTGAGAAAAATAAAATAAAAAGGTTTTGATTCTGTTCATTCACATGAAATTTTTATTGATTTGATTTTTTTTTTATTTCGAATCGATTGGTTCAAATTAATTTATCATCTAATCGATTCAATTTCTTTATTCAAGTTAATATATCGATCGATTTCGAATCCAGTCAACTGGTTTAATCGTAATTTTAACAATTATGATTAAATAAGTGAAAAAAGAAAGGTTAAAACATCTTTAAACATGGTACAAATTACAAAACTAGGAGTAAAAAAATATTTAAAAAAAAACAAAAGACTTTAATCAACCCTTACATTAAAGCTACGTTCTTGAGAGACAAATTATCATCATATTGCCATTGTCAGAAATTACTAGAAATGTATCTTCTTAATATATAGTTAATAACTACATCTCAATCCCACCACCATAAGACCATATGATAGTGCCGGCATACCACTTTGCATCAATGATGCATGAAACTAATCCCCAAATGACTCAACGTCCTCGTTATCTTAAGAAAAACTGATGGAAGTTAATCCGGTTTGATAATTAAGTTAATTGAAAATTTTGATTTGATTAATTATTAAAATTTTTTAATTTCAATTAATCCAATTAATAAATTTTTAATTTGATTTTTAATGGAATTAGACATTTCAACATCACTTGAAATACTTGTAATCACACCGAGTGTTATAAGAAAAATATAAAATTATGGAAAAAATAAAAATAAATTTTAAGACATAACATATTCTCTTTAAGTTTTTTTTTTTTTATAAGTTTAAGATACAACAAAATCTTTGTCGAAACCATTTTTTTGTTTGGAAAAACGGGCCGACTTTAAAAATATGGAGTCGCCACTAATCTTTTCTGAGGTGTGATTGGGTCACCTTACAAAACATTTGGTCTGCGAATTTTAAGAAAACGGGTTCGGGAGTCGGTTACGCACGAGGAAGGATTACCACCCTCGCAATGTCCAAAATTGGTACCTTATTGATTAATTAATGTCCTAATATTGAAAAGTGGAAGAGATTTGAAAATATGAATCCTTTAGAAAATGTTTGGATAATTCGAACTGGATATCAAAATTCTCTTGTTCCGAAAAGGTGAAATACCACATCCAGCACGTTAGGACGCGATGTTTCAAACCCTCGATACCGAGATCATTTCATGATTTCCAAAATTCATGCATTGCAATTTTAAAAGGGTATTCCACTATTTGGCCAAACTAAAAAACCGAAACCCAGCACGATTAGGCACGATTCCTCGAATTTCTAAACATGAAATATTGCCTTATTTAAGAAAATACGGTCAAAATCTCTAAAGGGGACGAACGGAAAATCGAAACCCAGCACGATTGGGCACGATTCCTCGAATTTCCAAACACGAAATATTGTCTTGTTTAAAAAACCTTTTTATGAGTTTGGGTAAAAAAGAGTGGTAAAAGAAAAGTTGATGTGACCTTTAAAATTGAAAATTAGTCAAAACGTAAAAATAGTTCTACTTAGTGACTAGTGGTAATGTAAGCATGATAATAGTAAGAATGATAAAAATAAATATAATGGGAAAAACAAATCTAAAATAAACAATGATATTAATGATAATAAAAATAATAGTGGAAAAAAATTAAAATAAAAAATAATAGTGGAAGAAAAAATTAAAATTAAAAAATAATATTAATAGTAGATGAAAATAATAATAAAAGTAATAGTAAAAAATACTAGTAATCAAATTATATAATAATAAATATAAGAAATATAAGAAATAATAATGGTAGATAATAATAATATATACAATAATGAAAATAATGATAATAGTGACAATAAAAAATAAAATAGTATTAATAATACGATAATAGTAAAAATAATGGTGAAAAAAAATATTAAATTTAATAGTAATAATAATGAAATAATAGCAGTAATGAAAGTAAAAGTAATATAAATAGTAAATTAATAATAATAATAATAAAGCTCAAATTAATTAATTTAATAGAAAATTAGCAAAAATAATCAAAAGGAATTAAATTGGATCGGAAACAGAAGTTTTGGGGTAAAATCAGAAATAAAATAGAGGGGAAGGACAGAATTAAACACGCGCACAATAGGGGGGAGCCAAAATGCAATTATCCCACGATTCTAAACGCAACATTTAAAGCACGGACCAAATCATATAAAAAATAGAATAACGGGTAAAATTTAAAAAACAAAATAAGTCGATTCGAAACATCCAGAAATGCGGAAAGGCTATTTTCGCAATAAGACCAAAATAAAAAAAACACGCAGATCCTCCCCCCGTGCGGGTCGGGTCATGGGTCAGAGGCCCAAAATGACGCAGTGTTGGCCTCTGACCCCCACTTTCAAAACGGCGCCATTTGGTTTAGCAATAAAAGCTAAATTTTTTTCAAAAAACCTTCATTTTCCTCCTTTTCCCCAAAAAAGCTCTCTTTTCCCTCTCAACTCTCCCTCATCCGGCCAAAGTCTCTGACGCCGACCACCGCGCCAGCCACCGTAAGCTGCAAAAAAGGTACGTTTTCTTTCCTTTTTTTTAAAAAAATATTATTTACAAATATATGGTGTATATAAAAATGAAAAACGAAGGTATTCAAAAATGAAGCGAAACAGAAACGAAAAATAAAAATAAAAAATAAAACCTCGACTGAGTTTGGGGTATTCTGCCTATGTATTGATTTTGCATATAAAGTGCTCTCTATACCTGTTTTCTGACCAAAAAGAAATGTCCCTTTTACAGATTTCTGTTTTGGCTTTTATAGCCGACCTCTATAACCTATTTTTGCCTATTTGTAGGTACGTGAGCGAGCACGTCTCTGACGTGGCGTGGTGGAGTGGCTGTAATATCCTGGATTTGGGCTTATGTATTTGTGCTTAAATATATGTGAAAGCATGCCTTTGTGTGTTATGAATGTGTTGTATGAATTTTGTGAACTTTAGAAAATAGGAGAGTGCTTTAGAAATTATCAGATTTTAAGTTTAAAAGAGGAAGCTAGGCAGAGGAGGCCTTAAGAAAATATGTAGGTGAAATTAGACACAAAAAATGGGCTTGGTATAGTGGCTTGGAGGCGCCACTTAAAGCTCAGTAAGTGACGCCACAACGAGTGTCAGAGGGGCTTGTGTTCGAGCCATAAGGGAAGCAAAATAGGAGTTTTATTTTGCTGAAAGGGTGAGCAGTGATGGACGGCATAGGGAGACTGAGTGGATGAGTATAGATCAAGTCAAATTCCTTTTAAAATTTCGGCTAAAGTAAGGATAAATGATGATTTTATTTTGAATTATTTTTGAATGGGTAAAAAGAGAGAAAAGAGGAGAAAAATGAGGAAGCTGATAAGGGAGTGTGAGTTGGCCGATTGGGGGACTCTAAGTGTAATAATTTCGGCCAAGGAAGGAGAATAAGGCCATTCTTCATTCTTTTCCACTCTTTTGAGTCTCTGCCGAATTTTCTAGCAAATCCTCTCTTTTTCTCTTTTGTTTGACAAAACCGAAAACTCAAGAAAGCACTGTCGATTTTCCCTAAGTCCTATACTTTTCTTTTCACTCTTGTTAAAACCGATTCCTTCACTTGATCAAAAGCCGAAATCTGTTGATTAACATCAAGCCATAAGTCGAATTTCTCTGTGGATTCAAGTGAAGGTGCAGTCGATTTTTGTAATAAAGGTAAGGGTCAACTATCGATTCTTTTCTTCCTTTTCTTTAGCCAAAAGATGGAATCTAACCCTATTAATGTGCTTGGTCGAAACTATGAAGGAAGTTTGGGGATTTCTTTTGGTGGCCGATTGCAAGGGGGGAGAGCTTCGGGATTTCTAATCTAAGGTAAGTAAAGTTTAGTGTTAGGCCGAAGGCCATTTATTAAGTTCATTAAGTGATTGGAAAGCGAATCTAACATAAGGCTTATAGGTATTTCGACATCTTCATAGCCAAGTGACCACTTTCGGGATTTAAGATTCACAAGATAAGTGAACATATGTATTCGGCCAAGGCCATATTCAGTGATTCAGATCTATTTCTTATTTATTCAAAAGCCGAAAACTAATCCTTTAGGTGATCTAGTGTTTGACCTATTGTTAGGGGAAGATATCACGAAATTTTGGGATTTGGTTAGTAACCAAATCGGCAGCAAGGTAAGAAGTTGGTTGCGTTAATCCTTCAGGATTTGGTTTATAGCAGAATGGCTTTTTACTAACATGGTTAGGGTTGGCCGAATGTAGGAACTTGAGATCTAAAGCAATAGATCGGATTTTCGGGATTTGAAGTGAACTCGATAAGTATACCAGGTGTGTACCCCACACTATTTCTTAATAGATTTATGGCATTAATTCAATATAAGTGTTAATAAGAATGTGAAAGATATGGTTTAAGGTACCATTCAATGGTACGGCATATTCAGGTACGTTATTCTTTAATACTATGTTAACAATGTTACGAATACCTGTTATGACACATAGGTGAATATTGCTAAGAATGTGAAATAAAGAATGTGACATAATCTTTGCATGATTTGTATGACATGGGGCATATGGGTTATATGGAAAGGGGAAGTGATCTGGTAGTTTATACCACAAATATCTGAATGAGGTGACTTCGGTCACATAATCTGAATGTGGTGACTCATGTCACAAAATTTTATCTGGTGGCAATGCCACAATATATATAAGGGCGATGAGCACGCGTCTCTGACCATGACGCCTTCGATGATGTGTAGCGGATGGAGGGTGACTTAGTAGTCCCCACTGTGTGATGGTTGGTACGGGTGATGTGTAGCGGATGGTATCTAGGTTTGGGTTCGGGAATGCATCATTATTTGTAAGTTGTGATATGTATATGTATGATCTGATATGCCTGAATCATTAGGACTTAGTGTGGTTGTTATACACTGAGTCTGTTTGACTCAACCCGTTGTGGGATATGTTTTCAGGTGACGCTCAGTAATGGACCGGGTCGGCAGGAGCTTAGTGGTGGCCATGCTCAGCTCAGAGTTTATTTCAATTTGGACTTTCTATTTTCTTTTAAGTATTTGGATTTATTTTGGTATTGTTTTCAGTTGTAATAAGGCCAATAGCACTTAATTGTTTTATGCTTGCTTTTATTTGTTTTATCACGATACTATTAATGTTAGGTCAAAGGTTATCTAAATTATTTTTTTAAAATAAATCTTCAAATGTTTTGACACCTAAATTCGAAAGATTTTCAATATAGGGTAAACTCTAAAGCAACTCGATATTTTTTTTAACATAAGGTTTTAAACATGAAAACGAGGTTTCATAAAATCCAAACTTCAAGCAAAACATTGTTTTCGATCTTAAACCCAAGACAAATGCATTTTCCTTCAAAAACACCCAAAGTTTTCCAAAGAAACAAACCAGTTTTTGAACCGCTTTACTCGAGGAACATACCAGATCCGATCAAGACTCGTGGGCAGGGTTCGGGGTGTTTCAGGTTAGTATCAGAGCCCGGTTTTAAACTCTCGGCCTTGGGTTTAAAGCCCATAACGTTTTTAAAATAAGGCCCAAACAAGTTCTGTGAACAATTTTGTGAATAAGCAGGTTTTTCTGGCTTGGCACCTAAGTCTCCGACCCGAAGTCTACCAGGTACGTACTCCTAACTGTTGTGTGAATTCTTATATGATCTGTATGTGGGTATATCGGGAACGTAGAATAGTATAATAAGAACTATTGAACCCTAGGATTAGTTTACCCCAACATAGAAATTCATAAAACTTAAAGCCTAATTAAACAAACCTGTGACTAAGTCGCCGAGTTAGGGTGTGGCAACCATTGTGCGCATGTCTAGGATTGGATTCAGGAAGAGCCTAGTATTTAAGCAGTCCTCGTGACTCATCTCCTCTTCGCTCGAATCCTACCTGGTGCGTAGTAACGGTTCATCCTAACCAAGAGGACTTACTCACGGGCTAAACTCAGTGACTAAAACCCAAAAGGGACTAGCCATATTTTTATGAAAACCCTAGTTTTAAAAATCAACAGACTACCCTTTTGAATTGTGAAATTAAGTATTTTGAAAATTTTCAAAAATATTCCCGATTTACAAAATTACTTAAATACCCTTGGTTGTAAATTACTAAAATGCCCTTGGTTGGAAAAAATTTAAATTACCATACTACCCTCGACTTTTACTAAGATTTTTTTTCCAAAATACTAGAAACCCCTATTTCACAAAATAGTAAAAATACCCTGATTTGGAAAATTTACGAAATTACCCCTGACCTACAAAATTACCAAAATGACCCTGGTTTCCAAAATTTCTGCCATACTTCTGATTTGAGAAAATTTCAAAAGTACCCTCGAGTTTTAAAAATTTCAAAGTGCCCTGATTTATTAAGACTTTCAAATGTCCCCAATTTATTACCAAAATACCCCTGTAGGAGAAATGATGAAAATACCCCTGGGTTAGGAGCAGACAAAAATGTTTGAATGACCAATGTGTGTAGTAGATACTACTGAATGGATGTGTTTCTCTGAATTAGGGTAGAAAACTTGGAACGAAAACTTTGATTGATCGAAAGAACCACTACTAAATTTCTTTTCATAAAATTGTTCGCGAATAATCAGTGGAACAATGACCAATGTATAAAGTTTCTTAATCAGATTAAAGCACGATCGTAGAAATGAGCTCTAGGGGACGTGGTCGTAATGTGCGAGGACGTGGTAGAGGCAGAATGACCGTATCGAAACCTGTTAGATCGGGTCAAGGGTCTGAGAATGAGGTACCACCACCCCCACCACCACCACCGTTGGTGTTGGCGGCAAAGAAGATCGATGGGATGATGCAATGATCGCGCAGCGGTGATCTGCGAGTTCTTGAAATGGTGGCTGGAGTAGAAGGAAATATGGGAGCTCAGAAATCTGTACCCGAGCGACTCCGAGCCAATGGAGCTGAGGTATTTCGTGGAGTATCTGGTGTGGCACCCAGTACAGCTGAGTATTGGTTGGAGGTGACGGAACGAATTATGGATGAGCTGGATCTGACCCCTGAGGAGAAACTGAAAGGAATGGTGGCGTTGCTACGCGATGAAGCATATCAATGGTGGCTCACAGTTTGGGATGGTGCCACAGCTGAGGATCTTACTTGGGAGTATGTTAAGGCGGCGTATCAGAAGAAGTATGTCGGCAAACGTTACACTGATGCGCAAAGGAAGGCATTTCTAGGGCTAGTTCAAGGGAATAAGTCCGTAGCAGAGTACGAAGCTGAATTCCTAAGGTTGAGCCGGTATGCTCGAGGAGTAGTGGCTACGGAGCATGAGCGATGTGTTCGTTTTGAGGACGGACTAAGGGATGACCTGAGGTTGTTAATAGCTCCGCACCAGGAGCGGGAGTTTTCTGCATTGGTAGAGAAGGCTAAAGTAGCTGAAGGAATTAAGGACTTTGTAAGGCAGAACACTGATCGGAACAGGCAGAAAAGAGGTTTTGGATCATCAGGATCGTCTGGGAATATGCAGAAGAGGCCTAGAGTTGATGGGCCGCGAGGTCAGCAGGCTGTGACAGGAGGGCAGTATCGTACTTGTACTCAGTGTGGAAAGATGTAATTAGGAGAGTGTTGGAAGAAGACAGGAGGATGCTTTAAGTGTGGGTCTAAGGAACACATGATTAAGGACTGTCCTATTAAGATAGATGGGAGCCGACCCACAGGTCAGGGTTCTAATCAGGCTGGTAGAGGTGGACAGCAGCCTTAGAGAGGTCGTGGTCCGAATGGTAGAGGTAATGGTGTTGGAAGAGGACGTGGAACACCGGGCCGAGGTGTGGGTAATACAAAGGCAAGACAGCCGGGGCTAGTGTATGCAGTTCGCAGGAGAGAGGATGGAGACGCGTCGGACGTCATAACCGGTACGTTCCTTATAGTGAACAAGCCTTATTTTGCTTTGATTGATGTGGGCTCGACCCATTCTTATGTTGCATGTAGTGTAGTTGAAACACTAGGCATAGCCTTTGAACTATCTGGTAGGGAGATGACTGTAGTGAGCCCATTAGGTCAAACTATAGTGGTGAACAAGATATTTCGGAGTGTACTTTTAGAAATTCAAGGAGTAATTTTCCTTGCCAATTTAATGGAACTACCCTTTAGAGATTTACTTGGTATGGACTGGCTAGTGGAGCATCGGGCTGTATTGGATTGTGCAGCTAAGCGAATGGAGTTAAGGACCCCGGAGGATGAGGCGGTAATTATGATAGGAGAAAGAAGAAACTACTTGTCTAACGTAGTTTCAGCACTAAAGGCGGATAAGATGGTTCGGAAAGGTTGCAAGGCATTTTTGGCCTTCGTTAGTCCGTTGGATGCAAAAGAAGGGGGAGTTAGTGAAGTTAGAACTGTAAAGGAATTTGTGGATGTCTTTCTGGAGGAATTACCTGGAGTACCCCCGGATAGGGAGGTGGAATTTGGATTTGACTTGCTACTAGGTACAGCTCCTGTGTCAATTGCCCCATACAGAATGGCACCAAAGGAGTTGGTAGAGCTGAAGGCTCAGATCCAAGAATTGCTTGATCGTGGGTTTATTTGACCCAGTATGTCTCCGTGGAGAACACCGGTCTTGTTTGTGAAGAAGAAGGACGAAACTATGCGTATGTGCATAGATTATCGTCAGTTGAATAAGCTGACCATCAAGAACAAGTACCCGTTGCCAAGGATAGACGACTTGTTCGATCAGCTTAAGGGAGCCGCAGTATTTTCAAAGATTGATCTAAGGTCTGGATATCATCGTCTTAAGGTGAAGGAAGCAGATGTCCATAAGACAGCTTTCCGGACAAGATACGGGCATTATGAGTTCTTAGTGATGCCGTTTGGGTTGACGAACGCCCCAGCCGCGTTCATGGATATGATAAACCGGGTCTTTCAACCTTACTTGGATAGGTTCGTCGTTGTGTTCATCGACGACATCCTAGTGTACTCCAAGTATGAAGAAGAGCATGATGAGCATCTTCGAGTTGTGTTGCAAGTGTTGAGGGAGAAGAAGCTCTATGCCAAATTCAGCAAGTGTGAATTGTGGCTTAAGGAGGTTGCATTCTTAGGGCATGTAGTGTCTGCAGAAGGAATAAGGGTGGATCCCAGAAAGATTGAGGCAGTGTTGGATTGGAAACCCCCTAAGTCTGTGGCTGAGGTTCGTAGTTTCTTGGGATTGGCAGGCTATTACAGAAGGTTTGTAGAAGGGTTCTCTTCAATAACCGCACTTTTGACGAAGTTGTTGCGGAAGGAGGTACCTTTTGTATGGACAGATAAACAACAGGAGAGTTTTGAGAAGCTTAAGAGGGTTCTGACTGAAGCTCCGGTTTTGATTCAACCTGAGGCAGGGAAGGATTTCGTGGTGTATTGTGACGCTTCCCATACAGGTTTGAGTTGCGTATTGATGCAAGACGGGAAAGTAGTCGCTTATGTGTCTCGACAGTTAAGGCCTCATGAGATTAACTACCAGACGCATGACTTAGAATTGGCAGCAGTGGTCTTTGCTCTTAAGGTGTGGAGGCACTATCTTTATGGAGAAAAGTCAGTGATCTATACAGACCACAAGAGCCTTAAGTATCTGTTGACTCAGAAGGAGTTGAACCTGAGACAGCGAAGGGAGGGTGGAGTTGTTAAAGGATTACGACTGTTCTATAGAGTACCACCCGGGCAAGGCGAATGTAGTCGCAGATGCCTTAAGTCGGAAAGTGGTGTCGGATCTGAGGGCGATGTTCGCACATCTGAGTTTGTATGATGACGGAAGTTTGTTGGCAGAGTTGCAAGTCAAACCGACATGGTTGAATGAAGTAAATGAGTGTCAGTTGTTGGATGAGGATCTAAGTACTAAGTTGCGGCAAGTGCAGAGTGGGGAGTTAGCGGATTATGATGTTAATGACGAAGGGGTATTGTGCTTCAAAGGTAAGGTCTGTATGCCGAAGAATGAGGAGTTAAGGCAGAAGATTCTTCAGGAATCGCATAGTAGCCCTTATGCTATGCATCCTGGAGGTACTAAGTTGTACAGAGATCTAAGGGAACAGTTTTGGTGGCCTGGTCTTAAGAGGGAAGTTACCAAATTTGTAGGGAAGTGCTTGACGTGTCAGCAAGTTAAGGCTGAACATTAAGTTCCGTCAGGATTGCTTCAGCCAATCAAGATTCTGCATTGGAAGTGGGAGAGAATCACCATGGACTTCATTAGTGGGCTTCCCCTTACGCCTACTAAAAAGGACTCGGTATGGGTGATAGTGGATCGGTTGACAAAGTCCGCGCATTTCATTCCAGTGCGATTTGATTATTCTCTTCAAAAGTTGGCGAAATTGTATGTGGCAGAAATTGTAAGGTTGCATGGAGTACCGGTGTCGATTATCTCGGATAGAGATCCAAGGTTTACGTCTCGGTTTTGGAAAGCTCTACATCAGGCTTTAGGCACCAGATTGGATTTCACTACGGCTTTTCATCCACAATCGGACGGTCAATCTGAACGAGTAATCTAAGTGTTAGAGGATATGTTGAGAGGCTGTGTAATAGACTTCAGAGGAAGTTGGGAAGAGTATTTACCGTTAGCGGAATTTACATACAACAACAGCTATCAGGCCAGTATTCGGATGGCACCGTATAAAGCACTATATGGACGGAAGTGTCGCACTCCTACGTGTTGGACGAAATTAGGGGAACGTCGAGTTTTGGTTCCAGAAATTGTGGCTGGATCTGAGGAAAAGGTTGAGGTAATTCGGGCACGGTTAAAGGAGGCATCTGATAGGCAGAAGTCGTATGCAGATCTCAAGCGCAAGGAAATAGAATTTGATGTGGGAGATCAAGTATTTCTTAAGGTATCACCTTGGAAGAAGGTAATGAGATTTGGTCGGAAAGGGAAGCTAAGTCCCAGGTTTATAGGACCTTATCGGGTGTTGAAGCGGGTTGAACCAGTGGCATACCAGTTAGAGTTGCCACCGGAGTTGAAACAGATGCATGACGTATTCCATGTGTCTATGCTACGTCATTATCGAGCGGATCCATCTCATATAGTTCCAGTTGAAGAGGTGGAGCTAAGGCTAGATTTATCCTACGAGGAAGAGCCAATTCTGATCTTGGAACGAGATGTGAAAGTGCTACGAAGGAAATCAGTTCCTTTAGTCAAAGTGTTATGGCGTAACCATGGATCGGAAGAAGCTTCGTGAGAGCCGGAAGAAGCAATGCGACAAAGAATACCTCACTTATTTCACCGCCCGTGTAATTTCAAGGTCTAAATTATTTTTAAGGGGTAGAACTCAATATCCTGGATTTGGGCTTATGCATTTGTGCTTAAATATATGTGAAAGCATGCATTTGTGTGTTATGAATGTGTTGTATGAATTTTGTGAACTTTAGAAAATAGGAGAGTGCTTTAGAAATTATCAGATTTTAAGTTTAAAAGAGGAAGCTAGGCAGAGGAGGCCTTAAGAAAATATGTAGGTGAAATTAGACACAAAAATAGGCTTGGTATAGTGGCTTGGAGGCGCCACTTAAAGCCCAGTAAGTGACGCCACAAGGAGTGTCAGAAGGGCTTGTGTTCGAGCCACAAGGGAAGCAAAATAGGAGTTTTATTTTGCTGAAAGTGTGAGCAGTGATGGACGGCATAGGGAGACTGAGTGGATGAGTATAGATCAAGTCATATTTCTTTTAAAATTTCGGCTAAAGTAAGGATAAATGATGATTTTATTTTGAATTATTTTTGAATGGGTAAAAAGAGAGAAAAGAGGAGAAAAATGAGGAAGCTGATAAGGGAGTGTGAGTTGGCCGATTGGGGGACTCTAAGTATAGTAATTTCGGCCAATGAAGGAGAATAAGGCCATTCTTTATTCTTTTCCTCTCTTTTGAGTCTCTGCCGAATTCTCTAGCAAATCCTCTCTTTTTCTCTTTTGTTTGACAAAATCGAAAACTCAAGCAAGCACTGCCGATTTTCCCTAAGTCCTATACTTTTCTTTTCACTCTTGTTAAAACCGATTCCTTCACTTGATCAAAAGCCGAAATCTGTTGATTAACATCAAGCCATAAGTCAAATTTCTCTATGGATTCAAGTGAAGGTGCAGTCGATTTTTGTAATAAAGGTAAGGGTCAACTATCGATTCTTTTCTTCCTTTTCTTTAGCCAAAAGATGGAATCTAACCCCATTAATGTGCTTGGCCGAAACTATGAAGGAAGTTTCGGGATTTCTTTTGATAGCCGATTGCAAGGGGGAAGAGCTTCGGGATTTCTAATCTAAGGTAAGTAAAGTTTAGTGTTAGGCCGAAGGCCATTTATTAAGTTCATTAAGTGATTGGAAAGCGGATCTAACATAAGGCTTATAGGTATTTCGACATCTTCATAGCCAAATGACCACTTTCGGGATTTAAGATTCACAAGGTAAGTGAACATATGTATTCGGCCAAGGCCATATTCAGTGATTCGGATCTAATTCTTATTTATTCAAAAGCCGAAAACTAATCCTTTAGGTGATCTAGTGTTTGGCCGATTGTTAGGGGGAGATATCACAAAATTTTGGGATTTGGTTAGTAACCAAATCGGCAGCAAGGTAAGAAGTTGGTTGCGTTAATCCTTCGGGATTTGGTTTATAGCCGAATGGCTTTTTACTAACATGGTTAGGGTTGGCCGAATGTAGGAACTTGAGATCTAAAGCAATAGATCAGATTTTCGAGATTTAAAGTGAACTCGATAAATGTACCAGGTGTGTACCCCACACTATTTCTTAATACATTTATGGCATTAATTCAATATAAGTGTTAATAAGAATGTGAAAGATATGGTTTAAAGTACCATTCAATGGTACGACATATTCAGGTACGTTATTCTCTAATACTATGTTAACAATGTTACGAATACCTGTTATGACACATAGATGAATATTGCTGAGAATGTGAAATAAAGAATGTGACATAATCTTTGCATGATTTGTATGACATGGGGCATATGGGTTATATAGAAAGGGGAAGTGATCTGGTGGTTTATACCACAAATATCTGAATGTGGTGACTTCGGTCACATAATCTGAATGTGGTGACTCATGTCACAAAATTTTATCTGGTGGCAATGCCACAATATATATAAGGCGATGAGCACGTCGTCTGCAGCCGATCGCTTCGATGATGATGTGTAGCGGATGGAGGGTGACTTAGTAGTCCCCACGGTGTGATGGTTGGTACGGGTGATGTGTAGCGGATGGTATCTAGGTTTGGATTTGGGAATGCATCATTATTTGTAAGTTGTGATATGTATATGTATGATCTGATATGCCTGAATCATTAGGACTTAGTGTGGTTGTTATACACTGAGTCTGTTTGACTCACCCCGTTGTGGGATATGTTTTCAGGTGACGCTCAGTAATGGACCGGGTCGGCAAGAGCTTAGTGGTGGCCATGCTCAGCTCAGAGTTTATTTCAATTTGGACTTTCTATTTTCTTTTAAGTATTTGGATTTATTTTGGTATTGTTTTCAGTTGTAATAAGGCCAATAGTACTTAATTGTTTTATGTTTGCTTTTATTTGTTTTATCACGATACTATTAATGTTAAGTCAAAGGTTATCTAAATTGTTTTTTTAAAAATAAATCTTCAAATATTTTGACACCTAAATTCGAAAGATTTTCAATATAGGGTAAACTCTAAAGCAACTCGATATTTTTTTTTAACATAAGGTTTTGAACATGAAAACGAGGTTTCATAAAATCCAAACTTCAAGCAAAACATTGTTTTCGATCTTAAACCCAAGACAAATGCATTTTCCTTCAAAAACACCCAAAGTTTTCCAAAGAAACAAACCGGTTTTTGAACCGCTTTACTCTAGGAACATACCAGATCCGGTCAAGACTCGTGGGCCGGGTTCGGGGTGTTTCAGTGGCGCATATCGCGGGATGTGGCGTCCGGCGCGCGAAGGTGGGGCTGCTGGTAGTTGCAGCGCATGTGGGGCTAGGGTTTCAGTCATGAGTTTAGGTTGTGGGTTAGGTTAGGTCTAGGCCTAGGTCTGTTTGGATTTGGTTTTATTGTTTGGGTCGAAATTTTGGGTCATGGACTATTTTTAATTAAATTTGGATTTTTGTTTTGTTTATTTTGGATTTTGGTTTTAATTAGTATTGGGCCCGGGCGAAATTTATGCCCAACAATCTTAGTATGTTTAAATAGATTAATAAAATAGTTTATAATGAAATGTTCTTAAATAGGCAATTAAGAGCTATTTTTAACCGACAATGTACAACTACTTTTAAATGCCATGCCTTTTTGGAACATAATTATCCGCATAAATTGTGTCATCTTTCGTTAAGGTACTATTTGAAAAGTCATTTAATAATTGAATTTAGGTGTAATTGTTTGTAATTACATAAAGGTGATATGTTTGTATAACTATTGTAATTGGCGAGTCTCATCGAATTGGACATAATTAGAGCACCCAAATTACTCTTTTCATTTCTTAGGAGAAATGTGAGAATTGAAGTAATTACATAAGTAATTACACCTAGATTCAGTTTTTTTTTTAAATTATACAAATTATGTTATAAGCATGAACACGTATAAATGTTTAGGATAATTATGACAAAAAAAATTCTTTTATTATAAATCCTAAAAAATTATATTATAAAAATAATTTATATATTTTTTAGAGTTATAACAAAAAAAATTATTTAAATCCTAAAATTCTAAAGTTGTGACAAAAAAATTTATTATAAAAAATAATTTACATGTTGTAAAAGTGATATAATATATTTATTTTTTAAAAAAAACATTATGGTTAAGAAGTATGAACATAACTTATTTATGTGACTAGATTATATATTATAAAAATACTATACTTAATTTATAAAAAAAATAAATTTCTAAAGTAATGACAAATATAAACTGCTATGAAAGTTTTGGACAATTTTAATTTTTTTTTTGTGAACGTTATATTATTTTTTACTTAATTTATGTATTATGAAAAGGGACACAACCTACCATAAATCTTTTTCCAAATTAAGTTTATATAAGTTTTTATAATTAAAGCTACAAACTATTTAGACTATGAACTCAAATATTATAAGGTCGATGCTAATTATGTAAATAGAAAAAAAATTCTTGCACCTTATCGTAAGGAATAATAGTATTTAAGAGAATGATGTTAGACACAAGTACCAAAGATAGCTCGTAAACTCTTTAATTTAAGGCATTTAAGGTTTCGAAATGTGATAGAGAAAATAATTTTTGTTCCAAAAAAGTATTTCTCGTATTAACAACATCACCTTAATATAACATAAAAAAAGATTAGATTGTACTAGCATGTTTCATATTTCATAACTTCAATCGTAGGTAGAGTTTCGAAGAGTATATGGAAGAAGGAGATCTTGATAATTTTAATAATACATATTCAAATTCTGACTTGATCAATGACCAAAAATGATAATAATTAAGGACTATATGTTAAATATTAAAGAGGGAATAATCCAACAAATATGCTCTAGAAAAAAATAGATAAAGTTGCATATGTTTTTTTTTTCCTATTTTTATTAGTAATTGTATTATCAACTACTTTTTTAGACTAATATAATACATATGATGATTTGATTTTAACTTTTATTACTTGTTTAAAAATTATGTTTATCATACTAATAATTTTTTTATAGTAATTAATATTTTTTAAAATTATAAATTATATAATTGTGTAATTATAATTTATACTACCAAATATGATATAGAAAATTACGATATAATTACACTTTGTCAGTTAAATACGTTTAAAAAATTACAATTCCTTGTAATTACAAGAGAATGTAATTACTAGGATTACTCTATCAGTCCATAAACTTACATAACACAATTATTTAAAGCATTTTGTCATTCCAACACAATTATTGTAATGTAAATATATTCTAAAAAATATAAATAAAATATTATTCAAAATAAAATATTTAAACTAGAAATATCAAATCCAAATTCCCATTTTTGACATATAACATATATAAAAAAATCCCACTAAATAAGTTTATTCCAGTGAGCTTAGTACTTAACTTATTTGTTTATTTAGAAAGAATAACTTTTCTATATTATTTATGAAATTTTCTAGTGGAATTTAATATTTCATTTTTACATATCATAATTTAAGGTTAAGTTTGAATCAACAGTGCGTTTATTTATGATTAGTGGCTAAATAGCGGTGACAGTAAAACAGGGGCGAAGCCAAGATAATTTTTGAAGGGGGGGCTGGATGAAATTTTAATTTTTTATAGTTTATATCTTTCTAAGTTGTAAAGGATTAAATCGAATTTTTATAATTTTAGGGGGCCAAAGTGCAATTTTACCTTTACTAATTTAAAATTTTTAAAAAATTTTAAGGGCCTAAATAGAAATTTTACCTTTTAGGGGGGGCCGGGCCTATGCCAGCCCCCTGGCTTCGCCACTGCAGTGAAATTAAATATTATAACGATACTACAGCGTGAGACAAAAAATAAACTAAACACACTGCACCATTCATCAAAACTCAAAATATTTCTTTTAATATTTAAAAGCAATAAAATTGCAAGATCAACCTTAATATCTATCAGCAAATTCTCAATCCATGTTCATATCAGCTGTTATTTGGTTAATTTATTTAGCAAAAAAAGAAAAAAGAAAAAACATTATTACTTGCCTGCAATGCTGCAATTATTATGAACATTTTTTTGGAAAGGAAAACGTTTGGTCAAACTCCATGATCTAATTCGGTATCCAAATTCTGGCTTTTGCCAGATTATTTACCATTCAAACTCATCAATGTCCTAATTTTAGCAACAACCTATATAATTCACTTTAATCAGAAATTTAACTGTCATGTTCGTTTCAAGACATAAACTAATCTGTCCTTTGCACTCATTATAGATCAACCACCTTCTATTTTCTTCTATCTTCCATGAAAATACATACGTATAAAGGAACCCCAAGCTTTCCACAATTGATTCAATAAACATTTCCATATCTCAATACAAGTTTCCAAGTAATTTCTGTCGAAACCATTTTTTGAAGGAAACGGGTGTCGAACTTGGGTTTTAAAAAAGAATAAAATGGGAGTCGCCACCGACCTTTTATTAGGTGTGATCGGATCACCTTGTTTTAATAAAACATCTGATTTACTAAAACAGTGTTTTTAGGTCTACGAATATTCGAGAAAAATAGGTTCGGGAGTCGGTTACGTGCGAGGAAGGATTAGTACCCTCGCAACGCCCAAAATCGGTACCAAATTGATTAATCAATGCCCTAATGTCGAAAAGCTGAAAATATTTAGAAAAAAAAGAATTAAAAGAATGGATTAATTGAATCGGGGTTGAATTTTAAGATAACCTCGTTTCGAAGGAATAAAAATATCATACCCAACACATTAGGATATAACACCCTTATATTTCGATACCAAGATCATCTTAAAAAAAAGGATATTTGAATATTTAGTCGAACGAAAAGATCGACACCCAACACGTTAGGGTGTAATTTTTTGGCCTTCTAAATGCACAAATATTACCTCTTTTGTATGAATTAAAAAATGTTGGATTGCGATTTAAAACCGTCAATCCACATGAAGCGACAAAAATACGAAGTCAACAATATTGGTAACAAAAGGTACAATAATAAAAGTGTGAAAAGGGTAAAAGACGACTTTGAAGTGATAATAAAAAAGAGGTTAGAGGTATTAGTAGAGATCGAGATAAATAGAGATACATACAATATGATAGTATCAACATAATAATGATAACAACAATAATAATAATGATAAATAATACAAAAATATGTACAAAGAAAATATATATAAATATAGTAACGGTAATAATAATAATGAAAATAGTAATATAATAATAGTAGATATAATAATAAAATACGAAATATGTATAATAGAATAGTAATATAAATATGATAATGTACAATATACTAATATAATAATTAATAATGATAATAATAGTATAGTAATAATACTAGAATAATAATAGTGATACGAAGTATGTACAATAAAATAATATAAATATAATAATAATAATAATAATAGATGTAATAATAGTTATAATAATATAAATATATAATAATACTACAAACCATGTACAACACAATAATAATAATAATAATAATAATAATATATATGGGTAGTAATACAATAATAGTGGTAATAGAAATAATAATAGTATAATAATGATAATAATAATGATGAGGAATAAAGTAAAATAATAATAATAGTGATAATATAATAATACTAATAATATTAACTAATGATAACAACAGTAACTAATAATAATGATACTAATAACACTAATGGCATACGTAATCATAATACATATAAAAATAATGAATTCAAAAAAAAAAATCAAAGTAGTTAGAAATGACTAAAATTGAATAAAAACAAATGCTTGGGGTAAATTTAAAATAAAATAAAGAAGGGAGGGCCTATTTGAAATGTGCGTAAAAGGCAGGGGACTAAATCGGGAAATAAACACTCCTTCAAAACACGCTACATGAGTGGGGACTTGATTGAAAATCAAGTGGACATTTAGGGCCAAATTAAAAGAACACAAAAACTTGATTGCGTAGCTTTTCGAGATGAGAAGGGACTGTGCGCATAAATTACCCATTGAAAATGAAAAGGCGCATCCAGCTTTCCCATCTCCAATGCGCATGCCTTTTTTTCTCCTTTTAATGACACCACCCTAAAAAAATGATTACAACCCTTATTATATTTATATATTTTTTAAGCTCATAAATTCTCTTTTCTCTTTTTTTTTTTTTAACAAAACGCAGAAACACCCCACCCCTCTATCAAGGACCGAAAAAAAGGCCTCTCCTGCTTCATCCCATGCGATTGATTTCTACCGCCGCCTATCATACCACCACCATTTCCAAGGGCCGACAGCGTGCATATCTGAGACCTTAGGCCCCGTTTGAAACTCGTTTTGAAAACCCAGCCTTCGGTGTGTTGAGATGAAGAGAAAGGGGCGCTCACGTCCCTCCTAAGGCGGAGCCCCGGCGACGGAGAGCGCTCCGACGCCTCGGCGGCGCAGGTTTCGGTAAGGTCCCTCTTTCTCTTCCTTTTATTATTATTCTTTCTAGGATTCAAAATAGTAAAATAAAAATGAATAAAAATCAAAAGCGAATCAAAACATAAAATGAACCAAAGAAAATAAAGACCTTGATGCTTCTGTTCAGTCTTTCTATTGCTGATTCGTAAAATTCGCAAAAAGGAAAAGAGAGTTTTCGAACTTCTGTTTTGTTTTTTTTTTTATTTTCTGATATTTGTAAAAGCACAAAATTAGAAATAAACAGAAAATAGCGAACGATGAAAATTCGAAATAAACCTTAATGTTTCTTGTTGCTTTTACTTCTGATTCTTTCAAAAAAAAAATCCTCCTCCTTTGTGTGGTGTGGGCTGGATGGCTTTTATAGCCATTTACAAATGTTTATTTAATCTTCACTGTCTTTTCTCTTCTTTTCTTGCAGGTGCACTCGCGGTGTGGCGATGGCCGAGGGCAAGTAGTGCGACTTTGGTATGGGCGTGGTAACAGAGGCGTATGGACGAGGCACGCGGGTGGGACAGAGACCGAGGAGTAGAGGATTGACGGCGCACGCCTCTCTAGGGTCCCGAAAATTTCTTTTTCTCGTAGTGGGCTAGGTGTTTTAGGTTTAGCGGCTAGGTTATTGGGCTTCGATTTTGGGTTGGGTTTTATTGGGTCATTAATCGTTGTAATTTATTTTGTAAATGGACATTAGACTATTTGGGTTTTATTTCTTTTTCATTGGGCTTTTAATGGTTTTATTATTTGAGTTGGTTTAATGGGTTTTATTATCCTAATGGGCCCGGGGAAAATTGATTATTACAGCTGCCCCTCTTTGCTCATTGTCGTAAAACGAGAATAGAGTAAAGACGATAGAAGAACCAGTTTTGCCCGATCTTGGTCAAGCCTTGACTTATTGGTCTTCGTCTTCCTCTAACATCTTTGTACTCTGTTGCTTTGATTCATTCTGCCACTGCTTCCGCGAGATGTGCCTTATAGCTTCAATTTATTAATCGCTTCATCGACTTTTATGAAGTGAACCTTTCGAACTGCTTCCTTCTTCTTCGCAACATGAGTTGACCCCCTTTTTTTTTATTTACAGAAATTGAAAAATAGAAATTGAAAAATACCTCAGTGTGCGACCCGAGGAATTGCAAACAGAAATTAAAAGTATCTCGGCGTGCGACCCGAGGAGTTGCAAATGGAAATTAAAAATCGAAAATTAAAAATAACTCAAATGTCGACTGAGGAACTACTGAACGAAATTAAAAGTACCTCGGCGTGCGACCCGAGGCTCAACTCACTTCTCGTATTATGAGTTGATTTTTGAACAGGAATTTAAAGACAGAAATTAAATACGTCGGTGTGCCTCGGGGCTCAACTCACCTCTCGTATTATGAATCGGTTTTTGAACATAAATTGAAAGACAGAAATTAAACACCTCGGCGTGTCCCGAGGCTCAACTCACCTCTCGTATTATGAGTTGATTTTTGAACAGAAAATTTAAAGACAGAAATTAAACACATCGGCGTGTCCCGAGGCTCAACTCACCTCTCGTATTATGAGTTGATTTTTGAACAGAAATTTAAAGACAGAAATTAAATATCTCGGCGCGTCCCGAGGCCCAACTCACCTCTCGCATTATGAGTTGACTTTTTGAACAAGAATTTAAAGACATAAATTAGATACCTCGGCGTGCCCCGGGGCTCAACTCTCCTCTCGCATGATGAGTTGATTTTAATAGAAATTGAAAATGTGTTGTCTGGTGGAACTCGGATGTCTTCCATCTCTTTGGTTCGGTATAATCATCGTCAAAGCTTCTTGCTTTCCTGGTACCCCTGTATGCGTTATGCTGTCATGATGTGCACGTGTTGGCCTTAAATGCTTTTATGCCTACATGGTTATGCTATGCATCTGGGTTTATTTGTCAGGTGTCTTTTCTTGTTATGACTTTCGTGATGACTTGTACTCATTGCTTCGATTCTTGATTTTTTTTTAGGTTTTGTACCCGTCCTCAAGTTTTACGAGTGGTCTGCATTTCTCATGTATCACCCATTTGCCCCCTGTTGAACTTTGTCTTTATTTTGAGGCTCTTGTACTTACCAGGTTCTCATCTAGGTAAAGCTCAACGTTTCTTTTGTTTAGAGTATGTAATTTTACTATTTATCATTTAACTGAACCAAACACGAGATGCATGAGAATGGCCAAGTAGGTACGAAAGAAATACCTTACGTTTGTATTTATTTCAAAGCAACAAGCAAAGAAAATTGACAAAGAATGATTCGACAAGGAAAGCATTATAAAAAGGAAAGCAGGTTCGATTGTCACAAATGCTCTAAATATCCAACGCATGAACTTCTCCATGTTCCTTCATCCTGAATCTTTTCGAGTGAAGCTTTTTGCGTAGAAGATTCTGAGCTTCCGAGTTTACTTCAAATATTATAATCTCGCCATTTGACTTCCTGTTCAAATCGCCCTTACTCTTTATGTCCGAACCCCTTTCATTAGGACGCTTTTTCAAGTTTTCATCCTAATTTTGTTTGTCAAGACACCCTTTCCGGTTTTTTTTTATCAAGACGCCCTTTCAGGTTTTCATCTTGATCTTTTCTTTTTTCTCTTTCTCATTCTTCTTTTTTTTTCTTTTTTTTAAGCATAGTACTTTTTCACGGCATCTGAGTTTACCGGATTTGGGACCTCTTTACCATCCATCTCAGTGAGAATCAAAGCTCCACCCGAGAAGGCCTTCCTTACGACATATGGTCCCTCCCAATTCGGTGCCCATTTTCCTCAGAAGTCTTTTTGTATTGGGAGAATCTTTCTCAGCACGAGCTCTCCTTCGCGAAATTCTCTTGGCCGTACCTTCTTGTCATGGGCCGTAATCATTCTCTTCTGGTACATCTGTCCGTGACAGATTGCTTTCAAGCGTTTTTCTTCGATCAGATTCAGTTGGTCATATCGAGCTTGTACCCATTCCGATTCTTCTAATTTTGACTCCATTAAGACTCGTAAAGAGGGGATCTCAATTTTGATGGGCAGTACGGCTTCCATTCCATAGACCAGAGAGAAAGGAGTTGCCCTCGTGGAGGTCCGCACACATGTGCGATATGCGTATAGGGCAAACGGTAGCTTTTCGTGCCAGTCTTTCCGATAATCCTCTTAATATTTTTGTTGGCCGCCTCTACCGCTCCATTCATCTTTGGGCGATAGGGTGAGGAATTGTGATGCTTTATTTGAAATTGTTCATACACTTTCTTCATCATCTTGTTGTTCAGATTCAAGGCATTATCTGAGATGATTTTCTCGGGCAAACCGTATCGACATATGATCTCCTTTTTTAAGAACCTGCAAATTGCAGTCCTTGTCACATTAGCAAACGAGGCGGCTTCCACCCATTTCGTGAAATAATCTATAACCACAAAAATGAAGCGATGTCCATTGGAAGCTTTTGGGGAAATCGGCCCTATAACATCCATGCCCCACATAGAAAATGGCCATGGAGAAGTCATGACATGAAGGGGCGACGGTGCTGCATGAATTTTATCACCGTAAACTTGGCATTTGTGACACTTTCGTGCATAACCGATGCAGTCATTTTCCATTGTCAGCCAGTAATAACCGAGTCTCATAATTTTCCTAGCCATAGTGAAACCATTGGCATGCATTCCACAAATTCCTTCATGGACCTCTTCAAGTATCTTTCTGGCTTTAATATCATCCACGCACCTCAGAAGCACTTGATCTTTTCCTCTTTTGTATAGGATGTCCCCATTAAGAACAAATCCTGCTGCCATTCTTCTGATTGTTCTTTTGTCGTTCTCATTTGCTTGCTCAGGATATCTTTGATTCTTGGCATATTCTAAGATATCATGGAACCATGGCAATCCATCCGTCTCTTTTTCAATGCTAAAACAATGCGCCGGGGCTTCACATATGCTCATCTGGAGAGGCATTATTTCCGCTTCTCGGTTTGCTTTGAACATCGAAGCCAAAGTGGCCAGAGCATCAGCCAGTTGATTTTCTTCTCGTGGGAAGTAGCTAAAGGTCACTTCCTCGAATTCTTTGACCAAATCCACCACAAGATCGTGATATTTGACCAACTTCGAGTCTCTCACTTCCCAATCTCCACGGATTTGGTAAATCACCAATGCCGAATCCCCTGATACCTTCAAGATTTTGATATCCCGTTCGATAGCTGCGCGAAGTCCCATGATGCAAGCCTCGTATTCCGCTATGTTATTGGTACAGAAGAAGTTTAATCTGGCAGTGAATGGATAGTGATTCCCTTCAGGTGACACTAAGACTGCTCCAATCCCATGCCCCAATGCATTTGATGCCCTATTAAAGCTCATCTTCGATGACTCCTGTTTTGACGATTCACATTCTGTTTCTGTGACGCACATCAAGTCTTCATCAGGGAAGTCAAATCTTAATGGCTCGTACTCTTCTGTAGTTCGGGCTACTAGGAAGTCGGCTATCGCGCTCCCTTTTATCGACTTCTGGCTCACGTAGATGATCTCGTACTCCGATAGTAAGATCTGCCATCGTGCCATTCTTCCTGAGAGTGCAGGTGATTCCATCATGTACTTTATTGGGTCTAGCTTTGAGATTAGCCACGTCGTATGATACAACATATATTGTCTGAGCCTTCGAGCTGCCCAGACCAGAGCACAATAGAATTTTTCGATTGACGGATATTTTGCTTCATACTCTGTGAACTTCTTGCTGAGGTAATAGATCGCCTTCTCTCTTCTTCCCGACTCATCATGTTGCCCCAATACACAACCCATTGAATTTTCGAACACGATCAGGTACAATATTAGCGGTCTTCCGGGAGTTGGCGGTACTAGCACCGGGGGGTTAGACAAATATTGTTTTATCTTGTCGAAAGCGACTTTGGCATTCTTCGCTCCATTCCCAAGATTGTGTTTTTCGCAGTGAGTCGAAAAATTGGGTCGCATTGGTTGGTAAGCTGAGCAATAAACTGAGTAATGTAATTTAACCTTCCTAGAAACCCTCTGACCTCTTTTTGTGTCCGTAGAGGTGGTAATTCTTGTATAGCCTTTATCTTGTCCGGATCAACCTCAATACCCCTCTCGCTGACGACGAAACCCAGTAATTTCCCCGAAGTTACTCCAAATGTGCACTTGGCTAGATTAAGCTTCAGTTGAAAGTTTCTCAGTCTTTCAAACAATTTCCTGAGGTTTCCAACATGCTCTCTTTCTCCTCGAGATTTGGCGATCATATCGTCGACATAAACTTCTATTTCTTTGTGCATCATATCGTGAAACAGCATCACCATTGCCCTCTGATGTGTTGCCCCGGCATTCTTTAATCCGAACGGCATCACCTTATAGCAAAATGTTCCCCACATCGTCACGAAGGTAGTTTTCTCCATATCCTCCGGAGCCATTTTTATTTGGTTATAGCCCGAAAATCCATCCATGAAGGAGAATAAGGAATGTTTTGCCGTGTTATCTACCAGCGTATCGATGTGCGGCAAGGGAAAATTATCCTTGGGGCTTGCTCGATTTAGATCGCGATAATCCACACACATCTGCACCTTACCATCTTTCTTTGGTACCGGGACTATATTAGCTACCCACTCCGGGTATTTAGAGACTTGTAAGAAACCGGCATCGAATTGTTTTTTGACTTCTTCTTTTATCTTTAGGAGCATCTCGGGTCTCATTCGCTCTTTGCTTTTCTTTGGATAGGCTTGCACTTCGGCCAGGTGGGGCGATGGACCACTACATCCTCGCTTAATCTCGGCATGTCCTGATACGACCATGCAAATACATCTTTGTATTCGTGAAGCAGGGTGATCAAATCGTGTTTGGTGTGCTCTGAGATGGAGGTCCCAATTTTCACCTCCTGCCTCTTTTCTTCGTTTCTCAAGTTTACCGTCTCAACAAATTATTGGTGGGGAAGGATCTGTTTATCTTCCTGTTCTATCATCCTTAGCAAGTCAGGGGTTGAGACACAATCTTTAGCATTCTCGTCGGCTTCGGATTCTCCCAAACAGACATACTTTGCTCAAAAAGTCGATTTTAGGATCGATGACGGATTGTTCACGTCGTCAATATCCGAAAGACTGAAAGGTAAATGGAAAAGAAGCTATAGAGGAACATCGAGGTATTGGAACCTACAAATGTGATTCTATGACATGAAATGTATATAAAGACAGGCTACGAGAAGAGGGAATAAATATGAGGCCAATGAGAATGAGAGACAGTGACAAAATGCATCTTCATTGATTGTTCATTTAAAAGTTAAACAGTTGACACAAACTCTTAAAACAGATTCCCCTTCAGCTTAGGGGTATACAGAAAGTTGTCATTGAGGATTACTCTGGAGAGGCCTTAGAAACTACAAGGAGATCCTCGGCGGTCCAATTGTTCAACACAAATTCTGGAGAACCAAGGCGTATCTTTGAAAGGCTTTTCATCGTATCGTCCGCTTCGTCGATGACGTTTATGTTGAAGTTCCGAAAATCCCTTTCAACCAATAGCAGCGTGTTTTGTGAATCATCTCCCTCTAGGTACATCATTCCCACGGACGTAAAAGTTTTTGACAAGGGCGGGTACGTCATGGGTTCCCATTCTACCTCCCGACCTGAGGCTCTTGCAATCCTCTTTCTCTGATATTTCTGCAACTGTTTCCTTCTTTGTCGTCCATCAGGTTTGAACCCTAAGCCGTATTGAGCCTTGTGACGCGCAGGGTTTAGCGCTCTAGCTATCCCTTGTTGGTGTCTTCCTAAACCCTTCCCTGCCCGGGCACATTTTCCTACAGTCAACTTGACTCCCATCTTGGTGTTTCTCGACAGTTTGGGTGTAGGAGCCTTGTCTCCTTCGGTGACAAATATAGCATTAATAAATTTGAAGGAACGGAAGGAGCATTCTGGCGCATCTTTGTTTGCCTCGATGTAAGGTGCGTCGGTAGAGAGTGATGCGACGATGTCTTCTTCACCAGCGATCGTGATCAATCGATTATCCATAATAAACTTTATTTTCTGATAGAGAGATGAAGGGATTGCTCCAGCGGAATGGATCCAGGGCCTTCCTAAAAGGCAATTATATGAAGGTGCAATGTCCATGACCTGGAACTCAACATTATATGTGCACGGGCCCACCTCTAGGGGGATCTCGATCTTTCCCATGACTTCCCGCCGTGTTCCATCAAATGCCCTTACCGCGGAATGACAAGGTCTCAGATAAGACATGTCGACGGGCATCCGGGACAGTGTAGCCAATGGCATGACATTGAGCGCGGACCCGTTGTCAATAAGCACATGCGGTATTATATATCCTTTGCACTCGGTGGTAATGTGTAACGCTTTAACAGAGTCTCTACCGTTCGGCGGCATTTCATCATCGCTGAAAGAGATGAAATTATCCGCATTTAAATTGTTCACCCATCTATCAAGTTTTTCAACGGGTACGTTGCTCGGCACATACGCCTGGTTTAACACTTTCAATAAAACATTTCGATGTGGCTCCGAATTCAACAACAGGGATAATACGGAGATTCTCGCCGGTTGTTTGTTCAACTGCTCTACGACGCTATATTTGCTGTGCTTAATAAACTTTAAGAATTCCTGCGCTTCATCCTCATTCATGGGCCTCTTGGCTTCTTATTCAGATTGTGTTTCAACCTCACCCTCGGTCTCATCTATTGGTGCCTTCCCTTTCTGAACCGTGCCAACGGCTTTCTTCTTTGTCTCAACCATCTCAGGGGAATAGCACCTCCCACTGCGGGTAAAATGCCCCACCTCACTGACATTTCCAGTATTAGCTTCGGGTATGGTGATGTTGACATCATATTTCCACGGCACCGCCTTGCTATCCTCGTAAGGGAAAGGGGAAGGTACTTAGATTATCATTTTTGGTTTCACCTCTTCCTTCTTCGCCTCGTAGTAGATCACCAAAGGTCGATCGGCGCTATAAGGGGGGCCTGATGATTGGCCCTCAGAGGCGCACACATCCTTTTCATCGGCCTCTTCCATCTTATTGTAGATCTCAACCACCTTATTGTCCATCATACCTTGAAGTAGCTCTTTGAATTTCTCGCAAGATTGGATGTGATGTCCTTCTACGCCGTGGAAGACGCAAAAACTCGGTCTCTTCATGCTTTCCTCCCTGAAACTTTTGTCTAGCATACCTTTCTCAGTCATTATTTCCCAGACCTTCATCAAAGGTGTCCTTATTTCTGAGACACAACATTTGGCTCGCCACTCGTCCTCCTGCGTCGCCATATTCACGCTCCCTATGGTATGGTTTGGGAGCGGATTTCTGGCCATATTACCGATACCGTCAAACCGTAAAATCCCTGCGTCGATAAGGCATTGAACTCTCCTTTTAAAGGCTATACAATTGTCTGTAGAATGCCCCTGGTTTCAGCGTGATACATGCAATTTGCATTGGGATCGTACCACTTTGGGAATGGGGGCTTCAAGAGTGCCATGTAATGTGGGGAGATTAATTGTTTTTCCAATAATTTCGGGCACAGCTCTCCATATGATACGGGAATAGGAGTAAATTGGGGTCTCTCGGGGTTGGGCTTTGTTGGTCTTGGTTCGCGTTTTGAGACTTTGGGCAAAGCGAGATTTAATGAATATGGTGAACGATCTTTGGTTATCAGCGGCGTAGACGGGGTAAGAAGGAGGTGCTTGATAGTAAGGGTTTTGTGGAGGAAAATAGAAATTTGGTGGTGGGCGGAACTGAGGTCGTGGTTGGGTTGGGTACGAGTTGGCAGCATAGTGGTTCCCAGTCCCCACCATATGAGTTTCAGGCTCTCTCTTATTTATAGGTACTGGCCTTTTCGCGTTCTCGGAACCCTCTATTCTTCCGCTCTTGATGCCGTTTTTGATGAGTTCCCCAGATATTACGACGTCGGCGAAGTCATTTGTGGCATTTCCCACCAGTTTGTCGTAAAATGGCTCTTTCAAGGTATTGATAAAGAGAACTGTTATCTCAATTTTGGTCAATGGGGGTTCTACTTGAACCGAGATGTCCCTCCACCTTTGGGCGTACTGTCTGAAAGTCTCTGTTGACTTCTTTTCCATCATTTGCAGCGTTAGTCGGTCAGGTACCACATCAGAGACATGCTTGTATTGCTCACAGAATGCAGAAGCTAAGTCATCTCATGACTGGATCCTCTCTTTACCGAGCTGATTATACCAACGGAGGGCTGACCCGGTCAAGCTATCTTGAAAGCAGTGTATTAACAATTTGTCCTCACTTGCATAACCGGCCATTTTTTGACAAAACATGATGAGATGTGCCTTTGGGTACCTTGTTCCATCATATTTTTCGAAGTCTGGCGTTTTAAATTTTAGGGGCAGGACCAGATCGGAAACCGTGATCGAGCTCTTGACGCTATCATTGCGTATGGACTCTAGTGCCTTCTACCACCTTGAGTCTTTCTTCCAAGATCCTGTACTTTTCATCGGCATCATGATCGCCCCTTTTTAACCTAGCTATTTCTACCGGGTCATCCAAATCCGAAACAATCGGATTAGCAGAATTATCTCCAGAGTTTGATACATATACACCTTGTCCTAGATGAGTAGGTGGTATGGATTGTTGTTCTAGGACTACCGGGTTCCCTTGAGGATATCCCCTTTGCGTTGCGTGAGCATGGGGTGGCGTAAATCCTGGGGGATAGATCGGATCCTGATTGACTCTCGAATAAGGTTCTTTAATATCAGGACTCTGTGCGATTCTTTTTCCTTTAGTCAGAGCCACCAACATCTCCATCATTTTAGCCATTTGATCTTTCTACTCTAATGATTCCTCTCGGGATCTTATCATCAGATCCCTTGCTTCTTGCTGAGACTTGGCTAACTATTCTTGCAGCTCTCTCTGGATCCTTTCCATTCTTTCGATCCTCTCATTGAGTTCGGCGTCCATAGCTCTAGTTTTTAGCCGTGTCCTATAAGGATGACGTGATTCCAGATTCGTAATATCGTAACTGCGGATTATACGATTTTAGGCTTAGTGAATAATTAAAGTGATATGATGCTAATGTATGTAATGCAATGCGAATGCATGATATGAATGCAAAAAGGTGTCAACTCTGGTTCAATTCCCCATAGAAAACTTCCTTAGAAAACAAAGCTCTTTACATAAAACAGATTACAGGAACAGCCTTGCTCTAACACCTAAGGCCTTAATCTTTGTTAGTAAGGAAGCTAATTCTCGTCCACGATCCTACTGTGTCTTGAACTGTACGCTCAATGTGTCAGCTTGTATAGCTAGAGTCTGTAAATACTCGGCTATCTCTCGCATCTGGGTTATGGCCTCCCCCATGAGGTAATCTCTATCTCTGACTTGATTCTGAGAATGGTACAGCTCCATTTCTTTTCGTTCTTCGTTTTCTTTTAAATATCCGATATGATTCTCGATTCTGCGCAGCTCCATTTCTAACTCTTCTGGTCTTCTTCTTCATTTCTTCGATTCTACTCAAACTTGCCTTTAATTCTCTTACCGAGTTATGGTTTCGACAATAGTCGAGGGATTTTTCCAACTCTGCCACCCTCGTCTTCAATTCATTTCTTCTACTCTGGCCTTCTGATACTTGCTTTTCTAGGATCTCATTTCGAGCTTTCATCTCCTGAAATTTCTTTTCCCATTGCTCTTCGGTCTTAGCTCTCTCCTCTTGTAACTCTTGTGTCGCCATTGACTCAAGTCTTTCCTAGTCCTACAGCTTCTCATTGAGAGTCGCATCTTCTTGTAGTCCCCCTTTAGGCTATCCAACTCTTCTTCGGCCTTACTCTTCCCCTTTTTAATCTTTTCAGCTTCTGATTTCTGTATCTCTACATCTATCCTCAAAAGCATCTTCTCTTCCTCCAACTGCTCAATTTTCTTCTCGAGCTCTGAACTTCGCTTTACGAAATCTTGCTTCATAATTTCTAATTCTGTTGGTATTATTCGCAATCGTTCCTCCAAAGACTGAGCCTTATCTGAACTTGGTCCCGGGATATTATCATTGATTCTCTTATTTAGCCACGCTTTGTACTCAGAAGTCGCCGTTTTGCCCGCAGCTCACCTCTTCATCCGACGAGTTTGCTTCCAAGCATTTGCCGTTTCCTTAATCTTCTTCTTATAACCCTCTCCTGCATAAGAGAACTCGCTTCGACCTAACCCATGTGTTGCTGGCACGAACTGTCTCGACTGGTATTGTCTCGCTGCTAGCAATGGGGCATACCCGATGACTCCCCAAATTCCGGGTAGAGGGACCCAATTAAAGTCTCCGCATCTATAAAAAATCTCTCCGGGCATCATCCATAGAGCTCTCCACTCAACGTCTTCTTCCTGAATATTCTGAAAAATTGCCATCCATCCTTCTTCTGTTATATCCTTTCTCCTCGATACAGCTACCTCTTCTTTTATCGGTGAATAATCCTTATAAAAGGGGCGACAAGAGACTTTATCCATCTTCCAAAGATGCCCACAAAACCATACCATCAATAGCTGTGCGCATCCGATAAACCTTCCCTCTCCCGCTCTTCTGCATGCATTTAGCGATCTGAAAGTCTCGACTAAAATTGCTGGGACAGGTGTGACTTGTTTATCCAAGTGGTCGAATAGATCCACTACTGCCTCATCTATGTGTCTTAGGGCTTTTGGGAAGATGACTAATCCGTAGAGGCTTAAGGCGAGGATATCAACTTTCCTTTGCGCATCAGGATGCGACAGGATCAGGTCTCTTAAATTTACCCAAGGAATGCACCTCCCTTCACCCTTCTGTTAAATTTTGGTCGAGATCCACTGTTCACTCATCCCCATAATTTTCACCAATTTCTTCGCGAGAGGAGGAACATAGGCAGGCCTGATATAAACCTTGTCAGCTTGTATCCCGAGAATACGGAGTAAAGCGGTATATTCTTCTATTGTTGGCACTAAGTCCACTTTCCCAAAGGTGAAGCAGCTGTACGCGGAGTTCCAAAACTGGACCATGGCCCTAAACAGGTGTTTATTTATTTTGACATCCAATAAGTGAGCGATATCACCATAACGGTGGTAGAACATCTGTTTAGCTTCATCCTCACAATGGGCCCAAATATCTCGCAACTCTTAAAGCTCATTTTGTGTCACGTTAACACGGGTGAAGTCCCTCAGCTCCGACGTATGACCTTCAACCAAGCTATCTCCTTCTTCTAATTGCAACTTTTTCGACCATGTGCGCACGGCCGCATTGTCCTCTACTTTATCAAGAAAGTCGTTTTCCATAGCAAACTTCCTATTTCAGCAACCGAGCAGAAATTGACACCTTTACTACATGGAATGTCATGCAAGTCAAACAAAACAACACAAGTTAGTATCGCATAATCAAAACAAGCAAAATATCATCAAACGCTTATCTAGGTAACTAACTCGACTCTATGCCTAGGGTAGGCTCTAGGGTTTCTATATGGGGTTCGGTTCTAAAGAAGGGTACCTAAACCAGCAGATTCCTCGATCCTCACCCATTATAGGCTCATATGGACCGAGTTCAGTTCAGGGGGATACATTTTCCTATGGCCATGCGGAGGTGAAAACCTCACGAAGCACATAGGTACGGATGTATCCCGGAAGCAATCCACTAGCCCATGCGGAGGTGAAAACCTCACGAAGGCTTAGTTTCTTACTCCCACTTAAAGGTGTAACCAACGGTCATGCAATGCAATGCCAAAGTAGTTCACAAGACTCGACACTATAGCACGTGCAAATGCATTAAAAAGAGATACGATTTTTCAAAACGATTTTCCAAATCTTCAATCAGGAGGACAAAAATCAATCAATTTACGGCCTGACTCTCAACGTCCCCAGTGGAGTCACCAAGCTGTCGAAACCATTTTTTGAAGGAAATAGGTGTCGAACTTGGGTTTTGAAAAAGAATAAAATGGGAGTCGCCACCGACCTTTTATTAGGTGTGATCGGATCACCTTGTTTTAATAAAACATCTGATTTACTAAAACAGTGTTTTTAGGTCTACGAATATTCGAGAAAAATAGGTTCGGGAGTTGGTTACGTGCGAGGAAGGATTAGCACCCTCGCAACGCCCAAAATCGGTACCAAATTGATTAATCAATGTCCTAATGTCGAAAAGTTGAAAATATTTAGAAAAAAAAGAATTAAAAGAATGGATTAATTGAATCGGGGTTGAATCTTAAGATAACCTCGTTTCGAAGGAATAAAAATATCATACCCAACACGTTAGGATATAACACCCTTATATTTCGATACCAAGATCATCTTAAAAAAAAGGGTATTTGAATATTTAGTCGAACGAAAAGATCGACACCCAACACGTTAGGGTGTAATTTTTCGGCCTTCTAAATGCACAAATATTACCTCTTTTGTATGAATTAAAAAATGTCGGATTGCGATTTAAAACCGTCGATCCATATGAAGCGACAAAAATACGAAGTCAACAATATTGGTAACAAAAGGTACAATAATAAAAGTGTGAAAAGGGTAAAAGACGGCTTTGAAGTGATAATAAAAAAGAGGTTAGAGGTATTAGTAGAGATCGAGATAAATAGAGATACATACAATATGATAGTATCAACATAATAATGATAACAACAATAATAATAATGATAAATAATACAAAAATATGTACAAAGAAAATATATATAAATATAGTAACGGTAATAATAATAATGAAAATAGTAATATAATAATAATAGTAGATATAATAATAAAATACGAAATATGTATAATAGAATAGTAATATAAATATGATAATGTACAATATACTAATATAATAATAATTAATAATGATAATAGTATAGTAATAATACTAGAATAATAATAGTGATACGAAGTATGTACAATAAAATAATATAAATATAATAATGATAATAATAGTAGATGTAATAATAGTTATAATAATATAAATATATAATAATACTACAAAGCATGTACAACACAATAATAATAATAATAATAATAATATATATGGGTAGTAATACAATAATAGTGGTAATAGAAATAATAATAGTATAATAATGATAATAATAATGATGAGGAATAAAGTAAAATAATAATAATAGTGATAATATAATAATAATAATACTAATAATATTAACTAATGATAACAACAGTAACTAATAATAATGATACTAATAACACTAATGGCATACGTAATCATAATACATATAAAAATAATGAATTCAAAAAAAAAAAAAATCAAAGTAGTTAGAAATGACTAAAATTGAATAAAAACAAATGCTTGGGGTAAATTTAAAATAAAATAAAGAAGGGAGGGCCTATTTGAAATGTGCGTAAAAGGCAGGGGACTAAATCGGGAAATAAACACTCCTTCAAAACACGCTACATGAGTGGGGACTTGATTGAAAATCAAGTGGACATTTAGGGCCAAATTAAAAGAACACAAAACCTTGATTGCAGAAGCCTGGAGATGAAAAGGGACTGTGCGCATAAATTACCCATTGAAAATGAAAAGGCGCATCCAGCTTTCCCATCTCCAATGCGCATGCCTTTTTTCTCCTTTTAATGACACCACCCTAAAAAAAATGATTACAACCCTTATTATATTTATATTTTTTTAAGCTCATAAATTCTCTTTTTCTCCCTTTTTTTTTTTAACAAAACGCAGAGCACCCCCACCCCTCTATCAAGGACCGAAAAAAAAGGCCTCTCCCTCTGCTTCTGTCCGGCGATTGGATTTCTACCGCCGTCTATCATACCACCACCATTTCCAAGGGCCGACGCGTCACGATCCCGAGACCTAAGGCCCCGTTTGAAACTCGTTTTGAAAACCCAGCCTTCGGTGTGTTGAGATGAAGAGAAAGGGGCGCTCAAGTCCCTCCTAAGGCGGAGCCCTGGCGACGGAGAGCGCTTCGACGCCTCGGTGGCGCAGGTTTCGGTAAGGTCCCTCTTTCTCTTCCTTTTATTATTGTTCTTTCTAGGATTCAAAATAATAAAATAAAAATGAATAAAAATCAAAAGCGAATCAAAACATAAAATGAACCAAAGAAAATAAAGACCTTGATGCTTCTGTTCAGTCTTTCTATTGCTGATTCGTAAAATTCGCAAAAAGGAAAAGAGAGTTTTTGAACTTCTGTTTTGTTTTTTTTTTCTAATATTTGTAAAAGCACAAAATTAGAAATAAACAGAAAATAGCGAACGATGAAAATTCGAAATAAACCTTAATGTTTCTTGTTGCTTTTACTTCTGATTCTTAAAAAAAAAAATCCTCCTCTTTTGTGTGGCTGCTGGGATGGCTTTTATAGCCATTTACAAATGTTTATTTAATCTTCACTGTCTTTTCTCTTCTTTTCTTGCAGGTGCACTCGCGGTGTGGCGATGGCCGAGGCAAGTAGTGGCAGACTGGTATGGGCGTGGTAACAGAGGCGTATGGACGAGGCACGCGGGGTGGACAGAGACCGAGAGTAGAGGGATTGACGGCGCACACGACTCTCTCTAGGGTCCCGAAAATTTCTTTTTCTGGTAGTGGGCTAGGTGTTTTAGGTTTAGCGGGCTAGGTTATTGGGCTTCGGTTTTGGGTTGGGTTTTATTGGGTCATTAACTGTTGTAATTTATTTTGTAAATGGACATTAGACTATTTGGGTTTTATTTCTTTTTCATTGGGCTTTTAATGGTTTTATTATTTGAGTTGGTTTAATGGGTTTTATTATCCTAATGGGCCCGGGCAAAATTGGTTATTACAATTTCTTTTGCTGCAAAAAAAGAAAAAAAAAAAAAAAAAGGAGAGATGGCCAAGGATATCAGATACATGCAAGAATTGGGAGAAGTGGCGCCTTCCCTTGTGATATCTCACCACAAATCTTCGAGTTGTCCAAGATTGGAGCCTATAGCCGAAGAGGAATGTGGCAACGTAGAGGTGTTGAAGAAGAGGGTGTTTGTTCTTCTTCCTGTTTTGCTTTCTTTGTCTGTCTCTGTGTTTTTGAATAGGTAGAGAAATTGTTTATTTTTTTCACCAAATATTATGTTTTATTTGTACACTTGGTTTGAAACTCAATAAAGTTTCAATTTTTTTCTGAATAAATTACTAAGCCGAGATAGTTCTGGAAACCTCATCATTGGCAAGTATCTTGAACGTATTTGTGTCGATAAAGTGCAATACCATACTCTAGGTATTGTAGCTGAACACCAAGCAAAAATACTCAAACTTCCCTAGATCCCTCGGTGAAAATGTTGCATTTAACTGATAAATCAGATTATCAACTTCTTTGTCATTATCATATGTAATTTGCTGAATTTGTGTTCTAGTTAAGTTGCAACTAAATGAACTTACTATTAGTTATAAAATAGAGATTAACATTCAAAGAGTAATACATTATAAATCAACAAGTACAAGAAGTGATTTAAGTTCAACTCATTCACAAAATAGTAATTTTACTCCTACACTTCAATCTATATCACTCTTAGTTGTAAACTGATAAATAAGAACGACCCACTTGCAAAATATGCATTTAAAATAAGTTCCTCAAATGGACAAGTTAAGTGCTCTCGTATGAATCCATTAAACCTAAATAAACTATGCTCTCATATCAAATTGAAAGTTTTGATATAATTCCTACTTGACTTGATTCTTATACGAAAATTCTTTAATAATGTGCCGTTAAAAATCTTTAAAGATAAATGATTTTAATTAAAATATACCAACTAAATAAAATAAGTTAAAATGAACTGCCAAATGTTTATTAAGCTGCAACTGACATTACAAATGATAAGAATATTACATCCCGTAAAAGCCTTATACAAGACATTATACAAGGGGTGACAAACTCTCTTATGCCAAATTTCAGTTGGTACATTGGAAGAGACATTATGACATATAATATCAGTTGAGCTAGTAGTAGCAATAAATAGGCAACAAAAATTCTCTGTATTTGTACTTGGAAAAGCATTAATAACAGCACCTGGACCTAACCGGTACAGTCCATCATTCTCAAAACCTTGTAGTAGCACCTTTCTTAAAGTTAAATCCTTGACTCCACAACGAGTTAGATAGAACTAAAAAACACTTGATTGTCCTGTGCAAATTAAGAGATAGAAAACAAATGTTTAGCTATTTAGTAACACATAGTGTTTGATACGTGAGATAAAATTAAATTTATGAGAAATTAATTGAAGGCTTCAAGGTGTGTAACTATGTCACTATCTTTAAAGTTTTATTTGCTCTCATTTATATTTCGATATGCAAAAGAGTTGCAAGTAAATAACTCTTGAGGATACAATGAAACCCAATGATTATTTGTATTTGCACTAATAAAAATAGTCCATTGAGTATTGAGCATAGCATTATTAAATTCTAGAAAGAACTTATGCATCAATTCTTTATAGAACAAACTTTGATTAAGATGACCTCATCCGCATCGAGATAGTGGCAAGTGAAAAGGACACCCAACAATAAGACAATTGTCAATAAGCTTAAAGGTCATCCATAAGCCCCTTTTAAAAATGACATTTGAACAAGCACATATCATCCGCCATCTGGGTCTCTAAACTTCATTGAGAACATAAAATTGTCGGTCACCAAATATCATGTAGGTTCAACTATTCTATACCATAAAGTCAGAATAAATGACAAAATTTGTCTCATCACAAGTATCTTCGTCCTATTTAAGACATCCACCTCACGCATTCCGTGATGATGGCTTAATAGCAAATCCAACATATTAATGGGAATCCTCGCTTATAAATACCTTCAGGAACGAGGAAGAAATGATCTATTCTTCTAATATACTAAGTTTACATTCTGTCAATTTATCTTCAACTCTCAACTTTAGTACTCTCTTCACGTTAACTCTCTATAACCTACAGCTTTCTATCTCGACACGGTGAACCGATATCCACAACAACTACTACTTTCTCCTCCATATTTCCTCATTGTATTGTATTATTGTACCAACAGTAATCTTATCAATTAGACTTCAATTGTTAAATCAAACGAGTTTAGAGACAAAATCTTCGAATTAAAAATTGAATGTAAATATAATTAAACCTATTTGTTTTGTTTTGTTTTGTTTAATAGGAGTTTTCTTCATGTGTTCACGGGGAGAACATATAGAAAATAGACACCGCTTGTGCTTCAGTTTTAAACTTTTCTTTAGCTGTTTAAGGTTTATTTTTAGATCATTGGGCCATCTGTTCCTTTGTTAATTCCCAGTTTAATAAAGCTAATTAGGCAGTAAATTAAACGTCGCAACCGTCCTACCCAAGTGGATTAGTCACTGCTTTTACCATGGCTGTTAACATGGTTTTTTTTATATACAAAATTAATTGTATTAAATTTGTAAAACGAATGAAGTTGGGTTGAGAGTAAAGGTGTTCATAGTCCGAGTTTAAGCATGATATTAAGATACTTTATACTTGTTCAAGCCTCGTCTGGCCTAAAATTTGGACTTAAAATTTTGTTAAAATCCGTCCATATTTACAAAAGATTAACTCAAGACTATTTTAGGCCCATCGATATTATTTTTAAGAAATATATATTTATATTATATTATTTTAATATTTAATAAATTTATACATTTTTTATTTATTAAAATTTTTTATATAGTCATCTTAATATTATTTTATTGTTTACATTAGAGTAGTATTATATATTTAGTATATGTTTATTTTTTTTAATGTGTTCTAAATTATATAATATATAAAAATAACATAATAAATTATTATAAACTTAAAAACAGGCCAGGCCGGATTGGGCTCGAACTTCCCAACCCATATTTTAAATAAGCCTAAATTTTTTGCTCAAACCTATTTTTCAGGTCTAATATTTTTATTCAAACATTGTCAAATTTTGGGTAAGCCTTTGGGCCTATACCTTTGAACAAGTTTAATTGAGAACACCATAGTGTATAGATAGAATTAATTAAAAAATTTTAAAAATAAATTTAATTAATTTGATCTTGTTAGTATAAAATGTCAATAATCTAAACACATCCAAGATATGAAACCATTATTGGCATTCAATATACTAGAGTGAAACTTGATTCAATCCTAATTTGTACTAAAATTGTGGAACAAAACCATTATTGGCATTTAATATACTTTTAAGTAAATATTATTAATGGCCAAAATGACAAGAATAAAGGCTTGTAAATCAGAAAGTCTCAAAAAACTAGAGACCATGAGAGGTTTGGATTAGTTAAATGAAAACATAATTTACAAATTTGGAACATTCCAAAGAAAGTTCACCCAAAATCATTGACCAAACACTACCCATTCTCACATATTACAATGCTCTATAGAACTTATTAATCATTGATCTCCCCTTTCATAAGCATTGAATTCTTTTCATCTTTTTTGCTTGTCGATTTCAACGCTTATAGGAATGAGCCCAAAATTCTTAAACCTTTCGAAGCCTCAGAGAAGCAAAGCAAATTAGAGGCACAGGGTCTGAAACTCCATTTTTCAAGCAACGAATACGCATTGGAGAAGGTTCATGCACAACGAGTCACGTCCTTGTATAGCAAGAAATAGAAAACTGTGGACAACACCACGGGAAGGTAAAGGAAGATTTTCATAGTGAAAACTGATTCATTTTCACATCCTTCTTCAACAATGGTCTCTAGCGTCGGATAAGTTGAAGATTTTCTTGTCGAAACGTGGCGTGCAGGTGCCACTGTACCCCAGTTTTGCTTGCATCCCATCTCTTTCATCATTTCTAAAACTTGATTAAAAAAGAAAAGCTGTTTCTGACTATGGGCTTTGATGGTTGAAGGAGAATATTGTTAAGGATCTCAAGAGGAGGAGACTGATATTCGAGGAACCGAGGTGTGGAGAGGTGTGGAGAGCTTGGAGATCAAAGTATGGATTATATAGGGAAGGGGATTAAGGGGTGTTACGGTGCTTAAAATAAGGAAAGATCAACGAGCAAAAAAATGACTGGCAGTTTGTTGGCAATAATTTAGACCAGAACAGACACCAATGTTTAAAGATGGAGATTAACCCACGTTAGCAAACCATCTACATTCTAAAGTTGACCCTTGTTTTTTTCTTGTTATAGCAGACAGTCTTTTCTAATTTTCCAAAAGACAGATTGAAAAAATATCATTTCGTACTTGGCACTTCTAATAATCACGAGATACAGATTGGATTTTTCTCACCAAAGTTAATATAAATATATATAAAAATTACTTATTAAGACCAGACAAGACAAGACATGGAAAATTCCCTATGGAAGAGGCAATTGGATGCCTTACTTCCGCCATAAGATCACTGGTCCATCCCCCTGTGATTGTGAAGACCAATCAACCAAATTTCGGCCTATAACTTATGGATAAGGATTAAGAAGATACAAAATGGAATTTGAAAGTAAAAATATATGGTTTATACTTAAGAATTCATAGATATTGAGCAAAGCATTTCGCCTATAAAGATTATTACCCATCAATAAACCGTCAACAAATTTGTTCTAGCTACAGTCCACATTGCCTTGGCCTGGCCTAGCAAATGTCGACCGAAAAAGTCATAAAACAGTCTTTTCAAGTTTCAACGCGGTACTACTGACAAGTCTTATCAAGTTTCAACGCGGTCTGAATGAGACAAACAAATTCGGACGGAGGCAAATGCAGTGTATACAACTGCACGTGTCTAGACAATGTGGTTAATTCTGGTATCTTTCAAGGGCTATATATAAGTAAAGATGATAATAAAAAAATAAATCAGACAAATGAAACGCAGTCATGTTATTGGATAAGGCCATTGTCAACTTAACCTGAGTCCTCCTCTACTGGAAAAAAAGGAGTATTTTAACATTATTTTATTCAATGTAAAGGAAGATTCAAAGAGAGTTATCTATTTTGCATTCATTTGTCACAACATATGGCACTGTCCTGAAAATATTCCTTTTGTTGATCTATTAACATGTATAACAAGCTTCTTTGTAACTAATTCAGAAAGGGAATAGCCTAAATGATTTACCGGATTATGGTTTGAAATCACTAGCTGTTTTGGAGATTAGAATGTCAGTCGGAATTTCATCAGTCGAATCACCCTGAATGGTTTTTTCAGTTCCGTGGTAAATAACTCGCGTCTTCTTAATGCCTGCACACACAAAATATAAAAGCGATGTGTCATAAAACATTTCCAGAAATCTGAAAACAAGGGAATATCCAGGGAGTCGAATTTGCAGCTCTTTAGCATTCGGTAAAAGGAAAAAGAATGCTAGATAATAATACTTGGATGGAAGTGTAGAGAATTCGGAGTTTTTGTTTATTACTTGTTGAGCTTTTACCTTGGAGAAAGTAGATGTAGAAGCGTGAAAACAATGGCAATGGTAACCGAAGAAGAACCGATAAAGACATATGCAAGACCAAGGAAGTCATTCTTTCCCCCGGACCAGCTTGTTGTTGAAAGAACAAGCTTCTTTTTACCACCAAAACTGTATGTGTTGTAGTTGTTCATTAGGTGGACCACTACAACATCATCCACATCTAAATCCTTTTCGATTCTCCCATACAATTTTCGGAAGCTAGGGAGGGCAGATGTACGCATCCATACAATAAGATCCTCCTGATCGCTCAGCTACAATGCATTCATTCACCGGCATCAAAAGAAAGTGCAAGAAAACCAAAAACCAAAAGATTATTTCATATCTCAAGCTCTAGCTGAATACATTACTCAAACCAAATAGACTGTATTAACATAATGAAAAGAAGAAAACTTGTTATTGAAAGATATTTGCTAGTTGGTTGTATTCGAACAGGTATGTCAAGTACTGAATAAATAATTTCGGGCTAGACAAAAGAATCAGCAAGACCACAGAGAAAGTCTCAGGAAAGAGCTAATACTTACAGGAATTCTTGGGTTCAGCTTCCCACCACCAATCAGTGTACCATTTTGGAAATTGAAAGGATATATATTCTTTCCGAATTTGTGTTCCCGGTCGCTCTTCCAGGCAATGTTCTTCCTGTTGACCTTGAGTTCTGCTCTATTACGGATAAATGTAAATGTATCATTAAATAAACTCCATGCTATTAACCCACAAGGAATGATAGGCCGATCATTGTTGACCTCTACAGGTTGACATGAACTTATGCCATGTTGGTTCTGTCCGTGTAAGAGTTGCTTGTCGCTTCTGCTTTTGACATACCTGGCAAATGTTTAGACCAGTGAAGTGCAAACAGGAAAAATAATGAAGATTAAACCAAGAAAATTTTGATATTTGAATGACTTGTAAATAAAAAATAAGTAAACAACTAAGGTAAAAAGGGAAAAAAATAGTAAGCAGGGCCTCAACCATGAATAGTTATTTTAAGGTCAAAAGTAAAAGGCAACAAGCCCCTATATAGTTCCTTTAAACAATTTGAGTGCAATGGATCAATTTATCAATGTTGATCAAGCCAAAGCTTTAAACCCATCAAGTGAAAGATTCTCACCGACGGTGGTTCTGATAATAGTTATCAAGCTGATAGTAAATGTAAATTGGAGCTTTCATGTACTTGGGCACCTACAAAGAAATGTTCGATGCAAAATAAGGGTTAAAAAAGGCAGTCATATGCAGCTTAATAACGACCTGTATTCAACTAAGAATAATGCACCTATGCTAGCACTGATTAGATGTTTCTCTCAGCATTCCACAAAAAAAATCGACCCACAAATTATATGGAACAGAAAGAAATACTATGTAATAGTTCAATTTCCCTTCCTTTCCAACGGACTCCACTTCCACAGATAAATTGGTTTTAGTTCCTAGTAAATTTCAAAGTCCAGTGACACAAAATTTCACTTTTCCTGGAACTAGACACTCAATTCCTGATAGTCTGTGCTGCAGTATAATGCATTGTGATCACATAGAATGAATGGTTGAAGGTATAGCTTGGCTAGATTTTCATTTTTCACGGTGAAGGTATAGTCAATGCAGAAACGAAGTATCACCTTGAAAGAAAGAGAACAATTCTTGGGAATTGAGTCATCCTGGATATATGAAACCTTATCGATTCTAAATGGCTCAGGTACGCATCCTATATCATATCGTTCCACGATTTCAACAACCTACCAACCAAGAAAAGAAGTATAATATATAGCCAGATGAGATAACAAGAGCTAAAGAATGGGCAATTACACTATGAGAAGCTCGCAGAGTAACAAGGCCAACAGGAATGAAAATGAAACCTATAAACAAAAATGTCATAATGACCTGCAGAAATGAAGATGAAACCCATAAATAAAGCTAGGTAATAATCAACATTAATAAAAGTTAACATCATAAAATGCAAGTTAAAATATCAACCAGAGATTAAGGAAATTTTTGGATGCTAAAGAGTGTAGCCGTGCTCTCACCCATTCTGGAGTAAGGACAGGTTTGCAAGCCGGAAGATTCTGCTGAGTGAACATGTAAAAAGCTACACAACAACCATAACAAGACCAACAAAATATTAATGAGAGAAAGATTTGATTGCTTGGTGGACTAAACAGGTAAAAAGCTGAAAAACAACCATAAAAAGATGATTGTGGACAACTTTGCTACCACTTCATAAAATGGAGTTCTTATACGAAGTCAAAGTTGTAATGCAAGGCAGACCAAGACTTATTCTCATCTACATATCATTCAACCCTCCGCAATTAGCATAACAATCGATGCATAATGCATTTCAGATGTGCTTCAACTGCAAATAGTCTAGCATATAACTATAATTTTTAGCTTAATGGCAATTATGGAGAAACAATTCAAAGGATACACCATCATTCCACCTGCTGCTCTCACTGCCACAACTCCCCAAGAAGAAACTCAAGTATGCAAGGAGAGCCGGTAGTGCACATACAGAGACGGCCACAAGGATCGTCACATTTCTTTCTTCTGTTTGCAACTTTGCTAACAATGCAGGTAGTAGACATATGCCACGAACAAATGAACTTGTATTTTGTATCAGCTATGTTTATATTTCTTCAAATGTACTTGAAGCTTGAGCAGATAAATGAAAGATAGGCAGGCATGTGCAAGTACGGATCTCTCTCTCTCTCTCTCTCTCTCTCTATGCATGTGTGTATGTATGATTTAAATAAAACCAAAAGCTACACATTTTAAAAGTAAAAGCTTCAAATACCAAAAAGAAAACAAGAGTTAAAATAGCCAGAAAACCTGAATCCCTGTCTCTTTGTGTTCCTCTATCGGTGTCTGTCATTTCTGAATCTCCACGGTGATGCTCTACTACCACAATCCTTCCAGCAACCTTTGAAGTTTGAACTCCTATATAGCATCAAAACAATAAAACCAGTAAAGCACAAACCTTTCACAAGCCAAACCAAAATTCAGAAACCTCGTTTCTAATTGCGTTATATGCACTTTCATTAAAACTCAGTATTAGACAAAAGGTAATTTGAACTATATTTAACATTCATCATCTTCATTGTTCATTTCACTAGCAACCTTTCTCTGAACACATACCTTATACCAGTATTAAATGTTAACTCCCACATTCTATTTTCCTTCTTTTTTTAAGTTTCCTTGTCTAAATCACCAACCCTTAAGTATTTCTCTAATTAAACTCAAATAGATATTAATATTATCTTAGCCCCTAATCTAATATCTCTTATACGATAATTTCCAAGCAACCAAACAGAGCATAAAGTTACGATTGGTAATCAAATAGCTTCACCAATCCTCAAAATCGAAAACTCCACAGTAAAGGATAAATTAATAAATAAGAAAACTCATCCTATAAACTACATTATGCTTTATTCAATAGAAATTCATTTGCACCACCGTTTTGTGCAAGAGCTAAGTAGTAAAAAAAAAAACTTGTTTTCACATTCCTTTCCCTCGCATTTTCTCGTTAACCAAACAGAAAAATCGTACCGAGAGTCAACTAGAGAGAAGTGGCGGCAATGTCGATAAGCCCAAAAGAATGAGCTTGAAAATAAGGAGGGAAGATTGAATTATACGAAAATTAAAGCGAAAATTTTCATTATTCTTTAATTGAAGCGGAAGGTGAAAGATTGCTTTGATGAGGGAACTGGAATCTTTTCAATCAAACATTGTGTTTTACAACATTCACGTGGGAAAAAAGCGACAGTACCAAGCAACCGAAAACTAATATAAATAAGTTTAAACTACGATCAATTTCACTAAATTATTAGTAAATTTGAGTTTTGGTCACTCAACTTTAAAATTTATAAAATAATTATTAAATTATTCAAAAGTGTTGTCATATGACCTTTTCTATTCACACATTCTACACCAATCGAAACTTATCTTTCCCTTTCTCTTCTATAATTTAACTTTTTTTTTTTCAAGAAACAATTTTGAACGTCATGAATCTGTGAATTAAAATTCAAATAACTTTCTTTTTTGATGTTCAACACTAGCTATCAATCAATTGGATTTAATGTACGTTATTTTACTTGTCAATGGGTACTGATCTATCGTACCGATTATTAAATTATTACTTGCAGCTCATTAGTAGGACTTTTGAAAAAAAAAAACTTAATTGCCATGTAACTTAAATAAATTTTTTTGAATGTATCCGTGACTTAAATGAAAACTTTTGGATAGTTTAGTGATTATTTTGTAACTTTTTTAAGTTGAGTAATTGAAACGTAAACTTATTAATAATTTAGTAATTTTAAGTGTACGTAAACTTATTAATAATTTAGTAATTTTAAGTGTAGTTTATCTATAAATAAAGGGAGGGAAGGTGAAACTTAAAAAAAAAGAATTGATTTTAAAAATATTCTAAATTGCAAAATAAAATATGATTGAAGGTGTTGGAGCATGTTAATGAGATTGCTATACAGTGGTGATGTTAGAAAATTTTGTTAGGGTAATCCAAATTTTTATTATTTTTAAGGCTTAAAATGTGATTTTAATTTTATTAATTTAGAATTTTAAAAATTTTAAAACAACTAAATAAAAAATTTTCAATTTTAACGTGCATCGGCCTGCCAGCCACCTATATACGCCACCGGCGATAAAGCCGCCAAATGCTCTGTAGTTAAACATGCTTTCCGCTCAATGATCAAGATATTTTCTTAGTTCTTTCCTTCTCCAATTCCCAAGGCTTTTCGGCAGCATCTTCTCCTCTTCTGTTAAACCTATGCCAGAAACGTCATCTCCACAAATCCATGCAAGGTTAATACTCCATGACCTCCACCAGAACCCAACAGTTTCCTCTCATCTTATCGATTCCTATACCAACTTTGGCCTCCTCAGCCTCTCTTTAGTTCTAACAGCTTGTTCTTGTTAGCCGGAAGCCGAGTGCGGGAAAATGGTTCATGGGCAGTTGGCAAAATTGGGTTCATTTGAGGTTGTTGGTGATGCTTTGGTGGAGTTTTAATGGGGAGTTGGTAAGTTTGAGCATAAGGTGGTTGATGAAAAGCCTGTTAAGTATTTGGGTTATTGGAAAGATTTGATTTTGAAGCTTCTCAAAGAGGAAGTGTAGTCTCTATTATTAATTTGTTGAGGGCAGGTGTTGATTTGCATTCATTGAGTGCAAGAAAAGCTGTTCATTGTTGGGTTCTAGTTAGTGATTTAAGTAAGGATTTATCTGCGAATACCGCTCTGTTTTCAATGTACTCAAAACTTGGTAGTCTCAAAGGTGCAAGGTTGTTATTTGAAAATATGGCGGAGAAGGACCTTGTGCTATTATACATACCATTTTAGTCCTTAGACTACTAATAAAAGGAATTAACAAAAGCTAAATTTTAAAAGAGTTACTATTAATTATTTTTAAAAAAAACATGAAATTTATTTTTCTTTGCACTTTTAACTCCAAACAAAAATTTTATAAATTTCAACTCGAAACAATAAACAAGATTCAGACAATAGTCAAGTATATAATATGATTAATAATTTAATGCATTAATTTGATAGTTTTTTAGTTGTGCACTTCTGAGCAACAACTTAATATTTATTCTTAGTAGATTTAATATTTATTTTCAGACAATAATTAAACATGCAATTTCGAACAACATTTTAATACATTTATTCAGATCACCCCATTATGCACAGAATGGACTACTTTGCTTATACACATCAAACGACGTCATATCTTCAAAATAAGACAACATCAACAGTACATATAACATCAAATTGGATAGCTTACACATATATGACATTTTTTAAATAGTGACTGTTAAATTTATTAAAATTATATTTTTATTTTTTAATAATTTAAAGGTTAAATTAATCTATTTAATAGTAGATATAATTCGTATAATAAAGGTTACTACCAAGTACAAGTAATGTATGCTTATGTGATGAGAAATGATTTAAACTATAAAATGTTTGTTCATAATTCTCAATCATTTTATTGTTTAATTTATGCACAAAAGATAATGTTATGTATAATTATATTAATTATTTGATTATTATTATTTTATTATATTAAGTGATAATATAGTATATCCTTAACAATGTGATAATATCTATTTCGTCACTTATATTTTAAATGTTATTTTATTTCGGTGATAATTTAAATAATAAATAACGAACTCATATATATACATTTAGTGACAAAATTATCTCTCACTAAATACTTTCATGTTATCATCATTAATGTCATGATTTTATTATATTATATGATGGTATAATATGTCATCTAACACTCTTACAATATAGCTTTCGTTATTTCATCATTGACTACAAAATAAATGTTTTTTATATAATTTGATAATGCCACAAGTTGTCACTAAATACTAACTATTATATGATGTTATAAGTTATCATCATCATATTCTCAATAATACATGATGAAAAATTATACATTGTTACTATTAACCTTTACTCTCACACCTAATGTAATGAATACAACTATTTTGTGTCACAAAATATAAATAATAACATAAATATAATTTGCAGTAACAATATTTTAGGCACCACTAATAAGTAAATTTGTTCTAGTGTCTCTCTCAAACCACCGATCTTCGTGAATTTTCACATCATCCACGGTGTGAATTGCCCTCACTCTAGTGGCTCTTCGTACCCCTCATGGGGTGAACCACCACGGTAATATCAATAAACGCATTGTTTAACTTTAATTACAACAAGTTATAATTGAATGAACAATTGAAAGAATAAATATAAAAGTTGATTACGTAATTCAAAAAACTTTTCTATCTCCGCAAGGTTTTGCCCATAAAGTAATATAATTCACTATTAATCTACAGTACAATATGTTATTTAAATTAGCTTACGCACCAAATTACCACTTCACTCATATACATCAATCGAAGATCATTCTATCCATTAAAACTTTCCCTTTGAAATTAGCTTAGCTACGAGTAGCACATCAACACAATTTGTATACAAGTTACACACTAAGAACAAAGGTCTCTCTCAGTGCTATAATGAAACAAACAAACCTTTGTTAAATAGATATTATTGGCTTGCAACTCTTCAATCAGTATGAATTAGTATTTATTTGAATTGTGCTTAAATAAATCTTTAATAAGAAATCAAATAGGCAAAGATGTTTCAGAAATAGACTTTTATAAAAATTAAATATCTTTATTTAAGGTAACACGACTGCATATAAAATCTTCAAAAATAAAAAGAAGAGTCATTACTTGATTGATATTTAACATGATCTAATCCATTAAATAGCTGCTTACAATCCTCAGAGATATAAAAAAGAAAACAAGATTTTTAGTTAAAAGAATGTCGAATGTCAATATATGTCAAGTTGTACAACAATCCACAGCGAGTTAAACTATGAAACATGCAACTGACACTAACAACAAAGACGAATACAAGAGGGCAGGCTAGGGCTTTAGTCCTTAAAAATGAAAACTCACATTTTAATCCTTTTATAAATGATGAAATTAGAAAGTTATATACAATAAAATTACACTTTCACCCTCAAAAAAAAAATCCCTTCAAAAACGATGAAATATAAGTTAATATATAATAAAATTATACTTTGATCTCTCAAAAATTTTATAATTCAATTTTATTCTCTAAAAATATTTTAGATTTGCTCCTGGCTAACAAATTATATAGAAGTCAACTATCTAAACCATTTCAAAAATGATACCCAGCTTTCAATTGGATTTGCATAAAAAAAATATTGTGATGATACCATTATTGGCATTCAATATAATTTTTAAGTAAATATTATTAATGGCCACAATGACAAGAAGTAAGGGCTTATAAATCGGAAACTTTCAAAAACTAGAGGCTAATGAGAGATTTGGATTGGTTTAATGAAAACATAATTACAAAATTTGGAACATTCCACAGAAGGTTTGCCAAAAATCATTGACCAAACACTACTCATTGTGACAGATTGTAATGCTTTATGACCTTATTCATCATTGATCTCTCCTTAAGCGTTGGATTCTTTTTTTCTTTTTTTTTTTTTATCTCTTTTGCTTGTTGATTTCCATGCTTCTGGAAATTAGCCCAAAACTCTTAAATCTTTCAAAGCCTCGGTGAAGCGAAGCAAACTAGAGCCACAGGTTCATGCAATAAAACCGCATTGGAGTTGGAGAAGGCTCATGCACAACGCGTCACATCCTTGTATAGCAAGAAATAGAAAACCATGGACAACACCACGGGAAGGTAAAGGAAGATTTTCTTAGTGAAAATTGATTCATTTTCACACCCTTCTTCAACGATGGTCTCTAGCATTGGACAAGTTGAAGATTTTCTTGTCAAAACGAGACGTGCAGGTGCCACTGCACCCCAGTTTTGTTTGCATCCCATCTCTTTCATTATCTCTAAAAGTTTATTGAAAAAAAAGAGAGCTGTTTTTGAGTATGGGTTTTGGTGGTTGAAGGAGAATATTGTTAAGGATAGAGGAGTTGGGGGTCTGTCGAGGTTGGAGAGCAAAGGAGGGATTTATAGAGGAAGGGGAATAAGGGGTGCTACAGTGCCTAAAATAAGGAAAGATGAAAGACAGAAAAGACTGGCAGTTTGTTGGCAAAAATTTAGACCAGAACAGACACCAATGTTAAAATGTTGGAGATGGCCAACCATGCTGCTGTTATGTTTTTGTTGAGTGCATACAGCTTGTATGCATGCTGCAGCAATTGTGCATGTTGCAGCAACATATTTTCTGTTTTAGCTGCATTGTAACATTGCACCAGCAGCAGCAGCAGCTCATTCTGCATGCCACCATTGAGACTGAACCAGAAGCAGCTTAGTCATTCTGTTTCACTTGGTCCTTTTGTAACTTGATCAAGTTATCTTGTAACTTGATATCAAAGTTAGTAGATTTTAGATTTGAATTTGATGGATGTAATAGCTGACATTTATCGGCTTTTCTTTTGTGTACAAGTTAAGTTTGTGTTAGTTTAAGCTTAGTGGTAGTAGGTAGTATTTGGTGATATATTTCCTATAAATGTATTGTTTTTCTTATTGAATGATTGAGCAAACATAAGCATATCAGCTTATGCTCCCTTGCTGCACGTTTGTGAGCAAGTAAATTTTTTTATTGCTTCCTTGTTCTCTGTCCTGTATTTCTTCCTCTGCTTTGTTTTCTTTTTTGTTGCTGTTAAAATCCCAACATTAAAGATGGAGGTTAACCCACGTTAGCAAACAATATACATTCTAAAGTTTTGACTCTTGTTTTTTCCCCCTTGTTATAGCAACAGTATTTTCTAATTTTCCAAGAGAGATTGAAAAAATATCATTTCAAACTTGGCACTTCTAATAATCCATGAGATACAGATTGGATTTTTCTAACCAAAGTTAATATATATATATATATATAGATATAAAGATTACTTATCATGACCAGACAAGACAAGACATGGAAAATTCCCTAAGGAAGAGGCAACTGGATGCCTTACTACCGTCATTAGATCACTGGTCCATCCCCCTGTGATTGTGAAGACCAACCAACCACATGTAGGCCTATAATTTATGGATAAGGATTAAGAAGGAAAAAAATGGAATTTGCAAGTACAATTATATGGTTAATAGTTCATAGATATTGAGCAATGTATTTCACCTATCAACACACGGTCGACAAATTTGTTCTATCTACAATCCACATTGCCTTGGCCTTGCCTAGCAAACATCTACTGGAAAGGTCGGAAAACAGTACAATACTGATCGTCCTTTCAAGTTTCAATGCAGTCTGAATGAAACAAAAAAATTCGGACAGAGGCACATGCAGTGGATACAACTGCACGTGTTTGGACAATGTGGTTGATTCTGGTCTCTTTCAAGGGCTATATATACGAGTAAAGACGATAATAATAAACCAGACAAATGAAAACACAGTCATGTTTTTGGATAAGAACATTGTCAACTTAACCTGTGTCCTCTTCTACCGGGAAAAAAATGGGGTTTTTTAACGTTATTGTATTCAATGTACAGGAAGCTATTCAAAGAGAAAGTTATCTACTTTGCATTCATTTGTCACAGCATATAGCATTGTCCTGAAAATATTCCTTTCGTTGATCTATTAGCATGTATAACAAGCTTGTTTGTAAATAATTAAGAAAGGGAATAGCCTAAATGATTTACTGGATTATGGTTTGAAATCACAGGCGAATCACACTGAAAGGCTTTTCCGGTTCCATGGTAAATAACTTGTGTCTACTAACACCTGCACAGAAAAGTATACAAAAGCAATGTGTCATACAACACTTCCAGAAATCTGAAAAGAAGGGAATATATCCAGGGGTGGAATTTGCAGCAGATTAACATTTGGTAAAAGTAAAATAAATGCGAGATAATAGTATTTGGATGGAAGTGTAGAGAATTAGAAGTTTTTGTTTATTACTTGTTGAGCTTTTACCTTGGAGACAGTAGATGTAGGAGCGTGATAACAACGGCAACGGTAACCAAAGAAGAACCGATAAAGACATATGCAAGACCAAGGAAGTCATTCTTTCCCCCCAACCAGCTTTCGTTGAAAGAACAAGCTTCTTTTTACCACCAAAACTGTATGTGTTGTAGTTGTTCATTAGGTGGACCACTACAACATCATCCACATCTAAATCCGTTTCGATTCTCCCATACAATTTCGGAAGTTAGGGAGGGCAGATGTACGCATCCATACAATAAGATCCTCCAGATCGCTCAACTACAATGCATTCATTCACCAGCGTCAAAAGAAAATGCAGAAAACCAAAAACCAAAAGATTATTTCATATCTCAAGCTCTAGCTGAATACATTATTCAAACTGAATAGACTGTATTAACATAATGAAAAGAAGAAAACTTGTTCTTGAAAGATATATGCTAGTTGGTTGTACTGGATAAGTAATTTCTTGCTGGACAAAAGAATCGGAGAAAGGACAGTAGAAAGCCTCTAGAAAGAGATAATACTTACTGGAATTCTTGGGTTCAGCTTCTCACCGCCGATCACTTTACCATTTTGGAAATTGAAAGGATATACATTCTTTCCGAATTTGTGTTCCCGGTCACTCTTCCAGGCAATGTTCTTCCTGTTGACCTTGTGTTCTTATCTATCACGAATAAATGTAAATGTATCATTAAATAAACTCCATGCTATTAACCCACAAGGAAGGATATGCTGATCATTGCTGAACTCTACAGGATGACATGAAATGGTGTCATGATACTTCCGTCCACGTGAGAGTTGCTGATCACTTCTGCTTTTGATGTACCTGGAAAATGTTTAGACCGGTGAAGTGGAAACTGAAGAAACAATGAAGATTAAACCAAGAAAATTTTGAAATTTGAATCAATTGTAAATAAAAAATAAGTAAACAACTAAGGTAAAAGGGAAATATTGTAAGCAGGGCCTCAACCATGAATAGTTATTTTAAGGTCAAAAGACTGCCAAAAGTAAAAGTAAGCCAACAAGCCACTTGATAATTCATTTAAACACTCTGGTGGCAATGGATCACTTTATCAGTGCTGATCAAGCCAAAACTTTAAACCCATCAAATGAAAGACTCCGCACCGTCGGTGGTTCTGGTAATAATTATCAAGCTGATAGTAAATGTCAATAGGAGCTTTCATGTACTTGGGCACCTACAAAGAAACGTTCGATGCAAAATAAGCGTTACGAAAAAAGAGTGATATGCATCTTAATAAGGACCTGTGTTCTACTAAGAATAATGCACCTATACTAGCATGGAATAAATGTTTCTCTCAACATTGCACAAAATAAAATTGACTCACAAAGGATTATGGAAAAAAGGATAGAAAGAAATACTATGTTTCTAAATATATCAATGGATGTTGGGAAAAGAAGTATAATATATTGTTAAGAAAATGATTTAGGACTGAAACATGTCAAAGTTTGGTTTTTTTTTTTTTTTTTTAAGTTGATTGTATCAAAGTTTGTTCTTGATTTTAGGAATTAGTTGTTGATTTTATTTTGTTTAAGTTTAGGAAAAAGTTAGTGGGTTGTTGATTTTATTTTGCTTAAGTTTAGGATGGGTTGTTGATTTTATTTTGTATAAATTCTGAATGATTGTTGAATAAAGGTGTTCAGTTTCCTTCATCCATTAAGTTTTTTTCACTAAAATACTTACAATTGGCCTCGAGCTGTATTCTTAAGGGATCTGTGAGTGAGTGTGCGAGGTTGCTGTGTCATGGACATCGAAGCAAGTTCCAGTTTCTTTTCAGTTTCTCCACCGGTGTTTGATGGAGACAACTACCAAGTTTGGGCAGTTCGTATGGAGGCGTATATGGAAGCTTTGGATATTTGGAAAGCAGTGGAAGAGGATTATGAAATTCCTGCTCTCCCACACAATCCTACCATGGCGCAGATCAAATTGCAGAAGAAGGAGAAGACAAAGAAATCTAAGGTAAAGGCCTACTTGTTCGCTGTAGTCTCATCTACTATCTTCACTCGGATTATGACTCTAAAGTCAGCATATGAGATATGAAATTATCTCAAGTCAGAGTATGAGGGAGATGAAAGAATCAAAGGAATGAGTGTGCTAAACTTGATTCGAGAATTTGAGTTGCAGAAGATGAAGGAAACAGAATCAATCAAAGATATTCTGATAGGTTATTGGACATTGCAAACCGAATCAGATTACTTGGTTCTGAGTTCAAGGACTCAAGAATTGTTGAAAAAATTCTTGTAACAGTGCCTGAAAAATTTGAGGCTTCTATTTCAGCCTTGGAAAATACCAAGGATCTGACTCAAATCACTATTGCAGAGATTCTAAATGCTTTGCAGGCACAGGAGCAAAGAAGAGCCATGAGGCAAGAAGGTGATGTTGAAGGAGCCTTGCCACCTAATCATTATGAGAATGTGAGGAACAACAAGAAAAAGTTTTTCAAGAAGAATCAAAATTCTACTAGAGAATCTTCAGCCAAGAACAAAGCAGGAGTCAAGAAGGGATCCTACCCTCCATGTCAACATTGCAATAAAAAGGGTCATCCTCCTTACAAATGCTGGAGAAAACAAGATTGTTGATCAGGAGGACGAGGATCAACTATTTGTGGCTACATGCTTCGTGGGCAGTGAATCAAATGAAGCCAACTAAGATCACCAAAGTCAAAATTGGCAATGGGGATTACATCTCTGTCAAAGGAAAAGGGACCGTTGCGATTGCAAGCTGTACAGGTACAAAACATATATAGGATGTTCTCTTTGTTCTTGACATTGACCAAAATCTGTTGAGTGTGGGTCAACTTATTAAAAAAGGCTTTAAAGTTACTTTTGAAAATGAATATAGCTTGATTAAGGATGCAGCTAATCAAGATATCTTCAAAGTAAAAATGAAAGGAAAGAGTTTTTCACTCAATCCTTTAGAGGAGGAGCAATTTGCTTTTCCTCTCAAAGAAGATGTCACACAGATTTGGCACAAGAGAGTCGGACACTATCATCATCAAAGGCTACTATAACTAAAAGAAAAGGAGTTGGCAATTGATGTTCCCAAGCTTAGTGATGCAATCTCAAGCTATAAAGCATGTTAGTTTGGAAAGCAAAGTATGGAACACCCCCTAACCCTAAACCGTCGCTGGAACAGGGTTACAAGGTATTACCGGACATATCAAACAACTTACAAATAATTCACAAATAAAATAACACTCATAGTATAATTTAATAATTAAGTCCCAATAATAGACTTTCAAAGCCCAAAACATTTATTAAAAGTAGAACGGGACTTGTTCGAATATTCCAAACATTTTTTCTTTTTTTTTTTAAAAAAAATCCTATAAAAATTTCGACAATATTTCTGCTTATTTTTACCTAAAAACCCCTGCAAATTCAAACCAAACCACCAATACCAATATCTCAACCAAAGAATTTACATCTTAATCACACCTAGATCATGCTTAATCCGTTGATTTATTACTTAAATTTTAAAGTGTTAACATATAAGGAACTAATTCATATCTTTCATTTCATTTCAAAATTTAATACCAAATTTACTAATTTATAGCTTTAAACTTGCCTATCATCCAAAATTTCATAATTATCTAATTACAACAAGATCATTTAACCTATATATATATATCTATACATGACTCATGTACAACCACCTAGTAAATGCCACTTAAACAAAAAGAAGAAACACATCACCAAAATTTTCTTGTTGGATTTGGGAACGTTCTAGATGCTGAACCGGATCTGTGACTTTAATGACCTGCGCACGGAAACAACCGTACACTGAGTATTTCATACTCAGTGGTATTACTATAAACCAAACTGTTTAACATTAATAAATTACAAACATCAACCATAAGCTTTATAAATCATTTAAACTAATTATACATAATTATATATCACTTCATAAATCTTAAATTCACATTTCATTTTTCACATACTAATTCAATTTATCATTTAACTCATACATTCTTTCACATATCTTTCAATAGAGCCAAATCAATCAGTCTCATTTTCAAAGTTCCATTCAATTATTTACCCTATTAACAAGGTTCGGACTCTGAAGATATGCGGATTCCACCCAACCACACCAAAGTATCCAACCCAAACACACCAGAATAATGAAATCCTCCCAAACACACCAGTATAATATAGCCTCCCAAACACACCAGTATATCATATCCTCCCAAACACACCAATAAGGCATTAAGTGCCTCTTCGGATAAACCGAAGCATATAATAACATAATCATCATCTCAGCCGAGCTACAAATTTCCTCATCATATCACAAATCCAATGGCATGCCATTTGTATCAAATCTAGTCCGATAAGTTAATAGGGTATTATTTTACTTTTCCAATTTCGAATTCATTTCCACAACAATTTCAAATACTTGATCAATTCAAAACATCTATTATATCAATTCACATATAATTCAATATTCACACATATTCTTACTTAATTTCAAATATTATTACTTACCTTATCTTAATTACTCCATAACATATACTATAAATTCAATATACATTTAATAAATAGTTTGAGTTATAGTAATACAAACCCGAAATACGAGTTTACTCCTCCACGATCTTTTCTTTTCCCTTGGATGCCGATGCCTCGTTTTCCTTGTTAGCTACGAAAATAATAATAACAATTTACATTATTATTTACAGCATTAATTTAATAATTAATTGAATTTTTATTCAATTCGTACTCTTCCATTTCATTTCACATCCATAATATATAATTCTACTATTTACTTATATATTCTGTCAAGGCTGTCTACCCGAGTCATTATCACTAAATTATTTATATCTTGAGTTACAGAATTCCAAATTAAGATCCGCAAATTTTCTATGAAACTAGACTCACATATATTTTTTCCATAAAATTTTTAAAATTTTTGGTTTAGCCAATAAGTACAGTTTATTCTTTAAAATAACCCTTGTTCTATTGTCTAACAGTTCCGACCACTCTTTACTAAAATTTAATTATCTTTTTGTACAGAATTCAAATGATGTTATAGTTTGTTTCTTCTAAAAACAGACTCATTAAGGAATCTAACCATATAAATTATGTCTCAAAATTATTTTTTTACAATTTTTAATGATTTTTCCAAGTCAGAATAGGGAGTCTCGAAATCACTCTGAACCAGTCTCACAAAAATCTAAATATCTCAAAATGCAGAAATTTTTTACTTTCTCTGTTTCTTTCATATAAAATAGACTCAATAATATTTAATTTCATATCTCACTCAACTTCTAATTCCATTTCTAGAATTTTTGGTGATTTTTCAAAGTTACTCTATTGCTGCTGTCCCAAAGCTGTTTTTTTTATAGCTTACTTTACAATTTAATCCTTTTACTAATTCTAACTTAAATTTCATTCAATTTAATCCATAATTCATCTTTTTCTTCAACATAAACTATACTTGAGAACCTATAAACTCTCAAGATATCAACTTAGTTTCATCAAAATCTTGCTCTAAAGCTTCTAAAACATCAAAATTAAAAGAATAGGACTTAATTAACTTACCAATTAAACTCCAAGCTTTAAAATCCCTATTTCTCCCTTGTCTTTTCTTTTCTTCTTTCCCTTCTTTGTTTTCGAATGGTTTTGTTTCTTTGTTTCTTTTCTGTTCTTCTTTTGTTTCTTTTATTTTACTTGCTTCACTTTATTTCTTTTATTTTAACTAATAATAATAGTAATATATAATATAAAAAAATCTTTTACTTATTATTTAAGCAATACTTATTTTTTTATTACAAGTGTACCTATATAATTATTACTATTACACTTGTCTTTAATCTTTACTATACATTTGTCATTTGTTTAGTTTATTTAATATAATATCAATTAATATAATTATTTTAAATTAGTTTATTATAATTTATTACTAATATATATATTTTATAATTTAAAAATCTAAGTAAAAATCTTAGATTTTTATCTCATATGCCGCCTCAACTTATGCTAAATGGCTTAATTGCCATTTTAGCCCTTTTTACTTTCTTTTAATCTATAATTAGACTTTCACTCTTTATTCAATTTGATCATTTTTCCTAATTACTTTAAATTAAGCTAAATTCATGAAATAAAAATCTAATTAAACACACTATTGACTCATAATTGCTCCTAATAATTATTACTAACTCGGTTTACTGAGACGGAGGCCCGATAACACACTTTCGGTGCCCACGGATTTTGGGTCGTTATAAAGTAAGAAACCATTTCCGAAGTCAACCTGGAGAAGCACTCACAAATTGCAGCTCATCCACACAGATGTTGCAGGCCCTCAAAGAATACCTTCTTTAAAAGGTAGTCACTATTATATTGCCTTTATTGATGACTTCACTAGAATGTGCTGGATTTTTTTCTTGACGTTTAAATCAGAAGTAGCTCAAGTTTTTTGGAAGTTCAAGGCAAGAGTTGAGAATGAAATTGGCTGCAAATTTCAGAGTATAAGGTTTGACAATGGGAAGAAGTACACTTCGACAGAATTTGACAAGTTTTGCGAAGATTCAGGCATAGAGCATCAGCTTACAGCCCCTTACACACATAAACAAAATGGGGTTAGTGAAAGGAGAAATAGATACATCATGGAGATGTCGAGATACATGCTGCATTTGAAGAATTTGCCAAAGAAGTTTTGGGCAGAGGCAGCAAATACGGTTGTATTTCTTCAAAATAGGCTTCCAATAAAGGCGGTTAAGGAACATACACCATTTGAGGCATGGTATGGTTACAAACCATCTCTAAAATTCCTTAAAGTATTTGGTTGCTTGTGTTTCACTCATGTTCCACAGAGCAAGCGTGACAAGCTTGATAGGAGAGCCTCACTAGGTATATTTATAGGCTATAGTACTGTTAGCAATGCCTATAATTTTTCAGCCACAAATTGGAAATATTGTTATTAGTAGGGATGTTCACTTCATAGAAGATAAAGAGTGGAGCTGGGATGATACAGAGAAGAAGGGTCAAACCATGACAGAGTTGAAACTCAAGTTTTCTAATTCAAGCATCAAAGTTGACTGGCAGAATGAAACAGTGGATGATGCTTCCGTGAGAGGAACAAGGTTACTCTCAGATGTTTATGAAAGGTGCAATGTTTCTGTGTGTGAACCTGGCGACTATGTAGAAGTAAAAAAGGATCAAAAGTGGATAGCTGCAATGGAAGAGGAGCTGTCAATGATAGAGAAGAACAAGAGTTGGATCCTTGTAGATAGACCTCAAGGCAGGAAGGTAATTGGAGTTAAGTGGGTGTTTAGAACCAAGCTTAACGCTGATGGCTCAATCAACAAGCACAAAGTCAGGGTTGTGGTTAAAGGGTATGCCCAAATATTTTGTGTTGATTACTCTTGTAACATCCTGAAAAGGGCCTATGCATTCTCGGTTTAATTGTATGAAATGACAAGTCTTAAGCATTATGAATAAATTTTTGACATTTGTGAAAACTCAGAAATGTATGAAAATGAATGGAAATGAATATTTTTGGAAACCTGGAAATGCATTGGACATGAACATTTTAGGAAACCTAGAAATGTAAGGAAATGGTTCAAAAATAGAAAGTACATATTTTTGGAAACTAAGAAATGAAAATGGAAATGATCCAAAAATGGAAAGTATACATTTCGGGAAACTTGGAAATGTAAGAAAATGGCAAGTAAACAGAGCCGATCGAAAATTTTAGGAAACTTGGAAATGACCCTAAAATGATGAGTTTTAAAGTTTAAAATAGGAAATCAAGGCATGGTGGCCTTAAAAGAAAAAGTTGGTAAAATTTGACACACAAACAAGCTTGGAAAAGTGGCCTGAAGATGCCACTTAGGGCCTATGGAAATGGCGCCATGTGCAAGAGGCGTGGGCCTGGGTTCGAGTCACAAGGGAAGCAAATAAAAAGAGTTTTATTTTTGCTTCCAGAAGGCCAAGGTGTGGACGGCAAGGCATCTAGAAAAAGAGAGGTTTATCCTCTTTAAAATTCGGCTATTAAGTGATAAATAAGGGATTTTATTAAATTTGATTATTGAGGAGATAAGGGATGGATAAAACACTTTTATTTTTTAAATAAAATAGATGATATTATCACAAGGAAGAGTGGTGGCCAAGTCAAGGACTCTTGGCCTGATAATTTCGGCTAAAGGAGGAGTGTTAAGCCTATTCTCTCATCTTTCTATGTGTGTGGCGAAATTACCTAGCAAACACCCTCTCTGCCGAAATTTCCCTAAGCAAAAATCCTCTCCTTTTTTCTCTGCTATTCTGCCAAATCTACCTTTCTCCTCTAACCTTTCTTCTAGTAGTAGCCGAATATTTTCCTCTCCATTAGAGGCCATAGCCGAATCTCCCGAGAGTTTAAGCAAAGGAAGCGATCGACTAAGCATTAAGGGTAAGGTTAACAATATTCAAGTTCTTTTCTTTCCTATTTGATAAAAGAGAAAGACTAATCCTCTTGTTGTTGTGTGATGGCCGAGATCTACAAAGGGTCTATCGAGTTTCTACAATCAAAATACAAGGAGAAATCTTTCGGGATTCAAGGATTTAAGGTAAGAAAAGTATAATTTAGGCCAAAGGCTATTTGATTAAGTTTATTAAGTGACTTGGAAATCGATCTAATACATGTAGGGATTTCGGCATCCATAATCAAGAGGAATTTTCGGAATTTAGAGGTAAGTAAAAATTATGTTTTCGGCCAAGGAACTCGGATCTGTTTCTTATGATTTCCAAGTCAAACTAACCATGCTTAATGAATTTAGTGTTAGCCGATTTCAAGGAAAAGGATACTAGTGATTTTTGGGACTTGATTTACCATCATCCAATTCGGCAACAAGGTAAGTGATACAAATCCTACTAGGATTTGGTTCCTAAGTCAAATAGGTTTGTTAATATGTTTTAATGATTGGACGAATATAGGAGTTAAAGATCTAAATCGGTAGATCGTTCTTCGGGATTTCAAGGAACCTATTAAGCGAATCAGGTGTGTACTCACACTAACTTTCGATATATCATATGGCAATTATTTTTAATATATGAATATGCATAAGAATGTGAATATGGCTAAGTACCACAAATGTGGTAAAAAGTACCCAGATACGTTTCCTACTTCTGATAGAATTACAAATATGATATATTTTGAACATGTAAATAGTAACATGAATGAGAAATAAGTATGTTATGCCTGATATAAAAATATTTGGGGCATTTGGGATATTTGTGAAAGGGGAAGTGAAGGTGTTGACTTCGGTCTCACTATTTGAATTTGGTAACTTCGGTTACACTATCTGAATTTGGTAACTTCGGTTACATTATCTGAATTTGGTAACTTTGGTTACATTATTTGAACATGGTGTCTAATGACACAAATTATATGGGCGATGAGCACGTCGACTGCAGTGACTGCCTTCGATGGTGTGTAGCGGAAGGAGGGTCGACTTAGTAGTCCCCACGGTGTGACTGGCAGGTACGGGTGGTGTGTAGCGGATGGACCAATAGGCTTGGGTTTGGGTTGCATCATTTTGATATGAATATGTACTTGATATGAATATGCATGCCCGATCTGTTGATTGTTAGTATTGTGTACACATTGAGTCTGTTGACTCACCCCATTGTGGGACTATTTTTCGTGTGATGATGGCGAGAATGGACCGGGCCGGAAGGAGCTTAGTGGTGGCCATGCTCAGCAAGGGATTATTTTACTTCATTTGGACATTTCATTCCTAAAGTACTTTGAATTTTAATTTTGGAAATTATTTGATGTAATAAGGCCATAAGGCCCAAGTTGGATTTCTTTATTTCTGTTTAAATTTTTATTTACTATATCATGAACTATTTTTGGATTTAAGTTCTACTAAAAAAATTATTTCTTTAAATTAAACCCTAAATTATTTTGTCACCCTAATTAAATGATTTCTAAGTAAAATAAATGGGTTTCCAACCTAAGCCCAACCCAAAATCAATATCTTTCTAAAAATACACAAAATTTTTTCTAAGTATTAAAGAACTTCAAAATCGATTTTTTTTAAGGAACATACCAGATCTGGTTCAGGCTCGTGGCCCGGGTGTGGGGTGTTTCAGTTTGGTATCAGAGCCCAGTTTTAAACTTTCAGCCTGTGGGCTAAGGCCCAAAACGTTTTTAATTCGAGCCCAAATGAGTTTTTTTTGAAATAAGCAGGTTTTCTGGCATGGCACCTAAGTCTCCGACCCGCGGTCCACCAGGTAAGTACCCCTAACTATTTGGGTGATTATGTGAATTATATTATGAACTTTAGAAGGGTAGAAAAGGCATGGAACGTAGAATAGTATGATAGGAATTTGAACCCTAGGACTAGACTACTCAAACACACAAAACACATAAGACTTAAGGCACTTAACAAACCTATGCCTAAGTCACTAAGTTAGTTTGTGGTAACCCCTGTACGCATGTCTAGGATTGGATCCGGAAGAGCTTGGTATTTAAGCAATCCGCGTGACTCACCTCCTCTTCGCAGGAATCCTACCTGGTGCGTAGTTTCGATTCACCCTAACTCAGAGGGCTCAGTGGTGTGGCAACTTCACAAGCATGTCTAGAGCAGTTTCGGTGAGAGCTTGGTATTTAAGCAGTCCGCGTGACTCACCTCCTCTTCACTCGAATCCTGCCTGGTGCGTAGCTTTGGTTCACCCTGACCAAGAGGGCTCGGTCATAGGCTAAATATAATGACTAAAACCCGACAGGGAACTAGCCATGTTTTTTTAAGAAAAAAAAAACAACGAACCCTAGTTTTAAAATTCTTAAAACTTTCTTTTAAATTTGTAAAAAAAAAAAAAAACTATCTTTACAAAATTTCCCTAAAAATTTCTGATTTGTGAAAATTACAAAAATGCCCTCAGTGGTAAAATTACCAAAATGCCCTTGGTTTATCAAATTTCCAACTACTCAACAGTTTTACCAAAATTTCATTATTTTATAAACACACAAAAACCCTAATTTGCGAACCATCAAAAATACCTTGATTTTGGAAAATTTTACAAAATTGCCCATAACTTACAAAATGACCAAAATGACCCCGGTTTTCGAAATCTTTGTAAACATCACCATTTGAAAAGAGGAACTTTCAAAAAGAACCCATAAAGCTTTACAAATTTTGAAATATCCCTAACTTACTAAATTTTACAAATTTACCCTGGTTTTTGGAAAATTACTAAAATACCCCCGAGGTCAAAAATTACCGAAATACCCCTGAATTTCAAAATTTTTCCAAAATTACCCGGGACTTTAAAATTTCCAAAATACATCAAAATCACCAAGAAACTTTTTATTTTGAAAAAATTACGAAAATGCCCCTGTAGGACAAATTATGAAAATACCCCTAGGTAGTGGAGAAACAACAACAATGAAAATTTCAACGCTTCTCTGAATGAATGCAAGTTCATACTTGTTTGATGGGTGAATGAATGAATGGAAAGACTGTGTGATTGTATGAATACGAAAGAACCACTCCTAAATTCTTTTTCATAAAACTTCCTCGCGAGTAAATAAGTGAAACAAAAGTACTAATTCATAAAACTTCTTAATCAGATCTCGACGCTAGAAATGAGCTCCAGAGGACGTGGTCGTCATGAACGAGGTAGAGGAAGGATGACCGCGTCGGAACCTATTAGATCGGATCAAGGTTCTGACAATGAGATACCACCGCCACCACCACCCCAACCGGTCTTTGGCGGCAGCAAAGCAGCTCGGACGGGAGAAGATCTTTGTGTCGCAGTCAGTCTTTGCGAGTTTTGAAATTGGTGGCTGGTGCGGGTGGAAATTCGGGAACCCGAAAATCTGTGCCTAAACGGCTCCGAGCTAATGGAGCCGAAATATTTCGAGGAGTGTTCGAGGTGGCACCCGATCTGTGAAAGTCTCGTTTGAAGCAACGGAGCACATCATGGATGAGCTTGATCGACCCCGAGGAAAAGTTGAAGGGGATGGTGGCACCGTTACGCGATGAGGCGTATCAATGGTGGTTAACTGTTCGGGATGGTGCCACGGCTGAAGATCTAACCTGGGAGTATGTTAAAGAAGCATTTCAGAAGAAATATGTGGGAACCAGGTATACAGATGAACAAAGGAAGGTTTTTCTGGGGTTGGTGCAAGGGAGTAAGTCTATCACAGAATATGAGGCGGAATTTCTGAGGTTGAGCCGCTATGCTCGAGGAGTAGTGGCAACTGAGCATGAGCGCTGTGTCCGTTTTGAGGACGGGCTGAGGGACGATCTGAGACTGTTGATAGCACCGCATCAGGAGCGGGAATTCTCTCCTTTGGTGGAAAAGACCAAGGTGGCCGAGGGAATCAAAGATGCTACCAAGCAGGCTGTGGATAGGAATAAGCCCAAAAGAGGTTTTGGACCATCTGGAAAGGGTCATAAGAGGCCTAGAGTTGACGGGCCACGAAATCAACAAGCTGGTACGGGCTGGCAGTACCGCCCTTGTGAGCATTGTGGGAAGAAGCACTTGGGAGAGTGCTGGAGAAAGACGAAAGGATGTTTCAAGTGTGGGTCCAAGGACCATATACTTAAGGATTATCCCAAACAACCAGATGAGAGCCGACCGGTAGTTCAGAATGCTAGCCAGACTGGTAGAGGCGACAAAGCACGGCCTCAACGGGTCGTGGTTCCGCAACAGAGTAATAATAGTCTTTGGCAGAGGCCGTGGGGCACAGGGCCGAGGTGCTGCAAATGCTGAGGCAAGGCAACCAGGTTTGGTTTATGCGGTTCACCGGAGGGAGGATGGAGACGCGCCGGATGTTATAACCGGTATGTTCTTTATTTTTAACAAGCCCTATTTTGCTTTAATTGATGTGGGCTCGACCCATTCATATGTCGCATGTAGCGTAGTGGAAACAATAGGCCTAGACTCTGAACTCTCTGATAGACAGATGACTGTAGTAAGCCCATTAGGCTAAACAGTGATGATAGATAAGATCTTTTGGAATGTACCCCTAGAGATTCAGGGAGTGAATTTTTGGGCTGACTTAATGGAGTTACCCTTCGGAGAGTTTGAGCTTATACTTGGAATGGATTGGCTAGTAGAGCATCGAGCCGTGTTAGATTGTGCGGCTAAATGTATGGAACTAAGAACCCCAGAGGATGAAGTAGTAGTGATGATCGGAGAAAGGAAGAACTACTTGTCCAACGTAGTTTCGGCGCTGAAGGCTGAGAAGATGGTTAGGAAAGGGTGCGTGGCGTTCTTAGCCTTCGTAAGTGCGTTGTGAGGAAAAGATGAAGGTGTCTATGGAGTTAGGACGGTAAGGGACTTTGTAGATGTTTTCCTAGATGAGTTACCAGGAATACCCCCAGATAGGGAGGTGGAATTTGGGATAGACTTGCTACCAGGAACAGCTCTTGTGTCAATCGCTCCATACCGAATGGCGCCAAAGGAGTTGGTGGAGCTCAAGGCTCAAATCCAAGAGTTGTTGGATCGTGGGTTCATTCGACCCAATGTGTCTCCATGGGGAGCACCGGTTCTATTTGTGAAGAAGAAGGATGGAACTATGCGTATGTGCATAGATTATCGTCAGTTGAATAAACTGACCATCAAGAACAAGTATCCTTTGCCAAGGATAGACGACTTGTTCGATCAGCTGAAAGGGGCAGCTGTGTTCTCGAAGATAGACTTAAGGTCGGGATATCACCAGTTGAAGGTGAAAGAGGCTGACATTCATAAGATCGCTTTTAGGACAAGATACGGCCACTTTGAGTTTGTGGTGATGCCGTTTGGGTTAACGAACGCTCCAGCCGCGTTCATGGACATGATGAATCGGGTTTTCCAACCCTATTTGGATAGGTTCGTCGTGGTGTTCATCGACGATATTTTGGTATACTCTGAGTCTGAAGAGGAGCATGATGAACATCTCTGAGTTATGCTGCAAGTGTTAAGGGAAAAGAAGCTTTATGCCAAATTCAGCAAGTGTGAATTTTGGCTTAAGGAGGTGGCATTCTTAGGTCATGTGGTATCTGCAGAAAGAATAAGAGTGGATCCTAGGAAGATTGAAGCAGTGTTGGATTGGAAACCACCTAGGTCCGTGGCTGAAATCCAAAGTTTCTTAGGATTGGCAGGCTATTACAGAAGGTTCGTGGAAGAATTCTCGTCAATAGCCGCGCTTTGACAAAAGTCTAAGGAAGGAAGTACCCTTTGTATGGACGGATAAGCAACGAGAGAGCTTTGAAAAGCTTAAAAAGGTGTTGATGGAAGCTCCAGTGTTAATCCAGTCGGAGGCAGGAAAAGATTTCGTGGTGTCTTGTGGACGCTTGCATACGGGGTTAGCTGTATGCTGCTAATGCAAGACGGAAAAGTGGTCGCTTATGCGTCACTGGGCGATTAAGGCCTCATGAGGTTAATTATCCAACCCATGACTTGGAACTAGCAGCAGTGGTTTTCGTCCTTAAGGTTTGGAGGCACTACCTTTACGGAGAGAGGTCAGTGATCTACATAGACCACAAGAGCCTTAAGTACTTGTTGACTCAGAAGGAGTTGAACTTAAGGCAGAGAAGGTGGATGGAGTTGTTGAAAGACTATGATTGTTCGATTGAATATCATCCGGGCAAGGCGAACATAGTAGCTGATGCCCTAAGTCGGAAGGTTGTGTCGGATCTAAGGGCTTTGTTCGCTCACTTGAGCTTATATGATGATGGAAGCCTATTGGTAGAATTGCAAGTCAAGCCCACGTGGCTGAACGAGGTGAAAGAAGGACAATTGGCTGATAAGGATCTAAGTGCTAAGTTTCAGCAAGTACGGAATGGAGAATTAGGGGATTATGGCGTCAACGAAGAAGGAGTATTGTGCTACAAAGGAAAAGTCTGTATGCCGAAGGACCAGGAGTTAAGACAAAGGATTCTTCGGGAGGCGCATGGTAGCCCTTATGCCATGCATCCCGGAGGCATTAAGCTGTATAGGGATCTAAGGGAACAATTTTGGTGGTCTGATCTTAAGCGGGAAGTGACTGAATCCGTAGGGAAATGTCTGACGTGTCAGCAAGTTAAGGCTGAACACCAAGTTCCATCAGGATTGCTTCAACCAATTGAGATTCCCCAATGAAAGTGGGAAAGAATTACCATGGACTTCGTTAGTAGGCTCCCCCTTACGTCCACTAAGAAGGACTCGGTATGGGTGATAGTGGACCGTTTTACCAAGTCCGCACATTTTATTCCGGTGAGAATCGACTATTCCCTTCAGAAGTTAGCCAATTTATATGTGGCAGAGATCGTAAGGTTACACGGAGTACCAACATCGATCATCTCTGACAGAGACCCAAGGTTTACGTCTCGATTTTGGAAGGCACTTCATCAAGCGTTAGGCACTAAGTTGGATTTCACTACGGCGTTTCATCCACAATCAGACGGGCAGTCTGAACGGGTTATACAAGTGTTGGAAGATATGCTGAGAGGCTGTGTGATGGATTTCCAAGGAAGTTGGGAAGATTATTTTCCTTTAGCTGAGTTTGCCTACAACAACAGCTATCAGGCAAGCATTCGGATGGCACCATACGAAGCATTGTATGGTCGGAAGTGTAGAACTCCTACTTGTTGGACTGAGTTAGGAGAACGTCGCGTTTTGGGTCCGGAGTTAGTGGCAGAAACTGAGAAGAAGGTTGAGATAATCCAGGCAAGGTTGAAGGAAGCCTCTGATAGGCAGAAGTCGTATGCAGACCTTAAGGGGAAGGAAATAGAGTTTAAAGCGGGAGACCAAGTGTTCCTGAAAGTCTCGCCTTGAAAAAAGGTTATGAGGTTCGGTCGAAAAGGGAAGTTAAGCCCAAGGTTTATAGGGCCCTATCGAGTACTGAAGCGAGTTGGGCCAGTGGCATACCAATTAGAGTTGCCACCAGAGTTACAGCAAATGCACGATGTATTCCATGTATCAATGCTACGTCGCTATCGATCGGATCCGTCTCATGTGGTACCTATTGAAGAGATGGAGTTAAGACCAGACTTATCCTACGAGGAAGAGCCGATTCGGATCGTGGAACGTGATGTGAAAGTGCTACGAAGGAAGTCAGTTCCTCTAGTCAAGGTTTTATGGCGCAATCATAGATCGGAAGAAGCTTCGTGGGAGTCAGAGGAGACAATGCGACAGCAATACCCTCAATTGTTTAGTTAGGAAATTTCGAGGACGAAATTTTGTTTAAGAAATGAATCAGTAACATCCTGAAAAGGGCCTATGCATTCTCGGTTTAATTGTATGAAATGACAAGTCTTAAGCATTATGAATAAATTTTTGACATTTGTGAAAACTCAGAAATGTATGAAAATGAATGGAAATGAATATTTTTGGAAACCTAGAAATGCATTGGACATGAACATTTTAGGAAACCTAGAAATGTAAGGAAATGGTTCAAAAATGGAAAGTACATATTTTTGGAAACTAAGAAATGAAAATGGAAATGATCCAAAAATGGAAAGTATACATTTCGGGAAACTTGGAAATGTAAGAAAATGGCAAGTAAACAGAGCCGATCGAAAATTTTAAAAAACTTGGAAATGACCCTAAAATGATGAGTTTTAAAGTTTAAAATAGGAAATCAAGGCATAGTGGCCTTAAAAGAAAAAGTTGGTAAAATTTAACACACAAACAGGCTTGGAAAAGTGGCCTGAAGATGCCACTTAGGGCCTATGGAAATGGCGCCATGTGCAAGAGGCGTGGGCCTGGGTTCGAGTCACAAGGGAAGCAAATAAAAAGAGTTTTATTTTTGCTTCCAGAAGGCCAAGGTGTGGACGGCAAGGCATCTAGAAAAAGAGAGGTTTATCCTCTTTAAAATTCGGCTATTAAGTGATAAATAAGGGACTTTATTAAATTTGATTATTAAGGAGATAAGGGATGGATAAAACACTTTTATTTTTTAAATAAAATAGATGATATTATCACAAGGAAGAGTGGTGGCCAAGTCAAGGACTCTTGGCCTGATAATTTCGGCTAAAGGAGGAGTGTTAAGGCTATTCTCTCATCTTTCTATGTGTGTGGCGAAATTACCTAGCAAACACCCTCTCTGCCGAAATTTCCCTAAGCAAAAATCCTCTCCTTTTTTCTCTACTATTCTGCCAAATCTACCTTTCTCCTCTAACCTTTCTTCTAGTAGTAGCCGAATATTTTCCTCTCCATTAGAGGCCATAGCCGAATCTCCCTGAGAGTCTAAGCAAGGAAGCAGTCGACTAAGCATTAAGGGTAAGGTTAACAATATTCAAGTTCTTTTCTTTCCTATTTGATAAAAGGGAAAGACTAATCCTACTGTTGTGTGATGGCCGAATCTACAAGGGGTCTATCAGGTTTCTACAACTGTCAAATACAAGGAGAAATCTTTCGGGATTCAAGGATTTAAGGTAAGAAAAGTATAATTTAGGCCAAAGGCTATTTGATTAAGTTTATTAAGTGACTTGGAAATCAGATCTAATACATGTAGGGATTTCGACAGATCCATAATCAAGAGGAATTTTCGGGAATTTAGAGGTAAGTAAAAATTATGTTTTCGGCCAAGGAACTCAGATCTGTTTCTTATGATTTCCAGAAGTCAAACTAACCATGCTTAATGAATTTAGTGTTAGCCGATTTCAAGGAAAAGGATACTAGTGATTTTTGGGACTTGATTTACCATCATCCAATTCGGCAACAAGGTAAGTGATACAAATCCTACTAGGATTTGGTTCCTAAGTCAAATAGGTTTGTTAATATGTTTTAATGATTGGACGAATATAGGAGTTAAAGATCTAAATCGGTAGATCGTTATTCGGGATTTTAAGGAACCTATTAAGCGAATCAGGTGTGTACTCACACTAACTTTCGATATATCATATGGCAATCATTTTTAATATATGAATATGCATAAGAATGTGAATATGGCTAAGTACCACAAATGTGGTAAAAAGTACCCAGATACGTTTCCTACTTCTGATAGAATTACGAATATGATATATTTTGAACATGTAAATAGTAACATGAATGAGAAATAAGTATGTTATGCCTGATATAAAAATATTTGGGGCATTTGGGATATTTGTGAAAGGGGAAGTGAAGGTGTTGACTTCGGTCTCACTATTTGAATTTGGTAACTTCGGTTACACTATCTGAATTTGGTAACTTCGATTACATTATCTGAATTTGGTAACTTTGGTTACATTATTTGAACATGGTGTCTAATGACACAAATTATATGGGCGATGAGCACGTCGACTGCAGCGACTGCCTTCGATAGTGTGTAGCGGAATGAGGGTCGACTTAGTAGTCCACGGTGGTGTGGCGGCGGTGCGCGGGTGGTGTGTAGCGGATGGACCAATAGGCTTGGGTTTGGGTTGCATCATTTTGATATGAATATGTACTTGATATGAATATGCATGCCCGATCTGTTGATTGTTAGTATTGTGTACACATTGAGTCTGTTGACTCACCCCATTGTGGGACTATTTTTCAGGTGATGAGCAGTAATGGACCGGGCCGGAAGGAGCTTAGTGGTGGCCATGCTCAGCAAGGGATTATTTTACTTCATTTGGACATTTCATTCCTAAAGTACTTTGAATTTTAATTTTGGAAATTATTTGATGTAATAAGGCCATAAGGCCCAAGTTGGATTTCTTTATTTCTGTTTAAATTTTTATTTACTATATCATGAACTATTTTTGGATTTAAGTTCTAGTAAAAAAATTATTTCTTTAAATTAAACCCTAAATTATTTTGTCACCCTAATTAAATGATTTCTAAGTAAAATAAATGGGTTTCCAACCTAAGCCCAACCCAAAATCAACATCTTTCTAAAAATACACAAAATTTTTTCTAAGTATTAAAGAACTTCAAAACCGATTTTTTTTAAGGAACATACCAGATCCGGTTCAGGCTCGTGGGCCGGGTATGGGGTGTTTCAACTCTGACACTTTTGCTCCTGCTGCTAGATTGGACACAATCAGGTTGCTGCTTGTAATAGCTGCACAAAAAGGTTGGAAAGTGTTCCAGTTAGATGTCATATCAGCTTTTTTAAATGGTATCTTACAGGAAGAAATTTATGTTGAGCAGCCCAAGGATTTAAGAAGGAAGGTGAAGGAGATAGAGTCTATCTTCTTAAGAAGGCCCATTATGGTCTAAAACAAGCTCCAAGAGCTTGGTATAGCAAAATTGATGAACATTTGTTGAACTTGGAATTTGTGAAAAGTCTATCAGAAACAACCTTGTATGTCAAGCACAATGCTATTGACATTCTTATTGTTTCACTGTATGTTGATGACCTACTGGTTACAGGAAACAATACAGATTAAATTCAAAATTTCAAACAGGAGATGATGAAAGTGTTTGAAATGACAGATCTCGGTTTCATGTCTTACTTCCTTGGCATGGAGATCAAGTAAGGGCAAGGTGAAGTTTTCATATGCTAGAAAAAGTATGCAAAGGAAATACTGAAGAAGTTTCAGATGGAGGAGTGCAAGGCAGCAAGCACTCCAATGAATCAGAAAGAGAAGTTGTGCAAAGAAGACGGTGCTAACAAAGTTGATGAAGGATATTTTAGGAGTTTGATTGGTTGTTTGATGTATCTCACAACAACAAGGTATGATATTTTGAATGTTGTAAGTATTTTGTCTCGGTTCATGCATTGTGCAAGTGAATTACATCTCAATGCAGCCAAAAGAGTGATTCAGTATGTCAAAGGCACAAGTGATTTTGGTGTTAAGTTCATAAGGAGTAAGGAGTTCAAGCTGGTTGGTTTTTCTGACAGTAACTGGAGAGGTTCCATTGATGATATGGGGAGCATTTCAGGCTACTGTTTTACTCTTGGCTCTGATGTTTTCTCATGGAGCTCGAAGAAGTAAGAAACTGTAGCCCAATCCACTGTTAAAGCAGCATTTATTGTTGCAATAGCTACTGTTAATCAAGTTTTATGGTTGAGGAAAATTTTACTTGATCTTGATTTGAAGCAGAAGGAAATCACAGAGATTCTTGTTGACAACCAAGCTGCTATTGCTATCTCTCATAATCTCGTGTTTCATGGGAAGACTAAACATTTTAACATCAAGTTATTCTTCTTAAGGGAAGTATAGAAACATGGAGATGTGATTCTTGTCTACTGCAAAATAGAAAATCAAGTTGCAGACATTTTAACCAAACTATTGCCTGCTTCCAAGTTCGAGTTTCTGAGGTCAAGACTTGATATTTGCAGCTTCTAAAGCAAGGAGGAGTGTTAAGAAAATGCTTTAAGACTGAAACATGTCAAAGTTTGTTTTTTTTTTTTTTTGTTAAGTTGATTGTGTCAAAGTTTGTTCCTGATTTTAGGAATTAGTTGTTGATTTTATTTTGCTTAAGTTTAGGAAAAAGTTAGTGGGTTGTTGATTTTATTTTGCTTTAGTTTAGGATAGGTTGTTAATTTTATTTTGTATAAATTCTGAATGATTATTGAATAAAGGTATCCAGTTTCCTTCATCCATTAAGTTTTTTTCACTAAAATACTTTTTTGTCAATAAAACTGACTGATATTTATTACTGCGTGGCCCAAGGCAAAATAAATAAAAGAAAACAACAACCAAAGTAGATGAAATGACAAAACAGACATAAAGCAAACAAATCAAAAGAAACAGCTGTAAAAAAATAAAGAAACGCCTAGAAACAGCAAAACAAAACCAGGAATAGAAACTGCTTGCGCCAACAGCAATCCACAACCAACCAAATATCAGCCAAAACATTTCTTCTCGTTCAGATAATCAGATGAGAGGAAAGAAGAAAACAAACACTCTGAAAACACAGTGGAAATTTTATGAACCTTCTCCACCATCAAAGCATATCAAAAAACTCTCTGAAGCCGATGATTCCAAGCCAAACGGTCCTTCAACGCCAACGTCTGAACAAAATCTGGCACCCCGTCACTCCAAACTCTAAAAGCCTGCCTTCTCCGACCTTCCAAAGCTAGAGTATGAGCCGCATCATTCACCAAACAAGGTACAAAAAGGTAAGATATTTCCTCAAAGCCAGCTTCCAGGAAGAAAATATGCTGTGTAATCGGTCGAAGAACTGATTTGTCATTCTGCCTTTTCTTGATGCTTTTAATAACAGTTAACGAATCACCTTCCACGACTAATCGCCGAAAGCCCAACGCTGCTGCCAGAATGAGAGCCCGTTCGTATGCCCTTGCCTCCGCCACGAAAGTATCAGTCATATCCTTGAAAAGATAAGTCTCGGCCCCCACTATATCTTCTGTTGAATTTCTGGCTAAAACTACAGTTATATCGAGTTTAATATCATTTTGGAAAGCTGCATCAAAGTTAAGTTTAATAAAACCAACGTCTAGGGGTTTCCAAATCTCATTCACCAAAGATCTAAAAGACGGAAAGAAAATCTCTCAATTAAGATTAAGTTCTTGACTATAACCTTTTAAGAACCCCAAAATTTCCTGCAAAGAAAACTTAACACCTTCATGGAATAATTTATTCCTACGATACCAAAGCCCCCATAAAGAAAGGGCCATCATTTGTCTTTGTTGTTCATTCGCTGCAGAAAAAGTATTAGCAAAGCAGATCTTACCACCTATCAACGGTTCAAAGGAAGGGACCATGATGTTCAGAGATTTCCAAACAGACTGTAAAATTTCACAATACCACATAAGGTGATCAGCATCCTCCGGACCTTTTTTACAAAGAGGACAAACAATCTCCACACTCAGAATCCTGCGAGCCAGTTGCAAAGATGAGGTAGAAAATTATTAAACAACCTCCAAATGTAAATTTTTATTTTAGTTGGAATGTGTAAAGCCCATAAAGATTTGTAAAATTCAGAGTAGATCACACCATCAGGGAAGGTGACTGTAATGTTCTGTAAATGTTCTGAGGATAGAACCCGATACCCACTTTTAACTGTGTACTCCCCGGAACCTTCATACTTCCATACCCTCAAGTCCTCCGACCGACCCTCTGAAATAGGGATAGAAAGAATACGTTTTGCAATATCTACATTGAAAATGTTAAGAATGAGCTCTTCTTTCCAAGTAAGATTCTCACAATTGATCAGCTGATTCACAGTCGTCCAATTTGGCAAAATCCGTTGTATTGAAACTCTATTGTTCTCTCTTCCAAGAAACCAGGGATCATTCCAAATATTGATGCCAGAACCATTTCCAACCCGCCACAACAGTCCATTCTCTATCAACTCCCGAGCACTGCAAATGCTACGCCAGGTAAACAAAGGGTAAGATCCAATTTTAGCTGCTAAAATATCAGAGTGAGGGTAATATCGTGCTTTTAAAACTTTGGCTAAAAGACACTTAGGCTGGGTTAAAATACGCCAAACCTGTTTCGCTAATAAGGCTTTATTAAACAAAATAATATCTTTAAAACCCATTCCACCATCATCTTTCATTTTACAAACGGCTCCCATCCGCTCCAATGAATACCCTTTGAGGACTTGTTATTGGTCCACCAAAACTTATTCATAATCCCTTCCAGCTTCCAACAAAAGGATTTCGGCATAAGAAAGCATTGCATAGCATAAAGTGGAATGGCCTGCAAGACCGACTTAATAAAGACTTCCTTCCCTCCAATTGATAAATAACGCAGACTCCACCCTTCAATCTGTTTTCTGAAACAATCCACAAAATTAGCAAAAGCCCAATATTTCTTTCGACTAACCATCATAGGGAGACCTAAATATTTCTCGGGATTATGAACCACCCGGACTTCCAACATATTGACAATGTTCTATTTTACTTCAAGATTCATATTGGCCCCAAAATAAATAAGAGATTTCAAAATTCACCCTCTGACCAGAAATCAGTTCATATTCATTGATAACATCTCGAACCGCTTCAGCTCCCTCACACGATGCGTCACCAAACAGTATGCTGTCATCCGCAAAGAACAAGTGATTAATAGAAAACCTTGCTCTACTAATAGGAGCACCCTTCATCAAACCTTTTTGCTTGGCTTCCTCAATAAGAATAGAAAACCCTCAGCACATATTAAGAAAAGAAAGGAGCTAAGAGGATCCCCTTGTCTTAATCCCCTTGAAGGAAAAAACCATTCACTATTACACCCATTGATACTCACAGAATAAGACACTGAACAAATGCATCTCATAATGAGAATAATCCACTCCTCATGAAAACCCAGGTGTTTCATCATCCCCGCCAAGATATCCCATTCAACTCGATCATACGCTTTACTTATGTCAAGTTTTAGCGCAAAATTCCCTTTTTGGCCTCTTTTTTTCATTTTGAGAGAATGAAGGACTTCATACGCAATTAAGACATTATCCGAAATAAGTCTACCTGGGACGAAAGCTCCTTGAGCTTCATTAATACAATATCCCAACACATCACTCATCCGAAAAACTAAAACCTTCGCAATTATCTTATAAATAACATTACAAAGGCTTATAGGTCTAAACTGAGACATGTTCTTCGATTTTTCAACTTTTGGAATCAAAACAATACGGGTTTCATTGATACCACCTATTTCACAATCACCATTGAGAATAGATAAACAATAAGATGAGATTTCAGGCCCAAGAATATGCCAGTACCTTTGAAAAAAAATAGCAGGAAATCCATCAACACCAGGAGCGTGTAAGGGCGACATCATCTTAACAGCATGGGCGATCTCAACAACAGTGAACTGTTTAATCAAATTGGCATTCATACTTTCAGTGGCTTTTTCCTCCACTAGGCTAAATAAGTGATCATCTGGACCCATATTAGAAGCCGTAAAAAGGTTGCCAAAATAATCTGAAGTCAGCCTTAAAAAATCATCAGTCGAGGATAGTTGTCTACCATTCTCATCTTCCAAAGCAAGAATTCGACCACGGAACTGACGATTAACTGCCACTTTATGAAAGTAGCTTGTATTGCGATCTCCATTTTTCAACCAATTAACACGAGCACGTTGTTCCCAAAAGAGTTCTTCTTTATCTGCTTCCCAATTAAGACTCATCTGGACATCTGTAATTTCGGCTAAAATTTCATAGGAAGGATCTTAGTTGTAAAGGTAATTCAATCTGTCTTCAAGTATCACGCGTTGTTTCCTATTCATCCTGTTTTTAAAAAAACTCCATTGTTGTAATCGACGTCCTAGTTTCTCAAGCTTCACGTCGACACTTCCTGAATCCTCATCCCACCATCCTTTAATCAAATTCTCAAAAGAACTATCCAAACACCACTTAGCTTCGAAGAAAAAGGGCCTCATACGATTATAATGATCATTATGGAACTTGCTAATAGTGTCGAGAAGAATAGGACAATGGTCCGAAAATGAATGACCCAAATGTTCCAATTGATAATTTGGGAAAAGACTCACCCAATCAAAAATGGCAACCCCACGGTCCAATCTTTCCCGAATATTAGAGGCTAAGAACTTTCCTCTTTCCCATGTGAACCACCTCCCAACAAAAGCCAAATCACTAAGATTGCAATCTTCCAGAGTCGTCCTAAACTCATTCATCTTCCTTTCCAATCTAAGGCGACCACCTTTTTTCTCAAAAGAATTAACAATCTCGTTAAAATCTCCCAACACAACCCACGGTAAGTTTTGATCATGACTCAAGCATCTAAGTAAATTCCAAGATTCGTTACGCCTTCGACCGTCAGGATTACCATAGAACCCCGTTAAATGCCAGACCTCCCCATATTCATTGTCATGGATTTCAGCATCAATATGGAAAGAGGAGAAGCTCTTAAGATTCACCAAAGAGTTCCCTTTCCATATCAAAGATAAACCCTCACTAGAACCAATTGCGCCAACGTCAATACCATTTTCAAAGTCGCACTTCAACCTCACCACCTCCATTCGCTTAGCACTTAATTTTGTTTCCATAAGAAACAAAATTTGGGGATTAATGGCTCGTTATTTGTTCTTGAGCCTATTAACAGTTTGCGGTCTCCCCAAACCACGAACATTCCAACTTATTATTTTCATAATGCTCGGCTGCTCTGAGCACCAGAGCTAGCCGTTAAATCAAAAGAACCTCCGTCATTAGTAGCGCCCAAAAGAGCTTCAGGTTCCTCCGCTGCCTCTTTTTTCCTTCTAACAAAGCTACTAGATCCTGTTCTTCATCCAAAACTAAGTCCATGGGCCCATTAACCACACCACCAATATTCGAAAGATATATACTCCAATTACGCTAATTAGTATGCCCATTAATAATTTGTCGGTTGGACCCCAAAATAGTGGAATTAGGATTAAAAGCTTGATTCCTCAAATCTTCCCCAAAATCTCGCCTAATAATATTCTCAGAATTAATAGGATTTCTTTGATTGGCACCTTCCAAAAATTCAGAACTGATCTGAGATCCATCCGCATCCCGTAGCCACCTACTCGCCACCACATTCCGACCCCTTGACACCACCTGTAAAGAAAGGTCCCAACCGAAAATAATTTTTGAAGGCTCGATTCTAAGACGAAAGGGGCAATAACTTTCTCCATGCCCTAGTTTACCACAAATGAAACAGAATAAACTCAATTTTTCATACTTAAAATGAGCATAAACTGTGGTATTCTTACCAATCTGAATTTTCTTCTTACGCTTTAATGGAGACAAAACATCCAATTTTACCCCGAATGCGCATATAATTCTTAGGACCATAACTGGTAGTAGGAGAGTCATAATCTAGAAACATTCCCAAGAAATCTCCAAATTGTTTTGCCATTACTTCAGTGAACAGACCTGGAGGTAAATCATGCACTTGTACCCAGAATTCGGTAAAATTCAACGCCAGAACTGATGGGTCTTCTCCGTTTTGAACACGTTGCAGGATGAGCAAATGATTGTTGAAGAACCACGGGGTCTCACAAATCACCCTTTGGACATCAACTTCATGAAAAAATTGGAATAAGTACCGTTTGTCACCCAAATCAGTGATGCAAATCCCACCAATTGGATGCCAGAGATCTGCCATTGTATTGCGTAGAGAGGGAAAATGAACCACACTGTCTGTTAAACAACGGCCCACTAGACAGAACTGGTATTTCCCATACACAGCCACTACTTCCTCTTGAAACGCCTCCTCCTCATCATCCAATAAACTCAGACCAGCTAACTCTTCTTCCATTAGAGAGGAGAGGATAAACGACAAACACATACTAGCAAGAGTACATCCCAAAGAAGAAATTAAAAAAAAAAAACAGAATCTGAAAAAGAGAAACGACAATATCAACGAGACTACGTGCCAAAAGGTAGACAGAGAGAACCATGCCAGAAGGCAGACTTTTTTTGTATTTTTTTTTTCACTAAAATACTTACATGTATAGCCACATGAGATTACAAGAGCTAAATAATGGGCAATTACACTATGAGAAGCTCGCAGAGTAACAAGGCCAACAGGAATGAAAATGAAACCTATAAACAAGAATGACCTGCAGAAATGAAGATGAAACACATAAATAAAGTTAGGAAATAATCAGCATTAATAAATAATAACAGTTAACATCATAAAATGCAAGTTAAAATATGGGCTAGAGATGAATGAGAATTTCTGGTACTAAAGAATGTTGTCATTGTCATGCTCTCACCCATGCTGGACTAAGGACAGGTTTGCAAGCCGGAAGCCGTTGCTGAGTAAACAGGTAAAAAGCTGTAAAACAACCATAACAAGGCCAACAAAGTATTAATAAGGCAATATTGATGGCTTAGTGGACTAAATAGCAAGTCACCAGAAACCAAAAAAGAAATTAATCCTAAATAAGAAAATAGAAGATGATTGTAGACAGCTTTGCTACCACTTCATATAAGTATAATTTTTAGTTTAGTGATGATTATGAAGGAACAATTCAAAGAATACACCATCATCCACCTGCTGCTCTCACTGCCACAAATCCCCAAGAAGAAGAGACTCAAGTTTACATGCATAGAAGGGGAGCCACTAGTGCAAGTGCAGAGACAGCCACATGGATGAACACATTTGCTTACCTTTGCTTGCAAATGTTCACAGACAAATGCTAACAATGCAGGTAGTAGACATACGTAAAGACACAATAGACTAGTATTTTGTATCAGTTCTGTCTGTTTATATGCCTTCACATGTACTTGGAGCTCAAACGCATAAATGAAAGATAGGCAGGCATGTGATTTCATCCCTCCGCATCCATCTAGGTGATGGCACATAAGGATCCGTGGATGTATGTATGTATGATTTAAATAAGACTAAAAGCCAAAGGAAAACAAGAGTTAAAAGTACAGACATGAAACCTGATTCCCTGTCTCGGGATCTTCCTCTATCAGTGTCCGTCATTTCGAAATCTCCACGGTGATGTTCTACTACCGCAATCTTTCCAGCAACCTCTAAAGTTGCAATTCCTATTTAACAACACAACAAAAAAAGCAGTAAATCACAACCCTTTCTATGTGTTATATATGCACTTTTACTTAAAACTCAGCATTGAACCTCCACTATAATAAAAGATAATTCATTTCACTTGCAATCTTTCCATTTTCTTTCTATTCCTAGGTCACAAACTCATAAGTACTGCTCCAATTGAACTCAAATAGACATTAATCTTAGCTTAGCTTCTTAACTAATATCTCTTATTCTGCAATTTCCGAGCAACCAAACAGAGCATAAAGTTATAAATGGTAGTATCTATAATAACTTCACCAACCCTCAATCTAAATCTCCATCCTAAAAGGATAAATGAATAAACATAGAAAAAAATCATCTTATAACTTACATTAACCTTTTTCAGTAGAAATTCTTTTGCACCACTAATTTGTGCAAGAGCTAAGTAAAAATCCAATTTCAAAAAAAAAAAAAAAATTAACTTGTTTCCACATTCCTTTCCCTCCCATTTTCTCGTTAACCAAACAGGAAATAGAAAAAAAACTCGCACCGAAAGAGTCAACTTGAGAGAACTGGCGGCAATCTCGATAAGCTAAAAAGAATGAGCTTGAATACAAGGAAGATTGAACTGGAATCTTTTGTTTCAACAAATAGAAGGAGACAGTGTGTTTTACAACATTCACGTGGGAAAGCGACGCTACCAAGCAACCAAAAACATAAATAAATAAAGGATTTTGGTCAAAAAGTTTCATTTCCTTTTTCAATATTCTTCCATTATTTATTAGTTCCATTTAGTTTAGAAAACTTAGAGTAGCTTTTGAAATTTTCAAAAAAAAAAAAGGATTTTGATTTTAAATAATATTCTAAATAATCTTATCTTATGTTAATAAGATGGCCATATAACCGCCAAATGCTCTGCAGTTAAAGATGCTTTCTGCTCAACGATCAAGACATTTTCTTAGCTCTTTCCCTCTCCAATTCCCACACTTTCTGGCCACCCAAACAAGGCTTTTCAGCAGTATCTTCTCCTCTCTGTTAAACTTATGCAAGAAACAACGCCATCTCCCACAAATCCACGCAAGGTTCATCCTCCATGGCCTCCACCAGAACCCAACAGTTTCCTCTCATCTCATCGATTCCTATGCCAACTTTGGCCTCCTCAACCTCTCTTTACAACTCTTTGATTCCATCACCAACCCAAGTTCACACCTTTACAACACGATGTTAAGAAATTTAGTGACGTCGGCTGAATATAAAAGGACTCTGTTGGTTTACAAGGACATGGTGGTAAAAAAGTCCATCTGCCCTGATGAGAAGTCTTACCCTTTAGTTATAAGAGCTTGTTCTTGTTTGTCAGAAGCTGATTATGGGAAAATGGTTCATGGGCAGTTAGCAAAATTGGGTTTTGATTCATTTGAGGTTGTTGGTGATGCTTTGGTGGAGTTTTATTGGGGAGTGGGTGAGTTTGAGCATAAGGTGGTTGATGAAAAGCCTGTTAAGAGTTTGGGTTATTGGAAAGGTTTGATTGCTGAAGCTTCTCAAAGTGGTAATGTGGCCTCTATTATTAATTTATTGAGGACAAGTGTTGATTTAGGTTCACTGGGTATAGGAAAAGCTGTTCATTGTTGGGTTCTAGTTAGTGGTTTAAGTAATGATTTGTCTGTGAATACTGCTTTGTTGTCAATGTATTCAAAACTAGGTAGTCTGACAAATGCAAGATTGTTATTTGAAACTATGCTGGAGAAGGACCTTGTTGTGTGGAATATAATGGTATCTGCATATTCTCAAAATGGAAAACCAAACGAATCACTTGAGAATTTGAGGTGCATGGCAAATTTTGGGGTTAAAGCTGATATGTTTACTGCTATTCCTACTATTTCCTCTATCAGGCAGTTGAAATCTATTGAGTGGGGCAAACAAATGCATGCTTATGTGACAAGAAATGGTTTGGACTATCAAGTGTCTGTTCACAATTCTCTTATTGATATGTACTGCGAATGTGATTGTTTAATTTATGCGCGTAAGATTTTTGACAATCTAACAAACAAAACTGTGGTTTCATGGAGCTCAATGATCAAAGGATATGTAAACCATGATCAGAATCTTGATGCTCTTTCTCTTTTCTCCAGGATGAAAACAGATGGCATTAAAGCAGATTTCATTACAGTTATCAACATCTTGCCTGTATGTGTGAATATAGGAGCACTTGAACAAGTGAAATGCCTTCATGGATACTCTTTGAAGTTCGGTCTGAATTTGCTGTCATCTGTTAATTCTGCACTTCTTATCAGTTACGCAAAATGTGGATGCATAGTTTTTGCTAGAAAGCTTTTTGATGAAGAAAAAATTGATGGTAAGGATGTCGTAACTTGGAACTCAATGATCAGTGCATATGCCAAGCATGGGAACTGGTCAGAATGTTTTGAGTTGTATAACCAGATGAAGCTGTTGAATCTGAAATTGGATCAAGTTACTTTTCTTGGCCTGTTGACTGCTTGTGTCAATTCAGGCCTTGTTAAAGAAGGTCGAGCAGTTTTTAAGGAGATGAGGGAAATCTATGGTTGCCAACCCAGCCAAGAACACTATGCCTGCATGGTGGATTTGCTAGGGCGAGCTGGACATATCAATGAAGCTAGAGAAGTTGTTAAAGAAATGCCATTCAAGCCAGATACTCGAGTGTGGGGGCCCTTGTTGAGTGCCTGTAAGCTGCATTCCCAAACCAAATTTGCGGAGTCTGCTGCTGAGAATCTATTAACAATGGAACCAGAAAATGCTGGAAATTATGTTTTACTCTCGAACATATATGCGGCTGCTGGAAAGTGGGATAAATTTGCTAAAATGAGGAGACTTCTTAAAGAGAAAGGTTTAAAGAAGACCCCTGGCTGTAGTTGGCTACAAATAAATGGACACGTACACGAGTTTCGTGTTGCTGATAAATCTCATCCAAAAGCAAATGACATATATGCTTTACTTGGAATCCTAGAGTTTTCAATCAAGGAGGCCAAGGAGCTGACTGCAGAGAAAGTATCCTAAGTGCTTATTTCGTTCACCAGGGAATTGACAATAGAAATTGATTAACCTTTATTACGTTGAATGAAAATTTACATTGAAGATACTGCTAAAACAGGCCAGATACAATGAAGAAGATGATGCAGTAAGCAGCTCAACTCATCAGCACGCATTTGTGGCACCTTCTGTTTTGAGCTACCTAAGATAACAGATTATTCTGTTGTAACATTACGTTTTAGTCACCTATATCATCATGTTGTAACATTTTAATCATTGAACCTTAATTGTCATTAAGAGTATACGTGACACGTTAAATTAAGTTAAATTATAAAATTAGTCCCTATATTTTATTCATTTTGAGCTTTTTTTTTTATGTTCTTTGAATTTTTCTTTTTCTTTTTTTTCCATTCTCTTCTCCTTCTCTTTCTCCCTCTATTTTCCTCCCTTTTCCATTTGTTAAAATTAGTCCCTATTCTTTTATTTTTTTTGAATAATTTAAATTGGGTAGATCAATCAAAGAGAGGGAGAAGCATAAGAGAATAAAAAACATTTAAAAGAACATAAAAGAAAAAAAATAAATTGCTCAAAACGAAAAAATATGAGGACTAATTATATAATTTAACTTAAAATTTTTATTTGAAGTAATGATTTAACATGCCACATCAACTTACCGTTACACCGTTAATGATAATTAACGGCTCAGTGACTAAAATGTTGCAAGACATTAACGTAAGTGACTAAAACGTAACATTTCAAACATAAGTGACTAAAATATAACATGAGTTGAACAAAAATGACTATTTTGGTAGTTTAACCTAGATGGATTCTATTTGAGTATAATAAGGGGACCAAAATCATAATTTCACCTTGTTTTCTATTGGTTCTTCGTTTGCATTCTTAAACCCGAACTAAAACCCTTTCCTCAAACTCTTCCTTCCAAAACCCAAAATCTCCGCCGTTGCCGTCGCCATGTCCCTTATAGCAGGTTCCTACGAACGTTTCATTTGGGGCTTCAAACTGAAACCCCTAACTCATGACCCCCCTTCTCAATCTCTCACTCTTACCCAAATCTTCTCTTACCCATCCCACATCGCCCCCATAACCACTGTAGCCGCCGCTGGTCCAGCCGCTGCTTCCGGCTCTTCAGATGACACCATCCACATCTACGACCTCTCATCCGCCGCTTCCCTCGGTCCTCTTCACCACTTCTCCTCCTCCATCACTTCCCTCTCTTTCTACTGCCCTCCAAACCTCTCCTTCCCTCGTAATCTTCTCTCCGCCGCTGCTGATGGCACCATATCCATCTTTGACACGGAACCCTTTGTTCTTCTCAAGTCCTTTAGGTCCCATAAAAAGTGTATCAATGATTTGGCTGTTCATCCTTCTGGGAAGCTTGCTTTGAGTGTTTCTCGTGATGGGTGTTTGGCTATGTCGAATTTGATGAGAGGAAAAAGGAGCTTTTGTTGTAGGCTGGGAAAAGAAGCGACGATTGTTAAATTTGATGGGAATGGAGAGAGGTTTTTTATGGCTTCCGAGGAGAAAATTGGTGTTCATTTAGCGGAAGATGCTAGGTTATTGTTTGAGTTGGATAATCAAAAACGAGTTCTTTGTGCTGCTCCTGGAGAGGTTAGTTTCTCTCTCTCTAATTTTAATAAAAAAGTAAATCTTTTTAATATGGCTAGTAGCTTTGTTTCTTGAAGGAATAATTGTTGGAATATGAAACATTTTTGGTAAAAGAGTCACTGCTTTAAAATGTCTAGAGATTGGATTTTTATAAGCATGTAAGTTAAGTTTGGCTGCATGAAATTGTAAATTGTGTTATGAATTGAATAATTTGGTGTGGGGATGTTAGTATATAGGTTTTCTATTTTGGTTGATTGATTTGAGTATGTGTTAGTGATGTTCTGCTTAAAGTTTAATAGAAAATAGAGCTAAAAGGTCAGAAGCTAGAATTTCAACTCATTCACCATGTAGCTGAACCATCTTTTTGTATGAATCTACTGTTTGTTGGCGCCTTAGAAGATGGAATAAGGTCATTTTGATGGGGGTATAGTTTGTTTCAAAGATAGGGTGTTCTTCGAGATGTCAGCATCTTCCAAAGCTCGGATATTTAACACATTAAGAAAAATGTTATAGTGGATGAAGTTCTAGGGATCCCAATGTTGTGGCAGTCTTCTAGTACTCTTAGGCTACTTGTTTCATGATGCACGGTTCTTGTTTTCTCGTCATTTATAATTTGAATTTCTAAAGGCATATTGTGATTTTGCCAGGGTGGAATTTTATTTACCGGTGGTGAGAGCCGTAGTATTACAGCATGGGACACAAACAGCGGTAAGGTTGCTTATTGCATCGAAGATGCACATTCTACCCGTCTAAAAGGTATTGTTGTGCTTACCAAAGATGGTGGTAGTGATGATGAACCATATTTAGTGGCATCTGCATCATCTGATGGGTTTATACGTGTTTGGGATGTTCGGATGGCTGTCAAGGAGAAGCCAAATCCATTGGCTGAGGCTAATACGAAGTCCAGGCTGACTTGTCTTGCTGGATCATCTCTCAAATGTGAGTATTCAGCTTGTTCTTATACCTACTGACTCGTCTGTCTAGTAAACTTATGGCCGTATTGATGTCTTTCATTGCCATCAATATAACCATTCTAATTGTTTCCATGTGCTGTTAAATGATGGAAAACTCTTGCCTGAAATTATTATGGGAACTTCTTTTGATATGCATTATTTGTGGTTCTTTCACCTCACAGTGACTTGTTTTGCTGACAATGCCAAACGATTATGACATAACCTGATTTTTTATTTTTTTCTTCTCGGACATTATTATATGAAATTGTAGGCATTGTGAATCTCATGTGCTTGATTTATTGTGAATTGTAACTGTTATTCATTGATTCAATATATCTCTCTTTCACAGCTTCTAAACGACCTCGGATTGGGAAGAGTACTCCTAAAGAAGATGTGGCAGAAGAAGTATAAGAAAATTTGCCAGTGAGCTTGAACTATGTAGAAGGGGTTTTGAGAGCTCTCTCATGGTTGCTGAAAAAAATCCTGTTTTTTAATTCACAACTGATAATTCTGTTCATATTGATTTTGACTGTTGAGTTGTATCATTTTATTTAAAATTTATTACTTAAATTGAGATTCTCATAAAATTTTCCATTATGTGTATGCACATGATTGAATGTCAAACTTTAGAAGCTCAGGTTAAAATCCAATTCTTAGAAGAAGAGGGGTAAGAAGTGAGAATCTTTAGGGTGGGGAAATATCAAATATCAGCCCCCAAACTTTTACCACATCTGGTTTTAAAACTGAAATGATACAAACCATATTGTTGATTATATTTGGTAGTTTTATGCAAGGTTTTCAGTTTGGTTTGATTAGATCAATCATTAAAAATAGAAATATATTAAAAATTCAGTTCAAACGTTGGGTTCAATTAAATTTTTGTTCGGTTTAATCTATCCATATCAAATTTTGAGTTAACTAGTTTAATGTCTTCTAAACTGATATTTTAATTGGATTTTAGTCCAATAAGTTCAATAGGTCGATTTGGTCCGAGTAACTTGTCTTGTGAACGGGTGTTTTGTGATTCGGTCCGGTTAATTTATCTTATTCAATCAGTTGATTTGGTCTGATTAGCTTGGGTGTTTTGTGATTCGGTCCGGTTAACTTACCTTATTCAATCAGTCGATTTGGTCTGATTAGCTTGCCTTGTACCCCAAAAGATTGAATATAATTATGCTCAACTATTAAAATAGTTATTTTTGTTTATATTATGTTATGTTTTAGTTATTTATGTTTGAAATGATATATTTTAGTTATTTATGTTTGAAATGTTATATTTTAGTTACTTGTGTTTGAAATAATAATTTAACGTGCCACGTCGCTTATTGTTACACCATTAATGATAATTAATATTTAGTGAGTAAAATATTACAACATAATAACGTGATTAAAACATAACATTTTAAACATAAATGACTTGAGACTAATAAAAATAACTATTTTTGCACTTTACCTTTTATTTTAACATTCGAAAGCTCTATTCTAGATATTTCTCAGCTGAAATAGGAACCAGGGCATAGAGTTCGAAAAAAAATGTGGACTTTAACAAAAAGGCCGACAAAAACCCAGCTTTGATTTCTTAGAATGGATTTGGATGGCCGGTGCAATTAGCTGCGGTTAATGTTAAAATAGCGGTGACGGTAAAATTAGATACTATAACAATAGTAAGATAAGAAATAAACTAAACGCACCCTACCCAATCACTCGTCCAAACGCATCAACAATGTAGCGCAAAGTAAAATATATAAAATCAAAATCCTGAAACCATGTGGCCTCTCCATAGTAATAACAAAAGAATGCTTAGACTGGGTTATCTCTAACAGTTGTTTATCAAAGGCATACCCCCCCCCCCCCAAAAAAAATCTTCAAGAGTCCCAAGCCATGAGCCAAGAACAGAACCAACCTTCTCCTGCTGCTGCTGAGCCAGATCGGCATCCTCCATTCGATCCCAGTCGAAGTACCCTTTTTCCTCTGTTATTTTTGCTTTCTGGTTTTTCTTTGTTTTTCTGTTTAAGGGTTTTGATCTCTGTGCTTAATGTTTTCTTCTCTGTTTCTCTTTTTGTAAATTTGGGTTTTTATTGGTTTATGCTCTTTGATTAAAGAAGAGTGATCTTTATAGGTATCGCTTGGTAAGATTTTTTTTTTTTTGTTGGAAAAGTTTTGGGTTCAAAGAGCTGTGTAATCAATTGTGAATTGCGTTTACAGTACTTGAAATAGCTTTATTATTTGTAGAAATTATTTGTTGGTATAATGGTACTATGTGAAAGACTAAATTCTATTGCTTTAACCTAGATATTGATCTCTGTCTGCCTGGTTTTTTCTATTTGAGAAACTATCATTCAGTGCCTTCAATTTTATGCGAAGCACTCTTAGCCTTTTTTAATAAGTTGCTTTAACTTGTAAGTATCTCAGTTACTTCGATATTCAAATGGTTATGGCTATTACAGTGTTGATGAGAGGGAGGGTTATGGTTTACTATGTTACTTGGACTTCATTTTTGTTGCATTACCTGTGGCTAACGCATATCTAAACACGGTTTTGGATATATGATCTAATAAGGATCTTCTAATTTCACTCACATCCGAATCCGACTAATTTAGACAGTTTAAATTTACCTTCAGTCCACCAATGTGGTAGCTTTGTTAATAGATTTAGGATTTTTTTAGCCGGGGATCTTTGAAGACCTTTTATGAAATTCTTCTGTAAACCTCGAAATCTCTTTGTTTCACCATCTCTTAAAACGTATGCATGTTTATGCAGTGATTGGCATTATTAAGAGGAAGGCATTAATAAAAGAATTAGCTGCTGTATACCATGGTGAATGCCTTGCATACTGTCAAGAACTTCTTGAGCTTCAGAAAAAGAGGAATGAGGTATTTCATTTATGTATATCTGTTGAGTAACATTTTCAGTCTAAACTTCTAAATATGTAATTATGATTATCTTTGTTCTCACTACAGTTAGTTAATTCTAGTTGCATATATACCTCTTCCTGCACTCTATAATACAAGGAATCTGTTCTATGAAGCCACAGCCCAGGGTTGTTATATTTTCCAATACCTAATCATATATAAACTATTTAGAAGTGCTGTTAATTGTAGTTGGCCTTCTAGAACTGTCTGGAAATTGTAGTTGAACATGTTCTTAGAAGTGCTGTTATCCTAATCTTTGTGTTCATTGAGATCCATGGATGGTTTTCTCATTGCTGCTGTTAAGAACCTATAACCTTCTATATTTTTCCCGCTATGGTATTCATTTTCTCACTATTTACAGCCCTTTATTGATGATAAAAGCCCTGATGATTCGAAGAAGAAAATGAAGCCTCCAAAACGGCTAAAGAAGTCTCGCTAACCATTCGGTGAGGTTCAAGCCTAATCTTACATGCAAATGTTATATCTATCAATGTCATTTCTTTATATGCAGCTGAATTTATAAAATGCTAGTCTAAGGTTCATCATGTTGCCCAATTTACAGTTTGTTGAGTGGCCAGCAATACCAATCCCTCGTTTTTCGCTAGTGGTCAAATAGGTTAACAAACATTTGTATGTATATACGTCTATTTGCAAGATAATGTAATGGCTCTGAGATTTCATAACTTCCCTTCATCCACATAAGAAACATCTATCTAGATGCCTAATGAGTAAGTGGAGCCTGGAAAAAGATCAATCAGGATTTCTAGTTTCCATCATATTTCTGTATTATATGTAACATATTAACACATGATTACTTGTCTAAGACAATCACAATTATGGTGTTTTTATACACGTGCTTGATCCAACTACTATGTCATCGAGCATCGGATAGTAGTAAGAAGCTCCCAGGTCATTGAACCTTATCTGTTTCTACAACATTTGCTTGTATGGTGGTTCCGATTTTGGAAGCTTGTCCCGGAGTTTGTTTCTACAACATGCATAAGATTAGATTGCAGATGGTTCATTCTGGATGTGATTTAGAATTAATTTAAATTTTTTGTGATCTAGCTCACTTTGTGTAATTGATTTCAACCGCGGGAAGATACATCGATTTTTCAACATTTGCAAACAAATCCATAATAAGGTATTCAGATAATAATAATAATAAGGCTGAATCTTATTAAATAGACATTTTACATTGTATCTATTTAACGATCCCTTTATAATGGGATTTTGTGGAATTTTTAAAATCAAATGGTGGAAATAAAGACACATCAATCTATCATCGATCATTACGGAAGGAAAGAATTTGACTTTTAGAGAAAAATAATGTATTTGATAATTGATTTAACAAGTTTTAGATCACTAACACAATTTTTTAATTTTTGACACGGTTTAATCAAATGGCTACAGTTTTTTCATTCATGTGTTATAACCACAATTGTTGATTTAAAAAGGATCTTATCATAATAAGATACCACCTTAAATGTTGTCGATATTTTAAGGGTTGCAATAAATGTGTTTGTTTTATGGAAAATGACTTAAGAAAAAAAATTTGTAATTTTTTGTGTTTTTCTCTTGAAAAATAATTTGGTCAATAAAAAATATCTTTTTGGTTAATGAAAAATAAGTCCATTATAATATTTGATATAAATATCTTATATATATATATATATAAAGATATTTGATATATATCAAATATTATAATGTTTAATATTATTAAACATATATATTCAATTATTTATATTTAATAACATAATAAATTATTATAATTAATACAATTTATTATTTTAATAAATTATTTTATATTACAAGTTTAGTTTAATAGTAAATATATTTTACAATTTATAGATATTTAATAATAAATATTTTATAGTGAAAAATATGAATATTTTAATTATATAAATATGAGCATTTTTAAAAATTATTCTTTGTTTCATTTATTCCTTTAAAATCTAATGTGCCATTATCTACTCTCATATATGTAATATATGTAATTTAAACTAAGTTTTGATAAGGCATTGCTTATCATTAAGTTTATATATATATGATTTTAATTATTATAAAATATCATCTTATTATAAAATAAATTTCGATTTTCAAAAGGAAATGCTACTATAATAATTTGTACCGAATATATCTATGTTCTCTTTGGTTCACTAAGAACAACTTTTAAAAAATAATTTTAAAAAAAATTGATAAAAAGAAATTATTTTACACAAAATCATTCAACTACATATAAATATTAACTTTATAAAAAATCAATTTATTTCCTAAAAATCATTTTTTGAAAATGTTTTAAGTGAAACAAACTCTTTTATTTTCGATAAATGGTTATTAATGGCTTCAACTAGTTCTTCCCATAACACTTAAAAATGTCGGATAAAGCTTGACCGCCAGTAAATTATATATGTATAATATTATTAGTGCATAAATTTATAAATAATTTAATGATCAAATATTATTGATAAAAATATAATTATTAATATATCATTTAAAATTTATATTTTGAAAGGATTTTATTTTAAATTTATTAAAATATATTTATACAATTAATATTTAATTTTTGTTGGTAGAATACAGAAGTCTTCCATCCAATAATATAAAAGAATCAAACTTTTTATAATGTTAAAGGGAAAATATTTTTAGAAGTTGAAATTAAATTATAATTTGTATAATAGTAAAAAAAGTAATTTTACCATTTGAATATACTATATTTTTATAATTTATAAAGGATTAAATTAAATTTTTATAATTTTATAAAATATATTAATTTAAAATTTTAAATAATTTAAATGAAAATTTATCAATTTTAGTTACACCGGTTGTACAGCTGTGTGGAACATAATTATAAATCCGAAAAACTCTAAAAAGTAAACAGTCAACTATTTATTATCATAAACGGTTTCATAAGCATTTTTGTACACCCTAGAATCCTGAAATATGTTTTCACCGATAGGTGCTCATTTCATCTCCGACAATCATTCTATCGTGTGTTCCGGCAGCTTTGTAATCTAAGAACTAGGAATAATTAACGAATATTAGAAGCTTATTCAAATTTATTTTCTTCCTTGGATGATGATATCAAGTCAGGGATTTCTACAAACAGGAATTTAGTAACTATAATAGTAATGTTTGCTTAAGACAAGAAACAGTGAAATAGTCTAGATACGTATTTTGATGCTTAAGACAAAGAAGCTGACAAGTAAGAAACAAGGTCCGTCATTATTTGATACGCTATACGGAAACCCTAGCTACCTAGTTACTATGGGTGTTATAAGAGAAAATCATATCATTAGAGCCAAAGTGCACCAGCATCTTTGAGGAGAGGGATCAACGTGCCATTTATGTGGGAAGCGATGAGGGTTTCAATGCCACCAAGGAACTTACCACCAACAAACACGGCAGGGATAGGCTGTCGACTGCCACCTGCGGCGAGCCGAGAGAGGGCAGCTTGAATGTCGGGACCTGCAACATGGTGGTCAAGCTCGATGGTAATGGGGGCAACGCCAAGGCCTAAGAGGAGTCGTTTAGCCACGGTGCACATGCAATCGTTGCCACTCGTACTGAAAAGGACAACTGCGTTGCTTGAAGCTAGCTGCTTCACTATCTCGTATGGATACTCAAGGTTCATTCTGTAAAGATCAGAGGCAGTTGCAGAAGAGTGAAGATGAAGTGAAAAGTGAAAAAGGAGTGTTAAATGGAAAGGGTTGTCTACAGGTATATATTTCCAGGAAAAAGATGAGAACAAAGCAGTAACGCAGCGAAAATTACAGTAAAGAATTCATTTTTACATTAATGTATAATGTATGATACTCAGTAACCACAAGAATAAGAAAGAGAGAAATGGTAAGTGCAACTGAAAACTGAGCAACGCCGCCAAAACCTGCCCAATTCGCTCCTAATCATTCACTATCAAAAAAAAAAAAAAAGACTTTTTTTATTTATTAATATTTCAAATGCCATTTTTTATATAATTAATGTATTTTTCAGATTAGTTTTATAATTTATATAACTTAATTCTTTTTTTTTATCATAAATCCTTTCTAATAGTTAATTGAATTTATGTAAAATCATGATTATTTTGTCTTTTTATTTACCATTCCTGTTTTTCTTTTGGCAAAAAGTTTCAGACAATGACAAATTAGAATGGATGTCACGTCAATTTTTGGTGTGTTTACTTTCAAGACTTCTGCAAAATGTTTTACCTTTTCCGTAGAAAAAGTTAAAAGCGGGGTTAATTATAATAGCCTATTGTACGTATGTTGGCCGCTTATATCCCATAATTTGTCTTTTTGTTTAAGATTTGAATAAAAATTCTAAACTTAAAAAATAAATTTGGTTAAAAAAAAATTTAACTCCATTTTAAATATGGGTCGAGCTCGAATTTGAATAATCAATACTTGAGTTAATTTTAAATTTATAATATTTTATATTATGTAATTTAAAATAAATTAAAAAATAAAATTATACTAAATATATAATATTATTCTAATATAAACATTAAAATAATGTTAAAATTACTATATATAAAAATTCAGCAAATAAAAAATGTATAAAATTATTAAATATTAAAATAATATAATATAAATATTTTAAAAAAATTAAATATAATATAGGTGGGCCTAAAATAGACTTGAATTAGTTTTTTTGAAAATATAAATGGGTTTAGGTAAAATTTTAGACCCAGATTTTGGGACAAATAGGATTTGAGCAAGTATAAAATATGTTAATATCATGTTTAGGGCCAACCCTACCCGACTTATGAATCTTTATTTGGGATTTCAATCCTAAATTTAAATTTAAGTTTATATATTTTAATTTGGTATAATTTAATATTTTATTTTTTAACGTTAATAATTTTATATATTAAGTTTAAATATGTGTTAGCACTATTTTAAAATTTGAAATTTAGTACATATATTTTAATTTTGAGACATCAAGTCTCTACACTTTTTTAATTAAAAAATATTTGTCCTTCCGTCCATTTTTCTATTAGAAATGTTGATTTGACTATTATAAAAAAATAAAATAATTTATTTAGCCCTCAACATTTACATTTTTTATCAATTTGATCCTAATTCTTTAAAAGTACATAAACAATTACAAAAATATTTTAAAAATAAAAATGTAAAAATATTTTTTATAAAAAATATGAAAAAATAAAAATTTCCTTAAATTTTAAAAATAAAAACAATTTTTTATTTAAAATCAAGTTAATTATATATCAAAAACATTTCTATGTAAATCTAATTATAAAGTATGTAACATATTAATATAAACTTATTTTAAAATAAAAATACAAATCCTGAATCGGTTCGGATTAAATTTACTATTTGTTGTAAAAAATACAGAATTTTATATAAAAATGGATCTCATTCTGGGAAAATACAAAGATAATAAATTAAGTCTTAAAACTTTTATATAGTGTATTTTAAATAAAAATTTACACAAGTCAGGCCAGCCCAAGATTGGATGGAGAACCTTATTATATTGGGCTACAACGTAAGTAGGATCAACATTTAAGATTTATTACGGTCCATGAAAGCACAAACACAAATACGTGAGCAAGTAAAAATCAGTTGGAAGTTCACGAGTCAATTTCCATTTTTTCTTTTCATAAATCGCCTTACTCTCATGGTATTCAGAGTACTTTAAGTTGGTTCCTTGGGCAAGTTTTGGAATTCATTTTTTTGTATAATCAACTCTCACGCTGCTTTGTGGTAGCAAACCCTTCATCCAATCTCATCAACGCATGAAGCCTCTGGTGTTCAATAATGGTATCGATACTCTCTTGCATAACCAAAATTAAAGTATTTTGTTGCAATTGTTGATTGGCTAAAGGGTTTGACATGGAAGCCTTGAGAGCTTGCACAAGAGTTGTACATAATAGATGAAGTAACCCTTCTTCCTCGATATTGAATGTAAATTACTATTTTTGTCATCCTTCTAATTTTAGACAAAGTATTACAACTTTCATTGGTTGGTAGATCGATTTTGGGCGTTCCATGAAAGCACAAAACAAATAAGTAAAAACCAGTTGGAAGTTCATGATCAATTTCCTTTTCTTTTTTATCATAAACATTCCTACTCCCATTGTATTCATAGTACTTTAAGTTGGTTCCTTCGGTAAGTTCTTGAATTCATTATTTTGTATATTAATCAACTCTCACACTACTTGGCGGTAATAAACCCTTCATCAATTCTCATCAATGCATGAAGCCTATAGGATTTTGTTGCGATTGTTTATTGTAGCACATAAAGTAGCCCTTCTTCCTTGATATTGAATGTCAAATGCCAATCTTTCATCTTTTAATTTAGACAAAGTACTATAACTTTCATTGGTTGGTAGAACTCTTCTCACTTGACTAGCAGTTATATGACTGTATCTAATTTACATATTTTCCGTGACTGTGGCTTTGCAAGATCCATTAGGAAGAGCTTCATTCGTCCTAGTGAAGAAGCCAACTTCTTCTTTTTCGCTAGCTGATTAGATCAGTAGTAACTTTTAGAATGATCTTAGTCTTCAAGTATAAGGTAGTGAATGAATTGTTTTGTTTTCTACCGCTTGTTGGAGGCTATGGAAAGTACATAATGATTTCATCTTTAATAGGGGACAATTAGGAGTCAGGAACTTGGTGATGGAGTGTCGAGCTTGGGCCTAAAGCATTGTTGAGTCAAGAAGGTCACTTGAATTAGACTCTTTGAGATAACATCCATATGGGAAATGGAAGGAACCAAGATAAAAATGAATCAAAGTGAACTCATATGATTTGGTCAGTGAAGCTCAGGTTATCGTAGCTGCTGTGGGTGTGATTAGGGACAACGACAGGCGATGGGTGGTTGGATATAGTTGAAGTCTGGATATTGCCCAGTATTGAAAACTGAAGCTTGGGTAGTCCTCGATGGACTTTAGATAGCTTGAAATATGGGCTACAGGAAGGTGGAAGTTAAAACTAATAGCACAGAGCTTTTCCAAGTTCTAAAAAAAGAATTTTAGGAAAGATTGTCATGATACTATCTTGGGACAAATTCAAAAACCGTGCAAAACACAATGGAGAGCGGTCTTTAAACACATGGGTAGAGAGCTCAATAAACCTGCTGACATCAAGGCTAAAAATATAATCGATGCAAACTTGAGACTCTTTTACAGGGGCATAGTCAAGGTGGCCTTGGCCCCTCAAAACTGGTAAAATTGCCTTGTAATCCCTTCAAATTTAAAAAAAATATATATACATATAAGTTAGTATAATAATAACTTTGCACTTTAGTACCTAAACTTGAAGAATCAGTTAGATCACACAATCCTTTCAACTAGAAAAGAAGTTAGTTAATCATGGACAAAAGAGAACATAAAAATAAAATAATATTGAATATGGCTATGTATGATTTTAAACCTAAATAAATGTATTTATAGTGCAAAATTTGCACAATGGTTTCTCCAAAAGTGCCATTAATGAATTGAAGTAGTTTTTTAGGTTTTTAATAAATTTGCATTGTAAACTTTTATGTCATTTTTGAGTATCTTCTTAACATTTTTTATCCTCAAGTCATGAAATAGGTCCAGTTAAACCTTTTAACTCATTTTAAAATGATATATTATGTGCCCAAATCAGAGTTCTACAGCTTAAGATATAGTTAAAATACTTAAAACAATGATAAGTTGAAAGTCCAAATCACAAAACTTAACAATTAATCTTTAAGTTTATTTTTCTCCAAATATTTCATCTAATCCATCAAAAATCAAATATAAGTCAAAGTAAAATAATTAAGAATTTAAATGAGATGAAATTTGTGCACTTATCAAAGTGTCATCCTTAAAAAAAAGTTTTTCCATAACAATTCCTGAGCTTCTCAAGAAATTCATCTTCCATTACTAAAAGTATTTCAAAACCTTTGTTTGTAATCTATTATGAAGATTTTGCCTAGCATCCTGTGAAAATGCTACTTTCTCTGATTGAAAAACGTTTTGAAGGGATGTAACTTTTGAAGAAGTAGCTATATCAATTTTTTGGAAGACATTTTGAAGAGATTTTGGTTTATATAAAATAATCTCTCTAATTTTTGAAATCATGATTTCTTTTGCAGCAATATGTGTGAGAGAGGTTTCCTCCTTGGACTAGACCAGGCCAGAGAGTGTCTCAATTCAGTTTTTGATTGGAGACCTACACTTATTAGGATCTTGCATACCTTAGAGTGATGCAGTATTTGAATTTTTTTTTTTTTACGAGGAAGCCTTCTCAAATTCTACTTCTTGAAGACATCTCATATCAGGATTTAATGGGTTTGGAAGCTATTTTGGGTTTAGAGGAAGTGTCATCCATTTTTCCTTTACCTTTGTCTCAAAGTTTGGGGTATTTTTAAGAAATTTTTTTGGTGAGAAAATCATGGAAGAATTAACTTCTCTTTTGAGATAATTCAATTTTAAAATTAAATATGCTTAACATTGCTTGCTATTTAGCAAATATATGTTTTAAAGCAATATTTTGAATTTTTTTTTTTAAAAAAAATTTCTTATGCATATTTGCAATCAATTCATAAAAGAAATTTTTTAATTCAGTATATCACTTTTTAATGTTATAATACATAAACGATTGAAAATTCCATGAAGCACCGAATGTGAATCCGATATACTAGATATGAAACTTATAACTAGAGCTGTTACTAACTAATCTTAAGCTAGGTATGGTTAGTCACCTACGAGTTTACTTATTTTAAAATTTACTTAAAGGAAACCTTGGAAAAATCCTAATAGAAAAAACTCAGCCTAGTTACCATTTCTAAATTTGAAAGTATAGCTACGCATAAGGAATGATTAGCACCCTATTCTAAAATAGTATTGTTCGTCTGTTCTAGCTTTATGACTTTTTTATTATGATTTTTTTGGTTTCTAATTAACCTAAATTATTTTACACCTAATGACTCTACTATCCTACAAATTATGAAGAAAGTCCAAATTTCTAAGGCATTGTCAAAATAATCTAAATTCTAAGTAAATATCTAGTTGCCTAGGAGCTTTATTTCTGTCACTGGTGGGGCGATGCTAAATTCATCTGTGAAGGATGAGGTCATCTGGATCCATGATAAAATGGGGCGCTTCTCTGTAAAGAGATTGTTGAACCCAATGCTAGAGGTTGGTGCTTCATGTTGTGATTTTAGCTTTGGTTGAGTCTAGAAAATGAAGATCCCACCAAAGGTGAAATGTTTGTTTGTGGACGTTGGTGCTTGATAGAGTTCCTACTATTGTTCTTTTAGTTAATAAAGGTATTCATATATGGCCTCACCATGTATTATGCCCATGATGTAAAAGGGTGGAGGAATAAATCGTTTATTTATTTTGTCTGCATAGTTTTGTGGATGTATTTTAAAAAAATTGTGAATGGTGGAAAGTTCAGTGATCATATTGTTTTATTAATGGATGTTTTCAGTTAGCTTTGTTGTTATGGGAAGGTCATATGGTGATCGATCTTTTGTGTATGACAATGTTATCGTTGTGGTTAGCTTGTAATGAAGTGCTATTCGAAAATAAGTACTCTAATATGGAGGAAATTCTCTTTTTGGTGAAATTGCATTCTCATTATTGGTTGAAGGCTTTGAAGGAGAAGGTTTAAGTTTTGGAAGCAACTTGGTTGGAAAATTTGTTGAGGTGTTTTCTCATAAGTGGAAAGTCACATTGCGTGAAGCTTGCAAGTGAGCCCACCGTTGGTTGTATCGTTAAAATTCAACGTTGATGGTGCAATGAATCTATTGATGGGATTCGGTGAATGCGGTGGAGTTTTAAGCGATAATAAGAGAATTATGTTGGCTTTGTTCTCTAGCACGTTGCAAGCATCTGACTCTCATTTTTGCAGAGCTATTAACCATTAAAATAACATTTGATGTTTTTGTTAAAACAGTGCGACTACATGAAACTGTCTTGTTATTGAATTTTATTCATGTAATGTTATGAGTTGGATTGTTAACAATGGGAATCAAACCTTGGATGTATTGGAATGTTTTTGAGGAGATTGATAAACAAGTGGAAGATATTGGTGTTGTTAGCTTTGTCAATGCATTTTGGAAAGCTAGTAGGAAGGTCGATACTTTAACTAAGGCTGGTTTGGAAAATTCTTACATGTTTATGGCCTACTGGAAATGCAATTTAGGTGTTCTTGTGTCTAGGTTGGTGCATTACCTAGATAATATAATATAATATAATATAAAGACTTGGGAAAATATTGTTTGCTTCTTAGACTTGCATTTTTCTTTTAATGAAGAAATAATAAATAATCTTCTTCCGATGCTTAATGCAAGAACATTCTGAGTTTACTTAGTAGAGAGAAAAAAAAATTGAAAGAAGGCTAGAAGAATCGAAAACAAGATTTTCTTTCTAGAAGTGTGATTTGTAGGAAAGATGAAAAATGGAAAGGAAATTATTTTTTCTTTCCGTCCATTGCTTGGTAAAGTTAAAATATTAAATAGAAAAATTTTGAAAAATATATAATTTTGAACTAACATAATATCTCACTCATCTTCTCTTTTCTTATTATTCCAATTTGGATGGAAAAAATACCATCTTTTATATTTTCTTTCTTCTCACATTTATTCATAATTAAGCACACTCAAAATTAATTAGTTTTCACTTCTTCGTCTTATCATTTCACTTTTTCACTCAGCCAAATATACCTTTAAGCATTGTTTGCTGATTAATATTTTTAGTAATTTATTTTTTAAAATATGTTTGATAATCTATAATATAACACCTGATAGAATTTTTTTTTTCTGTAAAAAAGTGTGAAAATTGATAAATAAATAAGAAACAACTTATCATTTATTGTGGAATATTTTTAATTTAATTTTTTAGCATTATATTATCTTTTACAAACATTAATTATATTTAAAATTTAGCTTTAAATAGCATGAAATATTAAAAAATAGAGATAAAGTGTAAAATAAAAAATTCATAATTTTAATTTTACATTTATTAAATAATCTACTTATACTCTTTACTTAATTTTAAGTTATTCTAGTATATCAAACATATTTTATAACTTAAATTTTTAATATTTAATTTTTTAATTTATCAAATAATACCTTAAAATAAAATTGGATAAGAAATACATATCTTTTTAATTAAAATCTCAAAATACCCCATTAAATAGAAAATTGCAGTCTTAGTTGGGGTGGGAAGTTTAAGATTCATTGGCGGACGTCTCTTTTCATTGTATCGATTTCATAAGCCTTGAAAAAATAAGGGTGGTGTTTGTTTCCTAAGAAAATTGAACTTTCACAGTTTCACTGTGGAGTATAGAGGAAACAAAAAACCTATAATGCTTAATTTTGCGCCTTTTTTTTTTCAAATCAACTAAATTATTAAAAAATTTATATTTTGATCACTTAACATTAAAAAGTTATAAAATAATTATTAAATTATTTAAAAATATTTATTTAAGTCACTAGATTTTTTTTTTAAAGTTTAGCTAGAAAATTTCAAGCAACGATTTGAAGATCAGCTCGATGGATTAGTATCTATCGACGAATAGAAAAACATATTTTCAATCCAAGTCAATCTGATGGTTAGTGCTAGAGTTTGGAGTAGAAAGCTGTTCGGATTTTTCGTAGATTTGTAATATTTAAAGTTATTTCATAAAAAAAATTTGAACTGTAGAAGAGAAAAGAATGAGAGCTTTCGATTAATGTAGGTGATGCGAATAAAAAAAGACATACAGTAGCGATTTTAACAACCCAATGACTTAAATAAAAATTTTCAAATAATTCGATGATCATTTTATAACTTTTTGAGGTTGAACAATCAAAACATAATTTTTTAATAATTTAATAATATTAAGTGTAGTTTTCACCGATTTACAATTAAATCAAAGTTATACAAATATTTCAGATTTGGGAACCATGCCAATCTTGGGCTTCTTGGTGAATAAAAATCATAAGATCATCCCTTCATAGTTGTTTTTGGACATGAAGAAAATTTGGATCAATTGCAAGTCATAATGTGTGAAAGAAAACGATGACAATTATATATCTCATGCTCAATTTTATTTTTTAATTAAATTAAATTATTAAGAAATAATTAATAATATATATATTCCCTTTTAAGGTAAATAATAAATAAAAATATTCTTTCAACAAAAATAATATGTGTAGGATGAGGTCAATCCTTGTGATTGTATCAAAATAGTAATAAATAAAATATAAATTATTCTAGAATTTTTGAAAATTTCAAATGTATTTCAAAGTGGATTCAATCATTTAAGATCAAGTCTTGAAATTTTTTAAATTGAATTTATTCTTACGGCACAAAGGAAAGGAGATTAAATCTAGAATTTTCGTAAGTCTCGAAAATTAATCAAATTATTTTAAATCCAATCATGTTAAATTAAATAAGATCAATTTAATCTTTAAAAATAAAATTTAACCATCCTTAAAAGTGAATGTTATTGATTCAAAATCAAGTGACGAAATCTGTATATGATTTTGTAGAATGAATTTGTATGTAGAGTATTGGCATGGCATTGGAGTTGTTTTGGAAAGCAAAAGTGGGAGAAAACATGTGTGGAGCCTGGGATCAATGTCGGCCATGAATGGAAATACACTTAACTTGTAAGTAAGTTGTGCTTTTCCACAAACAATGATTTAGGTATTGATTGAAAATTCAAAGCACGTGCATTGGTGAATCAATAAGTTGTTTAATTTTCCAATATAAATTGAAAGAAAAAGTGGGTTCTTAAAAGCTTGCTTATCCCAAATGGATTTGCTTTAATCAAAATTCTTGTGCTTTTTGGCTCAAAAGATTAGAAAGGTAAATAACAAAGCTCTCTTCCAATCCTCAAAATGGACAATTCAACATTCAAGGCTATGAATTATCCAGAATCTGACCAAATAGTATACCAAGTAGAAATGACTGGCGGGTTACTAAAGTAGAAAAAGAATTTTTTTTTTTTTTAAATAGAATCAACTTGGAATCTTTTGTTTTTCATGAGAGTGACCCACGACTATATAATTGCTTTGAAAAATATATTTGAGGGAATTAGAGTTGTTCATAGGTTGTGTTGGATCGGGATAGGTTCAGATTGGGTCAAGTAAAAAATTTAGACTCAAGTCAGGCTCGAAAATGGGCTTAAAATTTTGTTCAAGTATGGCCCAACCCGTCCCGACCGTATTAAACCTTTTTATATTATTTTTTATATAAAATAAATTTAAAAAATATAATCCATCAAATACACTAAAAACATTAAAATAAATGTTTCCCAATAAATTGAAAAAACTATACTTAAATAACACTAATATAAGTGCAACTTAGCAAGTAAATACTTTTAAAATAGTAGCAAAATTAATAATAAAATTAAGAGTTATACAATATTCAAATTGTATAAATTGATATATAAATTTACAAATTTATGTATAATAACAATACACTAAATAAAAATTTATGTATAAATTTATAAATTATATTAAAATTCATGTATAATTTTGATATTCACACTTATTTTTTAAACTTTTCTATTAATATAAATTTACTTATTCAACTATACTCGTATAAATGAAAGAATTTTTTTTAAAACTATTTAATTCGTAGTATTTCAAAATTTGTTCTGAGAATAAGATACAAGTAATGAAACAACAAAAATAATTCAAAGAAAAATAAAGGAGTAAAAAAATATTTAAAAATTATAACCCTATAATAAAAAATTATAATCCTAATGTTATAATAGTACTTTAATAATTATTAAGCATTTTTTTTGAACAATATCATTATAGGTTTTAGTCATATATATTTTTCTTTGATACAGTGCTTAAAAGTACTCATAATCTCTCCTTAACCCATAAATAGGAGGATAATACGCTTTAGAGTACTTAAATTTACATCCCCTTGCATTGACAACAATACCTATATCAATTAAATTAAAACTCAATCAACAATTATCGAATAATATTATCCATTACATATATCTTATTACATAATGTATAGTGCTAATCCAAATATTGATAGGAAAACTTCTGGCTTTTTAACAAAGCAATGATATGACTTTTTTTTTAAAGCTTTGGAAATCAATTCATCTCACTTTATTTTACAAGTGCTTATCAACTGTGAGATGCTCTATAATTTTGAGATAATAAATCAAGGCAAAAATTTCCTTTCATTCCCATTACCGTAGAAGACAAAAGCAAAAATCCATTTATGTATTTTTCATGATTAAATGTGTTTTAATTTAACCATAGTTGTAACATCTTTGCAGCCTACATAGTCCAAGCCAAGTAGGGAAAATGAAAGTGACACAAAATTTCTTTATAAAGAAAAAAAGGGTTTTGCTTTTTGGATTGAAAGATGAATATCATCATCATCACCAAGACTTCGAAGGGTCAAATACTCATAAAAAAGAGTGATATATAGCTAAAAAGAAAGGAATCTGGGACTCTGCAATTTCTCAAGAAAAATCCAATTTGGTCACAATATCTTTGGTTTCTGGTTCAGCTGTAGGCCATTTGTGTTATGGTGATGATTGTAAGAGACATGGTTCATGCGCATGGTCCATTCCACCTTTGCCAAAAAAAAGAACATCAAATCTGATGGGACAGAGACAAATTGCTGCTGGGATTTGTTTTTCCCTGGAATCATATGTATATATGTGTATTGGTTTTCAGCTATGCTTGCCTTTGATGGTGAATTGTATGTAGATTGCAGAATATACGAGAAAATGGTACATGGGCAAGCATGCTTTGTTATACATTTTATTTGGATTTTACTGATGCCAAGCTCTGATTAGTATAATCATTATTTTATGCCAAAGTTTGTTGTCATATGAAAATATTTTTAAATCGTACCCTTTGAAAATCGGCGAATTATATTATTAAGCAGCAATTATCAATAATAATTAATTAGAATTTTATTAGTAATATCCTAGCCAGCTAGCTAGCTGATCTGTTTTTCAAACAGCATATTTAAAATTTCCTTTTTTATGAAAAAAGATTATATTTATTTGATTATTTGTAAAGTAAATTATCTATTCATAAGCATAAATTAATACATTAAAATATTTATTGTTGCCATTTAATGTCGCAATCATTTACCACCATAGTCAAACGGGTTTAAAAATAAGTGAATTGATTGAATTATATAACTTTGGTTCTACATTAAACGGTTACTTAGAAAGAGAATAAATCGGATGAAAAAGAATTTCACGTTATTTTGTATTTTTTTAATTATTTAATAATATTTTAGTAAAAAAAATTCAGTCATTAATATATAATTTTGGTAATTTTTTGAACTTGAATCCTGAATCTTAAACTTTGAATCTTGAACCCTAAACCTTAAGCGTGGCCTCTTGGTTCAAGGTTCGGATTCAAGGTTCAGAGTTATAAGTTTGGGGTTCAAGTTCGGATTTCTTGGTTTGGAGTTTAGGGTTTAAGTTAAAAAATTTACTAAAATTATGTATCAATGATATAAAAATTTACTAAAATATCATTAAATAATTGAAAAAGAATACAAGATGATATGGCGCCCCCAGTGGCGAAGCCAAAACAAATTTTTAGGGGCCTAATGAAATTTTAATTTTTTATAGTCTATATTTTTATAATTTTTAAAGAATTAAATCGAATTTTTTATAATTTTAGGGGGGCAAAGTGTAATTTTACCTTTATTAATTTAAATTATTTAAAAAAATTTAAGGTCCTAAATAGTAATTTTACATTTTAACGCGGGGCCCCTACCAGCCCCTTAGAAATAACAAAACTATCGATTTTCATTTCAACTTGTAGAGAAAGGTTGTATGAAATAGAAATATTATTTATTTCTAATAGTTTAATGCCACGTCAGTAATTTCATCTTAGAGTTCAGAATTTTCATTTGGATTTGATTATTTTCAAGATGAAAATACTAAAATTTAAGATGAAAATATTAATATAATATTAAACCATTGAAATGAGATATAAAAAAAGGTGTGCATGGGCCAGGCTGAGCTGGGCTCAACTAAAAATTTAGGCCTATTTGCTAGACTTGGGTCTGGCCCAAAAAATGGGCCTAAAATTTTGCCCAAGCTTGACCTAGATAAAAATACTCAAACTTGGCCCGCCCATATTAATTTTTATATTATTTTTTTATATAATTTTAAAATATATATAATACATCAAAAATACTAAAAACATCAAAATAAATATTTCCCAACAAATTGAAAATAAATTATTAAAAATATGTATACTTAAATAATACTAATATAGATGCAACTTAACAAGTAGAGGTGTACATGGGCCGGGCAGCCCGGCCCGGCCCGAAGGCCCGCCCGAAATGTGAAAGGGTTTGGGCAAAAACATAGGCCCGAAAAATGGGCTTGGACAAAAAAATAAGGCCCGTTTAAAAAATGGGCGGGGCTCGGGTAAGGCATTTTTGGCCCGGGCCCAACTCGGCCCGGCCCGAATGCACTAAAGGAAAAAAAAACTATTTTTTTAATATTATTTTCTTATTATTTTTCTCCTTATTTTGCTACTATTTTACTATTATGTTTCTATTATTTTGTTGTTATTGTTTAGATATTATATAAAACTTATTTTATTGTTAATTTTGTTATTATTTTAAAGATATTTGTTAATTTTGTTATTATTTTAGAGTCATTTGCTTATTAAGTTGCATCTATTTTAGTGTTATTTAAGTCTACAAATTTTTTAAAATTTATTTTCAATTTGTTGAAAAATATTTATTTTGATTTTTTAGTATTTTTGATGTATTATATATATTTAAAAATTATATAAAATAATATAAAAATTAATACGGGCAGGCCGGGTCGGGCCCGGGTTTTAGCATTTTTATATGGGCCGGGCTTGGGCCAAATTTTATGCCCATTTTTTAGGCCCGGCCCGTCCTGAGCCCAATAAACGGGCCTAAATTTTTAATTGGGCCCAGCCCAAACCTAGCCCGGCCCATCTACACCTCTATTAACAAGCAAATGTCTCTAAAATAATAACAAAATTAACAAATTTCTTTAAAATAATAACAAAATTAACAATAAAATAAGTTTTATACAATATCCAAACAATAACAACAAAATAGTAGCAACATAATAGTAAAATAGTAGCAAAATAGAGAAAAAAACAACAAGAAAATAAGATTTAAAAAAAGTAGATTTTTTTGTCCTTTAGTGAATTCGAGCCAGGCCCGGGCCAAAAATGCCTTACTCGAGGCCCGACCCGTTTTTTGAACGGGCCTTATTATTTTGTCCAAGTCCATTTTTCGAACCTATATTTTTACCCAAACCCTCTCATATTTTGGGTGGCCAGACTCATTAACAGATCTTGTAACACCCCAAACCTAGCCTACAAGTTATGGTCGTATCTGGCAATGTCACACGATAGTGTTTTTGAAACCTCGTTGTTACGATGCAAACATTCCATGTTATTATCTTTGGTAAACCTTTGTTAGAACTTAGGAAGTCGTCTTTATTCATTTAAAATATTTGTTTTAAAACATCCCTCGTTGCGGAAGCTTTAATAAAAAAACAGTCTAGGTGATCATGCGTTTAAAAATTACTTTAACTTTTTGAAAATCGAATTTCCTACGACCAGCAGGTATAAATCCATAAAGTAAAATAAATAAATAAAAACCCAAATTTAAAACCAAAGTCCCAGATGGTCCTTAAATTACAACCCAAATAATCAATAATAATCAAATCATAAATCGTAATTTGAAAACCATGAAATCCAAAAATTACTGTGGTCACCGCTGAGTCCTCCGTCGCACCGATCCATCTAAATCTAGAGATTACATGTGTACATTAAACAAAAAGGGTGAGTTTACGTAAACTCAGTGTGTAATCCTGCAGAAACAAACAAACAATCAGTATTCACAATGCACAGTTGAACAATCTTGGGCCTAAGCCCTTTTCAAAGATCGATGATGATTTGGGTCTTAGCCCATCTCAAGACAAAGTCAAAAATGCAAGAGGGCCTTAGCCCATCGTGAGTATTAATAGCGAAGAATGATTATGCAAAGAGCAAAATCCTACCCAACTAGCCTCTACACACTATCGTCGTCCAACCCTACACTCCATGTGGGGATATAATCAACCCATCCATCCTTACACTCCAAGTAGTATCAAATGCGGCACAATACAATAGTTTGCAGCTGAGCTGCCAGTAAATTAGGCTTAAAGCCTTTCAGTACACTTTCTCCGAATAACAACCCCCAACCCAATGCAATGCAACACACAATGGATGACATGCTATTATGCAATTTCAGTACATATATTCAGTTCAGATATTAACATGCCCAGTACAGATATCATTCAGTCAATTTCACACATTTAGGGATCTAAGTAGCGCTTACTGACCCTACAGTAGGTTCACAGTCGACTTGGGCGACCCGTGCAACCTTAAAAATATTTCGGTAAAAACGGGCTCACACGCCCATGTGATTTGAAAGTGTTGGCTCACACGCCCGTGTGGCCCACTCGACCCAAATTGGCCTTGGCCGTGTGATCCATTTTTAAAGTAACCCATGCTAGCTTAATACTCATATATGTTTTCACTATTTACTTATATATTCATTCAAAGCTGTCTACTTGAGTCATTATCACTAAATAATTTATATCTTGAGCTACAGAATTCCAAATTAAGATCCGCTTGATGTTTTTAAAGCTAGACTCAAATACCTTTCTACTATAAAATTTTCAAAATTTTATAGTTTATCAAATAAGTACAGTAAAATCTTTAAAGTTATCCCTATTCTGCTGTTTGACAGCTTCATCCTTTCCTTACTAAAAATTATTTATCTCTTAGTACAAAATTTAGATGATATTTTCCTTTGTTTCTCTTGAAAATAGACTCGTTAAGTATTTAAACATATAAATTTAAGCCCATAATTATTTTTTTAAAATTTTTGATGATTTTCCTAACTCAGAACAGGGGAACCCAAAATCATTCTGACATTGTCTCGCAAAATTTATTATATCTCATGATTTACAATTCCATTGCTTACACTATTTCTTCCATGAAAAACCAGACTCAATAAAATTCAATTTAATATTGTATTCAATCTCTAATTCAATTTCCACTATTTTTTTATGATTTTCAAAGTTAGACTACTGCTGCTTTCCAAAACTATTTTAGTGCAAAATGTTGATTTCCAAGTTTATAACACCTTTATTTCCTTTTTCTACAATTTTTCGCATCATTTTCTTTTATTTCTTGACAATAATTGTAATTTCAGTTTTTCACCGAATCCCATTTTCTGCGTTTTTGGTACACACCTAGTATCATTTCTGATGTGTAAGTCCTCCTAAGCCTTTAGAACCTAAAAGTCGACTAACATATCTCCAGATTAATCACTTAATTTATTTTTAATAAACCAATTTCGGAAGGAACTCGACTAAAAACCTAGCAAAACCCCTACCTTGCTTAAGTAACCACGACTTCGCACAACCACAACGTCGATTCAAAACCACCAGCCCTATGATTAACTCCTAAACACCAAAAAAGGAATCCCCCTTTTAGAGATTAACCAAGAACGATTAACAATAGACAAAACTGTTACTTACTGAACACGCGCAACTAACGATGAACAACCGAATCAATTGGAAAAAAAAAAGAAGAAAGAAACGGAAGGGGAAAAAATAATGGAAATTTCAACAGCAACTAGGGGAAAGAATCGGCAGAAGAGGGAAAAAAAAGAAGAAAAGAAAACGTCAGAAAAAGTTTGGGGAATTGGAGAGAAAACTGAAACTCTACTCTCTTTTTTTTTTTTGCAACAAAAAGATAATCAAATTATTTTCTGATAACCTCTCCCTAATTATCTTCTAAAATCACTCCCTATTAACTCACTAAAACACAACTACTCAGAATTTTACCCCAACACAACTCTTAGCCGAAATTGTAGCAAAAATATTATCTTCATGCAATCACAGAGAGTTGAACACAAGACCTCCAACACTCCAACACTCCACTAAACCAATAGGCTCATTTTGATATAAACTTACCAACAATTAAATTTAAACACTTTGCACAAGGTTAAGGCTTTATTTATAAAAATACCAAAATTTACCCAAGTAAGACTTGAACTTAAAATCTCTTACACAAACCTAGAACACATAACCGCTGAAATAAATAGACATTATGTATCATACATATACAAAATCAAAAATTAAAATTTTAGAATATTACAAATCTAGATATAAATAATTTGTCCATACAAATTTTTTTTTAAACTTGTAATACACGAAATTCATGAAGATAACTAAAAGAACCTACTTATTATAGGTCTAAATTATATTTTAATTAATTTGAAAATTATTAATCTTGAAAAGAGTGATGTATTGGCATACATATTAGTCTCATCCTGATGTCATCTTTCTTTGAAAAATGTGATAACAGCTTTCAAACTTTGATACTATGAACATCCGGATTCAATTACTTTAAACACTGAAAGTTGACTGATTAATTAATATAATATTCACATTAAAACCTTTTTTCTTATTGTCTAGACGCTTCTTATCCTATATATCTTTCTCTTTTAGAAAATGGTAAAATCACTATTTAGGACTTGAATTAGACAATTATTTTCACATTGAGGCTTGAATTATTTTTTTTTATAGATTTACCTTTAAATTTAGTAATTGTTTCCATGTTAACACATGAACTTTAAAGTTTGTAAGGAAATATTAAAAAATTTAAGGTCCCAATGAAAAACAATTATCAAACTTCAATATAAAATTAATTGACAAGTTTAAGTCCCAAATAATAATTTTACCCAAAAAATTCGATTTTCTCTCTTTAATTTTCCTTCGAGCCAAATAATCGCACGAACATTTGCAAAAGATCCTTCATAATTCATCTATGGGTCGTATAAATATAAATATAAATATAAATACAAATATGATACATATATTATACATGTGCGTAAATCTTTATTCAAACATTTCATGTTTATTACATTATTCCTTTTTATTTTTGCAACAATTATTCCATGTTTATTAAACATGTTAAGCATTGTTAATAAAAATAACAATTATCGCATATTCTAAATTATATTATTTCCACCAATAAAATCGAAAGTAATAAAATTATTGTTTATTGGCATAATATCTCAGGATTTAAGGTCAGTATCACTTTTTCTTTTCTAGTTTATAATGCTAAAAAAAAAATTACACAATTTTGCAAGCCTTTGTCCATTTGTTGTTTATCATATGAAAGGGTACAAAAATTTCTAGTAGCAGCGAGAAGGCGAAAACAAATTTTGGATGCTGATTCATTTAATTATTAGCCACAAAAAAAAGAGAGGCAAGAAACTAAAAAGCCATAAAGAAACTAATATTGTTCATCCTTTGCGATGGTTTTTTTACCTGAAATACTTCAAAAATAAAAGAGTAAATTATTTATAAACATGATATGTTTTAAACAATGTTATTAAGTACTATTAATGTGTCAGGTGACACTAATTTCAGAAGTATTCCATCATGAGTCAAGTATTTTAGAAAGGAAAAAAATATAAGTGGTGTCGCGACTTTATTAGGCGAGACTTAAAATTATTTGTATTTTTTTTAAATACTAAACATGTATTGAAGATATATTTAAAAAAATTATTTTTTTAGTGGTATTATTTGATACATCGACGAAAAGATTCAAAAAAAAAAAAAAAGAGTTGCCATGTTAGAGTTGTGTGCTGATCTGTCACATCATGGCAATAGTGTCACCTAACAAGGTGAAGATATCAATTTTGTATTTTAAACTTGTTTCCCAACAAAGAAAAAAAACACCAAGTATGTTGTTGTTTATCAAATCTAAAATAAATCCAAGAGAAACATAATTTAGTTGTTAAAGTTAAATAAGAGAAATCTTAAATTTAAAATAGTGGCAAAAGTTTTAAACTCGAGTCCATATAGTTATTAAAAATCAAGACTGAAGATTAAGAATATTTGTTTTTCATTTCAGAAATTAAGTTTGAGTTGATAATGCTAGTTTGTAATTATTATTTTTTATGTAACTTCATTTTATTTTATTATTATGTATAATTATGTGACTATATATTGATAATAATTTCTAATATTACATGTAAATTATGTTCTTTGATACAAAGTTTTTTATTGCTTTAATAGGGTATAGATTATTTTAATAGCAACTAATTATATATATATATTACAAATTTAGTATAAAAGATGAATAACCTTTTTCGTATAAGTCCATTTCAATGGGGTAATTTATCGTACAGAAGTTGGTTGTAGATTTGAATCGCGCCATTAAATAGGATTGAGGTTTAACAAGAGTTCTAAAACTTTATGAAATCAAACAAAAGATTGGTCTGAAAATTGCTCGACGTTGTGGAAGGAGGATACTCAGACTATTCCATAAATTTTCAGTTTAGTTAAGTTCTTGCAAATATAGGGAGATACAACTTGTAGAGGATGATGATTTGGATACTATGATCACATTGTATTACTTGCTTTGTAACGTTGAACCAGTTAAGCTGTTCGCTAAGTTAGGTGATGTTGAGCCGATACAAAATGTTGCTCCATTAAATCAACAATATTAGTTAAATATGCTACTACAATATTAATGACATGCAAATTTATAAAATAATCATGAATAGCAAGTAGCAATTATTTTTATCGGCACGTTAATCATCATGACAGTGTGATTGATTGCTCTAATTAATGAAGTCATTTCATATATCCACACAAACAAAATTAAATAAACATATCATATTAAATTAATAACGCTTCCACGTAATAATATTTAGCATGATTCATTTTTATAAATAATTTTGTTTTTTTTAAATAAAATACCCACATAATAATATTAGCCACCAACTAAAAAAAAAATATTAAAATAAATTACCTTAACCAGAATGTTATCTATTCTACGCAACCAAATTAATAATTATAAAAATATAAGTATCTTTATTAAAATTATAATATAAACATAATAATATATAAACTTGATACATAAACAATTAACAAATTCTACACATAAAAAATAAATAACGAATAAAAAAAACCTACAAGCATAACATCAACACTTACCTATCTATTAAGATGACAAGTATTATTCAAATAAAATATCCACGTAACAATATTAATCATCAATTAAACAGAAAAAAACTTTAAAAAGATTACCTTAATTGAATGTTGGCAACTGAAAGTTTCTACTAATCTCTACAAATAAATAAATAATAACAATTTAAAAAGTTACAAAGGTAAGCACTTTAACGCCCTGGTTTTTGCTTAATTTCGACTTTTGTAATTTTGGCATGAATGAGTGTCTACTTGAGTGATTATGTGTTCTGGGTGTGTGTAGGAGGTCCCAAGTTCAAGTCTCAATTGGGGTAAATTTTGTTATTTTTATGAATAAAACCCAAACTTTGGTTGGTAGGCTTATAAGTTAAAATGTGTAAGGAATTAACAGAATAAGTCTGCTGGTCTGGTGGTTAAATGGAGTGTTGGGAGTGTGGATGGCCCTGTGTTCGAATCTCAGCGTGAGTACTGTTTTTGGCTATCACGCCCAAAGAGTTTGTGTTTGCTTGAAAATCTGACAGTAAGGAGAGATTTGGAGAGATGATAGGGGGAATAACAGAAAATCTGTTCAGTTTTCCCCTCTCCAACAAGAACACAATTTTGGCATTCCCCTTTTTTTCCCAAACTCTCTGCCGTTTCTTTTTCCCCTAACTTGCTGCCGTTTTTTTCACCTTTCCCTCCCACCTCGATTTCGTTTTATTTCCTTTTTTTCCTTCGTTAGCGCACATCCCTGTGGTTAGTGTGTATTTGGTAAGTCAAGAGGTACGTTATGATTCGTTTTGAGTATAGTAATGGAGTATTAAAGGTTTACTTTTCTGGTTAGGGGACAATCAAGGAACTGTGGACTGCTTTTCGGGGTTTTAACAGTGGGAAACCATTGTCGTTCGTTAAAGGTAAGGTTGTTGGTAAGTTTTCGAGAATTTCCTGTTCATGATAATTCGGATTAAGCTACTGAAATTGGGCTTGCAATTATTGAATATAGGTTTCAGAGTGCTCGAGAGTGGTTACGCGTCGAAATCGAATAAGGTGTGTACCCGAAAACGCAAAAAATGAGGTTTCAGCAGAAGTCGAAAACCTTACTGGTCGACACCACACAGGCATGTGATCGCCTGTGTGGTAGGCCGTGTGCAATACTGTTAGTCACCATACAGCTGTGTGATCGACTAGCCAGGCCGTGCGCGAGCGACATGGCCGTGTGACGGCTAGGCGAGGTCATGTGCGACATAAAGGCTCGACTAATTGGGTCGTGTAGGCTACACGGACGTTTGGAACCACACGGGGGTATGGGATTCTAGGCCAGGCCGTGTGATCGACAAGCCCGGCCGTGTGCTTGCGCACGACTGTGTGATGGACGAACGAGGCCATGTAATCCACATAGCCAAGGCCAATTTGGGCCTTATGGGCCACACGGGCGTGTGGGCCTACATAGGCGTGTGAGCCCATTTTTTTGTAATGTTCTGTAAGGTTGCACGGGTCTCCCTAGTCGACTATGGGCCTAATGTAGGGTCGGTAAACATTACCTAAACCCCTAATTATATGACTTGACTTTTTGATTTCTGTACCGAGCATGAATTCTGATATCTGAATGTATGAACTGTGTTTGCATAATAGCATGACATCCTATGTATGTTGCATTGCATCGGGGTGGGATTGATGATATTTCGGAGGAAGTATCTGAAAAGCTTTTAAGCCTGTTATCTGGCAGCTCAACTGCAAATTTCTGATTTTGTACTGCATTCGGTACAACATGGTGTATAGGGTGGGTGGGTTGATTTTATCCCCACATGGTGTGTAGGGTTGGACAGAGTTGGTGTGTAGAGGCTGGTGGGTAGGACTCATTATCTCGCATATATTCGTTCGAAATGGGCCAAGGCCCGTGAATATGTCCTGAATCAGATCTCGAGTGGGCTAAGTCTACACTGCTTTTACGTAAGGGGCTCAAACCCGAACTGTAAAAATCATGACTGTTATCTGATATTTCTGTATGTATGTTTTCTGTGGGGATTACACACTGAGTTTGCGAAAACTCACCTTTTTCTGTTTAATCTGCTCAGGTAATCCCCAACAGTAGACGGATCGGTGCAGCGGAGGACTCAGCGATGACCACGGTTCCAGACACTTATTTACGGTTTATTTTTAATTACGATTTGATTATTTTTGGGTATATTTCTTGTAATAAAGCCTTTATGGATTTTTACTTAAATTTGGGATTATTATTTTATGAACTGCTAGCAGTAGGACAAGACTCAAGTTTTTAAAGTAACCAAATGTTTTATAAAAAACACACGAATTCGCAAATTACTTTTAAACAGCTTCCGCAACGTATAACATTTTGAAAATGGTCAATAAATGAATAAATGATGTGTTTTTTACGGTAACTTAAAATATCAAAAAAAGGGCATTATTGTAATTACGTTTTCTAATTATCTACAAATGGTTTTAGTGTAATTATGTTTTCCAAAGCACTATTATGTGATGTTGCCAGATTCGGCCATAACGTCTAGGCCGGGTTTGGGGTGTTACATTTAGTGGTATCAGAGTCAGGTTGCAAAACTCGGCTGTGGATTTGGGTTTTTAAAATTAGTTTCTCCGAAATAATTTTTTTATGATTCGAATTATTTTTAAACTGAGTATGTGGTACATCGAGTCTCCGGCGCCGATCCTGTAAGTGTTTTGAATTCTGTTTAAAATTTTCTGAAATACGACTTGCATGCTTGAAACAGCCTTAGGTAGTATAAACCAAAGACTGTAGCGAAACTGAATATCATAGTAAAACTGCGATTCGTGAAAACAAACTCTGAACTTCTGATACTATTATGCATAAAACATTTGTTAATAAATATTGAAACTGTAACTAATGTATAAAATTGTTAATACAGATAAATTCTGAAAATACGATGAACGCACGAGGTATCTGTGGATGGGGTACTATAGGCTGTAGTAGAGGCCGTAGGAGGCTCGAGCTGGGTCCTCTGCATTTGAGAATCTGCCAAATTTGGATACCAGCGAGACGCAAATCTCACCTGCTACAGAGACTGGGTCTCATGATCATGAGGCTGGGGATAACATACTATCTCGAGCCATGTTACGAATTTTAAAGAGGGTCACTGTGCCCAACACTGGATCTGGGGGCCGAGGGTCGGTTACGGAACGACTCCAGTCCAATAGGGCTGAGTTATTCAGGGGCGTCAGTGGAGGCGCCCCCAGCGTGGCTGAATATTGGATGGAGGCCACGGAAAGAATCATGGACGATTTGGATTTTATTACTGAGCAGAAGCTTAAGGGGGCTGTTTTTCTGCTTCGCGATGAGGCTAACCACTGGTGGCTGACTGTTAAGGAGGGCACTCAGCCCGATCTTTTGACTTGTGATTTTTTTAAGACGACTTTTCAGAATAAATACGTGGGAGCCAGCTACATTGATGCTAGGAGGCGTGAGTTCCTTAATCTCACCCAGGGAAACCGTACTGTGGTCGAGTATGAGGCCGAATTCCTGAGATTGAGCCGGTATGCCCGGGGCATGGTGACGACTGAATATAAGCGATGCGTTCGTTTTGAGGATGGACTCAGGGATAGTTTTCGAGTTCTGATAGCTCCGTAGAGGGAGCATGCTTTTTCTGTTTTGGTAGATAATGCGAAGATTGTCGAGGAGGTTAAGCGCGTAGAGCGCTAAAACCGTAAAAAAGGAAAGAATAAGAGGGAATCGAAACCCTCGAATTATGTGATGACGCCTAAAAAAAAGGCTAGATCTGATGGGCCAGTGAGAGTTGAGCCTCCTGTGGCACCTTCTGGGTAGCACTTTGTGGGCACTATGGTAGACGCCATTCGAGCGAGTGTTGGAGGACTACTGGGGCCTGTTTGAGATACGGGTCGACTAAGCATCGTGTCTGGGATTGTCCACTGAGGACTGATTAGATGCAAGCTGCAGGTACTGGTACTGTGTAGCCACCGAGAGTAGCTCAGCAGCCACCTAAGGGTCGAGGTCAGGCCAGGGATGGTAACGACATAGGCCGAGGACTAAGAGCACCGGACAGAGGTACAAGACCGACTGAGGTGAAGCAGCCTGCATTGGTCTATGCTGCACGTCGCTAAGAGGATGGTGATGCTCCGGACGTCATTACAGGTACGTTTTTAATTTTTGATGTACCATACACTGTATTGATAAACATAGGCTCTACACACTCTTACGTGGCTAGCTCTGTGTTTGAAACTTTGAGTATTCCAGTTGAGAGTACTTCGAGCGAGATAACAGTTGTGAGTTCATTGGGGCAATCTATATGGGTTAGTAAATTATTTAGAAACGTTCTGCTAGAGGTTCAAGGGATAGTATTTCTGGCTGATCTGATGGAGCTTCCATTTGGGGAGTTCGATTTGATTCTGGGAGTGGACTGGCTGGTCAAGCATTGGGTGAGTCTAGACTGTGCTACAAAAAAGGTTATTCTAAGAACGGATGAGGATAATGAGGTAGTGGTGATTGGGGAATAACGGGATTATCTGGCGAATGTAGTTTCTACGTTGGTGGCGAAAAAGTTGGTACGGAAAGGATGTGAGGCATTCTTGGCCTACATCAGTGTTTCGAATTCTAAGGACTCTTCAATTAAGGATATCAGAACCGTAAGAAACTTTTCAGATATTTTTCCTGAGGAACTACTGGGTCTGCTTCCGAGTCGAGAGGTGGAGCTTGGGATTGAGCTCTATCCTAGTACAGCTCCAGTGTCAATCGCCCCTTATAGAATTGCACCGAAAGAGCTTGAGGAGCTTAGGGCTCATATTCAAGAGTTACTGGATCGTGGGTTCATCCGCCCTAGTGTGTCTCCATGAGGAGCACATATGCTGTTTGTGAAAAAGAAGGATGGATTCATGCGTATGTGTATCGACTACTGCTAATTAAATAAGCTAACCATTAAGAACAAGTACCCACTACCAAGAATAGATGATTTATTTGACCATTTCAGAAGGGCTTCCATTTTCTCCAAGATCGATCTGCGATTGGGATACTATCAATTGAAGGTTAAAGAGACTAATATGCATAAGACGGCATTTAGGACTTGGTACGGCCATTACGAGTTCCTAGTAATGCCATTTGGACTGAAGAATTCCCCAGCAACTTTTATGGATCTGATGAACCGAGTGTTCCAGCCTTATCTGAATCAGTTCAAGATAGTCTTCATTGACGACATCCTAGTATATTCGAAAACTGAGAACAAGCACGATGAACATCTCCGAGTGGTATTACAGACTTTACGTAGGAAATAGTTCTATGCGAAGTTTAGTAAGTGCGAGTTATGGTTCCGAGAGGTAACCTTTCAGGGGCATGTGGTTTCTGCAGAGGGGATTCATGTTGATCCTCGTAAGATTGAGGCTGTTTTAGAGTGGAAACAGCCAAAGAATGTGTCTGAGATCCGCAGTTTTCTGGGGTTGGCGGGTTATTATCGACGCTTCGTAGAAGGGTTCTCTGTGATCGCAGCACCATTGACCAAGCTTCTGCGTAAGGGAGTTCCCTTTGTCTAGACTAATAAGTAACAAGAGAGCTTCGAGAAGCTCAAATTCGTTTTGATGCAAGCTTCAGTTCTGATGCAGCCTGAATCTAGGAAGAATTTCATCGTATATAGTGACGCGTCGCATGTGGGTCTGGGTTTCGTTCTAATGCAGGATGGTAAAGTGGTCGCTTATACGTCTCGTCAGCTCAAGATGCATGAGGCTAAATATCTTACGCATAATTTGGAATTGGCTGCTGTTATCTTCGCTCTGAAAATCTGGAGGCACTATTTGTATGGTGAGAAGTGTACTATCTACACTGATCACAAAAGCCTCAAGTATCTCCTCACCTAGAAAGAGTTAGACCTTAGGCAGCGTAGATGGATTGAACTGCTTAAGGACTACGACTGCACTATCGAGTACCACCCTGGTAAGACAAATGTGGTGGCAGATGCTTTGAGCCGTAGGGCAATGACCGATCTGAGAGTGATGTTCGCTCGACTTAACTTATTCGACGATGGGAGTCTGTTAGCAGAGCTTCAGGTTAAGCCTACGTGGATTGATCAGATTAGAGGTAAACAGATGGGGGATAAGTCTCTCGAGTTGAGGTTCAGTCAGGTTGAGAATAAAGATACTACGGATTTTGGAATTAACAGTGATGGGGTACTTTGTTTCTACGGTCGGATCTGTGTGCCGAATGATGAGGATTTAAGATAGTCTATTCTGAGGGAGGCGTATGGTAGCCCTTACGCTTTGCATCCCGGTGAGAACAAGATGTACCGAGATCTTCGAGAGTTGTACTGGTGGCCAAGGTTGAAGCGCGAGGTTACTGATTTCGTTGCTCATTTGTCTAACTTGTCGCCAGAGTTAAAGTGAGCATCGATTGCCTTGGTGGTTCTTTAATGGTAAAGATTCGAATGTGGAAATGAGAACGAGTAACTATGGATTTTGTTAGTGGGTTGCCCTTAACACCCACTAAGAAAGATTCTCTCTGGGTTATCGTGGATCGATTGCCCAAATCTGCTCACTTCATTCCGGTCAGGACGGACTTTTCGCTCCAGAAAGTAGCTAAGATGTATGTATCTGAAATAGTAAGACTGCATGGGGTTCCTGTTTCGATCATTTCTGATTAGAATCCTCGCTTCACATCTCGGTTCTAAAAGAAATTGCACGAAGCTCTGGGTTCGAGATTGGACTTCAGTACTGCTTTCCATCCTCAGACAGATGGTTAGTCAGAGAGGGTGATTCAAGCACTGGAGGATATGTTGAGGAGCTATGTTATAGATTTCTAAGGCAGTTGGGAGGAGTATTTGCCGTTGGTAGAGTTCGCTTATAACAACAGCTATCAAGCTAGCATTCAGATGGCGCTGTATGAGGCCCTGAAAGTGGCATCTGATAGGCAGAAATCCTACGCTGATCTAAAGAGAAAGGATATTGAGTATGTTGCGGGAGACTTAGTTTTTCTCAAGGTCTCACCATGGAAGAAGGTCTTGAGGTTCAGTCGCGAGGGTAAGCTAAGTCCTCGGTTTATCGGACCGTACAGTATTCTGAAGCGAGTTGCGTATCAACTAGAGCTTATTCTGGAGTTGGATCGCATTCATGATGTGTTCTACGTGTTAATTTTGAGACGCTACCATTCTGATCCCACGCATGTTGTTCCTATTAAGGACATCGAGGTTAAACCAGATCTGTGATTTGAGGAGGAGCCCGTTCAGATTTTGGAGTGTGATGTTAGGGTTCTGCGGAGGAAATCTATCCCCTTAGTGAATGTTGTGGCGGAATCATAGCGCTGAGGAGGCCACTTGGGACCAGAGGATTCGGTACATCAGCAGTATCCTCGCCTCTTCTAATCAGGTAAAATTTTGAGGACAAAATTTTCTTTTAGGTGGTAGAGTTGTAATGCTCCGGTTTTTGCTTAATTTCAACTTTTGTAATTTTGACATGAATAAGTGTCTGCTTGAGTGATTATGTGTTCTGGGTGTGTGTAGGAGGTATCAAGTTCAAGTCTCAACTTGGGTAAATTTTGTTATTTTTATGAATAAAGTCCAAACTTTGGTTAGTGGGCTTATAAGTTAAAATGTGTAAGGAATTAACAGAATGGGCCTGCTGGTCTGGTGGTTAAGTGGAGTGTTGGGAGTGTGGATGGCTCTGTGTTCGAATCTCGACGTGAGCATTATTTTTTGCTATCACACCTAAAAGAGTTTGTGTTTGATTAAAAATCTGACAGTAAGGAGAGATTTGGGGAGATGATAGGGGGAATAGCAGAAAATCTGTTCAGTTTTCCCCTCCCCAACAAGAACACAATTTCGACATTCCCCTTTTTTCCCAAACTCTCTACCGTTTCTTTTTCTCTAGCTTGCTGCCGTTTTTTACTTTTCCCTCCCACTTCGATTTCGTTTTATTTCCCTTTTTCCCTTCGTCAGCACGTATCCCTGTGATTAGTGTGTATTCGGTAAGTCAAGAGGTATGTTATGATTCGTTTTGAGTATAGTAATGGAGTATTAAAGGTTTACTTTTCTGATTAGGGGACAATCAAAGAACTGTGGACTGCTTTTTAGGGTTTTAACAGTGGGAAACCATTGTCGTTCGTTAAAGGTAAGGTTGTTGGTAAGTTTTCAGGAATTTCCTGTTCAAGATAATTCGAATTAAGCTACTGAAATTGGGCTTGCAATTATTGAATATAGGTTTCGGAGTGCTCGAGAGTGGTTACGCGTCGAAATCGAACAAGGTGTGTACCCGAAAACGCAGAAAACGAGGTTTCAGCAGAAGTCGAAAACGTTACTGGTCGACGCCACATGGGCGTGTGATCGCCCATGTGGTAGGCCGTGTGCAATGCTGTTAGTCACCATACAGCTGTGTGATCGACTAGCCAGGCCGTGCGCGAGCGGTACGACCGTGTGATGGCTAGGCGAGGCCATGTGTGACATACAGGCTCGACCAATTAGGTCGTGTGGGCCACACGGGCGTTTGGGATTCTAGGCCAGGCCGTATGATTGGTGAGCCTGGCCATGCGCTTGAAGGCTGAACGAGGCGATGTAATCACACGGCCAAGGCCAATTTGGGCCTTGTGGGCCCACGGGCAGGCCACATGGACGTGTGAGCCCATTTTTTTATAATGTTCTGTAAGGTTGCACGGGTCGCCCTAGTCGACTGTGGGCCTAATGTAGGGTGGGTAAGCATTACCTAAACCTCTAATTATGTGACTTGACTTTCTGATTTCTGTACCGAACATGAATTCTGATAGATGAATGTATCAATTGTGTTTGCATAATACCATGACATCCTATGTATGTTGCATTGCATCGGGTTGGGATTGATGATATTTAGAGGAAGTATCTGAAAGGCTTTTAAGCTTGTTATCTGGCGGCTCAGCTGCAAATTTTTGATTTTGCGCCGCATTTGGTACAACATGGTGTGTAGGGATGGGTGGGTTGATTTTATCCCCATATGGTGTGTAGGGTTGGACGGAGTTGGTCTGTAGAGGCTGGCGGGTAGGACTCTGTTATCTGCATATTCTATCTAAAATGGGCCAAGGCCCATGTAATAGCCCAAATTTCAGTGATGTCAAAAATAATGGTTCAAGATCACCAAATCTGACAAATGAACTTGTAGACTATATTATTTAATATTTACGAGCCAAATGTAGCTTTTAAAATATTTTTAAAATAGTAAATTGTGTTTTATAAAGATTTATTTGGTCAAAAAATCGAGAAAAAGAGGTATCGAGATCTCGGTGTTATAAACCGAGTCATAAATATTTTTATGAATATTTACGGAATGTCAATAAGGTAGTATTAAAATTCCGTTAGGAAATTTTGACGTTTGGGTGGTTAATTAAATAAAAAAGACTAAATTGAAAAGTGTGTAAAAGTTGCTAGAAGGATTAAATAGCTTAATTGTCAAATGAGGAAGGACCTAAAGTGAAAATAAGCCCAAAGGAGATATTTTGGGTGGCAATAGCTGAGAAAAATCAGGAAATGGATGAAATAAGGGCAAATTTAGAAAATTGCCAAAATTAGTTAAATAAGTATGGGACCAAATTGGAATATCTAGAATTCTCTTCATTTCTCTTCATTTTCTTCAGCTGAAAAACAGCCGTGGGAGAGAGTTCAAGCTGGTTTTCATTCTCAAGCTTCATGTAAGTTTAATTCTTGCTTTCTTCTTGAAATTTCTATGTCTATAGACTTTTACAATTGGGTCCAACTTATTAATTCAATAGTTTTTGATTCTATGACTAATTTTTAAAGTTGATGTGGATTAGTGCTGGAATAATATGATGAATTAATATTAAATTGAAGCTTTAATTTTGTTATATGATGATTTTATCAAGTGAAATTGATGGAAATTGGTTTTAGGACCTAATTGTGAAAGAGTTGAAATTAAGGCCTAGTATTAAAATTCTGATTTTCAAAGGTTATAAAGTAGTTTAAAATGATAGAGGAAAGTATTAAATGAGAAAATTAGCTCAATTGAGGGGTTAATTGAGCAAGGATTAAATTGTATGAAATGTGGAATTTGGGACAAAATAGAAACCAACATGTTACACTAAAGCAGTTTTGGACAGCAGCAGTTGTCTAACTTTGAAAAAAAACCAAAAATGGTAGAAAATGAATTAGAAGTTTAGTTAGATATAGAATTAAATCTTGTTGAGTCTATTTTCATATAAAAGAAACAGAGCAAGCAAAGGAAGTCTACATATTGAGATATTTAAATTTTGGTAAGACTGGTTTAGAATAACTTCGTGATCCCCTGTTCTTATTTTATAAATTCACTAAAAATTGTAAAAAATAATAATTATAACTCATAATTTATATATTTGTATTCCTTAATGAGTCTATTTTCATTAGAAATAATCGGAAACACTATATGAAAATCATACTATGAGATAATTGATTTTTAGTGAAGAGAGGTCAGAGCTATCGCACAGTGTAACAGGGGAGAACTAAACTAATAAACTGTACTAATTGGCCACACCAAAAATTCTATAAAACTTGTAGTAATAAGATATGTGAGTCTAGTTTCAAATAAAATTAACGGATCTTAATTTGGAGTTTTGTAGATCAAGGTAAAAATAATTTAGTGACTATGACACAGATGGACAGCTTGAATATTCACATAAGTAAATAGTGAAAACTATAGATAATGTTACTTACAAGTGTGTTGTTTATACTAAGGATGTGGATTGAGAGGAGGAGGAGGAAAAAAATAATATATGAACGACTTGTTTATAAATTGATTATATGCTCGATTATAATTGATAAATGTTGAATTAGAAAAATTGAACTTGTGAGTTTATATGGCTAAATTTTAGTAACCATTTGTTAATTTTATGAACTTCATGATGTGTTATTTCATATGTATTGATGATAAAATCGTGAATAATGTAAAAGCATGAAAATTGAATAAATGATCAACTTGAGCACTTCAGTTCGGTGACAAGATGAATTGACGGAAAATACCATGGTTGAACCATGGCAACAAGTGATAAGTGATAGCTTCGGCTACACTTATCTGATCAAGGACAAATGAAAGTGATAAGTGGTAGCTCCGACTACCTGATCAGTGAAAAGTGGTAGCTCCGACTACCTGATCAGTGAAAAGTGGTAGCTCCGGCTACCTGATCAGTGAATAGTGGTAGCTCCGGCTACCTGATCAGTGAAAAATGGTAGCTCTGGCTACCTGATCAGTGAATAGTGGTAGCTTCGGCTACAAGTGATAAGTGGTTTCCCTGTAAGACCATATCTGGGATATGGCATTAATGTGATACGTGTTTAAGATGTAAGACCATAGCTAGGCTATAGCATTCTAGTGAAAAGTGATGAATTGACGGATAAGACCATGAGTGTCCATGGCAAAGTGTGAAACGTAGGTATGGTATTAACCATACTGAGTTGTAAAATGTGGCACTGAGCAACACCGTGTAGCTTGTCATGATCGACAGCTTCTGTGAGCAGAATAATTTCTATAAGGCATTCACTAATCTTACAAAGTTTGGTAAGTGTTACACGGAATTATGTGATATAAGGAAATACGAGTTGATGAGACATGAACATAGAACTTGATTGATGAATGAGTTCATTTGTGATTATATATTTGTACACCCTTGAGTGTATTATCCATATGAATTGATATTCCAAATGGGTTAATGAGAAAAGTTTTAATATGAAATAATCTGAAATTTGAAATGAAATATTATAAAACCGTACTTGAAATACATTGGTATATCTTGTATATGTTATTTGAATTCATAATGTATAAAGGAAATGCATGTGAAAATTTGAAATGATGATATCGGTACATGGAATCTATTGGTGGATATGTACATCCAAATATATATTATAGATTTTAGTGAACATTGAAATTGGACTCAATAAGTGATTTGTCAATTTAAATTGTGATTGGCAGGAAGAGTTAGTGAGTTGTGTGTCTATGAATTGTTACACGTATTTGTCTGAAATACGAGGAAATGGTGGTGCTTGATACATGGAAATATGAGATTGTGATACATCCTATAAAAATATGGAATATGTTTGATAAATGTATTTATTTATAATTATAGAACTATACACATCAAGTGTACTATTTGTGTAAAGATAATTATTTCAAATTATCTGTAAGTGTTCTGTACTATTTGGTAATGCCTCGTACCCTGTTCTGGCGTCAAATACGGGTAAGTGGTGTTACATTTAGTGGTATCAGAGTTATGGTTTAGTCGATTCCCGGACTAACATAGCGTGTGCAAGAGTCTAGCTATACATGCCATATATGAACTGTGATAGTGTGATATCTCACGGCTTTAACGAAATTATTTTGTTAAGACAGAAATGACTTCCAACCGAGTTATTGTCGATAATGCTAAAAATGATATTGAGATGATTAAAACGTGCTTACGATGTATTGAAATGTAGAAAGGTATGAATAGAAGTTCATGGTATGCATGTGTTAATGTGCTTAATGAGATAACCATAAGTTGGGAAATGTGGAAAAGTGAAATGAAACGGAAGTCTATGTTGTGATAAGCTCATCCATGTATGTTGGTATTCATATGATATTATGTGCCTAACATGCTTGATTAAGTGAGTCTTATGAGAAAATTTACTCAAAATTCATGGAATGTATGTTTAGGTACACTTGTTTAAATAAGATAATCGAAAAGTTCGTGTAACATAAGTATGAAAATTTGCTTAGAGTAAATTATGTGATTATGATGATATTACGTTGATGATGAATGCTGAGTCATATGTGTGTTTTTATGAGAGTCAAGTTAGAGGCTTTATGTAACATCCGGGATTTAGGGGTTATGCGTTTAATTCATAATTCATGTGATAGTGGGCTTTGTGTGTGTTTGGATGTGTTTTAGGGGTTTTGGGAACCCTAGGATGTAGGAGAAGGACTTGGAAAAATATTGGGTTTAAGTTTAAAAAGGAGAGCTAGGCAAGTGAGACCTTAAGAGAAACTGTGAGGGAATTTGGACACAAGATTGGGCTTGGAAAAGTGGCAAGGAGGCGCCACTTAGGGCCTTGGTAAGTGACGCCTCAAGCAGTGGAGAAGGGCTCAGGTTCGAGTAGTAAGGGAAGCAAATGGAAGTTTTATTTTTGCAGCAAGGAGGAGAGGTGTTGGACGGCACTTGGACTTTAAAAGGATGAGGATGAGACTTGGTCTTATTCTTTTAAAATTCTGCTAAGGAGAGTGGATGAAGGCTAGACTCATTCAAATTCTTTGAATGAGAGGCAGAGAGGAAAAATAGGAGAAAAACGTGGGATAAGGGTGAGGGAAAAGCAGTGGCCGAATGTGGGACTCTTTGGGGGTGCCTAATCGGTTTTGAGGCATGGATAGGAGGTGTGTGCCGAAATGTCTAGTGGAAAGGGCTTCTTTTCGGCTTTCTCTTCTTTTTCTCTCCAAGATTCGGTCATGCTAGGGGGTGGTTGCCGAAAGTTTAAAGCCATTAGAATGTGTTCTTGACCATTTTCTTTTGCCGAAAATTTGTTTTGTTCTTCTTTTCTCTTTTACCTTGCCAAGGCCGAAATCTTCTTCTCCCTATTTCTTCATTGCCGCAACCCCTAAAGCCTGATACTCTTCTTTTTCTTTCCGTTGTTGAAGCCGAATCTCCCTAGTATTTATCAAGCCGAATCTGTAACCCCTTGCTATTCTTTTCAAGAAGTCGAATACACCCTTCTCTTCTGTGGCCGAATCTTCCATCATAATTCCTTTCTTCTTTGCTCTTCTTGAAAGTCGATCAAACCTCTCTTGGTGGGGAGACCTTGGCCGAATCTATTAGAGCCTGTAGAGGGGGGAGGTGTCGACATTCTTTTTTTTTTCCATCAATCTTCCAATCGGTTTCGAATATTGTAGTAAGGGGGTTTCGTTCTATTTGGTTCTCAATTATTTTCCATTAGAATATTAAATCAAGGAGACTAACTCCCTTTTCTTATTATGGCTGAATTCATGGAAGGTGTTATCGGGATTTCTGTAGGCTAACGTTAAAGGAATAGAGATCTTTCGGGATTTGAGTGATCAAGGTAAGCAAATGTGGTATTCGACCAAGGGCCATTTTCATAGATTTATGCATTAAAGTCAATTCTAACAGTTGATAAGCAGGGATTTCATCAACTTCATAGACAAGTGGTGGTTTTCGGAATTTAGATAAGCAAGGTAGGTGGGTTATGGTATTCGGCCATAGGCCATTTTGTCTACTATTGTTAGTCGATTCTGACTGTGGTTATTTAGGGGCAAATCAACAGGAGTAGCAGAAGCTTTCGGGATTCGGATCCATTTTGGTAAGGATGTTAAGTTATAGTTTCTATTCATTTAAGATCTTGTACATTGACGATTAACCGATTGATTCTGATTAAGTGACTTTCGATGGATACAAGTATCAGTCAAGGAGAGAAAGGGGTAACCCCTATCCCTAAGTTTAGGAAGCGATCAGTCTCTGCGATACGGGATTGGCCACCGGGGTGAGGGCCAGCGGCAGGGCAGGATTATAGGCAGATAGCGGTAGTTTCCATTAGTGACAGCGTCGGTATTGAGAGCGTAACACTTCAGGTTATCAGGTGTGTGATTAACCCACAATTTCCCAGTTGTATGTTATATTTGCATGTGTTATGTATATGTTGATTAATGCAGTGGAAATAATGAGATGGGTACTCTTGAGTGAGTATGTTGATAATCAGGTCAGTATTAAATCTGATAATATTGTGGTTATTATTGTATATATGTGTTGTATGCCGAATAACATGTTCATGCATGATTTTATCATATCACTATCGTATGTTGCATGTGCATGGGGTGGGATTTGTATATATGAAAGAAGGACAGGGTGTACATTTATGTACGTGGTTTAGTGATGGCCACGAGCCTCACGTGGATTGATGATTGGCTCTGTGCCTCATCGTGGTTGGTATCAGCTTTGTGCCATATCGTGGTTGGTGATGGCTATGTGCCTCATCGTGGTTTGATGCTAGCTACGAGCTACATCATGGATTGACGTTGACTGAGGTCGTATTGTGGATTATATTGTGATTTATTTCACGTGGACGGCATTGATTGCCAAATTGGTATGTAGAGGTTGGAGGGTTGATTTAGTAATCCCCTGGTGTGTGGTGGCTGGATACGGGGGTGTGTAGAGGATGGACCCTAGGCTGGGTTGGGTGCATTTTGCATCATTATCTGATATGTGGACTGGTGTGGTTATGGGCTAGGCCAATGTGTGGAAATCTGTGGACTAATTACACACTGGGTCGGTTTGACTCACCCAAATTTTTACCAAACATCGCAGGTGATACATGATGCTTGGACTGGGCTGGAGCGGATACGAGGTGGCCATGCAGAAGATGTTTTTACTTATTTTATACACTTTACATTTCAGTACTTGGAATTTTTATTTATTGTAATAAGGCCACTTAAAGTATTTGGGGATTTTTATTATGTTTAAGGTGGATTGAAGATTAAATTATTATTTGGAAATATTTTTATTTTTAGCAACCTACATCTTAAAAATATATATTAAAGTTTTAAATCCGGATATTTTGTAACAACCTAATTTTACTCAGAATTTTAAATACACAATATTTTACGAATGACAACAAATTTTTATGTTTTCACCCTTACGACGAAATCTTTTCAAACGTTTTCCTCAGTAGCATTCTAAATTCGGCCGTGGTGTTTGGGCCGGGTTTGGGGTGTTACACTTTACGACCTCACCCCCTTACCAGTGTTGCTTTATGATGAAAGTTCGCGAGAATTATGTTGAATAAGTTCATAAGTGGGAAACTAAAGAGTTCAGTGGTGAAATAATTAGTAATGCAAAAAGAGTTGAGTATAATGTGACAAATGAACTCAGTTTTAGAAGAAATATCATATTATTTTAATGATTACACAAATTATGCAATGTCACGGATAAAGAAAAAGTTAGTCTCGACTATTCGCCTTAATTGAGTATGAAATTTAAAGTATGTGTTTGCTAAGATTCTTCCCGAATTGGTTTTCGTTAGTGAATGGAATGATGCGGGGTACATGATGACAGAATTAGTTAGAGAAATAATAATTGGGTAGTAAAGATGTCTGTGTGTGATAGTTATAGTTGAAATGAATATGATGATCTTTCTGGGTATTATATATATTCTTTTATCCTCAGAGATATATGTGTGATTGTTCAGCTCTGATGGAGTTGTTATGTTATGAGAATGCTAGCTAACTATGATGTTAGACGAAAGCCATGTTGGTCGGGTCGGTTTATGATCGGTATTTCTTTATCTCTTCGGAATTCTATTTTATTATGTTGGAATAAAGTCAATGGTAAAAATTTATGTTGGACTATTCTTCCGTTTTTACGGGATATTATTTTGTCTTATATATAAATATTTGGAAATATATTATCTTTGTTATGATGGAAGTCCAAAGTCGGCAAGCAGTGTTTTTCTTCTGGCTTTATTTGAGGAATCATTAGTATCTTTATTATTATTTTTATGAGTTATGTTCTCGGATTTCCGGTATGGTATTGTATCTTGGATTTCCTTATCTTGGTCTTCCTATCATTCATACTTCGTAAATTGTTAATCATGGCTTATCTTTAAAGTGTGTTCTTTAGCTTGTGATAATTATGTCTGTTATGATTATGCTTTTGGTTTGAACATAGAAATGTGGTGATTCTGGTATCTGGATTTCTCTAATTTTCGTGTAAGCAATTGATACCAGAAAAGGTATAAGTGGTGAAAATATTTGAATCTCTCCATTGAAGAAATTTTCGAGGACGAAAATTCTTAAAGAGGGGGAGAGTTGTAATAGCCCAAATTTTAGTGATGTCAAAAATAATGGTTCGAGATCACCAAATCTGACAAATGAACTCGTAGACTATATTATTTAATATTTACGAGCCAAATGTAGCTTTTAAAATATTTTTAAAATAGTAAATTGTGTTTTATAAAGATTTATTTGGTCAAAAAATCGAGAAAAAGAGGTATCGAGATCTCGGTGTTATAAACCGAGTCATAAATATTTTTATGAATATTACGGAATGTCAATAAGGTAGTATTAAAATTTCGTTAGAAAATTTTGACGTTTGGGTGGTTAATTAAATAAAAAGGACTAAGTTGAAAAGTGTGTAAAAGTTGCTAGAAGGATTAAATAGCTTAATTGTTAAATGAGGAAGGACCTAAAGTGAAAATAAGCCCAAAGGAGATATTTTGGGCGGCAATAGCTGAGAAAAATCAGGAAATGGGTGAAATAAGGGCAAATTTGGAAAATTGCCAAAATTAGTTAAATAAGTATGGGACCAAATTGGAATATCTAGAATTCTCTTCATTTCTCTTCATTTTCTTCAGCTGAAAAACAGCCATGGGAGAGAGTTCAAGCTGGTTTTCATACTCAAGCTTCATGTAAGTTTAATTCTTGCTTTCTTCTTGAAATTTCTATGGTTATAGACTTTTACAATTGGGTCCAACTTATTAATTCATTAGTTTTTGATTCTATGGCTAATTTTTAAAGTTGATGTGGATTAGTGCTGGAATAATATGATGAATAAATATTAAATTAAAGCTTTAATTTTGTTATATGATGATTTTATCAAGTGAAATTGATGGAAATTGGTTTTAGGACCTAATTGTGAAAGAGTTGAAATTAAGGCCTAGTGTTAAAATTCTGATTTTCAAAGGTTATAAAGTAGTTTAAAATGACAGAGGAAAGTATTAAATGAGAAAATTAGCTCAATTGAGGGGTTAATTGAGTAAGGATTGAATTGTATGAAATGTGGAATTTGGGACAAAATAGAAACCAACATGTTACACTAAAGCAGTTTTGGACAGCAGCAGTTGTCTAATTTTGAAAAATCACCAAAAATAGTAGAAATTGAATTAGAAGTTTAGTGAGATATAGAATTAAAGCATGTTGAGTCTATTTTCATATAAAAGAAACAGAGCAAGTAAAGGAAGTCTACATATTGAGATATTTAAATTTTGGTAAGACTGGTTTAGAATAACTTCGTGATCCCCTGTTCTTATTTTATAAATTCACTAAAAATTGTAAAAAATAATAATTATGAGTTATAATTTATATGTTTGTATTCCTTAATGAGTCTATTTTCATTAGAAATAATCGGAAACACTATATGAAAATCATACTATGAGATAATTGGTTTTTAGTGAAGAGAGGTCAGAGCTGTCGGACAGTGTAACAGGGGAGAACTAAACTAATAAACTGTACTAATTGGCCACACCAAAAATTCTATAAAAATTGTAGTAATAAGATATGTGAGTCTAGTTTCAAATAAAATTAACGGATCTTAATTTGGAGTTTTGTAGATCAAGATAAAAATAATTTAGTGACTATGACACAGATGGACAGCTTGAATATTCACATAAGTAAATAGTGAAAACTATAGATAATGTTACTTACAAGTGTGTTGTTTATACTAAGGATGTGGATTGAGAGGAGGAGGAGGAAAAAAATAATATATGAACGACTTGTTTATAAATTGATTACATGCTCGATTATAATTGATAAATGTTGAATTAGAAAAATTGAACTTGTGAGTTTATATGGCTAAATTTTAGTAACCATTTGTTAATTTTATGAACTTCATGATGTGTTATTTCATATGTATTGATGATAAAATCGTGAATAATGTAAAAGCATGAAAATTGAATAAATGATCAACTTGAGCACTTCAATTCAGTGACAAGATGAATTGACGGAAAATACCATGGTTGAACCATGGCAACAAGTGATAAGTGATAGCTTCGGCTACACTTATCTGATCAAGGACAAATGAAAGTGATAAGTGGTAGCTCGCTGCACCGATCGATGAAAAGTGGTAGCTCCGCTACCGATCGAGTGAATAGTGGTAGCTCCGGCTACCTGATCAGTGAAAAGTGGTAGCTCTGGCTACCTGATCAGTGAATAGTGGTAGCTTCGGCTACAAGTGATAAGTGGTTTCCCTGTAAGACCATATCTGGGATATGGCATTGATCTGATACGTGTTTAAGATGTATGACCATAGCTAGGCTATGGCATTCTAGTGAAAAGTGATGAATTGACGGATAAGACCATGGGTGTCCATGGTAAAGTGTGAAACATAGGTATGGTATTAACCATACTGAGTTGTAAAATGTGGCACTGAGCAACACCGTGTAGCTTGTCATGATCGACAGCTTCTGTGAGCAGATTAATTCTATAAGGCATTCACTAATCTTACAAAGTTTGGTAAGTGTTACACGGAATTATGTGATATAAGGAAATACGAGTTGATGAGACAAGAACATAGAACTTGATTGATGAATGAGTTCATTTGTGATTATATATTTATACACCCTTGAGTGTATTATCCGTATGAATTGATATTCCAAATGGGTTAATGAGAAAAGTTTTAATATGAAATAATCTAAAATTTGAAATGAAATATTATGAAACCGTACTTGAAATACATTGGTATATCTTGTATATGTTATTTGAATTCATAATGTAGAAAGGAAATGCATGTGGAAATTTGAGATGATGGTATCGGTACATGGAATCTATTGGTGGATATGTACATCCAAATTTATATGATAGATTTTAGTGAACATTGAAATTGGACTCAATAAGTGATTTGTCAATTTAAATTGTGATTGGCAGGAAGAGTTAGTGAGTTGTGTGTCTATGAATTGTTACACGTATTTGTCTGAAATACAAGGAAATGGTGGTGCTTGATACATGGAAATATGAGATTGTGATACATCCTATAAAAATATGGAATATGTTTGATAAATGTATTTATTTATAATTATAGAACTGTACACATCAAGTGTACTATTTGTGTAAAGATAATTATTTCAAATTATCTGTAAGTGTTCTGTACTCTTTGGTAATGCCTCGTACCCTGTTCCGGCGTCAAATACGGGTAAGTGGTGTTACAACCCAGTAATATGTTTGAATCTGTATCTGAGTGGGTTAAGGTCCACACCGTTTCTATAAGGAGCTCAGACCCGAATTGTGAAAATCATGACTGTTATCTGATATTTCTGTGTGTATGTTTTCTGTCGGGATTCGACACTGAGTTTGCGAAAACTCACTTTTTTCTGTTTAATCTGTTTAGGTAATCCCCAACAATAGACGGATCGGTGCAGCAGAGGACTCGGCGGTGACCACGGTTCCGGACACTTATTTACATTTTATTTTTAATTATGATTTGATTATTTTTGAGTATATTTCTTGTAATAAGGCCTTTATGGATTTTTACTTAAATTTGGGATTATTATTTTATGAACTGCTAGCAGTAGGACAAGACTCGAGTTTTCAAAGTAACCAAATGTTTTATCAAAAACACACAAATTCGAAAATTACTTTTAAACAGCTCCCGCATTTTATAACATTTTGAAAATGGTCAATAAATGAATAAACGACGCGTTTTTGACAGTAACCTAAAATATCAAAAAGGGCATTATTGTAATTACGTTTTTTAATTATCTACAAATGGTTTTAGTGCAATTATGTTTTCCAAAGCACTATCATGTGACGTCACCAGATTCGGCCATAACGTCTAGGCCGGGTTTGGGGTGTTACAAGCTCCAACCTATCTCTTCTATAAATTGTTCCCAAAACTCCAAACACCAACTTTTTTCTTTCTTACCAGCTGCAAAATTGGAGACACCAACTATTTTTTTCTTTCTTCTCGTGTTGCCAATGGGGGAGTAGGGGACTAGTTCGAGAGTTTATAAAAGAAGGGAAGAAAAGAATACTTTTACTCTAACTTGTGGCCGATGAGGTAGAAGTGAAGATGCTACCCTGTCAGACGACACCTTGCCTCAATGTGATTAAGTCAAGCACTACACAAATTTTTTTTTTAAAAATTTAAAATTGATGTCGTCAATGTGTCAAGCAACACTAGTATTTTCCTCCTTATTTCTTCTATATTTCTTATGTATTAGTACATAAAAATTTCAATGTTGTCACCTTATACAACGACACCACTTAAAAAAATTCAGCTGGAATGATTTGCTGACGATTTGTTGATAATTGAGTCATCATTGCAGAATGGTGAGTCAGATGTCTTTGATCGGACAAGGATGCCTGTGATAGGACATGTATTATCATTCATTCTGATTCGGTGGTGCGGAGCAATGGAACCCACGTGGGGTTTGATGACAAAAAAGATCACATTCTTAACAAAAAACTAGGAGCTTAGATGAATGTGTGGTTAACCTCCCTGAATGACAACCTCCAGCTTGCCCAATGATTAGGACGGGAGGTAAAGCTTTTGGTGACCTTTTAATTAATAGCCAGAGGAGTTTATCTCTCAAGTGGCTTTCTGACTTGTCACATGTCCCTATTCGTAGGAGCGATATAACAATTAGTAGAGTAACAAAAAATTTATGTTCAAAATTTTAATTGAAAATATTCTTAAATTTGATTCCTTGCAAATCCTACTTCTTCCACTAATCAACAATCATAAACTTTTGTTCTTGCGTCCAATAAAAATCATCTCATCTACTTCAAGATTCTAAAAAATCATTGTTTACAAGTGAAAATATTGCACCAACATAGAAACAATGTATCTTCAACATGAAATTTTAACAATCAATAATGGTGTTTTTGGGGAATCCTTGGAATAAACAAAATAATCTCTAAAACAGAGAAAGAACTATGGGTTATATATTGAATTACATTTTAATTCCAAAATTCTTAAAGCAGGCAAAAGTGCCTTCTAATAAGTTCATATAATAGAGGTACTCTAATACCTAAAAATAAAATACCCAAAATCTTTTTAAAAAAATTTTCCCAACTAACAATTTAGACATGGGCTTTAAATATACTGTTTTTTTAAATAGAAATACCAAAATATGATTATGAAATGAAAAGAAAGCTAAACGAGGGAGTGATATCTAAAAGAAACAGGAGAGGTTTGGATTTTTATTATAGTTATCTGAATACTGTAATTCATACATACATACATACATATATGTATTGACAATATATGGTATTTTATAACTTTAATTTAAATATATGGAAAAAGTGGGTAATTCCTTTTTTTCAATTATAAATAATTGTTACCTTATTTTTGAGAAGACATTCTTGCACTAAAAATAATTTTAAAATTATATGATTAGATGAAAATTAATTTATTGTTAGCATTATGAAAGTTGATTTAGGTTTAGTTTTGATGTATGGTGTGTTTACTTTCGATAAGGTTAAAAACAGTGATGACAATGAGATTAATTACTGTAGCCATAAAATAAAAGATTTCACTACACCACAGCTACCGCCCATCCAAAGGATGCTTTAACCAATCAAAAACATCATAATATTTTGTCTCAATCTAATCTAATATTTTTTTTTATCGAAAAACAATACTAAATGTAAAATTTATCATTAATTCGAAGCTCCACATATTTTTACCATTAACTATTTATTTTTTATTCGTTATTTTCAATCCAAGATTACTATTTCACTCACTATCAATATTGTTTTATCGATTAAAACATCATAAGTGTTATGAATATATTATTAAGTGGATATCCATCATGATCAAGATAAAGTTTTACTGTATTTAAATTCTAATAGTGATTAGAACTAGATCTCTACTTCTTTTATACTTCTTATGCCTATAAATAGAGATTCTGATGAAGCATTGTAAATCATCCCTTTGATTAATAAAGTACATCTATTAATAGATGTACTTTATTCTCCCCATCTCTCTTTATTTTATAATACGTTATCAACACAATGATTCTCTATTTTTTTCTTTTAAAATCTTTCGAAGTCATCCCCCAAATCCAATTCCTCTTTCATCTTAAACTTTCACCCTTACAACTTCATCTTCAAGATGTTGAACAATTCAATCTCATAATGGATCATGGTGATGACAATGATGTTAAAGATCTTCAGGTATATTTTACTATATTTTATTTATTATATCATGTTTATTATAATTGGAGACTAATCATGACAACATGAATAGATAGATATAAAATAAAGAATCTATTGGGACGTTTATAAGTTCGTCCTAGTAAATTTATTGCATTCCCCAAAGTGAATGTAAACATAAAGAAAATAAAAGATATACTCATGGACCACTAAAAGTGAGAACATAGTAATAAATAAGAGAACAATGAGAGTTCTCAAGATAACCTTTCAAAGGGTAAAGATAACTTTTGTTATCAATGTGATATGAAAAGGTTATTGGCCACATATGCGGCATATGCCCAAATATTTTGTTTTTGTTAATATTCTTTGAGGAAGATATGAAAATGTAGTAATGAATTCTATCATTACAGATAGAAAATATTTAACTTATTTAGAACTGAAACAAACAAATATTATTTCAATAGTACAAAATTAGTTGAAAGCTCTAGAAGAGCTAATATCACTATCTAAAAAGCACAAAATTTGTGATGGTTAATGCATTACTTTTAAAAGTGATTTGTAATGGATCTCATATTGAGATTGCGAATGAGGAAAATATTATATTTCATATGAATTAAAAAAAGGGGATTGAGTTATTAATTTATATTTATTTTATAATCTTTGTGATATTCTTTTGTCATCATCCCTATTAAAGGGTTGAAAACAAAATATTTGACTGTGAAAGATCTACTTATGAGCAATAGAATATGATAATTCTATCTAAAGCTTATTATAGTTGGATGCACCTAAAGTTGTAAGTTTTTTTAAAAACTGTGAGTATAACTCTACAGTATTCAGAATAAGTTCTCAATTAAAATTACATGGTAAAATATTACTGATGAGAACTTGCAAAAGAGAAAACTTATGTATGAAAAGTCATTAGTTATGTACCTGTTGTACACTTGGAAAATAATATCCACTCTCAAATTTTGGTATTAATAGATTTTTGGACATTTGAAAATTTTGGTATATTCCCTGAAGCGAATATTACATATAATTATTTGGAAATTATATTTATTGACTTGGTGGCATTATAGACTTCACATTGACTTAGATATTTCCAGTAGTAAATGTCACAATAGTACTTATATGTGGATACAAATTAAAAGGAATGATAATAAAATTATCAATTTAGTACAATTGAAACACATGTTAAAGTAAACCAGAAGTTTACTAATACAAATGCGTTTACTACTTGATGTGACCAGTTAGACCATCCTGAATCGTATATGATACGAAAATTAATTGAGAATTCATATGGACAACCATTAAAGAACTAGAAGAGTCTTAATTTAAAAGAATTCTCATATGTTGCTTGTTCTCAATGAAAATTTATTATTAGAAACTCACTAGCTAAAGTTGAGATTTAGTGTCTTGCATTTTTGAAACAAGTATGGGCCCATCCATCCACCATGTGGATAGTTTTGATATTATATGATTTTGGTAGATGCATCTACAAAATAATCACATATGTGTTATCAATTTGAAACCTGTCGTTTGTAAGATTGCTTGTTTAAATGATAAATTTCAGATTATGCAATTAAAATAATTCATCTTACTAATGTTGGTGAGTTTACATCCCAAGTTTTCAATGATTATTGCATGTCAATTGGGATAAAAGTTGAACATCTTATAGCTCATGTTCACACACAAAATGATTTAGCTGAATTGTTTATCAAATGCCTCCAACTAATAGCTAAATCATTACTTATGAGAACTAAACTTTCTATTTCAAAATGAGATTGTGTTGATTTATATGTTGTACACATCAAGCCAATAAGTTATAAATACTCCCATTATAATTTGTTTTTGATCAAGAGATAAATATTTCTCATCTTTGAATTTTTGTAAGTGCGTAAATGTTCCAATTGCTCCTTTACGACGCACAAAGATGAATGAATCCTCAAAGAAAGTTGAGAATATATATTAATTACAATTTTCTTTATATTATTAGATGTTTTGAATGTATTCGAGATTCAATTATGACATGATTTGTGATTACAATTTTGATTCGATAGTTTTTCCGATATTAGAGGGTATCATCTAATATTTTAATTTGAATCAAAGTCTCAATAAGACAATCAGTTAGAATAAATAATAGATTGATCGGTTCCAAAGTTGAAAATTCTTCTAGATGGTTATATAGTGGAGGCAGGTGCCCCAGAAGAGATTCAAGACATAACTAATAAGTAAAACTTCAGAAGAGATTTAGGTACTTGAAACTAAATTTTAAAATAATAAAAATAAGAAATCTTGATAAGTTATTTCAATTTAAGAAAATGTGAAACCGAATAATAAAAGTGGTCGACAATAATTTTGCATGCAATATTATTATTGAAATAATGAAATAAAAGGAGGATCTTGAATAAATCTATTGAGAAATATAAATATGGAATAAATTGATCAAAATAGAAAGACGCAACTCAAGTACAATTAAATTCGTGAAGTTTTTTGACCAGTAGTCCAAATATCTAAAGGTATAAAGCCAATGAAGGTGCAATTGAAGTAGTTTTGCAAAAGCAGAATATGAAGTTTTTCGATAAGTCTTGGCATTGATTATGAAAAGATATAATATTCTTTTGTAGTGGATGCAATAACCTTTAGATATATTATTAAACTGACAATTCATAAAAGATTTAACTTGCGTCTAATGGTTATTGTTATAAAATTTTATGAATCACTATATAGTAAAATTTATATTAAAATCCCTGAAGGATTTAGGATGCTTGAAATTCTCGAGAAATTGTTCATTTATATGAATTGAAATAATTTGAACATATGTGGTAAATTTGACTTAGTGAATAGTAGTTGAAGGAGGATTATAAAGTGATCTAAAATACCTATTTTTGTTTTTATAAAAGAATCATAATTAAAATTTGTTATGATTATTGTTGAATCTCCTGAAGATATCAAAATATATTTTCCCAAATTTCCCTCACTCATGACTTTTAAAAAGAATGGTAATATAAATATTTAGCAAATAAATTCAAATAGTCATTTGAAAAAAATAATATTCAAGATTGAATACGTAGAATATGAGAAAATATATGATGTTTTTATAAAGGGGAGTAAATACGCGTTGCACTCTTTTTTCCTTAATCGAGATTTTGTCCTATTGAATTTTCTTGGTAAGTTTTTTAATGAGACAGCATATTATGCGTATTATAAATTGTGTACTCTTTTTTTAAATTCTAATTGTTATTAGAATTAGATCTCTACTTCTTTAATACTTCTTATGCCTATAAATAGAGACTCTGATGAAGCATTATAAATTATATTACTTTCATATTTTCCTTGTTATTTATTCTCCCCATCTCTCTTTATTTTATAACAATAAGATTTTTTTTTTATCATTAATTAAAGATTGTTGCTTTAGGATCATCAATCTTCTAGGGCCTAATAAGTAATAACGCTATTTTTTATTTTAATTTTGAATTATTTTAAATTATTAAAATATTAAGAGATTGAAAAATAAAATAAAATAAAAAGGGTCCAAATGATAAAGATTTAAGGCTTATGAACTTAAGCAAGCAAACGACAAAGTCGGTCGTGTATTGACTTCTGCTGGATAATCCCAATTTATAATCCTCCCACCTCCTATTTTTCCTTCATTTTCTCTCTATTTCCTAGGAAAGCACACACAAAAAGAACTTCACTCTTTGAGTCTTCTTTTTTCTCTGTATCCTTATGTAAACATTTTTCCATCTTGGTCTGTTTGGAGAAGTAGAATATTAATTTATACAGCAAAAAAAAAAAAAAAAAAAAAAAAAAAAACACTATGGAAGGAGTGGTACATACAGGCACTGATGCCTCAGCTTTCAAGGAATGTTTCTCTCTGACATGGAAAAATCCTTATGTTCTTCGCCTTGCTTTCTCTGCTGGGATTGGTGGACTTCTTTTCGGCTATGACACTGGTTCATTTTCCTTCCTTACCTTAACCTTAATCTTTTACATGCATCTTTTAGTTTTTTGTTTTGTTTTATTTTTTTGAGTTCTCAAAATGTCTTTTTTTTTTTTTTTGTCCTCTTGGTATTGCAGGCGTGATATCAGGTGCTTTGCTTTACATCAGAGATGATTTCAAGTCTGTGGATCGACAAACTGTTTTACAGGTTACATGATTTACTTACAATTTTTTGCTTCTACTTTTGTTTTTTTTTGGGGGGGTGTACATCTTTTCTGGTTCTTGTCTGAATTTCTTGGTGAATCCGTCCATTTTTGGACAATGGTTAAGCAATTGGTTGGTTTTATCTAAAAATTTGCTTGTTAAATTTGTTAACTTGCAATTGTATAGTTTGCTTAAACACTGGTTTATTTTTTCTGATTCAGGGAAACTGTTTGTTTTGTTGTCAGAGTTTTCTGGGGGTGATAAAAATGGGTTTCACTTAATGGGAAGTACCATAGGCCCACAATTAAATGCTTAAAGATTGCCTAAAGTTGATCCAAAATTTTAAAAGTTAAGTTCCCAAACAGAGCATGAGGGAACTTGACATGAACATGTAAAGTAACAATGTCTAGGACTTCCATGTGACAACTAATGTACTGGTTCCTAAGCTGGCTAAAATTGTTCTGATTTTATATACATGTACACAGGAAAGTATAGTGAGTATGGCAGTTGCCGGAGCCATAATAGGAGCTGCGATCGGAGGGTGGATGAATGATCGGTTCGGAAGGAGAACGGCAATCCTTATTGCTGATTTCCTGTTTTTTATTGGAGCTGTGGTAATGGCTTCTGCTCCTAACCCTGCTCTGCTTATCGTAGGCCGAGTTTTTGTGGGACTTGGCGTTGGAATGGCATCGATGACATCTCCTCTTTATATTTCTGAAGCATCCCCTGCGAAAATCCGTGGTGCCCTTGTTAGTACCAATGGATTTCTTATCACCGGTGGCCAGTTCCTCTCTTACCTCATCAACTTGGCTTTTACTAATGTAAGCTGCTGATAGAACATATGAACAATTGGAAGGGAAATGGAGGTTAAGGTGTTGAACTTTGATGACATTTTTTCTTTTTCCAGGCACCAGGGACGTGGAGGTGGATGCTCGGGATTGCAGGTCTTCCAGCACTTTTGCAGTTCATTCTCATGTTGCTTCTTCCAGAGTCACCCCGTTGGCTATTTCGCAAGGTACGTGATCGTATTCTAAAAGCCCGGAATTGTTAACTCGATGTTCATGTATTCAGCCTTTTGATTGATTCACTGTCAACAGGGAAGAGAAGAAGAAGCCAAAGTGATATTGAGGAAAATTTACCCAGCTGATGATGTTGAAAAAGAAATTCAAGATTTGAAAGAATCGGTTGAGGCTGAAATCAGGGAAGAAGGGTCTGCAAAAATAAACATGATGAAACTGTTGAAAACCAAAACAGTGAGGAGAGGGCTCATAGCTGGTGTTGGTCTCCAAGTTTTCCAACAATTTGTTGGCATAAACACAGTCATGTATTACAGTCCCACCATTGTTCAATTAGCTGGTTTTGCCTCTAACAAAACAGCACTTCTCCTTTCCCTTGTCACCGCCGGCCTCAACGCCTTAGGCTCCATTGTAAGTATATACTTCATTGACAGGACTGGGAGGAAGAAGCTGCTACTGATCAGTTTGTTTGGAGTAGCAATTTCACTTGGTCTTCTAGCAGGAGTTTTCCATGAGACCACATCCCACTCTCCAATGGTTAGCCGGATTCAAACATCTCACTTTTCAAATTATACATGTCCTGATTACAGTTCAGCTATAAACCCTGGTGCTTGGGATTGCATGAAGTGTTTGAAGGCTTCATCTCCAGATTGTGGATTCTGTGCTTCACCAACAGACAAGGTTAAATCACATGATATTTCTATATTTTTACGAAGTCTCGTATTTGTTTTCCCTTCGTTGATTGGATTTTTGTTGTTATTGCAGCTACTGCCAGGAGCATGTCTACTCTCAAATGACACAGTTAAGGATCTGTGTCATGATGAAAGTAGGCTATGGTACACAAGGGGATGTCCGAGCAAATACGGATGGCTTGCACTGGTCGGTCTAGCTCTCTACATCATATTCTTCTCCCCAGGAATGGGGACTGCACCATGGATAGTCAACTCAGAGATTTATCCCCTCAGGTTCAGAGGTGTATGTGGTGGGATTGCTGCAACTGCTAATTGGATCTCGAATCTCATCGTGGCTCAGTCATTTCTATCGCTTACGGAAGCAATAGGGACTTCTTGGACGTTCCTAATATTTGGAGTCATCTCTGTGGTAGGCTTACTCTTTGTAATTGTCTATGTGCCAGAAACAAAGGGGCTGCCTATTGAGGAGATTGAGAAGATGTTGGAAACTAGAAGTTTGCACTTCAGGTTCTGGGAGAAAAGTCAGAAACCACAAGAAAAGAAGAGCCAAGCAGTGTGAATAAATATTAAATAGTCAAATCCCTAGGAAGAATGCTGAAATGTAAAAATATACCAAACCCTGAAATTTTGAACACTACATTCAGCAATAGTGGAATTAATTTGATAATGAAATCTGCTTTTGCTTTCTCTACAATCTCCATTCTCTATAGGAAAACAAAGATGAAAAAAAATCCTATTTTCAGTGTTACGCAGTCTCCATGCATGATCATCAATACATCTGAATGCTTGGACGATGAAGGATTCATGCCTCAGGCAATGTGTTCTGCCAAAGTTAAAGATCTTGACATGCTTTTTCTGCCTCAGCGCATGAGGAACTGGCCCAAATACTCTGGTCCCTTTTGGCTGTCCTTGCTTGTCAACAAGAACAACTGCATTATCATCAAACTTGACCTCACTCCCGTTGCAACGACCTCTCTGCATGGCGGCACATACAACCACACCGTATACCACCTTCCCTTTCTTCACCTTTCCATTAGGCATGGCTTCTTTTACAGATGCAATTATGGTGTCTCCCAATCTTTGCCCCTTTCTTCCCCTTTAAAGCTTGTATGCACATCACCTTCTTCGCCCCAGAGTTGTCCACTACTTTAAGAACAGTTCTCATCTGAATAAAAGTCCTTTGTTGCTGCAGAGTGTAAAGAAATACAGACGTTACCTATAGAATATGATATATCACAAAGGCAAACATCATAAACCCATGCCAGGAAAATGTTCATACACCATATACTGTATAAAATCCAACAAGTAAAATACAGGGAAAGTTCATTGCAGACTTGATGTCGTTTTAATTGTCAAGGCATATCTCTTGAAACCATTTACATGATAAAGACATGCATAGCTTCAAATTTTAGCCAAAAACAAGTGACATAATGATCAACCTTGTGAACCCTTTTTCCACGTGCTGGTCTATATCCAAAAAAGTGGGAGAATATATCTCGATTTTCGTCAGCTCCATGTGATCGTATTTCATAGATCACGGTACAAGCTTAAAAGAAATATCATGCTAGAAACCATACTAACCTGAGACAAGAAACTGCTACATGTAATCTCACTTGATGTGCTTGGTAAATTAGAGAAGTTGTTTCCAAGACCACCCATCAATGAACGGCCCACTGTATGTGACATAGAATCAATGAGAAGCTAGGGAAAGGAAACAAAACTAGATACCCAAAAGAATTTAGCACATGTAGGTGTTTCAATCTTATAATTCAAAAAAATGTGTACACTTAACTTACAGGAAAAGAACCACCACATTTCATAAACAGCTCAACCCAAGATCCCACAGAGACTTATCAATTGTGAAACCAATAACAAGACACTAGAGGCTTCTTAAAGCAATGCTCATCAAAAGAAACATAAGTAAGAAAAGAATCAGAGAACACATGCTAATGAATCACCAAAAGACTTCATGTTGGTGGCAATGACATAAATGATGTTGAGGAACAGACACTATTCAAATCCCAGGTTCATATGGAGCTTACCTAAGCTTCAATAAGTCAAACTAAACTCCATTCTAATCCCTCCAAAGAAATTCCTAGATTCAATAGTTAAAACCCTTTAGCTCAAACTCATTGCTAACAACAAGGAATTTTCCTCAATATCAATAAAAATGAAAATATTTTGAAGAAAAAGCAAAACTTTGTGCACAAGGCTATATTCATACTGATGGAAATGCATTGGATGATATCCATATTAAGAAACCATTGACCAAAAAAGCCTAACATCAAAGCAGACAAATAATCATTTCAATAAATATATCACATACCCCTGGAGCATCTGGATGCAAAGGTTACAGCCATATTCTTCCTTGTGCTTAATTCTCCAACCTTATGTTAAAGGGAAAAGGGAGCTGAGTGAATGAGTGAGAACCCTAAGAACCGTTAAGCTAAAAGGAGCAAAAGGAGGTTGAACAGGCATAGCCCACCATTAGAAAGACTTTAATGGACTAATAGTTGAGGAAGACAGCTGCGGCCTACTTGGGCTTTCTAATGGTGGGTGCAAAGTACAAGCCTCAACGAATCCCATTATAGGAACAGGGAAACGGCCCCAAGACCCCATACCTTTCCAATTAGATTAACTAGAATTGTTCAAGGGTGGCCGAACTTGAGTGGATTTTTATCTGTCAAGGTTGGTATGGCCCCACCTAAATTAAATTTAAATAATAAATATTTTTAAATATAAATATAAATTTAATTATAAAATATCAAATAAAAATATGTTTTAATATTTATTAATTTTTGAATAGTAAAACGAGCTTTTTGGTAGAGGTCAGTCGACCTAAAAAAGGGCCTGGGCTTGAAAAAAATTTTAGAATCGAGCCTCGGACCAGCCCATAGACACTTCTATTAATGCCCCAAAATTTTAATCTTTGAGAAATGATAAATATTTAAAAGGTGAATTAAGTATTTAGAGCAAAATTATGACTAATAAAATTTAATAAGGACTAAATTGCAAAATTTTGAAAGTTAAAGGACTAAAGTTGAAAATTTACCATTTTTGAAGAGGGGCGAAATTTGAAGAAATGTTTTTTTATGAATGTGATATGGATATGTATTGAAATCGGGAATTGGAAAATTGAGATAGGGGCTAAATTGAATAAAGTGAAAAAGTATAGAGGCTAAAGTCAATTTTCTCATTTTATGGAGGAGGAACCTAAATGTAATTTTTCCATTTTTAATTGATATGTAGGGACTTGATGATGGGATTAAAATCTCCATGGAAATTAAAGTCGAAAAATGTCGAAATTGATTTGGAAATTGAAAATAAAATAAAAAGAAAATTATAGAATCTTCTACACTCTTTGGGAGTGAAACGACAAGAAGCATAAGCTGAAGAAAAAAAATTAATAAATGGGAAAGAATAGAAAAGACAAAAAAAGGAAGAGAAAGGTTGAGTTCAAGTGAAGAAATAGAAGTACTTAATTGAATTCAAGTTAGTTTATTTTAATTTGAATATTTAACTATTTAGATTTTAGTATGAAATAATTAAATAAGATATGATTAAGATTATTGAATATATATATTGAATAGAGTAGTGAATACGAAATTAAAGATATGTTAGTAATGTAAGAAATGATAAAGTGATAATTTAGTAATTAGTGAATTCCATGAAACTAAGGATTAAATTATAAAGAGTGAAAATTATTTATTTGTCATCAATTGATAACTGACTAGATGTAGTATAGTGAAATTATTATAGAGATGACTAAATTGTAAAGTGTATAAAAGGTGTTATGTGAAACCAATATTGTGATTAAAGACTTAAATGAAGTGTTAAGTGATGGTAATGAAGTGTAAAGTGATATAATAATGATTATCGAATTTTCATGAATTTAAGGACTACATTGTAAAGTGTTCAAAAGTTACTATGTGTGCTAAAATAGTGAAATAAAATATTTAAGTGAAGCGTTATAAGAAAGTAAAGTGCTTAATGATAGTGAATTGACATCCAAAGTGCTAAGTGTTGTGAATATATGCTATGTTTGTAATTTTTATGAATTGTAAATAAAATGAATACGTGAAATAAAAATGTAGTGAATGTGTTTACGTGATTCAAAGTGAAAAAGTACACTACAACAAAACAAGCCTACCGCGACACTTTTTTTTACCTAAGACGACGCAAAAAAGGTTGGCATAGGTTTCGTGACGCTTCTTCCTACACTTTCAAAAAGGTTGTCTATAATACAGTTGGCGTAGGCTCCACGACACTTTTGAAAAAGCGTCGGCATAAGTCAACATAAGCCGACCCTTATTGAAGGGTTGGGAAAGACCTAGTCAAGGCCAACCTTTAAAAAGGGTTGGGATAGACCTAGTTAAGGCTAACCTTTGAAAAAGGTTGAGATAGACCTGTTTAAGGCAACCTTAAAAAAGTTGGTATGGTTCTTGTCTAAGGCAACTTTTAAAATTGGTTGGGATAGAGCCGTCTAAGGCAACCTTAAAAAGGTTAGGATAGACCTTGTCTAAGACAACCTATAAAAAAAGGTTGGGATAGACCTATCTAAGGCAACCTTAAACAGGTTGGGATAGACCATGTCTAAGGCAACCTTTAAAAAAGATTGGGATAGACTCGTCTAAGGCAACCTTAAAAAGGTTAGGATAGACATTGTCTAAGGCAACTTTTAAAAAAGGTTGGGATAAACCCGTTTAAAGCAACCTTAACAAGGTTGGGATAAATCTTGTCTAAGGCAACCTTTAAAAAAGGTTGGGATAAACCCGTCTAAAGTAACCTTAAAAAGATTGGGATAGACATGTATAATGTAATTTTTTTTCTATTTTTTATTATTTCAATATTAATATATTTTTATAAATATTTACAGTGAATAATGATAGAAATTGTGCTTTAAATACAACTAAAAATATAAAATTAAAATTAAAATTAAAATAAAGATTGAATATTCACTACAAAAATCAATCCAACAATTAAAATACACTAACATTTAGCTTAAATGTATACCACTAACATTCAACTCAATGTACAAAAGTAAACAAATAAAAAAGTACCTAAGATGATGGACATTGATATTGGTGTTGTACTACATAAAAGCTAATACAGTTTGAAACTGCAACTTCAATTCCAAGAGACTCTATTGATCTCTTATTTCTACGAAGGTAGCCCCAAGAAACTTCAATTCCATTTGTTAAGTTTTTCCTTCTCATAATCCTGTCATGCAACCTGCATTAAAGTAATTGTAACACCCCTTACCCGTATTCAATCCCGGAATAGGGTACGAGGCATTACCGGAATTACAAATTTATTTATCAGACATTTTATTTCATTTAGCATTTATATTTGAAACCAATCAAATTCAAACATATTGTCCCTTAAACATATTTATTTTTCTCGTCATGTCTTACATAAATTTATTACTCATCTCAACATACTTAATTATCTTATATTAACATATTAAAGATAATCACATATTTACATATCATGAAAAATATCATTCAATTATCTCTTCTTCATAAACATAAATCGCTTAATTCATCATATCAATATTTCACGATAATCAACTTATATTCCTTTATATTACATAATTAAGTTACACGAACTTACAGCTAATTTTTGCGTAAATATCAAAATTCAGGGCACTTTGGAAATTTTCTATTTTCATTGATTTTTCAATCGATCTTAATCTAAATTAATAATTTCATTCAATTTTGCAATTTTAAATAATAAAATAATCCATTTCATGCAAATTGGTTATTTCCACATTTTTACAAAATTAATCACAAAGTTTTACTTTTATTCAATTTAGTCCCTGAGCCTAAAACATTTCAAATTAGCCATACTACCTAAATATTCATACATATTTCCCTCCTCCTCCTCTCCATTCCACATCCTTAATGTATATAACATGCTATAAGTAACATTGTCAATAATTTCATTAATTACTCATAAGTATATTCAAAACTGTCCATTTGAGTTATAGTCAGTAAATTATTTATTTCCAGAGCTACAGAACTCCAAATGAAGAACCGTAAATTTTTCCTATAAAATTTCCAGAATTTTTGGTTTAGCCAATTAGTACAGTTTATTCATCAAAGTTACCCCTGTTCTGCTGTCTGGCAGTTCTGACCCTTCTTCACTAAAAATTAATTATCTCTTCATACAGAATTCATATGATGTTCTCGTTTATTTCTATTGAAAATAGACTCATTCAGGATTCTAAACATATAAACTTAAGCCTCTAATTATTTTTCTCCAATGTTTTTATGATTTTACAAAGTCAGAACAGGGGATCCCGAAATCCCTCTGAACCAGTCTTACAAAAATATAAATATCTCAAATTACAGAATTCCGTTGCTTTCCCTGTTTCTTTCATATGAAAATAGACTCAATAAGCTTTAATTTCATATCTCATTCAACTTCTAATTCCACTTCTACGATTTTTGGTGATTTTTCAAAATTACTCTACTGCTGCTGTCCAAAACAGTTTTGTTATAGCTTATTTTACAATTAAATCCTTTACCCAATTCTAACTTCAAATTCTTTCAATTAAACCACTAATTCATCTTTTTGTTCATCATATGCTATATTCAACAGCTTTAAAACTTCAAAAACTTCAACTTAAATTCATCAAAACTTTGTTCTAAAACTTATAAAGCATCAAAATTAAAAGAAAATGACTAAATTAGCTTACCTATTAAACATCCAAGCTTTAAATCATCAATTTCTCCTTTTCTTTCTTTCTTTCTTTCTTTCCCCTGCTTTCGTCTTGTTCTCTCTTTCTTTTCTGTTTCAATTCTCTCCTTTCTCTCCCCCTTTTTTTTTCTTTCCATTTGTTTGTTTATATATAATAATATAATAATATAATAATATAATAATATAATAATATAATATTAAACATAAAAAAAATCTCAGATTTTCTTCACAATAACCGCCTCAACTAAATAAAATGGCTTAATTGCCATTTTGGTCCTTTATACTTTCTTTAATCTATAATGAAACTTTTACACCTTTTTCAATTTAGTCTTTTTTATTTAATTACATATCCAAACGTTAAAATTTCTCAACTAAACTTTAATAATAACTTAATGACACTCCATAAATATTTTTAGAAATATTTATGACTCACTGTATGAATTCGAGGTCTCAATACCTCGTTTTTGGCCCAAATCTTTTTTTTTAATTAATTCTTTTAGTTCACAAAATTCACTAATTTTAAAATATTTCTAAAATCACACTTAACTTATAATTATTGATTAACAAAGTTTTCTAACTTTTTCGTCAGATTTAGTAATCTCGAATCACTATTCTGACACTATTGAAATTGGGCTGTTACAGTAATAATAAGTTAGACATTGTAAGCCTGCAAGAAAGCCTGGTATGAAGATAAATGAACATAATTATATGAAGATAAATGAACGAACCTTGACACCTTTAAAGATAAATCAAAGTTCAGAACTTCAAATGCAGACCATTTGCAGATATCAAAAAACATTCAATAATGTTAACCAAGACCTCCAAATAAGAGTGCAACAGCAAGTCATTCAAAACTTGGCAAACCATTATAAAATAAATAGAGCATCATAGTAAGGTTTAAGGTGATAATGGTTACTTTCCTAATCCTACAAGGAGTAATAATTAGAACAAACATGACAAGATCTATATTTTGTAGCCTGTAACAGAATCTTTTAAAAAAAAATTATTATTGTATGTAGGTTTTCTCATCCAGATCAAAGAACTGTTAAATGACCACAAAACATTATCATGGAGAATATAAACACGACAGAGAACTAAATGGAAATTTTGTAATAAATTGCATAAATAAAGCAAGTAAGCTGACATTATTCTTTAAATGAAGGTAAGTATTGATAGAATTAGAACTGATGGTAACCCACAAATGGTTAGAAACAACCAAAAGGCACCATGGATATCAAAGCACTAAGAGGTGTAATGGCTATTGCCATTCAGCCACGAAATATAAAATGCAAGCCTAAAGTCAATAGTGAGATCCATAAAATATGGAGAGAGAAACAATATAGAACAAACGGAATGAAAAGAATATGGAAATGAGAGACCTTTGCTTGGAATCTAGAAAGGAATTGTAATCACCTGTAGAAAATAGTACAACGTCTGCTATCAACTCACCACCATGATTTGTAATAACTTTTATGCCATTATCTGTTTTAACCAACTGAATTCACATATGTTAGAACCAACCTTATTCCCATTCCTTCTAGATTTCTTGCAACCGCTACCCTCATTTCATCATCAAATCCTTTGTAGCATAGACACATAAATTTAGTCAGCCCTAGACTCCTAGTTTAGGTCACAGACCTCTTTGATAACAGCCTATTTGATAGCAACCACTAAAGTCTATGTCATCCTATTTGATAACAGCTGGTAATCTTCTTATGAGTATCTCTAAATACTTGAAAAATAACCATCCTTAGACCTAATGCACTCACCTTTATTCCAATGAATCATAAATAGCTTCACATATAGGACCCATATTATTTTTTAGAAGCTATTTTTAGCAAATGACATTTTTGGAGTCTGTTTTTGAGTTAAAAGTTTTTATAATGTGGCTTCGATTGAGAGCTTGATATGAGCTAATGTTTAGTTAAATGCTCAGTTAACTCAACCAAGCTCAGTTCAAACAATTTGGCTTGAGCTTACTCATGTTCAGGCCTGTCTAAATTTAGTCGAGCTGAGTATAAGCAAGTGATACTCAATTCAGTTGGGATTGGATCATTTACAGACCCAACTGTAATGATTTTGTCTCCAAGAAACATCCCATTCATTTGCTATTGAAACATTTAACTCGAGGGTCTCAATTTCAACCAGTGGAAAGCTTAATGAAGTTTATAGAAAGAGGGACTGGGATGCAAGAACCAAGGGAAGCGAACGAGAACATGTTTGACAAAGAAATAATTGAAGACTTATTTACTCTTTCTATGAAATTTCAGTTTTAAGAATGTACAATTTTAGATATTTTATTGTTAAGGGGCAAAGCTGTAAAATAAGTATACTTAAAGCCTACTAAATAATGAAGGAAAGGGGTTAGCTTAACAGTTAAACTTACCCATGTAACCCAAGTTTAATCATGTGAAAAGCACTACAAGGTAAGCTACCTATTTTGTGTCCACAGGTGAAGCCGAAGATGTGATGTAAAAAATCATAATTCAGTGAAAATCTAAAGCCAGCTGGCTGTTAGAAGGAATTGAAGTGACTTCTGATTATACCTGTGCTAGCTTGCTGCTAGTATATCCCAACAGGCTTGAGTACTTTCTTTTCCCAGGAAAAGCATTCATGTCTTTTATATCAATGAAGCCAACATAATGCATCTACGAAAGAGAAACATCAAATACATCATGAAAGAAATAACTTCTACATAATACTGGCGATGAAGATTATATAACTATCAGTGTAACAGCCCGGTTTAGGCCGTAGTTAGAATAGTGGTTTTGGGACCACAAACTCAAGGTCGGAAAAATATTTTAATATAACTTTTGGTGTTTACAATATGTGATTGAGTATGTGTGGAAATTTTATCGATTGTGTGCTTAATTTGCAAAAAGGACTTAATTGCATAAAATGCAAAAGCTGTGTGCTGATTGTTAAAATGCTTATTTGGCATGGCTTTTTAAATGAGGAGTCCTTATGTGGTAATTAGACCTTTGATAGTGGAAGTTGACATATATAGCCATTAAATGAATGAAATAATAATGTTTTAACAAAGGGTATTTTAGTAAATGATGAAATAATATGTATTAAATAAAACAAATAAGAAAAACAAGTCATATTCTCATCTTTCTATGCCGAAAATCACAAGAAAATAAATGAAAAATAGTTTAAGGGTTTCGACTAGAAGTTGGCTCAATCAAGGTATATTTTAAGCTCGATTTTTAGTGATTTCTACGTTTTTGTGATCGTTGCTTAGTGTTCTCGCTAGACCATGCTTTAATTTTAGAATTTGATGAAGATTTTGAGACATGTTATTGATGAATGTTTAAGCCTTGTGATGGTTGATGATGAAATATGAAGGATATGTGATAGATTAACATATTTTGTCTTTGAATTTTTAGTGAAATTGAGTAATTTGGGCTAAATTATGAAAATGAGAAATTGGAGGACTAAAATATGAAATAAATGAAATATATGAATTTGTATGAGCATAAGGAAAATTCGGCTAGGCATGTGTGAAGTGATATGAAATAGGGACTTCAGTGTCCAAATGTGAAAATGTGAGGGCTATTCTGTAAAATGCCCTAAATATGTGTGTTTGGACTAAATTGAATAGTTTGGTGATTGAATGAGCTAAATTTGAAAATGTATAGATCAAGAAAAGAAAGATTTGGATCGAGATCGAGGCAAAGATAAAGTGCTCGATTGATCGACTCGTTTTGTTATTCCGACGTCTGAGGTAAGTTCGGGTATAACACGAATCGTTAAATTCATATTTATGTGTTATGAAATGAATGAATATGTGGTTATTGAATTAGAAATGCTATTTGTGGAATTGAGAAATGTGGCACTAAGTGTGTGTAATTAGAATGGAGACAGAGGTGAATAGCACTATCTGTGTGAAGTAAAGGAAGCCTTGGCTATATCGATTGGCACTATTTATGCGATACCGAGTTAAATTTGGTTTAATATAAAGGCGCTAAGTGTGCTATGATAATTAAGCTTCGACTAAGAAATTGGCACTAAGTGTGCGACTAAATCGAATGAATAATGAAGATTAATCAAAATGTGGTATCGAGCATTGAGTAGCAAAAAAATGATCATTAACTAAGTGTTGGCAAAGGTATGTATGGAACCTACATAATTGATGAATTTGGAAATAGATGAATGGATGATTATGCGAGTATTTGATATGGATGAGATTGTGCATTCTTGTAATATAATCTATGTCATGGTTTAATTTGTATATTGATTTTGAATCATTGAGTTAAATGTATTATATTACGAACTTACTAAGCTTTAAAGCTTACGGTGTGAAGTGTTTCTCTGTTTTACAATGTATTTAAAGCTAGCTCGGATTCGGGGATCGTCAGTGACTCAATCGCACTATCGGCTATCTATTTTGGTACTTTCGGAAGTTGTATATATTTGGTATATGGCATGTATAGGCTAGTGATTATGGTATGTTTTAAAGTGTATAAGCCTTGCCATGTGATTTGGCTTGGAAGTTTGATGGTTTGGTATATATTTTGAACATGTGAAAAGAATGATTTATATGTGTATTTATGTGTTCTATGTGAGGGATCATTATGGCATAAACTAGTAAAATAGAAATGGTATGTTTCATGATAGATTTGGTTTGGATTGAATGATGAATAGATTATATGATTTGGGATGTGAATTTGATATTTTAGATGGAGATGTTTGAGTTGAAATTGAGTATGGAAATAAATGGTGTAGTAGATGATTAATTGATGCATATATTGGTATGTTTTGATTGCCATTTGAGGTATAAATGCATATGATTTGATGCTTGTAGGTGATTTCAAGATGTGGATGGCAAATTGGCCTTGCAAATAGCCTATAATTGCCCACACGATTGAGCACACGGGTTTGTGGCTGGACCGTGTCATTCAAGTTTACAAATTGAAACAAGTTAGGCTCGCACACGGGCTAGACACACGGGCGTGTGACTGGCCGTGTGGTGCAAGTCAGTGTCGACCACGAGTGAGGCACACGGGGGTGTCTCAGGCTGTATGGACAAGTCAGTATGTATGCCCTGTTTTGCCACTGCTTGGATACACGGGCATGTCCAAGACCGTGTAAGGCACAGGCCTTCCCACACGGGCGTGTGACCTTTGTAGCTTTAAAATATGTTTGATTTTTAGAAAATTTTGTATGTGTTCGGTTTAGTCCCGACCCCTTTCTAACACGTGTTTAAGGTTTTGTAGACCTAATTAAGGGACTATATGAATGTGAATTGCTATGTTTAGATGTGAAATGAACTTAAATGTTCCGAAATGATTGGTAATGCCTCTTAACCTTATTCCGGCGACGGTTACGGGTTAGAGGTGTTACAATCAGTAGTATTATTAGTATAAGGCACCCTACCATACAAAGAAAGCTTAGAAGAAAACTACACATGAAAATAAAAGCAACAGAAATGGTCATATTCAAACTTCCAACAAGAGCCAAATCAAGCACTCACCAAAACAAAACACAATTTCAAGAACATAATGCTCAACAAAATCACAGTCATTGGAACAAAAGTTACAAAACCAATCTAAAAAACATGAGGTTTAGCAACCGCATATGTAATTGCAGACGCTTACAGAAGTTTCGTCTTTGATCCTTCTCATACCAAATGCAATGAACAAAGTGCATAATGTTTAGTGAATGCCCTAACACTACTGCATCACTTACCACCTCCTACATACCCATTAAATGCACGATCCAATGCACCGTTTAGTCCCTGTCGAGTTTGTGCCGAAGTATGAGAGAGAAAATTAGTGATATTGAAAAGTGAAACAAACTTGGAATTGTGGTTAAAGAAATTCATTGAAGTGTGAGGATTTTAACGGAGATGCAGCCACAAGGCGACAGAGATGCCGACGGAGATGCAGCACTTTGATGCAGAGGATTAGGGAAAATTTTAGGGATTTTGGGGAAGGGGATTTGGGGAAAATAGAATGGGGAAAAAAAAGAAAGGATTTTGGGTGAAAATTGGGGATTTAGGGGAGGGGTGAAAATAAAACGGCGCCGTATAGTAAAAAGTTTTTGTTTTATTTTTTTTTTCATTTTTAACATATATTTTTTTCATTTTTATAAAATTTTGAATATTTAATTTTTAACAGAAATATGGACTAAAATATTAAATATTAAATTTTTAAATATTTTTGAAGATTTTTATAATTTTTAAATTAACATATAAAACAAATAGTATCATGTTGGATTACTTTGTAGGTTTTCACGTCAATATCATTAAAAAAATTAATTTCGTAGTTAAATTTCTGTTAAAAATGAGATTTAACACTTTTTAAAAAGTCGAATGTCAAATTTAGTTCAAAAAATAAGAATCAAATTGATAAAAAAAAATATAAGTATTGAGAGTTAAAATTTACCATGATCAACGCTTTTAGGAATTAAATTGATAGATGGGTATGGCATGGTCTAGTATTGTTGAAAGGATTTCTTTTTTCAATATGAAATTCTAATTGTGGTTTAAATGTATACTTGATGTTGTAACCAATTTTTTGTAAAACGGGTCGACTTTTGTTTTGAAAATGAAAACGAAAAAATGGGAGTCGCCACCAATCTTTTTTGATGAGGTGTGATCGGGTCACCTCGCAATTCGGTCATTTTAATAATAGATTTGATTTATTAAAACAACAGTTTTGGTCTACAAAATTTAGAAAAATGGGTTCGGGAGTCGATTACGCACGAGGACCGATTAGCACCCTCTTGACGCCCAAAATTGGTACCTAATTGATTATTTGATGTCTTTATGTCGAAAATTTGAAAAGATTTTAAAATACGATCCTCTTTATTTAAAAGAAAACTTGATTAAATTAAAATAGATGCTAAGACCCTCTTATTTCGAAGAAGTAAATGTCACGCCCAGTAAGTTAGGGTACAACATTTCGACTTCCCAAAACTGAGCTTGTCTTTCGACTTTTTGTAATAGCCCAAATTTCAGTGATGTCAAAAATAATGGTTCGAGACCACCAAATCTGAGAAATGGACTCGTAGATTATATTTATTTAATATTTACGAGTCAAATGTAGCTTTTAAAATGTTTTTAAAATAGTAAATTGTGTTTTATAAAGATTTATTTGGTCAAGAAATCGAGAAAAAGAGGTATCGAGATCTCGGTGTTATAAACCGAGTCATAAATATTTTTATGAATATTTAAGGAATGTCAATAAGGTAGTATTACAATTTCGTTAGAAAATTTTGACGTTTGGGTGGTTAATTAAATAAAAAGGACTAAAATGAAAAGTATATAAAAGTTGCTAAAAGGATTAAATAGCCTAATTTTCAAATGAGGAAGGACCTAAAGTGAAAATAAGCCCAAAGGAGATATTTTGGGCGGCAATAGCTGAGAAAAATCAGGAAATGGATGAAATAAGGGTAAAATTGGAAAATTGCCAAAATTAGTTAAATAAGTATGGGACCAAATTGGAATTATCGAGATTTCTCTTCATTTCTCTTCATTTTCTTCAGCTGAAAAACAGCCATGGGAGAGAGTTTCAAGCTGGTTTTCATAATCAAGCTTCATGTAAGTTTAATTCTTACTTTCTCCTTGAAATTTCTATGTTTTTGGACTTTTACAATTGGATCCAACTTACTATGTCATTAGTTTTTGATTCTATAGCTAATTTTTAAAGTTGATGTGGATTAGTGCTGGAAGAATATGATGAATAAATATTGAATTGAAGCTTTAATTTTGTTATATGATGATTTTATTAAGTAAAATTGATGGAAATTGATTTTAGGACCTAATTGTGAAAGAGTTAAAATTAAGGCCTAGAGTTAAAATTCTGATTTTCAAAGGTTATGAAGTAGTTTAAAATGATAGAGAAAAGTATTAAATGAGAAAATTAGCTAAATTGAGAGGTTAATTGAGCAAGGATTGAATTGTATGAAATGTGGAATTTGGGACAAAATAGAAATCAACATGTTATACTAAAGCAGTTTTGGACAGCAGCAGTTGTCTAACTTTGAAAAATCACAAAAAATTGTATAAATCGAATTAGAAGCTGAGTAAGATATAGAATTAAAGCTTGTTGAGTCTATGTTCATATAAAAGAAACAAAGCAGGTAAAGGAAGTCTACATATTGAGCTATTTAAATTTTTGTAAGACTGGTTTAGAACAACTTCGTGATCCCCTGTTCTTACTTTAGAAATTCACTAAAAATTGTACAAAAATAATTATGAGTTATAATTTATATGTTTGTATTCCTTAGTGAGTCTATTTTCATTAGAAATAATCATAAACACTATATGAAAATCGTACTATGAGATAATTAATTTTTAGTGAAGAGAGGTCAGAGCAGTAGGACTGTGTAACAGGGGAGAACTTAACTAATAAACTGTACTAATTGGCTACACCAAAAATTTTGGAAAAATTATGGTAAGAAGATATGTGAGTCTAGTTTCAAAGAAAATTAAAGTTTTGAAATTTAGAGCTCTGTAGCTCGAGATAAAAATAATTTAGTGAATATAACACAGATGGACAGCTTGAACATTCACATGAGTAAATAGTGAAAATTATAGAAAATGTTACTTACAAGTGTGTTGTTTATACTAAGGATGTGGATGGAGAGGAGGAGGAGGGAAAATAATATATGAATGACTTGTGTATAAATTGATTACATGCTCGATTATAATTGATATAATGTTTTATTTGGAATATTTATTATGAAATTATGATTATCGTTATAATACAAAAATTGAACTTGTGAGTTTATATGGCTAAATTTTAGTGATCATTTGTTAATTTTATTAATTTCATGATGTGTTATTTCATATGTATTGATGATCAAATTGAGCATTTCAGTTCAGTGACAACATGAATTGACGGAAAATACAATGGTTGAACCATGGCAACAAGTGATAAGTGATAGCTTCGGCTACACTTATCTGATCAAGGACAAATGAAAAGTGGTAGCTCTGGCTACCTGATCAGTGAAAAGTGGTAGTTTCGGCTACCTGATCAGTGAAAAGCTCCAGCTACCTGATCAGTGAAAAGAGGTAGCTTCGGCTACAAGTGACAAGTGATTTTCGTGTAAGACCATATCTGGAATATGGCATCGGTGTGGTACGTGTTTAAGATGAAAGACCATAGCTATGTTATGGCATCAGTGATTATCAGTGAAATTTAATGCATACTGGTGCAAAACAATTCCGTAAGACGTTCACTAATTTGACGAAGTTGGTAAGTGTTATATAGAATTATGTGATATAAGAAAATATGAGTTGATGATACATGAATATAGAACTTGGTTGATGAATGAGCTCATTTGTGATTATATATTTGTATACCATTGAGTGTATTATCCGTATGAAATGGTATTTCGAATGAGTTAATGAGAAGAGTTCGAAAATGACATAATCTAAATTCGAAATGAAATATATGAAAATGTACTTGGAATGTATTGGTATGTCTTGTGTATGTTATTTGAGTTCATAATATGGAAAGTAAATGTTGTGAAAATATGAGGTGATGATATCTGTACATGGAATTTATTGATGGATACATACATCCTAATGGATTTTAGAGAATATTGAAATTGGGCTCAATAAGTGAGTTGCCAATTTAATTGGTAGGAAGAGTTAATGAATTGCATGATTATGAGTTGTTACATGTATTTGTCAAAAATACGAGGAAATGATGGTAAATGATACATGGAAATATGAGACTATATTATATAAAAACATGGAATGTGTTTGATAAATGTGTTCATTCATAATTATAGAATTTTTGCATCTCAAGTGCACTATATGTATAAAGATGATGTTTCAAATGATTGGATAAGTAAAACTCAAATATGAAGTAGTTTGAAACCAAGACAAATTGTTATAAAAATGTATATGAAAAATAGAGGTGCGATTGTTATATGCTATATGAATACATAGGATGAAAAAGTACAAGTACAAGAGAAATTTAATGAGAATTGAGCCCATATACGTTTCTTGTTATTTATATGAAGTGTACGACTAACAAATCGTATTAAGTATAAGGCTCAGTTGAATATCTTAAATTGGTTTTTGTATGTATTAAATGTGGGTGAAAAATAAGGATCAAATGAGTGAGAAATATGGCTTGAAAAATAGCATAATTTATGAAAATTAACTTTACCACACGGCCAAGTAACACGGGCGTGTACTAAGGCCGTGTGACTCAAGTTTCTCCACAGATGCAAGTCAGAGAGTTATACGCCCTATAGGCACGGCTATGTGAGCCACACGGGCGTGGGACTCTTGTAAATGAGATAAACTTAAGGATAAAAAAAAAATTATACGATTCTAATTTAGTCCCGACCCAATCCCAATGCATGATTTGGACTTCAAGGGTTTGTTAAAGGAACTTTTATAATCAATTTTGATATTTGAGTGATAAATGGTTTAAATAATCTGTAAGTGTTTTGTACTCTTCGGTAATGCCTCATACTCTGTTCCGGCGTCGAACACGAGTAAGGGGTGTTACACTTTTAAAACTCGTATTTAAGCTTGAGGAGGATATTCAATTATTTGGGTCAAATGAAAAACCGGAACCCAGTAAGTTAGGGCACGATTTATCGAAATTCCAAATACAGAATATTGCCTCTGTTTTTCTAGAAATCCTTATCCCGAGATAACAAAACGTCACATCCAGTGAGTTAGGACACGACAATTTTGAATTCTCGAGAATAAGTTTTTATTTAACTTTTATGCTTTGATTTTAAAAAGAAAATAATAGGTTCTTTAGACTCGATGAGAAAAATCGAAACCCAGTAAGTTATGGCACGATTTCTTTCGAACTTTAAAACGCAGAGTATTCGCTTATTTTAAAACAAAAATTTTAATGGATCGGATAAAATGGAATATGATCTTATGGCAAGATGTAAAATGAATTTCAGTGCTAATATATGTAACAAAATAATGATAATAACAATAATGAATATAAATATCGATAATGAACAGTCAAAATTTGAAAGTATGTGCAACAAAATGTAAATACATAAATAATGAAATAATGAAATGGCAATAATAAGTGTAAAATTTTAAAATAAAGCAAATCGAAATAAAAAATAATAAGAGTAAAAATAAAAATAAGATAAAAATAAAAACGAATAAAGAGCAAATTAACTATGAAAAAAAATAGTAAGTAAATGTTTTTAAAACAATAATAGTGATAATAGTAATTAAAATAAAATACTAATAATAATAGTAATAATAATGGTAAAGAAAATAATAATAGTAACAAAAGTAGTAATAATAATAATAATAATAATAAATAGCAATAATAAACAAATAATAGTAAAAAAATATAATAGTAATAGTAATAGTAATAAATAATAATAATAATAATAGTAATAATAATAAACAAATAATAGTAGTAAAAAGAATAAAAATAAAAATAAATGAATAATAGTAACAATAATAATAAATAGTAACAAAGAACAAGAATAGAAATATTAAATAATAATAGTATTAATAGTAATAATAATAAAAATAAATAATAATAATAAGATAAATAATAATATTGATAATAGAAATGAAAATAATAATACTAGTACTTATAATAGTAATAATAATAGTAGTGGAATAAAATAATAATAATACATATAATAATAATAATAATAATAATAATAATAATAATTACTATTATTATAATAATAAAATAAAGTAAGGTAAAGAATACAATAAAAGAAATAAATTAGTTTAAAGTACTAAAGAGCAATAAATAAATAAATAACAAATAAATAAAATAACAAATAAACAAAATAACAAATAAATAAATAACAAATAAAATCATGTAAAAAAAAAAACTAAAAATGAATCTATAAATGAATGAGGTATTAAATTGCAATTAAAATAAAATTAAAAACCCGAATTATAAATAAAACATTAAAAGGACTAAATTAAAAGAGAAATAAGATTAAAGAACCATTTTGGAAATAGGGGGGACCATTTTGGAAATTATCCCCTATTCATAAAACGCAGCGCCTCAGATGGGACTAATATGAGACAAATGTGAAACCGTCGGGCCAGATTTGAAAAGAAAAAAAATCTAATTGAAATAGACTGAAAAAACGGAAGGGCTAAAAGTGCAAATAGCCCTTCCGCAAGAAAACATGCGAATCCTGGGTTGATTTGGGTCGGGTTTTCGGGTTTAAACAAAACGGCGTCGTTTTGGCTATGAAAGTTTTAGTTCAAAACGGCGCCGTATTACCCTCGTATAAGAATAAGAAATCGGAAAAAAAAAGCATTCTCCCCTTTTATTTTTCAAAAAAACTTGAGAATTCTCTCAAATCCCCTTCCCTTTGCTCTCCAGTCCGGCCACTCTCCGGTCACAGATTCGATTGATTGATTTAAAAACTAAAATTAACTATCGAACACGACAAAGAACAAAATACGAAAATAATCAAGTAACAACCAAGAAGCGAAACAATACCCAAGAAAGAATTCCCCTAGATTACATCTGCCACTATCAATCTAAATTACACAATTTCTTTACTTAACAACTTGATCCATAGAAATCCCTAAATTATGCTAATATCTCTTTCGAGCATAAGAGCAACTGACTCTAGGTTGATCAATTGAAATTTCTTTCTAATTAAAACCCCTATTATCGCATTAACTCGTGCTATGGATTCCCCTATTAGATTTGACTCTAATCTGTTAGATTTACGTCGTCCTATTTCTAGGATTGCATGCAACTCCATTTAATAATGCAAGATCTACTCTTAAATAGGGTCTATTCAACCATCGATTTAAGCACATCATGTAACACCCCTAACCAGTATTCATCACCGGAATAGGGTTACGAGGCATTACCGATCAAATTACAACATACAACATACATTTATACATCCATTCTCAAACACCAATAAATCATAATCACATTGTCCTTTATAAGGGCCTACGAGGCCTTAAACATGCTTTAGAAGTGGTTTGGGACTAAACCGATAACTTAAAAAAATTCTTGAAAACTTAGGAATTTTTCAAACATACAAGGGTCACACGCCCGTGTGAACAGGCCGTGTGCCTCACACGGCTCCAGACACGCCCGTGTCCCAGGCCGTGTGAAAATAGGGCATACATATTGACTTGGGTCACACGACTAACCACACGCCCGTGTGTCTAGCCCCTGTGCCCTTCGAAATGGTACACACACCCGTGCGCCAGGCCGTGCACTAGGCCGTGCCAATCCTGTAGGGTATACTAACTTATGCAACACGGCTAAGTCACATGCCTGTGTGTTAGGCCATGTGCCATTAGGGGTATATTGACTTGTGCCACACGGCTGGTCACACGCCCGTGTGTGAGGCCGTGTGGAGCATACTGACTTCAATTCAATTTCAACACCAGGGGACACATGGCCGTGTATCATGATCGTGTGTCGTACACGACTGAGACACACGCCCGTGTTTCTGCCCGTGTGGACAAGAATAGGCCATTTGTAAGGCCAATTTTCCACCCTTTCTCATTTTCACCTAAACATCCAAAATAATACCATTTCAACACAATTATAGGCAACCAAAACATGTTATTTCATATACAAATCATGCCATTTAAAATCCATCCATTTCACTTCTCAAATCATAATCCAAAACATACTAAAACAATATGATATTACCAACAATTTTACTTATCTTCTCTATGCATTTTTCTCATCATCTTATCAACTAATTCATGTCATAAAACATACCAAATCATCATTTTAAAAATCAAGCCACAACATGCCATTTCATCTTCAACCATACCAAACATGCCAAAACATAAAGCCATATATACATCACATATCACTTACCAAATTCATAAATTAAGCAAACTCAAATGGCCAAATACACACCCACATTTACATCATTTATGAGCCAAATCTCATGGTTAATATCATAACTCAAAACATAACATCTTATTACTAGCCTATACATGTCATATACCATATTCACAAAACATCAAAAGTACCAACAAGTTGTTTGATAGTGTGATGATGTTCTTGATGATCCCTGAGTTCGAGCTAGCTTCGATTATCTAAAAAATTGGGAAAGAACACACAAAGTAAGCTTTAAAAGCTTAGTAAGCCATATACAAATAAAGTTACCACATGAATCAATATCATTTTCATTAATAGGCAAATCATGAATAAGCATATAAAAGCTCACAAACCTTTCCCATTGAACACATATTCAAAATCATAAGTGAATTCATCAAATTCTTTCATTTTCAATACTCGTACGAATCTCGTACGTACCTGAGTCACTTAACTCATTCACACATTCTTTCTCGACTTGACTTTGCCCGTTGAACCATTCGAAATCATTGAGGATACTCAGAAATCACATATAACTTGTACAATGTCATATCCCGGATATGGTCTTACATGTTAACACATATCGGTCACACTGTCCCAGACAATGTCTTATATGAAATCATATAACAATGCCAATGTCCCAGACATGGTCTTACACGTATTCACATCTTAGTAATCCTAATGTCATGACAATTGTATCCTATACTATTCCTAAAGTTCGTAAGGGACTTTCGGATATTGTAACCCTGTCGATTCTTACTCATATTTGATCATTCAACATTCATAACAGTTCAATGACAATTAAACTTATATAATTCAATTTAAAGACATTTATTTGCATATGAACTTACCTTGTTTTCGGGATAAACGAAATGGATCGACTATTCGATAACCTTTGATTTTCCCTGGTCTAAATCTGATTTCTTTCGTTCTTGATCTATATTCATTCAAGATTAACTCATTTATTCAAAAAATCACTCAATTCAGTCCACAAACACATATTTGGGTATTTTTACACTTTAGCCCATAAAGCTCCATATTTATTCAATTTAGTCCCTATTTCACAAATACACAAAATTCATGCAAATTCATTAAACCCAAGCCTAGCCAAATTTCATATAGGTCTTTAGTAGCACAACATTTTCATTTATTTCACATTTCAACCCCTCAATTTAGACATTTCACAATTTAATCCCTATATGACATTTTTGTCAAAAATCACTTTACAAAACATGAAAATCTATTACCAAGCTTTCATAAACTATCATCAAACCTCAAAGAATACATGGATTCAACAATGGAAACTCTTAAAATATTTAACAGTTTCGAAATTAAAGATACGGGCTAGCTAGTTTGAGCTGTAATAATTACAAAAACATAGAAATCATCAAAAACCAAGCTAAAATCATACCTTAATCAAGCTAGTAAGGTGCCGAACCCTAAAAAGCTTCAAATATTTCTTTCTTCTCTAATATTTGGTTGCCAAAGATGAATGAATATGAAATTTTGGCTTTGTTTTTGTTAAATTATAACTTAATTACTAGTTTACTAAAATACTCTTGGTTATAAACATTTATAAACACATGATGGATGTCCATCTTTGTCCACTCACCCTTTTAATGGTTCATTTACAACATAAGGACTTCACATTTAATAAATCATAGCAATTAAACACTTTTAACAAGTAGAATGCAACTTTTGCATTTTACGCGATTTAGTCCTTTTATCAAATTAGACATCCAATCGATAAAATTTAATCACGAAACTTTCACACATACATGCTATCATGTTGTAAACACATAAAATAATATTAAAAATAATTTTCGACCTCAGATTTGTTGTTTCAAAACTACTATTCTGATTTAGCTAAAACCGGGCTGTTACACATCAAACATGGATTATTAATCTAGAAATATTAAACCAAGAATTAAGCACACATAATTGAGAACAAGAAACTAAATATTTATTGCATAAAATAAAAATCAAACGATAAAATCTATCGTAAGGTTCATCTCTCTAGGTATTTAGAAAATTAGTTCATGCTTGAAAATAAAAACATCCAAGATATAGTATAATCGAAAGACATAAAGAAACTCATGATAACTTCCTAAGAAATCAAACGAGAATCTTCAATCCTGATGGAAATCTGCTTCAAAGTCGGGTTGAATGGTATTTTTCGAATTGTTTTCTTGAATATTCTATGACGAATCCCTTGTATCTTCTTATTTTTGTCATATATACGTCTTAGAAGACCTAAAAAACCTAAAAATCGTGATTTTTTGCAGTTCGGTGTGCAATTCTGTGAAATCAACATGGTCTACCACACATCCGTGTGGGTCACACGATTGCATGGAATGGTTCAGCCCGTGTGGCTCTAGTAGCTTGCTCCAATGCTCTGGTTTTCACTTGTTCTTCTCTCCTTTTGCTCCCAAGTGCTCTATTAAGCATTAAAACATGAATTTAAAGGATAGGAGTATAAAATTCACAATTAACATAGGTTAATCACCAAAAAACGCATTAAGAATGAGATTAAAACATGTTACTTTTAGTCCTTATCAGATAGATATACAACTAATGGAGATAATAATTTGTGCATATTAAAATAAAAATGTATAAAATACATCAAAATGAATATTTGGTTGAATGATAAATTTGAAGTTTTATTAATCCAATTAGCACGGATTTAAATCCCATCGTATACATATTTTAATTGGTTTTTATTAAAATGATAAGACTAAAATACTCTCAAATAGTATAAATTATTTTAATTATGAAAGGATATTTCTGTAATTTTCTAACAGAGATGGTGACCCGATTGAGGGTGACACAAACTCAGTAAAACACTTAATAAATAGTATAAATATACAACTAATGGAGGTAATAGAGTGTGCGTTATAAACATAATTGTATAAAAGTATCAAAATAAAATATTAGTTGAATGATAAATTAAAGGTTTTATAAATGCAATTAGCATGGGTTTGAATCCCATCATACTTATATTTTTTAATAAAAAATTTTTTAATTAAAAAGATTAAAGTTCCTTCAAATAATATAATTTATTTTAATACAAGAAAATATCTATATAATTTAATAACTGAATTGGTATCTCAATTAAAAATAATATCAACTCAGTAAAATAATTAAATAATATATATAAAAGGCAAATATGACATAAACACACGTATGACCTACTAGCTTTCCTACCTCTCTCCATTAAAAAAGCTATAAAAAGAAACTAATAAGGTCAAGATTTAAGAATATTAAATTCTCAATTTCCATTAAGAATCTCAAGTAAAAAAAATGCCGGAGATGCATAGAAAAATTTCTCACATGGATAGTGATTCAACCTCGACTGTGACAAACCAAACACATGGTTACAAAAATAAAAAAGAAAATCTGATATACTGCAGAAGCTAAAAACCTAGAAAAAACAAAGATCAAACCACTAAGTTGATAGTATTACAGAATCTTAGTAGCATAATTTTCATGCTATATCTATACATAGAATCCTACAAGAAGTGAAGTGATAGGTCAAAGTAAGTAATCAACTTGTCTTGAATCTGAAGTCTGTAACGCAAAAAGGAATATTTCTTCCCCACGCCATCAACTAGACATTAAACAAATGATTTTGGCTTTTTTAGAAAAACAAATCTCCTTTTACAATGAATTTTTTAAAAACAAATTGTTGCATTGTTTGACAGCAAAGATCCTAATAAAGAGAAGGATGGTCAAAGAAGAAGAGCTACAAGTAGGCAGCAACCACTTTAAAAGGTTTTGGTGGTTGAGTAAACAGCTAATAATAGGGGAACATGCATGAGTTTCTGCTTTGCTAATCTTTCTCAAAATAGAAACTTCTAATCCATTAGGGTTTAAAGTTGTTTAGGTTCTTGTTTGAAATATATATTTGGTTTAAATCTGTAAAAGGTTCTTCTACCTTTTTAAAATTTAAAATTTAGTCACTTTACTTCACTTCATTCATTTTTTCTATAGAAAAACTTTGTCCAAGAGATAATTCAGTTCAATTTTGTTGTTAATTTTACTATTATTCTTAAAAGTTCATTAAAGAAATAAAAAATCTAAAAGGTTTGAACTTTTTTTTTCTTTTTTAATTAAAAAACCTAAAATTTATTACAATTATAATAATTTATTAATTTTTCCAAAAAATATGCAAAAATTTTAAAAATTATTTTAAAAATTCAAAAAATGTGTTGTTTACTCCCTATATGTATTAAATGACTCTGATATGCTCGGCACTTTTTCTTAATTCACTACCAAAGGTTTTTCTTTCAACTTGGTATTTTAATTTGATATTTTTTCTAATTTGGTAACTAAGTTTTTTTTTGTCCAATTTGGTACCTAAACTTGTCAAATGTTATACAAATTAATCAAATATCCTAATAGTGTTGCCTTTTTTACGAGGTAGCAAAAATAATCAATATATAACCAACATGTGTGATATGAAATTTATTTTTTGTATTTTAAGTGTTCAATTGCTTTTAGTTTTATTTATTTATTTATTGTACATTATTTTTTAATTTAATATAAGAAGTTTCTTTTATTTTGGGTTTTAAACCTCTTGCTTTTTTCTTCAATATTTGTTCGTTAAGCATAACTCAAAATACAATTTTTTAACACAGATTTCCTTTGACGCAAACAATATTTTTATAGAATTGAGGGCTTCGTGAAGACCATCTTGTTTTAAGCTTACAAGCCCTCTTGAATCATTACTGTCATTAGCAGTCAAAGTAATTTCAATTTTCAGCATGAATGAAAAGTAAAATTTGAGCACATTGTTCCTCAAAATAAAAGAAACTCCAAATACATGTAATCATTCCTACTATTACATTCCATGTCATCTACCACATGTTGGTCACAAATTAGCTATTTCTGCCTCCTCATAAAAAAACTAACACTATTAGTGTTTTGGGGTAATTTGTATAGCAATATTAGACAAGTTTAGATATCAAAGTAGATAAAAAAAACTTAGGTACAAGATGAGGAAAAAAGTTTTTTTTAAAAAAAAAAAATTGTAATTTCAGATCTACGGAAATTAGTAAATCAATTTTACTTCCAAATTATAGTTTGCTAAGTTAACTAAAAATTTGTTTAATTTGACTTGATTTAAAATTCTCTAACAAAAATATTAATTAAATGAAATTAGAATGAAAAAAAGGGAGAAGTTGGTTAAATTGAGGACTCATTGAATAAATTTGGCTCAGTTTTGGTGTTTGTGGCCGCTTAGATCCTTTTATGGCCATTAAAAAATCATTATCATCATCTTCCTCTTTTTTTTTTTCTTAATCTTCTTCCTTTTTCTGTTAGTTGACTTCAACCTATTCAACATTTGTATCATGATTTAAAAAATATTTTTACATTGATGTTATATATATATATCTTATAATTAAATTAAATAAAAATATTTTCATATATAATTTTTTTGAATTAATTTAAAAAATACTTATTCAAATCTGATTTCATATGGATAGAATAGCTCAAACTTTCAACAAACTTTATTATAATTCAATAAGTAAATAACACATAAATTTTTATTTTTGGACTTCCTAAACGTTTTTATAATTTTTTTTAAAATTTTTTAAAAATATTTTTACATTTTTGTTTTTTTAAATTTCAAGGTCTTTAATCTTTTTCATATCTTCTGGAAATTAAAAAAAAAGTTATAGGAATTTTTTATTGAAAATATGTAAAACTTTTAATTTTTTATTACTTCTAAAGAATAAAGATAAAATTAACAAAAAATTATAAATTTTAAAAGCTAAAAATATTATTCTGCCTTTTTAATAATTGGCATGTCGTTGTCAACTACACAAACCAAAAATTGGACGGGGATATCAATTGGACCAAAATTTTAAAATTAAAAAACCACACAAAAACTTAATATTTAAAAGTTAGAATATAAAAAATAAATTCTAAATTCTAAAAAAATAGAAGGATCTCTAATAAAATTAAAACCCTAAACTCTTTCTATATACATATAAGTTAGAAACCCATTACTTCATAATTTTCTAAAAAGATAATGCTATGAATTTACAAATAATGTTAGTTTTTCAAAGTCAAAATTAATTTTTTTTTCCTTTTATTCTTGAAATTTATGCTAATTAAAATCACATTAAAATTTTGTACAGAGTTCTTTGATGGAGAGAGGAGACATTGCAAATAAGTGAATATGATCTACTAAAAGAAAGCAGAGAGGAAGACTGAAACAAATACAATAACACTGAGCAGCAACAGGTGATGGTTGTTAAGGTGGAGAAAGGGAAATGTGGATAACAATAAATTTAAATGAAGAAAACAAGTTGTCAGAATTTTAGAGAGAACTTTGAGAGTCAGAATTCTAAAATGCCAAAAGTCTCTTCAATAGTTGTGAAGGGCTCATTATTTATGGATTTTTTGAAAATGAGAGTTACAAAGTTAGGTAATTAATATGAGTAATGAGGAAATATTTTGTGATTAACAGTTACAAAGTTACAATGGCATTAGTGATTAAGAGAGAATGAGGAAATATTTTGTTGGTGATGGTGATGATGAATAGTGAAGAAGAGTTCACCATGTTTTTTAAAGAAGAGAGAAACATTCAGTGTTACAGGAAAATGTTAAGAGGAAAGCTGTCTACCTCCATATTTGATCCACCAAGCCAAGTTCTTCAAAACATCCCAATAGTAAAGATAACCCAAAAACCTTGTCATATTCCGAGGTTACTTCCACTTCTTTTACTTTGGTGAAACAACATCATGTAAAACATCTATTGCTAAACGTCTTTAAAACGCAAGAAGATGGTTACTCTTGGATGAGAGTTATTTCTAAATAATAGTTATTTTGACTTGTTCCAAACATGAGTTGTTCTCAACATAGTTGTTCTCAATATTGAAGTCGTTCCGAATAAGTGTTGTTCTATGGTGATGCTTTTCTTGGTAAAACTTGTTCTGAATAATGACTCTTCCAAAAAACACAATTATCTTAAATAGAAGTTGTTCCAAACAATGATTGTTCTAAACATAACTATGAAACGCCATTATTCTAAACAAGAGCTATTCCAAACTTTAGTGGTTCTCAAATAACAACTACAGTAGATGATAGTTGTTCTAACTAAAATCATATTTTGAACATAACTATTCTGGACATAGCTATTATCGAACAACAGTTTCTGAACAACAACTATTCTAAACAAGAGTTGTTGCTCCAAAAGAGATACGCTTGGGAGTACAATTTCCTGAAATATAATATTTTTATCTCAAAGAAGAGATAAAATGTTAGTAGCCAAAATTGAGTATCTATAGATTTCACATTTAAAATTTTTGAGAATCAAATCTCAACATTTATACGAGTTAATAATAGATTTTGATAAATTATTGAATCCACAAAGGGCACCCATTGAGTTTGGATTAGAATTTTTGAAGATGGCCTCATTTCTTACCTTCTGAATCACTCATAACATGCAAGTAAACATCATGTAGAAACTTCTAGCTTCTCGTGTATCAATGTTAATAGTTTAAAGTCATTGGTGAATCCAATTTAAAAGGGACGTCAAATAGAAATAGTTAATTTAAATTTTAAAATAAATCTTAAATCAGACTACTTTTGCAAATTGGCATTATAGAAAAAGGTGCTCTGAAATACGTTCACACATAGAACAAAAGCCATTTGGGACAATGTTTTGCTTGGCAAGCTCCACTTTGTCAGCATACAATCATTGTAGATTTTTCACATGAAAAATTAAGCTTAAAGGGTAATTTAAGTTTCTAAAGAATCTTCTATGGTTTACCAGCATTTGTTTGCATGTCTCCCTTATTGTGGTTATTTTTCCATAAAAAAAAGTAGGCTCCTTAGAAGATCCCTAATGCCTTCTCTGTCAAATTGATTTCCAATTTGTTGAGATCTCTATTGGGAAATGTGTCCATATTGGAATAAATATGTAAGTGTTTTTTTATGTATTTGAATGATAAATAAATAAATAAATAAAGTTAATTTCACATTTCACTGTTATATTTTTTGTATTTTTGTCTTTCATGGTTTGCTTACATAGCAAAATTGTGACAAGCAAATATTAGCTCATTGATTGTCTAAGTTCAAACTGATGATAAGTGGCACTTTAAGAACATTTACGTTGCGAGAAAGACAATTTATTTCAGTAGATAATCTAAACAAGTCTGTAATCCCGTAAAAGAATCAAAGTGAGTGTTTTATTCAAATACTTAGAAGGATTATTATGTCATTTACAATTCCAATTGGGGAGATAACTAGTCTTGGCTATTGGAGTAGTTGACTCCACGGGTAAAGACATAGAAGTACTCATTGAAAGAATGATACATTGGACTGGACTCTAGTTGAATTAGTATTGAATCCGTTTGTGAATTAATTCACTTATGACATTCATGGTGTAATTTACCTAAATCTTGAGTTACTCATTGACCATGCATATGTAACTCATGTGTTTTGATGTAAGTAAAGGCTTATGCTCTAAAGACAATCGAGCTCATAACTGGTATGTTGGGTACATGACTTGTGTATGGCATGACTTTACTAGCAACTGTAACACCCCTAACCCGTATCTGTCGCCGAAATAGGGTTACAGGAATGCTACAGCAAGTTAATAGAAATAAGCAGGTAAAATCATGATCATTACAAATATAATTTCCCAAATACCATAAAATAATTGAATTACAATAATAAATTACATTTATGAGGCTTAAATCGAGCTTAAGGGACTATAGAAATAATCTTAAAACCCTTAAGGACTAATTTGAAACAAATCAGAAAATTTAAAGAAAATATGAAAATTTTCAAAAAATAGGGGACACACGGCAGTGTGAGTATTTGAAATTGGGACACACCGCCGTGTCCCAACCCGTGTCTTAAACCGTGTAACTCACTGATACCATACATGCACATATATATAACCTTAGCATTTCATACATATAACCATTGATTTCACATTCTATCTTTCCATTTAATTCAATTTCATTTGGTTACCATTCTCGCTAAGAGAACTATAGTAAAGTAACATCGGATACACATGACATAATTTGCTCACACGAGCTGTGAATATAATTATTAACGTGAGCTGTGAAATATATTGCTCACACAAGCTATGAATCAGGATTTTGAACTTTACATAATGTTGCTCACATGAGCTATGGAGAATTCACAACACATGCAGGGTCTCAGCCATTAGTAAAGACATCCAAACCAATACCTGTTACTCTTTAGACCCTAGTGACATGTCATTCGTGCCCTAATTGTTTACTAAGTTCACATGGGGCTTAAATCAGTTCTTGTATCCTTTCCATCATTATAACATTGTTATAAACATGACTATAATCCGTTCAAAAATCCATATTCATTCCATATTGTCTAATTATTCACTCAAAGCACATATATTGTACTTTGCAATTTAGTCCTTTCAATACGAACAATTACCATTTTAAAACAACTCAACTCACAAGTAATAGCTAACACAATAATAACATATATTATTAAGATAAATCGCATATAAACTTACCTAAACAGAATAACAAGTACGACTCCAGGGACTATTTCGTAATTTTTCCTATTTTGTGTTTATCTTTCGGTTGATTTCAATTCCAATCACCTTAAAACCCCTTATACTATGTATATGACAACTTAATTTCATTTTCAAATTTTCTTAAAATTTTACAGTTTATTCAATTTAGTCCCTAAAACCAAAACAACCATAACTTTCACACTTAAGCTTCAATTTTCAAACCGTTTTCAATTCCACTCTCATACAACCCCTAAATTCAACAATTATAGAAATTCAAGCCAAAACCAATTAGTTTTAACTTTAGTTCCTAAACTCAAAACTAACAAATATGACTTTACAAATTAGTCCTTATTTCATCTCTAAACTTATAAATTAGCATATTAACACTAAAAGCTTCAAAATTTATCAATGGTAACATTTTAAAACTTTAACAATTTAACGATCGAACCCTCGGGTTAGCTAAATCAAGCTTCCGAGATTCTAAAAAATCCTTATTTCTTTCTCACATTCAGCTAAGATAAAGAGCTTTGGAGAAGATGATGAGAAAAATACCATCTTTTCTTTATTATTTTTAACTTATATAGTTGGTAAAAATGTAAATATTAAGATCTTTTGAATTAACCTTAATTAATTCACCACTAATCATGTATTAACCTTTTTAATATGGATGGCAACATCATCATCCACCATACAATTAAAATTTGGTGTAATTACTTAATTGGGTCCTTGGAATTTATAAAACTAATAACGATTAACTTTTACGATTTTTATGATTTAGTTCTTGAACCTTATTTACTAACCGTTCAATCAAATTCCCGGACTAAAAATCAATATAATTCTATAATAAACTAGTAAATATTGATAATTAACATTTATTGACTCCATCATCAAAAAAGGGGATTCCAAGACCACCATTTTTGACACAACTAAAAACGGACTTTATATTTTACTTTCCATGTGGTAGATTTATTATTCATCTTATCAATGTCACTTAAAAAGAAATCATTCTTTATGTTCATATTTTCAAAATGCACCCCCTAAGCATTTATTTGGCTTATCCATTAATTTGACATCCAAAAAAATTGTTCATTTGCCCGGAAAGTTTTCAAAACATGGAAAGAACACTCTTAATGGCCTGAAAAGCATGAATGTCCCCTCTGAAGAGAAAAATAGCAATCATTCACAAATAAGAGATGATAAATCGATGATGCCTTGTTAGTTTTCGACTCCCTTAACAAGGTTATCACTTTCAACCTTAGTTATCACAAGTGACAAGCCATTATGACATAACACAAACAAGTAAGGGATAATGGTCACCTAGACAAAACCTTCGACTAGGTCTAAAGGTTTTCAAGCTAATAAAAAAACTGTAGTATCGCATTTTATAATAAAGAGATCCACTTCTCACTAAAACCCATCAAGATTAACTTTTAGTGCATTTAAAAAGCAAGATTTACCAACAAGATGTTGATCTTTTAAGGGTGAAAACACAAATTTATACATTGGGGAGGCCTAGACTTGTTTAAGGGTCAGGTCTAGACAAGAATTTTTGTACCTCTAGTCAGTTCGGCTCGAATTCAATTTAAATAATATTTTTTAAAATTTAAATTTGATTATAAAAGTATATAAAATGTTAATTAAAAATATAACTTTTAATATATTATTATTTTCTAAATAGTGAAATGTGCTTTTTGGGTATGCCGACTTGAATTTTTTGGAATTGGGCCTTAGTTCGACCTGGCCGATAGACACCTCTAGGGCTGGGCTTGGACAAAGATTTTCGTATGTCGGGCTAGCCTTGCCTAGTCCGAATTCAATTTAAATAAAAAATTAAAATTAATTATTAAAGTTATACTTTTTAATATTTTATTATTTTTTGAATAGTAAAATGGGCTTTTTGGGTGGGAGAATCGGCTCGAAAACAAGCATGGGCTTGAAAATTTTTTAGAATCCGGCTTTGGCTTGATCTGACCTACGGACACCTTTAGGGAGAACACTTTTTCATATAGAATGAAAAATGAAATAATTCGTGAGCTGATGTTCCCAGGACAAAGTCAAAGCATAGATAAGGCTACTTTCTCAAATGAAATCTATTAATCTAAGCTCAAAAGGATAATGGTGGCACTAATTAATTGCTCATGTATTTTTATAAAAAAATGAAACTATATTGAAAGTTTCACTATATGAATATTGTTATACTGTGAAATCGAACATCGATAATGGCAATGTATCGCAAAAAAAAAATAGAACACACAGAATTTTACGTGGAAACCCTTTCAGCAAAAAATCACGGGCAGAGAAAAAGAAATTGACTATATCAAATTCGAATGATATAAGAGGAGTGTAGACTACGTTTATTTATAGGTTTATAAAACCATATTCTAATCAAGTCAAATAGAAGTAATGCAATAAGGTTAAAACACCTTATTCTAATTAACATCAAATAGAGAAAGTAAACTTATTTACGGATTTCACTTGTGCAGCTTGTACCGTACCGCGGGGTTCTCTGGCTCCCATACCCCCAGTTGCCACCCCAGCCCAGTATTTTGCTTATTGGGGATCTACGATAGGTTGCGACTTTTGCTCTCATAGATCCCCTATCTTGCCACTTGTATTTTATTTTTAACAGGAATTTGGGTCACACAACTCTAACATATACCCCCTATCCATGTTAAGACATGTGGCAAGCCAAGAAGACACCTAAACAGTAAGTCTGCCACCAGCAAGTCGGGAGGTCATCTACTAGCTCACCCTTCCACGATGACTACCTGGGCAACGAATGGTCTAATTTCCATTGGGAACATGAAGTCGTTGGTCACTAAACATCACGTAAGCTAAACTGCTTTATCCCATCAGAGTCAAAATGAATGATAGAATCTGTCTTATTATGACATCCTCGTCCCATTGAACATATTCCTCCCGCGCACTCCATAATGATGGCTAGATGGCAATTCCAACAGGTTAACATCATCTTACAAGGGACTCCTACCTATAAATACCTCTAGAAATGATGAAGGGATCAACTCTAAAAGGATGCGTTGTCAGCACTCTTTCAACGCTCAACCTTTACACTCTATTCTTCACCACTCTCCGGCTCTTCGTCCCAATTGGATGAAACAACTTCCATAGTAACCACTCTTGTTGTACATTTTAAATAACAAATATGTATTCTTTTTCTTTTAAATCTCACAATAGATTGTGTTGGTGTTTGAGGAATCATCACCAAATGCTCTCTCATGCCATTCCCTCTCTTGTTTTCAGGGTATCATTAACTGCGTGGCTGGATGCTTGTGGCAATGGCCACCTATGTCAAAAACTATTCAATTTTCTGGTACCAACTCCATCTACAAATAAATATATAAGAATACTGACTTTTAGATATTCCAAGCAGCGCCTGAAATTAATTAGATTAAGATTTCATTATTGTAGTTGATTATTTTTATGTTGAAGACATGTATACATATATATATATATATATGCCTGTTATACTTTCTCCATAAAATTTATACATGATTTGTTCTACCAGTTTTTAAATCAATTAATTTAGTAGATAGATTTATTACTATTAAGTATTAATAAATAAACATACACTAAAACATTGATGTAAAGAATTCATTTTTAAATTTTTTCAAAATAAATAAAAAAGAATTTAGATAAAAGCTGAAAATATATGTTTTTGAAAGCAAATCAATAGTGAAATTCATTGGCTCATTTGTTGGTCTGATTTCAATTAAATAAATTATTAAAAAATATTAAAAAAAACTCAATTTAACTGTTAATTTAATTGACCTTTAGTTTGATTCAACCTATTTAAATCGATTATGAGTAAATTAAATTTTTACCTTGCTCTGAACTGGTGTACTATCAATTGATCTGGTTAGATTTTAAAAACTTTATAATTAGGTCTAAATTTCAAAAACCTTTTATTTGTTTTTTATCAGTCCAATATTAAAAGAGTGGAAGGGGATGACAATATTATTTGATATCCTTCAAATTTATAAATAAAAAAATATAAAATTTTATCATTGTTTAAGAATCAAATTCAATTTGACTTTAAAATTAATATGAATATAGATAATCTTTAATATTTAATGACGTATGTTGATGGATTTTTTAATTTCTCAACAGAAATGAATGATAAAAAGAAAAAGGAAACATGAAATTTTGACAGAATAAAAAGTGAATTGTAGTGAAAGAGAAGATGAAAATTAAAATGTAAAAGGCGGAAGGCAGAAGGCTACAAAACGAAAAATGGGTGTTGGGCTGGGTAGGTTGTAACGTGGTGGAAGCATGTACGTAAGAGAAAAAGGAGTATTTTTTGTTTTAGTAGGAAAGGGAAGAGTAGGTGTGGTGGTGAAGTCATGATTTCATTACATGGTGGGCTGGCTGCTGATTAAAATTTAAAAGAAAGGTCATCGATAACTGGCTTTGCTTAGTAGCTTTCCCACTGTGTGATCTTGGTAAGCATGTTTGTTTTGTCTGTTATGTTATATTAGAGTTTGTTAATAATAATATCCAGAGAAGAGCAGTGCAGAGTGATTGATGAAGACAGTGACACGTGCTGTGGAAAAATATCTAAGGTGTGGGTTACTGAATTGGGTTCCAACATCGAGAAGTCAGCCGATGCATAGATAGATTACACGCCTTTCGTTTTTCCATCACACTTCACACCACGACACCTGCCTCGCTCTCTTCCTTCCTTCCTTTGCATTGAACTTCTCAATCAACTACTCTACTTTAACATAATAATATATCTCAAATTCCATTCCATTTCTTTTTCCTTTTCTTTTTTATATTTATGGCTAGAAATAATTTTAGCTGTACTATTTTATAAAAAAATATATAAATTATAAAAAGTTTACTGCTTGTCTCAAATCAATATCTTGACTGTAATATTTGTTAACACAATTTAAATTTATCAATTTCACTCTATAGAGTGTTGGTTAATGAATAATTTTATTTTACAATCATTTGAATTATTTACGGGCTAAAGCTAAATTTACTTTTACAGCAATGGTAATTCTAATCCTAACAATGAACCCAATTGTTATAATCACTTACTCTAAATAACCTCACTTATAACAATGATACTCTCCAACAAAATGTCTAACACAAGAGTAAAAAAAATAAAATGTAAAGATAGACAAATGACGAGCTTAAAACACTCCCACCAACATACCAACATGTACAATAATACAACCTATTTGTAGATGGATACAAGAGCCCTTAAATAGTTTAAAATACTTAGTTAAAAATTGAATTATCTCATAAATTTCTTCATATTAAAGTAAAACAACCGGAGAGTTCTTAAATAGCTTTTTAATCAACTTAAAATGCTTAGTTGAAAGTTGAATTTATCTCTTAATATATCTTTAATTATCTCATAAACTCCTCCATATTCAAGTAAAGCAATTAGCTTGGTCTCCAAGTAAAAAAGATTAAAATTAAGGATAAGGCTTGAGAGTTGAGATAAGGATTGTCGATCCTTCTTCCTTCAAAAATCAATCAGCAGCTTTGAAGAACAATTAAAAACATAGCTTCCTGAGGATCATTTGCTAATTGAGAAACATATCATGGATAACTAAGTAAAAAATGACAACCTTAAACTGCATGTATAGGTTGCCCTAAACAGATGTTCAAACTGTTGTACCAACAGTCTATCCATCCAACAAGATGTTGGAACAACAGAAGAGAAGGGAGTATTTCAACATGCAGTCGAAAGAAATGCTCGACTAGAGAAAATTACTCCAGTGTTTTGGACAATTAAATCTCAACAGGCCTATAAACATCGGCATCCAACAAACATGAAAATATATACAGATAAACAAAAGTCATTAAAATCAAAGGTGGTAGAATTTACTACTTTATTAAAATGTTTAATCATTAAAAGTGTGTTTAAAATTAGTTCATAAAAATCAATTACACGCTTCATCTCTATACCCATATATTAATTCTACAAAATAATTTTAGGGATGAACTAAAACTTTTGGGAGTTAGAATGTGAGGTTTGGTGTTAAGGGTTAAAATTTAAGGTTTGTTGCATTAGTGCACTGCTGAGGTATGTTTAAATCTTAATAAATTCAGGTGGTTAGCAAGTGATTGGGAGGATCAACGTACTTGCTAAGTGACTTCATTATACAATAAATTAATTTAATAGTATAGAGATAATTTAAACCAATTTTTATTGAAAATTTAATATCAATTAAAAAATTAAAATGATTATGAAAAACATTTAAATCATTAAATACTAAAAATTTTTAAAAAATTAAAATGATTATGAAAAACATTTAAATCATTAAATACTAAAAATTTTCATTTTCAATAAAATAAAATGTCAAAATTTCAAAAAGATATATAATAAATTCTTATCCCTATTTAAATAGAAAAGATCATATATGTGTTGGGGCACCGGAAAGAATGTGGCCTTTGTTTATCATGATGTTAGTACTAAACAAATGCACTTGTGGTACCACTCATTCCTTAATTCTCTTTTGTACTAACTTTTTTTATTTATTAAAATACATTAATTTAATGTTTAAAGTTATAATTGTGAAGGATTAGAGCAAGTGGGGATTGGGTGATTATATTAAAGTTTGGCTTCTTTTTAAGCGGCAACTAGTTGAACATTGGATTTCGAGAACACGCTTTTTTCTTTTTTATTACTAATGAATTATGGTTTTAATTATTTCCTTAATTCCATAATAACTTTTTTGAGTTTAATCAAACGATTTTCAATAATCACATTAAATTTCGTCTAAAATTATTAAATAAAGGAAAATTAAACGACTAAACTCTTACAATATTGTTCTTTTTTTCATTCACGAAAAAAGACGAAACGTTGATTAAAGAGCATTGATATACCCTATTAAATGATTTTACAACTTACTTTTTCTAAAAGCAAAACACTATGGCATGTGCCGGTACTGTGTTTCATTTGCTTAGCCAAACTTCCATCATGCCCTCTTCATGGAAATGAAAATGGGGTTGTACGGAATACATAAACAAAAAGGTGGAAGCCATCATTTAAACCAATATCTATGGCTTCTTCTTCTTTTTTAATGCCACTTTGGTTTTATTCACAAAAGTTGGTTTATGTACTACAAAAGTTCACATCAATTCTCGTATTACTTCTCTATGAAAACATATAATATATGTAAAAAAAAAAAAAAGCTGATAAATAATTAAATTAGAAAATTTCAAACCCAAACATGAAAAAAGGAAAAAAAATCACTAAAGTGTTTAAATTGGGACTTATAAGAACAACATGTTAGACGTGAAATTTCAAAGAAATTTTGGATTATCATTTGTACGTCTATTGTTTACATGAGAATTCAGACAAAGAATATCGAAATATAGGCAACATTAATAATGACAATGTTCTCCTTTCAACTTCGTTGGCTTTTTAATATATATATGAGATTGTACTATAAAAAAAATATTCTTCTATAATTATTAACATTTTATGCTTATAATATATATATACACACACGTAAGTGCTTACATATGTATCATATTATTGAATATTGTACATACAAATATATATATTGTTCGATTAATAATCTGGCCAATCATGTTTCACAAACATTTGGGAAGAAAAACAAGTGTGGGTACTTTGATTGAATATGTATATTTTTTATTATGTACATGTTATATACAAATGAGTTTATTATGTATATTTTTTATTATGTACATGTTATATACAAATGAGTTTATTGTCATTTTGGCTTACACTATGTTTTATAATTAAGATAGAATACTAAAACGAAACATGAGAAGAAGAAGAAAGAGGTATTTTATCAAGAAAAACAAATTTCTTTACTCTATCCAACATACTGTTAAGATGATGGATCCAATTTACACATTCTCTTCGACAACTACTTTAAATATATTCTCTCATGAATATATGCCACCCCTCGATATTCAAAAACTATAAATGTTTGAATAAATTTGAATCCGAATTTGGTATTATTTAAGAATGATAATTCGAATTGCGGATATTTTATTTGAATTTTGCAGATTCGAATGTTACTGATTCAAATAATATTCAGATTCAGATGTTAAAATTATTATTCGTTGCAGATTCGGAGGTGATAGACCCCCTTAGATATCTATTATCGAATCCATATTCCTATAATTGATATATTGTTTAAGAGGCATTAGGTTCTTACCACTCAACTTAACAAATAGAAGTAAAAACATAAATAAGTAAATAACCTACGGTAAAAGACACTTACCCCTCAGATTTAGTACAGATCTACCATATCTTTCTATTGTGTATGAAATTTATTGTTTCGATCGGTACAAATCCAATATTGGAATTTAAGATGACAGAAAATTCTCCATTGGTAGCAAATGCTTATCCATTAAGCGGGGAAAATCCTATTTAAAAAACAAAAAGATTATGCTTTGACTCTTGCAAAGAACGAACTAATAGGGTCAGCTGCTCAATTAATCTTCATCCTTACATACTGTTACTGTATAAGATAGATATTATTGTGAAAGATCTATTATTAGAAAATTTATGAGTTGAGCCCAAGAGTGTGAAGTGTACAAGTTACTAATTAAATGAAGGAATGAGCTCCGGTGCATAGAGAGGACCTCACCGTTTAAGAAGTAACAATAGAAACGATGGAACCCACTATTTATTTATCCATTTCTATTTACTTCTTTATTTTAGTTAATATGCCTTTTTGATATCTAGCATCAATACAATTTCTTATTTCAAGGCGAAATGAAATGCCTACAAAAAAGGAAAAATCGTGGTCGGGAAGGTTAGAGCAGCAAAAGCCATTGGAATTTTTATTTTATACATTAGAAGAATTCATTTTGTTATTAATAGACTAGAAAAGAATAACTGAAAGAAAGAATTAGTTATTCATCAAAATTTCTTTTATTCAATGACTAGAATTAAACGGGAATATATAGCTCGTAGACGTCGAAAAAAAATTAGTTTATTTGCATCAAGCTTTCGAGGGGCTCATTCAAGACTTACTCAAACTATTACTCAACAAAGAATAAGAGTTTTGGTTTCAGCTCATCGAGATAGAGATATGAAAAAAAGGATTTTTGTCGTTTGTGGATCACTCAAATAAATGCAATAATTCGCGGAGTGGGGGGTATCCTATAGTTATAATAGATTAATACACAATCTATACAAGAAACAATTACTTTTGAATCATAAAATACTTGCACAAATAGTTATCTCAAATAGGAATTGTCTTTACAACGAGATTAGAAAATAAAGAAATCGGAAGGAATCCAACGAAATGCTTTAAATGAAATGGGGTTCCTTCGAGAATGAACTCGGGAAGGTAAAGTAGAAATTAATATGATAAAAATTTATTATTTTGATAAGGTCATCGAAACAAGATAAGCGAAGACACTCAATAAAAAAAAAACGCTCTATGGTTTCAAAAATTCTCACTTACCCCTCAGTTTTGAAAAAAAAAAACCCATAAAATCGATTGAAATTTAACAACTTTTAAATAAAAAGACAATTATATTCTTGTTATTATTTATCTATTGTTTTTTATTTACTTTATTTATTTATATATTTTTAGTTATAAAATAACAAAATTTTAATTACATATTATAAAATTAAACAAATTTATTTTTTATAAAAATTATATTTCACTTCAGTTATAATTAAATATTTTAAAAATATATTTAACTTAATTATATTGACATTAATTCATTAAATTGTAAAATTAATTAATTACCTTAATAAGAAGGTTTTAATGAAAATTTAGTTAAAATATAAAAGTAAAAAGAGTATCTTAAAGTTAATATTATAATTAAATGTGTATTTGCATAAAAATTATTAAATAAAAAGTAAATATAATTATCATTGCTAGCTCAAATGGTTAGGTAGTTTACCCACAAGCTTCCTATAATTTATAAGGCACATATTCAAATCAAAGTAAGTACAAATGTTGAGATTTTCTTGGTGGATGATCATTAAAATCTATCGAGGTGCTTTCACTCTGTTAGGCACTTGAGTTCTCATTAGAGTTAAGAGACAACCTCCATTGATTATAATACTGACTTATTGAAGGGTTTACTGGGATACGACAATACTTCGCAAACTAATTTTGACAAAGTCGACCTCTCTCAACAAGGTCATAGCTGAAGACAAGGTTAAGGCTTTGAGAACTTTAAAATCTCAGGTTCGAGTCTCAATTTTTGTCAACAATGTGTGAGTTCTCATTCTATATTTATTTTAGTATAAGTCTGAATATATTCTAATAAAAAATTTAATCGTGCTTTATAATAATAAATTCTGATCATTTATAATTAACCTGATACTTTTTTATAATTATAATTGTGATTATACGTATAATTTACCTATATTAATTCAATAATATATTGTATTATAAGATTAGTGGATTTTTATCCCACCTAAGGGTTTGAATACTTTTCATATAACCCCACAATTTACCTAAAAATAGAGTCATCCATGTTATATATATATAATTGCATTAGGGGAGGGTGACTAGACACAGAAATGTGGGGTGCCCATATATTTCTGCCATTCTGTTTCGCAGCAAAGGGATTACAGTGGGTTTTTGCTGCATCCATGGCCCAACAAATTTTCTTATTTCCGACAACTTATTATATTTTTAATTCATCACATTGACATTAATTAAACCCTTAATGACTTAAATTCTTTATTAAAATGTTTCCAGCACCATTAAATATTTGATTAATACTTCTCATTAACTAATCATATTTACTTTTAAGATACTGTTTAGCCTACATTTTTAATTGATTTGTTGGTACTAAGTTGTTTGAATTGCCCCTTTCTCCAATGGATGGAATACACTGGGCATGGTGTAACATTAATTTTTTAATTTATTTATGAAATTTAATTAAACAAAAATTGTTCCTAAACAAGTGGGAGTGGATGAATTATATGACCAACACATACACATTCCCACCCAATATTAATTATGTACCAAAATCTGGCCCCAATCTTTAACAACCTACTGCTTGTTCTTACAATAAATTTCATTAATTTTATTTTTTTTAAATACCTAAACCAAATAATAATGAAAAATATATATATTTAATTTTAATTATTATAATTATACATATTAAAAATATATAAAATTCCATTTTTTTCTATTAAATACACCATTGTTAACAATAACTAAAATTCAATTTGATGTATCAAATAAAATTCAACACTTAAATTTTTTTAAACATTTTTTTATCAAATATAAATTAAAAATTCACAAAAATTTAATATGACATCACCCATTAAATTAAATAAATTTGTAGGGTACAGCTTTTTCAAGTTCCCCACTCTAGCAATTAACTAGTATAATTTTCTGACATAAACTGCTACTTTCATTTGAAGCGGAGACAACAGTATATCAAAAACGAGAAAGAATTGTATGAAACAGTGACGCCATGTTATTTATATCCATTTCCAATATTTTTATGCTATATCAGTATTTTCATCCTGAATTTCAGGATTTTAATTTGATTTTGATTTTTTTCAGGATAAAAATCTTGAAATTAAAGTTGAAAATCCTGAAATTCAGGATGAAAATACTGATGTGGCATAAAACTATTGAAAAGGGATACAGATGACATGGCGTCACTGTTTCATACAATCCTTTCCCATAAAAAACGCTGACAAACCCAAAGCTATGGTTTACAATCTTAGCTCGAAACGGAAGGTCTTGATCGATTTTCATTATATCCATGGAGCATCACATATTCCTCCATTTTCACTTCTTTTCTTAAGATTTATGGAGGTCTCTTGATCGATATATAGCAAATGATATTGATAAGTATCTATGTGATGGATACATAGCACATGTAATAACCCATCTCTTGCTTTCTTCAACTTTCTCTAATACCAAACACTGTGATTTAGAGTTTGATAATCTAGATTTAATCTTTCATTTAATGTTTATTTAATAAAAACTTAGGCAATCAGACAATCAAGTTCTAGAAGATTAACTTTTTGTTCTTTCACTTTATTTTTAGTTCAAGGTTTACATGCATTCCAATAAATTCATATGCAGGGCTGATATTTTTGTTTATGGAATGAATCACCTTTCCAAGAAAAAAATTTAAATGTAATTTTGAACCTTTTGGTTTATATATTTGTTAAGGTCTCCCTTCCATGATATTAGGTTAGATCTTGTTTTTAGGGCTAAATGGGTTAAGTATATTGCAAAATAAAAGGTAAATTAATAACCAATAAATATTAGGTATAATAGAAAGGCACGTTGTACTTTCAATAGGAGAATAGGGTTTGAACTTTAAAGACAATATTATTAAAAAAGATAATTATAAATCCCAAACACGTACTATAAAACGGATGTGGTAACTACAAAAAGAATAAAGATAAATTAAGAGGGGTTTGAAATTTGTGCTCTGAGTGTTTTTATGAAAGTCGTAAGAGGAGAATGACGGTAATAGAGATGTGATAAGAGATTTCAACATGGTAATGATAAGGTAAAGGGTTAAATTACTTTTTGAGACTTGAACATGACATCTATTCTTACATTGGAGCTAATTTTTTTTTTTTTTGTTCAATTTAGATTTTGAACTTGGTAATTGTTTTCACATTGAGGTTTGAATTTTTTTTTTATCCAAGATAGTTCATGATATTTTCTTGAAAATCCTAAAGTTCAATAATTGCCAAGTTGAAAAAGCCACTAGGATAAAAAAAAGTTCAAGCCCCAATTGAGAACAATTGCCTAATTTAAGCCTAATATAAGAATAATGATCAAATTTAAAGATTAAGTTGAAAAAAAAAATCAAGTGTCAATGAGGGAATTGGTAATCTTAAAGGAAAGTATACTTGGATAGTTATGCAAGGGTTTTCAATTGCATGAAAGTGCGCGGGAGTTGAGTTCATTGATGCATGCAATTAGTTGGAATAAGTGACCTTGATTCGATAAGATAGTTGGAGGACCCCTTCAAGGAAATCCATTAAACTTTTATATTTTTATCTATGTATTAACTTAACGATAAAGTTGAGGTTTGAAATTGTGAAATCTAATTCGAGTCTTAAACATGTGTGGATGAACCAATTTAAGTTGTGTTAGTTAAATAATTCAGTATTTGTAATAGTTAATTCAATAATTATTGATAAAGTTGTATGTTTTAAATAAAAGAAAATCAAATAATTACCGTTTACCAAATAATTTGATGCTAATACCCAATTTCGCGTTTTAGAAGAGGAAATTAATCAACATGTCAGTTGGCAATGCCAATAATGGCATCTTATATTATCCCCCAAAAAAGAAGGTTGATTAGTAAAAAAAAAAAAAAAAAAAAAACCATTGAATTCAGGTAGATAAGAGTACGTAATTGGATTAAAGTGAAATTAATTAATATGCCAAATAAGGTTATTTTAAATTAAATTATCATAGCAGAAGCGTATTTTAATTCAAGCTAGATAAAATGATGGGAAAATTAATAAAATGAATATCCTGTAACATTTACACATACTTAATTTCTTATCTTTATACTAATTAACATCTGACATTTGCAGTTCCAAAATGAAAGTCCAAATCCTTAATAATTTGAATATATATACTTTGAAATTTATTTCATAATTAAATTTTGGGTAAACTATTAAAAGAGTCACTTTTGTTTACTTCTGGTTACATTTTAGTCACTTACGTCATTGCGTTGATGTGGTACGTTAAATCATCATTTCAAACAAAATTTTTAGGTTAATTTATATAATCGGTCCCCATATTTTTTCGTTTTGAGCAATTTAATTTATTTAATTTTATATTCTTTTAACTTTTCTTTTTTCCTTTATTTTCCACTCTCTTCTGTTTCTCCATCTGTTTTCCTCCTTTCTTTTAACGTGGTTTTTCTATGTTTTTCATTTGTAAAAACTAGTCCCTATACTTTTGTTTTTCTTAACAATTTAATTTTTTCGAGTGAGGTGAGCTTGTGGGCTAGTTTTAATAAATGGAAAACATAGAAAAACTACGTTAAAATAAATGAATAAGGGAGGAAAATAGAGGTAGAAGCAAAAGAGAATGAAAAAAAAAACGAAAGTTAAAAGAATATAAAAGGAAAAAAATTAAATTGCTCAAAATGAAAAAAAATATAAGGATCAATTGTAGAATTTAACCTAAAGTTTTTGTTTGAAATGATGATTTAACATGCCACGTTAGCTTAACGTTACACCGTTAACGACAATTAACGGCTTAGTGATTAAAATATTACAACACGATAATGTAAGTGACTAAAACGCAACATTTCAAATATAAATGATTAAAATGTAATCTAAAGCAAACAGAATTAACTATTTTAATAGTTTACCCTTAAATTTTGATAAGTTGATAGGGTGAAAAAAAAAAAACAATTTTCATTACCTATATGCAAAGTTTAAAGGCTTCCAATTAATCAAATGAGAGATTATTGAAAAATTAATTAATAAGTTTATATTTAATGAGATATATACACGTTAAGTTAACCAGGTAATATCTAATTAAAAAACATGATTTTTATAAAATAGTGTTTACACTAAGAAATATAATATTAGCTTGTAGTTTTGATCTTTATCCATTTCATAATTAATACTAGTAGTAGTATAAAACACTTTATCGAATGAATCTTAGTTTGATTGATATAAATATTATTATGAACATAGAAAGATCATGATTTAAGTGTATTAAAATATATTATTTTTTTATTTATGAGTTAGAAAGCGATTTTTTTAACCCGGAACCAAAATCAATTTTCTTGATTTCTTTTCTTTTGGGTCAGACCTAACAAAAATGCATAGAAGAAATGGCAAATAAGTAAATATTGGAGGAAGAAGAGGGCAAAGGGTGGGAGAAAGAGGACATCTCTTAAAGATTGGAACGGCGCAGTGTCTGGTCCTTTCCCGATAAGCCGCTCATTTGTTCGATCGAATGGTGATGAATTGAAATGCTTTTTCTCTTATTTTCTTTCTCATATATATAAACACATATAGATATATATTCTCCTTTTTTTCACATTAAGCCTCATATTCATATTATACACAGAAACACCCTCACTTCTAAATATCTTCTTCTCTACCCACCTTTTTACCAATTCCCAGTTTTTTTTTTTTTTCCATTTCTGTCTTAAGTCTCATCATCTCTTACAAAGTAACTCAATCCTTGCAATTAGCTGTAAGTTTATTTATTTATATATGAGAATTCAAGTGAATTCATTAACTTTTGCTTACTAATGAAAGTTTTTTTTTTTTTTTTTTTTTTTTGCTTTTTATAGTTTCATGAATTTGTAGGGGGAGATGTGACTAAAGCTTCTTTAAACTTTGTTAATATTCTCTTTTGTTTTTGAAGCTAAAAGAGTGGATTTGATTATGTAAAGCTTGTGGGTGTGTGTGTGTTTTTAATAAATTTGGTCTATGCATAAAAATGAAATCTTTTCTTAACCACTATTTACTTGTTTTGAGACTAAGGATAGATGCTGTAAAATTACCCACTTTTTTTTTTTAAATGGAACAGGAAATAACAAGTATTAAAGGTTGTAGCTTTTTTAGGACTTTGATCAAAGTTAATTGAGAAGCTAATCATGATATCTCAAGAACTCTTTTGTTTCCCTTTTTTTTGCAGGTAACAGATCTGTTTAGAGCTGAAGCTTTCTTCATAAGAAGCAGTGAATTGCAGATCTGTTAGTCTGGTTTTGGATTTTTAAGTTGTGGGCTATTATCTTGACTTCAATCAGTGAAGAGCAAGGAGAAGAAAAAGAGGGAAAAATAAAAATCAAAACATACCCTTTTTTGTGTGTGTGATATTTATTGTGTAAGAAGTCGACACCTGTAAACAACTTACATTGTTTCAAAGTGAGCAAAAACAACGAAATATCATTTTGCCTTTGATTTTTTAGAGTTTTTATTCTTTGTTGGTAATTTCAGGAACAGTTTATTTATTAATGGGGTGGTTTGTCATTTACTAGTCTTTTTATTAAGCTAAAACACTAATGGTGGTGATGGTAGTGTCTGCCATTTTTAGGGTCAGCTTAAAAGAAAAAGCTTTAAATAACTGAAGGAAGAGAAAAGAGAGAATAAAAAAGAAAAAGAAAGGGTTCGGGTTTTTTTTTTTCAGTTCTTCACCAAATTGTACAGCAATTACTGTCTTTTCTCTTTAGCTTAATTGTGAAGCTGAAAAGAGGGTTACTGTCAGATTCAAGGTGTATATATATATATTAGCTGCTGCACTACAATTCAAGTAGCTTTTCTGTTTTCAACTTCTGTTAAAGGCTTATCGACTTTGAAACACTTTAGGTAGAGTTAAACAACATATAATATAGCAGTAGGCAGTAAGTCAGATCTCTACTCATCCCATGGTTTTCAACCTTGAAACTGTTGTGTGTGGTTAAAATTTTTAAAAGGAGTTTTGTTAAATGCATAATTTGAAGCATCAGATGCTTTTTTTTTTTTACCTTATCTTCTAATTTAAATTTTTTTCCTTTCCTTTTGTACTTTTCTTTGCAGGGTGTGGCTGCCATTTTTCAGGTTTTTTTTGCTTTTGAAAGCACTGCAGCTGCAAAAAGCTTAAAGGAGAGAGATAGAAAGATAGAGAGAGAGCCTGACTTGGACTGTGATATATCAAAGGCCTTTTATCACTACATAATCCAAAGTACCCCTCTGTGTAATGGTCATCAATGCATAGAACATTTCAACCCCACTTTCATTAATTTTTCCCTTCACACCATCACCACTGTTTCCTCTTTCTCTTTCTAACATTAATCCAAAAACCCCAGATTTTCTTGTTCTTTGAAAGAAAAGGGGGCAAAAAGGAGGGGGGTGGGGGGAGGTTTTTGAGTTGTTTGGTTTTGTGAGAAAGTAATGAAAGTGGTATGGAGGTGGATGAGATTCAGACACAAACCTGTAAGTTCTCAACAGTTGGTAATGGAAGGAATGAGACAAGCAAGATAGGTCAAAAAGGTAGTGACAGCAACTTCCCTGATGATGAGGAAGATGGAGAACTCATCAAAAGGGCTGCTGCTACTGCTGTTGCAAATGGTGGTGTAGCTGACACCATTGGTACTAATTCTCTTAGAGGTTGGCATAACTCTTCGAGGATTATTAGGGTTTCTCGAGCCTCCGGTGGGAAAGATCGGCACAGCAAGGTATGGACTTCGAAAGGGTTAAGGGACCGGCGAGTAAGGTTATCTGTCACTACAGCTATACAGTTTTATGACCTACAAGATCGGTTGGGGTATGATCAGCCTAGTAAAGCTGTTGAGTGGCTAATTAAAGCAGCTTCTGATGCTATTGCTGAACTTCCTTCACTTAACACTTCATTCCCTGATACACCAAAGCAACTGAGTGATGAGAAAAGAGGGAATGGGGGAATAGAACAAGGGTTTGACTCAGCTGAAGTTGAGTTAGATGGTGATCCAAGCAATTACCAACAACACCTTTCCTTGTCCAAATCAGCTTCCAGTAGCACGTCTGAGACTCGTAAGAACTCGAGTTTATCACTTTCAAGGTCTGGCACCCGTGTGAACCGTGTAAAAGCTCGGGAACGAGCTAGGGAAAGAACAGCAAAAGAAAAGGAGGGTCATCAACAACAAAATGTGAACCCCATTTCTCAAAACTCCTCCTTTACTGAGTTGCTTACTAGTGGTATTGGCAATGTTAGCAACAATAATACTAGTCCTTCAGCATCAGCTTCAGCTTCAGCACATCAAGACCCTAATGCGGAGTCTGATTTTTACCAAAAGGCTAATAGTACTGCTAGGCTTTGGCCAGTGACTCCAATGGATTACTTTGCCTCGGGGCTACTTGGACCATCTTCTTCAAGAGGTCATCATTCTTCAGGGTTTCCTGGAGGACAAATCCATCTAGTGAACTCTTTGCAACAACCAATGACAACACCACCATTCACCGTGTCAGGTGAAAACCATCAAGAGATGCAGCATTTCTCGTTTGTTCCAAACCCTGACCATCTCATCCCGGTGGCAACAACACAACCGGGGCAAGGGGTTGACTACAACCTCAATTTCACAATCTCTTCCGGCCTTGCTGGTTTCAATAGGGGGACCCTTCAGTCCAATTCTCCTTTTTTGCCTCATCACCTCCAGAGGTTTTCTTCTATAGATGGATCATCACCCTTATACATTGGTACACCACCAGTGGAGAATCATCACCACCATCAATTCACGGCTGGATTAGATGGCCGCTTGCAGCTCTGCTATGGGGATGGAAACAGGAGCTCGGACCAGAAAGGAAAAGGCAAGAACTAATCAGTTTCCTTTAAAAATGGTTTCCACCTGGCTCCATCTTTTCCCTGGTAAGCTCAACATCTTCATTAACTAGTATTTTGCATTCGAATATTCCCTTTGCTTAAATTTTCTTAGTTAAAGTTCAAATTTTTGTGCCTGGTTCAAGGGTTCTTCTTTCTTGTTCCTTTTCTATTTTAAATTTGTTTTTGGCTAGTTTTTTTTTTTTTTTTTTTGGGTTTACGTGTCGTGCCTGTGCATAGCATAGTACCATGAATCACTCACTTTCTTGGTATTCATAAAGTCTTACCATTGGGGACATTTTTTTAATTGTGGGTTTCAAGTATTATATAGTCTTTTCATGATTCCTGCATGGATTGCTGTGAGTAAGGACCGGCTACTTGTCTCCTTGTTTGTTCTCTTCCTGGTTCCCTTCCCCCTAACATATGTGAACCCATGCCAGGTGTTTGTTGCTTGGTGGCCAAGCCTTGCTGGGCACTGAATAGAACAATTAAAGTTTACTTTTCAAACCAGGTTTTACTTTGGTATATAGCTTTAGAACCTTAATTTATTTTTGCCCCCTACTGGACATATGGCAATCACCATCTAACACCTGTCAGGTTTCTGAGTTGTTAATTAGGGGTAGATTAAATCTTGAAAAAAAAAATAAAGAATACCCATGCACGTAAGACCTCGAGCTCTCAGACTTCAACAACACTAATGGCTGCTCCCAAGGTAAATGTTTTCCTAGGTTTAGAAAAGGCAAAAATTTTGTTTGTGTATTATTGTAAGTTAGCTGTCACTGTTCTTATAAAAAAAAAAAGGCTAAACATAGAGACACACTAAAAGAAATGTGCCTGTAGTTTGAACTTTGAATTCAATCAAAGCCCTCAAGTTAAAGTCCCAAGTGCCAATGTATTTGATGTTTATGTTCTCTTATTTGGATTCTGAATCCTTAGTCTTGCATTTCTAGCAATGATAAGATTTACTAATATATGGGATATTTTCATTATCATATCATTTTTAGGTAATGTAGAATTTCTAATTTTATGAAAAATTTACCTTTCTTTTTTATAATATTGATACATTACACCTTATTCTCTAACCCATTTTTTTGTTTTTTTTTTCCTATCATTCGTGAGAATTTAAACATTTCTAAACTATATGAAATTAATGAATTATTTTTATTTAAATTGAATAAGAATTATTTATTTATTTATTTATCAAAATAAAATAAAACTCTAATTTAATGTCCTACTCAGATATTTCAAGTGCTGGTGAAATCTAATTTTGATTTCTAACATATTTAAAATCATGTATGTAGCTATAATTCACTCAAAAAAGATAAGTAAACTTCCATCTAGCATATATAAGTCTATTTTGACTAAAACTGTTTCAATTTCTTTGTTTAAATGTTCAAAAAAGAAAAAAGAGCAAATTTTATAATAAGCATAATTTAGTAAAATATATTTTTAATTCATATAAATTATCATATAAAAAAAAACAATAAAATCTTACATTTTATTCATATAAACCAAATTAGGTAATGTAAGCCAGTAATTTACTAAGTAATCTTATTGTTAGAAGGTTTCCCAAGGTATAATTGAATTTGTAAGATGTAAGGTCAAAAGTAATATTAATAATGACCAAAACTATAATGGTAGAAAAATCAATTACAAAACCTTCCTTGTTAGGCCACAAAAATAGTAAATCAGCAAACATAAAACAACTCACTGATATATACGAATTTTTATTTTGTGTATTTTTATATATGAAATTTATATTTGATTTAATTTTTATTAATCACTTATAAAATTATCATTATAGAACCATTTTACGTTTACATATTGCATACATAAATATTTATATTTATCTAATATATAAATAAATTGGTGTATTTATTTTTTAAAATGTGTACAATTGAATCAAAATTAAAGTTTTATATATACATTCAAACTATAGTCCGAAATTTCATGTGCATAATTACATAAAGTCAAAGTTAATGTATCAAATTGTGCATTAGTTCAAAATTCAGGTGTAGTTTTAAGATTTATCCCATTAGAAGAGAAAGTAACACCTAATAAAGAATTTTGTAAATAAGATTTAGAATTTGAGAAATGGTAGTTTAAGAATTGTAAAAGAAATTAGAAATCATGATGAACAAAGTTAGATGTTTGAGTTGTCCTCTTGATAGAAAAATAAGGCTAAATACAAGCTGTGCAAGGGTAATTAAAGATTACTACTAGTGACAAAACTAGTCTAGTTTTCTATTTTCAAATCTTTATATTCAGTCCTATAGAAGAAAGGCCCTTTATTTTGATGAATTCCTTAAAACTGCTCCCACAATTTCTTCACATTATTTAAGAATTCATTGTTCAAGAAAAAAAAAAGGTTACTTCTTTTGAGAATACTCTCCACTTAATTTTGAAATATGTCTTTACAAAAGTATCTTAAGAATGCTAGCTAGCGTTATTTCTTTTATATGTTTGAAGGTTAAAATGTTGAGATTATAGATTTAACTTATGTATCATCTTCTTGATGTTTTAGCTGTTGACATTCTCTTGATTTGACCATACCATTGAGTCACAGCAAAGCTAAAAGTTATATCAATTCAAAGGAATAATAGTTTAGAAGATCCTTGGTATTGCTATGCTTGCTCTTTTTTTGCCTTATATGCTCTATCTAGAGTGTTCATCTTCCTTTAGGTTAAAAATTGTTCTTCAAAAGTCATGGCATCTTTACTTGTATGGTATGTTTGGTTTCAAAGGTTAATGAAAGTTTACATGCAACAAAATGTAGCCCCTTTTTCATCACAGCTTTTGATCCAAAAGCAATTCCAAACGGGTGGCTTTGTTAGTGAGGTTATGAAAACTATAGGGAGTTAAACCAAAAGCTGTTCTAGGGACTTTAAACTTGACTAGATTTTGAGCAATTTTTTTTCTACCTGAGTTAGATTACGCATATAAGATAAATTATTGTTGACATTCACTAGGAAAGTAAATTAACTTTCATGTCCTGAGAAGATATATTTGTTTTCTTATGTATTTTACTTAATGCTTATGCTCAGGACTGTTTATATAGGAAGAAATATAGAAAAAGAAAGGGATATTGCTTGTTATCTTCTATTCTTAAATATGAGTTTTAGTTATCAACTTAAATTCTAGAAGTATCAAAACAACATTCATTTCATACATTAAGATCCAAAAGCTTCCAAACTGAAACACCATGGACCCTTATTAGTACTAGCTGAAGTCATTCTTAGGGTAAATGGAGTTAAACTTGTGCAAAAGAATTTCACCCCATTGTGTTATCAAACTTAGATGTTAGTGAAGCATTGACCCTTGGTAAATGTACTGTGAGAACAGCAATTGAATAGGAATAGCATAATTAATTTGGGAATGAGGGTTTGAGGATGTATGATCCAAGGAGTTTTAAGTGTGCTAAAATGCTTTGAGTTGTTGCATTACAAAAAACATAAAAGGTGAGAATAGTGGATTGTCACTTGTTTTCTTGCTCGGATGCTCTACTAGGCTCATCATAGAAGAATAAAATCACCCTTTTTCAGGGACTAATTATAATAAGGTGTTACGTGGATTGGTTTAGATGAATGATATGCCTATTCCCAAATTTGTCTTGTCAGTCAATGAATGACTAGAAGATGTTTTAGGGGGATCATATTATGCTGAAAGGTTGAAGAAGGGATAATATTTTTCCCTTAACAAAGAATCTCCAACAATGGATTGTTTGATTATGAGAGGAGGTTTAGTTTTTTTTCTTTTTGCAGTTCCCTTGTAGTCTTATCAATTTGAACCATATTATGCTAATATTTGGTGCAAAAATTTTGGATGCAGGAAAGCAGAGATGGAGAGAGCTGCAGTGGGAAAGCATTGAGTGAATGTGCATGCATTTGGGTGATTATTTGATATACCTTTATTACTGTGCTTCTGAAAATTGTTGGTATTTTCTGTTTTATCCTTTTCTGAAGTCAATCATTGTGTGTTTCCAACATGTATAACAAAAAACCAATTCAATTCAAGTTATTCCTCCTTTTTTTGGCCTTGTCTTTTTTCCCTATCTTACAAAATGTCCTGAAATTTGTTAAAATGCAGCCTTGTGTCTATGAGCCATAAACCCTTCTTCACAACATCAACCTCTTTTTCTTTTTTTTGAGGTACCAATGGCATATACATATATATATATATATGTTTTTGATGATTGAAACCACTAATCCATGTTCTACCAATGGAATGTTATACATTGATTCATGTGCTTCTGTTTTCCAGCTCTGAAACACTTTGTTCTTGCTTAAAATGACATTTGCCTTTGATGTTGGGATAAATTGCTTAATACATAAGCTTATATTATACATCGATTCTATATAATACGCCAAAAAAGATAGAGCTCCCCAAGTTTAATTTGCTGAATACATAGAAACGTTGGTTTATTTAGTCCCCCTTTATTTAAAATTTAAATAAATTAATTTCTATACGTTAAGTTAAAGAATAAAATAGTCTTATTTTTTTTATTTATGAATTACTTTTTTTCATGTATAAGCCACATGGTAGCATCATCAATCCTTATATATAGCATACAGCATACTTAACAGTTAAATATTGAACCTGAGGTTGGTGTCAACAAGTCTTGGTGGATGAAAGAAGTGTTGAGTTAATTTATAGCTAGTCGAATTGAAGTGGTGGAATCACTGAGTTGGCTCACGTGAAATATCAATGACTGCAATGATGGGGGGTTCTGCACATGGTAAAGCTCATGTGAAAGTGAAATCTTACCTGATAAACTATTTCTAATGAAATCCATTAATGCAGATGGGGGGCCGGGAATGGACTGCTCTTGCTGCCCTCTTAATGAAACATCTAAAATTCAATACAAAACTTGTGTATGGGCTATAGGGCTTTTATGCCTTCAGAGTTGACAAAACACAAATGCTTTATGAAAAGAAAATAAAACAACGATAATGTTCCTCGAGGGTGAAGAGTTGCATTTTGCTACATCTTCTAAAAAAGAATAGATAAATTAATCTTATATGTTATATCAAAGAGTAAACCAATTCTTCTGTTAAAAATTCCATCTATTTTTATTGCAAGTGCCGATGTGACTAATGGAGCAATTAAACAATGACACTTGTAGTACCACGTGTACCTTATATCGACATGTAGAGATTAATTCAAGAAAAATGGATGGAATTTTCAACAGTAAAAATCGATAAAATTTTTTACATAAAGATTAATTCAAGCAACTACACAATGATACTTCTTCACTTAACAACACAAGCATGAAAAAAGTCTGGAAAAAGAGGATGATTGAGACAGAAGGAAAGAAACATTGTTGATGTTACCATTTCATTGCATTTGAGAACAGCCTTTCAGGCAAAAAAACAACTCCCATTCATATACTCTCTTTTTTTTCTTTACCTTTTGAGATAGACATTTGGTTGGTGGGCAGTGCTTATCTTTTATTGCTTTTGCAAAGAGGTAAAATGTGACCAACTTGCTGTTCTTTCTGCAGCAAAAGTGCTCGAAAAAGAAGAAGCCCATGGACGTGTAAGTATATGAACCGCTATGTTGCTCGGATTTGTTATAAACACACATGTTAAAACATATTTGGATATGAGTACGAGGATATAATCTAACTTTCAATTTGAACTCGAATTCGGGTATCATAAAAAATTTATTTGTTGCGATTCCTTTTAATATGATTTATATCATAACAAATGAGAAAGTCAAAAGAATGATTAGCATTTTCAGCTTTCACCTTTCTTTAAAGCTAAAGCAATAGCTGTCATTCTAGTTTAGCAACAATTGATGTAAATTCCTTAGAAAATAAGAAAAGTGGTAGAGATTTTAAAGCTCCTTTGAAGGCTTAACTTCGCATTTATGAACGACTTTTTCTATACTTCACATCTGTATCAACGTGGAGGTGTTAAAAATAGTGAAATCATGTCTGGCTTTTGGTTTTTTATAACAACAACAATAATCCAAATTCAGAGCTAATAAAATTGTTTCATGCAATCGTCAAATTTCAATATTTACGTCCCTTAGTTCTTTTATCTTTTAAACAAAATTCATTATATTTAACGAGGAATGATGATTAAAAGTGGTACGAAAAGATTAGGTTAGTCCCAATAGATCAATTTGAGTTTTAAAATTCTCAAATTGTTTCGAATCAGCTTCGAGTTTGGGTTACTCGAGTTTTTTTTTAGATTCGAAACATTCTGGGTTCTCCAAGTCACTTTTTAGGTTGTTGACTTAGATCAAACTAGGTGGATCAAATTCAGATTCTGATTAATCGAGTTGGATTTTAAAGATGCAGGAACAAGCTCATGAAAAAAAAAAAAAAACAGATGATAAGTGGACCTGTTCATGAGTTAGACCGAGTTCTGACCTCTCTACCATGCATCCACAAATCTGTTTAATTCAACAATCTTAAAGAATTTGCAAATACCATAAAGTATCAATGAAACTTTGATGATTATAGAAAATTTGAAATAAACATTAAAAGCTAGGTGCAAACTGCAAACTACAATTCTTCATTAACTTCATAAGTATAGAACATAAAGCATGACATCTTCATACCTACAATATTCACATATAGAGGGATTATAGATTAAAAAGGAAGTAAAAGGACTGAAAAACTCGGTGCTCTTACACAGCATGAGATCTAGTTGCAGGTGTGCACTCTTACAAGCATATGCCTGACATAAAAACAACCAGCAGATGCATTCATTTTGGCTATCAGTTGAAGAACAAAAGCTGAAACACTTGCACTGCATTCTCAACATGCATCGATTGCTTTCAATGGCATTCATAAGCAAGGTTTTAGCTTTCACAGGACACTGCTCTTGCATTAAAAAGCTACAACACGTAACAAAATTGTTGTTTGATCGTCAGCTTTCCAAAAGTATGCTATGTCTTCTTCCCCCTTGACGATTGTGCTCGACTGCTCTCCCTGTAAAGAGTGAAATGAGCTCAAAATGAACCTTATATTCATAGACGATGCATAAATAAAATGAACCTTATATTCATAGAATGAATAATGCCTAGTAACCAATCACAATTATGATTGCTTTCCCCTCTAAATTCATTAAAATTTATACAAAACAATATGGTCATGAAACAAGATAGTTTGAGCTTACACATGCATTGCCAAAAGACATCAAGAGCACATATAATGGCCCAATAATAAACAAGGGAATGCCTACTAAAAGCATGCATGCCTATTAACCAAGCATAGGATCAATTTACATGAAGAACTGAAAGAAATTTCAGATTAACATAAATAATTCAAACATCAAATCATTTTTTCTTATATCCAGCATTTGAGGTTTTTATTTTTTTACCTTCAAAGATCAGGAAGCAGAGATCAAAACGAGTTCATCTCCAAACAGTAAGTCCTTCTTTTAACAAGCATCTTAGCTGCAGTTCCATAAGGCTCTTCAAAAGCAGTTGATAACCAAGAAGCATCAGAGACCTCTTTCTTTGAAGCAGATTGTTCACTTGGCCTAATAGCAACCAAAGTAGCACCTTTTAAAACAACCCCATCAGGCAATTCCAACTGAGGGGCATACCAAAGCCTCATATTCAGTGCCGGCACCAGTGTCCTTTTCGATGCAGAAGAAGCAGATAATGGCTTTACTCTTAACTCCTCAAGCTGATCTCTATTCATACAAAGCACCCCTTGACCATCCGAATCGGTTAGAACCAAGCTATCTAGCGTCTTATGCTCTGCGATTATCGGTTGAAGTAAATAATGCCTCGCCGATGCTGCGATCAACGAGCTAATCGTCCAAACAACCCTTAATTTCAACCCTCCGTTGGTATAAAACGACTCGGGAATACTCCCATTGTCATCGCCGTTACCGACATTTACACCGTTGGCGATGTTATTATTGGGGCAAAATCCATCGTTCCCACACTCCGCTACTTGCAAATTTACGTTCTTAGTAACGGAAGCAGCTCCGAGGATGACGCAATTATCAAGAGTTGACCCAAAATCGGCTCTCCATTTCAAAAGAACCCCATCATCGATCCCTAATTCACCGCTGGGTAATTCGATCCGGAGGAAACGAATCTCGTTGAAATTTCTAAGTACTTGCGTCGGTGAATGATGGGTCACCCCACCTTGCTCCATTTCCCCATCATTAACATCGGCACCGGGACCGACTGATAAAGAGGAAGAGACAGGGTGGGTGTTAAGGGTTTCATTGATAACGGGCCGTTTTGGACCAAGAAACTGAACCAAAGCTTGAAAGGGTTTGACAATGCCTCCAAGAAGGATACGTAAGAGGTTAGAAATCGGACCGGCGGCGCGTGACTTGTCGTAGGAAGACGAAGAAGGAGAACAATCGTCGTCAGAGATAACACAATCGACACGAACGACGACGTTTTCGACTTGAGGAACGAGGGAACGGAAACGACGCGAAACGACACAGCATCGGCCGAGAGCTTTAACGTCACCGATCTTGTTGAAGACTAAAGGGAGAAGAGAATCGGGAAGACGGTCGAAGTGATCGATCGGCTCAGGATGAATTCTGTGAACCGGATCTGAACGAAGTGAAGACATTTTCTTTTCCCTTTCTTCTCTCTTATCTGTGAATTCGTAAGTTATTTGATTAGGAGAGGAAACGAGAGGAAAGTTATCACTTGTGATATATAGATCTAAGGTGAGAAAAACTAGTTCTTCAAGGTAAAGGAAAGTGAGAGGATTTGGATGGAAGTGATAGAAAAGAAAATAGAAAGGTCAATTTTTCTAGAAGATCCCTATACTATCTATTTCTTACGGATTTAATCTTTCTGCTGTACTTTGATTTTTCTTTTACTCGTTTAATTTTGGCTAAATTCTGCTATTAGTCCCTGTAATTTATAAAATTTATGGATTTAGTCTTTTCACTTTAATTTGATCATTTTTAGTCTCTGTACTTTTTAAAATTTAAATTTTAGTCCTCACCAAACAATAATTGTTAAAATTCATCAAGTTAAGCTCTGATATTTCCAAAAATCGATGCGGCAAACATATTATCATATGTATGATGTCATATCAGCCTATTATTTCTACATGTTACTCACTAAAAATCCAGTTAATAGATTAAAGAATGGCTTTGCATTAAGACTGGAATTTTAAAATTCGAAAAGTATCATGATTTAGAATTATCCAATTGAAGATTTTGAACTAAATTTACAACTGTACGCATATTATAAGACCAGTAATTAAAATTAACCAAACAAACTTAACTATTACTATTAGTGTCAGGACTGAAATTTTAAAATTTAAAGAGCAAAAGGACTAAATCTGACTAATTTTAAAAGTATAAGGACTAAAATTAATTAAATTAAAGTACAAAGACTAAATCCACAACTACCAAAGAAATTACAGATACTAATAGCAAAGTTTAACCTTTAATTTTTGAAATGTGCTAATTTTTTCCTCAGCGTGTATGACCTGACTCTTTATATTTTAGGTGACATCTTCACATTTATTTTACAATTTGACAATTATTATATATTTCTTTTTTTTTCTGCAAATTATTTTTCCAACTATAAAAAAATTTGTCAACATGTATATATGTTTAAGAAATTATTCATGTCAAATCATTTAACGAATTAAAGAAAAAAAATTTGATTTTGAACTTATCAAAACACAATATAAAAATTAAATTAATGAACAAAAATTAAATTTATAAAGAATACATAATTCAGTCACCGTTTATATTTTTTTTATAGAAAAAAAGGGAGCATTTATAAAATATGGTGAGCCACCATAACGGGGGATGGAGGAGAATTTGCTTCCATTCCTCGTCTTAAAATAAACTTTTCTTTTTTAAAAGAAATTTATTATATTTTCGAGCATTTGTTTTAATAAATGCCTAAGTAGTAAGTAATTTTTTATTATTATAAATTGGTGAAAACATATTGTGGGTTATTGTGCTCTTTTGTAAATTTAAAAATTAGTCTCTTTACTTTTGTTTTTAGAAATTTAATTCTTCTAAATTTTAAATTTTAAAATTTAGGTCTAAATTGTTAACACTGTTATTTTATTTGTTAAATTTGTTGGTGTGAAATTTTGAAATAAAAAAGAAAATCACTTGGTAGCTATTTAATTTAAAAAAATAGCATTGCAATGAATGTGAATTTAATAAAATAATTTTAACAGTGTTAATAATTGTGCTCCAATTTTAAAATTTAAAAAGTAGAGAGACTAAATTTAAAAAAAAAATTAATTTACAAAAAGGTTTAACCTTATAATTTTAAGACAATTGCTCTAATCTAGTTTTATAGAAATATATATTTTTTTTGTCTATGGCCTAAAATGGAATTTGATAAATTATCGTACAAATATTTTTCTGACATAAGCCTCTAATGAATATTAACTTTTTTTTTTTTTTGGATAATTACCCCTTTTTTTTAAGTTAGATTGCATATATAAATAATTTTCGAAAATTATTTGTCATAATAAAAATAAAAAATTATTTAAAATACTTAAACATATTAAAAAATTTATATGACAACTTTTTAAAATTGTAATTTTTTTAATTTAATTGTGTATCTAATAATAATCCAATAATTTTAAGGATAAAAATACGATTGGTAGTACAATATGATATGTATGTTCCACAGTGTAAAGGTTAGTTTGATCAATGAAGCATCTTTTACAAGATAATAAAATATGCATGAAGACCAAATCTATTCAACAATAAAAGGTTTAGTCACTTCTAATTTCGCTACATTTGCTAGAATTACAACTGTACACGATGTCTTAGTTCATTCGAAAAATGAAAGGGTTTTGATAAAAATATAGGTCTGAAAAATGAGTTTGGATAAAAAAATAAGACCCATTTAAAAAAATGAGTCGAGCTTCGAGTGATGGCTGTCGATTCCACCAATATAAACCTACACCTAGTGCAAATTTCAGCAGTATAGGGAGTAGGGTCGATCCCACAGAGACTGGTTTTACTGAAAAATCGTCTATCTCTTGACCAGGTTAGTGTCTGGGCAATTGTCGTGCCCGCGACGTTCAGGGGGAGTAAAATGTTAAACCCAAATGATACGAGAAAATAAAAAACGTAAAAAGAAAAAGATTAAATAAGAAAATAAATTGAAATAGTCTGAAAAGAAATCAATAAGACTTAGCTCAGCCTCAAGCACAGGTTTTTCCGTCTTTGGCCCGATCCTCGAAATTAGATGAACTCGTCTTTCCCGATAAGCTAGTTATAGCTACCAAGGACGCCTCGGGAACCAACTCTTCCTTGTGTAAATTAGCTATGGAACGTCCTATAACTAACCCTTACCGATCGAACAACCTACGAAACGTTCGTGGTTTAGAACTTCGGCAGCTTTGCGTTCTAGAAGAGCCTAGCTCGAACCAATGCCCTCAAACGTTGGGGCATTTAAATCCGGTTACTATTTCCCTTGACGGAGCCAAACAGCAATCCCCACTTGGCACGCCAATGTGTTCACAGAAGACCAATTAGACAATCGATCCTTTCGGAATTCCAACTGTACGTCTAGTCGCACTAACTCAAACGACGTCTTTTTTGACTTAGCATGACCTGACTTTGTGAGTTGACGAAGTCATACTCTTAATCCGGAGAAATAATAAGTATCGGAAATTTGGAATTAAATGAATTTCGGGTTCAGTAACTCACGGGCTTTTTTTGACGGGTCAATACCGCTTTAAGGTGAAAGGGGTTTAGTGTCGCATGATTTCACTCATGCTTGAAGGTTGTGTTTTGGCTTGGTTTAAAGGATGATGGAATTTTAGGAAGGAAGGGGGGGCTTGGAAAGCAATTAAACCAATTTTGGAAAAACCAACAATTGGATTGGAAAAATGGCAGAATGTTGACGTTGGCTTGAAGAAAATAAAAGGAATCCTATTCTAATTTGCAATAGGAAAAGAGAGAAAAACAACTCCAAATAGGAATAGAAGAAAAGAGAATTTATTGAATGATTTTCCAATTACATTTAACCCCTATTTATACTAATAGAGTTTACTAAAAATAGCCTAAATTAATTAATATAAAATCTAAAATAATAATAAAATTAAAAATAAATAAACTTAAAATAGAATTTTCTAATTTTGGCTTTTACAAAGTCAATTGCTTGATGAGTCCTTGGCTCTCTCCATCTTCTTGATTTGGCCCAATTTTCATGATTTTCTTTCAATTTAGCCCTTTTCAGCATGTTTCCGATCAATTGCGTCCTTAACAAGAATTAAATCATAAAAATGCAAATTAGCAGGGATTAATTTTAGAAATACACCGAATTATATACAAGAAAACATGCAAAATAATCATGTTATCATCGAGTAAGACTTTTTTAAACTTAGCCTGGCCCGAATTTGTAAAAAGAAAAAAAATGTTATTTCCTCACTGTTTTGTTGCTGTTATTTTGTTATTATTGTTTGAATATGTTAGTGTTATTTAAGTATAAACATTTTTTAATTTATTTTCAATTTGTTGGGAAATATTTATTTTTAATGATTATGATGTATTATAATATTTATATAAAAATATTTAATATGGTCGGGTCAAGCCCAAGTTTTAGCATTTTTATCTAGGACGGGTTTAAACAAAATTTCAAGCCCATTTTTTGGCCTGTTCCTATCAAACGAGTCTAAAATTTTTTCTTGAACTCGACCCATGAATAGATCTATTTAGAATAGATATTTTGGTCAGATTAAATAAAATAGTAAATAAATGTAGGTGAATCTAATAATATTCCCAACAAAATGATGGATAAAATATCTTTATTTTTGACAATAACAAGTTAAATAGTTGACATATATCTTAAACAACTACCCAACAAATTTTTTGTAACTTAGGAATCTCCAAACCCTAGTTTCGTACAAGCAATTTAAAATAAAAATTATCTTCTACTAACCATTTATATGGTTCCAAGGATATGTCGATATTTGTCAAGAATTCTTGTGATATGCATAAATTTTTGGTTTAATTGATTAAACAATAAATAATTTATAAGTATAGTTGAACCTTCGTTTTTTTAATCTGTTCATAGCAATTTACTTTATTATTTTCCTTTTAACCAATTCAACTGTTTGAATCGATCCTGTTCTTATAAAATAGGAAAGTTGTTTTTTTGATGATAATCTCATACAAATAAAAAATTGGAAATGTTTGAAAAAAAGTTGTGTATGAGATGGAGAAGATTATTATTATGTTACTGAATAACTTGAAATGCAGATGCAATAATACGATTATAAATCGAGAATTTGCATCCATTTGCTTGTAGTTGAGCTATGGTGTAGGTGGCGTATACTAATAATTGAATAATTATGATCTACTGATGAAACTAATGATATAAGCATTTTGTATAGATTTTAATGAGTTGGATTTAGATTTGGGTTTGCTAATAACAATCATAGTACAACCTGTTATTAGTATGTTTTAATTAATTTTTAGTGACTTTTTTTTCTTCTTTAAAAAATGTTCTATCATAAATAATAATCAGATTGATGAGTTGGAGTTTGATAACTTATCTATATAAACTACCTTAAAAAAGAATTGGATTGAATATTAAATTAGATAGTCTTTGGAATATTAGTTTAATTCTTCAATTTAATAAAAAAAATATATTTATTAGGGTTATTAGGTTATGGATATTCTTGTATGAAGATGATGATAGTAAAATAAAAGACTTGAAATGAAGCTCGCTTCTGTGTGTGACATCTCCTTTTATTAAGGTTTTTATTTGCTTATCTTGCATTCTGATTAGATAGTAGTTGTGTAAAACCTTCTCTCGTTAGAAGAAGAGTGTTCATCTTTTGCCACATGACATTGTTATGTTCTTGTTAGGATGATTTATGAAGAATGAAATAGGAGAGGGGGAGGGGGTGATGATATCTTATCTTATCTTATCTTAATGTGTGATATGAAGTTAATGTTCATGTGCAATCGTGCATTAGTTAACACTTTAGATCTGATCTCTAATTATAAAAGAAATAAATATAGAGAGTAAAGACCCACACGTTGTGGCATGTGTCTTCATGTGTTTCCATTGCATGCATTTTGCAAATAATACTATACACCTTTTCTGACTTTTAAACCTTCCAAGAAAAATACCTTTGAACATAACCTAATACCGTGATGTTCCGTACATATACACACACTTTAATAAATTTACCTAAACTATTTTACTAAAATTCACATCATTATTTAATTATGTGTCTTTAAAATAAAACTTTAGTTTAATAAAATAAATTATTAACAAATTTGGTTAAGTATTTCATCCCTCGTATTTTATATTTAATTAAAAAGTTTTTTTTTATTTTTTATTAAAAAAACTAATCCTCTTTATCACATTTGTTAGAATTAAGTGACCTGAATCTTTATTTAAATAAAATACAATGGTAAAATAAAATAAAAGAAGAATCCCTATAGAACTACACTTCTTTTATTTTATTTTAAATAAGGTTTTTTAAACCTTATTAATCTCCATCTATTTGATATTGATTAGAATAAAGTGTTTCAATCTTACTACACTCCTATTGGAATATGATTTTACAAGCCTATAAATAGACATAATCTAGTCCTCTTATAATTAATTCGAATTCGACATAGTGAGTTTTCTTCTCCTTTGCCCGTGGTTTTTTCCCGAAAGGGTTTCCACGTAAAATCTGTGTGTTCTTTAAATTTTTATTTCTCTTTTTTTTTGCGATATATTGTCATTATCGACGTTATATTTTATACAAATTGGTATCAGAGCTTCCAGGTTTTTTTTCATCTCGATCACGGTAATGGCGTCTTTGAAGTATGAAATTCCGCTATTGGATCGCAACACCAGATTCGCATTGTGGCAGATAAAGATGCAGCGCTTCTCTTGCAGATGGATTTAGAGGAAGCCTGCTAGGGTATATAAGATGCCTTCGACATTGACGGAGGAAGAGGAGAAGCGCAAGGATCGAAAGGCGTTAACACAGTTACATCTGCATTTATCTAACGAAATTTTGCAGGATATGATGAAGGAGAAGACCGCCGCTGCATTATGGAAGAGGCTAGAACAAATATGTATGTCGAAAACTCTAACTAGCAAGTTGCATATGAAGCAACGTCTTTATGCTCATCGTTTGGAGGAAGGTGCATCTGTGCACGAACACTTAACAATGTTTAAAGAAATTCTCTCAAACTTGGAGGCCATGGAGGTTCAGTATGGTAAGGAAGATCTAGGGTTGATTCTACTTAATTCGTTGCCCCCATCTTATTCAACCTTTAGAGACATGATTTTATATAGCCGCGAGTCTCTCACAGTTGATGAGGTTTATGATTCTTTGACCTCGTATGATAAGATGAAACATCTTGTGGTTAAAACTGACTCTCAAGGAGAAGGTCTCATTGTTTGTGGGAGACAAGATTAGAATGCTGATGATGATTATGGAAGGATACAAGAACGGAATCATCGTAGTAAATCTAAGGGTAGATCGAAGTCTTCAAACAGAGGTAAAACTTGTAACTTATGCAAGAAGAAAGGGCACATTAAATCTGAGTGCTATAAGCTACAGAACAAGATTAAAAGGGAGGCTGCGAATCAAAAGGGAAAACAACCAAAAAATTCTAGTGAAGCTGCTGTTGTAGAAGACTACAACAATGGTGAACTTCTAGTCGCTTCTGTCAATAATTCTAAAATGAGCGAGGAGTGGATACTTGATTCGAGTTGCACCTTCCACATGTGTCCCAATCGGGATTGGTTTACAAATTACGAAATAGTGTCTGAAGGTGTTGTTTTGATGGGAAATAATGCTTCGTGTAAAATCGCAGGTGTTGGAACAATTAAAGTTAAGATATTTGATGGAGTTGTCAGAATACTTAGTGACGTCTTTACATGTTCCGTAATTGAAGAGAAATTTAATTTCGTTAAGTACTCTTGATTCAAAAGGGTACAAATACACAGCTGAAAGTGGAATTTTGAAGATTTCCAAAGGTTCCCTCGTTGTGATGAAAGGGTAGAGAAAGGCTGCCAAGTTATATGTTTTGCAGGGTTCTACTGTTATTGGTGATGTAGCTGTCGCTTCCTCTTCCTTGTCAAATGATGATATTACTAAACTTTGGCATTAGCGCCTAGGGCCTGTGAGTGAGAATGACATGGCAGAATTGAGCAAAAGAGGACTTCTTGATGGGCAAGGAATTTGCAAACTGAAGTTCTGTAAGCACTGCATTTTTGGGAAGCAAAAGAGATTTCGATTCACCAGATGAATCCAAAACACAAAGGGAACGTTGGAGTATATTCATTCTGATCTGTGGGGGGCATCAAGAGTGCCTTCGAGAGATGGAGCTAATTATATGCTAACTTTCATTGATGATTTTTCCAGAAAAGTTTGGGCATTCTTCTTGAAGCAGAAAAGCGATGTGTTTTTCGCATTCAAGTCTTGGAAAACTATGATTGAAAAACGAATGGGAAAACAAATAAAATACCTCCGCACAGACAATGGCTTAGAGTTTTGTTCTGATGAGTTTAATAAACTGTGCAAGTCAGAAGGGATCGTGAGACACTTGACAGTTTGTCATACTTCACAGCAAAACAGCGTTGCAGAACAAATGAGCAGAACGATCATGGAGAAGGTTCGATGTATGTTGTCAAATGCCAACTTACCAAAGTCGTTTTGAGTTGAAGCAGCCTCTACTGCATGTTTTTTGATCAACCGATCTCCATCCATTGCCATTGAGAAAAAGACTCCACAAGAGGTATGGTCTCGTAATCCTGCTAATTATTCTGATTTAAAGATCTTTAGGTGTCCTGCATATCCTCATGTTGATAATGGAAAACTGGAACCGAGATCCATTAAATGTGTTTTTCTTGGATATAAAGTTGGTGTAAAAGGGTATAAGTTATGGTGTCCTGAAAATAGAAAAGTTGTGATTAGCAGAGATGTTATTTTTGATGAAACTGCTATGCTACCTAACTTATCTCTTAAAGGCTCTTCCAATAAAGAAAATCAAAAGTAGGTGAAGCATCAGATTAATACAGAGTCGACTCCTCAAGCCAGTATAAAAATTGAGAATAGAGTTGCTTCTTCACCACAATACTCTATCGCCAAAAACAGAACTAGAAGAGAAATTAAACCTTCAAAGAAGTATGCCGAGGCTGATCTAGTTGCTTATATTTTAAATGTGGCTGAAGATATAGATGCAAAACAAGAGTCATCTAATTATTCTAGGGCGGTTAGATATGAAGACTCAGAAAAGTGGATGTTTGCTATGCAAGAGGAGATGGAATCACTCCACAAAAACAGAACATGGGATCTTATGAAACTTCCTAAAGGTAAAAAGGTCGTTCGCTGTAAATGGGTGTTTAAAAAGAAAGAATGGACTCTAGGAGTTGAAGAACCCAGATATAAAGCAAGGCTTGTTGCAAAGGGTTACAGTCAAACTCCAGGAGTGGACTTCACAGATGTGTTCTCCCCAGTTGTGAAGTATAGTTCGATTCGAGCTTTGCTTGGTATTGTGGCCATGCATGATTTGGAGCTTGAGCAATTAGATGTAAAAACTGTATTTTTGCATGGAGAACTTGAGGAAGATATTTACATGCAACAACCAGAGGAACTGAGCATACCCCCAAAAAGTGATTAAGGATTGTTTAGTAGTGCTAAAAAAAGCACTTTTGGCTCCAAAAGTACTTTTTGAAGAAAAGTTATGCTAAATAAGCTGCTTTTGACTGAATTTTTTTGTTTTTCAGAAGCACTTTTGAAAAGCACTTTTGAAAAGCACTTCGGAAAAGGAGAAGCTAAAATTTTTAGTTTTTCCTCTCTCAAAATCACTTTTGGTGCTTAATTACTTTTTCACCCCTTTAATAACATGGTATTTTCCCTTCTTTTTTTTTCTTAGTGCTTAATTACAAATGTGTTAAAATCATTAATTAAAAATAAAAATATATTTTTTAAAATAATATAAATGTGTTAATATCTAATTACAAATATTTAATGGTTATATTTAAATATTTAAAATATAGTTTATATATTCTAATTAAATTTTATAAATAATTAATATTTATTGCTTAAAAATATTAAAAATTTATATTTCATGTATTAAAATATTAACAAAAACTTATAATAATTCTTTTATATTCTTACTACAATATAATAATATTAACTAATTTGAACATTATTTAAATATATATTTATTACTTGATAATAACATGTCTAAAATGGATATTTTATTTTTCAAAAGTACTTTTTCATAGCAATGCTGAACACTCAAATCTTAAACCAAAATTTTCAAAAGTATTTCTCAAAAGCACTTCGCAAAAACACTTTTCCACAATACTTTTTAAAAGCATTTTTCAAAAGTATTGTTAAACTAACCCTAAATCCCATGATTCATTCCCCTAAATAATTTTGCACCACTCTCCCTGCACACACCAATTATGTATGTAAATTAACTGCACTATCATTATGCAAATGAACCCAATTATCTGATAAAGGACACCCTCGAATGAAAAAACATCTTCGATTCAAAACCTTCCTTATGTGTGGACTTATCTCATCCAAGTAATAGAAGCTTTAGCAATTTCATCCACTTTCCATATCAAGTCTTGGAAAATAGATAAGTTTTTAAGGAAAAAAAATATGACAAATTGTAATTTAAGTTTATCATTTAAATCCTTCAAATTTATCTTAAATGATATTTTAATGTTGTTTTATTGTTAATCACTCCTTAACTTCATTTTATCAATATAAATACATAATATCCACATGATTTCAAAACAATTTTTTTAAAAAAAAAATACATTAAAAAACCCATTTGTTTCGTAATATATACAACAATAAATTCTTTAAAAAGGAATTAATAATTCTAAAAGGTATGGGTTTAATTTAGATTGTGGGTCTTCTCCTTTTGTATACAAGTAAAGCCAATGAAGAGGTGCAATAAACAATTTTTTGGTGGAAAATGATTTCCTTGTAATATTAATTTCTCTAGACCAAACGGTGGACCACTACGGAGCAAGCCCCATCTAGGTATCATGAACAAACAAAACACTAACAAAATCAATGTTTGATTTCATCGCTTAAATTCAAGATTTAACTCACAACAGATAATTAGATAAAGAGTCTGACTTAAACCAATTCAAATCAAATAAATGTGTATACTTGAGTTAAATCGAAGTTTTATATATACATATTTGAACTGCAATTTAAGTTCATTTGTATAATTATACCGAACCAAAATTCATGTATCAAATTATACATTAGACTAAATTTCATTTATAAATTTAATATTTATCCCTTATAAATTATGTAAAATTTTATTTAATATTTAATAATTTTTATTTTATTTTATTTGTAAATATAAATAATTTAACATATTTTTAATGTTTACATTATGATTTAAGCGTGAGTAGTTGATACATTAGTAGGGTACATTTTTTTTCCATAAGCAGTATTAAAAAGTTGATATATGTTTTTTTAATATTTTTTATATTTTACTATATTCCTATAGCACACTTGTCAATCTCTGACTCTGATTATGGACTTTAAAAACTCTATTAATAGTATACCAAATAATTTCCTATAATTTAATATAATTAATTTTTATAAGATAAAAAAATTACAAATATGAGATCGAAAACAATTGAACTTGAGCTTTGGCCTTAAATATTAAATCTGAAACTAAACCCAATTTTAAATTCAACAATTTTTTTTTTTACTAACCAATTTAGCGTTGCTTCTAATAAGCACTTTTGGGATAAAAAATACTTTTTGAGATAAAAGCATTGCTAAATAAGATGTTTTTAAGCTTTTCAAAAGTACTTTTTGGACAAAAAAATACTTTGCAAAAACACTTATTTAGCCAAAAGTAAAAGCAAAAAAAAAATAGTTTTTTTGCTCAAAAGTATTTTTTTGCCCTAAAAGTACTTTTGAGAAGTAATGCTAAATTAAACTTTAATTTTTTTTTAATTTTAATATTTCTCAAAACATTTACTGGAATAAGTCCAATAACTAATTATTTATATTTTATAGGCTACGAGTTCTAAAACTACTCTATATTGAGGGCAAGTACTGTGAAAATCATGTAAATATTGTAGGAATTTAGGAATAAGAGAAAAGTGGGAAAGGTGGGAACTTAGTGACACTTACCTACCTCACCTCAATGATGGAAGTGTGGGAACAAGAGTTTAAATTCCTTATTAATGGTGGAGTGGCGGTGACAAGGGCAAAATCACCATGTAAATTTGCACATAATAAATGAGCTAGATATTTTAAAATTTTAATGCAATAAAACAAAAATAAGGAAAAAGAAAAATGATTGCATATTATTTAATTTGGCCCCATTTCACTACCCAAATTTCCATTAACTAATCTCCTACAAACAAAACAACCCACAAAATTATATCCATAGACATCAATGGCCCAACTATTGGACTACATAAAAGAATATTATAGGTATCTTTAATCACATAATCATAGAGTTAATTATAAAGTTGATATATTGATGGAGACAAAACTAATCTGATGAGTATAATTAAATGCAAGACACAATGAAGAGCAAAGAACAGCCAAGCCATTCCCAACAGGTGTTTGGCAATATGATAATCAGAGTCCAGCTAGGTCATGGGGTTTAAAACAATAATATTGTCTAAACAATGCATGCCCACTCTTCCATTTTAATATACACAATGCTGTCTTTTGTTTTTATAATAATTACATAACCACCAAGGATTTTGCAATCATTTGTCTCCCTCATGTCCCCTGAACCAACAATAAAGTAGAAACATGTATGCATATACATCATTTCTTTATACCTCGCAACCGTGTAATGGCTTTACTATTTGTATCATGTTCAATGAATATTTGAATACTTATAAATATTTTCCAAATGCAATATTAGATAACATATTATGATTTTATTCTTAATTTTGTTTATTGATACAACGTTTTATCGTTAGTTTGAGTGATAAAAAATTTGATATTTTTTAAGTAAAATTTAAAATTCGAGTTTTGTGAATAGAAAAAATAATATTAAAATAAATTAATTCTCGTTTAAAAATCTGATCCAACTTGACTCCAATTTTAATCTAATCCACTGTAATCTTAGTTTTGAATTCGAGTCTTGTACAACTAGTGTTGTTGTCCTTGTACACATAAATCTACTGTTGTTGATCCAAGCCTCTTGCTATTGGGCCGTATTAACCCACTCGAACCGGTTCAAAAGCCTCACTCAACAAACCCAAAATCTTTGGCTGTTCGTCGTTTCCCCTTGCCATCTTGTTCTTTTTCCCCCTCACTTTCCAGAACAAAATCATAGAAACTGAAAGATTGAATTTTTGTTCTCTCGATCATTCATATCTTTCTTTGGTAAGTTCCTGCAGTTTTTTTTTCATCATTTGTTAACTTATCAACTTTGCATCATAATCTTTACCAATTTAAATCTTTTTCTTGGTCTTCTGTTTCTGGGTTTGCTTTTGATCGAGGGCTAGATTATTGTTCTTTCTGTCTTCCTTGCTTATTTTATATGCTGTGCTCGCTTGTTTCCTTATCGATTTCTATGTTATTGGGGGTTTAGGGCACTGATTCATATTATTAATTTGCCAAATAGAATGCCTCCTTCCATTGAACCCTATTAAGTGGGCTTTTAAATATTTTCAAAATTTTCATTGCATTCCTATGAATTTCAAAGCTTGTTGTCTAATTTGCTCAACTTCCTGAATTGGGAATTTTATGTACTTCAGCTGTTAGATGATAGGGTGTGTTTTGTCATTAGCTTGTTAATGACTATCTAATAACCTAGATTTTTTTCCTGTGTTTTCAGCAAAAAAGTTACTGATTCAAGTGCATTGGGATGGAACAAGAAGTGGGGGAATCCTTGATTCAGCTGGGGAACTCAGATGGTTCTAATTCTAGCAGCTCAGATCCCGTTACTCGTGTAAAGAAGCTATTGTTTCGCCGGATGCTGGTGGGGATCAAAGACGGTCGGTTTTTCTTGGGCACTTTCCACTGCCTTGACAAGCAAGGGAATATCATTCTCCAAGATACAATAGAGTATCGTAGTACCCGTCGGTCTTCTCCGTCTCCTATGGAGCAACGATGCCTTGGTCTTGTTCTAATCCCTTCCTCTTGTCAGAACTCCTGTCATGTGGATTGCTCCGTTGAGGAACAGTTGTCACTGCTGAAGGTATAAGAAACTAGACTCTTATGTTCCCATAAAATCTATGTTTGAAAGAAACAACAGTTTTCATGCAAGTATTGTTAGTTTTCTAGAGTGATTGATTGTATTGTAATTGCTTTGTTTTGAGCAAATTGAAAGGATCGTAAATGTTGCACTATAGGGAATTTGATCTTGCACTCAGATAACCTGCATTTATATAATCCATATGATATTCTTTGGTAGGCAAAAATGATATAAAGGAGCTTCAGTCATGGAGTATGTGTTTGGTAAGGAATGTTCAATTTCTTTTAAGTTTCTTCTTATATTTGAAATATCATATTCGAATTGTTAGATGTAGGTACACATTGCAATGTAATACCGAAAGGTCTTTGCAATTTCTTGATGCAAATTGTATCTGATGAAATGTGTATGTATACATATAGCTATGTACATCATATATGAATTTTCTTCAGGCCAAAACATTATTGAAACCTGTTACTATATGGGGTTCCATATACAATAAGGTAAGGTACTGTTCGGACAACTGTGTCGATTGGTATCGCGAAGTTAACACCAGAGGAGATTCCTGTCCCTGCAAGATAGTATAAACCCAGAAGCAAGTTTTGAGAACTTTGTAATTGAATCAAACCATTCTCTTCACAAGAATATGGGAAACAGAGACATTTCATCACCTTTCCGAGTGAAAGTTGCGGTATTAACTCCGATGACATGACCATAGGAATCAATCAACGGTCCACCTGAGTTGCCTGCATAAGAGTCATCAACTTAAGCTAAATCAAGTGTAAAAATGCAGTTGAAAGTCTGCAAGATAGCATTTATGAATGTTAGCTTAAAATGAAATTCATCATGTTACCTGCATTAATGGCGGCATCTGTTTGGATTGCTCCTCGAATTGCTCTGCCATTTGGGGAAGGTATCTCTCTGCCTAATCCACTAACCACCTGCACTAATGGATTCAATAAATTTTCTACAGTTCTTTAAAAAGGAGCCAGTTAAAAAGAGTAAAACACTGGTTTGGTGTGGTATAAAACAGTTTGGTTACCCCTGTGGTTAGAGTGTTCTCATATCCAAAGGGATTTCCAATGGCGAAACAGCTCTGTCCCACGCGTAAATCCCGAGAAGTGCCGACAACAATGGGTTTTAGTTCATAGCCCTCAACATCAACCTGCAGATGGAAATTTATTTTAAAGCATGTAGCAACTCTTGCACTGTTTGTTCACAGAAAAACCATAAACATTATTCCAACAAAAGCATCAACAAGAATCAAACACCTACAGCTTTCATCGTTAAAAGATTTGGCATACCGGTCGATTGCAATAGACATACTCAAACTATGATCAAAATTCTAATATTTACCCATTTTCACTTTGGTTCTAAATTTTTTTAGGGGATTATTTTGATCAGTCAAATATCTTTCTTTTGAAAAGAAAAATTAACTAAACTGTTAAAATGTTAATGACATTGATGTGGTAGCTTGTGTAATAATCTTGATGACCTTCACAGTTAACATGGATAATTTTTTAAGAAATTTTATGAACTTTTTTAAAAAATTGTTGAATTTTTATTTTATTATTTTTAACGTTAGTGCCGTTAGAAATGCAATGGTCCAATTTACTTTGGCTAAATTTTAAAGGTGGTAAAAAAAAAGAATTAGGGCCAATGTGAGAAAAAAATAAATGCTTAAGGTTAAATTTATCGTTATACTAATTCTTAATTACTTTTAAAACTTCAAATATGATCTAATTGAATTCTCAAAGTATTAATTTTATATCAATTAAGTTGTCTAATATCAACTAACTTAATGCCCGCAACTAACTTAGACATGATCAAATTTCAAATCAGTTTAAATCTAAACCTCAGTTGAGAGATGTGTAATTAGGTACCTTTAAAACAGCTAGATCGTAGGCTGGATCAATGCCAACAATTTTCCCTTCTTTGTAAAAGCTAGTTCCACTAGCATCAGCCAAAAGCACCTGGAAAAAATAATTGGCATCAGATTAATAACCGGCCATAATACTTGTCAAAGGGTACAACATAGTTCATGGGAAACCACCTTACAACGTTGCAATCCACTTTGGTCGGTAGCCAATTTATCAACAACATGGTAATTAGTAACCTGTTACATATCAGCGACTCTATAAAACCCAAATGTTATTTTGTATAATTACAAATTAAATGTTTAAGAAAACCAACCGAAGGAAATGCTCACAATATGACCAAATTTGTCCCAAATGAAGCCTGAACCTGTCCCTTCAACTTTTGCATCTTCATCCTCAGCAACAACAACCCTGTCTCCCTTGGAAGAGCTCTTTGGGATTTTAGCTAATTCAAGGTCTTCAATGAACACAACCGATGGTGATGTTTCCTACAATAATTCAAATGTCATACTCTAATTATCAGAGGCTAAACAAGTAACTAAATTAGCAAAGAAACTTGTAAGGGAACCTGAAATAGGCGAACAATTCTATCTTCTTCTTGATCAAGCTCCACTTGTTGAGGTTTCAGAGCGACGGCTGGATATAAAGAAGGAATGGGATTTGAAATATGGAGTAAAGAAGCTATTGCAGCAGTTGAAGCAGAGATAATGGCTCTTCTCCTTGTAATGAATGGAGTCTTATATGAAGGTTCTGATGATGAAGAAGTAGTTGTAGGTGGCAATGGAGATGGGAGTGTGTGTAGAGAAGCCAACATCTCCATGCTATATTATTACAAGCTTTCGTTTATGTGTGTTGTAACTGAAAATCTGTCTCTCATTTTTAACTCGTTTTGTGGATAAGGTGTGATGTCATTTCAGACAGTTTCGTAGTTGGCAAGTGGAGAAATTCATGCTGGGTTTTCAATGGTGTAGACAAATATTGCTGCACATGCCCAAGCCTGTTTAATACAAAGTATGAACTCAGGCCAAAGTGGGCTGGGTCTGCTCTTAAAAAACCCAACCCATTGAACGTTGCTCAGTATCAAAGGCAAATTTATGGGTCAAATTCTGGTTTCACCAGGACGGAATCAGGATAAAAATTCGGGGTTTAAGTTTAGTTTCGCTTAAAATTTGGTTGTGTTTCACTCCATTTCAATCGATACCCACTTATATCTTAATTATTTTTATATATTTTATTAAGTTTTAACTAAATTGGTATAGATATTGTTACCAATACAAGAGGATGTGTGTTCAAGTGCATTGAAATATATTATCTTCATGTTTATGGGTTAGGAGGGACTATGGAGTTATTACCCAATCTCATTAGTTTTCACAATCACATAAAAAAAATTAATTTTAAATTATATAAAAAAGTGTCTAGGTCTGAAGCAAAGTTCCACCGTCGATGTAGTTCCATCCTAATTTTCACCCTTATACTTGAAATTTATTTCTACTTCAATTTTGTTTAGATATCGTGCAATGCAACCTAACAAATTGAAAACATAAAAGCATGGCTAAAAGATAAATGTGAGGAAAGATGATGGAAAAAGATAAGTGCTTTTATATGGAAGTTAAACTCCAAACCATGTACACTGCTACATTTCTAAGGGAATATAACAAAGTGGGAAGATTCAAGGACCCTCAATTGGAAAGCACAAACTAAAGAAAGGGGACCCAAAAAAATTGTCGGTATTATCTCCTTTCCTATACTCCCTATTCCAAAAGTTGGCGGTTCCTAGCAGTAGCTTGAAGCCTAATCTCCCTGTTGAACTTCTCAATGAACTCTTCAACTCTCCTGTTTAGTTCCTCATCCGACATGGTCGAGAACTCGTTTGCTTCTGCTGCCAACTCGTTCAGTTCATGCTCTTTGGGTCTTTGATCAGGTTCATGGATTTCGACTACTTGTAATATTTTTTCTGGGATTTCTTCATTGTCTTCGAAAATTTTTTCTTCAATGGGAATGGTGTTATTTGCAGTGAATTCGAGGTATTGTTGTGGATCAGTGGAAGTCCAGCTCTTCCTGGCTTGGCTACGCATGGCGTGGTAATATTCGTCGTAAAGGTTGAGCTTTTGGTGTTTGGAGGAAGAGAAAGCACCGTAATCAGCGGCGATGATAAGGATGAGGGTGTTGGAAATGAGAAACCAGAGCTTGGTATCACTTAAAAGAGGTGAAGCAGCAAACAGGTTGAAGATGTCGTAGGAAATAGAGACGTAAATCAGAATAGAGGAAACGAAGGCGAAGAATGATATCCCTTTTGCCTTTTGATGGTTTCTGTGTTTGCTTGGCTTCACTGGATCTTCCATTAGATTTGATGATGGCATACTCATTAGACAGTGGCAGAGAGAAGATGGGGTATGAAATTGTAGATAAGGTGGTGAAGTTCCAAAATCGAAGGGCCTTTTATAGGGATCAAGTCGGCAAATAATTGTGAACCACAGATGTTTCCTCGAATTTCTGCGTATATACATACATACGTACTACCACCTTTTCTTATCATAAATCATGCGGAATGGATTGCCAAACTAATGAAAGCCAGAGCAACTAATATGATAATTAGATCACACCATTGCAACAAATTATATATATATATATTATTCGTGGCTTATTTTAAAGTGATGAAAAAGAGGAAATAAAAATTGTTATTTCATGTCAAGTTAGTAATTATTTCTGGCATTTACGTAAAGCTAATAATTTCTTGATTTAATTTCGAGAATCCATCTTAGTTTAAGTTTTATATGAGTGAGTCCAAGATTTAAATTTAAATATATTTTAATTATTGGTCTTTAGGACAAAAAATTCTTATACTTTAACGGCAAATATGTTTTCTCGAGAATAATTGTAGTGTATATCTCTAATTTCAAACGAAAAATGATAGAATTTTAGACTTCCAATTAAGGTTTTGAGAGTGATATACGGGGCAAAGTTAGAAATATCTTTTTTTGGATGGAATTAAATTACATATTTTTATAATAGTAAAAAATACAATTTTACTATTTTAATAGTCTATATTTTTATAATTTTTAAAAGATTAAATTAAATCTTTATCATTTTTAGGGTTAAAGTACAATTTTACCATTATTACTTTAAAATTTTATAAATTATAAAGTAGCCTAAATGGAAAAAAAATCATTTTAAGGGGATCGGGCCCCTACCAACCCCTACTAACTCCGCCACTGGTGATCTGTGCTGCAAAGTGTAGTTTTTAATATATATATATAATAGGATATGCCATAATTTGCAACATTGTTCGTGTAATAAGCATTGAGTGTAATGATAAAATATATTACATTTTAAATGAGAGGTATAAGTTCAAATCTTAGAGATGATATTATTGAAATGCTTATAATTAAAATAATTACTAATAAACCCCATACTAGAACTTATGAGCTTTGACTTTCAAAATTAAAATATAATAAGATGTTAATCATGAACTCCAATCATTTCGAATTCAAAGTTACTTTTTAATGTAAAACAATAATAAATAAATAAATATGAACGAAGATGACCCATATATTTGACAACACAAGAATAATTATGTTTGAAGCCAAAAGAAATCCGGTTGGCAGCAATTGTGAAGTCAATTTGCAAAACATTTCTATTAATATTTACCATATAATCCATATCACATTAAAACGACATTACGATCAAAGGTGGCAATCCAAATTTCAATCAATCTGTTTTCTTATTATTATTGCTTTTTCATACATATGTGTCTCAACAATTTCCCCAAATCTAATTGGTCCACCTTCACTTACACCAAAATAAATAATACACCTAAGTTATTTTTATGATCCACATTCTACTAAAAGATCGATGTCGATGTCGATATCATGTATTTTTGTTGAATCTCATAATTTGTGTTACGATTGATTTCTTCAATCAAACTTTTCTCCATGAATGACATAATCTTCTTGATTTTGAACATATATAATAGTGGTCATGGACCCTTATTTTTCACCTTTTAATCTTTATTTAATTCCCAAAATTCTTACACATTTGTACCATATAATTATTTGGTATGAACCCACCAAAATTTGGTACGACCTGGTTTTGATTCATACATAATAAAAAAATAATTTCTACTTATAATAAAAATAATGATTTTATAATCTTTCATACGGTCCATGCTTGAATTTCACTCTCTTTTATATATATGATTAATTTTTTAAGGTTTGGGGGATAAAGACTCATGGGAAAGCAGAAATAGAGGCACCCATGGCACTCGATTATTGGTTACTTCTGTGTGTTTGTTGGGTGATGGAAGATTAATTAAGGAATTAATCATGTTTATGAAATAGGGGTTCGTAGTAATAAAAGGAACACTCCAATGATAGCTAGACAAATGACCCAGTTTCGTGTGCTCGATCGTTTACTTACAATTTCTTTAATTTATGGTGAGACTTTTACATTTATAACATAAATTATACATGTTCAAAGGTTGAAATATTCATCTAATTCAGCAACGTTTATTCTTTAAAAAATTGGCAACTAATTTGTTCAACGTTTTCTAACATGACAATGAAATTACATAGTATGAGTTTGTCTACCTTTGAGTTATACTTAGTTGAATGTTGTCCGCTTGAACCCTAAAAATTTACTTGTTGGCAAAGCTAATCCGACTTGTTAATTTCATCATATTTACAGAGAAAATGGTTTCTTAACGTCTTCGGATTATAATGTTGATGTCGAGATTACTAAGCTATTACCTTCATTCTATTTTGATCACTGAACTATTAATTTTTTCAAGTTAATTGCTAAATATTTTGAACTCAAATATTTTGGTCACCCAAGCTGATTTGGGCGTTTTTCTATTGTCTAATAACAAATTTAACCATCAATGTTTACAAAATTTATCATTTTAGTTCAAATTCTAAAAAAAAATCATATAACTTTATCTATAGTTAAACAATCCATTTCTCATAATTTTATAGCTTTTTTTAAAAATAACCCAGAAAACTTTATTTTTTACAAAAATGACCCAATTTTAAAATGTATAACGAAAATAATCTAAAATGAACAATGTCAAGTGGTGCTGGCATCAAAGTCTATCACCATGTAATTATTACTTTGTGATTGAGTCGGGGATAAAAAATTAACTTTTTTGGTGTTGACACTGCCATAACTGGCACCAATATGTATTTCTTTCGAGTAAACTTTAAAAAATATAGGTATTTCCCAATTCAAAAAAGAAATTTAATAGGTACTGACGTGTAAGTGGCAGGTACCGGGAAAAAAAATTCAAGATAAAATATTTTTTAATAGGTGATCAGCATGTAGGTGGTGGGGGGAGAGGAGAGGGACGGAGACCGGAAGGGAACGGGGTGGGGGAAGGAAATTTTTTAATAATAATATAATTGTTTTTAATTAATATTAAGATAAATATTAATATAATATTTTTAATCACATATTGATTATTTATTCATATATTTTTCTAATTTTATTTTTACTTTTTAATTTTTAAAATTATTTGACAAATAATGATGTGACATTATTTCTGTGGCATTTTCGTCACGTGTTGGCTAGTAATTGTACCACACCATAGCTGATTAACGGTTGATAAACAGAGGTGCAAGCGTGAAAAATAATTAATTTAAATTGATAAAAAAAAATTAGGTATATAAAATTTAGAAGGCCTTCTTTTAACCTTACAAAGCTTACATTTCCACTTAGTCATAGTCCCACTATGAAAAATATAATTTCTTTTCTTTCCCTCGAATTCAATTTCACCATTATTGAGTTCCGATGATTTAAGTTATTAAATTAATGAACTGAATTTGAATATTTTTGTGCTTAAAAAGTATTGTTGAACCAAAATAATGAAAGGTAAATTATGGTTATTGTCACTAAATTATTAATAAATTTATATTTTAGTCATTTAATTTTAAAAAAAAGTTATAAAATAGTCGTTGAACTGTTTAAATTTTTTTAGTTAAATTTATTGTTATATGACATTCTCTATTTGCAGCTCCTACACAAATTAAAAGCTCTCTTTCTCATTCTCTTTTACAATTTAATTTTTTTATGAAGCAATTTTGAACGTTACAAATCTGTGAACTAAAATTCAAACAACTTTCTTTTCTGATCTCCAATACTGACAATAAGATTAACTTGGATCAAAAGTATATTCTTCCACTTGTTGATGGGTATTGATCTACTGTACCGATCGTCAAACCGTTGCTTGGAGCTCTCTAGTCAAACTTTTTTTAATAAAAAAAAACTTAAAACTCGAGTGACTTAAATAAAAACTTTCAAATAATTTAGTTATCATTGTGTAATTTTTTGAAGTTGAGTGACCAAAACGTAAACTTACTGATAATCTAGTTACCTTGAGTGTAGTTTATCCAATAATGGAATATAATTCATCCAAGTCCAATAGATTTATGGAATTTAAGGATTCTATAATTGGATCAGTGATCGATTCAGTCAAATCATTGGACCATTGGTCCAACCCATTCAATAAAAAATATTAAAAAATTTATAAAAAAATTATTTCATGAATAGAAAAATCAATTTAACCAATTTTTCACCCAATTCAATTTGTTCATATCAATCCGCGAGTGAACTGACCTAGTCTTTTATTCTAAATTGATTTCTCAATAGATTCCTGATCTAACCAATATATTGACTGATCCCGTCCGGTCCGAAAACCATGTTGAAAAAATTTTAAGGAGATTTTGCTTGTCATTTTCTTTTTCATGGCATATTTAGATACTCAATAATTAGTAACGTCTAAGTTAAGATCTTTCTTCAATGGGATCTTTGAAATCCAAAACAATCAATGGCTGGAATTAAATGTTAGAAAAGCAAACTTCACTCAACTTTTGATTATGACACATGGATTTTTGGGATAAAATTTTTGGAAAAGTGTGGTAACCCTTTAACTACGTAACAAGTAAAAAGAAAAGTATTTAATATATAAAATATAATAAATAAATAAAATTCAAGCTTTTCATGTCAGATGCTTAAATGTTTTTCATTTTTGGTATAATTTTTTTTAAAATCTTCTTTATTTTAAAAGTTTGTGATTAACTCTTTCTCTACTTATATATTTATATGATGATCCCTAATTGGTTTTAATTTTTTTAAAAACATTATCCCTGTCTTTAATTTAATTTATTATTGAATTTAAAAGTATTACAAAAGTGAGTGTTATTTAAGTATCTCGTCTATTATGCGAGTTGACTTTTAAAAATTTATATAAATTATTTATATTTTAATTCAATTGTCTTTAATTTTTTCATATATTTGATTAAGTTTAATTACTATCGGTGGTAGTTGTTTTGTGCTACTATTTTTTTACTTCCTTAAAGAATTAATTATATACATTTCAAGAAATTATTGACTATCATTTTTAAACAATATGACTATATAAGTAAATGTATATAATTAATTCTTTTAAGAAAGTAAATATTGTTAAAAGAATTGTAATTTTTTAAAGAGATGGATAATTTTTGAAGAGGATTAATTTTTAAAAAAGAGTGGGAGGTTTTTTGCAAAATTATAGTATATTTAAAATTTAAATAATATAACTATTTTTTGTATAGAAATTTGATGTAGTTAAAACCTCTGTTTGAGTTGACGTCACTTAATTCGTGACACTAAATTTAGTCAAACACTTTATTTATAATTAATGTTATAATTAAATCTCTTGAAATTGACACAAACCCAATTTAAAAATATTTACACTCGTCCACATCTTTCAAATGTAGCTTCTCTGTAGGCCAAAATTGAATGAACAAAAGTAAAGAACATAATTTAATGAGGAAAATGATAGAACATGATTTCTAAAATAAAAATAAAAAATTTATTACAGAAAAAAAACTAACAGCATAAAGAGGAAAACAATAACTAAATTAGTTATTTCATGAATGCTTTTCTACTACCACATTTAAGAGGGTCAAAATTATAACATATACCTTTTCAAGCCTTCACAGAGGAAAATTTTAATTTGCTACTAAATATAAAAAAAATCATACCCTAATATAAAAATACAAAAATATGAAAATTAAATAAACAAATAATAAATAAAGGTGGAAATGAAAAAAATTGAAGGCAGTGCAATCCCTAAGTCCCAAGAACACCGTGATCTGCAAGGCAAAAAAAAAAAAGAAATTAAAACATGTGGAAATATAATGGCTTAATCAAAAGAAAAATCTACGTATTTGAAGATTTGATTTCATTTTAAACCTATAGAAGGATGAGCATGCAAACACAAAAAATAATGAAAGCAAGAGACGATTGCACAAGGAGAGCTACATCCGACACAAATACATACAAACTTGTTAGGAAAAAAAATACAAACAGAGAAGAATCAAACAAAAAATAGAGAAGAAAATCGAAAAGAAAAACACAGCGAAGAAAGGCATGATAATACTGAAGCTAAGCTCACCAACAAACCGAATCATTCAAAATCCAAAATAACCATAAACAAGGAAGCCAAAAAGAAAAGGGTAGTCTTTCTTCTAGCATGCATGAATATTACATTGTTTAAAATTTCTAATTAATTCTAGCTTTTTTTAAAAAAAAAAGGTGGAAGTTGAGTAAATTATTGGGTTATTGGGCAAATTATTACTGTTTTAGTCCCTCGTCGTTTAGTGTTTTTATGATCATTTTTTTAAATTCATTTAACTTAGTCATTGACTACAATATTTGGAATTCAATATCATATAGTGAAATATATCAAAACTTTGGATCACCGATGTCGTCATTTTAAATTTTTGATCAATTTAAGAGTATTTATCGATTATGCATTCCTCTTACTACTAACGTAATTGAATGATTATGACATTGAATCAAGTTTATATACAAATGTATTAACATTGTGGTGTAGTAATTTGAAGAGTATTGATCAAATGCACATTTCTTTAATTACTAACGTAATTCAATGAATTATGACATTAATTATTGATTTAATTGAATGAATCTATATAAGTACGTAATGACATTATTGTGTATACGTATTTCTAAAAATATTGATCAATTGTATATTCCTCTAGTTTGAGGCGCAATCGAATAATCTGTTACATTAATTGTATAACCAATGTTCCAATTGAATAAATTGTATAATTAATCGTACAACCATCGATCCAATTGATGCGGTCATTGAGAGCACCAAAAATATCCTATCCCTAATAAATAATGAAAGAAAATAGTAAAAGGGAAGTAAGGTCAAATCCTCAAGGACTGGTTTGCAAAATATCCTGTTTCGCGAAATCCTGGGCAGAATCTTGCACAAGGAAACCTGCGTTCCTGAAAAAAAAACTGAATTAAAAGTTGATCTTAAAAAAATAAAAGCAGAATTTAAAGTTGACTGAAATTGTGATTACAAGAATTAAAACAAAAATAACAATAAACAGAGTTGAGAAAATAAAGAGTTTCTTATGTGACGAGATTCCAGCCTCCAGTTGCCTAGATCCGCCTTGAGCTCAATCCTCGACTTTTAGATGACCCTTCTCAAACCAAGTAAGCCAGTTATAGTGGAAGAGGACGCCTACGACCACCAGCTCCAAGAATTTAGACTTACGAATTTAGGGAACCTGACTTTAGCCTGCAATCATTTTTGTGGGATTGTCTATGCTAGATCAACGCTTCTCAATGGCGAATCCCACGCCATTTTGTCTCTTGGGCTCGCCAACCTCTGACGCAGTAAGTTAACGAACCGACTGTGCAATCCTTTCAAAACATACAAAGCGGCCGCCTTTGCATACGTTGAAAAGTTTACTTCTTAAGGGACATGGACGGAAGCGTCAGCCCCGTAGTGTGGAGAAGCGATGAATACTTGGAGAGAAGGCTAAGTACGGATTCTAAGCCTCAAGAACCCTTTTTTGGGGAACATCGACACCCTTCGGCTAGATGGGTTTAGTGGCTCATGGTTGTGGTGTACAAGAAAATAATTATAAAAATGGAAAAGGGAATTTTATTGAAAGAAAATATGGAAAGAACAAAAGCCTAGACTTTTGAGGGGAGAGTGTTTACAGAAAAATATGGATACATTTTGAGTCACTTCACCCCCTATTTATAGCTAGGGGAGATAGTCTAATCCTACTTAAACTTCCAAAAGATAAATACATTTAATTGAAGATAAATAAAATAAAATCCTAAAATTAAATAATCCTTAATAATTATCTTAATATTAATTATCCTAATATAATTAAAATAGAATTTGATAGAATAAAATCTCTTCTTTTTGCATTTCAGCCCTTGTGTCCTCCATGTTTGCACTTTTGGCACCAACTTTTCCCTGTGTCGCACATTGGCCCATTTTATCTCTAAATTCACGCTTTTGGCCCTTCATTTCGCTTTTGCCTCCAATTTTGTCCCTGTGAGATAAAAGATCATAAATAGCTCAAATGAGCAGGATCATACTCAGAATAAACACATAATTATTACATAAAAATATGTTATTCTAGAGTATTATTAAATTCCCCCTACTTAGCCCATGCTTGCCCTCTAGATTCTGCCATAAAAGAAATACCACTCCAAAGTTTCATAAAAATTAGTTAAAAAATGCATATGAAAAAAAAAAAAAGAGAACCCTAAGCTTGCTTTAAGTAAAACAGAAAAAGTTTTCCAATTAATACACACAGAAATTAGAATCGACTTGAATTATTTCATGAAAATTAGGTAAATTACAAAACCTATCAAGACACCCTATATGTTTCCTCCTCTTGTCTCCAAATATTTTTTTTTATTTTTTTCTTTATTTATTTTTTTACTTTTAAGAATATATCGAACCTTTTGACGCTAAGAGAAATGACAGCCAAGCACCCCACCCCGGTTACTCAGCCCAACATACTCCTAATTTATTATTATTTTTTTCTTAAGAACATATCGAACCTTTTGATGCGAAGAGAGATGACAGCCAAGCACCTCACCCTGGTTACTCAGCCCAACATCTTCTTAAAAATTAATTCCGGTTAACGGACTTTTACCTAACACGTTACACAACCTTTTGACACGAAATAGGATGACAACCTAAACCACCTTACCCCATTACTCATCGATCACACGTTTTAAGTCGCATTCATAATCGCGGAAAAATTGTTAACATTAAACGAAATTTTAATTTTGGAGAACTTAGGAAAAACAATCAAGTGTCAAGAATAAGTTTCAATAATTACCTAATAGGCATGAACATAAATTTAGCATGCAATCATATTAAGTGTCCACTTTATATTAAACTTGATCAATTTTACAAAAAGCAAGATAGAGTTAACTCTATTAATCACAATTATTTTTAGCCTAATAAAAATAAAACAGTGGAGATCACATCAATTATGGAAAAATCGTAATTTTCTCAGAAGACAAGAATCATGCATGTAGGTCAAACAGTGGGCAAATCCTGGTAAAAATCTTGGGCCTGAAAAGAGGCAGAATATAATAATAATAATAATAATAATAATAATAATAATAATAATAATAATAATAATAATAATAATAATTTTTGGGCAAAATGGAGCATCAAGCAGCAACACCAAAAACACAACAAAAAATGACAGTAATAACGAAGAGTACCTTCCCCTACTTAAAACACATTGTCCTCGATGTGGAAGAAAATAAATAAATAGGTGGAAAAGTTTAGAAGAACTCCATGTGTAGGTACTGTTGTTCGCGCATAATGGCAATGAGCTCGGTTAGTTCCTGGCCACAAGTGTCAAGTCGGTCTTCAATGCGCTCTAAGGGTTGCTCAACGGTCATCGGAGGTTGGGCCTGAGTAAGTTCGTACTGATCGCTGAAATCAGAGCTTTAAAATTTATAAAAGAATGATCAAACCTGGAAACTAACTCTGACAACGATTAAAGGCAAGTGTACCTATCGAACAGTAGTATAGCTTAGGCAAGACCGGATTGTCGAACCCAAAGGAACCAAAAGTATTAATACTAACTTTCTTTTTATTATTTAGCCTTAAAAATAAAGTGAAGTGTGTTTTAATCTAAATTAACGATGACGAAGCTAAGGATAAAGACAAAAAGAGTGAAATGGGAAATAACTTGAAGAAAGACTCAGTTGATCACGATGATACCTTCAGGAAGAATCCACCTAGACTTCACTTGTTATCTAACTCTGAATCATATGATTTATTTACTTAGCTTGACCCGTAGGACTCCCTAACCTATGCTAAACCCTCTCTCGAGGCGAATAACGTCTAACCCTAGATTAATTAGTGGAACTCTCATTCTCTTATAATAACCCCCTAGAATAGCAGTAAATCAATCTATGGATTTCCATATTAGGTTTCACCCTAATCCGGTAAAATCTCGTAACCCTATCTCTAGGCGTTCGATCAACTCCGCTTAATTACGCTAGATCTACTCTTAAGCAGGGTCTATTCCTCCTCCACCTAAGCACATCAGATTTGTATTAAGCATGCATAATTAAGAACAAACTAAGTAATTATCATAAAATTCAAAAATCAAATAACAAGATTCATCTAGGTTTCATCCCCTTTAGGTATTTGAGGGGTTTAGTTCATAACTAAGAAAGAAAACATCTCAAGAGAAAAGATAAAACAAAACATAAGAAATCCCTAAAACTCCCTGAAGGAATTGAAGGAGAATTCTGCCGTCTTGAGTATAATTTCGGCTTCTTGGGATGGATAAACTGGCTAACTTCGAGTGATTCCCAAAATTCTAACCTTTTCGGCTTGGCTCCTTGGCCTAGCTCGCCTCCCCTTCAAAGGTGGCACTTAGGGGCTATATATAGCTCTTTGGAATGCAATTCTTTCTCCCTAAATATCCTTTTCTGACTGAAACTGCTCATTCCAGCGACAGAGGAACGGCCATGGCACACGCCCGTGTGGGTCGACTTCAAACCGTGTTCGGATTTCTTAATAAGGCACGGCCGTGTAAATCAGGGGAGAGGCCGTGCTCTAGGTGATCGGCGAGGCACGACCGTGTGGGCTTTGGGCCAGGCCGTGTCGATTTCGTGCTAAGGCCTATTTACTCAGTTTTGGGCCCGTTTTACGTTCTTTTCATCCTCGTGCTTTCCTGGGTATAAGGCATGAAAAGAAAGGATTAAGAACACCTTTTTACATAAATCAAGGATCAAATCATCCAAAAGCATACTAAATGTGGGCTTAAAATATGTTACTTTTACGGTTTATCAAATACCCCCACACTTAAGCTTTTGCTTGTCCTCAAGCAAAATTCTCAATATACAATTAAAATGAACTTTCCATGATTCATAATTCCTATCAACAATGCCTTATCCTAATTCATAGATAATTCATACACGTATAATTCAATCCAAAGAGTCGTAAAGATTCAAACAAGATAAGTCATACATTTGTAGCACGAAAACATAGGTGTTCCCTTTCATCTAAATAATTACCTTTAATTCAAAATTGACATCCTCACAAAAGGTTCACTCAAAGTGTTTAAGGGTCAAAATTAAGCATTCATAAGTCAAACCTGGAAAGTTAATCCCATAGGCTTGCCTGAAAATCAAATCTCCACCACTGTAAAATGAAATGATAAACAGATCAAAAGGTCTTAGTTAGGGATGTAGCGGGGCTAGGGTTAAAGGTATGGATATAGGCTGAAATTAGAAGGTTAGAATCGAGATTAATTTGATAAATTACCTACCTAAAATTTCTGAGATACTAATTACACCAACTGAAAATAATAAACCTACTAATACGAGCTTTTTCTTTTGATAATTAGACTTTAACTTGTATAAGCTCACTCTTTTTAATACTAATACTGACTATACTTTGATTTTTTTTTAAGAACAAACTAAGTAAAGACAACTTGAAGTAATAATAATTCATAAAAACTTAGGTAACTAATCAAATCATACGTCGATTAAAGGGTAGTAAAAAAGAAGGGTGATAACAAATACAAAGGGTTTTGGGTTAATATTAGTGGGTGAGTCAATAAAAGGGTTGTTAGGCTTAACGGGGTTCACTAGGGGTTAATTATGAGGATAGGCTTTTTAGTGGTGTAAGTGGGTTAAAACCTAGGTTCCTTTATCATCTCGGTATATCAAATCATAACTGTGGTCTTGACATGTATAATCAAGGCAAATTCTAGAATAACAGTTCATAGTTGACACACTCATAATCAATAAAGTGAGCACGAAAAAGAATTATGCTCTATAAGGCTCAAAATCTCGCAAGAATTATGGGTGTTTTTGACATCAACCTTGTAAATATCAAATTTCAAGATAACATTCAAATTCAGGTTAACAACCTAAAAATTTTAAATTTTTGAAAATTAGACTTATCATACTTGATTCCTTAGTATTCTTCAAATTTAATCATCAATGCACAATTAACTATGACTTATTCAAAAACATATCAATAAAAATCATAAACCATTAGAAATTCCATCTTAATTGGTAATATATATGAGAAAATTACTTTCAAACAAGATCAAATTCAGGGATTTGAGAACAATGCAGAAAATTAGACACTTTTACCCCCCACATTTAAGATGTACATTACCCTCAATGTACAAATATAAATGATGATAATTAGTGATCAAGCAGAAGATAAGAAGGAAAGTGTCACTTCCTGAATTACGGATAAGATCCTTGGAGGATGTGGAAAATGTATGGCGTCAGGTGACTTATTGAATTTTTCCTAGTTGTGCATTTTTGTATGTGGAGTGTGTAATTTATTCTACAAAGTCACTGGTTAATGATCTTAGATATGTGGTTAGGGATGCTCGAATAGTTAGATAGCCAATGGTAAAAGTTTGCAATAATAATTAAAAGTTCAAATTAAAAGAAACAACACAAAATAAAAACTTAAAATAACAAATTAAAAGGACTCAAAGGTCCTCATCATTGGTTGGGTCTGGTGGTGGTGCTAATGATGAAATTTGGAGGTGGTGGCATATTTGGTATAGAGTTGCCTCTAGTCCATCAAAGCGCCGAGTGTTTTCAACGAAGTACAGCTCGAACTGGTCGAGTCGTGCAGAGATGTTTGCTAATGATGGTGCTGCTCGGTAAGAAATGCTGGCTCAAATTCGGTGCCTCCTCTGATGGTGGTGGGACATCATCAGGAATGTCCTCGGCCTCCCCCTCGTTTTTGGGTGCCCTTAGTTGGTACTGAGGGGGGTCGGTTCCTCGATGTTGTTTGATCATCCTCATGTGTTGCATCGTCTGGATACCTTGAGGTACCATGTTACCCATCAGTGTGAGGGAGGTGATCTGATCGTCGGTGTTGATGAGGTTGAAGTGTCGAGTCAGCCTCGTAATATATGGCCCCATTGATAAAATCCCCTTCCTATGTGGCTCCGTTTGATGCTAAATTGCGCATGCAATGAAATATGCCAGGTCGAAAACAAGTCTTTCAGACATGCATGATAGGAAGTAAACGTCTTGTTTGTTTACGACGCCGGTGCTCTCTCTGCTACCTGTGATGGTATGGGCGAGAATGGCGTGAATATACCTCAGGGCTGGGGGAAGGACTGGCGCCTTAGAGCGACTGGGGTCGTAGTTGCTTGTAGTGGGGCGTGAGGTTGCGCCAAAGAGCTGAAGCGAGTGCGATGGAGTTCACGATTTAATCCGAGATGATGGGTTTTTCTATGAATTCCGGTTTATAAAGTCCCAGAGCCACGTCGAATTGCGGTACGCTCAATCGTCGTACTGAGCCCCCTAGACGGAATTGGATAGCACCCGGGTCGTCGAACTGAACCATCACTATTTGCAATGTGAAGGTGGTGCAAAACTCTAGTGTGAGCTCCAAGTATGTAGGCTCATCGATTGAGAAGAAGTGTTCCCATGGTTCGGTTGAGAGGAGGGCTTGAATATCGGTTGTGAGCCCAACTTGCCTCACTGCGTTCCAATCAATGTGCCTTCTGGTGCCTAGGGGTCTATCCCGGATTGCTTTGTACCATTCTTCCTGAGTTGCTTGAGGAAATCTGAGGAATGGGTGTCGAAGCTCGGTTGTGGCGCTTGCGGAGGGTGATCCGGGCCCCTTTCTTTTCTTGCTTGAGGCTGATCATTTGATTCATGATGTTGACATAGTTCCTGCAATTTGTAATCAAATATAAAACATTTTCTTTTTATCAAACTTCATCAATAGCAAGCCATCATATGCCACACTAAGTCAAGTAAAATTTGAGAATTTAGAATCGTAAGCATGTTAATTCGCAGAAAAGACTTTCTTTGACAATAGTGAGCAGAGTAATGTATTAATTTCATTAGTTCTAAAATGTAAGAGTTTGTTCCTAAAAAATTGAACATGAAATCTAGCAACCAATAAGTATGGGGACTGAAACAAATAAAAATCATGTCTTTTAAAACTAGAACTAAACAAAAACTGGAAATAAAGAAATATGCATATAATGTTCAAGGTTTAAGTCAAGAAAAGGGAACCAGGGATGGTGTAAAAGGGACGAGCACGGGCGGAGCACGGCGATGGTGCTGTTTTTGTAGTACGAACACAGCGGTGGCAGGGGCGTAGCGTTCGTGCGCACGGCTATGGTGCGGGTGTGTGAATGGTTCTTGGGTGGTTTTTGGAGAGGAACGGCGAGGGGAGGTGGGTTTAGGTGGAGGGGAATGGTTGTGCTGCCGGATTTGGGGAGAAGGGTGTTAAAAACTGATTTTAGGTTTAGGTTTTGGGGGGGGATGACGGTTAAATTTTATATATAGGGGAGGGGGCACGGTCTACCGCCACGCCCGTGTGAATTTTAAATTGGCTGTGCTTTTCTCGATTTCTAAAATTTGGGCACGTTTCAAGATTCTTGGCATAGCCGTGGGTAAATAGCATGCCTGTGTTCGATAAATCAGTATGTTAGCACGATAGAGTAGCACGAGCGTGTATAGCCCGTGTGTGGCAAGTCAGTATCTTCGCACGGTCATTGGGCACGGCCGTGTTGTGCCAGTGGTGTGCAAGTCAGTAGCTTCACCCGGTTATGAAGCACGGGCGTGTGATGCCCGTGCTGGATAAGTCAGTGACCTCACACGGTTAGGTAGCACGGGCGTGGTCTGGTGTCGCAGCCCGTGTTTAACGAAAGAAAATTTTCTCTATTTTGGTACGGCTCTTGGCATGCCCGTGGTTCGCCCCCTGTCCTGCATACGGCTATTGACACCCTCGTATTCAAGGCTGTGTTTAAAAACCTGCACTTCTATTGGACTATTTTAGTATGGTGTTAGAAAAATGAAAATAAAATGTTACTGGGTTAGTGCTCGAGTTGCCTCCTGAGAAGTGCTTGTTTATAGTCTTAAGCTAGACTTTCCCTGTTTTTGGTTCTAAAAGAAGGTTCATGGAGCAGAAGCTCCTCTCTCATATTTCTAAAATCTGCACCATTTTAGATTTTAAGTCGGTGACCATTTACCTTGAATGTGCCTTTAGTGGGATGAGTTACCTCGATGGTGCTATACGGAAAAATTATTTTGATCATGAATAGGCCTGACCATCTTGATTTCAGCTTTCCCGGGAATAGTTTAAGCCTTGAGTTGTATAATAGGACCAGGTTTCCTACTTCGAATTATTTTGATCTTTTGAGATGAGCATCGTGACGTCGCTTTGTTGCTTTGTTGTAAATTTTTGAGTTCATGTAGGCTTTCGTTCTCCATTCGTCCAGCTCATTCATCTGCATCATTCTTTTCTTTCCTGTAATTTTGAGGTCAGTATTCAAGAATTTTATTGCCCAAAAAGCTTTGTGTTCTAATTCAAATGGTAGATGACAGCTTTTCCCGTATACAAGTTTGTATGACGATGTCCCTAGAGGTGTTTTAAATGCTGTTCTATAGGCCCATAAAGCATCATCTACTTTAACTGCCCAGTCTTTTTTATTTGATTCAACCGGTTTTTCTAGAATGCGCTTAAGTTCTCGGTTTGCTACCTCAACTTGCCCACTGGTTTGAGGGTGATATGGGGCGGCTGTCCTGTGATATACTTTATATTTCTTTAGAACTTTTTCAAATTGAGTATTACAGAAACGAGTACCCCTATCACTAATGATGGCTCTAGGTGTCCCAAATCGGGAAAACAGTTTCTTGAGAAACTTAACTACTACCCTGGCATCATTGGTAGGTAAAGCTTCTGCTTCTACCCATTTTGACATGTAATCTACTGCCACTAGGATGTACTTGTTTCCAAACGAACTGGGGAATGGTCCCAATCAATACGCCATACATCAAATATTTCACATGAAAACATATATGTTTGAGGCATTTCATCACGTTTAGAAATATTACCTATTCTTTGACATATATGTTCGAGGCGAATAATGTCTAACCCTAGGTTAATTAGTGGAACTCTCATTCTCTTATAATAACCCCCTAGAATAGCAGTAAATCGATCTATGGATTCCCATATTAGGTTTCACCCTAATCCGGCAAAATCTCGTAACCCTATCTCTAGGCGTTCGATCAACTCCGCTTAATTACGCTAGATCTACTCTTAAGCAGGGTCTATTCCTTCTCAACCTAAGCACATCAGATTTGGATTAAGCATGCATAATTAAGAACAAACTAAGTAATTATCATAAAATTCAGAAATCAAATAACAATATTCATCCAGGTTTCATCCCCTTTAGGTATCTGAGGGGTTTAGTTCATAACTAAGAAAGAAAACATCTCAAGAGAAAAGATAAAACAAAACATAAGAAATCCCTAAAACTCCCTGAAGGAATTATAGGAGAATTCCGCCGTCTTGAGTATAAATTCGGCTTCTTGGGATGGATAAACTGGCTAACTTCGAGTGATTCCCACAATTCTGACCTTTCCGGTTTGGCTCATTGGCCTAGCTCGCCTCCCCTTCAAAGGTGGCACTTAGGGTTATATATAGGCTCTTTGGAATGCGATTCTTTCTCCCTAAGTACCCTTTTCCGAATGAAACTGCTCATTCCAGCGACAGAGGCACAGCCATGGCACACGCCCGTGTGGGTCAACTTCAAACTGTGTTCGGATTTCTTAATGAGGCACGGCCATGTAAATTGGGGGAGAGGTCGTGCTTTAGGTGATCGGCGAGGCACGGCCGTGTGGGCTTTGGGCCTGGCCATGTCGATTTCGTGCTAAGGCCCATTTACTCTGTTTTGGGCCCGTTTTACATTCTGTTCATCCTCGAGTGCTTTCCTGGGTATAAGACATGAAAAGAAAGGATTAAGAGCACCTTTTTACATAAATCAAGTCTCAAATCATCCAAAAGCATACTAAATGTGGGCTTAAAATATGTTACTTTTACGGTTTATCAAATACCCCCACACTTAAGCTTTTGCTTATCCTCAAGCAAAATTCTCAGTTTACAATCAAAATGAACTTTCCATAATTCATAATTTCTATCAACAATGTCTCATCATAATTCAGAGATAATTTATATATGGATAATTCAACTCAAAGAGTCCTAATGTTTCAAACAATCAAAGTCATACATTTGTAGTACGAAAATATAGGTATTTCCCTTCATCTAAATAATTACCTTTGGTTCAAAATCGATAAGGATTGATATCCTCACAAAAGATTCACTCAAATCACTCAAAGTGTTTAAGGTTCAGAATTAAGCACTCAATAGTCGAACGTGAAAAGTTAATCCCATAGGCTTGCCTGAAAATCAAATCTCCACCACTGTACAATGAGATGTCAAATAGATCAAAAGGTCTTTAACAGGGTTGTAACGGGGCTAGGGTTAAAGGTGTGGATAAAGGCTGAATTAGAAGGTTTAGAATTGAGACTGACTTGATAAATTTCCTAACTAGAAAAATGAACTAATCTTAAATAATCAATTGAAGCTTAATAATACTAATAATACGAGCTTTTTCTTCAAGAATTTTTTTAAATTTTAATGTGTAGGCTCACCTAATCACAAACTAATAATGAATATACTTCGTTTTTTTTATAACAGACTATCATTACAATAATAAGAAAGAACTTTTACAATTGAAATATAGAACATAGTTAGGAAACTGTTCAAAATCACATCTCGACAAAAAGGGTAATTAAAAGAAATGGTGATAACAAATACAAAGGGTTTTGGGTTAAAATTAGTAAGTAAGTTAATAAAAAGGGTTGCTAGGATCAACGGGGTTCACTAGGGGTTAATTATAAAGGTTGGCTTTTTAGTGGTGTTAATGGGTTAAATCCTAAGTGCCTTTATCATCTCTGTCTATCAAATCATAACTGTAGTCTCGACATGTATAATCAAGGCAAGTTCTAGAATAACAGTTCAATATTGACATACTCATAATCAATAAAGTGAGCATGAAAAAGAATATATGCTCTATAAGGCTTAAGATCTCACAAAAATTATGGGTGTCTTTGACATCAACCTCGTAAATTTCAAACTTCAAAGTAATATTCAAATTCAGGTTAACCACCCAAAGTTTTAAATTTTTGAAAATTAGACTTATCATGCTTGATTCTCTAGTATTCTTCAAATTTAATCATCAATGCACAATTAACTATGACTTAATCCAAAACATATCAATAAAAATCATAAATCAAAGAAATTTCATTCTAATCATAATATGAGAAACTTACTTTAGAACGAGGCATAATTCAGGGATTTTCAAATAATACTATAGTTAACCCCCTACACTTAAGATGTACATTGCCTTCAATGTACAAAGATGGATAATATCAAAATAATCATAAAATCATAAGATAAGGAGAGAAGTGAAACTTCCTGAATTTTGGATGAAGTCAATGAAAAGAAACCAGATAGGATTGGAGGTGAACGTGGGGAAGCGTCTCGAACAGTATGAAATTGAATCCTTGAAGCAGCCAGTCTGATTTTATTGTATCCTAAGCTAAATATAAATATCATAAAGAATAAGAAGAAGAAAATAAAATAAAATAAAGTAAAAAAAATGAAATAAAAATAAAATTAAAATAAAAACAAAAATGAATAATGGAAAATGAAAGACAACTAGAAGATGGGAGAACGAGTTTTAAATAGAGATGTAGCCTGTGTTTTGGAATTTTGAATTTTGGGCGCGTTCAGGGTGTTCGGGCACGGCCGTGAGTGTAGTGGCACGCCCGTGTCTTTCTTAATACAGTCATTTAATACGGGTGTGCTCCTTTCGTGTTCGATAAGTCAGAATGTTGGCATGGTTGGTAGGCACGACCGTGTTTAGCCCGTGCTTAACAAGTCAGTAACCTCGCACGAGGCGTCGGCACGGGCGTGGACTATTATCGCCACCCGTGTTGGGAAAATAATTTTTTTCTATGTTGTGCACAGCTACTAGCACGCTCGTGGTTTATCCTCTGGCTTCCACACGGCCACGGGCACGCCCGTGTATAGGGCCATGTGGCCTAGAAATCTGCTCTTTGGTTAGTTTATGGTTAGGTACTAAAAGGAAAAATAAAATAAAATAAAAAATAAAAAATGTAAAAACGGGGTTAGTGCTCGGGTTGCCTCCCGAGAAGCGATCGTTTATAGTCTTAAGCTAGACTTTACCTCTCATTCGTATGGTCATGGTAGTTTGAGGAGGTGAAAATCCTTTCTCATACGATCGCTTCGGTTATGGATATATAGTTTAAGTCGAGCAGTGTTTACCTCAAAAGTGCTAAATTTAGGATTGCTTACCTCGACTGTCCCATATAGGAAGACATTAAGTGCCTCAAAAGTGATTTTTCCGTTTGCCGTGAGGTCTGAATTGGTGATTGGAGGGCTTTCCTTATTCAACAATATTTGATCCCCTATTTTGAAGTGATTTGTTGTTTCTATCGGCTCGTTTTGGGTTTCCTTCGGTTTCACTTCGTGCGGTTCTTTTTCCTCTTTGATTTGTGATTCCTCATCTTTTAGTTTGTCAACCCTAAGGCTTTGTTCCGTAGGTATTTCTTCTTTGTTGGCACGAGGTCTAAGATCTAGCTCAGCTAAGTGATTTCGCGATGCTTCCTGTAAAGAAGGTTGAACCAAGTAATTATCCTTAGAATTAACGTTCGTACCTTTATTACTTGATGTCCTAGCTGATTAAGAGCTTGAAGAGTGATTGTTTCGTCGTCTTCATGAAGTGTGAGTTCACCGGATTCTTCCTCTAGGTGGTCCTTCTCTATTGCATCGGGATATGGCACACGAGGTTGGTATTCTTTATCACTTGATGTTTTGGCCAAGTCAAGAGCTTGAAGAGTGACTATCTTGTCGCCTTCGTGAAATATGAGTTCACCTGCATAGATATCAATTTTAGCCCTGGCAGTTGCTAAAAAGGGTCTTTCTAAAATTAAATGAATATTATTGTCCTCATCCATGTCTAAAACGACAAAGTCTACTGGGAATACGAATTTATCAATTTTGATTAGAACATTTTCTATTATACCCCTAGGAATTCTGATAGTTTTATCAGTTAATTGAACGCTCATCCTAGTTTGTTTGGGTTTCCCTAGACCTAGTTGTTTAAACAGTTTATAAGGCATAACATTTATGCTTGCCACTAAATCGGCTAACGCATTTTCTATAGATAAACTACCAATTATGCATGGAATTGTAAAACTCCCTGAATCTTTTAATTTCTGTGGTAGTCTATTTTGTAGAATTGCCGAGCACTTTGCGTTGAGTTCCACATGTAATTCCTCGTCTATCCTTTCCTTTTTCGTTAACAGCTCCCCTAAAAATTTTCTAGAGTCTGGCATCTGCGAAAGAGCTTCAAGAAGAGGTAAGTTGATATGTAATTTCTTCTGAATCGTCTCTTTCTAATGCTTCGGGGTAAGGTATGCGAGGTTGATACTACTTAATTACCGGTTTTGGCCTTTCTTGTGTTACCTCGTTTTCACCTTTTTCTTCTTTGGTTTCTTGTTGTGGGATGGGTTCGTCTATCTCTGTATTTTCCTAAGCTGCTATGGCTTGAATTTGCTCCTTTAGATTAATCTCAGTGTTGCTTGGTAGGCGCCCTTTGCGGTGCGTTACGACATTATCTTTGCAAGTTGTTCAACTGCCTTAGTGGCTTCCCTTACTGACTTAGTAACTTCCTCTAATTGGTTCTTGTTCTCTTCAACCGGTGTTTGTTGACTTTTAAATGTTTTCTCAGTGTCTTGGAGAGGGGTATCTGTGGTTGCCATGAATTTTGTCAGCATCTCTTCAATGTTCGACTCCTCTTCTTGTTCGTGAGGTGGTTGTTAAAAATCTGGATAAAGTTCCTGTCTTTGTCTACTTTGGTCATTCCACGAGAAATTGGGATGGTACCTCCAACCTGCATTATAAGTGTCATTATAAAAATTATTTTGAGGTCTAGAGTAGTTACCCATATAGTGGACTTGTTCGTTCTCCATGCCATATTCATAGGGTAGGTACTCAGGATTCGCCACGCCTCTTGGACTCGAGTCATATTGCATTACTATTTGTACCTGCAAGAGACTACACAAACCATCGATCTTTTTATTCATCATCTCTAACTGGGTAGATAACTTGGTGAACACGTCGAGGTCAAAGGCACTGGCAGCTTTAGTAGGAATTGTCCTCATGACTTGCCACTGATAATTATTTAGTGCCATCTTCTCTATAGACTAAAATTATCTGCCAAAAGCAAAATAGAGGAAAAATTAGCAAAGTAAAAATAAAAAGAAGAAATAAAAATAATAATGAAAATAAATTGCAACAATAAAAAATGGCTAAAGTATTAAAAATAGAACTTTATTAATATTTTAGTTCCCCGGCAACGACTCCAAAAACTTGATCGCTGTAAATCAGAGTTTGAAAATTTATAAAAGAACGATTAAAACCCTGAAAACTAACTCTGACAACAATTAAAGGCAAGTGTACCTATCGAACAATAGTATAGCTTAGGCAAGACCAGATATAGAACCCAAAGGAATTAAAAGTACTAATACTAACTTTCTTTTTATGATTTAGCCTTAAAAATAGAGTGAAGTTGCTTTTGACAAAGACTAAACTAAGGACACAAAGACAAAAAGAACGAATAGGAAAATAACTTTGAAGGAAAACTCAGTTGATTATGACGATACCCTCAGGAAGAATCCACCTAGACTTCACTTATTAATTAACCTTAAAGTATATGATTTCTTTTACTTAGCTTGATCTGTAAGACTCCCTAACCTATATTAAACCCTCTCTCAAGGCGAATAACGTCTAACCCTAGGTTAATTAGTGGAACTCTTGTTCGCTTATAATAACCCCTAGGATAGCGATGATCGAATCGATCAATGGACTCCCATATTAGGTTTTACCTAGTCCAAGAGAGAATCTCGTAACCCCATCTCTCTAGGCGTTCGATCAACTTCGCTTAATTATGTTAGATCTACTCTTAGCGGTGGTCTATTCCTCCTCCACCTAAGCACATTAGATTTGGATTAAGCAACATAATTAAGAACAAACTAAGTAATTATCATATAACTTAAAAATCAAATAAAAAGATTCATCTAGGTTTCATCCCCTTCAGGTATCTGAGGGGTTTAGTTCATAATGAATAAACAAAACATCGCAAGAGAAAAGATAAAACAAAACATAAGAAAATCCTAAAACCCCACAAAGGAATTGAAGGAGAATTACATAGTCTTGAGTATAATTAAAGCTTCTTGGGATGGATCAACTGGCTATCTTCGCGTTATTCCCTAACTCTGACCTTTTCGACTTGGCTCCTTGGCCTAGCTTTGACGCCTCCCCTTTCGGCTTCTGCCGAACTCCCCTTTCAAGTTGCCCCCTTGGGTGTTTATATAGACTTTGAGATGCCTTACTTGGCCCCTAAATATCCTAATTTAAGTAGAATTCCTAATAGGGTGTTTTAATAGGCTTTGGAATGTGTTTCTTTGCCTCCAAGTATCCTTTCCCGAATGAGATTGCTCCTTCCAGCGACAGGGACACGGCCATGGCACACGTCCGTGTGGATCGTGGCCAGGCCATGCTCGGATTTCTTTAATGAGGCATGGCCGTGTAAACCGGGAGAAGGCTGTCTTCTAGATGATTGGCGTGGCCCGGTCGTGTGGGCTTTAGTCCACGCTGTGTCGATTTCTTTCTTGGCCCAATTTGGTCCGATTTAAGCTCGTTTCTCGTTCTTTTCATCCTCGGGTGCTTTCTTGAGTATAAGACATGAAAAGAAAGGATTAAGAGCACCTTTTTACATAAATCGAGGGATAAATCATCCAAAAGCATACTAAATGTGGGATTAAAATATGTTACTTTTACGGTTTATCAATACGTGTGTATTTGTTTTGATTATTTTGTAAGATAAGAATTAGGTTATACAACGCATAATTATATTTGACTAAACTTATTTAAAATACGTAAATGTTTATTAGATTATCATTTGTGGGTTGGCTTTTTAAATTCGGCTTGTGATGGCAAGTATATATATAGTATGTTTAAATTGTTGGTATTTAGGTCGGCTTTATATGACTTATTTGATGTTGTAAGAGCGATGTTTAGACATGATTATAGTATGTGAAATAGACATGATATGTTATAGTTTGGATGTTCGAAAAGAAGTGGTTTAAATTGTTATGTCATATGCGCATAAATTCGTAATGTGAGTAGAGATATATTTGGTCTTAAAATGATGTTAGTTATTATCTTTTATGTTATTGAAAATTAAACCATGTGATATGACCGAATAGGTATATGTTTGAATGACCAAATTTTATTTTGTTGTAATAGGCATAAATTTTATAAGTTAATGTGCTAGCCGAATGTTTATTGAAATGAATGGCTAGGTACATGTAGTTCGTTTGATTATAATATTCGTAGGTGCATAAATTATGAATTGATATGTTGCTATTCAGCTAATGAAAGAGATGTTTTGACATATGCTCAGTCTATGTTATCTAATGATATATGCTTGGTTGTAAATTGAGCATTTGAATGCCATGAAGGTGAAGGTCTTTTGAATCGAACATAGATTCGATGAAGCATGTGTTATATGACCTGATATACGTTAGTTAGTTTGAATATGGAATTTATGTATGCATGTGTTATATGACCTGATATACATAGATTCGATGAAGCATGTGTTATATGACCTGATATACATGATTTTCAGGTATGCTAGTTTAGTTTGGAATGTGAATTGATAAATGATACTAATAAGGTAAATTAATAAAAATGTCTGTATATGTGAAAGAGTTCAATAAGCATGATATGATTTTGTTGGTTATGTGTTTCATATGACCGAATGTGATTTATATGATTAAGTAGATGGTTACTATTCGACTTTAAAATTGATTGTAAAGGAGTTAATAACACTTTGTGCATAATTGAATCGAATGACCGTATGGTAAAGAAGTTGATATGGCATTGTGCATGAATTGCAATCTGGTAATGCCTCGTAACCCTAGTCCGGCGATAGATACGGGTTAGGGGTGTTACAGGGATAGGGGCATTTGATTTCATTTAGTGATGTTACTTGTATGTTGACATTTATTGCAAGACTTACAGAAGTTATATGCGCCTCGAAAAATTTTGGGCCAATATAGCCCACATTCTAACACCTTGTGAGCAGTCCGTTTAGGGCCAAAGTGACCTCCGCAAGCTTCACCATGACAAAAATTAAGTATAGAAGTTACCTCAGGTTCTGGAACACATTGTCATATTATTTGATTTGAACAGTGTTTCCACAAGTATAGGTCATCCCAAATGTAATATCGAGCTTCTCGTCTAAGTTTGTCCCTTACGGAACATGCTAACTTAGTGGGTAACGAACCTGTGGCTAGAAAGTTTACCATATTTGCATACCATGGGAGACGTGCCTCAGTCGAGAATAGGCTCTCATCAGGGAATTCTTCCTTAATAGGTATGTCGTCGAAAGGTACTTTTATTCTGCTTAAGTGGTCAGCCACTAAGTTCTCGCATCCCCTTTTGTCTCAAGTCTCGATGTCAAATTCTTACAGCAACAAAATCCACCTGATGAGCCTCGATTTTGCTTCCTTTTTCGCAATCAAGTACTTGAGAGCTGCATGATCAGAAAAAATAATCACTTTAGATCCCAATAAATAAGATCGAAATTTATCTAAAGTAAATACAACTGCTAAGAGTTCTTTTTTCGTAGTGGTGTAGTTGCTCTGCGCAGCATCTGGGGTTTTTGAGGCGTAACAAATGACATGAGGTTTCTTGTCTATCCTTTGCCCCAAAACAGCCCCTACACTGCGTTCGCTAGCATCGCACATAATCTCAAACGGATATTTCCAATCTGGCGGTTGCACTATAGGAGTGGAGACCAACTTTTGCTTGAGCGTGTCAAAAGCCTCCCTACATTTTGGGCCAAACTCAAATTTCTTATCCTTCTGCAACAATTCACACAGTGGTTCAGCTACTTTTGAGAAGTTCTTTATAAAGCGCCTGTAAAACCCTGCATGGCCAAGGAAAGAACGAATTTCCCTTATAGTGGAGGGATAAGGCAAATAGTTTATAATGTCAATTTTGGCCTTATCGACCTCAATTCCCTTAGATGAAACTACATGACCCAGAATTAAACCCTTGTCTACCATAAAGTGACACTTTTCATAATTCAAGACAAGATTAAATTCAATGCACCTACTCAAAATTATCATTAGGTTTTTAAGGCATTCATCAAAACAATTTCCATATACAGTAAAATCGTATATAAAACCTTCGATAATTTTTTTCACATATTTAGAAAATATACTCATCATGCATCTCTAGAAGGTGGCCAGCATATTACAAAGACCGAATGGCATCCTTATGTATGCGAATGTGCCGAATGGGCACGTAAAAGTGGTATTTTCCTGTCCTCCGGCATGACTGGAATTTGAAAGAAACCTGAGTATCCATCAAGACAACAAAAGTGAGTTTTTCCGGCTAATCTTTCAAGCATTTGATCTATAAAAGGAAGAGGGAAATGATCTTTTCTAGTATAAGAGTTCAACTTCCTGTAATCAATGTAGACGCGCCACCCATTTTGTACTCGGGTAGGTACCAAATCACCTTCAGCATTTTTCTTTACTGTCACGCCAGTTTTCTTGGGCACGACTTGTACCGGACATACCCATCTACTGTCAGAAATGGGGTAAATTACGTCAGTGTCTAGAAGCTAGATTTTTTTTTTACTACCTCTATCATATTCAGATTTAGCTATTTTTGCACCTCTCACCTTGGTTTCATGTCTTCGTCCAAGTAGATCTTGTGTGTGCATGTCAAAGGGCTTATCCCTTTTAAGTCTGCAATGGTCCAGCCAATTGCTTCCTTATGATTTTTTAGTACCTCAAGCAAACTTTCTTCTTCGTGCGTAGAGAGTTTATTGGAGACTATGACTGGTAGGGTATTACTCTCCCCCAAAAATTCATATTTCAGATGCTCAGGAAGTGGTTTCAACTCCAACTCTGGTGCTTGTATAACAGAAGGTAAAAGTTTAGTATTCGGAGATAATAAGTCATTAACAAATTCAAATTCATCAAGTTCATAATTATCTCCATAAATTGACTCAAAATTCTCTTCCATTAAAGTGTCAATTATGTCAATACGATTTACGCTCAAGATTTCGCTTGGATGGCTAATGGCGTCGTAGACATTAAACTTTACGATTTCCCCATCAAACTCTATTGTGAGAGTTCCACTTCGAACGTCGATTTTAGTACTAGCTATACTAAGGAAAGGTTGACCCAACAAGAGGTCTGAAGATCCAAGAGTGCTGTCCTCCTCCATTTTAATTACATAAGAATCTGCAGGGAAAAAGAGCTCGTTAACTTTTGCCAAAACATCCTCAAGGACTCCTTCTGGATGCACAACAGACCTGTCCGCCAACTGAATGATAACACCTGTTTTTGTCAAAAAACCCGCGTTTAGTGATTCATAAGTAGAATATGGCATTACATTTATAGAGGCCCCTATATCACACATAGCCTTCTTAATTCCCAAATGGCCTATTTTGCATGGTATTGCAAACTTGCCCCTATCCTTACATTTTGCCTGTATTTTTCGCTGTAACATTGCAGATACATTCTCACCGACATTCACCCTTTCATTACCTGTTAATTTTCACTTGTTGGTGCAAAGCTTTTTAAGAAATTTAGCATACCGCGAATTTTGCTTGATGGCATCCAACAGTGGAATGTTGATATCGACATTCCTTAATGTTTCAAGGATCTCATTGTCCTCTTTACCTCTTTGACATTGGTTGAAACATTCTGGAAAAGGAGGTTGAATTTTAGGCAATGGAGGTTTCGGTCGGACTTATTCGTCTTTTTCGGGTTTTTCCTGGGCGATTTCTTAGCTAAGATTCTTGTCAAGAATTGATTCCAGTACCTTTCCGCTGCGCAATGTCACTGCATTCGCATTTTGTCTCGAGTTTGGTTCTGTTTGTGACGACAGCTTCTCTTGAGAGTTCAATTTCTCAATTGACGTGGTCAACTCTCTTATGAATACCTCGGTTTTCTTTTGAAAATCAAGAACATTAGCTGCTAACTTATTGACTAAAGCTTCTAGAGAATTACTTGAGCCTTGTGGCTAGTGCGGGAACTGATTTTGGCATGGCTGGATATTTCGTGGATTGGTCTCATAACTCAAGTTAGGATGCCCTGCACCCTGGGTTGTAGGTATTAGCATAGATGTCGTATCGCGTTTGTGGTGACCCAGGGAAATTGCCCACAGCATCCAGATGAGCCATGGTATCGTCATACAAACTAGGACATGCATCAGTTGTATGATCAGGCGTAGAACATATTCCGCATAACCGGGCTGTCTTTGCTTTTTCTGCAATAAGAGAATTCATCATATTAGTAAGCCTATCAACTTTATCCTCTAAGGTTGAATTACTTAGCTGGTGAACCCTTCCAGGGGGTTCAGTATTGGCTCGGAATTGCTGAGAATTTGCAGCCATTGTGGAGATTAAGTCCCTTGCTTGTTAGGGAGTCATGTTGACCAACGCTCCTCCACTAGTGGCGTCTACTATATTCATTTCCATAGGTTTCAAGCCTTCATAAAAGTATTGGAGGATAGATTGCTCCGTTATACCATGTTGTGGGCAGCTTGCACATAATTTCTTAAACCGCTCCCAATAGTCGTAAAGAGATTATACTTCTTTTTGCCTTATTCCAACGATCTCTCTTCTTAGCTCAGCTGCTTTGGATGCTGGAAAAAACCTATTGAGAAATAAACGAGATAAATTAGCCCAAGTTGTAATAGATTCAGAGGGTAAAAATAAAATAACTATTCTTTAGCAGAATCTGCTAAGGAAAAAGGGAAAGCACGCAATTTGATTTGATCCTCAGTTACCCCTTGAGGTTTCATGCTAAGACAAACCATATAAAACTCTTTCAAATGCTTGTGGGGATTTTCGTTTTGCAACCTACGAAAAGTTGGCAGTAGTTGGATTAAGCCTAACTTTAATTCAAAATTAGTATCCATAGTAGCATACACGATGCATAGTGGCGGTTGTTCTGCCGGAGCTTCGGCCAGTTGCCGAATTGTTTGAGCCATTGGTTGTTGTGCTAAATTTGGGTTTTTGTTAACCCTAGTTTCAAACACTTCTTCAGGAGAGCCGATTTCTACTTTTTCGCTATCAATTTCTTAAGCAGGGTTTTCGTTAACCCTAGACTCAGCTTCGTCGACTTCGATTTCTGGCGGTGGCTTACTTTGAGTCTAAACCACCGTTGACTGCTTTTTCCTTAGTTTTGCTTCCTTGCGATTGGCTCTAGCAATCTTTTCTGTTTTAGAATTGAATGCAAGAGTACCTGGAGCTGATCTAGTCATAAGAAACAAAAAAAAAATAGATTCGTACGTTGCCAGTCCCCAGCAACGGCGCCAAAATTTGATGCGGTCGTTGAGAGCACCAAAAATATCCTATCCCTAATAAATAATGACAGAAAACAGTAAAAGGGAAGTAGGGTCAAATCCTTAGGGACTGTTTGCAAAATATCCTGTTTCGTGAAATCCTGGGCAGGATCTTACCCAAGGAAACCTGCGTTCCTGAAAAAAAGACTGAATTAAAAGTTGATCTTAAAAAGTAAAAGCAGAATTTAAAGTTGACTGAAATTATGGTTAGGAGAATTAAAACAAAAATAAAAATAAACAGAGTTGAGAAAAAAAAAGAGTTTCTTATGTGGCGAGATTCCAGCCTCCAGTTGCCTAGATCCGCCTTGGGCTCAATCCTCGGCTTTTAGATGACCTTTCTCAAACCAAGTAAGCCAGTTATAGTGGAAGAGGACGCCTACGACCACCAGCTCCAAGAATTTCGACTTGCGAATTTAGGGAACCTAACTCTAGCCTACAATCGCTTTTGTAGGATCGTCTATGCTAGATCAACGCTTCTCAATGGCGTATCCGACGCCATTTTGTCTCTTGGGCTCGCCAGCCTCTGACGCAGTAAGTTAACGAACCGACTGTGCAATCCTTCCAAAACATACAAAGTGGCCGCTTTTGCATACGTTGAAAAGTTTACTTCTTAAGAGACATGGACGGAAGCGTCAGCCCCGTAGTGTGGAGAAACGATGAATACTTGGTGAGAAGGCTAAGTACGGATTCTAAGCCTCAAGAACCCTTTTTTGGGGAACATCGACAACCTTCGGCTAGATGGTTTTAGTGGCTCATGGTTGTGGTGTACAAGAAAATAATTATAAAAATGGAAAAGGGAATTTTACTGAAAGAAAATATGGAAAGAACAAAAGCCTAGACTTTTGATGGGAGAGTGTTTACAGAAAAAGATGGATGCATTTTGAGTCACTTCACCCCCTATTTATAGCTAGGGGAGATAGTCTAATCCTACTTAAACTCCCAAAAGATAAATACATTTAATTGAAGGTAAATAAAATAAAATCCTAAAATTAAATAATCCTTAATAATTATCTTAATATTAATTATCCTAATATAATTAAAATAGAATTTGATAGAACAAAATCTCTTCTTTTTGCATTTCAACCCTTGTGTCCTCCATGCTTGCACTTTTGGCACCAACTTTTCCCTGTGTTGCACATTGGCCCATTTTATCTCTAAATTCATGCTTTTGGCCCTTAATTTCGCTTTTGCCTCCAATTTTGTCCCTATGAGATAAAAGATCATAAATAGCTCAAATTAGCAGGATCATACTCAGAATAAACACATAATTAATACATAAAAATATGTTATTCTAGAGTATTATCACCAATCAGTCTATGTAAACATAACATTAAGTATATGTAACACCCCCTAACCCTAAACCGTCACCGAAATAGGGTTACGGAGCATTACTAGACATTGCTGACAACTTACGAATATTATACAGTTAATTAACATTTATAATTTAAAACATTCATTAAGTCCCTTTCATGGACCCTCGAAGCTCAAAATACGAATTATAAGTGAATCGAGACTTGATCGGGTGCTCCGAAAATTTTTTCATAAATGTTTTTTATTTTTTTGAACTCAATATAACCCCTTTATACACATCTAACCTTCCTTGCAATTTCAAACCAGAACCAATCCACAACCAATGGCACAACCAAAAAAAATTATACTCAAATACACCTAAATCATAACCAATTCATTAACACTATAATTTAATAATTAAACATTCATAATATCATTCAAAATTTACTAATAACTTCACTCATTTTCCATTCAATCTTAATACCAAATTTTATAGTATACTCTTTACCATTTCACTTAGACTAAGTTCAAAACGTTACAAACCATCCATACTTTATAATTAAAATCTTATAACCTATGTATATAACCTAAGTACATGCCACATTTACCAAAAAGAAAAGTACATCACCAAAGTTGTGCTGAAGTCAGAATTGATCTGGATGCTGAACCGGGACCGTTGACTTCTACTAACCTGCGCACGGAAACAACCATACCCTAAGTATGTCTATACTCAGTGGTATTACCATAATTCAAATTATATAACATTAATAAATTATAACATCAACTTGTAATATAGAAAATCATAAGAACAAATTTTACAATCAATTTAATATCTTATTTATAATAGTCTATCAACAGATATCATATATCAACAATTTGCATTTTTGATCAATTCATGAACCTTAAGTTCATGCTTTCATATCTCATATCTCATTCTCACTTCACATTTCGATTCATAATTTCACTATATCATTTCTTCCATCAACTCATCAAATCAAGATTTATTCATTTTCTTTTTCATTTAATTACCCCTATTAACAAGACTTGGACCTTAGCAGATACACGGATTCCAACCAAACAGACCAGAATAAATAATCCTCCCAAACACACCAGAATAAAATAATCCTCCCAAACACACCAGAAAGGCATTAAATGCCTCTTCGGATAATCCGAAGAAATATAGTAACACCAGTATCTCCTTGGCCAAACCGAAAAGTCCCCTGAACTCTTCCAAATCCTATGGCATGCCAACTATATCTGACTCAGCCCGACTAGTTAATAAGGTATTCAAATATTTCTCAATTCAATATCATTTCAATTCAAAAACACACCTTTCAATTTAATCACAATTCAATTTAATACATTTTTTTTTCCACTTTCCAATCAATAGATTTAAATACTCAACATATTCATACTTCATTTCAATTTCATTCATGTCAATAGTAATACTTACCTTATAATTTACTTACCATACATAAAAATTTAAATATAACATTAACTAAATAGTAGTTTGAATTATAGTAATACAAACCCGAAATTCGCGATTTCTCCTCGATGGTCTTCTCTTTTCCTTTCTGTGCCGATGCCTCGGGTTCTTTATTAGCTACGAAAAATTAAGATAATTTCATAATCATTAATACACTATTAATTTATATCTAATTAATTGAATTTCTATTCAATTTTCTACTTTAATTTCAATTTAGTCTTAACTAAATTCACTTACTTTTCTATCTCAATTCATACTTTATTTCTATTCAAATTTCAACCAAACTTAGACATAACTATCTAAATTTCATCATAAAATCCTAATTTCGAAATTCTTGCAATTTAGTCCCTACTGTGTAGAACTAATAGCTTCTTTTACAATTTAATCATTTAATCAATTCTAGCTAAAAATTCATTCAATTAAACCCCTAATTCAACAATTTGTTCAACATGAATCATGTTCAAAAATCTAAGAATTTCCAAAATTTCAACTTCAATTCAACAAAACTTTATTCTAAAGCTTCTAAAACATCAAAATTAAAAGAAAAAGGCCTAATTGATTTACCTATTAAAGCTTCAAACCTTAAAACCCTAGTTTTTCCTTTTTTTTTCTCCTTTCCCTGCTCTGTTTCGAAATGGCTATCTGTTTATTCTATTCTTTATTTGTTTCCTTTCGTTTATCTTATTTACTTTATATTATATTATATTTCATTAATAATTAATATTTATAAATTTCTTTATACTTAAATTATAAGTAAATTATGTATTTAAATTACAATTGTCCAAATATGATTTTTACACATGTATATTTTTATTACCATACATTTGTTACAATTCAATTTATTTTATAATATAATAATATAATAAAATTTAATTTATAATATACTTTTTATCTAATTAATATAATATTTTATTAATATAATAATTTAATATATGAAATATCTTTTAATTAAAATTTAAGAAAATATACAATTTTATTACAAGTGTACAAATACATATATTACACATGTACAATTTTATCATCATACGTTTGTCTTTATTTTAATTTATTTAATAATAATATAATTAATCTAATAAATATCATGTAAAAATCTTACATCTTTTAAACATATGCCGCCTCACCTATTAAAATGGGCACAATTGCCTATTTAGTCCCCTTTATTTTATTTTGATCTATAATTAGACTTTTACCCTTTATTCACTTTAGTCCTTTTTGCTAATGATAAACCGTAATATATACATATTTTAATCCCACTTTGACATACTTTTGGATGATTTATCTCTTGAATTGTGGAATTTGATGCTCCTAATCCTTTAATTTTATGTTTTATATTTAGGAGAGCATAGGAGGATGAAAAGAACGAGAAACGGGCCAGAAACGGAGAAAATGGGCCAAAGTAAGAAATCAACATGGCCTGGAGTTCACCACACGGTCGTGCCACTTTAGCAGACTTAAACACGGCCCGGGGCTCGATTCACACGGGCGTGTCCCTGCCGTGACCTGTTTTAATTCCACTTGGAATAAGATACTTGTGGGCCAAGTAAGGCATCCTGAAAGCCTATATAAACACCCTAGAGGGCAACCTAAGGGGGAGTTTGTAATATCTCGAAATAGGGGTTGCGAGTTTGGTAAATAACTCAAGTGTTAGGGGGCCTCAAGAGTGATTTTGATGTGTTTTTAGAGTTCCTAAAACTCTCGAATTGAAATGGGATATTTTGGAAAATTTTGGAAATTTTGGGTTAAAAGTGGAAATTGGGTGATGGAGGCCTTAAAAATAATTTTTGTAAGGTTGAGGCATATAAAATGCCCTGGCCGAGTGGCTTCTATGCGCCACTTAGGGGCTTGGACATAACTCCATAACGTCTGGAGTTCGAATCTTGGGCATGGCATGAGTTGTGTTTTATTTTGCGAAATGATGCTTGATTGAAGGAGCCTTTAAAAGAAAATCAAGATGTTCTTGTCACAAAATAGCGCCTGAGCGAGATGGCAAGGACGCTAGCAGCGAAAGAGGGACCTTCGCAAGGACTCGAGTTCGAGTCCTGAAGGCAGCGCTTAATTGCGGTTTATCTTGTTTTTGAGTCAAGCAAGGGACGCATGCAAGTAAGGTTTAAAGGAAATTGCGATGCATTTACGTCATGAAATTCGAACTGGTCGAGTGGCCAAGGACATTGCGTGAGAGCTAAGGCTCGGAGGACTCGTGTTCGAGTCCTGGGGATCGCGCATGAGGTGCTTTGTTTTTATTTTAGCGTTCACACCTGGGAACTGGCAAAGGATTGTTTAAAAGAAATTCGACGCGTTTATTTGCATAAAACGCGCAATGGTCGAATGGCTGAAAGCTTGGAGATGCTTCCTCAGGTCTCGGGTTCGAGACCTTGAAGCAGCAAAGCATGGTTTTCCTTTTTGCCAGCGTGGGAAGGGTTGCATGCAGTAATTAATGCATGCAGCATGCACGCATGCAGCTTAAATTGCTGCTTGTTTGTCTTATTTTAAAACATAGGGCATTATTCTTTTATTTTTCTGTTATGGGCTAGTTATATTTTTTTTATTCTAATGTTTTATTATTATTATAAGATATGGGCAAGGTGATGGAATAAAGAATAAATAATGTGTTATTATTTTATTAAAGGATGGGTTATTATTTTGTGATGTATAGGAAATGGTGAGGTATGGGTTATGTTTTATTAGTTTATTTTAATGATGGGAAATAAGAATAAACAATGTTTTATTGGTATTTGATGTTAGAAATTTTCAAATGAATATGGGAAAAGAGGTGAAGCATGGCCGGCCATTAGCAAAGCATGGCCAAATGCTTTGATTTGCTTTGCCTTTCATTTTCAAATTCCCTTGACCGAAAGTAGAACTCCCTAGAGACTTTCATTTTCGTTTTCGTTTTATTGTCTCAAGTAAAGCTTGATTCCGATATTTTATAACAAACTTTGATTTTTACTTGGAATATTACAAGTCACGAAAATGTTTTATTAAAGGAAATAAATTTTCAACGGTTTATCTCTTAAGTAAGAATGTTTTTCGAAAGTGTTCCGCAGTGGCATTCCAAATTCGGTCGAAGTAAATGGGCCGGGTTTGGGGTGTTACATTTTGGTATCAGAGCATGGTTCAAAACTCGGCTTTGAGGTTTTGGGCCCGAAAACAGTTTTCGAAAGTGGGCTTTTTAAAATGTGAACTTCTATTTTGGGCTTGTTCTGGCATGGCACCTGTACCTCCGACCCGAAGTCCACCTGGTAAGTACCTCTAACTATTGAGGTATGTTGAATATTTGAACTGTATGGGTATAATTGGGCTTGTAGATTTGAAAATTTGGACTATCGAACCCTAAGACTAGTCTACTCAAAAACAAGTGCATAAGACTTAAGGACCGAAATGACCATAAGAGTGTAGTAAATGAATGTGTCCCTGTTTATGAATGTGTATGTGACTCTCTGAACTAGAATAGCGAACTTAAACTGAACCTATGTGTGATCGAAAGAACCACTTCTAAGTACTTTATTCCATAAAATTGTCCGCGAATAATCAGTGGAACAAATTCCTAATGCATAAAACTTTTTAAGTCGACAGTGCGATAAGAGATGAGTTCTAGATGACGTGGTCGAGGTAAAATGGCGATGATCGAACTCGTTAGATCGGGTCAAGGGTTGATAATAAGGTATCACCTCCACCACCACCTTTGATAATGAGTAGCAAGATTAGGCGAGGGATAATCTTTGTATCGCGAAGGCGATCTTTGCGAGTTTTAGAGATGGTGGTTGGAGAGGGAGAAATATGAGGGCTCGAAAATTTGTTCCCGAGCGAATTTGAGCCAATGGAGCGGATTTGTTCTGTGATATATAAGGCGTGGCACTCAGTACGGTCGAATATCGGTTGGAAACAACCAAGTGAGTTGTGGATGAGCTCGACCTGAACCCTGAGGAAAAAGTGAAAGGAACAGTGATGCTACTTTACGACGAGACGTATCAATGATGGCTCACGATTCGGGATAGTGTCACAGCAGAGGATCCCACTTGGGAATATGTCAAGACAGCATACCAGAAGTATTTACTACATTGATGCTCAGAGGAATGTGTTTTTGGGACTAGTTCAATGGAACAAGTCCATGGCAAAATACGATTCTAAATTTACTAAAGTTAAGCCGATTTAATCGAGGAATAGTGACTACAAAACATGAATGATGTGTCCGATTTAAGGACGGATTAAGAGACGGCCTGAGACTGTTGATAGTTCCTCAACAGGAATGGGAATTTGCTGTGTTAGTCGAAAAAGCTAAGGTAGCTAAAGGGATTAAGGACTCGATGAGATAAAATCGAGATAAGGATAAGAACCGGGATAGAAGAAATTTTGAATTATCTAAATTATTTGAGGGTCTCCGGAAAAGACCGAGGCTTGAAAGTTTTGCTAGTGTGACTAAGCCAGTTATGAAAAATTGGGACCGTCCGTGTGCTCAGTGTGGAAAATATCATGACAGCGAGTGTCGGAACCGAAGTTGAAAATGTTTTAAGTGTAAGTCTATAAGCAATTGAATATTGTTAAGGTTAGTTATAACCTTTTGTACATGTTGGAATCCTGGTTATAAATATAGTGAAAGCCGACTGTGGATAGACTATCTATCATGAAATATTATTGAAGTGATAAATACAAGTGATGTGAATTATATGGTTTATAATTTCGATCAGCTTGTAATGTGATTCAGATGGTCATAATATTATATTTCAGGCTTTGATGCCTAGCAGGCTTTGTGCCGGTGTATATTTCAGGCTTTGATGCCTAGCAGGCTTTGTGCCGGTGTATATTTCAGGCTTTGATGCCTAGCAGGCTTTGTGCCGGTGTATATTTCAGGCTTTAATGCCTAGCAGGCTTAATGCCGGTGATGTGTTATAATAGAGAATTCATGAATCACTTACAAGATGAAACATGTTTATTACCATAAGCTAAATGCTCGGGTAAATACAAGTCTTTCATACTCGCGAGGAATAAGGAAAGTTAGTATGTTCCCATTTGAATTAAGTAAGATGTAATATAGTTCAAGCTTCGATAAGAATTTTAATATGTGCCATTGATCTTATCATTGATGTGTATGATTTCTATAATGGAATTTTAAGCTTGAATATGCTTGTGGAGAAATGGCCATATGTGAAAATGCTAAATGTGAAAGAGTTTGGATGTGTTTGCATATGTGTATATTTGAATATATGTGATCGATATATGGTGAATTGAAATGTGCGGACGTTCGTTAATAAGTAATTTCGAGGACGAAATTATTTTTAAGGGGGGTAGAATTGTAATATCTCGAAATAGGGGTTGCGAGTTTGGTAAATAACTCAAGTGTTAGGGGGCCTCAAGAGTGATTTTGATGTGTTTTTAGAGTTCCTAAAACTCTCGGATTGAAATGGGATACTTTGGAAAATTTTGGAAATTTTGGGTTAAAAGTGGAAATTGGGTGATGGAGGCCTTAAAAATAATTTTTGTAAGGTTGAGGCATATAAAATGCCACGCCGAGTGGCTTCTATCGCGCCACTTGGGGCTTGGACACAACTCCATAACGTCTGGAATTCGAATCTTGGGCATGGCATGATTTGTGTTTTATTTTGCAAAATGATGCTTGATTGAAGGAGCCTTTAAAAGAAAATCAAGATGGTTCTTGTCACAAAATAGCGCCTGGGCGAGATGGCAAGGACGCTTAGCAAAGAAAAGAGGACTTTCGCAAGGACTCGAGTTCGAGTCTGGCGGCGCTTTAATTGCGCTTTATCTTGTTTTTGCGTCAAGCAAGGGACGCATGCAAGTAAGGTTTAAAGGAAATTGCGATGCATTTACGTCATGAAATTCGAATTGGTCGAGTGGCCAAGGACATTGCGTGAGAGCTAAGGCTCGGAGGACTCGTGTTCGAGTCCTGGGGATCACGCATGAGGTACTTTGTTTTTATTTTAGCGTTCACACCTGGGAACTGGTAAAGGATTGTTTAAAAGAAATTCGACGTGTTTATTTGCATAAAACGCGCAATGGTCGAATGGCTGAAAGCTTGGAGATGCTTCCTCAGGTCTCGGGTTCGAGACACAGGCAAAGAAAGCATGGTTTTCCTTTTTGCCAGGCGTGGGAAGGGTTGCATGCAGACAATTAATGCATGCGAAGATGCACGCATCAAACTTAAATTGTTTGCTTGTTTGTCTTATTTTAAAACATAGGGCATTATTCTTTTATTTTTCTATTATGGGCTAGTTATATTTTTTTTATTCTAATGTTTTATTATTATTATAAGAGATGGGCAAGGTGATGGAATAAAGAATAAATAATGTGTTATTATTTTATTAAAGGATGGGTTATTATTTTGTGATGTATAGGAAATGGTGAGGTATGGGTTATGTTTTATTAGTTTATTTTAATGATGGGAAATAAGAATAAACAATGTTTTATTGGTATTTGATGTTAGAAATTTTCAAATGAATATGGGAAAAGAGGTGAAGCATGGCCGGCCATTAGCAAAGCATGGCCAAATGCTTTGATTTGTTTTGCCTTTCATTTTCAAATTCCCTTGACCGAAAGTAGAACTCCATAGAGACTTTCATTTTCGTTTTTGATTAGAGCAAATGAAGTGCCAAATTCCTTGTTTTGCTTTCCTTTTCTTCCCATTTGTGCTTGGCCGATTATAGGACCCTTTAGAGTAGTATTTTCGGCTTTGAAAGATGATTAAGGAGTGCCGAATCTCTTTGCTTTGCTTTCCTTCTTCCTACATGTTTGCATGGCCGGTCTTGTGTTTGAGAAAGGATGGCCAAAATTCCTTGCCTTCTTTGCTTTTGGTGCATGGCTGAAATGCATGCAATTTGTTGTTTTTTCTTTGCTTTTGGAAGCTTAGCCGAATGTAGAGCTCCTAGACTGCTCTTCTTTTCTTCCCATAATGTGCATGGCCGAATTTCTTGAAATGGTTTAACATTTTCTTGCTTTGAGCATGGTCGGATTTGCAGTACGCTAAGAAGGTGTGTCGACTATGTTTTTGTGACCTCTTCGATTTTTTTTTGGTGAGTATTTCTCTAAGTGATCGGTTTGGGCTCTTATTCTTGAGTATGCCAAAATCAGTATTTGGCCTTGGTATTTGGGATTGGCCGAACCTTATTAAGCCCTTGATTTCATGTTTCGTTCTTGTGTAGTCAAAGGAGATAGCATTAAAGGAGCAAGGGTTCTCTCGGGTTTTGATACAGCAAGGTAAGGAAGTATGCCCTTCGGCTATAGACTCTATTTTGGGTTTTGATAATAACCGAAAGTTTGACCTTGGTTCCAGGGGTGGCCGAATATGTATAAGGCAATAAGGCTGTACTCTGTTTGTGTGTAGCTAGTATTATGGTGCATCAAATGAATCTTTCGGGAATTTAAGTACTCAAGGTTAGTAGTTGTGGTATTCGGCTTAGGCCATCTTTGGTGAGTAAGTGGTTAACCGTTTCTGTCCCTGATGAATTAGGGGCTAGTTGAACAAGGCATAAGGGCAAGTTCGGGATTTTAGACTTTGTTAGAATCTATAAATCAGAATCTCGCTAAAGTCAAAAGCGTAGTTATCGATGCTTGTTCTTTTGCTTGATATATGTATTGTAAGTATTATTTTATGTAAATGTATAAGTTGTGCATGTTAGCCAAATAAAGGCTAAGGTAAGTGTCGAATAATCAAGTTAATGGTTATGATATTAACTTGTCGATGATTTGCGATAATAATTGATTCTTGATGAATGTAAAATAAAGTGATGACATGTGATGTATATTGTTATGAGTAATATGTGACCATGATATATAATATATATATTGTTTCGTACAAAATGTTGCTATGGTACATTTACGTACGCATGAGACTTGTGATGTGACTATTGGAGAAAAGGGTGTACACTATGTGAGTGGTCTAATGCTAGCCTCGTGCTACATTCGCGCTTGATGATTAGTGAATTGATTGATATGTGGGATTCCTATGGAATCAGTGGCTTGGCCACAACCTTAAGAAATAAGTGTGCCAAAGAAAGATATGTGGATCGCTATGTGGGTTGAGCTTCTTAATTACATAATTATAAATGTATTTTCATAATTGCACTTTTAAAATGGCATGTTTATATATATGGATTGTGTGGATATGGGCCAAGCCCATATGTGAGGACATGTGTATTAACTATGCACTGAGTCATGGTGACTCACTCAATTTTCTTAAACCTTTCAGGTGGCGCGTAAAGCTTGGACCGGGTCGGAGAGGATACAAAGGTGGCCATGCAAAAGTGGATTTTCATGCAAAGGAATCTCTTGTTTAATAAATTAAATATTTACATTATCCGTATTTTGATTAAGTGTGTATTGTAATAAGGCCCACTAAAGTATTTCAGTCCATTTATTAAGTATCGTTATTATCATGCCCTATTATGGAAAGATAGTTTAAATGTTGAATGCAAATGGTTTTATTGTCTCAAGTAAAGCTTGATTCCAATATTTTATAACAAACTTCGATTTTTACTTGGAATATTACAAGTCACGAAAATGTTTTATTAAAGGAAATAAATTTTCAACGGTTTATCTCTTAAGTAAGAATGTTTTTCGAAAGTGTTCCGCAGTGGCATTCCAAATTCGGTCGAAGTAAATGGGCCGGGTTTGGGGTGTTACAGAGTTCGACAGAAGGCCTCTGTCAGGGCTTTTGAACAGGAGCAAAGCCAGAGAGGGCTGAATATAGGGAATTACTCGAAGAAAGCCAGTTGATCCATCTCAGAGACCGGAATCACGCTCAAGACTGAGGATTTCCCCTTAAATTTCCCTCAGAGCGTTTTAGGGTTTTTCTTTATGTTTTGTTATTTAATTTCTTCTGAGATGTCTTTTACAAGGATGAAATAAACCCGTCAAATACCTGAAGGGGAAGAAACCTAAAACGGAGCTTGTTATTGTTTTCTGAACTGTCTAATAAATACTTGATTTGTTCTTAGTTATGTGTTCTTAATTCTTGCTTTAATATTTTAGGATATTGATTCAAGTATTGATGTGCTTATTCAGATGAGCAAAAGTCCCTGTTTAAGAGTAGATCTAGCATAATTAAGCGGAGTTGATCGCACTCCTAGAGATAGGACGACGAAAATCTGCTGGATTAGGGTCAAACCTAATATGGGAGTCCATAAATCGAGTTAATACAACACTAGGGGTGATCGCTGTGAATCAGAGCTTTAAAATTTATAAAAGAATAATCGAACCTAGAAATTAATTCTGACAACGATTAAAGGTAAGTGTACCTATCGAACAGTAGTATAGATAAGGCAAGACTGGATTATCGAACCCAAAGGAACTAAAAGTACTAATACTAACTTTCTTTCTATTATTTAGCCTAAATATTAAGTGATTGGTTGTTTAATCTAAAACTAATTAACTACTAAGCTAAAGACACGAAGACAAAAAGACTAAATTGGGGAGATGACTTTAGGAAAACTCAGTTGATTTAGACGATACCCTCAGGAAGAATCCACCTAGACTTCACTTGTTATTTAACCCTGAACCATACGATTTTTTCACTTAGTTTGATCCGTAAGACTCCCTAACGTATATTAAACCCTCTCTCGAGGCAAATAACGTCTAACCCTAGGTTAATTAATGGAATTCTCTTTCTCTCTTAATCACCCCTAGAATAGCAGTAAATCGATCTATGGACTCACATATTAGGTTTCACCCTAATCCGGTAAAATCTCGTCACCCTATCTCTAGGTGTGCGATCAACTCCGCTTAATTATGCTAGATCTACTCTTAGGCAGGGTCTATTCCTCCTCCATCTAAGGACATCAAATTTGGACTAAGCTTACATAACTAAGAACAAACTAAGTATTTATCATATAATTCAAAAAACAATAACAAGATCCATCATAGGTTTCATCCCCTTCAGGTATCTAAAGGGTTTAGTTCATAACAAAATAAGAAAACATCTCAAGAGAAAAGATAAAACAAAACATAAGAAATCCCTAAAACTCTCTGAAGGAATTGAAGGAGAGATCCGCCATCTTGAGTAGAATTTTAACTTCTTGAGATGGATCAACTGGCTTCCTTCGAGTGATTCCCACAAATCTGACCTTTTCGGCTTGGCTCCTTGGCCTAAATTACTGCCCCCTTTTCTGGTAGCACTTAGTGGGTTTATATAGCCTTTCGGAATACGTTTCTTTCTCTCGAAGTATCCAAATCTGAGTGAATTTGCTCTTTCCAATGACAGGGACACGGCCATGGCACACACCCGTGTGGATTGTGGCCAGGCTGTGTTCGAATTTCTTTAATGAGGCACGACCGTGTAAATCAGGGGTCAGGCCGTGTTCTACATGATCAGTGAGGTACAACCGTGTAGGCTTTGGTCCAGGCCGTATCGATTTATTTCTTGGACTAATTTACTCCGTTTTGGGCCCGTTTCTCGTTCTTTTTATCCTCGGGTGCTTTCCTGGGAATAAGGCATGAAAAGAAAGGATTAAGAGCACCTTTTTATATGAAACAGAGGATAAATCATCCAAAAGCATACTAAATGTGGGATTAAAATATGTTACTATTATGGTTTATCAAATACCCCCACACTTAAGCTTTTGCTTGTCCTCAAGCAAAATTCTCAACTTACAATTAAAGCGAGCTTTCCATAATTCATAATTCCTACTGACAATGTCTTATAATAATTCATAGATAATTTATACATGGATAATTTAACTCAAATAATCCTAAAGATTCAAACAAGATAAGTCATGTATTTGTATCATAAAAACATAGGTGTCTCACCTTATCTGAGTAATTACCTTTAATTCAAAACCTACAAGGATTGACATCATCACAAAAGATTCACTCAAATCACTCAAAAAGTGTTTAAGGTTCAAAGTTAAAAGAGCACTCATAAGTCGAGCCTGAAAAGTTAATCCCATAGGCTTGCCTTAAAATCAAATCACCACCACTTGAAGATGAGATGAAAAACAGAACAAAAGGTCTTTGTCAGGGTTGTAACGGGGCTAGGGTTAAAGGTGTGGATAAAGGCTGAATTTGAAGGTTAGAATCGAGATTGAATTGACAAGTTACCTATCTAGAAATACTGAGACAATAATAATTATATTAACTAGAAAAGTAATAACCCTAATAATACGAGCTTTTTCTTTTGATAATTAGACTTTAGTTGTATAAGCTCGCTTTTCATAACACTAATACTGAAAATTTATTTATATTTTTTTTAAGAACAAACTAAGTAATACAATAATAATGAATGAATCTATTAAAATAAAGATCGTAGCTAGACAACAAATCAAATCAGATCTCGACATAATGGTAGTCAAATAGAATGGTGATAACAAGAACAAAGGGGTTTTGGTTTAATATTAGCTGGTGAGTCAATAAAAAAAGGGTTGTTAGGATCAACGGGGTTCACTAGGGGTTAATTATGAAGCTAGGCTTTTTAGTGGAGTAAGTGGGTTAAAACCTAGGTGCCTTTATCATCTCGGTATATCAAATCATAACTGTGGTCTTGACATGTATAATCAAGGCAAGTTCTAGAATAACAGTTCATAGTTGACACACTCATAATCAATAAAGTGAGCATGGAAAAGAATGTATGCTCTCTAAAGCTCAAAATCTCACAAAAATTTATGGGTGTTTTTGACATCAACCTTATAGATTTGAAATTTCAAGTAATATTCAAATCTTGGTTAACAACCTAAAAATTTTAATTTTGAAAAATAGACTTATCATGCTTGATTCCCTAGTATTCTTCAAATTTAATCATCAATGCACAATTATCAATGACTTATTCTAAAACACCTCAATAAAAATCGTAAATCATCAGGTGTTTCATCCTAATTAGTAATATGAGGAGATTACTTAAGAACAAGACTAAATTCAGGGATTTGAGAATAATGAAAAAAGTTAGGCATTTTTATCCTCAGGGTTTGAGAATAATGTAGAAAGTTAGGCATTTTCTCGAAATAACTGTTCACCCCCCACACTTAAGATGTACATTACCCTCAATGTACAAAGATAGATAATAACATTTAAGGGATAAATCAAAAGAGAAGGGGAAAGAATGCTACCTGAATTTTGGATGGATTCCTTAAGGTGGGAGTGAAAGGAGGATGGGGAGTTCGGTCTGGATGATGACCCTGCGCTAGATGAAGAAATTGGGTAGCGCACTGAGAAGTAGCCAGGAATTATTAAGACCTAATTAAAATGAATTAAATATATAATTAAAGATAAAAAAGATAAAGAAAGAGGAAAGAAAAATGTAAACAGAATGAAAATTAAAGATAAATGGACCGAAGAGTCCTTATTGTTGGATGGTTCGCGAGGTGGGTGCAACCTCTAAGGCTGGGGAGGTGCTGGCGGTGGCGGAAGTGGCATGATTCCCTAGCAGCCTTTCTAACCTGACACTACGAAATTAAACTAAGTTAAACTAAATTAAGCATAAGATTGTCAAAGGGAAGGAAATTGAAGCAAAAGAGAAAAGAAAAGTAAAAACTAAATGGTCTCAAAGACCCTTGGCTTGTTCTTTGGATGAAGCTACTGGCATGAACTCATGTAAATCGTTCTCCTTTGTGCAAATTGGCCTTTTACAGTTCCTTGGCATGGTTTTGGTGTGGTTCAAGGGTTAGTGAGACTTGTTGTGGAGAAATCTGAGAAGAGGGAATAAGAGAATGGGTGGAGAGTAGAGGGGGAGGATGGGGGAAGGTTTAAATAGAGTTTAATTCTGGTACACGTACACGCCCGTGGTCCGAGGGCGTGTCGATTCACACGGCCGCCTCGTACGGCCGTGTGTTTGGGTGTGTTGGCTCTCCCATACCCGTTTTCCAGATTGCCACGGCCGTTGGTGATAAGTCAGTATGTTGGTATGGTTGGAGGCCACGGGCGTGTGTTGCCCGTGGTTGGCAAGTCAGTAGCTACACACGGCCGTGGAATACGGCCGTGTCATTTTCTCGGGGCCCGTGTTGAAGTCGTTGAGTTCGTGACTTCGAAATTCGGTTGAATCTGACTTGTACCGTCCTGCCATGTTAGTACCGAGATTCTTGAGGTACACACGGTTTCGACCACAGGCTGTGTGCAAGGTCGTGTGTCCTGGAAATCTGCACCCTTGGTTATTTTTATAGTTAGATAAAAGAAAGAGTAAAAGAAAATAAAAAACATAAAAGTTAATGATGTTAGTACTCGGGTTGCCTCCCGAGAAGCGCTCGTTTATAGTCTTAAGCTAGACTTTTCCTTGTATTTGAAAAAAAATCAGGGAGGTTTAAAGGATTGAATATCTTCCCTCGTGCTTACGGTTTTATTTTCTTGTTATAGTTTAAGCCGAGAAGCGTTTACCTTAAAATTGCCGAATGTTGGAGTGCTTACCTCGACTGTTCCGTGTGGGGAGATATTATGTACCTTAGAGGAATTCCTTCGTTTACCTTCAAGTCTGATGTGGTGATTCGAGGGTCGGCTTTGTTTAACAGTACCTGGTTTCCTATTTTGAAATGGATCGTTGATCCTACAAGCTCTTCTGGGGGTTCCTTCGGTTTTACTTCGTACGGTTTCGATTCTTCTTTAAAGTGTGCTTTCCATTCAGCTAGTTCATTAGTCTGCATCCTTCGATCCTCATGAGTTATTTCTTTACAGGGTTTAGGATCAGGTTCAATTTTATCCTTTTGTGGTGCTTCCTGAAAAGAAGGGTTAACCGAATGGTTATCAAAAGAATTCACATTCTCACCTTTATTGCTTGATGTTCTAGCCGAGTCGAGGGCTTGAAGAGTGACTGTCTCCTCGCCTACCCAAAGTATAAGTTCGCCTGCATCAACATCAATTTTAGTTCTGGCAATTGCTAAGAATGGCCTTCCTAAAATTAAGAGAATTGAGTTATCCTCATCCATGTCTAAAACAACAAAATCTACTGGAAAAACAAATTTATCGATTTTGACAAAAACATCTTCGATAATGTCCCTAGTAATTCTAACAGTTTTAACCGCTAATTGAATACTCATCCTAGTTTGTTTGGGTTTTTCTAGACCTAGTCACTTAAATAATGTATAAGGCATGACATTTATACTTGCTACCAATTAAACATGGAATTGTAGAACTCCCTGGATCTTTTAATTTCCGTGGTAGTCTATTTTGTAGAATTGCTGAGCACTTTGCGTTGAGTTCCACATGTGGCTCTTCGTCTAATTTGCGTTTGTTTGTCAAGAGCTTTCTTAAATATTTCCTCGAGTCTGGCATCTGAAAAAGAGCTTCAAGAAGAGGTAAGTTAATATGTAATTTCTTTAGAAGTTTAAGAAACTTACCAAACTGTTCCTCTAAATCATCTCTTTTCATCGCTTCGGGATAAGGTTTGCAAGATTGGTACTCCTTGATTACCTGTTTCGGCTTTTCTTGTGTTACCTCTACTTTACCTTCGTCTACCTTGTTTTCTTGTATTGGATTGGGTTCATCTAACCTTTTACTGTCATGAGCTGTGATGGCTTGAATTTGCTCATTTGGGTTAATCTCAGTGTTACTTGGTAGACGTCCTTGCAGTCGTTCTGACATTAGCTTTGCAAGTTGTTCGACTGCCTTAGTGATTTCCCTTACTGACTTGGTAACTTTCCCGACTTGGTTCTCGGTGCTTTTAAGTGTTTTCTCAGTATCTTGGAAGCAGTTTTCTATAGATGCCATGAATTTTATTAGCATTTCTTCGAGATTTGGCTTCTTTTCTTGCTGATAGGGCTGATTTTAGAAGTTTTGAGGAGGTTGTTGTCTTTGATTCCCTTGATTTCCTTGTCCTCCCCATGAAAAATTTGGGTGGTTCCTCCAACCTGGATTATAAGAGTTACTATAAGGGTTATTATTGGATCTGAAATTATTACCTATATAGTTCATCTGTTCGCTCTCTGCTCCCGGTTGGTAGGGTGGGTATTCAGGATTCGCCACAGTTCCACTTGTATCGCTCTGCATTACTGGGTGTACCTGCGAAGAACACAAACTATCAATCTTTTTATTCATCATCTCCATCTGTGTTGGTAGCATGGCCACTGCATCGAGGTTGTAAACTCCGGCTGATTTTGTTGGAATCGTTATTATAACCTGCCACTGATAGTTATTTAGCGACATTTCTTCGATAAACTCGTAGGCTGCATCAGGAGTTTTGTTGTTCAGAGTTCCACCGGCGGCTGAATCAATTAGTTGCCTCGTTGAGGGGTTTACACCATTATAGAAAGTTTGGACTTGTAGCCACAAGGGTAAACCATGGTGTGGGCATCTTCTCAGTAGGTCCTTGTATCTCTCCCAAGCGTCGTATAATGTCTCCAAATCCATCTGCACAAAAGAAGAGATATCATTCCGTAATTTGGCCGTATTGGCCGGTGGGAAATATTTTAATAAAAAATTTTTGGTCATTTGTTCTCATGTAGTGATTGACCCTCGTAGTAACGAGTTTAACCACTGTTTGGCTTTATTCCTTAATAAAAAGGGAAATAACCGAAGTCGTATGGCATCATCAGAAACGTTATTTATTTTGAAGGTATCACAGAACTCTAAGAAATTAGCTATATGAGTATTTGGATCTTCGTCCTGCAAACCATCAAATTGAACAAATTGTTGAATCATTTGTATAGTGTTAGGCTTTAATTCAAAATTGTTAGCAGCTATAGCGGGCCTAACAATACTCGATTCTGCTCCTGTTAAATGCGGTTTAGCATAATCAAACATAGTACGTGGAGCATTGTTTTCCCCCATATCATGTGGTTGTGGATTATTTTCGTTCATCCCTTCAGTAGGATTGGATCTGCCTTCTTCATTTTCTTCTGTGTAATTTAGGGCTCGCCTAATTTCTTTGCGATTCCTTCGAGCGGTAGCTTCAATATCACTGTCGTATACTAAAGGTTCTCTCGGGTTCCTTCTAGTCATAAACTAGAGGTACCTGTTAAGAAAAGAAAGAAAGAAATAAAATTTTAGCAAAAAAAAAATTTAACTTAAAATAAAAAATAATGGCTAAAGTAATAAAAATAGAGCTTTCTTAATATTTTAGTTCCCCAGCAACGACGCCAAAAACTTGATCGTTGTGAATCAGAATTTTAAAATTTATAAAAGAATGATCGAACCTAGAAACTAACTCTGACAACGATTAAAGGCAAGTGTACCTATCGAACACTAGTATAGCTAAGGCAAGACCGGATTATCGAACCCAAAGGAACTAAAAATACTAATACTAACTTTCTTTCTATTATTTAGCCTAAATATTAAGTGATTGGTTGTTTAATCTAAAACTAATTAACTACTAAGCTAAAGACACAAAGACAAAAAGACTATTTTTGGGGAGATAACTTTAGGAAAACTCAGTTGATTTAGACGATACCCTCAGGAAGAATCCACCTAGACTTCACTTGTTATTCAACCCTGAACCATACGATTTATTCACTTCGTTTGATCCGTAAGACTCCCTAACGTATATTAAACCCTCTCTCGAGGTGAATAACGTCTAACCCTAGGTTAATTAATGGAAATCTCTTTCTCTCTTAATAACCCCCTAGAATAGCAGTAAATCGAGCTATGGACTCCCATATTAGGTTTCACCCTAATCTGGCAAAATCTCGTCACCCTATCTCCAGGCGTGCGATCAACTTCGCTTAATTATGCTAGATCTACTCTTAGGCAGGGTCTATTCCTCCTCCACCTAAGCACATCAAATTTGGACTAAGCTCACATGACTAAGAACAAACAAAGTATTTATCATATAATTCAAAAAACAATAACAAGATCCATCATAGGTTTCATCCCCTTCATGTATCTAAAGGGTTTAGTTCATAACAAAATAAGAAAACATCTCAAGAGAAAAGATAAAACAAAACATAAGAAATCCCTAAAACTCCCTGAAGGAATTGAAGGAGAGATCTGCCATCTTTAGTAGAATTTCGACTTCTTGAGATGGATCAACTGGCTTCCTTTAAGTGATTCCCACAAATCTGACCTTTTCGGCTTGGCTCCTTGGCCTAGCTAATCGACCCCCTTTTCTGGTAGCACTTAGTGGGTTTATATAGCCTTTCAGAATACGTTTCTTTCTCCCTAAGTATTCAAATCCGAGTGAAATTGCTCTTTCCAATGACAGGGACACGGCCATGGCACACGCCCGTGTGGATCGTGGCCAGGCCATGTTTGAATTTCTTTAATGAGGCACGGCAATGTAAATCGGGGGTTAGGCCGTGTTCTAGATGATCAGTGAGGCACGGCCGTGTGGGCTTTGGTCCAGGCCGTGTCGATTTCTTCATTGGCCCAATTTACTCTATTTTGGGCCCGTTTCTCGTTCTTTTTATCCTCGGGTGCTTTCCTGGGTATAAGACACGAAAAGAAAGGATTAAGAGCACCTTTTTATATGAAACAGAGGATAAATCATCCAAAAGCATACTAAATGTGGGATTAAAATATGTTACTATTATGGTTTATCAAATACTCCCACACTTAAGCTTTTGCTTGTCCTCAAGCAAAATTCTCAACTTAAAATTAAAACGAACTTTTCATAATTCATAATTCCTACTGACAATGTCTTATCATAATTCATAGATAATTTATACATGGATAATTTAACTCAAATAGTCCTAAAGATTCAAACAAGATAAGTCATGTATTTGTATCATAAAAACATAGGTGTCTCACCTTATCCGAGTAATTAACTTTAATTCAAAACCTACAAGGATTGACATCCTCACAAAAAATTCACTCAAATCACTCAAAAAGTGTTTAAGGTTCAAAGTTAAAAGATCACTCATAAGTCGAACCTGAAAAGTTAATCCCATAGGCTTGCCTTAAAATCAAATCTCCACCACTGTAAGATGAGATGACAAACAGATCAAAAGGTCTTTGTCAGGGTTGTAACGGGGCTACGGTTAAAGGTGTGGATAAAGGTTGAATTTGAAGGTTAGAATCGAGATTGAATTGACAAGTTACCTATCTAGAAATACTGAGACAATAATAATTATATTAACTAGAAAAGTAATAACCCTAATAATACGAGTTTTTTCTTTTGATAATTAGACTTTAACTGTATTTTGGATGGATTCCTTAAGGTAGGAGTGAAAGGAGGATGGAGAGTTCGGTCTGGATGATGACCCTGCGCTAGATGAAGAAATTGGGTAGCGCACTGAGAAGTAGCCAGGAATTATTAAGACCTAATTAAAATAAACTAAATATATAATTAAATATAAGAAAGATAAAGAAAGAGGAAACAAAAATATAAACAGAATGAAAATTAAAGATAAATGGACCGAAAAGTCCTTATTGTTGGATGGTTCGCGAGGTGGGTGTAACCTCTAAGGCTGGGGAGGTGCTGGCGGTGGCGGAAGTGGCGTGATTCCCTAGCAGCCTTTCGAACCTGACACTACGAAACTAAACTAAGTTAAACTAAATTAAGCATAAGATTGTCAAAGGGAAGGAAATTGAAGCAAAAGAGAAAAGGAAAGTAAAAACTAAATGGTCTCAAAGACCCTTGGCTTGTTGTTTGGATGAAGTTGCCGGCATGAACTCATGTAAATCGTTCTCCTCTGTGCAGATTGGCCTTTTACGCTTCCTTGGCATGGTTTTGGTGTGGCTCAAGGGTTAGTGAGACTTGTTATGGAGAAATCTGAGAAGAGGGAATAAGAGAAGGGGTGGAGAGTAGAGGGGGAGGATGGGGGAGGGTTTAAATAGAATTTAATTCTGGTACACGTACACACCCGTGGTCCGAGGGCGTGTCGATTCACACGGGCGCCTCGCACGGCCGTGTGTTTGGGCGTGTTGGCTCTCCCACACCCGTTTTTCAGATTGCCATGGTCGTTGGTGATAAGTTAGTATGTTGGCATGGTTGGAGGGCACGAGCGTGTGTTGCCCGTGGTTGGCAAGTCAGTAGCTACATACGGTCGTGGGACACGGCCGTGTCACTTTTTCGGTGCCTGTGTTAAAGTGGTTGAGTCCGTGACTTTGAAATTCAGTTGAATCTGACTTGTATCGTCCTGCCATGTTAGTACCGAGATTCTTGAGGTACACACGGTTTCGGCCACAGGCCTTGTGCAAGGCCGTGTGTCCTGAAAATCTGCACCCTTGGTTATTTTTATAGTTAGATAAAAGAAAGAGTAAAAGAAAATGAAAAACATAAAAGTTAATGATGTTAGTACTCGGGTTGCCTCCTGAGAAGCGCTCGTTTATAGTCTTAAGCTAGACTTTTCCTTGTATTTGAAAAAAAAATCAGGGAGGTTTAAAGGATTGAATATCTTCCCTCGTGCTTACGATTTTATTTTCTTGATACAGTGTAAGTCGAGAAGCGTTATTGTCTAATGTTAGAGTACTTACCTCGACTGTTCCGTGTGGGAAGATAATATGTACTTTGAGAGGAATTCCTTCGTTTACCTTTAGGTCTGACGTGGTGATTCGAGGGTCGGCTTTGTTTAACAGTACCTGGTTTCCTATTTTGAAATGGTTCGATATTCCTACAAGCTCTTCTGAGGGTTCCTTCGGTTTTACTTTGTGCGGTTCCGGTTCTTCTTTAAAGTGTGCTTTCCATTCGGCTAGTTCATTGGTCTGCATCTTTCGATCCTCATGAGTTATTTCTTTACAGGGTTTAGGATCAGGTTCAATTTTATCCTTTTGTGGTGCTTCTTGAAAAGAAGGGTTAACCGAATGGTTATCTAAAGAATTCACATTCTCACCTTTGTTGCTTGATGTTCTAGCCGAGTCGAGGGCTTGAAGAGTGACTGTCTCCTCACCTACACAAAGTATAAGTTTGCCTGCATCAACATCAATTTTAGTTTTGGCAGTTGCTAAGAATGGCCTTCCTAAAATTAAGGGCATTGAGTTATCCTCATCCATGTCTAAAACAACAAAATATACTGGAAAAACAAATTTATCGATTTTGACAAGAACACCTTCGATAACGCCCCTAGGAATTCTAACAATTTTATCCGCTAATTGAATACTCATCCTAGTTTGTTTGGGTTTTCCTAGACCTAGTCGCCTAAACAATATATAAGGCATGACATTTATACTTGCCCCTAAATCAGCTAACGCATTATCAACAGTTAAACTACCAATTAAACATGGAATTGTAAAACTCCCTGGATCTTTTAATTTCCGTGGTAGTCTATTTTGTAGAATTACTGAGCATTTTGCGTATAGTTCCACATGTGGCTCTTCGTCTAATTTAATATATCACTAGACTTATAAATATTTCTAATAATTATTTACGAACCCATTTTGCTAAGACGGAGGCCCGATAATGTACTTTTTCGATGCCCGTGAATTTTGGGTCATTACATTTCTCCCCCTTAATAAATTTCGTCCTCGAAATTTACCTGAGAAGAGATGAGGATATTGCGCTCTCATTGTTTCTTCCGGTTCCCAAGTTGCTTCCTCAGTACTGTGACTTCTCCATAACACTTTCACTAAAGGAACCCGTTTGTTTCTCAACTCTTTTACTTCTCTGGCTAATATTTGCGCTGGCTCTTCTTCATAAGACAGATCGGGTTGAATTTTGATATCTTCAATGGGAACAATATGAGAAGGATCCGATCTATATATCCGAAGCATAGAAACATGAAAAACATCGTGAATCTTCTGTAACTCTGAAGGCAAAGCTAGTTGATAAGCAAGGCCCGATTCTTTCTACTATTTCATACGACCCGATATAACGAGGACTTAATTTTCCTTTCCTGCCAAATCTCAAAACTTTCTTCCAAAGTGATACTTTAAGGAATATCTTATCACCAACGGAATACTCTATATCTCGTCGTTTCAAATCTACATAGGATTTCTATCTATCGAAGGCTGCTTTCAGTCTATCTTTAATCTTTTTAACTGTTTCCTCTGTCTCCTGAATTAACTCCGATCCAATTACTTTTCTTTCATTTAATTCTGTCCAACATACCGACGATCTACACCTTCGACCATATAGAGCTTCATACGGGGCCATTTGAATACTAGATTGGAAACTATTATTATAAACAAATTCATCTAATGGTAAATAACATTCCCAACCTGATTCAAAGTAATAATACAAGCTCTCAACATGTTTTCTAGAATCTAAATTATTCGCTCAGACTGTCCGTCAGTTTGTAGATGAAATGCAGTGCTAAAATTGAGCCGAGTACCCAGAGAATCATGTAATTGCCTCCAAAATCTTGATGTAAATCTCGATCTCAAATCGATTCTTTGGGTACACGACTCAATTTTAGTACAGCGTTTCATCCACAGACCGATGGACAATCTGGGCGAGTTATTTAGATTTTAGAATATATGCTTCGAGCTTGTATTATTGATTTTGAATCAGGTTGGGAACGTTATTTACCATTGGCTAAATTTGTATACAATAATAATTTCCAATTGAGTATTCAAATGGCTCCGTATGAAGCATTATATGGTCGAAGATGTCGATCCCCTATGTGTTAGAAAGAATTAAATGAAAGAAAAATAATTGAGCCGGAGTTAATTCAAGAAACGAAGGATACCGTAAAGAAAATTCAAAATAGACTGAAAGCTACTTTTGACAGACATAAATCATATGCAGATTTGAAACGTTGGGATATTGAGTACTATGTCGGTGAAAAGGTATTTCTTAAAGTAGCGCCTTGGAAGAAAATTTTGAGATTTGGTCAAAAAAGAAATTTGAGTCCTCGTTTTATTGGGCCGTATGAAATTGTGGAAGGAGTTGGGCTAGTTGCCTACCTTATGGCTTTGCCTCCAGAATTGCAAAAGATTCATGATGTTTTTCATGTTTCGATACTCAGAAGATATTGATTAGATCCTTCTCATGTTATTTTGACAGAGGATATTGAAATTCGACCTGATTTGACATATGAAGAAGAGCCGGTTGAAATATTAGCTCGAGAGGTAAAAGAATTGCGTAATAAACGGGTTCCGTTAGTAAAAATGTTGTGGCTGAGTCATAGTATTGAGGAAGCGACTTGGGAACCGGAAGAAACTATAAGATCTCAGTACCCCACCTCTTTTCAGGTAAATTTCGAGGACGAAATTTATTAAGGGAGAGAGAAATGTAACGACTCGAAATTTACGGTTATTGAAAAGTATATTTTTGGGTCCCCCTTTTTTTTAAACGAATTCGTACATATTTATTAAAATATTTACGAAGTTAGTTGTATGGTCAATTAGATTTTGATTAGGTGAATTAGCTTGAATTAAGATTAATTAGGTTAAAGGACTAAATTGAATAAAGGGCAAAAAAATAATTATAGATTATAGAAAAGTGAAAGGGCTAAATAAATAAATAAACCATATGTAACACTTGTATAGTAAAAAGTAAATACAAGTGTATGGTAAGTGTAAAATACATGTGGAAAAATAATGTACATATGTATAAAATACTAATATATATACTTAAAATTTAAGAAAATATTATTATATTATATTGTTATTATATTATAACTAAAGTAAAGTAAATAAATAAAAGAAACAAAACAATAAAAGAAAGAACAGAAGGCAAACGAAACAGGGGAGAAAAAGGGAGAAAGAAAAAGAAAGGAAAATTAGGGTTTTAAAGGTTTGAAGTTTAAGTGGTAAGTCAATTTAATCCCTTTTCTTGTAATTTTTGAGTTTTTAGGATCCTAAAACAAAATACTACTTGATTTATGTTAGAATTTTGAAAGTTAGTGAATTTTTAGATGTAGTTTATGTTGAATTAATTGAAGAATTAGGGGTTAAATTGATAGAATTTCAAGATAGAATTGAATAAATGATTGAATTGTAAAACAAATCATAAGTTTTGAGTAATAGGGACTAAATTGAGATAAATTTAAAATTAGGGATTTATGGTGAAATTAGAGAGTTAAATTTAGTTTTAAGTGATCAATTGAATGAAAATAAAGAGTAAACTGTAAAGAAATAAAGTTAGTTTTGGTTAGGGATTAAATTGAAATCTACACAAAAGTTGAATGTAAATTGAAATATTCAGTAGGAAATTGTAGTGTATTGATAAATTTTAATTGTTTTGATTTCTGTAGCTAACGTTGAGTCGGAGACCTCGGCTAAGAAAGGAAAAGACAAGATTAACGAGGAGTAGCTCGAGAATTACGATTTGTATTTTTATAATCCAAATTTAATAATTTTTATTTGTTGTGTTTTAAATTAATGTGTATGGTAAGTAATTAAGGTGAGTGTTGTTTGTTATTATCTTGATAGTGAATTGAGATTATATGAATTTGTGATTGATGAAAATATTGATTGTTGTTGAAATGTGAAAATATTGAATTGAGATTTATGTGAATTTTGTGATAATTGAATATTGAATATTGATTGCTGTTGAAAAGTGAATTGAAAACCCTATTAACTGTATCGGTCTGAGTCGGATATAGTTGGCATGCCATAGGATTGGAAGTGTTCAGGGATACTTCGACCATGAGTCGATGAGACACTAGGTGTCAAACTATTGCTTCAGATAAATTCGATGAGGTACTGGGTACCAATTTACTTCGGCATGGCCGATAAGACACTGGGTGTCAACTTATTACTTCGAATTATCCAATGAGGCACTAGGTGCCATACTGGTGTGTTTTGGTTGGATCTGTGTATCCACCAGAGTCCGAGTCGTGTTAATAGGGGAAAATAAATGAATTGGCAATATGAAGGATATTCGATGAATTTGAATATGAATTGGACTTGAAATATTGAATTGAGACATGAAATTAAAATATATGAACCAATGGGTTCATGAAATGGTTATTGATACAGTGAAATGATATGTGTATCCTATTGAGAAAAGTTGTTTGAATATCAATTATGAAATAGAAATAGTAAGAGATAAGAAAGGAAAATGTTATGAATGATGTGTTATGAAATTGACTATTAGTTTAAATGATTTTGGTTATGTATGCTTATATATATAAATATTGTAAATTCTTGTTTAATAAGTATTCAGATTATAGAAATACCACTGAGTTTGTACTTAGCGGACGATTTGTTTCCGTGGGCAGGATATTTAACACCCCCTAACCTTAAACCATCGTCGGAACAAGGTTACAAGGTATTACCGGACCTTTCAAACAATTTATGAACAATATACAATTAAATATCTAACATACTATAAAACATTCATAATATCCCTTTTATGGACCTTCGAGGCCCAAAATACGTATTAGAAGTGAATCGGGACTAATTTGGGTGCTCGGGAAATTTTTCGTGAAATTCTAAAATTTTTCCTAAGTACAAGGCTCATATGCCTGTGTGCCAAATCGTGTGGACCCAATATAACCCCTTTACAATAACCTAACCAACCTTGTAAATTTAAATCGCAATCAATTCAAACCAATATCACAACTAATTCAATTTTAATATGCAAATACATTTAAAACATATCAAGACATCAACATGATAATCTATTCACTAAACATTCACAAGCAACATTAAAATTAGTTTAGATATTTCATTCTATTCCATTTCAAAGTTAGTATCATATGTGCCATTTTGCCTTCTTAACCTTTCATATGACCATTCAAAACAACATATGTCATCTTTAACAATCAAATCCACCATAACAAACATACATAACTTAGGTACATGCCACATTTACCAAAAAGAAATATACATCACCAAGTTTCTGAGGTTGGGATCGGCTCTGGATGCTAGACCGGAACGTTTGACTTCTACTAACTTGCGCACGGAAACAACCGTACACTAAGTATGGTTATACTCAATGGTATTACTATAATTCAAATTATTAAAGTAAAGTAACAAATAAACTTATCAAATTATATAACAATTAATTCATAAATAAACTATTTCATATTTAACTTTCACTTTTTAACAATAGCAACTCAATTTTGCTATTCATCAATTTGATATCATATAACATCTCATTTGAATATCAATCACTTCATAAACCTTTGATTCGTTCATTTCCTTTTCATTTCTTAATTTCAATTCACATTTCATTTTATAAACAAAATCATTCATTTTCATTCAATTTTGCTATTTCATTTATTTACTCCTATTAACAAGACTCAGACTTTGACGGATACACGGATCCAACCAAACACTCCAGTATGGCACCCAGTGCCTTATCAGATAGTTCAAAGCAAATAATTGACACCCAGTGTCTCATCGGCCAAGCCGAAGTTAGTTGGTACCCAGTACCTCATCAAATCTATCCGAAGTAATATAATGACACCCAGTGTCTCATCGACTCCAGATCGAAGTATCCCTGAATACTTCCAATCCTATGGCATGCCAACTATATCCAACTTAGCCGACTAGTTAATATGGTTTCCAATTCACTTTTCAATTTCAAATTCACTTTAATTTCAATCACAATTCAATTCAAATTCACTTTTCCACTTTCTAGTCAATATTCGATTCAATGCCAATACATATTTATCATTCAATTCAATTTCCATTCGATTCAATAATAACACTTACCTTATAATTCACTTACCATACACATAATTTAAATTTAACATTTGATAATAAATAGCTTGAATTGTAGTAATACAAACCTGATATTTTCTCGATTCAATCCTCGTCCACTTTTTCCTTCCCTTTCTTCGTAGATGTCTTCGGTATAACGTTGGCTACGAAAAATTAAATCAATTTAAAATTATTAATAGAACACTATTTCACATCAAATACTTAAATTTCCTATTCAACTTTTACCTTAATTCCAATTTAGTCCTAACTATATTCATCCATTTTTCTATTTCAATTCATACTATATTTTTACTCAAATTTCAACTAAACTTAAACTTAACTATCTAATTTTCATCATAAAATCCAAATTTTGAATTTCTTGCAATTTAGTCCCTAATACTCAAAACTTATAATCTATTTCACAATTTAATCCTTTATCCAGTTCCAACTAAAAATTCTATCAACTAACTCCTAATTCATCAATTTGTTCAACATGAACTATGTCTAAAAAATTAATAACTTTCAAAATTTTAACATAAATCCAATAATACTTAGTTCTAAGACTCCAAAAACATCAAAATTATAAGAAAAGGAACTAAATTGACTTACCAAATTAAGCTTGAAGCTTTAAAACCCTAATTCCCCTTTTCTTTTCTCTTTTCTCTTTTCTTTATTTCTATTTCGTTTCTATTATGTTCTTTCCTTCCTTTTTGTTTCACTTACTTTATTTTATTTCTTGTATGTTTTATTATTTAACTAACATAATATTATAATAATATAATATAATATAATATATCTTTTTACTTAAATTATAAGTAAATACATATTTATAATACAAGTGTACATATATATTATTACCATTACACATGTATAATTTTATCACCATACATTTGTCATTATTTTTTTTATTTGTAATATAATAATGTTATAATATAATTTTTTTATAAATTAATATAATATACTTTGTAACTAAATAATATATTTATATATTTTTAAACATAATAAAAATCTAAGATTTTTATCATGTTTGCCGCCTCATGTAATGCATTAGGCATAATTGCCTATTTAGTCCCTTTTATTTTCTTTTGATCTTTAATTAAACTTTCACACCTATTTCAATTTAGTCTTTTTTCCTAATTATTCTTAATTCTAGCTAATTCAGCTAACTAAAACCTAATTAAACACACAACTAGCTTCGTAAATATTTTTACCCGTTTCACTAAAATGAAGGCCCGATAATGTACTTTTCTAATGCCGTGAATTTTGGGTCATTACAGGATAGGTTAAAGCCAGACCGTTGAATCAGCATCCAAAATCGATCCCGAACTCAAAGTGGTGAAGTATATTTTCTTTTTGGTAAACGGCATGAACCTAGGATGTTTGCGTTTGTCATTTTGGGAAGTGTTTGCTCCTGTTGCAAGGCATGATTCAATTAGATTGGTGATTTCGCTTGCAGCCTAGTTGACCAGTTGCGCACGTGCGCAATAAAACAACTAATTTTTGAAACAGTTTTTAAAGTTCAATTTTACTGCAAGCATACAGGTCATGTAACACCCCTTAGCCCTTATCCATCACCAGAACAGGGTTACGGAGCATTACCTAACATTACAGATCAAATATGAACAATTCATAAATTATTCACACATAAAAATTATTTAAGCCAAATCTAATTTCATACCAAAACATATTATTTTATAAACTTAATAATCCACCCCAAGCTCCTGGTTATAACCTTTGGCCACTAAGCGCGCCTTATACTTGTCAACTTTTCCATTCTCCTTCAACTTTGTCTTGTACACTCATTTGACACCAATTGTCCAGTGCCCTTTTGGAAGCTCAGTCAACTCCTATGTATCATTCCTCTCTACAGAGCAATTTATTCATCCATTTTCTTTCATCATTTCGACTCCTTTACAATACGTTCAAAATTTGTTGGATCACAATCTGCAAATAAGGAAAAGTGGATTTTTAGATCTTTATTCTAACTAATGTCAGTTACCTCGAAATCTCCCATCCAAGCTAGTCTTCGTTGAATATGATTAAGACAAGGTTCAACTACTTCTGCTTCGATGGCTGTTGGAGCCTCATTTGGCGAACTCTCAAGCTCAATTGCTGCTTGAGTTTGCTGATCTAAAGGTTGATGCCTTTCATCTTCAATTTCAGTGTTAACAAAGGTTTGAGAAGGTTACTAGTCATCCCTATTCCAAGTGTTCTCCTCATCAAAAATTACATCCCTACTAATCACAATTTTCTTCATTAAAGGATTAAACATTTTATATACTTTAGATGTTTCACTCACACCTAGAAAGACACACTTCTCTCTATTGTCATCAAGCTTCTTTCTCTTTGCACTTGGAACATGTGCATAAGCAACGCAACCAAAAATTCTAAAGTGATTTACAGCTGGTCTCCTTCCACTCCAAGCTTCTTCAGGTGACATGTTTTGAACAAACAAAAGTGGGCTTATGTTCAAGACATGGATGCTTCAACTTACTGTTTCTAGCCAAAATCATTTTGGAACCCTTCTACCAGCAAACATGCTTCTCACTATATTAAGTATGGTTCTATTTTTCCTCTCTGATACACTATTTTGTTGAGGGGTATATGCAGTGGTAAGCTCTTTCCGAATGCCATGACTCTCACAAAATGCTCCAAATTCCTTAGAGCAATATTCTCCACCAAGGTCAGTGCGAAGAGCTTGAATGGTTTTCCTAGTTTTATTCTCAACAAGTGCCTTGAACCTAGTAAATGCACTAAATGCTTCTGATTTCTCCTATAATAAGGAAATCCATATTTTCCGGGAATAATCATAAATGAAAATAAGGAAATAATTTTTACCTCCATTAAATGATGGTTGCTCCAACCACTTCAACTAAGAAACTGAAAATTGAGAATTCTTGTTTTGCACTGCCTACAATATTTCTGGCTCCGCTTCTGCCGGAGGACAGGCCGCAACCTTTGTCCGTACAAGTTCCAAAGATAGTACCTTTATCTTTGAGGGAAATTGTTGGGCTCTTGGAGCCTTTGCTGAGCTTTTGGACAATGCACTGGATGAAACTTGCAATGGAGCTACATATGTTAGCATAGATATGTTGCAAAATAAAAAAGATGACTACAAGATGTTGCTAGTTGAAGATAATGATGGAGGGATGAGTCTAGATAAGATGAGGCAATACATGCCTCTTGGATATTCTTTAAAAAGTAAAATGGAAAATTCCGTTGGTCAATGCAGAAATGGTTTCAAGACAAGTATTATGAGGTTTGGCGCAAATGTTATTGTGTTTTCTCAAAGTCCCGGGACAGATGGAAAAAGCCCAACTAGGAGTATTGCAGTACTTTCCTACACATTTTTGACAGAAACCGAGAAGGAGGACATTGTAGTTCCAATAATTGATTTTGAGCAAAGAGGACAAGATTGGAACAAGATGACTCAATCTTTTGAGGATGATTGGAACGGAAATTTTGATATTATAATTCACGGAAATTTTAAGCATGATTGAAATGGAGATTGTAGTTATTTGTTTTGATTATTTCGAGTTCAAGTTGATGATTTCTCATGCTAAAATCTAGTTGATCAAGTCAAACTTGAAAGCTTGAATCAAAATTGACATGTTTTTGCTACTAATGTATTCTTCTTATGTAAATAATAATTCATTTGTAATTTGACGTGTTAATAAATGAAAATAATGTTTGTAATTTAATTTGGTATGACAATTTCTTTTTCTTTTGACAAATGGGTAAGAGAAATTTTTTTAGACTTAATTACTCAAAAATACCAAAAATATTTGAAATTTACAAGATTAGGGCTTCTTTTTTTTTTTTTGGAGTAATTATGAAGCGTTTTTCTATAATTCATCTAAAAACGCTTCTAGCTGGAAACGTTTCCCTAAATTGGCCTAATATTGTAAATTTGAGATATTTTCGACATTTTTTAGTAATTAAATCTTTTTTTAAGATATAATCATGGGGCCCACATTTGTCACAGGTCGCAGATCAAAACTTGTGATGAATGCATATAAAGCATCTCATGGAGGTCAACTGGTGCTTCATTTAACCTATTTGAATCGTGGAACACATGAAGAAGCTCATCTACTTGAAACATTGATGGTCAAGTGAAACAATCTAGTATAACTAGAGTTACCAAGGTAAGTATTGTAAATTCTAAAGGATAAAGATGTATGAGTTTAAATCTCTTAAGAGTCATGTTGTAGATAGATAATAATATCAGCCGTTGATATAATTCAATTTGTACTATTGGATTTGGGGAGCTCAACTGTAAATAGAGGATTTCCAATTATTCGTAATCTCGTATTGTACTTCACTTATTCTTGAGTTAAAAGAATATATTTGAAAACATTTACTCAAACATATTGCGTGCATTACTTTCTCATAACTTTTTAATTTTTTTCGTTGCTCTTTTGCTTTGAGTTGTTTCTGTTATATTTTAGTATTTTACAGAATTTTCATCTATTAAGAATTAAATTGACTTAAACAAATTTAAAATAAAACAATCACTTAAGGTCGTACAATTGTCTTACTTAAATTCTAGTCCCTAATGATGTGATTGCTTTATTTTACTTAAAAAGAAATTTTAAGTTGTTGAAAGGGTAATAAGTCATCCAATTTTTTAATTATGTGTTACTTTTCTAACACCAAATATCAAAGCTTAAATTGAGTTCACCGGAAAAGAATCTTTAAATAGATGTAACCTCCGAAATTCCATCTATATAAAGGTAAGAAAAAAACACGTAGGGTGGCGTGCAGCCAAACCAACAGGGTAAAAAAACAAAGACGTAGAGATTATAGCGTCGACAGCGAGAGAATCTGAGAGAGGCAACTTTAGCGCTGCAAAAGCAATGCTTGTTGGGTCGGCTTCAGTGTTGATACTGAGGAAAAGCCATGTCAAATCATGCTTAAACTACATCCTTTTTCTTCTATTTTTAAATCCATTTTTCTTTTGTTTTCTTTTGTTTGATTTATATATATATATATTATGACTTCCCTGACAATTTGTTTCTCTTATAGTGACTGTCTTTCTTCTCTCATGCAAGTAAAAAAACAACACCGTCCTTATCTCACTCACTTCCCATTTCTGGAATACCAACAGCTAGCAGCCTTTTTTTTTCTGAGTCACTGACACGAAGGGGTTTAAGCAATAAACTGGTAGATATTCCTTTAGTTTCCTTCTTTTTTGCTCATCAAATATTTTTGTTCAACAACTGGTTGTTGTTGTAGTAGTCTGCAATCTCTCTGAATGCTTTATATTTGTGTGCGGGTCTTTGTTTCTTGTGTTCTCTCATGGCTTCTCTTCCTATTTTCCTTGTTGGGTTCCTTGTTTTATCTTGTGTGGCGATTGCAATGCAGAGGAATTTGGCTGAGAGTGATATTGTGATGGAAGAAGGTGAGCTTTTGGGGCTTTTTGATGTTATAGGTTCACTTCTAGATGAACCTGGTTGGGCTGAAGTGCACCCCGAGCCATGCACCAACACTCCATGGCCTGGGATTGAATGTGAGATTGGCCAAGACCCTCCAATCTTTCATGTTACAGCTATTCATATTGGCCCTGATGTTGCCACCCCACCTTGTCAACCTTCAGCTAAAATATCAGATTCCTTGCTTGAACTACCTTACCTTAGAACCCTCTCTATTTTCAACTGTTTTGTAACTTCAACTGTTATATTGTCTCCTACATTGTTTGGTGCATTGTCTTCCTTGGAACACCTATCACTTCAATCAAATCCATCTCTATCTGGAAATGTTCCTCCAAGCTTGGGGAATCTGACTAGGCTAAGGGTACTGAGCCTGTCACAGAACAATCTACAAGGAAACATCCCTGGTGAGCTTGGTTGGCTAGTCAACTTGGAGCAACTGGACCTAAGTTACAACAATCTAAGTGGTGAAATCCCTCAAGAGATTGAAGGGCTAAAAAGTTTAGCCATTTTGGAGTTAAGCTCCAATGATCTTACAGGGGTGCTGCCATTTGCTTTGGGTCAGCTTCAACATCTTCAAAAACTTGATTTGTGCTCAAACAGGATTCATGGGAAGATACCACCAGAGCTAGGAAAGCTAAACAGGTTGGTATTGCTTGATTTGAGCCAAAACTTCATCAGTGGTCCAATCCCTGAAACACTCTCAGGTTTGGACCAGGTACAGTACTTAATATTTGATTACAATCCCATAAATTCACTGATTCCTTTATTTATGGGGTCCCTCAAGAGCCTTACATCAATCAGCTTCTCAGGATGTGGATTAATAGGTCCAATACCAAACTCCTTGTCATCATTGAAGAACCTCACTGCCTTGTCTCTAGACAACAACACCCTCACAGGCACAATCCCTTCAAATTTGGGGTCACTTCCAAATCTAGACCAGCTTAATCTGAGTCATAACAAGCTAAGTGGGGAACTACTACTACCACAGGATTTCATCAATAGACTAGGCAAAAGGCTTGATGTTAGAGGCAACAATGGGCTCTGCACAAGCTACCATCTAGCCAGCAATATATCCACGTATCTTCAAACCAGGACTTGCTTGGGCAACGAAGGCAAGGTTGACAACATAACTTGTCCCCAACCTTATGATCTCAAAGGTAAAAAGCCATCATGGTACAATGGCAGCAGAACCAGTTCATTTGCTCCTTCCAAGGCCCCACAGCTCATTTTAATTTGCTTTCTTCTTTTCAACATGCTATCCTTCTTGTAAACATTTCCACTAATCCCCTCATGAATCAACATTTATTTTGTCTAATGACAAATTAAACTATAGAGTATGATGTTTTGCATAGGCTATGATGGGTCATTTTCTTGCTAGGAAAAAATGAAGAAGTTGGTGAAACTAGCAGAGTTGGGGGGCCAAAAAGTTATTGCATAAGGGTAGCAATCTACGTTGGCATCCAGTGACAAAGCTCCATCTCTGCTTGCCGGGTTCATATGTGTCAGCCTTTTAAAAAAGAGAAACAAAAGTGTGTCGGATCTGATGTTTAAATTGAACTGCATATTTCAGAAATTTGGACAGGGGAAAAATAAAGAGATGGATGTATGTACTTGATGAATAATGTCCCTGGATTATCTAAACACCCTAAATTATATCATCATTGTTCTTCTCAATTATGTTAACGGAATCCTAATTTTTGGATGATAATGTTAAAAGATTACCTCTTTCTTTCTACAGGCCTTAGGAGAACCATCAAACAAAGAGTAAACGGAATTGCAATCAGTATTTGTTTATGCTACTGTTGGGTTTAAGTAATCTTACATTTTCAGGATTAATGTAAGTTCTCAAAATAACATTTTTTTATTTATTTAGATTTCAAAGATGATTACATTCTCAATAATATAAGAGTAATTTCAATATATTTTTCTTTCAAGTAATATGTTCCCAGGATAATGTGAATTTTTGATAAATTTTATTATAATTTTTAATGAGTTTTTTTTTACACTATTTTAAATGAGTTTGATTTATTTTACTTAAAATGGAACAAAATAATAATAACTAACTAATTAAAATTTATTTTTTTATATATTTTCATGTAACATTTAAACTATATTTATTATTATAATTATTATCATAAAATAAGAAAAATTAATATTTAATTTGTTATATTATATTTTATCTATTTCATTTTGTCTCAAAATGTTTTATTTATAATAATGTTACCATTTGTTTATAACTTGGTTAATTTAAAGTATAATAATAACATGTATTTTTCCTGCCATTTTGATAAATAAAAAAACTTCTATCTACTTGTCGTTTTTCTTCAATTCCAATTTATTTATTAAAAAAATACATGAAATTAATTTATAAGAGAAACATATTAATTTATTAGTAAAATAAATTAGTATAAGATTAAATGATTGTTTAATAAAGAATAAAAATAAAAGTAAATTTATGAGAATAATTTAGTAAAATATATCTTACCTTTTATTAACCAAATAATTAAATTTTATATTCCAAAGCAAATATAATAATAGCATTAGTAATTATTGTTTTTGGGTTTACGAAATGGGAGATGGAGAAGGTCTTGGGTTCATGTCAAGGTGGGGGTCGGTTGGCCACGTTTCAATGCTTTAGCTTCTCTATTCTCATAGTGCTATGGCCTTTCCCTGCCGTCTGAAAATCATGGAATCTTCTACTTTTATTTCCTTTCTAAATTATGAAATAATTTAACAAATTAGATTAGGATATATATGGGGGTCTGACCCAATGTGAAGATTGATAAAGGCCCAATTTCAAGTGCTTAATCCTTTGAAGAAATGAGACTTGTTTGAAACTGTTGTAGGGGTCAACATTGTTAGAATTTTAGGGCAAAAAATGTTCGGAACTGTACTGATGGTGCAATAGCTAGAGATAGTGGGAATGCTTGGCAGATGGTGTTTTGCGAGATCAGTATAAAAATTGGATTTTGAGGTTCAGTCATTATTTCGAAAGATGCACGAGGATGAATTATAATGCATTTTAGATGGCTTTATAATTCTACTCAACAAAGATATCAAAAAGGCTATTATACACAGATAATTTGGAAGTGGTTGGAATTTTACGCAACAATGAGATGGTTAATTCAAGAATCACTGTAATTAAGAGGATTAAACAGATTATGAAAACTAAAGGACAATGTAATATAAGATTTGTTCTTAAAGAATATTATATAGTAGCTAATTTTCAAGTCAAGTTAAGCATATCATGGAGGTCAAGGTCGTAAGTTTTTGATGTAGCACCGATCGAGGTCTCAAATTTACTTCAACAAAATAAAATTAGTGGAGTTTTCGACCAATTTACTTTGATGTATTTTTTTTTTCATCTCAAAGAAAAAAAAGAAGGATTTGTCATAAATTATATATATATAAATCATAATACAAGAATAATATAGTAAATTTCTTATTATTTTGTTATCTCGAATTATATAACTTGACCAAACGATCAAAGATCACGTAGTCTATAGAACTTAAAACGCAAGCAAATGATAGTTAGCAGCAAGTTAACCTAATACGAGAGCTTGAAGTCTCACTGCAACCCCAAACATATGCGTTTGCCTAGTACTGGCACGCACAAACAACAAGGCGATACAATCTTGCTGGCTAAAGGCAATAGGATCAACCAATCCCGTTCCATCTATAGACAAAAGATAACTCCTAAAGCAATCCCAAAGCCAAGTTCTATTTCTTTCTTGGTCATCTTCCTCATTTTATCATTGCTATGTTAAAATCTCCTCTTACCTCCTACACCACCAAGAACTCTTCACCGACTACAGTATTGAGAGTATTTTGGAGTATAGACTCCGTCACCCCATAGTTCAGTTCTTATTTGCAAGATCTTAACACCTCTCCATCAACTTAGTCATCCAGCTTCCAATCAATTCAATATTATAATAATAAAATATGCTTCACTTTAGATTTAAGTTGATAACGGATTAATAAAAGAATTTAATTGATAAAATTTTGGTACTTTAAAAACTCAATTAAAATGATTTAATATTTAGGTTAGTTTAAAGATGTGTTGTAGAATTAACTCAAGTAAATATATATATTTAATAACAATCATATATTGTAAATTAACTCATTCTTTCTATAGTGGCATTGGGATAAATCCTTGAACCATCAAACAGAGGGGAAATGTAATGGAAAATCAAGATAAAGTTACAGCTTGTTGGTTCATGTTGTAGAAAGAATGCATGTGGACTGCATTTATTATCTTATTAATTGCCATGCATATACATGAGTTTATATACTGCATACAACGTAAGAAAAGAAGGTGCTAACTAACTAACAGACTGCTAACAGCTACTTAACTAACTAACTTAATTTATATTACTAACAGCCCCCTCAAGCTGGAGAATGTATGGAAAGCAGACCCAGCTTGGACAACAAAAGCCGAAAAGGGACAGAAGCAAGAAGCTTGGTAAAAATGTCAGCGAGCTGATCCGTGGAAGAACAAGGGAGCAACTTGATAACACTGGGTTGAACCTTTTCATGCACGAGGTGGCAGTCAATGTTAATGTGTTTAGTACGTTCATGAAATGTGGGATTAGCAGCAAGTTGAAGAGCAGAATTATTATCACAAAATAAGGCAATGGGAGTAGGAAGTGGTATGTGAAGATCACGCAAAAGAAAACGAAGCTACTAAACTTCACAAGAAGTAGAAGCAAGTGCGAGATATTCGGCCTCTGAGGAAGAACGAGACACAGTAGTTTGCTTCTTGGCCTTCCAACTGATGAGAGATTCACCATAGAACATACAATAACCGGTCACTGAGCGACGAGTCAAGGGGCAGCCAGCCCAATCAGCGTCACTAAAAGCCTTTAAAATGCATTTGAGGAAGAAGCGAAAAGAAAAGACCGTCGAGTCGTGGCGACCTTCAAGTAACGAAGAACACGATGAGCAGCTTGAAGGTGAGTAACAGAAGGCTGGTCCAAGAACTGACTTAATTGTTGGACTACGAAAGCAATATCCGGGAGAGTAGACACCAAATACAAAAGTCTGCCAATGAGCTTCCTGAAGAGAGTATTATCGGGAAGCAAATCAGCAGAAGCATCGCGAGGAAGTTTGGCAACCATGGGAGTTGGAACAGACTTGCAATCGGAAAATCCAAAATCAGACAAGATGTCAAGAGCATATTTGCGGTGACAAAGGTGAATTCCAGCAGAGCTGCGAGCAACCTCAAGACCAAGGAAGTATTTCAAAACACCCAAGTCTTTAATGCAAAATGTAGAGTCCAGGAAGGCTTTAACCCGTGCTATCTCATCCATGTTGTCACCAGCCAAGATAACATCATCAACATAGACAAGCAAGACAGTAAAAGAAACAGCAGCCTTTTTAACAAACAATGAGAAGTCAGAATTAGATTGAACATATCCAAGAGAATGAATAGCAGAAGTAAGTTAGAAAACCATTGGCGACTGGCTTGTTTGAGACCATGTAGTGACTTCTGTAACTTGCAAACCTTAGTAGGTGATGATGAAGAGAAACCAGGAGGTAAAACCATGTAAACTTCTTCATGGAGATCACCATGCAGGAATGCATTGTTAACATCAAGTTGATGCAAATGCCAATTCTTGGAGGCAGCAACAGCAAGCAACAAACGAACAGTAGTGATCTTGGCCACAAGGGAAAAAGTATCAAAATAATCAACACCCACAGTTTGTGTAAACCCCTTTGCAACCAAACGAGCCTTGTAACATTTAATGGAACCATCAGCTCTATGTTTAATTTGATAAACCCATTTACACCCGATTGCAGTCTTGCCAGGAGGTAGATCCATAATGATCCAAGTGTTATTTTGTTCAAGAGCTGATATTTCAGCTTGCATTGCTGCTCTCCAACGGAAGTGCTTACTAGCCTGTAAATAAGTAGTGGGAACAAAAGAAGCAGCAAGAGCAAAGGTGAAATGTAAATGGGAAGGGGAAATGTTGGAATAAGATGGAGAACAACGAAAATCATTGGTAACAGCCTTGTTGAAAGGACAATGGTATTGGTCCAAGTATGAAGGTGGTTTTCGAGTACGAGATGGTCGAGAGGAGGAGATAGAAGGAGGAGGTGGAACAATAGGTTGGGGAGGGACTTGGTGTGGGGAAGATGATGGAATGAGGTGTGGAGAAGGTAAATCATAAGTGGGTGATAGATTAAAACTCAGTTTAGGAGTGAGGGAGGAAGACTGTTGATGGGAAAAAGGGAAAACAGACTCATGAAAGAGGACATTCCTGTAATAACCAATTTTCGCCCGACCTATATCCTATAAAACCCACTGAATCAATCCAAACCCGGGGCCATTAAATAAACCCGAATCAGAAACAAAAAACAAAATAAGCCCAAAGATAATAAATGTAACAGTCCTTTTAAATGTCCACTTACAAAAAAGACTCAAAGCCCAAATACAACAACCAAGCCCAAATTTAATATAAATAAGCAAAACCCGATTACAAAAACCCAAATGCCCAATTACAAGCCCAATTAGACCCAGAAAAAAACCAAATCTAAAAAAACTAAACCCAATTCAGCCCAATCAGCTAACCCAAATACAACCAGCCCAAAACCTATCCTACTAACCAGCCCAAATCCTATCCTACTAACTAGCCCAAATCATTAGAAGATGAAAAGGTAATAGCAGCAGTAGTCCCCAGGCGTCGACCCTCCGCATGCCTCCTGGCCTCCCCTCGTCCCCCACATGCACACCTCGCCTCGTTTCGGCCACCACCCGCGTTGGTTCCCGTACCCACGCACCTGACGATTGAAGCTCGCAGCCCCCATGTGCGCACCACGAGCACCCTCCCGTGCCTCGATCAAGCATCAACGCACGCCTCGCCCATACCCTGCTAAGAAGGAATCAACGCAACAGCAACACCAGGAGCAAAGAGATTGTATTTTTATTATCGTTATTCGGCTATAAAGCCATTGAACAACAATGTACAGGGGGGCTTTTTTTTTCTTTTTTTTCAGAGGGGGAGAATCAATCAAGAGAATACAAAATTTCAATCAAAGATAATATAATAAAAATCCGAATACAAAAAAAATCAGAAGATCAATAAGAGTATCAAGGTGAATTTTCGTTTCTGTTCTTACGACTATTTACTACCGCTTCGTTCATTTTTTAGTTTTGATTTCTTATTTTAAGATTGTTATAACAAATAACAAAAAAAGGGAAAAGAAAGTACCTGAATCGTCTCCGATTGCTAGAACTCCCTACCCCGATGTCGAAATCGGACTAAAAGGATTCGGTTCACCCTTTTTATTTTTTCGTTTTTAACCAAGAAGGCTAGATCGTCGAACCAACTCAAAACGGTGCTAGGGCCCATACTTTACGCCCCGAAAGCCACCGTATGCGGTGGTGGTGTGACGGAAAGCAAGGGAGCTCGACAGAGAGAGGAAAAAGATGAGAGGAAGAGAGATTTTTTTTTTGGGTTGGCTGCTGCTATGCTTTAATTTTAGGGTTCGAAATGTTTTTTTGCGAAATACTTGGGCTTATATGCCCTTAACTAAAACGGCGCCGTTTATTAAAGAGGGAGATTGTGCACATCCCCTTAGGGGGATATTTGCACGATGACCTCTCTCCCTTTTGTTGCATTTCCGATCTCGGCCAAGTGTAGCGTTTCTTCTCTTTTAATTTTACCCCATTATCCCTTTTGTGTTTTAACTCGGTCCTTCTTCGTTTATTTTTGTAATTATGATATTATTACTATTAACAACAACATTGTCATTATGTTTTTATGCTTTATTCCCTTTTACTATTATTTATTATATTTCCTACTATCATCATTGCATTATTGTTGTCCTTTTCGCATTATTATTATTACTACGTTTGTCACCTTGTTATTATTACCTTCATTGTTATTGTTATTAGTAATATATTATTCTTTGTCATTTAGTACCATTATTTGATTCTTATTATTTATCACTATTATTTCATCTTAATCATTACTATCGTTGTTATCACTATAATGTTTGCTATTACTATTGTTTTACTACCATCCGATTTATTACTCTATATTTATTCCTTTAATATTATTTCTATCATTATTCTTTATTGATGTGTTATTATTATTTAAGCTATTATTATTAATATATTACTTTCATTTTATCACTATCCTTATTATCGTTCTTACCATCATCATTAATTTATTCGTAACATTCGTTTTAGCACATTATTCGGGTTTCATATTGTTATTATTATTCATGCATATTGATATTTTAATTTAACTATGCCAATGTTATGTATTACATGTATCATGTTACCATTGCGCCGATTTCTTGTTACATGTTCGTTATTCATTATGCCATTGTTCTGTATTATTGCATTATGTTTTCACACCGACTTTTATCAAATCTCAAACAAAGAATCTTGAACCGATTTTAAAATACATATCTGAAAATTTTTCAATAAGGCAATATTTGTATGTTTAGAAGTTCGAAAGAGCACACCCTAACGTGCTGGGTGTCGATTTTTTTCGTTCAACTAAATAACCAAATACCCTTTTTACGCTTTGAAGACCAAAGATGATCTCGGTGTCAGAGTATGAATGTGTTATACCCTAACGTGTTGGGTATGGCACTTTTATTCCTTTGAAACAAGTTAATCTTGAGATTCAATCCCAATTTAGGTAACCCATTGTTAATATTTTTTTCCTTAAATATTTTCAAATTTTCAACATTGGGACAACATCAATCAATTTGGTACCAAGTTTGGGCGTTGCAAGGATGCTAACCCTTCATTGCACGTAACCGACTCCCGAACCCGTTTTTTTAGATTTCGTAGACCAAAATTATTATTTTAGTAAATCAAAATGTTTTATTAAAACAAAGGTGACCCGATCACACCTAAATAAAGATCAGTGGCGACTCCCTATTTTTGAAGTCGATTCCCCTTTTTTTTAAAAATAGTTACGACAGCTTGGCGACTCCGCTGGGGACCTTGAGAGTCAGGCCATGAATTGATTGATTTTTGTCCTTTTGATTGAAAATTTGGAAAATTGTTTTGAAAAATGGTGTGCCTTTTTGATGCATTTGCCTGTGCTATAGTGTCGAGTCTCGTGAAATACTTTGGCATCGCATTGCATGACCGTTGTGGCCACACCTTTAAGTGGGAGTGAGAAACTAAGCTTTCGTGAGGTTTTCACCTCCGCATGGGCTAGTGAATTGCTTCTGGGATACATCCGTACCTATGTGCTTCGTGAGGTTTTCACCTCCGCATGGCCATAGGGAAATGTATCCCCCTGAACCGAACTCGGTCCGTATGAGCCTATAATGGGTGAGGATCGAGGAATCTGCTAGTTCAGGTATCCTTCTTTAGAACCGAACCCCATATAGAAACCCTAGAGCCCACCTTAAGCAGAATGTCGAAATAGTTACCCAGATAAGTGTTTAATAATATTTTATTTGTCTTGATTATGCAATACTAACTTGTGTTGATTTATTTGATTTGCATGACATTCCATGTATTAGAAGTGTCAATTTCTGTTCGGTTGCTGAAATAGGAAGTTTGCTATAGAAAATGACTTTCTTGATAAAGTAGAGGACAATGCGGCCGTGCGCGTATGGTCAGAAAAGTTGCAGTTGGAAAAAGGAGATAGCTTAGCTGAAGGTCATGCGTCAGAGATGAGGGACTTCACCCGTGTTAGCGTGACACAAAATGAGCTTCAAGAGTTGCGAGATATCTGGACCCATTGGGAAGATAAAGCTAAACAGATGTTCTACCACCGTTATGGTGATATCTCTCACTTATTGGATGTTAAGATAGATAAACACCTGTTTCGGGCTATGGTCCAGTTTTGGAATTCGCATACAGTTTGCTTCACTTTTGGGAAAGTGGACTTGGTGCCAACAATAGAAGAGTATACCACTTTACTTCTGTATTCCCGGATACAAGTGACAAGGTTTATATTAGGCCCGCTATGTCCCTCTCTCTTGTGAAGAAATTGGTGAAAATTACGGGAATGAGTGAACAATAGATCTCGACCAAGATTCAACAGAAAGGTGAAGGGAGATGTATTCCTTGGGTAAATTTAAGGGTTGATATCTTCGCCTTAAGTCTCTACGGATTAGTCATCTTCCCAAAAGCCCTGAGACATATAGATGAAGCGGTGGTGGATCTATTCGACCGATTGGATAAACAAGTCACACCTGTCCCAGCAATTCTTGCGGAGACTTTCAGATCATTAAATGCATGCAGAAGAGCGGGAGAATGAAGGTTTATCGGATGCGCACAGCTATTGATGGTATGGTTTTATGGGCATCTTTGGAAGAATGGATAAAATCTCTTATCGTACCTTTTATAAGGATTATTCATCGATAAAGGAGGAAGTGGCAATGTCAAGACGAGAAGATATAACGGAAGAAGGATGGAGGACAATTCTTCAGAATCTTCAAGAGGAAGATATTGAGTGGAGAGCTCCGTGGATGGTGCTTGGAGAGATCCTTTATTGATGCGGAGACTTTAATTGGGTCCCTCTACTCAGAATTTAGAGAGTCATCGGATACGCTCCTCTGCTAGCAGCAAGACAATACCAGTCTAGATAGTTCGTGCCAGCAACACATGGGTTGGATCGAAGCGAATTCCCTTATACAGGAGAAAGTTATAAGAAGAAGATTAAGGAAGTTGCAAATGCTTGGAAGCAAACTCATCGGATGAAGAGGTTAACTGTGGGCAAAACGGCAACTTCTGAGTACAAAGCGTGGCTAAACAAAAGAATCAACGATAATATCCCAGGACCAAGTGCAGATAATGCTCAATCTATGGAGGAACGGTTACAAATGATACTAACAGAATTAGAAATTATAAAGCGAGATTTTGTACAGCGAAGTTCAGAGCTTGAAAAGATAATCGAGCAGTTGGAGGAGGAGAAGATGTTTTTGAAATTGGATGTAGAGATACAGAAATCAGAAGCAGAAAAGGTAAGAAAAGGAAAGAGCAAAGCTGAAGAAGAGTTGGATAGCCTAAAGAGGGACTACAAAAAGATGCGTCTCTCAATGAGAACTGCGGGGCTAGGAAAGACCTCAGGTCAATGGCGACAAGAGTTACAAGAAGAAAGAGCTAAAGCCGAACAATGGGAAAAGAAATTTCAAGAAATAAAAGCTCAGAAAGAGATCCTAGAAAAGCAAGTGTTAGAAAGTCAAAACGGAAGAAATGAGTTGAAAACTAGAGTGGCGGAGTTGGAAAGGTCTTTAAATTATTATCAAAATCGTAACTCGGTGATAGAATTAAAGGCAAGTTTGAGTATAATCGAAGAAATGGAAAAGAAGACTGAAGAGTTAGAATATCTCATGAGAGAAACCATAAATCAGATTCGAGAGGTGGCCGAGCACTTGCAAATTTTGGCAGCAGAGGCGGAAGTATTAAGTGTGCGGCACGAGTCACGAACAAGCCAAGGACAGGAGTTGGTTTCGTTAAGATTAGGGATCTAGGCGCTAAGGCCAAACCATATTTGTAACTTGTTTTATGTAAAGAGCTTTGTTTTCTAAGAAAGTTTCTTATGGGGAATTGAATCAGAGTTGACACCTTTTTGCATTCATACCATGCATTTGCATTACATTGCATGCATTGGTATCATATCACCTTAATCATTTACTAAGGCTAAAATCGTATAATCCACAGTTACGACACTACGAATCTGGAATCACATCATCCTTATAGAACACGTCTAAGAGCTAGAGCTATGGATGCTGAATTAAACGAAAGAATTAAAAGGATGGAAAGAATCCAAAAGGAGTTACAAGAGCAGTTGGCCAGGTCACAGCAGGAAGTAAGGGATCTGATGGTGCGATCCCGAGAGGAATCGCTCGAGCAAAAAGATCAAATGGCCAAGATGATGGAGATGATGACCACTCTGGTCAAAGGAAAAAGACTCGCGCAGAGCCCTGATATTACAGAGCCCCATTCAAGGGTCAATTAGAGTCCACTCCATCCCCCAGGATACACTTCACCTCACGCCCATGCGATGCTTGGAGGTTGGCCTCAAGGGGAATCAACAGGCCAAGAACAACCACCTGCACCACCTGCTCATCTAGGGCAAGGTATATTCGTATCAAACCCCGGAGCTAATCCCGCTGATCCAATCGTTCTAGATTTAGATGATCCGACAGAAATAGCCAAATTAAAAATGAAGGATCATGACGCTCAGGACAAGTATAAGAGTCAGGAAGAAAGACTCAAGGCAATAGAAGGTACTGGAGTCTTCTCTGCACTGAGCGCCAAGGAGCTCAGTTTGGTTTCCGATCTGGTTCTGCCCCCAAAATTTAAAATGCCAGATTTTGAAAAATATGATGGAACGAGATGTCCAAAGGCGCATCTTATCATGCTTTGTCGGAAGATGGCTGGCTATGTGAATGAAGACAAATTGTTAATACATTGTTTTCAGGATAGCTTGATCGGATCAGCCCTCCGATAGTATAATCAACTCAGCACAGAAAGGATCCAATCATGGAAGGACCTAGCAACAGCATTCTGTGAACAGTACAAGCATGTCTCCGATATGGCGTCTGATCGACTAACATTGCAGATGATTGAAAAGAAGCCAATAGAGACTTTTAGACAATACGCTCAAAGATGGAGGGACATCTCGGCCCAGGTAGAACCCCCACTGACTAAAGCGGAGGTAACGGTCCTCTTTATCAACACTTTGAAAGCGCCATTTTATGACAAGCTGGTGGGAAACGCCACAAAGAACTTCGCCGATATCATAATGTCTGGGGAACTCATTAAAAATGGCATTAAGAGCGGAAGGATGGAAGGCCCTGAGTGTAATAACCCAAATTCTACGGACACCGAAAAAGTGAGTTTAGGGCCTCCGTCCTAGGAAAACGAGTCCGTAAATATTTATTAAAAATATTTACGAAGTTAGTATAGGTTGAATTAGATTTTTGATAAGTGAATTTAGTTTAATTTAAAGTAATTAGGGAATAGGACTAAAGTGAATAAAGGGTAAAAGTTGAATTGTAGATTAAAAGAAAATAAAAAGGATCAAAATGGCAAATATGCCATTTAGCATAAGTTGAGGCGGCATATGAGTAAAAATCTAAGATTTTTACTTAGATTTTAATTATAAAATATATATATATTAGTAATAAATAATATTAAATTAATTTAAAGTAATTATTATATATTATATTATATTATTATAACATAAAGTAATAGAATAAAAGAGATAAGAAAAGAAACAAAGCAAAGAACAGAAAAAAAAAAAAAAAAAGAAACAGAGAGCATACGAAAACAGGGAAAGGAAGGAAAGAAAAGACAAAGGGAAAACTAAGGATTTAAAGCTTGAAGTTTAAATTGGTAAGTCAATCAAGTCCTATTCTCTTAATTTTGATGTTTTAGAAGCTTTAAAGCAAAATTTTGATGAAACTAAGTTGATATTTTGAGAGTTTTTAGGTTTTTAAATATAGTTTATGTTGAAGAAAAGATGAATTATGGATTAAATTGAATGAAATCTAAGTTAGAATTAGAAAAGGATTAAATTGTAAGGTAAGCTATAAGTTTTCTACTATAGGGATCAATTTGGAAGAAATTCTAAATTAGGGTTTTATTATGAAAATTATATAATCAAGTTGAATATGGAAGGGATTTAAGTAGAATCAAAGCATGAATTAAGTTAAGAAACAAGTAAACTTAATTAGGATTTAATTGCAAAATAAGTTACAAGAAAACAGTTTTAGGACAGCAGCAGTAGAGTAAATTTGAAAATTCACCAAAAATCGTAGAAGTGGAATTAGAAGTTGAGTGAGATATGAAATTAAAGCTTATTGAGTCTATTTTCATATGAAAGAAACAGAGAAAGCAAATAAGTTCTGTATTATGAGATATTTAAATTTTAGTGAAACTGGTTCAGGGTGATTTCGAGATCCCCTGTTCTGCATTAGAAAAATCATTAGAAATTTCACAAAAATAATTGTGGATTAAAATTTATATGTATGAAATCCTGAATGAGTCTAGTTTCAAATGAGCTAAACAAAGAGGCCATCTAAATTCTGTACAAAGAGTAATTTAATTCGTAGTGAAGAGAGGTCAGAGCAGTTGAACAGTGAAATAGGGGAAACTTTAATAATAATCTGGTATTGATTGGCCATACCAAAAATTCTGAAAAATTTACAGTAAAAAGATATATGAGTCTAGTTTCAGGAAAAATTTACGGATCTTAATTTGAAGTTCCATAGCTCCAGATATAGATGATTTAGTGACAATGACTCAGGTAGACAGCCTAGAAAGAACTTATAAGTAAATAATAGAATTGTGTACAAAGAATGTGGAATGAAGAACAAGGTTAGGAATTGAATAAAATTCAATTATTTATTATAATTTAATGCTATATTTAATAATGTAAATTGTTATTATTATTGTAGCAAATAAGGAAATCGAGACGCGTCTAATACGAAGGGGAAGGAAAAAGTGATCGAGGAGTAGCTCGAGAAAATATCGGTTTGTATTATCATAATTCAAGTTATTTATAATTATATGTTAATTTTCAATGTATGTGTATGAAAAGTGAAATTGAGGTAAGTATTGATGCTTGAATTGAATCCGAATGATTATGATCAGTTGAAAGTGAAAGTGATATAAATATGTGATTTAAATACCCTATTAACTAGTCGGGCTGAGTCGGATATAATTGGCATGCCATAGGATTGGAAGTATTCAGTGATTCTTCGACCTTGAGTCGATGAGACACTGGGTGTCATATTATTTACTTCGAGATAGATTCAATAAGGTACTGGTACCTCTTTACTTCGGTGGGCGATGAGACACTAGGTGTCACTATATTGCTTCGAACTATCCGATTAGGCACTGGGGTGCCGCGATGGTGTGTTTGGTTGGATCCGAGTATCCGCCAAAGTCCGAGTCATGTTAATAGGGGTAACTATGTGAAATAAGAAAATTACATGAATTTGATTATTTGAACCTCTGAATGAAAGAGATATTGTGATACGAAAATATATGTGATTGAGAGATGAACCAGAGGTTCATGAACAATTGGAATTCTATGAATAAGATATTAATTCAAATATTAAAATTGTTACATTGGAAATATAACAACTTAGTATAATTATATGTATAATGTGTTATTTAACTAAGTATGTTTACGATATTTGATCATTGTTATAAATTGAATTATGATAATACCAATCGAGTAATTCCAATACTCAAGTGTCATGCGGTTTTGTTTTCCGTATGCGAGTTAGTAGAGAGTTCGACCGGTCCAAAGATCCAAATCCAATCCGACTCCAACAAGAGGATTTTGGTGATGAAATTCTTCCTTAGTTAAGTGGCATGTACTAGATAGTTATATGAATTATGAACATATATATATATATATATATATATATATATATACTTAAGTTAAATGCTTTAGTTGTATTTAATGATTATAATATTTTGGATGAGTAAAATGATATAAAGTTATAAAATGATAAATTAGTATTGGTTGTTTTGGTCTGAAATTGCAGGGGATTTAGGTGAAAATAAGCGAAATATTGCCAAATTTTTTTTATAGATAAAAGAAAAACTTACGAAGAATTTTCTAGAATGATCGAACAAGTTTCTTTCTACTATTAATATATGCTTAGGCATTGAAAGTCCAATATAGGTATTTAATTATTAAATTATACTATGAATGCTATTTTATTTGTGAATAATTAGTAAATTGTTTGATATGTCCAAGAATACCTTGTAACCTGTTCCGCGACGGTTTAGGGTTGTGGGTGTTACATTTTATTGGTATCGAGCTTATCGTGTTTAGTCGATTCTCGGGCCAATTTGAGCTCGGAAGTGAGTTTAGTAGTACATGCCACTTTTGAATTAAAAATTGAGTCGGGAATTTTGGATGTCGAACCTATTTATTTATTTTTGTTTTATAGATTAAAGATGTCCGATAAACACATTGATGATATAAATGAAGAAATGTTCACTTGGAGATGAAGAATCATATGATTTAAATGAAACCGAGTCACTACACCTAGTGTAAATCCGATCAAATCAGCCTCCCAATGTAGAAAGAGAGAACATTAGGGAGAGAGATGAAAAAGGTAGAAATGATTATGATTTAGTAAGGGTTTTAACCGATGCTCTTCAATGAATAATGAGTCTATACCGCTACCACGTCTGCACTTGTTCCTAGACGGCCCCTATTAAGGAACTAAGAAAATACGGTGCCACACGAATTTTCGTCCGAAAGAAGTTGATCCGTCTGTAGCTGAAAATCGGATGGAAGCAACGAAAAGAATTTTACAAAGATTAGAATGTACGCCACGAGAGAGCTTGTTATGTGCTGTATCTTTATTACGAGGGAGGCATATCTATGGTGGGAATCCGTGTCGTGCATTTACCGACCGATCGTGTAACGTGGGATCTGTTCCAAAAAGAATTTCAAAAGAAGTATATTGGGGATATGTATATGGAAGACAAGAAACAAGAATTTTTGACGCTTAAACAAGGTGAAATGACAAAGAGTGGATTATGAACGGAATTCTCAAGACTTGGTAGATATGCATCGAGTTTGTACCAACCGAAGCCGATAGTTGTAAAAGATTCCTACGCGGATTAAGGGATGAAATAAAATCGCAATTGGTGTCCCAAAGAAATCACCGAATTTGTTGATTTGATCGAACGGGCCAAGAAGGTAGAGCAAGTCTTGGGACTAGACAAAAAAGTCAAGCTTTAAAATCGGTTGGGAAACGTCACAGAACTATGAGTTTGAATCCTTCATTTAAAAGATCTCGAGATTCTAGAGGTGGATGGAGATCTAATTTCCAACAGATAGAGAGACAAAAATTGGGAAAAACAAACTACAAAGTGTCTACCTAGTAGTGTAAGAGGTCCATCTCGTGAAATAAAAATTCCGTTTGTCAAGACTGTGGGAAGAAACATAGAGAGAATGTTGGAAATTAGCTAGAGAGGCTGTTTTCGATGTGGTTCTAAAGATCATTTCATCGAGACCGTCCGAGAGACTAATAGTGCTACACACATTATATCACGAGAGATCGGTATCTACAAACTAGAGGCGAGGATCGACTGCAGGTAGACCAAAGATCTAGAGGAGCAGTGCGAGAAGAGGGAGTGATATAGTGACCCAAATGCAAGCTGCTGGTTAGAGCTGCGCCGAGCTATGTAGTTAGAGCCCTGGAAGATGGCGATGCACATGATGTTGTAACAGTATATTCTTACTATATTCGAGCTTTGCTTATGCTTTGATTGACCTGATCTTCACATTCATATATAAATTTGAAGTTGGTTGAATTGGGAAAATTTGAATCAAAAATGTCTAGTGTAACAATAGAAGTGTCAAGTCCATTAGGGCAAACGAATAGTAAACCAAGTATGCCCGAGGTGTCCGTTGAAAATTCGAGAATGAAACTTTTCCATTGATTTGTTGATTATGCCATTTGGAGATTTTGATATAATATTGGGTATGGATTGGTTGTCCGAATATGGTGTGATATTGGATCATTATAAGAAGAAATTCAAATTCTGGACTAATGATGGTAACAATATTGAGATCAAGGGATTGAACAGTGGGCCAACACGTATTATCTCAAAGAATGAAGGCTAATAAGTTCTTACAAAGCAGGTTGTACAAAGATATTTAGCTTATGTTATTAATTCAGATTCGCTTAGTAGCCAATGCAAGAAAATTAAAACAGCTTTGTGAGTTTCCGGGCGTATTTCTGAAGAGTTACCAAAGCTTGCCACCGCATTGAGAAGTTGAATTTGCTATTGAAGTGTATCCGGCACGAGTCCAATTTCTATGCCTCCATACCGTATGTCGCCCATTGAACTGAAAAGAATTAAAGATACGATTACAAGATTTGTTAGACCGTGGATTTATTAGACCGAGTATTTCACCATGGGGAGCTCCAAAGTGCTATTTGTTAAAAAGAAAGATGGCTCGATGCGACTTTGTATTGATTATAGACAGCTTAAACAAGGTAACAATCAAGAATAAGTATCCACTTCCCGTATTGATGATTTATTTGATCGGTTGAAAGGAGCTACGGTATTTTCAAAGATTGATCTCTCGATCGAAGCTATTATCGATTACGGGTAAAAGAATGTGATGTATCAAAAACACCTTTCCGTGATTGAGATATGGTCACTATGAATTTTTAGTAATGCCATTCGGGTTGACTAACGCCCACCGCTTTTTTATGGATTTGATGAACCATATTTTTCAGCCATATTTGGATCGGTTTGTGGTAGTTTTTATTGATGATATAACGGTCTATTCTAAATCGTAGTCGAACATGATCAACATCTTAGAATTGTACTACGATATATTACGAGAAGCGGTTGTATGGAAAGCTTAGTAAATGTGAGTTTTGGTTATCGAGGTTGTATTTTTGGGGCATATGGTATCAGCAGATGGAATTAGAGTTGATCCGAGAAAAATTGAAGCAATTGTTCAATGGAAAGTACCAAAGAATGTGTCTGAGGTGCGTAGTTTTCTTGGTTTAGCCGGGTATTACAGAAGATTTGTTAATGGATTTTCGAAGATAGCTTTGCCAATGACTAAGTTACTACAGAAGAATGTTCCTTTTATATGGGATGATCAGTGTCAGAAGAGCTTTGATATGTTGAAGCAAATGTTAACCGAGGCACCAGTTTTGACATTACCAGAATCGGGTAAGGATTTTGTATTATACAGTGATGCTTCTTTGAATGGTCTGGGTTGTGTTTTGATGCAGGATGGAAAGGTAATAGCCTATGCATCTAGACAGTTGAAACCACACGAGCGTAATTATCCGACTCATGATTTGGAGTTGGCCGCTATAATTTTTGCATTAAAGATTTGGAGGCATTATCTTTTTGGTGAAAAATGTTATATATATACCGATCATAAAAGTCTCAAATATCTTCTATCACAAAAGGAGTTGAATTTGAGACAGAGACGGTGGATCGAGCTTTTGAAAGATTATGATTGTGTCATAGATTATCATCCGGGAAAGGCAAACGTAGTAGCCGATGCACTAAGTAGAAAAGCTGCAATAGAGTTAAGAGCAATGTTTGCACGGCTCAGTATCAGTGATGATGGGAGTCTTTTAGCTGAGTTGAGAATTAAGGCGGTAATGTTTGATCGGATCAAATAAAAGACAGCTTGAAAGATGATAAGTTGTTGAAGAAGAGAGAGATGGTGTTGAGTAGCCCAAAGAGAAAATTTCAAGTATTGATGATCAAGGTTGTTTGAGATTCCGTAATCGAATCAGTATTCCAGATTACTTGAACTTAAAGAGTTGATTCTTCGAGAAGCTCATGATAGTTCATTTGCTTTGCACCTGGAAGTACGAAGAGATGTATCGAGATTTACGAGAGCTATACTTGGTGGCTCGGAATGAAAAGAGATATAGTTGAGTATGTTGGTAAATGTTTGACATGTCAATGTGGTAAAAGCGGAACATCGGTACCAACAGGTTTACTTCAGCCTATTAATATTCCAGAATGGAAATGGGATCGAATCACAATGGATTTTGTTACAGGATTACCGTTGTCAACAAACAAAAAGAATGCTATCTGGGTGATAGTTGATCGGCTTACTAAGTCTCGCTCACTTTATATAGCAAATCGGAAGCGATTGGTCTCTACGAAGTTGGTGAGATCTATATTAGGGAAATAGTGAGATTGCATGGTATTCCTGTATCTATTATTTCAGACCGATCCGCGATTTACATCAAGGTTTTGGAGACAGTTACACGGTTCTCTAGGTACCAGACTTAATTTCAGCACTGCATTTCATCCGCAAACTGACGGGCAATCTGAACGAGTAATTCAAATATTAGAAGATATGCTTCGAGCTTGCATTGTTGATTTTGAATCAGGTTGGGAACGTTATCTACCCTTAGCTGAATTTGTGTATAATAATAGTTTTCAATCAAGTATTCAGATGGCTCCGTATGAAGCATTGTATGGGCGGAGATGTAGATCACCTGTGTGTTGGACCGAATTAAATGAAAGAAAAATAATCGGGCCTGAGTTGATCCAAGAAACAGAAGGAATAGTAAAAAAGATACAAGAGAAATTAAAAGTAGCTTTTGATAGACAGAAGTCTTATGCTGATTTGAAACGGCGAGATATTGAATATTCGGTTGGTGACAAGGTATTTCTTAAAGTCTCTCCTTGGAAGAAAGTATTGAGATTTGGCCGAAAGGGAAGTTAAGTCCTCGTTATATCGGGCCATATGAAATAGTAGAGCGAGTTGGACCAAGTAGCTTATCGTCTGGCTTTACCTCCAGAATTACAGAAGATTCATGATGTTTTTCATGTTTCGATGCTTCAAGATATAGATCAGATCCTTCTCATGTTATCTCTCTCAAAACTATTGAGATTCGACCAGATTTGTCTTATGAAGAAGAACCAGTTGAGATTCTAGCACGAGAAATAAAAGAATTAAGAAATAAAAAGGTTCCTCTAGTGAAAGTGTTATGGAGAAGTCATAGTGTGGAAGAAGCAACATGGGAACTGAAGAAACTATGAGAGCACAAGACTCTATCTATTTTTCGTGTAAATTTCGAGGACTGAAATTTATTAAGGGGAAGAATTGTAATAACTCAAATTCTACTGGACACCTAAAAGTGAGTTTAGGGCCTCCGTCCTAGGAAAAGCGAGTCCGTAAATATTTATTAAAAATATTTACTAAGTTAGTATAGGTTGAATTAGATTTTTGATAAGTGAATTTAGTTTAATTTAAAGTAATTAGGGAATAGGACTAAAGTGAATAAAGGGTAAAAGTTGAATTGTAGATTAAAAGAAAATAAAAAGGATCAAAATGGCAAATATGCCATTTAGCATAAGTTGAGGCGGCATATGAGTAAAAATCTAAGATTTTTACTTAGATTTTAATTATAAAATATATATATATTAGTAATAAATAATATTAAATTAATTTAAAGTAATTATTATATATTATATTATATTATTATAACATAAAGTAATAGAATAAAAGAGATAAGAAAAGAAACAAAGCAAAGAACAGAAAAAAAAAAAAAAAAAAGAAACAGAGAGCATACGAAACAGGGGAAAGGGAAGGAAAGAAAAGAAAAAGGAAAACTAAGGATTTAAAGCTTGAAGTTTAAATTGGTAAGTCAATCAAGTCCTATTCTCTTAATTTTGATGTTTTAGAAGCTTTAAAGCAAAATTTTGATGAAACTAAGTTGATATTTTGAGAGTTTTTAGGTTTTTAAATATAGTTTATGTTGAAGAAAAGATGAATTATGGATTAAATTGAATGAAATCTAAGTTAGAATTAGAAAAGGATTAAATTGTAAGGTAAGCTATAAGTTTTCTACTATAGGGATCAATTTGGAAGAAATTCTAAATTAGGGTTTTATTATGAAAATTATATAATCAAGTTGAATATGGAAGGGATTTAAGTAGAATCAAAGCATGAATTAAGTTAAGAAACAAGTAAACTTAATTAGGATTTAATTGCAAAATAAGTTACAAGAAAACAGTTTTAGGACAGCAGCAGTAGAGTAAATTTGAAAATTCACCAAAAATCGTAGAAGTGGAATTAGAAGTTGAGTGAGATATGAAATTAAAGCTTATTGAGTCTATTTTCATATGAAAGAAACAGAGAAAGCAAATAAGTTCTGTATTATGAGATATTTAAATTTTAGTGAAACTGGTTCAGGGTGATTTCGAGATCCCCTGTTCTGCATTAGAAAAATCATTAGAAATTGCACAAAAATAATTGTGGATTAAAATTTATATGTATGAAATCCTGAATGAGTCTAGTTTCAAATGAGCTAAACAAAGAGGCCATCTAAATTCTGTACAAAGAGTAATTTAATTCGTAGTGAAGAGAGGTCAGAGCAGTTGAACAGTGAAATAGGGGAAACTTTAATAATAATCTGGTATTGATTGGCCATACCAAAAATTCTGAAAAATTTACAGTAAAAGATATATGAGTCTAGTTTCAGGGGAAAATTTACGGATCTTAATTTGAAGTTCCATAGCTCCAGATATAGATGATTTAGTGACAATGACTCAGGTAGACAGCCTAGAAAGAACTTATAAGTAAATAATAGAATTGTGTACAAAGAATGTGGAATGAAGAACAAGGTTAGGAATTGAATAAAATTCAATTATTTATTATAATTTAATGCTATATTTAATAATGTAAATTGTTATTATTATTGTAGCAAATAAGGAAATCGAGACGTCTAATACGAAGGGGAAGGAAAAAGTGATCGAGGAGTAGCTCGAGAAAATATCGGTTTGTATTATCATAATTCAAGTTATTTATAATTATATGTTAATTTTCAATGTATGTGTATGAAAAGTGAAATTGAGGTAAGTATTGATGCTTGAATTGAATCAATGATTATGATCAGTTGAAAGTGAAAGTGATATAAATATGTGATTTAAATACCCTATTAACTAGTCGGGTGAGTCGGATATAATTGGCATGCCATAGGATTGAAGTATTCAGGATTCTTCGACCTTGAGTCGATGAGACACTGGTGTCATATTATTTACTTCAGATAGATTCAATAAGGTCTGGGTACCTCTTTACTTGGTTGGGCGATGAGACACTAGGTGTCACTATATTGCTTCAACTATCCGATTAGGCACTCGGGTGCCGATATGGTGTGTTTGGTTGGATCCGAGTATCCGCCAAAGTCCGAGTCATGTTAATAGGGGTAACTATGTGAAATAAGAAAATTACATGAATTTGATTATTTGAACCTCTTAATGAAAGAGATATTGTGATACGAAAATATATGTGATTGAGAGATGAACCAGAGGTTCATGAACAATTGGAATTCTATGAATAAGATATTAATTCAAATATTAAAATTGTTACATTGGAAATATAACAACTTAGTATAATTATATGTATAATGTGTTATTTAACTAAGTATGTTTACGATATTTGATCATTGTTATAAATTGAATTATGATAATACCAATTTGAGTAATTCCAATACTCAACAGACGGTTTGTTTTCCGTGCGCGAGGTTAGTAGAGTTTCGACCGGTCCAAAGATCCAAATCCAATCCGACTCAACAAGAGGATTTTGGTGATGAAATTCTTCCTTAGTTAAGTGGCATGTACTAGATAGTTATATGAATTATGAACATATATATATATATATATATATATATACTTAAGTTAAATGCTTTAGTTGTATTTAATGATTATAATATTTTGGATGAGTAAAATGATATAAAGTTATAAAATGATAAATTAGTATTGGTTGTTTTGGTCTGAAATTGCAGGGGGATTTAGGTGAAAATAAGCAGAAATATTGCCGAAATTTTTTTATAGATAAAAGAAAAACTTACGAAGAATTTTCTAGAATGATCGAACAAGTTTCTTTCTACTATTAATATATGCTTAGGCATTGAAAGTCCAATATAGGTATTTAATTATTAAATTATACTATGAATGCTATTTTATTTGTGAATAATTAGTAAATTGTTTGATATGTCCAGTAATACCTTGTAACCCTGTTCCGGCGACGGTTTAGGGTTAGGGGGTGTTACACTGAGAGCTCGAAAAGGGCAGTACCTATGAAGAAGAAGGAGGCTGAAACACATATGGTTGGGACTGAAAGCCACTACGCTTCTAATTCATACCTGACCCAATCATGTCCCTGATATCGCCCACCTCTAAATTTCTATTTTCCTCTCCAAAACCCTTATTATCAAACACCTCCTTCTTACCCTGTCTACAACACAAGTAACCAACGACCATTCACCATGTTCCCACCTAATAACATGCCTGCTCCAAGCCAACCCAAACATGAACAAAGACCGGTGAGACCCAATCCTGAAAAACCTCGACTCACCTCTATTCCCGTGTCGTACGGAGAACTGTGCCCAAAATTGTTGGAAAAACAATTAATATCCCCGCATTATATGGCACCATTGAAACCACCATACCCGAAATGGTACGATCCCAATACTAGTTGCATATATCATGGGGGAAACCAAGGGCACTCCACGGAAAATTGTATAGCCTTCAAAAAGAGGGTCCAGGATCTCATTGATGCAGGGAATTTACGATTTGACGGTACTGGTAATGTGGCTGGAAATCCGCTCCCAAACCATACCGAGGGGAACGTAAGCGTAGTGACAATGGGAGATATGCGGCAAGCTAAAAGCTGCGTTTCTGAAATAAGAACACCTTTCCGAAAGGTCTGGGAGGTGATGGTGGAAAAAGGGTTGTTTTGTCATTCCAACAGAAGTTTCGAAGAAGAAAGTACGGAAGGTCAAATTTTTTGTTTCTTTCATGGTATTGAAGGGCATGACATCCAATCTTGCGAAGAATTTAGGAAACTACTCCAAGACATGATGAACAACAAGGAAGTCGAGATCTTTGATAAAATGGATGAGGCCGAGGAAAGAGAAATATGTGCCTCTGATAACCAGCCATCAGTCACTTGTTACAGTGCCGATCGGCCTCTGGTAATTTATTATGAAGCCAAGAAGGAGGAAGTCAAACCGGCGGTGGTGATTAAAGTGCCTTCTCCTTTCCACTACAAGGACGATAAGGCGGTGCCATGAAAATACGATGTTAACATTGTCGCACCCGAAGTTGAAAAGCCAAAGGCTGTGGTTGGGGATGTCAGCAGGGTAGGATACTTTACACGCAGCGGGAGGTGCTATTCTCCAGAAATGACTGAACCAAAGAAAAAAGCTGTTGACTCGAATCAGAAAGGAAAGGCATCGATGCGTGAGGCTGAGGTGGATGTTGAAATACAGTCAGAACCAGAAATTAAAAACCTGTGAATGAGGATGAAGTTCATGAATTTTTAAAATTCATCAAGCACAGCGAATATAACATCATGGAGCAGTTGGACAAACAGCCGGCAAAAATCTCGGTGTTATCTCTACTGTTGAACTCAGAGTCACATCGAAATACCTTGCTAAAATTGCTCAATCAAGCCTACGTAGAAAGCAATGTATCTATAGAAAAGCTTGATAGATGGGTGAACAATTTAAATATGGATAATTTCATCTTATTCAGTGATGATGAAATACCATCAAATGGTAGGGGCTCCGTGAAGGCATTACATATTACGACCAGTTGCAAGGGTTACATAGTACCGAACGTGCTCATTGACAATGGATCCGCACTCAATGTCATGCCTTTGGCCACACTCTCCAGGATGCCAGTTGATATGTCCTATCTAAGGCCTTATCATTCCATAGTAAGGGCATTTGACGGGACACGATGAGAGGTTATGGGAAAGATTGAAGTCCCCCTAGAAGTGGGCCCATGCACGTATAACGTAGAATTCTAGGTCATGGACATTACGCCGTCGTATAATTACCTTTTAGGGAGGCCTTGGATCCACTCTGCTGGGGCAGTCCCTTCATCTCTCCATCAAAAAGTGAAGTTTATCATGGATAACCGCTTGATCACGGTTGCTAGTGAAGAAGACGTCGTTGCATCTATTTCTGCTGTCACTCCTTACATCAAAGTGAACTAAGATGCAGTAGAATGTTCCTTCCGTTCCCTCGAATTTATTAATGCTACATTTGTTGCTGAGGGAAACAAGATCCCCACACCCAAACTATCAAGGAATTCCAAGATGGAAATCAAACTGACGGTTGAAAGAGGAGCCCGAGCGAGAAAAGGCTTAGGAAGATACCAGCAAAAGATAGCTAGAGCGCTAAAACCGGTACACCACAAGGCTCGATACGGGTTAAGATTCAAGCTGGATGTGCGACAAAGAAAGAAACAGCTGCAGAAAAATCAGAAAAAGAGGATTGCAAGAGCTTCAGGTCGAGAAGTGGAATGGGAGCCCATAATGTATCCGCCCTTGTCGAAAACTTTTACATCTGCAGGAATGATATACCCAGAAAGAGATAATTCATGAAACACGCTGTTATTGGTTGAAAGGGATTTTCAGAACTTCAGTATAAACGTTATTGACAAAGCGGATAATACGATGGAAGACATTTCAACGATACGCCCTAGTCTTCCAGAATTTGTTTTGAGCAATTGAATCGCTGAAGATCTTCTTGTAGTTTCTAGGGCTCCTCCAAAGTAATCCTCAATGTTCACTCTTTTTATGCCCCAAGTTATTGGGGAAACTGTTACAAGAGTTTATGTCTACTATTTATCTTTTAAATGAACATTAATGAAGATGCATTTTTGTTGTGGTCTCTTCATTCTCATTGGCTTCATATTTATTCCATCTTCTCATAATCTGTCCCTACATATATTTTATATCATGCCATAGTACTATGTTTGTGTGTCCTAACACCTGGATATTCCTCTATAGTTTTCTTTTTCATTTACCTTTCAGGTGCTCAGATATCCACGACATGAACAATCCCGTTACAAGTCCTAAAATCGATTTCAAGAAAGCTATCTGTTTAAGAGAATTCGAAGCTGAGGAAAACGCTGAAGATTATGTCTCGTCCCCCGACTTACTAAGGATGATAGAACAAAAAGACAAACTGATACTACCTCATCAAGAATCTGTTGAGACGGTGAACTTGGGAAGTGAAGAAAAGAGGCAAGAAGTGAAGATCGGGACCACCATTTCAGAGAACACCAAACATGACTTGGTCACCTTATTTGCATGGTCATATCAGGACATGCCAGGATTGAGCGAAGATGTAGTGGTCCATAGACTCCCACTGAAACCAGAATGCAAGCCTATTCAGCAGAACTTAAGACGAATGAGACCCGAAATGCTTTTAAAGATAAAAGAAGAAGTTAAGAAACAATTCGATGCTGACTTCTTACAAGTCTCTAAATATCCGGAATGGGTAGCTAATATAGTCCCAGTGCCAAAGAAAGACGGTAAGGTGCGAATGTGTGTGGATTATCGCGATATGAATCGAGCAAGCCCTAAGGATAATTTTCCCTTGCCGCACATCGATACATTGGTGGATAACATGGCAAAACATTCATTATTTTCTTTCATGGATGGATTTTCGGGTTATAACCAGATAAAGATGGCTCCTGAGGATATGGAGAAAACTACATTCGTGACGATATGGGGAACATGCTGCTACAAGGTAATGCCATTCGGATTAAAGAATGCTGGGGCAACATATCAGAGGGCAATGGTGATGTTATTCCATGACATGATGCACAAAGAAATAGAAGTCTACGTCGATGATATGATTGCAAATCTCGGGGAGAAAGAGAGCATGTTGGAAACCTCAGGAAATTGTTTGAAAGACTGAGAAAGTTTCAACTGAAGCTTAATCCAGCCAAGTGCACATTTGGAGAAACCTCGGGGAAATTACTGGGTTTCATCATCAGCTAGAGAGGTATTGAAGTTGATCTGGACAAGATAAAAGCCATACAAGAATTACCACCTCCACGGACACAAAAAGAAGTCAGAGGATTTCTAGGAAGGTTGAACTACATCGCTCGGTTCATTGCTCAGCTTACCAACCAATGCGACCCAATTTTTTGACTCCTTCGAAAACATAATCCTGGAGAATGGAATGAGGAATGTCAAATGGCTTTCGACAAGATAAAACAATATTTGTCCAACCCCCCGGTGCGAGTATCGCCAACTCCCGGGAGACCCTTAATAGTGTATCTGACTGTGTTCTATAACTCGTTGGGTTGTGTACTAGGACAGCATGACGAGTCAAGGAAAAGAGAAAGGGCAATTTACTACCTCAGCAAGAAATTCACCGAGTATGAAGCGAAGTACCAGTCAATTGAAAAATTTTGTTGTGCGTTGGTCTGGGTAGTTCGAAGGCTCAGGCAATATATGTTGTATCATACGACATGGTTAATTTTGAAGCTGGACCCAATAAAGTACATGATGGAATCACCTGCTCTCTCAGGAAGAATGGCACGATGGCAGATTCTACTATCAGAGTACGACATCGTCTATGTGAGTCAAAAGTCGATAAAAGGGAAGGTGATAGCTGACTTCTTGGCAACTCGAACGATAAAGGAATATGAGCCATTAAGATTTAATTTCCCTGATGAAGACTTAATGTGCATTACAGAAAGAGAATATGAGTCGTCAAAAGAGAAATCATGAAAGATGAGCTTTGATGGCGCCTCAAATGCATTAGGGCATGGGGTTGGAGCAGTCTTAATGTCATCAGAAGGGAATCATTACTCATTCACTGCCAGATTAAATTTCTTCTGTACTAATAACATAGCGGAATATGAGGTTTGCATCATGGGACTTTGTACAGCTATTGAACGAGACATCGAAACCTTAGAGGTATACGGAGACTCAGCGCTGGTGATTTACCAAATCCGTGGAGATTGGGAAGTGAGAGATTCGCGATCTCGTGGCAGAGCTGATCAAAGAATTCAAAGAAGTAACTTTTAATTACTTTCCACGAGACGAAAACCAATTGGCTGATGCCTTAGCCACTTTGGCTTCAATGTTTAAAGCAAACCGTGAAACAGAGATAATACCTCTCCAGATGAGTATATATGAGGCTCCTGCGCATTGCTTCAGCGTTGAAAAAGAGGCAGATGGACAGCCATGGTTCCATGATATCTTAGAATATGTCAAGAATCAAAGGTATCCCGAACAAGCAAATGAGAACGACAAAAGAACAATCAGAAGAATGGCTGTGGGATTTGTTCTTGATGGGGACATCCTGTACAAAAGAGGAAAAGATCAAGTGCTCCTGAGATGCGTGGATGATATTGAAGCCAGAAAGATACTTGAAGAAGTCCATGAAGGAATCTGTGGAACGCATGCCAATGGTTTCACTATGGCTAGGAAGATTATGAGACTCGGTTATTACTGGTCGACGATGGAAAGTGACTGCATTAGTTACGCACGAAAGTGTCACAAATGTCAAGTTTACGGCGATAAAATTCATGCAGCACATTCGCCCCTTCATGTCATGACTTCTTCATGGCCTTTTTTTATGTGGGGCATGGATATTATAGGGCCAATTTCCCCAAAAGCTTTCGATGGTCATCGATTCATTTTTGTGGTCATAGATTACTTCACAAAATGGGTAGAAGCTGTTTCATTAGCTAATGTGGCGAAGACTGTAGTCTACAAGTTTTTAAAAAAGGAGATCATATGTCGATACGGTTTGCCTGAAAGAATTATTTCAGATAATGCTTTGAACCTGAACAACAAGATGATGAAGGAAGTGTGCGAGCAATTTCACATAAACCATCATAATTCCTCGTCCTATCGTCCAAAGATGAATGGAGCAGTAGAAGCGGCCAACAAAAATATTAAGAGGATTATTGGGAAAATGAACGAGACATATAGAGACTGGCACGAGAAGCTACCATTTGCTTTGTATCATATCGCACATGTGTGCGGACCTCTACAGGGGCAACTCCTTTCTCTCTGGTCTACGGAATGGAAGTTGTACTGCCCATCGAAGTGGAGATCCCCTCTCTACTAGTCCTAATGGAGACAAAACTAGAAGAATCAGAATGGGTTCAGGCTCGATATGACCAACTAAATTTGATCGAAGAAAAACGCTTAAAAGCAATCTGTCACGGACAGATGTACCAGAAGAGAATGATCATATCCCATGACAAGAAGGTTCGACCAAGGGAATTCCGTGAAGGAGAACTCGTGTTGAGGAAGATTCTCTCTATACAAAAAGACTTTCGAGGAAAATGGGCATCGAATTGGGAAGGACCATACGTCATAAAGAATGCCTTCTCGGGTGGAGCTTTGATTCTCACTGAGATGGATGAAAAAGAGGTACCAAATCCAGTAAATTCAGATACGGTGAAGAAATACTATGCCTAAAAAAAAGAGATCAAGATGAAACCCGAAAAGGGTGTCTTGACAAACAAAAAGGTTTAGGATGAAAACCCGAAAGGGCGTCCTGAGGAAGCAGATTTGGGCTCAAAGAGCAAGAGCGATTTAAACCGGGAGTCGGATGGCGAGATATTAACGTTTGAAACAGACACGGAAGCTTGAAATCTTCTACACAAGAAGCTGTGCTCGAAAAGATCTAGGATCAAGAAACGTGGAGGAATTCATGCGTTGAATATCTAGAGCATTTGTGACAATTGAATTTGCTTTCCTTTCTTTATAATGCTTTCTTTATTTGAACTATTCCTTGTCAATTTTCTTTGCTTATTGCTTTTGGAAGTAAATATGAATGATGTATTTCTTTCATACCTACTTTCCCCTTTTTCATGCATCTCATGTTTGGTTCATTTAAATGATAAATAGTGAAATAACATACTCTAAACAAAAGAAATGTTGAGCATTACTTGGATGAGTTTGGCAAGTACAAGATCCCAAAGCAAAGACGAGGCTCAATAAGGGCAAGAGAGTGATAAATGAGAAACATAGATTACTCGTAAAACTTGAGGACGGGTACAAAACCTAAAAAGAGGATCAAGGATCGAAGCAATGAATACAGGTCATCCTGAAAGTCGTGACGAAAAGAGATACAGGACAAACAAACCCAGGGCACATTGCTTAATCATGTAGGCATAAAAGCATTTAGGACAAACACGTGCATTTCATGATAACATCGCACATGACACATACAGGTACACCAGTAAAGCAAGAAGTTCTGACGATAGCTGTACCGAACCAAGGAGAAAGAAAACATCCGAGTTCCACCAGATGATACGTTTTAATTTCTATTTTTTAATTTCTGCTAAAATCAACTCATAATTCGAGAAGTGGGTTGGGCCTTGGGTTACGCACGCTGAGGTATTTTTTTTTTTAATTTCTACTAAAATCAACTCATAATTCGAGAAGTGGGTTGGGCCTCGGGTTACGCACGCTGAGGTATTTTTAATTTCTATTTTCTTAATTTCTGCTAAAATCAACTCATAATGCGAGAAATAAGTTGGGCCTCGGGTTACACACGCTGAGGTATTTTTAATTTCTATTTTTTTTTAGTTTCTGCTAAAATCAACTCATAATGCAAGAAGTGAGTTGGGCCTCGGGTTATGCACGCTGAGGTATTTTTAATTTCTGTTTTCTTAATTTCTGCTAAAATCAACTCATAATGCGAGAAATGAGTTGGGCCTCGGGTTACGATGACGAGGTATTTTTAATTTACATTTTTTCAATTTACTAAAATCAACTCGTAATGCGAAAGGTGAGTTGAGCCTCAGGTCACGCACGCTGAGGTACTTTTAATTTCTATTTTTCAATTTTTGTTTTTCAGTTTCTGTTTTTCAAAAAAAAAAGAAAAAAGAAAGGGTACAAAGTTAACTCATATCGCGAGAATAAGGAAACAGTTTGAAAAGTTTAGATTTATTTCATCGAAGTCCTAGTGGAGCAATTGGTAGATCAAAGCTACGAATCTCTTCATGTCCTGAAGTCATGTTGGAGCAAGTCAAAAATAAACAAGATTGAGGAAAAGCGAATTGAAGCTACGGGTCATGTCTCGCAGAAGCAGCGATGGAGTGAATCAAAGCAACAGGTTACAGTAGAGTTTGAAGATGTTTGAGGAAGACGAAGACCAATAAGTCAAGGCTATGCCAAGACCGGGCAAAATTGGTTCTTCTATTATCTTTGCTCTATTCTCATTTCACGATAATGAGCAAAGAGGGGCAGCTGTAATAACCAATTTTTGCCCGGCCTATATCCTATAAAACCCACTGAATCAATCCAAACCCGGGGCCATTAAATAAACCTGAATCAGAAACAAAAAACAAAATAAGCCCAAAGTTAATAAATGTAACAGTCCTTTTAAATGTCCACTTACAAAAAAGACTCAAAGCCCAAATACAACAACCAAGCCCAAATTTAATACAAATAAGCAAAACCCGATTACAAAAACCCAAATGCCCAATTACAAGCCCAATTAGACCCAGAAAAAAACCAAACCTAAAAAAACTAAACCCAATTCAACCCAATCAGCTAACCCAAATACAACCAGCCCAAATCCTATCCTACTAACCAGCCCAAATCCTATCCTACTAACCAGCCCAAATCATTAGAAGATGAAAAGGTAACGGCAGCAGCAGTCCCCAGGCGTCGACCCTCCGCATGCCTCCTGGCCTCCCGGCGTCCCCCACATGCACACCTTGCCTCGTTTCGGCCACCATGCGCGTTGGTTCCCGTACCCACGCCCCTGACGGTTGAAGCCCGTAGCCCCATGTGCGCACCACGAGCACCCTCCCGCGCCTCGATCAAACACCAAAGCACGCCTCGCCCATACCCTGCTAAGAAGGAATCAACGCAACAGCAACACCAGGAGCAAAGAGATTGTATTTTTATTATCGTTATTCGGCTATAAAGCCATTGAACAACAATATACAGGGGGGCTTTTTTTTTCTTTTTTTTTTTTCAGAGGGGGAGAATCAATCAAGAGAATACAAAATTTCAATCAAAGATAATATAATAAAAATCCGAATACAAAAAAATCAGAAGATCAATAAGAGTTTCAAGGTGGATTTTCGTTTCTGTTCTTACGACTATTTACTACCGCTTCGTTCATTTTTTAGTTTTGATTTCTTATTTTAAGATTGTTATAACAAATAACAAAAAAAGGGAAAAAAATACTTGAATCGTCTCCGATTGCTAGAACTCCCTACCCCGGTGTCGAAATCGGACTAAAAGGGTTCGGTTCGCCCTTTTTATTTTTTCATTTTTAACCAAGAAGGCTAGATCGTCGAACCAAACGGTGCTAGAGCCCATACTTTGCGCCCCAAAAGCCACCGTATGCGGTGGTGGTGCGACGGAAAGCAAGGGAGCTCGCCAGAGAGAGGAAAAAGATGAGAGGAAGAGAGATTTTTTTTTGGGTTGGCTGCTGCTATGCTTTAATTTTAGGGTTCGAAATGTTTTTTTGCGAAATACTTGGGCTTATATGCCCTTAACTAAAATGGCGCCGTTTATTAAAGAGGGAGACTGTGCACATCCCCTTAGGGTGATATTTGCACGATGACCCCTCTCCCTTTTGCTGCATTTCCGATCTCGGCCAAGTGTAGCGTTTCTTCTCTTTTAATTTTACCCCATTATCCCTTTTGTGTTTTAACTCGGTCCTTCTTCGTTTATTTTTGTAATTATGATATTATTACTATTAACAACAACATTGTCATTATGTTTTTATGCTTTATTCCCTTTTACTATTATTTATTATATTTCCTACTATCATCATTGCATTATTGTTGTCCTTTTCGCATTATTATTATTACTACGTTTGTCACCTTGTTATTATTACCTTCATTGTTATTGTTATTAGTAATATATTATTCTTTGTCATTTAGTACCATTATTTGATTCTTATTATTTATCACTATTATTTCATCTTAATCATTACTATCGTTGTTATCACTATAATGTTTGCTATTACTATTGTTTTACTACCATCCGATTTATTACTCTATATTTATTCCTTTTATATTATTTCTATCATTATTCTTTATTGATGTGTTATTATTATTTAAGCTATTATTATTAATATATTACTTTCATTTTATCACTATCCATATTATCGTTCTTACGATCATCATTAATTTATTCGTAACATCCGTTTTAGCACATTATTCGGGTTTCATATTGTTATTATTATTCATGCATATTGATATTTTAGATTAACTATGCCAATGTTATGTATTACGTGTATCATGTTACCATTGCGCCGATTTCTTGTTACATGACCATTATTTGTTATGCCATTGTTTTGTATTATTGCATTATGTTTTCACACCGACTTTTATCAAATCTCAAACCAAGAATCTTGAACCAATTTTAAAATACATATCTGAGAATTTTTCAATAAGGCAATATTTGTATGTTTAGAAGTTCGAAAGATCACACCCTAACGTGCTGGGTGTCGATTTTTTTTGTTCAACTAAATAACCAAATACCCTTTTTACTCTTTGAAGACCAAAGATGATCTTGGTGTCAGAGTATGAATGTGTTATACCCTAGCGTGTTGGGTATGGCACTTTTATTCCTTTGAAATGAGTTAATCTTGAGATTCAATCCCAATTTAGGTAACCCATTGTTAATATTTTTTTCCTTAAATATTTTCAAATTTTCAACATTGGAACAACATCAATCAATTTGGTACCAAGTTTAGGCGTTGCAAGGATGCTAACCTTTCCTTGCACGTAACCGACTCCCGAACCTGTTTTTTCAAATTTCGTAGACCAAAATTATTGTTTTAGTAAATCAAAATATTTTATTAAAACAAAGGTGACCCGATCACACCTAAATAAAGATCGGTGGCGACTCCCTATTTTTAAAGTCGATTCCGGTTTTTTTTAAAAATGGTTACGATAATTCCTAGAAACAAATATGTCATGGGTCAACAAATCAAAAAGAATATAACCTTTGACATGAGGTTGGAACCCAAGGAAGATGCAGGCCCGAGCTCGAGGGTCAAATTTATGACGATGGGCAGTAAGAGTGGTAGCATAACTAAGGCAACCAAAGACACGCAAAGACTGAAAGTCAGGTTTGGCTTAGTAAAGCTTGTCATAAGGAGTAAAGTTGTTCAATAGAGGTGTGGGGCTGCGATTAATAAGAAAAACGGCATGAAGTACAGCATGGCCCCAAAAATGCCGAGGTAAGTGAGAATGAAATAAAAGAGCACGAGAGACATTAAGAATATGCTGATGTTTTCGTTCAACAAGACCATTCTGCTGTGGGGTTTCAACACAAGATGTCTGATGAATGATGCCCTTAGAAGCATAGAAAGTTGGAATGTCGAACTCACGGCCATTATCAGTTCAAAAAACTTTAATTTTAGAGGAAAATTGTGTTTCAACAAGTGTACAAAAATTCTGAATGTGATTACGAGCTACAAATTTTTTTTTCAAAAGAATAATCCAAGTAAAACGACTAAAGTCATCAACAATAGTTAAAAAATAACGATGACCAGTGATGGAAACAACATCAGATGGTCCCCAAATATCAACATGAACAAGATCAAAATTGTTATTGAAAATGGAAGTTCGTACAGGAAAAGAAAGTTTCTTTTGTTTAGCCAAATGACAAGCCTTACAATTTGAAATATTTGCTATGGACAAAGAAGGAATATAAGAAGAAAGTAATTTGAGTCTAGAATCGGAAAGATGACCAAGGCGGTTGTGCCAAAGATGAGATGAAGCAGTGGTAGTAGTTAAAACAGTTGGAATAGGAATGGAGAAAGTTTGAGCTGGTGTATCCAAGATGTAAAGGCCGTGAACAACATTAGCTGTACCAATCGTCTTCAAAGAGGGAAGGGCCTGCAAAGAACAATAAGTTTTGTAAAAAGTGAATGAACAAGCTAAGTTGGCAGTAAGCTTAGTGACAGATAAAAGGTTGTAGGCAAAATGGGGAACATAAAGAACATTTGTAAGGTAAAAATTGTCACTGAAAATAATAGTACCAGGAAAACGGGCACAAACCTTGGTACCATTAGAAAGAGTAATATGGACAGGAGAAATAGGAAGAAAAGAAGCAAACAAAGACAAAGAATGGGTAATATGATCAGTGGCACCTGTGTCAATAATCCAATGATGGGATTGAAAATGAAGTGAATTACCTGCAGAGGGGGAAGGTGGTTGTTGCAAAGAAGAAGCGATATTGGTAACAGGAGGGGGGGAGGTAGAATGTGAAGATGGCAGCAATGCAAGTAACTGTTGTAACTGTTCTTGAGTCAAAGTAACACAAGGATCATTTGACAAGGGAGCAACAGACTGTGAAGGGTTTAAAGATTGTGCGACACTATCATCAATAACATTGTTCGCACGAGAAGTCCGACTACGGGACTTGTAACCAGGTGGATAACCATGCTTTTCATAGCAGGTTTCAATTGTATGCCTGGATTTGCCACAAAAGGTACATTGGCGTGAATCAACAGAAGATTTGGCCTGAGGTTTCTTGGAAGAAGGTTGGTGACGCATTGTATTACTAACAAATACTTGTGAAGATCCTGTATGAAGATGGCGCTCCTGTTGAATTACCATAGAAAAGGCCTTATTGATCGTAGATAATGGATCAATGAGCATGATCTGAGAACGGACACCATCAAACCGATTGTGAAGGCCCTTAAGGAATCGAATAACATAACCATTGTCATGATACCACTGGAGAGTATAGAAAACAGCACAGGAACATGGAGTAAGACAGGAACAAGTAGGAAGAGGTCGAAAGTTCAACAATTCATCCCATAGCATCTTTAACTTAGTGAAGTAATCAGTTACCGAACGATCATCCTGTTTGAAGGAAGAAATCTCGTCTTGAAGATCAGAAATCCGAAAAATATCCCCTTGAGAAAAACGTTCACGGAGATCACGCCAAATATCATACGCAAAATCAAGCCAAAGAATGCTGTTCATGATCGAGGGCGAAATAAAATGATGCAGCCAAGAAATCACCATAGTGTTACATCTCTCCCAAGCCGGATAAAGAAGATCCGTTTTGAGTGGAACTGTGATCGTACCATCAACAAATTGAAGCTTGTTCTTGGATAAAAGAGCCAGCTTCATCGGCCGAGACCAAGAATGATAATTGCCGCTGGATAATGCAGGAGAGACTAAGACCAAAGCTGGATTTTCATTTGGGTGAAGGTAATAAGGACTAGAATGGAGGGCAGAATCATGGACAGCCATAGAGAAGAAAGAAACAGATTCAAAAGAAAAAGAAACAAAGTAATTGGGAAGCAAGAAAACAATTGCTATACATCTGATACCATGTAGAAAGAATGCATGTGGACTGCATTTATTATCTTATTAATTGCCATGCATATACATGAGTTTATGTACTGCATACAACGTAAGAAAAGAAGGTGCTAACTAACTAACAGATTGCTAACAGCTACTTAACTAACTAACCTAATTTATATTACTAACACATGTCAGTGTGGGGGTCGGTTGCCCACGTTTTTCAATGCTTTTCCCTTTCTTTTCTCATAAAGTTCTATGGCCTCACCCTATCACCTCAAAATCATGGAATTTGTTTTCGTTTCAAAATTTTGAAATAAGGGTCCAATTTCAAGTGCTTGAACCTTAGAAGAAATAACCCTGTTAGAAATTATTTTTGGGGTTAAAAACTAATTGAATTTGAGGGGAGAAATGTTTGGAAACTATGACTACAAAGACATGATTATGAATATTTCAAATCATATTAATTACGTTGGTATTAGAACTTTACACTCCGTTTATAATTAAAAAAAATGTAAAACTACAAGTAATAATAATAAATCATAATGCAAAAATACTATAGCAGTTTTCTTTTTATATATTTTTACCAATGACAAAAATGCTATTATCGTAAAAAATGTTGAACCAAAAAAGTTTTAGACTTCGTCAAAAGACATTAAATTGATTGAGCGTGCTTTAAAAAGTATCACTTTACTATGCAAATTAAACACATTGTAATATATTTTTAGAAATAATTACATAAAAACATCCTTGTACTATTTGTAAAAAGGACAGTGGTTTCCCAACATTTTAGTCATCGGTCTTCTTTAGATTTTGTCTCCACGTTATCATTATCCTAATTTGGGATCCATTAATAATTATCTTCTTTATTTCGTGTAGTAACTAGTAAGATCATTTATTTAGTCCTTTCGTATATATGGTATTGGTAGAAGTGTGTACGTCAGATTGGATTTGGATCAAAATGATGTATTGTATTAATATCATTTATAATTCTTTAAGTTTGGTTGGATTTAAAATATAAACCTTAAATTCGTTCATATTTGTAATGATTAATCAAAATTTATTTAAGTCTGTCCATTATTTTCATTTAATATTTAGTATTTATATATTTTTACTATCATTACATATTTTTTTATTAAATTTCTAAACATAAATAATTTAATATATTTTTTAATATTTACGTTATCATATAATATATTTATTTTAAAATGATATAAATTACACAATATATGAAAAAAGAAAAAATTCATATTATAAATTTGATAACAAGTCGGGTTAGGCCAAGCTCGGGCTTTGAATATTAAAACTTGAGTTGCCAATGTTTAAGTGGGTCTAGTTTTTTTTTTCAAGTCTTATTATCTAACATAATATTTTTGTCCAAATCATCTCAAAGACTTTCTAATACAAGTGGCGCAATCCAATTCAAAGTTCATGATGGAGATGGGCTTAAATTCCCTCAAGGCCCAATCACGAGATCTAAATCCAAGCAGTTGAAATCAAAGCTCAACTTATTCATTCAAGACTTTATCACGAAGAAATTTCGAGAAAAAGAGTTAGAGATCCAAGACGATGGACTTTGGAGTTCAATACAGAGCGAGAATGATTAGAAGGGTTCAATTTTGTTCGTGGACTTAAAATCTCAATCCATAATGACAAACCCAGGTGGAAGGTGTTAACAAACTTAGGCATTATACTTCAAGGACCACAGTAAAGCCCACACCCCGAGCCATGTTATAATTAGTCAACTTACGGTGCATTTTTGGAAGGGATTTGGGAATTTGTGGATCAATATGTCTTCATATCGATCGAAGATCTGTCTCTTAGCTTCATAATGCACTTTGAATCACTTGACTTCAAGTTCGAGAGCTCAAGGTATGATCGTTTTAGTAAAGATTGCGTGGGCAGAATTTCTGAATGAGATGATTACGAAAATTACTAGTTTCAAGCTTTTATTTCGAATTTAAATCTTATGGGGTTTGATGTTTAGGCTCAATTTTTATTATATATGTCTAATATTGTATTTATTAAATCGTATTGTTTCATTATTTATTTATTTTGAATTTTGGATATGTTTTTAAGTATTTTAAGTTATTTAGGAATTTTATGTCAACAAGAAAGTTTGGTTTAAAACTATTTCTTGTTTAAGTTAATTAGATTTTTAGTATACTTGAAAGTTTTATTTGGATGCACTTAGCTAGCCTATATAAAGGCTTCATGTACACAATTCATAATTCATTCAACTTCTTTTCTCTTTTGAGTTGATAAAATTCTCTTTGAGTTTTAACAATCTTTTCAGATTTTAAGAATCATCTTTAAGCTTTTTCTTGTCAAGTTTTCTTTCTTGAAAGGAAAATTAGAGTCATTTAAAGGGGGTTATAGATTCATCTAGTTTTCAAGGCTCCTTACGACTTCTACACGCCACTTTCCATCTATCTTATTCATTCTTTACTATTCAATTATGTTCTTGTTTAATTGTCACACGCCACTTTCCATCTATCTTATTCATTCTTTGCTATTCAATTATGTTCTTGTTTAATTGTCTCTAATCTATAATTTGGATTTCTTGTTCTTTTTCTATTTGTATTACTTGTTTTAATTACTGCACCTTTTTTTTTTTTTTGTTCAATCCATGCTTCATTCTGACAAAATGTAATTTTAGTTTTAAATTAAAAAATAAATAAATAAAACTGAAGGTGGTGGCACCATTCTTAATGGCTCAATCAAATAAAATATTAATTTTAGTTTTAAATTAAAAAAAAAAAAACTTTGACATACTAAAGTGGTGGCGTCATTCTCTATGGCTCCACCACTATTATTTATATTTTGACCCCAAAATATTTAAAAATCTTGGTATTACACTGGTATTTATACAGGTGGCACCAAATAGGTTGGCTCCACAAAAAAAATAATTTTATTTATTCTACCGGCCAATGATTTGTTGACGTGGCAAGTCGGTGGTGCTATTCTCTTTGGCTTCACAAACTTTCATTATTCATTTTAGGTCATTTATGTACATAATCAAAAAAGTGGGTCACTTTTATAATGAATCAAAATTTTGAAAGTTAAAGGGGGAAAAGAGCAAATAGTCCAGTTTACTTCCAGACACTGGAATCCAACTCAGCAAAATTATAATACCATTAAAAAAGAAACTTTATCAATTGTTTTATGCATTACAAAATTCCAAAGTAATTTATTAAATCAAAAATTTCTTTTACGAATCGATTGCAAATCAGCAAAAGAAGTTTTACAAAAAGATGTTCAAAATATTACCTCAAAATAAATTTTTAAAATTTGAGTTTTAAATTATTTTCCTTTTCAAGATTTAATCAAATTTTAATTTCAAACAACTACAATTATCACAATTTAAACTTTTGACAATTATCGGGACAAACTGGTATCAGAGCCAAGGAGGAGCAGGTATTTCTAAGTTTTGAGAATATTCAATTTGTTTTTAGTATTTCCGAGTTCTGGTTTAACTGTCTTCATTAATGTATTATTATTTTGCTGAGAATTGATACACTGTCCAGTTAGCCATGGGTTAGGCGTGTCAAGGACAAAGTATCCTTGTAGGCAACTTTAATAATCTGAAAATCCTGATTGTAGAACCCCCTTGTAGGAAATAAAAAAACAAAGAATGTTTCCCTTCCTTAGAAGACCCAATTCTTCTGTAAGCTTTGTTTCCAATCAATCCCAAGAGTCTGACCAAACCTCAAACAACAGTGTTAATGAACAAGAAGAACATTATGAAAATATTCCCCAAAGATTTGATAATTGGACTCTTCCAAGAGTTCCAACAAACCAAGTCTACAAGAAAACAACTTTTGAAAATTTAAATGCTTTTTGCAGTTACGTTATAAAAACAAAAGAATGGAGTTTACCTATTCAAAAAGAATATGAAACAATCCAATTATTAGATAGAGTCATCATTAATAAACTCAAAGAAAAAAAAATACAAATATTTCCATTTTGGACTAGTCAAGGTTGGTGTCAAACCTCTTAATGTTGAAGCGACTAAAAATACCTCAATTTTAATTGTCTTAAGAGACCAAAGACACATCATGTTTAATGACTCATTATTAGGAACTATAGAAATAAGCCTATGTACCGGCCCAATCATTTTAATTGTTATCCAAATTTATGGTTTCTTTGACTGACAAAAATATTTTACAATCTTTGACCCTCTAAATACATACCCATAACTACAAATGCTTCTTGGTATAGAAGTATTAATATTAGTCTATAGACTCCATTTCAAAGCTATATATTCTGTAGTTAATACCAAGGCTTTACTCCAAAGCCCAAAAGGAGAAACCCTCTTAATAGAAACAGATACTTCAAGATCTCATACCACAATCCCAAAAACAATACAATGGCATGAAATAAACCTTCCTGATAGGTGGAAACTTGAGGGTGCTACAAACCCTGTGGCACCAACTCCTGTAAGAAACACTTCATTGAGTGAAATCTCTCAACACCAAGATGGCACAGTTGAAGTAATATTCAACAGGCCACGAAGAATGCCTCCAAGACATTCTTTTGAAATAGGAAGTACTAGCACAGCTTTTAGGAGGTTAAATTTAGAAAGAGAGTTAAATCTAGAAACACAAACGGCAGATTTTAGGACAGTTAGAGCCTCTGTCTTTTCTATCCCAACAACATTTAGAACCAATTTACAAGGAATAGATAATTCTTTAAATATAGCTCAACCTATCTATGCCAGACAAGAATAGAGTCCTCAAAATTCACCTAATATGTCACCAACATATTCATCAATGACTAATAATACAAGACAAGGAGAAAATTCAGGAATATTTGTTTTAGAAAAAAACTTTTGAGATAAACAAAGAATGGTGTAGAAAGCACTTCTATTCCAACAAAAATAAGTAAAAAAGAGAAGATTATTTTAAAAATTATAATGGTAAAAAAGAAAGCATTCTTCAAGAATATTATGAATACCCATAAAATTCATATAAAATTATTTGAATGGTTTGAAGAATATCATTTAGAATCTGTTAATACAATAAAACATAATACTAGATGGCAAACTAATAAAGGAGAAGTTGAATCTCGACATCCCCCTTTAATGGAGATTCAATATCTTCACAAAAATACTGGAATAAAAGCAAATCATTTAAGAATGAGAGCTCTTGATGCAGGAGAACAAAACTCATCAAAAGATATTAAAATGATAGTAGAACAAAACAACTATACAAATATCGGTCTTCATACAATAGGAAAACAATTAGATTATATTGAGAATTTGATGGAAAGTCAACCGATTAAAAAAGAACCAATAAAAGAGGTAACAGAAAAAAGTTCTAAAGAACCAATATTCACACCTTATGAGATTCCAAAACCTTTCCAAAAAGCCCAAAATGATTTCTTAACAGAAATCCAAAATAGACCTGATGCTTTGGAAAGTTACAAGTCTGAATTAATTGCATCTGGTACCTCAATGCAAGCCCAACATTCAGTAAATACATTACACCAATCCTCCCAATCTGACTCTGACTAGTCAAATGAACAACAAATTAACAAGATGGCTTGGAAAGAACCAAAAAGATTATATTATCTAAAAACCACTGCACCTGATCTTAATAAAGAAGAAAAACCTGTTTTCCAAAATAAATACAATGCTAATACAATTTATGAATGGAATATAGATGGAATGTCTGAATACAATATTCTTAGTTTATTACAACAAATGACGATGGTTCAAATGTTTATAAAACCCAAAACCAAAATGGATTAATCAGTGATTATGCTATAGCCAATCTTTTAGTTGCTAGATTTACTGGTCAATTAAAAGGATGGTGGGATCATGCACTCACTAAAAGCTAACAGGAAGAAATTTTAAAAGCAATAAAAAGGGATGATCAAGGAAGAATTATTTTACATGAATAAGGAAGAGAAATCCAAGATGCATTAGCAACTTTAATTTTCTCAATCTCTAAACACTTTATAGGAGATCCTTCTCATCTTAAAGATAGAAATTTGGAATTATTATCAAATCTAAAATGCAAAAAATTAACTGATTTTAAATGGTATAAAGATGTCTTTATGACCATAGTTATGCAAAGATCTGATAACCAACAACCGTTTTGGAAAGAAAAGTTTCTAGCAGGACTTCCTACTTTGTTAGGAGAAAAAGTTAGAAATCAAATAAGAGAAAATTATAGAGGTATTATTCCATATGAAAAGCTTACATATGGTGAACTAATTAGTTTCACCTAAAAAGAAGGATTAAAAATCTGTCAAGATTTAAAGTTATAAAAACAACTTAAGAAAGAAAGATATCAATGTAGCAAAGAATTAGGATCATTCTGCCACCAATTTGACATTAGGGATGAATCTTCTTCTTCAAAAACATGCTGCCCTATAAAACCAAAAAATAGGAAAAAGAATATTTCAGAATATTATAAAAAAACTCAAATATAGAAAATACAGGAAAAAAAAAGAAACAACAAAAAATAGCAAACAAAATTGATAAAACAATAAAATGTTATAGATGTGGAAAACCAGGACACATCTCAAAATATTATAAAATTAAAAGAAAAATTAATAATTTAAATCTAGATGAAGAAATAGAACAAAAATTAAATGAGATTCTATTAGAAACAACTTCTTCTGAAAATAATACATCTACCGAAACAGATGAATTACAAATAGACGAATTACATACAACATCCCAATCTTCTGATGATGAAAATGAACCCTCAATTAATATGTTAACCAAAGACCAAGAATTTATGATTGAAGTTATTGATAAAATTCAAGACCCAGAACTTAAAAGAGAATACCTTTTGAAATTAAAATCCTCATTAAAAGATAAACCAGAAAAAGAAAAAGAAATTATATCTAGTCAATCACAAATGTACAATATACAAGATATAATATTTAATAAATATGAAAAAAATAAAACCAAGACAAATTACAAATTCTGAATTACAGTTAGAAATAAAACAAATTAAATTAGAACTTTCTCAGCTTAAAATGGAACAACAAGAAATGAAAAAACAAATACAAACCTTAAAACATGAAATCCTAGAAAAAAGTTTTTCAGAAACTGAACCCGAACCTAAAGAAAATACACAGGAATATATGATGGTTCTAACTGAAGTATCTATTCAAAGATATTTAATAAAAATAAATATTGTCATAAATAATGAATTTCAATTAGAAACAACAACCCTTTTTGATACGGAGCGGACCAAAACTGCATTAAAGAAGGGATAATTCCAACAAAATATTATGACAAAACATCAGAATCTCTTAAAGCTGCAAATGGTAAAAAACTAAAAATTACTTACAAAATTCTCAATGCAGAAATATCCAACAAAGGTATAAAATATCAAACATGTTTTTTAATGGTAAAAGATATTACCCAAGATGTCATATTAAGAACCCCATTCACATCCCTACTCAAACCTTATAAAGTAACAAATAATTTTATCTCCACCAAAGTTTTAAACACTAAAGTAGAATTTCCTTTTGTAGAAAAACCAAAGATAATAAATCTCAACTTATTAAAATCTTTATCCATCCATAATAGGCAAATATTAATTTAATTAATCATAAACAGAACAAATCTCTTTTCTAAAAGAAAAAATATATTTTAAAAAATTGACCGAACAATTAGAAAAAAAAGAAGTTCAAAAAAGGATAAATCAAATCAGAGAAGAAATAGAATCAACAATTTGTTCTGACATTCCTAATGCTTTTTGGAATAGGAAAAAACACGAAGTAACATTACCATGTGAAAACAATTTTGATGAAAGACAAATACCCACAAAAGCAAGACCCATACAAATGAACAAAGAAATGGAAGAAGTTGTAAAAAAGAAATACAAGACCTTCTTAATAAAAATTTAATTAGGAAAAGCAGTTCTCCTTGGAATTGTTCAGCATTTTATGTAATAAAAAATGTAGAACTCGAGGAATGTCAAGATTAGTAATTAATTACAAACCTCTCAATCAAGCCTTAAAATGGATTAGATACCCAATATCAAATAATAAAGATTTGCTACAGAAACTTTGTAGTGCAAATATTTTCTCAAAATTTGACATGAAATCTGGATTTTGGCAAATCCAAATAAAAGAAGAAGAAAGATATAAAACGGCATTTACTGTACCATTTGGACAATATGAATGGAATATAAATCCTTTTGGATTAAAAAATGCTCCATCCGAATTTCAAAGAATAATAAATGATATTTTTTTACCAATATTCTCAATTCACAATAGTATACATCGATGATGTATTAGTGTTTTCAGAAAATATAGAAAAACACTTCAAACATTTATCCATTTTTATAAAAGTCATAAAAAATAATGGTTTAGTAGTTTCTAAATCCAAGATAAGTTTGTTCCAAACCAAAGTAAGGTTTTTAGGTCATTACATAACCTAAGGAACCATTACCCCAATAGAAAGGTCCATAGAGTTTGCTAGCAAATTCCCAGACCAAATCCTTGATAAAGTCCAATTACAAAGATTCTTAGGAAGCCTCAATTATGTCATAGACTTTTATCCAGGTCTTAGCAAATTATGTAAATCTATCCAGGTCTTAGCAAATTATGTAAATCTTTATATGATAGGCTCAAAAAGAATCCACAAGCTTGGACAAATGACCACACCAATATTATCACCCAAATTAAAAACAAATTACTAAGCTTCATTGTTTATATTTAGCCGATCCAAATGCCCCCAAGATTGTAGAAACAGATGCTTCTGAAATAGGATACGGTGGGATCCTAAAACAAGTTAAAGGGGGAAAAGAGCAAATAGTCCAGTTTACTTCCAAACACTGGAATCCAACTCAGCAAAATTATAGTATTATTAAAAAAGAAATTTTATCAATTGTTTTATGCGTTACAAAATTTCAAAGTGATTTATTAAATTAAAAATTTCTTTTACGAATCGATTGCAAATCAGCAAAAGAAGTTTTACAAAAAGATGTTCAAAATATTGCCTCAAAACAAATTTTTAAAATTTGAGTCAAAATTTTTGAGTTATTTTCATAAAAAAGAAAAAGCCAAAATATTTGACTCCTGACCAAAAGCTAATTGTAATGGAAAGTATTTATTATAAATTGTTGGCCTGATACACGCAAGTACTGCTACATGCAAAATAGCATATCCCCAAGCTGTAGCAGAGAGTTTTGCTCTCATAAGCAATGGTCTAGCTATTAGTTGGAGACATTTGATAAACGATTCAGCTAAACTATTTTGTGTGTGAACATAAGCTACAAAATATTCAACTTTTATCCCTATTGACATACAATAATCATTGAAAGCTTGGAACGTAAACTTATGAGCATTATCAAGACAGATAGTTTTGATTGCATAATCTGGAAATTATGCTCTTAATCGAATTATTTAAGCAAGTAGTCCCACAAATGTCAGGTTGTAAGTCGATAATAAACACACATGTGATCACCTACTAGATGCATCTATCAATACCATAAATATATATGAATAGTCCACATGGTGGATGAATGGGCCCACATATATCACCTTGAATATGTTCCAGAAATGCAGAATATTCAATCCCAACTTTAGCTTATGATGGTCTAACAATCAATTTACTTTGAATTCAAGAACCTTCTGGTTCTTTAATGGGTGCCCAATTGAATTCTCAATTATTTTTCGCATCATAATATATCCGGAATGGCCTAACCATTCATGTCAAATAGTAAAAATAGGTGATTCTACAAACTTATAGTTTGCATTAACATGGGCATCTTTTATTATCAAATGAGAAAAATATTTTTTGAGTATCGTGTGTGTTGTAGCACTATCTGCAAGGCACATGTCTCCATTGATCTTGGGTCCAACAAAATTTTGTTGAGTATTCTTATTCCTATATAGTTCAATAGGAGCTTTACGGGCAAGTTATATATAGTCGCAATGACGTGAATTTCACTATGAACTTGTAGAGGCTTGTGGTGATAACATATTATAAAACTAAAAGAAGAATACAAAGATTAAGAGAGAGAAATATACGCAAATGAAAAGATGATTCAACTTTCACTTAGAATACAATAAGTTTGTACATGCCTTCTATTTATAGGGCTTCAAGTACCATAAGTTATAAAACATTAAGGACCAACATTAACGTACTGTATAAATGATTTAGATGTTACGAGATAATGAATTTAAAGGTCATGGGCATTCATTCTTTAGAGGTTACAATAGGATAAATTTGAAGGGATTGTGGGCATCCATTTATCAATGGATTTACAACAGTAAATAATTTAAATGATTATACAATTGATTAGATAGCCTTCAAAATAAATAAATAAAATAAATCAACTTAAAGTATTCTTCATTAAGTGATAAGTACATATTATCTACTTATTATTTTCAACTTTTTTTATTGAAAAATGTAGCAAATAGTTTTTATTTTTATTTATCAAAAGCATTTAAAATATTAAATTACAGAAATTATTAATTTTTAGTTAATGAATTTTTTCAATAATTAATCAAACAGACCCTTAGTTAATATATATAAATATATATATCCAAAAAAATTAGTGGTCTCAAGCCCTCTCACTGCTTAGTAGGTCCATGTCTAGTTCCATGTATAGGGGCTTTACAGTGTCCGTCAGTGTCGCCAACACCACCCCCCAATGATGACCCAATCATTAGCTTTTTAAATAAAAATAACTTTTTGGGTGCCGCCATTCTGTCAAGTAGCTTCAGTCTGTATTTTTCAAAATACCCGTTAAAAATATATATTCAGGGAGGAAAAAATATATATATATTTTTCATAGGAGCTGCCGATCTATCAGGCGACACTGATCAGTAAATTTAAAAAAATTTATTTTTTTCGGTGTCGCCGGTGCGTCAAGCGGCACCGGTGCACTGACGACACCGATAAGAATTTTCAAAAAAAAACAAGTGAAACAAGAAAAAAAAAGTTGAAAAGAAGCAACTAAAATAGAAGAAAAATTGAAAAAAAAATAAAGGGGGAAACTCATAACCGATGCTTATTTTGTAATAGGTGGTTCTTGTCATATTGGCTTGTCAGTGTCATCATCAGCGGATGAAATATTATTTCAAAAAAAAATAATCTTAGATGAGATGGGAGTGAGAAAAAAAAAGACCTGAGAGAAAAATAGTGAGACGAGAGAATGAATGTCAAATATGAGAAAGGCAAGAAAATAACAATTATATATGTACAATAGAGATATGAAAGAGAATTGAATATTTTGTTGAAAGAGATATGAAAGGAAATCAAATAACAAATATGGAAAATAGAGATATGAAAGGAAATTTAATATTTTATGGAAAATAGAGAATCAAATATAGAAAATGAAAGAGAATAACATATATATAAAAAATACATAATCAAATATGAGAGAGGAAATAAAATAACAGATATGAAAAATAAATAATAAAATATTAAATTCCCTTTCATATCTCTATTTTCCATATTTTTTATTCTCCTTCCTTTCCAATTGATTATTTATTTTTCATATATTCTCTTTTCCTTTGCCATTTGAATTTCCCTTCTTCTTCTCAATTAAAAACCCTTGTCGTCGTACTCAATTGTCCTTTTTTTGTTTTTTATTTTATTTTTTTTCTTTACCTTTTTTTCAATTGAAAATCCAAGTCATTGTACTCAATAGCCACCGGTGTTACCGTTCACGATGGCCTTTCGTGTTGATTTCAACACCAAAGAAGAGGTTTCCTTCAGATCTCCTAGTAGTCCACTCTAAATCTTCTAAAACAATTACCAAAGTTTTGAACTATTCTTTCTACAATATTTTTTTTTTAAATATCATCGTGCTGACTAACACGACAGTGACACATAAAAAATATATTTTTAAAAAAAATTTAATGGGTGTAGCCTGACATACCGGCGACACCAACAAATTTTTTTTAAAATATTTACTGGTGTCGCCTTGACATACCGTCGACACCCAAATTTTTTTTTAAATTTCTCCGGTGCCACCTGAAAGACTGGTGATACACATTAATTTTTTTCTTTTTTTTCCCTTCCTGAATACTCGTATTTTTAACGAGTATTTTGAAATAAAAAGACCGATGGCGCTTGAAACAGTGACGACACCCAAGAAAATTATTTTTTTTAAAAAGTTGATGATTGGATCATCATTGGAGGCGGTGCCACTGATGTGTTAAGCAGCATCGACAGGCACTGTGAAGAACAAGTCATTTTGTACATAAGTTTTGGCTTGGACTATTTCCATAAATAATTAATTATTTTGAGTCAGTTGAGTAAAAAAGCCATTTACAGTATGAAATTTCAAAGAAAAAAAATTAATCATTTCAAACTTCATAGTTGTTCCTTTCATCAATATTATTTTTAGTAGTTAAATCTAAATTCTCTTTATAAAAACATAACATGTCTTATCATTACAACTATATTATTTTTAGTAGTTAAATCTAAATTCTCTTTATAAAAACATAACATGTCTTATCATTACAACCAATATTTATTAATAATATGTAAATGTATATAATAAAAGCAAAATTTTCTAATGGACCCAAATTTGAGGTATATTTAGCTTGAATATTCAATTTCATACTTGAATTTTATTTTTCCAATTTGATATAATAGTCTTTAATGTGATTGCACGAGAATGATATGACCTATTGTTAATAAAATTAGGGTTTAACTCTATTAGACCTCTGTTAATTATGGTTTAGATTTCAAATTAATTTCAAAATTTCAAAATATTCTAATTGGGAAATCAAAATATAAATATAGTATTAGTGAAGTCTTTCCATCAATTTAGAAATTACATGTTAATTCGATGTGGAGCATATTTAAAACAACCAGATCAAATTTGAAACCAGAAATGTAACTAAGGCCATGAGCCTAGTGGTTAAATTGCACGACTCTTTTTAGCCTCTCTTAAAATTTTAATTTAATCCGTTTTAGCCCTAATTAAATGAAAATTTTGCATTGTTGGCTTCTCCCAAAAATGAATAATTTAATTTAATCTATTTTAACATAAAAAATTTAGTCTCCAAATATTTTAATGTTGTTTTTGCCCCGGTACAAAATTCTTGACTTCACATTTGTTTTAAACACGTTTGTATTTGCCGTATAAATAACTTAAAATTGATGTGTTAAAAGAAAAAAAATAACACTTTTAAATTTCAATTACACTATTTTTTTATACATTATATCCAAAATTTGATTTACACTTAAATTAGATCATGATTAGACATGATAATCAAACGAATACATGTGAAATTAATCATCATAATTATTTTGCTAATTACAGTTAAAAAGAGAGACAAAAAGTAAAGCCTAAAATATATACAAACTATAAATGTTGGAATTATTTGTGGCCTTTCGTACCTTCTAGTCATTGGCATAATCGGACCAACGTAGATGACATTTCGCCCTCTTTCTTTACATATTCTATCAAATTTCTCAATCTCACACATACACTTTCGGGGTAGTTTCCTTTGGCATTTTTCATCGACATTGAAGGTGACATCTCGATCCCACACAACATTCTCACAATTCACATTTTTAGAACTTAGTCTTTTATATATAAAACAACGAAATCGTAATCAAGACATACAAAAAACTAAGTGATGTTGAACTTTAAATTTAAATTTATTTAAAAATAAATATTGAAATTCAAATATAATTTTTTATTTATTTCTTTTCATACGAGTGTAGCATTACGATTCGTGATCTTTATTTTTTTTTTATGTCTAAAACTACTCATAAACCCTTTCTAAGAACAATGCGCTTTAATGTACTTGAACCTACGTCCTTTTACACTGACAATAATATCTTTTGCTCTCAAAACTCTTCTTTTTCTTCTCCATATTTTTTACCGTTCCGGTAATAGAAAAAGGCAACGTTCGTTTGTTGATCACTGCAGATGTGCTACTGCTTTGATCATTGTTGTTGTTGTATTTTAGGAGACATTCGACCAACGTTTCTCCAAGTACCATATTCTCCTTTTTGATTTCAACTCTTGTTACGGTTTTGATTATTTTTCATATTTGACAAATTAAATATAAATCATTCTATTTATATTTTATTTTATATATATTTATTTTTATTTATTTATTTTATTCACTAACGTATTAGACAACACTTTAGTATATTCAAATTTACGTCCTTTTGTACTAAAAACCTTATTAATACTAATTAAACTAATACTCAATTGATAAATATTAAATTTATTTAAATATATGGAAGTAAATTTTGAATTGGAACATAAATTTATTATATGGAAAAGTATATGGAAAAGTATGTATAAAATAATTTGTGGGGTTGTGCTAGAAGAATGAAGTCGGCTTTTAAACAAGATTCTTATGTTTATTTTCTTTATATGATTTTCCATGTTTATTGCATGAGAGGGGCTATGATTAGCTAGAGTCCACGCTACCGACTAGCCATCTCTAACACTCTTTCTTATCACTAATTGCAATATTATTTTTTCTGAACCATCGATATTCCATCCATTAAATATAATCTCAAAAACAAAAAAAAAAAATTGAATTGGATTCAAGACTAAAAAGGAAACTATATTGAATTTTTTGACAAAATTAAAACAAAAAATTGACTTTGAAGATTAAAAATATACATTTTAATGTAAAATTACAATTTTATATCATCTTTTCTCTTTTCCCTTTTGAATAATAGAGAAACTAAAAATGTGAAATTATATAATAGTTTGTGAATGCAATAGAGGATAATTTTATTTTGATAATGTTGTTAGTAATTTTTAAAAATTGAATTAAATTAGAATTTTATGTATAAAATCACACAAAATCAAAATAATAAATATAGTACATAAACAATGAACACCTTTCCCCCTTGACCATAGGCAAACACAAGGGGTTTATAAACTTTATATATATAAATTAACCCAAATTTTTATAAGATGATAAAATATTTAAAAAAAAAAGGAAATTAGTTGTATCAAAATTCAAACAATTACAAAGACACATTTGAAACTCGTGGCAGAAATAGAGGTCCATAGTCTACTAAACTTCAAGTAATTATAACATTGACCCTATAATTACTTTTGACCACTTCAATTTTGGGACCAACCCTATTGAAGGTTTTGTTTTTGCATCCATATAAAATGAAAAAAAATTGAATAAAGAAATGTAAAAATACATGATGGTCATGAAGCTAGCTACTAGCGTATTTCATACAAAATTTACAAAAAAGGAAAATGACAAAAAAAAAGCCTTTGATGGGCAATTTCCTTTTATGGAAATAGTTACTAGTAGTCATTGCTAGCCAAAAAAGATGGGATCCATTCCTTCAATTACACTAAATAGCAAAGGATACATATATTAAGGGTAAGGAGAGGTAGCTTGGATTCGATTCTTTCGTTTTTGGAGGAACCGTTGAAGCGATCTCTTCATGCATGTGGAAAGTCCTTTATTCGGACTATTTATCTGAGAGTGTACCGTCGGTGAAGCCGGTTCCGATCCCGACCTCGGAGTCCTTAATCGTTCATCCGTTTCTCGGTTTGCAATCATAAGAATGGCTCTTGCCTGCCCAAATTCCATCCCAGTTCACTCTCAAATCTTTGCAACCAATAAATTAAAACCAAATCATTTATATGTATTTGTTATACTCCCAGAGTTTGGGTGAAGCAACTTTGTCGCCATGAAAACACAGTCGCCGCCGCTACTTTAATGAATTTCAAAAAGGTACAACACGCAGAGCATGGAATTCTTTTCAAAATTTAAAAAGCTTTGTTTTTTGGATTTATATGTCGAGTATATATAAAGAACAGAAATAAAATTTAAATATTAAATACCTGGATCTCTGTAACATCACAAACACAAACCCTTCCCTTGTAGAAAATCGTTAACTGTTGCTGTTGATTTTCTGGGTTTTCACTGCTCTCTTCCACCCTTCAATCATCAACAAAATAAAAAATAAAAAAATCGTAACATAATTCGCTTCTCCCAATGTATAACCCAACATTTTATATAAAACAACACATGCAGCACCGAAGAAAGTGAAGTACATACCGGTCGCCGCTGGAAGAGCTATAAGGATGGAGACGAAGCTCCAAGTTGCAGTTTCGTCTCATCTTATTTGGGGTTTCCGTAAGGTTTTCAAACGAAGAAGAAACGGATGGGAGGGGAATAGTTGAAGGAGCAAAGGCTCTATATATAAAGTGAGATTGCGTTAGCGGTGGGCACCAACGTTTTTTCAAAATGTTTAAACAAGCACAGTAACGCACAACAACGAGATACACATAAATAATTAATTTATAAAATAATAATCTAACAGTTAGAAGACCTTTGATTTTAATTTAAGCACGTGGAACATGCATTCTTCTTTTTTTTCTTTTTTTCTTTGGACTAAAAATGGTATACCTAATTTTTTATTTGAATAATTATTTATTTGGTCATTTATTTTTTCGTCTTTCTTAATCCTTAAATTTATATTTTTTGTCAAATTATCTTAAAATAAATAAAAATGTTAACTTTTTTAAACTTTATTAACGTTGTATACTCGTAGATGACACATCAATATTTAATTATTTTTTAAAATTTTGATGTATCATCTACGTGACAATCTACATGTATATCACGTAAGTAAAGTTAACAAACGTTAATTTTTTATTTATTTTAGAATAATTTAATAAAAAATATAAATTAAAAAAATTAAAAAATTAAATAAAAGACTAAAATGAATTTTGAAGTTGTAGGGGGCGATTATGATTTGTTGATTTGCTTGGGATGTTTGGGCTTTCCAGTTGTGTGTGCCGCTGCTGCCTTTCTAATAATTTCGCGTGCTTGTAAAGTCCTACATAATGCATAACCTTTCCTTTTTTAAGAATAATACCAATAATTAAGCTTTATAATAGGGGTTTATGAATGAGATTATGTCCTCTAACTTCAATTTATTTTAAATTTCACTTAGAATTTTTATTTCAATAATATTATTTTTATACTTGATGGAAATTTCTTGATGGTATTTTTTGGTCGTGCTGTACTTGTGTTAGTGTTATTCGAACTTTTTATTTTATTATAATTGATTTTTATTTTAAAAATATATCATATCAATTGATTTACTCATGACTCGACTCATAAAAAAAATCCAATTACCCTTAAAATTTTCATGCTTTTTTGAATTATCACATGGCTAAAAAAATCCGGCAAGTCTAAATTTTTTTAACCATACAATAATTCAAAAATACATGATTTTTTGGGGGGGATGGTTAAGTTTTTTATGGGTCGAGTTGGGTCATGGGTAAATTGATTGGGGATGATTTTTTATTTTTCCAAATTGTTAATAACTTAAAGATAAATTGTAATGTAACGCGGTCATAATTTGGATGTTTTTACAAAAAATAAAAAAATTAATTACAAAAAATGGGTTGTTTTGAATAGTCTCCGCCGGTGTATCAGGTGGCACCAACTCACTTCCCCCCAGTCATCAAACAATTATGAGTTAAAAAAAAAAAAATTTGATACCACTATTATGTCAAGTGATATTGGTATGTATTTTTTAAAAAAATACTCGAGAAAATATGAGAATACCTGTGAAAAAAAACAAAAAAAATATTTTTAAATAATGCCGCTGATGTGTCAAGCGACATCAGTCAAAGTAAAAAATATTTTTTAATTGATGTTGCTGGTGTGTTAAGCAACACCGATATATATATATTTAAAAAAAGTGACCTAAAATGAAAAAGGAAAAAGAAAATCGAAAAAATTTCTAGGATGCTAAGCTGTTAGGAAGTACCCATTAAAATATATATATATATATATTTTTGTTGCCTAGTATACTCGTATTTTCTCAAGTATTTATCAAAAACACATACTAGTGTCGCCTGACACAATGGCGGCATAAAAAAACTTCTTGTTTTTAAAAAAGCTTATGATTGGGGGGAAAGTGGAGTGGTGCGGCACCAATGAGACTGTTCAAAACAACTTATTTTTTAAAATAATTTTTTCTCTCATCCATTTTCGTAATTAATTATTATTTTTATAAAAAAGTCATAATTTAAATAAATCTTTAATGTAAAAAACTAAATTCCAATCAATTTTAGTAGAAGTAGTAAAAGGCCATTATACCCAAAAATATCATTTTTTTAATGTTATTTAAGGAAATTGACCGACTTTTTAATTATTTATCGGAATGGCACAAATTCCTCGAAAACGCGTCCACGTCAGCGCGATGTTAAGGGACGTGCGCGCTTTTGTGCTGACGTGGACAAAACGCTCCCCCAGGGACGCGTTTTGCCCGTCTTTTACGTTAGGGTTTTTAGCTTTGTTTAGGGTTAGAGTTTTTAAGGAAAAATTAATGAAATTAAGGTTTAGGGTTAATTAATTAGATTAGGGTTTAGGATTTTTTTAAATAATTTTTTGTTTAGGGTTTAAGGAAAAATATATTAGCAATACAAAAAAAATGTTTTTTTTACAGTAGTATCTGAAAAAATAATTTTTAGAAGACATTTCTGAACAAATAGTGTCCAAAATGCTTCAAGCCGGATGCACTGTCAGCAAGATTACTGAAAAAAACACCCACGTGGACGCTCTTTTTCTACAGTAGTATCTGAAAAAATAATTTTGAGAATAGACTCAAACAGGATGCATTGTTAGCAAGATTATTGAAAAAAGCTCCCACATGGACACTCTTTTTCTACAGTAGTATCTGAAAAAATAATTTTGAGAAGACGTTTCTGAACAAATAGTGTCCAACACGCTTCAAGCAGGATGCACTGTGAGCAAAATTACTGAAAAAAGCTCCCACGTGGACGCTCTTTTTCTACAGTAGTTCTTATTTGGCCTTAGACTATAAATGAGTTAAATTTCATTCTCAGGTTGCATAAATTAAGCAAGAGAAATTGAGGCAAAAGTAGAATAGAAACTGAAGATGAGTAAACGTATTAGTGTTGTTATTTACTATGATGGTGAGGTCTGTGACACCAAGAACGGCGTTGTTTTTTTGTCGGAGAACACAGCATAACTGGTTTTTAACCAGAACATAAATTTGACAGAACTTCGTAAAAGATTTAGGCGTAAAATCTTCGGAATGACGCCAATGAAAGTTTTGTCTATTAAGTATAGATTTTGTGCTTCGGTTGATCCCGTGAGATATGACTCATTCAACATCAAAAGTCCTCGTAGCTTGGAGGCAATGGTGTAGACTTATCTTGCTAGTGGATCACCCTATCTTGAGGTATATGTAAAATTTTCATCGCCAAATGATTAATTTTCGACTTCAACATCTACTGTTGTTCAAGAGGAATACACGACCCCAAGCTAACACTCTGTTAGTGGGAGGCAAAATACGAAAACACCCGTGTTTGGTGGTAGTATGGAAAACACAACCCCTGCACGACACTCGGTTAGTGGATAGGACATGCATATCGGTGGGTCGATGTTTGATGCTAGAAATACGTATTGGGGAATGACATCAACTTCTAGTGGTTGGCAATCCACATATAATTGGGGACGTTACAAAACTTATTTAAGAAGGGATAATGTACTCTCTACGACGTCCACCGGTGAGGGGACCCCATTCGTTGCAGATGATGGTGGGTCAGATGATGAGTCCGATGTGAATCCACCTCGAGAGTCCGACCCCGATGGTGCAGAAGTTGCATTATTTTTTGAATCGGAGCTTGTTCCAACCATACCTGAAGATGTTGAAGGGGGTTCAGATGAAGAATAAGAAGATCCATGATTCAGGGCGTACTCACCTCCAGCCCACATGTATAATGTCGATCTATCTCAAGATGATGCGTTGGAGTTTCCAAATCTACCACACAAAAGGCATGGCCTTTCAAGTTCGTCGTTGAATTCGGGTGAATTGGAAGTTGGTAAGGAGTTTTCCAAAAATGATAGTTTTTTTGGTGCATTGAAACAACATAGCATCAAGAACGAGGTTAACTACAACGTGGTTAAATCCAAACCCGATAAGTATGAGGCCAAGTGTGCAGTGCAAGACGGTACATGTTCATAGAAAATCATGACCTCGTTGAGGAAAATGACATGCTTATGGAAGATAAAAAAATACAAAGGTCCACATACATGTATTGTCGGTACAGTATCACTAGGTGTTTAAGGTTTTTGAATAATACTATTATTACGTAATGTTGCATTATTTAATGTACTTCGCTGACAGGTGTTTCACAAGATCATCCCAAGATGGATTCAGATATGTTAGTTAGCTTAATACTACCGACGGTGAAAGTGAATCCTAAGACTTCAGTGCTAGTCTTAATTGTCAAATATTGGTGCCGGTCAGAATCATTGCTACATGGGGGTGGTCGACGGTTACGCGCTGGATTCCTCATTGGTTCAACTTCCGGCGGGGGTTGTGGTTGCTCCGGCGGGGATTGTGGTTTCTCCGGCAGGAGATTTGGTTGTAGGTGTTGGGAGGATGACCCACTTTGATAGAATAATGACTGCGGAGGTGTTTGCATCACCTATAGCGGATGTATTTGAATCTCATAAGGCGACGAAGATTGGTAAAAAGAAGAGCTCCACGATGGCGACTCGTGCGATCCCTCATGCAACGACTGTTTATAGATTGGCGGTTGACTCGGAGTAATCGGGAACGGAGATGAATTGGGCCATGCATTCCAACCTGCCATAGGACTAGGAAAAGGAAACATATAAGGGTTAGGATACGCACCTGACATAATCTGAAAAGGCTGTGATATGGGTGTCGTCGGTTGAAGTGTTGGGCCCAGTAATTGTGTGGGCGCTGTTGACAGGCCCGGTGATTGTGTCCGAGCTGTTGATAGACCCGGTAGTTGTGTCGGTGCTGTTGATGGGCCTGTCCCATCATCTATTCTCCTTAGATTTAAAGGGCCCCGTCGTTCTCTTTGTACACGAATTTGTCGTCGTCTCTCCTCTTCCAACAATAAATATGGCTTGCCATGGATCCTAAACCATGGCATGTATTCCGGCATGCACGCTAATTCAGGAACGATGATCGGTTCCTGAGTAGGTATATAATCATACCGATTTTCCCACATTTCGATATATGCTAGCCAAAATCTCGGCCAATCCGTATGTAACTGTTGTAAGTCGACTTTGTGCTCATCCTCGAGCACCTCAGGTGCCATGGAAATCGGTTGTCGAAATCCAAATTGTCGCAATACTCTATCTGACAGGTGCATCTCTACGGAGGCATAGTTGACCAATGAGACCTTCACATGCCAAATGTTCGGATTTTGAAAGAATTCACCCAAAATACTACTCGAATTGCTAGATCCTCGTATAATGTCCATTGAAACTATATGAACATGATAAAAATATTAGTTATATACATAATACTAAATACTAAATACTAAATATTAAATATAAAACGACTATTTTATTATGTATATATATTTTATTTAATGCTTGCTTGTGTTTCCGACCGTTGATCTAATAGAAGCCGTATATCTTCAAGAGAGGTAGGTATTCCAACATAACTCGCCAAATAGTTCCACCTAATTAAATAAATTTTTAGCATATAATTATATTTTAAATCTACGTAATAATTGTAAAATCTAATATAAAATTTACCTCGTCATGAGTAGGAATGTATATGGGTGGTCCACTCGAGGACATAAAAATAAAAAGCGAAATCGTGCCCATGATTACAATAGTGATAGGCAACCTCCGATTTTGGCTTTATTCGGTCACGTCGCCCCGCACATCTCCCGGTACAATTTTGCTATCATAGAAGACCCCCAACTGAATTCACCGGCTACTCTAAAATCAACGAGTTTCAGCAGCCATCTCAGATATATGAGGTTTCGTGACAAGTTCGGCATCAGATAATCTCCAATCATCTCAAGAATGTATGCCCGAGCATATCATATTCTTTCTAGTTCAGTCAAATTATTATCCGGCTCCGGGAATGTGTCTCGTAACCAGCCCATCTCGATCCGACCTCCTTTAATATTATCCGGAATAGCATCCAAAAGCTTGTAGCATACAGCTCCCCAATCAGTAGAAGTTGCGGACCCGGTGACTACGTACCCATCCACCGACAATTCCAATTGCAACTGCACGTCTTCCAGAGTGATAGTACACTTTCCACATAGAAGATAGAAAGTGTGCGTCTCGGGTCTCCACCTCTCTATCAACGCACTAATTAGCTTCGGGTCCAACTTGCACCCCCGGCCTATTGTGGCCACGTGCCAAAAACCAACTTCCCGCAAGTAATTCTCTATCAACGGCGATGGCGAACCAAGCATATTACGAATATAGCATTGCAACACCCGATCTAAAGACTGTTATAAAAAATTATAAAATAAAAATTAATTAAAATTGCATAAATAAAAAAATATTAAATAGTATTGAAAAATTAAAATTATCACTTACCATTGTCATTTGATCGACGGAGATGTGTTTATTATCTAGACGAATTAATTCTCCGGCTATTGCTAACACGATCGAATATTTTTTAATTTTAAAAAAACTAATTCAAAAAAATTTTAAACAGAGCTTTTTTGCAAAAATTAAAGGACTTTTGTGAAATTTGAGAGGAACTTGAGAGAAATTTGAGAGGACTTTTGTGTGAAAAAAATGAAAGGGGGGCTTTTATAGATTTTTTTTTTTTTTAACCGTTGGAGGCCAAAAGGAAAAAAAAAAGCCATTGGGTGTTAAAAACACAGGCAAAACGCGTCCTTGGGGGAGCGTTTTGCTGGCACGTCCCCTGACATCGCGCTGACGTGAACGCGTTTTCGGGAAAATCGGTCTATTCCGATAAATAATTAAAAAGTTGGTCTACTTCCGTAAATAAGATTAAAAAAGAGTATTTTTAAGTAAAATGGCCGGAGTAAAATGAATTTACATAATTGTTTAAAAATGTTTTTAAATGAGTTATAATTGTTTAAATCTGTACCCCAACAATTAAAAATTTTCGTAATCTAATTTTTATTTCTAAAAATGTATCTAAAATTACCCAAAATTAAAGGTGATTGAAAAGTTTTCCGTGAGTGGCAAGTAAGAATAAGCCAAAAATACAAACAAACATGTGATCACATTTAATTCAAACTTATGTAAGGCGTTAGGCTCCCATATGGGGGCTATCCTTTGCTGTTTTGGCCAAATAAAAATGGAAATCAACCCATCAACATAAACCAATCTCATGATTTTGGACCATATAATTCTACAACCAAACAATAAACGTGACAATTTAATATCGAATGTGACATCGTTTTGTTACCCACCTATTACCTAATACTTATCCATTTCTAATAATTTATTTAAATTTAATCATTAAATTTTATAGAATTTTTAAAAGTTTAGGTTTATTTAAATTTCTTTGTGATTGTATAAAAATTTCAAATTAAATTAATTAAAAATTATACGTGTGATAGATATATTGTTACAGTAAAATTTTAAGATCGTGCTTAAGTTCCACTCTGTATAAATATATAAGTTCTTTTTTAAAAATTGAATAATTGATTTTATTGAAATTATAAATATATTTATATGAAAAAAATTGAATATTTATTTAGGAGTTTGCAAGGATGGGAGGACCTGCTAATCTTGGTACCATTTTTCAAACAAAAATCTCTTTCCTTATCTCAAAGAAAACTAAAAAAAAAAAAACAACACATTTAAGTTTCTAATTACCTAACCTCTCACATGTTTGGAAGAAAAAATAATTTATTTTCACATGACTAAAAACAAACACTTTTGACTTTTGGAACGAAATCAAATAATTTACGATGGTAAGTATTGAATTTAATATAATTGTATGTTTACTTTCATGCAAAAATAAATAAATTTTTTGAATCTCGTGTATTGATCTGTGTTTGATGTCCTAGATATGATATGGGTTCAAGTCACATTAGTCATTGTCTGTAATTCACTAAAAAAATAAAAATAAATCCGTTAATTCATGGTGAAAATTTTCAAACCAAACAATGTGTATAATTTTGACATGTTTTATATATATATATATATATTTTTTGATATTGTAGGTTGATGTACAAGTATAACCATAAAGTTAGTAAGAGAGGCTTTGAGATGTCAAAATCAAATAAAATACGTGTGGATGAACACCCAACTTTTTGCTACGACTAGAAATTTTAAAAAGCAATTAAAGAATAATGAAAAAGAAATTCAAGATTGAATGGAGAACTTGTTGAATGATTTTAAAAGGGAAAATTTTGGGTATTATTCCTAAATAAAAAGAGAAAGAAAACCCCCATAAGCCTTCCACGTGCACTTGTGGGGCGTGGAATGCACGACGCAATCACATGGGAGAAAAATGTTTTTGCTATAAAAATAATTAAATACAAAAATGGTACGAGAAATAAATTAATTATGAAAATGAGATTTTTTTTTATAGCGCATTTCGGTGTCGCTTGTCTAGTTGGCACCACCGTCATATTTTTTTTCTCAATCATCATGTAATCATATCGTTTAAAAAAAAATTTATTGATGTCGCCTAACATAGTGGCGGCATCGATATGTATTCTTTAAAAATACATGTTTTTTCAATTGTATATACGATTATTTAAAAATATAAAAAAATATATTTTTTATTGATGCCACTTGACATAGTGGCGGCATCGATATGTATTCTTTAAAAATACTTATTTTTTTAATTGTATACACGATTGTTTAAAAATATGAAAAATATATTTTTTATTGGTGTCGCCTGACATACTGACAACACCATTTTAATTTTTCAAAAAAAAAAGGCCAACATGATAAACTCGAGCTTTTCTCTAAAAATTATTTAAAATATTAAAAATATTAGTTTCAATTTGATTTATTAAAAATATTAAAATATTAAATTAATCAAACCTTAAAGGCGACATTGTTGAGAGAGACAATCAAGAACTTTAAACATGAATAGTAAATCAAATATGAAAATTAGCAAAAAAATAAAATTAATTATAATTTAGTATAAATTAATTATTTAAATCCACTTGCATAGCGGGTAAAAATTCTAGTTTAATAATAATCACCTATTAATTCACAATCGCTTCATAAATACTTCAAAATTTTCAATTAGTCCCTCTATTGTAGGGATTGAATCAAATTAGTCCTTCTATTATCAAATGGATCAATTTAATTCATATACTATTAAAAAGTATCAAATAAGTTTTAATTATAAAAAAAATTAACATTTATGTATAAAAAATGTCTTGAAAGTGATTTTGTTTTTCAATTGGAATTCAATTCCAAACAAAAGATTTCATTTACAGAACTATAAAAACTCTAAAAATATTAACTTTGTTAAATAATAAATGATATGTTTTAAACAATAAATATTAACTTTTTTCAAGTTGGACTTATTTAATTCTTTTTATAGTACAGGGATTAAATTGATCTATTTAATAGTAGAGGGACTAATTTGATTCAATCCTTATAATAGAAAAGCCTCTTAGATACATTCACCTATGTTAAAAGAGTTTGTCAACCATCACCACTACAATGATAATGACGACGACGACGATGACGATGACGATGACGATGACAATGATGATGATGATGATGTGAGGTCCTTAGTTTTGTTGATTAGAATGATAAAAATATGGGTTAGATTTTACCATATTATGTATAAGTTATGAATTTAGTTTTAAAATTCTAATTTTATTATTTTTAATACGTTTATTTTTAAAATTTTAAAATTTCAACTCTAATTAAACAATAATTATAAAATTCCTTAAGTTAATTTATCTTAATTTACAATAGCTTTATAAAAACAACAAAATATTCAAGTATAAGGAAAAAACCATCAAATTCAACTATTAGTTGGAGTAATATTTCTTACTATATAAAGAGTTTGCCATCAACGACCACGACAATGGCAATAATGATAATGATAATGATAATAATGTGAGTCTTTAGTTTTGTTGATTTGAATGATAAAAACATGGGTCAAGTTATTGGTCCTTATATTATGTATAACTTACCAATTTCTAAATTTTCTCAAATTTTTAAATTTCATATTAATTAAATAAATTATTAAATCCATTAAAGATAATTTATTTTATTTAAAAAAATCCTGTAAAACGCCGCAAAACATTTAAGAATAAAGAAATTAAAAACAAAAAAATAAAACCATCACACCAAACTATTAATTGACGTCATAATGTCATATTCTTCTTAATATTCAAGGAATTTGTCCATAAAAACCACTACTATTATGACAATAATTGGGCCATTTTACAAAAAAAAAAAAAAAGCTCTTTTTTAAAATTATTTATGAAAATAGGCCAACTTTTTTTATTATTTACTGGAAAGGGCCGAATTTCCAGAAAACGCGTCCACGTCAGCACAAAACGCTTCCTTGAGGACGCACTTTGTGCTGACATGGACATAACGCTCCCCCAGAGACACGTTTTGCCCTTTTTTGTAGGGTTAGGGTTTTTGCATTGGTCTAGGGTTTTTAATGTTAAGGTTTTTAGGTTTTAGAGTTTAGGGTTTAATGTTTTAAAAAAAAGGCAATTAAATCAGGATTTAAGGTTAATTAATTAAATTAACTATTAATTTTAAAAAATCAATTAGATTAGGGTTTAGGGTTTTAAGGTTACTTAATTAAATTATGTATTAGTTTTTTTTAAATTAATTTTGTGTTTAGGGTTTTGGAAAAAATATATTAGCAATAAAAAAAATTCTACAGTAGTTTCTGAAAAAATAAATTTGAGAAGACGGTCCTGAACAAATAATGCTAAAAACGCTTCAAGCAGGATGCACTGTCAGCAAAAGTACTGAAAAAAAGCTCCCACTTGGACTGAAGATTTAAGCTATCAGCCTTATCTCCTTGAAGCGGCAGTGGAGTAGACTGAAGATTACAGACTTTGTCTCCCTAAGCAGTAGTGGAACAGATCGAAAATGGTGAATCTCATCTCCATGAAGCAGCGGAGTAGATTTAAGCCATCAGCCTTATCTCCCTGAAGCGGCAGTGGAGTAGACTGAATATTACAGATCTTGTCTCCCTAAGCAGTAGTGGAACAGATCGAAGACGGCGAATCTTATCTCCATGAAGCAGCGGAGTAGATTTAAGCCACCAACCTAGAAGATACAGCGGAGTAGGTTGAAATTACTTTCATTTCCTTAAAATTTCAGTAGAGAAGATCGAAACTACAAATCTCTTCTCCCTTAATTCTTATATCCTCGAAGTTCTAGTGGAGTAGGTTGAGGCTACAAATCCCTTCTCCTTAAGTTTGCAATGAGGATCAATCTTTATTTCTTTGAAGTTTCAGTAGAGAAGATTGAGGTTACGAAACTCTTCTCCCTAAATTCTTATATCCTCGAAGTTCTAGTGGAGTAGGTTGAGGCTACAAATCCCTTCTCCCTGAGTTTGCAATGAGGATCAATCCTTATTTCTTTGAAGTTTCAGCAGAGAAGATTGAGGTTACGAATCTCTTCTACTTGAATTCTTATATCCTCGAAGTTCTAGTAGAGTAGGTTGAGGTTACAAATCCCCTCTCCCTGAGTTTACAAAGAGGATCAATCCTTATTTCCCTGAAGTTTCAATACAGTAGGTCGCAGCTATAAATCCCTTCTATCTGAGATTACATCAAAGCCACAATTCTTATCTCCTTGAAGTTCCAGCGGAGTAAATCGAAGTTACAAACCTCTTCTCCCTGAAATTTTAATTGGTGCAAGTTGAGACATCAATTCCCAAACACTGGAAGACGCAGTGGGACAGAATGAAGCTACTCGAAGAGAAGAAGTGCCAAGAGGTCAAGATTCGGCAAGACCAGGCAAGATTGGCCCTTCTTATAAGTCTTTACTTCATTTTCGTTACACGACAATGAGTAAAGAGGGGCAGCTGTAGCAAGCCCAATCTGCCCCGGCCCACACCATTTAAGAATAAAACAAAAAAATTTTTAAGGTCCATTACGTAAAAGTTTACAACAGGCCCAATAGAGGCCCAAAACTACTACCCAAATGCCCAAAATGAAACAAAATCAGGAACCCTAGCCAACTAGGGTGCACCACAGGCCTTTTCATCCTCACGTCCCACCTCCGTACGGCGTCACGTCTGCGCAACAGCCTCGTACACTCCTCCATATGGCCTCCACTACATGTCACACATCTACACAAGAAGACAAACAAACAGAGCAACAATGTATTTTTCTTTTTTATTATTTTTTGACTTTTGACTTTTAAAAAAATCGAAGAAACCATTGTAACGTTTGAACTACGAATATTACCGACAAAATACAGAAATAAAAAAAAAGTTTTCAAGGTGATTTTCAGTTTTCGATGCTCTTTTTCTTTCGCTTTTTCCTTTTTGAATCTTTGTTTTGTTTGTTCGTGTGAAAATCTAAAAAAGGGGAAGGGATTTACCTGTACAAAGTGAACCTTCGGACTGCTTTCTTCGTCGCAATAGGAGTAAAGAGGGTCTGGGAGGTTGAGAATATTGAAGTATTCGGATTTGATCCTAGAAAGGATATTCGAACAAGCTTGGATCTGTCGCTAGTCGCCGATCACCGTGGTGCATCTAGTGGTTGGACGATGGGCTCTTTTGATGCGGCAAAAATAAGGTTAAAAGAGGGGCTATTGTTCGCTATCGACCACCGATTGAGGTGGTGGCTCGGTGGTAAGACTGGGGTCGGTTTCGGCTAAGAAAGAAAGAAAAGAAGGCTAGGGTTTTGGTTGCAAAATAAAAGGGTTAAGTATTCTGATTAGTTTTAAGGTTTTATTAACCTTTTTAAACCGTGCGAAACGACACCGTGTAGGCCTTGTTTAATTTGACCCGACCCGATATCCATAGGATCCGCGCGTTTTCGCAGTGATGGATAAATTGCGCGTTTAGTCCCTCTTTTCTGCACCGTTATTTGATTAAATCCTATGTACATTTTCTTTGGTTTTTTTAATTAGTCTGTGTAATTCACGCGCACTTTCAATTTAGTCCAATTTGAACGCCGCGTTTTGGCTAACTGAAATATTTGCTAGTTTAATCCCTAACTATTTATGCGCATTTTAATTTAGTCCTTAACTCTATTTAATTTTTTATAAAATAGCCTGTTAATTTTATTCTTATTTCAATTAAGTATTTTTTTAGTTTATAAAATTTATTCTTTATTTCTTTTTAGAAGTTGTTTTAATAAATTATTTTGAACTATTTTATTGATTTTACAATGTTTTAATTTGTTTTAAACTTTCATTTGTGTATATTTTTTATTTATTGTATAAATATTTGATTTCAAAATATTCTTTTATATGTCTCTTTGTTTTAATAATTTGTACAATATTTAATTTAAATACTCTTATATATTATTAATTTATACACATATAAATATAATTTGTACTAAAACTATCTTACTTTATGTATATATATTCTTAATTTCATATAATTTTATGTATGTATTTTCTTTTAAATCTATATATATATTTTATGTTAAATCTATATAAATATATATAATTGTTCTTTTAAAGGTCTTAATTTACATCATATTTTATTTGCGTTAAACACTTTTCTATATTATTTCTTTCACATATACATTATTTGTTAAGATAGGTATATTCGGTTTTAAATTATCTTGTATATTATTTATTTTAAATTTCTTTTCTATATAATAATTATTTTTCAAATTGTTTCATAAATCGTTGGTTTCAAACTTTTTTTTTCTTGTTCATTTTTAAATTCACTTGTTGTCATTCAAAATTGGTTTTTATACTAATGTGCCTAACAAATTTTGAAAGATTACTATATCTTTTATTTTATTAGTCTTTGATTGTTGAAATGTGCCTTTTGAAATAGAATATGCCATAAAATAATCGCTGTTGTGTATTTATATTTTTAAATTGTTTATATTATCATTATTCATTTGCATAATGTGGAGTTCACATATTATTTTACGCTTAAAGCTGTGTTTGTTTTTCTTGATATTGCTTTGTGGTTTAAATTCCAAAGTATTCAAATTTTTTAATAGATTCTTCGTTTTATTCCGAATAAATTAATGCATTTTGAGATTTGGTTTTATGATTGCATATTTTAAAAAGAAAAATTCTCAAAACAAGGCAATATTTAGTGATTGGAAATTTGAGAAATCGTGCCTCAACATGCTGGGTTTTGATTTTCCATTGGACCAAATAACAAAGTATCCTTTCGTAATTTTGTCCACATTTTCCTTTTAAAAGACAAGGCAATATTTCGTGTTTGGAAATCTGAGAAATCGTGCCCTAACGTGCTGGGTTTCGGTTTTTCGTTCGTCCAAATAACTAAATACCCTTTCAAAATTTCAATGCATGAGTTTTGGGAATTTGGGGATGATCTTGAATTCGAGGACTTAAATTGTCGTATCCTAACGTGCTGAATGTGATATTTTATTCTTTCGGAACAAGAGAATCTTAATATTCAAACTCGAGTATCTTTAAATGGGTTAAAGAAGATCATAATTTAAAATCTTTTTAAATTTTTGACACAAGGACATTAATTAATTAATTTGGTACCAATTTTGGGCGTTGCGAGGGTGCTAATCCTTCCTCGTACGTAACCGACTTCCGAACCTGTTTTCACGAATTTCATAGACCAAAATCAATATTTAAACAAAATAGAACATTTTATAGGTGACCCGATCACACCTAAACAAAATGGATTGGTGGCGACTCCATTTGTAATTTTAAAGTCGATCCCCGTTTTTCAAACTCGAAAAAAATGGTTTCGACACGCTTCAAGCAGGATGCACTGTCAGCAAAAGTACTGAAAAAAGCTCCTATTTGGACGCGTTTTTTCTACAATAGTTTCTGAAAAAAATAATTTTGTTGATTAGAATGATAAAAACATGGGTAATTTTTTATTATTGGTTCTTATATTATACGTAAATTATGAAATTAGTTTTTACATTTTAATTTGAATATTTTTAAAATTTTAAAATTTCAATCTTAACCAAATAATAACTATTAAATTTATTAAAATTAACTTATTTTATTTCTAAAATCCCATAAAAACCACAAAAACTAGCAAAACATTCAAGCATAAAGAGGGGAAAAAAAAAAAAAAACCCCATCAAATCAACTATTAGTTGGACTCGTAATGTCATATTTTCTTACTATTCAAGGAGTTTGTCCATAACAACCTGGACGATGTTGACGATAATGAGAATGATAAAGATAAAGATAAAGATAATAATAATAATAATAATAATAATAATATGAGGTCCTTAGTTTTGTTAATTACAATGATAAAAACATGGTTACTTTTTTGTTATTCATTCTTCTATTAGGTGTAAGTTATGAAATTAGTTTTTAGATTATATTTTGATTATTTTTAATTTGAATAATTTTTAAAATTTAAAATTTCAATTATGATTAACTATTATTAAATTAATTTATTTTATATCCAAAGTGTCATAAAAACCGTAAAATATTCTTAATATTTTAATGGGACTTTAATTTAATATTGTTAGCTTGTACATTTTCGAATTTTAAGATTTAATCATGAAATTCATTAAGATAACTTATGGTTTGCTATAATGTTGAAGTGGATATTTTTTTAACCCTTTGTTAATTTATTTTACTAGAAAATATTTCAAAATTATTAGATTATCTTTCTATCCTATCCTTTAAATGTTTATATATTTTTTCAACTGAATTCATGAAAGCAAAAGGTATTTATAATTTCCAATAAAAATTACAAAATTGGAAAATGAAATCAAAAAACGCAAAAGAAGAAAGAAATAAGAAAAACAAGTTCCACTATAAAGAAATAGTAATGAAATTGAGATATATTATAAAGAAAGGAAAAGTCAAAGATTCGGAAATAAATATTGTAAGGCAGAGAAAAGAAGTTGGAGTTAGCTGGTTTCAATGGCAGCCGTAAACCATTATTAGGTTCAAATTCCAAACCCCCTAGCCCAACCCAACCAGTCACCCCCACCTTGTCCCTTCAATCTGCAAGACAAGTTAATAGTTTTGAAAGAAACCAGCTTTGTTGGTAATTGAAATTAGGCAGGCTTCCAATTTATCCCTTCATAGGCAAAAAATAAAAAACAAGTTAGGCTCTCAACTTGTTTGTTTGCACAAATCATGCAACCCATAACGTTTATGTTATGCTCAAAACGGGAAAAACATAATATATTCCAAAATAATTACAAAATTTGCATCAGAAAAACATGTTTGTAAAGTAAGAATTCCATGGGGAAAGATGAACAGAAAGAAAAGACAATCAGAACATATACCAGATAAGCCATTCTATATATGCCTAATTCATCCAAAAGCTACAAACATATGTTTCACAAGAATGTGCCATTGTCATGCTTAGATTTGGGTGCTGCAAATGAATGACTAACATGTTGATGAAGCTAAAGTTGTCCCTAGGTGAATGTGATGCTCAATCAACCCAAGTTTTAAATTATCTTCATTCTAATGGGGGAAACATATATTTAAATAAATTAGGTAGTGGGGCAAATGTTGAAAGTCAGGTTTGGTTTTGATAATTAATACATTCATGCCCACTGCAGCTTCACAACAGCCCAACCTAAAACTGGTTAGGAAATTATGGTGGTCACTTACAACTTATTAAACTGATTATCGAATATATTATTTTTCTTTGAAAATTAATTTCTCTCATTTTATAATATTAAAATTAGTTAAATTAATTAAAAAATAAATTTATGTTTTTCTATATAAATTCGATAAATTAATATATATTATTTCAATTGTTGATTAAATGGATGCCATTCAAGTACAAGTGTCGAGAGCAATTAAACAAAAAAAAATTGTTCATATTAAATCCAAAGGACATGCATGGTATTGTGGGGTATTCTTTTTGAACAAATTTTGTTCTTCTTAAATCTCTCAAACATTCTACTTAAAAAATTTTCAAGCTAATCTAAAAATGCTATCAATATCATGCAGCTAATACATGATTAAAATGAAAATAAAAACTAAAAATGACATCAACATGGAAGGAATGTATCAATATTTAAATTATTCAAATAATAAATGTATTAAAATATAAAAATATTTTAAATACGATTTTAATACCATAAAATATACAAATACAATCCGATATATGAATTATAATATCTCATCAAACTTCACCATCTTTAGAGTATTAATTATATATTGATAGATTTAATATGCGTCGGTGCATTGACAAAGTGCATTATCTTCCTCGTACTCCAACTTGATGATATATATCTATCCAAAAAATAGAATTGAGAGAATAACTTTTCATGGGAAAAAGAACTTTAGTGGTTCAACATTTCAAACCAAATTTTTGTTCTGTTCGCAGCGATAGTGTCGACATTTGGGCACGGTTTCTTTAATACTATTCTCTATTTTTTTTCTTTTGCTTTTAATGTTAATTCACATTGTCATGCTCTTTATCTACACTTTCCTAGTTTTTGTTTGTCCGTTTAGTTTTCTCTAAAAGATGCGGTGGTTCTGGCTTTAATTTTTAGTCATGTTTTAGCGTATATACAAGGTTTTCCTATATAAAAGTGTTGTCAAATTTATTAGGAAATATTCTCAATGGTCTTATCATGATATAGCACAATGATTGAATTTGTAAAATTGGAATTTAATATGATAATAAGGAAAAGAATAGGTTATCTAGACTTAGCCTTTTGTGCATCGTTGATGCGATGGATCTTTTGGCAGTGATTTCTTAGTTTATCAAAGTTCACCGTTAGATTGGTTTGATAACGGTAGGGTTAAGATGCAATTTTCAACTGTTTGACCTAGGTGATGCATCTCTAGATTTTTTTTTTTCTAAATTCTTCCTATGTTGCAGTTATTGTCAATTTATTTTTTTCTTCTTTCAAGATTATTATGCATAGATATCATTTATGCATTAATTTATAGTATCTTATTTATCATTTGTACTACGTGTTATGTGAGGGCAAAGCCAGAAATTTTATTTAGGGGACCGAGATAATATTATAAAATTTCGGAGGAGTGAAAACTAAAAAAAAAAAGTGTTCGACTGCTTAAATTAAGTTTCATAATTTTGCATAAGACCAAAAATGCAATTATTTCATTTAAGGTTTTAATTTTTGGGAAGGCCTAAAAGTCATTTCTCCCATACGGTGGAGGGAGGCCAAGGTCACTACTTGCCTTTTTGACGCACCCCTAATTTTATACATTTGTATTCTTATGGTTCATCGTTGCTATTAATGGTAATATTTTGTTTAAACTGATGAAAAAATAATTTAAGAAAAAAATAGGAGTTATTTAAAATGCGAAATGGATCTTGATCTTGAGCCCAAATCAATTCGTTTTTGCATTACCATGGTGGTGAAAACTAATTCATTCGTCAATTATAGTTTCTTCTTGGATTAGGGTTATTGATTTTTTTGGGGGTAAATAGGGTTAGTGATATTTAAGTGAATGCAGTTTAATTGTTGGTCAGTCGCGGAGCATGAATTTATTGAGAGGGGGAATTGAATTATATATTTTTACGATATTAAAAATATAATTTCATCATTTTAATAATCTATATCTTTATAATTTTTAAAGGGTTAAATCAAATTTTTATTATTTCAAGGGGGAAAAATATAATTTTACTATTACTAATTTAAAATTTTATAAATTATAAAGAACTTAAATTAAAAATTTACCATTCTAGGGAGCTTCTACGCTCCGCTCGGCTACTGTTGTTGATTGTCTTAATAACAAAAAAAAAAAAAAAGTGGTAATCATCATCATACCCAAAGATTAACAAATTCATCATTCTCATCACGAAATAAGTGAAACATTAATAGAAAATAAATTAGCATGAGTTGAAGGTAAATTTCTCAAATCTGAAGTACATAACTGAGGAAGTTAGTAATTTATCCAAGGGAAATGTGATGATTATTTAATGGGTGTATAATAGAATAAAAGGCATGTGGGCTGTCTCTAGAAAAGGCCAATAAACTAAGCTTGGGCCCTTATAGTGTTTTGTTTGTGAGCAAAAGCCGACTCATGCTTAACAACTTGGGGTTTTTGTTTTGCACTTGGTCTAGAGTTATAAGCCTACTCAATCATGTAGGCCATTTCTTTAGGATATTCTGAAAATTGAATGGTGAAGTTTGTATGGATGCTATCCTGCCATTTACAAAAAGCCGCACAACCTTTTTTTTTTTTTTTAAACCCTTTTCAATCAATTTAGATCTTTAGTGATCCAGTGGAATGCATGTGACCGTTCATTAATGTGGGTTAGTTGATTCAAACAAGGATGTAGTTCAATGGCTTTTCATACACTAGAAAGGTTCTTTTTACAAAGACAATAATATCCCAACCAAATGATCTCCGCACCATGAAAACAGGTTTAGGGACATTGAAACCTAGCTGTTGTATGAACATTAACAATGTTTGGCAGCCCTGGTGCATGCATGAGCAAATCCTGGAAAAACAATCATTACAGAGATTGACATCAAAAAACAATCCACCCATGTGGAAGACATGAAGAATAATATCAAATTATCTTCAGCCGCTCCGCTGAAGATCTCTCCTTAGGAAATAAATAAGCCATGTTTTCATGTCTGAAGCTACTGCTGCGTCTCCTGCTATCTTTCTTTGTCTTAATTTCATTAAAAAAAATGGCATGGCCATATATGTGTACATGTATCAGCATTAATTGAAAATGTCAAAACATGAGTTGCAACTTGCAACCATCATCCTTAGTAAAGAGACCAATTTTGTTGGCTTGGTTTTCAACCCACATATACATGTGCATGTGGGCATGCATCTGAAGGTACAAGTGAGCAATTGGTGAAACTACAAATTATTTGAAATGGACCATCTTCTATGTATATGTAATATTGTATTTACAGTGTGTAAACGTCATGAATGGCTGCTAGTGTTTTGAGACAATGCAGCAAATCTTTTCATCCCATAGTATGCTCAAACATGCATAAACATGTTCACCAACATCTCTTTTGGCTTTTGTATCATTGCATGTGGGAGGTTTTACACACATATATATGTATATTGTAAGATGGACATGATGGGTAATTTTCGCAAGTTGAACCCACTTTACAACTCCTTGTTTAATGCTTATTCCTTGCTGTAAGCATAAACAATAGATCAATGGTAGGTGGAGCTCATTAAGTGCATGAACAAGAACATAAACATGGTTTAATATCTGGGTCAGAAATCCTTTTGAGATATGATTCGATCCTTTTCAAGACTGCGTTCAAATCAAACTGCATTTCATGTGTTATTAATTGTCATCATGTTATTTCATTTTTTTGATATTGACATGCACCCCACCATAGTAATGCCTTTGTTTTTTCCTCGTTATTCTCTTATCACATGCCTTTGTTACCAGCCTACGATATATATATGTATGTATGTATAGGTGTATATAGGGGTCAACAAGTGCTATGGAGCTCTTTGCTATACTGGTTTTCAGTTGGACTGTAGTAGAATACTTAAAAGATAGGCAATTATTCACCACTTGTTATAGTAGAAAATTGTTGGCCTATAAGTCAATATAATTTAGACTGAAAAAATTATCAATGATTGGGGCCCTCGAAAAGAGCTATAAACTGCAGATATATATAATGAAACAAAAACGTGCTTATTTTTTTAATTAAAGCTTTGTGTCTGGAACATGCTAAAACATGTCTTTGGATAAAAGCTTGTTGCTGTCCCATGATCCATGCATGAATGTCGCCATGCAGTGTTCTTTATGAACACTAACAGTCACACTACTCGCAGTCAGCAATAACCCCATTATAACTTTTTCTTGGCTGATGCTGCTGCTGTTCTTCTGAGCAGATCAGACAAGTATAAGTGCATGAACATGTTGTTTGAATAGAAAAATGCAATCTGTTTTTCTCCATAAATGTTTTTATTTTCATTTTTGTCTTCAATTGGCCACAGCAGCTGTCAAGGTTTAGATATATGCATTTAAATCTACCTGGACTAAGTTCGAATTCTACCATCAGTAAAACAGATGAGAACATTTGTAATTGTATCCAAACATATATCCATCCATATAGAAGACACTTGAAATCCAATTGGGAATGTGATAAGTTGGGTATATGATATGTTCTTTCAACATCATTACATCATACCCTGTTTCAAATACTTGGTTTGATGAACAAAGTGAACTGTTTTGTTCCTTAAGATTTTTGCTTTGTTTAATGTAGCATAATCAAGTGAAAAATGATGATAAAAATAATAAGCATAATAAAGCCGAAAACCTTGGTACTCTTTTTGTTTAGTGCATTAGGCAATAGGCATGTGAGCGGAACATGTATTATAGCAAGTTGTGGGTAATATATTGGGCAGCATGTGGGTTTAAAGCCTTTTAAGGCAATGGCATTAAGTGAATAATGGCAGCAAGTATTTCCAAAGTGCCTAACCATTTTCCTTGTTTCAAAAATGAACTGCATCCATGCCATCATCACATTATATATACACATATATATGTAGATGACATTGTGGCCCAGAAAAGACTCTTAATAGTACTGGATGTTTGGATTAAGGGTAGTCCATGTTAGATTGAAAGCAACTTCAAATGTTCATTTCAAGCCATCCCATTTCAAAATACCATCATAATTCATTAATTATCATAGTGTATTTAGCTTTGTTGGGGAATTGATGTGTATAACAAAATCGGGCAGAGAGACTAGAGGAGGAGGGCATGTGGGCTCATAGCTGTCGAAACCTGTCAGGATTAGGACATTAATTTTGTTTGTTTTAAATGTTGTAGCGTTCCAAAAATTAATGTTGTCTCTTTGAAATTGTATGTACCTGCCTTATTTCAATTTATTGTTGGAAAAAGGTAATAGTGAATTTCTTTTTTAGATATTATTTAAATATCACCTCAATTAGATTAGAATATAAAACCTAAATATATATACTTTAAAAAAATTACATTTTCTACTTATTTTAAAATATATGTTGTTGAATATTTGTAAATTAATAAAATGTTCCCAGTAATTCAACTTTTTTGTAATATTTTTAGTACTCAAAATTTAGTGGAAAAAAAATAATTTGAAGAAATTTTCTAGTATTTAATTGTTGAAATAAAAACACATGGAGGACATTTGTCACATCTAATATTTTATATATTTTTACTATTAATTTTACATATTACCATTAATTTTAATTTTAATGCCACACATATTACATTTTACCGTATGATGGCATCATGAACTTATTGATGACATTGCGATGTCATACCCAATAAAACACCTATGGGGTCTACACCAAGCCCTTCCACTATAAAAGAAGACACAAAGCAACCTCTATATCATTGAATGCATACCTCTTCAAACATTCTCAAACTATTACTAGTTACTTTTAACATTATGAATCACCTCTGGACATCTCCTTATATATCAATAATGTTATATATATAGTCAAACTAACTATTTTTTATTATATAAAAATACATAAATTCTTCAAGCTTGGTATAAATTGCAAGTTTGGAACATAGGAAGCACATGCAAGTGCAGCCTCCTAAGTTCATAATTCTAATTAACAGTTAAACAATGTAAACATATATCTATCTATACATATGATTGGTTAAAGCTATGGGTTCCACATGTTAGTCTCCCTTTTGTTTGAAGTGACTAGATTTTGTATATATAATTAGATATTTTTATTTGATTATTATATTATAAATTGGAAGAATGGATGACAACAAGATTTAAGCTTTGAAATGTACTCTGTTAATCAAAATTTCTTATGTCTTATATAATACTCTCCAGAAAAATCAATTCACGGTTTAAAACAAACAAAAAAAAAATTCTTATAAAGTTTTCATTAATAAAAAAATAGATTCAAATCATGAAATCAAATTACCATTAACCATCAGTTTATTTATTTTCTGTTGTGTCAAATCTAAGCAATATTGTGTTTTGATTGCAGCTGTAAGAACCCTATTCGTGTCAAAATCTTCCCATGTATTGGTCTAAGTAGCTAGCTCAGCTTGCCCCCCCCCCCCCTTCCCCCCATTTTATTTTGTTTTGGTGTCAGATCAGGTCTCCAAGTTACAAGGAGTCTCAACATATCTTCTTCATTTTCAACTATTAATTTATATATATGGGTATGTTTTTTATATATATAATTTTTTTCTGTGGGTCAGGTCAATGAAAGGGTGACGACAACATAAGCTATAGGCTTCTTCTTCTTCTTTAACAGTTCAACTGCTGCTGCTTCTTAATTGATGGCATGGCCTCTACCTTACACTCACCCTGATTTCTTGCTGGCCAAGTGTATAAAAAATGAATTACAAGCATTGATTTCATAGGGTTATATAATGATATAAGACATAAGCGCTATAGAATAGAACAGCTAGCTGATTAGGGTTTCTTTTTATTAAAATAATATATATGGTTATAATATTGGTTACATTGCAACCAGACCATCTCGCCAGTATAGTCTAAGTACTTGGCCTGCCTCATAGCACCACCTTCGCATAAATAAACAAAAAAAAAAAAAATAAAGGATCGTCACTGAAATAGCCGATGGGAGTTTGAAGAGTCACTCCAAGGGAGAGAGCTTGAAAGGTCAGGGAGATTTCAACGCAAAGGTCAGCAAACCGAAATCAAGGAGGGCTGTAAGAAGGGTAAGTGGTTGAATGTATGGTCGACACTTCAACATCATACAGTTGATCATTGCAATAGGCCAACTCACGTTTTCCCTACTTGTTGGAATTATAATAATTTCCTTCTGTTGGTATTCTATTTAAGGGACGGATGTTGGATTTGTTAACGTTAGCACCTCGATGATTCATCTCTACCTTCTTTTCTAGTTTGAACCACCTGTCTCTCTCTCACACCTTTACTAAAATCGATAAGCAAAATCGGTATTGGTTTTTCCTAGTAAAATCTGTTTTTGTGATGTGGACGGTGCATGAGGTTTGTATTACGAACGTTTTAAACCCATCAATCCATGCATTTATGTATGAGGAAGCAATGATCTCATCATCACCGGTTTCATTATTTTACTGTAAACATTTTCAACCCAAGATCTGATACCACCCCAACTTCGGCACCATTAGTTTGTGGCATACAAAGAGCACCTTGCTTGATGAGTAATGGTGGAAAATGAGATCTATAAATATTTTCTAGCTGGATTTTTTATTTGGCCAGATGCTGTTCTGTCTCACAAACAAACAAGATGTTGCAATTTTAACTTTCTTTTTATCGTAATTAATTCAGAATATGAAAATTCTTTATAATTAATTGTGAATATTTTCTTGCATTATTTTCTCTTCTATAATAGATAAGTACCTCGTATTAAGAAAGAACACGACATTAAGTAAGTATTATTTTGTTTTTTGTTAAGTATGTTTTGATATTCAAACTTAAATATTTTCACATTTGAAGAGGAATAAAATAAAAGAAAAATGCCGCTCATAGTATTAAAAGTTTGCATCATTGAACTCGTCATAGTGCACGCAGATTTTAGGGGAAGTTAAATGAGAAGATTAACACCAAATAACTCAAATAAATAATTCTCTTTACATTCTCTTTATATTTTTTATATGTAGACGTCTGCTTTCCACATTTCATTTTTATTCTAGGGTTGAACTTTAAAGTGACCTCTTGCATGGTGGACATGAGAAGCGAGAACACGTGTAGGCAGCTATGGAGCACACTTGCTTGCTCCTGGTGATGGGAAAAACCCAACACATAGTGTGATTTATCAAACATCTCTAAACTATCAGTAGGATATTAAATTACTCTATAAATTTTAATATATTTTAATTAAGTTCTCGAAGTATTAATATTGTATCAATCAAATTCTTTTGTTAACTTAACTATCAATTTAGGTGTTATATGTCACTTCAGGTCTAACTTAGAGTTAAAATATGTGGATCAAATTGTAAACACTTGTTTACTTATTGCATGAACAATTTGGATATGGCGTGCTTATTTTTTTTCTAACACATATTTGATTTAAGTTATCCATACACATGTTTATAGTTTGATTCATGAGTTTTAAATACGATAGAAAGATTTAGTAGTGATCAAATACTAACAAACACAACAAATGTAACAAATTCTTATCGTATCCGATACATTTAACACATGTTAGCTCTTACTAATGGACTAACTATCCAACACTAGCATGTCTAAGTTAATAGTTAAATTGATTAATTGATACTTTAAGAATTTTAATTAGAATGTTTTAGAATTTAAGCTATAGTTTGGGTACGTATGGTGAAATCAACCATTTTAAAATATTGGTGTTGGATTTCCGCCAATTGCCAGGTTGAACAAACACTAAACACCTGCCACCCATGATTTGGCGGCCCCCTCATCATACTTGGTCCTATATATATTATTCTTTTTAACACATGGCTGCTCTACTCTTCCACAGCTTAGCTCAAATCCCTTAACTAGTGGTACGCATACATATAAATGTGGGTTTTGGCTGATTTTCAGGGTGGGTTTTTAGGCTTTTTATTATATTCCCACGTGGATTTCACGTGAACACCATGTGGGTTCAAAGCAATTAGGGTTTTAATGTAGATTTATGCTTGCCATTTCTTCACATTTTTATTTGAAGAAACATAAATGTTCTCCTGCTGTTCATTTTGACCACATTTTTGTCTTGGACAGGAATGCTCAATAGTTCAGTGCTTTGTTAATTGTTGTTATTACAAACGTGAATTTGAGTGTGTTTAAGTGTTTTTTCTTCAAAATTGATCAATTTTAACAGAAAATATTAGTAATTTTTTATAATAGCGGTTCTCATGGTATGGTTAAAGTGCAGAGAATTGCAAAGTCAAAGGGTGACATACACCATTTATTCTTGTGATGGTTTATTCTTGTGAAGTTGGAGAGCGCTCTCTGGGAAAGCTTTGGCAATTGTTCAACAACCTCCCTATATTTTTATGATGAATATGGCTTCTGCAACGGTGGTGGAGCTTTCACGTGGAACCCATCGGAATGGTACCCTACAGTGGTTGTAGAGGCATGGCTCCTTTATTAGGATGTGTTAGGTTCACTTGATGGTAGTGCGTGGGAGTGAGTATTACAAAGGAAAAGAACTTCCAAGGAAAAAGAATATGATTCAAATGAGAAAAAAGTGATAATTTTACCATAAGTTTAAAATACATATAGTTATAAGTTGGTTCTGGTTAGTTTCGAGTGAAGCTTTTATATATTTATAGTGTTAACATAATTTATGATTATTCAAGTCTGTCTTAATTTAAGTTTAAATTTTAAATTTTATCAAAACACTCATATATTTAATATTTTTATATTTTTTTGATGAACATTTTAAACATAGATAGCTTTATATATATATATATATATATATATTGGTGAGTTATAAGAGGGGAATAAAGCATTAACAACAACATGTAAATATTCTAACAATAAGGTCAATACACGAAATTCGATAGCTTTATATATTTTTAATATTTATATTATAGTATTATTTATTATTACATATATTCGATATAAATTATATAATATATTAAAATAAAACAATATCTCACAATATTTAAAGTTTAAATTGTACACTTATTTTAAATTACTCAATTCTTTTTTTAAAATATAACAACTTTGTCTAATCGAAATTTCGAGGTTAGACCAATAGTTCGAATTTCTTCGAGTGGGAAGACTGAGTCTCTTTGGGACAAAAAACCTACGATAAAGCAAAGTGGACTTTTGTAAGGTTTAGATGTCCCCACTTGCTACAGTTTCTACACCATTATTAATTTCTCCATAGACCTAACCATGTAACTGTCATCCCCCATTTATAACCTACTTTTATTAAGCTTATGGCCTATATTCATTCACCTCCCTTTTATCAATCTCTACATTAATTTAATTTTTATTTTAACCAAATATTTCTAAATTCATAATTTCCACGCATATATGTGTGATAAAATTTTGTAGTACAAAATTCAATGAATTTAGTTTCATTTAATTGATCATCAATCTATTTTTAAAGAGAAACCAATGCATTGCAACAAATAAATATTTTTAGGCATAATAGTAAATTTAACTTTCGATGTTTACATCTTTTGCTAATTTGATGCTTTTTAGTTTTTAGTTAAATTTGATAATCAACTTACTATTAAAAGATAAATTTAATCATTAACATTTCAAAAAGAATTCAATTATTATTTTAAATAGAAATATTGTACATAAATATTTAATTTTTGAACATGATAACCCACGTTTATTTTTTTTTTGAGAATTTTTATAAATTTTATTTTTGAAATTTGAAGGTTTTTATAATTTTAAAATCACATTTTAAATTTTTATGTGATGTTAACATGGCGTGCATATAAATTGTCATGTGAGTTATCATGCTAATATTATTAAAAAATAATATTTCAGATTATATTTTTATTTAAAAAACAATTTTTAAAAAAAATAATAGTTGAATTTAACTTAGAAAAATTAAATTGAGAATATATAAAATCAATTCAGATAATATAAGGTGGAAGTCGAAAGGCAAAGTGGAAGCAGGTGACGTAGCAACCGTCACAACCGAATGATGTAAAGAGGGAATAGTATTCCCCAGTTAATTACCTTTTGACTGCACTATGTATGTTATTTAATTAACTTTCTACCAGTTTTCCATGAAGGTTTGGTGTTATTACTTAAATTATTGATGCGGCAACATCATTTGTCTACTAATGACAAAGTGTCGGCCGCTCATATATAAACAAAGCCTGAAGATGCTTGTTATGGTAAAACATAGTGGTTTTAATTAAACAAATAGTCTAATTAACATCGAATCTTAATTATGTTTGTGAATTCATCATCTCGTTATGTCTGAGTGTGTTCATCAGATAATGTAGTTTTGAAACTGAAATGTGAAGGAAAATAAAATATATTTATTATCTACAAGGAATATAAACTGTTAAAAAATGAAATCAAAGTAAGAAGACGAAGAAGAATCCAGCTGAGCTAAAATTCTATACCTACAATGCTCAAATAAAAGCTACAAGCTGGCTCCTTGTGAAAAAGAAAAAAATTCTGTACGGTAAATCTTTTTTTTAAAACTTAATTTACGTCTAATTAAGCTTGATTTACTAAGGATTTAGCGTCGATAAACGTTCCATGAAAGCCGTATGGGACCCTGGACGGTAATTTGATTGAAGCTTCGAGTTGTAAATTCATGGCATTCACGATTTGAAGCTCTGATTTCCATGTCTTCTCGTCGTGAACGAAGCAAAGAATATAGCCGTCGTCTTCAGCGGATTCGGGATCGTCGTTTCTTGGCAAGAAGAATGGTTCGCCACCGTATCTTTTATCGCCGTAAATGTGTTTTTTAACCTCACCGGTGAAAAGGTCAACTTTGGCAAACCCCGACACTTTTGGCCACGGTTCAGCAATGGCAAGGTAAGCGTACCGTGTCTTTCGTCCAAGGTGGTTCCGGTTCACCATCCCAGCTTCTAAGTTTACTTGCTCTGATTCCGAGATTATGGGGCGACGAGTAGACTCACCGGTTTTTAAATTCAGCCTGATTTCGGACAGTACACTCTTTAAGCTTTCGTCACATTCATTGAAGATGGAATCGGGTGGCGTCATGCAAGAACCGATCACCACAACTTCGTCGGATTCCGGCTCTTCCCAAGCGTTCCAGAGATGAAAACAGAAAGTCTCCGGCGATTCAACCCATATGATATCCTTGGAATCACTCGCATTTTTCGAAAGAATCCCAAACCGGGACTTCTTGTTCTTGTCATAAATTACTGGAGATCCGCCGGTGATCATTTCTTGTAGCTTGAAAACAACTTGCTGATCAGGGATCACCACGAAATTCTCGGTGATAGCGAAGTCATGCATCATGGTCGGTACGGGCAAGGGAATTTCGACGTCGGGTGATTTTTTACCGTCCGGTGAGAACTTGAAATACTTCAAGTAAGGCTTTTGGACAACATCGTAACTCAAAGCAAAGAGTTCTTTTGAAACAGGGTCGATTTTGGGATGAGCAATCATTGTTGATTTAAGTTGATCATCGAAATCGTATCTTCCAACTGTTTCTAAATCACCTGAGGGTGTGATCCGTACGTGGTAAGGGATGTCATCTTCGGACATAGCTAATAGCCGGTCGTTGAAATAGACTAAACCGGCATTGGCTACGCCGGTGCCTTGCTTGTGATCAACGAGGCCGCAAAGTCCCCTCGCGTAGAAAAGCAAAAGCCTAGCAATCCCTGAATGACCATGGAGTTCGCCGATAGCTTTAGGGAAAACAGGGCGGCCGAATTCCTTCTCTTGTAAAAGCCTTTGCGTTTCGGTGAAACGACAGGCGTAACTAGCGTCGCCATTATCAATAGAAACAGCATGAACCATGCCGTCACCATCAAAGAAGTGGTGCCCTGCAACTGGTTCGAATAAAGGGTTAGCACCGTTCCGGAGATAAACACCGTTGATACAAGAAGGGATAGTTCCAGTAACGGGAAGAGAATGCTTAACAGGCTGTTCAGGGACAGGAGCAAAATTCCCAGCGATTTGCACACGTGGGTCAGCTGTTTTAGGAAGTGGGTGTTGAAGTTCGCGTGAAAGCAATGAGTTTTCAGCCATGTCAAGCGCCATGGCTGCAGCTCTTTGTAGGAGGTTCCACTTAGGCTGTCGCCGGGTTTTGGGTTTTACGTCATCACTAGAATTTTGGTAGGGTTGTTTAGGGAAATGGATAACCGAAGGAGAGTTCAAAGCAGAGTGAATAATGTTGGTATCTTTGTTTTTTCTAAGATAACACTTTTTAGACTGACATTTCTTCCATGAAATGGATGTTGGAGAAAAACCCAAATCTACTATTGAAGAAGAAGATGAAAGAGGGTGAGAAATCATGCGGGGTTTAGCCCAAAGACCTGTTGAAGAAGCCATTGATTGTTAGAGTGTTTTAATAGTGGTAACTGAGATTGTTTTTCGCTGAGGAAATGAAAGGCACATAGGGAGAAAAAAGTAGAAGATAGAAAGGTTACTTTGAGGAGAGAGAGCAAGGGAAAATGGGTATAAATAGAGTTGGTAGGGGGGCCAATGGGAGGTGACGAAAGAAAGGGCTGGCAGTGGGAACTCAGTTCAATTTCAGCCCTTAGATATCTGAAGCATTGAAATAAAAAAGTATTTAATTAAAAAATAAAACAAATAATTAACCGGTTTACCCGGTTACAAAGTTGAAGTCAAAATCCTTGAGTTTCCCTTGTCCCTCTCCATTGCTGCCTAAAATGAGCCCTTCTTTGAATCTATCTGAAAATTGAAAGTTTAACCCCTCTCACTCAAAATCAATTCGCCATTTTTGCTTCTCAGCCATTAAAGCTCTTTGCTTTCTGAGATTCTGCAATCGTAAAGGTAAAATTTTTATCCACTGAGTGTTCTTATTTATTCTATTATTTCCCCTGTTTTGTTGATGAAATGAAAACCCAGATCGATTTTAATCTTTTCAGCGTTTTTTTTTTTTTTTTTTTGGTTTATATGATCTTTTTTTTGTTTGTTATCATGGTGGACAAAAACTATGGCTTTTTCTGATTAAAGTTTAAATCTTTCCCTTCTGGGAAATGTTTGTTTTCATTTTTGTTGAAATTTTAGCTCTTTAACATATTTGACAATGGTCAAAATGATCAGGAGCTTGTTCCTCAGCTTGAATGCAGAAGAAATAAGAGAGGGCTATGGCTATTTGCTCCACCATCCTGCAATCACTGACTACAATATAGCTATGTAACTTGATCTATGGGGCAATGTTGTTATTAATTGATGCCCCAATACTTTGCCTTTAGGTATCATTTATAGCTCAAGGGGATGCCAACATGTTATATTGTATAGCCTACTTGATGATCCCATTATCCTCTTTGCTTGATTGTATTTCAAATTGAATGACGATCACTTGTTTCTTCTCGGTTTTTTTAAAGGATTTGAGGCTTCAGATATTTGGATTTATTTGTTTGTTTATGCTCCTAATATCGTTTTTAAGATTTAAATCTATTCATGTTTACTTCATGTTTACTTCACTGATTTATTCCTTGAGCAACTTACATCTTCGTGCATAAAACAAATAAAAGTTAGGTGGGGTGTGGTTTAGGCACAAATGTAAACTTAACCGATTAAATTTAAATGAATATTCCAATACATAAACAAATCTTATTGTAAATGCTATTAAACTTTAAAAAATATCCCTATAATCGTGCCAATAAATATAAATTTTTTAAAGAAAAATTTATTAATTTGGATTCTCCAACAAGGAAAAAATAACTTCACTTTTATGTATAAAAAAGTGATTGGGGCAGACCATAATCCTATCCAACAGACTATGAAAATCGAAAATTTTGGATGTGTGGTGCGGTATATTTAATTTATTTTTTGTTTCACGTTACAGTATTATTATAATATTTAATCTCATCACCATCGCTGCTTTTTACACTAAATTTAGGTAAACACACTACCCATTCAAACTCATTCTTACAATTAGTTTAGAAATTGGTTTTGGAAATTGATTTTAAAAAAATTATTTTTGAAATATTTAGTTTAAGATTTAAGTGTGTACTATTATGGTCAAGAAGTGCTTTCATGAATAAAATATTGAATTTATACATAATGCTGTGAAGTAAAAAAAAAATATGCATTTTAATAATGATCAGTTTTGTTAATATTATGATATTTTAATAAATATATAAAAATATCTATTGTAATTCACTATTAATATTTTAATATATGAAATATAAATTTTAAATATTTGTAAGTAGTTAATATTAATTAATTGTAAAATTTAATTTGAATATATAATCCATATTTAATTATTATTAAAATATAATCATTATAAATTTAAATAAATTTCAATAGAAAATAATTATATTCTTAATATAAATATTACGTAAAACATATTAGATTATAAATAAGGGTTAAAGATGTTATTTTGACTCCAAAAGTGATTTTGGAAAAGCAAAAGCAGAAAAACCAATTCTTGCTTTTGAGTCTAAAGGTGGTTTGTTTATATTAGTTATGACTCTAAAAGTACTTTTAGCTCCCAAAACACTTTTTAAAATTAACAAGAAGCAAAGCCTTAACCAAAAAGTAAAGAAGGTAAAAGTACCATTTTGGTATTATACTAAGAGTTACATTATATTTTGTTTATTTTATTTAAAAAATGGGTAAATTTATTCTTATGTGTTAGAGCAAAGAGTAACTTGTTATTTCTATTACAAGTTTTATTCATTTCTATTATTAAAAACATGCACGGTTGATGAAATAACTAAACAGTTACATGTGACATGCCATGTATCTCATTTTAACATACACGGATCAATTTTTAATAATAGAAATGGATGAAGTTCTAAATTGAATGATCAAATTGATATTTGACCAAAGATATAAAGACCAATTTACCAATTTTTTAAATTAAAATAACAAAATACAATCTAAATCTTAATACATAATAATATTGAATGATTGTTTGGTAGTAATAACTCATCTTTAGATTCCACCCTACATTATGGAAAGAAAGAAACAAAGGATTTGATTGTTTGTAAATTTTAAATTTCTTTTGATTAATGTGGCTTCTGTGGAAGATGCTATGTTTTGAGATAAAAGTATCCAACAACTTTAGATTAAATTCTCCCCATACTCAATGCATACCATGTGCTACCAAACCCAAATCTCATGGTGGATATCTCTTTAGGAACCTAATATTCTCTCATCTTTGACTATAATTCATGTCTTTTTGATTTCTTTTAAGGTTTAAAATCACCACTTAAGTATTTAATTTTTTTTTGTCAAAAGTAATATCTAAATTATTAATCTTATCTATTTTACCTTAAATCATAATATTAACCAATAAAAACATGACACGGTGTATAATTTTAAAATAAATTAAAGTGAAATTAATAGTTTAAATGTTTCAAAAAATTCAATTGCGAAAAACATATAATTTAAGAGTAACATATTAGAATTTTTTTAATTTGCTTTGTTACTTAATTAATTTATGATTTTTAATTTAATGAATAATAAGTTTGTTTGATATAAAAGAGGTTGAACCGGTACATGAATATTAAAGAGCAAAAAACTAGGAGAAAATGTAGGAATCCTGTTTTACCCACTTTTGTAAATTATTTTTTTAAGGCGAATTAGACTTAGGGTGAGTTCAGATGGATGGTGCATTTAGTAGCAATTAGTATAGAAACAGTGATGGCGGTGAGATTAAATACTATAATGTAAGATAAAAAGTAAATTAAATGTATTGCACCGCACCCTACTATTCATCCAAACCCACTCTTATAATGTGATAAAAATTATATAAAAGAACTCTAAATTTATATTTATATATATTTTTAGGGATAAGCACGATATTGTCTTATTGCACAATATTTAAATGCCAAAAGTTTGAGAGCTTGTAAAAATGGGTGATCAAATTAGGTCGGTATGGCAGTTAGTTGTTTATTCAAACCGAGTTTCCTACCTCTCTTTTGACTAATGCTTTATTGTATTATATTAATTATTGATTAAATAAATGAATAAAATTATAAAGGAGACGCGTTAGTTAATTTGCATTCTAATTCAATAGTAATCCAATTGTTTGCTTCTAATAACAAAAACACCCATTTATATCAAAACTATTTAAATTACTATTGAGCCTACGTCATACTCATTTTGAAGGAAGTTATCCAAGTATCATTTGTAGGGAACCGATAAACCTATTAACAATGATCAGTATTATGTTCGAGATGTCTATATTCGATTTTATCTTCTAAATTTACAGAGAACTTCAAGCAATTCATGAAATTAAAGTATTTTAATTTTCAAGAAAATGTTAGCTTGCCCATGAATATGATCCCTAGATGATACTTTAAAACTTTTTCACATGTATGAAATAATATTTAGTATAATAAATGGGGATTAAGGCACTAACTATAAGATTTAGTATAATAAATTGATGTGCCAATAACTTGTTTACATTGTGCATCCCATGCAACAACCGTTAATAACGATAATAACCAACTTCTAAATAAGCAAAAACCGAGTCCCTAGCATTAAATTTTGGCCAAACATTTTTCAGTATTGGCTTGACCAAAGATAATTTTAAGTTTAGAGGACTTGTACAAAAAAAACACAAGAAATTCCCTCGTATATCCATAAAGCTTCCATCATTGATTACGGATATTCCACTCTCAACAAATAATTAATACCCCCAAAAAACATTATCAAAAGCTATTAGTGGTTACTGCTTAATGCTTGTCAAAACCCAAAACATTTAATAAAATAAAAAAAAAAAAGCAAGCAAACTAACATATTAACAAAATTCTTAAAATTTGTCACAAGTCCTTATACTCTTCTTACATTTGGAATTTAGTCCTTGTACATTTATTTCTAGGATGTTGTCCTCTTTACTTTTCAAATTTCAAAAATTCAGGTCCAATAATTAACACTATTAAAATTATTTTGTTAAATTCAGTTTCATTACAACATATTTTTTTAGTTAAATTGTTGCCAAATGAGTACTATTTTTTTATTTCAAAATGTCACACAAACAAATTTAACAAAATAAATTTATTATTGTTAACAATTGGGCATGAGATTTGAAATTTAAAAAGTAGAGAGATTAAATTCTTAAAAATAAAAGCACAGATATTAAATTCCAAAATTATGAAGAGTACAGAGACTTATGGCATATCTTAACCTAAGCAAATATGTACAGTATATTGTATAGGGTAAACTAGCAAAATAGTCACTTTTGTTTGCCTCAAGTTACATTTTAGTCATTTATGTTTGAAATGTTACATTTTAGTTACGTTATCGTGTTGTAACATTTTAGCCATTGAGTCGTTAATTGTTGTTAACAGTGTAATAGTAAGCTGACGTGGCACGTTAAATCATCATTTCAAAAGAAAATTTTAGGTTAAATTATACAGTTAGTCCCTATTGTCGTAACCATTTTTTGACAAAACGGGAATCGACTTGGGTTTTGAAAACAAAAATAAAACGGGAGTTACCACCGATCTTTATTTGGTGTGATCGGATCACCTTTGTTTTAATAAAACATTTTGATTTACTAAAACAGTGTTTTGGTCTACGAAGTCTGAGAAAATAGGTTCGGGAGTCGGTTACGTGCGAGGAAGGGTTAGCACCCTCGTCACGCCCAAAATTAGTACCAAATTGATTAATTAATGTCCTAATGTCGAAGTTTGAAAATTTTGAAAGAATTTAAAAAATTTGATCTCTTTTGGAAACATTTGAATTTTCTCGAACTGAATATTAAGATTTTCTTGCTCTGAAAGAATAAAATATCACATCCAATACATAGGACATGATGATTTTAATCCTCGAATCCAAGATCACCTCTTAACCCCCGAGACTCACGCATAAAACTATCAAAAGGATATTCGATCTTTGGCGAAGCGAGAGAACCGAAACCCAACACATAGGGCACGATCTCTCGAATTTCCAAATATAGAATATTGCCTTATTTGAAAACTTTTTAATTTTGGGTAAAATTTATAAAAGATTTTAGATTCGGTTTTAAATAAAACGCGTGAATGGGATTATGCGATGAAGAGAACGGTAATGTAACACGAACTTGGCGTGATACGTGTAGCACATAATGTGGGATCTTTAACCTAAAATATTAACATGCATGAATAACGATACGGTAATAGAATAATACGTAAACACGAAATTACACATAATGAACTATAACGACATGACGATGCAAATAAATGAATTATGCCACATGCAAAAGCAATAATTAAGTAATATACATCATCTAAGAAATAGCATTAATAAACAAAAACCAACAAATTAAACAATTTAGAGAAAGATAATACATGAATCCATTTAAAATGATTAACAAAATAATTTTAAATAAAGAATATATAACAAAAACAATATATGAGATAATTTTAAAACAGTGCCAAAAGGGGAATAAAAATAAAAATTAAAGTAATAATACAGTTTAATAAAGATAACAAACAAACTCAAGACAAATGATAATAATAACAATAATAATAAGATGAAATAATACAACACAGTATAATACTAAATATAATGTAGTAAATGAGGCTAAAATAAATAATATTTAAAACGATTTAGAGTGGATAGTGTAAAATAATTTAAAAATAGTTAATATATAATAAGTTAAGGCCAAATGTCATGTAAGAAAAAAATAAATAATGACGATAAAACAAATTTGAAAAGCCTATAAATTAATTATGCGAAACCAGGGATGAAATTAGCAATTGAAATCAAATTAATAATTAAGAGCCAATTTAGGCGCAAATCGAACGGTGCGAAGTCATTGGGGACCAGATGGGCAAATATTCCCTGAACTCCAAGGATTAAATTGAAATCAAAACGGAGCTTGAAGGCCAAATTTAAACACGAAAAAGAACGGAGCATGATGGAATGGGACTGATGAAGGGAGGGGCCATTCGCGCAAATATTCCTTTTAAGGAATATGCGCAGTAACTTGTTAACCCCAAACGTCGTCGTTTTACTTATCACTTAAGAAGCCCTAAAATTCATTTTAAATCATTTTAACCCTCATTTCCCTTACTCAGCCGCCGCAGCCTCCCTTCTTTTTCTCTCTTCCTCTCTTTCTAGCCCGACGCTTGGGGCTTTCCTCTTTCGGTCGATCTTTCGGTCGATTCAGGTAAGTCTTTCTCCTTTTCTTTTCGTTATTACTCGTTTGCCTTTTTTAGAGTTTGAGACTAGTAAAGAGGAAAATGAAAAAAGACAGTAAATGATAATCGAAAAATAAAATCAAAATCAACCTTGATGCTTGTATTCTGTTTTATTGCTGATGATCCGTGATTTTAAAGAAAAAAAAAAATTTTTGATTTGTTTTACTTTGATTTCTGCTAATGTATATGAATCGAACCCCTTACAAAGCTTGCTTCGGTTCTTTTATAACCGATTTTATCTCTATTTTTGTTTGTCTTCTTTGTCCTTTTGTTGTTCTCTTCTTTTTGCAGGTATGGGCAAGGCCTGCAGGCGACGGAGGCTGAGATAGTGGACGATGGAGGCGTGCGAGGCGAGCGCGGACAAGGAGCACTGGGGAACTCAAACGCTTGTCGGGCGTGGGAAATCGGAGCGCGCGCGTGTGTGGCGCGGCGCTGACGGAGGAGCTGGAGCGATGCGCGTATAGCGGACGCGCGGGGGAGTTGGAGCGGCCCGCGTGTGGAGACGCGCAGCGGCGTTGGCCAGGGGGAACCCTAGGGTTTCCTTTCTGCCAAAATATCCTAAGGTTTTGGGCTATTGGGCCGCAGTTTTAGGCTAGTTTGTAATTCGGGTTTGGGTCTGGTATTTTGGGTTTAGGGTTGTTGGGCCTTGATTTTAATCGGGCTGATTTGCAATTGGGTTGGTAACAGGTGTTGTAATTAGAGTTTCGGGCCTGTAATTTATAAATGGACATTTTGGACTGCTTTATTGTTTTTTCTTTTATTCTTATTTCTGTGTTTTTTTTTGTTTTATTACTTGATGGGCTGTTTTGGAATTGAATTATAGTGGACCCCCCGGGCAAAAATGGTTATTACAGCTGCCCCTCTTTGCTCATTGTCGTGAAACGAGAATGGAGCAAAGACAATATAAGAACCAATTTTTGCCCGGTCTTGTCTAGACTTTGACCTCTTGGTTCTCGTCTTCCCCAAACGTCTTCAAGCTCTAACGCAACCCGTTGCCTTGATCTCCTCCATTGCCATTTTTGAGAGACATGATCTGTAGCTTCGATCCGCTAGTTATTCAATCTTGTTCAGTTTTGAACTTGCCTCAACTAGAATTGCAGCTTCAATCTACTAATTGCTCCACTGGGGCTTTCGATGAAACCTCAGCTTTTCGAAACGCTTCCTTATCCTTGCAATATGAGTTGAATCATTCTCTCTCTTTTCTCTCTTTTTTTTTTTTTAGGGACAGAAATTGAAAAGCAGAAATTGGAAATACCTCAGCGTGCGACGAACGGAAATTGAAAGACAGAAATTAAAACACCTCAGTGTGTGACTTGAGGCTCAACTCACCTCTTGTATTATGAGTTGATTTTTGAGCAGAATTTGAAAAACAGAGATTAAATACCTCGGCGTGCCCTGAGGCTCAACTCACCTCTCGTATTATGAGTCGATTTTTGAATAGAAATTTAGAGACAGAAATTAAATACCTCGGCGTGCCCGGAGGCTCAACTCACCTCTCGTACTATGAGTTGATTTTTGAACAGAAATTTAAAGACAGAAATTAAATACCTCGGCGTGCCCCGAGGCCCAACTCACCTCTCGTATTATAAGTTGATTTTTGAACAGAAATTTAAAGATAGAAATTAAATACCTCGGCGTGCCCCGAGGCCCAACTCACCTCTCGTATTATGAGTTGATATTTGAACAGGAATTTAAAGACAGAAATTAAATACCTCGGCGTGGCCCGAGGCTCAACTCACCTCTCGTATTATGAGTCGATTTTTGAATAGAATTTGAAAAACAGAAATTAAAAATACCTCGGTGTGTCCCGAGGCTCAACTCACCTCTTGTATTATGAGTTGATTTTTGAACAGAAATTTAAAGACAGAAATTAAATACCTCGGCGTGGCCCGAGGCTCAACTCATCTCTCGTATTATGAGTTGATATTTGAACAGGAATTTAAAGACAGAAATTAAATACCTCGGCGTGGCCCGAGGCTCAACTCTCCTCTCGTATTATGAGTTGATTTTTGAACAGAAATTTAAGGACAGAAATTAAATACCTCGGCGTGCCACGAGGCCCAACTCACCTCTCGTATTATGAGTTGATATTTGAACAGGAATTTAAAGACAGAAATTAAATACCTTGGCGTGGCCCGAGGCTCAACTCACCTCTCGTATTATGAGTCGATTTTTGAACAGAATTTGAAAAACAGAAATTAAAAATACCTCGGCGTGTCCCGAGGCTCAACTCACCTCTTGTATTATGAGTTGATTTTCGAACAGAAATTTAAAGACAGAAATTAAATACCTCGGCGTGGCCCGAGGCTCAACTCATCTCTCGTATTATGAGTTGATATTTGAACAGGAATTTAAAGACAGAAATTAAATACCTCGACGTGGCCCGAGGCTCAACTCTCCTCTCGTATTATGAGTTGATTTTTGAATACAAATTTAAGGACAGAAATTAAATACCTCGGCGTGCCCCGAGGCCCAACTCACCTCTCGTATTATGAGTTGATTTTTGAACAGAAATTGAAAAACAGAAATTAAAACTACCTCGGCGTGTCCCGAGGCTCAACTCACCTCTCGTATTATGAGTTGATTTTTTGAATAGAAATTGAAAGACACCTCAGCATGTGAACTGAGGCTCAACTCACCTCTCGTATTATGAGTTGATATTTTGAACAGAATTTCAAATATATCATCCGGTGGAACTTGGATGTCTTCTTTTTCCTCAATTTGGTACAACTATCATCGAAATTTCTTGCTTTATTGGTGTACCTGTATGTGTCATGCATGATGTTATCATGATATGCACGTGTTTGTCTTAAATGCTCTTATGCCTACATGATTATGCCATACGTTCTGGGCTTGTTTGTCGTGTATCTCTCGTTATGACTTTCATAATGACTTGTATTCATTGCTTCAGTTCTTGACTTTTCTTTCAGGTTCTGTACCCGCCCTCAAGTTTTACGAGTAGTCTGCATTTCTCATATATCACCCATTTGCCCCCTGTTGAGCTTTTGTCCTTGCTTTAGGGCTCTTGTGCTTACTAGGTTTCCGTCCAGGTAATGCTCAATGTTCCTTTTGTTTAGAGTATGTAATTTCACTATTTATCATTTAAATGAACCAAACACGAGATGATGAGACTGGCCAAGTAGGTACGAAAGAAATACTTTACATTCATATTTATTTCAAAGCAATAAGCAAAGAAAATTGACAAAGAATGATTCGATAAGGAAAACATTATAAAAAGGAAAGCAGATTCAATTGTCACAAATGCTCTAGATATCCAACGCATGAACTTTTCCATATTCCTTCATTCTGAATCTTTTCGAGTGAAGCGTCTTGTGTAGAAGATCCTGAGCTTCCGAGTCTGCTTCAAATATTATGATCTCGCCATTTGACTTCCTATTCGAATCGCCCTTGCTCTTTATGTCTGAATCCCCTTCATTAGGACGCCTTTTCAGGTTTTCATCCCAATTTTTGTTTATCAAGACGCCCTTTTCGGGTTTTCATCCTGATCTCTCTTTTTTTTTGTTTTTATTTTTTGTTTTTATTTTTTTTTGTTTTTTTTAGGCGTAATACTTCTTCACGGCATCTGAGTTTACTGGATTCGATACCTCTTTCCCATCCATCTCAGTGAGAATCAAAGTTCCACCCGAGAAGGCCTTCTTTACGACGTATGGTCCTTCCCAATTCGGTGCCCATTTTCCTCGAAAATCTTTTTGTATTGGAGAATCTTTCTCAGCATGAGCTCTCCTTCGCGAAATTCCCTTGGCCGTACCTTCTTGTCATGGGCCGTGATCATTCTCTTCTGGTACATTTGTCCATGACAGATTGCTTTTAAGCGTTTTTTTTCGATCAAATTTAGTTGGTCATATCGAGTTTGCACCCATTCTGATTCTTCTAGTTTTGATTCCATTAAGACTCGTAAAGAGGGGATCTCAACTTCGATGGGCAGTACGACTTCCATCCCATAGACTAGAGAGAAAGGAGTTGCCCCTGTGGAGGTCCGTACGAATGTGCGATATGCATATAGAGCAAATGGTAGTTTCTCGTGCCAGTCTTTATACGTCTCGGTCATCTTTCCAATAATCCTCTTAATATTTTTGTTGGCCGCTTCTACTGCTCCATTCATCTTTGGGCGATAGGGTGAGGAATTGTGGTGCTTTATTTGAAATTGCTCGCACACTTCTTTCATCATCTTGTTGTTCAGATTCAAAGCATTATCTGAGATGATTTTCTCAGGCAAACTGTATCGACATATGACCTCCTTTTTTAAGAACTTGCAAACTGCGGTCTTTGTCACATTAGCGAACGAAGCGGCTTCTACCCACTTCGTGAAATAATTTATGACCACAAAAATGAATCGATGTCCATTAGAAGCTTTTGGGGAAATTGGTCCTATAACATCCATGCCCCACATAGAAAAAGGCCACGGAGAGGTCATGACATGAACGGGCGAAGGTGCTGCATGAATTTTGTCGCCGTAGACTTGACATTTGTGACACTTTCGTGCATAACTGATGCAGTCATTTTCCACCGTCAGCCAGTAATAACCGAGTCTCATAATTTTCCTGGCCATAGTGAAACCATTGGTATGCGTTCCACAAATTCCTTCATGGACCTCTTCAAGTATCTTTCTGGCTTCAATATCATCCACGCACCTCAAAAGCACTTGGTCTTTTCCTCTTTTGTATAGGATGTCCCCATCAAGAACAAATCCCGCTGCCATTCTTCTGATTGTTCTTTTGTCGTTTTCATTTGCTTGCTCAGGATATCTTTGATTCTTGACATATTTTAAGATATCATGGAACCATGGCAGTCCATCCGTCTCTTTTTTAATGCTAAAACAATGCGCCGGGGCTTCGTATATGCTCATCTAAAGAGGCATTATCTCCGTTTCTCGGTTCCTCTTGAACATTGAAGCCAATGAGGCCAGGGCATCAGCCAATTGGTTTTCTTCTCGTTGGAAGTAACTAAAAGTCACTTCCTCGAATTCTTTGACCAAATCTACAACAAGATCGTGATATTTGACCAACTTCGAGTCTCCCACTTCCCAATCTCCACGGATTTGGTAAATCACCAATGCCGAATCCCCGGATACCTTTAAGATTTTGATGTCTCGTTCAATAGCTGCGCGAAATCCTATGATGCAAGCCTCGTATTCCGCTATGTTATTGGTGCAGAAGAAATTTAATCTGGCACTGAATGGATAATGACACTAAGACTGCTCTAATTCCATGCCCCAATGCGTTTGATGCGCCATCAAAGCTCATCTTCTAAGATTTCTCTTTTGATGATTCACATTCTTTCTCTGTAGTGCACATCAAATCTTCATCCGGGAAGTCAAATCTTAATGGCTCGTATTCTTCTGTCGTTCGAGTTTTATCGACTTTTGGTTCACATAAATGATGTCATACTCCGATAACAGGATCTGCCATCGTGCCATTCTTCCGGAGAGTGCAGGTGATTCCATCATGTACTTTATCGGGTCCAGCTTTGAGATCAGCCACGTTGTATGATACAACATATATTGTCTGAGCCTTCGAGCTACCCAGATCAGAGCACAACAGAATTTTTTGATTGATGAATATTTTGCTTCACATTCTGTGAACTTCTTACTGAGGTAATAGATCGCCTTTTCCCTTCTCCCCGACTCATCATGTTGCCCCAGTACACAACCCATTGAATTTTCGAACACCGTCAGGTACAATATTAACGGTCTCCCGGGAGTTGGTGGTACTAGCACCGGGAGGTTAGACAAATACTGTTTTATCTTGTCGAAAGCAGCTTGGCATTCTTCATTCCATTCCCCAGGGTTATGTTTTCGCAGAAGTCGAAAAATTGGGTCGCATTTATTGGTAAGTTGAGCAATAAAACGAGCGATGTAGTTTAACCTTCCTAGAAATCCTCTGACTTCCTTTTGTGTCCGTGGAGGAGGTAATTCTTGTATGGCCCTTATCTTGTCCGGATCAACCTCAATACCTCTCTTGCTGACGATGAAGCCTAGTAATTTCCCCGAGGTCACTCCAAATGTGCACTTAGCTGGATTAAGCTTCAGTTGGAATTTTCTCAGTCTTTCAAATAATTTCCTGAGGTTTCTCACATGCTCTCTTTCCCCTCGAGATTTGGCGGTCATATCGTCGACATAGACTTCTATCTCTTTGTGCATCATGTCATGAAACAGCATCACCATTGCCCTCTGATATGTCGCCCCAGCATTTTTTTAAGCCGAACGACATCACCTTGTAGCAGAAGGTTCCCCACATCGTCACGAATGTAGTTTTTTCCATGTCCTCAGGGGCCATCTTTATTTGGTTGTAACCCGAAAATCCATCCATGAAAGAAAATAATGAATGTTTCGCCGTGTTATCCACCAATGTGTCGATGTACGGTAACGAAAAATTATCTTTAAGGCTTGCTCGGTTCAGATCGCGATAGTCCACACACATTCACACCTTACCATCTTTCTTTGGTACTGGGACTATATTAGCTACCCACTCCGGATATTTAGAGACTTGTAAGAAACCGGCATCGAATTGTTTTTTGACTTCTTCTTTTATCTTTAAGAGCATTTCGAGTCTCATTCGTCTTAGCTTCTGCTGGATAGGCTTGCATTCTAGCTTCAGTGGGAGCCTATGGACCACTACATCCTCGCTCAATCCTGGCATGTCCTGATATGACTATGCAAATACATCTTTGTATTCGTGAAGCAGGGTGATCAAATCATGTTTGGTGTGCGCTGAGATGGAGGTCCCAATTTTCACTTCTTGCCTCTTTTCTTTGTTTCCCAGGTTCACCGTCTCAACAGATTCTTAGTGGGGAAGTATCTGTTTATCTTCCTGTTCTATCATCCTTAGCAAGTCAGGGGTTGAGACATAATCTTCAGCATTCTCATCAGCTTCAGATTCTCCTAAACCAACAGCTTGCTCAAAGTCGATTTTAGGATCAGTAACGGGATTGTTCACGTCGTCGATATCTGAGCACCTGAAAGGTAAGTGGAAAAGAAACTATAGAGAAACATCGAGATATTGGAACCAACAAATGTGGTTCTATGGCATGACATGAAATATATATAAAGACCGGCTATGAGAAGAGGGAATAAATATGAGGCCAATGAGAATGAGAGACAGTGACAAAATGCATCTTCATTGATTGTTCATTTAAAAGCTAAACAGCCAACACAAACTCTTATAACAGATTCCCCTTCAACTTAGGGGTATACAGAAAGTTGTCATTGAGGATTACTTTGGAGGGGCCCTAGAAACTAAAAGGAGATCCTCGGCGGTCCAATTGTTCAACACAAATCCAGGAGGACCAGGGCGTATCTTTGAAATGCCTTTCATCGTATCATCCGCTTTGTCAATGACGTTTATGTTGAAGTTCTGAAAATCCCTTTCAACCAATAGCAGCATGTTTCGTGAATCATCTCCCTCTAGGTACACCATTCCTGCGAACGTAAAAGTTTTCGATAAGGGCGGGTACATCATGGGCTCCCATTCTACTTCCCGACCTGAGGCTCTTGCAATCCTCTTTCCCTGATCTTTCTGCAACTGTTTCCTTCTTTGTCGTCCATCAGGTTTGAACCTTTAGCCGTATTGAGCCTTGTGGTGTACCGGGTTTAGCGCTCTAGCTATCCCTTGTTAGTGTCTTCCTAAACCTTTCCCTGCCCGAGTGCCTTTTCCTACAGTCAACTTGATTCCCATCTTGGTGTTTCTTGACAGTTTGGGTGTGGGAGCCCAGTCTCCTTCGGCGACAAATGTAGCATTGATAAATTCGAAGGAACGGAAGGAGCATTCTGGCGTATCTTTGTTTGCCTCGATGTAGGGTGCGTCGGTAGAGAGTGATGTGACGATGTCTTCTTCACCAGCGATCGTGATCAAGCGGTTATCCATAATAAACTTTATTTTCTGATGGAGAGACGAAAGGATTGCTCCAGCGGAATGGATCCAGGGCCTTCCTAAAAGGCCATTATATGAAGATGCAATGTCCATGACCTGGAACTCGACATTGTATGTGCACGGGCCCACCTCTAGAGGAATCTCGATCTTTCTCATGACCTCTCGCCGTGTTCCATCAAATGCCCTTACTGCGGAATGACAAGGCCTCAGATAAAACATATCGACTGGTATCCTGGACAGCGTAGCCAATGGCATGACGTTGAGCGCGGACCCATTGTCGATAAGCACATGCGGTATTATATAGCCTTTGCAACCGGTTGTAATGTGTAATGCTTTGACAGAGCCTCTACCATTTGGTGGTATTTCATCATCACTAAAGGAGATAAAATTATCCGCATTTAAATTGTTCACCCACCTATCCAGTTTTTCAACGGGTACATTGCTCGGCACATACGCTTGGTTTAATACCTTCAGTAAAGCGTTTCGATGTGGCTCTGAGTTCAACAACAGGGATAATACTGAAATTTTTGCCGGTTGTTTGTTTAGTTGCTCCACGATATTATATTCGCCGTGCTTAATAAACTTTAGGAATTCCTGCGCTTCTTCCTCATTTACCGATTTTTTGGTTCCTTGTTCAGATTGTATCTCAACTTTGACTTTGGCGTCGGGTATCAGCATCTTTCCTTTCTGGCTCGTGCCAAGGGCTTTCTTCTTTGTCTCAATCACCTTAGGGGAATAACACCTCCCACTGCGGGTAAAATACCCTACCTCGCTGACGTTTCCAGTTGCAGCTTCGGGTGTGATGATGTTGACACTGTATTTCCATGGTACTGCTTTGTCATCCTTGTAAGTGAAAGGAGCTGGTACTTTGATTATCATATTTGGTTCGGCCTCCTTCTTCTTGACCTCATAATAAATCATCGAGTCGATCGGTAGCTATAAGGGATGGTGGTAGTTGATCATCGGAGGCGCATACTTCTTTTTCCCTCGCCTCGCCTCTGCTTTATCAAAGATTTGGACCTCCTTCTACGCTCATCATGTTACAAGTAACTCTTTGAATTTCCCACAAGACTGGATGTTGTGCCCTTCATATGCCATGGAAGACACAAAAATTCCGACCCCTCTTTCCTTCTTGGAACTTTTCTCGAATGTGCCCTTCTCGGTCATTATTTCCCATACTTTGCTTAGAGGTGTATTTATCTCGGAGACACGACTTTTGGCTCATTGCTCTCTGTCTTGCGGTTGTTACTGCACTCACATTCCTTCTGGCATGGTCGGGAGTGGATTTCCTGCCATATTACTAATACCATCAAATCGTAAAATGCCCGCATCAATAAGACCTTGAACCCTTTTCTTGAATGCTAGACAATTTTCCGTAGAATGCCCTTGATTTCCAGCATGGTACATAAAACGGGCATTAGGATCATACCATTTTAGGTATGGAGGTTTCAAGGGTGCCATGTAGTGTGGGGATATCAGTTTTTTTCTAGTAATTTCGGGCATAGGTCTCCATATGACACAGGGATAGGGGTAAACTGAAGTCTTTTAGGATTGAGTTTTGTTGGTCTTGGTTCGCTTTTGGGCTGACTTTGGGCAGGTGTGGTATTTAGCGGGAATATAGTGAATGGTCTTTGGTTATCGGCGGCATAGACGGGGTAAGGGGGAGGTGCTTGATAGTAAGGGTTTTGTGAAGGAAAATAGAAATTCGGCGGTGGGCGAAACTAAGGTCGTGATTGGGTCGGATACGGATTGGGAGCATAGTGGCTCCCGGTTCTCACTATATGGGTTTCAAGATCTTTTTTCTTTACAGGTGCTGGCCTTTTCGAACTCTCAGGACCTTCCATCCTTCCGCTCTTGATGCCATTTTCGATGAGTTCGCCAGACATTACGATGTCAGCGAAGTCTTTTGTGGCATTTCCCACCAGTTTGTCATAGAATGGCGCTTTCAAGGTATTGATAAAGAGGACCGTTATCTCACTTTTAGTTAGTAGGGGCTCGACTTGGACTGAGAGGTCCCTCCATCTTTGAGCATATTGTCTAAAGGTCTCCGCTGGCTTTTTTTCCATCATCTGTAACGTTAGTCGATCAGGCACCATATCGGAGACATGCTTATATTGTTCACAGAATGCAGTTGCTAGGTCCTTCCATGATCGGATCCTCTCGGTGCTGAGTTGATCATACCACCGAAAGGCTGATCCGATCAAGCTATCCTGGAAACAGTGTATTAACAACTTGTCCTCATTCACATGACCAGCCATCTTTCGACAGAACATGATAAGATGTGCCTTCGAACATTTCGTTCCATCATATTTTTCGAAATCTGGTGCTTTAAACTTTGGAGGCAGAACCAGATCGGGCACCAGACTGAGCTCTTTGGCGCTTAGTGCAGAGACGACTCCAGTACCCTCCACCACCTTGAGTCTTTCCTCCAAGACCCTGTACTTTTCCTCAGCATTATAATCATCCCTCTTTAATCTAGCTATTTATATCGGATCATCCAAATCCGGAATAATCGGGTTAGCAGAATTATCTCCAGAGTTTGATACGTAAACACCTTGCCCCAAATGGGTCGGTGGTATGGGTCGTTGCTCTAGGTCTACCGGGTTCTCTTGAGGATATCCTCTTTGCGTTGCATGAGCATGGGGCGGTGTGAATTGGCTCTCGAGTGGGGTTCTGTAATATCAGGACTCTGTGTGATTCCTTTCCCTTTGGCCAGAGCCGTCAACATCTCCATCATTTTAGCCATTTGATCCTTATGCTCTAGTGATTCCTCGCGGGATCTCATCATCAGGTCCCTTGCTTCTTGCTGCGACCTGGCTAACTGTTCTTGCAGCTCTTGCTGGATTCTTTCCATTCTTTTGATCCTCTCATTGAGTTCGGCGTCCATAGCTCTAGTTCTTAAATGTGTCTTATAGGGATGACGTGATTCCAGATTCGTAATGTCGTAGCTGCGGATTATACGATTTTAGCCTTAGTGAATAATTAAGGTGATGTGATACTAACGTATGTGATGTAATGCAAATGCATAGTATGAATACAAAAAGGTGTTGATTTGATTTAATTCCATTAGATAAACTTTACTAGAAAACAAATTTCCTTTCATAGAACGGACGATTACATATACGACTTTGCTCTAATGCCTAAATCCTTAACTTTCCTAAGGAGCCAAGCTAGACTTTGGCCTCACTCTGATCTTGACTCGTACATCAGACTTAACGCATCAGCCCGAACTGCCAAGGCTTGCAAATGATCGGCCACCTCTCGAATTTGAGCCACGGCCTCGCCCATTACATCTCTGTTTCTGATCTGTTCTTGAGAATGGTGGAGCTGCTCCTTCCAACATTCATTCTTTGCTTCAAGGAGCTCGACCTGAATTTTGCTATCTTGTAATGTAGTCTCGAGCTCCCCTATCTTTCCTCTCATCTCCTCAATCTTGTTCTGACTGGCTTTTAATTCGACTACCGAGTTGCGACTACGGTATCGATGCAGTGACCTTTCTAATTCTGCTATTCGGGCGCGTAACCTCTCTTGTTCACCTTGACTTTCCAACAGGCCTTTTTTCAAAGCGTCCTCCCGCACTTGAGCATCTTGGAATTTTCTTTCCCACTGATCCGCTCTGGACTTTTTTTCTTTAATTTTCTGTCGCCATTGCTATGATGTTTTCCCCAAACCGGCAGTTCTGATGGACATGCGTAGCTTCTTATAGTCCGTCTTTAAGCTATCCAAATCCTCTTCGACCTTATTCTTTCCTTTTTTCAATTTCTCGGCCTCAAACTTGTGGACGTCGACATCTAACCCCAACTGCATCTTTTCCTCTTCTAGTTGCTCTATTCTTTTACCCAATTCCCGGTTCTTTCTCTCGAAATCTTGCTTGATAATTTCTAATTCAGACGGGATTACTTGCAGCTGTTCTTCTATTGGTCGAGCGTTTCCTTGGATTGGCTTTGGGACGTTGTCGTTGATTCTTTTGCCCTACCATTGATCGTATTCGGGGGTTGCCATGGGTCCTATGGCGAGTCTCTTCATTTTTCGGGTTCGGGTCCATGCATCCGATATTTCGCGAACTCTCTTCTTATAATTGTCATCTTTGTATGAAAATTCACATTGGGCTAATCCATGTGTCGCAGGTATGAACTGCCTCGATTGATACTGCCTCATTACTATTAACGGGGCATACCCGACAGCTCCCCATATGCCAAGTAAAGGGACCCAGTCGAACCCTCCACATCGATACAAGATCTCGTCTGTGATCATCCATGGAACCTTCCATTTTACATCTTTAGCTTGCAGATTTTGGAGGATTGCTATCCATTTCTCTCCAGATAGGTCGTCCCGCCTTGGTGTTCTCACTAATTCCTCAAGAGGAGAGTAGTTCTCGAAGAAGACTTTGTATGAGACCTTTTCTATCTTCCAAAAATGGCACTGAAACCAAGATAACAACAGCTGTGCACATCCCACGAACCTTCCTTCACAAGCTCTTCGGCAAGCGCTCAATGATCTGAAGGTTTCGGCTAAAATTGCAGGGACAGGTGTAATTCCCTTATCAAGTTTATCAAATAGGTCTGAAACCGCATCCTCTATATGCCCTAACGCCTTGGGAAAGATGACCAAACCATAGATGCTTAGAGCGAAGACGTCGACCCTCTTCTTCTTATCAGGGTGTGCCAAGATCAAGTCCCTCAAGTGTTTCCAAGGAATACACTTACAATCTCCCTTTTGCTTGACCCGGGCCGTAATACATTGCTCGCTCATCCCTGTAATGTTCATTAGCCTTTTTGAGAACGCCGGTACATTTGCAAACCTTGAATACACCTTATCAATTTGAATTCCCGGGCATCGAAGCAAAGCTGTGTACTCCTCTATGGTAGGCACCAAATCCACCTCTCCAAAAGTGAAGCAATCAGAGGCGGGTTCCAAAATCGGGTAATAGCTCTGAGAGTAGGTACTTGTCTACCTTGATAGCCAGCAGATAGAGCAAATCACCGTAATTATAGTGGAACAGTTGTTTGTCCTCATTCCCCCATGAGTCCCATATTTCCTTCAATTCTCGCAGGTCATTTTGAGCCACACTGATACGGGTGAAATCCCATAACTCTGATTCATGCCCCACTGTCAAGCTATCTCCTTTTTCTTGTTGTACTTTTTTGGACCACACCGGAACGGCCGTATTATCCTCCACTCTATCGAGAAACCCCTTTTCTATGTTAAGCTTTTTTATCTAGTAACCGAATGTGGATCAACACCCTTTTATGATGAAATGCCATGCAATAACAGCAAAACACAACAAGTTAGTATCAGGTACAAGAACTTGAAATAAACAGGAAATTATCGAACTCCTATTTAAGGTAACAACTAGGGTTTACACGGCTCTAGCTATGGCGGGCTCTTAAGTCTCTCTATATGTGGTTCGGTTCTAAAGCAAGGGTACCTGAACCAGCAGATTCCTCGATCCTCACCCATTACAGGCTCATATGGACCGAGTTCAGTTCAGGGGGTACATTTCCTTATGGCTGCATGGAGATAAAAATCTCACGAAGACATAGGTACGGATGTATCCCGAAAGTGATCCACTATCTTGCACGGAGGTAAAAACCTCACGAAAGAGTAGTTTCTCACTCCCACTTAAGGGTGTGACCGCAATGGTCATGCAATGCAATGCCAAAGTATTTCACGAGACTCGACACTGTAGCACAAGCAAATGCATCCAAGAGAAACACGAATTTTCAAAACAATTTTCCAAACTTTCGACAAAAGGACAAAAACCAATCAATTTATGGCCTGACTCTCAAAGCGTCCCCAGTGGAGTCGCCAAGATGTCGTAACCATTTTTTGACAAAACGGGGATCGACTTGGGTTTTGAAAACAAAAATAAAATGGGAGTCACCACTGATCTTTATTTGGTGTGATCGGATCACCTTTGTTTTAATAAAATATTTTGATTTACTAAAACAGTGTTTTGGTCTACGAAGTCTGAGAAAATAGGTTCGGGAGTCGGTTACGTGCGAGGAAGGGTTAGCACCCTCGTCACGCCCAAAATTAGTACCAAATTGATTAATTAATGTCCTAATGTCGAAGTTTGAAAATTTTGAAAGAATTTAAAAAATTTGATCTCTTTTGGAAACATTTGAATTTTCTCGAACTGAATATTAAGATTTTCTTGCTCTGAAAGAATAAAATATCACATCCAATACATAGGACATGATGATTTTAATCATCGAATCCAAGATCACCTCTTAACCCCCGAGACTCACGCATAAAACTATCAAAAGGATATTCGATCTTTGGCGAAGCGAGAGAACCGAAACCCAACACATAGGGCACGATCTCTCGAATTTCCAAATATAGAATATTGCCTTATTTGAAAACTTTTTAATTTTGGGTAAAATTTATAAAAGATTTTAAATTCGGTTTTAAATAAACGCGATTCAAAATGTGAATGGGATTATGCGACGAAGAGAACAGTAATGTAACACGAACTTGGCGTGATACGTGTAGCACATAATGTGGGATCTTTGACCTAAAATATTAACATCAATGAATAGCGATACGGTAATAGAATAATACGTAAACACGAAATTACACATAATGAACTATAACGACATGACGATGCAAATAAATGAATTATGGCACATGCAAAAGCAATAATTAAGTAATATACATCATCTAAGAAATAGCATTAATAAACAAAAACCAACGAATTAAACAATTTAGAGAAAGATAATACATGAATCCATTTAAAATGATTAACAAAATAATTTTAAATAAAGAATATATAACAAAAACAATATATGAGATAATTTTAAAACAGTGCCAAAAGGGGAATAAAAATAAAAATTAAAGTAATAATACAGTTTAATAAAGATAACAAACAAACTCAAGACAAATGATAATAATAACAATAATAATAAGATGAAATAATACAACACAGTATAATACTAAATATAATGTAGTAAATGAGGCTAAAATAAATAATATTTAAAACGATTTATAGTGGATAGTGTAAAATAATTTTAAAATAGTTAATATATAATAAGTTAAGGCCAAATGTCATGTAAGAAAAAAATAAATAATGACGATAAAACAAATTTGAAAAGCCTATAAATTAATTATGCGAAACCAGGGATGAAATTAGCAATTGAAATCAAATTAATAATTAAGAGCCAATTTAGGCGCAAATCGAACGGTGCGAAGTCATTGGGGACCAGATGGGCAAATATTCCCTGAACTCCCATGCGCGCATCTAGTCTAACAACTCCAAGGATTAAATTGAAATCAAAACGGAGCTTGAAGGCCAAATTTAAACACGAAAAAGAACGGAGCATGATGGAATGGGACTGATGAAGGGAGGGGCCATTCGCGCAAATATTCCTTTTAAGGAATATGTGCAGTAACTTGTTAACCCCAAACGTCGCCGTTTTACTTATCACTTAAGAAGCCCTAAAATTCATTTTAAATCATTTTAACCCTCATTTCCCTTACTCAACCGCCGCAGCCTCCATTCTTTTTCTCTCTTCCTCTCTTTCTAGCCCGACGCTTAGGGCTTTCCTCTTTCGGTCGATCACCACGCCACCATCGTTACGGTGGCCGGCAACGCGCGAGGAGGGCGCCGATTCAGGTAAGTCTTTCTCCTTTTCTTTTCGTTATTACTCGTTTGCCTTTTTTAGAGTTTGAGACTAGTAAAGAGGAAAATGAAAAAAGACAGAAAATGATAATCGAAAAATAAAATCAAAATCGACCTTGATGCTTGTATTCTATTTTATTGCTGATGATCTGTGATTGGAAAGAAAGAAAAATTCTTTTGATTTGTTTTTCTTTGATTTCTCCTAATGTATATGAATCGAACCCCTTACAAAGCTTACTTCGGTTCTTTTATAACCGATTTTACCTCTGTTTTTGTTTGTCTTCTTTGTCCTTTTGTTTTTCACTTCTTTTTGCAGGTATGGGCAAGGCCTGCAGGCGATGGAGGCCGAGATAGTGGATGATGGAGGCGTGCGAGGAGCGGCAGACAAGGAGCCTGGGGGAACTCGAAACGTCAGGGGTGTGGGAAACTAGAGCGGTGCGCGTGTGGCGGACTCGCGGAGGAGCTGGAGCGGTGCGCGTGTGGCAGACGCGCGGGGGAGTTAGAGCGGCGCGAGTGTGAAGACGCGCGGCGGCGTTGGCCAGGGGGGAACCCTAGGGTTTCCTTTCTGCCAAAATCTCCTAAGGTTTTGGGCTATTGGGCCGCAGTTTTGGGCTAGCTTGTAATTCGGGTTTGGGTCTGGTATTTTGGGTTTAGGGTTGTTGGGCCTTGATTTTAATCGGGCTGATTTGCAATTGGGTTGGTAACAGGTGTTGTAATTAGAGTTTCGGGCCTGTAATTTATAAATGGACATTTTGGACTGCTTTATTGTTTTTTCTTTTATTCTTATTTCTGTGTTTTTTTTTTGTTTTATTACTTGATGGGCTGTTTTGGAATTGAATTATAGTGGCCCCCCGGGCAAAAATGGTTATTACACCTATATTTTTTTTTGTTTTGAGGAATTTAATTCTTTTCTTTTATGTTTTTTTAACTTTCTTTTTTTTTCTCTGTTTTCCACTCTCTTCTGATTCTCTCTCTGTTTTCCTCCCTTCTCTATTTCTTTTAACATAGTTTTTCTATTTTTTCCATTTGTTAAAACTAGCCCCTAATTTTTATTTTTTGGATAATTTAATTTTTTTTCTTTTTATTTCTTTATTTGTTAAAGCCAGATATCTTTAATTACAAATTATGTGTGTAAACCCAAAGACCGTTTTCGATCATTGCAAGATGAATAAAATAGATCTTATTGAATTAATCAATAGTAGTTCTTCTTTGATATATAATAGAACACCAAGCTACATTCTACCAAAGACATTGATTTGCTTACCAAATTGATGCCAAGAACTAGAAACCAAATTAACCCTAATGAGATCAGAAAGGTCAACCAGATTCATGAGAATCTTTATTGAAATATCAGGTCCAAGCAATTCTGTAAAATCACCACAATAATCCATTTTTGGATCCTTTATATAGATTCAGCAATAACGGTAAAATACCAGAAACCTCAATTCATAATTGTCTATAATAAGCAAAAAAGTATTAAAAAAAGAATATTTATTCTGGGTTTTCATTGAAGATCAATACAAAATTGTTACCGTAAGCTGAAAACATATTAAAAACTAATCAAAAGAAAGATTAAACAGAACGTAAAGGAAATACCCAATACCAAAATAAAAGTATATGGACTAGTTTTAACAAATGGAAAACATAGAAAAACTATGTTAAAAGAAATGAAGAATGGAGAAAAATAGATGGAGAAGCAGAAGAGAATGGAAAAATAAAAATAAAAAAGAAAGAAAGTTAAAAAACATAAAAGAAAAAATTAAATAGCTCATAATGAAAAATTATAAGGACTAATTGTATAATTTAACCTAAAATTTTCGTTTAAAATGATGATTTAACATGCCACGTCAGCTTACCATTACATTGTTTATGATAATTAACGGCTCGGTGACTAAAATGTTACAACACGATAACGTAAGTGACTAAAACGTAACATTTCAAACATAAGTGACTAAAATGTAACCTGAGGCAAACTAAAATGACTATTTTGGTAGTTTACCCTATTGTATATTGTGATTAATATTAATATCAAGGGTAAACTACACCCAAGGTAACTAAATTATTTATAAATTTATATTTTGGTCACTCGATTTTAAAAAGTTACACAATAGTCACTAAATTATTTGAAAGTTCTCATTCAAATCACTAGTTGTTAAGGTTTTTTTTTTTCTTAAAGCCCCACTAGTAAACTCCAAACGATAATTTGACGATTGGTGCGATGGATCAATACCCATCGAGAAGTAGAAGAACATACCTTAGATCCAAGTCGATTTGACAACCATTTCTAGAGATCGAAGAATAAAGATGTTTGGATTTAATTTGCAGTTTCGTGACATTCAAAGTTATTTATAAAAAAAATTTTGAATTATAGAAGAGAAGGGAAATGAGAGCTTTTAATTGGTGCAGATCGTGCGATCAAAGAAGGTCATATAACAATGATTTTAATAGGCGAGTGACTTAAATGAAAATTTTCAATTATTTTATAAATTTTTGAATTAAATAACTAAAATATAAATTATTAATAATTTAATGACTTTAATTATAGTTTTACTCTTATATCAATATCAATAACGTGTAAAGAAACGAGCACATATTATTGAGTTCTCCAAGTTACGAAGCTATTTAGTGGCTGCATTGTCAATGTCTTATTATTATTATTTTTTTTTTTGAATAAGACTGCATTGTCAATGTCATTTCTAAGAGGTGGGTGATAATTTTTTAATACCAAGTCTCCAATTATATGACACGAATCGTCCTTCTTCTCTCTCATATCTTTCAAGGTTTTTTTGGGCTTCACCAAAATAGAAAATAGTGATACCATTGGGCGACAGATGCAAACCAAGTTTGCAGTAAATATGACATGAAATTGTTACAAGCAAAAGGCAAAACATTCAAAGGCTAATCCTTCAAGATATGCTGCGCTATCTTTGTATATAACTTAACCTATATCTTTATCTCTAATAATTCACTCTTACACACGTTTTCTCTTGTTTTTTAAAGGATGATAGCAATAATGCTTTATTGCTTTTTTTTTTTTTATATATATATAGGACTTGCTAATAAAACGCGTTTAAAAAATTTAATGCAACAATAAGATTATCTTAGTTGACAATAAAGTGAACGGAATAAGTGGGAGTGGTACTAGTGGATTGTTTTTTATGCATTTGGACGGAATTTAAATCTCGAATCATTATTGTTGGAAGAGTTTTATTTGAATACTACATTGATCCGAATATGATTAGACTCAGATTGTAAATTGGATATAGACACTTGTGATTATAAAAATGGTATAATGTCAAATTTAGCTCTCGACGTTAACATCTTTATCAATTTAGCCCTTATTCTTTTTTGAACTAAATTTGATCCTCAACGTTTTAAAAAGAGTCAAATTTAATTATCAACCTTTTAAAAAATATCGATTTTTTTTAAAGAAAATACTAACTAAAACATTAAATTTTAAACATTACAGTTGCATAATAATCCACATGTACTCTATGCTATATTTTTTTTGAATTTTTATGAAATTTTTATAAATTTTAAATTATTTGTTAACGTGGCATATAAGACAAATAGTGTCATGTCAGTATCAAGTATATGTAGATTGCCACACGGGCTGGCATGCCAACACTAAAAAATTAATGTTTTTAATCAATATTTTTGGTAAAAAATATTTGACTATTTCTAAAAAAGGTTATTAGTTAAATTTAATTAAAAAATGAGATTAAAATAGACAAAATCATTAATTGTAGACATAAATTCAAATTTTATTGGAAGTTGTTATGAATTGGAATCGTAACCAATAAGACATGTTAATGTATAAAAGTAAAGAATCTTATTAGGGATGATTATGATGAACCTAACTCCGAGTGTGGTCTCCGGTGTTTAGATGGACCGACAACTCATCAACATTATGCCATGTATTTGATTAATTGAGATTAATATGTATCCAAAGTTAATAGAAATTTAGGAGCATGCATGTATTTATTCAAATAATTATTGAAGAAATCTTTATTTTTGTCCGATCTGGATTCTCTATCACTTTATTTACTGGCAATCTATTAAAAAAAATTAAAATATTAAACGATGTTTGTATAACTAAATTTATGCACATAATAAATAATTTATTATTCGAATAACTTCTATTTTTTTAGTTATCAATGATAGAAGTGAATGCGGAATTATTTGTAAGCAAGAAAAATAGAAAAAGCATGTTGATTAAGTATTAGTTTAGTTGGTGTCGGGATTTAAATTTAAGTACGTTTTTTTTTTTTTGGTTAAGTATTGAGAAGGATTATAGGTTGAATTATGCATTGTATAAAAACAATAATATTTTATTTAAATCATAATTTTAAATATTTTTAATAATTAGATTAGCCGATGAGGCGTTAATATTATTGATTAATGTGATCATTGAGCACTCAAATTCGAGGCTCATCATTCACAATCACGATGTGCGAGTCTTCAATACCAGAAGATACGATATAAATGAAATTTGTTTAATTTTTTTCGATTTTTCATCTACTATATTTAATATTAACTTAATTATGCATTATAATTGCTCGAGTATGTATTTATATTTATATTTATACTAGAATTATCAAATTATTTCAAAAAAAAAAATGATTAGATTAGATTAGGAAGATCCTAACATCTATTAGCGCCGCTCTCTATTAAATTATATCATTTTTTGTTTTCTTCAAACACTACAATATATAAGCGACGATTTTATCGACGCAAATTGTCGGCATAAAGCATTCCCTTTACCGACGGATCATGGAAAATTGTAAGTATTATCAGTCAAATTCTTTTTTGACCACGAAAAAAAAACGTGGCCTGTTTTCCTTGTAAACCCTAAACTTGTAAGATATGTTAATTGTTGCTATTAAGAAACATTTTTTCCCTTGAAAATTGTTGAAATTTATAATATATGAAGATAAAGATTGGGAGGTGAAGGACACTTAGATAATCTACTTTATCTAAACAATTCATTTCAAATACACCTAAATAATATTCAATTCAGTTTTCATATTAATTAGATAATTAAAAGTCCAAACTGAAGATTAATTTATTAAAAAAGAAAGGTTGGATGTGAAGCATTCATGTAACTTATTAATCAAATTGGTTGATAAAGTAGCAATTAAATACTACATAAAATTCCCACGAGACTCACCCACGTCCACCTATGACATTTTTATATTAAATTTAATCAGATATTATAAGTTAATTAAGCGTGTATCAGGGCTGAAGTTAGAACAATTTTTTAGGGGTCGAGTGAAATTTTAATTTTTTATAATTTATATCTTTATAATTTGTAAAAGATTAAATCGAATTTTTATAATTTTAGGGGGGCCAAAGTAAAATTTTACCTTTATTAATTAAAATTTTTTAAAAAAATTAAAAGCCTAAATAATAATTTTACATTTTAGAGGACCGAGCCCATACCAGCCCCTGGCTTCACCCCCGGCGTGTATATGTATGTATATTATATATAAGAATGAAAGGCTAGAGAGTGAGGCTGGCTGTAATTTGCTGACTGAGGACTACATATTCTTTAGTCCTTACCCATTATTATGAGCTCAAAACGGATCAAAGGGCAAAGGCAAATCAATTTTAATTTGGTTTAAGATATGGTGAAATCTTCATTTAATTGATTTGCTATGTGAACATGACAATATGAACAGATGTACAATGTTGTATATAATTAAAGCACCCAACCTCCACACTTGCTCCCCAATATAGAGGAATTAACTAATTAAAGATATTTTAAATTAAGACGTTTTAGAATTAGATTTCTTTACGTATCATAACATCATTTAAATTTAAAAATTAATTGGATTAAAAAATCGATTTCACAAAACCTTAATTTTTTTTTTAAGTTGTGTTTAGTGACGGTGTTAGTCTCCGAGTTAGCTACCGCTTGTCTTTTTTTCTACCCATCAACCATTTTTTTATTTCTTCTTTTCATCCCTCTTTTCAGTTTGCAGATATATTTTTTGGTTATCTTTGTTGTCTTCACAAGTTGTGATAGACATATGACAATGCCTATCATCGTTGATATACCATTGACCACTGATAGTTTCTTTTAGAAAGTGAGTAGTTCTCTGTTGACTTCTTAATTTATTTTTGTTTTGAAAGTATTTCAGAATAATAAACGATTTCATGAGTCTGTTTGGACTCGTGTTGTCTTAAGTTTTATATGTTTTTTTGTTTGTTTTTCCATTGTTTAATAATTCTTCACTTTTAAAAGTTTTTGTCTACTCTTGTAGTATGCTTTTTAGTCTTGCTTTTACGAGTGATTTTAGGGTTGGTTTCCCTGTCCTCTCTAACTTGGCGGATGCTTGTTTCTTTTGCCGAATTATGCTCGCTGCTTTGGATCATTTGTGGTTGATTTCCTTATTGTATTAAGTGTTTGCAATCACTGCTGATATGTTGTACTTGAGTTGTGATAGAGCCAATTGTCAACGTGCCATAATGTTCTATTGATGCTAAAGCTGAAGTTTTTGTTGGGTTGATGGAGCTTAACCTTTAGTGCGTATAAAGGTGTTTGTTATTTTTCCTCCCGAATTGTATGATCTCATTTATTAAATGAATTAATGAATTTCCTTTTTAAAAAAAATCGGTTTGACAAAAAAAATATTTGTGCCTAAAATCAACCAGTCTTGACTCGATTTAACTTGACCCATTTTACACTTCTTCTCGTGATGGTCCTCACCAGAGATGACACTAAACTCCAAAGGGGTACAGTGCATATAATACTATTAGCCATCTTTGAGTCACCATCTTCATTTCACACAACCGGCATTAGTTTCATTGTCTTCCAAGTTGGATGCTACTATTGTGCCTAATAGAGTTCGGTTCTTTGCCCCATGGATTATATGATAAGATTGGGGGGGGGGGGACCTCTAAACAACTAGATATGCCATTTTGTTCATGGCTGAGGATGTTATTGAAAATATTCGGTATAGAATTTATTATGATAATGATAATTGATAATCATCTAAGACATGGATAGCTTATAAATCTACCAAAGAGCCCAAATTGTACCCTACTACAAGCACAATTGTTGTTGCTGGTGCTGTCTATAAGAACCGGCTTTATCCAAGGGTTTAGAAATTAGGAAGTCAATGTTAGAAGTTATAGTTATGGGGACAAGGAAAAAGATTGGTAGTTTAATGTCGTCTTTCTTATTTGCAAATACCGAAATTGAAGCAACATATACAGCGCCAAATTCAGCCCCCCATTGTCCATCACACAAAAAACAGATTGATTCCGAATGGAGTATGGCTACATGATGGATTGTGACTTTTAAAAAAGTAGAGGTCAAAAAGAATTTGAAAGCAAGGGAAAATAGCAGTAATCGATCACTATATTCATAGAGTACTACATAATTCGTTAAACTCATTTAATAAATTGTGGATGAGGGGATGACAGTTTTACATATCTGGATTAAAGTCGCACATAAAATAATAAAGTGAAAGTAAATCAAGTTTACAATGAATGAATGGACCTAAATTGGAGAGGAATAATTAGGGATGATTGGGACATTGAAAGAAAAGAAGGGGGCCGGTAATTGGCTTTAATTTTAATAAGCCATTGCTGCTGGGGAGTGGGGAATGTGTGTGGGATCATGTTCACGGCTGATGGGGGAGTATAATATAACCATGAACATGTGATAAGAGAAATTGTTGTGAAGACTAATGAGGGTAGGCTAATGGATGATGGTCTTGACAATGTTATGTTCTTTTCATTAATTTTCTTGTATTGTTTTCTTTGGCTTTTGTTTTGGTTTAAATTTAATGTAGGATTGAGATCCATTTGCATGTAATTGTAATTTTATTTTACAGATGGAATAAAATCACTTGTTCAAAGAAAAGGGAGGGTAGGGTACTTCCATGATAAGAAAAAGAAAAGAAGATAAATATTAAATTATATATCAACTTTACTTTAATGTGCAATGTATATATGGGTTATGATTTTGTTCGATTTATCAATGAAATTTTACTGACAAAATTATTGATTTAGCATAATTTTACATTGATATATTACATACACAAACAATTGTATTAATTTAATATGAAAATAAATACATATATTTATTTCTTCAAATATGTACAATTGAATCAAAATTAAAATATTGGTTCAGCAAATTACACCTACGTCTTCCAACACTATCAAATATATTACATTACAAAAGATATAAATAAAAAAATTATAAATAGAAAAGAAAAAATTACTTTAAAGAAAATGACAAATTTTGAGACGATTTAAAAGTGGGAAACCTTTAACACCAACATCATCCTCCCTTATTTCCCACTTATTAACAATAATGGTTTATTAAAATTAATGCTAGTTACCGGCCCTTTCTTCGCTTTCAATATCCCAATCATCCCTAACTACTATTTTTCAAGGCTAATTCATTTATCCTAAACCTGATTTATTTTAATTGCAAATGTAAGACTACTTTAATCTCAACCACATCTTATTATTTGAGTTCAATTAAAAATTTAGTACTTTATGAATATAGTGATAGATCCGTACACTTATTTCCAAATTCATTTTGACCCTTCACTTCGGAAGTCACTATCTATTAGTCCATTAGGGACTCTGTTGTGTGATGGGAAATGGGGTTGGTTTTGGTACTGCATATGTATGTTGCTATCGTTTCCCACACCCCCCATTGGCGTTTACGAATAACAAATATGACATTAAACTACCAATCTTTTTCCAAGTCCCCTAACTATGACCTCTAACGTTGAGTTTCTAATATCTAAACCCTTGTATACGGTGGGTTCTTCAAGACAAAAACAACAATTGTACTTGTCCTTGATTGTTAGGCTACCATTTGTCTTTTATAAAGAACCGAACTCTATTAGGCAAAATAGTAGCATCTAACTTGGAAGACAATGGCATTAATGCTGGTTATGGGAAATTAAGATGGTGACTGAAAGATGGGCAATAGTATGGACCATATCTTTTTAGAATTTGGTATGTGATCAATTTCATTAATTATATCTGTAACAGGTCAAATTGAGTTTAAACACAAATGTTATTTTTAGAATAACATTTTTTTTGTCCAATCTAATTTTTAAACATATTAAACAAAAGACTTTTAAATTATTGACTTTATTTGAGTTAAGTATCCAAACTAATTTTTGAACAGGGAGGGACATGAATGAGGGGGAGAAAGAGGGGGACGTGAGGGAGAAGGAGAGGGAGTGCGACGATGAGTGGAGATAATTTCATTGCATTTTAATGGAAGTGATGACATGACACAATTTTATTGACTAGAATTTTGTTTTAACGGCACTAATAGAAAGTACCAAATTCAGTTACGAAATCAAAGTTTAGATACCTAAGCAAAACAATTCTAAAAGGTGTTAATATAAAATATGTTGAGTTAAATACTTTCCCTATATTGGGGAGCAAGCGTGGAGGTTGGGTGACGTAATTATACACAACATTTCACATCTGTTCATATTGCCATGTTCCCATAGCAAATCACTTAAATGAAGATTTCATCATATCTTAGACCAAATTAAAAGAGATTTGCCTTTGCCCTTTGATCTGTTTTGAGTTCATAATAATGGGTAAGGAGTAAAAAAATTGTAGTTCCCTCTGTCAGCCAGCCTCACACACTAATCTAATTTCATTCTTATAATATACGCACACTTAATTTGTGATTAATAAAGTATAAAATGGTATGCTTAATTTCCCTAATGTCAGAGATGGCCGTGGGTAGCTATTAATTTGATTAATAAATATTACCCCCGTGCTTCACATTCTTTTTTATAGTTTAATAAATCTTTTAGTTTCGGCTTTTACTTACCTTATTTTATATGAAAACTTGATTGAATATTATTTTTTAAATAAAGCAGATTATCTAAATGCTTCAAATATTCAACAATTTCCATGGAAATATGTGTTTCTTAATAGCAACAATTAGCAAATTTAAGATGTGTATCCTTTAAGCTCAGGATTTCCAAGGGAAATAAGAGTCACATTTTTTTTTTTTTGTTTTTCATGTTCTAGAAAGAATTTGACTTGCTTTTAATAATAATTTCAGCAGAGAAAAAATAAAGAATTTGACTGATGATATTTCCGTTTGAAAGTTGTTGGGTGGAATCCGAATTATTGCAATGATTGAAAATTAAAGAAATTGGTCACAAATATTTACATGAAAAAATTTCTTCTAAAAAGATAAAAAATCGCAAAATTTCGAATTTTAAGTTGAATTTTACAGTTCAAATAATTCGAATAACTGACTGATATCCTTTTGATCCTTGTCTAGTTTGAAAATGAGCAAATTAATCTCTCTCAACAAAAATTACAAAATAATTCAAAATAATTTTTAAAATTCAGAATATTTATAAAAATTTCAAAATTTATATTTTTTAAAAATTATAAATATTTCAAAAAAATTCTAAAAAATATATAAAGAAAGTTAAAAATTAAAAATTTATAATTAATAATATTGGGGACCTAAATAAGTTAATTAATGATTCAAGTTTATCATATTAATTTCTTTTTTTTGTTTTGAAAAAGTTTTCAAATATATATGGTTTCAAATTTATGTGTTCCAATATGAGATTAGTTATACTGTAACAAAATTTTAATTTGATATGTTTAATTTTTTAATTTAACTCGAACACTTCACATAATTCGACTCGACTCGACTCTATTCAAAAAATTTCAAATTGAGTTAGGATGATAAAATAGGACTCGTTAACTCAAATTTTTTTCCACTTGATTTGATCGAACACTTACCCCTAACCACAGGCAAAGAAAACTTCACTAAAATGGCAAAAAACCAAAAAAAGGAGTAAAAGATGGAGAAACACATAAATATTAAACTCGAAATACCCACAAACTCTCTCTTAATTTTGTTGTTGTTATTCTAAACCATCTATGGTTGCTAAGAGGCCTATTTATAGCCTGAATTTCGTGTACAAATGTTACTAAAACATCCTTAGAATAGTTAGAGTTAAGTTGGGAAAATATAACAGAGTTTAACTAGGAGAAGAAACCCGATTAAGTGGGGAACACGTCGCCACATTGTGACGTCACTATTGGCTACTTGGGATGTCCTTCTTCATGTCATCGGGACGGGATGGACGTTACTTCTCATCACGACGTCATCTCTGTTTCGTCTGAAATACGAGGCACACTCCACAAATTTATATAAAATCGTGGCATACATATGTAGGTAAGAGATGTACTTGTATTAAAATTAATGTATTTTTGTATATTTGTCTATGGGTAATATTTTATTAATTAAACTATTGAATCTATTAATATAATTGTAGTTGTTTATAATTTTTTTAATAAAATGGATATCTTTATTGTATTAGTTTAAATACTATTTATAATAAACAAATTGATATAATTACCAATTTAATCTAATAATTTAAATGGTTAAGTTGAAGCTTGAAGTGCTAAATTTAAATCCCATCATAATAATATTTTACAAACATATATATTTTTTATATAAAAAAATCTTCACTTAGTTGTCTCGTTACACTCAATCAATCAAAAAGTTGAATAATGGTATGGATAATAAATTATTTATTATTTGTGATTTTTTTGAGTTGAACCAAATTTAAATATGATATTAACATTGTTTATATTTGTCCAAACTCACTTATATTTATAAATTGTTAACTAAAGCCTATTTTGAGTCCATATTATTTTTAAAAAAATTGAAATATGTTTATACTATTTTTAAATATTTAATATTTTTCATGTATTAAAATTTTATGTATAGGAGTCTTAACTTTTTTTAATGTTTATATTATTGTATTATACATCACTATATATTTAAATTTTATATGTATTATATGTTACATAATATATAAAATAATATAACATAACATATTAGAAATTTAGTAATGAGTTGGGCTTGAGTCTTGAATGTTTAAATTTAAATTCAAGTTAGCCCATATTTTAAATGAGTCTAATTTTTTTATTCAAGCTCATCTTTCAGACCTATTATTTCTACTAAAATTTTGGCAAACCTAGGTTTAATAGGATCTAAAAACCAAAGCAAAAAGAAAATTTAACATTTTAACTTCTTTAATAGATTGATAGAGATCTAGTAGGACAATATGCTGTTAATTTTTTTTTTTAAGTTTATAAGTAGAAGTATAATATGGCTAAATATCAAAATTATGAATGATATTTGCTCTAATTTGTAGTATGTACACATTAAATTTTGATTTTAGTTCAAATGTATATATAAAAATTTTAATTTTGGTTTTGATTCATTTGTACACATTTAAGAAAATGGATACATCAAATTATTTTTATATTATATAAGTATATTATTTGTGTATGTAATATGTAGACACAAAATATTGTTATATCAATAATGATGTTGGTGGTTTGTGAAAATTGAATCAAATTAAAATGTCATGTATAAAATTACGCAAAATCAAAGTTAATATATAACATTGCACATAGAGTTGTCCATAGGCCGAGTCGGGTCTGGTTCAGACTGGGTCATAATAAAATTTTAGGCCCAATTGTTAAGCTCGACCCGAAAAATGGACCTAAATTTTTCCTAAGCCTAGCCAGATAAAAATGCTAAAACCCGGGCTCGACCCATATTAATTTTTTTATAATTTTATTTTTTTATATTAATTTTTTAAAAAAAATATATAATACACCAAATACACTAAAAATATTAAAGTAAATGTTTCCCGAAAAGTTGAAAATAAATTAAGAAAAGTATTTATATTCAAATAACACTAAGATAAGTGCAACTTAACAAGCAAATGATTCTAAAATAATAGCAAAATTAACAATAAAACAAAGTGTTATACAATATCCAACATTAATAATGAAATAGTAGTAATATAATAGTGAAATGGTAGTAAAACAATGGAAAAACAACAGAAAAAAATAGGGTTTTTTAATTGAAAATTCGGGTATTAAGATCACAAAGTAATGATATCAATATCGTTAATTGCTCTTTTAAATTACTCCAAAATCTTAATATATATGGTAATAATATATGGGTGAAATTGCTCCATCAGTCCCTATATTATCAATAAGGGAGCATACAAGTCTTTCTACTAAAAGACGGAGCAATTGAGTTCTTGTATTTCTAAAATGTAAATAAATTGGTAAAATTGTTAACATTTGTAATGGAAACCATCCAAATGAATGACATGGCATATGAGTGTCAAGTCAATGATGACATATCATGGACGAATTTACATAACATTTATTAAATATTAATATTCAAATATGACATGTAATAAAGTGATAAAAACATATCGTTCTCACAGTTTCAAAAACACAAGCATAAGTTATACTATATTTCTTGAATGTATTTCCTACAATTATTTTAGTGAAATTTTCTTATTTATTTTTGATGCGTCGTTGAAAGTATCAAAAATATCCTATTCCCTACAAAATAATGAAAAAGAACAGTAAAGGGGAAGTTGGGTCGAAACCTCAGGGACCGGATTATACGAATGCTTATTTCTCAAATCTCGCGCGAGAATCGTGCCCAAGAAAACTTATGTTCTGAAAAATAAAAATAATGAGAATTAAAAGTTTTGATTTGGAAACAAATATAAAATAAAAACAGAATTGAGAAGTCGAATTGGAATTGCAAAAATTAAAAATAGAAAATAGAGTTGAGATAAGGAAATTCTTATGGGGAGATTCTAGCCTCCAGTTGCCTCGATCCGCCTTGGGTTCAATCCTTGGCTTTTAGATGATCCTTCTCAAACCGAATAAGCCTGTTATAGTAGAAGAGGACGCCTACAACCACCAGCTCTAAGGATTTAGACTTCGATTTGGTGGAACCTGACTCTAGCCAACAATCGCTCTTGTGGGATCATTTTATGCTAGATCAACGTTTCTTAATGGCGAATCCCACGCCATTTTGTCTCTTAGGCTCACCAACCTCTGACGCAATAAACTAACGAACCGACTGTGCATCCTTCTCAAAATATACAAAGCAGTCATTCCTTGCACACGTTGAAAAGATTACTTTTTAAGGGACATGGACGGAAGCGTCAGCCCGTAATGCGAAGAAACGATAAATACCCTGTTGAAAAGGCTAAGTACGGATTCTAAACCTCAAGAACCCTTTTTGGGGATTTTCGACAACCTTTGGCTAGATGGGTTTTAGTGGCTCATGGTTGTGGTGGAAAAGAAAATAAATATATAATAAAAATGAAGATTTTATTAAAAGGAAATATGGAAAGAACAAAAGACTTTTGGGGAGAGAGTGTTTTTCAACAAAAGAAGAAAACATCAATTTGAGTCACTTCATCCCCAATTTATAGTGCTAAGATAGATAGACTAGTCCTACTTAAATTCCTAAAGATAATTACAAATAATCAAAGATAAATAAAGATTAATAAAATAATTAAATAATCCTTAATAATTATCTTAATATTAATTATCCTAATATAATCAAAATAGAGTCCAATAGAATAAAAACTCTTCTTTTTGCGTTTCAACCCTTGTGTCCTCCATGCTTGCACTTTTGGCACCAACTTTTCCCCATATCGCACATTGACCCATTTTATCTTTAATTTCACATTTTTGGCCCTTAATTTCGCTTTTGCCTCTAATTTAGTCCCTAGAAGATAAAATAGCATAAATAGCTCAAATTAGTAGGATCATACTCAGAATAAATACACAATTAATACATAAAAATTCGTTATTCTAGAATATTATCACTTTTCAATTTGTTTACATTCCGATTGTTTTTATTTTTTATTCTATCAATTCGGTTTTAACAATTAATAAATAATTATGTCTCTCATAAATCATTAAAGGACATGAATGATGAAATAAAATTTATAGAATAAAACAAAGTTTGAGATATTGTCGAATTGTGAAAAGGTTTGAAATAAATTGGATGTAAATGAATTTTAAAAAATCAAATGTGACTCAAATGGTTATACTCATATTAATGGTATTGATTATAAAAAGATTTTCTCACTAGTTTCTAAGAAAGATCTTTAAGAATTATTTTGGTGTTGGCGGCTCATTATAATTTAGAGTTACACCAAAATGATATGTGAAAACAATCCTTTTAAATGGAAGTCTTGAAGAATAAGTTTATGTGAACCAAATCGAAGGTTTCTTAATTGAAGGAAAATATTATATGGTGTGTAAACTTAAAAATATATAAATTTAAACAAGCTTCACAACAATGGTACATTAAGTTCAATGATATCATAAGGTCTTTTGGTTTTCAAGAAAATATCGTTAATCAATGGGAGAAAACTTCATTTATTAGTTTTATATGTTGATCATATTTTGCTTGTTGCAAATAATTTGTGTATATTGTGTGAGGTAAAAGTTTTTCTCTTGAAAATTTTTGAAATGGAAGATATGAGTGAGACATTCTATGCGATAAAAATTGAAATATTCCTTAATGGATCATAATGATTATCTCAAAAAACCTAAATTGAAATTAAGACTTATACAATATTCAAAGAACGATGTAGAACTAAAAGGGAAGGAATCACTTGTTTTTGCTTTTGTTAAGGCAGTTCAAACAAAAAAGTACATGCTCAAGTATAGATTATCCAATCAGTTGGAAGTAAATTCAAATTCGAATTTTGCTAGATGCCTTGACAATAAAAAATAACTTTTGGCTATTTATTTCTACTTGTTAAAGAAATCAGGGAAAGTGTTAAATAATCAATCATATTGTAATATATGGAAGCAAAGCTTATCACATGTGTAATAACCAATTTTGGCCCTAGGCCCACTAAGAAATCATTAACAAAAGCAAAATAAACCAATAATAATAAATAAATATGATTAGTCTTTATAAATGTCCATTTACAAAAATTCAGGGCCCAATTCCAGCCAACCCAAACCCGAATGGCCCAATTACTAAAAAATACCAGACCCAAACTTAACACAAACCCAAGTACAAATAAATAAGCCCAAAGTTTGAGCCCAAGCACAAACGGCCCAAAAGGCCCACCATAAATTAAAGGTTTTTCCAGAAACCCTAGCCAGCGCCGCCAGCAGTCTCTTCGTCTGCCTCGCGCGTCGGCCACACGCGCGCCTCTAGCTCCCCACGCGCCCCGGGCGTCGTTCCAGACTCCCACGCGCCACGCGCGCAGCTCCAGTTCTCCACACCCGCGCCTCTCCCGATTCGCGCGTCCCTCGGCTTCCACGCACGCTCCCACTAGTGATCTACCCCAGTCACCTCGGCCCCCTCGCCCGCACGCTCCTGCGCACCACGCCCCTGACGTTCGAAATTTCCCCAGGCGCCTCGGCCTCCGCCGGTGCCTGCAGGCTTCGCCCATCACCTGCAAACCACACTAAAAGCAACAGAAACGAAGCGGGGAACAAAAAAAAGCATGGGACGAGAGAGTTGAGTAATGAAAAACGCATCACGCATTTGGCTATAAAGCCAGACGAAACAGATGTTTGAAGGGTTGGAAATTTTCTCTTTGTTTTTAGGAGCACTGTAAACCGAAAGTAAGAAAGAAAATAAAAAGAACAACAGAAAACAGATTCAAAATAGACTCTCGTTTCTCGTATCATCGACGATCCAAAGAAGAAACTTTGAAGGTGGATTTCTATTTGGTTTTCCTTCGATTATTGACGGTCGTTCTTTTTGTTGTTTATTTTGAATCTCTTTAAATCGAATAATAAAAGAAACGACGGGAGGCCATACCTAAATCGTGGGCGTGTTGTTGAAAAGCTCACCGTCGTCAAAAATCGAGTTTCAATAGGGGTTTCTCTACTTGGGCATCGCCAACCACCGGTGTATTGGCGACACGGTGGCGCGGGTGCATGGCTGAGGGAGCCCCATCGACGGCACAAAAGGGTTTCCAAAGAAACCCTAGTAGAGGATCAGGGGAAGAGGTCTTTCATTGGTTTTCCGGAATATGAAAATGGGTTTTCAAAACACAAAAAAATTGGTTTTAAACAAAACGTGAAACGGCGCCGTTTGGGGAGGGATAGACCCGCGCGTCAACCCGTTTAAAACCCAGAGATCCGCATGTTTTATCACATTTGGGATATTTATGCGATCGGTCCATCCTTTTTGCAGTGATCTAATTGGGCCTGTTTTCGATTCTTTTTGCTTATTGCTAAGCTAGCCTCGAATTTTGAGTATTATTTCAAATGGGTCCATGTCCAAACGGAGCGTTCTTAAAACTGGGAATATTTCCTTCTTTAATCCCTACCTGTCTATAGGTGTTTCATTTCGATCCTAAATCTTTTAATAGGGTTGGTAGTTTAAATCATATTGCTGATGTCGTTTTTATTTCACTTGAGTCTCTTGTTTTCTTTTGTTCATTTAAATATTCTTATGAAATTCATCATCTATTTTAATATATGCATGTAAATTAGCTAGAGCGTATTGTGCACATTATTTTCACACTATTTTAGTTGTTATTCCTTTAATTCAGCTTCATATGTGCATATACATTTTCTTCAAAATCCATTGATATATGTTATTTTTATTTTCTTTAAAATCTCATTCGTTATTATTTATTTCAAGGGTCCTTATATATTATTATATTTGTATAAATTGCCATACTAACTTTTTACATCACGTATTGTAGGTTGTCGTTGTTATTTGCATGTTATTTGTCTTGATTTCCTTACGTGTGATATTTATTTGCAATCTATTGGCATTCAGTTTTTATCTATGCGCATGTTATTCTTGAATCGTGTTTTAAACTTCGGCATACTTAAACCTCTCCAAACATTTCAATACATTGAGAATAAATGTTGAGCCGATTTTGAGATTTCGTATTTGAATTTCCTTCTAAAAAATAAAGGCAATATTCGGGTGTTTAGAAGCTCGGAAGATAACATCCTAACGTGCTGGGTGTTTATTTTTCGGTCGACTAAAACAACCAAATATCTTTCTCATACATTTGAGGACTAAAGATGGTCTCGGTATCGAAATATGAATATGCTACGTCCTAACGTGTTGGATGTAACATTTTCATTCCTTTGGAACGAGTCAAATCTTAGGACTCAATATTACTTGAAATAATCCTTTCCTTGAGAACCTTTCAACTCCAAATACTTTCAAGTTTTCAACATTGGGACAATATTAATCAATTTGGTACCGATTTTGGGCGTTGCAAGGGTGCTAACCCTTCCTTGCACGTAAACGACTCCCGAACCCGTTTTCTCACGTTTCGTAGACCAACAAAATATTGTTTTAGTAAATCAAAATGTTGTATTAAAACAAAGGTGATCCGATCACGCCTAATAAAATGGTCGGTGGCGACTCCTGTTTTATCCATTTTCAAAACCCAAGTTCGATTCCCGTTTTGTCAAAAAAATGGTTACGACAACATGTTTTGAAGTCGCTATTCATGCATGTAAAACTTTATTTCAAGACTTGGAGTAGTCGAATCTATTATTAAATTGCTGAAAATTTATTGTGATAATTCTAGAACAATATTTTTTTCTCCAAAAATGACAAATGTTCCAAATGTGCAAAACATATAAAATTATTTTTTTTGTCATTAAGGAGGAAGTTAAAAAATAAACAATGTCTATAAAGCACATTAGAACTGACCAATATCATGAATGTAGATTTTACATAGAATAAGTCTAGATTTGTATTGATGGGTGATATTTATTATAATTTGATACTCACTACACCAAAACAGACTTTTAGCGGCGTTTTTAGTGGCGTTTTAAAAGAAAACGCCGCTAATATTACATTAGCGCGCGTTTGAAAGAAAACGCCGCAAAAATGAGCAATAGTGGCGTTTACTTTGAAAACGCCGCTAAAAGGTAAATAGCGGCGTTTTTAGTAAAACGCCGCTAAAAATCTGATTTAGCGGCTTTTGGAAAAACGCCGCTAAAAATCTGAGCTTTAGCGGCGCTTTTGGAAAAACGCCGCTAAAAAGTCTGGGATTTAGCGGCGCTTTTGAAAAACGCGCTAAAAGTATTGGCTTTAGCGCGCGCTTTGGAGAAACGCCACAAAAATCTGAGCTTTAAGCGCGCTTTTGGAAAAACGCCGCAAATAATTTTAAAGTTTTTTTGGATATATATGAATGATTGTTTTTAAATTTATATATTATATAATTTCTTATATAATTGTAAAAGAGATAACATTAATTTTAATACATTAAAATTATGATTCTAGTTTAAATTATTTAAGAGAAAATTATTTGTTAAAAATATTTGTGGTTTAAGGTTTAAGGGGGACGTGTTAGGGTTTAATGGGTTTAAATGTAAATGGTTAAGGGTTTGGGGTTTGGGATTAGGGTTTTATAGTTTATGATTTAGGGTTTATGGGATAGAGATAGGAGGATTTAGGTTAAATTAGTGTATTTTAATTTATATATTAAATAATTTCTTATATAATCGTAAAATAGATAGTATTAATTTAAAAATATTGAATTAATTCTCATGATAATTTGGGGTTTATGGTTTAATTTAGGGCATATAGTTTATGGATTAATCTTTATAGTTTTAGGGCATAGAGTTTATGTTTTAAGGTTTGAGGTTTAAGATTTAAAATTAAGGGTTAGGGTAGGGTTTAGGCTGGGTTTATTGTTTAGTTTTTATTATTTTAGAGTTATAGGGTTTTGGATTTAGTGCTTAAACCATATCGAATAATAACTATTTATTTTCTTTATTGTAACTTCATATTGCTATAGTAAATGTATAACTAATTTGTATACCCATATGACATACAGGCTAATAGTGTTTGTCATTTTATAATTAAGTAGCGTCTATGATTCATGGCTTATATATGGTTTAAGGTTTGTAAGTTAGTGTTTGGGGTTTGGATTTGGGGGTTGAGATTTGGGGTTTGGGGTTTAAGGTTTAATTTTTAGGGTTTAGGGATAAATATAGTGAACTACTTGTGTATCTTGGATTTTTTTATAATACAAATCTAAATAAGATAAATATAAATTATTATTTTAAAAAATATAAATCAAAATGGGTTAAATCCCAAAAGCATACATGATCAACAATGGTTTAATGTGCAATTGATCTAGTTCTTGTAAATTATTAACACAATTATTGATATAACATCATTTTATATTTATATATTGCATAATATTTATATTTATTCAACATATAAATATATATGATGTATTTACTTTTTAAAATTGTGTATGATTAAATCAAAATTAAAAAGTTTCAACTATACATTTAAACCAGAAATAGAATTTCATGTCTATAATTACACATTAAACCGAAATTCATATATATATATAATTCTGAGATGTATCGCTATCAAAATTTAGGTGTATACATATAATTAAATGTTATTTTTATATGTTAATTTAAAAATTATAAAAATATTGAAAAAATTTTAAAATGTTAAAAATAAAAAACTATAAAATTTAAAACTTAAAACTTTAAATTTTAATATTTTAGTCAATATTTCAGTTAAAAAGATTAATATTCAAAATTTAAAAAAATTCCAAAAAAATATTTTTAAAAAGAAAAAATATATTAAAAAAGGAAAAAAATTGAAATTGAGAAACAATGGCGTTTTGGTAAAATATTTCCACCAAATTAGTGGCGTTTTTATTAAAATGCCGCAAAATATATATAGTATAGTGGCGTTTTTGTAAAAACGCCACAAATATTTGAATTCAAACGTCGCCGTTTTCAAATTTTTTTTTTTGCTGTGCTAGCGGCGCTACTGATAAACGCCACAAATTGAACTAGCCACTGCCGCTTTCTTTTCTTTCCCTCCTCAACCAACTCACCCATTTCTAATCCCTAACTCCTCATTTCTAATCCTCTGATTTCTTCCGCCATTGTCACCTGTTTCTCTCACTCCTTTTCTCACATTAACTAGTGTGAAAAGAAAACTCTCGATGAATCCACCAAATCAAACCCCGGATGATTTCTCTCTATTCCCTCTTCCCCATTTTACTCTCACTCCTCCCTTACCAAATCCTACCTCTAATCATAATTTCCATCCAATCCCAATCCTTAACCCGAATGCCGCTCCTCCTCTCAATGATCATCTAATTTCCTTTCCAAATTTCAAAAACGCACGACGCGGTAGGCCTCAAACGCAATGGCGCGACGTCGGCATATCGGTTCCTTAACTTCACGCTTGTTCCGAGTTGCCTCGAGGAAGCTTGATGGAATAAAGAGGTTGGGATTTGGGTTATTGAATAAGGTTGGAATGCTTTTTCCATATGTATTTTGGGGTACAGACTTTGATACCTTTGGGCATCTTACTAATGATCCAAGCCGTCGAGGGGAGTTTTTTCTGTTCTATTGCTATGCAACAGTTTTCGGTGGTCCTCTATTGCTTGCTTTAGTAGCAGGAGAAGAGTCGCACACGTGTTTGAGACTCGCCTCCTATAGATGTCGTGGCCCTGGAGTTCTCCAAATTCTCAAGGGTATTTAATTCAATTTTATGTGTCAACACTTAGCATGCTTTATCTATTCAAATTTTTTTTTTAATCTAAGCTTGAAACCGAGATACATTTATTAGTCACAATGATGCATTTTTATCTTCTTTATGTATTGGTTACTCATATGGCTCAATTAATTGCAACCTCCTTGAATAGTTGATAAGCCAGGCACTTTCTAATTGATTTTATATGCACATACTATAAAGAGAGGGCTGGCATTATGATAAATTTTTTTGTATCTTTTATACGTATTGCCTTCAGGGGCTTCATTTTAGTTGCAACTTTCTTGAGTATTAAATAACAGCACAGATTGTCTCATTGTTTGATGTGCATGGTATATAGAGAAAGGGCAAAGTGTCCTTCGTATGTGAACCAATCAAGTGAACTCATTAATGTAGTAAACTTTATGTTCATTTTTAACTTGTTTCCAATTTGGTCGTATAATTGTTAACTGCCAATGGTTCGCATCTTGTATGACAAAATTTAAGCATTGTTGCTTGTGTGAAACAATTCTAGTGCTTTGTGTATTTTTGCATGAATCGTGAGTTTTTAAAGAAATGAATCGTGAGGAAAAATAGGAAAAAAGTAAAGTATGTGGAGATCTGGTGCTTATTCATATACAACAAGGCTTTAAACTGACCAAGTAAAGTATGTGGAGATCTGCTCCAGGTTGGCGAGGTGTTTCAGCTAATCACCATCCTTTGGCTGCATATTCCACATTAGTTTCAGGAGGTGTTTGTGGAACTCTACCATGGATGGCACCTGAGCTTTTGAGTGGTAAAAGTGACATGGTATTTGAAAAGGTAATAGTATCAGTGCATAGATAAGTTTACAACACGTTTTCTTTGTTTCCTTTACTTCTCAAGACATTATTCTTTTTATTTGGCCAGATTCTGATTTTATTCATGTTTCATCAATTACTGCACTTCAGATTTATGTGTACTCCTTTGGCATTGTTATGTGAGAGTTACTCACTGGTGAAGAACCTTATGCAGATATTCATTGTGCTTCTATAATTGGTAAGCTTCATATATTTAACATCTTCACGTTACACTGACAAAATGTCTGGTATACATATTGGACACGTCCATCCGCATATGCACTTGGCTACAAGGATCTACTGAAGATTAAACATTCCTTTATCAGATTATTGAAACTTTTATTCAAAATGACGTGCATATTTTGAAGTTGATCTCATACTAAAAAACCAGTTTCAGTAATTGGATTTTGAGCTTCAAACCTCTTCTGATTTAAGCTTTTGCTGTTATAGTAGTGTGCATGTTTTTGGACTCTCATTCTGATTAGAGTTTAGATGTGAGCTTGCCCTGTTAACGGATTCTTCCTACAAATTCTTCTTTTAACTTGTAGGAGGAATCGTGAACAACACCTTACATCCAAAAATACCATCATGGTACGATCCTCGAATGGAAGGCTTTAATGGAAAAGTGTTGGGCCTTTGATCCTACTGCATGACCTTCCTTTTCGTAAATATCTCGAAAAGCTAAGAAACATGGTCACTGCGATAAGTATAGAATAAAAACCAACCCCGAAGCGACGATTTCACTTTCTCACATCCGTGTAGTAATCGCCATAAGTTCTTTAAGGAGTATTAAGTTATACATTTTGCTACCGCATAATACACAAAAGAAGAGCCGTGAAAGTTCTTGAGAAGTGAGTTTTACTAACTACAATTTAATCTTCCTTCTTACGTAAAATGGTTTCTCTTACAATTTTTCATTTGTTGCACTTGCAAAGTGATCTTACAGATTATTGAGGAAAATAAACCCTTTTCGCATTTGGTACTTAATGTTTTTCGGTTTCTTTCTAGGTCACGACTCTTAATCTTGAAATTGTTCGAGCACTAGCCGAGGTATCGATCTCTAATTTGTTAAGACTAACGATGTGTAGTGACAATATTCATTCAATGTGCTAGATCTATTTGTGTTCCGTGTTCTTTGCTTCAATTGCGAGATTAGCCTTGATTATTTCTAATTTTCAAAATAGAACTTATTGCAATGCGTTCGAGTTTACACATATAGAATGTTAGATTTTGTCTTAAGAATGCCGTAATTGCAGAAACACAGATCGTTAATTTGTTCAAGTTATCATTTGTTATTGTGCAACTTTTGTTGAATATTCGATGCGTCACGGGATCATCATCGTAGAGAATAGACAAATGTATATAGACTAAAATATTCAACAAACTTCTATGTTAGTTTTTGTATCACACTTCTTTTGTGAGTGAAATTTCGCCTTTGAATGCTTGCAATTTTTCTCGCTTTTTGGCCTCATTTTCTCGCACTCCGCTTCTCAAAACGACCAAGATATTGACTCGGGCTTTATCCTCGTAAGTTTGTTCGAATTCCATAATTTGTTGATAGAGCGAGTTCAATATCCGACAATGCAAAGATCTATCGAATTATGACCTTGTTGTACGCTTTTCCTATAAATTGTCTAATATCGCTTTATTTTATTATGTTTTTATAGGTTTTACACGGAGATGCAATGATTGATGACCGTCTGGTATGTTATCGTGTTTACGTGCTTCTATCACACCATGAGCTTCTTTTTTCCTCGTTAGATTATATATATATATTGCTTGCATTGCTCGTCATGTCATGTCAGTGCTCGCTTTTAGTTACTAACAAATCGATATTGTATTGATTTAAATCACATATATCTTTTATCTCTTTGGGATATAATAAAACTATTCCTATGCGCATGTGAATAAAAATTTTCCACAGAGAAACAGGGAAAAAGAACATGATTCCCATTAATTTAACTATTACTAAATTCGATTAAGCACAAGTCAGTAATAAAATCATTGTTTGCATTGATAAATAGAATGCAGATTAGAAAATTGGTTATAGTGTCTTACTGCTTGTATATTATGCAAATTGGTTTCTTTTGAAATTACTAGCTTTGCTTAATGTATCTTTTTGAATTTGTGATAGATTTTCAGTGGAAATTTATTGATATTCTTTGTTACTTACTTGTGTATCTTGGCTATTGGTACATTTTTTAATTTGTAATAAAATTTCAGTGGGAAAATTTTGCAGATGTTTATCACATGCTTGTGTATCCACACCCTTCTTATAAACTTAGGAATTTGTTGGATTTTCGGCTCTTTCTTTAGAGATTAATAGTGTTGCAGTCAGAGCAGATCCATGGCCTTTGAGCAATATTATGGTTGATTATTTGTTGAACTGCCTTGTGTAATTTGATAAAACTAAAATTGCCTTGTAATCTAGCTGAACCTTTTACACACTAAAAGGTAATGACACTTATATTATAATTGGGTTTATGATTGAATTGGTTTATATTAACACATGTAATTGGATCTTTTTCTTTTTCCAAATGAAAAGCTGGTTAAAGAAGTTATATTCCTTTTATAACAAGTTTTTTGGGTCTGTTTATGCAATTGCTTTGTGGCAAAGAGCTAATGCTATAAGATATATATTTTGTTTAAATTTCTTTAGTGTTGATTGATTCAAATTAGGTGACTGCTGTGTTTTGGGCTTCGTTCTATCTTTTAATCTCTTTCCAAACCCTAATAGGAGTGGGTGATGATGAGCTGTTTGCATTTGGATGTCACACTGTACTTCATAATTTTTATTTTCTTTATTTAGCTATGTGTTCTTTGTTGTTAACTACTCATTTTTAATTAATTTGTAATTTAGCTTTGAAATCATTATCATTTTAATTTATGCATTATAGGATAAATCGGTCAATTCTCTCAAGTCTCTACTGCACAATTTTCTTTTTGTTTACGCCTCTTTCCATTATATTTTGCCTCTGGATATAGTTTCTATCTGCTAAAAGAGCTCTCATCCCTAACATGCCAAATTGCTTAGGTTTTTTTTTTTTATTTCCAGCTTTAATTTTACTTGTAAACTTGATTCATCGAAAACCATAATTGATACTTATCAAAAATTGTGCTCTTTGTTGCGCTTTGACCAGAGACAGAAGGCCATGGGCCTTCCAACCAAATGATGAGCTTGAGCGGTGAAATTCTAAAGAAATTCATGTCCGAGGTAAACTATTATCTTCCAAAACTCGTTCATCCAAGATACACTATGGGTTACTCTTTTTCTTCCTCCCAACTTTTTTGATCCCCATATGGAGCTTTAGTGATAATAATAAAATTTGTCTTTGCTATTTATAAATTTTCTCCTCAAGAAGAATATGGACTCCAAATTAACTCGCCTTACATTATTCATTAATTATTTATTGATCTTGTTTTGAGTCATGTGATTTTGAAGGTTTTAGAATCTTTGTTACTTAAACGGAATAGGATAAATACAAATACAATTGGAGCTAAACTTAGAGATTTTACGAGAAGTGATAGAATAATTGGGGATACTGGCTTTTTCTTCTCCATTTCCCCGATATTTTGCGGTTTACCTAGTATATTATCCTGTTATAATGGGAGAAAAGATATTTCTCTTCGTAAATATAAAATAAAAATTAAAGTAAAGAACTTGATTGGATAAAAATGAAGCATAATGACATATTTGCAAATAAGTGCATTTTTTGAATTTAAGCGCCATCCGTAGATGTATCATTAGTTAATCTGCTTGCTATGATGCTAATCTACATGACTTCTTTTTCCTTCGCGCATTCACTTTATCTTGCCTATTCTCTTATGTCAGCATGCATTTTATGAAATTACCTATTCTCTGGTGGATTTCTGATTTCTAAACTATAAAATTGGCTGCAGGAGGTCAATGGAATCAAGGTTCTTCAACTGGAACCTGCAGCTGGTACAGCAATTAGGATATAAAATTGTATCAATTATGGTTATGATGTATTAAATTATATATTTTTAAATTGGATTTGTGGCGATTTTATAATATTTTTTTTTATTTTTTAGGACTTTTAGCGGCGTTTTTGGTAAAAGCGTCGCTAAAAGTATAGTATTTTAATTTTTTTTATTTTTAGGACTTTTAGCTGCGTTTTTGGTAAAAGCGCCGCTAAAAGTATAATATTTTATTTTTTTTTATTTTTTAGGACTTTTAGCGGCGTTTTTGGCCAAAGCGCCGCTAAAAGTATAATATTTTAATTTTTTTATTTTCGTATTTTTAGCGGCGTTTGTCTTAAAAGCGCCGCTAAAAGCCCCTACTTGTAGCGGCGTTTGTCTCAAAAGCGCCGCTAAAAAGCTCCCACACCAGAGCGGCGTTTGTCTTAAAAGCGCCGCTAAAAGCCCCTACCTGTAGCGGCGTTTGTCTTAAAAGCGCCGCTAAAAGCCCCTACCTGTAGCGGCGTTTGTCTTAAAAGCGCCGCTAAAAGCCCCTACCTGTAGCGGCGTTTGTCTTAAAAGCGCCGCTAAAAGCCCGACCACAGCGGCGGCGTTTTTCAAAAACGCCACTAATTTTTGCGGCGGTTTCCGTAGCGGCGTTTTTTGCGGCGCTTTCAAAAGCGCCGCAAGTATTATTAGTGGCGCTTAAAAACGCCGCTAAAGGCCCAAAAAAACGCCGCTAAAAGTCTGTTTTGGTGTAGTGACTTTGACCTCAATTATTATTTCTAATATAAAATTAATTGATTGATTAAACTAATACTCACATATGGTAATAACTCATAGTAAGACTCGAAGATCTACACATATAATTATACATCGTAGGTCTGGAACTAGGGTACTAAAGACTCAAAGCCTAAGCCTTTGCCAACTACGCCAAGGCCTCATTAGCATACATAATTTATTTGAAATGATTTACAATAGGAAAGTCTTTATAAAATATTGTTATGGGAATAATGTGATATGTATGTTACTTAAAGACCTATTATATTGAATTATAATGTTGTAGCATATGGAAATAAGTATATGACTTAAATTATAAACAACCATAATAACTCATATTTGCAATTCACTATAATATAGTAATAATGATGAATATTATCTTTGTCATCCACACTCAACTTTTATGCTATTAAAATTGGTACTTTATTGTATTCACCGAAGTGGGAGAACGTAAGATTTTAGCTCATATTATTAATCTAATTAAGTCTAAAATCAAGTAACCTAAGAGATAATTAAGTTATTTACTTTAATGATAAATTAAATCTTATTTGTTCATTCGATTACATACCAAATTAAAACTTGGTCATATATAAATTGATCGTCCCTTTACCTATTACAATTACACTTGCACACATAAAACTAATAGAAAAACTATAGCCTCCATCATTAAAGGTTTGTGTAATAAAAGAGTAAAGATCAATAGAAAGAAATCAATTTATCATAGTATTCTTCGTCAAATGTAATTGTCGACTTCAATTTTACATCATGTAATTCTCTATATTTGGAAATTTTATATTATTCTAAAAATGCTAAAATTATTGTTTATGCAATATTAAGTTCTAGTTTCGAAAGTTTTTACCTAAAAAGTAATATAACATAATTTGGATCATCCTTAAAAAAGGGTTGAATCACTATTTGGGACATGATTTTGGCAACAATTCCCACATTGGGCCTAAGTTTTTTCTTTTATCCACGTTAGTCTCTAAAATTTATAATTGTTCCCATATTTGGGTCTGAGCTAGGCAATTGTTCTCACATTGGGTTTTTAAAGAAATATCAAAAACTAATTTGGACAAAAAAAAGTTTAGACCTTAATGTTAGGGTCCAAGTCTAGGACTTAAATTGGACCAAAAAAAAAAAAACTTCAAACCCCAATATGAGAGTAATTACTCAAGTTCAAGTTCCAAAAGTGATTTAACCATTTTAAAAACAAAATAAACTTGGTGTGTAATAATAGCTAAGTCATATATGTACAAGGATAGCGCAGCATATCTTGATGATTGCCCTTTCACTGTTTTGCCTTTTGCTTGAAACAATTTCATGTGATATCTAATGCAAGTCGTCATAAATATTTATTCTTTAAGACAATATACTCGAACTATGATAAGGTCCTTTCACATATAATTAATAATATAGCTTTGATAATGTCCTTGATATACATATTATTAATTATTTGTTGAGAGTGGATTATTCATAATCAAGGAAATGTTTGGCCAAATTTTAATGCTAGGGACTCGTTTTTTTTTTTTTTGCTTTGCTTTGCTGATTTAGAAGTCGGTTATTATCGTTATGTTCGTTGTTGCATGGAATGCACAATGTAAACAAGTTATTGGCACATCAATTTATTATACTAAATCTTATAGTTAGTGCCTTAATCACCATTTGTTTAAGTTATAATTAATGGGGAGTTTGAATTAAGGAGTGTAGTAATAAAATAAAAATATTTATGACTGTAAAACATAATAAGAGAATTGGCTTAGGTTGTTTGAAGGATATAAGTTCAAGGTTTCTTCCTATATTCTATTAAGTTTGAGAGCATTAAGAAAAAAGGTCTCATTTATGTCGACAAAAGTGGGTAATAAACTAATTAATTAAAAAGGAGGAGCTATTTTTTTAAGAAATAAATTGCAAAAGTGGGTAAGATAGGGTTGCTCCATTTTCTCCTACTTTCTTGCTCTTTAATGTTCATGAACCGATAAAAAGAGGGTCAACCCTCTTCTAGATAAAACATGCGTCAAGGGATTAATTAGGTAAAAAGAAAAACATAGCCAATTTATATTTGTAAGAATAACGAAGATAAAGAATTATAATTAAAGAAGACTCAAGCATCATAATACTTCGAAGGGTATGACGGTTCTTGAGAACTGAAGGAGAATAGTGATTGTGACATATGTCTAGAGATAATAATACAATTACAGATTGTTTGGCCAAATTGAATCTTAAATAGAACTCAAGCCTTTAAGTCTTTGAATCTTTGATTCGATCTATTATTAAATTTTTGATATTTTTAAGCAAGATAGAACTAGGAGTACTTTTGATATTTTTAATTTGATGTAATTCTTATTTCTTTAAGAAAAAAGAGAGAATATTAGGTTACTAAAGAGATACTCCCATCATGAGATTTGGGCTTGGTAGCACATGGCATGCATAGAATTTAATTGAAAGTTGTTGGATATTCTTTATCTCAAAGCATGCATCTTCCACAAAGAGACATTAATCAAAAGAAATTACATTTAAAAATATAAATTAAAATCCTTTTTACTTTTTCATGATTAATGGTGGAATCTAATGTAAAGATAAGTATTATTTCCTTAAAATCTGTTAAACTTCATGTCGCTTAGCTTTTTTTTATTGGGTTTAGTATCCTACAGAGATTTCATTGTCTTGATACATGAACCATGTATATAAAAGTGTAAGATTTATTTATTTTATGATTAATGAAGATTAATTTTATTCGAATTCGTAATTCTTTCTATTAATAATGTCATAATCAAATTTTAAATTAAATTTTTAACTTTATTTTGAATGGTATATTATCTTATTCACTAATAATATTTTTTAATTTCAAAAATCAATTCCACCTCGACATTTCTTAACACGAAAGTTATTAGAAGAATATGTTGTGAAAAATAATAAGATGTAATAATAGCTAAATCTCAATATTACAGGCTCATTAATTGTAAATTAATATCCAAAATTCTTGTCATTAGCCTCTCACCATTTTTAAGCTATCTCATTCATGCATCATGCATATGCCTGCCATCGCATGTATTAACGTTGCATGTACCCATGCATGCCGCCATGGATATATGCCAATATTGATATGGCTTTTGCTTTCAATCTTATTCTTTATAAGGCTTAATTGATTTTTTTTTGGCTTTCAACAAGACCTTCTTTGAGAAAACTTGCCAAACCATTAAGCCTTTCGGCACTTAGAAGAAACATATACTATACTAGTGTCAACGCAATTCTTATACAACTTCTAATTTACATAATATAAATTTATACCTAGGACTCCCGTTACAGATACAGGCGAAGTCAAAAATATTTTTAGGGGAGGCCAAAATTAAATTATATATGTTTATGATAGTAAAATTGTAATTTCACCATTTTAATATTTATATCTTTATACTTTTTAAAGGATTAAATTAATTTTTATCATTTTAGAGGGGTAAAGTGTAATTTTACCTTTAGTAATTAAAAAATTCATAAAATTTAAAGGGGCCTAAATGAATTTTTTTTCATTTTAGGAGAGACCGGAGCCCCTGTTAACATCCTGGCTACACCCCTGATTACATAATGTTATTTTCTCTTCTCCTGCATAATGATCAAAGATAAGAGATTAACAATCTAGCACCGATTTAGGAGGGAGCAATTACACGAATCTTAAAAAGATTAATTTCTATGAACCATAAAACAGATATAAAAAAAATACTTTAATTCTACTAAAAAATAATAATCCAATATTCGGGGGCAACACTAGGAAACAAACAGAGACCTTTACCCTTTTTGGTTTGGTAAAATTAAGCTAATAAATCAATAAAATTATATTTTGATTTTTCAAAAATTTATAATTCAATTCTAGTCGTTTTAGTTTTAGCTTAATTGCTCAAAAATTGTCTATTTAAGGCCCGTAGCTTGAGATGCAAACTAATATATTAGTAAATATTTAGCATAATGACAATTTTAGTTCTCAATTTTTATATTTTTTGTCAATTTGGCCCTTATTTTCTTCTACCTAAATTCGATCATTAATCTTTAAAAAAGAGTCAAATCGTTTTTTAATGGAAATGCTAACTAAAACATTTAATTTTTAACAATGTTGGCGTGACCGCCCTTTTATACTTCATATTGATGTGGCACTATTTATTACAAATAATTTAAATTTTATAAAATATCTAAAAATAACAATTCAACTCTTTTTAATGGATTGTTATGCAAGTTGCCATGTTTAATACTTTAACGATTTAGTCAATAATTCTGTTAAAATAATAATAATTCGACTCTTTTTGAAACGCTAATGATTTGATGATTAAATTTGACTCTTTTAAAAAAAATTAATAATCAAATATAATTAAAAAAATAAAAACCAATTTGATAAACGATATAAACATTAAACATTAAATTTGTGAATATACTAAATATTAAACTCTTCAATATCGAGATTCAATGCCTAATCATTTCAAGGAAAAGAAAAAGTAACTATTTGAGACAAATATCTTAGGTAGTGTTATAAAATTTGAATTTATTTCATCTCTATTTAGTAAATTTCATATATATATATATATGAAAATTATGTTTTTATACAAATATGTAACAATATTCAAACACAATAAAAAATATAGTTTATTTTAAATAAATAAAATCTAAATCCAAATTTACAAAATCATATTCCTCATGATATCTTGGAAGGAAAAAAAAGGGGGCAAACCCCAAAAATATATAATAATAAAAAAGGTAGGAAATATTGTTATGGAGGATATGTGTAAATGGGAAAAAAAGGTAAATGTACCTCTGGTATTGATAAGGTACATGGTTCATTGCAGGTGCCTAAATTTACGTCTTTTCGATGAATAATGTAACTTGGACATGTACTAGAATGCAACATTTTGGGGGTCATCATCAAAGTAAATGGCTTACACACAATAAAATGCACGTCAAATTATGTCTTTGGATTTTTTTATCATGTTTGGTCACATTGCACCTTACCATTTTCCCCCATTAATTTCAACCAAATTTTAGGTAACCCCCTTCTCTTTCAGTTCGTTCACGCAAATATATTTTGGATAAACTATTTGAGGGACCAAAATAACAAAATGAAAACGTTGATATACATATTTTTTAAGTTATAATTTTATAATTATATCAACAATTTAATTATTATTAGTATTAAATTGAATAAACAACTTAATAATCTAACTCAAAGTTAATTGAATTTGCTGGTGAAACTCGAAAATGAAAACTTTGGGATCTCGCAGCTTCAACTTTACCATTTTAGGTAATCTCTTGTTCCAAGCTTAAATTTCGTGAATATATGGACTCGGCCTGAAAATCTTACAGCCCAAAATTGCTCTGAAATTGTTTTAATGGTGAAATTCTAGGCTCAAATTTTGGCCCGCCATAACTTGAAAAGAAGCCCATTTATCCACCAATGTTGAAAAAGTTATGGGCCTCAGCCTCAAAGAAAATGCTGAAGAAAAAGAAAAGAAATCGTTTTGCTCGGTGGGTTTTGGTTTTCAGATCTCAGTAGCAGCACTGTACAGCTCTAGGCAATTCATTTCTTGTGAAAATAAGGGATATCCATGGAGTTTTCCCCTGGTATGAAGCTTTATTTCATTGTTTTCTTATATATATTGTGAACATGAAGGTGTAAGGAAGGTTTTTGATAATTGATTTTTTTGGAGGGGAAGTTAGTTTCTTTAATTATTGTTTATCGTTTCTATTAGTGGAAATGGTAAGTTGTATCTGTAAATGGGAATTTGTTAAGACTAGCTGCTAGAATTCTAATTGTGCATTTATGAAACAAGAAATTGTCTTTTCCAGGAAAGTTTAAAAGAAAAAACAAAGAAGAAGGATTTCAATTTTCATTATTCCTGATAGTAATATATAACATTAGCTTCTGTTCAATTGGAAATCATCTATGTATTGAAACTATGCTGAGAATGTAACCTACAATTTTGCTGATTAGACAGTGTAATATATATTCAATTTATCTGGTTATGAAAGGCCTATGCCCTGTTATTTCAAAGGGAATAAACAAGGAGGTATGATTTGTTGAGGTGTTGAAGATAAGTGTTGAATTTCTTATTGATATTTTATGTTTGGGAATAAGCTATCACATGTTTTTCAATTTTGATGTATGGTTTGTGCCTTCGTATGGAATGCAACTTTTTTGAGTTATTTTTCGGATTTTTGGGTAAGTTTAGGTATTTTCTTGTCCAAAATTTAAAATCTATATCATTGTGATACATAGTTTTAATAATTGCAGGTATCAGCTATGATCAATTGTGGATTCATTTCTTAGTAGGAGTTACGATGCCTAGACCATCCTTATTCTGGTAAATAATCACATTTGACGTCTATATCAATTTTTTTTTTTCTTTCTAAATCAATCAAATTCTGTAAAAGCAATTTGACTTTCCTCTTAAATGATTATCTTCAAATTTTGCCTTGCCTATTTTTCTTTATTGTTTATCTAGTTTAATAGTTAATTCCTTTCTTTTAGCCGGGCATTTGCTTCACTTTATCCTCTTATGTTATAACAGATTCAGAAAGTTGCATCTGCTGGTTGCTTGGGTTACAATTCTGGACAATTGTTTGGTCTTCTAGTGCTAGGGACAGCAAAAAAAAGCTAATATATAATATTCACATTCAGTGAGATTGACCATAGAGTTATAATTATTAAAGGACTGGTGAAAGTTAATAGAGTAGTGATGTGGGGGTGAATGAATCGATTTTTGGTTCTTTACACTTAGGATTCCTTGCCTTCAGGCTTATTTAGCTAGAAACAACATTTGTTTAACCAGATATTGCCACAACTAATGGTGGTTTGCACTAAATACTAATAAAATGTAGCTTACTTGTTATAACTTCTGTTTAGGTTTTAAGGTAGCTTACTTATGTGTGTGCCACTGTGGATTATAATATCTCTATCACAATTAGTATTCATTAAAAATACATATTTTCTAGTTCAAGCAAACACCTTTTATGCTTTCAATTTCTTTGTCACAGGGATTTATAGATGTCTCTAAGTGGTTATTTCTGAAACTGAGAAACTTTGTTTTGTTCATATTCTTTTCCTGGCATTCTGTGTTGCTATTATGTCTAAAGATACACACTGTGCTAGTGGCCAATCAAGAGAGAGATATGTTCCTTGATGCAAGGGCATCAGATAAACATAAAATTTTACCTAAGAAAGGAAGAGATACTACTTTATGTTTATTGCTTGTTTTAGGCTTGATTGGTGTTAATTAAAATCTTGTCAAAAGGGTTTGTACCTTCGATGTTCTCCCCTACTACTCTAGGCTTTTCCTAAAATAATGTGTTAAGAAGGATGGTATGATTTGGGAAAGAAAATCTTATAAGAATCTCAATTTGGCAATTTTTCCTTAAGCAGTTGATTGTTGTGCTTGTCATAGGGCTTCTCTTGAATGCATTTGGTATGGAGTGGTCATTTTTTGCTTTCTTCAGGTGAAGCAATTTACAATAGCTAAAAGAGTGTTAAAATGGAAAGAAGAAATTGTAATCTATCAGGTTTCATGTGCTAGTGCATTCTTTGCTTCTCTCTCTTGAATGGAATGTTCTGCAGTACCACTCGGGTTTTCCTAAAATTGACCAGAAAACCTTGAAAGTCTCATAGGCAATCTTGACCTTTGGGAGCCGATTGTCATGTTTCTCATGGAGCTTCTCTGGGATGCATTTGGTATGGGCTGACAATTTGCTTTAAGAAAATATTGTAAATTTGAAAGAATTAATTAAAATCTATTGAGTCTTATGTGCTATTGCATTCCTTTTTCTCTCTTGAATGGCTCTTGATACAGGAATCATTGTAATACTGGAGAAATGATGATGATTATGATGGAAATAATTATAGTAATAGCTTAGCCCTATGTAGTACTTGATTTTATGGTGACACTTAAAGTGAGCATAAATCACTAGTCGAAATTTCAAATTCTAGAGCAGATAATGTTTAAGCTGTTGGGTATAGTTAGATCATCAATATGTAGCTATCATGCCTATATTATTCATTTATTCTAGTTCTTTCTTCTAATTTAGTAATGCTGGACACATTAAATACCTTGAACTGACAATGGCTTTTTATTAGTAGTAGGTCCTCCGAAATACTGAGAAAAGAATAAAGAAAAAACTGAGCATATATTTGTTGAACGGAGCACATATTGGACACCGGTATTAAGTCTGGGCGACATAGATATAAGATTGAGCGCTTTTATGTTTTAGTCAATTTTCCAAATTTACCCCTTAACTGACACTCAATATTAGGTGGCAAATTGTTCATGACCTTTTGGTAGTCGGTTTCCTTTCTACGTGGTGTTTGACATTTGTTTTGCAAGATATTAATACTCTGGATTTCCATTTATGACTATTCCTAATATGGGTTATTGAGGACAAGGCACTTTAACGCTGTTTTAACATCTCTCCTATGGCGGCCATTTTTTCCATATATGCTTCCTCTGGTTGGATTTCTTAAGTGGATTTTATTATTAATTGTCATTTATATTAATTGGTGTTAACCACTATGACTGATTTCTTCGCCTTGAAGGGTTATAAAACGAGGCAAGAATAAGACCCTCTTTCTCATTGCAAGGTCCACTTTAGCCTTTTAGTATCTATCTTTTCTAGCAAAGAGCTCAATTTTGTGTTTCTTTCAGGTTCTACCATGAATTTCCATTCGGGTAGAAAAGATGCGCAGAAGCATGCAGTTGATAAATCATGCATCTATTGCAACAAAGTATTTGACGACTATCTAGCTCTTAGTGGCCACCTTAGGATTCATGAGGAGGAGACATTGAGGGCCCTGAATTTTCCTGGTCATTCTAGTAATTCCATCGACATTACTAGGAACCCTCATGCTCCCCTGCCAAACAGCCAACTGAGCTTGGCTAGTGTGAACAATCTGACTCCAATCACTAGAGCGCCAACTCTAATTGACTTCTGTGCAATGTTCGGCTCATGTGATGCAAACCAGGCTAACAGGAGCAAATCCACTGGCAGCAATCTCGGAGATGCCCAAACTCAGATTGTCATGTCTCCTAGTGGTGCAGCTTTTCGCCATAATAGTTCAGCTTCGAAGACATTTGCTCCAGTTGGTGCCAATGCAGCCTTGTCTTCTGCTGCATGTGCTTCATCTGGTGGCATTGTAGCGACTGGCCTTCCTACAGATTCTTCATCATTTTTGCGCAAATATGAGGTTTGTCAGTTTAATACTGATGAATTTCAGATTAGCCAGGATGGTCTGCCACCAGCCTCGAGAGATGCCATGCAGAAAACTCAAGGTTATAATCTGGGTAAGCTTCCAAATCCTACCTTTGCTATAACTAATCCTGACCTTGGTTGTGAGTCATATCAGTTGCCTAGATCCAATGGATCTAAAGTTGGTCAATCTGAGACAATTTTGTTGATGGGAGAAGGAAGCAAGAGGCCCTGCTTAGCTGACAATCCAATGACTGCTAGCTTAATGAATGCATCTAAAAAACCCAAAATTGTCCCCAATGCACTTGAGGAACCAAAGAAGCTTCAGATCAAGGAGCTTCCTCTTCTCAAGAAACTTGAAGATTCACTATCTGCTTTGGAAACTTGTGTTGGTGCTGAAGAGGAAGGTCCAGTGGATTTAGATTTGTTTCTGCATCTGTAGAGTTATTTGGTTCTATCTATGCTAAATAAATAGTACTAAAGCAATAAGGGAATGATATCTCTTGCCTTCCCCATCCCCCAACAAAACTGAAAAAGAATAATTCTAAGTTTTAATGTTTTTATGTACTGTTGAACTATTGTCAGTGTGCCTGTTCAGTTTGGTTATATTATATGAAGTTATCTATTATGAAATCTCTTGTTGTTTGTAGTGTTTGATTAATTTCGAATCTGGATACATGTATCTGTCTGTGTTCAATGTCCTGATGATTGCTTTTATAGAATCATAGACAAAAAGGGAGATGAAGTAAATATGACTGGAAAATCATGCTTTGGTTATTGGACTTAGTTCTGAATGTAGATGAAAGTAAACATTGTTTAGGGTGAACTTTTGTATTTAGCATTATCACCTACAAGCTACAGTTAGTTCTGAATGTAGATGAAAGTAAACATTGTTTAGGGTGAACTTTAGTATTTAGCATTATCACCTACAAGCTACAGTTATTGTCATTAGGCTCTACATTAACTGTGTTCTGAGTATGGTCATTAAGAGCAATGACTAATGTATTGTAACTTTTCTCTGTTCTTGTTGAAAGCTTCTTTTACATTGTGATCAGGCCAAGGCAATGGAACAGATTTGATTGAGATCCTGCAGTTGCTTATGAAATTTTTCTTGGCCTATAACTTTGTTTGATGCTACTAAACTAGGCTCCTAATGTAAATCCAAAATGTCATATTGTGCTACTGCCTCATCACTATTTTGTCTTTTTTATTTCCTTTTTCCCCTTCTTGCTGATTTGGATTGATTCCTTATTTGTTTTCTGCTATTAGTATTAAATATGATACGGACTGTGTAATGAAAGGAAGTCATGAGTGAATGTATTGAAAGGCTTGATTTTTATAGTCTGTATTGATACATGTTTATAGGATTAACATAAAAGATAAACATTACAACAGTGATATATCTAATAGACTATTTGTAAACAAAGAATTGTATGGTATTTATTAAACCTTTCCTTCTGAATTGTTAACCAAATAAATGGAACATTTGTTTATTTTATTTATTCTTCGTGGATGATTATCTTTAGTATGATTGAACAACAAAACTGTGCCACAGTTTTGAGACTACTACATATGTTCAAAAATGCATCTGGGTAATTGGTTAATTTCAGTAAGTCTATCTATCCTTTCCTCAGAAAATACCCTCTCTTGGTGTGCTTTTTGGGGTATGCTTGGAGTCAATTATATGAGATATGACTCTAAAGAGCAGTAGTTATGGCAATCTCGGTTTTTGTTACACGGTGCTTGAAGCTGTTAACGTGATTTTGTATATACTTGTTTTTGGTTACTAATTGTTCTATGAATATTTGTTTTGGGAAATATTGTTCTGTATAAGAGCACTTTTAGGAACAATTACTTTTGAAGTCGAAGATTGGTAGAATTTCTGAGTAATTCCATTTTTGGGATGTCCTAGAAAGCAAAACTTGGAGGTTCACATATGAATATAGTTAAAAAGTTGACTTCTGTAACTTTTCTTTGAAATACGAGTGTTTTCTTCTTATTTCTTTTTTAAACAAATGAAGCATTTGCACTTAAGACTTTTCTTGTTAAAATATTTTAAATGGGTTTAACGTTCATGTAATCATCTTTATACTTGATATTCATATTACTTTCTGTAACACCTCTCACCCGTATCCAACACTAGAATAGGGTTTGAGGCATTATCGGACTTAAAATTCACAATCATACAAAATTGGGTTACTAAATTTTGCCCAAAATTTAAAACTTTTCAGACACATGCATTTAACATTGTGATCTATTTAATCACTTATACCACATAGCAAGACATTAACATATACCATGGACAAATAGGCTTACGAGCCAAAATCATTATAAGCCACATCTCATGGCTGTAATTAACAAATCAATATAAGCTAATACATTTGGCTAATCACAACAACATCCGTCATAGAAAAACTAAATCCCTATACATGCCAATACTCCTAGGATAATGGCTCGATAATGTGATGCTGCCTCCGACGATCTCCAACTCTGAGCTGACCTGGCAAAACTAAAAGAAATGGAAAGGAGGGAGTAAGCTTTACGCTTAGTAAGCTCGCATGAAAATAATAAGCAATACGATAACATGCTATTTTCATATTCTTTCTATTTATTCAAATTCCAGTTAAGCTGTTTTCTCGAATCATAGTTATTAAATAATTTATATTTGGAGCTATGGAACTCCAAATTAAGATCCGTTAATTTTCCCTGAAACTAAACTCATTTATCTTCTTACCATAAAATTTTCAGAATTTTTGGCTTAGCCAATTAGTACAGTTTATTCATTAAAGTTTCCCCTGTTTCACTATTCAACTATTCTGACCTCTCTTCACTATAAATCAATTTTCTCTTTCTACAGAATTTATTTGGCCTCCTTGTTTTGTTAATTTGAAACTAGACTCATTCAAGATTTTAGGCATATAAATTATATCTCATAATTATTTTTGTACAAAGTTTAATGATTTTTCAAATGCAAAACAGGGGATCACGTAATCATTCTAAACCAATCTCATAGAAATTCAAATATCTCAAAATATACGAATCATTTGTTTGCTATATTTATTCTATATGAAAATAGACTCAATAAGCTTTAAATCAATACCTCATCCAACTTATAATTCAATTTCTACTATTTTTGGTGATTTTTCAAATTTACGTCATCACTCGCCCAAAGCAGTTCTATTGTAAATGTTTGCTCTTTTTCACTTTAGTTGTGTTCATCACTTGCTTATACCAATCTTTCCAATTTCCGATTACATATTGAACATATTGTTCATACATACATTTTCCACATTTCTCAATTGGTCACATTCACACATGCACTTATTCATAACATGATCATTTTCAATTACACTTAGTCATCACACAATCACATGTAGTTTCTCTTAGTCAATTTTCCGTTGAACTCATCGTAATGATAATGAGATACATGGTGGCCTACACATGGTACCACCCTTGTAGCCGGCTATCTCGGTACATATAGTAGCTTTGCACTTAGTACTATACATGTGACCAAAACCATTTCATAACTCTCTTGTACACATAATTGAGCTCAACATTAACAATCACTCAATCTCTTTCATTTGATTCACTCCTTTTTGTATTACTTATTATCAAATTAGGAAACGTCTTACGAATTTGGGTAAGTCGTTGCTCAGTGCCACGTTTCACAACTCAGTATGGTTTTCCTCATTGAAATACCATACCTACATTTCACAACTCGGTATGGAAATACCATACCTACATTTCTTAACTCAGTATGGTTAATACCATACATACATTTCACAACTCAGTATGGATGATACCATACCTACATTTCATATCTCAGTATGGTTAATACCATACCTACATTTCACAACTCAGTATGGATGATACCATACCTACATTTCATATCTCAGTATGGATGATACCATACCTACATTTCACATTTTGCCATGGATTAACCATGGTCTTATCCGTCAATTCATCACATGTCACGATACGAACGTACTCAATTCTGCGTTTTTCCTAATTTGAATTATCGCATTTATTCTTCCATTTTATCATAATTTTCACAATCCCACAGCAAATTCATATTTAACAACGCATTATATCATTCAATCATTCACCAATAAACATGTAAACTCAACCATATGAACTTATTTGCCGAAATCTCGTCAGGTACAGCTGTGTAGCAACTCATACAACCCATGTAATATTAATTTAACATTCAATTCATGTAACATTAATTTTGCCATTCAATTTCACATAACACAACAAACATCACATTTTTCATATCATAAATCAACTTCTCCTAAACATATTAAATCATACAATTTATGTCATATCAATAGAAAATTACAATTCAAGCATAATGTTGCATTATTATTAACACACGAACTTACCTCGAATGCCGAAACGACCATTTTACCAACTTTCTCGATTTTCGATTTTCCTCCAGTTCTAGGTCCAAATCTCATTTTTCGGGATCTAAAATATCACATTTCACTTATTTTATTAATATACTACTCAAAACAGTCCCTAACTCAAACTTTGGAAAAATTACAATTTTACCCCTAAACTTTTGCATAATTACGATTTTACCCCTAGGCTCGAAAATTAAAGTTTGTTCCTTTTTCTTATGTTTTATGACATGCTGGACATTTTTCCCTTCTATAGCAACTTCAAATTCTTACTATAACACATACTTATGAACAATAACAACTTTTATCGATTAACTCGTTTTACTCGTTTTCACCGAAAATCATTTAACAAACATCGCTCTCCTAACCTCAAACATCCATATTCTACCATTAGATATCAAAATACATGCTTATCTAGCATGGGTATATTTTTTTAAACTTTGATTACACTTCAAATTAATGGTAGAAATAGACAAATTAAGCTTTGAGGATCTCAAAAATATGAAAATCATTAAAAACGGAACAAAAGCCATACCTATATAAGCCATAGAAGCTTGGCCGAATGGAGCTCACCCATGGCTGCCATTTTTTCTTCTCACATTCGGCTGGAGAAGAAGAAAAGAATGGTATTTTATTTTATTACTATTTTTGTCTTATTACCATTTAACTTAACTTCCAAATTTGCCCTTTTTCTTTTCAACTAACTTCAAAAATACCAAACAAATATCTTCATCAACTTATAAGTGGACTAATTTCTTCATAAGGACCTTCACTTTAAAAACCCATCACAATCACACCCTTTATCATCTGGAACATACACTTCGCACCTATAACAATTTAATCCTACTAACCAAATTAAACACTTTTTCGATAAAATTTCTCAACGAAGTTTCCACACAATAATTTAATCACATTATAGACCTCAAATTGATAGTCCAAGCTATTTCATACTTAAAGATTCTTGGACCTCATATTTTGCAACTTATTGCAATTTAATCCCAATAATAAAATTGGGCACTTTATCGATAAAAATTACTTAACAAAATTTGCACACCATCACCCAACATGTCATAGACTCTAAAACAATTATAAATTAAATATTTTTACTTCGAGTTTGTGGTCTTGAAACCACTATTCCGACTAAGCCCTATTTTGGGCTATTACACTTTCCTTCCATTATCCACATTCAAGTGAGTTCTCTTACATCCACTACTTATTATTTTAGCACAATCATATTTTATTTTCTTATTAAAACCATTCTTTAATAATTTCTTTCCAAGGCTTACAAATTTCATTTAAGAACTTTTTATCTTTTAGCAGATTTAGCTCTCTAAAATTCTCTCTACACTTTTCTTTTTACAATCACCGTAACTCTCATCTTTCTCAACCTCTTATTGCCTTTACCATTGTCGTCTGCCATTACACTTGTTTTCGGAAATCTGGTTTGATTTTCCTCTCCCTCATATCTCTACAATATTTCGTTTTGCTAGATTGTAACATCTCATTGCCTTATCAAAAACACCTTTTACAATGATGCTCAAGAAGTTTTAGTGGCAAAATGTATCCATTGAATGAATTGGTTACAATTTGCTCGCCCGAATAATCTTGGTGGAGTAGGTTTTCAGAAAATTGGTCACTTCAATGTTTCCTTCCTTGCCAAACAAGACCCAAATGCTTTATAAGTTAAAATTTTAAAAATCGAATCAGTGGTTGAACTGTTTAGACTATCAATTCTCAATTCAACCATCATTCCAATTATAATTAAGTAAAGAATTAAAAGATTTCACAAACTCCCAATTTTTTTGTTTTTTGTTTTTGTTTACCAGTTTTGAGCTATTCACCCAAAAGCCGATTCAATCTCTTTGTCTGGAGTGGTATACTAGTTGATTCCTAATTCCACTCAGTTCCAACTAATGGCGGATCTAGAAATATGACTTAAAGGGATTAGGGTCTAAGTCAAAAAAAATTTTTGGGGCGAAACAAAATTATATATTTTTATGATAGTAAGAATACAATTTTGTCATTTTAGTAGTCTATATCTTTATAATTTTTAGAGGATTAAATCAAAATTTTATCATTTTAGGGAGGCCAAATTGTAATTTTACCATTATTATTTTAAAATTTTATAAATTATAAAAGACCTAAATAAAGAAAATTTTACTGTATAATTCACTTTGTGACGAGTTTGAACTTTTTTAGCACTTTTTGTCTTTTTACTTTAATTTTATGGTTGAAATTTAATTCTTTTCATTTTTTAGAAAATTTAATTTAATTTTTTAAAAATTTTAAAATCCAAATTCAATTCAAATATATGTTGCGACATTTAAAATTTTAAAAAAAATCCACTTAAAAAATAATATTATAATAAATTTAAATATATTAGAGTGAATACAATAATTAATCTTTCGTATTCTGTAAATTCATTAAAAAAATAAATATTGATATTTCATACTTAAAATAAAAATCGAACTCTTAATAATTAATTAAGGTAAGAAAGATGATTACGATGTGACCTAAAATTTTAAAGAAAATCAACAATAAAAAATTAAATAGAAGGTGCATTTGAAAAAGAGAGAAAATTTAAAATTAAGAAAAGATTATAAGCAGCCCTTACGGGTTTTAAAACACCCTTTCTGTTTTTGTTCAAACTTTCCAAGGTTTGAACTTTGAACCTAAACCTTCCTTTTAAATATTTGGATTTGGACAGTGAAAAGACAGTTTTCGTCAAAACCCCGCAGTTAAAAGCGCGTGTCTTACAATGTTCCAACCTTTTGCTCTTGTTTACTGGCGTTGGAACTTGGAATTACTTCTTTAGCGCGTGGTTTTAGACTTCCAGTGGGCCTACAGTCTGTACCACCATTCACCATCTTTTTCCTCACAGAAATTTAATTATTGAATAACTATTGATATATTATTTGGAACTAGCTCCTATTCCCAAGGCTTTTTTTTTATAATTAAAAAAATCAGATTAATGGTTAAATTTGATTAGAAATTATTAAAATTCATAAAATTTAAAAATTATTTAAAATAATTAATTTAACTTTGTTCATATTAATATGTCCGTCAATTTTTAATTTAATTGATCTAACTATTCGATCTCATGATTGGTTTTATTATTATACCTAATATTTGTTAATATTATTTAAAATTTGAATTATATAAATAAGTAAATTAAAATATATATATAAAAATAAACATGGAAGTTTTTGAAATTCATTTAATGATAAATTAATATTAATTAATATATCTCATAAATCAGAATCATATACAGTCCATATCCTTTCATTCTTATTTCCAATACTGGAAGTCCCTTGGGGGGATTGGGGGAGGGGGGCAGGGTAAACAAGCCTAAAATCTCACAAAAAGATGGCTATACTGTTTATTTGATATGGCAAGTATTCAAGAAAAAGAAAATCCCATTTTTGTAAGTCACCACATATCAGTTCCTTTCTTCTCATCTCTTTTTCTTCTTATTTATGCAATTTGCAAAGTTATATTTATATGTTATATATAGGATAAAGTATTTTCTGGGTTTTAGTCTCTTTTCTGAATTATATCATCTCTGTAGGCCATAGTGGCAGGGTTTCTTTCTTTTTTTTTTTATGGGGTTTTGGGTTTCTTATTGGTAGGAGCAAAAGTTTAGATTGTTTTATGTTATATTCAAAGATACTATCATATGGGTTATTGACTTTCTTTTTCTTTTTCTTTTTTTCTCTCTGGATATAAAGTTTTGTTATCTTTTCCCCCTGCCTTGGCATCATAGCGGTGTATATTAATAGAAAGGGTTAAATTTTTCTGTAACTTGGAATAGGTTCTTTGAAGTTTTGACTGGGATTAGGATGTTTAAGTTGTTCAATTCATAAAAACTGGGAATTTCTTGCTGAAACAAGGTTCTTTCTGTAGTGTTAAAAGGGTTTTAGATTGTTGTGTTTTGGGAGAGGCAAAGGGGTTGATTTTTATACTAAAAGATGAGGTTAGGCAAAGGGTTTCAGTTTGAGTTGTATCTTCAAGGGGAACCCCTTATTCCAGGCCTTCCTGATGATGTTGCCCTTAATTGTCTCCTTCGGCTTCCGGTCGAGAGCCATACCGCTTGTAAAGCCGTATGCAAGCGATGGCACTTTCTGCTTGGTAATAAAGAACGATTTTTCACTTCAAGGAAGGAACTAGGTTTCAAAGACCCTTGGCTGTTTGTGCTTGCCTTCCACAAATGCACTGGTGAAATTGAATGGCAGGTTCTTGATTTAACCAATTTTTCTTGGCATAGCATCCCTACGATGCCGTGGAAAGACAATATTTGTTCCCATGGTATTAGCTGTATTTCGTTTCCCGGTGAGGGCGCACTCTTTGTTTGTGGGGGGATGATGGCCTCCGATGTCGATTGCCCTCTTGACTTGGTCTTCAAGTATGAGATTCAGAAAAACAATTGGACTGTGATGAAAAAGATGAATACTGCTAGATCGTTTTTTGCAAGTGGAGTGATTAATGGGATGATATATGTAGCTGGTGGAAACAGTGCTGATCTTTTTGAGCTCGACTCGGCCGAGGTTATGGATCCCGCAATTGGGAATTGGCATCCAGTAGCCAGCATGGGGACCAATATGGCATCTTATGATTCTGCAGTAGTCAATGGAAAGCTTCTAGTGACAGAAGGCTGGTTATGGCCATTCTTCGTATCTCCAAGGGGTCGAGTTTACGATCCAATAACTAATACTTGGGAGAATATGGCTCTAGGATTGAGAGAAGGCTGGACTGGCTCTAGCGTAGTGGTTTATGGCCACTTATTCGTGGTTTCTGAACACGAAAGAATGAAACTCAAAGTTTATTATCCAGACAATGATTCCTGGGAAACAACACAAGGTCCCCCATTACCAGAACAGATATGCAAACCATTTGCTGTCAATGCATACGATAACATAATATACGTCGTCGGTCACAACCTTCATGTTGCCGTGGGCTATATCTCGAAACTGAATCAAACAGGCAGTTCCGAGAATAAGTGGAGATTCAGTGTCGAATGGCAAGTTATCGATGGTCCAAAACTTTCTGACTTGTCACCCTCAACTTCTCAGGTTCTGTTTGCTTAGCTTATATCACATAATGTCTATCAGTTCATTCAATAAATTGTAAGTGCAGAAGTAGTATGCATTTCGATATATTTTTCCGGTCATGTACTCACTCGATTCTTGTATGGAATATAAGTCCATATCATCAATGGCTATAAGCACAATTACAGTGGTAAATCATTAACTTGCATGTTAAGCAAACCATTGATGCAAATTCAATTGTTAAAAGAACCTTAAGCAAGGGCTTATATTAAGGGGGGACAAGAATGGCAGATTCTCAAGTAAATAACAAATCTGATTCTGTCTGCTACATTGCTAACAAAAAGCAAGATCATGTTGGGATTTTTTATTTATTTAAAAACCAATAAATGAAAATCATGGCCATCGTTTTTAGTTTATGCTTGGACAGAATCTTGTTTTGTAGTAATAATTTATGTATTAAAAAAGAATAAGAATATATGTATACTACATACCTATATTTAACATTAACATTCACGTACTCATTTGAAATAAAATGAGGAGTTAATTGAAAATATTGAGCTGGAGTGTTTGATGGTGAAGGTTCACCCCCTTCTCTTTTAAGAGAAATAAAATAATGGAATACGTATCTTTTGTTTTTTTGTTGAATTTCAACGTGGAAGGCACGTTATTAAGTGGCATAATCCCACTTTGTTAGTGAAGCGAAGTGGAGGGTTTTGTGAAGGACTGGATTGTTTAAATCTCAATTAAAAATTTATAAGAAATCAAGGTTGTTCAAATATTAATCTAATTGCCATTTGCAACAACAATTAAGTCAATACTCAGATTGATTTTCGACTTACGTTTTAAGATATGAAATCTAATGAATCTAGACTCACTTCAAATAATTATAATATTTAAGAAAACAATAAATAATAAATAAGATTAATTGTACAATATATTTATATTTTAAATTGGTCCCTAGACTTTTAAGTCTTTAAAGTATCTGTAGATCCCAATTTCTTGCCTGGGCCCAAATAAAACAAATAAAACAAACAATCCAAATGTCCATTTACAAAAAGGCCCAAATTAAAGCCCAATGTTAGCCCATAAGACCCAAACCAAACACCTAACCCAAAATCCTAGCCCATTTAACCCTAACCTACAACCATCAACAGAAAACCCCAAGTGCGCCGCACCTAGGTTTGCTGCCCAAGCCTCTAAAACAACCCTATTTTGACCTAAATTGAAATAGTGGTTTCGGGACCATAAATTCGAGTCCAAAAAATATATTAAAATTATTTTCTGTGTTTATTATGTGTGAATTTGCTTGTATGAAATTTTCATGTTTTAATTTTGTCGTTTGAGTGTCCGATTAAATAAAAGGGCTTAATCGCGTACATTAAAAATTTGATAGTTTAATGTGCAAGGGCTAGATTGATGTTGTCTTTTAAAAAGGAAGTATTAAAGTTGAAATTTATCCATTCTAAGCTATAGTGGGCGGCAAAGGACATTAATGCCCATTAGTTAAAATGTTGTTATAACTTTAAGTAATGGTTATATTAGTAAACTAATAATAATGTATTATAATATATATTATATCATAAAAAAATAAAACATGTTTCATCATTTAAGGTTCATAGCCGAAACTTAAGAAAGAAAAAAAATTCTTGAGCTTTTGTATATTCGGTCATTTCTAAGCTAAATCAAGGTATGTGTTCAGCTCGGTTTTTGAGATCGTTGCTATGAGATGCACAAAGTCCATGTTTTAATTTTTAATTTTGATGAATATTTTGAGTTGAGCCATTGATGATAGCTTGTTGTTTGTGTTGTTTGATGATGAAATATGATATATATGTGTTAGATTAACAAGTTTTGTCTTTGAATTTTTGATGAAATTGAGTATGTTCGACTAAATTGCAAAAATAATTTTTTGAGGGACTAAAATGTGAAATAATTGAGTAGCCGATACATAACGTCCGTCGATATCCGAGGTAAGTCTTTAAGCAATTAAACATTATTTATTTTGAATATAAATTGGTTTACTATGATGATTCAAATTTTATAGTTGTATAGTAGAGTAGCCGAATGTGATTTAACATTAAATTATTGTGGATGAGTTTTATTTGACTGAATTAAAACCTTTGAAAGTTTGTATGAACTGTTATGGAATGACTTTATAATAGCGATATTCGAGCTTTGAGCTTAGCAAGCCTTGTGCTGGTGAATTTGATCGGGCTTTGTGCCTAGCAGGCTTATTGCCGGTGAATAAATGTCAGACTTTGAGTCTAGCAAGCCTAGTGCCGGTGTGTGATTCAGGCTTATGCCTAGCAGGTTTTATACCGGTGATTTATTTTTCAAGTCTATGTCTATAAGACTTCACTTTGATATGGAAATTGAGCAAGTAAGTTGACCTAAATGACCTTGTATATTCGGCCACATAGGTATGTGCATATGTGATAATATATTGAACTTATATATTTGGCTACATGTAATGTTATATTAAGTTTGGATATTTGAGTTCATGTGATGTTTTATTGAACTTGTATGTTCGGTCATATATGATAATATATTGTACTTGTATCATCGGCCATTTGTGACGATATAATGAACCATGTGAATTCGGCCATATAAGTAAGAAATTATGAGATGATATATTGGATCTTGATCATTCGGCCAAATAGGTATGATTGTAAACATAATTGAGATAGTGTTATTTTGGGAATGAATAGTTGAATAATATTATGCTAAATGAGAAATATTAGCATTCGGCCAAGGTAACTTATTGATAATAAAGTATAATATCAATAATACAAGTTGATTTGTTTGAAATGATTTGATTATTCATTTGAATTGTTTAATCTGCTTAAGGCTTACTAAGCTAAGTTAGCTTACTTGGTGAGTTTTTGTTACTCTGTTTTATAGATTTTGGTTGTAAGTTATGAGCTCGGGGATCGTTATCGAAGTCATCCACACTATCGTCAATCTTTGGTACTTCTAAAAAGTTTATTTCTGAACTTATGGCATGTATAGCCTAATATGTATTTTTGTTCGACCTTGAATATGTAATTATGAGCCATGCGAAAATGGCTTATTTCTTTTGGTTATTCTTAGTTTCTATGCTTTTGATATAATGGATATATTTAATGCTTGAGTTATTTAAATTCGATCATGGTTTATTAAGTGAGATTTGTTTGGTATGCTTTGCTAATGATCTATCTGAATTTAATCATGGATTAAGTTTGTATCGAAAGTAATGTCTATTTCATATGTATGTGATATATATATTCAGTTTATGCTTGGTGTTAAGGATTTGAAATGTGGATTGAATAAATGGGTAAAATATTAAGTATATTATAGATGAAATGGTAGTTAAGTTCGGTTATAAGATATGGAAGAACATGTGTATTATCGGTCATGATTTAGACTTGTGTTAGAAGCATGTTTTGTGCTATAAATGAATATATGAATTTGAGTTTGGAAAATGTGAAGTGATATGTATAATTTTATTATATGAATTGATATAATTTGAGTAAGAAATGATTTATTTTTGGCTTATGATTTAATGGTTATATCTTTTTCAAATTATGAAGTTACCTTTGGTTGCTGATTTTTCATGAAATAAATTAGTATATATATTTGATAAATAGTATTAATGCATATTCGGTCTTATTAATTTTTACTAAAGTTGTTTACATGTTTGGTCAATGAATGGTGAATAATGGGTTGTTGATTTATAACTTGCGCATATGCAGTTTTAGATAGTTATGTACTATTTAAGTTATAAACGTGTTATATAAGCTTATGACGTATTTGATAAATACTTGAATTGTACATGTGAGTAATATTGATGTATTTTAATAAGTGTAAGATGATATATTTTATATGGATTTACAGTATTGGTTCAAATGATGTATGTATATAAATTATATTTTATGATAGAATGGTTCAAATTTGATGTGATGAGTATACGATTTTTGCTTATATTTTGGATGCATATAATTTTGTATGGATTTGAGGTAAATTTGTTTAAGTAATAATATGATTATATGCAAGTGAAGTGTATTTGTTTTGTGATTAATAGTGTACGTTCATTATTTTAAACAACCATTTGTTTTATTTATGCAAACATGACATGTACGTATTCATAATTGTTTGAAAGTTGTGTATTGTTATGTAATGCCTTGTAACTCTAATCCGGTGATGGATACGAGTTAGGGGTGTTACATTTGATTGGTATCAAAGCTACGATTTAGTCTATTCTAGGACTAATGTAGCGCGTGTGAGTCTAGCTATACATGCCATATTTTATATTGCGATAATGTGATGACTTCTGACATCTGAAAATGTGCTTTTATATAGCAAATGGGTCTCGATAGAGCCATAGCTAATGATGTCGAGAGCGTAGCGCCTAATCCCATGCATGGGACAGCGCCAGTTGAATCTCGACCTATCTCGAGTAGCCATGAGGGGGAGGCTAAGCAAGCCTTCTATCAAATGATGAACGACTGGTTTACTCAATATATCCAGACTAATCCGGCTGTACAATAACCTCCACCCCCGAATAATCCATCTCTGATACCTATGGTACCTCCGATGATTGATCTCGGAAAATACCTTTATAGACAGGTCGAAGTGCTGGGTTTGGTGGACAAGCACGTTCGTTTTGGCTTGGGGCATAAGCCAGACGCCAAATAGAGAAAGGAGGAACTGGAGAGGAAGCAGGAGAGACGAAGGGCACGATTGAGCGGGGCTGAGGTCAAATGGGGATCAATGATTTTTCCCCATATATCATATACATTCATGTCAGGAGGAGTTATCCATCCGGGACCGGGGAACACGAATGAAGAAACAACTGAACATATGATGAAGACTTTGAGCATCAACGCCATATTTGAAGAGGGACCGAAGGAAGGAAACTTAGCAGGAATTCGCCCCTATGAGCCTGGAAGTGTTCTGAACAACTGGACTGCGGAGGAAATTCCTGTAGTTTTTAGAACTAACACGGAGTAATGTTCAAAACACACTTGTTGTTTTAAGCCTAGAAACAATAAGAATCTTTTGTGAAATAGGCTCATGTTTAAACATCTTTATTTTCAATAAAAAGTGCATTTTTGTGTTTCATGCCAAACAAGTATCTTTTTTATCCTTTCATTCCATTCATAATCATACGATACAAATAAGTTATTCTTAGATTCATTAGTTTCTTTGGGTATTCTTTCGTACCTACAATAGGTCCCCAGATATCGATGTCATGAGTAACGCTGCTATGGACCCAGAATTCCCTTGTGAGCGAGACGTGTGCTTAGAGGGATCTCAGGATTTTACAGATGACGGAGATTGTAATTTATCCCTGGATTTGTTAAGGGTGGTAGAACGAGAAGAGAAGCTGATTCTATATCACAAAAAAAACAATTGAGAATGTGACTTTAGAAGAAGGGAATGAGGTGAAAATTGGAACCTGTATAACCAAGGAAACAAGGCAGGATCTCGTTAAACTTCTGCTAGAGTTCAAAGATATCTTCGCATGGTCATATCAAAACATGCCTGGGTTGAACACCGATATTGCGGTACATCGTATTCCCAAAAATAAAGAATGAAAGCCGGTTCAATAGAAGCTCCAAAAGATGCGACCCGATGTTGTGGTAAAAATAAGAGAAGAGGTCAAGAAGCAATTTGATGCTGGGTTCTTACAAGTGGTAAATTATTTAGAATGGGTAGCCAATGTCGTCCCCATTCCTAAGAAAGATGGAAAAGTACGAATGTGTATCGATTATAAAGACTTAAACAAGGCTAGCCCCAAGGACAACTTCCCGTTGCCTCACATCGACACTTTGGTGGATAACACGGCAGGTTATTCATTGTTCTCCTTCATGGATGGTTTCTCGGGATACAATTAGATAAAGATGCATCCTAAAGACATGGAAAAAACCACATTCCTAACCTTGTGGGGTACTTTTTGTTAAAAAGTGATGCCATTCGGGTTAAAGAATGCGGGAGCAACATACCAAAGAGCCACAGTAACCTTGTTTCACGACATGATGCACAAGGAGATCGAGGTCTACGTCGATGACATGATCACGAAATCCCAAACGGAAAAGGAGCATGTACAGGTTTTGAGGAAACTTTTCTTGAGGTTGAGGAAATTTCAGTTGAAGCTCAATCCAACCAAGTGTACTGTCGGGGCTAGGTCAGGAAAACTGCTTGGTTTCGTGGTCAGTGAAAAAGGAATTGAGGTCGACCCGGATAAAGTCAGGGCTGTACAAGAATTGCCTTCATCGGGCACTCAAAAGGAATTCTGAGGTTTTCTAGGAAGACTAAATTATATTGCCCGGTTCATTTCACAATTGACTGAGAAACCCCATATTTCGTTTTTTTAATAAACACAACCCAGACATTTGGGACGATGAATGCCAGAAGGCTTTTGACAGAATTAAACAATACTTGTCTAATACTCCAGTACTAATGCCACCCAGTCCTGATAGACTATTGATTTTGTATTTGACGATATTCAATAATTCATGGGATGTGTGCTCGACTAACATGATGAGACAGGAAAGAAAGAAAAGGCGATATATTACCTCAGTAAGAAATTCACTGAGTGTGAAATGAGATAATCGCCAATTAAGAAATTGTGTTGTGCCTTGGTCTGGACAACTCGGAGGTTGAGGCAGTACATGTTGTACCATACGACTTGGTTAATCTCGAAACTAGACCCTCTTAAGTACATGATGGAGTCAACCGCTCTGAATGGAAGAATGGCCCGATGACAAATTTTACTTTTTGAATTCGAAATAGTCTATGTAAACTAAAAAATGGTGAAGGGAAGTGCAATAGTAGATTTTCTAGCTAGCAGAGCCCTAGATGATTACGAACCCTTCAACTTTGATTTTCCCAATGAAGATCTGATATTTGTAACGGCAACTGAAGAAGATACCCTAGAAGATCGTCTTTGGAAGTTGAACTTCGACGAAGCGTCAAATGTCGTTGGTAATGGAGTTAGGGTAGTCCTGATATCCCCGAGCGGAGATCATTATCCATTCACTTGCAAGTTGGATTTTGATTGCACAAATAATATGGCAGAATACGAAGCATATATCATGGGAATTTGAGCAGCCAGAGACAGCAAAGTCAAGGTGCTAGAGGTATATGGAGATTCCGCGTTGGTGATCTATCAGTTCAAAAAGAGAATGGGAAATGAAAGATCCCAAATTGATCAGTTATTGAAAGTTAGTTTTGGAGTTAATTGAGGAATTTGATAATATCACCTTCTTTTACCTCCCGCGTGATGAAAACCAGGTGGCTAACACATTGGCCACATTAGCTTTTATGATTAGAGTAAATGAGTAGGAATGTATGAAGCCTATCCGAATGAGTATCTGCGAGCCTCTAGCTTACTGCTGCAATATCGACGAAGAAGAGGAGAGAGATGATCATCATTAGTACCATGATATTCTGCGATATGTGAAGAACCGTGAATTTTCTGATCAAACAACTGAAAATGATAGGAGAACATTAAGAAGACTTACCAGTGACTATGTCTTAGACGGAGAAATCCTATATAAAAAGAGGAAGGACCAGGTGCTGTTAAGATGCATTGATGCTGTTGAGGCTAAGAAAATCCTGGAGGAAGTCCATAAAGGTGTCTGCGGGACGCATGCCAATGGGTTTACAATGGCCAGGCAAATAATGAGATTCGGGTATTTCTGGTCCACATCGAGGGAGATTGCATCCGTTATGCCAAGAAGTGCCACAAGTGCCAAATTTACGGGGACAAGATCTATGTGCCTCCTTCACCTCTTCATGTTATGACTTCTCTATGACCTTTCTCAATGTGGGGCATGGACGTCATTAGGATGATTTCACCGAAAGCTTCTAATAGACATCGATTTATTTTCGTGGTCATTGATTACTTCACCAAATGGGTAGAGGCAGCTTCATATGCCAATGTCACGAAGACGGCAGTTAGCAAGTTTTTGAAGAGGGGGTTTATATGTCACTATGGTATGCTAGAAAGGATCGTATCTGACAACGCATTGAACTTGAACAATAGAACGATAGCGGAGGTCTGCAATTAGTTTAAAATTAAGCATCATAACTCGTCACCATATCGCCCAAAAATGAATGGCGCCGTTGAGGCAGCTAATAAAAATATCAAGAAAATTGTGGGGAAAATGACTGAGACCTACAAGGATTGGCATGAAAAGTTACCGCTTGCCCTCTATGCCTATCGAACATCTGTTAGAACCTCCACCGGGGCAACACATTTCTCATTGGTTTATGGGATGGAGGCAATTTTCCCATTGAAGTTGAAATTCCTTCTCTCCGGGTTTTATTAGAGTTAAAGTTGGATGAAGCGGAGTGGATCCAATCTCGATATGATCAACTGAATCTAATTGAGGAAAAAAGGTTAAGAGCCATCCGTCATGGTCAAATGCACCAGAAGCGAATGATGCGGGCTTACAACAAAAAAGTCCAGCCTAGAGTATTCCATGAGAGAGACTTGGTATTGAAAAAGATCCTCCATATGCAAAAGGACTTTAGAAGAAAGTGGATGCCTAATTGGGAGGGACCTTATGTCGTAAAGAATGCCTTTTCTGGAGGGGCATTAATACTAGCCGAGATGACGGCAAAAGTCAGCCAAACCCAGTTTATGCAGACTCCGTCAAGAAGTACTTCGCTTAAGAAGGAAAATGAGCCAAGGCAAAAACCCGCAAAGGGCGTCTTGAGTTCAAAAAAAAAAGAGAGGACAAGGTGAAAACCCGTAAAGGGCACTTTGAGACCGAAGGAGCTTTGAATTGAAAACCCGTAAAGAGCAATTCAAATTTTTGAGGAGAAATAGGGCATGCTGTAATGGCCTAAATTCAAGGTTATCGGAATAATGGTTTCGCAACCATAAATCCGATTTAAATAGAAATTTATTTCAATATATTTGCATGAATATTTATATGATAGGAAATATTTTTATAAATATTTATAAAATGTTAGTAATGTGGTATTAAACTTTCGTTAGAAAATTTTAACGTTTGGGTAGGAAATTAAATGAAAAGGATTAAATTGGAAAAGGTGTAAAAGTTTAATTATAGATTAAAAGAAAGTATAAAGGACCAAAATGGCAATTAAGCCATTTTGTCTAGTTGAATGGTTTATTGTGAAGAAAATCTGAGATTTTTATGTTAATATATATTATTATATTATTATATAATAAAGATATTTTAATATATTATATTATATTGTTATTATATATATTATAAAGAGAAAGTAAAAGAAAGAACAGAAAAGAAACAGAGAGTAAAGACGAAACAGAGAAGAAATAGGGGAGAAAGAAAGAAAAAGGGAGAATAGAGTTTTTAAAGCTTGGAGTTTAATTTGGTAAGTTAATTTAGTCCTTTTCTTTTAATTTTGATGCTTTATAAGTTTTAGAACAAAGTTTTGATGAATTTAAGTTGAAGTTTTTTGAAGTTTTAGAGTTTTTGAATATAGCATATGATGAATAAAATGATGAGTTAGTGGTTTAATTGAAAGAATTTGAAGTTAGAATTGGATAAAGGACTTAATTGCAAAACAAGCTATAAGAAAAGAGTTTTTTGGACAGCAGCAGTAGAGTAAGTTTGAAAATTCACCAAAAATCGTAGAAGTGGAATTAGAAGTTGAGTGAGATATGAAATTAAAGCTTATTGAGTCTATTTTCATATGAAATAAACAAGGAAGAAAAGAAGTTCTGTATTTTGAGATATTTAGAATTTTGTAAGACTAGTTCAGAATGAATTTGGGTTCCTCTGTTTTGACTTTAGAAAATCATCAAAAATTGAAGAAAAATAATTAGGGGCTTAAATTTATATATTTGGAATCCTGAATGAATCTATTTTCAATAATAATAAACGAGAACATTATCCGAATTCTGTATGAAGAGATAATTAATATTTAGTGAAGAAGGGTCAGAACTGCTAGATAGCAGAACAGGGGTGACTTTAAAGAATAAAATGTACTTATTGGCTAAACCAAAAATTCTGAAACTTTTATGGGAAGAAGATATGTGAGTCTAGTTTCAGGAAAAATTAACGGTTCTTCATTTGGAGTTCTGTAGTTCGAGAAATAAATAATTTAGTGACTATGACTCAAGTAGACAGATTTGAACAAACTAAAAATAATAATAGAATTATAGAAAATGCTACATGTGAACATGAAATGTATTGAATTGATGATTGAATTTATTTATTTAGATCCGGAATACGAAGCTAGATCGAGGAAAGGAAAAAGTCCCGGATTAGTAGATTTTGTAAACGAACTAGTATCAAGGTAAGTTCGTGTAACTTGAATTATATTCTTAAATGCTTGAAATGTATGTTATTGATGTGAAAATAATTTGAATGTTCATTGTATGAAGATTGATGATACATTAATATATTTGATAAAAAGGAAAGAAATTCGGTTGAATGAATGGAAAATTCGATGGATCTCTGAAAAGAAATTGACGGTAAAAGGATCTAGCAGGCGGTGATCCTATCTTGATATAGCCCTCCCGGAATAATATGTGGAAAATAGATTTAGCTTGGACGGGTAATCCGAATTAGGGTCTGAATTTAGCTTTGGATAGTAATTCGGATCCAAGCTCATTAGAGTAATTATCATTGCGAGGGATTTAGCTTTGACTGGTAATCCCGACAATACTCTATGAGTTTATATTACGAGTTGATTTAGCTCGACTGTAATCCATTTGTAAGGATGAGGTTCATGCGGAGTGTGCTCTCTAAAATGGAAATGTGCGCACATGAATATGAATTGATGGACCGGTTTGTACACTAAAGTGTACCTATGAAAATCCATCGAAAATTCCAAGAAATTCAACGGGATAAATATGGAAAAAGAATAACAAGGAAATGAAAATCATGGTATTGATGAGCTAATCAATCATGGTGTGTATATTATTGATATATGGAAATTAATGGACTAACTTGAATGTTGAGTTTGTGATTGTTAGGATAATAGTGCATTGAATGGTTATATGAATGTTTAATGCATTATATTGAAAATATTAGGTAAGTATAATTCTTGTTGCATGGGCTTACTAAGCACAAAGTGCTTACTCTGTTTTCCTTTCCCTTGTTTTGTAGTATTAAAAGCTCGGAGGTCGGATCGGTGGGAGACTCATCACACTATCAACCCCAAGATTATGGTATTTTAAGAAACTTTATTTTGGAAATCAATGGCATGTATAAGCTAATAAAATAAATGTTAACATGAATGAGTATAAGGTCAGCCATTGATATGGCTTATGTGTTGAATTTATCTTATAAATATGCATGAACTTTATTTTGAAAATATATTGAATTGGAATGGTTTCGGTTTTAAAAAAAAAAATTGTAAACTCCGGTAATGCCTCGTACCTTATTCTGACAACGAATACGGGTAGGGGGTATTACATTTGTTGGTATCAGAGCTACGGTTTAGCCGGTTCTAGGACCAATATAGCAAATACGGATTAGCTATACATGTCATCTGACCGAGCTCAATTTGAGGAAGCTGGGAGTCATGCTCCGGCTTCAGTACAAATAGAAGAAACTAGTAGTAGAAGGCCCGGTATAGAGGGTCAAGGGGAGGAGGCAAAAATAGCCTTCTTTCAAATGATGAATGAATGGTTTACCCAAAGACATAAGAACTAACCCTACGGTCACAGACAAACTCAAGCTCCTCCTCTGTTCCTCCACCGGTTCCCGAGATTCCACAGGTGCAGTGCTTCGAATCTGTCAGAAAAGGGAAAGCTCCGGTTGATAAAATCCGAAAATTTGGGGCCGAAAAATTTCGAGCACTAGTTGATGATGATCCCGAACGAGCTAAATTTTGGTTAGAAAATACTACTCGGGTTTTAGAGGAATTATCTTGCACGCCAGAAGAATGTTTGAAATGTGCCGTCTCACTGCTAAAAGACACAGCTTACCATTGGTGGAATACTAAAGCTTCAGTTGTTCCGAAAGAAGAAATTACATGGGAATTTTTCCAGACCGAGTTCAAAAAGAAATATATCAGTCAGAGATTCCTTGATCGAAAAAGAAAAAAATTTCTTGGTAATTGAAACGAGGGTAATAGATCGATATCGAGTATGAAAGAGAATTTGTTCGATTGAGTAAATATGCTCAAGAATGGGTACAGTCGGAAGCTGAAATGTGCAAACGATTCGAATAAGGGTTGAATGAAGAAATTAAGCTCCTTATTGGAATTCTTGAAATTCGAGAGTTTGCTACACTAGCAGAGCGAGCTTATAAAGCAGAAGAATGAAGCAAAGAAAAGAAACAGGCTGAGAGGGAAGCTCGAATTTTTAGTAAAAGACCAATAGGATAATCTCGGTTTTGCTCCAAAGAAATTGAAGAAGTACCGAGATCGTTCTACCTCAACCACTTTGGGTATTCGGATAGAGTGCGAGGTTCACAACGCACTAATTCAAGATCTTCCACTCCTCGGTGACCGTGTTGGCGGTGTTGGTACCCTGCCCCGAGATGCCAATATTGTAATAAAGCTCATTTTGGTGAATGTCGATTTAAGAGTGGGGCTTGTTACCGATGTGGTTCTTTTGACCATTTTCTCGAGATTGTCCGAAAATAAGTGAAAAAGAAGTTGAATATATATCGAAGCCAAGTAATCCATCTTTGAGGGCTAGACTATCTCGACCATCCGGTAATGTCGGTGAGTAGCCGAGGAGCTACAAAAGATACTCGCAAGTAGGCACGAGACACGGCGCCTCCTAGGACATATGTCATTCGTACTTAGAAGATGCTTGAAAGACCCGATATTATTATCGGTACATTTTCTTTACTTGAAACCGATATTCTCGCATTAATTGATCCCGATTCTACGCATTCATATATATGTGTAAAACTTGCATGCGTTAAAGATTTATCTGTTGAACCCAATCGAATTTGTGGTTAAAGTCTCGAACCCCTTTGGCCAATCTATTTTGGTGGATAAAATTTGTAAAAATTGTCTCACGATGGTAAGAGGTTATTGTTTCTGGTGATTTGATGTTACCGCCATTTGATGAGTTTGATGTGATATTGGGCATGGATTGGTTAACTCGGCATGATGCGAGAGTAAAGCAGTAAATGAAATATATTGTGTTGAAGTGTCGAAATGGTGAATTACTTGGTTAAATCGATCGATGCAGGGATTATCGATGTGATTTCGATTATTACCGCTCGTAGGTATGTCAAAAAGGGTATGATGCTTTTCTTGCTTATGTATTAGATACCAAGGTATCTAAGTCGAAGATTCAAGCGATGCGATGGTATGCAAATTTTCTGATGTGTTTCTAGAAGAGTTACCAGGGTTGCCACCAGAAAGGGAAGTGAAATTTTCTATAGATTTGATTAGGAACTACTCCGATTTCCATAGCTCCGCATCAATGGCTCCTACGAAATTAAAGGAATTAAAGACACGATTCTGAGAACTTGTTGATAGAGGTTTTGTCCGACCAGTCGATCACCTTGGGGTGCTCCGGTTACTTTGTAAAAAGAAAGATGGGTCTTTGAGATTGTGTATTGACTATCATCGGCACTCAATAAGGTAAATATAAAGAATAAGTATCCGTTGCCCCGGATTAATGATTTATTTGATCACCAAAAGGTGCTACGGTATTTTCAAAGATTGATCTCCGATCGGGCTACTATCGATTCTGAGTAAAGGAGTCGGATGTGCCAAAGACGACTTTTCGTAACCAGTGCACGGCATTATGAGTTTCCGGTTATGCCATTTGGGTTGACTAATGCACTGCAGTATTTATGGATCGATGAATCGAATATTGGACTCGTATTTAGATAGATTTGTGGTAGTATTCATTGATGATATTTTGGTTTATTCTCGAGATGAAGAAGAACATACTGAGAACATTTGAGAATTGTGTTGCAAATTCTGCGAGAAAACAATTATATGCTAAATTCGATAAATGTGAATTTTGGCTTCGAGAAGTGGGTTTTCTTGGACATATTGTATCCATTGATGGCATCGGGTAGATCCAAGTAAAATCTCAACTATTGTCAATTGGAGTCCACCAAGACCGTATCTAAAGTTAGAAGTTTCTTGGGTTTAGTGGTTGGTTATTATCGGAGATTTGTGCAGTATTCTCTATGATAGCTTCTCCGATGACTCGATTATTGCGAGAAAGATGTAAAGTTCGAGTGGGTGATGAATGTCGTGAGTTTCAACCGATTGAAAGATCTACTAACGAAAGCACCAAAGATAGTGCGGCTTTGAACCTGATAAGGAATTTGTTATTTACAAAGGATGCCTCATTAAATGGTTTAGGTTGTGTCTTGATGCAATAAGGTAAAGTAATAGCCTCTCGCTTCAAGACAACTTAAACCACATGAAAGAAATTATCCTACATACATGCTCTTGAGTTAGTTTGCTATTATTTTTGCATTGAAGATATGGCGGCATTACTTGTACGGTGAGAAATGTCATATTTATACCGATCATAAAAGCTTGAAGTATTTGATGACACGAAAATATCTGAATTTAAGGCAGTAGCGGTGGCTTGAATTGATAAAGGACTATGATTTGATTATTGATTACCATCCGGTAAGGCTAATATTGTGGTGATGCTTTGAGTCGAAAATCTCTGTTTGCTTTGCGATCTATGAATGCTCAATTGTCTTTGGTTGATGATGGTTCAATCTTAGCTGAATTGAAAGCTAAACCAACATTTCTCAGCAAATATGTGAAGCTCGGAAGAATGATGAGAAGTTACTGGTTAAACGGGCACAATGTGAGTCAGTCATCGATTCTCGAATTTCAAGTTGGGATTGATGATTGTTTATTATTCAAAGGTAGGGTATGTGTACCCAAGAATTCAGAGCTCATACAGAAAATTTTACACGAGGCTCATAGTGGTACTATGTCCGTACATCCGGAAGTAATAAAATGTATAATGATCCGAAAAAGATGTCTTGGTGGCGAGAATGAAACGTGATATCTCTCGAATTTGTATCAAAATGTTTAATATGTCGACAAGTTAAAGTTTGAACATCGTACCTTCGAGGTTACTTGACCAATTACTATACCGGAATGGAAATGGGAAAGAATCACTATGGATTTTGTATCGGGTTACCGTTGTCTTCTTGAGAAAAAGGATGCTATTTGGGTGATTGTTGATCGATTGACAAAATCAGCACACTTTATTCCAGTACGTATGGATTATTCTTTAGATAAACTGGCTGAATTGTACATATCTGAGATTATCAGGTTACATGGAGTGCCTGTCTCCATTATATCAGATAGAGATCCCCGATTTACGTCTCGTTTCTGGGATAAAGGGCAAGAAGCTTTTGGTACTCAGTTGTATTTCAGTACTGCATTTCATCCTCAGACAGATGGCCAATCTGAGCGTGTAATTCAAGTAATGGAAGATATGCTCCGATGTTGTACACTAGAGTTTGAAGGTAATTGGGAGAGGTATCTACTTTTGATTGAATTTGCTTACAATAACAGTTATCAGTCCAGTATTAAAATGGCTCCATATGAAGCTTTATATGGTAGAAAGTGTAGAACACCGTTATATTGGACAGAGCTTAGTGAAAATAAGATACATGGGGTAGATTTGATCTAGGAAACAGAAGAAAAAGTAAAGGTTATTCGGGATAGTTTAAAAGCAGCTTCCGATCGTCAAAAATCATATGCCAATCTTAAATGAAAAGAGATTGAATTTCAGGTCGGTGACAAGGTATTTCTGAAAGTGTCTCCTTGGAAGAAAGTTCTCCGGTTCGGTCGAAAGGGTAAATTGAGTCCATGATTTATCGGGCCATATGAGATCATAGAAAGAATTGGACCGGTCGCTTATCAGTTGGCATTACCACCAGAACTTGATAGAATCCATAATGTTTTTCATGTGTCTATGCTACGACGATATCGGTCAGATCCTTCACATGTTATTTCTCCGATAGAAGTGGAGATTCAACCGGATATGAGTGAAGAACCGATCAAGATATTGGTACGGGAAACAAAGGAGCTTAGAAATAAAAAAATAAATTTGGTGAAAGTATTGTGGCAAAAACACGGGATTGAGGAAGCGACATGGGAACCGGAGGAGGCAATGAGGAAACAATATCCAAACCTCTTTACTGGTAAGATTTTCGAGGACGAAAATCCTTAAAAGGGGGGGAAAGTTGTAATGGCCTAAATTCAAGGTTATCGGAATAATGGTTTCGCAACCATAAATCCGATTTAAATAGAAATTTATTTCAATATATTTACATGAATATTTATATGATAGGAAATATTTTTATAAATATTTATAAAATGTTAGTAATGTGGTATTAAACTTTCGTTAGAAAATTTTAACGTTTGGGTAGGAAATTAAATGAAAAGGATTAAATTGAAAAAGGTGTAAAAGTTTAATTATAGATTAAAAGAAAGTATAAAGGACCAAAATGGCAATTAAGCCATTTTGTCTAGTTGAGGCGGTTTATTGTGAAGAAAATCTGAGATTTTTATGTTAATATATATTATTATATTATTATATAATAAAGATATTTTAATATATTATATTATATTGTTATTATATATATTATAAAGAGAAAGTAAAAGAAAGAACAGAAAAGAAACGGAGAGTAAAGATGAAACAGAGAAGAAATAGGGGAGAAAGAAAGAAAAAGGGAGAATAAAGTTTTTAAAGCTTGGAGTTTAATTTGGTAAGTTAATTTAGTCTTTTTCTTTTAATTTTGATGCTTTATAAGTTTTAGAACAAAGTTTTGATGAATTTAAGTTGAAGTTTTTTGAAGTTTTAGAGTTTTTGAATATAGCATATGATGAATAAAATGATGAGTTAGTGGTTTAATTGAAAGAATTTGAAGTTAGAATTGGATAAAGGACTTAATTGCAAAACAAGCTATAAGAAAAGAGTTTTGGGACAGCAGCAGTAGAGTAAGTTTGAAAATTCACCAAAAATCGTAGAAGTGGAATTAGAAGTTGAGTGAGATATGAAATTAAAGCTTATTGAGTCTATTTTCATATGAAATAAACAAGGAAGAAAAGAAGTTCTGTATTTTGAGATATTTAGAATTTTGTAAGACTAGTTCAGAATGAATTTGGGTTCCTCTGTTTTGACTTTAGAAAATCATCAAAAATTGAAGAAAAATAATTAGGGGCTTAAATTTATATATTTGGAATCCTGAATGAATCTATTTTCAATAATAATAAACGAGAACATTATCCGAATTCTGTATGAAGAGATAATTAATATTTAGTGAAGAAGGGTCAGAACTGCTAGATAGCAGAACAGGGGTGACTTTAAAGAATAAAATGTACTTATTGGCTAAACCAAAAATTCTGAAACTTTTATGGGAAGAATATATGTGAGTCTAGTTTCAGGAAAAATTAACGGTTCTTCATTTGGAGTTCTGTAGTTCGAGAAATAAATAATTTAGTGACTATGACTCAAGTAGACAGATTTGAACAAACTAAAAATAATAATAGAATTATAGAAAATGCTACATGTGAACATGAAATGTATTGAATTGATGATTGAATTTATTAATTTAGATCTGGAATACGAAGCTAGATCGAGGAAAGGAAAAAGTCCCGGATTAGTAGATTTTGTAAACGAACTAGTATCAAGGTAAGTTCGTAAACTTGAATTATATTCTTAAATGCTTGAAATGTATGTTATTGATGTGAAAATAATTTGAATGTTCATTGTATGAAGATTGATGATACATTAATATATTTGATAAAAAGGAAAGAAATCCGGTTGAATGAAAGGAAAATTCGATGGATCTCTGAAAAGAAATTGACGGTAAAAGGATCTAGCCCTGACGGGTGATCCTATCTTGATATAGCCCTCCCCGAAGAATATGTGGAAAATGGATTTAGCCCGACGGGTAATCCGAATTAGGTCCAATTTAGCTTTGGTAGTAATTCAGATCCAAGCTCATTAGAGTAATTGTCGTTGCGGGATTTAGCTTTGGACTGTAATCCCGACAATACTTCTATGAGTTTATATTACAGTGGATTTAGCTTTGGACTAGTAATCCCATTGTAAGGATGAGGTTCGCAGGAGTGTGCTCTCTGAAATAGAAATATGCGCACATGAATATGAATTGACGGACCGGGATTTGTACACTAAAGTGTACCTATGAAAATCCATCGAAAATTCCAAGAAATTCAACGGGATAAATATGGAAAAAGAATAACAAGGAAATGGAAATCACGGTATTGATGAGCTCATCTATCATGGTGTGTATATTATTGATATATGGAAATTAATGGACTAACTTGAATGTTGAGTTTGTGATTGTTAGGATAATAGTGCATTGAATGGTTATATGAATGTTTAATGCATTATATTGAAAATATTAGGTAAGTATAATTCTTGTTGCATGGGCTTACTAAGCACAAAGTGCTTACTCTGATTTCCTTTCCCTTGTTTTGTAGTATTAAGAGCTCGGAGGTCGGATCGGTGGGAGACTCATCACACTATCAACCCCAAGATTTTGGTATTTTAAGAAACTTTCAAAAAAAAAATTTTGTAAACTCCGGTAATGCCTCGTACCTTATTCTGACAACGAATACGGGTAGGGGGTATTACACATGCGCTAGCCATCATATACCTGAGTTAACAATGAGGAGATATGCTACATCTCCGGGGCATTGACAAAGTACTACAGATCTCCTAGACACATGTTGAACTCAGAATGGTCTTCAAGAAATTCGTACAGAGAAGCTCAGGATAGGATATCTGGGGCATCAATTCCACCCTCACTCATTTTTTTTTTTTTACCTTAGCAAAATTTGTTTCCTTTGTTCAATCCATTCTTCATGGGTTTTGTCCCGAATAAATTTCAATTTTATTCATCTCTATGATCTTTTTCAAGCATTTCATATTGAAATAATGATTACTGAACTAATAATGCTTTCATAAAAGAAGTTTTGCATATTACTCTGAAAGTCTCTAAATAAAGCAAGAATCTGAAATAGAACAATTATTTAGAACTCACCAAGCTTAAAGGGCTGGGAACACTTGAGAAATAAGGGTCTAAGCAATGACTACATCTTCAGATTCTCTGTTGGAAATATCACCTGAGTAAGAAGACATGCGTCAGGGATATCACCTTAACAAACAGCGAGCAATGACCACCCAAATGTTAAAAATGGATCATCCTCATGACATTTTGCATTCATTCATACAACATTCATAATACATCTAGTTAGGAGCATTTTTCGATCAGGACATCCTAATCATTTGGCATATGCATAGACCGTATGAAGTCAATTCTACAGATAGGTTCCCTAGAGGACGATGTGGCAAAATTGATTAAAATTACAAATTTGGCGAATCTTATCTCCATGTATCGGCAATGGAGTAGATCTAAGCCAATAGCCTTATCTCCCTAAGATAGCAAGGGAGCAGGCTGAAATTACAAGTCTTATCTCCATGTATCGGTAATGGAGCAGACTGAAGATTGCAGATCTTGTCTCTCTAAGCAGTAGTGGAGCAGATCGAAGACGGCGAATCTTACATCCATATAGCAATGGAGTAGATTCAAGCCACAAGCCTTATTCCCCTAAGCAGTAGTGGAACGGGCTAAAAATTACAAGTCTTACCTCCATGTATCGGTAATGGAGCAGACTGAAGATTGTAGATCTTGTCACCCTAAGCAGTAGTGGGGTAGATCGAAGTTGGCTAATCTTATCTCCATGTATCGGCAATGGAGCGGATCTAAGCCAATAGCCTTATCTCCCTGAGATAGTTAGGGAGCAGGCTGAAAGATTACAAGTCTTATCTCTATTTATCAGCAATGGAGCAGACTGAAGATTGTAGATCTTGTCTCCTCGAGATAGCAGTGGGGCAGATCGAAGACAGCAAATCTTATCTCCATGTATCGACAATGGAACAGATTTAAGCTACTAGCCTTATCTCCCTGAAATAGCAAGGGAGCAGGCTAAAATTACAAGTCTTATCTCCATGTATCGGCAATGGGGAAGACTGAAGATTGTAGATCTTGTCTCCTCGAGATAGCAGTAGGGCAGATCGAAATGGCGAATCTTATCTCCATGTATCGGTAATGGAGCAGATTTAGGCCAATAGCCTTATTTCCCTGAGCAGAAACGGAGCAGGCTGATGATAGCAAATATTATCTCCACTGAGCATGAGTGGAGCAGATCAAAGACAGCAAGTCTTATCTCCATGTATCGGCAATGGAGCACACTGAAGATTACAGATCGTATCTCCCTAAGCAGTAGCGAGGTAGATTGAAGCAAAATTCCTATACCCCTAGAGATGCAGTGGGTTAAAGCGAGGCTACCTGAAGAAGAGAAGCATTGAGACTCATCAAAACCGGGCAAAATTGGTCCTTTTAAAGTCTTTGCTTCATTCTCGTTACACGGCAACGAGCAAAGAGGGGCAGCTGTAGATCCCAATTTCTTGTCTGGACCCAAATAAAATAAATAAAATAAACAATCCAAATGTCCATTTACAAAAAGGTCCAAATTAAAGCTCAATGTTAGCCCATAAGACCCAAACCAAACACCTAACCCAAAATCCTAGCCCACTTAACCCTAACCCACAACCATCAACAGAAAACCCTAGGTGCGCCGCACCTAGGTTTGCTGCCCAAGCCTCCTTCGCGCGCCGGACGCCACTACCCTACGACGTGCGCTGCTCCATCACGCCACGTCAGTGGCATATTCGATCACGTACCTGCAAATACGCAGAAATAGGTTGTAAAAGTCGGCTATAAAAGCCAATATACGGATTTTGTAAAGAGGGGACGATTTTGAAAAAAAACAACACAGGACAAAAGCAATACGAATTTTCTTTTTGGAAATAGACAGAATACACACGGTTTTACAAATACGCACATACCATCAATACAAGTAGAGGTTTATTTTTTTCTTTTTCACATTTTTTCGAATCTGTCATTGCATATACAAATATTTTTTTTATATATAGATATAAATAGTAAACTATAAAAAGAAAGAGGAAAAAACTACCTTTTTTTGAAGTTCGGCCGCCGCGCACGGCGGAGGACGGCCGGAATTGCTCCGGAAAACCTCGCCGGAGCTCGCCGGAAATCGTCTAGGCAGGGGAGAGGAGAGAGCTCCTCTCTGTTTTTTGTTTTAAAATGAAAAAGAATGATTTTTTTTAAAAGATTTCACTTTATATACTACCCCTAAACGGCGTCGTTTAGGGCTAAGTTTAATGGCCCAAAACGGCGCCGTTTCACCTAGGATCCGTGCGCAGTTGACCCGACCCGAAGGGATCCGCGTGTTTTGTTTAAAAATGGGCTATTTGCGCATTAAGCCCTTCCACATTTTTTAGTTTTTTAATCAGTTCTCTTTTATTTTAAATTTGCCCCAAACTTTTATTTAAAGATTCAATTTCGTCCTTTTTCATTTCCTTTGTGATTTTTGTTATTTTATTATTAATTCTATTACTATTGTTGTTCATTTTGATTTTTATTATCATTAATATTGTTTTACTATTATAATTATCATATTATCATTTCTTTTACTATTATTATTTTATTATAATTATTATTTTAATTTTACCTTTGCTATTATTGTTTTTTTTTCTTTATTATTATTATATTCATTAGTATTAATAGTATTATTTTATTATTACCATTATTATTTTTTTATATATAATATTGTTATTACTATAATCATATTTCTTGTATTTATTATATTTATTATTATCGTTATTTTAATTATTAATATTATTATTATTACTTTCAATATTACTATTTATTATTTCTACTTTCATTATTATTTATTTATTACTATTAATTCTAATATTATTGCTATTATTTTATTACTAATACTATTTTCTTTTTACTATTTTTTATTATCATTTTATATATATGTTATCCATACTATCTAGTTTTTTATTCTATATATATATTATTAATTACATGGTATTTTGTGTATATATTTTCTCCTAAGTCTATTTATGTACATATATTCTTAAAATCTATTATATATAATTTTTCTTTTAAAGTCCTTATTTTATTATATAGTTTTGTTTATTTCAAACATTTTTATATATTATTACTTGTATATATTTTTATAATAAGTTTTTTTTTCATTTCATGTACGTTGTTTATATGTATTATTCTTTTCGTATAACATTAGTACCATGTATTTTTATTTCATGCTCGATATTATGATTGCGTGGTTCTTATTGTTACATTACGGTTTAAACTCCAATGTTTTGGTCGATATTGGTCATTTCACTTTTATCCCAAACAAATCGAATAAATGCATTCTCGGTCAATTTCATAATCGCTTATCTAAGAGCTTTTGAAAACAAGGTAATGTTTCGTGTTTGGAAGTTTCATAAATTGTGCCCTAACGTCTTTGGGTTTCTGCGCTTTTCCGTTCATCCAAACAACTAAATATCCTTTTAAGATTTTGACCGTGTTTTTCTTAACTTCAAAAATAAGACAATATTTCATGTTTAGAAATTCGAGGAATCGTGCCCTAACGTGCTGGGTTTCGGTTTTTTTTCTTTTGGCCAAATAACGAAATACCCTTTTAAAATTGCAATGCATGAATTTTGGAAATCATGAAATGATCTTGGTGTCAAGGGTTTGAAACATCGCATCTTGATGTGCTGGATGTGATATTTCATTCTTTCGGAACAAGAGATTTTCGATATCCAATTCGAATTATCCAAACATTTTCTAAAGGATTCGTATTTTAAAATCTCTTCCAAATTTCGATATTAGGACATTAATCAATCAATAAGGTACCAATTTTGGGCGTTGCGGGGGTGCTAATTCTTCCTCGTGCGTAACCGACTCCCGGATCTGTTTTCTTAAAATTTGTAGACCAAAATATTTTATAAGGTGACCCAATCACACTTCAAAAAAGATTGGTGGCGACTCCATTTTTCTTTTTAAAGTCGGCCCGTTTCTCAAACAAAAAATAGTTTCGACAGTATCAATATCATATCAATTAAGTCTTAGACATGAAACATATAGATTAAAATTTAAACATACGAGAACTTATCACATGAATTACCTAAATACGACATGTTAAATGTCGTACATTCTGGCGATGCTATCTATTATTTTAACACGTTGGATATAGATGATATATATGTAATAATATTTACACATATTTAAAATTTGATGTATGCAGGAGGGTAAAGGCCCAAAATGTGATATGAAGAAGTGATTGGGCCCAAGACTCAAAATCATAACAGTAGGATTTTGTAGGAAGGATTTCTCTCAAAAGAACCTAACACGATTCTCTGAAAATTCATTCCCAGAAGGAAAGAATTAAGAGGGAAGGCGCTGATGGCAGCAATAACAAGCGCGGTGATAGCAATAGCGGGAGTGATATTGGGATGGATAGCAATCGAGATCGCTTGCAAGCCTTGCCTGGAGAAAGGGCGTGAAGCCATTGACCGATCTCTTAACCCTGATTACGACCCCGACGATGATCTCCAAGCCCCTCTCAACCCTAACCCAGATCCCCAATCTCACCCTGGTATTTCTTCTTCCACTTCATCCAAACCCCTTGAATGATCCCCTACAAATGTAAGGGTTTGGGGGGGGGGGGGATTCGTACTTGATGGCTGTTATAGGCAAATTTGTGTCAATTTATTTTCTACCTTATTTGTCCAGGTGATTTGCTATTGTTATGTTTGAACTTTGAATGAATGGTGTGGTTGAATTGTTATGGTACTACTATTATCACATTCAATTGTACCGTTCTTGGCCTGGTTTTGGTTTGTTTCAAGTGACATAACTTGGTTTATGCATCAATGCCTTTCAAACATAACATACTCTACGGATTATTCAATTGAGTGCAGGATGTTTTTGTTACTTTTTGCAGTGTTGTAGTTGTTCATTAAGGCAGTCGGCGTTAACCCAGATGTCCAGATCCGATAATTTTCTAGATAAACAAGTTTAGTACGAATGCAATACATAAATGCGAATGTGACATAAGCCATAGTACTGATTATAAATATATACACTGCGATAAAATAATTTATGTGATAAATTTATAAAATATGAGATGGTATAATATTTGTATGTACATATATTTTTAAAAGTAAATATAAATATTATGTTTTTAGTAAATTACCAATTGCGTTGGTAATTCAATTAAAAGGTAACTTCTAAATAATAGTATTGATTGATATATATTTTTCATAATATTAGATTAAAAGTTACTCAAGGAACCAAATAGTGAAATTCAAGTATCTTAAAAGCCTCCTATTAATCCAGGATAAATTAATTTAATTAAAAAATAATTAGATCATGAGATATAGAAATGCAATTCCCCCAACCAACCAAATATTTTATACTTGTAAAGAAGCAGCAAAGGCGAATCCCATTAACGAACATGGCATTTACCTTTAACATAATAAAAAAATAAAAACAAGTTCTCTTCTAAAGAATAAAACAAGAGCCAGGGAAAAAATGTAGCTTATTTCAAGTACCGTAACAAGTAAGGTATCAAAAGAGAGGCTAAATATGCTTTACAATTACAATCTCGATTGCAACAAAAAACAAAGAACCTACATGTTACTGTACATGGATTTGACCTCGGATTTCACCTCCGGCCTCTTAGAGAAAAGACCATAGTTTCCCGTCATTTTACAAGGAGCTTTCTGTTATAAAAAGAAAGAAACAAAAAAAAAAAAAAAAAAAAAAAAAAGCTTATGCCAAATAATTGTATATTTGTGGGTTGTTCTTGTCCCGCTCCAGGTACTCCCTGTCAATGAGAGACTCGATTCTTTTCTTCAAATCAGCCGGTTTTATGGGAAACTTTAGCTGTTCAATGGAATAAACTTGTTTTCAGTATATGGATATCTCCAACTGCAACTTAAAAGGCATATTATCCCTTTAGATTACCTGTTCGAAGAGTTCAGTTATCAAAAGAGTGTGACTCAACACTTTCCTCGTCTTCATTATCCGAACAATAGCAGCATCAACCTGGAATATATCGAGTGATAGTACAATATGTTTGATTAAGCACCAACTGAGACGGCTTTCTGACCTGTTATTTTATTTTGTTCTTTTGGTGGATAGCTAAAAAAAAGGAAGAGAACATGCCAAACCTGATATTGACGGTCTTGAAATACTCTTTCAGTGGTGCTCGTGTTCTCCTCCACTGTCTCTTTCATCTGGATTGCATTTACCTGCATTCCAAAAGGAAAAGAGTCAGCTTGATGCTTTATTACGTGTGGCAATTACTCACGTCAGAATCATAATAAAAACTTTCCCATAGAAATTTAGGAGAATAGCATATAGATAAGCATGACAGTATTAGAAAAGTTTTTAACCACCATGGCTTGAAATCGCAAATAGATGTACCTTTATACGATAGAGAGGAGCAGTAAATCCTTCGTTGAAAATGAAAGAATCATCATCTTCGACATCTCTCCCTTTTGGCAACTGCAGCACACAAATTCAAACAAAAAAAAGAATAAAGAAAAGAATGTCACCTACTTAGCCAGCACAATACTGAGATTAACTTGGTGAGTGCAATAATATAATGGCCATACCTTTTGCAGGACTCTCACTTTCCCACATGCAAGGGACTGCAAGGTCCTTCTCAATTCCTTGTCCTCTATGCCAGTGGAGTCTTTAATGTCTTGAAAGCTAAGCTTTTGTGCATCGTTGAACAACATCAGAACTACAGTCTAGAGGTTAAAAGATCACAAAACCAGAAAACTATTAGAACTTGTCTGCTTGTAGAGAAACTACGTAAAGAGAAGGAACGTTATGGAAGACAGGAGGAAAATGACTCACGAGACACCAAGAGACATACCTGGAACAGGGAAACTGCCAGCTCCTTTTTACCTTTGGGAAAATCTGCTTTCAACACACAATGACCCAATGAATTTTGCCACATTAGGCGTCTCCCACTGTACTTACTCAAGTAGAACTCCTTGAAGATGTCCTGTTAGACCAAGTAGAAGAAAGGATTAGAGAACTATAAGATAAAAGCTTCCTGGTGTTTATAATGGTAAACATTTCATCCCAAAGCCTGCAGCAAACCTGATAGACATTCAATTCATGTGGAAGCCTAACATCCATAGGTGGATATGTTGGCCAGTACCTGCCCAGCTCAACAACCAAAATAGAATCAAATACTATTGATCAAGCAGCTAATATTTAACTTGAATAATGGTAAAGTATGATTTACCCAGTTGTTAAGACATGGACACTCATCTCAATTCCTGATCGAAGTTTTGTCCTGGCTTGGGATGACTGCTTGAATGATTCATTTATCTCCTTTGATAGTTCAATATCCTGGATAAAAATAACGAGAATCCATATTCATTACAATTAAGGTTTGTATTCTGGGAAACTGTTAAGAACTCTTTGCCAAAAAACCACACACAGAAAGATCAACCATACAACATGAGGAGATTTAATTACAAATAGAAGCCCATAGTTCTGACCCATGGCAACAACTGCAATATTACATTTCAATTAATTTCATATGATTAGTTTCCCTAGAACTGAAATATAACCGGAAAGGAAACTCAGGTCTGCAATGTGCTAATCCTTCCAGGTTTCTGGGAGTCCACTAAAGTGCACAAAATTTAAGAGTAAATGTTGTGTGCATGTGAACATATTTTAGACCTAAGAATCTAGTCACAAAAATAAATTCCAGTATCACACAAACTCCATATATTATGTAAATTGTTTGATCTTACATCAACCAGTACACAAGTAGGTACTCCAAGAAATAGAAGATAATTTAACTTGTTGAGTACTTTTCTCTTCTACTCTGACATGATTCGATTATTTTCTTATATATTTATATGATCTACCATCAGGCACAACCAACTTATTACATGATCATTAGTTCAACACATTCTGCTTGCAGGAATTACACATAATTAATCCAACTCATGTCATGAGGGATAACACTACTGGAGACAATACCACCAGTAACAGGTAACATATTCTTAGACTCTTAGTGGTTATAAAAGTTATGGACTGCCCATGTTTACAAAACCCTAAAGGATGCAGTTCACCAGATTAATGATTAGAAATTCCAACGGTAACCTATGGAATGCATTTCTTTTACAAACTTATATAAAAAAGGATATAGAGGTAAACCTTGAACATTCCTTCAAGTTTGTTTGTAAACTGGCTGCCACACTCTGTCTTCAGCTGCAGCATCGCAAGAACATAACAAATTAACAATTTAATACAATCTTCTGAAGACACACCATTTAATGCGAAGAACATACTGACCTTAGAAATCATGGATTTCTCTGCGTCAATAGAAGCACTCTTCCCTAAAAGCAGCCTTTTAGCAAGATCTTTCTTATAGAATGCTTCAAAAACATCCTTGCCCTTAATTATCAACAAAAATGCCATTCACAACTCTAGCATTAACTAGTAGGGCAAGAAAGAAAGAAATGCACAAAAGGAAAACTGTTACTTGGGGGAAAAAAATAAATTTAATCATTTTTTGTGGGAAACTCTACCTGGATGAACCTGAATAAAACCAAAACTTTATCAAGTGTACCCTCTAATTCCTCTTCAGAAGTACCCTTATTACCAGCACGAAGCTTTTCATCCAGAAACTTAGCAATAAGCTCAGCAGGTCGATTCTATTAAACACAATAAAGTTCGACCATCAGTCAAGTTCAAAATATGATGATCTAAATTAGGAATTTACTTCACTGGTTTAAAGGTAAATGAACATGCAGTTTAAAAATAAAATAATATCCAAATAAACATGCTAACCTGACGAAGATTAATTAGATGCTCAAAAGAATCCTTAATGGTGTTGCAAAATGCCTCATTCTTGGAAAAGCTTTCTTCCAATATGGAGTCAAGTGAAGCCTTGAATCCTAACAAGGAAGACACCATGTCCTTGTCTTTCTCTTCATCCATGACAATGCTCTGCCCAGTTCTCCGAATATATGAGCTTAGGGCCTGCCTGAGTGATTCAAGAGCATTGACCCTCGAAAACAGTGAGTACATCCTCTGAAGGTCCTCGATACGGTGTCCATCCATCAGCATCATAAATCCCTGCACAAATTAGAGAAACCATAACTACTAAGAAGATGCAAATTCAAGGTGCTCAAAGCACAAAGAACAACCAAAAATTCATATTCACACCTTATCAAGAATGGCAGGTATATGACGTTCCAGCAGTTGCCTTTCTGCTGTTGCTATAAGCGGCTTTCTCGTAAGGGCATCCAGGTAGAGTAAGCATCTTTCATTTTCTTCATTTAACCTCACCTGAAGGAATACGCACAAAAAGCTATATAAATATAAACTTACCCAAAAATTGTAGAGGGATAAACATGCATATTCCATATGAATACAGAAACATATGATAAATTAAGAACTCTTGCTAGAAGGATAAAATATGAAAAGCACCTCTACATGCTTCAAGTAATCTGGAACATCAGATTGCTGCATGTATTTCATTCCTTCAGCTGCATAAAACTCGGATGTACGCTCCAGGAATGGCTTCTCAAAGCTTTCTGAGTAAATACCTAAAGCAGTAAACATCTTCAAAAGATGGTTAAGTAGTGTTCTGTCAACTGCTTCACCTAACCTGCATGATCAAAAACAGATGCAGTGGATTCCAAGATGTAAATTTAATAGAAACTTGGAAGATGGGAATTAATCCAAAATTTATGTGGATTTAGACATCATAATTGGCCTTTCAAGATACTGCTTTCCACAATAGAAAATTTGTAACCACCTTATACCTCTAAAATCATAGAAAGATAAGTAAACTAGGCCAGGGAATATTGACACTGAAACAACAATTTAGGAGTTACTACAGGGAATATTGACATTGAAACAACAATTTAGGAGTTACTAACCTGACAAATACTTGACACATTGGTTTACTTTTTCAGTATTTACCTCTCCACTTACACTTGCATAGAAAATTCAGTGTGACCTCAACTAGGTAAGAAGGAATCTAAAACAAGTTAAACTATAGCATTCGTTTATCCCAACTATACTGTTTCATCCAACCATATTATGCTTTATGTACTAATAGCGAAGCCAAAACAATACAAGGCAACAGGGGACCTTCTCAATTTCTTATACCTTTCCATCCACATCGTCACAAGAAGGATAGTTCATCCATAAGTTTTGCAACATTCAATGAGAACCAATCCAGTACAATATCCATCTAAAACTATAATGCATCTTCTGCATAAGTTTTTACTTTGGAACACACAAAAAAGAGACTAGAATAAAAGAATTGCAATTTTCAATTTGACTGTTATTAAAATTACCTCTCACTCTCAATCATTCTTAAAAGACCGGTGACAGTTTTGTGCTCAACTTCTGGAGCCAGAGAAAGATGTTTACAGAAAAGTTGCAAGCCCATGTCCCACAATGAACATACATTTGGGGTTTGTTTAACATATGTTCTGTCCAGGTACAAGGCTATACCACGAATCATCAACATTTGATCACAAAGATCTTGCCAACATTTCTCAACAAGCGATAAGAAAACCACGAGGTCCGGACTTTGCCCAACCAAAGATCTTAATGCTGCCGATATACGTGCTTCACACTCTTTTTCAATTCGTTGATAAAGACTTCCTCCCATCCTATGCAGGCAAAGATCATTGACAGCCTGAAGGAAGCAAGCCCAGTTATCAAGTGACAATATTGCTCATATTGCAAATGCCTATTGTATTCAAAATAGAGAGAATGAAAAAAATATACAAGACTTACCTGATAAAGCTTCTCCAAGTCACATGAATCTGGTTGCTTCAGAAAAATAGCATTAATGGCTGACTTCAGCTTTGCCCACGTTTCCTCCTCAAAATTCGTAGGCACTGTCGGTTTTCCTACACCGAAACAAGACAGAAGTTTAAGTTGTATCAGAAATCTTTCCGAGTATATCTTCTAAATATTTTCATTGTTGGCAGTGCAAAGCCCTTCTGGTTTCTTACAATTAGTTCATATAAACAACATAGTCTAGGAGATATAATCTGATTTCCAAAAGAACCAAACTTACTTAAAACCCCATTACATGATTACAATTCCTTGTAAGTAAACTTACTAATAATAAGTAATAACAATTACATGCTAACTAAAAGCCATATTTAGTTGTCTGAAAGATAAAGTAACTGATTATACTTATGCGAGCACGTATCAAATATGCTTACAAACACAACAATAAATGGCTCCACCCAAATAAAATTCTAAATAACCCAATTATAATTAATTAGTGCTAGCTCAGTATAACAGTAAAAGCAATAAAACAAACTCAAAATACCAAGATCTTAAAATCGAATAAAACACCGAGTTTTATAAAATTTACCTCTTCTAAGTCCTAATTTTTCATTCCAAAAATGACCCAACAACCCACAGCCACTCAAATGGTAAGATCAAAATTCTGTATTAACTAAAATGGGGAATTCATAAAACACCCAGAAAACAAACTATAAGAATAGAGAGAGATCAAGTAGAAGAAACTCAACCTTTAACGAATTTGATGACGAGCTTCTTGGCGGGTTGAGGTGGGGTAGCCTTTTTGCGAGACAAATTGGCGGCGGCTGGAGCGCGAGCATCGTCGGACTTGGAATCGTCGTCGAGGGCCATAGGTGAAGAAGGATCGAAGACGACGTCGTTATCGCCTTGGTTGTTGTGGTGGTTGTGAAGGCCGTTCTTATTGGGGTCAAGAGAACAAGCCACGGCTTGGGACTTGGCTTTCTTCATTGACTGTTGAAAGTGAGAAGAAGAGGAAGAAGAAGCAACAGCGGCGTTGGAGCTAAGAGAGCGTTTGGTTGGGGGGAGAGACATGAAACGTGATCAAGAAAGCATTGTAAAATCTTCAGCTTCAACTATTTAATTTAATTTGATTTTTATTCACTTTTTATTTTATTTTTACAGTATACATCATATAGATATAGGGGAAGATAACGAGAGAAGGCAGCTGAAAGATGAAAAATGTTGAGAGAGAAGGAAGTTACAAAAATAGAAATGTTTTTACCCTTTTCCTTCTTTTGTGTACTGTTTGGTGGTTTCTGGGCCTCAAAGCCCGGTTTTGTGATAACTAATTGGACTATTTGATTTTAGGATTTACTTCACATTTAGCCCACTAACCAGCCCCATTTAAAATGCCTTTTCGACTCAGCTGCTTCCGCTTACTTATTTCACCCTCAAACTTTATAAAAAAAAAATTTATTTTAACCCTCCTTTATTTTTTTTTTGTTTTTTAGTTTTTAAACTTACATTTTTTTCAAATTATCTCAAAATAAATAAAAAAACTGACGTTACATACATGTGGATTGCCACGTAGATAACATATCAATTTTTAATTAATTTTTTAAATTTTAAAAAATCAAAAACAATTATAAATTTTAAAAATTAAAAATCAATAAATTTATTAAAAAAAGTATAAAAATTACTTTTAAAATTTTATAAAATTAATTAAATACTGATGTGTCATCTACATGGCAATTCAGGTGTATGTCATAAGCATAGTTAACAATCGATAGCTTTTCCATCTATTTTGAGGTGATTTGACAAAAAAATGCAAGTTGAAGGGCTAAAAGAGGAGAAAATTTAAATGAATGGCTAAAATGACTTTTTTTTTTATAAAGTTGGAGGACCAAAAAAGTCATTATGCCTTCTTTTTACAATAAATGTTAATTTCAAAAGAGATTAATATAAAAAAAGTACCTAAGTTTAGTAATTTATACCTACTTCGTACCTAAACTTTGTTTTGGACCTAACTTGCACCTAAACTTGAAAACTATAAGCCAACTCGATATCTTTTTTAGGTGTCTGGCTAACACCATTAAAATCCATTAATCTGGCACTAACGATTAATAGTATGGTGACACATGACAACCTCACATTGTGACTTGTGGAAAAAAAATTAAAATTTTAAAAAAAATTATATTTTACTTTTGCCATGTGTTACCATTGCCATATCGGCGCCACGTCAACTTATTTTAACAATTTTAATCAAGTAACTAAAAACAATACCAATTTGGCTTATGGTTTTCAAGTGTAGGTACCAGTTAGGTTCAAAAAATACTAAATATCAAGTAGGTATAAATTACTAAGTTCAAATACCTTTCGATATATTAACTCTTTCAGAAGATACTTAAGTCAGTAAAAAGGGATCAAGTGTCTCCTTAATAACTCAAAGGAGTAGGTGGTTGAAAAGTTTGTGTTAGACAGTGTAAGTTCGGAGTTTAAGTCTTGACAATAACATTCTCTCCCTTATTTGTAGTGTATAAAAATAGAAACCCAAAGCAAAATAAACAACAAATCCAATAGAACATAAAATAGCATAACCCAAATGGTAAAGTGAGATAAGATAACATGATCAGTTGATAAAGTTTAATGTACATGCATTAATAACCTTGGAAGCTAGAAGTCATATTTAAAGTCATGACCTTTATTGGATTCGGTCATTAAAATTCATTTGATGTGTTGAAATAACATGACCTATTTCTATAATAAAAATATCATACATAAAATTTGTTATGGCAATGGAAATCTACATAAAAAAACCCCGAAAGAAATGCTTATTAACACACACAACATAAAGACGAAAAACAAAAGCTGGCCTTTTCCTTTTTCAAAACAACAACAAATCATCATCAAAAGCTAAAAACTATCCTCTTTACTCCATGGATTCTCGAAACACTCAAGAAGAAGAAGATAAAAACAACACAATCAAAAGCCATGGTAAGGAAATATAAAGTTGAAAAGAAGAAAAGCTCCAAAATGATTCCTAAAGATGAGGAAAGAAAAAGAGGAAAAAAGAAGTCACACAAAGCTAAAAAATGGAACCACACAAGGATACAAGGCTAAAAAAAACCAATTCACTTAAGGACTATGTCAAGAGGTAGAAGGGAGAGCAAGCATACAAACAATGCATAACATAGAGGATGTCATTGAGATTAAAATTTTCAAGTTTTTGTAACCATCCATGTTAGCTTGTAAGCTATCTAGAGAAGTATTTGAAGTATTGTCTTTTAGGATGAATACTTCATTAATAGATCTGTATTGATCTTCAATTGGGATTTTATCTGTTGACTCTACGAAATCTCGAGTGCCTAAAGCAACGGTTCAATGCCCTTTGTTTCCATTTAAGATGCATGGGTTCAAACTCTGCCAATAGCGAATGTTCACATCCTTTTAGTAGAAAGCCTTGTACCATACACGGTCCAATTCAACAAGAAAGTCTCTCTCTCTGTTAAACTTGTTGCATTAGGCACTCAAGCTCTTCCTAAATTCAAAAAAAAAAAAAAATTCAACCAAAAACAATATTGATTCATTGAGAAATTCGTCACCTTCTTTAAATTATTATCCATTTTTACCATTAAATTGTTGGAAAAAATAGATTTTTTGGAAACTTTGAAGATATTCTTAATTAGTAAAGGTGGAGATTTGAATCATAAAACTATGATTTTATATTCTACTTCATAAGACCTTTACAACGGTATATCATATACTCAAAATAGTTGAATGATAAATGAGAAATTGATACTCAAAGTAAGCCACTTGTAAATTATATTAAAGAAAATGAAAAACTTAATCCCATATTAATTAAATATTAAGTGTGAAATATATTTATATATGTCAACCAATTTAATAATTATTAAATGTCTAAATTTATATTTCTCCTTTGGATGTAAGAGTGAAGAGTGAAGGTGTAAATCCAAACTTGTCAGGGGTTGGGGTCTACTCATACCACCCGTGTGATTGAACTTTTTTTTTTTTTTTCATATATGGCTAATTTAGCCTATTATTTGTCTTGGGCTCCCACCACGCGACTTATATGCGTGCTTTTTGACAATTCCTTATGTGCGTGCTTTTGACGAAGACCATGCCTTTTGGTTTCTCCCTTCTCTCTCCACCAATTTAACTCGAGTTTTGGTCCGTCAAGACTGCATAACATATATATCACTAATTATGCTCACAGTCCTCGTGCTTTTCATATATTTAAATTTTAGTAATTCCATTTTTAATTTTGAAAAATTAGTTTCTTCGTTCTTTTGATTTAATAATTATCAAGGTCTAATTAACAAAAATATTAAAGGACTTATGTGATATTTTTAAATTAAATATTTGCTTACGTGGCTAATATTATATGTGTAAAAGGTCAAATAAGCAAATAAATATGATGAATATGGGATTGTAAGGTTTCCTTTTATAAATATAGGGTTGTAAGAAGTTTTAACATTATTATAAATCTTTGTCCTTTTATTTATTATTTGAAATCTACTTGATAACACTAATAAATGTCAACTTTTGTTAATTTAGATTATATGACATTTAAAAAAAATGCTGGTGTGGGCAATATTTCCTCCGTTGAAGGCTAAATAAGTAAATAAAAATATTGAATATGAAGTTATAAGGTTTCATATTCTAAATTTTGTAAGATTATTTAATACTATTTTAGAGAAGCTAAACGAATGGTGATACTTTTTTTTTCTTCTTACATAGTTTTTACACAGTATTAAACTCACCATATGAGAAATTATTTTCTTAAAACTGTCAATAATCTGATTTAATAGAAGTCCTTTAACTATCAATTGGACTTCAATTGTTAAATAAAAAAAATAGTTGGACTAAATGTCTGAAATTAAATGTAGAGGGACTAAATTTTAAATATATGATGAGTAAAAGGAGTTGGAGTGCAATTAGATCTATATTAATCATTTACCCTTTAAAATAGTCAACTTGGTTTCACTTCTCCAATAACTGCGCAATCGGTATCGGTCCCCGCATCGTTTCCCCTATATAAAACAATCTCCCCAAAGCCCTTCAACTCACATCTCTCAACTTTCCTTCTACATTAAAGCACTGCCGTGTGTATTCAAGCAAATAATTATCTGTGTTATAATAATACCACCAATTCCTTCCTTTTTTTTGTGTGTGTTGGTTTTCTTTTCAATGGCGGCTACCATTACTACTTCATCTCATGAAGGTGTTAAAGTAGTGATAATCAATACTCAGTACGTTGAAACCGATCCCCTCAGCTTCAAATCTGTAGTTCAAAGGCTTACAGGCAAGGATAGTTGCGTTTCATGGATAGAGGAGAGTTCGTTTCCCCGTAGTAAAACCCAAACAAATTATAATGTTGCTGCCGGAAAGGTTTCAACTGAAGGGTCATATGGCACAGCCACCGCAGGAGGCGGCTATGGTTGTGATGGTGGTGGTGGTTGTCATGTACCAGTGTTTACTACGGGTTTAAGTTTTAAAGACTTGGATAGGTTAATCTTGGAGGCTCCTCCATTGGACGAGTTGAGCTGGTTATTGGCTGAGTGCTAGCTACGATTTGCAATATATACCCACAATTAATTTTTGTAATGACATTCTCTTTTCGTAATTTTTTATATTGCTGTTTATGCAGTATTTTCTCTTGGTTAAGACATCGTTTGGATTGCATTGAAGCTCAGTTGAATGCGTTTAATAATGGTGTTTAGATTACACCATTAGAGTGAGATTGAGCAATTGATTCCCAAAATTTTGTCTAGTATGATCCTTTATTCAATACTAATTCGAATTTAATATTATTTTTTTATACAAACGTAAGTGGAGATAAAGTAATATGATTTGAACTCGTGTCAAATAAATATTGATAAGAACTCTGACCACCATTCCACATTATAAAATTTACTTAAATTACTTAGCTAAAATACTTATATAAACTTATAAATATTTTTAAAATTTTATTTATCATTTAAACGTTAACTACACTCTTAATGAAAATAACCATTATTAAATAAAATATAAATAATTACATCCTTGAAAAAAGTATCAAATAATTATCTTTTCTTCATATATAAAAAGAACAATTTAATAATCATTATTTTCTACTTTCACCTCGTTATCACCACTATTTTTAAATCTAATCATACAGTTAATTAATTTTTTTTAATGATCTAATCATTACTTTTAATCTCACTGTTATAGTATTCAATTTCATTGTTACAATGATTAATCTTTGCACTATTTTTTAATCTTAGTAAAGTCAATCTTATCACTCATCCAAATGGACCATTAAATTATCCATCTTTTATATATATCTTATTAAGTATGATTTTTAATGAAGGAAAACTCAAGTTTAAACTCTAGAGATGTTATTGTAAGAAAGGTTCACCACGAACCTAGAAATAATTAATTTTCATGATTCATAAAACGAATACATAGATAGAGATGATATCAGTTTGGTTTGATTGGGCTTTTTCGATTTCTCAAACCACCCATTATAATTCAATCTGATTCTCGATTTTTTTCATATTAATTTTTTGTTTTGAATTTTTAGATTTTTTTTGACAAAAATAAACTTTGTATTATATTTTTTTAATATTGTTTGGCGAAGTTTCAAAATCATTTTCATAAATATTTTTAAAAAATAATAATTTTCAAGTAAATAAAAAATAATCAGTAATTTTTATATAGTAATTTAAAAAAATATTTTTATACAAACTTTTAAGTTATTTTCATTATTTTTAATATATAAATATTTTTTTATATATCATAAAACTAAAATTAATTATGAATTAAATAAAAAATAGAATTTAATTCAGTTTTTAACAATCATGATTTACAAATTTATATTTTATAAGCTATCTAAACATCCTAATTCGAGTAGGTTTTCTATTTTTCTATTTTTTTTATTTAGCCCTACACAAATGATTGGGTTATACATAGAGTGCAGGGCATTCATATTTGGAGTTGTAGCTAGTGTTGGGTTGTAGAAATGAGTGGCGGTCGGAGACTCCATCACTCCACGGCATTTATAAGCAAACATTAGGTCTAGATGCTTGTGATATTGATCGTTTAACTTTTTCTCTGAAAAAATTACAATTAAATACAAATATTTTTAATAGAACGATATTACGTAATTAACTAATCGTAAAACTACATTATTAACTTTTATAAATACTGTATCTCTATATGTTAATGGAAAAACACAGTTTCAGAAGCAGTGGCAAATCTAGAGAGGGCTGGCATGGCCCCAACTCCTCCTAAAATATAAAATTGTTATTTAAACCCTTAAAATATTTTTAAATTTTAAATTAATAAAGGCAAAATTGTACTTTGGCCCCCTCAAATTATAAAATTCGATTTAATCCTTTAAAAATTATAAATATATAGACTATAAAAAATTAAAATTTCATTTGGACCCCTAAAAAATTGTTCTTGCTTCGCCCCTGTTCAGAAGAAAAATTATAAAAATTTCTCTTTACATTAAATTTTATAAATTTCCTATCAAATAAATTAATAATTAATTAATTTTAATCATCATATACTTCAAGGATATGAACATGGTAGTAAGGTTTAGGTCAAATCTAGTAGTTGTTGTACTCAAAAAGTATTAGTCAAATGATTCAAAGAATGTGAATATTCAAAGCGCTATAGCATCAATATTGCAGGAATTCAGATTTTTGGCAAGTTGAAACAAAGAGCTTTGACACACATGGATATGGAGACTTAAATGCCTTCTAAAATAATCTTGTTCCTATGGAAATTGTGCACAATAATACAAGATGGATACTATATAAGATGTAATGCAGTGCTTCGAAGTCCCCAAAAAAGTGTGTAATGAGATTAATGTTGAGATTGCTAAGTTTTGGTGGGGACAACAGCAAGAAGAAAAGAAAATTCATTGGTTAAACTGGTTGGAGCTCACTGTTAAAAAAGGAAACCAGGTGGGTAGGATTTAGAGATTTTAGCTTGTTCAATAAGGCTTTCTTTGCAAAGCAATGTTGGAGGCTGCTACAACATCCTGACTCATATTGGACAAGGATTTTCTAGGGCAGGTACTTCCCTGACTGTACTATCTTGGAAGCTAGAAAGGGTTCGAGAGCCTCGTGGGTTTGGGCCAGCCTCCTTGAAGGGAGGGATTTCTTAAAAGAGAATATTATATGGCAGGTATTGGATGGGAAGGAGTTGAACATTTGAAGAGATAGGTGGCTAAGAGTTGGGACAATTGAACTTAATAATGCTGATACTCAATGTAACAGGCCCAATTCGTCCGGGCCCAAACCAGAAATAAAAAAACCAAATAAAATTCAAAATAAAATAACAGTCCAGATACAGTCCAAATATAAAAAAAAAACTAGGCCCAAAATACAACAGGCCCAAAATTAAAATTTTTTCAGAAACACTAGGGTTTCTGAAACCCTAGGTGCCGCAGCCTCCCTCGGGCGCGCTACCCGTGCCTTATCCCGAGGTGCCTCGTCCCGAGACCTCCCCCTTCTGCTGCCTTGCATGGAAACGGTAAAAATGCCTTTCCCCCGCCTCCGTCAACACCTGCAATAAGCCAAAGAAAGGGAAACAGTAACAGAACAAAAAATGATAGCAAAAACAGAAGCAAACAGTAGCATAGGATGTGTGAATGGCTATAAAAACAATCAATCCATGTAATCTTTTTTACAGACATCATCGAATACAAAAAGAAACAGACAAGAAGATTAATCAAAAATCAAAGAAAAAGTGGTTCTTTTATTTTTTGTTTCGAAATATCAATAGGAATAAAAAAATCTTTCTTTCAAAAAACCCTAAAAAGGAAAAAGAAGAGAATACTTACCAGCATCACCGTCCTTGCCTCCGTCGAGGGTTTCGTCGAAAAAGGGATGAAACCTTTCGGCTTCTTTGCCCATGGCTGAGGATCGATTAGATCTTGGGGGATTTAAATCCCAGATTCGACTTTTTTACGAAAAGGGGGTCAAAAGGGTGTTTTCGGTGTTCCACCCACCACTGTACATATCACATGTATCATCCGCACCACGTTGGTCCAAATACTAGATTCTTGGGCCGAAGAAAAGAGGCGATAGTGAATGAGAGAATTCTTTTTTTTTGAAAAATGAAGGGAATGACTTTTTTTTTATTACATTTTTTACTATTTATATAGGGTGCAAAACGGCGCTGTTTTGGACCTTAATACTAGTGGCCAAAACGACGTTGTTTGACACATGACCCACGCGCGACCCGACCCGTTTCAGGAGGATCCGCGTGTTTTTGATTAATGGGCAATTTGCGCATTTAGACCTTCCGCTTTTTTATGGTTTTTCAATTAAGTTTCTCTCATTTTTCAATTTTTCCCTTAATTTTATTGTGGTTTCAATTTGGTCCTTATTAAAATGCTGCGTTTTGGAGGACAGGGATATTTCCCCATTTGGTCCGTCCCTGTTATTCGCGCATTACAATCTGGTCCTCTACTTTGTTTTTATTCTCGATTCTGACCCAAAACTCTGCTTAAATTTCAATTTGGTCTTTAGACTTTTATCTTATTAGAATTTAGGCCTTTAATTTCATTTTAGTTTCAATTTGGTCCTCATTTAGTTTCCATCATTTTTAGATTTATTTTCTATATGTCATTTTGTTTATTATTTTTTTATTTCTTTTTTATATATTACCTCATTTATTATTTAGCTTATTTATTCGTTGTTCTTAGTTTTTAAAATTGATTTATTTCATTTTATTGTGCATTGTTATTTTACTCTATTGCGTGTTTATTTTGTTATTATTATTATTTTATTTCCATGTTTATTATTATTATTATTAGTTTATCATCTATTATTGTTATTAATATTTACTTGTTTATTACCCTTTTTATATTATTTATGTTTTACATACACATAATTATTGATATTTTATTATTGTTATTATTGTTATTATGATTTATTTTTTTCATTTATTATTTAATTAGTATTAGTAGTCATAATTATTGTCATTGTTTTTTTATATTATTATTATCGCAATTATATCATCGACATTTTAGTATGGTATTATTATTATTATATTTTTCTTTTGCATATCATTGCTTCATTTTTTTAACGCACTATCATTTTATCGTGTTTTACTATAATCATGTCGTGAGTTGTTTTCAAACACATTTGTCCGTTTTTATACTACACCCGAATAAATTAAATATATACCATTTTGAATATTACGTTCGATGTCATTCAAAGAAAGGAAAATTTTCAAGGTAAGGCTATAATTTGTGTTTGGAAACTCGAGAAAGACATGCCCTAACTTACGGGGTTTTGATTCTTCTTGTTGGGTCTAAACAACCGAATAGCCTTTTTTTTAAATTGAAACACGTGAAATTTCGAATAAAAAAACAACAAAGGCAAAACTATTCTCAAAGATTCGAAATGTCATGTCGAGATGTGACGTTTTGTTGCCTCGAGATAAGAAGGTCTTCAATATATTTTCGACTTATTTAAGCACTCCAAAACAAAATACACATTAATGCAAAAAGGGATCGTATTTTAAATTCTTTCCGAGTTTTTAACTTTCGACATAAAGACATCAAATAATCAATTAGGTACGAATTTTGAGCGTCACGAGGGTGCTAATCCTTCCTCGTGCGTAACCGACTTCTGAACCCGTTTTCTGTACTTTCGTAGATCGAAAAATATTATTTTGATAAATCAAACCTCTTATTAAAACGATCAAATCACAAGGTGATCCGATCCCACCTCATAAAAAAGATCGGTGGTGACTCCCATATTCGTTTCATTTTTAAAATCAAAGTCGACCCCTTCTAAAAAAAAATGGTTTTGACACTGAAGATTTACTAAACAGAGTTTGTGAAATTATGGATGTTGAACAAGGGTAGGGTGTTTGGATGCGATCAGGCCTTGGATTTCTGAGGATATTGCGAGAGCTATGGAGGAGATTCATATTTGCCAGCATTGTGGAAAGGATCAAATGGTTTGGCCTCATTGTCTGTCTGGCCAATATACGGTTAAGGAGGGTTATCATTTACTGAAGAAAAAAGAGGAGGGTAACCGGATTAAAAAGTCTTCTTCGTCCCATTGTGTGGATGAAAAACTTAGGAAAATTATACGGAGCTTGAAGACTTTACCAAAGGTCAAAATGTTTCTTTGGAGGGCCTGTAGGAACTTACTTGTTACCAACCAGAACCTTTGTAAAAAGAAAATTAAAGATGATCCTATGTGTATTGTATGTGGTAATGAAATTGAATCTGTGGAACACATGCTGTTGACATGTGAAGGGGTTAGATGTGTGATGTTTGGTCTGAATTTCTGTTTTCGAATCAACAAGGTTGTGATTACAACGATGGACGAATGGTTGGTTGGAATTGAAGGCCTGGTAAGTAAGGAAAATAAGCAACAGTTATTAGTGAAGGTTGCTTCCACGTGCTGGCACATATGGAAAGTTAGATGCAAGTTGATTTTTCAGAATGAGTCTTGGAATCCAGGGCAAATTATATGGGCGAGTAATGCTGCAGTCAGAGGACTTGATATAATTAAGTTACCAGACATTAAAATGAAAGAAAAGTCCAAGAACACGGAGTGCTCCAGCTGAAGGTTGATGGTTGTTAGCTGTGATGGGACTTTTAATATGGTGTCGAAGGAAGTCGGAATTGGGGTTGTTATCAGGAATTCTGCTGGACAGGTAGTGGTAAAAGTTTGAAGGCAAGTTCGACTCTTGAAGTGGAGGCTTTAGCTGTACAGGAAGGTCTTTTTGTTGCTGATAGGAAAGTCGAGATTGACTCTGAGATACTTCAAAAAGAGATTACACTTACTAAAGGCAAAATATACTTGGATTGGTACAGAAGTTTGATAGTATTAGGTTTATTCATATCAAAAGAGAAGCATTTAGAGCTGCAGATTGGGTTGCGTCCCAGTTCAAAAGGAGCATGTGTTTATCAAATTGGGTGGACTCACCCCCATCTTCCCTACTCCATATCTTGAGCAGAGATGGTCATCTCTCTCTACAGAAGCTTGGAGAAAAGGCAGTGGTCAAATTCAAACAAGTCGCCATTAATATGCATTCAGTCACAAATCACTTTCAATCGAGACTCATCACAATAATTGAGAAAAATAAAATAAATACAAGAAAAAAAAAGGTAAGTCAAAGACCTTTAAATTAGAATTCTGTCCTTAAAAAACAAAAACAAAAATTGTATTTATTGAATTAATTTATGGCGAATCATAAATTTGTAAAAATTAATATAAAAATTAAGTGTGACTTGAGTTGAAAAAGATTAATTTGAGAAAACAGGATTATGATGTTTTCGATTTAAATTTTATTATGTGTATTTATTTTTTAAAATTTATATATATAAAAAGATAAAAATACTTTCAAAATAGTATTTGTTTACTTATAAAATAATAAGTTTTTAATAATTCTATAATTAAATTAAGGTTTAATATATCATTTGGTATTTGAGTTTGACATTGTTTTCTAATATGATATTTATATTATTTTTTGGTCCAATTTAGTACTAGTATTTAATAAAAAGTTATATATTGTGGTACCCAAAGATGACAGTGTTAACTATCTAGTAATTAATTCTTGTTTTAAGGTTGAATTGATGAAAGTAATTATTATTATTATTAATTTTGAATTTTTCATGATTTTTTAAGGGAATTAATTTAGTGTTACTTGTGAATTAGTTTAATTTTGCATTTAATTTGAAAAATATAATTCAATAATTAATTCAAGTTATTTTAAGGTTGATTTGATGAAAATTAATTATAAATTTATTATTAACTAATTATAAATTTTGATCAAATAATAAATAACTTTATAATTATATACGTGACACATAATCAAATATTATGACTTTTTTTCTAACTTAGACATAGGATATGAGTATATAGATTTATGTTATTATAAATAAAAGAAGTTTAGTGTAATTTCACTATTGAAAAATATGGAATTATTGAGATGTATTTAAGAAAGTGTTCACTTCTTTAAACACTTTCAGAGACTAGTCTATTTTCATATTTAGGTGACTGAAAATTTAGTGAACCGTATTTTTGGATTGAGATTGTGATCTAGTCTATCAAGGGAAATATGTTTGAAGGATTGGATCGAATCGCGTTTATTTAATCGCTTGGATCGAGAAAGTTGGATCAAATTTGAACATTGAAGACTTAGCTGTCTATAATCCTTGTTTGTTATTATTATATTGTATTCACCTAGGTTGACTGTTGTTTAATAAGGACACTATGTTAGCAAGTTTTGAAAACTCTCTATAATTGATAGACTTGTATAGGTTTATATATTGAGAATTGAGAGCACTTAATTTGTTCAGAGTGAGAAACATTATTCGGGAGAGTGTATTTGTTTGTAAAACATTTGTGTTGTGGTTTTACATGCTAAGTTCATAAGGGTGAATTTAGTGGTGAGAGTTCTAGTCTTTAAAGATACAAAAGTGAAGAAATTATCATTGGGGTGTGATAGATTTAGGTTTGCTTGTTATAAGTTTTCGAAGATAATGGATATTTCTCGTTGAGTTAAGCTCTACAAATGTACGAAAACGAATTGCATAAACTGTAACACCCTTAACTCGTATCTGTCGCCGAAACAGGGTTATGGAGCATTACCGATGACTATAGAATATTTTCATATTATTCGAGTAAAATACTATTCATTTCCCGAGAACAATCATGACATCCCTTGATTGGACCTTTGAGGCCCAAAACGGGACTAAATCGGGATCACTAAAATTTTTTCTTAAGTACAGGGCTCACACGCCCGTGTGACCCTTAGACATGCCCGTGTGACCCTTAGACATGCCCGTGCTACAGGCCGTGTCTTACCCCGTGTAACTCTCTTACTTGTGCACACGGTCATGCCACACGCCCGTGTGCTAGGCCGTGTGATTAATTTAATTTTCAAAAATAAAGGTGCAGTTTTCACACAACCAAGTCACATGCCTGTGTTCTAGGCTGTGTCTCTCACACGGCTGAGACACACGCCCGTGTCTCTGCCCGTGTGCTCCATTCAGTGCATTCTGTTTCTAAATTTCAAGATGCAGGGGACACACGGCCAATTCACATGCCCATACGCCAGGTCGTGTGTGACACGCCCGTGTGTCTACCTGTGTGGACAAAACAAAGCAATTTCCTAGCTTCATTTGTCACCCAAATTTAAACATTTATCTGCACTAAAACATACCTATTCATACCAACCAATTCAAATATTATAGCTAAGGTTATTTCATCTCTTAATATAATATATTTTTATCTACCTTCATAGTTATGTTTTTACCAATGTCTAACATGACTATTATCATAACTTGATTATTCATACTTTATATAATTATAGACTATAATTATACTAAAACATAACCATATCTAGCCATTACAATAGCTAGTCATTATCAAATATTTACATGCCATTCCTTGATCAATTTAACATTTACATGCCATTATAACCACATTTGTTTTACCTTATATACCAAATTGAATTAATGGATAGTGTGAGTGATCTCCGTCGAGCTTCCAATCCAACGAGCTTCCGATTTACTATAAGATAGGGAAAAATAAATCGGAGTAAGCATATAATGCTTAGTAAGTCCGTATAACTTAGTAATAAACTTACCACCCATTCATCATCAAAATAAATACATAGGGTATAATGAAACCATTTAATCTCACAAGCCCTATCACACATTCTCATCACCCTTGTTAGTCACATGTTTCATATAAACTTCAAGAAACACATATGTGAACTCATCAATATTTGGATTCTCATGCACATATGTTTTTTCACATCATGTGTTCATATAACATGTATGCAATTTTCTTCATGTATTTCAGGTATACTTTAAATTAATTCATATCAAGTTCCAGTATATTTCTTGTCAGAACCTTACTCAATAATCAATTGAAGTATTGATAATCACTTGGGTAGTACACTTAAAGTGTAAAAATCTATTCTCATAGATGAACATATTCATCAAACCATTTCATGTTCATGTATAAATATTTCATACTTCCACATATCATGTCTCAATCTATAACCATTTATCTCAAATCCATATTTGCTCATGTCAGAACTTTGCCCGTTGAATTTATTTGAATTATCGATGGATACTCATGTAGTACACTTAAAGTGTATAAAATCATAATCCGCCAATTCATATCCAGTAGTACCTTTTAGGTACACTCTTGAGCCACATATTATACAGCAGAATTACTACTCCAGGCTAAATTCTGTATGTAACGCATATACTCTAAGGGCTTTGTCGGATTTTCAGTCCAGGGTAAATCCTTTATATGACAAAGAATTCCCTATGGAGTCTGATCTGGATTACTAGTCCAGGCTAAATCCAGTCAATTAGGATTACTAGTCCAGGCTAAATCCTAATTGAAACATATGTTAGAGAGGCTCACTTAGGATTACCCGTCCGAGCTAAATCCTTTCCATAATGAGATCAATGGATTACTCGTCCGAGTTAAATCCTTTCTGCAACACATGCAAGACCTCATTTCATACGGGAAATCACCACTATCCATTGATATTCATTATTCAACCGGGACTTACCATTTATGGAATATTATCATTTATTGGGTTTTATTAAACATCTTTAATTTCATAAAATATATATATGATTTTTTATATCATCACATTCATACAATTTAATTCAAGCACAATAACATACATAGTTAAGTTACACGAGCTTACCTCAATAATCGTTCGTGTACATAAAATCTATTAATCTAACATTTTCTCCTTTCCTCGTTTTAACTCCATATTCAGTCTACCCGGACCTATACGATTAAATTTAACATAAATTTAATGTAATTCATACTCAATGTAGTCCAATTTACAACTTAGGAAAAATTACCATTTTACCCCTAAACTTTTGATAAATGACAATTTCGTTCCTAGGCTCGGAAAATGAAATTCATGCAATTTACTCATTGTTTGATCCTAACCGAAATTTTCATGTAATATTTACAGCCCATATATTTCATAAAAATCAGAATTTTTCCATGGATTTCACATTTTTACAGTTTAGCCCCTAAATCAAGTTTTCATCAAAATTCACTTTGTAAAAGTTGTTTATCTATCAACAACCTTTCAATTTCTACCATAAATTTCTAATTTTCAGCATATTCATCCATGGTAAAAATTCCATACTTTGATATCTTTTCAATTTAACCCCCAAAATAGATAAATTAAACTATCCCGATATAAAAAATATGAAAATTACTAAAAACGGGGCTTGAATACTTACCTAATTTGGCCAAGAAAGTTTTATCTTTCTTCCATCTCCATAACTAGGGTTTTCATGCTTTTTATTTTGGGGAAGATGATATGATATTATTTTATTCCTTTAATTTAACTTATCATCCATTAACTTTTCAAGTTTTCAATTTCATCCTTTTCTTTTTCTAATTTTCCATGGATGATTCATCCAAAAATATCTACTAGCTTTATTTAATGGTCTAATTACCATATAATGACCTCCAGTTTTAAGTTCTGTAGCTATTTAATCCCTTTAATTATTAGAACTCAATTTTTACACTTTGTGAAATTTGGTCATTTATCAAATTAGACATGTAATCGGTAAAATTTCTTTATGAAATTTTTCACACAACATTATTTTCGTACTATAGATCATAAAATATTATTAAAATAATTTTCCTCTTCGGACTTTGATCTGTGGTCCTGAAACCACTGTTCCGATTTTTACCGAAAATGGGTTGTTACATAAACAATATTTGTCCCCTATTTTTTGTTCTATGTTTTGTAGTACTTGAAAAAGTGCTAACTTCCCCAATCAATTTTGTTAGCACAATTAACTTATTAATTAATAACTGATTCAAGTTATCCTTCGCTACATTATCTAATCTAACATGATTCTAATTTCTTACAATTTCTCTTAAACCAAAATATACCAAAAATGTGTGGTATCCTTTCCTTTGATTCATGGGGCAACATGTTCATTTTAATGTAAAAAAATTACATGCATTGAACCTTCAATGATCAATCCCCCTTTTACTATGTTCCATGAATCTTTGCTTAACACCTTAATGTTCATGAATCTTTTGTTATAAAAACAAGGCATGTTTCTTTAGTAATCTGCTTTATGTGATGTCATATATTGCAAACTCAAATATATAAGTAAGCTAAACATTACAATTTTTTTTCATTTTCCATTTTCATATATAAATTAAATGTAATCTAAAAATAAAAATATAAGTTATAAATATCGATACAGCTTTAAAAAAAGTAAATATATATATTTGATAAATTGACAATATATAATTCTATGCATCATCAGTGAATCAGATAATGATATATTATAAAAAAAAGATTAAATTGAATTTACTTAACATCATTTAGATAAGTAATGATTTAAATTATCAGTGTATCAAGTATTAACTCTAAAAATTTACCAATAACTCGTCTTCTTGTAGTTGGATCTCCAAGTTTTTGGAATGCTCCAAATTCCACTTGAGCATCCAAATTTGGATCAATACTGGTAAAAACATCTCTGAACAGGGTTCTAGCACCATGCCAAATGTGTCCGAAGAAGAAAAACAAGGCAAACGAAGCATGCCCAAAAGTAAATCAACCCTTAGGACTGCTACGAAAAACACCATCGAATTTCAAAGTAGCACAATCTAATTCAAAATTTTCACCCAATTGAGCACGTCTAGCATATTTTTTTCACAGTAGCAGGATCACTATAATTCACTCCATTGAGTTTGCCGCCATAAAATTCAACAGTTACACCTACTTATTCGAATAAAAAATTTCTTGGAAAAAAAATCATACGAGAAAGTTTTTAAATAGATAAGCCCAAAACTTTTAGGCATTCGGCCCATAAGTTTCACGTTTATGTTAAGAAAAAGGCCTTACTATTTTTGGATTACTTTAAAAAGCCCTCAGTTAATCAACTTTATTTGCTTACCATTTCATGAAAATTATTATGAAATGTTAAATATGTTTTTTATTGTTGATTATAATACTAAATTAATATTAAAATAATATTTTATTTTAATTATTCAAATTCAAATTGCACATTTATTAATATTTCAATAATATAATACTAAGACTTACCTTACATTCAATATTTGGAAATTTTCATTCCATTAATAGCTAAAAAAATCACAAAATAAAAGTTTGAATGTCATTATTATTTTCATTTAGGCTTTAACTATTATTTTAATTTTTTATTTTTATAATATTTTAGTTATCAAAGTAGTTAATAAATTTTAGTTATTTTAATTAAAATTTTGAATGATATTACTTTATATTAATTGCATGAAATAAAGTATATTGTTTAATAAATTAAAAACTTTAATATGCAAAATCACGTGTAATATATGTGATATTAAGAATTAGTGTATATAAAAGAACGACTTTAAAGAAAATTTTAAACTAACAAAAAAATATTTATTATTTATTGTATTACTAAATTAACATTTAAATAATATTTTATTTTTATTATTTAAATTAAAAATTTATTCAATCTTGAGTTAATTTTACTAGTACTTTAATAATATGAAACTAAGACTTATAAGTATAATAGGAATGCACTAAGTATTTTTATTCAATTAGTAGCTAAAAAAATAAATAAGACGTTTGAATCTCATTTTTATTTTCAATCACTTTAATAATGATTTGATTTTTATAATATTTTAATTATCAAAATAATTAATATATTTTAATTATATTAAATTTTTTAAATAATATTAATTTATATTAATTATTTAAAATAAAAATATATAATTAAAAAAATAAACACATGCAACACATATGGAACTAGCCTACATAAAGTAAGGTAACATATTCAATTAAACCCTAAAACCAATACCCAATGCTTTTGCTTTTCATTTCTTCTAATCAACTTATCATATGATAACCTTTGTTTGCAAAACAATCCAAAAATAAAATTGGCTACAAATTTGCAGGGGCTTCTTCTTTTTCTTTCAAAGTAAAAACCCTTTTGGAAACTTGGGTCATCATTCTAAATTTTAACAAAAATTTTTCTTAGACCAAAGTTTACCTAAAATGCATGGGGATCCTTGGGTAATGATTATTTGGGCAACATGTTCATGTATATGTAAGAAATTCCCATGCATTGAACCTTCAATGATCAATCCCCCCCCCCCCCAACTTTTTTCTTCTCCCATGAATCTTTGCTTCCTTTCTTTTAACACCATAACATATATATGTCTTTAACAAAAAGCATGTTTCTTTAAAAAAATCTTCTTTATGAGATCTCATAGCTCACTCACTCTCATATAGTCTTGCAAAATATTCATACATTTGCACATCAGCACATGCTAACCCTAAAGTATAAGTAACCTAAGGAATATACGTTACCTTTTTTTTTGCCCCCAATTTTCATATATGAAAATCGTAATCTTAAATTGAAAAAAGAAGAAGATATAAATATTGTTGAAATTTGAAAACTCTCGTATTTGGTGGAAACCTTCTTTTAAAAGCAGTATTGTCTACTTTTTGTTGTCGATTAAAAAGCACCGAAAACAGAGAAATGATAAAACTGACTACTTTATGAAGATGAATCTTTTCCTTTTCAATGGTGATCTCTTTTTAACAGTGAGATCACATGCAAGGTCGGGGGTTAAGCCACTTAGTTCACAAGGGGCATGCAAGGCTGCTCCTTGTCTCTTTTGTTGTGCGGGTAATTATCGTTAAGATATATATAAAAGATCTGTCAAAGACTCAGAGATAAGTACGTTTTAAACAGTTCATGAGGTCAATAGTATCCCCCTTGAATGGGGCACCTAATTAGCTATTACCCATAACTAAATGTTTAACATATTCACCATATTTCAGAATAAAATTTCAGTTTTTAATAGGATTAGTTAAATACTTGAATTAAGAATCACAATTTTTTAATTGTAAAATTATTTTTTCTAGAAAAACTAAATGTTAAATATATTTTGAAAAATATACGTTGTTTTATGTAATTCTATTGTAAAATTTTATTGGTAATGGAAGAGGTAATTTTTACTAGATTTATGATACACTCACTCATGAGTGGAAAAAAATGTAACAAATATATTTATTAAAATTTCATATAAAAATTAATTGATGTTTTGGTTACAATGATAAAGTTAATTGTTTATTATATATGGTGCTCCGTATTTAAATTTTAGTATGATCAAATTTTTATTGATTTATTATATAGAAAAAGATAAAAATATAACTTAATTTGTACATGTGATGGTAACTTAGTAATTTTACAATTAAATTGATGTCTAGTTGACCAGTAACACCAACTCAATAAAAGATTTAAAAATATTTTCTTTTAACTTCACAATAAAGGAATCCCAGGATTTTCCAAGAGGTCCCTTCTAATGCTGCCAATATTATACAATCCGCTTGGTGTTGGGTGATTTATATTAAGTCGAAGCCAAGTAGACCTAGTGGGACTATGAGTAATCGACGTCGAAATTGTAGGTGGATCCCACCACTTACTGGTTCTATAAAAATAATATGGTGCCCAAAATACATCTTCAAGCCTTGCATCTTTGACAGGAGTGGCAAGAGATGAATATCGTAGGTGGCTTTGAGAGATTGGGAGAAATTTTAGAAGATGCAACATTGAACAAGCTAAAATTTGAGCTATTTATGATGGCTTTCTTTTTGCATGGGATTTTAATTGGAAGGAGGTCATTCTCGAGACTGCCTGTGCTTGGGCTATTGAAGGTATTCATGGGGGTTTTAAAGGTCAAGTGAATAGAGACTTGATACTACGTATCCAAGAATTATGCAGACGTGACTGGCAAGTGGTCATTAAGCAGATTCCAAGAGAAGGAATTTTACCCCCATATTTTGGCAAGTCTAATGAAAGAATTTCCACTTGGGTCCCGTGTGTTTCATGATGCCCTTACTAAAGTTGATGAATAACTCCGAGTTGATAATACTTGTATACTATCTAATTCTAATGTTGCCCCTATTTGATTGTAATTGACTTTATTTTTCTACCAAAAAAAAAATGAATATAAATGGAGTGATAGTAAAATTATATTTTAATACTATTGAACATGTTTTTTTATCTTTAAATCTATAACTTTTTATTCTTTTATTTAAAGATGATATATAAAAGTATGAAAATACAAAAATGTCATAATAATAATGTTAATTATAATTTAAGATAGGGGTTATTTTTATAATTTCATGACCAAGTTAGTGACCCGATTAAAAGTTCAGCAAGTGCTTAAATATAAGTATAGATAGATACTAGTGATGTCAAATTTGGCTTCACTCCATTACTTTTTCTTTCATTAATGTCCAATACAAGTTTAATCACCATTCACAAGTTGATTTTCACATTTAATAGATGTGTATTACATATTTGAATGGTGATGATCATCATATTAGATATTAATGATTAAAAAAAAAGTAATGAAGCAGATCTTAACCCAGTAATGTCTACATTTTTCCCAACTTCTTTACTTATACAAGTTTAAAAAAAAAACAAATTCTATAATAAAAATAATTTAGTAAAATGGATTTTTAAGTAATGTACCCTACCTTTTAATACACTAAATAATCTTACATTTTATTAATATTATTATTTGACATAATTTTTTTAAAATAATCCAATTTAGTGTGCTTTTGGATGGGCAGTGCATTTATCTCCAATAAGGTTAAAAATAAGGTGACGATGAGATTAATTATTGTAACTATGAAGTAAAAGATATCACCGCACTATAATCACTGTCCATTTAAAGGGTGCATTACTCTTTTTGAGTGAAAAATACACCGGTGTTTGAACAGTTGGGACCGCTAACTGGTGAATAGATTCCATGGGATTGACTGGTACATGACAGCTTCAACTTGCATGGCAAAAAAAAAAAAAAAGGAATGAATTAGCTCCAGCTAGGCATTAGCTCACTTTGCATGGCTTACTTATCCATAAATTAGACGTGGGTTTAACCCTAAAGTCAATCAATAAAATCAACCCCAAAAAGAAACCACCTTGACCTCCATTTTACATGTGCCTCACTCCCACCTCCTCAAAAGAAAAAGCCCAAAGGTAGAGGTTTTCATTTCATATCCAATGCATAATACCATTTCCAATCTTAATAAAAGCTAATATACATACACATATATACATATAACTTTCAACCTAGACAATGACTCTTTAGATTATGCCACGAAAAATCCTACCCTAAACTTAATGGAAGATGACGAGATTTTGACTAGGCATTCAACCAGAGTCTCCTCACAAATGGCTGCCATGCACGTATAGCCACTAATTTGGCCATGTGTAGTAATAGAAACTAGAAAGTCTCCCTTTTTTTGACTGTTAAACACAATTTGCCTACCTGTCTGCGTGTAAAATGAAAATGAAACCAGACCTGTTTCTTTTCTATGTTGTGTTTTAGCCTGCCCCTTGGAAAAATCTAACCAGTTTTTTCTTTATTTTTTCAGCCAAGGGTCTTTGTTTTCTATTTACTTTAAGAAAAAGGATTGAAAAAGAAACCATGACTTAAGATAAGCACACTTATCTTTGTAATAAAATTCAACGTATTACGTAGACCATTCCTTATCCACTCACCAAACCTTTACTTAGTCAGATTTAGTCTTAAATGATTCATTTTTATAGTTAGTCATATTTGACATGCAAGCACTCTCTAACATCCATTAACTCTATCCTTCTTTTTCTTTTTTATACCTTAATTATTTTAATACTCTGTAGTTAATTTGAACGTGTTTAAATTCGCTTTTTCTCTAATTTAAAAGTCGGGAAGGGTTTTAAGATAGAAATAAGTATTGTATTAAAAGAAGTTAAATTGGTCGGTTATCAAATTATAAATTTTCATAACCTAATTGACTTTTAATATATATCATTTTTAATTTTTTTAAAATATATTTATAATATAATAAATATATATTATATATAAATTTAAATCAAAAAGTCAAATAGATTTCTATACATATTTTTTATACTTGAAAACAACCAATTCCCTTTTTTTTTCCTTTTTACAAAATAAAATGAGTTTCTTTAAGAAATTACTTAATTTTGTGGTTTTTTTTAAATGAAAATTTCCCAGAAAATTAAATAAAGGTAATAAAAACTAAGTTACCTACACCCTGTTTGTCACCTTTGTCATAAAGCAGTATTCCAACTTTATTCAACTTGACCATAATGCCTCTTCTATTTCCTGCCTTTTCGTTTCTTACAAGTCATAAGTTTCATATATATATATAATCACTTTGTATCTTTGAAGGAGAGCCACAACTAGTAGTAATTAACTGATCACACTCATGCTGCACTACTTCATTCAGATGTCCAAACATTTAAATTATCCAACGTAAATATTATTATAATAAGAATACACATATACGTTAGTCAATTCACAAAAAAAAAAAAAAAAAAAAAAAAAAAAAGGCTTAGCTATACCTTTTCTTGTAAAATGGATATTATCCTAAGGAAAACTTTTGGCTTCATAATTGCAAAAAATAATATATTGGCTAGAGACACATAGAATTTGTATATTGAGTTTTAGGTACATTCATTTCTAGTCCTCAACTTTTTAAAACATGTATTTTAAGTCCCGAGTTCTTCTTATTGATTTTGTTAAATAATTTGATACGACTTATTTTAAAACATGTAATGTGATATAAACACGTTGGCATTTTTCGTTTTCTATTTTTTTTCTCTATCTTTTCTAAATATGCAAAAATTTTGTCAAATTATACATAAAATATCAATATGTATATATTTCATTAGCACGTATTTTTAAAAAATAAACCACATCAAATTATTTCACGAAGTTAATAAAAAAATAAACTATTAAAATAGTCACTTTTGTTTTACTCGGGTTATATTTTAGTCATTTATACTTAAAATGTTATATTTTGGTCACTTACGTTATCGTATTGTAATATTTGAGTCATTGAGCCATTAATTACTGCTAATGATGTAACAGAAAGCTGAAATGGCATGTTAAATCATTATTTCAAACGAAAATTTTAAGTTAAATTCTATAATTGGTCCCTATATTTTTTTCATTTTGAGCAATTTAATTTTTTTCTTTTATGTTCTTTTAACTTTTTTTTTTCATTCTCTTCTGCATCTCCCTCTGTTTTTTTCCCTTCTTCATTTCTTTTAACATATCTTTTCTATGTTTTCCGAAAGTTAAAAGAACATAAAAAAAAATAAATTATTTATATTATATTATATTGTTCACTTAAAAGAATATTATTTTAAGGGTATTTATATCTTTTTATATTTTGGTAAATTTAGAAAAGAAAAACATAAAGAAAATTATGAGAATTGAACCCTAAACATTATGGTATTTACTACCTTAATTTTATCATTTCATCCAAACTCATATTTGTTTTATATCAATTTTTTGGCATAATATTAAATTTAGGCCTTAAAATTTACATCTTTTTAAGGAAAATACAGACTAAAACATTATTTTTTTTATAATATTGGTGTGATAACCCACATGGCACTTCATGTCTACGTCACGTTGATATAGTAATATTTATCTTGTCATGCCAATAAATAATTTTTAATTTTTAAAAATTCAAAAAAATAGCATGAATTACATATGGATTGCTAAGGAAGCTACCATTTTTAAAATTTTAAAATTTTAGTTATTATTCTCGTTAAAAACAACAACAATTCAACTTTATTTGAAAGGTTGATGGTACTTTTTTTTAAAAGAAAGTTTAAGGCCAAATTTAACTAAAAAAACAAGAACCAAATTGATAAAAATATAAAAGTTAAAAGGTTAAATTTAATATTATTCCTTTATTTTTTAAAATTGTTACATAAACATAATCTACTACTAATTAAAAAGGAAATGGTAGAAAGTAATATATTTAATTAATTAATCATGATTAGTGGGATTATGGGTTTCCTTTTGTGTGAAGCAAGTGGTAGGGGCAATTAAGTCATAATAATAGTAAACTCCGTAAGAAAATTTGGAGAAGTTGGCGTGCGTTGGAAAGAGACAATCTAGTCCAACTCCAAAGCCGAAATAATTTTTTTTTTTTTATTTTAAAAAGGACATGCCAAAAAACCAAACCAAGTCTTTTAAAAACCCATATAAGGCAGTAACAAACAAAAAAAAAAAAAACCAAACAAGAAAACCTGAGGCATCTTCGAAACTTCAAAAAAACAAGTCACTCGCATTCCTCTCATTCTTTCATAGTAACACTTTGAACAAGGATTTTCATGATGATCCATGTTTTCCTTCTCCTTTCTCTCTGTTTTTCAGGTACCCCTTTTATTTTTCTTTTAATTTTCTTCTTTTCTATACCAATGCCATGTTGTCTCTAATCTAATGTATTTCTTGTCTTCTTTTTTTTTTAGATTATGGTTTCTTACCAGTTGCTTCTTTAGGCATCAACTATGGTCAAGTTGGCAGCAATTTGCCTCCACCCGATAAGGTTCTTGATCTGTTGAGTTCCCTTAAGATCACAAAAGCAAAAATCTATGACACCAATCCTCAAATTCTTACAACATTTGCCAACTCCAATGTTGAGCTCATTGTCACGGTTGAAAACCAAATGCTTGCCGTGGTAATGGATCCTCAACAAGCACTTCAATGGGTTACTACTCACATCAAGCCTTATTTTCCGGCCACTAAGATCACCGAGATCTCTGTCGGAAACGAAGTATTCACCGACGACGACACGTCGTTAATCGGGTACCTTGTCCCTGCCATGGTTAGTATCCATGGTGCTTTAGTTCAATTAGGCTTAGACAAGTACATTCATGTTTCAACACCCAATTCATTAGCAATTCTTCAAGAATCTTTCCCACCTTCAGCTGGTAGTTTCAAGAGCCAAGTGTCGGCGACCATGTCACAGTATCTTCAGTTCTTGGCCAACACTGGTTCCCCATTTTGGATCAATGCCTACCCATATTTTGCTTACAAAGATGCCCCAAACAATGTTTCATTAGACTATGTTCTTTTCAACAAAAACCCAGGAATGGTCGATCCTTACACTAAACTACACTACGACAACATGTTGTACGCCCAAGTAGATGCTGTTGTGTACGCCATGTTTAGGTTGGGTTATAGTGGGATCGAGGTACGGGTTTCGGAGACGGGTTGGCCGTCAAAAGGGGACCCCGATGAAACCGGAGCGACTCCGGCCAATGCGGCTGTTTATAATAGGAATTTGTTGAGAAGGCAGATGCGTAATGAAGGGACACCTTTGAGACCAAACACGAAGCTTGAAGTGTACTTGTTTGCTTTGTTCAATGAAGATATGAAGCCTGGACCGACTTCTGAAAGGAACTACGGTCTGTTTCAACCTGATGGAACCATTGCTTATAATGTCGGACTCTCTGCCTTGTCCACAACTTCATCAACATCGTCATCTTCATCATCTGCTTCCATTTTCCTTACGTCCTCTGCGGATAAGGTAAAATCATAGCTGTAATTATAATGGTATAATTGTAGAAATATGCAAAGTGACGCAAGTAATACTAAAAAAATAGATAAATTAATCTTTGTATATCTATTAAAGATTTCATTCATTTTTACTGTTAAAAACTTATAATGTACTTCAACATAAGATACATGTGGCATGCCAAATTTATTGTCTAATTATTTTGTTAACTACGTTATTTTATAACAGTATAGATAGATAAAATTTTTAATGAAAAAAACCATTTTACTATTTGATATAATATATATAGATTAATTTAATATTTTTTATAGATTTAATACCTATATTATCGTTGCATCTATTAGTAAAGTCCAATCATCAAACAAATTTGCTTACCTAAAATTTCCCTAAGGTCATTTTTAAATATGTAAGTTCAAAAACAAATTTTTTCCCTGTTTCCTTTTAAAAAGAAATTTGGAAAACAAGTATCATGGTTAGAAAAACAATGCCACATAAGCAATTTTGGATAGTTTATTAAAAGATATTGTGGGTTTTTTTTTTATCCATTTGGCCTACATTGATATACGAAGTTAAACTTCGCATGCATTGTCACATTAAATCAATAATATAATATAAAATAAAATTGTTGCTTAAATATAATATAAACTTCTTCTTATAATTATTATTGCAGTTCTTTTTAAATGGCATTTATTGTGTTTTACAGGCAGCAAAAATGGGATATCAAAGCTTGGTGTATTGGATGTTTGTGTATTTGCTATCTTTCCAAGTTTTACTAAGGCAACATTAAGCAAAAATGGTGACAGCATGTAAATATTACATTTTGGTCTGGATAAAAAAGAAAGAACCCTACCAAGCTTATATGGTTGTTTCATGAAGAACATATTTTGAAGATACCAAGTTCAACAATGGATCAAATCAACCATTGTGATCAAAATGGGTATGATTTCAAAACATACCCTTTTCGTGAATTGTGTTGATACCCATTCATCATGTTGAAGACTAATGGAGCTGATTCAAGAAAAAGAGAAGCTATATATTTTCTTTCTTTTTTTTTTTTTATTGTAGTGGTACTAGATGTTGTAGAAGAATTATTTTCTCGATTCAAGAGAAGAATTATATATATTATTTTCTCGATTCAAGAGAAATTCTGATTATATCTTTTTTTTTATATATTATACTTAAAATTATTCATAATTACTCTTCAACTAATAAATAGGAGAATAATACGTTTCAGCACACTCAAACACACGTCTTTCTGTATTAACAACAATACTCAATCGAGTTAAAAAAAAAAAAATTACACCAAAAAGTTAACTTTGTTGTACACTTTTGGACGTGGAATCCATAACTGTTAGCTTTCTCAAGAAATTTGCTTTTAATTAAACTTTTTCTCTGGCCAAATGGTATAAACAAAGATTAATTTAAGCATATAATAAGAAAAGAATATATGGGATAATGAAAAGATGAAGCTTTGTTTGGTTGTTTTTATGAATCCCGAACATGAAAATAGAGAGGGAGGCAGCTTTATTCCCTTTTGGCCAAATAAACCGTCAGCATTGGTCATAATATGCCATCCTCTTTTTTCTCCCAAAAGGAGCTTTTTTTTACAAGGTTATCTTTTTCAATTCCTTTATATCTATCAAGATATATGAAGGAGACAACGTCTTGATGGGGATCGATGGTCTTCTCATCCTTACATCACCCAACATGGTCTAGGTGCACCCCCACTATCAAAAATTAAAAAAAAAGGTTGTTAGAACATATAAAAGGATGGAATAGTGGATTGTGTTTTAATTTGATTAGTGATATGGATTTAAGTGTGTTTAAATATATTTTTTTCTTATTTATGGGTAGGAGAGGAATTATAAATAGTTTTAAGTATTATGTCAAAAACAACAAATACGATGAGAAAATCATTCATTAAATCTTTTAAATTTTTATAAATAACTAGTCCTTAAAACAACTATTCATTTAAAATCATTTATATATTTAAAATTTTATTTTTAAATTATAAAAAAAATTTTTACAGTACATTATTAATTTTGACATAATCATTTATTTGGCTCTCCAATTTTATAAAAAAAAAATCATTTTATCTCCCATTTAATTTTTCACCTCATTCAACTTTTGAACTTACATTGTTTGTCAAATCACCCCAAAATGGATGGAAAAATTAACTTATGTTAACTTTGTTGACGTGGAATCAATGTGACCATCCATGTTTATGTTATGTTAGCAATTAATTAATTTTTAAAATAAAAAATTAAAAAATATTTTTATTCATTTTATTTTTAAATTTTTTTAATTTTAAAAAATTAATTAATTACTAACATGTTTAAAGTTAATAACACTACTTTTCTATCCATTTTGAACGATTTGATAAATAATATAAATTTAAAGATTAAAAAAGACGAAAAATAAAAAAATAAAATAATTTTTTTTATAAAATTAAAAGGTGAAATAAATTATTATTTCATTAAATTTTTGGAGGTTTATATTCAATATGGTTTAATTACAAAAAAGAAGTTAAAAGGAAATTGATGCATGTAGATTAAAACAAATCAATCCACAAAAGATTAAAATTCCTTATTGTATTGTCCTTTAGCACTTAATTTAGAAAAGATTAAGCTTATTATCAATTTCAAAAGGGATTAAAATTCCTTCTTTCTCAATTCCTTTGGATGTTGACCGCACAATTATTTGGGTACCCTAAGTTAATTACAAACATTAAAACCAAAGTCCATAAGGGTAAAAAAGGAAATAAATCACTTTTAGGATTAATAACATGTCGGCACAGTAAATAAGGGTTTCGCCATAAATAAATAAATAAATCTTAAAACTATACATGAATTTTAGTTTAATGTGAAATTGTATACATGAATTTTAGTTCGGTACAATTATACACGTGAAACTTTAATTGTGGTTTAAATATATATTTAGAATTTTAATTTTGATTTAATCATACACATTTAAAGAAATAAATACATAAATTTATTTTTATATTTGATAAATATAATTATTTATGTATGCAATATATGAACATAAAATTATCTTATATCACTAATTGTGTTAACAATTTATAAAAATTGGATCAAATCAAAATTTCATGTATATAATTACACATTAAATCATAATTTATATATAATTTTGAGATTTATAAAAAAAAAGAAAAAAGAAAAAGAAACAAAAGAATCAATTTAATAGGTAACTTCATATTCTTTTATATTATCCTAAATGTGGGGATTTAATCATAATTAATTAATTGGTAATTTGTTTGTTACAAAATGGAAGATTTAATCATGACCCAGATAGGCTTGAATTTTGATTCTTTTATAAACTAATCGGAGCCTCTATTATCATTATTACACGTGTTTTTATTATATTATTACACGCATTAAAGGAAGAGATAAGAATAATTATTATTAATTTTCAAGAATAATCATCATTATATATATTAGATTGAAGTAGGGGGTAAAAATCCAGAAAATACCAAAAAAAATCAAAAATGACCGGAATGTATAGGTTTCAGGAAAATTGACCGGAAAGTGCAATTTCCCCTAAAATCGCGTCCCCGTCAGCGCGTTTTTGGGGGAAAACGGCCTAAAGCGCGTCCTCGGGGGAGCGCTTTAGGCCGTTCTCCACCACCTGAAGGAAATGGGCCGTTCTCCACCACCTGAAGAAAATGGCACCGAAAGTTGATGTGATGTGAAAATTGGTATGGGGTAATTGCAATATTGGTCCCTATTTGAATAGTTACTTTGTAAGATTGATCCCTAAACCTCAACTATAAATAGGCCTAACCATTTCTCATTTTCTTCATCCCACAATTTGCCATTCTCTACTTAAGGCATTGTTCTCTCTCCCTATTTGTAAATTTTCACTTGTATTTTTGGAGTGAAATATATTTATTAGTGCCCGAAGACGTAGGCAAAATTTGCCGAACCTCGTTAAAATTCTGGTGTTCATTATTATTTATTTTTCATATCTTGTGAGTGTGATCGTAGTTATTTATTGTGCTATTAAATTACGATTGAGGGATATTCTGGCTAGGAAAGATCTGGTACTTAAGTGATCCTTGTGATCCACCTCTCTTTCCTGGGAATTGAACTTAGTGTAATTTTTCAAGATCTGAGAATTATATTCTTTTACACCGCCCACTTGCAATGAGTGAGCGTATTAATGCTGTTATTTACTACGATGGTGAAGTGCGTGACACCAAAATGGTGTTGTTTTCTTATCGGAGAACACAAATACGATTGAGTTTTAATCGAACGTCGATTTGGTAGAACTTCGCAAAAGAATTAGGCGTAAATATCTCGAACAACGCTAATGAAAGTTCAGTCTATTAAGTATAGATTTTGCGCTTGGTTGATCCGGTGAGATATGACTCATTCGACATCAAAGGTCCTCGGAGCCTTGAGGCAATGGTGGAGACTCATCTTGCCGCTGGTTCACCCTATATCGAGGTATATGTAGAATTTTCATCTCCAAGTGATCCGCCGCGACCTCAACATCTAGTATCGTTCGAGGGGAATACACGACCCCAATTCGACACTCTGTAAGTGGGAGGCAAAACACGTATGCCCGTGTGCGGTGGTAGTATGGAAAACATAACCCCGCACGACACTCTTCGGTTGGTGGATGGGACATGCATATTCGTCATTCGGCGTCGGATGACGTAAATACGTGATGGGGGCGCCATCAACTTCTAGTGGATGGCAATCCACATACGATTGGGATCGTTACGAAAGATGTTTAAGGAGGGATGATGTATTATCGACGACATCCACCGATGAGGGGCCCTCGTTATTACCGACGCGACATACACCAGGTGAGGGCCTTCGCTTGTTGCGGTTTATGGAGGATCGGACGATGAATCCGATGTGGATCCACCTCGGAGCCGTGGCCCGATGGTGCGTGTTGGATTATTTTCTCAACCGGAGCCCGCTCCAATTGTACCGAAAGACGTTGAGGGCGGTTCGCACGAAGAAGAAGAAGATCCGCTATTTAGGGCATACTCACCTCCAAATAAGACATGCATAATGTCGATCTATCTCAAGATGATGCATTGGAGTTTCTGAACTACCACACCGACGCGTGACCGTACAAATTCTTTGTTGGATTCGGATTAATTAGAAGTTGGTAACCGCTTTTCCAACAAGAATACTTTTCTTGCTACATTGAAACAATACAAAGATCGTGAAAGCAGTGGTTAACTACACTATGGTTAAATCAAATCTCGATAGGTACGAGGCAAAGTGTGCGATGCAAGACGGCACATGTTCATGGAAAATCATGGCGTCGTTGAGGAAAAGAACAGGTCATGGAGGTGAAAAAGTACAAAGGTCCGCATACATGTCTTACCTGCAGATAAGACCACTATGTGTTCAATGATTTCGAATAACACTAATATTATGTAATGTTGCATTATTTAACGTACTTCATTGACAGTGTAATGTAAGATCATCCGAGGATGGATTCGAGATATGTTGGTGATTTAATAATCCCGACGGTGAAGGCCGATCCCGTAACTACGATCTGGGACCCTTAATTGGCAATATTCGTAGCCAAATGGGGTACACGCCTCTTACGTAAAGGCTTGGATAGCCAAGCATATGTTGGAAAAATTGCACGCGTCGGTGGGGCGTTTCATATAATGAAGTGTGGCGGTGGTGTCAGTCTTTGGAGGTATGTCCCGTGCAAAGACAACAGACCTTTGAAACGGAACCGGCGTCTACAACGATCGTGCGCTCCGTGGATGCGCGCGTTGTTCAAGCGTATGTTCTGGACATTTAAGCAATGCCGAGATGCTTTTACGTCTCGCAAGCCATTGGTACAAATTGACGGTACCTTCATGTATGGTAGATATACGCGATCGGCTATTGCTAGCCGTGGCACAAGACAGCACCGTGGGGAGAATCCTTCCGATTGCGTTCGCAATAACACCGGGGGAATCAGCTGATGATTGGGACTTCTTCCTATCTAGGTTAAGGAGGCATGTTTGCCCCCAACCTGACATATGCGTTATATCGGATCGGGGCCCTGGAATACTTGCGGCAATAGAACGCCAGGGAAGTATGTGGCATCGCACACACCATCGATATTGCCTGAGGCATGTCGCATCCAACTACTATGGGCAACATCGATCTAAAAGAGAGAAACGGCAAGTGATCGATATGGGTATGAAATATCTATTAATAAAATTTCTTTTGAAAAATTCAATTTATTCGCAATTGAAGAGTGGTATGTAATTTTCGCTATCAACGTATATTATCGTGGTATGAGATCAATAAAGACCGCTTTTCACGAGATCTTTGGCGATTTACGTTCGAATAACGCCAGCGCGCAAGCTACCCGTGCAATATTCCTTTCGAACAGTGGACACAAGCATATGACGGCGCCTCACGATATAGGCATATGACCACAAACCGTGGATGCCGTGATGTCGGTGTTGTCGGTGAACGGATGGGCCCGGTGATCGTGTGCGCTGTGATGGGCCCGTGATCGTATAGCGCTCTGGGCGGTTCATCACCCATTCTCCTTGGATGTAAAGGGCCCCGACGCCCCTTCGCCGCGAATTAGCCGTCGCCTCTCTTCATCCGACAACAGATACGGCTTGCCATGGATTCTAAACCATGGCATGTACTCCGGCACGCACGCTAACTCAGGAACTATGATCGGTTCCTGGTTAGGTAAAAAGTCATACCGGTTCTCCCACGTCTCGATATGTTCTGACCAAAATCTTGGCCAATCCGTGTGCTGCTGCCGTAAGTCCACTTTGTGCTCATCATCGAGCACCTCAGGAGGCACGGGAATCGGTTGCCGGCATCCAAATTACCGCAGAACCCGATCTGACTGGTGCATCTCGACGGTTGAGTAGGTGATTAGCGGGACCTTAACGTGCCAACTGTTCGGATTTTGGAGATACTCCTCCGGAATTACTGCCCGAATTTCGGGATCCTCGTACGGTGTCCATTGAAACTATATTAACATTACCAACTTATTAGTTATATACATAATACTAGACACTACCTACGAAATACTAAATTATAATAACGAAATTCGACACTTACTTATGATTCCGACCGTTGTTCCAATAGAGCCGTATATCCTCAAGCGAGTTAGGTATTCCAACATGATCGCTCCTCGGATGGTTCCACCTAATTAAATAAACTTTTAGCATGCAATTATACTATAAATATACGACATAATTGTAAAATATAATATTAAATTTACCTCGTTATCAGTGGGAATGAATATGGCTGGTCGAGTCGAGGACGTAAAAATGGAAATCGAAACCATGCCCATGACCGCAGCGGTAGTGATAGGCAACCTCCGATTTTTTGTTTACTCGGCAGTGCCGCTCGCATCTCCCTGTATAACCTCGATAGCACGGCGGACCCCAACTCAATTCACCGGCGCTCTGAAATCAACAAGTTTCAGAGCCATCTCGGTGGACGAGGTTTCTAGAGAGGTCCCGGCATCGAGATAGCCTCCAATTATCTCAAGTATGTATGCCCGCGCGATACCGTATTCTTTCTTCTTCACGAACCTTCATTCGGCTGCGGGAATGCGTCTCAGTAACCAAGCCAAATCGATCCGAGCTCTGTGAATTTTATCCTAATGACACCCGTAAGCTCGTAGCATACGGCCATCCAATCGAGAGATGTTACGGACCCGTGACTACCGACCCGTCCCACCGGTAATCCCAATCAGAATCGCACATCTTCCAAGGTGATGATACACTCTCCGCATGGCAAATGGAAAGTGTCGCGCCTCCGGTCTCCACCTCTCTATCAACGCTACCGATCAAAGCGCGCTCCAACTTGAACCCCTACCTATCGTGGCCACGTGCCAAAAACCCGCTTCCCGCGTAATAATTCTCGATCAATGGCGATGGGGACCGGGCATGTTGCGAATATAACATTGCAACACCCGATCTACGATCGTTTAAAAATTATAAAATTATAAAATTCTAAATTAATTAAAATTGCATAATTAAAAAAATTTAATAATATTGAAAAATTAACATTCAAACTTACCATTTTCTGTTGCTGGACGGCAATGTGGTTCTTGTCTAGGCGACATAATTCCCCGGCCATTGTACTCCGATAAAGAATTTAAAAATTTTCCAAAAAATAGATATATTAAAAAATTATAAAGGGCTTTTTTATAAATAGTAAAGGACTATTTTGAAATTTGAGCGTAAATTTGAAGGACTTTGAGAGAAACTTGAGAGAAAATTGAGAGCAAATTGAGAGCAAATTGAGAGAAAATTGAGAGAAAAATGAGAAAGGATTGAATTGTGAAAAAAATGAAGGGTTGGGGGGGTATTTATAGGTTTTTTTTTTCCTGACCGTTGGGCCCCCAACGGTCAAAAAAAATTTGACCGTTGCGGCCTAAAGTGCGTCCCCGGAGGAGCGCTTTAGGCCGTTTTCCCCCAAAAACGCGCTGACGGGGACGCGATTTTGGGGGAAATTGCACTTTCCGGTCAATTTTCCTGAAACCTATACATTCCGGTCATTTTTGATTTTTTTTTGTATTTTCTGGATTTTTACCCTGAAGTAGGTCCATTATGAATTGTATTAATATATACATAGTTTCTCAAATTTGATTTTATTTTAATTCAAACTTATTTAGATCACTTTCATATTATTTTTATTAAAAATATTTTTGTTTAATGATCAATAATTATATATTCATTTATTTTATCATCATTGTATTATTTTCTTTTTATTAATATAACATATTTTTAATAAATAATATATTTAAATTTTCATGTGATATAAAAAATATAATACATTATATTAAAGGAAAAACATAGTATTATAAACTTAAAAATAAGTTGAGTCAAGCTCGAGTTTTGAATATTAAAAAAATTCAATCCATATTTAAAACAATGTAAACTTTTTTTTTTTTGCTAAGTCTATTTTTCGGATCTAATATTTTTACTTGAATCCTCTTAAATATCATATCAACTTTTGAGTTTGGACAAGTAATCTAGCCTCTGGATAAAGCTAATCAAGCTTTACTAGAATTATTCTTCATTAATCTCTTTAGCACTTAATAATAGGGTAAATTAGAAGAAAAAAATGTCCATTTTAAAACATATTTAGAAAAGTAGGTCATTTTTTTCTTAAATTTAGATAAATAAGTCGATTTTAGAGAGAAACAGAAAACACTTCCTTAGCTAGCATGTCGAAAAAAACTTTCTACAAAACACGTTTTCTTTTTATACATTAGCTTTTTTCACTTAGGTGGTTAAATGTTAATGATAGTTTTTATTTCATCTTGTTTTAAACTTTTTTTAGTTTTTAATTAATAAATATATATATTTTTAATTTTTAATTCATCTTTTTAATTAATAACTCTTTTATTTATATAAATAAAATAATGAATACGAAACCATATAATAAAAATATTATATATATCATTATGTTAAAAATATTCTTAATTAATAACTCATTTATTAATTAAAAATTAAAAAAATTTAAAACATGAAATAAAAATACAAATGTGAGTATAAGAAGAAACAAATCTGAGACTCAATAATAATATCTTATAAATAGAGAGAGAGGGTGATAATAATAACAGAATTTAAATCCTAATTTTTGAAATACCAACAAAAAGGCTTAACCACTGCTCTTTTATGTTTTGTATTCGAGATTGATTTACCAAAACATTATTTATGAGAAAAAAAAAAATGAATGAATCAACCCCAACCGCATATGCTAATCAAAGGACTATTTCCTTATTCATGAAGATCTTTTACGACCAACAACCGCATCATAAAAACCATAGTTGCAATTTTAAGGACATTACCATTGCTTTGAATGAGGTGGACTTCCATATGATGTTTCTTTTATAGTACTAAATTTCTAATAATGGAATTAAATGGTTGAAGTAAAAGGGTTTTTATTTATTTATTTATTTATTTTTATAAACAAACAATGGCAGCAAAAAGATAGGGTTTCATCCACTCTTTTCATTTCTAAAAACGGGTCAAATTGCATGTTTAAATTAAAAGTAAATAAAAATAAAAAATCCTGAGTCATGATTTGTGTATACTTTTTCTTAAAGATGAACTTTATAGGAGGAAGATGCTCTTATAAATGTAAGATTCGCTCCTTTTCTACATGGATTTGGTAGTTTTGGTGCTATGGAAATGGAAGTTCTTTCTGCAGTTAGGGTAGGTTTTTTTTGCTACTTCTTACTTGGGTCTAATAGGACACTATTTGCTAGGTTTGGATACTTTGTTTAGGGCAAAGAAAAGTTTGGGTTTGGATATACGGTTGGGTAGGTGTGGTGTCTTTAATTTATTTTTTTGTCTCACGTTACAGTATCAATTCAATATTTAATCTCACCGTCACTGTTGTTTTTACACTAACCGTAAGTAAACGTACTGCCCATCCAAAGCCACCCTTATTTGGTTTAATGGGTTTGATTTTATAATTTTAAATTTGTTAAGTTTAGAGAGTTTATTAGTCAGAGATGAAGTAAAAATTTTTGTATTGGAGGTGGAAATAAAATGAAAAAGAAAATTAAGAGTTAAAAAGCTAAAAATTATGTATTAAAATAGCTTAAATTGAATTATTAATATTTGAAGGATTAACGATGTAGTTTCATTACTTAAGCTGTGTTTAGTAGTGCTTTTTAAAAGCATTTTGACATGAAAATTACTTTTGAAGCAAAAAAAGAAAAAAAAGAAATTGGCTTTTGGAAAGCATCCCCCAATGGCAAAGTTAAAATTTTTAGTTTTTCTCTTCTAAAAGTACTTTTAACAACTTAATTACATTTTCACCCCTTCAACACAAGGTACTTTCCCTTCTCTGATTAATTGCTTAAAAAATATTTAGAATTTATTTTTCATATATTAAAATATTAACAACAAACTATAATAATTTATTTTTTATATTCTTATTAAAATATCATAATATTAACTAATTGGAAAATTATTTAAATGCTTAGTTGTTACTTTATAACACCATGATTCGAATGGATATTTTATTTCTCAAAAGTATTTTTTGACAGCAATACTAAATATTTAAATTTTAGACCAAACTTTTCCAAAGTAATTCTTAAAAGTAATACTAAACTAGCCCTTAACCAATGGCTAAAAAGTATTAAACTAAACTGTTAATTTATGAGAGGAGCTAATATGCAATTTTCTCATTTAAACAACGGCTAAAAAATATTAAAACTTAAATTAGTAATGTTTAAGAAGTACTAAAAAGGAATTATACCATTTATCCGAGAAGGGGCGGAATCCCCTTGACTTCATCCTAATTCCAATTTAAGAGTGACGAATTCAACCAAATTGATTACTGAGTTGAATAAATTATTATTTTTTATACTTCTGATGATAAATACAAATATTAATATTAATGCCTACATAGATTAATAATGGTCATGAGTATTTTTTTTCCTTTTAAGAAAACAAAAAGCTTGACACTACAGGAAAATAGTGTTTTAGCGGCGTTTTTAGTGGCGTTTGGACAAAAAACGCCACAAATATTAAACAATAGCGGCGCTTTGGTGAAAACGCCACTAAAAACAGTGCAATAGCGGCGTTTTTGTACCGCTAAAAATAGTGCAATAACGGCGCTTTTGTGAAAACGCCACTAAAAATAGTGCAATAGCGGCACTTTTTGTGAAAACGCCACTAAAAATAGTGCAATAGCAGCGCTTTGGTGAAAATACCGCTAAAAATAGAGCAATAGCGGCGTTTTTGGCACAAGCGCCACTAAAACACAGTGCAATAGCGGCGCTTTGGTGAAAACGCCGCTAAAAATAGAGTAATAGCGGCTTTTTTGGCACAAGCGCCGCTAAAAAACAATGCAATAGTGGCGCTTTGGTTAAAACGCCGCTAAAAGTTGAGCAATAGTTATATTTTCATCTAGGGTAACCGACACTCGTTTCGATTTGATTCGATGTAATTTTCATTTTTTTTCTTATTTTTGTTCTGGATTTAATTTTATTTTGCTATTTGAAACTGACTTAATTATGAAAAGTTACAAATGATAACTAAACTATTTAAAAGTTTTGCTTTATCGAAACCCCTAAACCCCTAACTAGTTATATTAATTAAAATACAATTTATTTTTAATTGAATATTTAAAATATAAATATTTTTTATTAATTAAAATATAAATTATATTAATTAAAATATAAATTATTTTTAATCAAAAAATAATGACACTTAGAAAAAATTTGAAAGTAAAAACATAGAAAAATATTTGTTAAAAATGAAAAAAAATTATTAAATAATTTATTATATAATCGTAAAAGAGATAGTATTAATTTTAAAATATTGAATTAATTCTCATTATAGTTTAGGGTTTATGGTTTAATTTAGGATATATAGTTTATGGTTAATTTATGCTTTATGGTTTAGGGTTTGGAATTTTAGATTTAGTATTTAGAGTTTAGGGTTTATAGATTTAAGAGTAAGGGTTAGGTTAGGGTTTAGGCTGGGTTTATAGTTTAATTTTTAGTATTTTAGATTTATGGGGTTTAGGGTTTAGTGCTTAAACCATATCGAATAATAAAGTTAGAGTCTTAGTGTTTAGGGATTTAAGTGTTAGGAATTTTGATAAAAGAGATAAAAATCAAATTATTTTAGGGTTTAGGGTTTGCAATAAGATTATTTCTTTAATTACTTCTGCACCTTGTAATATATATATGAGTTGCGGTTTAGGGTTTAAGGTGTATAATTTAGGGTTTATGTATAATTTGGGGTTTAGAGTTTATGATACACTTTTTAGGTGTATAATTTAGGGTTTTATGATTAAGATATGAGAAATTAAATTATAAAACTGTACAAATTAAATCTACTGTTAGAAGCAAAACAAAATTAATTTAAAGGAATTTAATAAATAATTAAACTAAAAAAATTTATTGGTATTAGCGGCGTTTTTGAGCAAAACGCCGCAAAAAGCATATCAATAAACAAAACGACGCCGTTTACTTGGAGGCATTAGCGACGCTAGCCATTAAAACGCCGCAATATATTAGTATTAGCGGCGTTTTTTCTGAAACGCCGTAAAAATCAATTAATTTTAATTGAAACGGTGCCGCTTTCTTCAGAGTGTTAGTGGCGCTTTCTATGAAACGCCGCAAAAAAACCCGACCATTTAATTGAAACGACTTCGTTTTATTTAGAGTGTTAGTGGAACCAATTAATTCAAACGTCGTCGTTTTTGTAGGGGATTTTAGTGGCGCTTTTTGAAAACGCCACAAAACGCCAATTTTATTTAACAAAAAGGCACTGTTTTTCTTTCTCAGTTTATACCTCTGCTTACCCGAGCCATCCCCCATTCCCTCCCAAAACAGAACCCCTAATCCCTAATTTCTCCCCAAAATCCCCTAGCGCTTTCGGTGTCCTCCCCGATCGGACCGCCGCTGTCGGTGTCCTCTGCGCTCGTCGTCGTCGCTGTTGCCCTTCTCTGCGCAACCCAGACCATGCACGAGTTGCTCATCTTGGTAACCTACTAACCTTATTGGAATGTTCGGTGCATTTTTCATTTGGTTCGTGTGTGAACAAGCTTCACTTATTTAAAAGGTACTTCATGACAATTTCATTTGATGCGATACTTGACCTTATGGTATTAAGATGAATATGATAAATTGACAGATAGTTTCTTCTGTTGGGCTGCCCAGATTTAGGTGGATTTTTATGAGTCTACAACCCCCTCCCCCCCCAAACACACACACATAAAGGCTTTAATCTAAACTAAGGTGGCTGATATTAGAAGGTTTGTTTGCTATATGCATGCCTAATTCCATCAAAAGAAAGTCATTTTAAACCTTTGGACCAGAATGAATCAGTTAGTTTTTTAAATTTCCTGCTTATGTCTCCTTTTCTCTAATTCTTGGTTTACTTGCTTTTAATATCTTAGATTGGTATACAATTTTGCCTTGTGGAAACTGGATTTTTGTTTTAGTTCATTTAACTTGAGAGTTAATGCTCGAGCCTTTTCTACTTATAGAAGGTTATAGGAATTCTGTAGTTAGCTGCTACTGATTTCTGAATTCTTATTTCCCTGAAATTGATTTTATTTCTAATCTGTTCCAGGTCTGCAAAATCTTTCTACTTTGAACTTGGAGGGCTGCCCAGTTAAGCTTCGTGCTTTGATACTCTTTCAGGTATATATCTTTTCATCCATACTGCTAACCAATTTGAGCCAGATGGAATCTGGAACTGCAAATTGCAGCTCTGTTTCTGCTGTTAAAACGTGATGTTTCATTTAAATAATCCATTCCCTTGCCTTTTCTAGTTCAGTATTTTGGTGCTCGTGGCAGTAACTGCTTTTGGGTTTTATAAATCTATATGGGAACTCCTGATTGTGTTTCTTACTGATTTCACTTTTAGTTTCAACATTTTATCATGTTATTGTGAGAAAATTTCAAATTGATCGATCTATTGTATAAAAATTAATTATTTATTGCTTCGCATAAATGTTTGTAAAACTTATAATTTTTTTATCAATAAAATAATAACGATCATTATTTAAATAACTTACATAATTGACATAACTCACATAACATACATAACTCACATAACATACATAACTTACATAACTTACAAAACTTACATAATACATAACTTACATAATTTTAAGATCAAATATCATAACTTACATAATTTTAATATTAAACTTCATAACTTACATAATAAATAACTTACATAATTTTAAGATCAAATATCATAACTTACATAATTTTAAGATTAAACTTCATAACTTACATAATACATAACTTACATAATTTTAAGATCAAACTTCATAACTTACATAATTTTAAGATCAAACTTCATAACTTACATAATTTACATAACTTTCATAGTACATAAATATATATCATATCATTACTTACATAAATTAAAAATAAACAACTTACCCGTGTAATTTACTTTCAACTTTAGACTTCAACAACTGCGAAATTGATAGGACTTGGATGAATTTGTCAAGGGTAAGCAACGACTATTGAAATGGAGTAGAAACTTTTCTAAATTTTGCATTTCAAAATTCAAGTCAAGAGAATATGATTCTTTGCCCGTGTAAGAAGTGTTGCAATATCAATTGGCATTATCGTGAAGTTGTCTACGAACATCTAATTGTTGATGGCTTTGTTTGGGGGTATAAAAAATGGATTTTCCATGGAGAGTGTACATCTAGTGGAGCCTTTTCATCGATAAATCTGGGTTATCCTTGTAATAACCAAATTTTGCCCGGGTCCTCTACTAAAAATTGAACCCGAGCCCATCAAATAATAGAACCAAAAATAAAATAATAATAAAAGCAAAAAAATCCAATAAAAATAAAGCAGTCCAAATGTCCAGTTACAAGCCCGAAATTAAGGCCCAGTTACAAAAACCAATTAAACAAGCCCAAACGCCATAAAACAACCTGCCCACTTAACCTAACCCATTAGCCCAAATTTACAGAGGCCCAATGGCCCAAAAACACTAAAATTTTCAGAAAACCTAGGGTTCTATGAACCCTAGGCGCTGCTCCCTCGGTCAACGCCCACTAGCAACCGCCTCGGTCACTGCCCACACACGCGCCTGCACCGCTTCAGCTCCCCACGCATTGGTTCCCACGCCCACGCCTCTGGACGATTGGAGTTCCCCTAGGCGCCTCGGCCTCCATCATCCTCTGCTTCATCCAAACCCTGCAGACATAAAACAAAAAGCAACAGAGTATGGAGCAAAATAGTTTAATGGTGAAAAGCATGGTTTATTTGGCTATAAAGCCTTTAAAATTGATGCAAGGGTTGTTGGCTTTCGGTTCCTACAGATCAGGAATTAAAAAGCAAAGAGAGTACGAAGGGCAAAAAAAATACAAAAAACAAAAAAAAAAGTCTCTGTAAGTTCGGTTACAACAGAATCGAAGCAATCTTGTAGCAAAGGCTCCCTTTTGGATGAATTATCAGCAATCAAAAAGAAAAAGTTTAAAGGTTGATTCCGATCTGGTTTAATTAGTTTAGTTTTCTGCCATTTGATTTATTTATTTATTTTATCGTTAAAAAAAAGGGGGTTTTCACGAATCAAATAACAAAAGAAAGAGAAGGGAAAGGGACTTTACCTGAGTGCCGTAGGTGCGGCATCGAAGGTTCGCCGGTCACCGATCTGTGGTGGCGCAGTGGCGCAATGAGTAGCCAGAGGAAGCCCAAACGTTGGAAATGGAAAGGGAGAGAGAGGGTCTGCTGAAGTTTTTTTTTTAATTTATTGAAAATGAAAGTCTGAAAATAAGAATAAAAAATGAAATTTGGGTCTATTAATGATAAAAGAAACGACGCCGTTTCAGGGGAGTAGGGTCCGCGTGTCGACCCGTTGGCGACCTGGATCCGCACCCTCTGCGCTTTAAATGGAATATTTACGCGTTTAGTCCCTCGGATCTTCGGTCCTATCGCGACATAGCCCTACCCCAAAACGCCGCGTTCCAAGACTTGGGCGAATTTCGTTTTAAACCCCCTCTAATTCTGGCGCGTTTGATTTGAGTCCTAAATCCTGTTTTATTTGTTTAATTAACCTTTCAGTTTTATCTCAAATTCAATTGAGTTTTTATCCTTCTGTTTAAATTGTTTAAAATTAATTTATTAACTTTGGCATGTTTTAAATTACTTACCTATACTTTTATTGTATTTATTTTATCTTTCATTTTTTTGCAATATTTGAATGATTCAAAATCGATTTAACATTAGATATAAATATCTTACGTCATTAAACTATATATATATTTTTAGATTATATTGTATACATTATTTTTGCATCATTTTAGTTGTTTATTCCTTTAATTTTCTTTCATACGTATATACGTATACTTTCTTCTAAATCCGTTTATATGCATTTATTATTTCTTTTTAAGTTCTATTTTATAATATATTTTCGTTCATCTTAAGACTTTCTATGTATCATTATTTTCTTATATAAACTATTCATATAAGTTTTCTTTACTTCGTGTATGTTTTCTATATAAATCAATATGTATTTTTCTATATACTATGTTTCGATTTTCTCCTTATATAATATTTTATTTTTAAATTCATTTACCACATTATTACATATATTAATTATTTTCATCTTCGCATTTTAATCTATGTTGAATTCCTGGTATACGTCTATACATGCAATTTGTAGCTTAGCATCTCTCTCTAACTTATCTTTTCGTCTTAAATGTTAATATTTGTATGATGTGTCACCCTTCTATGAACCTTAATTTATTCTTTTGTGTTTTCATTATTGCCATATATTACCATTTTATATGCACACTTATACTCTTTGCTTCATTATTGTATTGTGATTGAATTTTTTAACTTATTGCGTGAAAAACTATCCATCCGAACAAGCCAAACAAACACATTTTGAGTCAATCGTAAAATCGCTTATTTGAAAAGGTTATTAAAAATAAGGCAATATTCTACGCTTGGAAACCCGAGAGATCGTGCCTTATGTGTTGGGTTTCTGTTTCCCGCTTAGCCAAGCGTTCGAACATCCTTTTTATATTTTAATGCATGAGTCTCGGGGATTAAAAGATAATCTTGGATTCGAGGATTAAAATTATCGTGTCCTACGTACTGGATGTGATATTTTGTTCCTTCGGAACAAGAAAATCTTGATATTCAATTCGAGAAAACTAAAATATTTCCAAAAATGGATCGATTTTCTTGTTATTTTTTTAATTTTTCAACTTTCGACAATGAGACATTAAATAATCAATTTGGTACCAATTTTGGGCGTGACGAGGGTGCTAACCTTTCCTCGTACGTAACCGACTCCCGAACCTATTTTCTCAAATTTTCGTAGACCAAAAACATTGTTTTAGTAAATCAAAATGTTTTATTAAAACAAAGGTGATCCGATCATACCTGATAAAGGATCGGTGGCGACTCCCGTTTTTTTCAAAAAATGGTTACGATAGCTTGGCGACTCCACTGGGGACCGCGAGAGTCAGGCCATAAATTGATTGATTTTTGTCCTTTTGATTGAAAATTTGGAATATTGTTTTAAAAATCGTGTGCCTTTTTTTGATGCATTTGTTTGTGCTATGGTGTCGAGTCTCGTAAAATACTTTGGCATTGCACTGCATGACCGTTGTGGTCATACCCTCTTAAGTGGGAGTGAGAAGCTACTCTTTCGTGAGGTTTTACCTCCGTGCAAGATAGTGGATCGCTTTCGGGATACATCCGTACCTATGTCTTCGTGAGATTTTTATCTCCGTGCAGCCATAGGGAAATGTATTCCCCTGAACTAAACTCGGTCTATATATGAGCCTATAATGGGTGAATCGAGGAATCTGTTGGTTCGGGTACCCTTACTTTAGAACCAAACCTCATATAGCGAGCCTTAAGAGCCTACCCTAGATAGAGCCACGCTAAACCCCTAGAGGTCACCTCGATAGGTGTTTTATGTTCGTCATTTCTCCTGCACTGACGTTTGTTTTGCGTTTGTTTATTTCTCTTACACTAACGTGTTTTCTCTCATTTTGATTGCATTGCATGCATTTTTCATATTTAAGAGGCATTGATTCGGGTTCGATTGCTAAAATAGAAAGTTTGCCATGGAAAACAACTTTCTTGATAAAGTGGAAAATAATGCGGCGATCCAAATTTGATCAGAGACAACATAACTAGAAAAGGGAGATAGTCTAGCGGCCGGGCATGTGTCAGAATTAGGGGACTACACTCGTATTAGTGTGGCGCACAATAATTTTCACGAGTTAAAAGCTATGTGGGATCAACGAAATGATGAGACCAATAGTTCATTCTGCCATGGTTATGGAGATTTGCCGCACTTGCTCGACGTCAAGGTAGATGAACAGTTATTCTGAGTTATCACTCAGTTTTAGAACCCCGCGTATAATTGCTTCATTTTTGGAAAAGCGGATTTGGTACCCATCATAGGAAGATACACAGTCTACTGCATTGCCCAATGACTCAAGTTGATAGAATCTATTTGAGAGCGGCCTATGTCCCAGCCTTTTAGAAAAAATTAATGAGCATTACGGGAATGAGTGAGTAATGAATCACAACCAGGATCAAGCAAAGGGGTAAGCGTAAGTGCATCCCATGGAAGAACTTGAGAGACTTGATTTTAACCCATCTTGATATAAGTAAAAGAGTTGACGTTTCGCACTGAGCATCTACGGGTTAATATTATTCCCTAGAGCATTAGGAAGTGTAGAGGAAGCTATCACAAATTTCTTCGACCGACTCAGTTAGGGAGTTATACCAGTTCTTGCAATCTTGGCTGAGGCTTTCAAATCATTCAATACATGTAGAAGATTCGGAGAAGGCAGGTTTGCGGGGTGTGCGCAACTGCTAATGGTTTGGTTTCACAGCTACTTTTGGAAGGTGGATGAAGTTTCTTGTCGGATCTTTACAGATAACTATTCCCCGTTGAAAGAGATAGCAGAAGTGCCAAGAAGGGACTATTCCCCGTTGAAAGAGACGACAGAAGTGCCAAGAAGAGATGTCGTATCAGAAGAGAATTAGATAGCACCTCTTCAGAATCTTCAGGAGGCGGATATCGAATGGAGAGCTCCTTGATTTTTACCCGACGAGATTCCATTTTGATATGGGAATTTCGACTGGGTCCCTTTGCTTGGAATTTAGGGAGCCACTAGTTATGCTCCTTTACTGGTGTTAAGATAATACGGGTCGAGGCAATTTATATCAGCGACACATGGCCTAGCACAATGTGAGTTCCTATATAAAGGAAAAAACTACGAGAAAAGAGTCAAAAAAATTCCTACCGTTCGGAACCAAGTTTACCAAATGAAAGGTTGATCGTGGGATCAAATACTACTCCCAAATATAACAGATGGATCAGTAGAAGAATCAAAGATAACATCTCAAGGCCAATCAGTGGAAGAGAAAATTCCAAGAGGCTCAGGCTCAGAGAGAGGCTATAGAAACAGGCCTACTAAAGGCCCAAAGCGACAAAGAGAAATTAAAGGCTAGAGCAGTGGAGCTTGAAAAAAAACACTTTATCAGTATAAAAATCGCAATTCTATGGCTGAGTTGAGAGTCAGTTTAGAGAAAATTGAGACAGTGAAGGGAAAAATAGAAGAGTTGGAGTACATTGTAAACTTGGCAGTTCGGGCCGACATACTAAGTGTGAAGTACGAGCTGGTATCAGACAAGGGTCAAGAATTAGCTTCGTTGCTCGAGAAGCGAAGCCGTGTTTATAATCTATTTTATGTAAAGGGCTTTGTTTTCTGAAAAGTTTTCTAAATGAAGTTGAATCTAAATCGATGCCTCTTTACATCCATGCATTTGTATTACATTGCATCATCATAGAAAGGGGGTGTTGATTCATATTCGATTGCTGAATAGGAGAGTTTGTCATAAGGAAATGTGTTACTTGATGAAGTGGATTATAATACGGTCGTCCAAACATAGTCTAGGTAACAACGAAAGTAGGCCTTGCCCGAAGATTCAAAGCCTACAAAGATTGTTTGGGGGTCATCAGAAGATCGACCTGGACCAAGCAACAAAGAGCTAAAAGAGACTCTTATTGAGAAAGTTCAAAGGATACATCTATAAACATCCAGATACGAAGAAGAGGATTTACCTGAAGGTTCAAGCCGGCAAGGATTGTTCGAGAGTCATCGGAGGATTACGAGTATCGTGGAGGTTAAGTGAATGACGAGGTACGACCTGGACCAAGCAACAAGGAATTAGAAGAGACGTCTATTGAGAAATTACACGGGACACAACCACAAACTCCAGACACGAAAGAGAGGATTGGTGTTTTCACCTAGACTATGAGGACACGACCGTCTATGCAATCCGTTTTAATGTAAAGAAACGTATTTCCTAGAAAAGTTCTTCTAATGTAATTGAAATCATGATCAACGCCTCTCTTTCTTTTTACGTTCATCCCATTCATTTGCATTGCATTTCATGCATTTGCATTACATCGTATCACATGCATTAGAGTTTGTTGAAAGACTCTAATTAGGTGAAATTATTTTGTTAACCTAGAAAACATGGAACAAAGGTTAGAGAGATTAGAGGAAAAACAAATATTGATCCAAGAGTAATTGATCAGAATTCAACAACAGATGCAAGAGCAATCAACCAGAATTCAACAACAGATGGAAGAGCAATCAACCAGAATTCAACAAGAGATGCGAGAGCAAATGCGAGAGTTCCAAAAGAATATGATATGCCATCTAACCCAGCTATTAGTGGGAGGATTTGAAACAAGGAGGGGCCAAGTGGTCGACAATGTGGAGGAATATGAAGAAATTGTCTATTCCCCGATAAATATCCCAACTTAACCAGACGCGCGGTCGCATGGGGGACCCGTCACTATCAGGCCCCAATATTAGACTAATACCTCGACCCCGCTGGACTTCTCGACGGGCTCGTGTTTTAACCCTGAGGAGGGTCAGACTAAACCAATGGTCCAAGCAGAGGCAAAAGGAAGGAAGGGGCGGACATCGAAGGCCCCTAAGAAAAGGGAAAAGGAAGTAGGTAATACGAGTAGGGATGACCGAAGACTATTCACCGTGTTCCCACCTGATAACACGCCTGCTCCAAACCAACTCAAAAACGAACAAAGGCCGACGAGACCCAATCCTGAAAAACCTTGACTCACCCCTATCCCTGTGTCATACGAAGAACTGTGCCTGAAATTGTCAGAAAAACAATTAATATCGCCACATTATATGGCACCATTGAAGCCTCCATACCCGAAATGGTATGATCCTAATGCTAGTTGCATGTATCATGCTGGGAACCAAGGGCATTCTGCAGAAAATTGTCTAGCCTTTAAGAGAAGGGTTTAAGGTCTTATTGATGTAGGGATTTTACAATTTGACGGTACTGGTAATACGGTTGGAAATCCGTTCCCTAACTACCATTAAAGGAAACGTGAGCGCAGTGACAAAAGGGATGATGCAATTAAAGAAGTTTCAACGATACGCCATTGTCCTCCCGGGTTTGTTTTGAACAATGAGGCTGCGAAGGGATCCCTGTATTTTAGCTAATCTAGAGTAATATTTAAAACACGCTTATTGCTTTAAGCCTAGAGGCAATAAGAGTCCTTTTGTGAAATAGGCTTGTGTCCGGAACTTTTATTTCAATTAAATGCATCGTCCTAAGTAAACATTAACATTTTATTCTGTACATTTTCGCATTTTTATTCATGACTACATCGTACGAATAATCATCCTTAGAATCATTTATTCTTTGGATTTTCTGCCTTCATACCCACAATGGGGTCCCCAGATATCAATGACATGAGCGACACTGTTACTGACTCCCTTTTAGAGAGATATGTGTCTAGAGGGATCTAAGAACTTGAAAGATGACAGAGATCGCAACTTATTTTCGAACTTGTTAAGAATGACAAATCCTACTCTACGAAGTGTCGGCGGACAATACGAGCTAACGAATGAGATGAAGATGGAAGCTTAGCTTGCCGCAGGACAAGGCAAGGAATCATTGAGTTATCTCCAAGAGTTCAAAGATATTTTCGTATGATCACGCCGGAACTAATAAGGCACGAGTATGCTGTCAAAGCGAAGGAAGTCACAGAAGAAGTCCGTAAGGATATTTGAAGATCACATGCTGATGGTTTTACCCTAACTAAGCCAATCAAGAGGTTTAAGCTACTGGTATTCCCAGAAAGGAAAATTGCATCAAATGCCCAAATTGAGGAAGATAAGACTTATGTGTCTCCTCCATTTTTTCTATACGTGGGGCATGGATGTTATCAAGCCAATCTCCTTAAAAGTTTCTGGTCAACATCGATTCATTTTTGTGAATGTCGATCTCTTCACTAAGAGGGTGAGGGTCGCTTCATATGCCAATATTACAAAGTCGATAATCATTAGCCAAAAAAAGAAAAAGAAAAATATTAACAAAAAGGGTGAAAAGATCATATTTAACCGCACAATGTCAAAAGTTTGCAGTCTTTTCAAAGATCAAGTGCCACGTCATAGCCTAAAAAAAAAAAGAAAAAGAAAAGAAAAGAAAAAAGGGCACAAAACAAAGATTGTTAGAAAGATGACCTAAACTTGTGAATGTTGGCGTACAGAAGTTACATTTACCCTTTTATGATCATTAAACTTCGGCCAGGACCTCTACTGAAACAGCGTTTCCCTCGTGAAGTCAAAATCCTCTTTCCCCAGACACAGGCCGAGCCAAAATTGGATGAGCTGGAATGGATCCAAGCCCGATGTGATCAAGTGAATTTGAAAAGAAAATATTGAGAGATATCTGTCACGATCAGAGGAAGCGAGTTTACACAAAAAGGATCGCCTTAGAAAATTTCATGATAGGGCTTTGAAAGGAAAATTCTCTCACGCAAAAGAGACTTCAGAAGAAAGAAGATGCCAAGCTGGGAAGGACCTTAGGCAGCAAAGAAGGCCTGTTCTAGGGAAACAAGGATATTGTCTGAGATAGACGATAAGGACCCGCTCAATCTGGTGAAAAAAAAAACAACGAAAAGTAAAAAAATACAAAAAAAAAACAAAAAAGAATGAGAGGAAAGAAAAAGAAGAAAAAGGAGAGGCCAAAGTAAAAACCCGCAAAGGGCGCTTTGAGACCAAAAGTGGGTTTGAGTTGAAAACCCGAAAAGGGTAGCTCAAATTTTGATAAAAATGAGGCATACAGTAGTCTTGCTACGCTTGAAGTAACAATGAAGAGGAATGTTGTGCCTTGGGGCATCGACAAAGTACTCCGGATCCCCTAAACACATATTGAGTTTAGAACGGTCCTCAAGAAGTTTGAACAGAGAAGCTCAAGCTGTAATATCTGGGGCACCTAGTTTCCATGTTACCCATTTTGAGTCTGCTATCTTTGTCTTTTCAAAATACACTCTAAATAAATTTGCTTCTTCATTACATATGTTTGCTTTGATTAACTTGTTTGATTCGAGCCATACTCCCAATAAATTCCCATTCCGTCCATCATTATGGTCTTTTTTGAGCATTTTGCATTGAAATAATGATTATTGGACTAATAACACTTTCATGAAAGGAGTTTCGCATATTACTCTGGAAACCTCTAAACAATACAGGAGTCTGAAACAGGATTATTGCTTAAGATTCACTGAGCTTAAGGGTTGGAAATATCTGAGTCCAAATTAAGGTGATTGAACAAAATGACAAGGTACCGCGTCAGTGACACAATCCTGACAGAAAGCGGGCATTGTTAACCCAAGTGCAAAACCAGAATCATTCTCGAAAAGAAATGACATTCTGCATTCATGCGAGCATCACGCCTATACATCTGGTTGGGTCACCTAAAGAGTGATCGATTAGAAGGAAGCTGATACAGATCCTGTACCTTTGAATAACAAGAGGGTGGGCTGAATAAGAGACAAGTCCTATGTTTTAGAGTCGCAGTGGGATGAATGGAAGATATTCAAAACCTATAGGTCACAATGAGATGAGCCCTGAAGTTACAGGGGGCAAAAGGGTGACATACACGAAACGCAGATCACTCATAAAACTCGAGGATGGGCACGAAACATGAAAGGAAAGTCAAGAGTCGAAGCAATGAATACAGGTCATCATGAGAGTCGTAACAAGAAGAGACACACGACAAATAAACGCAGGGCGCATGGCATAGTCATGTAGGCATAAAAGCATTTAAGACAAACACGCGCATATCATGATAACATCACGCATGGCACATACAGGTACACCCATAAAGCGATAAACTCTGATGATAGTTGTACCAAATCGAGGAAAAAGAAGACATCTGAGTTCCACCAGATGATATGTTTTGAAATTCTGATTGCAACAAAATCAGCTCATAGTACAAGAGATCTTGCCTTTCTAAGCGAAGCTGATCGAAGATAACAGATCTTGCCTTCCTAAACGAAGCAGATCGATGATAGCAGATCTTGCCTTCCTAAGCGAAGCAGATCGAAGATAGCAGATCTTGCCTTCCTAAGCGAAGTAGATCAAGCATAGCAGATCTTGCCTTCCTAAGCGAAGCAGATCGAGCATAGCAGGTCTCGCCTTCCTAAGCGAAGCACACCGAGGTATTTAATTTCTGTCTTTCAATTCCAGTTCAAAAATCAACTCATAATACGAGAGGTGAGTTGAGCCTCGGGACACGCTTTCTGTCTTTCAATTTCTGTTCAAAAATCAACTCATAATACGAGAGGTGAGTTAAGCCTCGGGACACGCCGAGGTATTTAATTTCTGTCTTTCAATTCCTGTTCAAAAATCAACTCATAATACGAGAGGTGAGTTGAGCCTCGGGACACGCCGAGGTATTTAATTTCTGTCTTTCAATTTCTGTTCAAAAATCAACTCATAATACGAGAGGTGAGTTGAGCCTCGGGACACGCCGAGGTATTTAATTTCTGTCTTTCAATTTCTGTTCAAAAATCAACTCATGATACGAGAGGTGAGTTGAGCCTCGGGACACGCCGAGGTATTTAATTTCTGTCTTTCAATTTCTGTTCAAAAATCAACTCATAATACGAGAGGTGAGTTGAGCCTCGGGACACGCCGAGGTATCTAATTTCTGTCTTTCAATTTCTGTTCAAAAATCAACTTATAATACGAGAGGTGAGTTGAGCCTCGGACACGCCAAGGTATCTAATTTCCGTCTTTCAATTTCCGTTAAAATCAACTCATAATGCGAGAGGTGAGTTGAGCCTCAGGTCACACACTGAGGTGTTTTAATTTTTGTTTTTCAAGTTCCATTCGCAACTCCTCAAGTCGCACGCTGAGGTATTTTCAATTTCTGTCTATAAAAAAAAAAGAAAAAAAAAGAAAAAGAAAAAGAAAGGAAGAAAAGGTCAACTTATATTACGAGAAGAAGGAAACAGTTTGAAAAGTTCAGATTTCATCGAAGTCCCAATGGAGCAGTTAGGAGATCGAAGCGACACGTCTCTTCGTGTCCTGAAGTCACGTCGGAGCAAGTTAAACATAAACAAGATTGAGGAAAAGCGAATTGAAGCTACAAGTCATGTCTCGCAGAAGCAGCGGTGGAGTGGATCAAAGCAACAGGGTTTGAAGATGTTTGAGGAAGAAAAGCACCCGAAGAATCTATACTTGGCCAAGACCGGGCAAAATTGGTTCTTCTTTTGTCTTTGCTCTATTCTCATTTCACGACAATGAGCAAAGAGGGGCAGCTGTAATAACCATTTTTTGCCCGGGTCCTCTACTAAAAATTGAACCCGAGCAAAATAGTTTAATGGTGAAAAGCATGGTGTACTTGGCTATAAAGCCTTTAAAATTGATGTAAGGGTTGTTGGCTTTCGGTTCCTATAGATCAGGAATTAAAAAGCAAAGAGAGTACGAAGGGCAAAAAAAATACAAAAAACAAAAAAAAGTCTCTGTAAGTTCGGTTACAACAGAATCAAAGCAATCTTGTAGCAAAGGCTCCCCTTTGGACGAATTATCAGCAATCAAAAAGAAAAAGTTTAAAGGTTGATTCCGATCTAGTTTAATTAGTTTAGTTTTCTGCCATTTGATTTATTTATTTATTTTATCGTTAAAAAAGGGGGTTTTACGAATCAAATAACAAAAGAAAGAGAAAGGAATGGGACTTTACCTGAGTGCCGTAGGTGCGAAATCGAATGTTCGCCGGTCACCGATCTGTGGTGGAGTGGTGGTGCGATGAGTAGCCAGAGGAAGCCCAAACGTCGGAAATGGAAAGGGGGAGAGAGGGTCTGCTGAAGGTTTTTTTTTTTTTTTATTGAAAATGAAAGTCTGAAAATAAGAATAAAAAATGAAATTTGGGTCTATTAATGATAAAAGAAACGACGCCGTTTCAGGGGGGTAAGGGCCCGCGTGTCGACCCGTTGGCGACCCGGATCCGCGCCCTTCTGCGCTTTAAATGGAATATTTACGCGTTTAGTCCCTCGGATCTTCGGTCCTATCGCGACATAGCCCTACCCCAAAACGCCGCGTTCCAAGATTTGGGCGAATTTCGTTTTAAACCCCCTCTAATTCTGGCGCGTTTGATTTGAGTCCTAAATCCTGTTTTATTTGTTTAATTAACCTTTCAGTTTTATCTCAAATTCAACTGAGTTTTTATCCTTCTGTTTAAATTGTTTAAAATTAATTTATTAACTTTGGCATGTTTTAAATTACTTACCTATACTTTTATTGTATATATTTTATCTTTCATTTTTTTGCAATATTTGAATGATTCAAAATCGATTTAACATTAGATATAAATATCTTACGTCATTAAACTATATATATATTTTTAGGTTATATTGTATACATTATTTTTGCATCATTTTAGTTGTTTATTCCTTTAATTTTCTTTCATACGTATATACGTATACTTTCTTCTAAATCCGTTTATATGCATTTATTATTTCTTTTTAAGTTCTATTTTATAATATATTTTTGTTCATCTCAAGACTTTCTATGTATCATTATTTTCTTATATAAACTATTCATATAAGTTTTCTTTACTTCGTGTATGTTTTCTATATAAATCAATACATATTTTTCTATATACTATGTTTCGATTTTCTCCTTGTATAATATTTTATTTTTAAATTCATTTACCACATTATTACATATATTAATTATTTTCATCTTCGCATTTTAATCTATGTTGAATTCCGGGTATACGTCTATACATGCAATTTGTAGCTTAGCATTTCTCTCTAACTTATCTTTTCGTCTTAAATGTTAATATTTGTATGATGTGTCACCCTTGCATGAACCTTAATTTGTTCTTTTGTGTTTTCATTATTGCCATATATTACCATTTTATATGCACACTTATACTCTTTGCTTCATTATTGTATTGTGATTGAATTTTTTAACTTATTGCGTGAAAAACTATCCATCCGAACAAGCCAAACAAACCCATTTTGAGTCAATCGTAAAATCGCTTATTTGAAAAGGTTATTAAAAATAAGGCAATATTCTATGCTTGGAAAGCCGAGAGATCGTGCCCTATGTGTAATGGCCTAAATTCAAGATTATCGGAATAATGGTTTCGCAACCATAAATCCGATTTAAATAGAAATTTATTTCAATATGTTTGCATGAGTCTTTATATGATAGGAAATATTTTTATAAATATTTATAAAATGTTAGTAATGCGGTATTAAACTTTCGTTAGAAAATTTTAACGTTTGGGTAGGTAATTAAATGAAAAGGACTAAATTGAAATGAAAGTAAAAGTTTAATTATAGATTAAAAGAAAGTATAAAGGACCAAAATGGCAATTAAGCCATTTTGTCTAGATTGAGGCGGTGAATTGAAGAAAAATCTGAGATTTTTAGTTTATTATTATATTATTATATTATTATATTATTATATTATTATATATATATATATATATATAAAGAAAAGAGAAAAGAAACAAAAGAGATAGAAACAGAAAAGAAACAGAGAGCAAACGTGAAAGAAGAAAGAAAAAGAGAAAAGAAAGAAGAAAAGGGAAAATTAAAAGTTTGAAGCTTGGAGTTTAATTTGGTAAGTTAATTTAGTCCTTTTTCTTTTAATTTTGATGCTTTATAAGTTTTAGAACAAAGTTTTGATGAATTTAAGTTGAAATTTTTGAAGTTTCAGAGTTTTTGAATATAGCATATGATGAATAAAATGATGAATTAGTGGTTTAATTGAAAGAATTTGAAGTTAGAATTGGGTAAAGGATTTAATTGTAAAAAATAAGCTATAACAAAACTGTTTTGGACAGCAGCAGTAGAGTAAGTTTGAAAAATCACTAAAATTCGTAGAAGTGGAATTAGAAGTTGAATGAGATATGAAATTAAAGCTTATTGAGTCTATTTTCATATGAAAGAAACATGGAAAGCAAAGGAATTCTCTAATTTGAGATATTTATATTTTTGTAAGACTGGTTCAGAGGGATTTCGGGATCCCCTGTTCTGACTTTGAAAAATCATAAAAAATTGGAGAAAAATAATTAGGGACTTAACTTTATATGTTTAGAATCCTGAATGAGTCTATTTTCAAATGAAATAAATAAGAAGGTCATATGAATTCTGTATGAAGAGTAATTTGATTCGTAGTGAAGAGAGGTCAGAACAGTTAAATAGTGAAACAGGGGAAACTTTAAGAATAATCTGATATTGATTGGCCATACCAAAAATTCTGAAAATTTTATGAGAAGAAGATATGTGAGTCTAGTTTCAGGGAAAATTAACGGTTCTTCGTTTGGAGCTCTGTAGCTCGAGAAATAAATAATTTAGTGACTGTGACTCAAGTAGACAGCTTTGAATAAGCTAAAAATAATAATAGAATTATAGAAAATGCTACATGTGAACATGAAATGTATTGAATTGATGATTGGATTTATTTATTTAGATCCGGAAAACTCAAATACAAAGCTAGATCGAGGAAAGGAAAAAGTCCCGGATTAGTAGATTTTATAAACGAACTAGTATCGAGGTAAGTTCATGTAACTTGAATTATATTGTTAAATGCTTGAAATGTATGTTATTGATGTGAATATAATTTGAATGTTCATTGTATGAAAATTGATGATACATTGGTATATTTGATAAAAAAGGAAGAAATCCGTTGAATGAAAGGAAAAATTCGATGGATCTCTGAAAAGGAATTGACGGTAAAAAGGATCTAGCCCGGACGGGTGATCCTATCTGATATAGCCCTCCCGAAGAATATGTGGAAAATGGATTTAGCCCTGACGGTAATCCGAATTAGGTCTGAATTTAGCCTGGACTGTAATTCGGATCCAAGCTCATTAGAGTAATTGTCGCTGCGAGGATTTAGCTCGGACCGGTAATCCCGACAATACTCTATGAGTTTATATTACTGAGATTTAGCTGGACCGTAATCTATTTGTAAAGATGAGGTTCATGGAGTGTGTGCTCTCTCAAAATGAAAATGTGCGCACATGAATATGAATTGACGGACCGGTTTGTACACAAAAGTGTACCTCTGAAAATCCATCGAAATTTCGAGTAATTCAACGGGATAAATATGGAAAAATAACAAGGAAATGAAAATCATAGTATTGATGAGCTCATCAATCATGGTGTGTATATTATTGATATATGGAAATTAATAAACTAACTTGAATGTTGAGCTTGTGCATGTTAGGGTATTAATGCATTGAATGGATATATGAATGCTTATTACATTGTATTGAAAATATTAGGTAAGTATAATTCTTGTTACATGGGCTTACTAAGCACAAAGTGCTTACTCTGCTTTCCTTTCCCTTGTTTTGTAGTGTTAAGAGCTCGGAGGTCGAATCGGTGGGAGACTCATCACACTATCAACCCCAAATATTTCGGTATTTAAAGAAATTTTAGTTTGGAAATGAATGGCATGTATAAGCTAATAAAATAAATGTTAATATGAAATGAATATAAGGTTAGCCATGATATGGCTTATGTGTTGAAGTTATTTTATAAATATGCATGAATTTTATTTTGAAAATATGTTGAATTAGAATGGTTTCGGTAAAAAAAAAAAAAAAAAAAAATTGTAAACTCGGTAATGCCTCGTACCTTATTACGATAACGAATACGGTGTAGGGGTGTTACATTTGTTGGTATCGAGAGCCGTGTTTAGCGGTTCTAGGACCGATATAGCGAATACTGGATTAGCTATACATGCCATTTAAATTATTTTTGATAGTGTGATATCTCCTAACCATTTAAATTGTGTTTTCTTATTGTAATGTCATCCGACCGAGCTCAACTGAGGAAGATGGGAGTCATGCTCTCCGCTTCAATAGAAAGAGAAGAAACTAGCGATGAGAAGGCCCTGTATAGAGGGTCAAGGGGAGGAGGCAAAAATAGCCTTCTTTCAAATGATAAATGAATGGTTTACCCAATATATAAGAACTAACCCTACAATGCAAAGAAACTCAAGCTCCCCTTCTGCTCCTCCACGGTTCCAGAGATTCCACAGTGCAGTGCATCGAATCTGTCGAAAAGGAAAAGCTCCGGCCGATAAAATCCGAAAATATGGGGTAGAAGAATTTGAGCAAAATGAGCTTGATGATGATCCCGAAAGAGCTGAATTTTGGTTAGAAAATACTACTCGGGTTTTGGAGGAATTATCTTGCACGCCGGAAAGAATGTTTGAAATGTCTTTGTTTCAACGCTAAAAGACACACTTTATCATTGGTGGAATACTAAAGCTTCATTTGTTCCGAAAGAAGAAATTACATGGGAATTCTTCCGGACCGAGTTCAAAAGAAATATATCACCAGAGATTCCTTGATCGAGAAAAGAAAAGAATTTCTTGAGTAAAAGCAGGCAATAGATCGATTCGAGTATGAAAGAGAATTTGTTCGGTTGAGTAAATATGCTCGAGAATGGGTACAATCGGAAGTCAAAATGTGCAAACGATTGAAGAAGGGTTGAATGAAGAAATTAAGCTACTTGTTGGAATTCTTGAAATTCGAGAGTTTGCTACACTAGCAGAACGAGCTTATAAAGCAGAAGAATGGAGCAAAGAAAAGAAACAGGCTGAGAGGGAAGCTCGAATTTTTAGTAAAAGACCAATGGAAAAATCTCAGTTTTCTGCTCCAAAGAAATTGAAGAAGTACCAGATCGCTCCACCTCAACCACCGGGTATTCGGATAGAGTGCGAAGTTCACAGCGCACTAATTCAAGACCTTCCACTCCATCAGTGACCAGTGTTGGCAGTGTTGGTACCCCTAAGCCGAGATGCCAGTATTGTAATAAAGCTCATTTTGGTGAATGTCGATTTAAGAGCGGGGCTTGTTACCGATGTGGTTCTTTTGACCATTTCCTCAGAGATTGTCCAGAAAGAAGTGAAAAAGAAGCTGAATATATATCGAAGCCAAGCAATCCATCTTTGAGGGGTAGACCATCTCGACCATCCGGTAATGTCAGTGGTAGCCGAGGAGCTACAAAAGATACTGCAAGTAGGCCTGAGACACGAGCGCCTCCTAGGACATATGTCATGCGTGCGGCAGAAGATGCCTCAAAGACCGATGTTATTACTGGTACATTTTCTTTACTTGAAACTGATATTACTGCATTGATTGATCCCGGTTCTACGCATTCATATATATGTATAAAACTTACATGCGTAAAAGATTTATCTGTTGAACCTCATCGAATTTGTTTATTAAAGTCTCGAACCCTTTGGCCAATCTATTTTGGTGGATAAAATTTGTAAAATTGTCCACCGATGGTAAGAGGTTATTGTTTCTGGTGACTTGATGTTACTTGCCATTTGATGAGTTTGATGTGATATTGGGCATGGATTGGTTAACTCAAAGATGATGCAATGAGTAAATCAGAAATGTAAATATATTGTGTTGAAGTGTCGAATGGTGAATTACTTCGGGTTAAATCCGATCGACGCAGGGATTATCTCGATGTGATTTCGCTTATTATCGCTCGAAGTATGTCAAAAAGGGGTATGATGCTTTTCTTGCTTATGTATTAGATACTAAGGTATCTCGAGTCAAAGATTCAAGCGATGCGCGTGGTATGTGAATTTTCCGATGTGTTTCGGAAGAGTTACTGTGGTTGCCACCGAAGAGAAGTGGAATTTTCTATAGATTTGATTCCGAACTACTCCGATTTCCATAGCTCCGCATCGAATGGCTCCTGCTGAATTAAAGGAATTAAAGACACGATTCACAGAACTTGTTGACAGAGGTTTTTGTCCGACCGAGTCATTCACCTTGGGGTGCTCCGCTACATTTGTGAAAAAGAAAGATGGGTCTTTGAGATTGTGTATTGACTATCGATACTCAATAAGGTAACTATAAAGAATAAGTATCCGCTTTGCCGGATTGATGATTTATTTGATCAACTGAAAGGTGCTACTATATTTTCAAAGATTGATCTCCGATCGGGCTACTATCAGTTACGAGTAAAGGAGTCAGATGTGCCAAAGACAGCTTTCAGAACCAGGTACGGGCATTATGAGTTTCTAGTTATGCCATTTGGGTTGACTAATGCACCTGCAGTATTTATGGATTTGATGAATCGGATATTCAGACCGTACTTAGATAGGTTTGTGGTAGTTTTCATTGATGATATTTTGGTTTATTCTCGAGATGAAGAAGAACATACGAAACATTTGAGAATTGTGTTGCAAATTTCATGAGAGAAACAATTATATGCTAAATTCAAGAAATGTGAATTTTGGCTTCGAGAAGTGGGTTTTCTTGGACATATTGTATCTGAAAGGCATCGGGGTAGATCCAAGTAAAATCTTAGCTATTGTCAATTGGAGTCCACCGAAGACTGTATCTGAAGTTAGAAGTTTCTTGGGTTTAGCTGGTTATTATCGGAGATTTGTACAAGGATTCTCTATGATAGCTTCTCCAATGACTCGATTATTGCGTAAAGATGTAAAGTTCGAGTGGGTGATGAATGTCACAGAGTTTCAACCGATTGAAAGATCTACTAACGAAAGCACCAGATATTAGTGCAAACTGAACCGGGTAAGGAATTTGTTATTTACAAAGGATGCCTCATTAAATGGTTTAGGTTGTGTCTTGATGCAAGAAGGTAAAGTAATAGCCTATGCTTCAAGACAACTTAAACCACATGAAAGAAATTATCCGGTACATGATCTTGAGTTAGCTTTCTATTGTTTTTGCATTGAAGATATGGCGGCATTACTTATACGGTGAGAAATGTCATATTTATACTGATCATAAAAGCTTGAAGTATTTGATGACACGTAAAGATTTGAATTTGAGAGCAAGCGCAGTGGCTTGAATCGATAAAGGACTATGATTTGATTATTGATTACCATCCGGTAAGGCTAATATTGTGGTGATGCTTTGAGTCGAAAATCTCTCAGACGCTTTACGATCTATGAATGCTCAATTGTTTTTGGTTGATGATGGTTCAATCTTAGCTGAATTAAGAGCTAAACCAACATTTTTACAAAGAAATATGTGAAGCTCGGAAGAATGATGAGAAGTTACACAGTTAAACGGGCACAATGTGAGTCAAATCTCGATTCTCAATTTCAAATTGGGGTTGATGATTGTTTATTATTCGGAGGTAGGGTATGTGTACCCAAGAATTCGTGAGCTCATACGTAAGATTTTACACGAGGCTCACAAAGGGTACTACTATGTCAGTACATCCGGAAGTAATAAAATGTATAATGATTTGAAAAAGATGTACCGATGGCGGTATGAAACGTGATATTTCGATTTTGTATCAAGATGTTTGATATGTCAACAAAGTTAAAGCGAGAACATCGTGTACCTTCTGGTTACTTCACCAATTACTATACCGGAATGGAAATGGGAAAGAATCACTATGGATTTTGTATCGGTTACCGTTGTCTCCGAGGAAAAAAGATGCTATTTGGGTGATTGTTGACCGATTGACAAAGTCAAGACACTTTATTCCGATGCGTATGGATTATTCTTTAGATAAACTAGCTTTGATTGTACATATCTCGAGATTGTCGGGTTACATGGAGTGCCTATCTCCATTATATCGAGATAGAGATCCCCGATTTACGCCTCGCTTTCGGGATAAATTGCAAGAAGCTTTGGGTACTCGAGTTGTATTTCAAGATCGCATTTCATCCTCGGACAAATGGCCAATCTGAGCGTGTAATACAAGTATTGGAAGATATGCTTCGATGTTGTACACTAGAGTTTAAAGGTAATTGGGAGAAGTATCTACCTTTGATTGAATTTGCTTACAATAATGATTTATCATCCAAAGATTAAAATGGCACCATATGAAGCTTTGTATGGTAGAAAATGTAGAACACCATTGTATTGGACAGAGCTCAAGTGAAAAGAAGATACATGGGGTTGATTTAATCCGGAAATGTAAGAAAAAGTAAAGGTTATTCGGGATAGTTTAAAAGCGACTTCCGATCGCCAAAAATCATATGCCGATCTTAAACGAAAAGAGATTGAATTTCGGTCGGTGACAAGGTATTCTTGAAAGTGTCTCCTTGGAAGAAAGTTCTCCTGGTTCGGTCAAAAGGGTAAATTGAGTCCAAGATTTATCGGGCCATATGAGATCATAGAAAGAATTGGACCGATCGCTTATCGGTTGGCATTACCACCGTAACTTGATAGAATCCATAATGTTTTTCATGTGTCTATGCTACGACGATATCGGTGATCCTTCACATGTTATTTCTCCGATGTATGTGGAGATTCAAATGGATATGACTTACGAGTGAAGAACCGGTCAAGATATTGGCACGGAAACAAAGGAGCTTAGAAATAAAAAAATAAATTTGGTGAAAGTATTGTGGCAAAAGCACGGATTGAGGAAGCGACATGGGAACCGGAGGAGGCAATGAGGAAACAATATCCAAACCTCTTTCTCGTAAGATTTTCGAGGACGAAAATCCTTAAAAGGGGGAGAGTTGTAATGGCCTAAATTCAAGATTATCGGAATAATGGTTTCGCAACCATAAATCCGATTTAAATAGAAATTTATTTCAATATGTTTGCATGAGTCTTTATATGATAGGAAATATTTTTATAAATATTTATAAAATGTTAGTAATGCGGTATTAAACTTTCGTTAGAAAATTTTAACGTTTGGGTAGGTAATTAAATGAAAAGGACTAAATTGAAATGAAAGTAAAAGTTTAATTATAGATTAAAAGAAAGTATAAAGGACCAAAATGGCAATTAAGCCATTTTGTCTAGATTGAGGCGGTGAATTGAAGAAAATCTGAGATTTTTAGTTTATTATTATATTATTATATTATTATATTATTATATTATATTATATATATATATATATATATAAAGAAAAGAGAAAAGAAACAAAAGAGATAGAAACAGAAAAGAAACAGAGAGCAAACGTGAAAGAAGAAAGAAAAAGAGAAAAGAAAGAAGAAAAGGAAAATTAAAAGTTTGAAGCTTGGAGTTTAATTTGGTAAGTTAATTTAGTCCTTTTTCTTTTAATTTTGATGCTTTATAAGTTTTAGAACAAAGTTTTGATGAATTTAAGTTGAAATTTTTGAAGTTTCAGAGTTTTTGAATATAGCATATGATGAATAAAATGATGAATTAGTGGTTTAATTGAAAGAATTTGAAGTTAGAATTGGGTAAAGGATTTAATTGTAAAAAATAAGCTATAACAAAACTGTTTTGGACAGCAGCAGTAGAGTAAGTTTGAAAAATCACTAAAATTCGTAGAAGTGGAATTAGAAGTTGAATGAGATATGAAATTAAAGCTTATTGAGTCTATTTTCATATGAAAGAAACATGGAAAGCAAAGGAATTCTCTAATTTGAGATATTTATATTTTTGTAAGACTGGTTCAGAGGATTTCAGGATCCCCTGTTCTGACTTTGAAAAATCATAAAAATTGGAGAAAAATAATTAGGGACTTAACTTTATATGTTTAGAATCCTGAATGAGTCTATTTTCAAATGAAATAAATAAGAAGGTCATATGAATTCTGTATGAAGAGTAATTTGATTCGTAGTGAAGAGAGGTCAGAACAGTTAAATAGTGAAACAGGGGAAACTTTAAGAATAATCTGATATTGATTGGCCATACCAAAAATTCTGAAAATTTTATGAGAAGAAGATATGTGAGTCTAGTTTCAGGAAAATTAACGGTTCTTCGTTTGGAGCTCTGTAGCTCGAGAAATAAATAATTTAGTGACTGTGACTCAAGTAGACAGCTTTGAATAAGCTAAAAATAATAATAGAATTATAGAAAATGCTACATGTGAACATGAAATGTATTGAATTGATGATTGGATTTATTTATTTAGATCCGGAAAACTCAAATACAAAGCTAGATCGAGGAAAGGAAAAAGTCCCGGATTAGTAGATTTTATAAACGAACTAGTATCGAGGTAAGTTCATGTAACTTGAATTATATTGTTAAATGCTTGAAATGTATGTTATTGATGTGAATATAATTTGAATGTTCATTGTATGAAAATTGATGATACATTGGTATATTTGATAAAAAAGGAAGAAATCCCGTTGAATGAAAGGAAAAATTCGATGGATCTCTGAAAAGGAATTGACGGTAAAAAGGATCTAGCCCGGACGGGTGATCCTATCCTGATATAGCCCTCCCAAGAATATGTGGAAAATGGATTTAGCCCGACGGGTAATCCGAATTAGGGTCTGAATTTAGCCTGGACTGGTAATTCGATCCAAGCTCATTAGAGTAATTGTCGTTGCGAGGATTTAGCTTTGGACTGGTAATCCCGACAATACTCTATGAGTTTATATTACAGGATTTAGCTTTGGACTGTAATCCTCGCCAGAAAGATGAGGTTCATGGGAGTGTGCTCTCTCAAATGAAAATGTGCGCACATGAATATGAATTGACGGACCGGATTTGTACACAAAAGTGTACCTCTGAAAATCCATCGAAATTTCGAGTAATTCAACGGGATAAATATGGAAAAATAACAAGGAAATGAAAATCATAGTATTGATGAGCTCATCAATCATGGTGTGTATATTATTGATATATGGAAATTAATGAACTAACTTGAATGTTGAGCTTGTGCATGTTAGGGTATTAATGCATTGAATGGATATATGAATGCTTATTACATTATATTGAAAATATTAGGTAAGTATAATTCTTGTTACATGGGCTTACTAAGCACAAAGTGCTTACTCTGTTTTCCTTTCCCTTGTTTTGTAGTGTTAAGAGCTCGGAGGTCGAATCGGTGGGAGACTCATCACACTATCAACCCCAGTATTTCGGTATTTAAAGAAATTTTAGTTTGGAAATGAATGGCATGTATAAGCTAATAAAATAAATGTTAATATGAAATGAATATAAGGTTAGCCACTGATATGGCTTATGTGTTGAAGTTATTTTATAAATATGCATGAATTTTATTTTGAAAATATGTTGAATTAGAATGGTTTCGGTTAAAAAAAAAAAATTGTAAACTCTGGTAATGCCTCGTACCTTATTCTGATAACGAATACAGGTAGGGGGTGTTACACTATGTGTTGGGTTTCTGTTTCCCGTTTAGCCAAGCGTTCGAACATCCTTTTTATATTTTAATGCATGAGTCTCGGGGATTAAAAGATAATCTTGGATTCGAGGATTAAAATCATCGTGTCCTACGTACTGGATGTGATATTTTGTTCCTTCGGAACAAGAAAATCTTGATATTCAATTCGAGAAAACTAAAATATTTCCAAAAATTGATCGATTTTCTTTTTCTTTTTTTTAATTTTTCAACTTTTGACAATGAGACATTAAATAATCAATTTGGTACCAATTTTGGGCGTGACGAGGGTGCTAACCCTTCCTCGCACATAACCGACTCTCGAACCTATTTTCTTAAATTTTCGTAGACCAAAAACATTGTTTTAGTAAATCAAAATGTTTTATTAAAACAAAGGTGATCCGATCACACCTGATAAAGGATCGGTGGCGACTCCCCTTTTTTTTTTCAAAACCAAGTTGATTCCCTTTTTTTAAAAAAATGGTTACGACAGCTTATAGTGCTTACAATCAGAATGCTAGAGAAGATGACATGGAAGGCATGTTGCGGGATGCATTTAATATGTGCAGTGATGGTTTGCAATCATTTCCACCTGACTTGGGTGTAACTGATGATTATAATTTTGGTGGAAATACTTTCACTAAAAGGGGAAGAAGTGTACCTGATGAACAACTAAATGAAGAAGCGGCGAAGTTCTACACGTTACTTGGTGAAATGAATGAAGAATTGTATGAGGGATCAAAATTTTCAAAACTATCTTTCTGTATTCGTCTTTTTCACTTGAAATGTTTGGGAGGGTGGACCGGAAACTCTTTGACAATGCTGTTAGAGTTTTTGCAAGAAATATTCCCGTTTGCAAAAATCCCTCAATCTTCCAAAGACATGAAGAAACTGATAAAGGATTTGGGCCTTGGCTACAACAAAATTCATAGTTGCCCAAATGATCGCATGTTGTATTGGGCGATCGGAAAAAAACAACAAAGCTTTGTCATGTATGTGGTCAGTCCCGTTGGATGAATAGAAATACAGAAAATGGTAACGAGGATGAAAATGATGCACAGTCAAGGAAGCAGCCAGTTAATATTTTGCGGTAATTTTCGCTAATACCAAGGCTTCAAAGGCTTTTCATGTCGTCGAAGACAGCCAAGTCAATGACGTGGCACCATGATGGACAAATCGATGATAGATTGTTAAGGCATCCTGCAGATTCTTTAGCTTGGAATTCATTTGACTCCAAATTTCCAAGCTTTGCAAGCGATCCTCGGAGTGTGAGGCTTGGGCTAGCATCTGATGGATTTAACCCTTACAAAATCATGAACACAGCGTACAGTACTTGGCCTGTGGTGCTTGTTCCTTACAATTTACCTCAATGGGTTTGCATGAAACAATCATCCTTTATCTTATCTATGATTATCCCTGGAGAGAAAGGTCCCGGAAATGATATTGACATATATTTGCAGCCACTTATTGAAGAGTTAAAACAATTATGGGCTGGTGTTGAGACATACGATGTGCTGAGCAAGGAGAACTTTAATTTACGTGCAGCTTTGATGTGGACTATTAATGACTTCCCGACTTATGCCAATTTATCTAGTTGAAGTACCAAGGGACGTTATGCTTGTCCTTGTTGTGCTGCGCAAACATGTTCGCAATGGTTATATAATGGGAAGAAGTTCTCTTACATGGGGCATCGTCGGTGGTTACCAAAAAATCATAAATTTAGATTTTAGAGTACTCAGTTTGACGGTACTGAAGAGTTTAGAGAAGCTCCTTCGCAGACCGGTAGATCTGAAATATTGTTCATGTTGAAATATATGAATTTCATTTATGGGAAGATGAATCAACCGACCAACACGCAAAGAAATAGAAGATCAATGGATGAATTTGATGAAGAGGATGATCTTAATGAGGCGGAATTGTGGAAAAAAAGAAGTATTTTTTTTGAGTTGCCTTATTGGGAGCATCATATTTTATGACATAATCTTGATGTCATGCACATTGAGAAAAATATCTGCGAGAACATCTTTAGGACTATTTTGAATGTCGATGGAAAATCAAAAGACAATCTTCAGAGTCGACTTGATTTAGTCCACATGGGAATTCGGCGTGAGCTTCATCCCCAAGCACTTCCAAATATGAAATATCGGTTGCCGCCTGCTATTTTTTCAATGTCAAAGACAGAGAAAGAAGTGTTCTGTATGGTGTTGAAGGATATAAAGGTCCCAGATGCGTATGCATCAAATATATCTCGATGTGTGAGTCTTAAAGATCGAAGACTGTATGCTTTAAAATCACATGACTATCACATCTTGATGCAAGACTTACTGCTAGTTGCTATGCGGTGTTGTATGTCGAAAAAGGTGACGTCTTGTGTAATTGAATTATCCAATATAATTAAAGGCATTTGTGGCAAAGTTTTGGATGTTTGAGAACTTGAGACACTACAAGATCGAGCCGCATTGACTTTATACAATCTGGAAAAGATATTCCCGCCTTCCTTCTTCACAATTATGGTGCACTTGTTAATTCATCTCCCTCGTGAAGCAATACTTGGTGGACCCGTTTTCTATCGATGGATGTATCCTATAGAAATGTCTTAATTTATTTGTAAATTATTCCTTCATTCACCTCAATGCATTTAGTTGCAACTTTTGATAATGTTGGATATCGTTTTTAGGTTCCTGTCCAAATTGAAATCTTACTGCCGTAATAAACATTATCCGGAAGGATCAATTGCCGAATGCTACTTGGCAGAGGAATGTATGACTTTCTGTTCAAGGTATTTGGAAGATGTTGAAACAAGAATGAATAGACCAAGTAGAAATGCTGGGTTCACAGATCATAACTTGGCCGAAACTTATTTATTTCAAAGTTTCGGAGAACCAATCGGCAAAGTCGAAATTGCAGAATTAGATGATAGATCGTGGGTCCAAGCACATCGATATGTTCTTTTTCATCATGATTCAATGGAACCATTACGCAAGCAAGTTCTAGAATTTGATAAATATTCATCAATTATAATTTGTCTGTCTTCTAACAAAGTAAACCTTTTTTTAACATAGTGAGTACAAACAAATATTGAGAGCTCGTTCACGGTCCCGAAGATTACAACAACGAGAAATTAATAAGTTGTTCATAGAATCATTTCATGAATGGTTAAGCCAAACGGTACGCAATTAAAGTTTTCATTGACAAGTAATAATGTTTTCTCATAACATTTATAATTACTCAATTTACTTTTGATTCAATAGGTTTGGAGTCGGAATGAAGTAAATGACGAAGTTAAATGGCTTTCACAAGGTCCAAATAGAATAGTGAAAAGATATAGTGCCTTCCTCATCAATGGATTCAGATTTCATACAAAGTATCGCGAGAGATTGAGGAGAACCCAAAATTGTGGAATTGTTGTTAATTCTTCAATTACAAGTTATGCTAGTGCTAGGGACAATAATCCTGTCGAGGGGAATGTGGAGTATTACAGACTTCTTACTAACATAATTGAGTTGGATTATTATGGCAGATTGAAAGTTGTCTTATTTCGAGGACATTGGGCTGATGTGAATATGGTCGCGGAATTAAAAACGATCAATATGATTTTACAATGGTGAATTTCTCTCGATTGATTCACATTGGAGAACAATTGATGGACGAGCCGTATGTGTTTTCTTCTCAAGTGAAACAAGTTTTTTACTCAAAAGATCCAACTGATGAGGGTTGGTACGTTGTACTCCGGAACACCGTAATGTGATTTCAATTTTAATAGTGACGAACAAAGATTCGAGATCACTAAATCGACGAAAAAAAGTAGAAAAATTTTGTTAATCGATAATTATAAGTTAAGTGTGATTTTAGAAATATTTTAAAATTAGTGAATTTTGTGAACTGAAAGAATTAATTAGAAAAATTGGGGCAAAAACGAGGTATTGAGACCTCGAATTCATAAAGTGAGCCATAAATATTTCTAAAAATATTTATGTAATGTCATTAAGTTATTATTAAACTTTCGTTAGAAAATTTTAACGTTTGGGTAGGAAATTAAATAAAAAGGACTAAATTAAAATGAAAGTAAAAGTTAAATTATAGATTAAAAGAAATTATGAAGGATTAAAATGGTAATTATACCATTTTGTATAGTTGAGGCGGTGTAACATAAGAAAATCTGAGATTTTTTTTAAAAGTATATTATTATATTATATATATTTATATTATATTATTATATTATTATAATATTATATTATATAATAAAACCAAAGAAAAAATAAAAAAAGAATAAGAATAGAGAAACAGAGACCAAACGAAGCAGGGAGAGCAGGGGAAGGAAAGAAAGAAGAAGAGAAGAGAAAGAAGAAAAAGGGGGAAAATTGGAAAATTTCCAAAATTAGCTAAATAAAAAGGGGATCAAATTGAAATATTTGGAGAATTCTCTTCATTTCTCTTCATTTTCTTCAGCTGAAAAACAGTTATGGAAGAGAGTTCAAGTTGGTTTTCATATTCAAGCTTCATGTAAGTTTAATTCTTGCTTTCTCCTTGAAATTTCTATATTTTTGGACTTTCTACAATTGAGTCCAACTTATTAATTCATTAGTTTATGAATCTATGGTTAATTTTTAAATTTTATGTGGGTTAGTTCTGAAAGAATATGATGAATAAATATTGATTTGAAGCTTTAATTTTGTTATATGATGATTCTATCAAGTGAAATTGATGGAAATTGATTTTAGGACCTATTTGTGAAATAGCTGAAATTAAGGCCTAGTGTTAAAATTCTGATTTCAAAGGTTATGAAGTAGTTTAAAATGATAGACAAAAGTATTAAATGAGAAAATTAACTCAAGTGAGGGGTTAATTCAGCAAGGATTGAATTGTATGAATTGTGAAATTAGGGACAAAATAGAAATCAACATGTTACACTAAAGCAGTTTTGGACAGCAGCAGTTGTCTAACTTTGAAAAATCACCAAAAATTGTATAAATCGAATTAGAAGTTGAATGGGATATATAATTAAAGCTTGTTGAGTCTATTTTCATATAAAAGAAACATAGAAAGCAAAGGAAGTCTACATTTTGAGATATTTAAATATTTGTAAGACTGGTTTAGAATAACTTCGTGATCCCCTGTTCTGACTTGGAAAAATCATCGAAAATTGTATAAAAATAATTTGGGAACATATTTTATATGTTTAGATTCCTTAATGAGTCTAGTTTTATATGAAATAAACTATAAGATCATATGAATTCTATATAAAAGATAATTAATTTTTAGTGAAGAAGGGTTGGAACTGCCAGACAGCAGAATAGGGGTGACTTTAAAGAATAAACTGTACTAATTGGATTAATCAAAAATTCTGAAAATTTTATGGCAAGAATATATGTGAGCCTAGTTTCAGGAAAAATTAACGGTTCTTCATTTGGAGTTCTGTAGCTCTGGGAATAAATAATTTAGTGACTATAACTCAAATGGACAGTTTTGAATATACTTATGAGTAATTAATGAAATTATTGACAATGTTACTTATAGCATGTTATATACATTAAGGATGTGGAATGGAGAGGAGGAGGAGGAAAATATGTATGAATATTTAGGTAGTATAGCTAATTTGAAATGTTTTAGGCTCGGGGACTAAATTGAATAAAAGTAAAACTTTGTGATTAATTTTGTAAAAATGTGGAAATGACCAATTTGTATGAAATGGATTATTTTATTATTTAAAATTGCAAAATTGAATGAAATTATTAATTTAGAATAAGATCGATTGAAAAATCGATGAAAATAGAAAAAAAAATTCCAAAGTGCCCCTGAATCTTGATATTTACATAAAATTTAACTGTAAGTTCGTGTAACTTAATTATGTGATATAAGAAAATATAAGTTGATGGTACATGAAATATTGATATGATGAATTAACTGTTTTATGTTTATGAAGAAACGGCAAGTGAATGATATTTATCATGACATGTAAATATGTGGTTATCTTTAATATGTTAATACAAGGTAATTAAGTATGATGAAACGAGTAATAAATTCAAGTAAGACATGTCGATAAATATAAATATATTTAAGGGACAATATGTTTGATTTTGATTGATTTCAAATATAAATGCTAGATGAAATAAAATGTCTGATAAATAAATTTGTAATTCCGGTAATGCCTCGTACCCTATTCCGGCGTTGAATACGGGTAAGGGGTGTTACATTTAATGGTATCAGAGCTATGGTTTAGTCGGTTCTCGGACCAAACGTAATATGTGTGAAGTCTAGAAATGTATGCCATTATTAATATATAACTTAAAATATAATGTGATATCTCCAGACTTTGATGATATTTGTATCACTATTATTCAAACTTTATCATTATTATGTGTAATTTATTAACTATGTGTGGTAAGTATTTTAAGGTAAGTATTTAGTAAAATGATAAATTTAAGATTGAGTACTGAAGTTGAGACCGATCATCGAATCAATTATGGAATACTGAATATTATTTTGTGTACTGAATTGAATTGTGAAGTTATTGAATATTGTTATGTGTATTGCATTAAACTATGAAATTATTGATGTAATGAATTACTGCAATACTGTGAAACTGATTGAAATAAGAAGTGAAAATAGAATGAACTGGAATTTAGAAAGTTATTTAAATTACGTAACTGAATTATGAATTATTTGAATATTTGAAGGTATATTAAATAAAGAAAATATGCGAGTAATTGAAATGTATATTGATTGAAAAGTAATTAGTGATTTTAAATTTGATTGGACAATAAATTGAAAATATGAATTGAACAAAAATGCATTAAATTATGAATATGTGTAAATATATGAATCGTGTGTTGATTGAAAAGTGGGTGGAATTGAATCGAAGTCTGATTATATGTGAATATTTGCAATATGTATTGGTAGTGAATTGTATACTGATTAGAAAATGGAAAAGTGAATTTGAAAAAAAATGATGATTTGAATACCATATTAACTTATCGGGCTAGATTGGATACAAATGGCATGCCATAGGATTGGAAGTATTCAGGGATTCTTCGACCTTGAGTCGATGAGACACTGGGTGTCATATTATTTATTTCGGATAGATTCAATAAGGTACTGGGTACCACTTTACTTCGGCTGGGCCGATGAGACACTGGGTGTCACTATATTGCTTCGAACTATCCGATGAGGCACTGGGTGCCAATCTGGTGTGTTTGGTTGGATCCGCGTATCCGCCAAAGTCCGAGTCTTGTTAATAGGGGTAGCTATGAATATTAAGTGGAATTAAAATGAGAACTGATTTCCCTGTTAACTTGTCGGACTAGTCGGATATAATTGGCATGCCATAGGATATGGAAAAGTACGGGTTTTTGCCGGCTTACTGATCAGGCACTTACGTGCCGACTCATCGTTATCGTTATCATTATCGATTCGACACTTTGTGTGTCGATATCGTATGTATCGTTAAGGCACAATGTGCCGTCTTCGTGTGTTTGGGTTGGAATCTGCGGTATCCATCAAAGTCCGGATTGTTAATAGGGTGAATAACTAAAATGAGAAAAACTAAATAAATTTGATCGATTGAACTATTGAAAATATGAGTAAGAAATTATGAGTTGAATTGTGAATCGAATTGAAATGTGAGAATTGAAGTATGAACTTAAGGTTTATAAATTTGCTAAAATATCGATTTATTGATATTGGAATCAGTTGAATAAATGAAATGAGAAAATTGAATGAATTTGACCGACTGAATTATTGACAGTACGAAAAAGTGGAATTGTGAATTAAAATTGATATATAAAATTGAAAACTTGAACCAAAGGTTCATAAGTTGATTAAATAATATAGATGAAATATGATGCTATTTGATGAAAGACTATTGTTGAGGTATGAAATTAAAGTATAAATTAACACATATGACTTATATTGTTACATGTTTGATGTCTATTATTTAATATTAAATGTTAAATTTAAATTATGCATATAGTAAGTGAAATATGAGGTAAGTGTTATTGTTGAATTAAATGGAAATTGAATTAAGTGATGGATAAATATTAGTATTGAATTGTATAATGATGAGAAAGTGGAATTAAATTTAGTTGTGAATAAATTGAAGTGAAATTAGAATTGAAAAAAAAAATGAAATGTGAAGCACATAATAAGAATTATTAGTAAATTAAAAATGACTAGTAAGTTTTGAAATATATTACATGTATTAAAGAAAGAAAATATATAAACATACAGGTTTTTAGTACAATGGTTAAATTGTAAAGTTGTAAAAGCATTATGTTAAAATTGTAAAAGTGACATGCGTGTATAATGTAATTTTCCCAAGTGCATTCTCTGATAATAACACTTTGGTACTCATCAAGTGCTATCTGATTAATAGTAAATAATAATACACTTCTATATTTGTTTCATATATCTTAAGTATTCTGTTTAATCTATTGGGCCTCTTATAAAAAGGTAAGTAATTTTCGTTATAAGGTATGTTCGCAATATTGAATTAAAAGTGAATTGCAAACTGAAAGGATATGGAATGGATATAAATGATAAACTAGATAAATATGTGCACAAAGGAGCTATAGAATTATAGAAATAATGAAGTTCATGATCAAAATAATAAGAAAATTTCGAGGACGAAATTTTTTTAGGGGAAGAGTTGTAATGTACCCCAATTTTAATAGTGACTGAACAAAGATTCGAGATCACTAAATCGACGAAAAGTTAGAAAATTTTGTTAATCGATAATTATAAGTTAAGTGTGATTTTAGAAATATTTTAAAATTAGTGAATTTTGTGAATCAAAAGAATTAATTAGAAAAATTGGGGCAAAAACGAGGTATTGAGACCTCGAATTCATAAAGTGAGCCATAAATATTTCTAAAAATATTTATGTAATGTCATTAAGTTATTATTAAACTTTCGTTAGAAAATTTTAACGTTTGGGTAGGAAATTAAATAAAAAGGACTAAATTAAAATGAAAGTAAAAGTTAAATTATAGATTAAAAGAAATTATGAAGGATTAAAATGGTAATTATACCATTTTGTATAGTTGAGGCGGTGTAACATAAGAAAATCTGAGATTTTTTTTAAAAGTATATTATTATATTATATATATTTATATTATATTATTATATTATTATAATATTATATTATATAATAAAACCAAAGAAAAAATAAAAAAAGAATAAGAATAGAGAAACAGAGACCAAACGAAGCAGGGAGAGCAGGGGAAGGAAAGAAAGAAGAAGAGAAGAGAAAGAAGAAAAAAAAGGGAAAATTGGAAAATTTCCAAAATTAGCTAAATAAAAAGGGGATCAAATTGAAATATTTGGAGAATTCTCTTCATTTCTCTTCATTTTCTTCAGCTGAAAAACAGTTATGGAAAAGAGTTCAAGTTGGTTTTCATATTCAAGCTTCATGTAAGTTTAATTCTTGCTTTCTCCTTGAAATTTCTATATTTTTGGACTTTCTACAATTGAGTCCAACTTATTAATTCATTAGTTTATGAATCTATGGTTAATTTTTAAATTTTATGTGGGTTAGTTCTGAAAGAATATGATGAATAAATATTGATTTGAAGCTTTAATTTTGTTATATGATGATTCTATCAAGTGAAATTGATGGAAATTGATTTTAGGACCTATTTGTGAAATAGCTGAAATTAAGGCCTAGTGTTAAAATTCTGATTTCAAAGGTTATGAAGTAGTTTAAAATGATAGACAAAAGTATTAAATGAGAAAATTAACTCAAGTGAGGGGTTAATTCAGCAAGGATTGAATTGTATGAATTGTGAAATTAGGGACAAAATAGAAATCAACATGTTACACTAAAGCAGTTTTGGACAGCAGCAGTTGTCTAACTTTGAAAAATCACCAAAAATTGTATAAATCGAATTAGAAGTTGAATGGGATATATAATTAAAGCTTGTTGAGTCTATTTTCATATAAAAGAAACATAGAAAGCAAAGGAAGTCTACATTTTGAGATATTTAAATATTTGTAAGACTGGTTTAGAATAACTTCGTGATCCCCTGTTCTGACTTGGAAAAATCATCGAAAATTGTATAAAAATAATTTGGGAACATATTTTATATGTTTAGATTCCTTAATGAGTCTAGTTTTATATGAAATAAACTATAAGATCATATGAATTCTATATAAAAAGATAATTAATTTTTAGTGAAGAAGGGTTGGAACTGCCAGACAGCAGAATAGGGGTGACTTTAAAGAATAAACTGTACTAATTGGATTAATCAAAAATTCTGAAAATTTTATGGCAAGAATATATGTGAGTCTAGTTTCAGGAAAAATTAACGGTTCTTCATTTGGAGTTCTGTAGCTCTGGGAATAAATAATTTAGTGACTATAACTCAAATGGACAGTTTTGAATATACTTATGAGTAATTAATGAAATTATTGACAATGTTACTTATAGCATGTTATATACATTAAGGATGTGGAATGGAGAGGAGGAGGAGGAAAATATGTATGAATATTTAGGTAGTATAGCTAATTTGAAATGTTTTAGGCTCAGGGACTAAATTGAATAAAAGTAAAACTTTGTGATTAATTTTGTAAAAATGTGGAAATGACCAATTTGTATGAAATGGATTATTTTATTATTTAAAATTGCAAAATTGAATGAAATTATTAATTTAGAATAAGATCGATTGAAAAATCGATGAAAATAGAAAAAAAAATTCCAAAGTGCCCCTGAATCTTGATATTTCTGCAAATTTAACCAGGTAAGTTCGTGTAACTTAATTATGTGATATAAGAAAATATAAGTTGATGGTACATGAAATATTGATATGATGAATTAACTGTTTTATGTTTATGAAGAAACGGCAAGTGAATGATATTTATCATGACATGTAAATATGTGGTTATCTTTAATATGTTAATACAAGGTAATTAAGTATGATGAAACGAGTAATAAATTCAAGTAAGACATGTCGATAAATATAAATATATTTAAGGGACAATATGTTTGATTTTGATTGATTTCAAATATAAATGCTAGATGAAATAAAATGTCTGATAAATAAATTTGTAATTCCGGTAATGCCTCGTACCCTATTCCGGCGTTGAATACGGGTAAGGGGTGTTACAACACCCCTAGAGACTTGTTTGACATGGGCAATGGAAGTAGAGATGACATAGTCAAAAGATCATAAACTTTGCCTTTTTTAGAACAAAACTTAAATGAAAATCTCCCTAGTACTAGCACACAATTTCAATGGGTTCGTCAGGATGTGGACGAAGATATTTACGAAATATGAGTTAGTAAGATTTTACGATTTTTTATTTATATGTAATATTATAATTTTAATATTGGTCATGTTATATAATTTAACTATTTTATATGTACTATTATTGTTGTTATTTGTTACTAAAATTTCAACTATTTTATGTGTATTGTAGGAAAAATGCCTAGAAGACGATTACGAGATTTAAGTATTGTCCATAATACTCCAAATTCAGAAGAAGCAAATAGTGAACAACAAACAGTTGTTGGGTCTTCGAATGTGCCAGACATAGATGACGAGCCTGCAGAATTTCAAAGTAATGTTAAGTTTATTTTACATGCATGTTGACTTTTATTATTGATTCATTTTTCAATTTTAATATAATAATTATATATCATTTTTCAGCTGAAAGTGGTGGGGCCTTGAGAGTCGGGGGACGTCACGCTTAAAAAGATTTATACGACCTAAATCACATCCGAGCGTGTCAAAGTAAGGAGAAACAGTCATGGCCAGCCTGTTGGATCTGAAGCTCGACTTTTAGCAAGCTATATGGGCATTATAGCACGAAATGCCATATGTTGCCCATCAACTACGAATTATCGCATCACATGCCTGATGGCAACAAAAATCAAGCTCTCAATAATATTAAGGTAACAAAACGTGAATGTAATTTATAATACTTTGGTTTAAGTTTAATTTATATTTACTTTCTAAACTTATGTTTTTTTAGGAGAGATTTACTTTAGAGGTTTCTGATGACTATATCAAGAAGACATTGGGTAAAAAATGGAGAGACCATAAAAGCACTTTAAAAAAACAATATTTTAAGAAAGACATAAGTCTCGAAGAAAAATTGCAAAATGTCCCACTGGGAATGTTGAGGTACCAATGGGAAGATCAAGTTAGATTCTGGAATTCAAAGAAAGGAGAGGTATTACGTACTTCTAAAGTCTTATAAAATTTTTGGTTTATATTATTTACTATATACGTAATAATAATTTCATTATGTAGGACCGTGAGCGAGTTAGAACAAGCAGTAGGCAGAAACAAAAATTCACGCACACGGCAGGGTCGAGAAGTTTTGCTTGTGTAGCTGAGGCCGAGGTATTATAATTTATTAATTGTGTCAAATATTAATGACTTTATATTATTAAATTATATTTTTACTACTATACTGTAGTAAGTCTCGTCTGGTCAAAAAGTTGGACGCCTTCAGCTTTTTGACCTTACGCATAGGAAGAAAGATGGATCTCCGATGACATCTGAAGCTGGAGAAATTATGGCATATTTACTTAATAAAATTTGATTTGTTATAAATATTTATAATGTTTAATTATAATAGTTTAATTCATCGTTAGTAGTTTTATATTAATAATGTTAAGTTATGTTGCATTCCTTCTTATTATATATTTTGTTTCTAACTCTTTCATTGATTTATTAGGAGAAACTAAAGGAGAAGAAGGCAGAGTATGAAGCGGCTGCTTCGACTGATAGTTCTGTTAATCTTGAGGATATTGATAACAGAATTGTTACTGATGTTTTGGGTCCTGAAAGGTATGGTCGGGTTCGATTTCAAGGATCTGGTATTACCCCGAGCCAATATTTTGGATCCAGCTCCCAGCAATACATGCCTTCTGAGAGTCAATCTCAAGCTGAAATTCAGAGGTTAAAAGACCAGATAGCTCGATGCAAGCGAGCACGGCTGAGCAAATTTCTCAACTTAAAGCGGAGGTAGCAGCGAGGGAGGCAGAGCAAAACAGAAAGTATGATGAACTCCAGCTACAACTTCAGACTATAATAAAGATGTTCCAGCAGTCGCAAGGGCCGCCATCTTAGACATTTATTTTCTCGTTGTAAGATCATTTTTAACATTGTTACATTAACATTGTTACATTTAACATTATTGTAAGAATTTTTTATTAATTTATATCATATGTCTTTTATTGAATTTGAAGTATCATTTAGAATTAATGTTTTTTGTAGGATTTTTATGCTACATTTGATGTTTTGGGTTGGAATTATATGCTACATTTGCTGTTTTTGGTTGGGTTTAATGCAGGAAGGGTATGATATTGGAGAAACAGCTTATTGCAAATTTTGTACAAATTAGCAGCGTTTGTGGGAAAAGCGCCGCTAAAGGTCATGACATCTAGCGGCGTTTGTGGGAAAGCGCCGCTAAAAGTCATGACTTTTGGCGGCATTTTTTTTTCATAAACGCCGCTAAAGTTTGTGGCGTTATATTTAGCGGCATTTTTTGCGGCGCTTAAATACTATTAGTGGCGCTTATAAACGCCGCTAAAAGCCTAAAAAACGCCGCTAAAAGCCTAAAAAACGCCGCTAAAAGTCTGTTTTACTGTAGTGTGAGTTCTAAGAATATATATAACATCTGAATCAAATATTTAAGTATAATTAGTAAATTTAATAATAGTATAATCATGCCAGTTGAGTCTTAATTTGATTGGTATAAATATTGTTGATAATGTAAGAGGACGTAAGTTCGAGTGCGCTAAAGCGTAAATCTCTAATGAAATTATTTAAAAAAATAGTATAATCATGAAGGAGATGATGTCTCCCCTAAAAATGAGATGACACTATTAGAATTATGTAATAATAGAGTAAATAAAAATTTCGGTTTATGCAATAAATCGATTAATATTAATTAAATTTATTATAAATATTTATAATTTTTATGTTTGTAACTATAAACTTTACACAAGCATTGTAGGCCAACTTCAAGACTGCAACAATAAAGAATATTCCTTTGAACTTAGATAATGCACAAGTTAATACCTAATTCCAAGAACCTACAGTTCTACGAACATATAGAACATTGCATAGTTGCAATTCTAGTTTCCAAACCTTCTTAGAGAATCCACATTCAAAGAAATACGACTTCTAGGGAAAACCTGGAGCAGAGTAAACAACCAGCATCAACAGTAAGACCCATAGAAACTAAACAGTCTCTAGTGGGAAGTCTATTAAGTATTGCCATCCAAGCAATAATAGAGTGTTCAGGGATATGCAGTGGGAACCATAGTAGCCTATGCTAAGAAACTTTCCTACCTTTCACTCTAATTCCTCCTATAATTTTACAATATCAACAGGGAAATTATGGACATTACAAGTAGCTACTTTCTTCAATTTGAGCATTCTTCTCCAATTTCAACTACTAACAGAATTAGGACTGATATCCCAAAAGCTTCTCCCCTTCAAAATGTACTCTTTGATCTATGTAATTCAAAGAGAGCCTTCTCCAGCAAGGATACTCCAAACTTGCTACAAAATACAAGCCCTATTCCATACTTTAGGTTTTTCAAACCAATCCTCTTTCTGACTTGGGAGAACATATCAGTTGCCAAAAAACTCTTGCACCTGTTGCAGCACAGTCCCTACTGTTGGAACTTTAGACAACAAATAGCAACTGAAGAAGCTGAAGCTTGAGCAGCAAGGTTCGAGGCTTGCAGCGGAAGAAAAGAAGATCGGGTTGAAATTTGCTAAGGAGAAAAGAATGAGAAGAAAGATGGAGCTTAAGGATTGATTGATGATCAAAGTGTTTTCATTACATTGAAGACATTGGCTTACAGCCATTACATATACCAGCTAATGACAAAACAAAACAAGCTAGTCATAACCTAATCTTCACCTAATCCCACTAATAACGTTGAAAATTGAAATACATTGCTTGTATACAAGACTAAAGCTGATTAATCAGCTCAATCATCATCATTAGTACATAAAATAATTACCTAACATAGTTCAAAGATAACCAAACTAAGTTACATTGTCATGGGATTACAAAAAGAACATAAAATAATAAGAAACTGTTATGCAATGTAGACTTCTTCACAGCACGTGTGCATGGCCACCTTTGCTGTTCCATTTGCTGCTTCATAAGGTTGCATAGGCTACATGTGAGTCCATATTCGAACACTCCTCCTTGGACTCCATGCAGCAAACTCCTATTAGATTTCGCAATTTACAGAATCTTGCCTTATTGAGAGCTTTTGTTAAAATATCAGCAGCTTGATCTTCTGAGTTGCAATAAATCAACTCAATTTCTTTTGCCTGCTCCATTTCTCGAACAACATGGAGCTTAATACTGAAATGCTTAGTTCTTCCATGGAAGACAGGATTTTTGGCTATTGCAACTGCTGATTTGTTATCACAGTAAATCTTTGTAGCATCCTTTTGATAGAGATTTGGATCAATCATGATCTTTCTGAGCCACTTAGCTTGATTAACTGCAGCAGCAGCAACAACATACTCTGTTTCTGCAGTTGACTGTGCTACCAAGCTTTGCTTCCTTGAACTCCAACAAAACATGCCTGAACCAAGAGTGAAAGCATATCCTAAAGTACTTTTCATATCATCACTTGAACCACCCCAGTCACTGTCAGTGTAGCCAACCAATTCCAAATGCTCAGCTCTTTCAAATAGCATACCATAGTTCAGGGTCCCTTTGATGTATCTAAGGACTCTTTTAGCAGCTCTATGATGACTTTCATTACAGCAATACATGAATCGAGAAAGTAAACTCACAGCATACATTATGTCTGGTCTAGTAGCTGTTAAGTATAACAAACAACCTACTAAACTCCTGTAAGATGATTCACATACCTCTTTAAAATCACCTTGGCTCGATAGCTTTTCACCAATAGCCACTGAAGTGCCTATTGCTTTGTAGTTTTGCATTGAAAACTTATTTAAAATTTTTACAGCAAAGGCTTTCTGACTTAGATACATTCCCTTCTAAGTTTGTGAGACTTTCATGCCTAGAAAGTAGGTCATCAGCCCCAAGTCAGACATTTCAAACATCTGCTTCATTTTTGTCTTGAAATTAACCAGTACAGCTTCATCTCCTCCTGTCACCAGCGGGTCATCGACATACAGGGAAACAATAAGCTGTTTTGGAGTCCTTCCTTCTTAACATACAGTGTGGGCTCACTGATGCTTCTATCGAACCCCAGGCTGGTCAAATATCCATCAATTCTGCTATACCATGCCCTTGGAGCTTGTTTTAAGCCATACAAGGCTTTATTCAGCCTATATACCATATCTTCCTTGCCAGACACCTTAAACCCTTGTGGCTGGTCAACATAAATCTCTTGTTCGAGGAAGCCATGGAGAAAAGCTGATTTCACATCAAGCTGGTGAATTTTCCAATTCATCTGAGCTGCTAAGGCAACTAGCAGTCTTATTATATCGAGCCTGGCTACTGGAGCAAATGTTTCTATGTAATCTACCCCATATCTTTGACTGAATCCTTCCATAACCAGCCTAGCCTTTAGCTTATTCAGACTTCCATCTGCATTTAGCTTAGCTCGATAAACCCACTTGACACCTATAACCTTTCTATTTAAAGGCCTTTCAACCAGCTTCTAGGTTTTATTCTTCTCGATCATGTGCATTTCATCAGCCATAGCTTGTTGTCAGCCTTGGTGTACTTGAGCTTCTTCAAAGCAGATTGGCTCAACAATGGCTACTTGCGCCCTCTCATAAACTTCTGCTTGTGACCTCGTTCCCCTAACTGGGACATCATCATAGTCCATTTCAGCACCTTCTCCATCACCTTCAATCTGGCCTGTTGTGATTTCTTCAGAAGTAGCAACTGGCACATTCTCTTCCCAGTCCCAGTATACCTTCTTATCAAAGATAACATCTCTGCTTACTAGGATCTTATTTGATGAGGGAATAAGTATTCTATAGCCCTTTTTGGTCGAGCTATACACCATCAGTATACCTGCTTGAGATCTTTCATCAAATTTGCTTCTCCTAACAGCTGGAACCTGTGCATAACACAAACAACCAAAGGTTCTAAGGTGAGCCAATGATGGCTTGAACCTAAACCAAGCCTCAAATGGTGTTTTGTGAGCCAAGGCTTTTGAGGGAAGTATGTTTTGTAAATAAAAAGCAGTGTTCACTGCTTCAGCCCACATGTCTTTGGGAACACTCTTCTCAAACAACAGGCACCTGGCCATATTCAACAAGGTTCTATTCTTCCTCTCACTAACTCCATTCTGTTGAGGAGTATAGACATTTGTGAGTTGATGTTTGATGCCAAGCTCAATGTAAATGGCTTGAAACTGAGCTGAGATGTACTCGGCTTCATTGTCAGATCTGATTGTTTTTAGCTTGCAACCTGTTTCTGTTTCAGCCTGTACTTTAAACTTCAAGAACACATTAGCCACTTCTGATTTTTGTTTTAGGAAATAAATCCAGTAATATCTTGAATAGTCATTAATAAACAATATGAAATACCTGCTTCCACTGAGTGATTCAGTCTTCATAGGACCACATACATCACTGTACACGAGTTAGAGCTTGTCTGATGCTCTCCAGGCTTGATTCAAAGGAAATGGATGCCTGGCTTGCTTTCCTAGCTGGCATACTTCACAAACACCTTCTCCGATTACAGAGTTGGTGAAGTTTTCAACCAAACCTTCGTTGACCATCTTGGACATAGATTTAAAGTTGACATGCCCAAGTCTTTGATGCCAAAGCTTAGACTCATTAGTCGAGGCTGTATAGGCTGAGTTTAAGTTGTTTGTCCAATCAACAACAAAGCCTTTATTAACCATTGTGATTGACATAAGCTTGGATTCATGTGGATCACTAATTCTGCATTCATTGCCCTCGAACACAACAGTATAGCCCTTATCCAACAACTGAGCTATGCTTAGAAGATTTCTATCAATCTGAGGCACAAACAAGACATTTGAAAGTAGTTTGTTGCCTGTAGGTGTGTGTATTAATACATCACCCTTGCCTTCTGCCTCAATGAACTGACCATTTCCCACTTTAACTTTGGCTTTGAAGCTTCTGTCGATGGACTTGAAAATGCTAGCATCTGATGTCATGTGATTGGTGCATCCACTATCTAAGAGTCACCCTTTATTAATTTCTTCCTTTGCAGCCAAGCATAAGACTGCAAAAACCTGTTATTCATGCTCACTGTCCTCCTCAGCTACTCGAGCCTCAGCTTTTGGCAGTTGATATTGTGCCTGAGTTGGTTTGCCTTTATTTTTGCAAACCTTCTCAACATGGCCCTTCTTTTTGCAATGCTGGCATATTGCATCTAGCCTGAACCAGCATTTGTCCTCAGGATGACCTGGTCTTTTGCAAAACTTGCAAAGTTTTTAACCACCCCTAGCAACATCAGGCTTAGGCCTGTTCTTCCAGATCTTTTTGTCTTTGTAGGCAGTACTGCTCGAAGATGGTTTTGATTTTACTTGAAAGGCACCTTCTTAGTGTACTTCTTGTTTACTGGCTCTCCTTTGTTCCTGAGCATACAAGACATTAACTAGTTCAGTCAAGGAGATGGTAGCCAGGTCTCTCGAATCCTCAAGGGATGAGATTTTTGCTCCATATCTCTCAGGTAATGTTGAGAGCACCTTCTCCACGATTCTTACTTCAGTAAACTCTTCTCCTAGCAACCTTATGCTGTTAACCACAGCCATAATCCTGTCTGAATACTGCTTCACTGTTTCTTCTTCCTTCATTTTGAGGTTCTCAAAATCCCTTCTCAAATTTAGAAGCTGCTGTTGCCTGGTTCTTTCAGTGCCTTGGAACTTCTCCTTGAGTTTGTCCCAGGCCTGCTTTGGTGTTTCACAGGCCATGATCCTGGTGAAGATAACATCTGATACACAATTCTGGATGCATGACATGGCCTTGTGCCTCTTGGTCCTTTCTTCAGCATGCTGCCTCATCTGCGCCACCGTTGGATTGGCTCGAAGGGGTGCTGGCTCAATGTCTGAAGTCACTACTTCCCACAGATCGAAGGCCTGCAGGTAAGTCATCATCTTAACCTGCTATATGTGGAAACCTTCTCTATTGAAGGCTAGTGGTGCAGCTGGTGAAAATTTAGTAGCCATTTGTTTTCAAGATTGAAATCTAACAGGTCCACTGAGAATACAGCTCTGATACCAATTGTTAGAACTTTAGACGACAAACAGCAACTGAAGAAGTTGAAGCTTGAACAGCAAGGTTCGAGGCTTGCAGCGGAAGAAAAGAAGATCGGGTTGAAATTTGCTAAGGAGAAAAGAATGAGAAGAGAAAATCTAGGAGAAGTGATGCATACAAAAATCCATTGAACCAACTGTATAGGAAACCTTATAGCTCTTAAACAGATAAAATAAATTCCCAGCTCAAAGAATCAAAGGCCTTCTGAAGATCCACCTTAAGAGTTCATCCAAGAGAAATGTGCTTTCTACAATACCCCCTCATAAACTCATGAGACAGCAAAGTATTGTCAAAAATATTTCTACCCTTATGAAAGCACTCTTACTCTTAGAAATTAACTCAGGCAAATACCGAGTAATCCTATTCACAGAAACCTTAGAAATACACTTGTAGACAGAACTACAACAAGAAATAGGCCTAAACTCCTTGATATGACTTGGATTCTCACATTTAGGAACCAAAGTAATAATAGTGGCATTAAAAACAGTTAATAACTCTATAGTATTGAGAAAATGTTGAACAGCAGTAAGAAAGTCCTCACCTACAATGCTCCATGTTGATTTGAAGAAAAATGCTGTGTAGCCATCAAGATTAGGGGCTTTGTTTTTCCCTTGCTCAAATATAGCAACCTTAATTTCATCTCTTGTAACAAGCTTAATAAGTTTACTTTGAGCATCCAGAGATAAAGAACATGGAAAGTGCTCATCAAGGAATTGATCAGGACAGTCAGTGACTCAGCAACACCAACGAGACCTTTATAAAACTCTATAATCTTAGAGGAAATCATCTCATGAGTCTCCAACTTATTCCTTGCATCATCAAACAGGGCTTTGTTAGTGAACTTATTCCTCTTAACAGCAATTGCATTATGAAAAAAACTGGGTACTTTGGTTCACGTCCCTAAGCCAAAGAACTTTAGCTTTTTGCCGAAAGAACCCTTCCTTAGCATCCTTCAGGTTTTTTAGTTCAACTTGTACTTGCCCAATATCCCCACAAATAGCTTCCTCACTCAACTCAGCTAACTGCAATCTTTCTAATTCAACTTGCTTCTTCACTCAACAAGAAATGTTACCAAAAGCTTTTGAACTTATAGCTTTTAAAAGCTTCTTTAACCTTTTCAACTTGATGAAAAGACGACGCAACATGGGATCACCAGTGACTCTTTCCTTCCAAGAATCAACAACAATCTTCAAAAAATTACTATGTTTAGCTCAAAAGTTAAGACTTAGGAGGAGAATAAACAGGCTTGTCCAACCAAACTACTGAGGGGCAATGAAACAAACAAACAAATTTAGCTCCAGGAACCGGGCCGGACCAGTGTGCACAGTGACCCAATTTTAGACCCCTATATAAACAAACAAATTCAAACTCTGCAGTTTAGAAGATACTTAGAACATTAGGACTTTCCAATAGGCGATGATGGCGCTTTCCTCTGCGTTTCGAGAAAGACTAGAACACATGGAACATTCTAGAAACCAACGTCTAATGCTCCTCCTGGTCAAATCTAAACTTCACTTTCTTTTTTTGTTTGGTTCCCGGTAAAATCAAAGCCAGAAAGTCGTAATTTTGTGTCTCTTCTTGTTAATACACAGGCGGAGAAAGAGCTGCAAGCGCACAAATCTCAGGTTTTGGAATCGAAGCTGGCCCGTATTGGTTCCATGGAACGAAGTTGCTTGTTTCTTGATCAAAAGATCGCATCACAAAACTTTAGAATCTCTGCTCTCAAATCTGAAATCGAAAATCTCGACGCCAAATATGATTCTAGTTCTCGAAAATTGAAGTAAATTTTTTATTTGTGTTTAGCGGTGTAGATTTATAGTTTAAATTTTGAACTGAAATGCATTGCGTTGAAACTTAGGGCTGTGAAAAGTGAGATTGAGGAGCTTGAAGAGGTGGAGAAGGAGAGAGATAAATTTTACGAATTGAAAATTTCAGAAATGAATGAGTTTAGAGAGAATGTGAAGAGGTTTTTGACGGAAACTCGAACTCAAGTGCAAGAATTGAGGAACAGTGTAAACGAGGTAAATTGAAATGTTTGAATTTGGGACTTTCAAATTAAGAATCTTAAATTTGAACTACTAAGAAGTTTGTTGAAGTTACAAATATAATCTCATTTTTAATTGATCAAATTGAGCAATGTATCCATTCGATTTCCTAACTTGGTTTCATGGAATTTGTCAATTTTAACCGATGTTTCTTGCAGCTGAAGTCAACTTTTATGGAACTTCCAGGCAACAATGGTTATATGAGTAGTTCTGAGATAGCTGAGGCAGAGATGAAAAGGGCTGGACTGTTGGCTATGAAAGAGAGTTTAACAAAAACCTTAGCTTTAAATCACCAGAGAAGAGCAGAGTTGCAAAAGCAGGTTGAGAATATGCTGGTTGCACGAAGTCCAGAGAGATGGAAACCAATCCAGTCTGGCAATAGCAAAGGAGTCTGATAACAATATAGCATATTCATGAGGATGAGTCATGTTGTCGAATCAAATTTCTACCATAATTCCGGGTCAGTTTTTGAGTTCTCAGGCAATAGGATTGAATTCATTGTTGTTTTTGGTAGTAATGAACTGTAACTTGGAACTTAAATCTATGTTGTGGATTTATAATCCGTATCAAAGGAGTCATCAGGAGTAAAAGCTGAAAACAAGTCAATTGAACCATGCATATATTTTCATTTGTTTGCGAGTTTTACACCTTGAATATGGTATTTCCTTTTACAATATCTGCTCATTTAGTTTCTTTCTTATACCCCTTAAATAAGCCTGAGTTACTGATATCAGCATAATGTTTACAAGTTTATTGGAAGAATCATATATACAACACCAAAAGGGCTGAAAACTTTTTGAATTGATTAGAGAAAAAAATACTAAGCATCAATTAACGGTACTGATAATTCCTAGATCCTGTGAGAACCTATATCGCTTATGAAGGCAAGAGCACATGCCTACGATATTCGCCTAGAGCCCATAATGGAAATATATTTCTATATGCAGCATAATGTATCATACAAGTCCTCAAGCAGACCCCTGTAAGTTCCTGTGAAACACAATAATGTAGTTTAGAGAAAAGCACTATTAATTAGTGTTCGATTTAGATATTGATCATTTAGGCCTATCTATGAAAATTTGAACAATAAAAAGTAGTTAAATCGATAAGAAAGAACGCCAAATCTTTTGGCAATGGATGCATTACTTTGCTAGAAGGATCTGATTTATGTCTGACATACCTGTTGAGGAAATTCACCACTTTCCATTTGTGAGTTAATCAATAGTCTTGCTGCTTTATGTAAAGGTTCCGGATCGACATCAGCCTAGTTAGCAAGAAACATACAGAGCAGGAATTGAGGTTTGTTTTGAATTTCTTATGTTTAAGGGTTGGTATCATGTTTCTTTAACCACTAATATCAAAATAATTTATTTCCCATAACACTACCTGTCCTGCATGAATCAGACCCATCATTGCCCATGAAGTTTGCACAAGATGTGAGCAGCTCCCTTCAGCTAAATGTCTATATTCCTGTTCATATTGAGGGGAAAACACTTAGAAATATTAAATATCGGTTTTGTTTTTGAAAACACCATAGTTTCTTAAGGAAAACTGCTAACTATATGTCCAACAGAGCAACAATTACAGCAATATCTGCTTGAACTTCACATAATTCATGCTCCCTGGCTTAGACATAGATTTGAGTATGCAGCATAGGAATAAGGTGACATTTACCATATTAGGGCATGATAAGTAGCTTTCTCCCCATCCACCAGACTCTTGCTGTCTTGAAAGCAAAAATTGACAAGCTCTATGTACAATTTGGCTGTTCCGACAAGTCTTACCGACAGCTGCTAGCCCTGCTAAAGCAAAATATGTGCCATATGTATAGCAAATCCCCCAGTTTCCATACCTGCATACACAATAATGATAATCTTAGCTTAAATATCTATTTTAACTTTCTTTCCCATTATCCATTCATGATTTTGCTTAAAATCAACTACGAGAAAGGAACTGAAAATCACCAAGAACCATCTGCCATTTGTGAACCTTCAACAAATTGTACTGCCTTAGCCACAGCAGTTTTGATTTCTTTCTTTCGGTATTGAGGATATAAATGAGAGAGCAACACAAGAGCTTGGATGGCTGATGAAGTGCATTCAACATACCTATGATCACCAAATGGCTAATGTTATAGAAAATTTCTAATATGATGCATCAATAATAACATAAAAATGCAATCACTGATGATACATACTCACGCTCAATTGTTGCAGCAGCAAATAGTTCAGTCGGATTTATCATCTGAAAAATGAAAAAGATCCCACAAATTTTAAAAAAATTACTCTGCGTAAGAGTCTATGTTATTCAGACTAGAGTATGAATGTGGGACATGGGTATGTTCAATTTTTAAAAAAGTTCTGACGTATTAGTTATAACTTTATACCCATATTTGAATGTGTTGGGCAGGAGTGTCGAGATCAAGAAAAATGAAAATTCAGAGCAATATAGATTAGAATAATAGAATGAAGCAGCAGAGCATGAATTGAGCATGAACTGGAAAAAGGACATGTACATTTTGATAACTTTTACCTGCATCCATTGAGGTCCTCTTACTGGCTCCCAAGCAGTAAAACCACCGTTTTTGCTCTGATGAGAACAAATGAAAATGGAAAATCAAAGCCAAGAATACATGAATATGCAGAAAGGTTTTTCTTTTAGATGTTTTTCGTACCTGTAATGACAAGAGGGCATTTACAGCATCATACAATCGCTCTACTTCAATTGTTTCGCCTACGATTTCTGGTGGCATCTGTGAGAGTAAGAGTATTGCCTGCAAAGAATCATGCTTGGACTCAGGTTTGAGTGTTTTGTCACATGTATGCGTCCTACACAGGTATGGTAAACTTTTTTTCTTCGAGGAACAATCCTCGTATCCATGTAAGGATATGTATTACATACAGGTGCGGACACGGGTATTTCAAGTCAGACCAACAAAAATTGAATCCAACAATTACGATAATTGGATCTTAACATCTGTAACTTCCTTTTTCTATTTTCAGACCTTGATGCAGGAGATAATTTACCTTCAAAGCTTCAGCTATGCCATCTGAGGTTTGCCATCCCTCATCTGGAATGGAGAAAGGCCAACCTCCTTTACTTGCATGGCGGTGCATACTTTGAAAGTCACCTGATGGATTTTCTAGAATCTATGCAAGAAACAAAGTCAGCTGATTTAGACATCTAATACAGGTTAGTTTATTAAGAAATTAAAAAAAAGAAAAAAACTATGGGATGAAATAGGCAGAAACCTGTGACATTTTTATGAACTCATGCGCTTTTCTGAGAGTTGAACCATATTCACTGGTTAGATTACTTGAGATGATTGCTTGAGTAGCCAAAACGGCATCCCAGAACTGGCTACCACCATTTAACTTCACGAATGCAATGGAATTAGCAAAATTTAATCAGCAGTTCAATAGGTGCAGTTTGTAAAATGAAAATTTATTATCAAATTTATCACCAAACCTGCATTTTCATTCCATCTTCAGCTAACCATAAGAAATCTGGAACTCTTGCCAGGTGAAATTGTAGTGAATCTGAAGTTGGATTTGGATCCTCTGCCCAACAGGCCATCATATTCAGAACCTACATTTTGTAGCATTTTGGATTATCAGTATTTTGGAACCAGTTGGCCTTCTCCAATGTCAGCACTGGCATAGGGCTAGATCCATCAATTCAGCAAGTCAGGTTGGTTTTGAATTGGTTCAATTTGAATTGAGTTAATTTATATTTAAATTTTTTTGGATCATTTTATGTACGAGTTAGTTTCGGTTTCAGGTTGCTTGGGGCTTGAGTCATTCAATTTGACAGTCAGGTTTTTCCTTTGGTTATTTATTCTGGTCATTCCAAATTCTGGGGATTTCGGCTTCAAGTTATTCAGGGTTTGGATTGGATCAAATTTTCAAGTTCGAGTGAGAAATTACTAGTATATATAGAGATACCTTTTGGGTGCTTCCTTGAGTTAAGAATCGAGTATTTTCATCCTCATAGTGAACTACTTTCATAGCTATCTGAAGAGCTTTCTCTCTTAACATGGAGAACGGCCAGCAATTTAGAACCGGCTCGACAATGTAATAAAGATAGTCCCAAATAATAATTTGCACCCTGGGAAATGGCAAATACACGTCTTCCTACATATATATAGTTTCAAAACAAAAACAGATAAGACTTGTATGCCTTTAGGAAGCTCTAACCCATTGAATATTACAAACAATACTAACCTCTGAACACAAATGGCGAGCTTTATTCCAATCTATCGTATTATATGATTGATTGTAAATTTCATCCCTCAATGACACAATTAGCTCACTTATCGGACCCACGAATTTCTTCCCATACAAGTAAGACAATGGTGCAAAAAAATTGCGCATGTAAGACCATAGCCTCGCTGAATGCACATCAATGGTAAGATATATATAATCAACTGTCAGCTTATAGAAGAAAAAAACAGTTTAGCTTTTTGTTTTCTTTTGATATAATTATTGGTGCTCTCATCCATTTTACAGTCTAAAACTATTCCTGTTAGTGTTCGGGACTTACCTGGTCCCAAAGGAAGATATGAAGGGAGAAGCCATAGTTCTGGGGGCATTGGGTTGCACCCTGACCATTCATATAATCCCAGTACCGAAAGATAAGCTTTGCCCCATGAGGGTACCATCGTTGCGCCACCGTGATCAAGTATCCAATTCTGAGCCTTCTCGACAGCTCCATCTTTGCCGCCATCGGTTCCTTCTCCAAGCAAACGGAGAGCAACATAATTCAGGGTCGTGTTCATCATGGTGCTATGTCCTTCTATATGGAAACCCCATCCTCCATCTTTATTCTGGCCAGGTGAACCCAAAAAAAATTAGGACTACTAAGTATCTCCAACAAATTAAAGTCGATTTTCATTCACAGAAATGTTTCATAAATTTATTACTTGATGGTTATAAATATAACGTAGAATCTCCCTCTTGTGTTCTGAAGATAGAACTATATCAGTTGTTCCAGTAAGGTACAACACCATAACCTGAAAAAAAAAAAGAGTTTTAAAAGCCGTAAGAACCCAGAATTTGACTATTTTCCAATGGCTACTGTACTTTTAAAACATACCAAAGGAGGTAAGCAAAACAATGGGCCTGAATTTTCTGAAGGCCAATGTCCATCACAAGCTTGGGTAGCTGACAGGAATCGAAATGCTTTCCTTAAAGCAATTTCGATTTTTGCATTGTTCACTTCTTCATCTTCTTCAAATCTCACTGGTTCAATGCTTAAATCTACGTTGTTTTCTTTAATCAGCTGCACTTTCAATCAAGACTACTAGTAAGAAAAACAGTTTGATGTAAGCAAAATACCGAACACATGGAAAGTTAAGAAACTTGACCTGAAAATTCTTAAGTAGGTCGCTGCTTGGTCTGACACGATGCCGATGTGAGTTGAAATTGGGTTGAAAATATTGGGTTTGGGCTCCTTGTTCATTTGATATTGGGGAAGCTTCATTGTCGAACTTCCAAATCTGTCTACCGACGAAATTGTTAGTGCTAAGCAGCCATGGACTATTGCCTTCAGCTATCTCCAGCTTCCACATATTGGTGCTTAGAAAGTCAACTTTTCTGTGATCACTTGAGATTGTTTTTTCTTCCTTCTTAACGAGGAACATTAAATCACCATCTTCACTGTACAGTACCCATTCTTGTTATTTATTTATTTTTCTATTTAAAATAGAACAGTAGATGATAACATAATATATGATTCAGATCTTGAAGGACAGCAGCGTTTACTATATTCTAAGCTATCAACGTTAAACCCACTATGATTTTAATCATTTCTTTTTACAGCATTCGGCTACGCTTTGCATGTCTTGATTCACGTGATTCATTCGTCTTTGTGAATTGAGATTATAATTGTTATATATCCAAATCCAATTTTTTATATAAATAATCTGTACGCAATTGGACATTCAAAGAACAAGACAGAAAATGAGGTTAATTCGTTTTCACACTGTTAATGTAGAAATTGGGTTTAAAAACTCTAATTTCAATACCTTTTGGACTAAAAATCACTGGACTGAGCCCAAAAGAAAATTCTTTCCTTTTTCCAAAACCCTAATCAATATATGTATATATTTTTTTAAAAACCATGTTCTTGAAAATTCCAAAACTTCCAAACTGGAAGGTTCTAGGACTTACAGCCTCGCATAATCGTTTATCTTAAATCCCTCCGATTAAAGAAGAAAAAAAAAAAAAAAAAAAGAAGAAGACATCCCCCAAAAGAAAAGACCCAAAGAGAAGTGATTCTAAGGAAAAATGGCAGAAGAATTGACGTTGGATTTGGAAGAGCTTAGGCAACTTCAAAGCATCGCAAAGAGACCACGCACTCTATCTCTTATTTCCTCTGAGATTTGCAACTTGGAGAAGGTATATTTTTTTTCTTGAATATTGAAATTTTAATGTTTTAGATTAAATGGGGTGTCCTTATTTTTTTTTATTCTAGTGTTCTTGTTGAAGCCACTATAGCTAGTCTGATAATTTCTTTTTTTTTTTCCCAGTTTTTTAGAGGATCTTTCGTGGAAATTTAAGTTTTCTTATTTTTCCTACTTTGAAATTCAATGGTTTTTTTTTTTATCTTGTTTTTCTAATGAGTTATTGAGTTGCAGACCTTGAAAGAGAATGAAAATGGGGCTTCTCTTGTTACTGTTCCACAAATTCCAACTCCCATTTCAACCTCAGTTAAGGCTCCCGTTAACCCTGCACTGAGTTATGTTACACTTGCCTCCTTCAGCTGGGATCAAGATAACGATAAGGTCAAGGTATGAAATTTATGTTGTTAGAGATTTAGAAATTTTTTCATTTCTTACCTAAGCACAAAATCTATTATTTATTTCTTTCATCATTGGATTTTGACACCACAAATTATGTTCTCTAAGACGAGGTTAGCAGTAGGCTATGTGAGTTCGATTATTACTTCGTATCGGATTTGAACTTTGAAAGTGAAACAAGCTTAAACTTTTAAGACTTTCAACTCGAGCTCGGCTTGATAACACCCCTAATTAGCTTGAAATATGTGTTGATAAGAAAGGTTTAATCAAGTGAGATCGATTATTATTTCAAGTCGAATTCGAACTTTAAAAGTGAAACTAGACCGAGTTTTGTGTCTCAAGTTTCGACTTAATCTCAGCTTCATAACACCCATAGTTAGTAGCTTCTTAGATTTGTCTTCAAAGTTATGAGCAGTAATCTCAACTTTTATTTTTTTGGCTAATGTTGTGTTTATATGATAGATATATGTCTCTCTGGAAGGAGCTGAACAGGAAAAAATTCAGACAGAGTTCAAGCCAATGTCATTCGATGTTAAATTCCATGACGTTCAAGGCAAAAACTACAGATGTGCTGTTCCAAAATTGAACAAGGAAATTGAACCAGAGAAGTGCAAGGTAATGGTTAAGCCAACAAGAGTCATCATCACATTGTTCAAAGCTTCTAAAGGGAATTGGACTGACCTGCAGTACAAAGAGGACAAGGTAATTACCTAGATTACCATGATTAATGCTTACTTATCATGCTTCGTTTACTATTAAACTATGCTAATAGTACCTTCTTTGTTTCACAGCTGAAACCAAATTTGGATAAAGAGAGAGATCCCATGGCTGGAATCATGGACTTGATGAAGGTTAGTTTATTTCATGAATTATTACAAAGTTGTAATGTGTAATTAAATGCCGGTTTTAATGACATTCAAATGTGTAAAGCACAGAACATGTACGAGGAAGGAGATGAGGAAATGAAAAGAACAATTGCTAAAGCATGGACTGATGCAAGATCTGGCAAAACAAATGATCCTTTGAAGGGTTATCGTTGAATTCCATTTGAAAACTGAGATGAAATGGGGTTCGTTTTGGGTGTTTTAGCACAATGGTCTTGTTTTTATGCTTTTTTGTTTGAACTTGTACTGAAGTTGCAGAAAGATTTGTTTCTGGATATTTTTGTTCTTGCTATAAAAAGTATAATTGAAATTTGGAGATAGTGGATTTCTTTCTCTATGTTAAACCAATGTTTGTCGGACATATTCTAGTTTCCGTTGTCTAAACTCACTCCAATTACTAAGTCGGCATTGATAAGACTAGAAAATCTGGAAAATTAAGAACTATATTGGCGGCGGCGGCCATCATCCCAGTATTTGACTGCCAGAGTCTGTATTGAACTTCTCGTAGCGATGAGCATGTAAATGAGTTTGATGATCTTGTGTTCTTCAAGGCAATTTCTATATCATAGCCCAACCTCAAGGCAGTAGAACTCAATAGCCATTAGACATTTTATAATTTATCTTTAATTTTTAATTAATGTTTTTTTATTAAATTATTTAACCGAGCTCTGTACATCTTTTAATTTTATTCTTATGAATGAAATTCTGAAGTCACATTTTTCGACACTCAACAATTGCTACAATAACTTTATTTATTCCTAATGACACTTAAAGAGCTGATTTAATTTTAAAAAAATACCCCTAAATTCTATTTTTCTGTATATCTTTGTTCTTCTCACATACCTAAGAGTTCATTGGAGCTCTCTTTTCCTAAATCCCCCATTATCAAATATTGATCCTTCAGCACCTAAATTCTGTCCTTTCTACTCAAATTCGTAGAAATTATTATTAAATGAGTAAAATTAAAAAACAAATTATAGAGGTTGAATCTTCCATCTATTGCATGGAGAGTCATTCTAATATGGGTTTTATAAGTTGGCGCTCTTTGATGTCCAATATGGATCATTGGCTTCTTACTCTCATGGGCCTACTTTGGTCTCACATGTTCTCTAAATTCATCCCAGACTTCTACTTTCTGGGTTTTTTTTTTTTTTTTTTTTTTTTTTTTTTTGACTCAAGCAAACACTTTATCACCTACCATTGTTTTGGGTAATGTTTATATTAAAAGGAATATGAAGTAGACAAAAATTTCAATGTCAAAGAATAAACCAGTAGAGCTAAAACTTGATTTCTACCACCAATGAAGTTCCTGGTTTTTATAATTACCTACTCAAACTCTCCCCTAAAGCACGTATTTCTGCAGTTTCAAAAGCAGGAAGGACAAAAGAAACGGAAACATTTTCTGAAGAACTGGAGAATCATATCTTGATTCTAAGTAACCATAAGAATGTTAATAATCGGAGTTATCAGTGTTGAGAAATATACATATAAAAGCCACATCTGCCACCCCCCTTCTCAAACTCTCCCTTAAAGCACGCATTTCTGCAGTTTCAAAAGCAGGAAGAAGAGATCTTTGCCTTGACAAAAGAAACGGAAACATCAAAAAGTATTTTGCAAAAAATTTAAGAAAAAAAAGAAATGATTGATTAAATAATTAATTATGCAATTAATTTTCGGTTTAATAACGAACCCACTAATCTCTCCATCTCTCTCTCTCCTTTAACAATTTTGTCTGAGAGAGGAAGCTAAGGAGTTATCTTATTTCAACATGTGGCCTTTCTCAAGCCTTGCTTTAAGCTAAATAAGCTATATTCTCTTCAGTTTAAGCTTCTGTCATGGGATTTTCTTTCTCTTCCTTTTTAAATATTTTGGTTTAGGTCACTTTTCATGGAAGAAGTAAGAGGGAGACGGGTAGCTTTTGGTTATGGGAATTTACTGTGTAACAATAATTGTAAGCCTTCCCTATGTAAGTCCAGTCCTCCATTATCTGCTATAGACAGGTTTTTATGGGGTCAAACTCAAAGCCTCTCATCTCATTCTCAGGCTGCTCATCAGCGGCCGTATTCAATACAAAACAACGTGAAGATCAACAAAGGAACAGTGCTTGGTTCAACTGCTGATGCTTTGCTCCGGGGTTTCTCCTTCCCCAATGATGCAATTGGTGGCTATTTACCAAGGCAAACCAACCTTGAGGAAAGTTTCCTTGATGGGCTTTTTGTAGATGGTGAGATCATCGCTTTGACAGAGGATAAAAACCCTAACACTGAAATGAAGGCATTAATGAAAGGTGATTTCCCTAAAGGGGTAGTGAAGAGAAACAAGAAAGTTGCTTCTGCAGCTTTGATCAAGGGCCAATGGACAGATGATGAAGACAGGTGATATATAAAACAATGCATTTTCTTCATTTTCTTTTATTAGATTTAGATTTTGTTTTTCTTCTTCTTTAATGGGTTTTTTCCAGGGTTTTTCTTACGATTGATATATATTATCTATTTATAGGAAACTGATAAGATTGGTGAAGCAATATGGAGTAAGGAAATGGGCACAGATTGCAGAGAGCTTGGCTGGTAGAGCAGGAAAACAGTGTCGAGAGAGGTGGCATAATCATTTGCGCCCTGATATCAAGGTTTCTCTATGTTTCCATGTTTTATACTTTTCTATATATATCTGTTTTTGAATGATGAAATCAAACAGAGGTTCTTCATTACTTTACCTGGTTTTGTTGTCTCCATATCCATTCTTCAAAATACAGACTACCCGGAATCTACCAACTTGGACGTTTTTCGTGAATATTAGTATTAAAGTTGACTAAGAAACAAAATCCTGGGACTTTGTCTTAATTGATATTAATTTTGTCTTGAAGTCTGTGCATCTCATCAAGCCCGAAATATATGCTAAAGACACCCATTTAGGACACAAAAAGGATCTAACCCTGGAGGATATATAGCTATCTACTACTGTATTTTCTCCTCCATTTATATATATTTAGGGTTTTCTTTCATGACTTTAAAAAAGAAAAAAGAGTAAGAAAACTCCTTTTCCCCATCTTTAATAATGTGTTGTTAATTCTTGAGTTGGAAAGGTCTAAATGGGTTTTGTTTTTATGTATAACTATAATTACCTTGACATGCAAAACATATGGCTGGGGTTTCAGTAGCCGTTTCTCCGCATGTATCTTCCCCTCATTTGTTCCACCTTTGCAGTTTTAACTTTAAAACTTTAGTTCAGTGTTGATTTTCATGTGAAATTTGGAAACTTTTTTAAGCTAACAGAGAAGTAATTTCGTCATTAAAAAAAAGGCTTCCCTTTTAGTCTTTCTATGACAAAATTAACTCTCTTTTTCTTAAAAAAAAATCGTACTTAATTCTATAATAATTATACACACGCATATGTATATATATATATATTATTTTTTTGGAAATAACATCGTTATTGCCTCATATTCGGTAGTTACGTGAGATGTCGTTGTTGCAGAAAGATAGCTGGAGTGAAGAAGAAGAGAGGATCCTAATTGAAGCTCATGCCAAAGTTGGGAACCGGTGGGCTGAGATTGCAAAGTTCATCCCTGGAAGAACTGAAAATGCCATCAAGAACCACTGGAATGCTACAAAAAGGAGGCAAAACTCAAGGAAGAAGAATAAACAAAAGGATAACCAAAATGGCAAACCTCAATCCTCTATTCTTCAAGACTACATTCGAAGCCAAAATCTGAATACCTCAACCAACAGTTCCACCACTTCCGCCACCCCTTCTAGCTCCACCTTCTCTGAAGACTTGTCAACTCAATTCAAGTATTTCCTCCCTGAACCATCCGAATCCGATGATTCCCACCCTTTGGTTGTTCAAACATATGATGATGAACTTATGTTCATGCAAAACTTCTTTGCAAATAACAACAATACTATTCATCCCTCCCTTGATTATTCGCAAACCGGAAATCCAACTGAGGTGTTCAAGTCCGTCCATGTTGTTGATCATAACTTGAGCAAAGGTTCATCCACCATTGACTGCCCCACATTTGCTGATACTCGTTTTGGCTTCTCTTCTTCTATTCAGGAGCCAAAAAACGAACCTCGAACCACCTATTTGTTTTCCGATCTCTACTTGTCTCGCCTCTTGAATGGAGCCACCACTTCTTCATTTCCAAATGGCGACGGCTACTACAATGGCGACATGAACACTAACCTTCTCTCGGGGCAGGCTTCTTCCGATGGAAGGAAAGAGATGGACTTGATTGAGATGGTTTCTTCCTCTCAATTCTACACGTAGCAGCTATTATTGTCTTTGTTATTATTGTCTTTGTTAAGAACAATGCTAGGTTTCTTAAAGGTTCCATCATGCGAATATGCATGTAATTGTGATATCCTTAATGCGGGTTGGCTCTTTTCCGCTCAAGCTTTGAGTGAAATAATCTGTCGTGGTTTATGAACCCAAAAAAAAAAAAAAAAAGATGGTGCTTTTGTCAAATTTTCAGCTTTTGTTTGGTAGACTTCAATCATTGTCATGGTGGGTTCAATTGGTTTAGTTTCTGAATCTGTCTTTTTGTTTACTTCAATTTGTCAACGAGTTCTAAAGCTTTGACGTGTTCATGTTGACGCAACTTTTGTTGATCCTTTCTTCCACATTGATTTCTTAAAATAATACCCTTTAATTCTTGTTGTTGCAATCCAATCCAATCCAATCCATTTCTTGCCATGAGGATTTCAAATTTCTCTCTATCCATTGGTGATGTTATGGTTGATACAGTATAAGGATACATCACAACCTCTATGTCGGTTTATGGAGTTTTTGTAATTCTATTAGTGTGCATAAAATATTTTTTCTTACTAATTTTATCACATAACTATATGAGTGGAAATTACTTTTTTTAAATATATTTATGCTTTTAAAAATAACATTAAATAAATAATGAAATGCATGGTTTAAAATTAGTAATAATAATAGCATAAGTTACCTAGATTACCATGATTGAAGCTTACTTATCATGCTTCGTTTGCTATTAAACTATGCTAATAATACCTTTTTTTTTTTCACAGCTGAAGCCAAAAATGGATAAAGAGAGAGATCCCATGGCTGGAATCATGGACTTGATGAAGGTTATTTTATTTCATGAATTTTTACAAAGTTGTAATTTCTAATTAGTGCCGGTTTTAACGACGTTCAAATGTGTAAATTACAGAACATGCACGAGCAAGGAGATGAGGAAATGAAAAGAACAATTGCTAAAGCATGGACTGCTGCAAGATCTGGCAAAACAAATGATCCTTTGAAGGGTTATCGTTGGATCCCATTTGAAAACTGAGATGAAATGGGGTTCGTTTTGGGTATTTTAGCACAATGGTCCTATTTTTTATGCTTTTTTGTTTGAACTTGTATTGAAGTTGCAGAAAGATTTGTTTCAGGATATTTTTGTTCTTGCTATAAAGTATAATTGAAATTTGGAAATAGTTGGATTTCTTTCTCTATGTTTAACCAATGTTTCTCGGACATATTATTTGTGAATGAGTAATATTCTAGTTTCCGTAGTCTAAACTCACTCCAAGTACTAAGTAGTAGGCATTGATAAGACTAGAAAATCTGGAAATTTAAGAACTATCTTGGCGTGGCAGCCATCATCCCAGTATTTGACTGCCATAGTCTGTATTGAACTTCTCGTAGCGATCAGCATGTAAATGAGCTGATGGTCTTGTGTTCTTCAAGGCAATTTCTATATCATCAGATGTAATTGGCCCAACCTTAGGCAGCTCTGCAAACGAAAAACCAGCTTTTGAGTTGTTCAATTATTAACATTAAAAATTCGAGTGATTTTATCTTGTTTAATGAAATATTTTAGTTAAAATATAAGAAAGACATACCATTGTCGGGCAATTGTTCCAGGCTACTTTCAAGGACTGTCATTAAACGTCTCAAAGGTCGCATGGCTGCTTCTTTGCAGACTAATCGAATATCCGAACCCGAATAACCTTCTGACCTTTCCACTAATGTATCATAAGGAAGAGCTTTCTCACCATGCTGCTCGGGCAGAAGTTCTTCAAACATTGCTCTTCTTGCTTCTGGTTCTGGGAGTGGAACAAGGATCTGTTTTTTTAATGTGGTTAAAGGCAACTGCTTTATCAATAGCATGGCTTGAACTTCAAAGAATGGAGGGTTAATCTTGTAGAAGATGCTGTGATGGTTTACACCACAATGTGATTATGTTGCCATAAAAGTTAGTGCTGCGATGGTTCTGTGAGTAAATTTCTTTATCCATTCGAAATTATGTATATTTAGGACCCTTTAGGCTAATTATTAATATTTGCTTCTAAAATTTATGATAAATTTACGTGTCAAAGGATACTCGCTTCTCGAGACGACGGAGCATGGCTCCATCCAATTCCCAGGGGAGATTTGTTGCTGCCAAGACAAACACGAGCTCATCTGACCGCGTCAAACCATCCATCTGCAGTTAAATACTACTGATCAGATTTTTGAGAATACAATTGAAATATAACAAGCTTATAGCTTAGTTTCTCCAGATGTTTGTCTCTTGATTCTGGAGTGCAAGATTTCGACTAAAATAACCAGTGATAGTGCTACAAGGTATCTAAATGATGTGCTTGATATTTTATGCCTGTAAAAGTAAGGACACATCTTGAAAACAGACATCACCTGTATAAGTAGCTCCGTTTTCAAACGTCTACTTGCTTCATGCTCGCTGCGCCCTTCACCTCCACGCTGACTTATAATGGCATCAATTTCATCAAGAAATATGGTAGACGGTGCATGGTGCCTAGCTAAGTCAAAAAGTACTTTTATTAACTTCTCAGAATCACCTGAAATGTTATAAGCCCCACGGTTAGAGATAACTGACCAATTCTTCCGAGAATCACTTAAAAGTTATTGGGTTGTGATCAGACAGGTCGTTTGCTTCATATTGATATCATGATCTTCAATAGCTTATCAAAGAACTTCAACAATATTATCTTTTCCTCTTCTTCTAAGTAAGACATTACAATGGAGCAGAGTATAAAATGATATCTTGCCATTTCCATTTTGGAGACAATTCTATATAAATTTCATACCTAGGACCAAGTCCCTCTACAAATCAAATAAGATTTTGGAAATCATGTGCTTAACATACCACGCCATTTGCTGACTACAGATGATGCTGAAATATTGAAAAACGTTGTCTTGCATTCAGTTGCAACAGCCTTTGCTAGCATTGTCTGCAACCACATCGGTGATTCAAATCGAAACTAACATCAAATATAAGCACTACTAAGATATAGCAAAATCTCCCCAGATGAATATTTTTTTTCTTCCAACATTGAGGCGATTGCGACCTACTTTCAATTGTGATTATGGAAGATATGTTTCTTTCATATTAACCAAATATCTTGCATTTCTACTGTATTATGAAGATGGGTTGTATAAGACAATCAATTTATTGGAAACAATCAAAGAAATACAGACCTTTCCCGTCCCTGGGGGGCCAAAAAGGAGAATACCCTTCCATGGTGAAAGAAGACCTGTAAAGTACCTACAAGAGATCATTCCAATTGTGAAATGGAAGCTTCAAAGTCCTTCGTAAAAGATTATTGAATGATTCATCAACATTTACTGAAACAAATACACAAGACAAAAGCCCCCATGGTGCTTTACAGAATATTTTCATTGATCTCAATTCTCAAGTATGCAAGAGGGAAGCAGCAAATGAACTAATATTATAAAGGTGAACATCTATACATTCTGAAAAGAAGTTTGAATCTCTTGGTAATACACTCCGTCCACTTTCAAGAGAACTTAGGTAGGATTTAAGCCCTCAAAAGTCCCACATCTGCTTTTCTTTTCAATCAAGATAAAAAATTAAAAGAATTATTTCTTGTACTTTTGAGAGTACCAGCTTTGGAATCTTATCAACTTGATAACATTGTAATAGAATGGAAGTTGTAGCCCTTTGCAGTTCTATTAAGCTTTACGCTAAATGTAGGATTCACGCACAGAGTGCCTTGAAAATTTTCATATGAAAAATTTCTACTCAATTGGGCAAACACGTTGCCCACTTTATTCACTTCATATGACAAAATGAAACTTAAATAATGGGAAAACTGCACAATGGTAGGTTTAAATACAACGCAGATAACAAAAATTCACAAAATGACAGATTATTATAGACTCAGAAAAAATAATCAAGCAGTCGAGAAAAAACAGATGACTACCAGAGTTTTACACCCGTAATCCTTTTCTAAGAATAAAAACACTTACTTAGGATATTTTATTGGCATAACGACAGCTTCTTTAAGCAAACGTTTAGCGCTCTCTAGTCCCTTTATGCTTTCCCACTTAACATCTGGATTTCCTCGAACAATGTCCCTGAAAGGGATGATGTAAGATGATATGAAGTAGACAAAAATTTTAATGTCAAAGAATAAACCACTAGAGCTAAAACTTCATTTCTACCACCAATGAAGTTCCTGGTTTTTATAATTACCTACTCAAACTCTCCCCTAAAGCACGCATTTCTGCAGTTTCAAAAGCAGGAAGAAGAGACCTTTGCCTTGACAAAAGAAACGGAAACATCAAAACCGTCATTTTCTGAAGAACTGGAGAATCATATCTTGATTCTCATTAACCATAAAAATGTTAATCGGAGTTATCAATGTTGAGAAATATACATATTCTAAAGTGTAAATAAACAAATTTATTAAGTTGCGAATCAGAGGAAGAAACGAACATACGGTCTTGAATCAAATCCATTAGACACCGCACCATTAGAGTGCACCCCGTTCGCGTCCTGAAGACAAAACAGAACAATAAAGAAGCAAATCAATTAAGAAATACACAAAAATGCTTCCTTTTTTTTACATTTAAAAAGCTAAAAAAATATACCTGTTTTCGGTACTGCTCGTAAATAGCCATTTCAGACGTGTTCTTGACAGAATGGTTTCCATTAGAGGTCACATTCGAATCAGTGCCATTGGAGACGAGCGCATCAGCAGCTTGATCATCTTGTGGCTCAGCTAATCTCTTCCTCCCAAACTTGGCATCGTAGAACATTTTAAAATCCAGTAAATAATCATATTATCACTTCAATAAAATGCTTTGAACTTTACTCTCTCTCTCTTTTTTCCCCTTATTCTTCTCCACATTGCTTCATACAGTGATCACGGTTCACAAATTCAAAGAGCATAAAGACAAGGAAACAACAACAACAACAACAACAAAGAAAAGTTTATAAAATCCAAAGCAATTTAAGCTAAAGAAATGAGTAAAATTTTATTAAAGAAGAGTAAAGTCAATCGAAGCAAGTCAAATAAACTTCATGCAGTTCAGTTCAGTGAGTTTTCATTTTCAAATTCGTTACTGCAATCAAACAGGGAAAATGAGAGAAAGAGATCGAGTACCAGAAAAGACCAGCGAGAGGGCAAAGGTTCATCGGCCATTGTTGAAGTAAAATTAAAATCTGAGCTTTGGATAATAGCAGAAGAAGAAGAAGAAGAAGAAGCGAGTACCAGAAAAGGAGAGATTTACGAAAATTAAATTTTCACTCAGATCTCATATCTTTTGTTGATGTTAAGTATAAACTACCAAAAGACTGGAAGTAGGGCGCAGAACATCAGTTTATTGAGCACATGCTTTAAAAACTTTGCTCACGAGACAAAACGGGAAAATAAATTAAATAACTACAACATTAGTCACTAAACTATGGGTATATTCTATTTTTGGTCACTTAATTAAAACAAGTTACAATTTAATCATTAAACATTTCAAAATTGTTCTTCACACTCCGCTGTGGCAATTTTTTTAGATGGTGTAATAATATTTTTAGTCCTCAATTTTTATATTTTTTTCAATTTTTGTCAAGTTGTGGATTTAATTCCTGCATTTTTATTTAGTCATTTTTAGTCATTATACTTTCCAAAGGTTAAAATTGCAATCGTCACCAAACAGTAACTGTTAAATTCATTAAATAAAATTCTACTATTTCTAAAACATGATGTGCCAAACATATTATCAAGTGTAATACTATGTCGGTTTATTATTTTCACATATTACTCACTAAAAATTTAGTTAATAGACTAATGGCTATCATTTGCATTAAGACTAAAATTTCAAAATTCGAAAAGTATAGAGACTTATAATGATCTAATTTGAGAAAATGGAATAAATCTATAACTGTATGAATTAAATTTAACTAAATAGATTTAATTGCTATTGTTTGTGTCGAGACTAAGTTTTCAATAATTAAAAAGTATTGGGACTAAAAGTGACCAACTTGAGAAGTACAAAGACTAAAAGTGATCAATTATAAGTACAAGGACTAAATTTATAACTTTTACAAAGTACATGGAGTAATAACAAAATTTAACCTATTTTGTATTACATTTCCAACAAATGAATTCTTAAAAAATCACAATACGTTAAAATAGAAATTTCCAAATAAAACTTATATTCCTACCCTCCAAGTTATTTTAAATCTAAAATCTTCTTCGTACATCATTTTTACAGATATTTTCATCCCTTTAACAGTCTAAGCTACTGTTGATTATTTAAAAAATTAAGTGACTGTTCTTCTGAGCTTAAAAAAAAGTATTTCTGACTCTAAAAACACTTTTGGAAAAAAGTTGTGTAGAATAAGTTACTTTTAGCTAAAATTTTTGGCTTTTTAGAAGTACTTTTAAAAAGGTACTTTTAAAAAGGAGAAGCTAAAATTTTTAGCTTCTCCTCTCCCAAATGCACTTTTAATATTTAATTACTTTTTTACCCCTTCAATAATATAGTTCTTTCCTTTATTTTTCTTGGGGCTTAATTACAAATATGTTAAAATCATTAATTAAAAATAAAAAATATTTTTAAAATACTAATTACAAATATTTAATGGTTATATTTAAATATTTAAAATGTAGTTTATATATTCTAATTAAATTTTATAAGTAATTAATATTTACTACTTAAAAATATTTAAAATTTATATTTCATATATTAAAATATTAATAAGTTATAGTAATTTTTTTATATTCTTACTAAAATATAATAATATTAACTAATTTAAATTTTATTTAAATGTATATTTGTTACTTAATAATAACATGCCTAAAATGGACATTTTATTTCTCAAAAGCACTTTTTGACAGTAATGCTAAACACTCAAATTTTAAACTAAATTTTTCAAAAACACTTCTTAAAAATATTTTTTCACAGCACTTTTCAAAAGCATTGTCAAACTAGGCCTAAGTAATTTAACTACTAATTTAAATTATAATTTTTTTAATATATTATTTAAAATTAATTATGAAATATAATTAGATTATTTGATAAAAATATATTTTAAATTATAAAAATAAAATAAAATTCTACATTTTATACTTAAATTTTAAACATTTCACTTTATTCTAAGTAAAAATCAAAATTTAAATGTAAATTTTTATAAAATAATATAATATTAAAATAAATAAAATAAAATTAATTAAAAAATTTTCCATTAAATAATAAATAGCTTTATTGAAAATATTAATTTTTTGGATTATGACTCCAAAATTATAATTCAATCGAAATGCTTAAAATGGAAATTTATTACTACTTCTTCCAATTACTTCTTTAAATTTGTTTCTTATTAATTTAAAAGATACTTTGCTATCATTATTAATCATAAATCCAATTGAAGTTTAAGGCAGTATACCTAACTAATCAAAACTTTGCCAAACCTTTTTTTAAGATGTTTTGGTTTTTTAGCTCTCAATTTTTTTTTAAGTATTTTCATTCTGATCTTATCTGTTCTTTTTGACATAATATTTAAAATTATTCATAGCTCTTCCTTGACCTATAAAAAGGAGGATAATATGCTTCAGCACACTCGAACCCCACATCTTCCTACATTGACAATAATGCACATACCTGACTTTTTAGGTGAATCATTTACAATCATCCAAACATTAATACTAAATTTTGTATCAACAAAAAAGAAAAAGTAAAATATTGATGAACTAGATTCGAACAAAACTTTATTTGCTTCACTTTCAAATAGTCTTGAAATAAAATAATTAATTTAAGGTTGAATATAAGATAAAATAAATTTCCAAATTATGACACGAATCAAGAACCCATTAATTCCAATTTAAGATATAGTATGGAGAGAGGCAGAGCTAAGCAGGCAATTGAACCCATTCCTCATAGACAACCGTACAATGAAAATAACAGCTTAATTAGCTGTATCTAGTGCTGCCAAAAACCCATTAAATCTAATGCTTGTCCTAGACGAGCCTGGACCATGTCATAGTGGAGTTTTTGCCTAACAATTTTCCAATCTTTAGGATATAAGCTTAATTGTGGGATACATTTACTTCCGTCGGTGTAAAATTATTATTTTTTTGTTTTATAGTTAATATTTTAATAATTTAATCCTCAAATTTTATATTTCATTCATATAAATTATACATATCAAACTTGATTTACATTAAAATTTGCTAACTAACTATTCAATAAATATTAATATATATATAGTATTTTAGATCGATGTGATAGAAATATCGGATTGGTTTAAAATTTTATATGTAAAAATCTTTTAATCATTCAATAAATATTAATATATATAACTTCAACGGTCTGATGGTTAAAATATTAATTGTACAAAAAGATATAAAAGGGTGTAACACTATTTTAGTTTTACACCGATGTAAGTGGATCACTCTCCATTGACATCATCACTTTGTTAATTGATAACTAGTATGGTTCCTACCCACGCTCCAAGTTGGGTTGGTTACTTATTTTTTGACTAAATCATAGATTAAAAATTCAAAAGTTACAAGATACTCAAAGTTTTTGCACTCTTTATATATTTGGAATTTAATCTTCATATTCTTATTTTCAAGATTTTGATCCTTATATTTTTTGAATTTTAAAATTTAAATCTATTTGTTAACACCGTCGAAATCCCTATGTTAAATTTGCTGGTGTGACATTATAAATTTTTTTTTTTAAAAACTCCCTTGGTATCCATGTAACAAAAAATGACATTGTAATAAACTTGAATTTAATAGAGAATTTAACAGTGTTAACAATTTTTAAAAATTCACCTCCACATTTTAATAAGAAAGAAAGTATTTAGGCTAACTAATGACAATATAAAAGTTTAGGCATCAAAATATATCAAAATTAAAGTATAGAGATTAAATCTCAAATATGAACGAAATATAGGACCAAAATTGAAATTTAGCCATTAGTTTTGCATATCAAGAGAAAAGAAAAAAGAATGTTACATGTGTCTAAATTATGTCAAAAATATAGAAATCAAAACTCAAATTTGAGTGAAATATAGAAATCAAAATTGAAATTTAACTATTTTATGTAATCTTAAAAAAGTATGGGGAGAGGGATACAGGAGCGAGGAGGTTTCTTTTAATATTAATATTTTTTTTGTTTTTCTAAAAATTGTTGAGTATTTTCCGTTGCATCTCATTAAAGGGGACAATCAAATATTTATATACATGATTATTGTTCATGGAATTAATGTTCTTAGTAGATTCTATACATGCAAGACACGTGTACTGTTCTAGGCTGCCTGCTGAACTTCGTGGCCCCCACATGTGAACTCCTTTGGTATATGTGAGCTGAGACAACGAGCTCCCCTTGCGAGCACCCCGTGGCATGTTCGAGCTGAGACTGCTAGCTCCCGTTGCTGACTTCCGGGTTGTAGGTGGGCGACCCGAACCTTATCTGGTTCTCGAGTTGGTGATCATAAGTACATAACAAAAATATTTGTATTTTTATATATTATTATTTCTTGTCAACAATTATTTTTTTATTTTTATATATTTCTTTGAATTTTTTAGAATTAGGATCAATTTGAGATAATTTGTAAATTTTGAGGGTTAATTTTTTAAAATTATGACTAAATCGATAAAATATGTAAAAGCTGAGGGCTAAACTTGTTATTATACTAGTTTTTTAACTACCACATCAACTTGTCATTTGTGGTTTTGGCGGGAGTTATCAAAATGACCAAATTATGTAACGTGGGTGCTTAAATTGCAAACTTTTTATTTTGATTACTTAAAATGAAATTTTTTTATAATTGAGTGACTATCTGTATAATTTACTCAAAAAATGGATGTGAAGGCCTTAGGACATTGCTTTTATATATATAGTAATATAGATAATAAATATAAAAGCATCATTGAATTTTTTTGTAAGGATTTTAGTTATTTGCCAACTATGAAATGTGAATAAATTAAAAACTAGGATAAAGTTTTTTTCTTTCAAATGTTGCAAATAATATTACTTCTCTCTATATAAACCTATCATGAATAGCATATTGATGATAAAAAGTTTGAGAAAGTTGAAAGAATGGTCCACTAGAAGGCCGAGAGCCATAAAAGGAGGTTGTTTGAAGATGAGAGAAAAAGAAGTAAGAGAAGATGAGTCGAATTTTGAGGTTAAAAGAAGTTGGCAATTGAAAGTTATGTTTTCTCTATTGACTTAAAGAGGTAACTAAAGAAGACACTCGTAAGGTACATGCTCTCTCTTGATTGGTTGGCGATCAAATAAAGTAGCGTAACGTAGTTCTTGATGTGTGATGGGGTAATATTTGTGTTGTCGGGCAAAACTTACAAAATACCAAAGGTCGAAGTGGTTAGGTGCAGTATTACTCCCTGTTGAGGTGTAAGTCTTGATAGAAAAGCATTCTCAGCAATGTATACATAACAATATCCTTTAATTATTATTATTATTATTATTATTATTATTATTGAGCTAAATTTGAAAAAAAAAATCACTTTCAAAAAGACCCAAAATAAAATAATTATTTCCAGCTTGAATACAATTTCTTTTTTTTTTTTTTTTAATTATGACACGATTCAAGAACCCATTAATCCCAATTAAGATATAGTATTGAGAGCAGCCAATTGAACCCACCCACTACTCATAGACGAATGTAAAATGACAAATACGCTAGAAGGAGGGCTTGAACCTCCGACCTTGTGGTTAACAGCCACACGCTCTAACCAACTGAGCTATTCCAGCACATGTCAGCTGGTATTCCTAATTAAATCTAAAGACATAAGTGACCCTTTTTTTAAGGTTTTAGTTATTTGCCAACCATGGAATGTCAATTTTGAAAAAAAATTGTTTGTATTAATTGAATTTTTTTTTCCTGTAACTAATATTGTTAGTTTTACTTAAAAATTTATCATGGATATAACATTACTGATGATTAAAAGTTGGAGAAAGTTGAAAGAGTTGTTCACCTAAAAAAGTTGAGAGTCGTAGAAGGAAGTTGTTTGGAAGGGAGAGGAAAATGAACAAGAGAGGACGACTTCAGCTTTGAGGTTAGAGAAAGTTGGCAATTGGAAATTATGTCCTCTCTATTGGCCTTACAGGGGTATTTAAGAGGAACACTCATAGGTTATCTGTCATCTCTTGATTAGTTGGCTATCACTCAAATTAAAATAATGTAAGTCTTCATGTTAGTTTGGCAATATAACCTAATATGATGCAATTACTGAGTATGTTAGTAACGGGTAACAACTATCTTATGAGGTGAAGTACTTTGTGTACAACCCCAATTTTGCCCGGGCTTACAAGCCCATTTTATCCCAAGCCTAATACAACCTACCCAGACCCAAAATTAAAACCCAACAGGCCCAATTACAACCCTAACCCAACAAATTTTTCAGAATTTTCAAACCCTAGGTGCGCTGCAACTAGGGTATTCTGTCTTCAGCCCTCTGACGGCCACTTGCCTCTGACGCCGCGGTCTTGTCCACCGCCCAGCACCGCCCAAAGTCCCTGCAAGCATTAAACAAGACAAGACAAAACGGAAACCAAGTTGTAAAATATAGGGCTATAAAAGCCGATTCTAAACATTTGTAACGGGGTTCTTTTTTCAATGAATGCAAAAACAGAGAGATTTTCATCAATAAAAGAGTCAATCACAGCCAAGAATCCGAAATAAAAATATTAATAAGAATAGCAATTAGAATATCAAAGGGAGACAAAAATCAGAGAACCAAATACCAAAAATTGAAATCGGAAGCCTAAGGTATTTTTTTTTTATTTTTATTTTCTTCCTTATCTCTGAATCTGCTTCTTCTTGATTCATGCATGTATAAAATATGAGGGATTAAAAGTAAAAAAATATACATTTTACCTTTTCCGCTCATCATGACGTGACGTGGTGGCCGTAAAGGCGTCGACGGCGCGACGGAGAGCGATGTCCCGCCACGAAATCCCCACCCCCATTCGAGCTGCGCAGAGAAAAAAGAAAGAAGGGTTAGAATTTTTTTTTTTTAAAAAAAACAAGCAGGAGAAATTTTTTTGGAAAATTTGGGCCTTAAATAGCCCCCTGAAACGGCGTCGTTTTGGGGGCTGGCCTTTAACCCCAAAACGACGACGTTTTGAGCATACCCGCGCTCGTGACCCGACCCGACCTGAGGATCCGCGCGTTTTTGAACGGAAGGGCTAATTGCGCTTTTAGCCCTTCCGCATCTTTATTATTTTTAATTAGATCTTTATTATTTCAAAATCTGGCCCGAACATTTAGTCTGGTTTTCGATCTGGTCCTCTCTGCTGCTGCGCGTTTTGGGCGGAGGGGTTTATTACCTCTTTGGTCCCTCCAATCCTTTCGCGCGTGTAAATAGGTCCCTTAATCTTTCTTTTATTTTAAATTCGCCCCGAAATTTTGTTTCTTAATTTAATTTAGTCCTCTATTATTATTTCCACTATTTTTAACTTAGCTAAATCTTCCTATTATTATTATTATTATTATTATTATTATTATTATTATTATTATTATTATTATTATTATTATATTTACTACTAGTATTATATTTTAATATTACTATTATAATTGTTCCTATCATTTTTATTTTTAGTATCGTTATTATTATTTTTCTTATCTTTATCATTTTATTTTCCATTATTTTACTATTGCTATTATTATTATTATTATTATTATTATTATTTGTATGTATATTATTATTACTATTATATCCACGCACGTATACATTATATTACTATATTATTACTATTATTATATTACTATTATTGCTATTAGTATCATACTATTTTCATATATATGTAAATATTTCACTTATTTTATGTATATTACCGTCATTTTTCTTATATATATACATACCCCACATTACTACTATCATTATATTATTTCTCAATATGCATATATTTTACCTATTTTATATATTACCACCATTATTATTATCATTATTTTCTATCATCGTCAATACATATACACCATTGTCACGATACTTTCCTGTCACCACTACTTATGTTCTCATCGTCATCTCACTATTTTTCGACATCTCAATCTTTGTAACGACCAGTATTTCCGTATTAGCAATTCGGGAGAATCGAGCCCTAACTTACTGGGTTCTGATTTTTCTCGTTCAAGCTAAACAACGGAAGATCCCTTTTAAAATCACAAATTCAAGTTTTAAATCGACATTCCGTGTTAGCAATTCGAGTGAATCGAGCCCTAACTTACTGGGTTCCGGTTTCTTCTCGTTTAAAGCTAAACAACGGGATATCCCTTTTGAAATCGCAATTTAGATTTTAAACAAAACACTTAATCTCAGATATTCAAAATGTCGCGCCCTAACTTATCGGACTCGACATCTAGATACTTCGGATAAGTTTCTTTTCTATTAAAATAGAACAATATCCCTAATTTGGACCTCCGAGAAAACGAGCCCTAATTTACTGGGTTCTGATTTCTCGTTTGACAAATGACGGGAGATCCTCTTCAAATATAAAACTAAGTTTTAAACGGCGAGCTTAGTTTCGGGAGTCTAAAGTATTGCGCCCTAACTTACTGGACATGATGCTTTATCTCTTCAAAACTAAGAGAGTCTTAACGTCCCTTCCAATTCCTTCAAGTTTTGGAAATAAAAGTATCTATTTTCAAATCATTTCTAAGTTTTCAACAATAGGACATCGATCAATCAGTTTGGTACCAATTTCGGGCGTGTCGAGGGTGCTAATCCTTCCTCGCACGTAATTGACTTCCAAACCCATTTTTCTCAAATTTTCGTAGACCAAAAGCATCATTTTAATAAATCGAGACGTTCTATTAAAACAAAGGTGATCCGATCACACCCAAATAAAGATCGGTGATGACTCCCTTCCTTTTCGTTTTTAAAAAACTGAGTCGACCGCGTCGTTTACTGTTTTATCAAAAATGGTTACGACAGCTTGGTGACTCCACTGGAGACTTATTCGTAGAGAGAGTCATGCCATAGATTGATTGATCCTTGTCCTTTTGATTAAAATTAGAAAATGGTTTCGAAATTCATGTTTCTTTAAAGGCACTTTCAATGTTATATTGGATCTCTTGAATACTTTGGCATTGCATTGCATGACCGTTGTGGTCACACCTTAAGTGGGAGCGAGAAGCTATGCCTTCGTGAGGTTTTCACCTCTACATAGGCTAGTGGACTGCTTTAAAGATACATCCGTACCTATGTCTTCATGAAGTTTTCACTTCCGCATGGCCATAGAGAAATGTATTCCCCTGAACCGAACTCGGTCCGTATGAGCCTATAATGGGTGAGGATCGAGGAATCTGCTGGTTCGGGTACCTCAAACTTTAGAACTCAACCACACGTAAAGAGCCTAAGAACCCACCCCGGGCTGAACTATGCCAGACCTTAGTAGTTAGCCAGATAGGCATTTGTGTATTTTACATGCTTTATGTCTCATTCTGTGGTACTAATTGGTGATGTTTTATTTTCTCTGCATGTCATTTCCATTATTAAGAGGCATCGATTCACGGTCAGTTTCTGAGTTAGAGAGCTGGCTATGAAAAGCGAATTCCTTGATAAAGTGGAAGACAATGCGGCTGCCCGCATATGGTCAGAGCAAAGCCAAGTAGAAAAAGGGGATAGCTTAGCTGAGGGGTATGTATCGGAATTACGGGATTTCACCAATACCAGTGTCACGCAAAACAAATTCCAGGAGTTGAAAGAAATATGGGCCTAGTGGGATGACGAGGCAAAGCAGTTGTTCTATAGTACTTACGGCGACCTGCCTTACCTGCTTGATGTCAAAATAGATAAGCATCTATTCCGAGCAATGACTCAGTTCTGGAATGCCGCTTATAGCTGTTTTCTTTCGGGAAAGTGGATTTGGTTCCCATGATAGAGGAGTACACGACCTTGCTACGTTGTCCGAGAATTCAAGTTGATAAAGCTTATTCCAAAGCAGTTAATGGCCCGACTTTTGTGAAGAAATTGATGAATATCACGGGAACGAGCGAACAATGGGTCTCAGCTAGAATGCAGAAAAAAGGCGAGGGTAAATGCGTACTTGGATATGTTTGAGGGACCTGATCCTAACGCATCCCGATGCAATGAAAAAGATTGACGTCTTGGCCTTGTGTATTTACGGTTTGGTGATCTTCCCAAAAGCTCTAAGACACATTGATGAAGCAGTTATTGATCTATTCGGCCGATTAGACAAAAGGGTCACGCCTATTCCTGCCATCTTGGCCGAAACATTCAGATCCTTGACTGCATGTCATAGAATGAGTGAGGGCAGGTTTATTGGATGTGCGCAGTTGTTATTGGCCTGGTTCCATAGTCACTTTTGGAAAGTGGAGAAAGTGCCTTATTGGTTTTTGTCGGAGAATTACTCCCCGTTGGACGAGATAGTAGCTACGCCTAAGAAAGAAGACGTGTCCGAAGAAAATTGGATAGCACTCCTTTAAAACCTTCAAGAAGACGACATCAAGTGGAAGGCTTCTTGGATGATTTCCGACAAGATCCTTTATCATTGTGGAAGCTTCGACTAGGTTCCTCTACTGGGAATTTGGGGTGCCACTGCATATGCCCCTTTGCTGGTCCTAAGATAGTATAGTTCAAGACGGTTAGATGCGACGACCTACGGGTGGCTCAGCTCGGTCACGAGTTCTCATACGGGCGGGAGAAGCTATAAGAAAAGGGTTAAGGAGATCTATAATGCCTGGAATCAGATTCACAGAATGAAAAGATTATCCGCAAGCCCGATGACGACCCCGGAGTACAGAGAATGGAGGACTAGGAGGATCAATGATCATATCCACGAGTCTAATCCAGAGGGCGCCCGGTCAAGAGAGGAATATTTACGAGTAGTCCTATTAGAACTGGAGATCGTGAAACGAGATTTTGAAAGGATGAGTTCGGGACTCGAAAGAAAGATAGAGAGGCTGGAAGAAGAGAAGATGCTCCTCAAGTTAGACGTAGATGGACAAAAGTCGGAAGCTGAGAAGCTAAGAAAAGAGAAAAAGAAAATAGAGTAAGACCGAGATAATCTGAAGACGGAATATAAAAAGATGCGTTTGACAATGAAAAACGCCGGATTAGGAAAAACTCCGGAGCAATGGTGATGCGAGATCCGAGAGGAAAGAGCCAAAGCTAGCAGTTGGGAGAAAAAGTCACAGGAAATGCAAACACAAAACGAAGATCTAAGAAAAGACATGGCAGAAAGCCAAAAAGAGAAGAAAGGACTAAAAGCTAGGGTGGTTGAGCTCGGACGATCCCTGCATCACTACCGAAGTCGAAACTCGGAAAGCGAATTGAAATTAAGTCTAAACAAAATCGAGGAAATGAAAGGCAAGATTGAGGAGTTAGAGTCAGCATTACATAGTTGCGAGCTCCGAATTGAGCTTTTGGAAGCAAGAGAAGGGCATTGGAAGGAGAAGCTTCACAATTCCCGTAATTAAGTTAGAGATCGTGACTACTTCATGGGTGAAGCGATAGTTCAGATTCGGGAAGTCGCTGATCACCTGTACGCCCTGGCGGCATAAGCTGAGATCCTAAGCATGAAATACGAGCTACAGACAGATCGTAGCCAAGAGCTGACCTCTTTACTTAGAAAAATCAAAACTCTGGGCTTAAGGGCGAAAGCATATTTGTAATCTGTTTTATGTAAAGGGTTTTGTCTTCTAATAAAGTTTTCTAAAATGAAGTTGATCAGAATCGATGTCTTCTTTTTGCATTCATGCATTTGCATTGCATCACATTACATGCATTTAAGTTTATAAAAAGGGGCCTAATTAGATAGAATTATCAGAGAGAAAAGAAAGTGAAAAGAGAAAATCTGGAAGCGAAACATCACTACGGAACACGCGCTAAAACCAAAAAAATGGATCAAAGGTTCGACCAATCCAGAAAGAAATGCAGGAACAAATGCAAGAGCAAATGTTAAAACTCCAGCAGGAAATGAGGGACCAAATGTTGGAGGCCCAGAGGAATATGATGGCCCAAATGGCCCAAATAATGAACGGGGCAATGGATAAAGGGAAAGGTCCCATGCTGCCGGTCGAAGAGGATAGTGATGGCGTCCCCCCAGGCTTTACCCTGCCGCACGCGAGAACACAGCCTGAGGAATATCTCCAAAGGCCACCGGTTACAATCAGACCCCAGCAAGGGTAGAATGACATTAGACCTCCCGTGAGCTATCACGTAGGCTCAGGATCCCAGCCAGGCGATAGCCCGGCCAACCCTATTGTGCTCGATCTAGATGTAGTAGAGAAAATGGGGTCGAGAATAGAATCCTTAAGGCAACTAGAGGATCGTTACAAATGGCTAAAGGAAAAATTCAAAGCGCTGGAAAGTATCGATCATCATCAGGGGATCGACGCAAAAGATTTAAGTCTAGTTCCCGATTTGGTACTGTCTCATAAGTTTAAAATGCCTGAATTCGAAAAATATAGTAGGACTAGCTGTCCAGAGGCCCACATCACCATGTTCTGCAGGCGAATGGCTGGCTACATGAGCAATGATCAACTCTTAATCCACTGTTTCCAAGAAAGTTTGGTGGGCGCAGCAGCTAGATGGTATAACCAGCTTAGTCGAGCCAACATTAGTTCCTGAAAAGATTTGGCTCAAGTATTTCTGAAGCATTACAGCCATGTCACAGACATGGCACCGGACAGAATTACTTTGCAAGGCATGGAGAAAGGACAAAATAAAAGTTTCAGATAGTATGCACAAAGGTGGAGGGAGGTCGCCATGCAGGTCCAACCACCCCTCTTAGAAAAAGAGACTACCATGCTCTTTATTACCACCCTGAAGGCCCCTTTCATAACCCATATGATAGGGAGTACAACTAAGAGCTTTGCCGACATAGTGATGGCAGGGGAGATGATCGAACATGTCATAGTAAGATCGAGGCAGGAGAAAGCACTAGGAGGGTCGCTCCAAAGAAGAAAGACGGTGAAGTAAATAACGTGAGTACATACAATAAGGGGTACTCGAGGCGATCACGATTAATCGACCAAAGCGATTCTGATGGACAACAAGGACCGGCAAGACAGAATCGGGAACGGCATCGAATCTCGAAAAGATTCAATTCACGTTAATTCCAATAACGTACAATGAGCTATACCAGATTTTGTTCAACGAGCACATCGTGTCCCCGTTCTATTTGCAACCATCGCAACCCCCATACCCTAAGTGGTACGACTCTAACGCTTACTGCAATTACCATGCAGGGGTGGCAAGGCATTCGATAGAGAATTGACTCGCTTTTAAAAAGGTAGTCGAGAGGCTAATAAAAATGGAGGTTATAACACTCGATGATATGGTAAAAAAGGGAAACCCACTACCCAATCACGAAGATAGAGGGGTAAACGCGATTAGTGAGACAGTGGTAAGGAAAATCAAGAAGGATGTCACGGAAGTGAAAACCCCATTGCGAATAGTCTGGAAGGAGATGGCGAAAAGAGAATTGGTAGATTCAGATCCTGCGAAAAACGGGAGGCATATGAAGAATTACTGCGAACTCCATAAGACGAGGGGGCACGAGATTCAAGAATGTGCCAAGTTTAGAATTTTGGTGCAAGGCCTTATGGACGACAAAGAACTGGAGTTTTATAAAGAAGGAGTAGAGGAAGAGAACATTTGTGCGACCGAGGAAGAACTGACAAAGCCTGGAGTCAATTACCCGAGAATCATCATCTTGCGAAACACGGAAGGCGGGGTACAGGGAAGGCCGAGGATTATAATTCAGAAACCTACTTCTTTTGCCTACAAAGACAGTAAAAAGGTACCCTAGAACTACAATCATAATGTGACGATACCAAGGGCGGAAAGCTCCACTAGCATTTCTGAGGAAGCTAAGAATGAAGGATCCTATACTCATAGTGGGAAGCGTTACGATCCTGAAAACAAAGGAGCGGAAACAGGGAAGCCGAAGACTATGCAGATTGGGCGAAAAAAGGAACCCGAAGCTCCTATCAATGAACCCGTAAAAGAGGAAGAGGCCAAAGAATTCTTGAATTTCTTGAAACACAGCGAATATAGCGTGGTGGAACGACTGCACAGACAACAAGCCCGTATCTCCGTGCTAGCCCTACTTCTAAGCTCGAAAGTACACCGCGAAGCATTGATGAAAGTACTAAACTAGACCTATGTTACTAAGGACATATCCGTCAACAAATTGGACCGTCTGGTTAGTAACATAAGCGCTGACAATTTCATCTACTTCAGCAATGACGAAATCCCACCGGGAGGCATGGGGTCAACGAAGGCCTTGCACATAACTACCCGTTACAAGGGATACACTCTGCCAAGTGTGCTAATAGATAATGGGTCGGCATTAAATGTCCTACCACTGGCTACACTTAAGAGGTTACCGATAGACAGTTCTCACATAAAAGCATGTCAGAACATAGTGAGAGCGTTCGACGGCACCGAAAAACGAGTAATGGGAAGAATGGACATACCGTTATTGATCAGGCCCAACACATACGAAGTGGATTTTCTAGTCATGGATATCAAGCCCTCTTACAACTGCTTATTAGGGAGGCCATGGATTCACTCGGCGGGAGCCGTACCCTCATCGTTACACCAGAAACTGAAATTGGTAACATAAAACTGGCTGGTAACTATAAACGCTGAAGAAGATATCATAGCGACCGTTACCAATGAAGCGCCATATCTAGAAACAAATGAGGAGGCCATCGAATGCTCCTTCCGATCCTTAGAGTTCGTAAATGCGACATTCATCTCGGAAGAAAGTGAAGTCCCGGTGCCTAAGCTATCCAAGACCACCAGGATGGGATTACAAATGATGATGAAGAAAGGAGCCCTACCCGGAAGGGGATTGGGCAAATATCTCCAAGGGGAAGTTCAGACCCCGATGCTGAAAGAGAAGAGAGACCGTTTTGGTTTGGGTTTCAAACCAAACGCCAAACAAATGAAGAAAGAAATGGAAAAGAAGCAAGAAAAGAGAAGGGCCCGACTGAACGGAGAGGACGTTAAGTGAGAACCAATGATATTCCCTCACATATCTCATACCTTCATGTCAGGAGAAGTAATATTCAGAACACACTCGTTGTTTTCAAGCCTAGAAACAATGAGATCTCTTTTGTGAAATAGGCTCATGTTCGGATATTTTGTTTTAATGAAATACATCCTCAATTTCTATCAAGCATTCTCTCATTTTTCTCTTTTTCATTCATATTATGTGAATAGTGGTCCTCAAATTCATTTATTCTTTATACATCCTTTGCTATCCACCACAGGTCTCTAGACATCAATGATATGAGCAATGATACTACAGATTCTGAAGTCAGCTTTGAGCAAGTCATGTGTTCAGAGGAATTTCAAGACTTTGAAAATGACACAGAATGCGACTTGCCTCCAGAATTGTTGAGAATGGTAGAGCAAGAAGAAAAACAGATCCTACCCCATGAAGAGTCGGTAGAGATGGTGAACCTAGGAGAAGGGCAAGAAGTGAAGATTGGAGCCTGTATTACGGCAGAAACCAAGCGGAACCTCATCGAGTTACTCCACGAATTCAAGGATGTGTTCGCGTAGTCGTACCAAGATATGCCCGGACTAAAATGCGATATCGCAGATATCTGGATTGCCCATAAGAGAAGAATGCAAGCCAGTCCAACAGAAGCTCCGAAGAATGAGACCGGACGTCTTGTTAAAAATAAAAGAAGAAGTCGAGAAACAATTTAACGCCGGGTTCTTGCAAGTGGTCAAGTACGCGGATTGGGTGGCTAACATTGTCCCTGTCTCCAAGAAAGACGGGAAGGTACGGATGTGCGTGGATTACAGGGATCTAAACAAGGCCAGCCCGAAGGACAATTTCCCATTGCCTCACATCGACACATTGGTAGACAATACAGTAGGCTTTTCGTTTTTATCCTTCATGGATGGTTTCTCGGGATATAACCAAATAAAGATGCATCTTGAGGACATGGATAAGACAACATTCATAACCATGTGGGGAATATTTTGCTACAAGGTAATGCCATTTGGGCTAAAAAACGCGGGAGCGACATATCAAAGAGCCATGGTAACATTATTCCATGACATGATACACAGAGAAATTCAGGTTTACGTCGACGATATGATCGCCAAGCCTCGAACTGAAAAAGAACATGTGCAGGTTTTGAGGAAATTATTCTTAAGACTAAGGAAATTCCAATCGAAGCTTAACCCGTCAAAGTGTACCTTCAGAGCTCGATCTGGGAAATTGCTCGGATTTATGGTCAGTGAAAAGGGGATTGAGGTTGACCCAGACAAAGTCAAGGCCATACAAGAATTGCCTCCGCCACGTACCCAAAAGGAAGTTAGAGGTTTCTTAGGAAGGCTAAATTACATCGCTCGGTTCATTTCACAACTAACCGAGAGATGTGACCCCATATTCCGTCTCCTCAAGAAACATAATCCAGGCACGTGGGATGAAGAATGCCAGAAGACTTTTGACAAAGTAAAGCAATACTTATCCAATGCCCCAGTACTGACGCCGCCGCATCTAGACAAGCCATTGATCCTTTACTTGACAGTGCTTGATAATTCAATGAGATGTGTGCTTGGTCAACATGACGAGTCGGGAAAAAAAGAGAAGGCAATATACTACCTTAGTAAAAAATTCACCGAATGTGAAATGAGGTACCCGTGAATCGAGAAATTGTACTGCGCCTTGATTTGGACAACTCGGAGATTGAGACAGTATATGCTGTATCACACGACATGGCTCATCTCGAGGCTAGATCCTATTAAATATATGATGGAGTCTACCGCCTTGAATGGAAGGATGGCCAGATGGCAGATTCTACGTTCTGAATTCGACATCGTCTATGTGAACCAAAAGGCGGTAAAAGGGAATGCAATAGCAGACTTTCTAGCCAGTAGAGCCCTTGAGGACTATGAGCCTTTAGACTTTGATTTCCCTAACGAAGATTTGATGTACGTGGCAGACACTAAAGAAAGTGCCTCCGAAAGCCATCCCTGAAAACTAAATTTTGACGGGGCATCAAATGCCGTGGGCAATGGAATTGGGGCAGTTCTGATATCCCCAAAAGGAGACCATTATCCATTTACTTGCGAACTAGATTTCGATTGCACTAATAATATGGCTGAATATGAAGCTTGCATCATGGGTCTTCGCGCCGCTATCGAATGCAAAATCAGGGTATTGGAAGTGTATGGAGATTCTGCCCTAGTAATCTATCAACTTAAGGGGGAATGGGAAACCAGAGATCCAAAGCTGGTTATCTACAAAAGATTGGCCCAAGAATTGATCAGAGAGTTTGACGACGTCACTTTCCGTTATTTGCCCAGAGACGAAAACCAGATGGCTGATGTTCTGGCCACCTTAGCCTCCATGGTCCGAATAAATGAAAATGAGGATATGAAGCCCATACAAATGAGCATTCATCAAGATCTAGCCCATTGTTGCAATGTCAAAGAAGAAGAGAAAACTGGCCCACTATGGTACCACGATATACTGTGGTACGTGAAAAATTGTGAGTACCCGGACCAAGCGACTGAGAACGATAAAGGGACATTGAGAAGACTATCCTGTGATTACGTCCTAGATGGAGAGGTCCTATACAAGAAAAGGAAAGATCAAGTGCTGCTGAGATGTGTGGATGCCGCCGAAGCTAAGTTAATCCTGGAAGAAGTCCATGAAGGTGTCTGTGGAACTCACGCCAATGGTTTTACGATAACCAGACAAATAATGAGGTTTGGATATTATTGGTCCACCATGGAAGGAGACTGCATCAACTATGCCAAAAAATGTCATAAATGCCAGATTTATAGAGATAAGATTCATGTGCCTCCGTCACCTTTACACGTGATGACTTCCCCATGACCATTTTCCATATGGGGCATGGATGTTATTGGACCAATCTCACCGAAGGCTTCGAATGGGCATCGGTTCATCTTTGTGGTCATTGACTACTTCACAAAAGAGGTAGAGGTTGCTTCATATGCTAACGTCACCAAATTAGCGATTAGTCGGTTTTTGAAGAAGGAGTTCATTTGTCGATATGGAATGCCTAAGAGGATCATATCAGACAATGCATTGAACTTAAACAATAGCACGATAGCAGGGGTTTGTAGCCAATTCAATATCAAACACCATAATTCGTCACCGTATCGTCCAAAAATGAATGGGGCAGTGGAAGCAGCCAACAAAAACATCAAAAAGATAGTGGGGAAGATGACCGAGACTTATAGAGATTGGCATGAGAAGTTACCATTTGCACTCTATGCTTATCGGACGTCTGTCAGAACCTCTGCTGGGGCAACGCCTTTCTCATTAGTCTATGGAATGGAGGCAGTTCTACCTATTGAAGTGGAAATACCTTCTCTTCGAGTTTTGTCAGAAACAAAGCTGGATGAAGCTGAATAGATCCAGGCTCGATATGATCAGTTGAACTTAATCGAAGAAAAGAGATTGAGGGCTATTCGTCAAGGTCAGATGTACCAAAAACGAATGATGCGAGCTTACGACAAAAAAGTTCACCCAAGAGAATTCCATGAGGGGGACCTTGTGCTGAAAAAGATCCTTCCCATACAAAAAGATTACAGAGGAAAATAGATGCCGAATTGGGAAGGACCATATGGGGTGAGGAAAGCTTTCTCTGGAGGCGCACTGATTCTCACTAAAATGAATGGGAAAAGCTTACCCAATCCCGTGAACTCGGATTTAGTTAAAAAGTACTTTGCTTAAAATGGAAGAGGCCAAGGTGAAAACCAGCAAAGGGAACTTTGAGACTTCGAAAAAAAAAAGACGGAGAGACCAAGGTGAAAACCCGCAGAGGGCGCCTTGTGACCAAAGGGCTTTTGAGTTGAAAACCCAAAAATGGCGGCTCAAATTTTGAATAGACACGTGGCGATCTTGCAGCGCCAGAATCAACAGAAAAGGAAGCACGTTGCATATTGGGGCATCAACAAAGTACTTTGAGTCTTCTAAACACATACAAAAGCTCAAAGCATCCTTCATGAAACTTGTATAGAAGCCCAATCAGCGGTGTCTAGGGCATTTGACTTATGTCTTGCTCACTTTCACTATTGTTGGATTCTTTTTTCCACAAAAATGATATGTTTCCAATCAATCTCCTCGTATAGTTGATAATTCATTTTAACTCTCTTTGAAGTCAATCCATTGTTACCCATCATTTATATAAATAATTGATGAACTAATAATTTCACAAAAGAAAGTTCTACGTATTACTTTTGAAATCTCTAGATAAAATAAGAAACTGAAACGGGACAATTGTTTAGAATTTCCACGTACACAGATTAAAGACATTGGAGAAAGGGGGTCTTAATGGAGACCATTTCTTCAAAATTCCTTGCCCGATTCAGTAATCGTGGCAGGGTGAATAATGTTACCTAATCACCCAGGAAAGGTATGACAGGCCAATTTTCGACAAAGAAATATTCAAAAACCCTAAATCGCTGTGGAACGAATCCAAAACGAACCAAGTCGGGTATTCTTCGAGTAGGAGTTGTGATTCCCGGGGAAGACAGTTAGAAGTCAATGCAGGCCCGTGTCCCGAAGCCTAAAGGAAAGGGGCCTTGAAATTTCCACAGAGGTAAGTCATTCATACGAAAACGGTTGCTGCAAGGGAAACGAAGATGAAACCTTGACGGATAAATAGATGATAACACCTCAAATGGAAAATCGCACTCATAACATTCTGACTCATCATACTCATGGCATCCTAATCATTAGGCATAAACATGTACTCATTCTACAGGTAATGTCCTCCAAAGGACACTATCAAAGATATCGATCGTGATCCACGAGTTTACAGAGGATCGAGTTGAAAATAGCGATTTTGACATTCCCGAAGTTGCGAGGAAGCAGATTGAATACATCAGTCTGGTGATCCCTGAGTTTGTAGGGATCAAATTGAAGATAGCAGATTTGACCTTCCTGAAGTTGCAGGAAGCAGATCGAATACATCAGTCTGGTGATCCCTGAGTTTGCAGGGATTAGATTGAAAGATAGCAGATTTGACATTCCTGAAGTTGCAGGAAGCAGATCGAATACATCAGTCTAGTGATCCCTGAGTTTGCAGGGATCAGATTGAAAATACTAGATTTGACATTCCTGAAGTTGCAGGAAGCAGATCGAATACATCAGTCTGGTGATCCCTGAATTTTCAGGGATCAGATTGAAAGATAGCAGATTTGACCTTCCTGAAGTTGTAAAAAGCAGATCGAAGACATCAGTCTGGTGATCCCTGAGTTTGCAGGGATCAGATTGAAAATAGCAGATTTGACATTCCTGAAGTTGCAGGAAGCGGATTGAATACATCAGTCTGATGATCCCTGAGTTTGCAGGGATCAGATTGAAAGATAGCAGATTTGACCTTCCTGAAGTTGCAGGAAGCAGATCGAAGATATCAATCTGGTGATCCTTGAGTTTGCATGGACCAGATTGAAATAACAGAGTTGACGATTCTTGATAATTACAGGAGCGGATCGAAGATACAAGTCTTATCTCCATAAAAGCACAACAGAATAAATTGGAGCTACAAGTTCTATCTCTCTGAAGCAGCGGTGGAGGGGATCAAAGCGACAAGATGCGGTAGACAGGAATGAAGCTACCTGTGGAAAACCACTAAAGAAGTCAAGACTTAGCGATACCGGGCAAAATTGGTCTTTCTTGAAAGTCTTTGCTCTGTTCCCATTACACGACAACGAGCAAAGAGGGGCAGCTGTACAACCCCAATTTTGCCCGGGCTTACAAGCCCATTTTATCCCAAGCCTAATACAACTTACCCAGACCCAAAATTAAAACCCAACAGGCCCAATTACAACCCTAACCCAACAAATTTTTCAGAATTTTCAAACCCTAGGTGCAACGGCCACTTGCCTCTGACGCCGCGGTCTTGTCCACCGCCCAAAGTCCCTGCAAGCATTAAACAAGACAGGACAAAATGGAAACCAAGTTGTAAAATATAGGGCTATAAAAGCCGATTCTAAACATTTGTAACGGGGTTCTTTTTTCAATGAATGCAAAAACAGAGAGATTTTTATCAATAAAAGAGTCAATCACAGCCAAGAATCCGAAATAAAAATATTAATAAGAATAGCAATTAGAATATCAAAGGGAGACAAAAATCAGAGAACCAAATACCAAAATTTAAAATCGGAAGCCTAAGGTATTTTTTTTTATTTTTATTTTCTTCCTTATCTCTGAATCTGCTTCTTCTTGATTCATGCATGTATAAAAATATGAGGGATTAAAAGTAAAAAAATATACATTTTACCTTTTCCGGCTATCGCACGCAGTGGTCGGCGCGACGGCATCGGCGACGGAGGACAGTGGTCCGGCCACCAAAATCCCCACCCCCCATTCGAGCCTGCAGAGATAAAAGAAAGAAGGATTAGAATGTTCTTTTTTAAAACAAGCAGGAGAAATTTTTTTGGAAAATTTGGGCCTTAAATAGCCCCCTGAAACGGCGTCGTTTTGGGGGTTGGCCTTTAACCCCAAAACGACGTCGTTTTGAGCATACCCGCGCTCGTGACCTGACTCGACCTGAGGATCCGCGCGTTTTTGAAAGGAAGGGCTAATTGCGCTTTTAGCCCTTCCGCATCTTTATTATTTTTAATTAGATCTTTATTATTTCAAAATCTGGCCCGAACATTTAGTCTGGTTTTCAATCTGGTCCTCTCTGCTGCTGCGCGTTTTGGCCGGAGGGGTTTATTACCTCGTTGGTCCCTCCAGTCCTTTCGCGCGTGTAAATAGGTCCCCTAATCTTTCTTTTATTTTAAATTTGCCCCAAAATTTTGTTTCTTAATTTAATTTAGTCCTCTATTATTATTTCCACTATTTTTAACTTAGCTAAATCTTCCTATTATTATTATTATTATTATTATTATTATTATTATTATTATTATTATTATTATTATATTTTAATATTACTATTATAATTGTTCCTATTATTTTTATTTTTAGTATCGTTATTATTATTTTTCTTATCTTTATCATTTTATTTTCCATTATTTTACTATTGCTATTATTATTATTTTACTATTACTATTATTATTTTTATTTTTATTTTTATTTGTATGTATATTATTATTACTATTATATCCACGCACGTATACATTATATTACTATATTATTACTATTATTATATTACTATTATTGCTATTGGTATCATACTATTTTCATATATATATATGTAAATATTTCACTTATTTTATGTATATTCCCGTCATTTTTCTTATATATATACATGCCCCATATTACTACTATCATTATATTATTTCTCAATATGCATATATTTTACCTATTTTATATATTACCACCACTATTATTATCATTATTTTCTATCATCGTCAATACATATACACCATTGTCACGATACTTTCTTGTCACCACTACTTATATTCTCATCGTCATCTCACTATTTTTCGACATCTCAATCTTTGTAACGACCAATATTTTCGTATTAGCAATTCGGGAGAATCGAGCCCTAACTTACTGGGTTCTGATTTTTCCCGTTCAAGCTAAACAATGGAAGATCCCTTTTAAAATCACAAATTCAAGTTTTAAATCGACATTCCGTATTAGCAATTCGAGTGAATCGAGCCCTAACTTACTGGGTTCCGGTTTCTTCTCGTTTAAAGCTAAACAACGGGATATCCCTTTCGAAATCGCAATTTAGATTTTAAACAAAACACTTAATCTCGGATATTCGAAATGTCGCGCCCTAACTTACTGGACTCGACATCTAGATACTTCGGATAAGTTTCTTTTCCTATTAAAATAGGAATAATATCCCTAATTTGGACCTCCGAGAAAACGAGCCCTAATTTACTGGGTTCTGATTTCTCGTTTGACAAATGACGGGAGATCCTCTTCAAATATAAAACTAAGTTTTAAAAGGCGAGCTTAGTTTCAGGAGTCTAAAGTATTGCGCCCTAACTTACTGGACATGATGCTTTATCTCTTCGAAACTAAGAGAGTCTTAACATCCCTTCCAATTCCTTCAAGTTTTGGAAATAAAAGTATCTATTTTGAAATCATTTCTAAGTTTTCAACAATAGGACATCGATCAATCAGTTTGGTACCAATTTTGGGTGTGTCGAGGGTGCTAATCCTTCCTCGCACGTAATTGACTTCCGAACCCATTTTTCTCAAATTTTCGTAGACCAAAAGCATCGTTTTAATAAACCGAGACGTTCTATTAAAACAAAGGTGATCCGATCACACCCAAATAAAGATCGGTGGCGACTCCCTTCCTTTGCATTTTCAAAAAACCGAGTTGACCGCGTCGTTTACTGTTTTATCAAAAATGGTTACGACACTTTGATTTGATGCAATTTTACTTCCTGTCAAGGTGTAGGAAATCTGCTTAGCAAAATCTGTATAATAAAATTTTTTTCTTCTTTATTTTTTTTGAGAGAACATAAAAATATATTATGAAAAAGTTTATATAAATACCTTTCATGTTATTTTTGTCGTAACCATTTTTTGAAAAAAACGGGAATCGACTTGGTTTTGAAAAAAAAAAAGGGAGTCGCCACCGATCCTTTATCAGGTGTGATCGGATCACCTTTGTTTTAATAAAACGTTTTGGTTTACTAAAACAATGTTTTTGGTCTACGAAAATTTGAGAAAATAGGTTCGGGAGTCGGTTACGTGCGAGGAAGGGTTAGCACCCTCGTCACGCCCAAAATTGGTACCAAATTGATTATTTAATGTCTCATTGTCGAAAGTTGAAAAATTAAAAAAAGAAAAAGAAAATCGATCCATTTTTGGAAATATTTTAGTTTTCTCGAATTGAATATCACATCCAGTACGTAGGACACGATGATTTTAATCCTCGAATCCAAGATTATCTTTTAATCCCTGAGACTCATGCATTAAAATATAAAAAGGATGTTCGAAGGCTTGGCTAAGCGGGAAACAGAAACCCAACACATAGGGCACGATCTCTCGGGTTTCCAAGCGTAGAATATTGCCTTATTTTTAATAACCTTTTCAAATAAGCGATTTTACAATTGACTCAAAATGTGTTTGTTTGGCTTGTTCGGATGGATAGTTTTTCACGCAATAAGTTAAAAAATTCAATCACAATACAATAATGAAGCAAAGAGTATAAGTGTGCATATAAAATGGTAATATATGGCAATAATGAAAACACAAAAGAACAAATTAAGGTTCATGCAAGGGTGACACATCATACAAATATTAACATTTAAGACGAAAAGATAAGTTAGAGAGAGATGCTAAGCTACAAATTGCATGTATAGACGTATACCCGGAATTCAACATAGATTAAAATGCGAAGATGAAAATAATTAATATATGTAATAATGTGGTAATGAATTTAAAAATAAAATATTATACAAGGAGAAAATCGAAACATAGTATATAGAAACATACATATTGATTTATATAGAAAACATACACGAAGTGAAGGAAACTTATATGAATAGTTTATATAAGAAAATAATGATGCATAGAAAGTCTTGAGATGAACGAAAATATATTATAAAATAGAACTTAAAAAGAAATAATAAATGCATATAAACGGATTTAGAAGAAAGTATACGTATATATGTACTGAAAGAAAATTAAAGGAATAAACAACTAAAATGATGCAAAAATAATGTATACAATATAATCTAAAAATATATATAGTTTAATGACGTAAGATATTTATATCTAACGTTAAATCGATTTTGAATCATTCAAATATTGCAAAAAAATGAAAGATAAAATATATACAATAAAAGTATAGGTAAGTAATTTAAAACATGCCAAAGTTAATAAATTAATTTTAAACAATTTAAACAGAAGGATAAAAGCTCAATTGAATTTGAGATAAAACTGAAAGGTTAATTAAACAAATAAAACAGGATTTAGGACTCAAATCAAACGCGCCAGAATTAGAGGGGGTTTAAAATGAAATTCGCCCAAGTTTTGGAACGCGGCGTTTTGGGGTAGAGCTATGTCGCGATAGGACCGAAGATCCGAGGGACTAAACGCGTAAATATTCCATTTAAAGCGCAGAGGGGCACGGATCCGGGTCGCCAACGGGTCGACACGTGGACCCTACTCCCCTGAAACGACGTCGTTTCTTTTATCATTAATAGACCCAAATTTCATTTTTTATTCTTATTTTCAGACTTTCATTTTCAAAAAAACAAAAAAAACTTCAGCAGACCCTCTCTCTCCCTTTCCATTTCCGACGTTTGGGCTTCCTCTGGCTACTCATCGCGCCACCGCGCCACCACAGATCGGTGACCGGCGAACCTTCGATGCCGCACCTACGGCACTCAGGTAAAGTCCCTTTCCCTTCTCTTTCTTTTGTTATTTGATTCGTAAAAACCCCTTTTTTTTAACGATAAAATAAGTAAATAAATCAAATGGCAGAAAACTAAACTAATTAAACCAAATCAGAATCAACCTTTAAACTTTTTCTTTTTGATTGCTGATAATTCGTCCAAAGGGGAGCCTTTGCTACAAGATTGCTTCGATTCTGTTGTAACCGAACTTACAGAGACTTTTTTTTGTTTTTTTTTTATTTTTTTGCCCTTCGTACTCTCTTTGCTTTTTAATTCCTGATCTGTAAGAACCGAAAAGCCCACCCTCCTTACATCAATTTTAAAGGTTTTATAGCCAAGTACACCATGCTTTTCACCATTAAACTATTTTGCTCCATACTCTGTTGCTTTTTGTTTTCTGTCTGCAGGGTTTGGATGAAGCAGAGGACGATGGAGGCCGAGGCGCCTAGGGGAACTCCAATCGTCCAGAGGCGTGGGCGTGGGAACCGATGCGTGGGGAGCTGAAGCGGTGCAGGCACGCGTGTGGGCAGTGACCGAGGGAGCGGTGCCTAGGGTTCATAGAACCCTAGATTTTCTGAAAATTTTAGTGTTTTGGGGCCATTGGGCCTCTATAAATTTGGGCTAATGGGTTAGGTTAAGTGGGCAGGTTGTTTTATGGCGTTTGGGCTTGTTTAATTGGTTTTTGTAACTGGGCCTTAATTTCGGGCTTGTAACTGGACATTTGGACTGCTTTATTTTTATTGGATTTTTTTGCTTTTATCATTATTTTATTTTTGGTTTTATTATTTGATGGGCTCGGGTTCAATTTTTAGTAGAGGGCAAAATTTGGTTATTACAATTTTTATGTGTTTAAAATATTATAAATTGTTTTGTATCTTTTTAAATATGTTCATGCATTCATGTTATGTTTATATCACTTTTTATTGTGTCTAGTTATTTTTTATATGCTTGTATTGATTTCTCAATCCATCCTTTATTATAATAATTGCATTGTTAAATCTAAATTTATTTGTTAACGTAACTATTATAAATATTGTTTAAAAATTTTAATCTTATATTTTTCGAGTGGGATATATTTTAGTGAAATAAAATTTTTGGATAAATCTTAAAATTATACATGAACTTTGATTTAATGAGTAATTTGATACGTGAACTTTGATTTAGTGCAATTATACACATGAAACTTTATTTTGGTTCAATCATACACATTTAAATAAACACATAAATTTATTTATATATGGGATAAATATAATTATTTATGTATACAATATATAAATATAAAATGATGCTATAGCAACAATTGTGTTAATAATTTGTGAGGATTGAGTCAAATCAAAATTTCATGTATGAAATTACACAAAATCAACATTCATATATAAAATTGCACATTAAACTTAAGGTCATGTATAATTTTGCGATTCATTCCTAAAAACTTTCTACCTAGAAGTAGGAATGGCAACGGGTCAGATATATGCATTTTTTAGATTATCCGAATACAAATCTGTAAATCTGCCTAAAAATTTAAATCCTCAAATTATCCAAGTATTACTATCCAAATTTAATTCCGCATTAAATACCATTATCTGTCGAATATCTAAATCCGCAAAAAATCCAAATTCGGATCCGCAAAATAATATAAAATCAAACAAAAAAATTAATTTTAAATCAAATTTATCTATAATTAATAATAAATAAATGCAATTTAAAAAATAAATAAATAAAAATCCAAACAGATTAAGCATAATAATTTCACAATAATTTAAATATACTTAATAACTTAAACATAAGAATTCTGAACAAATTGAAAATTCCATAACAATCTGCCAAAAAATTCCAAATTTAACATTTTCAATCAATACATAGAATATTTGAATCCGTAAAAAATAATATAAAATCAAACCAAAAAGATTAATTTTAAATAAAATTTATTCATAATTAACAATAAATAAATAAAAATTAACAAAAATAAATAACAATTCAAACAAATAAACATAATATTATTAAAACAATTTCAATATACCTAATACTTTAAAAATAATAATTCCAAAAAAATTAGAAGTTCCATAACAATTCAAAATAACTTAATTACTTAACCCATGCTAATTGTAAATATTATAATCTATTATAAATTTAGATAGATAAGTAGGGTTTAAGGTTATGTACCATTAATCTACAAAAAAAAATACGTACCATTAATATAATAATGTACATTAGAATAATAATCTATTTTAATTATATAATAGTGAGTGTATATATTATAATTTACCATAAAGTTAGTTATACATTTAGAGTTTAAGCTTACATATCATTAATATAAATATCAGGATTATATATAAGATACATATAGTTAATAACTTACCTTAATTATATAATATTAATTGTATATTTTATAATCTACCATAAAAGTGGTTATACATTTAAGGCTTAGGTTGCATATCATTAATAAAAGGATGCATATTATAATATTATAATTGTATAATTATTATACATTCGTAGTTTACTTATATATAACAATTGATATATTATATGTAGTTAAGCGCATATATATACTTTTTTGTAATATAATATGTACTAAATATTATAATATTAAATAAATATTAATTAAAAATTTTAAATTTAGGGATTTCGATGATCTCTTCTTATTGTTCGATTAGGTTTACAAATACAAAAGAATATAGTTGAAGAGAACCTAAATGAAATTTTAAGAAAATGATATACGTTTGTCGAAACCATTTTTTTTCTATTTTAAAAAAAAGGGATCGATTGGAAAATCAAAATGGAGTCTCCACCAATCCTTTTTTTGAGGTGTGATCGGGTCACCTTGAGATTGATCGTTAAAATATTTTGATTTATTAAATCGATACTTTTGGCCTACGAAATTCGAGAAAGCAGGTTCGGGAATCGGTTACGCCCGAGTAAGGATTAGCACCCTCGTAATGCCCAAAATTGGTACCGAATTGATTGATTAACGTCTTAATGTCGAAAATTTGAAAAGATTTTAAAATACGATCCTCTTCATTTTAAAAAAACTAAATAAATTAAACTGGATGCTGAAACCCGTTTATTTCGAAGAATAAAATATCATACCCAGTGAGTTAGGATACGACATTTCGGATTCTCGAAACTAAGCTTGTCTTTTGCCATTTTAAAACTCACATATTAAAGTTTGAAAAGGGTATTCGATTATTTGGGCTTTATGAAAAAATGGAACCCAGTGAGTTAGGGCACAATTTCTCAAAGCTTCCAAACACGAGCATTGCCTTACTTTTGATAAGCTTTCCGATAAGCGATTATAAAACCAGCTCAAAATATATTTATTTAGTTCGTTTGGAACAAGAATGAAATGAACAATATCAATTAAAATGTTTAAATTTGAATCACGATGCGATAATGTGGGAAAAGCAAAGTTACAAACATGGAATAATATACATGGATAAAATTTTATAAAAACGAATGACCATAATGTGAAATTTGAAAAGAACGAATTTGGGCACATACAATGACAAGCAAATTAACACAAATAATATATGGCAAATTTTAAAGTAAATAAGCAAATGGTATACATAAAATAATATATATCAATCTAAACAATATACACGTAATAAATAAAAAACTTGATATAACATAATGTATATATAAAAATAATAATGATATATGAAAGTGTTTGGAATAAATAAATATATAATTTAAAATAGGATCCTCTAAAGAAACAAATTATATACATAAATAGATTTAAAAGAAAATACATACATAACATGGAATTGATAATATATACATAAAAATAAGATAATTTTAATACAAATTTTATACACGTATGTATAAATTAATAATATATAAGAGTATTTAAATTAAATACTATACAAATTTTAAAACAAATAAACACAAAAAGGAAAATTTTTGAAATTAAATATTTATACAATAAATTAAAAAGCATATACATGTGGAAGTATAAAACAAATTAAAACATTTTAAAATCAATAAAATAATTCAAAATAGTTTATTAAAACTTTTAAAAATAAATAATAAATAGATTTAATGCCATAAAAAAAGTTGCAAAGATTATAAACAAAAACTAAAAAAAATACTTAATTGAAATAATAATAAAATTGACAGGCCACTTTATAAATAAATAAAATGATTTGAACAAAGTCAAGGACCAAGCTAAAACGCGAACAAATGATCAGTGACTAAATCAGCAAATATTTTCGAAGCCCAAAACGCAGCGTGCAAGTTGGACCAAATTGAAAGGGCACGTGAATTATAGAGATTAATTAAAACACATAAAAAATGTATAACAGATCTAATCGAATAGTGGCACGAAAATGGCGGGACTAAACACGCAAATATCCCTTCACCATAGAAACGCGCGGATCCTGAAGATAATCGGGTCAGGTTAAATCAGGTCAACCTATACGACACCATTTTAGAGCCACTGAAATAGGCCCTAAACGGTGTCGTTTCGTGCATCTTAATAAAACCTAAAAAAAAAAAACTAATCCCTAATCTATCAGTCACTTCAAAACAGATTAGAAAACCTAAATATTTCTCCTAAACCTCTCTTTAATCTGCCGCCTCAAAAACCAAACGTCGATGACCATCCGACTACCATACGCTTCAAAAATCAGCAACGGCATTGGATGAAAGTCGAGTATAGCCTTTTCTGCACTGATACTCGAAAGTATTTCACTCTCAAATCCCCATTGCAGCTTCAATTTCAACGAAGCGAATAGGAATCCGGCGTAATAAACGGGTAAGTATTTCTTTCTTTTATTTCTTTTGCATGCAAAGAAAAAATGAAGCGCAAAATCCAATAGAATAAGATCTAAAATTTTTATGAAATTAAAATCGAAAATCACCTTTCGAAGAAATTTTGGTCTTTTGATTTTTGTATTCATAAAACGTCCAGAAGCTTACAATTATTTGCTTCGGTTTTTATAACCGAATTCAAAAATTAAAATAAAAATCAAAATACAATTTTTTTTTCTTGCTGCGCTATGTCTTTTGTTGTTTTCGCAGGTACGGAGGCGTGCGTGGCTGTACGGAGATGGGCCTACGTAGAGGAGCTGGCGCATGGTGCGTGCGCGCATGGGTCTCGGCTGCGGCGCTGGTGGTTCCGGAAACCCTAGAGGTTTCTGGAAATTTTAAGACATTTGGGCCACTTGGACTTGTTGATTTTGGGTCTGTAAATTGGGCATTTGGGCTCGGGTTTAATTAATGTGTAATGGGCTATTTAATTGAGATTGGGCTGATGTAGTTTAATGGTCTGTGATAAATTTTGAATTTTTGGTGTTTTGTTTTATTTATTGGGTCCAGGAAAATTTGGGCTCTTACAGTTTCCCCTCTTTACTCATTGTCGTGTAACGAGAATAGAGCAAAGACTATAAAAGGGCCAATTTTGCCTGGACTTGCCAAGTCTTGACTTCTCTTAGTGCTTTTTTTTCTTCAAGTAGCTTCATTCCAATCCACTGCATCCTCAGGGGTATAGGAACTATTGCTTCGATCCGCTCCAATGTAATTTCAGGGAGAAGAGATTTGTAGCTTCGATCTACTCCGCTAGAACTTCAAGGAGATGAGAAATATGACTTCGAGCCGCTCCAATGTAGTTTTAAGGAGAAGAGATTTGTAGTTTCGATCAACTCCAATAGAACTTCAAGGAAATAAGAATTTAGGCTCCAATGTAATCTCAGGGGGAAAGGATTTGTAGCTTCGACCTACTCCGCTGGAGCTTCAAGGAGATGAGAATTGATCCTCAATGTAATTTCAGGAAGAAGGGATTTGTAGCTTCGACCTACTCCACTGAAGTTTCAACGAGACAAGAATTCAGGGAGAAGAGATTTGTAGCTTCGATATTTTCTATTGGAACTTTAAGGATATAAGAATTCAAAGAGATGGGATTTATAGCTTCGATCTTCTCTTCTGAAACTTTAAGAAAATGAGGATTTCAGGGAGAAGGGATTTGTAGCTTTGACCTACTCCGTTGGAACCTCAAAGGGATAAGAATTCAGGGAGAAGAGATTTGTAACTTCGATCTTCTCTACTGAAACTTTAAGGAAATGAAAACTGGTAATTTCAACCTGTTCCGTTGTATCTTCAAGGAGACGAGGTTGGTGCCTTAAATCTACTCCGTTGCTTCATGGAGATAAGATTCGCCGTTCGATCTTGTTCCACTACTACTTAGGGTGACAAGATCTACAATCTTCGACCTATTCCACTGCTGGTCAGGGAGATAGGATTGGTGAATTCATCGATGTTGCTACACCGTCCTCTGGGGGACATATCCTGTAGACTCGGTTTTATATGCTTATGTTTATGCAAAATGATTAGAATGCAATGATCAGAATGAATCTAATGCTCCTAACTAAATGTATTATGGACGACATTTGCATGAATGCAGAATGTCATGAGAATGGTCTTTTTACAATGATTAGGATGCAATGATCAGAATGAGTCGAATGCTCCTAACTAAATGGTATTATTGATGACATTTGCAGAATATCATGAGAATGGTTAGGATGCAATGATCGAAATGAATCAAATGTCCCTAACTAAATGTGTTTTGCATGAATGCAGAATTTCATGAGAATGAACCCTTTTTAAATGTTTAAGGTGTTATCGATTATTGTTTATTAGGGCTTTATCACTGACGTATTATGCTGTCATCTTGTTCGGCTGGTATTCTCGATAGAAAACCCGAGAAAACGATTATATCTTGCTCAATAGATTTGCCCCACTGTAACTTCAGGGTTCATCTCATTGTGACTTAGGGGTATAAGATCTGAATCCATCCCACTACAACTCCAAAATGTAGGATTTGTTTCTTCTTCAATCCATCCAATTGCTATTCAAGGGTACAAGACTTGTATCATTTTCCATCCACACCACCGCAGCTCAGGGGTAGAGGACTGTAACTTGTTCAATCAACTGATCACTCCCCAGATGACTTAACCAAATGTATATGCATGATATTTGCATGGATGCAGAATATCATTTTTTCTTGCGAATGATTCCCTTTTTACACATGGGTTAACATTGCCCATTTTTCGTCAAGATTGTATCACCGACGCAATATCTTGTCATTTTGTTCAATCATTATTTTTGACAAAAATCCAGAGAGATAGTCTCAGTTTAGACTCTTCCTTAAACTTGGTGAGTTTTAAACAATAGTCCTGTTTCAAGTTCTTGTATTATTTAAAAGCTTCCAGAGTAATATTTGAAACCCCTTTTATGAAAGTATTATTAGTCCACTAATCGTTATTTCAATGCAAAATGCTTGAAAAAGATCATAACAATGGACAAAGAGGAAATTAATTAAAAGCATAACTTGAAACAAATAAGTTAAGCAAAGATAGCATATGCAATCAAGAAGGAAATTTATTGGTAGTGTAGTTTGAAACGAATAAAACAATTAAAAATAGCAAATTCAGAATGGGTAAAATAGAAACTAGATGCCCCAGATATCGCAGCCTGAGCTTCTCTGTTCAAACTTCTCGATGACCATTTTAAGCTCAATATGTGTTTAGGGGATTCAGAGTATTTTTCGATGCCCAAGACGTAACATACTTCCTCATTGTTAGTTCAAGTATAGCAAGACTACTGTATCCCTCACTTTCAATCAAAATTTGAGCTGCCCTTTTCGGGTTTTCAACTCAAATCCCCTTTGGTCTCAAAGCGCCCTTTGCGGGTTTTCGCCTTGGCCTCTCATTTTTCTTTCTTCTCCTTTTTTGATTGAATTTTTTTATATTTTTATTGATTTTTATTTTCAGGTCTCAAGGTGCCCTTTGCAGGTTTTCACCTTTAGATGAAATCTGAATTCACTGGCTTGAGCGTGTCTTTCATCTTGGTCAAAGTTAATTATCTTTCAGAACAAACCTTCTTCACCACATAAGGCTTTTTGGCATTTACTTTCCTCTGAAGTCCTTTTGTATGAGAAAAATCCTTCTTAATGCCAGGTCCCCATCATGAAATTCTCTTGGGCGAACCTTTTTGTCATAAGCCTGTATCATCTATTTTTGGTACATTCGACCGTCATGAATACTTTCAATCAAGCTTACTAGAGACATTCTGCTTCACCCAATTCTTAATTCAATCAAAGCTTGGAGAAAATAATCTTGACTTCCAACAATTGCTTCCCTTTCATAAACCAATGAGAAAGATGTTGTCCCGGTGAAGGTCTTGGCCAACGTTCAAGAAGCATAGAAGGTAAATGGTAACTTCTCTATGACAACCTTTACAAATCTCAGTCATTTTTAAAAATTTTGAATGGTTTTTGGCTGCCTTTACTGTACTGATATGGTGTCTGATCTTTGAACAGACTGTAAATTTTTGACATTGTGCAATTATGTTAGACATGTTCATTTCTTGCATTCTTTATTGTCACCCATTTTTGAACTTAAATTTGAATTTGAATTTAAACTTGAATTCGAATTTGGATTTGGATTTGAATTTGATGACTGTTGACTTTGTAACTTTGGCATATGAAGTGACCTTCACCGTCTTAGTGAAGTAATTGACAACCACGAAGATGAATTGATGTCGGCTAGATGTTTTTGACGAGATCGGCTCTATAACATCTATACCCCATATATAGAAAAAAATGGAGGAGGCACATAAGTCTTGTTTTCCTCAATTTGGCATTTATGGTGCAACTGATGCAATTTCCCTTTCTTGGTAAACCAGTAGCCTGAACCTCTTGATTAGCCTGGCCATTGTAGAACCATTAACATGGGTTCTTTAAACACCAATCTTAACAGCATACCCACATTTTAGTAGCCTGGCGTGCCTTGATATGATCGTGTGAAAACATCTTTAAATTCTTGAAAATAGCTCAATGATGTCTCACCTTATTTTTGTGGTGAGTTAAGCTTCGATCTTTACCCCTTTCCTAAGCTCGCAAGATCCACTGCCCCTTTGTAAGGTAGAGTCTATTTTCATCTTGTTCTTCCATCCTTAACAAATCAAAAGATAGGCTACAATCTCTGTCATCTTCAAAGTCCTTAGATCCCTTAGACCCATATCTCATTCAAAAGGGGAATCAGTAACAATGTCGCTCATGTCGTTGATATCTGAGTACCTAGGTACTAAGGCAAAAAATCAAAAGAATCATTTATTCTAAGGATGATTATTTATATGGTATGGTCATGAATAAAGAATGAAAGAATATTCTAAAAAACAAAAGAAGGTATAGTATGAAATGGAAAGAATGAAAAAATATTTGCTTAAAAAGATGCATTATATTGAAATGAAAATTCTAGACACAATCCTATTTCACAAAAAAGATTCTTATTGCCTCTAGGATTAAAGCAACAAGCATGTTTTGAATATTAATCTAGATTAGCTCTAAAAATACAGGGATCCCTTCCACAATCCCATTGTTTAAAACCTTCCCAAGTATGTAAGGACTTGGAAACTTTTATTCCTCAATTGCCTCTTCGGATATGTCATTAATGCTTAGATTCCCTAATATTCTTTCCAAGCCTCTAACTTCTTTAAGGAATTGCAACTCTTCTACCTCTACTTTCAACTATCATATTCACTGTTCCATCCGAGTGACTAGGTTCTGAGGAATCGTCGACTTTCACAATTCCCCTTTCAATGAGCCTTTCGACCAACTTTTTAAATGTAATGCAGTTTTCAATTGAATGCCCCGTTATTCCCGCGTGGTACTCGCATTGGGCATTCTCATTATACCATTTTGGATACGGAGGTTGCATAGGTTCCGAGTAGAACGGAGACACTACATGCACATCAAAAAGATTCTGATACAGCTAGTTATATGTTATTGGGATAAGTGTGAACTTGAGCCTTTCTGTATTTATCCTCGAGTTGAAATCTTGCCTTGAAGAGCCTTGATAGCTATTAATTTCGGTTTTTGGCTGGCCCACGATGATCGGTTTGAAATGCGTGCTCAAGATATTTACTTCATTTTCCTTGTTTCTCGAAGTTGATCTTTTGGTACTCTCTCCCGCGTCTATCTTTCCGCTTCTTATAGCATTCTCAATTATCTCGCTGAACATTACTATATCTGAAAAGCTCATGGTGGCACTTCCCAACATATAGTTAATGAACGGGGCCTTCAGAGTATTGATGAAGAGCATCGTGGTTTCTTTTTCCAGTAAAGGTGGCTGGACTTGTTTAGCGACTTCCCTCCATCTTTGGGCATACTGTCAAAAACTCTCATTTGTTTTCTTCTCCATGTTCTGCAAAGTAATTCTATGGGAGGTCATATCCGTTACATGACTATACTGTTTCATGAAAGCTTGAGCTAAATCTCTCCATGAACTAATCCGAGTACGACTCAATTGGTTATACCATTTGGACACTGCCCTAGTTAGACTGTCTTGAAAGCAGTGGATCAGTAATTGATCATTGTTGACATACCCAGTCATACATCTACAGAACATAGTGATATGAGCTTCAGGACAACTATTTTCGTTGTACTTCTCAAACTCCGACATTTTGAACCTATGGGGAAGTACTAGGTCCAGAACCAAGCTTAGATCCTTAGCATCGATTATTCTATAATTATTAGCGCTTTCCATTGCTCTGAATTTTTCTTCCAGCCATTTATATCGGTCCTCTAACTACTTTTGTGATTCTGTCATTGCCCTTTCCTCTTTTGCCACTTCATCCAAATCAGGAACAACTGGATTATTTGAATTATTACCAGGGTTATAGCCTGAGCCATCCTGAAAATTCATTGGTATCGAGGTCCCGGCCTGAAACTGTTGCTGTTTGATCATAGCGAATGGGCTATGTAGGTTTATCTCAGGTTGCGCCAGTACATGTATTGGAATAAACCCAAGAGGATATTGAGGATCTTCATCATTTTCCCCGCCATTATCCATGGTGCCTTTCCCTTTGTCCATCCTTCCTACCAGCAGTTGGGACAATTGAACCATCATGTTTCTTTGGGACTCCATCATTTGATCCCTCATCTATTGCTGGATCTTAGCTAGCTGCTCTTGCATTTGTTCTTGCATATCTTTTTGCATTTACTCTAATTTTTCTAGTCTTTTGTCCATTGACTTGGTCTTTTTTCTTGTGCTGTAGTGATGTGTATTTGGTAAGGTTTTGTCAGTTTCCAGGCTGCTGAAATAATTTTTAATTAATCAGAGTCTTTCTACAAATTTTAATGCATGTGTGTAATGCAAATGCATGAAATGTAATGCAAATGCATGGAATGAATGTAAAAAGAAAGAGAGACGTTAATTCTAAATTTAATTCCATTAGAAGAACTTTTTTAGAAAATAAATTTCTTTACATAAAGCGGATTACATATGTAGCTTTGTCCTCATAGCCCAAGTAAAGACACCGATCCTTTTCTTCGTATTCGGATGTTATGGTCATGTCCCGTGAACTCAATAAATGCCTCTTCTATTTCCTTGTTGCTTGATCTAGGCCGTGACTCTTCACTCACTTATCCTCCGCGATGCTTCTAAGCTTCTTTAAAAAAATTGAGACGTGATGACTCTCGAATAATCCTTGTTGGCTTGAATCCCCGGGCAACGGGGCAAAGTCATTTACTATCAATCTTTTCTTGGACTATGTTTGGACAAATGTGTTATAACCCACTTTATCAAAAGATCCATTTTCCTACGAAAAACTCTTCTATTTAGCAATCGAATATGAATCAACACCTCCTTTCTATGATGATGAAATGCAATGTAGTCATAAACAGAAAAAAAATGTTAGTATCATATACAGATGGTAAAAATCAAATCAAGCAGAAAATAGTCAAACACCTATCCAGGTGACTGTTAGGGTTCAACATAGTTCTACCTAAAGTAGGCTCCTAGGGTTCACTATATGCGGTTCGGTTCTAAAGTTGAGGTACCTGAACCAGCAGATTCCTCGATCCTCACCCATTATAGGCTCATACGGACCGAGTTCGGTTTAGGAAGACACATTTCCCTATGGCTACACGGAGATGAAAATCTCACGAAGACATAGGTACGGATGTATCCCGAAAGCGATCCACTATCTAGCACGGAGGTGAAAACCTCACGAAGGAATAGCTTCTCACTCCCACTTAGAAGGGTGTGACCCATCGGTCATGCAATATGATGCAAAAGTATTCTACAAGACTCAAACCACAGAATCAAATGAGATGACACAAGCACATGCAATAAAGGGATCATAAATTTCAAATCAAAATTTCAATTTTTGACAAAAGGACAACAAATATTCAATTTACGGCTTGACTCTCAAACAAGTCCCAAGTGGAGTCGCCGAGCTGTCGAAACCATTTTTTTTCTATTTTGAAAAAACAGGGACCGATTGGAAAATCAAAATAGAGTCGTCACCAATCCTTTTTTTTTTAAGGTGTGATCGGGTCAACTTGAGATTGATCGTTAGAATATTTTGATTTATTAAATCGATACTTTTGGCCTACGAAATTCGAGAAAGTAGGTTCGGGAATCGGTTACGCCCGATGAAGGATTAGCACCCTCGTAACTCTCAAAATTGGTACCGAATTGATTGATTAACGTCTTAATGTCGAAAATTTGAAAAGATTTTAAAATACGATCCTTTTCATTTTAAAAAAACTGAATAAATTAAACTGGATGCTGAGACCTGCTTATTTCGAAGAATAAAATATCATACCCAGTGAGTTAAGATACGACATTTCGGATTCTCGAAACTAAGCTTGTCTTTTTCCATTTTAAAACTCGTATATTAAAGTTTGAAAAGGGTATCCAATTATTTGGGCTTTATGAAAAAATGGAACCCAGTGAGTTAGGACACAATTTCTCAAAGCTTCCAAACACGAGCATTGCCTTACTTTTGATAAGCTTTCCAATAAGCGATTATAAAACCGGCTCAAAATATATTTATTTAGGTCGTTTGGAACAAGAATGAAACGAACAATATCCATTAAGATGTTAACGTTTAAATTTGAATCACGATGCGATAATGTGGGAAAAGCAAAGTTACAAACATGGAATAATATACATGGATAAAATTTTATAAAAACGAATGACCATAATGTGAAATTTGAAAAGAACGAATTTGGGCACATACAATAACAAGCAAATTAACACAAATAATATATAGTATTTAAATTAAATACTATACAAATTTTAAAACAAATAAACACAAAAAGGAAGATTTTTGAAATTAAATATTTATACAATAAATTAAAGCATATACAAGTGGAAGTATAAAACAAATTAAAACATTGTAAAATCAATAAAATAATTCAAAATAATTTATTAAAACAACTTCTAAAAATAAATAATAAATAGATTTAATGCCATAAAAAAAGTTGCAAAGATTATAAACAAAAAGTAAAAAAAAAAATACTTAATTGAAATAATAATAAAATTGACAGGCCACTTTATAAATAAATAAAATGATTTGAACAAAGTCAAGGACCAAGCTAAAACGCACACAAATGATCAGGGACTAAACCAGCAAATATTTTCGAAGCTTAAAACGTCGTGTGAAAGTTGGACCAAATTGAAAGGGCACGTGAATTACAGAGATTAATTAAAACACATAAAAAATGTATAACAGATCTAATCGAATAGCGGCACGAAAATAGAGGGACTAAACGCGCAAATATCCCTTCACCGTAGAAACAGAAAAGAAAACCTAAATATTTCTCCTAAACCTCTCCTTAATCCGCCGCCTCAAAAACCTAACGTCGATGACCATCCGACTACCATACGCTTCAGAAATCAGTGATGGCGTCGGATGAAAGTCGAGTATAGCCCTTTCTGCGCTTATACTCGAAAGTATTTTACTCCCAAATCCCCATTCCAGCTTCGATTCCGACGAAGCGAATAGGAATCCGGCGATGGTAATAAACGGGTAAGTATTTCCTTCGTTTTTTTCTTTTGCATGCAAAGAAAAAATGAAGTGCAAAATCCAACAGAATAAGATCTGGAATTTTTATGAAATTAAAATCGAAAATCACCTTTCGTAGAAATTTTGGTCTTTTGATTTCTATATTCATAAAACGTCCAGAAGCTTACAATTATTTGCTTCGGTTTTTATAACCGAATTTAAAAATTAAAATAAAAATCAAAATACAATTGTTTTTTCTTGCTGCGCTGTGTCTTTTGTTGGATTCGCAGGTACGAGGGTGTGCGTGGCTGTACGGAGGTGGGCCTACGTGGAGGAGCTGGCGCATGGCGCGCGCATGCATGGGTCTCGGCTACGGCGCTGGTGGTTTCGGAAACCCTAGAGGTTTCTGGAAATGTTAAGACATTTGGTCCACTTGGGCTTGCTGATTTTGGGTCTGTAAATTGGGCATTTGGGCTCAGGTTTAATTAATGTGTAATGGGCTATTTAATTGAAATTGGGCTGATGTAGTTTAATGGACTGTGATAAATTTTGAATTTTTGGTGTTTTGTTTTATTTATTTGGCCCAGACAAATTTGGGCTCTAACAATGTTAAAAGAAGATACCTTTTTTCTAATAAAATTATTATATTTAAAATTATTATTAATTATTACATTTAATTTAGGAAATATTTTTATTATATGTCAATTATAATTAATATTTAAAGGAAGTATGGACGGTAAAAACTTAGTTTTATGTATGAAATATTATGGGTTCAAACTTTGTTGGAAGCATTTATTTTTGTTTAGCCAATAAATTCATATCGCGGATATTCGAGAGAATCTATTTACATCCATTCTAAATTCGCTGGCAGCGAATAATAATTTTAATATCCGAATTCACATGGTCTATCTCTAACTCAAAGTCCATTTATATGATGGATTATTTTATTTTCGAAATTAACTTTTTTTAGGCCTTAGAATTATAGAACTGCTAGGCCCAAACATAATAATACATCAATATTGATCTCACAAGGCCCCAAAATTGAGGGGCTCGCTTTGTTTTAAAGGGCACACAAGGGAGCCACATGTTTCCTCCATTAAGATAAAGAAACGCACAGAATTTGTAACCAAACTCAAGTAAAGGGTGAAGACATGGATTCGATATTGAGGGTGGAAATAAAATATAAAAAATTCGAGACATTAAAGGGAAAAGTTTTATTTTAAAAAAGCTTAATTGAATACTTGAAAATTAGAAAAATATTATTTTTCTTAACCGAGAGGGGTCAAAGCTACCTGCTACGATGTTATCCTCTAGCTATGCTTCATGGTTTCATGATTGTACCTTTATAACTTAATTTTGAAGTCTCAATTATAAGATATAACTACAAGTTGAATTTAAAATATTAGACTTGAAAACATGTTTAAAATATAAACTAGACTTAAGGTGGATTGTAATCATTTATTAATTTTATAATATGTTACATAAATTATATTATTTTTTATATTATGTGAATTTTTCCAAAGTGAAATATTCCACAATTAAATTAAATTATACAACATTGAAATTTTGAAAAATAATTATTGAGTTCAACAACACTTACAAATCCTTAATTCGATTAGGGAAAAAGAAAGAAAATTAAAGGAAAAAAAAAACACACACACACAGAAATTAAAAGTTAGGAAATGTATTATTTTTCTTTAGTTTGATAGTTGTTGCAATTGATTTCCTTCGAAGGCCTTTAATTATTGATTTGTTAATTTTTAAAATTTTAATAAAAGGAAAAATAAATTATTAACATTTAAAAATTAAATTGTCTTGCGAGAGGAAAGGAGAATGACAACTTTTAGAGAAGTTTTGGAGGATTGCAATCTGATGGATTTAGGATTTCGGGGCACTTGGTTTACATGGGAAAGAGGGAATTTACCAGAGACGAATATTAGAGAAAGACTCGACAGGGGGGTGGCTAATGAACAATGGATGCATGTTTTTCCACAAGGAATGGTTCAGCATTTAACTCATTCAATTTCAGATCATTGCCCTCTTTTTATTCATACAGGAAATGAGGATCAGGTTAGGAGAAGGCCCCGTTTTAAGTTTGAAGCATGGTGGACACTAGAGGAGTCTTTTGAGGAAGAGATCAAAAAGTCTTGGGAGATATCAACTGGCACGATTTCTGAAAAATTGGAGAGTTTACAGCACTGGTTGTTAAGATGGGCAAGCCTAATCAAGTATGACAGGGACAAAACGAAGAAGGAGCTTACAAAGGAGTTGGGAATTCTCTTAGAAGGGGAGAGGAATGATGGTACATTGGCGAAAATTATTGAGACCAGAATAAATTTAAATATGGAGATTGACAAAGATGAAATATATTGGGAACAGAGAGCAAGAGCAAATTGGTTGAAACTGGGAGATAAAAATTCAGCATTTTTTCACAAATATACCTCAGCTCGAAGACGAATTAATACTATCAATAGGCTGGAAAAAGAGGAAGGGCAGGAAGTTACCGCTGATTTTGAGATTAGCGATATAGCCTCCAGGTATTTTCAGAAATTGTTCACGTCAAGCGGTGTGGGGGATTCGTCACATATTCTTGCGAGTATCACTCATACCATATCCTCTAACATAAATATAATTTTACAATCACCTTATTCAATGGATGAAATTCAAAAAGCGATTAAAGGGATGGGCCCAACTAAAGCACCAGGTTATGACGGTTTTCCAACTTTGTTTTTTCAGAAGTATTGGCATATAGTGGGGAAAGATGTAGTGAAGTTTTGCCTTGGAGTGTTAAATGAAGGGAAGGAGCTTGATTCTATCAATAGAACAGATATTGTGTTAATTCCAAAAACCCCAAATCCTACAAGCTTGGTTAATTTCAGACCCATTAGTCTTTGCACAATTTTATATAAATTAGTGGCAAAAACTATAGCAAACAGATTGCAAGAATTTATTGGACAGTGCATTGATAGTGCTCAGAGTGCTTTTGTTCCTAGAAGGTTAATCTCGGATAATGTGCTGATTGCGTATGAGATTCTTCACACATTGCGTCAAAAGCGTTTTGGGAAAAAAGGGTTTATGGCGGTTAAGCTTGACATGAGTAAAGCCTATGACAGAGTAGAATGGAGTTATTTGAAGCAAGTGATGCTAAAAATGGGGTTTGCTGAGGGATGGGTAAATTTAGTCATGCAGTGCATCTCAACAGTCTCTTACACAGTGAATATAAATGGGAATAGGGGTAGGCATTTTTACCCCACTAGAGGATTACGACAAGGTGATCCGCTTAGCCCGTATCTTTTTCTGATTTGTAGTGAAGGCCTTTCAGCTTTAATCAGGCAAGCAGTAGGAGCAGGGACTTTTCGGGGAGTCAAGGCGAGTAGAAGGGGACCAGCAATTTCTCATCTATTGTTTTTGGATGATAGCCTTCTATTTGGGAAAGCAACTAAGGAACGAGCATCTTTTTTGAAAGAGACACTAAAGCAATATGAGCAAAGTTTAGGCCAATGTGTGAATTTCAATAAGTCCACTATTTTCTTCAGTTCGAACACTTTGGAAGGGGTGAAACAGAAAATATCGAATGTTTTGGGGATGCGACGTTCTAATAATATTGAAAAATACTTAGGTCTCTCTAATGTGGTGGGCAGAAGGAAGAGAGAGTCTTTTCAGAACTTGAAGGATAAGATTACTCAAAGAATTGGTCAATGGAGTTCACGGTATTTATCACAAGGAGGAAAAGAAGTTTTCATCAAGTCAGTTCTTCAGGCTATTCCAACTTATGCAATGACGTGTTTTCTTCTACCGAAGTATTTTCGTGGGGAGTTGGAGAGTATTTTTGCAAAGTATTGGTGGCAGCATGGGAAAGATAAAAGGGGGATACACTGGTGTCAATGGAGTTTTTTATGCCGAGCTAAGGAGGAAGGGGGTCTAGGTTTTCGAGATATGTCAAAATTCAATATATTCTTATTAGCAAAGCAGGGCTGGAGACTGATGACTAATGTTGAATCTTTAGTTGTGAGAGTGCTAAAAGCCAAATATTTTCCAAATGATCAATTTTTAAATTCCCAGTTGAGAAATTCGAGTTCTTATACTTGGAAAAGCATATGGGTCGCACAAGATGTTTTGAGGAAGGGTTTAGTCTGGCGTGTGGGTACAGGAAATAGTATCTCCATTAATTCTGATGCATGGATTCCAGAGGCTATTAATTTTAGATTATTATCACAGATTGAAGTGATGCGTGATCATTGCGTTAATGTGCTGATTGACAGTAATACGCGGAAATAGAAAGAGGAGCTAGTAAAGGATACCTTTGCTGAGGTTGATGCCGCTCAAATTCTGCACATCCCGTTGGCCAGTAGTCCACACGAGGATTTCTTGGCATGGGGAGGGGAAGCATCGGGGGAGTTTTCGGTACGTAGTGCTTATAAACTATTACAAAATAGTGAAGATAACCCTAGAGCTTACGCTTTACAAACCAACTATAGAAAACTTTACAAGAAATTATGGCTTCTAAATCTACCGACAAAAATAAAAATCACAGTATGGAAGATCACATGGCATTTCTTGCCTAGAAGAGTTAATCTACGGCACAGGAGGCTTATCGTTGATCCTAATTATCCGCGATGTGGAGAAAGGGCTGAAACGATTGATCATATTTTCCGAGAGTGTCCTGTTACAGTGGAAATTTGGTCAGTATTGTTATTTCGGAATATGCTGGTTAATGATGACAGAAACTTTGAACAGTGGCTTATCTAGGTTTGTGAGCAGCTAAACATGGATAACTTCAGGATATTTTGCTGCGCTCTTTGGGCCATTTGGGGGGATCGAAACTCGAGAGTTCATAATCAGAAAGTTAGTACTGGAACAGAAATTGGAAACTTTATAAAAACTTATCTGGCAGAAATTGATGGATTGGAAGATAAAAGATTCGGCAAAATAGATCAACTACAGACGTGGACTTACCCACCTCAAGAAGCTGTGAAGATTAACTTTGATGGCACCTTTGACGGCCATAATAACATTTCAGCGTCAGGAGTAGTGGTAAGGGATAATGAAGGGGTCGTTTTGTTCTCATGGTAAAAAATACATAAAGAGGTCTATTCGGCTTTTGCCGCTGAGGCTCTTGCATGTAGGGAAGCTGTACAGATCGGGGTGAATCACGGCTGACTGACGATTCTCATCGAGGGAAACTCCTTATCAGTTATAAAAAAGTGTAAGAACCGGGCTCAAGACAGATCTATGATAAGCGCTTACATTCAAGATATTAAAATGATGGCATCAAGATCGAATAAGTTTGATTTTCAGTATGTTTCAAGAACGGTGAACACCATCGCACATGATATAGCAACGAAAGAGTTAAGGAGGAACATAGGGTCTTACCAGGGTAGATCGGCACCGGAGCAGGATGAACAACAGAGGTTGAGAGAGGCGGTGCGTGAGCCGGACTGATGGAGGATTTCACAGAGTAGTTTTCGGAAAGGAGAAGTCACAAAATGAAGGATTTGGAAGGGAGAGGCTTCTTCTGAAATGAAATCGATTTTCAAGAAGGCATTATGGCGTGAGTGACGTTTGCAGATTTCAAGGCGTTTTGATTAGGTGTTGGGTCGGTGGGTTTATTATTATTATTTTAAATTCAAATTAGGCTACAGGTTACCAAAATATCTAGATATTTTTTGAATTCACTTCATTTGTTTTGAACCAATTCGGGCCTTTGTAGTTGGGCTCCGGACATTTTCTGTTTGGTTTGGTTTATTTGTTTTAGTTTCTTTTAGTATAATAAAAAGCCCAATCAATATTTTTCAAAAAAAAATTAAATTGTCAAATATAAAATTAAGAATAATTTTTTTAAAAAAATATAAATAATAATTGAGTATAAATTAACTATTTATAGAATTGAGGAGATTTAGAAAATTTTGAGACATATATTAACACTACTCAATTAGAAAAGAGAAAAACTAAAAATTGATTTGAACGGCATTGTGTCAGTTTGATTGTGGTTCAAATTTATTTATTCAATTAAATTTCAGATTGATTATTTACTACTTAAATACATTCCTTTCGATTTAAATTCACAAGTCAAAAACTGCGATTAGTTTAGTCAAATTGAATTATCTATTTAATTCATAATTAGATTTTATTAATTTATAATTTAAGGACAAACATTTATATTTTTATATGTAAATCAAAGAAAATAACTCTAAAATACTACATAAAAATATTTTAAAAAAATAAAAATTCAACCAGTTAATTTGATTCAATTGATTCAATTATCTCTAATATTTTATTTGAATTCAATTCGATTTTAAAAATCAAAATACTTACATAATAATTATAACCTTTTAAAAAATTACTTTTAAAATTATTGATAAAGGAAAAGGGGAATAAAGAGCATGGCATCATTTCTACATCCATACTTGATAGTTTAAAGACTATAAATATTAGAAAATGTCTATTTGAGAGAATGTCTTGGAAAACGCTTGGAAACGCTATTGGCTCAAATTAGCATGTCTATTTATGTTTCTTTTAGGGGTTTAAGCTGTGATTTTTCAGATTTTAAAGTTTTGATGGATTGGAGGGAGTTATTTGAGAATCAGTGCTTATGTTTGGGCAAACCACCAAATTTCAGTCACATGTAGAAGCTTATCTCATTGCTTTGAGGGAAAAATGGTTTGGTGGATGTTAAATCAACAGGGGTTAGGTGCTTGAACATGGATCTTGGCATATCAAAACAAGCTTGTTATCGTTTGGAGATGGGAGCCAGGTATGAAATCTCTGAAATTTGATTTGAAGAAACTTCCTGTTTTGATCCATCTTAGTCATGTGTTGCTTGAATTGTATACTACAATTGGTCTGAGTTACATAGCTAGTGCATTAGGGATTCCTTTATACATGGATAGCATTATAGCTGGGCAACAAAGACTTTCTTATGTGAAAGTATGTCTTAAGATGGCCGCAAACTTAGTTTTACCTAGGTCAATTGATGTTGGGTTGAGGGATAACTTTATTGCCACTACTTCTATTGGTTTTCCTTGGATTCCACAATGATGTTCCAAATGTTGCATATTTGGGCACAATGATAAGGGATGTATAAAACAGGTTGTAGAACCAATGAAGAAGTGAGTTCCAAATGTGAGTAATAATGATGGATTAAATTGACTGAGAATCAGTGAGAAGAACTAATGTTGGCTCTATTGTGGCATGTGGAAAAGAAGTTGTACTTGAAGCTAATAGGGTTAAGGACTATGAGAGTTTGAAGACTAAAAAGAGCAGTAATAAGGGGAAGCAAGTCTTGACTGGTTCTTCTAACAGATTTGCGATTCTTGAAACTGTAAATTTGGTGGAAGATCAAATTATCGATAGAGTCGAAATAGAGAGATTTGAACATACTGAGATTGGGAAAATTGGCCATGGGGAATGAGAGTGTATAAATATTGTTGATATGGGTGTTTCTCCTAAGAAACCTAGAGCTGTAGTTGTTGGGGTAGTTGACTCAATAAAAAGCTTAAAAAGGAAAAGAAATATGCAAATTTCAAAGGGAGGGGGAAGGAAATAAGGTAGCACTAGCTGCCTATGGAAGCTTACCATATAACTCTACATCATGAGTTGTTTTGTATGAAATGTGATATGCTGTAATTTGATATGGTAAATTAGGCTTTCTCGATACACTTAAAAAGCTTATTCTTAAGCAAAGTAACATCTTTTTCGTAGTTTTTTTTATTATATTTTTTAGGTTTTAAGTTAATAAGTATAAATGCCTTGTTTTTACTTATTTTGAAACCCAAATTGACCAATTGTGCCATTGGGGGCCCTAACGTATGGTTGAGGGATGTAAGGACGTGTTGGAAGATGAAATCGAGCAAGAACAACATCAAAGAAGAGGGTATTGCGATATCCAAACATTGGAATTGCGATACCTCTAATAGACCCGAGATTAGGGACCAATCTTCAGTGGTATCGCGATATCCACTTTGGGTATCACAATAACCATTTGCCAGTAAGCACCCTAAGATTAAGAGTGATACGAGCAACTCAGCCCAATTCAAAGGTCATAATAGAGATGAGCTTAGTTTCCCTCAAGGCCCAATTACGAGATCCAAATCCAAACAAATAAAGTCAAAACTCAACTAAGTGGTTCAAGACTTTATCACGAAGAAAATTCGAGAAGAAGAGATGAAGTTTCAAGATGATGAATTCTGGAGTAATGATGAATTAGAATAGACTAATTATGTTCGTGGGCCTAAACTCTCAATCTATGATGACAAGCCCATGTGGAAAATGCTGACAAGCTTAGGCATTTCACTTCAAGAACCCCAATTGATCTCACAAGCCTAGACGTTTCATATTGGGTTTGAGTTTTAGGCTTAATTTTTATTATATATGAGCTCAATATTTTATTTATCAGCTCTTATTATTTTATTATTATTTTATTCCGAATTGTTTATAATTATTAAGTATTTTAAGTTATGTAGGAATTTTATGTTAACAAGAAAGTTTAGTTTAAAACTACTTCTTGTTTAAGATTAAATTAGAATTCTAGTATACTTAGGAGTTTTATTTAGATTTATTTAACTAGCCTATATATAGGCCTTTGCATTGTACATAATACATACAATTCATTATTGTTCTATTTCTCTTTTTAGTTAATAAATTCTCTTTAGGTTTTTCTTTTCAAGAATTTTTCTTGAGTTTCTTTTAGAAGAGTTTTAACAATCTTTTTAGATTGTGGGGATCATTTTCAAACTTTTTCTTGCCAAGGTTTCTATCTTGGAGGGGAAATTAGAGCCGCTTAAAGGGGGTTGTGGATTCTTTGTGTTTCCAAGGCTTCTTAGGACTTCTACACACAACGTTCTATCTTTCAATTTATCTTCTTCATTCGGTTCTTAATCTTTGATTTATTATTTTATTTTAGCTATTTATTTTAATTGTTTTATCTTACTTGGATTCAATTTCATTTCAGGTTGTGTCAAAATCCAAGTTTCTTTTCGAACGTCTAGAGCCCTAAGTCAAATTCGTGACTTTGACAAACTTTACGATCCTCTTCCATATTCATCCATCTCATTCTTTATCAAAGAGTGTCTGAGTTATCGCGATACAGATATCGTGTGGGGACAAAAATTAACGAAAAGGGTAATCTTTGTCCCCCGAAGCACCAATCATTGAATGCCCGTTCAAGGGTATTTTGGGCATAATAATTGGGTCAGAATAACTACTATATTAACCAAACTTTGACTGAGAGAAAAAAAGAGGGCCCCATTAGCTTAGTTTAGGTTTAGTTTTCTCTAGGTTTTCTCTTAGCTTTTCATTCTCTTCTTTTAGGGTTTCTTATTTTCATTTCCTTAGTTGTAGATTTAAAATTTCTTTGTAAATTTTCTTCTTGTTTTAGTTGTTCTTAATGTTAGTTAAGTTTGTTATCACTGTATTTTAGGGTTATTTGCACTTTTAGTCCCTGTACTTTGGTTGTAAGACATTTTCAGCTTTAGCTTAATGTGTTTCAGTTTCTTTCACTTTGCACCTGTTAAAGTTTATTCCTTTTATATTTATTGCTTAAGATTTTCTTGTTGAATGTTTTTCTTTACATGCCCTTTTAAGTTTTCTTGCAAAAAAATCTCAACTTTTAACTTTTTTTAAGTTTTTCTTTAATGGCTTCCTTGCTTTTCATTTTCATATTTATTAGTTTTATTTTTAGCATGAGTAGCTAAGCCTTTAAGGGGGTTGGTGGATGAAGATGTGGTGAGTTAATTTTTTGGATAAAGGACCAAACCGTAATAAATTGAACTAATTTGAATGAACCTAAAAACCTAGTAATTTTAGTTTTTAATCAATTATTCAATTTATTCAGTTAAATAATAGAAAGACAATAATTACTAGTACTTTTAGTATTCGTGAGAACAATATCTTTGTTTACTGTAGCTATACTATTAATTGATAGGTGCACTTGTCTTAGTCAAATTTTTAGTTGGTTTACAACGCATCAAGTTTTTGGCATCATTGCTGGAGACTAAAATATGAAGAAAACTTTATTTCTATTAATTTAGCCAATTTTTATTTTTATTTTAATATTTTTTGTTTTTAATTTAATTTTTACATTTTAAATTTTCTTTTGTTTGATTCTTATATGTTCTTTTAGTTTATGACTAGAGGCAACTCGTTAGAACCAATAGTTTTTACAGTGAGATTGAAAGAACTGCTTGCAGAAATCGTAGAGAGGTTAGAGAAGTAAGGCAAGGTCAACAAGTTTTAATAAACGATCAAGAGGAAAAAGATATTACTATGGAGATGGATGATAATCAAAATAATCAACAACCTCTTACACCTCCTGCTCCTCGTATTATGTATAACTATGCTAAGCCCACTCTGGTTGGGGCCGAATTGAGTATTGTTAGACCGATAGTTGCTGCAAATAATTTTGAGATGTAGTTGTGAAACTTCAATATAAATAGTAAGCAAAGAGTCCATAAGGGATGTAGTTGAAGTTGACTTTTATACCGAGGCTTAAGATTGAAAGTTATGACTATTTCAATTTTAGGGACTAAATTGAATAAAATATAAAACTTTAGGGGTATCGAAAAATGAAATTTCATAGGGTCATTCATGTCATTGTATAATGTATAAATGTTTAGTATTGATGGATTGAAAGGAATAATTGTATAGATCAAGAATTGGATCAAATCGGAGATAATTAAGAAAAAGCCAAAATTATCGATTAGTCCCTAAAGATTCAACTTGTTTTCTGTTTTTGATCAGGTAAGTTCATATGGTATTTATAACTTAGATTGCATGCATTTGAATTATATATATGTATACTTGATTGTAAATTAAATTGGTTGTGAATTGGTACAAAAGGTGAAAAATTGACTAAATTGAAAAGTGATGATTATATTGTAATAGATGCCATTGTGAACTTAGTAAAGGTTAGGATACGATTGACATGCCAATAGCGTTTTGTGCGCGCTTGTACGAGATTGATTACAGATGTTACCGATGTCCAGTATTTGTTGCGAATACTCAAATACATGTGGCACAAGTTTAACTCAAACGAGTAACCTGATGTCGTTTTAAAGGTTTAGCCCTAATAGATAACTTGACATGTATATATATTCAACTTGGACAAACAATCGGATGTGTCATTATAAAGGTTTATCTCGGACGAGTAACCTGGCACAAATATATATTCATCTCGGACGAGCAAATGGTGTAATGTAGATACCTATGTATTTGAATTCGTTTACTAAGGTTCATCGGGCGTAACAACTAATGTGAAAATGAAAAATTGAAAAGGAATGATATGAGCTTGATGTTCAAATGGATAAATTTTGAATTGAGCATGGGCATGATATTGAAATATTAACTTTAACATGTATGTATCCCTTGAATGAATAAGATTTTTTATATTTATTATCCAAAATAACATGAATTGCCATGTCTAGCCAAACTATGCCAAGTTATGGTAGCATATTGTATTTAGATAAAAGATAAGACTAGTTTTGTTTAATGCCTATGAACTTACTAAGCATCTTATATGCCTACCTAGTTTGTTTTCCTTTTCTTTGTAAATTGTCACCTTGCGGAACACACCAACCGGATCGTCTAGAAGCTCCTAGTATCTTATCATCGAATTGATAGCTATTTAATCATTTTGAGTCAAGGGTTGTAGCATGAATATATTTGTCTTGGAACATGCCTTAATGTATAAAAGTCTTGATGCGTTGGTATCTTGTGATGAATATAGTACATGATGATGATTTTGAATGTTGGACATGGTATGTTTGATTTCCATGCTTGAGGTATGTGTTAATAAATGGTTATCTTAGTTCATGGTTAATGTAACACCCCTCACCCGTATTCAACACCGGAATAGGGTTACGGAGCATTACTGGACTTACAACGCATTTTAAACATACTTTCCTCATACAATTAATCAATACAAACAATCATCATTCAATCTCAATCAATATGTCCCTATTATAAGCCTACAAGGCCTTAAATATGCTTTAGGAGTGGTTCGGGACTAAACCGATAACTTAAGAAACTTTCACAAACTTTGAAAATTTTTCTCAAAATAGGGGACACACGCCCATGTGACTAGGTCTTGTGTCTCACACGGCTGCCAAACTCGTCAGTGTCACAGGCTGTGTGGACATTCGAAATAGGAGCACATGGCATGTCCCAGCCCATGTCCAACCCCGTGTAACACTCTGACTTGGGTTACACGGCCGACACACATGCCCATGTGACTAGCCCGTGTGCCCTAAAATTGGTCATACACGCCCGTATGACAGGCCGTGTCAAACCTGTAGGGTATACTGACTTATGCAACACGGCCAAGTCACACGCCTGCGTGCTAGGCTATGTGAGAAGTAGAGGGTATACTAACTTATACCACATGGCCGATCACACGCTTATGTGTGAGACTGTGTGGAGCATACTGACTTCATTTCAAATTCAACGCCAGGGGACACACGGCCGTGTAACATGACCGTGTGTCACACACGGCTGAGACACACGCCCGTGTCTCTGCACGTGTGGACAAAAATAGGCTATTTACCAAGCCAATTTGCCACCTACACTTATGCTCACCTAAACAACCAAAATGGCATCAATCTATAGTACAAATGAACATCTAATTTAGCCACAATCAAGGCTAATTCATACCATTTCTAATACTAGCAACCATCATGCTTATACCTTAAATTTTACTCAACCAAAACATACCATAACACATATACTAATCAACTAGTTAAACCTTTACTTAACATACATCATTTTACACCAATTCACAAGCATGACACCAATTCCACAAACAGGCTATTACAGTTAAAAGTCATGAATTGATGTTGAATTATGTATACATGCAAATGTGAGTTAGTCTAAACATGATTGACATAGTTGAATGGAAACTTGGGATAAAATATGTTTTAAATTATAAATGGTGAAGAAATGTGGCCTAATTTGGATATTTTTGGTTATGTTTGATGCCTGTAAGCCATAGATGTGCATAATATTCCAAAGTGTATGTAAATGAAATGAAATGGTATGTTTCAACATGGTAAGGCTTAGGTAAAGATTGATGTTTGAATGATTTGGTTGGTACGCCCTAATGATATGGAAATGTTTAAGTTTAATTGATGTTTAAGTAGTGAATGCCTTGCTAAAAAGTTGAACATAAGTATTGAGCTTGTTAGGCATGATTTTGGCATGTTTTGAATAAGCCAAAGTTAATGTTTGATGCATATATTGATTGATTGCAATTGGAAACTATGAATTAGGTACCAAATTGTGCATTTTTTTTTGCTAAAAATAGGGTCCACGTCCTGACGACCGATTTACCTCGTCGCAACGTTGACCGACAGTGAGTCACATCGCGACGTCAAGTGGCCTGAGGTTGTGGCGTGACATACTGGTTGATGACCTCATGATGTGAAAGAGGTGACATCATGACATTTGTTCTGAACTTTTAAAACTTTGCAATTTGGTTCTGATTCGTGCTCGAGTTGATAAAAGAGCTTTCGTAAGCTTGAATAAGACTCGAAAATGATTTTTTATTGTAATTTGATCATGATTGATGTGTGAATTACATGTGTAAATGATTATTTTATTATGAACTTGACTGTAATTGCTTCGACAACAAATGTAGCATTTTGTAGCTCGGACCTGATGATCGGGTTAGGCGAGGGGTGTTACAACATTTCTTTAAAGTTTATTGGGATTTGGTAAGGAATGATGTTATTGTAGCAAGGTTGCATTATTTTCAAATTGGGAACATGATTCCAACTTTCAATTCCACTGTGGTTGTTTTAGTCCCAAAGAAGCAAAATGCTAGCAGCATTAAGAATTATAGGCCTATTTCGTGTTGCACTGTTTTTTATTAATGCATGACCTAGGTATTGGTTGAGAGGCTCACCAAATTTCTTCCTAGTATCATTATTAGAAACCAAAGTGCTTTTGTTCTTGGGAGAAGTATTAATGACAATATACGTTTGGCCGAAAAGCTTGTTAGGAGTTATCACAGATACACCTTATCACCTATATGTACTTTGAAAATTGATCTCCAAAAAGCCATTAACTCTCATAATTTACAATTTAAACTTGTTGTTTTGGTTGTTTTGGGATTCCCTAGTCAATTTATTAGTTGGATAGAAAGGTGCATCACAAAGTCTCAATTTCAATTTTAGTAAATGGGGGTTTGGTTGGCTATTTTAGATGTGTTAGGGAAGTAAGACAAGGGGATTCACTTTCCCCTTACCTTTTTATGATTGCCATGCATGTTTTGTCAAAATTACTTAATGTTGCTGCAATTTTGGGTTGTTTAGCTGCCATCCAAAATGCCATAAGCTTAGGTTGTCTCATTTTAGTTTTGCTGATGATTTATTAATCTTCTCTAAAGGAAATTTGGAGTCAGTAGTGGGTATACAATGTGTTTTGCAGCAGACTTATTTCTTCTCAGGCCTACAATTAAATTCTGCCAAGAGTGAGATTTTTTCTTTAGGAATCTTAGAAGTGGATCTTCAACATATCTTTAGTCTTATTGGGTTTAAAAGAGGAATGCTTCCAGTAAGGTATTGAAGAGTTCCATTAATAACTAGAAAATAAATAGTGGTCGATTGCTCTCCATTGATTGAGAAGATAAATGACATGATTAATAGATGAACAACTAGACATCCTTCTTATGCTAGAAGAATTCAACTCATTCAGTTTGTTTTATTCTCCCAAAAAGTGTTTATAAAGCTATTAATCAACTTTGCTTCAGATTTTTCTAGAAAGGGCAAAATATGGATACTAAGGGTTCAAGAGAGAGGGTTAGGTTTGAAGGAGCTTGATAGTTGGAACCAAACTTGCATTATGTAAAATTTGTGGTCTATTTTGATTCAAGCAGGGCCTCTTTGGGTTGCTTAAATCCAAGCTTATGTTATCAGGGGTAGGGATTTGATGCAAGTTTCTCCTTCTTAGACTAGTAGTTGGAGGTGAAGAAAACTTCTTAAACGGGCGAACTCATTGTCCCAAGACATCTGTGAGTGAAATCTGACATGAACTTATAGGTCGAGCAATCAAGGTAAATTGATATAACCTGTTGTGGTCCTTATCATATTCCAAAGCATTCAATGATGGGTTAGATGACAATGCTTAATCGACTACCTACGAATGATAGGCTATTGGCTTGGGGATTGCAAGTTTATGGTTGTTGTTTTTGTCATAGTGAGATGGAGACTAGAAACCATTTAGTTTTTTAATGCAACTAAGAAATGTTAAGATTGTTTAGAGTATAAAGTGATTTTACTATATAGCTTTTGTTTACATTGGAATTTCTTATATTTTTTATTGTTGGATAAATAACTTTTACAGATTTATTTAAAAAATATTTGATTGAAGTGAAAAGGGGAAATGAATTAAAAGGAAGAGAATATTAAAAATATTGGAGGATCCTCTCTAGAGTCTAAAAGGCAAAAGCTATAGACATGAGTATTGGACACATAACAAAATTTCGACACGCGGTAAGGTATTAGATGGCATCGGGAAGGGGCAGCTTATAGTATTCATTACATAACGCAAACTGTGGTCCTTAATATTGTTCCTAAGGACCATAACCACTATTATTATTACTCACTACCGTTAAGTTTGGGGTATTAGCTTTGAATTTCCATCGACCAACAGTCGGTGGTCCCAAATCCCTTGAAAGATCTGTTTTATATGATCCGACTCTAACCCCCCAGCTTTAATGGAACTTTTTGAGCTGATACCTTTCTTTTTTATCCTTCTTTTATAGACAAAATTGGAGCGTTGAACCCACATTTCATCCTACGATACTCATACTACTATATAAGTTGGGTACTTCTCCATAATCCAATTAACAATCAGCTAAAATCATTATTCCATTATACGAGGGTTAGTTATTATGGTTAAAGGAATGATGTGGACTTTTTATACTTATTTCATCACATAATTACAACAATGTAGAAATTTCAATCAATCATTAATCAAATGTTTAAGGTTATAAAATCTTTTTTGTTATTAGTAGTTTTTAAAAAAAATATATAAATTAGGTTAAATTATAATAAAATAACGAAATTTCAATTTTTAATAATAATATAGAGATTGAAATCTTAAATAAATCATAATTGTTGAAATTGGATTAGACTAGTCAGCAGACCAATCTTAAATAAGAGAGAGAATTATGATGATAATAATAAAAACTAGTTGAGCCAACGAGTTTATAATTTTTTAAATATTTTTATATTTTATATTTTTTTATTTTTAATAATTTATTTAATTGAAATCAGAGTGAAACTAGACTGATTGAATCGAAAATTGATAGCCTAACCAGTTCGGCCACTAGTCTGATTTCAAAAATCATGAAATAAACCGAAAAATGAAGAGTATTCATAAAGCAGTCTCTCTTTATTTTTTTGTAACGGTAAAAAGACATCTTCTGTCCCTCTTAATTTTGATATTGAGCAAATTGGCTCCTCTCAAAAAAATGGAGCAATTCAACCTCAATCAATTTCAAAAGTGTACAATTAAGGATAATTAATCATGACATTAATATTTTTTTTGTGAATTGTACATAAATTTAATCGGTATATGAACCAATTTAGCCCTCAATGTTAATTTATTTTAAATAAGTGTTAACAGAATATGTAAATGTTGCCATCTAAATTTATTACTATACCAATAAAAAAACACAATTGGCAAAAAATATTAATGTTAAAATTAATTACCTTTAATTGATCAAATTTAAAATAGATGAGAATTGAATTGCTCTAATATTTTTGAAACGCGAGAGGAATCAATTTATTTAATATTGGAAATGGGATGGACAAAAAGGTCCTTTTGCCTATCATAACACAGTTAGTCAGCGTGGAATGATGATTTATAGGGTTGTTTCCTCGAGGGGTAAATTAATGAGGCTAAATTAAGTGGATATTTATAGGTTGTAAGGTAAATGTCTCCTCATATAAATATCATAATTGAGCAGCAAATCTTTGAATAATTGTGGAAATAAAAGGACATTGACATTGATAAGACTTATAATAATTATGAAAATAAAAGGCATTGATAAGACTTGTAGTCATCCTTTTTGCTTTCTCCATCCTTTTAACATTTTAAGTGAATTTGGTACAAGAGGAAAAATAATTTCAATGAGTTAAAGCCTTTTCTATTTAAAAAATAATAATAAACAACAACATTACAAAATACTAGAAAAACATCATAGGATAGGTTTCATATAACTTAAGCCCTCCTCCCTATTAAAATTCAGCTTGGTGATATTATTAACTTATATGTTTTCAATTTTAGGAATATATTAAATTGATCAAATTTCTTCATTTTGTAAAAGTTGTAAGGTACGCTTGATTAGCACATAATTCAATCCATTCGAAAGGGATTGCTTAATAAATTCAATGACTTTCATATTATTTGTCTGCATTAAAATTATATCGTGTTGTCTTCTTTGTGTCAGAGTCACACCATCGAGTATGCCTCACAATTCAACTTAAAAAACGAAATATTTTCCCAAATTGCAATTGTATCTAATTTCCATTATGATTTCTCAATGCACCACCTGTCGCAACGCAACCTGGGTTGGATTTAACGGCTCCATCGGATTTTATTTAGATCCACCGTCTCTGCTCTCGATGTAGATCTCACAGCAATGCCTCCCTTGCAAGCTTATGCAAAATTTTGACAATCTCCTCTACACTCCACGATATCTCATTAAAGATGTAAATATTCATGTTGTTCCATATCCGCCAAACAACTAAAGCCTTTTCTAGACCATTCTAAGCAGGAATGGAGCTACATTAATAATACTAGGGGTCTTGGGTCCCTCAAATTTTTTCTTAAAATTCTAAAATATTTATTAGACATTTGTTAAATTTAATCAGAGTCTCAAGTTTTATTGTAAAAAGGACAAATAGCGTATGTTTCACTTTTTTTACTTCCAAAAAAAGTTTGAGGCCATCTATAGTTCATTTAGAATTTATGATATTTGTCAATTGCTCCATAAATTTTATCTTTTGGACTTTCTTGAATATAAAATAATGTAATTTAGGTGTAATTTAAGCATTTCGATCATCTGCGATAATTTTTGAATTTTAGAAAAGGCTTAATATAATATTTGGTATTTGAACTTAGTACTTTCTAATTTGGTATTTAATATTTTTTGGTTCAATTTGATTCTCCAACTTGACACTTTTTCCTAATTTGGTATCTAAATTTAACATTTTTTCTTAATTTGGTACATAAACTTTTGGGGTATAATTTGGTACCAGAACTTGATTCTTCTTCCTAATTTGATGTTAGACAAAATACGTTAGCGAAAAAATATAAAAATATAAATATTTATATTAAATACAAGATCTGACCAAATAAACAAATATTTATATTTATGTAAAAAATGCCAAATCTAAAAAAAAATTAAATAAATTTATTTATTTATTTAAAACATCATATATGAAAAAAATATAAATAAACAAGATCTTGAAAAACCAGAAATCGAATAATGGAATCGAGTTTTACTAGATGTTGAGGCCTGTTTTCTTAATACAAATTCAACCGCTCCTATGGTACTTGGAGAAACGTTGGTCGTCTGTTTCGTAGGATACAACAACAAAATGATCACGGCAGTAGTACCTCTGCAGTGATCAACTAACAAACTTGTCTTCTTTTATCACTGAAACGTTTGAAAATTTGCAGAGAAAAAGAAAGAATTTTTTTTAGAGTGAAAAATTCGCTCTTAAGAATTCTGCAGAATTCTGCAGTATTCTTTAAGCTTTTATAGGCATCCAATATGGAGAAATTTTAGAAAATTTCATGAATAAAGATACAAATCTATATTAAAAGAGCCTTTAAATAAATTTGAATAAAATCAAATCAAATTGAAAATGAATTTGATTGGAATCAAATCAAATCAAATTGAAAATGAATTTAATTCGGGATTTTAAAAATATTTTTTCTTATTTAATATTAATTCTTTAAGTATAGCTCAATACCTATTTTTTTAACACGAATTTTCTCTAACACTGACAATATTTTTGCAGCATAACAAAAAAAAAATTTAACACCATTAGTGTTTTGCGTAATTTGTATAACATTTAATAAATTTAGGTACCAAATTAAACCTAAAAAAAGCTTAAGTACCAAATTAAAAAAAATACTAAGTTTAGGTACCAAATTAAGCCCCAAAATTTTAAGTACCAAATTAAAAAAAATGTCAAGTTGAAGTAGGAAACTTTAAAAAATTAATAATTATATCTTAATTTATGTGAATGATGGGTGAAAATAAGAAAATTGGAAATTGATGATTTTTTATATAAAAAAGAAATAATGTATATTCAGTATTGTGCATGAAATAGTAACGCCGTCTATTTTGATAAATTAAATGTATATGCAATAAATAATTTATTTGGACAACGTCCTTGTTTGTGAATGTGATTTATAAGTGAAATATTATAAAAATAGTCTTAAAATTCCCAAAAGTAAATGGACGAGAATCAAACACATTCAGTACATTAATATAACTTTTTTGGGTCACATATAGGATTTCACATAGCTACAACCTATGTCATTTCCACCTATAGAAAGTAGAGTCAACATTTTTATAGCACCTGTTTGACTAAAAATGGAGGAAATTTTATATTCGAATCATTGGCCTGCAGCACCAGCAGTTTTTTTCTCAAAGAGGCCTAGCCTATAATCACCCAACCTTGATTTGTATGCAGAAGTCTTGTATTCCCACCATGTGAACTCCTCGTACAAGCTCTCTTCTCCTTTCGCCATTAATGAAGCTAAAGGTGCTATCTTTTCACTTAAAGGTGGCCCTCCAAAATAGATCATTGATACCCTTGATCTCATTGATTCTGCCAACACTCTGTGCCTCACACTTCTTAATCTCCCGTTTGTCATTACCTAAAAGAATCGGATTTATTGAATATTAATTTCTAAATATGATTACATGAATCAATAGAATAAAGTAGGAGACTAGAAAGTGGCAGTGACGCCACATATGAGGCTAAATTAAGGGTATTCTTTTCAAACATGGCATAAAAGGGGAGACAGAGAGAGCTCATTAAGAATAGTGATAGATATGGAAAGGTAAAATTTTCTATATATAAATGTAAACATCATCCAAAATCCAAACCCAGTTTTGATATTTTCTCTTTCTTTACTAGAAAAAGGAGGTTAACTTTCATTTCAGGTCCTCCTACTATACTCAGATTTAACATTTAGCCCCTATACTTAGTTAATAGGGTGTTAGTGATTTGGACTGAGAATGACACTATAAAAGTAGAGGGACCGAAATAATAATTAGATGAAAGAAGAATGTTGACATTATATAGTATATACCTGCAAGGCATCACCAACATTGATAAAAAAGGAGGTCTGATCAGGTGGGACTGAAACCCAAGTCTTATCTCTGAGACAGATTTGCAGGCCAGATGTGTTGTTTGATCTTAGGACAGATATTATCTGCGGGTCTGTATGCTCCCCGAACCCTATCAAGTTTCTACCACCCAATGCTTGTAGCTCCGGGCATGGTGGATAGTGGTTTAGCCTGAAACACGAGTCACTCTTCTCGTCTCTCAATAGCCTACTCAACGCATCCCTCGGCTCTATTTTCAGACCATCCGCCATTAATTCCACCACTTCAAATGTCATTCTCTTCACTGCTTGGATATAGTCGTTCACCGCAGAGCTGCTTCATTACAAAAAAAAAAAAAAAAAAAGAGGCAGAATCAGTCCATCTGCAATCTTCAAAAGCAGTAAAAAGAGATTATATTACCGAAAAATTTCAGGGGTTTCTCGGAAAACAGTGAGGGATTTGAGGGAAGTGATTTGAGGATTGGTGTTAAGGAGGAGGTATTCAACCCATCCCACATCGCCATTAGAGCCAATTTTCTTGAAACCATAGCCAAAAGGATCAGGAGGGCCGGCTTTGTCTTTGTCAGACTGGGGGAGATTGAAGAACTTGAGAGCTTCAGCTTCTAATCTGGTGAAGAATTCCATTGGAACACCATGATTGACTAGCTTAAAGAAGCCATATTCCTCACAAGCCTTAACTATGAGGGTCTTTGCTTCAGGGTCCCTCAAGTCTACCACTGGGATTCCTTTGAAAACACTGGTGGTAGGCTTGCATGTTTTGATCAAAGAGCAATGGTCTAATGCTGCAGACTGTGAATGCACAACCATGGTTTCTTCTTTTCTTTTGAAAGGAGGAAAGAAAGCAGAGGAAAATAAGGGAAAACAGAGACAGATAGAAGAGAAGGGGTAATGAAGGGGGGGAAATTGGTGGTATTTAAATACGAAAAATGGGGAGAGGAGATAGCTAAGTGCATGACATAAATAGCATAGAAAAGGAAATGGCAGGGGCGTTACTGACTATACAGGGGAGACATCTGGCCTTGTGTGTATCTTTGGGAATTTATGCTTTCGAGGGAAGCAAATGAGAATCAAAATTTTCTTTTCTCTTTCTTTTTCTTTTATAATATACAAAATCAAAACCATGACCTTTTCGGTAAAAGTATTGCTCACATTGCTACCAATTTGCATTCTTTTTAAATGAGATTCTTTTACTATTTTAGAAGAAACTTTCATTCTTGTTTAAAAAACTCGAATAATTGCATTTAAGTTTTAACCGAATTTAATTTAATACTTTGTTTTATTGTGAAATCACCCTAAAATAAATGAAAAAGTTAAAATTTTTTTTTTCACTTTGTCGATGAACATATACGGGATTGTTACATGGATGACACGCTAGCATTTTCATTCATTAGCAAAGTTAACTAACATTAATTAAATGTTGACATATTATCCACATGCACGTCATATCAGCAAAGTTAACTGATATTAATTTTTTTAATCTATTTTTAGGTGATTTGACAAGAAATATAAGTTTAATGGTTAAAAAATACGAAAAATTAAATGAAAGATTAAAATAACTTTTTTATGAAATTGAAAAGTCTCATTATGGCAAACTAATATCATAAAATTTAACTTGTTTTAGATAAATTGTCATAAAATTTAATTAAATTCATTCATAAAATTTATATTTATTTTTAAATGTATGTACCTTTTCCTCAATTATTAAAAAGAAAAAAGAAAAAAAGTTGGGACCAAACTACAAGATGTAATTGTACCACACTGCATAATGTGGTACTTTCCTTGAATTTTACTTTTATAAGTATATAAACAAGTCTTTGAATTTGTAGCTTGTCGGACAACGATTGGCCTATTGTTTTTGTTGCATTTGGTTTATCAAAGGAGGATTACATGGGGCCGAAGAGTATGTGTACATATAATTTTAATATTTTAAAAAATGTTGCAAAAGGCTTAAAAAATTATATCTTATTTAATTTTAATTTACAATTTATTTCTAAAAATATAGAAACAATATGTTCATTTTAGGACCAGGTTTCAAATGTCTTATGGACTAATTCGGATTTTGAACAAATTAAATTTTGTTTAATCTGACAACAAATAACTTAATTTGAAAATATTTAAATTTAAATATCAGTATATTATTTAAATATAATAAAATCAAAAATTTAATATTTAACATCATTATTAATATTACGTTACACATTATAATATTATTGTGTTTTAATTGAGAAAAATAGAAAAATTTAAATTTAGACCTTTTAAAATTTTTAAAGTTTTAAATTAATAAAGTAAAATTATATTTTAACCACTTAAAAATGATAAAATTTTGATTTAAACTTTTAAAATTATAAAGATATAAACTATTAAAATTATAATTTAATTTCAGTACTTAAAAAGTTTTTTTGCTTCGCCCCTAAATGGGCTGTTAAATTTTTAAGGAGAGGTGAGTGGAAAGATGGAAGAAGAAATAAAGAAAAAAAGAAAAGCAAATATAAAAGAAATACATATAAATAGAAAATATTATTTATTTATATTTTTAATGCCATGTGTTAAAATATCATTGGCTTTTCTTAACGGGAGTAACCTTTGAACTTAAAATGTGCAATAGAATAAAACTCTAGGTACCTATTTTGACAAAAAAAAAAATTTAGATGCTTAAATAAGAAAAATTTCATAATTTGGGTACATATTTTTCATATAAGCTTAAAACTTGCATAAATTTATTTCATTTACAAATGAAAAATGTGCACTGAGAAACGCAAAATACAAAACTTGTATTAAATATTATAACTATTTACATTTTTATTTGTTTTTGAATAATTAATATAAAGGCAATACAAATAATTTATTTTAGTAAAAAGAATGACATTTAAATTGATAGTGTTAGTAAATTTGTCATATCAAATTATTAAATCTACAAAAAGAAAATTAAAATACAAATTTAGAAGGGGCTGAAGCATAATTTTACCAAAATTTAAGTAATAATGTAAAGCTTACAAATGAAATTTTGAAGGAATTTGTTGGGGGGTGAATTGCCTCTCACCACTATATATTTGATAATTTTTAACATAATAAAAGAATACACTTAATGAAAAATTTGACCACTAACGTTTATATGTTTTGTCAAAAAGGCTCTAATTATATTTTTGAGCTTTTTTTGGCCATCAACCTTAATTTTTTTTTCAAACTGCTTTTTTTAAAAGATTTGATGAAAGTATCGTTAAAAAAAATAAACGGGGACGATGTGGAATATCTTTAATGAAATTTAATTTGTAACTTATGTAACTCAATAAGATAATTACATATAAAAATAATAAAATAAATAAATCATACATGAAATTAAAAAAATATCTTTTAATTTAAAGAAAATAAACGTAATTATTTTAAAAAAAGTTTCAAAATGAATGCATACGTTTGTTTACTGAGAGGTTTTAAAAAAATAATTAATAAATCAAATCGAAAATACTGAACATGTGCATTCATTTTGAAACTTTTTTCGGATAATTATGTTCATTTTCTTTAAATTAAGAGTTATTTTTTTAACTTCATGAATTATTTATTTACTTTATTATTTTCCACATCTAATTATTTTATTGGGTTATCTAAGTAATAAATTACATCTCATTAAAAATATTCCACATAAAATTTAACGGTACTTTCATCAAATTTGTTAAAAAAATAATTTGAAAAAATAAGAAGAAGAAGAAGAAGAAGAAGAAGAAGAAGAAAGGTTGATTGCCAAAAAATGCTCAAAAATACAATTAGTGTCATTTTAATTAAACATGTAAACGTTAGTGGTCAAATTTATTATTAAGCCAAAATAATATAATATCAACATAACATATATAATTTATAAAGACCCTAACTCCTTCGTACATGACATGTGTCAATTACTTTTTTCTTTTTCGTATTATCTTTATAAGATAAATGGTCAAATTTTAATTTTGATCCTTTTACTATAATCACACTTGAAATTTAATCAATAATATACATATATATATCAATTTGATTTGATTTAATTATCTACTTTTTCAATAACATTAATAAATTAAATAGTAATTATCCTTGACTAATTTAGTTAAAAGGTTAATAAGTTTTTCTTTAAATCACTTATCTAACATACAAAATCTATCACGGCATGATAAGTTAGGAGGTGTGGTTCAAAGAAAAAATTGTCTCAACATTCTTAACGGAACATTTAAGGGTGTCAACTGTTTAAACTAACTTGTTATACTATAAAATTAGATGAATTAAATTATGTCAAATTAAAGTGTTGATATTAAATATTAAATTTAAACATAGTAAATGGGTTGCAGTAATAATTTAACTTAAAACAATCTATATCTAATGCAACCATCTTTATTTTTTTGAAAAATTTTAGTAAATTTAAATATTTTCAAGAATCTAATTACAAATTTTTTATTTTTAATTGTAGTTATAGAAAACTAAAATTTATACTTATTTTTATTATATTTTGTAACTCTTTTATCTCTTGAGTAAAAATATATTGATAAAAAATTTTATTAACGAAAAATTTGAGCTAATTTTTTTTTTGAAAGGTAAATTTATTAATTCATTCAATGAATGGAATCATACAATTCAGAGAGAAAAAAATATAGCAAACACTCATCGTAGATGGTGAGGAACAAGCTCCATCAACACAATAAAAGCTTTAGCCTCAACATTAATAGAACATTAAATTTTAATTTTATGATCTATTGTTTGATTTAAAAAAGGGTTGATGATTTTTTTTAAATAAGGTTTTAATTATTTTTTTAATTAGTAAAGAAATAATTTAAGTCATTATAATTATTTTAATGAATAGTCAATAAAATTTTAATAAACATCTAATAAGCAGGGATGAAAATGGAGTGAGGTGGGGGTGGATATTGCCAAACCCACCATTGATCTATAGTTAGTATGCTTTACTCCACCATCTATCCCGTTCCACTGTGAATACATAATCTTGAAATTTATTACTATCTCCATAGATGTTAGATGCATCCATCCCCACTCCACTTCAATTTAATTTTTACTACTTGTTTTTAATATTTTCAATATTTTTAAAGTCAAATAAATATTTAAATATAATTCTTCATAAAAATATTTAAACATAAAATATATAATTTTTTATAATATATTATTACATTTTTACCCTTTTAATAGGTATATATATATACAAAGATAGAATGTTAATTTTATATAGTCAAGCTAAGCGAGATAGGTGGAGCAAACTGTTACTATAAATGTTCCATACCCATTATCTAAAAAAAAAAAAAATCTACCCGGCTTATCCCATATCTACTTTTAAAAAAATAATAATAAATAAAGAAGGATTTGTGATATGTTGAAATTTAATATTGAATCTGTGATGCCCAACCCAGGATAACAAAACAATAATTGCTGACCTACTTTTAAATTAAGGAAGGATTTGTGATATGTTGAAAATTAATATCAAATCTAAGATGCCCAACCCCGGACAACAAAACAATAATTGCCTAAAGCAGTTGATATAAACTTTAATACTTTTCGTGTTCATTTTACTGTTTATATTCGATGTTCGTAAATGTCCCTCTTAATAAAGTTATCTTCAAAATTCGAATTTATCATAGAGAAAAAAAACTTCCTTTAATAACATAATTAAAAGATTTAAGGAAAGTGTAGTTTCAATAAAAAAAGTCATGAGGCAACTAAAAAGGAGATTGACTTTTTTCCATTACAAATGAATAGCAATCTACCATTAGTAAAAGCAAATGGCATTTGGCCATTTGAAGAAGAATGGCTTTTCGGCATTATTAAGGAACTATCTTTCGGTCATTTGTGACGATAGAAAGAGACCCAACCATAAATTGAAAGGGAGAATCATTAATTCGATTGTGGTTGATTAAGGTTGTATACACGAGGAAATATATTTTTGCTTACGAAGCAATACTTAACCTTTCAATATTAAAAAAGAATTTAGGTAATGAAATTGTAGGTAATTTTCGTCACGTGAGTGAATCAAAATTAGTGTCGTTGAAGTAATGTACATTTACATGGCTTGGGTTTGAGAATTTGATTGACAGTCAGATTAATGACTTTTTTAAGGTAGCGTTTGAGAGTTAAGATTTTAGAATTTAGATATGGATTTCAAAATTAATATAATTTGAGTGTTAAGATATTAAAATGTAACATTTATGATAAACTTTTTAATTTATGAATTTGTTAGATACTTATTTTCGTAATGAGTTTGAAGTTTTTAAATTATTTTTGTATTTGACAAATACATGTTTTATTCTCTTCTAATATATATTGTATTATATCGAGTCTCAACTAATTTACTCATAATATATATCCTATTGTTATCATTTACCAATAAATAAAATTTAAATTCAAATTTTGAAATCCATATTTTCAAACGAAGCATTACACAAATCATTGTTGATACATTCAACTCCACCTCCATAAAAACTAGCACAATCAGCTTAACAAAAATATACAGAACATCGGGTAATAACTAATAAGTAATGCTAGGAATATAAATTATTTGATTCAATTAAGAATATATTCGAAATTTTGAAAATTGCAAGTAAAAATTATGAAGTATACTACTCTTACGTGAGTTTAATTAGTACGAGAAAAGATTATATAAAATAGAGATATTATTGGAAAAGATATACAAATAATGTGATGTCATTTGTTACTTATTCTAAACAAGTGAATTCCTACATGTAAAAAAATGACAATAATATAATAAATATCATAAAATAGGGTTGATTTTTATATCTAATTGGTGCTTAAGATTTTTAAATGTTAAATAATTTTATTAATATGCTGATGTGGCTTGGCTCAATACAATATTAACTATTTTTGAGTTTTGAGTCTTACTTTATATAATTTCTTCTATGCTTATTACGGTTATAATTAATTAATTAATTAAAATTATTGATATATATTTTTAAAAAATAAAATAAATTACAAAATATACATGTTTATAGACAAATTGGCAGCATCAATTCTGTTCATGGAATTTGAAAAGTAAATTTACGGTTATAAATTTTTTCGACTAATGAAATTTGCTTATAATAGTCGGTCCATGCCAGTAATCTTGTCATCCGTTACGAGAATCTCAAATATTATTTGATTATTAATTTTAACGGAGTTTATTGTTGAGTTTTAGATTACGTTTCGTAATAAAATTATAGGAATGTATAATTATAGGTAAAATGTGACATTACTTTATTTAGTTCATTTAATTGGAAAGTAAAATTCAAGTGTTTAACGGATGAAATGTAAGATTACCTAAAAATAAATTTTACTATGTTGCCCTTATTATAAAATATGGACCCATTAATCAAATAATTACGTTAACTACAAAGAGGATGATAAATAGCAAGTTACTCCACCAAATTGTCAATCATTTTATAATCCTAATATATAAAAAAAATTCAAAAATCTTGTAAAGAAATATTTGCAAACTTACTAGAGAAAAGGGGGAAAAAAAACTATTTTAGTTTTTGTCTTAAAATATAATGAAAAGAATTATATTGATAAATATAATAAAAATAGAAGGTAATTTTGTCTTAAAATTTAGATTATGCCTGTAATATTAGGTTACTTAAAAAAATATCATAATAAAATTCACCCCATATTACAAGATTATCAGAATATTGAAATCTAAATATTATAATCTCGTTCGAAAATATAATATTACGGATCGTAATATTATATTGGGTGAACTAAACGTTTGCTAAATATTATTAATAAAATCTCATTATAATGCTCTTTAACAATCCGTACCAATGATGAAAGTTGGCATCCCTTCCATCTCCATTTTCATATGGCAGGATCTTAGGGTCAATCCTATTTGGCAAACATCATTTATGTCTCTTTATGTACATCATACACACAACAAGCACTAAATTAAATAATTTAATTTAGATATGGGCTCAAATTAACCAAATAATTAACCCATAATGATTCCCAAATTCTTGACCCCTCCACGATCTTCATTGCCTCCCTATGCCTATTTGGCCTATAAACTGTTTTGGAAGTCAAAAGCATATTAACATCCCTTTTCGGTTTTTCCCTAATGAGACAAGCTTATAAATTCCTCTAATAGGACCATTGGATTTTGATTTGATATGTCATTTCCACACTTCATAATGGAACAATATTCAGGCCAAAAAAGAAGAAAAAAATTAAAACTCAAACCCTAAATTAGAAAAATACATATATATAAAAATTAAATTTTTCGGACATTGTTTCACTACCTTACTTGCCTAATTTTAAAGAGCTGACAAATTTTAGAAGAAAGACATTGGATTATTTGTTTTGAAGATATTTCTACGAGTTAAATTCCACAACATGAAGACTAATTGAATTGAAATTAAAGACTTGAAGATTGGGCTATTTGTTTTGAAGATATTTGGACGAGTTAAATCTCACAACACGAAGTAAAGACTTGAAGATTGATTTCTTGCAGGTTAAGACTAGTTGCTTGAGGAACAAGTAAAGTCACTTTCTATAGTTGAAGATTGTGAATTGCATCAAGACTCTTATGGAAACATTATTTAATGCTGATTCTTGGCCTTACTTTATAGAAAAGTGGTTAGATTATAACTCTTATATAAACAAAACTTAAGTAGTATATAAACTTAAGTTTTGCTTAGGTTAAAGGTAATTAAGAGAGAAAAAGGCCTTGATAAAGCACAAATTTGTTCAAGTTAGGAATGTGCATGTGTGCATTGCTTTTGCAAGCAATTAAGAGAGTTTCTTGAGTTGCAAAATTAAGATTTTGAGGGGGAAGCTTAGAAGAAGAGTGACCTAGCCTTTGTATAACGATGAGGTTGCTAAATTGGTGAGTGTTAGACCAGTGTTAGGACTTAAATCATTGGTTGTATTGTGAGAAAGATAGCGGATCATTGCTTTGGACTAAACCCCATAAACGTAGATTGAAATCGAATGACATAAACAATCTCGATATTCTTCTTTATTTTCTACAGTTTCAACTATTATTTTAGCCACAATTTTTGTTTTGCAAAACAAATACCTCTCAATTCTTCACTTACAATAAATCAAATGAACATGCCACATTATATTATTAGCTAATGACATATCATTTAATCAAGTAGACTTGTAAAATTAATATTTTTCAATTGTTACAAAAATCTTTATTTTTTTAAATCGAAGGACTAAATTACGTGGCCAAACCAATGTGAAAATGTGATAATGAGTTGAATTAAAATTAGTAAAATATAAGACCGTAGGAAGATGATTTAAATTTAGATTTTTATTTTCAATATTCCAATCAGCTTAGAAATAACATAAAATCAAACAAATAAGACAAGAATTGTCTTGGAATCATTAGTAAAGAAAAAGTTAAGATGGTGATCTTTAGCGACTACATTATAAGACTGACCTTCCTAAGAAACAAACTTCGAAAGAAATGGTACGCAAATTGCAACTTTAATAAAGACAAAATTTAATTTGTCAAATTTACCAAAAATAAATAAATAAAACATACATCAATAAATTCTCTCGACAAAGATTTTTGACTTAGTCCACTCACAAAGTAAAACTAGGAAACATTTAGTTATTTATGTGTAAAGTTATAAGTTGGGATCAACAAAATCAAGAAAATCGTGATATAAAAATAATAATCATCACTCACAACAAATAAATTCCTATTAATCATCTTCAATTTTTTTACTAAAAAATAGTTAAATAGATATATTAATCGTATTAATTGATTTATATGATCGTAAGGTATAGGGATAGATTCAAGATTTTACTCCAAAGGGAATAAAACTTCTAAACCCAAATAATTTTTTTTAATGTAAAAAAGTGTCAATTCTTCTTGGATACTTTTTTTTCTTATCAAATAAATTAATTTAATGTTTTCTAAAAAGTATGAACGATTTAACTGTAAAAAAATTTAAAAAAAAATCACACAATATAAAATTAAATATTTCTTTCTAATATGTAAAAAAGAATAACTAATACTATACTAAAATTTTCATAAATATCATTATAATTCCAAAAATTAAATTGAATTAAAAACTTGGCCTTTGTCCTATTTCTCAATACTAGGCATCCCAAATTGAACCCTCGCTTTTTCATAAAATCGAACTCGTAATGATAGAATCTATTGAAAAATACTTTGTTGATATAAAGTATAACCTTATGGTTTAAGGAAACGAATTATATGAAATACAAATTGACCAAAGGGACTAAAACCTTCAAACTAAGTCCAAAGATTCTTTGAGTAAGAACCATTAGATCATCACTTATTCAATCAACAGAATAGATATAATAAATAAAAATACAAAAAAAAGAAGAAGAAAGGTCTGTCCTTTGATCAAAATAAGCATAAACTAAATGAGAGTTTGAAAGAATAAAAAATCTTTTGATTAATATAACTCTTTCTTTGAATTCTTTTTTTTTAGTCTGGCCGCGAGGTTTGAATATTAAGTATGAATCATTGTGATCCATATCATATATTCCGTGCTCCAGATATTAGAATGACTATCCTATATATTATACAATGTGGACACTAAATTTAAAATGCAGAATAATTTATATATAAAATTCAAAAATTTAAAAATTTCAAGGGGACGACCGCCTCGCACCGGTGGATCCATCCTGGACTAAAACATACATTCTGGAAACTCAAGTTTAAGCTCAGTTTTCTTCAAGTTGTGGATTTGTTTTACATCAATATTACATTTATTTACATATGTATTGATTCTTAGATTAATTATTTGTTTATTTTAATCTGTTAACCATTATTGTAAGTTATAATATTTTATTATAATTGTAATTTTATTTGTATTAATAACTTCATCAAGAAACACAGATATATCCAAACTCTGGTCAACAACAAAAACCAACTGTCCATAAAAGCTATTAAACATGAAAGAGAATAAAACAAACAGCGACAACAAAAGAAAATAAAACAACAATCAAGGGAGAGATAATGTAAGCAACAACCTCTTTTTAAGGCCACAAAAGATGATACTTAGAATGATATAAAAATGAAAGTGCAAACACTACATGTGGAGGTAATGCCCCCTCCCTTGGGCATGGATCTATTAAAGCAATTTCAGAGTAGTGTGAGTAGATACCATCCGGTACTTTGGACCTTGGATCATTTTCCCTAACCAACCTCGCCATTGAAAAGGTCATTGCCTCTTCACCCCGCTCCATTAAGGATTCCCCGTCCTTGTTTGTGGTTCCATTAGTTTCAAACCCTCATCATTCCTTAGATAACTAAGCTGATGCTTCATTAACTCAATTTCTTTCTAACAAGCCCATCGAATTTCCTCTTCTTTGCATTTTGTCCAGCAACCTTCTTATATGTAGAGAGTCTTGACCCTTTTCCCTCTCCCTATTTCTTGGAATTCCACCTCTTCAATTTTTTCTCTTGAAATTCTATTTCTTCGGTCAACATTTTTATTATTATTTATATGTTTTCTCATAACAGTTTTGTCTATCTAAAAATTTTAAACTTTTAAATTAATAAATAATAACATTGCATTTTGATGCCTCAAAGAATTTATTAAATTATGGCTCTCGAAAATAGTTTCTGGTTTCGCCTTAAGAGGGTGTTTGGTATTATGAAAAGTGATAACTTTTATGAGAATTTAATTAATGGAAGTGTGATTCTCGCATTTGGTATACTAAAAAATTTCAGTTTTATAATGTAACTTTTCTTTGGGAATTACTTTTCCTCAACTATAGAAATGTGATTCTTTTAAATAAAGGTGGGAAAGTAATTTTACCATGTAGATGAAAAGTTAAGTTTTATCTTTTAGACAAAATTACCCTTATTTATTTCCATAATTTTTATAAAATACATTTTCACCACATAATCATAAATTTTTTTTGAGATTGTTTTTAAATTTATTTTAAATACTATCAAATTAAAATTATTTTTAAATTAAATAAATATTAAATATTTAAAAATTATTTTAAATTGAAGATAAATGCATTAATTTATTTTTATTTGAAATAAGTATATTGATATTATTTTAAAATTAATAGATTAAATTATATATTTCTTAATAATAAACTAACTTTTGTTAATAACAAAAATCATTATAAAATTTAAATTAATAAAATTTATACTTTATTTGATAGGGATAATTTTAACATTTACCATCACATTGCTGGTAAAGTGCTCAATGAACTAAATATATCAATGTAATTTTCTTGGGGTTTTATTTAGCAGTTTCTATGTATATACCAAATGTCTTAATGTTAAATTTCTCATAATCACATTCTTAGGATCCATTAGAACCTTAATACGAGAAAGTACCAAACCCCACCAAATTATTATATAATAAAGGGAATATAATTTTTTTTGCCTCTGAATTTGACAACTAGGTCCACTTTGGTATCTGCACTTTTTTTTTGTTCACTTAGCTGTTTGAATTTGGCAACTAGATCTATTTTAGTTCATGAACTTGAATTCTGTCAAGATTTAATGATGTGGCTAGTGTCACTAGAACATGACTGGATCAAACAGACTGAGAGCTGATTGATATAAATGTTTGAATAAAGGGGTTAAACCAATTGACTTGGAAATTACTTGGAATTGGTAATAAAAAAAAAAAGCAAGAACAAAAATCAACAGCTAAACAAGTTGAACCGGTTTAATAATTTTTTTATATTTTTATATTTTTAATTATTTATTTAATTATTGTTGGTCTAACGGTCGAACCAATCAAACTGGAGGATTCGAGAATTGGTGGCTTGATTTGTTCAACCATCGATTCTATTATTAAAACATTGAATGTGGCATTCAGAGATTGTACAACATCATCCCAGAGTATACAAGTACCAAAATGAATAGTGTAAATGCCTAAATTTGATCGGGCCTTAATAATTAAAAGTCCAAATTACAAAACAAAACAGCAAGCCTGAGAACAATATGGCCCAAAATAACTAAAAAAAACCCTAGCCCACAACACAAACAAAATTTTCAAAAAAAAACCCTAGCTCCAGCCGCATTGCCGCTCCACGTGCCGCCTGACACCTCTCTGCCACGTCACCTATAAAGAAGAAGCAATACACGCAAAGAACGACACGACAGGAACAGTAGAGAAAATATAAAAAAATTACAACAAACAATGTTTAGTGGCTATAAAAAGCCAGATAACAGATTGTAAAAAGGAGGGTTTTTTTTTCTTAAAAAAATGGAAGAAATCGAACAGAAAAAATAAAAAAATCAAGGTAGCCTTTTTTTATTTTTTTCTCTGATTTCTATTTTCAAAAGAAAATAAAAAATAATAGAATAAAAAATAAGAACGCACCTGTCGTTGTACCTTTCGTCGCCGTAGTCGGTGACTTTCGCCGGCATAAAAGGCGGTCGAATCCTTAGGGGTTCGCCTGAAACCGCATAAAAAGCAAGAAACTGAATGGTCCCTCCAGGGTTTTGGTCAAATGGTGACACTTTTACTTATTTTAACACCATATCTACGTTTTATTCGAAAAGAGGGGTTAAAAAGTTTTTTTTTGGAATTTCCGGCAACTGGTGGCTGTCGTGGGTGGTTCGCCGGACTTGGAGGCCAGCCTGAGTATTATTTCAGAGAAAAAAAGAAGGGAAGAAGATAATTTTTTTTAAACAGTTACGAATGATATTTTTCTTCTTATTTTTCACTTAAATAGACCATTGAAACGACGTCGTTTTAGCCTGGTTCCATAAACCCCAAAATGGCGTCGTTTTGACGTGACTCACGGCCAGACCCGATCCTATCCTAGGATCCGCGTGTTTTCGCTACAATGGGATATTTTCACTCCTGGTCCTTCTACTTTTGGACCTCTTTTTAATACGGTCCTAATTTTTTTCTTTTTTTAGATTGTACCTTTTAATTTTAATTCATTTTCAGTTTAGTCCTTATACCGTTGACCCCTCGGGGAGTGACACGTGTATTGTTTTGGACTAATTTTCCTCAGGGTCCTTGAACTATTGTTCCGCATTTTAACTTAGCCCCTTTTTAATCCTATTTTTTAATTTAGAGATTATATTTTCTTGGACCTTCGATTTAGTCTTTTATTCCCTATTTCTTTAATTATTTTTCGATTTATGGCTTAATTTTTGTTTAAATTTCAATTTAATCCCTCACTTAATTAATTTTGCCTCTTTCATTTATATTAACACTTAGAATTTATTTCATTTACGTGTCTTTTTATTTATACGTTTGATTCTTATTTTATCCTTATTATTATTTTTGTTATTATTTATTATATTTTGATTATTTATATTAGAATTAGAACAGTAATTATGGATTGATTAATTTATTGGTTTATTTATTTATGTACCCTTTTTTATTTTAAAATTTTTTATTACTCATTTTCTTATTTGCACATTTTTGTTGCCCCTATTATTATTATTATTATTTATTTTTCTTTGATTATTTATATTAGTATTAGAGTAGTAAACATTACGTGATTATCGCCATTATTTTTAATTACGATTTGGTTTTATTATTATATTTGTATTATTGTCATTCACTAGAACGCCATTTTTTTATTTTTCGTTTATTCATCGTTCCATTTTAATATACTACCATTTCAGTTTATTTCACTACAACCATGTCATGAACCGTGTTAGGTATATTTATCCGTTGCTGTACTATACCCGAATAAAATAAATACACATTGTTTTAGATGTTATATTTGTTATTACTTGATAGAGGAAATTTTAAAATTAAGGTAATGTTCCATATTTGGAGATTCGAGAAGTTGTGCCCTAACTTACGAGGCTCGACTTTCTCCTTGAATCTAGATAACCGAACATTCCTTTTAAAACTAAAACACATGAGATTTAATTAAATAATAAAATAAAAAGTAAGCTTATTTTTTGGGATTCAAGATGTCGTGTCCTAACTTACGGGATGTGACATTTTGTTACCTCGAGATAAAAGGCCCTTTTTACATACGTTTTGATTAAAAATAATATTATACAAAGTGGGGTCGTGTATTAAACTCTTTTCAAAATTTCAATTTCTCGACACTAAAGACATCAAGTAGTCAATTAGGCACCAATTTTGGGCATATCGAGGGTGCTAATCCTACCTCTCAAACCTATTTTCTAGATTTTTTAGACCGAAAAATATTGTTTTAGTAAATCAAACATCTTATTAAAATGATCAAATTACGAGGTGATCCGATCACACCTCATGAAAGTGATTGGTGGCGACTCCATTTTCGTTTTTTCAAATAGAAAGTCGATTTCAAAAAAATGGTTTCGACAGCTTGGCGACTCCACTGGGTACAAATAAGAGAGTCAAGCCACGAGTTGATTAGTTTTGGTCTTTTTGTCGTAAATTAATAATTTGGTTTCAATTTACGATCCCTTTGTTTTCATCCTTCATGTTTTGATATCTCGGGTTGTATAACGATCTATTATATATGTTTTATTGGTTCAAAAATTTATTTTTGCGTGTTTTCTGCATATTGCATTTGCATAATTGGTCGATTTTACCCTTTTAAGTGGGAGTGAGAAACTATTCCTCGTGAGGTCTTCACCTCTGTATAGGATAGTAAATCGCTTTCGGGATATATCCATACCTATGCCTTCGTGAGATTTTCATCTCCGTATAATAATAGGGAAATGTATTCCCTGAACTGAAGTATGGGCCTATAATGGGTGAGGACCAATGAATCTGCCGGTTCAGGTACCCTTTCTTTAGAATCGAACCGCGTATAATGAGCCCTAAAAGCCCACCCCAGGTAGGACCATACCAAACCCTAGTGGTCACCTGAATAGGTGCTTTATGTATTATTTCTTACTTGTTTTAAATTCTAACTTTATATGAAATGTACTAACTTGTTTCGTATTATTTTGGCTATGATTGCATTGCATTTTCATCATAAAAAAGGGTGTTGATTCACGTTCGGTTGTTAAATAGAGAGTTTGTCATGAAAAATGAGTTTCTTGATAAAGTGGAAGATGACACGGCCACGCCAATATTGTCCGAGAAAAGGCAACAAGAGAAAGGTAATAGCCTATGAGAGGGGCAAGTTAGAGATATGGACCTCGTTATGAGCGAAACTTTGGTCTGAGTACGAGAAGTGGCTGACCACTTGCAAACCCCACCTGTTCAAAGTCTGAAATCTGAATTGGAGTTGGATCGGGGCCGAGAATTAGCTTTGTTTCTTGGGAAAGTTAAGGTTTTAGGTGTGAAAGCAAGGCCGTATATGTATCCGCTTTATGTAAAGAAACTTGTTTTCTAGTAAAGTTGTTCTAATGGAATTGAACTAGAATCAATGCCTTTTTGCATGCATCTTTTCCATTCATTAACATTACATTTCATTGCATGCAATAAATTTCATGAAATCCAAAAGTGTGTCGAGTTCAGAACTCTAGTACAGAGCCTGATGGATAACAAAGAGTTGGAATTCTTTGAAAATATCGAGGGTTTGGAAAGGGAACTAAAAAACCTATCAAGAATTTGTTCTTACATCCCCGGAAGTGTTCTAAACAACCGGACTGTGGAGGAGATCCCTGTAATTTTTAGGACCATTTCAGAGTAATATTCAAAACACACCTGTTGCTCTAAGCCTGAGAGCAATAGGATTATTTTTTTTGGTGAAAAAGGCACATGTCCACTATTTTATTTCAATAAAATACATATTTGAGTCTCGTTTTGGCAAATATTATTTTGTTCTTTCCATTTAATTCATACTCATACCACACAAATAGTTATTCTTAGATTCTTTTGTTCTTTGGATCTTCCTTCATCCCTATAACAGCTCTCCAAATATCAATGATATGAGCGACACTACTACTGACTCAGAGTCTCATTTTGAGCAAGATATGTGTATAGATTGTAATCACCAATTTTGGCCCGGGTCATTAACCCCGGGCCCATTACAAGCAAATTAAATCCAAAGGCCCAAAGGCCCAAAAACAAACAAAAATACTAGAACCCAAACTCGGGCCCATTAAAACCCAATAGTCCAGTCTTTTTACAATCCAAATCTGAAACCAGAAATTAAACCAAACAAACCCATTTACAGAATAAACTCGAGCCCAATTACAGAGGCCCAATCAATCTAAGTGGCCCAAAATATTTAGGGTTTCAGAAAACCCTAAGAACCTCCAGGTTCTCCAAGCGCCGCAACTCCTTTGTGCGCACCACTTGGCCTTGTCGGCCACCGCCGCAACGTCCACTCGCGCCGCTCTCCACGTTGGCCTCCACTATTGATCGCCGTTTCCCCTGCTTCCCATTGTCCCCCACGATCTGCAAAGAAACAAGAGAAGAACAGATCCACGACAAAAAAGAAAAAGAGGCTGTATTTTTTATTTTTTACATTCGGCTATAAGAGGCCGATTATCGCACTGTAAAATGGACCCTTTTTTTTTTTTTCATTTTTTTCGCGATCAATCAATCAAAAAAGAACAAAAGAGGAGAAACAGATTCAAAAAATAAACGGTGGTACAAAGAGTTTCAAGGGTATTTAAATCTTTTTTATTCTCATTATTTTGATTTATTTATTTCATTTTTTTTTCCTTCTTTTATTCGCAAATATATACATACATATATAAATATATAAAGTATAAAATAAAAAAAATATATTAAAAAAAAAACTTACTTTTTCCGCCATCAGCATGTGTGTAGCGCTGACAACAATGGCGTGCATGCGGGTCACTACGGCCCTTCCCTTTGCCGAAAATCGCACCTGCAGAGAACAAAAGAGAAGAGTCAGATTTTTTTTAAAAAACAAAGGATAAATGATTTTTTGGAAAAATTTGGCCTTATATAGACGTTACAAAACGACGTCGTTTTGGTTGGCGTCCATAAGCCCCAAAACGACGTCGTTTCAGCCTAGCCCGACCCGATCCGACCCGCTCCGCCCAGGGGATCCGCGTGTTTTGGTGGGAGGGGCTAATTGCGCATTCAACCCCTCCGCTCTTTTATGTTCTTGCAATTAAGTTTTATTCTCTTTTAAATTGGCCCCGAAAGTTATTTGGTTTGTAATTTGGTCCTTGCTCCCGCTCCGCGTTTTCAGGTAGGGGTTATTACCTATGTTAGTCCCCCCACTTCTTAGACGCATCACAAATAGACCCTCCCGTCTCTTATTTATTTCAAATCTCCCCCTGAAGCTTTGTTTTAAACCCGATTTAGCCCTATTATTCCTTTTTTAATTGTATTATTATTATTTTAGTATTATTATTATTTTTATTATTATCTTCCATATTATTATTTATTATTACTATTATTATTACTACTATATTATTATTATTATTAGTTACTATTATTAGTATTATTAGCTATATATATATACATTTACTCTTGTTATTTTTATTTTATTATCATTGTTATATTATCATTATTATTATATTATTATTATTATATTGTATATATATTTCATATCACCCTCATTTTATTTTATTATCACACTATCACTATTATTATTATTATTACTATTTTCATTATTGTTATTATTACTATATTTATATATTTCCATTGTATATAGTTCATGTCATTATTATTATTACTATTATTATATTTATTTTTATTATTAGTATTAGTATTATCATCATTATTATTATTACTATATATTATCTTTGTACATATTTTCGTATCATTATTATTATTATTATTATTAATTATTATTATTACTACTACTTTTATACTTAATATTTTCTCTATAGCTACTAATATTTTTAGTTTTTTTTTTTATTGTTACTGTTTTAATATTATCTCTTCTTGTTTTTATTATTACATCTTTTATCACCATGTGTTGTTAATTTTTCGTCTTCGCCATTTCATGTGGATCAACGGTTTTAAATCACAATCCGACTTTTTTAATTTATATAAAAAGAGGTAATATTTGCGCGTTTAGAAGGCCGAAAAATCACATCCTAACGTGTTGGGTGTCGATCTTTTCATTTGACTAAATGATCAAATATCCTTTTTTCGTCAAAGATGATCTCGATGTCGAAATATAAGGGTGTTATACCCTAACGTGTTGGGTATGATACTTTTATTCCTTTGAAGCGAGATAATCTTAAGATTAATCCCGAATAGCCGAATTTCATTCTTTTCAAATTTTTTATTCTAAATATTTTCAACTTTTCGACATTAGGACGTTCATCAATCAATTTGGTACCAACTTTGCTAACCCTTCCTTGTACGTAACCGACTCCCGAACCTATTTTTCTCAAACATTCGTAGACCAAAAACACTATTTTAGTAAATCGAAACGTTTTATTAAAACAAAGGTGATCCGATCACACCTAATAAGGGTCGGTGGCGACTCCCTTTTATCCGTTTTTAAAACCAAAAAAGTCGATTCTCATTTTTGTCAAAAAATGGTTACGACATAGATGATCCTCAAGATTTTGAAGATGATCGAGATGGTAACCTATCTCCTGATTTGTTGAGGATGGTAGAACAAGATAAGAAACAAATTCTACCTTACAAAGAGTCAATGGAAATTGTGAGATTAGGAGAGGAAAAAGAGGAGAAAATTGGAGCTTGCATTGCTATAGAGATAAAGCGATACCTCATTGAGTTACTCCAAGAATTCAAAGATGTCTTCGCATGGTTGTATCAAGATATGCTTGGGCTAAATACTGATATCGTAGTACACCGGCTCCCTATAAAGGAAGAATGCAAGCCAATCTAATAGAAGCTCCGAAGGATGAGGCCCGACGTCTTGCTGAAAATAAAAGAAGAGGTCAAGAATCAATTCGACGCTGGTTTCTTACAAGTGGTTAAATATTCGGAGTGGGTAGCTAATATAGTCCCCGTCCCTAAAAAAGATGGAAAGATACGAATATGCGTAGACTACAGAGATTTGAACAAAACCAGCCCGAAAGACAATTTCTCATTGCCTCTATCGACACCTTAGTGGATAACACGGTAGGTTACTCACTGTTCTCTTTCATGGATGGTTTCTCGGGATACAACCAAATAAAAATGCATCCTGAAGATATGGAGAAAACCACGTTCGTAACCATGTGAGGAACATTTTGTTATAAGGTGATGCCATTTGGACTAAAAAATGCAGGAGCAACGTATCAAAGAGCCATGGTAACCTTATTTCATGACATTATGCACAAAGAAATTAAAGTTTATGTTGACGATATGATTGCAAAATCTAGAACGGAAAAGGAGCATGTGCAAGTCTTAAGGAAATTGTTCTCAAGGTTGAGAAAATTCCAACTAAAGCTCAATCCAACAAAATGTACCTTCGGGGCCAGGTGGGGAAAATTACTAGGATTCGTGGTCAGTGAAAAGGGGATTGAGATAGACCCGGATAAAGTCAAGGCTATACATGAGCTACCTCCACCGGTTACCCAAAAAAAAGTTCAAGGCTTCTTAGGAAGGTTAAATTACATTGCTCGTTTCATTTCACAACTAGCGGAGAAATGTGACTCCATATTCCATCTCCTTAAGAAACACAATCCAGGTGTATGGGATGAGAAGTGCCACTAATGCCCTTGTGCTGATGCCACCCAGTTCAGACAAGCTACAAATACTGTACTTGGCAATATTTGGAAATTCCATGGGATGCGTACTGGGCCAACATGATGAGTTAGGAAGAAAAGAAAGAGCGATATATTATCTAAATAAGAAATTTACTGAATGTGAAACAAGATATTCGCCAATTGAGAAGTTGTATTGTGCCTTGATTTGGACAACTTGAAGACCAAGACAGTACATGTTGTATCACATAACTTGGCTCATCTCAAAACTGGACCCTTTAAAGTACATGATAGAGTCGACTGCTTTGAATGGAAGGATGGCCTGATGGAAAATTCTACTTTCCGGATTTGATATAGTCTATGTGAACCAGAATGCTGTAAAAGGGAGTGCAATAGCAGATTTTCTAACCAGTAGAGCTCTAGAAGATTACGAGCCTTTGAACTTTGATGTCCCAAATAAAGATTTAATGTATGTTGCAACCACTGAAGAAGACTCTCAAGAAGGCTATCCTTGGAAACTAAACTTCGACAGAGCCTCAAACGCTGTGGGTAATAGAATCGGGGTAGTCCTAGTATCCCCAAACGGAGATCATTATCCCTTTACTGGTAAATTGGATTTTGATTGCACAAATAATATGGCAGAATATGAAGCATGCATCATGGGTATCCGTGCAGCCATAAAACACAAGATCAAAATACTAGAGGTATTTGGTGGTTCTGCATTAGTAATCTATCAGCTTAAAGGTGAATGAGAGACGAGAGACCCTAAATTGATCAATTATCGAAGGCTGGTTCTTGAATTAATTGAGGAGTTTGATGATATCACCTTTTGCTATCTCCCATGAGATGAAAACCAGATGGCTGATGCCTTGACTACTTTAGCTTTCATGATCAAAGTGAACAAATAAGACGACGTAAAACCTATCCAAATGAGTATTTATGAGGCTCCGACCCATTGTTACAACATCGAGCAAAAAGAAAAGGACGATCACCCTTGGTACCACGATATATTGTGATATGTGAATAATCGTTAATACTCTGACCAAACAACTGAGAATGATAAAAGGACGTTAAAAAGACTGGCCAATGCCTATGTCTTAGATGGGGAGATCTTATATAAAAGAAGAAAAGATCAGGTGCTACTAAGATGTGTAGACGCCGTTGGAGCCAAGAAGATTTTAGAAGAGTTCCATGAGAGCGTTTGCAGAAAGCATACCAATGGTTTTACAATGGCCAAGCAAATCATGAGATTTGGGTATTATTGGTCCACCGTGGAAGGGGATTATATCAGTTATATTAAGAAATGCCATAAGTGCCAAATTTATGGAGACAAAATTTATGTGTCTCCTTCACCTCATCATGTTATGACTTCTCCATGACCTTTATCTATGCGGGGCTTGTATGTTATTGGGCCGATCTTGCCAAAAGCTTCCAGTGGGCACCAATTCATCTTTGTGGTCATTGATTACTTTACCAAGTGGGTAGAGGCCACTTCTTATGCTAATGTCACGAAGTCGGCAGTTAGCAAATTCTTGAAGAAAAAGATCATATGTCGGTATAGAATGTCAGAAAGAATCATATCTGACAATGCATTGAACTTGAACAACAGTACGATAGCGGAGGTCTGTAGTCAATTCAAGATCAAACACCACAACTCGTCACCATATCGGCAAAAAAATGAATGGTGCAATGGTGGCATTAATATGAACATTAAGAAGATTGTAGGGAAAATGATTGAGACTTATAAAGATTGACATGAGAAGTTATCATTCGTCTTCTGTGCTTATCGAACGTCTATCAGAACTTCCACCGGGGCAACGCCTTTCTCATTGGTTTATAGAGTGGTTGCGATTTTGCCCATTGAAGTTGAGATTCTTTCTCTTTGAGTTTTGTCAGAGCTGAAGTAAGATAGATCTAATCTCGATATGATCAGCTGGACTTGATTGAAAAGAAGAGGCTAAAAGCTATCCGTCATGGTCAGATATACCAAAAAACGAATAATGCAAGCTTATAATAAAAAAGTTCGCCCCAGAGAATTCCATGAGGAGAACCTGGTATTGAAAAAGATCATTCCTTTGCCAAAAAAAAAAAGGAGAGGCCAAGGTGAAAACCCGCAAAAGGCGTCTTGAGACAAAAGGGGTTTGAGTTGAAAACTCGAAAAGTGATAGCTTAAATTTGGAGTAAAGATTGAACATGTGATGGTCGAGTCTTCTCAGAAGGAAGAACGTTACATCTTGGGGCATCAACAAAGTACTCTAAATCCCTTAAACATATATCAGGTTCAAAATGGTTCTCAAGAAGTTTGTGTAGGGAAGATTATGCTGCGATATTTGGGGCACCTATTTTCATCTTACTCATTTTGAATTTTAGCAATGTTTGCTATTTTTGATTAATCTATTCATTTCGAGTTCCGCTCCCAATAAATTTCAATCCTTTCCATTATTATAATCTTTTTCAATTATTTTTTATTAAAATAACGATTAATGGACAAATAATATTCAAGTAAAAGGATTTCTGCATATTGTTCTAAATAGTATAAGGACCTGAAACAGGACCACTAGTTAGAACTAACCAAAATCTATGGGTTGGAAAGGTTTGGGAATGAATAGTTTAAATTGTGATTATTTTCTCGAATTTTCTGTCAAAGATACCGGCTAAACAAGAAGGCAGGGTAATGCGTCAATAATAGAACCTTGATGAACAACGAGCAATGTCAACCTAAGTATTAAAAAGGATCATTCTTGAAGAAAAAAATAACTTTTTGCATTCATGCAAACATCATTCATACACATCTAGTTAGGAGCATTTGATTCATTCTGATCATGACATCCTAATTGCTTGGCATAAATAGGCCCATGTTCTTCAGAAATGTTGTGATAGATCAGAAAAACCATAAATCCTATACCCCTGAAGTTGCATTGGGATGGATTGAAGTCATTATGGCGAATCTTACCTCCCTGAAGTTGTAGTAGAGTAGATTGAAGTTACTAATCTTATCTCCCTAAAGTTGCAGTGGAATAGATTAAAGCTACAAGTCATAAATCCTATACTTCTGAAGTTACAGTAGGTCGGATCAAATCTAATACGGCAAATCTTATCTCCCTGAAGTTGCAATGGAGTAGATTGCAATTACAAATTCCATACCCCCGAAGTTGTAGTGGGACGGATTGGAGTTATAATGGCGAATCTCCGTGAAGTTGCAGTGGAGCAGATTGAAACCACTAATTTTATCTCACTGAAGTTGTAGTGGAGCAGATTGAAATAATAAGTCCTATGCCTCTGAAGTTGCAGTAGGTCGGATTAAATCTACCATAGCAAGTCTTATCTCTCTGCAGTTGTAGTGGAATAGACTAAAGCCACAAATCTTATCTCCCTGAAGTTACAGTGGAGCAGATTGAAAATGGAAAATTTTACCTCTATGAAGATAGTAGTAGAGCAGATTAAAGCTATAAACCTTATCTCCCTGATGTTGCGTGAAGTAGGTTGAAGTTACAAGTCTTATCTCCTTGAAGTTGTAGTGGAGCAGACTGAAGATAGCGAATCTTATTTCCTTGAAGTTGCAGTGGAACAGATTAAAGCTACAAATAATAAACCTTATCTCCTTGAAGTTGCAATAGAGCAGGTTGAAGTTCCAAATCTTATCTCCCTAAAGTTACACTAGAGCAGATTGAAGATAGCAAATCTTACATCTCTAAAGTTGTAGTAGAGCAAATTAAAGCTATAAACCTTATCTCCCTGAAGTTGCAGTGGAGCAGGTTGAAGTTACAAATCTAATCTCCCTAAAAGTTGCAGTAGAGTAGGTTAAAGCTACAAATCTTATCTCCCTGAAGTCACAGTGGAGCAGATTAAAACTACAATTCTTATCTATCTGAAGATTATAGTGAAGTAGATTGAAACTACACTTCTTATACTCCTGAAGTTGTAGTGGGTTAGAATGAAGCTATTTAAAAAAGAGAAGCACCAAAGGGGTTAAGATTTTGCAAGACCCGACAAATTTGGACCTTTTTAAAGTTTTTGCTTCATTCCCGTTACATGACAATGAGCAAAGAGGGGCAGCTATAAATGCCCAAATTTGACCGGGCCTTAATAATTAAAAGTTAAAATTACAAAACAAAACAGCAAGCCGGGGACCAATATGGCCCAAAATAACTAAAAAAATCCTAGCCCACAACACATAAACAAAATTTTCCAAAAAAACTCTAGCTCCAGTCGCACTGCCGCTCCACGTGCCGCCGGACACCTCTCTGCCACCGTCACCTGCAAAGAAGAAACAATACACGCAAAGAACGACAAGATAGGAACAGTGGAGAAAATATAAAAAAAAAATGTACAACAAACAGTGTTTAATGGCTATAAAAAGCCAGATAACAGATTGTAAAAAGAGGTTTTTTTTTTCTTAAAAAAGAGGAAGAAATCGAATAGAAAAAATAAAAAAATCAAGGTAGCCTTTTTATTTTTTTCTCTGATTTCTATTTTCAAAGTAAAATAAAAAAATAATAGAATAAAAAAGAAGAACACACCTGCCGTTCTACCTTTCGTCACCGTAGTCGGTGACCCTCGTCGGCATAGAAAGCGGTCGAACTCTTCGGGGTTCGCCTAAAACCGCATAAAAAGCGAGAAACTGAATGATCCCTCCGGGGTTTTGGTCAAACGGTGACACTTTTACGTGTTTTAACACCGGATCTATGTTCTATTCGAAAAGAGGGGTTAAAAAGTTTTTTTTTTTGGATTTTCGGCCACCGGTGGCCGTCGTGGGTGGTTCACTGGACTTGGAGGTCGGCCTAAGTATTATTTCAGAGAAAAAAAGAAGGGAAGAAGATATATTTTTTTTAAAAACAGTTACAAATGATTTTTTTTCTTCTTATTTTTCACTTAAATAGGCCATTGAAACGACGTCGTTTTGGCCCATTTCCATAAACCCCAAAACGGCGTGACCCACGGCCAGACCCAACCCAATCTTAGGATCCGCGTGTTTTCACGGCAATGTGATATTTTCACTCCTGGTCCTTCCGCTTTTGGACCGCTTTTTAATTCGATCCTAATTTCTTTTTTTTTCTTTTTTTAGATTGTACCTTTTAATTTTAATTCATTTTCAGTTTAGTCCTTATACCATTGACCCATCGGGGAGTGACACGTGTATTATTTTGGACTAATTTTCCTCGGGGTCTCTGAACTGTTGTTCCGCATTTTAATTTAGCCCCTTTTTAATCCTATTTTTTAATTTAGACATTATATTTTCTTGGACCTTCAATTTAGTCCTTTATTCCCTATTTCTTTAATTATTTTGCGATTTATGACTTAATTTTCATTTAAATTTCAATTTAATCCCTCGCTTAATTAATTTTGCCTCTTTCGTTTAATTTTCGTTTAAATTTCAATTTAATCCCTCGCTTAATTAATTTTGCCTCTTTCGTTTATATCAACACTTAGAATTTATTTCATTTACATGTCTTTTTATTTATACGTTTGATTCTTATTTTATCCTTATTATTATTTTTGTTATTATTTACATTAGAATTAGAATAGTAATTATGGATTGATTGATTTATTGGTTTATTTATTTATGTACCCTTTTTTATTTTAAAATTTTTATTACTCATTTTCTTATTTGCACATTTTTGTTGCCCCTATTATTATTATTATTATTATTATTATTATTATTATTATTATTATTATTTATTTATTTTTCTTTGATTATTTATATTAGTATTAGAGTAGTAAACATTACGTGATTATCGCCATTATTTTTTATTACGATTTGGTTTTATTATTATATTTGTATTATTGTCATTCACTAGAACGCCATTTTTTTATTTTTCGTTTATTCATCGTTCCATTTTAATATACTACCATTTCAGTTTATTTCATTATAACCATGTCATGAACCGTGTTAGGTATATTTATCCGTTGTTGTACTATACCCGAATAAGACAAATACACATTGTTTTAGATATTATATTTGTTATTACTTGATGGAGGAAATTTTAAAATTAAGGTAATGTTCCATATTTGGAGATTCTACGAGGCTCGACTTTCTCCTTGAATCTAGGTAACCGAACATTCCTTTTAAAACTAAAACAATAAGATTTAATTAAATAATAAAATAAAAAGCAAGCTTATTTTCGGGGATTCAAGATGTCGTGTCCTAACTTATAGGATGTGACCTTTTGTTACCTCGAGATAAAAAGCCCTTTTTACATACGTTTTGATTAAAAATAATATTATGCAACGTGGGGTCGTGTATTAAACTCTTTTCAAATTTTCAATTTCTCGACACTAAAGACATCAAGTTGTCAATTAGGCACCAATTTTGGGCATAACGAGGGTGCTAATCCTACCTCCCGAACCTATTTTCTAGATTTTGTAGACCGAAAAACATTATTTTAGTAAATCAACATCTTATTAAAACAATCAAATTACAATGTGATTCGATCACGCCTCATGAAAGTGATTAGTGTCGACTCCATTTTCGTTTTTTCAAATAAAAAGTCGATTTCAAAAAAGTGATTTCGACAAATCTAGTTGTCTATTTCAATTGTCAAACTAGATAAAAAATATAAAAAATATATAAATACCAAAATAAAATTAGTTATCAAGTTTATGATAAAAAATTATATTATCCCTACAATAATTGTCCAGGTTAGTGAGATTTAAATTTTGAAATCAGAAGAATTTCAATCTAGTACGAATGCAAAATTGAAGAGGCCATTATTTTGGAATAATGGCATAAAATTTGACGTCCCATATTTCGGAATTGCAAGTCATTTTCTGTAAATGTCGGAATTGCTTTACAAATGAATGATATCACTAGAAGCATGCATACAGCTATTTCTTTATCATGGTACAGTCCAGGAAAAAAAAGATTGCATTTGGTCAAAGATCCCGAGACCCCGCCAGCGAACAATGCCAATTTCTGCCTAAAACTCGGCTATTCAGCACCGTTCATAATTGAAAAACAAAATAGAAGGAACCCGAAATTGTTGAAATTTGTGCTCTTCATGCTGTTTTTTTGGACAAGGTTTTTCATTCGACGATGATGGTTAATATATATAAAGGTATAAATAATAAAATAGTACTTATGAAGTTGATATTTTAAATTTTTTTATAAAAAATGGCATCAATATTATGTGGTACATATTTCATTACCCAAATTATCTCGGCAGTTAAAAAATCTCTTAACCAATTATTTGTAATACGTAACACTTTTAAATTAAAAAAATTAATTTAAAGTATATATATTAAATTTAATTTAATTAAAACTTTTCAATATCATTTTTTAACACTCTCTCCCTTTCTACCACAATTCTTTCTTCTCTTTTAATGCAATTTTTTTTAACTGTTAGATAACTTTCATTTTTGCAATACTCTTCCTTTTTTTTTTCTTCAGCTCTTTCCCATTATATGAGTTTTATGCTTTATCTAGGTTTTTTTTTAATTGTAGAGATTCGTCCGGCATTAATTATTCTATGCAAAGTATATAGAAAAGAACAAAGAAAGTTATTTTTAAGAAAAATAATACATGAGTTTTGAATTGAGGTGAGCAAGGAATTGAAATTTAAGGTTAAAATGGAAAAGAAGCGTCAGAATCTGGGCTTTTTTCATCGAAAACTAGATTTGGATGAGTTTTCTGATGGGTTCTTAAAGTTTTCATCATCGAAGTTTTTCGGTAAAGCATAAAAGAGATGAATATGTTTATAAGGTTCTTTTTTAAAAAAAAAAAAAAAAACTTAAGGAAATAATATTTAGGTTAAATTTTGCTATTAGACCCTATACTTTGTGTAAATTGTGGATTTAGTATTTGTACTTTAGTTTGATCAATTTTAGTCCTATACTTTTTAAAATTTAAAATTTTAGTCCTGACTCAATAGTAACAGTTAAATATGTTTGGTTAAAATATGTTATTAGTTATGTATTATGTGTAAAGTTATAGATTTAATCTACGTTCACCAATTGGATCATTCTTAGTGGCTATATTTTTTGAATTTCAAAATTTTAGTCTTAATGCAAATGCTGTCATTAAATCTATTAATTGATTTTTTGTGAGTAATATGTGAAAATAACAAACATAAATAGCATTACACATGTGATAATATGTTTAACACATCAAATTTTAAAAATAACAGAACTTAATGTATTTAATAGTTATCATTTGGTTAGGATTAAAATTTTCAAATTCTAGAAGTATAGGGATTGAAAATGACAAAATTAAAGTACAAGTACTAAATCCACAACTTACACAAAGTACAAGGTCTAATAGCAGAACTTGACCTAATATTTAACTTTTTTTCTTTGATTTTTATTAGTTTTAAAAGTCCCACATGTCACAAAATGATTGGTTAAGATTTTTTTTAATGGTTGGAATAATTTGGGTAATATAGTATAGTTTAGGTACAATCAGGGTAACAGAGTTAGTTTAGATAACAGTTGTGTCAAAAAAAAATCTAAGTACCAACTTGAAAAAAAGAGTATAATTTAGATACTATTTTGTAATTTAAGCCTATAAAGAGACGGAGGAGGGGTGAATGCAATCTCAAAATGATAAAATTGTTTTTAAAGGTTTTTTTTTTTTTTAAAATTATAAAATTAAAATTGAATATAATGATAAAATTACTTTTTAGCCTTTCTAGAATCTATAATTTAATTTTGGTATCTTAAAATTTTAATAATTCTAATAATTATTGTAATCACCAATTTTGGCCCGGGTCATTAATCCCGGGCCCATTACATTACAAAAGGCCCAAAGGCCCAAAGGTTAAAGTTTTTCGAAAATTTTTAGGGTTTCTGTTAAAACCCTAAAGGGGTGCGCCATAAAGTCCTCTCAGTGCGTTGCTCTTCCACTGGTTTGTTGTCGACCACCGAGTCCCACAACCACTCCACTGCGAGAAAAAGACGAAACCACAACAAAGAAGCACCAAGAGCGAGAAGAAAACAAAAGCAATAAAAATAGTGTAAAATGGCTATAAAGCCGATGGAATAACACTTGTAGAGAGGAGGGGATTTTCTGATTGAGAAAAATATCAACAAGGGCTTCAAAGAATCAAATACAAGAAATCTCGGAGAGGTGATTTTTCCGGGTTCTTTCATTTCATTGAGGGTCTCATTTTATGTATTAATCCTTATTCATTTAGTAATCGAAAGAGAATAAAAGTATAAAGGTCCGACTTAGTATTTTTGGTACTCTCATTTCTAAACTTCTTTGTTGTTGTTTATTCTTTTCTTTATATACATATACATATATAAAACATAGAGATAAAAAAAAAAACAAACAACGAAAAATACAAAAAAAAGGAAGGGACGGACTTACCGAACCCGCAGACTGTCGTCGTCGGTGCTCTCCGGCCGTCGAGGCTTGGCTTTGGGGGATTGCGAAGTCCCTTTTCCATTGCCGGAGAGGTGCCAAAATCGAAGTATCCAGACCTCGAAACCGAGCTTGGTCTCCGCATCGCTCGCGTCGTTGGCCACCGAAACCGTGGTGGTGGTGCGATGAGACGGCGATTGAAGGCCAATCAATCCGGAAACCCCATTCGTCGGAAAGTGAAAAGAGAGGGGAGGAGAAGAGACCCCTGTGGATCTTTGTGATTAGAAAAGTAGGGTTGAATTGTTTAAAACAAATTTAGTGTGTTTTAAAGGGAATGAAACAGCGTCGTTTACGAGGGGAGATCACGCATATCCCTTAAATGGGATAATTGCGCCATTGGTCCCCTATTTTCATGGCGCCGCTTAATCAAATCCTCATTTCCTTTTCTTTTATTTTTCCAAAATCGCACCCTATTATTTCCTGCATGTTCCATTTTGGTCCTAATCAACGCCCACTTAGAGGATGGAGTAATTGCATTTTTAGACCCTCCTTTCCGCGTGTCTCAAATAGATCCTTTCCCTTTTATTTTATTTCAATCACTTTCCGAACTTCCATTTTAGATGCAATTTGATCCTTTTTTTTTAGTTATTTTTGTAATCCTTTTTACTTTATCCTATTTAATATGTTATTATATTATATATATTTATTATTATCACCATATTTAAATCATTATTATGTTGTATATATTTTACATTATTTTGTTATTACCATTATTATTATATTTTCCATTATTATTATTATTATTACTATTGCTATATTTATTTTTATTATTAATGCTATTAATATTATTATTATTATTATTATCATTATTACTATATACTATTATATTATTATTATAATATTTACTATTATACTATATTGTCATTATTATTGTTATATTACTATTATTTTTATTTTTATTATTATTATTGTTAGTAGTATATTGTGTATATTATGTGTTGTTTTCATTATTATTACGATATTTATATTATTATATTGGACATATAGCGTATTAACTACTATTATTAATATATTATTATTATTGTCACGTTTACACTATTATTAATATATTATTATTATTGTCACGTTTACATTTACATGTTGTATATACTGCATATTGTTATTATCAGTATTATACTTATATTATCATTTTGTATATATATTGTATTATCATCATTATTCATCGCATGATCTATTCCTGTTTCGAATAACGTTTCTTTAAAACATAACTTAGTTTTTCACCAATTTCACCCAATAAACCAAAAATTTTCAAAAATAAGGCAATATTCCGTGTTTGGAAATTCGAGGGATCCTGCCCTATGTGTTGGGTTTCGGTTCTCTTGCTTGACCAAATAATCGAATGACCTTTTGTTATTTTAATAAATGAGTCTTAGGGATTAAGAGACGACCTTGGATTTGAGGATTGAAATTATCGTGTCCTATGTATTGGATGTGATGTTTGGTCCCTTCGAAACAAGGAAATCTTAATATTCTAAGAAGACTCAAACTTTTCCAAAAAAGACCCAAATTTCTAAATTCGTTTCTAAATTTTTAAACTTTCATTGGGACATCAATTAATCAATTTGGTACCGATTTCCGGGCGTTGCGAGGGTGCTAATCCTTCCTCGCACGTAACCGACTCCCGAACCTGTTTTCTCGAATATTCGTAGACCAAAAACCCCGTTTTAATAAATCAAATGTTTTATTAAAACAAAGGTGATCCGATCACACCTAATAAAGGTCGGTGGCGACTCCCGTTTTATTCATTTTTGAAGTCCAAGTTCGATTCCCGTTTTTGTCAAAAAAATGGTTACGACAATTATTTTAAAATTAGTTTTATGTAAAGTACAAAGATTAAATTCTAATGAATTAAAGTAAAACATACAAAAATTAAATTCTAATTAATTAAAGTAAAAAATTTACTTTTTTTTTTCCATAAAATAGAAGGATGAAAATCATAATTAGACAAAAAAACCCCTAAACACTACATTACAGATGAAAATTCAACAATTAAAATTAGCAAAACCAATGAAAACATTTTTCAGATAAACAAATATTATGCTTACAAGATAGTATCTCTTGATCTAAACCATCAATTAGTGGATGTATTTCAGGATTCTAATGAAGTTATTGATATCTAAGGATTGAACTACAACTCCTAGTATTAGAAGTGAAAATACACCACACATAATATTTTCTTATGTTTCTGTTAGAGGTTGTTCACTTTTAGCATTATTATGGTCATGTGCTTATCTTGTTCATAATAAACATTTATAAGAGAGATCACAACTCTTCTTGTTGAAATAGCACCACTTGTTATGTTTATTTAGGTAGAGTTCTTTTGATGTCTATATTATTTTAAACATTTAAACAATAATTAGTAAACTTAATTAATAAGAGTGTTCAAACTCATCCTCTATACGCAATGAACTGCACTAGTCTACTAAACTTGTTTTAAAATGTGTTTTGCTAGTACATCACAAACACATGACGATAAATTATTTTACTCATTAAACTTTAAAATCAAAGGTTACTAAAAAAAATTAGGTTCCCATTATCGATGTCAAATAATAAGGTTGAAATTCATTCTAATTGTAGTCTAATATGTCCAAACTTTCAAGTTTAAAGCACAGTTTTAGACATCGAATCTAAGAAATAGTTAGCATTGTTTGTGACCAGAACTCTTATTCTCATTGAAACAAATTATAACCATTCTATTTTCCTAACTTTTATCCAACTTGAATACAATTTCTAGTATAATTGGATAAAATAAATAAAGAAGCCAATCACTCTAATCCTTTAAATGGCCTTTTTAATAATATAACTAAAATTACTAGCTTGTATAATTTTGTTTGTAAAATTATACTAAACTTTACTACACTATGGCGGTGCATATATAATTTCTTTAATTTATTCTTAATTTATAAAAAATTGACACACTTATCATGTGCAAAATATACCTTCTTTTTAAGAATGTTTAATTTAATAATCAAGATATTGAATATATCATTATGCACTTTCATTCATCTTTTCATTATTTGGTGGATTTTTAATATTATTGTCACATTATTTGGAGGGCTCCAACTATTTAATTATTTGATATTTTAAATTTATATTTTTATAGTTGATTGAGTTTTTAGCGTAATTGGTATGTGTATTATTGCCAATGCAGGAGGATGTAGGTTTGAGTGCATTGAAGCGTATTATCTTCCTTCGAGAGGGGTTATGAATAGTTCTAGGCATTTTTGTGTGTCAGAAAAAACAAATATGATCAAAGCTTATAATGAGATTATTAAAAAAAATTATATTTCTTAAAAAAACTTTTACTACTCACATAATTACTTTCTTTATAGTTTATAGGCATGATAATAATATATCATTTGGAATTTATGATTTTTTTTTTTTAATTTTATGTCATGTGCTACTACTTATAGGTATTATACTTATCTTTGTACATGATAGTAGTGATACAAATTTTTTGTTTAGCAATTTTCACATTACTTGTAACAATGATGACTAATACGTAAATGATCTATAAACAATAAATGCATAATTAAATAGAAAACTTACAAGATCATTTGATAATAAATTAATCTTGATAGCTATCTACTTTTCATTGCCTAAATTCTTGGTAATGTAGAGAAATTCAAGTATTCCTTAGAGAAAATTTATTCTCTCTTACTTAAAACCATATTCTTGATCAAGATCAGATTAATAACTTTTTTAATGCCCTAAGCATGATATCTTTGACCAATTACCACATATTTTGTCAATGAGCAAATGGCATTAATGGGCTAATGTCACCTATATATAAATGGTCAAGTATTGCCATTTTTCTTTTGCCTCTAGTGGTTTTTTTTTATTAAATATTTTAATTACTTAAAGACATTCTTGGAAATCCTCATTTTATACATATATTAATTGCATAGCCATCCATTGATTTTGCATTGAAAGAAAACTCATATAAACTAGCCATTGATTGTGCCTTTAAAAGAAAATTCATTTGGCCATTCAAAAAATTCATCCATTTCACTGCAACTCTCAGAATATATAAATTAGTAAATTGCAATCTAGATAACATAAAATAAGATTCATGCAATAGAATGAAAGAAATAATAGGCTTACTTGTGTTAGTAATCGAAGACCAAACATCTTTTGTTATTTTTAACCACAAATTAATTATTGCTTCAAACTCTAACTTAAAAGGATGCATTATGGTGGCAACTTGCTATTATTCTCTTGTCCACCATTACAGCCTTAAAGTGAATTCCCATATGAAATCGTATTAAAGTCTTAAAGATTGTTAAAAAAATAAATAAGAAAATTGAAACTAAAAAATAGAAAAGGTTTTATTATGTCTTCAAGATACAAATAAAGTCCTCAATACTCCAACCAGAATAGTAAATAATTAATGCAAAAGTCCTTTATATAGATACAAAATAGATATATCTTTAAGTAAGATGCCCATTTGTAAGAATGTAATTTTTTTTTCCTCGTTTGGTTACTAGTGTAATAACATAAGGAAAAAGTTTATTTATCACCTATGTATTGCAATAGTTAGACATAAAATAAAGAATAGTTAATACAAATTTAAACTTAAAACTAGTAAGGGAAGTAAAAACTCATGTAAGATATAAGATCTCTTCAAACTAAGCGAAAATTATTCTTTCTCTTTGTTAAAAATAAGTCATGTGCGTGTTGTTAATTCTTATACTAAAACATGTGTAAAAATAATACTCCAACTAAATTAACATGATGAGATATCCTTTTATAAGGTTGTGTTGGTTTATAAGTCAACTTTATATAAAATTATGTCTTCAAATGATAACTTAACGTTTTAAAATTATACCTATATAACATAATTATTCATCAATAATTATAGCATGCTTAATTTTTTTAAATAATGAAATATTATTACCTATCAACATTATAAACTACTAACACGAAGTGCATATCTTAGCTTCTACAATATATTATAGATATTAGTTGCTTTTCAACTAATAGTTAGTTTGTTAATAATTGGTTAGTAGTTAGGTTGGCAGTTAGTTATCATGACTATATATACGTTGTAAGTTGCATTCATCAAGCTTAAGTTAATGAAAATTTCAGAAAATTCTCTCAAACTAAAAATATGTTATAAGTAGCGGCAAGTTCAAGAATTTTGCATTGGAGGCTAAGACATAATTTAAAATTTTTTACGTGCCAAAATAATAATAAAAATTGTGCCAAATAGCATAAATTAAATTATTAATTTTTTTTTGGATACATCAAAAATGTTTTTTTTTTTCATTTAACCAATATGCTACAAACTTTGATTATTATGTTTGAAGAGGAGCTAAAAATGCAAAGCCTCTATTCGAGTTTTATTTCATATTACGTAAATCATATAAATGATCTCTAGATTTATTTTAACTTAAATCTTATCATATGTGGGTCATCTCCAAAACTATTTGTGTTTGACTACGGATATTAAACTAATTATACTTTGTAATGCTTAATTATGATTCTAATTGATTTAGATACAAATAGTTTTTAATTACAATTCCACTTGCAAACTTCAAAAAAATAGTAATAATAATATTTAATTATGAACTACTATATATAAAATTGTTATAACAATTAAGTTATGCATGATTGAAGGGATGACTATGGTGGTGGTTCACACTGTAAGTGATACGGAGGGTCACTAAAATGATAGTGGTTCATAACGTATGTGGTGCAGAGAGCCACTTTGGTAGTGGTTTTAGAAGGTTGATAACTCTACGAAAAAGAGTTGTTTTACTCTTATTTTAGGTCGGATTTAAGTATTTTCTTTTGTAATTTTAATTGTTTTAGTAATAAAAGTTAGTTTATTCCTATTTTTAGTTTAAGTTTAATTTTCATCTTAAGTTTGTGTTTTTATGTTTATTTTCAAGCTAATCTTGCAAATAGTAGCTATTAGGATTGTGATGGAGCTTGGAGATATCTTTTGGAGCAAGTAAAGTGGAAGCAAAACATGAAGAAAAATCATCCTTAATAGCCTACTCACCGCCTGGATGGCAATGCTTCCACTTAGATGGCACGCCAAAGAAATGTCACTTGGGTAGCTTCTTTCCACCTAGAAAACCAAAATGTTAAATTTTGATTAATGATAGTTTCCACCTTTTTTTTAACTTAAATTTGGTCTTAAATTGGAAATAAGGGAGAATTCGAGGAAGATTATCAAGGGGTGCCTCCATGGCCATTTGGGACAAGATTAAAGGATTTTAAAGGCAAATTTCAAGGGAGTGCAAGGAGGAAGATTATTACTCTAGCATTTCATCTTCTTTTTCTTTTGTTTTGGCGCTCATATTGATTTTCAACTTTTGTTATTATTTTGAAATGCTCTTTGCGATGAGGAACTAAACTCTCTCTTTTTTTTTTTTTTCTAAGGAACTAATGAAACCATATGTTTAATTTCAACTGAATTATTTCTTTATTCTCATTCTTATGCTAATAAAAGTTGTTTATATTGATTTGCGTTTAATGCTGTTCATTGTTTAGCCAAATTTAAAATTGTTTTAGCGTAATTTAAGTGAAACTTGGACAAGGGAGCTTAGATTAGACCCCATCAATATAGTTTGTGATTGACCTTTGAAATTGTCAATTTATGGTTGATAGGAATATACCTAAACACCATAGGTAACTAGATTAACGTTGATGCTTATTGCTTTTATTATATTGCAATTATCATATAGAAATATAAAAAAAAATTGTCTAATAATTAGATTCATTATTGGTTCGGGAGAACTTAGAGATTAATAAAAAATTCCTAGGTTAACATCGAAAGTATAAGGTTAGGAGGATAGAAAGACTCGTTGAAGGAAGATAGACTTATAGATATTAATAAACTTCTGTTTTGATTTTTGCAATTGTTTTTTTTTTATTTGACAGCTTATATTTTTAATTCCTCTTTCATTATTTTAACTTGGATTGAATTACATTAGTGTGCCAATTATTTAGCTCAATTTGATCTTTGAGATATCAATATTTTTATATTACTTGTATGGTATGTGTGCTTGCATGTGTTTGAAAATTCTGCAACAAGGGTACTTGAACAGAGTGTAGGTTATGTATCTTGATCTTGCGTCTCTTACTTGGTAGGTGTACCATATCATGGTGTTGAAAGGGAATAATTATAGAGAGAGATTGGCTAAGTGTGGCTCCAATTATTAAGTGACTTACTCCGGTGGTAGAGCGATAAATGTGAATCTAGGTTACTATTAGAGTCGACTTGAGGGGATAAGATGGAACGTCCATCAAATTATTGATGTGACAAAGTGATAGATATTGATAAATTTTTTTTCTTAAATATAATATATTCTGAATTCAGTGATACCACAAATATATAAATAATTATTTTTTAATGGTTAAAGAAATAGAAAGCACTCCTATCAACCAATAATTTCCCGGACAAATGATCTTCTTCTCCAATTACTCTAACAAAAGGATTTGCTATATATCTTATCACAATTATTGTCACAATCGATGGTACAGGGAATTGAATTTTCAATCCATCACAATTCAAGTCCTTTTCATTTAATAGACAAATAAATTATAAATCTATAGCACACAGGCCACAAGAATGGACCCACTGCTTGATTTTGCTTTACTCATTTTCTTTTTCATTCCATATAATACTGATAATTAAAATTTAATATAGTACAACTTAAAAAGTACAAAAAAAAAAAAATTACATACGCAGACTAATAAATAATTTCTTTGTCTGAAATCTCCATTATTTGATATTCATATTTGACTTTGGATTAAATTCGAAAATGAAATGAAAATAAACTTTAAATAAAATGGGATACATTACTTGAAGGAGAGGAAGAGAAAGGGTTGAAGAAATTAGACATGATTGAGTGGCGGTCAATAGAAAGAGTGGGAGAGAGGTAGAGGGACTGTGACTGTGAAATAGACATAACTTTATAAGTTTACAGGGACTTTGTTATCTGCTAGAAGGGAGTGGGGGGAACTGTCCCCCACCACCTTTCCATGCTAACAGAAGCTATACTGCAATTTCCATATTATTGACTGTCAATTCTCAGAACAAAAAGCTACTACATACCGGACTTCCCTGCTGCTTCACTAATGTATTTATTAATCATTTTCTCAATCATCTAGCAATGAATTTGGGATTTTACTGATTAAAAAAAAATTAATAGCTGATTATAATAGTTGGTTTGATCAATTGATTTTATTAATTAATTATTTAAAAGTGTTTGAGAAAACTTAGCTGATAACTTAGAGTTGATGTGTGTAAAATGACCTATAAAGACATGACACATTTTATTGTTAAATATTTATTTGTTTATAATATTTTATTTTTATTGGATGAAATTACTAAAATAAAACACCATCACCAATGAATTAAAATACATTATGGAAATTAATTAGTGAATATTTTTAAAATTTTAGACAAATAAATTTATAAAGTCCTTATTTGCAAATATTAACCTTGTGGAAATTGATAAATGTTAATAGTGTGTCAATATAATTATAAACTTATATTCTTAGTGATAATTATTTCATTTTCATAGTATGAAAATTAGTGATAATTAGATTTGAGAGCATATGATAAAAGGGAGTAAATTTTGAACAAGCATAATCAGATATGTCATTCTGCATATCTCATTCCCAATTAGCTGTGAAAAAAGTTATTCATCCCAGTATTTTTTGTTTTGGCAGTTTTAGTTTAATAATCTATTCACCAAACATTACAATTAGATGGTTTGACTGTCCAATTTTTTATCTGTACCTAAATTAATTAAAAAGACTCAAAACTCTATTTATCAAACATCTCATTCTATTTTTAATACGCTAACCCTAAATTTTCTATACAATAATTATATATTTATATTTTAATTTATTATTTTAAATATATTCTAAGTCATAGAAATTTAAAATTTTGATTTATTGATGAATTAATTGAATGGCTTAATTCACACCATACGAATACTTTCATAAAACATTCTGTAATGCAATTAAGGCGAAAGAGATTGAAAACTATTCCACTGGCGGCAATGAAGAGAAGGAAAATGAAACCTTATTCAATTAGTACTTAGAAAGGTCAATAATTAAGTTAGAATGAAGAGGAAGAAAGGCTCCTTTCCAAGTCGTTTCTTTTAGTGAACCAATCGGTAATTGACGGCGTTTATATGAAAGCAATGAGATACACAGTCCATAATTCAATGACATGACATTCCACTGCCCTTTTCTCAGTTCTTTTTTTCTTTTTCCAATAATTGTAATAGAAAAAAAATCATGGAAAATCAATGTCGCTCACGTTGGCCACCCTGCATGCCTGTCAATTGCTCAGCTACCCCTCTTTTTTTGTGATTCCATTTCCGGGCCCTTTAACATATGAAATTCTTTATTATTTAGTCATCATATTTAACCTAACTAAATTTAGAATTGAGTTCGTATTATTTTAAAATAAGATAAAAACTATCTCGACTCTTATTTTTTCTTTATAAATTTAACTTAAAAATATTAAACTCGATTATCACTAAATTTAACATATAGGGGCGAAGGATAACAACTCTCATAAAATTAAAAAAAAAAATAATCTCAAAATCCACGACTAATAACAGTCGTATCTTTTTATAGCCTAACATAAAACCGTTGAAATTTTCTACTATAACAAAGCCCACGTGCCATATTATTAATCTCAGAATTCATTCCACCCCTAGTCGTTGTGCGCTTGAGACGTGGACGGATAGGGAGAGTCCCTGTACTGATTAAAAGTGGCAGCATTTCATTCGTTAATCACATTATCGGTCATAGGACACGCAGCTATCTCTCTCGCTGGCTGGCCTGGTTTCCCATTACCTTAGCTTACATATGATATTGGCATACAGGTGGCCTCGCCCAGCTGCCAAAAATGTACTCCTCCTACACTCTTACTTGCCTTTTTAACGACGATGAGATGCTTTCCCTTTTGTCGTCGTCGCTAGTTATTCTATTCCGTCACTATTTTAGGTCCCAACCCCATTCTATCACTCTCCCAATTATGTCCTTTAATCTTTCCCAATTCTATACATTAACACCCCCCCAACAAGATTCTGTAACCTTAAATAGTTGAAATGAAAGTAAGAATTGAGAATAAACTATATATATATATATATATATATATATCTAGTTCATTAATTAGCTGGACTAGATTCCTTTCCTAGGCAAAATAGATGTAATATGGGGTAGCTGTAGCCTTGGCCCTGGCTCTCCAATACTATTAAATCAATATAATCCATTTTGGACTTTTTATTTAGGGACTCTTCTCAAAAATAAAAATTTTAGGTAAATTATATAATGAGTCACTAAATTATGGATAAGTTTTTGTTTTGTTCACTTAACTAAAAAGTTACAATTTTGGTCACTGAACTATTCAAAAGTTTTTGTTTAAATCACTAGAATGTTAAAATCGATGCTATATGGCTTTCTCTGTTTGCATTGCCTATACTAATCAAAAAATCTCTCTTTCTCCTTCTCTTCTACGGTTCATTTTTTTCCCATGAAACGATTTTGAACGTCACGAATTTACAAACCAAAATTCAAATAATTTTTTTCTCCAATCTTCAGCACTAACCGTCAAATCAACTAGGATCTAAAGTATGTTTTTTTTCTCATTGATGGATATTGATCCACCATACCGGTCGTTGAATCGTCGCTTAGAACTCGTTGGAAAAAATTAAAAAAACAAAACTTAGTAGCCCAATAATTTAAATAAAATTTTTTGAATAGTTCAATGACCAAAACAAAAACTTACATATAGTTTAATGACTAATGGTGAAGTTTACCTAAAAAAAATTATTTTTTGTAATTAATTTATCTCGAATCCTCACCATACAATTATTGACTTTCCCCCCGTGAGCAGCAAGTAGCATTTGTGAAACATTAGTGGGGAGTAATAATAGAATCAAATTGGGAGTGGGGTTGACCATGAAGCGTCGTCAGTGTTTGATTCGTAAAAGTAAAAGAAAAGGTAGGAATGAATGAATGAATGACGAAGAAACTATTGACATGTTACTTTCTTGATTTGCTTTAGTTAAAGTAGTTGTCAAAGTTGGATTAAAATGGTGGGATGCGAACATTCATGTAAAAAGGGACCAGGGATGGAACGATCCACACGTGGTTTTCTCTTCGGAGGTGTTGGTGTTGACTGTCGACACGTAGGATATCCAAGGACACTGCGTGGTTTGTGTTTAGCAGCTGCACGGCGCTCTCTGCAAAAACAAAAGGGCCACACCCAGGAAAAAATATGAGAGTGGGAGATGGAGATAAGGTCTGGTCAGTTCATGCATTCATATGGTTTTACAGTATAGTTGAAAGAAAATGAAAAACAAAATGGCCTCATATAAAAAACACCTAATCTTTTTCAAACCAGTCACAAATATCTTCATGGTCATTTATTCTCCCGACAATTCTTTTATGTTAGAATGGAGATCAAAATTATTACATTATAAACATCTATATAATTCTGATGTTTTAAGAGAATTTTAGGAGCAAAAAGAGTAGTTATGGTCTCAGGGGTAGTTTGGGAGTACGACCGTCCAAGGTCTAAGGTTGAAAGGGACCCAAAAATAAAAATTTCAGTTTTTAACGTGAAATTTTTTTTTTCAACTTTTTAAGTTTTTTGATCGATACTTTATTTCAGGTAAAAAAAAAAATAGGGCCACCAATTTTTTATTTTTTTACTAATATATGTTTTTATTTTATTGTGTTACATTTTATAATTTTTTTAAACGGGATCTAATTTATTATTTTGCTTAGGGCTCTAAAAATGTTAAGAACGGACCTATCAGATAATCATAGATGTTGGTTAAGCTTTATTTATATATTGTGAATTCAGGACTAAAATTAGAAAATTATTTTAGAATTCAAGGATTAATAATAAATTTTTTGAAATGTGAAAATGCAAATTTATTAATTATATTAACTTATAAAAATTTAAATTTTAAAGGAATTATTAGGTAATTTTATTTTTATGGGGGTGGTCAAGGTCACTGCTTGCTCTTTGTCTATCTCTAGTTGATATTATTGTTTTTATAATTATTAGAAGGACAATATTCAAATCTACTTAAGCGTATTTCATGTTTTGATTTAAAGATTCGAGAGTTTTTGAATTGTTTAAAACTTTTATAAATAATGAATTATTTATTTATCATTTTTTAATACATTTTCTTACCTTATACCATAGCAAAATTATATGGAAGTAAGTTACAACTCAAGTATATGAAGTATAAACATTTAGCTTAGTTCGTTCTTGACTAAAGAATTTGTTATATTGGGTGATAAATAGCTATTAGGATCGAGTAACTGATTAATGAATAATCTTTACGTTGTAAGTACATTAAAGTTTAATTTAGAAATGCTTCTCAAAAGTATTTTTGAGGAAAAATTAAAATTTTTAATTTCTCAAAAAAGCGTTTTTGAGCTAGTTTTTAATTTGAGAAAGACATTTTTTATCTCAAAAAATAGTTTGTTTACGAATATTTGTATCCCAAAATTTTTTTTGAGAAACATTCCTAAACTGACTCTAACCTAAATAGTTGACTAATAATGATAGTTTCTAAGTTAATGTATATACCGGGATCCATACAACTCCCTTTCTTATTCTCTACACTCGATTTTACTGTCAGTTTAAGCTATCTACGCTCAACTTTACTACCAATTTAAGCTATATCTCATTTACTTACTCCTTTTCACCTCACTTAAATATCCAGAAACGCAAGTTCCAATACTCCCTAACTCACATTCAAAAACCTCGAGTCTCCAAACCATGTCCGGCTACCTCAAATATAAACCTATCCATCATTAGGGCTACTACATTTACTGAGCTCTAAAATGCTAATGTGTTACAATTTTTTGCTATAAATTACGTGTTATTATTAACCATTTATTTCCATTGTTATTTTCTGGATTAAAACCCGTTGAGAAATGATAAAAGTAATGTTTGTTTGGGAAAGGTAAAAACCCTAGATATCAAATTAATCAAAGATCCACCCAATTAATTTATAAAATGTTGTCGATTGAGTTTTAGTTTGATTGGTATGAATATTATTGTCAATGAAGGAAGATGTGTGTTCGAGTGCGCTGCAACGCATTATCCTCCTATTTATGGGTTGGGAGAGGCTATAGGTAGTTTTAAGTATTGTGTAAAAAAAAAAAAAAAACAGATATTTCAATTGGCATTAACATTATCATTAATGTAGGAAGACATGATTTTGAAAGAGTAAACAATCCATCTTCATTATTTCTTATAAAGTGATGGTGAATAGATACCTTCCAAAGCCTTTTTAGTAGGGGTCGTTAAATGGGTTTAATTTCCTTACCCAAATTCATTTTGTAGCCCAGATGTTGAAGTACCAAGAATTGCATCAATAAATATTGAATAAGCAATACTGCCATTCATTGGTATCAATTTGACCCTCTGTTTTCTCACAATTGTTGGAAGAGTGGGGGGTTTCAAGCATTTTCTGTTTAGTAGGTGTGGGAAAGTGAATTATACAATGAAACATAGTGCTTGTTGCATTTTATAAGATCAAGCTTTGTTATATATTTATTGAGTGAGTTTGATTGGCATCGTTATTGTTACCAATGCAGGAGGACGTGAGTTCGAATACGTTGAAGCGTATTATCTTTTCATAGTGCTATGGATAGTTATAATCATTATATCAAAAAGAGCAGATATGATAAGAATTTATAACAAAATTAATGTTAAAAAAAAAAACAGTGTTATATATTCTATGGCCTCCTAACTTTGCACAATTCATAAAATAATTGAGTACTGATACCTAAACCTTAAACATATGAAAATTTTAAGAAAAATTGAATATATCTATGATAGACATATTTACACTTTTAACACTCAAACACAAGTTCAAGAAGCATACTGTGTTTCTAAGTAGAAGTATTACTGGGTTGGGCCTCGCCTATACATGGTCCACCCATATTATTTTGGTAAAATTCTGCTATTAGTCCCTGTACTTTATAAAAATTGTGAATTTTAGTCTATATATTTTATTTTTATCAATTTTAGCACCAATACTTTTTGAATTGGTCAAATTCAGTCATTGTAACTTTTAATTTTGAAATTTTAGCACTGACCTAAACAATAGTGGTTAAATCTGTTTGATTAGATTCAATTACTAATTGTGCACTATAAGTATAGTTATATATTTAGTTTATATTTTTCAATTGGATTATTTTAAGTCGAGATTTTTTAAATTTTAAACTTGTTGCAAATGGCGATCGTTAATATATTAATTGGATTTTTAGTTATTAATATGTGAAAATAACAAGCTGACATGACATTATACATATGATAATATGTTTGGCACATCAGATCTTGGAAATAACAAAACTTAAATTAATGGATTTAATAGTTATCATTTGATGAGGATTAGAATTTAAATTCTGAAAAGTATAAAGACTAAAATAACCAAATTAAAGAACAAGGATTAAACCTAGAACTTTCGTAAAGTATATGGACTGTAAGGCCCAATTTCAAGACCGGGGCCCAAATCAAAAGACCAAAAAACTGTCCAAAAATCAAAACCCAGCTAGCCCAAAACAGAAAACAACAAAGAAGCAAATAGAAGCCCAGCAGAGCCCGTGCGCCGCGCGCCTTCGCCCGAGAAGGCCGGTTCTCTTGCGCGCCACACGCACTACCCAGCGACATGCGCGGCTCCATCACTCCATGTCAGAGACATGAGCCACCACGCACCTGCAAACGGGCAAATGTATAGTTGTAAAACAGGCTATAAAAAGCCAAATCAAAGTTGTAAACGGGGGATTGTTTTTTTTTTTTTGGAATAGAAAAGCAATAAACGCAAATTTTACATACACAAAATACGAGTAAACAGAAAGTAGGATTCTACACACAGATTGAAACCGAGAGACAAAGAAGAAATAAGGTGATTACGGTGTTTTGAGATTTTTGATTTTCAAGTTTTCGTTTAGTTTTTCTCTTCTCTTCAGCCTTGCGTACGAAAATAGAAAAGAGGGTGCAAAAACCCCTTCCCTTTTTTCAAGTTGATCTCGTTAGTTTTCAAGAAAAATAAACAAAGTTTTTTTTAAAAAAAAGGGGGGAGAAGGCTTGAGGATCTCACCGGGTTCCCTCCGGCCGCTGTAATCGTGTGCGTGAGGGGGGAGTTCGTTGCAAAAAAGGGTTCAAACCCTAGAAGACAAAAAAAAAAGGGAAATCAATTTTGTTTTGTTTTGATTTGAGAAAGAAGGCAGAATGCCTTTTAATTTTTTCTTCTTTTTGGGAGTTTTGAAACAGCGAATTAAATGGTTTCGTTGGGAGGAGTGAATGCCATACTTTTAAAGGGAAATTTGTACAATTAGCCCTCCCTATTTGCGTCGATGTTTTAATTTCTCCCATCTCATCTTTTTATTTAGTTTTGCCCCTGAGTTTTATACTCCATGGCAATTTGGTCCCCACCTAGGTGTACCGTTTTAGAGAGTGGGATTAATTTTTGCTTTGGTCCCTCTCTGTTGCGCATGCATTACAATTAGGCCCATTTACCTTCTTGTATTTTAAATTCGGCCCAGAATTTTCGATTTTGATTCAATTTAATCCTTTTTCACTATCCTGCCATTTCTACTACTAAAATTAAATTTTTTTCCCATTATTCTTATATGTATATTATTATTATAATTATGCTCCTTCGATTATGTTTATTATTTATATATATTTTGTTTACTTTAATTTTCCTATTATTATTATTATTATTATTATTATTATTATTATTATATTTATGATTATCACTACTACTATTACTTTTAGCCTTAATCTTTCTATTATGTATATTATTATTAGTTCTCTATTATATTCATTATTATTATATATTATTGTTTGTTTAAATCGTTTTATTATACAGTATTTTTTTATACCCATTATTTTTATTATTATCAAACAAGTTTAGTTTCCTTTATAACTACTATTTTATTAATGCTATTATTTTATTATTTTATTATTATTCTCATTTTTATTTCTTGTTCACTATTATTAGTCTATCATTATTTTGGTATTGTTACCACTTAGTTTTTAAAACTTTTTTTTCCCCTATTGTTATTATATTCCTATGTATTATTATTTTACTATACATCTTATCCTACCTTATGTTTCTTATATTTATTATACTACTCTATTACCATTTTTTTACCACTATTATTTTACTACGATCACCACTTTCTTATACATGTTATTACCATTATAATTATACTTTTTATGTTTTTTGTTTTTATTATTATTATCACCTTTTATTTGTCATTTGCATTAGCATTAATACCGTCGTTTATCTTGTTTTTCTCCCCTTTACCACGTTTTTTCAAAGACTCGTAAAAAGTTTTTAAACAAGGCAATGTTTCATGTTTTGGAAACTCAAGGAATCGTGCCCTAACGTGCTGGGTTGTGGTTCCTGTTTGGCCAGATTATTAAATATCCTTTAAAAATTGTGTCTGTTCCTTAAAATTAAAAGCAAGGCAATATTTCATGTTTGGAAATTTGAAGGATCATGCCCTAACGTGCTGGGTGTCGGTTCTTTCATTTGGCCAAGTGATGAAATACCTTTTTTAAAATGACAGTGCATGAATCTTGGAAATCATTAAATGATCTTGGTTTCGAAGGTCTGAAACATCGTATCCTAACGTGCTGGACGTGATATTTCATCCTTCCGGAACAGGAGAATTTCGATATCCAAATTCGAATTACCCAAACATTTTCTAAATAATCCCCATTTTAAAATCTTTTTCAATTTTCAATATTAAGACATTAATCAATCAATAAGGTACCAATTTTGGGCGTTGCGAGGGTGCTAATCCTTCCTCGTGCGTAACCGACTCCCGAGCTCGTTTTCTAAAAATTCGTAGACCAAAATGTTTTCAAAAGTGGCCCAATCACACTTAAAAAAAAGATTGGTGGCGACTCCGTTTTTCTTTTTAACGTCGGCCCGTTTTTCAAACAAAAAAATAGTTTCAACTTGGACTAATAGAAAATATAACTTTTTATTTTTTTAAATATAATTTTTTTATTTAATAAAAATCTTAAATTCAATTTGCTTGTTGGTTTTATTGTTTTACTTAAATTTTGTTATATTTAATTCATTTGTGCATTGTTTCAAAATGTACTAATTGATTCTTATTGTAATGATACGACTATATTATCATAATTTCAACTTAAAAAGTTATTCTATCAATTTTTACATAAGGTAATTCAGTGTATTGCACACGTAAAAAAACTAGTGTGTATATATATATATATATGTATATATATTATTATTATAAGATCATTAAGTTTTTAATTTGTTCACATTATAAAATTTTGACGTGACAAGAAAAGAAAGTAAGCATTTTGGAGGAGAAAATTGCAACATAAACCCCTTCAACCTTTTTATATATTTTTTAATGGTGTTCTATAAGTTATATTTTCATAATAAGTCCTTCCAATTTGTTTATATTCAATAATTCAACTTACAATTTTACATAATAAGCCACTATAAATTTTATAATTGTTTAAAAAAGTCTTTTTCATCTTATTAGGTGGATGTCCATCATGATCAAGATAAATTTTTGATGTACTTTAAATTCTAATAGTTATTAGAATTAGATAGCTACTTCTTTTATACTTCTTTTATACTTCTTATGCCTATAAGTAGAGACTCTGATGAAGCATTATAAATCAAATAAAGTACATTCTTTATTGCTTTCATATTTTCTTTATTTTTTATTCTCTGTCTCTTTTTATTTTATAACACGTTATCAGCACGATGATTCTCTATTTGTTTTTTTCAAAATCTTTCGAAGTCGCGCCACAGATCAAATTCCTTTTCCCCTTAAACTTTCTCCCTTACAACTTCATCTTCAGGATGTTGAAAGATTCAATCTCAGAATGCATAGTAGTTATTATTCCCGATCTTTGATTTATAATTATACAAGCATGGGTAATGTAACATCCTGAATAATTGGGTCTGTGCATTTTATGTGTTTGAATGCTTAAAATATTAATTTGAGAATTTGAGGTACAATTGGGGCTCAAATTGGGCTGAGGCCTTGTTTTAAATATTTTGTTTAGACACTTTAAGGGCTTAAATTGAAGTTATAATAGTTTAATTGACATATTGGGCTCCTGGCCCAGCGGCACTTAATTGAGTAAAGGGGGACGACACAAGGCTATTTTTTGGGGAATTTTATTATATTTATTTCATGTGGATAATAAGCAGATAAAGGCTATTATTTAGGGATTTAGTCTTTAAGGATAATAAGTAGATAAAGGCTATTTTTGAGGAGATAACAGATTAAGATAAGGGAAAAGGGATAGGAGCTATCATGTGTGGCAGTGTTGGCCGAAAATCAATCTCTGCTAAAGGGAGGAATCGGTTTTCTATATAAAGAGGGGGTGTGCCGAAATTTTGAAGCCTCTCTTTTATTTTCTTTTCTCATCTTCTTCCTCTCAAAAGCCGAAAACCACCATCTTCTTCACCCTTTCTTCCTCTCTAAAATTTCCTGGTTGGCCGAATCTTTTAACCTCTATTGTTATTCTTCTTTTAATCCCTAAAAGCCGAAATCACATCTCTATTATTCTATTCTTCTCCTTAATATTCATTGGCCGAATCTCTCTTAGCCATCTCTTCAATTTGTACATCTTCTAAAAGCCGGAATTCTTAGATCTCACTTTCTGAAGTTGCCGAATTCTCTTCAAAGGAGTTTGCTTGTGCCGAATCTTGAAGGAAACAATAGGTAAGTATTGATTTCGGGATTTCAATATTCTTTCGGCTTTTCAAAAGTCCTTAGCCGAATGGCTATTAGAAACTAATCTCTTATTTCACTCTTCTTTTCAGCATTCCGGGATTTGAAGAAGGAGGCCAATCGCATAGATCTCTAAGTTATAGAATCGTGTTACTTTCGGGATTTCAAGGTAAGAGGATTTGTTTATTTATATATATAAAATCGGGTAGAATACTAACCATGGCCGAATATAGGAGAGGCCTATTTTCGCAATTGTTCCGCTTTTGAGCAAGGCTTTACATTGAGGATAATAGATCCGGATAGCAAGGACATCGACTAGGAATATTGGATTTCGCGATATCAGGTGTGTAATACTTCCCCACCATCTAGATCTGATTATTAATGTATGTTCATAAGTTTATATGTTGTGATAAATGCCGATATCTCGGTTTAATGTTGGAAACCCGAAAGGGTGAAAGCAAATCACCAGTCGTTGAATATTTTGACTTTATATGATAAAAGTATATTGATTTTATGATTGCATGGGTTGGGTTGATGAAAGGAGGAAGTTATACGTTATATGTGTAGCGGTTTATACCGTGATCTGTTATATGTTGTAGCGGCTAATGCCGTGATCTATTATAAGGGCTTCAGCCATAATATGTTGATGAGCAGCATGACTGCCATCTTGGCGTGTAGCGGTGTGGGTCGATTGTAGAAATCCCCGATGGTGTGAATGGCTGCTACGGGGGCGTGTAGCGGATGGAAATCTAGGCAAACGGGTTGGGCCTTGTATATTATTTGTTATTTTTTTTATAAATGAAATTATTAATCTGTTTTATGGGCCTAAGGCCAAAATCTAGTGGTGCATGAGGGTTGCACACTGAGTCTCGCGACTCACCCTATTAATTAACCTTTCGGTGATACCTAGTGCTTGGTAGTCCGGAGAGGAACGCATAGGTGGCCATGCAAAAGAACATCTGAATCCAGTAAAAAGACTCAAGTTAATACTTTATATTTTTAATTAATGAATTTTAAATCTTGTTGTAATAAGGCCATGGGCCACTAGTTTATGTTCTGTTTTATTTTGGGCTTTAATTACTTTTAGTTATTTAAATTCTTATTGCACTAAGACATGTATGAAATTTCAGTTTTTATTTAAAAATCCATCAAGATAATTTATAACTTAATATTTTATACTTTAATGAATTCTTAAGCTTTCGGAATAAAGGTTTAAACCTACTAATCATTTTCTAAAATGCGACATGTTTTGTGAACTCCCTTAAGTGACATACCAGATCCGGTCGTAGCGTTTGGGTCGAGTTTGGGGTGTTACAAATTGGTATCAGAGCCCGATTCAAAACTCGGCTATGGGGTTTTTGGGCTCAAAACGGTTTCTGAAAATGGGCTTTTGAAACATATATGTTTTTAAAGGATTATAGGTTTGTTAGCTCAGCATGGCACCTGCGTCTTCGGCCCAAGTCCGCCATGTAAGTACTCTGAACCATTGTGTGATCTTTATATATGTGGGCTTAATGGGCCTAGTGGGACATAGATTAAGTTAGAATTAGAACTTGATGGACTCTAGGTTTAGTACAAACTACTTCTTAAAAATGCATAAAACTTAATTTCACTGAACAAACCCGTTAACGAGTCGCAAGACTAGGGTGTGGTAACCGTCATACGCATGTCTAGGAAGGATCCGAAAGAGCCTGGTATTTAAGCAGTCCTAGTGACTCACCTCCTCTTCGCTGGAATCCTACAGTGCGTAGTGATTGTTTACCCTAGCCACGAGGATTTGTTGACTGGCAAAATCTATAATTAAAACCCGAAAGGGACCAAATACATTATTTTTACAAAATTGCTAAAATACCCTTATTTTGAAAAAAAAAGTACCAAGATACCATGATTTGCAAATATACCCCAATTTACAAAGTCAACAAAATTTTTCCTTAAAAAAAAAACATACAACACACGACAACAACCAAAAACCCACAAACACCTGAACACTACTATTATTCTTTTGAAATCAAATTCTCCAAGATACCCTTGTTTTAAAAATATATATATACCCCCTTAGTTTTGTAAAAATTTTTGAAAATACCCCTGACTTGTAAAATGACCAAAATACCCCTGATTTGTAAAATTACCAAATTACCCTTGATTTGCAAAATGACCAAAGTACCCTTGATTTGCAAATTACTAAATTACCCCTGATTTTCAAAATTACCGAAATACCCTCAGATTATAAATTACCAAAATACCCTTATTTCACAAAATCACCAAGGAACCCTATTTTGGAAAATTACGAAAATACCCTTGGGTAGTGGAATAACGAGAATACCCCTATGTATTGAGTGTGGATGTATGGATGTTGTCTGTAGGTTGATTGTTGAATGTATGTAGTTTATAGAACTAGGAAAGGTGAACTTGAGACTGAATTGCGAATTCGAAAGAACTACTCTTAAAACTACTTACCATAAGACTGTTCGTGGATAATCAGTGGAAGAAAACCAATAATTCATAAAAAAAATTTTAATCAGATAAACGCGAACCGATAGCATGAGTACAAGGGGACGAGGACGCTCTAGATGTGAATACCGGTGCGTACTATACCATAGTATACTAAGTGTTTATTTTTGGCTTTAGAAATTAGAGTGCGCAGCGAAAGCATAGTGGTGAGACTTAGGTAGTACGATTACTAGTTAGTTGGAATTTTCGAGGATGAAATTTCTTTAAGGGGGGTAGAACTGTAACATCCTGAATAATTGGGTCTATGCATTTTATGTGTTTGAATGCTTAAAATATTAATTTGAGAATTTGAGGTACAATTGGGGCTCAAATTGGGCTGAAGCCTTGTTTTAAATATTTTGTTTAGACACTCTAAGGGCTTAAATTGAAGTTGTAATAGTTTAATTGGCATATTGGGCTCGTGGCCCAAAGAACTAGGGGCACACGATGAAGGTGAGCTATAAGTGGCGTCACTAGTGCATGAGGAAGGCCCAAATTTTTGGTTGCTTGAAGCCCAAGTTATAGGGCTAGATTTCGGCACTTAATTGAGTAAAGGGGACGGCACAAGGCTATTTTTTGGGGAATTTTATTATATTTATTTCATTTGGATAATAAGCAGATAAAGGCTATTATTTAGGGATTTAGTCTTTAAGGATAATAAGTAGATAAAGGCTATTTTTAAGGAGATAACAGATTAAGATAAGGGAAAAGGGATAGGAGCTATCATGTGTGTGCGTGTTGGCGAAAATCAATCTCTGCTAAAGGGAGGAATCGGTTTTCTATATAAAGAGGGGGTGTGCCGAAATTTTGAAGCCTCTCTTTTATTTTCTTTTCTCATCTTCTTCCTCTCAAAAGCCGAAAACCACCATCTTCTTCACCCTTTCTTCCTCTCTAAAATTTCCTGGTTGGCCGAATCTTTTAACCTCTATTGTTATTCTTTTTTTAATCCCTAAAAGCCGAAATCACATCTCTATTATTCTATTCTTCTCCTTAATATTCATTGGCCGAATCTCTCTTAGCCATCTCTTCAATTCATTACATCTTCTAAAAGCCGGAATTCTTAGATCTCACTTTCTGAAGTTGCCGAATTCTCTTCAAAGGAGTTTGCTTGTGCCGAATCTTGAAGGAAACAATAGGTAAGTATTGATTTCAGAATTTCAATGTTTTTTTGGCTTTTCAAAAGTCCTTAGCCGAATGGCTATTAGAAACTAATCTCTTATTTCACTCTTCTTTTCAGCATTCCGGGATTTGAAGAAGGAGGCCAATCGCATAGATCTCTAAGTTATAGAATCGTGTTACTTTTAAGATTTCAAGGTAAGAGGATTTGTTTATTTATATATATAAAATCGGGTAGAATACTAACCATGGCCGAATATAGGAGAGGCCTATTTTCGCAATTGTTCCGCTTTTGAGCAAGGCTTTACATTGAGGATAATAGATCCGGATAGCAAGGACATCGCCTAAGAATATTGGATTTCGCGATATCAGGTGTGTAATACTTCCCCACCATCTAGATCTGATTATTAATGTATGTTCATAAGTTTATATGTTGTGATAAATGCCGATATCTCGGTTTAATGTTGGAAACCCGAAAAGGGTGAAGCAAATCACCAGGTCAGTGAATGTTTTGACTTTATATGATAAAAGTATATTGATTTTATGATTGCATGGGTTGGGTTGATGAAAGGAGGAAGTTATACGTTATATGTGTAGCGGTTTATACCGTGATCTGTTATATGTTGTAGCGGCTAATGCCGTGATCTGTTATAAGGGCTTCGGCCATAATATGTTGATGAGCAGCATGACTGCCATCTTGGCGTGTAGCGGTGTGGGTCGATTGTAGAAATCCCCAATGGTGTGAATGGCTAGTGCGAGTGTAACACCCCTTACCCGAGACCGTTGCCGGAGTCGAGCACGAGGTATTACTAGACTTAACTTACTAGTTCTGGGTATAAAAATTGAAACTGTCCGTCTGCGTCATGTTCACTAAATTAATTATAACTTGAGCTATGAAACTTGAAATCTAGATCCGTAAATTTTCCTTGAAACTAGACTCATATACCTTCTTACTGTAATTTTTCCATAATTTTTGGTATGGTCAATCAATACCAGATTTTTCTTAAAGTTTCCCCTGTTTTACTATTTGACTATTCTGACCTCTCTTCACTACGAATCAAATTACTCTTAGTACAAAATTCATATGACCTTCTTATTTATTTCATTTGAAAATAGACTCATTCAGGATTCTAAACATATAAAGTTAAACCCATAATTATTTTTCTCCATTTTTTTATGATTTTTCAAATTCAGAACAGGGGAACCTGAATTTATTCTGAACCAGTCTTACAAAAATATAAATATCTCAAATTACAGAATTCCTTTGCTTTCCTTGTTTCTTTCATATGAAAATAGACTCAATAAGCTTTAATTATATATCTCATGCACAGCCTAATTCAATTTCTACTATTTTTGGTGATTTTTCAAAATCACGTCACTGCTGCTGTCCAACTATTCCCCTGCATATAATTACATAATTTCTTTAAAATAACTAGCAATTAGGCATTTCATAACCTCCAAAGCATGTTCTTAATTAACCATTTTAATGGCTAATCATTACCAAACATTTACAAGTCCATAATAAACCATATCATAAAGTCACACACATAAAATGGCTAAGTCTCTATACATGCCATAACTTAAAACGTTAAAGTCACAAAATACCAATATAATCCTTTGATAGTGTGTAACGATCTCCACGTCCTTTCGATCCCCGAGTTGGCTTGTAATACTATAAAAATAAAGAATAGGTGTAAGCATAAAGCTTAGTAAGTTTACATGTAAATAGATAACAACATTCTTAGTGAATTATCTTATATTTTTCTTGTCAAGATCACTTAAGCTTTTACTCAATATACTTAAAACTTGTATACTTGCCTTACCTTTTAACATGAATTTATCTTACCTTACCATTTTAGCTTGAACTTGCCTTACCTTTACTTTAGAATACTCCTTGAATTTTCCCGTTGAACCACTTGGAATACTAAGGATACGCGGGTACCTTTCCTTATGAAACTTAACCATTGCCATGTCTTGACATGGTCTTACCCCTGTATCCTTGCCTTATGAACTCACCAATGCCATGCCTTGGCATGGTCTTACATGGGACCTTTGCCTTATAGTAACATATCAATGCCATGTCTTGACATGGTCTTACATGATTTCCTTAAACCCTAATGTCATGACATTTGTATCCTACACATTCCTAAGGTTCAACCTAACTTTCTCGAGATAGTTTTTCCACAATTCATACTTGAGTCTTTAAATAATAAATTTACAGAATAAATATGTAAATGCTGGAATTTAACAATATTAAATGTAAAATAATAGAATATTGCATTTATTTACTGCAAACTTACCTCGAAACGAAATACGATCAACTATATTGATTTAATCCTCTATCTTTTTCTTTCCTCGATCTAACTCTGGATTTCGTTCTTCTTGATCTATAATAGAAAATTTAGCTTATTTAATACTCACATTCATCAAAACATCAAAACAGTCCTTAACTCTTAACTTTGGCAAAATTACAATTTTGCCCCTAAACTTTTACATATTTACACATTTGCCCCAAATCTCGGAAATTAAACTTTATCCCTTATTCTTATGTTTTATGGCATGCTGATCATTTTTCCCTTCTATGGCAACATCAAATTCTCACTCTAACTTGCACTTATGAACATTAGGTATTTTTACCGATTAAGCCGTTTTACTCGTTTTCACTTAAAATCACTAAGCAAAAGTTGTTTAACATAATTTTAGACTTCATATTCTATCATAAAACATCAAAATAAACACATTTCACCTATGGGTATTTTTCTAAATATGAACCCTAGAATAAATTATTAATAGAATAAGCTAAATCGAGCTACCGGGGCTTCAAAAATGTAAAGAACATTAAAAACGGGGCTTGGAATCACTTACTATGGAGCTTGGAAGCTTGAAACAAACCCTAGCTATGGTGAACACTTGAAAATTCGGCCTAATGAAGAAGATGAGCATATTTTGCCATCTTTTCCCTTTTAATTCATTTTATTACCAAATGACTAAATTACCCTTCATTAAAAACTTTGGTTCTTTCTTCCTATATATGTCCATTCTTGTCCATGAAAATATAATGGTCTAATTACCATTTAAGGACTCCTACTTCAAACCCCCATTTTAATCAAGTACTCTATAAATTAGAACCCCTATTTAGCAACTTTTGCAAACAAGTCCTAATAGGCAATTTAAGCATGAAATTAATAAAATTTCTTATCAATACTCTAACACATGTATTTAGTCACTCAATAAATCATAATAATTAATCATAATAAACTTTTATAGCAATTAGATACCTCTAGCTTCTAGAACTCAAGTTTTGCACTTTTTATAATTTAGTCCTTTTGACTAAATTGAGTGCTCAAACACCAAAATTTTCGAACGAAATTTTTACGAAACCATTTCATAAAGTTGTAGATCATAAAAATATAAAAATATTAATTTAATTTTTTTTTATCAGATTTGTGGTCCCGAAACCACTATTCCGACTAGGCTCAAAATCGGGCTGTTACAGCGAGGGCGTGTAGCGGATGGAAATCTAGGCAAACGGGTTGGGCCTTGCATATTATTTGTTTTTTTTTATAAATGAAATTATTAATCTGTTTTATGGGCCTAAGGCCAAAATCTAGTGGTGCATGAGGGTTGCACACTGAGTCTCGCGACTCACCTTATTAATTAACCTTTCAGGTGATACCTAGTGCTTCGGACCGGGCTGGAGAGGAACGCAAGGTGGCCATGCAAAAGAACATCTGGATCCAGCAAAAAGACTCAAGTTAATACTTTATATTTTTAATTAATGGATTTTAAATCTCGTTGTAATAAGGCCATGGGCCACTAGTTTATGTTTTGTTTTATTTTGGGCTTTAATTACTTTTAGTTATTTAAATTCTTATTGAACTAAGACATGTATGAAATTTCAGTTTTTATTTAAAAATCTATCAAGATAATTTATAACTTAATATTTTATACTTTAATGAATTCTTAAGCTTTCGGAATAAAGGTTTAAACCTAGTAATCGTTTTCCAAAATGCGACATGTTTTGTGAACTTCCTTAAGTGACATACCAGATCCGGTCGTAGCGTTTGGGCCGGGTTTGGGGTGTTACAGGTAAAGAATAGATTTGTTAAGGTGATGACGATGATGTTAAAGATCTTCAGGTATATTTTACTATATTTTATTGGAAACTAATCATGGCAACATGAATAGATAGATTCTAAGTTAAAATCCACGCATGTTTATGATGATGATTATGAAATAAATAATCTATTGGGACGTTTAAAAGTTCGTCCTAGTAAATCTATTGCATTCCCCGGAATGAATGTAAATATAAAGAAAATAAAAGATATACTCATGGACCACTAAAAGTGGGAATATTGTAATAAATAAGAGAACAATGAAAGTTCTCAAGAAAACTTTTCAAAGGGTAAAGATAACTTATGTTATCAATGTGATATGAAAGATTATTGGCCACATATGTGGCGTATGCCCAAATATTTTGTTTTTGTTAATATTCTTTGAGGAATGATATGAAAATGTAGTAATGAATTCTATCATTACAGATAAAAAATATTTATCTTATTTGGTATTGAAACAAACAAATATTATTCCAATATTGATAGTACAAAATTAGTTGAAAGCTCTAGAAGAGTTAATATATCACTATCTAAAAAGCACAAAATTTGTAATGGTTAATACATTACTTTTAAAAGTTATTTGTAATGGATCTCATATTGAGATTGTGAATGAGGAAAATATTATATTTCATATGAATAAAAAAGGGGATTGAGTTATTAACTTATATTTATTTTATAATTTCTGTGATATTCTTTTGTCATCATCCCTATTAAAGGGTTGAAAATAAAATATTTGACTGTGAAAGATATTTGACTGTGAAAGATATACTTATGAGCAATAGAATATGATAATTCTATCTAAAGCTTATTATGGTTGGATGCACCTAAAGTTGCAATTTTTTTTAAAAACTGTGAGTATAACTTGACAGTATTCAAAATAAGTTCTCAATTAAAATTACTTGGTAAAGTATTACTGATGAGAACTTGAAAGAGAGAAAACTTATGTATGAAAAGGCATTGGTTATGTACCTCTTGTACATATGGAAAATAAGATCCACTCTCAAAACTTGCTATTAATAGATTTTTTGGCATTTGAAGATTTTGGCATATTCCCTTAAGCGAATACTGCATATAATTATTTAGAAATTATATTTATTGACTTGGTGGCATTATAGACTTCACATTGATTTAGACATTTTCAGTAGTAAATGTCACAATAGTACTTATATGTGGATACAAATTAAAAGGAATGATAATAAAATTATCAATTTGTTACAATTTAGTACAATTGAAATACATGTTAAAGTAAACCAGAAGTTTATAATACAAATGTGTTTACTACTTGGTGTGACCAGTTAGACTCTCCTGGATGGTATATAATGTGAAAATTTATTGAGAATTCATAAGGACATCCATTAAAGCACCAGAAGATTCTTTAATTTAAAGAATTCTCATTTGTTGCTTGTTCTCAATAAAAATTGGTTCTTAAAAACTCACTAGCTAAAGTTGAGATTTAATGTTTTGCATTTCTGAAATGAATACGGGCCTATTCATCCACCATGTGGATGGTTTTGATATTATATGATTTTGGTAGATGTATCTACAAAATAATCATATGCGTTATCAACTCGCAACCTGTCATTTGCGAGATTGCTTATTTAAATGATTAATTTCAAATTATGCAACTAAAACAATTCATCTTGCTAATGTTGGTGAGTTTACATCCCAAGTTTTCAATGATTATTGCATGTCAATTGGGATAAAAGTTGAACATCCTGTAGCTCATGTTCACACTCAAAATGATTTACCTAAATTGTTTATGAAATGCCTCCAACTAATAGCTAAATCATTAGTTATGAGAAAAAAAACTTTCTATTTCAGCATAAGATTGTATTGATTTACATGTTGTACGCATTAAGCCAATAAATTATAAATACTTCTTATTACAATTGATTTTTGGCCAAAAGCCAAATATTTCCCATCTTACAATTTTTGGATGTGCTGTATATGTTTCAATTGCTCCACCACAACGCACAAAGATGGGCCATCATAAGAGATTGGAAATCTATATTTATATGAGTCTCCTTATAATATTTTTGAGTTATTAATTCGATATTTAGTTATGACAAGAGTTGTCAGTTTTCCCAACATTAGGGGGAGAAAATAAAAAACTGGACTAATAAAGTACTTGAAATGAATTATCAATGTCTAAGATCCTCGTACATAGCAATGTGAATCGAAAATTTAACAGATAATTCATTTTATAAATCAACTGTCAGATTCATTAAATCTCACATATTAGCTGAAATGCTCCAATATGAATTGATGTCCTAATAGAGAAAACTGTTAATGCAAAAGAAAGTAATCCATGCATTAAGCGTGGAAGACCGGTCGATTCCAAAGATAAAAATCCTCGTAAAAAGTGGAACAAACATTCAAGGTGGTCATATAGTGGAGGTGGGGGTTCCTGAAGAAACCCATGACATAACTAATTATAAAACTTAAGAAGAGATTCAGGTGCCTAAAAGTGAAAAATGAAAATGATGAAAATAAAGAGATCTCAATAAGTTATGTCAATACGAGAAAAAGATTAAACAAAAACAAAATGTAGTTGTCGACAACAATTTTGCTTATAATGTTGCTATTGAAATAACAAAAGAAAATGAGGATCCTGAGCCTTAATCTACTAAGAAATGTAAAAAATAGAAAAGATTGGCCAAAACGGAAAGATGCAATTCAAGCAGAATCGAATTAATTTTCTAAACGTGAAGTTTTTGGACCTGTAGTCCAAACACCTAAAGGTGTAAAGCCAGAAGGGTGAAAACAAAATGGGCATTTGTGTGAAAACAAAATGAAATTGATGAAACCGTAAGATATAAAACTCGCCTTGTAGCACAAGGATTTTCGCAAAGGCCCAGCATTGATTATGAAGAGACATATTCTCTTGTAGTGGATGCAATCACGTTTAGATATCTTATTAGTCTGGCAATACGTGAAAAACTTGACATGCATCTAATGGATGTTGTTACATCATATTTATATGGTACACTTGATGGTGAAATTTATATGAAAATTCCTAAAGGATTTAAAATGCCGAAAAGATATAAAGTTTCTTGAGAAAATTGCTCGATCAGATTAAATAAAAGTTTATATGGAATAAAACAATCTAAAAGTATATGGTACAATCGTCTTAATGAATACTTGTTAAAAGAATGTTACAAAAACGATCCAATTTGTCTATATATCTTTATAAAAAGGTTTGGATCAGATTTTGTGATAATTGTTGTTTATGTTGATAATCTAAATATTATTGGAACTCCTAAAGAGCTTCAAAATACAATAAATTGTTTAAAGAAAAGATTTGAGATGAAAGATCTTGAAAAAACAAAGCTTTATCTTGGATTACAAATCGAGCATTTAAAAGATGAAATTTATGTTCATTAATCAACTCATATGGAAAAGATATTAAAGAAATTTTACATGGATAAAACACACCCATTAAGTACTCTATGGTTGTACAATCGTTAGATGTGAATAAAAATCAATTTCGCCCTTGCAAGAATGATGAAGAGTTTCTTGGTCCTGAAGTACCATATCTAAGTGCCATAGAGACATTGATGTATCTTGCAAACAACACAAGACATGTATTTAGATATTTTAGAAGGACCATTGATATGGGGTTATTTTATTCAAATGATTCAAAATCTCTATTAGTTGGCTATGCTGATGCTGGATACTTATTAGATCCACATAAAGGTCGATCTCAAATAGGATATTTATTTATATGTGGGGGTACTACCAAATCATGGCGTTCAACAAAGCAAAAATTACTTGCTGCTTCTTCAATCATGCAAAAATAATTGCAATGCATGAGGCAAGTCGAGAGTGTGTTTGAGTAAGGTTATTGACCCAACATATCCAGAAGATATGTAATTTACCTTTACAGGATGTCAATTATTTTATATGAAGATGATGCAGCATGTATAACTCAATTGAAGGGTGGTTACATCAAAGGTGATAGAACAAAACATATTTCACCAAAACTATTATTCACCCATGACCTTGAGAAAAAAGGTGATATAAATGTTTAACAAATTCGTTCTAGTGATAATTTAGCAGATCTTTTTACTAAGGTATTGCCAACTTCAACATTTAAAAGACTACTACGCAATATTGGAATGCGTCGACTTAAAGATGTAATGTAATGTTGCCATCAAGGGGAGTCTAAAAACAATTTGTACTCTTTTCCTTTAACCAAGGTTTTGTCCCATTAGGTTTTCCTGATAAAAGTTTTTAACGAGGCAGCCTGTAATAGAAGATTGCGTACTCTTTTTCCTTCATTAAGTTTTTTTTTTATCCTATAGGATTTTTTCCTAATAAGGTTTTAACGAGGCACATTATTTGCCAATGGACATCCAAGGGGAAGTGCTATGAATATCTTATCAAGTGGATGTCCATCATGATCAAGTTAAAGTTTTGATGTACTTTAAATTCTAATAGTTATTAGAATTAGATATCTATTTCTTTTATACTTCTTATGCCTATAAATAGAGACTCTAATGAAGCATTGTAAATCATCCATTTGATCAACAAAGTATAATCTTTATTGCTTTCATATTTTCTTTGTTCTTTATTCTCTCCGTCTCTCTTTATTTTATAACATTTTTAAGTTTATTACTATTTTTAAAAATTAAATAAACTATTAAAATTGAAATAGATATTTAAATATATAAATAATATTACAACAATTTTTTAGTGGTTATAATATTTAAATTTAATTAACAATATTCATTCATTAATTAATAATTAAAATTAAGTTAGAAACTATATAAAAAAATTTCACGCAATCTTTTATTTTAATATTTATGTTTTAAAAATAATTGTAGAATATTGCTTATTTAAATTTAATCTAATATCAATTATTATATTTTTAAAATTAAACTTATATATTATTATATTTTAATTTTATAACTAGATATTACAAAATTTATGGAAAAAAGAAATAATTAAATGTTTATTTAGTTAATATATACAATCAACATGTGTATTGCATGAGTAAAGAAAAGTAGTTATATAACATATGAACGCACCGATATAAATGGTATATAAAACTAAAAGATAAGTTATCAGGAAAGGTGATCACAATTATTAATTAATTTGCTTGCTTATTATTGTTTGTTTAATAGGAAGATAAATAATAAGTGTAATTTAATATAAATAAAAATTTTAATTTAAAATTATTATGAACTCATAAAAAAATATTTTCAATAAAAAATATTTTCAATGTCAATTTATATTATAATCAATAATATAGCCCACCATTATACTAATAAGTTATCTCTAGCAAAAAAAAAAAATTTATCAAGAAATTTAATGCCAATAATTAGTTAATTTATCTTATTATCAGAAAAGGTTGATTATCATCTTAATTAAATTAAAATAATAAATATAAATTGATATAAATACAAATATAGTTCAAATTGTTTTGGTTTTATTTAAAAGATTATTTTTTTAATGTTGACTTGTTTTCATCAATTTTAAAATTTCTCCAAACTCAAGTTTTATATGTTATGTATGTAGAGGTGTTCATGGGCTGGGTTCAGATTCGGGTCGGACCTAAGGATGATATTAATTACTTTATGTGTATTCAAGCCTGGCCTAGCTCGAAATATGGGCTTAAAATTTTGTCCGAACCTACTCATATTTGCGAAAGATTAACCCAAAGCCCATTTAGGCCCGTCCATATTAATTTTTATTTTTTTAAAATAAATATTTATATTATATTATTTTAATATTTAATAATTTTATACATTTTTTATTTATTGAAATTTTTTATATAATCGCCTTCATATTATTTTAGTGTTTACATTAGAGTAGTATTATATATTTAGTATAAGTTTTTTTTTAATGTGTTCTAAATTACATAATATACAAATATAATATAATATAAAGTACTATAAACTTAAAAACGGGTTAGGCTAAGCCGGGCTCAAGCCTTGAATGTTCAAGCTCAAGCCTGACCCATATTTTAAACGGGCCTAATTTTTGCTCAAGCCCATTTTTCTAGTATAATATTTTCACCCAAACTCTCCCAAATTTTGAATAAGCTTTCAGGCCTAAAAAAGTAGCCTGGCCCATGAACCGGACCAATGACCGAATCGATTAAGTCATCGATTCATCAATTCAACTACTCGATGCTGATTTTTAAATTAACTAGTTCAATGTTCTTCTGATATTTTGATTTATGATAAAATTTAGTTAAAACTCCTTGATGGATGTATAACTGAATTCATATGGGATACCTCATTCACTTTATAAATAGCAAGGAGAAGTTTTTAAGAAAATAGTTGAAAAAGCAAAAGAAGAAAGGAGAAATGAAAGATGAGGGATGATGACAACGTCAATATGGGAAAACGTTATAGAAGGAAGGCTCACACACACTAAATGAAAAAAAAAAAATAGTGAAGCGCTTTTATGGGGATGGTAACGGCCACGAGAACTCCTCTGTTCTTCCAATCAAAACTTCTCTGTATTTCTGTTTTGTACCTCTTCACCACTCTCTTCCTTGCTTTTTACCGCTCCGTCTCCCCCACCACTTGCCTCTTTCGATCCTCCCCTTCCGACCCTATTCAATCCCCTCTCTTTTATTACCCTTCTTCCTATGGAGAACACAAGTATGCCATCACCACTCACCACTATTCTTGTTCCTCCCCTGTTTCTTTCTCTGGTATTTCCTTCGATTTCTTTTATGTTTAATGTTTCGGTTTTCATGATTGTTTTAGTGATTTTGGGCTAAAGAGTATTTTGTTTCGTGATCAGATTATGGAATGGTGGTGGGGGAGATCCATAATTTATGTACGAATTCTTCAGCATTTTTGCCGGCTCTGAGGTATTTACATGGGAAAGCCGATACTTTTGGAGGAAATTTTGAAACCCAGAAGAGATTTTCTTATTTTAATTATTCCAATGATGAAATTAAAGTCCCTTGTGGATTTTTAAAGGAGTTTCCTGTTAGTGATTCTGGTTTGTTTTCTTATTTTAATCTAAATTATTCTTGAAAATAATGCTATAATTATGATCTAACCATGTTCTGTTAATATCTATTGTTATGGTTGATTTCTCTTTTAACTTGTCTGTTTATGGTGTAAATTCAGATCGAATCGCCATGGAAAGCTGCAATGGAGTTGTTGTAGTATCTGCAATCTTCAACGATCATGACAAAATCCGGCAACCAGTAGGCCTCGGATCCCAAACCCTAGTCGACACATGTTTCTTCATGTTCATAGATGATATAACCCTTCAAGGACTCTACGAACATAAATTAATCCCACAAAACTCGCCCGATTATAAAGTCGGTGTTTGGAGAATCGTTAAAGTTTTCTCCGAGAAACTCTACGAAAATCCGGCAATGAACGGCGTGATACCAAAGTACTTGGTTCATAGACTTTTCCCAAACTCGAAATTCAGCATTTGGATCGACGCGAAGCTTCAACTAATGGTCGATCCGTTGCTGCTGATACATTCTCTCGTTGTATCGAAGGACGCGGATATGGCGATATCGAAGCATCCATACTATGTTCATACGATGGAAGAAGCGATGGCCACGGCACGGTGGAAGAAATGGTCGGATATCGATGGCTTGACACAGCAAATGGAGACTTACTGTAAAAATGGATTGCAGCCATGGACTACTGATAAGCTACCTTACCCCACAGGTAAATAAATTCGCTTTATCTTTCTTTCAAACTAAATTTAATTATTTCTTGAAGATTTGCTTTACGAAGAGACAAAATTTTGCTAATTAGATTCTCATCCTCACACTAAACTTAATTGGTCAATCTAGCTTTTTATTATACAAGCTGAGCTGTATGAACAATGGAATAATTGTTTTATTAGGTTTAGTTTTAAAAACCCACCAAATTCATTATTTTAATTTGTCCCAACCGAATGAAATGCATGTATTGTTATACAAGTGTGTTTTTTTTTAATGTGCTTTAGGTCTCTGATCATTAGAAATGAACATTAATTAGCACTATGGTTCATTTTGTCAATTTGGTACCTTCAGGATGCAAATCATGACTCCTTTGCGTAGCTGTGACGTTCCTTGTAATTCAATTCACAATCTTACTGGCTTTAGCTGAGATAATACATGAATAACTTTATTATAACTTAAGAAAGATACATGTTATCATTAGCATTTCCGTTGAGCTTTTTCTTGGGGATTTTGGCTACAACTGAGGAAGGTGAATAACTATATATATATATATATATATGTGTCATATCATCATATGTTTTACGCTTATGGATAAAATTAATGGAAAACAGTTGACTTGAGGACTGAAGATACACATTTAAAAAGTAGGACTAGAAATGATGAAATAGTAATAAACGGAGTTTTTATAGAATTTAACCAAAAAGGAACTTGGGAAGGGCAGTTTCAACAACATATAGTAACCTCTCTTCATATACTTATATGATTTTTAACCTAAGTTCTAACTTGGCGGCTAGCTACTACATCAAATACTTTCTGGCAGTCAATTAGGAATATGATAGAAAGCCCCAACAGGGTGGTCAGACAAAAAGAAAAGATACAAAAGAAACGTCTTAATCAATCAAAATAAACATGTTACATGCTTCCTTATCAAACACCATTTCAGATATGAGAGATTTTCAATAGTGTTAATGTGTGTGGCTTTTTACATGCACACGTAAAACCCAGTCTTATTCATATATTATAATATAATATTTTTGTCTTAAATTTGATTGGTTTTGGGCTTGCAGATGTGCCAGATAGTGCATTAATATTGAGAAAACATGGATTGGGAAGCAACCTTTTCTCTTGCCTTCTGTTCAATGAGTTGGAAGGTTTTAACCCTAGGGACCAACTGGGTTTTGCATTTGTAAGGGACAGGATGAACCCAAAGCTGAAGTTGAACATGTTTGAAGTGGAAGTGTTCGAGAAGATTGTTGTGGAATATAGGCACAACCTTAAAAAGACTGGGAACGTTAAAGCTGTTTCGAGAGGTGGGGGCGAATCTAAGAAGACCAAAACGGAAAGAAGCCATGGGCCTTTGGTTTTGACTGACAGTAGTTGTCAGAATTATCTTTTGAAAATGTGGGGTGAATCTCATAGTTGATTTTATCTTCTTTTCGAGTATCAACACCATGTAGTACAGAAAATGTCAATCAACAGTTATTACAGAAAAACGATATATATATAATTATTGCATTAAAACATTGGTTTACCGAAAATAATTTAGTCTGTTCCAGAAAGACAAAAAGAAAAAGCTAACCAACGAAAGGACAGTTCACAGGGAAAAGCTGACAAAGAGTACAGGTTGGCAGGATTTTCTTTTAATGTATGATATTTCGGCTGGGGCAGTTGTTTCATTCATCCACCGAAGGCATTAAATTAAAGAGCAAATAATTTATGGTGCTTTCTCTTAGGTGGTTCTGCCTTTGAGGTTTATATTATAGTTTGATTTAGGTCAAAATTATAGCTCTCATTTTAAATCCCATTCAAAACATTCGAATTATATATTTAAACTACTGAATTATTAAAATTATTAAATAATATATTAATTTTTAAAAGTAAAAGATAAAAAAAAAAAAGGAAAGTGGATAACAAAGTTTTTGTATAATTTTCGAAAATTTTAAAATTAAGATTTTTACATAATCCAATTTTACAATATTTATTTATTTTTTTAATTTTTTATTTTAAACTATACCACATAAAGTTTGACATATCATTTAACGATTATATTAATGATTTTCGAAATAAAATGGCAGTATCAATATAATTAACCTTGATAGGTTAGAGATATAATTAGAATGTTTTAAAGTTTGAGGACCAGTTTAGAATGAATGTTACAGTTTGGGGATGTATGGTGCAATTAACTCAAATAATTTTTGTACATTTTTAATGGTTAAATTTTGCTATTAGTCCTTATACATTGTGAAAGTAGTGGATTTAGTCTATGTACTTTAATTTGATCAATTTTAGTCATTTTACTTTTTGAATTGGTAAACTTTTGTCCCATGCTTTTCAAAAATTGAAATTTTAGTCCTAACCCAAATAGTAACAAATAAATAAATTTGTTTGGTTAAATTCAATTACTTCTCTTGTACTATGCATATAGTTGTAGATTTAGTACATGTTCTACAATTAGATCATTCTAAGTCCCTATACTTTTTGAATTTTAAAGTTTCAACCTTGATTAAAATGAAGGGTACTAATCCATTAACTGGATTTTAAGTAAAATATGAAAATCACAAGGTGACATGACATGACATTACACATATAATAGTATATTTATCGCATCAAATTTTGGAAATAACAAAAATTACCTGAATGAATTTAATAGTTGTTGTTTGGTGAGAATTGTAATTTAAAAATTTAAAAAGTATAGGAACTAAAAATGACCAAATTAAAGTATAGGGACTAAATCTACAACTTTCATAAAATATAAGGACTAATAACAAAATTTAACTTTTTTAATTGTTATACATAAATCTTTTAAGTCCAATCTATCACATCCCCCATTTCTTATAGCCATCCTATACATCGTAGGGTATCATGGTGTGAGCCCACCAAAAGGTCCCCTATACCCTGTACATGCCCTTGAAGGGCCACAGAAATAGAGAATCTTCTTACACTTTTCTATCTTCTTCTCCCAGAAGAGAGCCTCATGGGGATTTCATGAACACCAAGGAGGACTCATCTTATTGGAAAAGCTTATAGCTTCTCCCTTTCTTCCACCATACTTCTAACAACATTTGGTCTTATGGCTCTCTTCCAAACTATTGGTGCAGTGAGTTTGGACTAACTCTGATCTCTAAAAATTAGTCAAAGTGGCTCTCCCAATGAAAGCACCCCAAAATTGAGATCACTCGTGGATTTACGGTGAGTTTTAGATTTGAACCAGGTCAATTTCTTTTACTCATTCATCCAAAATTGGCATCAAATACTTCATTCCAAGGTATTATATATTGGCATTTTTGGCAAGACCATTGGCCGTAGCGTCAATGGCCAACAATTCATCCCATAGGAAGCCTTTCATCAATTCCTCAACGCGAGCTAAATATTAGCTACCAAAAAGAAAAAAACCTCTCAAAAATGCCAGCTCTGACCTAAATACTAGCTCCTCACGTTGAGTTACTTGAAAAAAAAGTATCCAAAATATGAGAGCTCAATGTGCGAACTAAATATTAGCTCCAACTTGCGAATTCATGTTGTTATGATTAAGCTTTTGGGACGTCATTTTATACAAATTTAGAATTAAATTTAAAATAATAATTTTATAAACATTAAAGACTAAATTTGTTAAACTTTTTAGATTGAGGATTAAATAGATAAAATATGTAAATATTGGATAGCTAAATTTGTTACTATAATAATAAGAAAGCCAGGGGCGAAGCCAGAACAATTTTTTAGAGGGGCCGGATAAAATTTTAATTTTTTATAGTTTATATCTTTATAATTTGTAAATGATTAAATTGAATTTTTATAATTTTAAGGGGGGCAAAGTGCAATTTTACCTTTACTAATTTAAATTTTTAAAAAATTTTAAGGGCTTAAATAGCAATTTTACATTTTAGGCGGGGACCGAGGCCCATGCCAGCCCCACTGGCTTCGCTCCTGAAAAAAGCCTAAATAAATAATGACAACTAAGGTAAGAGTCACTAAAATATTTAATTTTGAAAAGTTGGAATATTATAATAGTTAGGTGACGATAATAAAACTAAGTGTATAGTTTAGTTAATATTCTTGTAGTTTATTTTTCGGGGTAAACTACCTACTGTAGTTGGTCACCCAACTTTTAGGGCACTTTCATTTTAGCCATTCAATCGTTGTATTAAACTAAAATAATGCATCAAAAATTGTCAAATTGTACTTGTTTACCACATTGCTGAAAATTCTAACTTTTTTCAATATTAAAAATTTAAATTTCAAAACATAAAAATCAATTAAATAAATTTTTGAAAATTTTTTATCCCTTGATAATGTTAACCGATTTGTTACCGTAATATTAAAATTAATTAAATTAATCTCCTAAATTTTAAAATTTTATTTTATGTTTCCCTATTATTTTTAATGAAATCAACTCGATAACTCATATTTAATAATTGTCTATAAAATTTAAATTTCTTTTAATTAATTAAATTAATTGCTTATTTTTGGGTAACCAAAATGAAAGTGTGAACATGATGTGGCATGTACAAGTTAACTGACGCTAGAGATTTACTGCTTAGGTGACTAAAATGAAAGCACTCTAAAAATTGAATGACGAAATTGTATTTTGAATAACCAAAGTAAAAATGCCCCAAAAATTGGACCAACTAGATAATTTGCGTTATTTACTTTAACAGGTAAAACTCTTAAATTTGACATTCCATTTAAATCAAATAATGATTCCTCAGTATAGCATTTGTTATTTGTACATTCAAATTTTAATTCAGTTGCTTATAAATTAAACCTCTTCGAAGGAAAAAAAAAGTGTATCTAATAATTTTGTCCTCAAATCTTATCAAATGCATCCTTTTCTTTAACAACGAATTCCTTGCTTTTTTCTTATTTTCCTTTCTTTTATATGTATTTTACTCTCTTTTTTAATATCTAATTTAGGTAAAATTAGTGGAAAGCAAATGTTAAAACATTTGTAACATTTAAAATATTATTTTTGCCCTTCTAATAGTGTTTTTTGAAATTTGTATTCGACAAATTTTAATAGTAGATGTTTTCCGGTTGAGGTAAACTATATAATTGGTAATCTAATTATGTTAGTGTTTTTATTTTAGTTATCTAATTTTTATTTTTTTAATTTAGACCTTAATATTTATATTCATTCCTGTTTTGATCACCTGACATTAAATTGATAATGGAAATAATAATGTAGCCTTTTTTTTAATTGATATAATAATACATTTAATCTTTAATTCTTACATATTTTATCAATTTGATCCTAATTTTAAATAATTTGATAAATTTAAATTTTCACATTAAGAGTGAGCAAAACTCGATTCGATTCGAAAAAATTAAAAAAAAAATTGAATTTCGAGTTATTCGAATTATTCGAGTTAACTCGAATAAGTAATTCAAGTTTCAAGTTTGGATCGAGATGAAATTTACAATTCAAATAACTCGAATAATTCGAATAACAGATTGGCGTAAATACCCTTTTGGTCCCTGTTAAGTTTGAAAATGAGCAACTTGGTCTCTCTCAACAAAAATTACAAAAAAAAATTCAAAATAATTTTTAAAATTTAAAATGTAACGCCCCAAAATTTGAGTTTTGATTACTAAGTCATGTTAGTGAATAAATGTTTGCTTCTGTGGTTGTGTACTTTGTTTGCTCACTTGAGATCTAAGGTTTGAGTTGCATAAATTTTTGAATTTTGTTAAGTTCCTTACTTGAACCCTTAGCTTAGGATTCTTTGGTTAAGTTGAATTCAGTGACTTTTTATGATAAGAATGAGCTTTTTGGTTCACTGGTTAAGCGTCTACCTATTTTTTGGTTTCATGTTTGAGTTACTATGTATGTGACAAGGATTATATTTTTTGCACTTTTCTGCAAAAAACTGGAATTTAAATGCTCATTCCCTCTGCTGTTAATTTAGAAGTTTTTTTTTTCTTCCCAAAGAACTTGTTTTTCCTTTGTGTTGTTATGTTCTTAGTAAATTTTCTTTTTGGTTCTGTTCGCCTTGTACAATTGATGCATCGAATTGTGTTCTTGCTTGTTCTAGTGTGCTTTAAGGTAAGTTGAATTGTTAGTCTTCGTTACACTACGTTATTGTGCGATTTGGGACTTTTCCAAAATTTTGAAGATTGATAATCTTGTTGTACATTGTGTGCTGGTGCGCTAGGGGAGACTCAAGAGACGTCTAGCGCCTTCCGTTTTACTTAGAAATTGAACGTGTACTAGGATTCCGTGATAAGTAGACTTTTGCTCGTTTCGTGTTGGAAGTCGAAGGTTTCGACGGAACTTGACTGTCAGTACTTGTGTTTTGCGAATGTAATGTTGAAGTGAGTGTTTGGAACTTGTTTTACGCTTAGAACCTGTAACTGAGTGCTTCTACAACGTCAGGTAACAGGTGGGTATGTTTCTGCGTATTTTTCTATTAGAAACGGGACTGTTGACGACACACGGGCATGTGTGCAAGCTGTGTGGTGGACCGTGTAACTCACTAAGTTCGAATCTGAGGTCACACGGGTAAGTCACACGGGTGTGTGTTAAACCATGTGTGAGAAGTGAAGTGCATGGGTCACATGGGCAAGGCACACGGGTGTGTGTCCAGGCCGTGTAACTCCCTAAGTTAGGATTTGGAGTCACACAAACAAGACACACGGGCGTGTGTCCAAGCCATGTAACTCCCTAAGTTCAGATTTGGAGTCACACGGGAAATGTGTCAAGCCGTGTGAGGTACACGGGCTAGCATATGGGCATGTACCTAGGCTGTGTGACTCACTAATTTGGTAAATAGGGCACATGGGTGACCACACGACCGTGTGGAGTAAGACTGGCCACCGTTTGGGCGTTTGAACCCAAATAGCCAACTTCGATAATGTCGTAATGATTGTACGAGGCGAGTGTAGACTACCTGCAGGATAGATATCACTGTATTAAGCTGTATGAGCTGTTTTATTGTGATTATACACTGGTCCTATTTACACTCTATTATATTGGAACGTGTGATTGAATCTGTATCTAGAATACGTATTGATATCTGTTATTTGTTCTGCATCTGCATGGGGCGGGAGTTATGAATTGAAGGAAGTATTCTGTAATGAACTGGTGGTCAAACCACCCACGATAATATCTGATTTGGCAGTGAGACTGTAAATACTGCAACATGTCATACCGACACTAGAAGATGTGTAGGGTAGATAGAGATGGTGTGTAAAGGATGAAATAGGAAATTGCATCTGTATCTATACTGTGTGACATGTGCACCTAATCATATTTGTTTTATATGTGCATCTGTATTAATTTGCTATGTATCCGGACTATTGTGTCTAGATCTATTTTAGGTTGTTGATCTGACTAAGGAGACCGAACTGTTATCTGAATAATAAAAATATCTGAGTTCTTATACATAAGCTAGTCTATTTATGTTAAGTTTTACAGTGCGAAACACTAACTACTTAAATGAATTTCAGTGAACTCTCAAGAATAAGCGACCGACAGACATAGGACTCGGTTATCTAATGGACTTATATACGTGTGTGAACCTATGTTTTAATTTCGTATTTTTAAACTACTAGAATATGATTATGTTTCGGATATTGGATTTTTTTTAACTTAACAATAGTGAAAGGCTCGCTTTAAGTATGACTGTGTTTTGGTAAAACAACGTGACATTCTAAACTTGGTCTTCCCGTCTAGGCCGGGTTTAGGGTGTTACACAAAATATTTATAAAAATTCCAAAATTTATATTTTCTAAAAAATTATAACAAAATCTAAAAAATATATAAAGAAAGTTAAAAAATTAGAATAATAATTTTAGGGACTTAAATAAGTTAATTAATGATTCAAGTTTATCATACTAAAGTATTTTTATTATTATTTTGCTTTGAATAAGTTTTCAAATATATATGGTTTCAAATTTATTTGCTCTAACATGAAATTAGTTATACTGTAACAAGATTTTAATTTGACATGTTTAGTTTTTTAATTTAACTCGAACAATTTCACTCGATTCAACTTGACTCGAATTTCATTTCACTCGACTCGATTTGAAAAAAATTCAAATCAAATTAGAATGATAAAATAGGACTCGTCAACTCGATTTCGATCGAACACTCACCCTACTACACATTGCAAATTTTATCAATTTAATCTTCAAACATGTGATTTCTAACATTTAATACTATTAATACCAATAGCATCACGGTAACCGCCGGGGATATTGTCTTGTAAACAAGGCTTACATAGTACCGTGGTGGATTCTACTTGGTGAAGATTTTCCATTAAAATAACAAAACCATAAATTATAAACCATATAGTATATTCTAGGAAGAGGTCATCTCTGTTTATTTATACATATTTTCTTTGACGTTACCAAAAAATTAAATTAAAGAAAGGGTGAACCCTAGCAATGGAATTGAGAATTGGGAAATGGTGGAGTGAGTACCTTAAAAAATCTTTTAAACAAGTAGTGTTTGAAAGAATGAATGAAACAAGAAAGAAGAGGAGGAAGGATACCACCAAACGCAGGTCATGTGGTTGGGTGTTCATGTGAGTTTGAGTGTTTGATTATCTAATCTTTTGTAGTTATTTGCTTTCAAAATCTGTGTGCTCAATCTAAGAACAACCAGGAATTAGAAAAACTCAGTTTTAAAAATTGAAAGTTTTGGTTAGGATGTTTGAAAACCTAATTAATAGAATTTGCAAATACAAAGGGTTAAATTTATTGAATTATTTAGAATTAAAATCAAATTGATAGAATATGTAAGTATTAAGGACTAAGTGTATTATTATACCAATTAGAAAAAAATCACATCATTATTTCCGTTATCAATTTAACGGTGGGTGACCAAAATAAGAATTAATATAAACATTAGTGCCTAAATTGAAAATTTTTGAAATTAGGTGACCAAAACAGGAACACAAACATAGTTGAGTGACCATTTGAATAGTTTACTATCGATTTTAATAAGAATATTTTAATGTATTATGACTTTATTAAGTGTATTTGTTTTCTTTTACAATTTATAATTTAATTGTATTATATGTAGAACTCGAATCTTCGAGTGGATATTGTTGGAAGGATTTTACTTGAATACCACCTTAGTTCGAATATGACTTATACTTAGATCGTCAAAACATATGAGGGCCCCCGTGGTTTATACCAAAAAAAAAAAAAACCAAAAAGTCATTTCCAGAAGGAGACACAGTTTCAAGTCTTGGTGATGGCATTGTTGGAAAGAGCAGTCATGAACCCCTAAATATAGACCGTAAAAAAAACATAAAAATACAAAAAGAAAGGTCGTTGACGAAGTCATAAACTAACCCTTTTCCAAATCAAGGCTTAGGGTTTATTTGGATGGATGATGAGATTAGTTATAGTAAGGTTTAAAACAATGGTTGCAATTAGATAAATCCTTGTAATAATAAAATTGATTATTGTAGCAATGAAATTAATTTATGTAACAGTAAAATTAAAATCAATGCTATGATAACTATTTTGATTCAAACTTAATAGTGTAAGATAAAACATATTAAAAACTACTTGAAAACAATGAAATATTTTATTTAAATTAATAAAATAAAAATTATTATTATTACAAAATAAAATATCAAATTGCACAATATAGATAAAAAGACAAAAAATCATTTCTTTGTGATAGTTTTATTTGTTGAGTGGACTAAAAAAAGGATCAGTATTGAAGACCGAGATGAAACCTGTAGCAGGCTCAATCTGCCCGGACCCACACCATAACCAAATTAAAATAAATAAATTAATAATGTCCAGTCCATTACTGATAAACCGTAATAGTAACATATTTTAAACCCACATTTAACATATTTTTGAATGATTTATTCTTTGAATTGTGTAATTTGGTGCTCTTAATCCTTTGTTTCCATGTTTTATACTCAGAAGAACACCAGATGATGAAAAGAACGAGAAACGGGCCCAAAACGGAGTAAATGGGTCATATCACAAAATCAATACGGCCTGGGCCCAAGAGCATACGGCCGTGCCTCATTCAACAGACTCGAACACGGCCTGGCCATGATTCACACGGGCGTATGCCATGGGCATGTCCCTGACGTGAATAAGAGGAATTCCACTCGGAATAGGATACTTGGAGGAAAAGAAACACATTCCAAAGCCTATTTAAACACCCTAGTAGGAATTCTACTTAGATTAGGATATTTAGGGGCCAAGTAAGGCATCTCAAAGCCTATATAAACACCTTAGGGGGCAACTTAAGCGGGGAGTTCGGTAGAAGCCTTCTGCCAGGGCTTTAGTCAGGGGGTGTCCAGCTAGGCCAAAGAGGGCAGATTTGTGGGGATTTACGCGAAGATAGCCAGTTGATTCATCTCAAGAAGTCGGAATCATACTCAAGACGGAGAATCTCTCCTTCAATTCCTTAAGGGGGTTTTAGGGATTTCTTATGTTTTGTTTTATCTTTTCTTCTGAGATGTTTCCTTTTATTGTTATGAACTAAACCCTCAGATACCTGAGGGGGATGAAACCTAAGATGAATCTTGTTATCGTTTGCTGAACTATATGATAAATATTTGACTTGTTCTTAATTGTGTGTTCTAAATTCTTGTGTTGATATATCTGGGATATTAATTCAAGTGTGATGTGCTTAGGTGGAGGAGCAAAAGTCCCTGCCTAAGAGTAGATCTAGCATAGTTAAGCGAAGTTGCTCGCGTGCCTAGAGATAGGGTGACGAAAATCTTCCGGATTAAGGTCAAACCTAATATGGGAGTCCTTAGATCGAGTTAATGCAATTTTAGGGGTTTTAATTAGAAAGAGATTTCAATTAATCAACCTAGGGTTAGACGTTAGTCGCCTCGAGAGAGGGATTAATATAACTTAGGGAATCCTACGGATCAAGTCAAATGAATAAATCGTCTGGTTCAGAGTTAGATAACAAGTGAAGTCTAGGTGGATTCTTCCTCAGGTATTGTCTTAATCAATGGGTTTTTCCCAAAGTATTTTTCCCAAATTCCTTCTCTTTGTCTTTGCATCTTTAGTTTAGTTGTTAGTTAAATTTAGATTAAACAATAAATTCCCTTTATTATTAAGCTAGATAATAAAAAGAAAGTTAGTATTAGTACTTTTAGTTCCTTTGGGTTCGACAATCCGGTCTTGCCTTAACTATACTACTGTTCGATAGGTGCGCTTGCCTCAAATCGTTGTCATAGTTAGTTTCCAGGTTAGATCATTCTTTATATAAATTTTAAGACTTTGACATCGCATAAAACAACGATCAATTACAAAATTTCAAACCCAAATACAAATTAAAAGCCCAATTGGCCCAAACCCTAGCCTACACTAGCCCAATACCCTAGTCGGCCTAAATGACCCAAAGAACAACAAGGGCAGAAACCCTAAGGTTAGCCCTAGAGCCGCTGCTCCCACACGGCCTCCGTACCAGCGCCACGTCATCATCGTACACCGTCGTACCTGCGAAAAACGACAAGAACAACAGCAACAATAGCAATATACAGCAGAAAATAAAAAAAAGGAAGGACTTTTGTATTTTTATTTTTGGGCTATAAAAAGCCGAATAGAACCATTGTAAAGGGGTTACGTTTTTTGAATATAGAAATAGCAAAAAGGTATATTTTCCGATCCATTTTTCAGCCTATTTTCATCTTGAATATACCACATACATATAGGAAAAGAGTAAAAATACTAGCTTCTACCTTTTTGTGACGATCAGAGTCCCAAATCCGAGGCTTTTTTTGGTTGTTTTTCGGTTTTAGTGAAGGTTTTGGTTGTTTTGGGGGTTAGATTTCGGACTAGGGATGTTTGAAAGTTAAAATCTGCCTTCTTGAGTGTCTCCGACCCCCGTATACGGCGATTGTGGTGGCAGAGTACGGCGGCTCGATGATCAGAGCTCGGCCGTACCATTGCCGGAGTTCGTAGGGCTAAGGGTGATTTTCGGAGTTTTTTTTTGTTTTTAAAAAATGGACGTTGTTAAAAATGTTTTTTTTAACTGATTTTTAGTATTTATAAACCCATGATACGACGTCGTTTTGGTATGGTCTATTAACAACCAAAACGGCGTCGTTTAGAGGCTCAACCTGCGAGCGTGACTCGACTCAGGGAGGATCCGCGTGTTTCTGATTATTCATTTATTTGCGCACCGGGTCCCTCTGTGTTTGCGGTAGGTTGCAATGGAGTCGCATGCTCGATTTTAATTTAGCCCTATTTATTTTGTTGTTGTTTTAATCTAGTCCTTAAGCTGTTAAATGACCAATATTTGAATGGCGCCGTTTTGAGTGTTTGGGATAATTTTCCAATAAATCCTCACTTTTTTGCGCACATGCTAATCTGGTCCTTAATAGTCTGTTGTTATTATTTTCATTTTAAGACTTAAATTTTATTTTAAATTCCAATTTTGTCCACTGTCCTAACTTATTTATTTATTTACATTTCAAAAAGGTTTATTTTGTTATATTTTATTTTAAATTCTTTATATATATTGCTTACTTTAACTATTTTATTTCATCCTTTGAAGTTTTATTATATATATATTATTCAGTTTAAATATTTTTCTTTATATAATTTATTTTAAACTTTAGATGCTACCTTCTTAAATCTATGTACATTATTTAGTTTAAATTATTTTATATGTTTTTCATGTTCTTTATTTTAAAAATCGTTTTATTATTATTATTTCAAGATTTTGTATTTCGTTTTTTTATTAAATTGTTTCGCATTATATGTATATACTATTCATTTCAAATTTTTATATATATATTAGTAAATTTAAAATTTTTTATGATAATTTAAAGTTGTTTTTAAATTAACTATTTTAAAATCATTTTACATATTATCTTATTATAAAATTGTTTTTATAATATTTATTTTAAATATTTTTATATTATTTCCCTCTATGTTATTCATTTTGAAATTATTTTGGTATATATTATTTATTACATCTTATTTACAATAGTTGCTTTTAAACCTTCATTTTTTGTTATTTTGTTATTTTAGATTATTTTTTTTAGATATATTATTTTGTGTCGTTTTCTCCAATGGGTGATTATTGCATCTCTTGAATTCGTTGCTATCACGTGTATTACCTCTTTTAATTTGTGTTTACGGATTATTTGTGATTCATCATTGTAATATTTTGTGTATGTATTGCTACTTTGCTTCGTATACTATCATTCCATTGCGTTTTATTTGTTAAAAAAAATCGAGTTTAATGTCGTTTAAGTTTAAAAATCATTCCATTCAAAGGTTTTTAAAATAAAGCAATGCTCGTTTTTGGAAGTTTCGAGAAAATCGTGTCCTAACTCACTGGGTTCCGATTTTTCTCGTTAAATCCTAGCAACCGAGTCCCCTTTTTATTTTTAAATCAAAACATTTTGAATAAATACTTATTCTCGAGAATTTAAGATGTTGCATCCTAACTAACTGGATGTGACATTTTATCATTTTTGGGGTAAGAATTTCTAAAAAAAAAAAAAGGCAATATTCCGTATTCGGGAATTTTGAGAAATTGTGCCATAACTTATTGGGTTCTAATTTTTCATAAAGTTCAAATAACCGAATATCCTTTTCAAACTTTATTACACAGGTTTTAAAAATCAAAAGATAAGTTCAGTTTCGAGAATATAAGTTGTTGTACCCAAACTCACTGAGTATGACATTTTATTTCTCCGAAATAAGAGGGTTTGGCATCCAATATGATTCTGTTCAAATGTATTTCAAGCAACGGATCGTAATCTAAAATCTTTTCAAATTTTCGGCATTAAGACATTAAATAATCAATTAGGTACCAATTTTGGGCGCTACGAGGGTGGTAACCCTTCCTCGTACGCAACCGACTCCAGAACCCGTTTTCTCGAGTTTTTTTGTAGACGAAAATATGTTTTAATAAATCAAAGTTTTATTAAAATGATCAATTTCAAGGTGATCCGATCACACCTCAAAAAAAAGTCGGTGGCGATTCCATTTTTAATTTTCCCATCGATCCCTGTTTTCAAAATAGAAAAAAAATAGTTTCGACAAAACCAATGTAATTTATTGTAGCTATCCAAACACATAAAGTTGTGTGACTCGAATTTTATTTAATTCGATTTGAAAAGTTTGAGGTGTAATTCATTTATTAAAAAAAATAAAAAGGTAAAATTAGATATATGTGGGGCGAAGGTTTGAAAGCTAAAAACTGTATATATTCGTAAACTTATTGTATTGTTATTTTTTCAACATTAGTGAATTTCTCTTCTTTTATCTATGGTTTGTCCCGATAAGAATTTTTTACGTAAAATTTACATGTTATTTTTTTTTTTTTTTACAATAATTCCTATTGTTATTATCGACGTATAGTATAAATGGACCGAAATCTAAAAGGAATATTCGTGAAAACTCTTGCTAAACCCACATTATATTAATTTTGATTTATCTCGTTTTGATCGCCACCAATAAGTATTACACGTTTTTTTCCGAAGAAAATTGTTGTTATTCGCAAAACTCGTTTTGACTTACAGCTCTTTGTTGGTGATTTCTTATAAAGCAAAATATACTTTTGCATCAACAGGATTGTATGAATTATTTATTTAGTTTAGTGAAGCTTGAAGCCATTCTTGCAGCTAATTTACTCTTCCCTAGAAAGCCATTACCAGTCTTTGAGAGCAAGGATCATGAATAGGAGAGCCTGTATCGCCTGTCTACTGATCACAGTTTTGTTGATACTGATAGCTTTACTGGTACTAAGAGTTATATTTAATACGCCACTATTTATAGCCGCTTCGATTGTTCTACCTCTTTTTGTGGTTTACCTTTTTATAAGACTTAAAAATGGGTTCAAAGATGTACCAAAAGAAAATGGGTTCTTAGAAGTTGAGGAAGAGTATCTGGACAACATATTGGGGATGCCAACAAGATTCTCTTATCAAGAGTGGAAAAACATTGCCAATAATTTTAGCAACAAACTTGGTGAAGGTGGATTTGGGTCTGTTTTTCATGGAACACTGCCTTCGGGTTCTCAAGTTGCAGTGAAACATCTTGTTGGCTCTGGTCCAGTTAACAAGTCCTTCATAGCTGAAGTTCAGACGATTGGAAGCATCCACCATTTCAATTTGTTAAGTCTGGTTGGATTTTGTGCTGAAAAATTCAATTTTCTTTTAGTTTACGAGTACTTGGTTAATGGATCACTAGACCGATGGATCTTCAACCAAAACCAAGAACTTGCTCTTGGTCGGCAAATAAGAAAGAAAATCATTCTAGATATAGCCAAAGGACTAGCCTATCTTCATGAAGATTGCCACCAAAAGATAATCCATTTCGACATCAAACCAGAAAATATCCTTTTAGACGAGAATTTCAATGCCAAAGTTTCAGATTTTGGGTTATCTAAGCTAATTGGAAGAGATCAAAGTCAAGTCCTAACAACTATGAGGGGAACCCCTGGTTATATGGCTCCCGAATGGCTAACTTCAACCATAACTGAGAAAGCAGATGTCTATAGCTTTGGTATTGTGGTCTTAGAAATTCTGTGCGGGCGTCGAAACATCGATAGATCTCAACAAGAAGAAGATAGGCATTTATTGGAACTGTTTAGGAGAAAGCAAGAAGAAGGGCAACTCCTGGATTTAGTTGATAAGTGCAATAGTGATATGCAATCGAATGCAATTGAAGTTGTGGAGATGATGAAGGTCGTTGCATGGTGCTTACAAACTGAATATGTAAAGAGGCCTTCCATGTCCACTGTGGTGACGCTTTTTGAGGGCTCAGCTGATGCTGTAAGTAATAACCTGATTGAAGATTTTTTAAATGGATTAATACTTGAAGAGACAGACACCGACACTTCAACAATTTTACCTTCTATATTATCTGGGCCGAGGTGACGATTACGGGTATCTTCGTCAATTATAATTCTTAAAGATCCAAGCAATAGTTGACAATTCAATGTCAATTTATTTTTTCTTTTTAATGAAGTGATATTCATTTATAATATATATATCTATATATGTTTTTTTCTAAATTAATAATTGCAAAACGTATTAGAAGGGAAAATAATGATGTTGGTGGTTCAAATCGTGAACTAATATTTGCAAAACAATTCACAAACACGAATAATTTGTAGAGTAAATTACATGAGTTAAAAAAAATCACTTTTTTTTTAAAATTAAAGAATTTTTTTATCTTTTTTTTATTTTTAGAATTTTATGAATATTTTAGAATTTCAAGAATTTTTCATAAAATTATGATTTTATAATTCCAAAAAGTAAACTATAAATTTTTAGTTTTTAAAGAATTTTTAATATTTTTTTAGAGTTTTTATTGAATTTGTTTTGGATTTACCATTGAAAAAAAAAACATAAAAGTATCAAATTTATCCTTTAATTCTAGTTCATGGACCAAATTAATTATTAAACCTATGAGTTAATGTGCAATATTATTAGTTTGTTATTGAGTTAACGAACGAGTGACCAAAACATTATAAATTGATAATGTTAGTGATTATTTTATATTTTTTTAATTAGGTGACCAAAACAAAACTTACTAGTAATTAAGTGTCTAACAATGTATTTGATGAGTAGTGATTTAATGGCCCACATTGACGTTTGATTGCAAGGTAACAAATGGATGGCTTAAATGATCAATTTCAATTAATTGAATGACTAAATTATAATTTTTCAGAATAGAATGACAAAAGTGTAAACTTACTCGTAATTAAGTGACCATTAATATAGTTTATCCTTCTTTTAATTACTCATGAATTTTCAAATCTCAACTATTTAAATTGAAGAATATATGTAACACCCCTTAACCCTTATTCGTCGCCGGAACAGGGTTAAAGAGCATTACCGGATATTTCAAAACAAATACAAACAATCATATAATATTATAACATACACATCATAATTTAATCATAATGCCTTTTATTGAGCCCTCCAGGCCCAAATCACATGTTAGGAACAAATCGGGACTTAATCGGAAGTTTAGAAATTTTTTTTCGTGAAATTTCAAAATTTTTCCTAAGTACAGGGCTCACACGCCCGTGTGTCCTTAAACACGCCAGGCTGTGTCCAACCCCGTGTAACTCTCTGACTTACTCACATGCCCAAGTCGCATGCCGTGTGCTAAGTCGTGTTCCTCACACGGCTGAGACACACGCCCGTGTCTCTGCCCGTGTGGTAATACCTGAGCATTCTGTTTTGAATTTTTAAGATGCAGGGAACATACGGCCTAACCACACGCCCATGTGTAAGCCGTGTGTCTCACACGGTCTGGTCATATGCCCGTGTGCCAGGCCGTGTGGACTCAAAATGAGCCTTATACATCAAGTTTTCCAACCCTGCAAATCTTGATCCTCAATCAACACAAAAATCAAACATTCAACCAATCCAAAACACATTCAAATATGTTTAATACATGTCAAATTAATCATTCTAAGTACCTATCCAATATACTCTTATAGGTATTGCACATATAATGTCCAAACAATTCAATTAAACATCATTTAAACCATTCCTAAATTTATGCCAATTTCAACCAAAGCACATCACTTATTTGCTTTAAACATGAAACACATGTTCACATATATATTCAACTCATTCATATTACAACATATTTTACCAACATTTCCCAAAATGACAAATACAACATTCTAGGTACATGCCTGTAACAGGCCATTTTTGCCCGGGCCCAAACCAAAAAAACCAAATACAAAAATAAATAAAAATTTCCAAAATAATTAAACAGTCCAGTCCAAAAATTACAGACCCAAAAAAATTATAAACCCAAATACAATAGAGACCTATTGGCCAAAAGACCTAAACCAATTCAGAAAAAAACCTAAACCCTAACACCTAGTCGTGCCGCCGCTCCACGTGCAGCGTCAACGCGCCCATCGCCCGAGGTCTGCCTCATTTACACCAAAATGGCAAGGGTCAGCCTTTCTCTCCTCCGTTGACTCTGCTAGAGATACTTGCAAAGAAAAAGAAACGAAACAGAGATAGAAGAGCACTAGAAACAACGAAAGAAAAAGAAAATATATGTTGTAAATCAGCTATAAAAGCCACCACCATCAATGTAATATTTTACACACACTAGATTAATCAAAAAATAGAACTCAAAATTCCAAAGGTGATTTTTTTTCTTTTATTCTATTTTCTTACGAATTTATTTTGCAAATAAAACATAAAATAAAAAGGAAAAGTTTAAAAAACGTACCTGACGGTTCACGTTCTGTTGCTGTGAATGGCCGAGGCTGTCACATCCGATGAAAGGTGACCCCTTCCCAAAAAACCGTAAAATCAAAATGTTTTTATTCTTTTTTTTTTTGCGATTTTAACATTTAAAAAAAAAATCAACCCCAAATCGGAGTTTGGGGAGTCAAAAGGCCAAAAGAGGGCTATTTTTTGCATTTTTCAGCCACCGGGGACTGCGGAGCCCGTCGCCGGTGACTATTGGCCTTTACGGAGGCTCGCCGGACCAGTGGCCAGTCTTAGGGTCCGCTGCAGAGAAAAAAGAGGGGGCTTTCTGTTTTTTTTTTAAATTGAAGGAAGAAATGATTTTTTTATTTTTTTTTGTTTAAATAGGCGGTCTAAACGGCGCAGTTTTGGGCCGATTTTTAAACATCAAAACGACGTCGTTTTGATGACCCGCAGTGCGACCCGATCCATCCCCTAGGATCCGCGTGTCTTCGCCTGGAGGGGGTATTTATTCCTTGGGTCCTTCCTCTTTTACAGTGCATTTCAATTTAGTCCTATCTTATTTTTCTATTTTTTTAATTTTACCACAAACTTTTATTTTTGCTTCAATTTGGTCCTTGGACCGTTTTAATGGGTAAGCACCTGAAACGGTGTCGTTTTGGGCCAACCCATGGTCCGACTCGACCCATTTCAGGATCTGCGTGTTTTCTTAATGCATGGATTATTTGCGCATTAGGCCTTTCCGCTTTTATGGCCCTTTGCAATTTAGTCTTTTTTTTAAATTTTGCCCGATAATTTTATTTTATTTCATTTTAATCCCTGAATGGAACGATGCCGTTCTGGGGACAGGGAATAATTTCCCAATTGGTCCTCCCACCTTCGCACGTGTTTCATTTTGACCATTCATTTTCCCCTTTCTTTTATTTATTCACAATTTACCCCTCCTATTTCATTTTAATGTCGATTTAACCCTTATTTATTTAGTTTGGACTCTTCCTAAATTATTTTTTTTACTTTTCATATTTTATTTTATTTATTTATTTTCTATTATTTATTTTTTGGTCTGTTCTTGTATTTATTGTGCATTTTATTTATTTGTTTTGGCATTTTTTATATATATTATTAATTGTTGTTATCATTATTATTGTTGTTGTTTTTATATTTTTGAAAGTATTATTATTATCACTATTATCATTTTTCATTATTATTATTGTTCTATTATGCATATTATCGTCGTGATTTTTTATTATCATCATATTTTTATGCTTTATTAGTATATGTCGCATCACCATTTGTTAAACATGAGATTTTCATGTTTTAGCCATTTTTTTCATATATACCATACTCGAATAAACTAAATACATATCGTTTTAAATATTACATTTGTTATTATTCAAAAAAGGAAAATTTAAAAATAGGCAATGTTTCGTATTTAGAGATTCGAGAAGTCGTAGCTTAACTTACAGGGTTTCGATTTTCTCATTTAATCTAAATGACCGAATATCCTCTTAGAATCAAAATACACAAGATTTAATTAAATAATAAAAAATGCGAACTTATTTTTCGAGATTTCAAGGTGTCGTATCCTAACTTACGGAATATGACCTTTTGTTACCTCGAGATAAGATGACCTTTAACATACGTTTCGATTTATTCAAGCGATTTTTAAGTAAAAATAACATTAATAAAGAGGGATCGTATTTTAAATTCTTTTCGAGTTTCAACTTTCGACACTAAGACATCAAGTAATCAACTAGGTACCAATTTTGGGCGTCACGAGGGTGCCAATCCTTCCTCGTGCGTAACCGACTCCCGAACCCATTTTCTAAATTTTGCGGACCAAAAATCGTTGTTTTAGTAAATCAAACCTTTTATTAGAACGATCAAATTACGAGGTGATCCGATCATACCTCACAAAAAAAGGATTGGTGGCGACTCCCATTTTCGTTTTTTTAAACAAAAAGTTGATTTCAAAAAGGGTTTCGACAATGCCATTTACCAAAAAGAAATGTACTTCACCAAAATAAGTTCGGGATTGGCCTTGGATGCTGATTCAACGATTGGACTTTAAACTAACCTGCGCACGGAAACAAACCATAAGCTGAGTATAAAATCAGTGATATTTCTATAATCCGGATACTTTTAAAACAAAATAATTAAACATGTACATTCAATTCATACAACTTCCAAATCCACTCAATTAATTAATTCATATATAAATCATTATCACACATTCAATTCTCATCAATAACTATCTCAAATAGCTTTTCTCAATTATTATTCTCACATTCATACTTCAATATATAATAATTTCCATTTCATGAATTCCATGATTCATGTTACTCTCTTGTACAATTCAATTCATTATCCATTCCATTTCACATACAATGTCATTCAATATCAAACTTATTATCAATTCATTCATTTACCCCTATTAACACGACTCGGACTTTGGCGGATACATGGATCCAACCAAAACACACCAATATGGCACCCAGTGCCTCATCGGATAATTCGAAAAAATAAGTTGACATCCAGTGTCTCATCGGCCTTGCCGAAGTAAGTCGGTACTTAGCACCTCATCGAATTTGTCTGAAGTAATAATATGACATCCAATGTCTTATCGACTCATGGTCAAAGTATCCTTGAGCACTTCCAATCCTATGGCTTGTCAACTATATCCGACTCAGCCCAATACAGTTAATAGGGTTTTACCTCACTTTTCAATTTCCAATCAATACACATTTCAAATAATCACTTTTTCCATTTCAATCAATATCCCTTACAAATTAACATTCACATATATTCAAGCATTCAATTTCAACATCATAATATCAATACTTACCTCATTTCACTTACCATACTTTATTAATCAAAATACAACAATTAATAATAATTAAATTCAGATTATAGAAATACAAACCGTAATTCTCGAGTTATTCCTCGTTAATCTTGACTTTTCCTTTCTTAGCCGAGGTCTCCGGCTCAACGTTAGCTACGGAATTAAAATAATTAAAAATTATCAATTCAATACAATTTAACATTAAATATTTCAATTTATACATAACTTTTGCCTAAATTCTAATTTAATCCTAATCAAATCTGACCTTATTTTCTTCACAATTTTATTCTTATTTTCATTCAACTATCACTTAAAACTAATTTCAACTCTCTAATTTCACCATAAAACCCTAATTTTGAATTTCTTTCAATTTAGTCCCTATTACTCAAAACTTATGATTTATTTTACAATTCAATCTCTTTTTCACTTCTAATTTGAAATTCTATCAATTTAACCCCTAATTATTCAATTTATTCAACATAAACAACTTCTAAAAAATGCACCAACTTCTAAAATTTCAACATAGATCAAGTAGTATTTTGTTCTAGGATTCCAAAAACATAAAAATTTCAAGAAAAGTGACTCAATTGACTTACCATATTAAGCTTGAACCTTAAAACCCTAGTTTTCCCCTTTCTTTTTCTTCCTTTCTTTTTCTTCTTTCTTTCCTCTGTTTCGTTCTCAATTCTGTTTCTTTTTCTATTTCATTTGTTTTATTTTATGTTTATTATATTAATATAATATTATATTAACATAATAATTATTATTTCTTAAATAATAAGTAAATACATATATGTATTACAAATGTATATATGTATTTATTACACATGTACATTATTATTACCACATAATTGTCACTATTTGGTTTATTTATTTATTTAGTCCTTCAACATTTCTTTAATCTATAATTAAGCTTTCACACCTTATTCAGTGTAATCCTTATACCTAATTAACCTTAATTGAAGCTAATTCTCCTAACTAAAACCTAATTAACCACACAACTAACTTCGTAAATATTTTTAATAAATATTTATGAATTCGTTTTACGAACACGGTGACTTGAAAATGTACTTTTTCGATACCCGTAAATTTTGAGTCGTTACAATATATATATTTGAAATCAAATTGAATAATATTATTACTATAAATAATTGAAGGATATTATCTGTCAACTTCCAAGTTAATGTAATAGCATCACAGACAAACACACTATGTCCAAAGAAAGTTGCTCAAATAAAGGTCTGTCAACTTCCAAGTTAATGTAATAGCATCACAGACAAACACACTATGTCCAAAGAAAGTTGCTCAAATAAAGGTCTACAACTTGTTCTTTTAGACGCTCAAACCTAGGTGGGTTCTATGGGTGAACAAATATTAATTTATATATATTTATATTTATATATATACTTATTAATAAAATCCTTAATTGAGTTGGTGTCACAAGTCAATCGGGCACCAACTCAATTAGGAAAATTACAAAAATGACATTTCGTATTTAAAATAAGTAATATTGTTTGAGAGTACTTTGGTCTTTTTAATTTTAAAAAATAAAAATAGGCATGTGTGTGACTTGAACCCATGCAAATTTGATTGGAAAAACTTTAAATTTACCACTCAGCTAATTTTTTATTTTGATTTACTTATACATTATAATTTGGCTAAAGGGTCAAAAAAACCCTAAAAAAATAAAAAAAAATCATTGAGCTCTTATGAAAGAAGTGCACCCAATCAATTGGTCACTTTCATTAACGGAAATAGTTGACTAGTTTGATCGTTAATCATGTTGACGTGGTTGACGGAAGCCACCAAAAATTGCCATGTGGCAGTATATTGACATGGCATGCCACTTTAGCAAATAATATTTTTTAAAATAATTAATTAAAATGTACATATAAAATAAATTTGAATAACCAATTATCTAAATTCATTCTGAATGAGTACAAAATTAAAGAATTAAAAAATATATAAATTTCAAAAATGTAAAAACTCGTGAAATATAATTTCAAATATGTAAAAGAAACAACATATATTTATTCTAAAATATATATAAAAAATTCAAATATTAAAAAAAACAACCTATATTTTTTTTATTAACCTATATTTTTTTTATTACCCTTTAGCCTTATATTTACTTATATTCTTTTCTTGTTCTTATTTTCTAGTACCGTATTTTATCTATTACATTAACTATTTTTTTCATATTTTATCGTTTCATATAACCATATGGTCTAAAAAGTTACGAAATTATAATTTACCTCAAAAAATTACTAAATTATTTATTAAAGAAAATTGTTATTGAAAGTAATTATGAACTTATGATTAAGTTAATTTTTAAGTCAAATAATTAAATAAAAGAGTCCTCTATATTCGCATCATTATCATTTTGTTTTAATAATTAAACTATGGATAATGTATTTAATTTCTCAATCAAATATAAAAAATTATTTTTTTTAGTTTATACAAATTTGAAATTTTTATATGTATTTTAGAATTTTTAAATATATTTTTAGAATTTTTAAAGTTTTTTTAGTTTTGCACTAATCCAAAATGAATCTAGACTAATGATTGTCTAGGTTCATTCTATATGCACATTTTAATTAATTTTTAAGAAAATATTTTATTTTTGTAAAAAAATATTTTTAAAAAAATATTTGCTGATGTGGAATGCCACGTCAACATATCCATGTTAGCATATTACCATGTGGCAACTTTTGGTGGCTTTCATCAGCCATGTCAACACGGTCATCGATTAAACCAATCAACTAACGGTTTTTGTTGATAAAAGGCGTTAATTGATTTTTTGGGGGTTCGGCTCAATTGTTTTTTTTATCGCTGATGGCATAATTGGGTGCACTTTGTTCATAATGACTCAATTGATATATTTTTTATTGAGGACTTTTTTAACCTTTTAATTTTATTATGTACATTTTTTTACCTCCGTCAATTGTACTGTCTATAAAATGATGGATTAAACTGGTGCCACTAGTCAACTCGACATCAGCTTAATTGTAAAATTATTAAAATACCCTTAATTTAAAGGATAATTAATTTAATTATAATGATATTTTAATCTTTTCATACTTTTAGATAATCTTTAAATAAAAATATTGAAAAACATTATTTGAGAATCGAATACATTACCAACAAATTCATATGAAAATATCTCATGACTCCACCAATAAATAAATTATTGAAATAATTTTATAAAAATATTTTTAGTATAAAAATATTTTCAAATTCACCCAGATTGTATGTGATAAAATCTAGTATATAATAATATAGAAAAATACACTAACACAAGTATAATAGTGCCACAAGTGGTGTATTTCTCTTTTTTTGTATTTAATTTCTATAATTTTTATTTTTTTAAAAGAGAATAAAATAAATAATTCATTTTTACTAGTTAAATTCAATTGATAAATTAAACTAGTTAAATTCAATTGATAAATTAACTTTTTAACTTTTCATTTATTTAATTAAATGTTTATCTTAAACATAAAATTTTAAAATATTCACTTAACAAATTGTTATAGATAATCTATAATTAAATAAAAAATTTATTTAAATGTATAAATCAATTTTTAATTTTTTATATAATTAACCATTTATCTTAAATGTAAACTTTTTACTTAAATTGGCTTAATATAACATTTGATATTTGAACTTTATATGTTTTCTTAATTTAGTACTTTAAATGTTTTTGGTCAAATTTGGTACCTGGACACTTTTTTTATTTTGATATTTAATCTTTTCTTTATCGAATTTGATACCTAAATTTGACATTTTTTCCTAATTTGGTACTTAAACTTGCCTAATGTTATACAAATTACTCCAATATATTAACTATGAAGAGACATTAAAATTCCTATAAGTATTAGTTAAATAGCATTTGTTTGGTATACCAAAATGCATTCTCCATCTTCTATTATTTTTAGATGTTTTATAAAGCATTTCAATAGTAATTGTTTATAAAAATTGATATTCTTGCTATAGTTACCTCAGTGGTAAGTGGACTTTTTCCATTAGTGCAAAACTTAAACATGTACAAAGCCCAAATTGCCCGGGCCCACTTCAGTGCCAACCCAAACCAAAAACTAAACCAAATTTAAAACCCAAACTAGTGGCCCACTAACCCACTGCACCCGAAGAGCCCAATAACTCTGGAACCCTAGGGAACAGGGGCGCCACAGCAATTAATGGCCTGACCATTCGACTTCCTACCCTGACCCTTCGGCTCCTGACACCCACTTGCCTCTGCGACCACCTGCCGAAGCCACCTGCTCCCACCGCCCTTGCACCGCCACTGCCTCAAAGACTGCGAGCCATTAAAACGAAAGGACAGAACATAACAAAAGAAGAAGAAAAGCATGTATTTTTCTTCCGGCTATTTAAAAGCCCGAAAAGAACGTTGTAAAGGACTTTTTTTCTTTTTTCAATAGACAGAAACAAAAGACTTTCGAAATCTCAAGAACTCTTAAAGTCTTTAGTCTCATCTTCGATCGACAATAGCAGCAACAGATAAAGAAACGAAACGCCCCAAAACGCAGTAACAGTGATAAAACAGAGAACGGGGAAGGTGATTTTTATTTTAAGAAAAAAAATCGCTTCTTTTCTATTTTTCTAGCACATATTATCACACTAAAATATATAATAAAAAAAGGGAAGAAAAAAGGGTGAGGTGGTGGCCGGTGCGACGGCGCGACCCCGGACCGGAGCTTCCCCGGTGGCCCTTTTCTCTCCGACTCGCAGAGAGAAACGAGAGAGAATGAAATTTTTTTTTTAAAACAGACAGCTCAAATGAATTTTTTCTGTGTTTTTGGCCTTATATAGCCCCTTAAAACGACGTCGTTTTGGGGCTGGCCTTTAACCCCCAAAGCGACGTCGTTTGGCCAGAGACCCGCGCGCTTGACCCGACCCGACTAAAGGATCCGCGTGTTTTTGTCGATGGGGGCTAATTGCGCAATCAGCCCTTTCGCATTTTTAGTTTTTCAAATCAAGTTCTCAGTATTCGCACATTGGCCCTGAAATTCTGTATGGTTTCGCGATTTGGTCCTCCCTCAAAGCGCAGCGTTTAATTTGCTGGGAAAATTGCCCATTTGATCCCCACCTTTTACGCGCGTGTTTTTCTAGCCCCTGAACTTCTGCTTCACTCACAAATTGACCCAAAAATTTCGTCTTTAATGCAATTTAATCCATTTTCAATTATTTCGCAATTTTACTATCTCTTGCTTTATTTTATTTTTTCTTATTATTAATCATTTATTATTATTTTATTATTATCCTGTTATATTATTATATTCTACGTATTTGTACATTTTGTGTATTTATATTATGTTATTTATTTTTATTAGTATTACTATTATTATATTTTTTATATGTATGCATTTATTTGCTACTATTGCTATTTTATTTATTTATTTTATTTGCATTATTATTACTATACTATTATGAACCATTATTATTTTTATTAATATTACTATCTCTTTGTTATTTTATTAACATCATAACCCTTCTTTACTTATTATTTAATAATTTATTTATCTTTTACAATTATTATTTTCATACATGTATCTATTATTATAATTACTACGTTATTATTATCATTATTTTTATTACCATTTGCTATTTCCATTGTTTATTATTATTATTATGTTTACTATTATTTTATTATTACATTTGCATGTTGTTATTCTGTTCTTCTACTATTACTATTATTATTATCACTAGTATATTACTACCTTATCTATTATCATTTTATTATTACCATCATTATCATTATCCGTTTATTTATCACTACAATACCATTATCATTACTATCATTATATTACTATCATATGTATGTATATAGCTTTATTTATATATACTATTTCACTCATCAACTACCATCATTATTTTCATATATCATCATCATTATCATTATTTTCTAGCAATCAATCAATATTATTGTCATAATACTTCCCATTTACCATTACTTATATTATTATTATTCGTTTATTGTTATTATCAATATTCTCATCGTCATCTCACTATTTTTTTGACATCTCAATCTTTGTAACGACCAATATTTCCGTATTAGCAATTCGGGAAAATCGAGCCCTAACTTACTGGGTTCTAATTTTTCTCGTTCAAGTTAAACAACGGAAGATCCCTTTCAAAACCACAAATTCCAGTTTTAAATCGACATTCCGTATTAGCAATTCGAGTGAATCGAGCCCTAACTTACTGGGTTCCGGTTTCTTCTCGTTTGAAGCTAAACAACGGGATATCCCTTTTGAAATCGCAATTTAAATTTTAAACAAAACACTTAATCCCGGACATTCGAAATGTTGCGCCCTAACTTACTAGACTCAACATCTAGATACTTCGGATAAGTTTTTTATTAAAATAGAGGCAATATTCCTAATTTGGACCTTCGAGAAAACGAGCCCTAACTTACCGGGTTCTGATTTCTCGTTTGACAAATGACGGAAGATCCTCTTCAAATGTAAAACTCTTCAAATGTAAAACTAAGTCTTAAAAGGCAAGCTTAGTTTCGGGAGTCTAAAGTATTGCGCCCTAACTTACTGGACTTGATGCTTTATCTCTTCGAAAATAGGAGAGACTTAAACGCCTCTTCCAATTCTTTCAAGTTTTAGAAATAAAAAGTATCTATTTCTAAGTCATTTCGAAGTTTTCAACATTAGGACATCGATCAATCAGTTTGGTACTGATTTCGGGCGTGTCGAGGGTGCTAATCCTTCCTCGCACGTAATTGACTTCCGAACCCATTTTTCTCAAATTTTCGTAGACTAAAAGCATCGTTTTAATAAACTGAGACGTTTTATTAAAACAAAGGTGATCCGATTACACCCAAATAAAGATCGGTGGCGACTCCCTTCCTTTTCATTTTCAAAAATCGAGTCGACCGCCGCGTCGTTCATCAAGCTTTATCAAAAATGGTTACGACAGCTTGGCGACTCCACTGGGGATATATTCTTTGAGAGTCAGGCCATAGATTGATTGATCCTTGTCCTTTTGATTAAAATTAAGAATGGTTTCGGAATTCATGTTTCTTTAAATGCACTTTCAATGTTATATTGGATCTCTTGAATACTTTGGCATTGCATTGCATGACCATTGTGGTCACACCTTTAAGTGGGAGCGAGAAGCTATGCCTTCGTGAGGTTTTCACCTCCGCATGGGCTAGTGGACTGCTTTAAGGATACATCCGTACCTATGTCTTCGTGAAGTTTTCACTTCTGCATGGCCATAGGGAAATGTATTCCCCTGAACCGAACTCGGTCCGTATGAGCCTGTAATGGGTGAGGATCGAGGAATCTGCTGGTTCGGGTACCTCGAACTTTAGAACTCAACTGTAACATCCCTTACCCGAGACCGTTGCCGGAGTCGAGCGCGAGGTATTACTAAACTTAACTACTAATTCGGGGCATAAAAATTGAGACTATCCATCTGCATCATGTTGACTAAATTGACTATAACTTGAGTTACAAAACTCAAAATTTAGATCCGTAAATTTTACTTGAAACTAGACTCATATATCTTCTTACTATAATTTTTCCAGGACAGAATAGGGAATCACGAAGTCATTCAGAACTAGTCTCACTAAAATTTAAATACCTCATAATATAAATTTTTTTTTACCTACTCTGTTTCTTTCAAATAAAAATAGATACAATAAGCTTTAATTCTATATCTCATTCACTTTCTAATTCCATTTCTCCTATTTTTGGTGATTTTTAAAAAATCACGTCACTGCTGTTAACCAAAAACTATTTCATTGTAAATTATGGTTAACTAGTTTATAACATCTTTACTCCATTTCATTTAAACTCTATACAATAACCATACTTATATATACCCAAAACCAAATCAACCAAAACCATAACCAAACATGATCATCAAGCCAAAATATAAATTCCAAGATTTAACAAGATGAACAAGCCATTTTCGCATGGCTTATACAAATACATTCAACTTCAAAACCAGCAATATCAAAACTAGACTATACATGCCACGTAACTAAATCTCCAAGCATTTATTTACCGAAACAAAAATTGGATAGTGTGATGAGGTCTCCTTCGACTTTCAACCCAAGCAAGTCTTCGAAACTCTATAAACATAGGAAAATTACACAAAGTAAGCTTTGAAAGCTTAGTAAGCCGTAAGCAAATAATTCACCATAGAAACATATATAATTCAATTCAAAAAGGCCAAATTTAGTTAATCACATACACATATACAATCACTTTTCTCATATAATCCATGTTCCTCGTTAAGTAACTTCACTTACCTTATTTTTCATTTAACAATTAAACCTCATACGTACCTGAATCATTTAACTCAAATACACAGTCAGTCACCAATTCATTCATGGAGATATCATAATCATGCATATATTCCATCTCATAATTTATATCTAATTCACTTACTCATAATTTATCATCATTCATAAACTTTCACCTTTCATAGCCTTAAGGCCAAACACTCACACATTCAATAATAGATTTCACATCGATCTATAAATCACTTTCTCATCTCAAAACCAATGCATATACATTTGTTCAAGTATATACATATTAACTACTAAATTTTCTTTCTAACCTTTCAATCCATATAATTCACATACATTCTCCAATTGTATCACATATAACTAGTAACAAATATCAATTTACTAATTTACCTTATCTCCAATAACCAATAGACTTACACATACCTGAACATCGAGCTCATTTACCGAATTTAAGTTCCACATCATCAAAAATCTATTTAAGCATATATTTATATTAATTCACAGGCATAAAGCCTGCTAGGCATAAAGCCCGATATCTTTCACCGGCACAAAGCCTGCTAGGCTTAAAGCCCGATATTATCCATCGGCACAAAGCCTGCTAGGCTTAAAGCCCGAATACTTTCACCAGCACGAGGCTTGCTAGGCTCAAAGCCTGAATATCATATTTATAAAGCTGTTTCGCAACCAATTCATATATCGAAACTTTTATATACTTCATAATCTTTGTACGAATTTCTCAAACATCATATCTCAATCGAACTAAACTTAATCATATTAAATTATACCTTTAAAATAACGATCCATCTAAACCACCCTTTAACATATATACTAGATTCCGAATGATAAGATCTCATAGTATCAACTTACTGAATTCAATCTTTGAGATTACAATTGATATCACACTTAGTGCTCATTAGCTGATTCCGCACACATAGTACTCGGACATTTAATTTGCACACTTAGTGCATACCAACCGATTTCGCACACTTAGTGCTCGGTATAATAAAATTTGCACACTTAGTGCCAAATTACCGATTTCGCACACTTAGTGCTCGGTGTTACAAATTTGCACATTTAGTGCATATCTCAAGCTTGCTACTTATTCACATTCATATATATACATTCATAAAGCTTAAACCTCAGCCACATAGGTACATATATAGTACAATGTTCATTACATGATTTATAACATAGTCGAGGGTATCATTTACATATATTTATACCTCACATTCAGTTCCACTCATTTTCCAATCAATATCATAATTGGATATATCATTATCAAATAAGTATACCACACTTTCGGCTTATCAATATAATGGTACATATATTTCCATTAAAATTATATACATCAATATAGATAAATTCTATGCAATATGATTGCTTAAAAACTTACCTCGAATATCGACGGACTTCGTTTCCCGACTATTCAATTAACTTCTCCTTTCCCCGATCCAATCCCGATTCTTTTTGTTCTTGATCTAAATAATTTCAAATTAAGCTCATTCAACATATTTTCATTCAATTTAGTCCAAAAACACATAATCGGGCAAATAACAATTTTACCCCTGACATTTAAAATTTTTACAGTTTAGTCCCTATTGTACCAGAACACCAAATACTCAAAATTTGGCTACACCTCTTTAGGGCCGAATTTTCATAGTCCTAATACAAGCTCATGCATTTCATTTGTTTTGCATTTTAGTCCCTCAAATTTTTTTTTAATTTAATCCATAATACTCAATTTCATCAAAAATGTAAAAACAAAACTCACTAATCTATCACCTAACATTATTATTTCACCATTAATCAACAAAAACATTAAACTTTCATCCATGGCCGAACTTAGAACATGCTTCAAACTCTAAAATTTCCACATGGGTTTGATAGTACTCAATATAACTAACTCAAAGATGCAAAAATTTACAAAAATCAAGCTCAATTACTCACCTCAATAGTACATGAAATGACCGAATGAAAATGCAAGTTTTAGCTTCCTTCTTTCTTTGTGAATTCGGTGAAGAAGATGGAGAAGAAAGAGATGAAATAAAACATCTTTTATTTCTTTAATAATATCCATACATATTTTAACATTCCACTAACATATTATTATTATTACTTTAACCTTTATAATTAATATCAAAGCTATATAATATAAGCACATGCCATCTAGTTAATAAATTATAACATTAAAATAAAGTTGGCATGCAATATTATATTATTAAAATAAAATAGGCATGCAATTGCTTTATAAAAGCATAATGCCGTCCCTTATCTTGCCAAAAAGGGTCAATTTACTATTTAAATCCTCATCAATAAGGAGACAATTCAATTTAGCCACTAAATTTAATAGTTGGCTATTTTACCACTTATGCGATTTAGTCCTTTTTCATAAATCGAACACACAAACGAACAAGTTTGCCTACGAAATTTTAACACATGCTCAAACATATATAATTAACACGAAAAATAATATAAAAATATTTTTCTAACTCGGATTCGTGGTCCCGAAACCACTGTTCCAATTAGGGTCAAATTCGGACTGTTATATGAACCACATGTAAAGAGCCTAAGAACCCACCCCGAGCTGAACTATGCCAGACCTTAGTAGTTACCCAGATAGGTGTTTGTTTATTTCACTTGCTTTATTTTCCATGGTACTAACTTTTTGTGTTTTATTCTTTTTGTGCATATCATTTCATATTTTAAGAGGCATCGATTCACGGTCAGTTTCTGAGTTAGAAAGCTGGTTATGGAATAGAAAGCTGGTTATGGAAAGTAAATTCCTTGATAAAGTGGAAGACAATGCGGTCGCCCGCATATGGTCAGAGCAAAGCCAATTAGAAAAAGGGGACAGCTTAGCTGAGGGATATGTGTCAGAACTACGATTTCACTAACATCAGTGTCACGCAGAATGAACTCCAAGAGTTGAAAGAAATATGGACCCAGTGGGATAACGAGACAAAGCAGTTGTTCTATAGTACCTACGGCGATCTACCATACCTGCTTGATGTCAAAATAGATAAGCATCTATTCCGAGCAATTACTCAGCTCTGGAATGCCGCTTATAGCTGTTTCTCTTTCGGGAAAGTAGATTTGGTTCCCACGGTAGAGGAGTACACGACCTTGCTACGTTGTCCGAGAATTCAAGTTGATAAAGCTTATTCCAAAGTAGTTAATGGCCCGACTTTTGCGAAGAATTGATAAATATCACGGGAACGAGTGAACAATGGGTCTCAGCTAGAATGCAAAAAAAAAGGCGAGGGTAAATGCGTACCTTGGATATGTTTGAGGGACTTGATCCTAACGCATCCCGATGCAACGAAAAAGATTGACGTCTTAGCCTTGTGTATTTACGGTTTGGTGATCTTCCCAAAAGCTCTAAGACACATTGATGAATCAGTTATTGATCTATTCGGCCGATTAGACAAAGGGGTCACGCCTGTTCCTACCATCTTGGCCGAAACGTTCAGATCCTTGACTGCATATCGGAGAATGGGTGAGGGCAGGTTTATTGGATGTGTGCAATTGTTATTGGCCTGGTTCTATAGCCACTTTTGAAAAGTGGAGAAAGTGTCTTATTGGTGTTTGTCAGCGAACTACTCCCCGTTGGACGAGATAGTAGCTACGCCTAGGAAAGAAGACGTGTCCGAAGAAAATTGGATAGCACTCCTTCAAAACCTTCAAGAAGACGACATCAAGTGGAAGGCTCCTTGGATGATTTCTGACAAGATCCTTTATCGTTGTGGAAGCTTCGACTGGGTTTCTCTACTGGGAATTTGGGGTGCCACCGCATATGCCCCTTTGCTGGTCCTAAGACAGTATAGTTCACGACAGTTCATACCGATGACCTACGGGCTAGCTCAGTGCGAGTCCTCATACGAAGGAAGAAGCTATAAGAAAAGGGTTAAGGAGATCTCTAATGCCTGGAATCAGATTCATAGAATGAAAAAATTATCTGCAGGCTCGATGACGATCCCAGAGTACAGAGAATGGAGGACTAGGAGGATCAATGATAACATCCCCGAGCCGAATCCAGAGGGCGCCGGTCAAGAGAGGAATATTTACGAGTAGTCCCATCAGAACTGGAAATCGTGAAACGAGATTTTGAAAAGATGAGTTCGGAACTCGAAAGAAAGATAGAGAGGCTGGAAGAAGAAAAGATGCTCCTCAAGTTAGACGTAGATGGACAAAAGTCGGAAGCTGAGAAGCTAAGGAAAGAGAAAGGGAAAATAGAGGAAGACCGAGATGATCTAAAGATGGAATATAAGAAGATGCGTTTGACAATGAAAAATGCCGGATTAGGGAAAAATCCGGAGCAATGGCGACGCGAAATCTGAGAGGAAAGAGCCAAAGCTAGCAGTTGGGAGAAAAAGTTCCAGGAAATGCAAACACAAAATGAGGTTCTAAGAAAAGACATAGCAGAAAGCCAAAAAGAGAAGAAATGACTAAAAGCTAGGGTGGCTGAGCTCGGACGGTCCCTGCATCTCTACCGAAGTCGAAACTCGAAAAGTGAATTGAAATTAAGTCTAAACAAAATCGAGGAAATGAAGGGTAAGATTGAAGAGTTAGAGTCAGCATTACATAGTTGCGAGCTCCGAATTGAGCTTTTGGAAGCAAGAGAAGGGCATTCGGAAGAGGAGCTTCACCGTTCCCGTAATCAAGTTAGAGATCGAGACTACTTCATGAGTGAAGCGATAGTTCAGATTCGGGAAGTGGCTGATCACCTACAGGCCCTGGCGTCTCAACCTGAGATCCTAAGCATGAAATACGAGCTACAGGCAGATCGTAGCCAAGAGCTGACTTTTTTACTTAGAAAAATCAAAACTCTGGGCTTAAGAGCGAAAGCATATTTGTAATATATTTTATGTAAAGGGTCTTGCCTTCTAATAAAGTCTTCTAAAATGAAGTTGATCAACATCAATGTCTTCTTCTTGCATTCATGCATTTGCATTGCAAGACATTACATGCATTTAAGTTTATAAAAAGGGATTAATTAGTTAGAATTATCAGAGAGAAAAGAAAGTGAAAAGAGGAAATCTGGAAGCGGAACATCACTACAGAACACCCGCTAAAACCAGAAAAATGGATCAAAGGTTCGAGCAATTCCAGAAAGAAATGCAGGAATAAATGCAAGAGCAAATGTTAAAACTCCAGCAGGAAATGAGGGACCAAATGTTGGAGGCCCAGAGGAATATGATGGCCCAGATGGCCCAAATAATGAACGGGGCAATGGATAAGGGGAAATGTCCCATGCTGCCGGTCGAAGAGGATAGTGATGGCATCCTCCCGGGCTTTACCCCACCACACGCGAGAACACAGCCTGAGGAATGTCTCCAAAGGCCACCGGTTACAATCAGACCCCAGCAAGGGTAGAATGACATTAGACCTCCTATAAGCTATCACGTAGGCTCAGGATCCCAGCCTGGCGATAGCCCGGCCAACCCTCTTGTGCCCGATCTAGATGCAGTAGAGAAAATAGGGTCGAGAATAGAATCCTCAAGACAACTAGAGGATCGTTGCAAATGGCTGGAGGAAAAATTCAAAGCGCTGGAAAATATCGATCATCATCAGGGGATCGACACAAAAGATTTAAGTCTAGTTCCCGATTTGGTACTGCCCCATAAGTTTAAAATGCCAGAATTCAAAAAATATAGTGGGACTAGCTGCCCGGAGGCCCACATCACCATGTTCTGCAGGCGAATAGTCGGCTACGTGAGCAATGATCAGCTCTTAATCCACTGTTTCCAAGAAAGTTTGGTGGGTGCAAAGAACCGGATGGTATAACCCGACTTAGCCAAAGCTAACATTAGTTCTGGAGAGACTTGGCTCAAGCATTTACGAAGACATTACAACCCACGTCCACGGACATGGCACCGACGACGAGAATTACTATGCAAGGCATGGAGAAAAGATAAAATGAAAGTTTCTGCATAAGATACGCAAAGGTGGAGAGAGGTCGCCATGCAGGTCCAACCACCCCTCTTAGAAAAAAAAACTACCATGCTCTTCATTAACACCCTGAAGGCCCCTTTCATAACCCATATGATAGAGAGTACAACTAAGAGCTTTGCCGATATAGTGATGGCAGGGGAGATGATTGAACATGCCATACGAGGTGGCAAGATCGAGGTAAGAGAAAGCACTAGGAGGGCCGCTCCTAAGAAGAAAGACGATGAAGTAAATAACGTGAGTACATACAATAAGTATTACTCGAGGCGATCACGATTAATCGACCAAAGCGATTCTGATCGGACAACAACGACCGGCAAGACAGGAATCGGGAACCAGACCGAATACTGAAAAGATTCAATTCACGCCAATTCCAATAACGTACAATGAGCTATACCAGATTTTGTTCAACGAGCACATCTTGTCCCCGTTTTATTTGTAACCACCGCAATTCCCATACCCTAAGTGGTACGACTCTAACGCTCACTGCGATTACCATGCAGGGGTGGCGGGGCATTCGATAGAAAATTGCCTCGCCTTTAAAAGGGTAGTCGAGAGGCTAATAAAAATGGAGGTTATAACACTCGACGATATGGTAAAAAAGGGGAACCCACTACCCAATCACGAAGATAGAGGGATAAACGCGATTGATGAGGCAGTGGTGAGGAAAATCAAGAAGGATGTCACGGAGGTGAAAACCCCATTGTGAATGGTCTGGAAGGAGATGGCGAAAAGAAGATTGATAGATTCAGATCATGCGGAAAACGGGAGGCATATAAAGAACTACTGTGAACTCCATAGGACAAAGGGGCACGAGATTCAAGAATGTGCCGAATTTAGAATTTTGGTGCAAGGCCTTATTGACAACAAAGAACTAGAGTTTTATGAATAAGGAGTAGAGGAAGAGACATTTGTGCGACCGAGGAAGAACTGACAAAGCCTGGAGTCAATTACCCGAGAATCATCATCTCGCGAAACATGGAAGGTGGGGTACAGGGAAGGCCGAGGATTATAATTCAGAAACCTACTTCGTTTCCTACAAAGACAGTAAAAAGGTACCTTGGAACTACAATTGTAATATGACGATACCAAGGGCGGAAAGCTCCACTAGCATTTCTGAGGAAGCTAAGAATAAAGGATCCTATACGCGTAGTGGGAAGCATTATGATCCTGAAAACAAAGGAGCAGAAATAGTGAAGCCGAGGACTATGCAGATTGGGAGGAAAAAGGAACTTGAAATCTCTATCAATGAACCTGTAAAAGAGGAAGAGGCCAAAGAATTTTTGAAATTTTTGAAACACAGCGAATATAGCGTGGTGGAACAACTGCACAGACAACCAGCCCGTATCTCCGTGTTAGCCCTACTTCTAAGCTCAGAAGTGCACCGCGAAGCATTAATGAAAGTATTAAATGAGACCTATGTTACTAAGGATATATCCGTCAACAAGTTGGACCGTCTGGTTAGTAACATAAGCGCTGACAATTTCATCTACTTCAGTAATGACGAAATCCCACCCGGAGGCATGGAATCAACGAAGGCCTTACACATAACTACCCTGTGTAAAGGATACACTCTGCCAAGCGTGCTAATAGATAATGGGTCAGCGTTAAATGTCCTACCACTAGCTATACTCAAGAGGTTGCCAATAGACAGTTCTCACATGAAAGCATGCCAGAACATAGTGAGAGCATTTGACGGCACGGAAAGAAGAGTGATAGGGAGAATAGACATACCTTTATTGATCGGGCCTAACACTTACGAAGTGGACTTCCTGGTCATGGATATCAAGCCCTCTTACAACTGCTTATTGGGGAGGCCATGGATTCACTCGGCGGGAGCCGTACCCTCATCGCTACACCAGAAACTGAAACTGGTAACAAAAAATTGGCTGGTAACTATAAACACTGAAGAAGATATCATAGCGACCGTTACCAATGAAGCGCCTTATCTAGAAACGAATGAGGAGGCCATCGAATGTTCCTTCCGGTCCTTAGAGTTCGTAAACGCGACATTTATCTCGAAAAGAACTGAAGTTCCGATACCCAAGCTATCCAAGACCACCAGAATGGGATTACAAATGACGATGAGAAAAGGAGCCCTACCCGGAAGAGGATTGGGCAAATATCTCCAAGGGAAAGTCCAGACCCTGATGCTGAAGGAAAAAAGAGACCGCTTTGGTTTGGGTTTCAAACCAGATCCTAAACAAATGAAGAAGGAAATGGAAAAGAAGCAAGAAAGAAGAAGGGACCGGCTGAACGGAGAGGACGTTAAGTGGGAACCGATGACATTCCCTCACATATCTCATACCTTCATATCAGGAGGAATAATTTACCCGGGAAAAGGATCTCCTAGAGATGAATATCCTCATATTAATGCTATACACGATGAGGTGACTAATTAAGGAAACCTGTCGGGCATTCGCCCATATGAACCTGGAAGCACTCTAGACAATTGGACTGCAGAGGAATTTCATATAGTTTTTAGAGATGATACAGAGTAATACTCAGAACACACTTGTTGTTTTTAAGCCTAGAAACAATGAGATTTTTTTTGTGAAATAGGCTCATGTTTGGACATTTTGTTTTAATGAAATACATCTTCAATTCTACTAAATATTCTCTCATTTTACATTTTTATCATTTATTCTTTGTTCTCATTCATATCATGTGAATAGTTATCCTCAAATTTATTTGTTCTTTGTACACCTTTTGATACCCATCACAGGTCTCTAGACATCAACAATATGAGTAACGATACTACAGATTCAGAAGTCTGCTTTGAGCAAGACATGTGTTCAGAGGAATCTCAGGATTTTGAAAATGACGCAGAATGCGACTTGCCTCCAGATTTGTTGAGAATGGTAGAGCAAGAAGAAAAACAGATCCTACCCCATAAAGAGTCGGTAGAAATGGTGAACTAGGAGAGGGCCAAGAAGTGAAGATTAGAGCCCGTATTACTACAGAAACCAAGCGGAACCTCATCGAATTACTCCATGAATTCAAGGATGTGTTCGCATGGTTGTACCAAGATATGCCCGGACTAAGTACTGATATCGCAGTACACCGATTGCCCATAAGAGAAGAATGCAAGCCAGTCCAACAGAAGCTCCGAAGAATGAGACTGGATGTCTTATTAAAAATAAAAGAAGAAGTCGAGAAACAATTTAACGTTGGGTTCCTGCAAGTAATTAAGTACTCGGATTGGGTAGCTAATATTGTCCTAGTTGTCAAGAAAGATGGGAAAGTACGGATGTGTGTGGACTACAGAGACCTGAACAAGGCCAGTCTGAAAGACAATTTCCCTTTGCCTCACATCGATACCTTGGTAGACAATACAGCAGGCTATTCGTTGTTCTCCTTCATGGATGGTTTCTCGGGATACAACCAAATAAAGATGCATCCTGAGGACATGGACAAGACAAAGTTTATAACCATGTGGGGAACATTTTGCTACAAGGTAATGCCACTTGGGCTAAAAAATGGCGGGGCGACATACCAGCGAGCCATGGTAACCTTATTCCATGACATGATGCACAGGGAAATTGAGGTTTACGTCGATGATATGATCACCAAGTCCCGAACTGAAAAAGAACATGTGCGGGTCTTGAGAAAATTATTCTTGAGGCTGAGAAAATTCCAGTTGAAGCTTATGTACCTTCAGAGCTCGGTCCGGGAAGTTGCTCGGGTTCATAGTTAGCGAAAAAAGGATTGAGGTTGACCCGGATAAAGTCAAAGCCATACAAGAATTACCTCCACCACGTACTCAAAAAGAAGTTAGAGGTTTCTTAGGAAGGCTAAATTACATTGCCCGATTCATTTCACAACTGACCAAGAGATGTGACCCCATATTCTGTCTCCTCAAGAAACACAATCCATGCACGTAGGATGAAGAATGCCAGAAGACATTCGAAAAGGTGAAACAATACCTGTCCCATACCCCAGTACTAACGCCGCCTCAACCAGACAAGCCACTAATCCTTTATCTAACGAAAGATTTGATAATTCGATGGGATGCGTCTTTGGGTCGACATGATGATGAGTCGGGGAAGAAAGAAAAAGCAATATACTACCTTAGTAAAAAATTCACCAAATGTGAAACGAGGTACCCACCAATCGAAAAATTATGTTGTGCCTTGATTTGGATAACTCGAAGATTGAGGCAATATATGTTGTATCACACGACATGGCTCATCTCAAAGCTAGATCCCCTTAAATATATGATGGAATCTACCGCCTTGAATGGAAGGATGGCCAGATGGCGGATTCTACTTTCTGAATTTGACATCGTTTATGTAGACCAAAAAGCGGTAAAATGGAGTGCGATAGCGAACTTTCTAGCCAGTAGAGCTCTTGAAGACTATGAGCCCTTAGATTTTGATTTCCCTAATGAGGATTTGATGTACGTGGCAGACACTGAAGAAGGTACCTCCAAAGACCACCCCTAGAAACTGAATTTCGACGGGGCATCAAATGCCGTAGGCAATGGAATTGGGGCAGTCTTGATGTCCCCAAAAAGAGACCATTATCCATTCACTTACAAACTAGATTTCGATTGCACTAATAATATGGCTGAATATGAAGCTTGCATCATAGGTCTCCGCGCCGCTATCGAATACAAAATCAGGGTATTAGAAGTTTATGGAGATTCTGCTCTGGCAATCTATCAACTCAAAGGAGAATGGGAAACCAGAGATCCAAAGCTGGTTATCTACAAAAGATTGGCCCAAGAATTGATCAGAGAGTTCGATGACATCATTTTCAATTATCTGCCCAGGGAGGAGAATCAGATGGCTGATGCTCTGGCCACCTTGGCTTCCATGGTTCGAATAAACAAAAATGAAGATATGAAGCCAATACAAATGAGCATTCATCAAGACCCAGCCCATTGCTACAATGTCGAGGAAGAAGAGAAAACTGGCCCACCATGGTACCACGATATATTGCGGTATGTGAAAAATCGTGAATACCCAGATCAAGCGACCGAGAATGATAAAAAGACGCTGAGGAGACTAGCCTGTGATTACGTCTTGGATGGAGAAGTCTTATACAAGAAAAGGAAAGATCAAGTCTTCTTTGAGATGTGTGGCGCCACCGGCTAAGTTAATCCTGGAAGAAGTCCACGAAGGTGTCTGTGGAACTCACGCTAATGGTTTCACAATGGCTAGATAAATAATGAGGTTTGGATATTATTGGTCCACCATGGAGGGAGACTGTATCAACTATGCCAAGAAATGTCATAAATGCCAGATTTATGGAGATAAAATTCACGTGCCCCCGTCACCTTTACATGTTATGACTTCTCCATGGCCATTTTCTATGTGGGGCATGGATGTCATTGGGCCAATATCTCCGAAGGCTTCGAATGGACATCGTTTCATCTTTGTGGTCATTGACTACTTCACAAAATGGGTAGAGGCGGCTACATATGCTAACGTCACTAAATCAGCGGTTAGTCGATTTTTGAAAAAAGAGATCATTTGTCAATACGGAATGCCTGAGAGGATCATATCAGACAACGCACTGAACTTAAACAATAGCACAATAGCAGGGTTTGTAGCCAATTCAATATCAAACACCACAATTCGTCACCGTATCGTCCAAAAATGAATAGGGCAGTGGAAGCAGCCAACAAAAACATCAAAAAGATAGTAGGAAAGATGACTGAGACTTATAGAGACTGGCATGAGAAGTTGTCGTTTGCACTCTATGCTTATCGGACATCCATCAGAACCTCTACTGGGGCAACACCTTTCTCATTGGTCTACGAGATGGAAGCGGTTCTACCTATTGAAGTGGAAATACCTTCTCTTCGAGTGTTGTCAGAAGTAAAACTGGATGAAACCGAATGGATCCAAGCTCGATATGATCAGTTGAATTTAATTGAAGAAAAGAGATTGAGGGTCATTCGTCACGGTCAGATGTACCAAAAACGGATGATACGAGCTTATGACAAAAAAGTTCGGCCAAGAGAATTTCATGAAGGGGACCTTGTGCTGAAAAAGATCCTTCCCATACAAAAGGATCACAGAGGAAAATGGATGCCGAACTGGGAAGGGCCGTATGTGGTAAAGAAAGCTTTCTCAGGAGGTGCACTGATTCTGACTGAGATGGATGGGAAATGCTTGCCCAATCCCGTGAACTCAGATTCGGTGAAAAAGTACTTTGCTTGAAATAGAAGAGGCCAAGGCGAAAACCCGCAAAGGGCCCTTTGAGACTTCGAAAAAAAAAAGGAGAGGACAAGGTGAAAACCCACAAAAGGGCGCCTTGAGACCAAAGGGATTTTGAGTTGAAAACCCGAAAAGGGCGGCTCAAATTTTGATTGGACACGTGGCGATCTTGCAGCGTCAAAATCAATAGAAAAGGAAGCACGTTGCATATTAGGGCATCAACAAAGTACTTTGAGTCTTCTAAACACATGCAAAAGCTCAAAGCATCCTTCATGAAACTTGTATAGAAGCCCAATCAGCGGTGTCTAGGGCATTTGACTTATGTCTTACTCATTCTCACTATTGTTGGATTCTATTTTTTCGCAAAAATGATGTGTTCCCAGTCATCTCCTCGTATCATTGATAATTTATTTTAACTCTTTTTGAAGTCAATCCATGGTTACCCGTCATTCATAAACATGTTGCATTGAAATAATAATTGATGAACTGATAATTTCACAAAAGAAAGCTCTACGTATTACTTTGGAAATCTCTAAATAAAACAAGAAACCGAAATAGGACAATTGTTTAGAACTTCCATGTACATAGATTAAAGAATTGGAGAAAGAGGGGCCCTAATGGAAACCATTTCTTCAAAGTTCCACGCCCGATTCAGTAATTGTGGCAAGGTGAATAATGTCACCTAGTCACCCAGAAAAAGGTATAACAGGCCAATTTTTGACAAGGGAAGATTCAAAAACCCTAAATCGCTGTGGAACGAATCCAAAAACAAACCAAGTCAGGTTTTCTTCGAGTAGGAGTTGTGATTCCCGGGGAAGACAGTTAGAAGTCAATGTAAACCCATGTCCCAAAGCCTAAAGGAAATGGGCCTTGAAATTTCCACAGGGGTAAGTCATTCATTTGAAAACAGTTACTGCTAGGGAAACGAAGATGAAACTTTGACGGATAAATAGATGATAACACCTCAAATGGGAAATCGCACTCATAATATTCTGACTCATCATACTCATGGCATCCTAATCATTGGGCATAAGCATGTACTCATTCTTCAGGTCATGTCCTCAAAAGGACACCATCAGAACAGATTAAAGAATAGCAGATCTTGTCTCCCTGGGGATGCAGTGGAGCGGATTGAATATAGCAGATTTGACCTTCCTGAAGTTGCAGGAAGCAGATCAAAGACATCAGTCTAGTGATTCCTGAGTTTGCAGGGATCAGATTGAAAACAGCAGATTTGACCTTCCTAAAGTTGCAGGAAGCAGATCGAAGACATCAGTCTAGTGATCCCTGAATTTGCAGGGATCAGATTGAAAATAGCAGACTTGACCTTCCTGAAGTTGCAGGAAGCAGATCAAAGACATCAATCTAGTGATCCCTAAATTTGTAAGGATTAGATTGAAAATAGCTGATTTGACCTTCCTGAAGTTGCAGGAAGCAGATCGAAGACATCAATCTAGTGATCCCTGAATTTGCAGGGATCAGATTGAAAATAGCAGATTTGACCTTCCTGAAGTTGCAGGAAGCAGATCGAAGACATCAATCTAGTGATCTCTGAATTTACAGGGATCAGATTGAAAATAGCAGATTTGACCTTCCTGAAGTTGCAGGAAGCAGATCGAAGACATCAGTCTAGTGATCCCTGAGTTTGCAGGGATCAGATTAAAAAAAATAGCAGATTTGACATTCCTGAAGTTGCAGGAAGCTAATCGAAGGCATCAGTCTGGTGATCCCTGAGTTTGCAGGAATCAAATTGAAGATAGCAGATTTGACATTCTTGAAGTTGCATGAAGCAAATCGAAGATAGAAGGTCTTATCTTCCTGAAGTTGTAGAAAGCAGATCAAAAGCACTTTCGTCTTTATATTTCTCTGAAGTCGCAATAGAGCAGATCACTACAAATCACATTTTTCAAGGCTACAATGAAGTGGATCAAAGCAACAAGATGTGGAGGACCAGAATGAGGCTACTTGAAGAAGAGCACCTGAGAAGTCAAGACTCGGCGAGGCCGGGCAACATCGGGCTTCTTTAAGTCTTTGCTCCATTCTCGTTACACGATAATGAGCAAAGAGGGGCAGCTGTACATAGCCTAAATTGCCCAGGCCCACTAGCCTAAATTGCCCGGGCCCACTTCAGTGCAAACCCAAACCAAAAAACTAAACCAAATTTAAAACCCAAACCAGTGGCCCACTAACCCACTGCACCCGAAGAGCCTAATAACTCTGGAACCCTAGGGAACAGGGGCGCCGCAGCAATTAATGGCTTGACCATTCGACCACCTACCCTGACCCTTCGGCTCCTGACACCCACTTGCCTCTGCGACCACCTGCCGAAGCCACCTGCTCCATCGCCCTTGCACTGCCACCGTCTCAGCACTTGCAGGCCATTAAAACGAAAGGACAGAACATAACAAAAGAAGAAGAAAAGCATGTATTTTCCTTTCGGCTATTTAAAGCCCCGAAAAAAACGTTGTAAAGGACTTTTTTTCTTTTTTCAATAGACAGAAACAAAAGACTTTCGAAATCTCAAGAACTCTTAAAGTCTTTAGTCTCATCTTTGATTGACAATAGCAGCAACAGATAAAGAAATGAAACGCCCCAAAACGCAGTAACAGTGATAAAACAGAGAACGGGGAAGGTGATTTTTATTTTAAGAAAAATAATCGCTTCTTTTCTATTTTTCTAGCACATATTATCACACTAAAATATATAATAAAAAAAGGGAAGAAAAAAGGGTGAGGTTTTACCTTTCCAGCCACCGCGGTGCGGCGGCGCGACCCCAGACCGGAGCTTCCCCGGTGGCCCCTTTCTCTCCAACTCGCAGAGAGAAACGAGAGAGAATGAATTTTTTTTTTTAAAACAGACAGCTCAAATGAATTTTTTCTGTGATTTGGCCTTATATAGCCCCTTAAAACGACGTCGTTTTGGGGCTGGCCTTTAACCCCCCAAAACGACGTTGTTTGGCCAGAGACCCGCGCGCTTGACCCGACCCGACTAAAGGATCCGCGTGTTTTTGTCGATGGGGGCTAATTGCGCAATCAGCCCTTTCGTATTTTTAGTTTTTCAAATCAAGTTCTTAGTATTCGCACATTGGCCTTGAAATTCTGTATGGTTTCGCATTTTGGTCCTCCCTCAAAGCGCAGCGTTTAATTTGCTGGGAAAATTGCCCTTTTGATCCCCACCTTTTACGCGCGTGTTTTTCTAGCCCCTGAACTTCTGCTTCACTCACAAATTGACCCAAAAATTTCGTCTTTAATGCAATTTAATCCATTTTCAATTATTTCGCAATTTTACTATCTCTTGCTTTATTTTATTTTTTCTTATTATTAATCATTTATTATTATTTTATTATTATCCTGTTATATTATTATATTCTACGTATTTGTACATTTTGTGTATTTATATTATGTTATTTATTTTTATTAGTATTACTATTATTATATTTTTTATATGTATGCATTTTATTTGCTACTATTGCTATTTTATTTATTTATTTTATTTGCATTATTATTACTATACTATTATGCACCATTATTATTTTTATTAATATTACTATCTTTGTTATTTTATTAACATCATAACCCTTCTTTACTTATTATTTAATAATTTATTTATCTTTTACAATTATTATTTTCATACATGTATCTATTATTATAATTACTACGTTATTATTATCATTATTTTTATTACCATTTGCTATTTCCATTGTTTATTATTATTATTATGTTTACTATTATTTTATTATTACATTTGCATGTTGTTATTCTGTTCTTCTACTATTACTATTACTATTATCACTAGTATATTACTACCTTATCTATTATCATTTTATTATTTCCATCATTATCATTATCCGTTTATTTATCACTATAATACCATTATCATTACTATCATTATATTACTATCATATGTATGTATATAGCTTTATTTATATATACTATTTCACTCATCAACTACCATCATTATTTTCATATATCATCATCATTATCATTATTTTCTAGCACCGTCAATATTATTGTCATAATACTTCCCATTTACCATTATTTATATTATTATTATTCGTTTATTGTTATTATCAATATTCTCATCGTCATCTCACTATTTTTTTGACATCTCAATCTTTGTAACGACCAATATTTCCGTATTAGCAATTCGGGAAAATCGAGCCCTAACTTACTGGGTTCTGATTTTTCTCGTTTAAGTTAAACAACGGAAGACCCCCTTTTAAAACTGCAAATTCAATTTTTAAATCGACATTCCGTATTAGCAACTCGAGTGAATCGAGCCCTAACTTACTGGGTTCTGATTTTTCTCGTTCAAGTTAAACAACGGAAGATCCCTTTCAAAACCACAAATTCCAGTTTTAAATCGACATTCCGTATTAGCAATTCGAGTGAATCGAGCCCTAACTTACTGGGTTCCGGTTTCTTCTCGTTTGAAGCTAAACAACGGGATATCCCTTTTGAAATTGCAATTTAAATTTTAAACAAAACACTTAATCCCGGACATTCAAAATGTTGCGCCCTAACTTACTGGACTCAACATCTAGATACTTCGGATAAGTTTTTTATTAAAATAGAGGCAATATTCCTAATTTGGACCTTCGAGAAAACGAGCCCTAAATTACTGGGTTCTGATTTCTTGTTTGACAAATGACAGAAGATCCTTTCCAAATGTAAAACTAAGTCTTAAAAGGCAAGCTTAGTTTCGGGAGTCTAAAGTATTGCGCCCTAACTTACTGGACTTGATGCTTTATCTCTTCGAAAATAGGAGAGCCTTAAACGCCCCTTCCAATTCTTTCAAGTTTTAGAAATAAAAAGTATCTATTTCCAAATCATTTCGAAGTTTTCAACATTAGGACATTGATCAATCAGTTTGGTACCGATTTCGAGCGTGTCAAGGGTGCTAATCCTTCCTCGCACGTAATTGACTTCCGAACCCATTTTTCTCAAATTTTCGTAGACTAAAAGCGTCGTTTTAATAAACTGAGACATTTTATTAAAATAAAGGTGATCTGATTACACCCAAAAAAAGATCGGTGGCGACTCCCTTCCTTTTTATTTTCAAAAATCGAGTCGACCGCGTCGTTTACTGTTTTATCAAAAAATGGTTACGACAAAATAGTAATTGGGTTTCTTTCTTCAAGGTTTTAGAGATCTTTTTTTTTATTTGATTTTCCTGATTTATTATTTTTAAGGTGATGAATTGAATTTTGTTCATTTCAAGTAGAAATTGCTTTAGAGGCTTTGCGGATCTTTATCTTGATGTAGTTTTAACAATATTTTGGAAAGCGATCAGTGTGAAACGAAGAAATAGAAGAATATCAGTAAGGAAATTAGAGCACAGAAATCAGAGAGATTCCAAATCATTGGGGAAATATCGGCTCTGATTCAAGTTCTGTTAAGTTCCACACTCAATATAGTTTCGCGAGCTTTAAGATTTAGCATTTTGGTTAGAGTAATATGGTAGGCCGCATATTAACTTCTACAATATCAGTTTTACATCACTACTAATTGCTTGACATATGCTTGCCGCTTGGAACATACTAATAGTTACTCTTAGTAGGTATTGACCACTAAGAGTCTATTCACTGTGTCACTTAATTTAAAGGTGTTTGTGGTAGCAAAATGGCTAAAATTTTGCTGTCTTAGCTTATTTCTTTCACTATTAAGTAGTCTGCATTTTTTAGAAGCCTTTACTCTTTTTTTCATGTTAAAGTTAGTAGGTGTTTGATTTAAGAATATTCTCTATTCTTCGATGTTCCATTCCAAGTGATCACAGGCCGACCTACTAGTACCATGAGGTGTATATGTACATGTTTTAGTACAATGACATTTTCAGAGGGTCTTTGGCTTAGCAAATCTCATGTTGAATATAGCAAACAGGCAATATTAGGAGAAATGAAGAATATAATGATGTTATTGGTGTTGCATCAGGAACATGAAGCTTTGGAGAAGCGCACACCGGCTTCCTCCTTGATTATAGCCAGATGTAAAGTTAGGGTAAGTTTACTAGTAAACTAAACAAGTATCAAAAGCGAAACAACAAAACGAGAAGGAGGCTTTCACCATGCCTACTTGCAAGTACGTAATTTTTCTGTACATTAATATCTTGTTATGAAAGCATTCCATGCTATTTGCCAAGGATCCAGTTTAATGAGGTGGCGGCTTAACTTTACATGTGTTCAACGTCCGGTGATTTGGTCTGCATTTGGTCGACTACAAAAGAAAAGTTATGTTGCCATTTATGTGGTCCACCTAATAATTGTTAGAATTTTGGCCTGTATTGCAATAGAAAGCCAGCAGCAAACCAAGCCTTGATCAAGCTGCAACAGTGTTTTGAAGTGAAGAAATGAAGCTGGTCCTAATGCAGCAGCATATTTTGTGTATTTTATTCCTATGCAACTTAGTTTAGTTCTTTTGTAATGTGATAGCTAAGTTTGTAGGATATGATTTGTTTGTTGAAATAGCTTAGTAGGATAAGTTGATTGATTTATGATAAACCGTAAAAGTAACATATTTTAAGCCCACATTTAGCATGCTTTTGGATGATTTAAGCCTTGAATTATGTAATTTGGTACTCTTAATCCTTTGTTTTCATGTTTTATACTCAGAAGAGCAGCGGATGATGAAAAGAACGAGAAATGGGCCCAAAACAGAATAAATGGGCCATATCACAAAATCAACACGGCCTGGGCCCAAAACCACACGGTCGTGCCTTATTCAACAGACTCGAACACAGCCTGGCCACAATTCACACGGGCGTATGCCATGGGCTTGTCTCTGCTGCGGCCAAGAGGAGTTTTACCCGGAATAGGATACGTGGAGGCAAAGAAACACATTCCAAAGTCTATATAAACACCAAAATAGGAATTCTATTTGGATTAGGATACTTGGAGGCCAAGTAAGGCATCTCAAAGCCTATATAAACACCCTAGGGGGCAACTTAAGCAGGGAGTTCGGCAGAAGCCTTCTGCTAGGGCTTTTGTCCGGAGAACCCAAGGCTTTAGTTAGGGGGTGTCCAGCTAGGCCAAAAAGGGCAGATTTGTGGGGATTTACTCGCAGATAGCCAGTTGATTCATTTCAAGAAGCCGAAATCATATTCAAGACGGAGGATCTCTTCTTGAATTCCTTCAGGGGGTTTTAGGGATTTCTTATATTTTGTTTTATCTTTTCTTCTGAGATGTTTTCTTTTATTGTTATGAACTAAACCCTCAGATACCTGAGGGGGATGAAACCTAAGATGAATCCTGTTATCGTTTGTTAAACTATATGATAAATATTTGACTTGTTCTTAATTATGTGCTCTTAATTCTTGTATTGATATTTCCGGGATATTAATTCAAGTATGATGTGCTTAGGTGGAGGAGCAAAAGTCCCTGCTTAAGAGTAGATATAGCATAACTAAGCGGAGTTGATCACACGCCTAGAGATAGGGTGACGAGATTTTATCGGATTAGGGTAAAGCCTAATATGGGAGTCCATAGATAGAGTTAATGCAATTCTAGGGGTTTTAATTAGAAAGAGATTTCAATTAATTAACCTAGGGTTAGACATTAGTCGCCTCGAGAGAGGGATTAATATAACTTAGGGAATCTTACGGATCAAGTCAAATGAATAAATCGTCTGGTTCAGAGGTAGATAACAAGTGAAGTCTAGGTGGATTCTTCCTTGGGTATCGTCTTAATCAATTGGTTTTTCCTCAAAGTTATTTTACCAATTTCATTCTTCTTTGTCTTAGAGTCTTTAGTTTAGTTGTTAGTTAATTTTAGATTAGATAAAAATTCATTTAATTCTTAGGCTAAATAATAAAAAGAAAGTTAGTTTTAGTACTTTTTGTTCCTTTGGGTTCGACAATCCGGTCTTGCCTTAACTATACTATTGTTCGATAGGTGCGCTTGCCTCAAATCATTGTCATAGTTAGTTTCCAGGTTCGATCATTCTTTATATAAAATTTAAGACTTTGACATCGCATAAAACAACGATCAAGTTTTTGGCGCCGTTTTCGGGGAACTAAAATATTAAGAAAGCTCAAGTTTTATTACTTTAGCCATTTTTATTTTTTATTTTTAACTTTGCTAATTTTTTTTCTTTTGTTCCTTTCAGGCTCCTCTAGTTTATGACAAGAAGGAACCCGACAGGACCCCTACTTTACGATAGTGATATTGAAGGTACAGTCCGCAAAAATCATAGAGAGATAAGGCGAAGCTTAAACTACATAAAAGAAGAGCAATAAGTCGAAGCTAATACCACCGAAGAGACGGCTGAGAATAATCTGCCACCTCAAGAGGTGGCCAAAAATTATGCTTCTCGAACTATGTATGATTATGCTAAACCTAGTTTAACAGGAACTGAGTCAAGTATTGTTAGGCCTATTATTGCTGCAAATAATTTTGAACTGAAACCTAACACTATACAGATGATACAACAGTTTCTTCAGTTTGATGGGTTGCAGGATGAGGATCCTAATACACACTTAGCGAATTTTGTAAAATTATGTGATACCTTCAAAATAAATGGCGTTTCTGATGATGTCATCTGTCTTCGATTATTTCCCTTTTCTTTGAGGAATAAAGTCAAACAGTGGTTACATTCTCTTCCATGAGGGTCAATCACTACATGGGATCAAATGACCGAAAAATTTTTATTAAAATATTTTTCGCCGGCCAAAACAGCCAAGTTAAGGAATGATATCTCTTCTTTTGTGCAGATGGATTTAGAGACACTTTACGATGCATGGGAGAGATACAAAGATTTGTTGAGGAGGTGCCCACACCACGGATTACCTTTGTGGCTACAAGTCCAAACTTTTTACAATGGTGTAAACCCTTCAACAAGGCAACTAATCGATTCAGCTGCCGGCGGAACCCTGAACAACAAAACTCCTGAAGCGGCCTACGAGTTTATAGAGGAGTTTTTAGAGGAGATGTCATTGAATAACTATTAGTGGCAAGTTACAAGGACAAGGCCAGCCAAAGCAATCGGAGTTTTCAACCTCGACGCAGTAACCTTACTATCAAATTAGGTAGAGATGTTACATAAAAAATTTGATGGTTTATATGGCTCTTCGCAGGCACATCCAGTTATGCAGTGCGACACAAGTGGAGGAGTGGCGAATCCTGAGTACCCACCCTACGGACATGGCATGGAAAGCAAACAAGTCAACTATATGCGTAACTATTCTAGACCTAAAAATAATTTTTATGATAACACTTATAATGCAGGTTGGAGGTACAATCCCAATTTCTCGTGGGATGATCAAAGTAGCCAAAGATCGGAACTTCCTCCAGATTATCAACAACCACCTCACTGACAGGAAGATGAGTCGAACCTTGAGGAGATGCTGACAAAATTCATAGTAGTCTCAGAAATAAGTTTCCAAAACACCGAGACAACACTTAAAAATCAACAAGCATCGATTCAAGGGATCGAGAATAAATTAGGTCAGCATGCTAAGCTGATCTCAGAACAACTACAAGAAAGCTTGCCAAGCAACACTGAAACTAACCCAAAAGAGCAAATTCAAGCCGTAACAGCTCATGATAGTGAAAGGTTAGTGGAATTTGACCCTAGGCAGGAGCCTGTGGTAAGTAAAGGTAAGGTTGAGGTAAGCCATGATTTACCAAACCCGGTGATTACAGAGAACCAAGCTTGTGTGCCATACCCCAATGCGATAAAGAAAGACCACACAGAGGAGCAATTCGGTAAATTTCTTAAACCTCCAAAGAAGTTACATATTGACTTGCTGTTTCTTGAAGCTCTTTCGCAGATGCCAGATCCTAGACCTCGTGTCAATAAAGAAGAAATTCATGAGGAACGAAAGCTTCGGATCGATAAACTAGACGAGTGAAAGACACACTTCAAAGAGAAACTAAAAACACATGAAGCAAAAATGAGGCAACTCCATGACGAACTTAATGATGGGACAACCCAGCTTAAGATAGGAGATCAGGTACTCAAAATCCTCCCAGATGGAATAGTCGAGGTAACTAGTCCTAAAACCAACACCTTTAAGGTAAACACTACTCGACTTAAACTTTATATCAATAACCGAATTGATCGCATGATGTAACATCCTAGAAATAGGGGTTCTGCATTTTGCACTATTTCTTGTGTTCGGCTCATTAAGCATGCTAATCTTCCCTTGATCATATTATTAAATCCATCCCACAAGACTTGCAACAAAGATTCGGCAGATGGAAGCATAGAGAAAAAACAATTTAAACATTCTTTATTGCCATGGCCGAATGTTCCTCTTGGTGAAATGCCCACACATGTTTGTCTTTCATTTTTAAATTGTTATTTCTAGCCCATCATTTCTTGTCCATGAATTTAAGTTGATGGCCACGTTAGCCATGCTTCCAATATCACCTTAATTATTCCACCATGCTTCAATTATTTTAATGGAATAGCATGGGAGTTTGTTGTTTCACGTGGAGAAATTAAAGCCTATTAAGGTGAGACATGAATGGAGCATGGGCTAATTTTTTTTAAAATGAAAGAACAAACCTTGGTGGGAATCAAAGCATGTGTGAATAAAATGGAGAGTATTGGCATTATTTTAATTCAATTCCCTTAGTTGTGCCGTCCATCCACTTGGTCACATTGGCAATGTATGGCTTGCATTATTTTATTCCCATAAGCTTGTCCAAACATAAGAGCATGGCATGTATCAGTTTATTCTCATTTGTGCTGTCCAACTATTGAAGATAAAGGAGTTTGATCTTCACGTAGACTTACAAAAATATGGGCATGGAAAACATTAAAAAAATTCATAGGAATTTAGGAAGCCACATGCAGGCATGGGCACTTGAATATTCGGCTAAAGGTGTTTGTATGGGCATGTGTCCATTGCCTTGTTGTCCCACGATCAATGCATGTTATATTTATTTCTATTCTCAACCCTTTCTTCAATCTTCTTTTTCCTTCAACCCATAACCGTAACATCAACTTCATCTCATAGCCGAAACTAGGTTTTTGTGGTTGCCAAAGCTTCTTCGCGTTCTCGAGTTTTCGGTGGTTGCAAGGCTGAATCATCCCATTTCTTGTTCTATTTGTTCTTTGCTGCACCTAGCCAAAACCCCTGGAAGCCACCTTTGCCGAATCTAAGCGTAGGTGATCGGTTCCTCTAGCCAAGAGGGAGGCAAAGCCGAATATTGTTACACTTTTGGAAGAGGTTATTTTGTGGTAAGTAAGGTGAGCGGCTATTTGGATTCAACTTAGATTTGTTAAATCAGAGTGTTTAATAACTATTTGGGATACATTGGAACATAGATATGAATTTCGGGGATTCAAGCAACGCTTGTAACAGGTGTGTAATCTCATACCCTTCCGTATACATAACTGAAAGGATGTGTAGTCTCACACTTATCTGAAATTTTGTACGAAATATGCTGTTAATTGGTCGAAATACCGAAGAAAACTAAAAATCGGCATCCGTGATCACTCGGGTGTGCGTATGATCGTAGTGGTAATCGTATTTTATAATAAAACAGTTTCAGTTAGAAGCAGTGATGTGTTTTTGAAAAATTACGAAAAATAGGAGAAAGGGAATTAGAAAGTGATTAAAATATAAAATTAAAGCTTACTGTGTCTATTTTGATATGGAAGAAACAGAGAAGGAAAAGGAATTTTATATTCTGAGATATCTTAATTCTAGTGAAACTGGTTCTGAGTGACTTCGTGGTTCCCTGATCTATCTTGGAAAAATCATATAAAATTGTACAAATATAATTATGAGTTATAATTTATATGTATGGATTCCATAGTGAGCTTATTTTCATTAGAAACAAGTGGGATCAATATATGAAAACCGTACAGTGAGATATTTGAAATTAAGGTAAGAGAGGTCAGAATCATTGGACAGTGAAATAAGGGAAACTTTAAGGAATAAATTGTACTAAATGGTTAAGCTAAAAATTCTGGAAAAACTATAGTAGAAATATATACAAGTCTAGTTTTAAGGAAAATTTACAGATTTAGATTTCGAGTTTCCTAACTTAAGTTATAGTCAATTTAGTCAGTATGACGCAAATGGACAGTTTCGATTTTATGCCCCAAATTAGTAATTAAGCCTAGGTTACGAAATTACCATCATACCCTTAGAGGGTAAATTACCGAATTACCCTTAGTGGGTACGATTACCAAATTATGAAAATGCCCTCACGGGCCGAGTTACGAAAATGCCCCTAATGGGCCGATTGAAATATGTCGCTTTATGGGCCCAAATGTGATATTTACTATATGGGCCAAATCTGATATTTACTATATGAGCCAAATGTGATATGTGATAAATGGGCCATATGTGATATTGGCTACATGGGCCAAAATGTGATATGGGCCAGATTGTGAGAATTTTTATAATGGGTCGTATGTTTGTAATAATTTTATGATTTGATATGAATAATTGAATGTGCATATTAAATACATGATTTGCATGGGTTGGGATATTTGACGAAGAGAAGTTATGGTAGCTTTGCTACAAAATTCTGGTGGCTTGTCCCCAGTTTGATATATGGCTTCGTGCCCAGTTTGATATATAGCTTCGTGCCCAGGTTGATATATGGCTTAATGCCCAATTGGGTGTGTTGGCGGGGTGGGTGACTAAAGCTCCCCACAGGTGTGTTGGTTGGTACGGGTGGTGTGTAGCGGATGGAAAACTAGGTTTGGTTTTGGGAATTGCATATCACATGCATTCTATTCATGTTAAATTGTTATATTTTAAATGGGCTTCGGCCCAATAAATGCTTAATTGGATTTTGGCCCAGTGGATAACGGTAAGTGGGTTATACACTGAGTTCTTGTAACTCACCCCCCTTTCTCTTAACCCTTGTAGGTAATGCTCCGTAGTGAGGACTTGGGCCCATGGATGACTCGGTGGAGGCTATACTTGTAATACCCCCAAAAAAAAAAAAATTTACAGTAAGATATTATCTTTGATATAATAAGGAAATAAAGCGAAAAAAAAAAGAAAAATTTAGATTATGTCAATATTCGGAAGTATATTATGATATATTACATTATTAATTCAAGAAAGGACTAAATTGTAAAGTGAGAAAAGTATTGTTGCCCAAGTGTAAATACTCAAAATTTGAGGGGTTAAAGTGTAAGTATGAAAAAGTTAAAGGACCAATAGTGCAAATATTTTAGGGGTGGAATAATCTAGAAACTAAAGGAAATGGATGAATTAGGACCAAATTGAATAGGTAAAGAATTATGAGGGACTAAATCATAATTTTACCAAATTATGTGATGATTCAAGGATGGAATTTTAAAAAAGATCACCAAGGGCAAAATGGTCAATTAGAAGAGAGAGAAATCTAGAAAGTAATGATGATAGTGATGATATTTTATAATTATTTAATTAGATAAATATTATTTTATTTTGATAAGATATTTTATTATTTATCATTATTTTATTATTATTTATGTAGTATATAATGAAGGAAAGATGATGAATTATCATCATCTCTTTCCCATGCAAACCAACGTGAGAAGAAGAGAAAGAAAAGAAAAAGTTTTGCTTTCTTTACAAATTAGTCCTTTCACCAAAAATCCATCATTTTCACTTAGAATTCAAAAATTTCCATAGCCATCAAGAGAGAAAGATGACAAGGAGACTATAGGAGCAAGAATATCAAGTTTGATTCAAGAAATAGAAGCTGGAGAGAGAGAAAATCAAGTTAAAGATTGAAATCTATAAAACAAGGTAAGAACATCATGTTTTCAATATATTTTTAAGTTTGATATTGTGGAAAAAGCATGGAAATGATGTTAATGTAGAGTTTTCTTATATAAAGTTTTATGTTCTTGATATGTTAGTGAAGGAAAATAAGAGAAAGTAATGAGAAATGTTGTAGAGAAGGAAATAAAGGTGTTATAAACTTGATAATTAACATTTTGCATTAAAACAGTTTTGGACAGCAGCAGTAGTCTAACTTTGAAAAATCACCAAAAATTGTAGAAATTGAATTAGAAGTTGAGTGAGATATAGAATTAAATCTTATTGAGTCTATTTTCATATGAAAGAAACATGGAAAGCAAAGGAATTCTGTATTCTGAGATATTTAGATTTTGGTAAGACTGGTTCAGAGTGATTTCGAGATCCCCTGTTCTGACTTGGAAAAATCATCAAATATTGTACAAAAATAATTTGGGAACATAATTTATATGGTTAGATTCCTTAATGAGTCTAGTTTTAGAAGAAATAAACTATAACATCATATGAATTCTATATAAAAAGATAATTAATTTTTAGTGAAGAAGGGTCGGAACTGCCAGACAGTAGAACAGGGGTGACTTTAAAGAATAAACTGTACTAATTGGCTAAATCAAAAATTCTGAAAATTTTATGGCAAGAAGATATGCGAGTCTAGTTTCAGGAAAAATTAACGGTTCTTCATTTGGAGTTTTGTAGCTCTAGAAATAAATAATTTAGTGACTATAACTCAAATGGACAGTTTTGAATATACTTATGAGTAATTAATGAAATTATTGATAATGTTACTTATAGCATGTTATATACATTAAGGATGTGGAATGGAGAGGAGGAGGAGGAAAATATATATGAGTATTTAGCTAGCATATTCTAGGCTCGGGGACTAAATTGAATAAAAGTAAAACTTTATGGGCAATTTTGTAAAAATGTCAAAAATGACCAAATTGCATGAAATGGATTATTTTATTATTTAAATTATAAAATTGAATGAAATTATTAATTTAGATCAAGATAGGGTGAAAATATGTTTTAGGGATTAAATTGAAAAGTGTTGAAATTATGGAAAATTCTGATATTTCATATAATTCATGGGTATTATTGTCGATATATATGAGAATAATTAGGCTTGGAACAAGGATTAAATTACAAGAATTTTATTTTTCTCAATCTAAGGATGAAATCATCATTAATTAAAAATTTAGGGGCAAAATGGTAATTTTGCCTAGAGCATTAATTGAATGTATCAGAATATGAAATGAATGAAAATGATGATCAAATTTATCCGGATAACTCAAATACGAGATTTGAACATGGAAAAGAGAAGACATCAAATTAGTGAAACTATAAACATGGGCAAGCAACGAAGTAAGTTCATGTAACTTGGATTATATTCTTAAATGTTTGAAATGTATGTTATTGATGTGAATATAATTTGAACGTTCATTGTATGAAAATTGATGAAACATTGATATATTTGATAAAAGGAAGAAATCCGGTTGAATGAAAGGAAAATTCGATGGATCATTGAAAAGGAATTGACGGTAAAAAGGATCTAGCCCGACGGGTGATCCTATCCCGATATAGCCCTCCCGAAGAATATGTGAAAAGGATCTAGCCCTGACGGGTGATCCCGATATAGCCCTCCCAGAAGAATATGTGGAAAATGGATTTAGCCCGGACGGGTAATCCGAATTGGGGTCTGAATTTAGCTGGATAGTAATTCGGATCCAAGCTCATTAGAGTAATTGTCGTTGCGAGGATTTAGCTTTGGGTGGTAATCCCGACAATACTCTATGAGTTTATATTACTGAGGATTTAGCTTTGGGTCGTGTAATCCATTTGTAAGGATGAGGTTCGCGAGAGTGTGCTCTCTTACGGATTTAGCTCGGATGGTAATCCCACCGTGAGATGAGGTTCGCGAGTGTGCTCTCTGAAATGGAAATGTGCACACATGAACATGAATTGATGGACTGGATTTGTACACTATAAGTGTACTACTAGAAAATCCATCGAAATTCGAGAAATTCAACGGGATAAATATAGAAAATGACAAGTACTTGAAATCATGAAATTAAACTTGAAAGACATAGAAATGATAATTATTTGATACATTGAAATATGGCATGGAAAATACATGTATGTGAAATTTGCTCGATAATTATGCATATTCAAGATTATGAATCTCTTTTGGAATAAATATACACTAAACTCATGAAAATGATGGTACATGAAATATTGTCATAATAAATTGAACAATTTATATTTATGAAGAAACAATAAGAGAATGATATGTATCATGACATGTAAATATAATACTATCTTTGATACGTTGATACAGAAAATTATGTGTATTAGGACAAGTAACAAATTGAAGCGAGACATGTCGAGAAAATAAGTTTGTTAATATTAAAGTCGTTAACCAATGTAGGAAAGTTTTAGGATTTTGCGAAAAATTCCCTATGATCCCGATTTAATTCCGGTTGGCTCTAATGTATGTTTTGGGCTTGAGGGGCCCAATAGAGGGACGTTATGATTATTTTCTAATATGAACAATAAATGACTCGAATTATTCGAAAATGTTCATGAAACTCTGGTAATACCTCCTACTCTATTCCAATAACAGATACGGGTAGGGGGTGTTACATTAGTGGTATCAGAGCTAAGGTTTAGTCGGTTCTCGGACTAAATGTAGTATATGTGAAAGTCTAGAAATACATGTCATTATATAATTTATGATAGTGTGATATTTTCCAACTCTGATAAGATTTGTTTTACTTATAAAATGAGATGCTTTCCAATCGAGCTAATTCCAATAATGCTTTGAAAACGATGCTCAAGTATATGAGTAAAAAGTTGATTATAATAAATCGAAATTCATAAAGGTATGAATAAATGTTTTCTAATACATGTCGATGATGAACGTTATGTTATAGGTGTTATTAAAAAAAAATTAAAAAAAAATTAAATTGCTATAACAAATATTGTACTGATGGTTAAATTACAAAATATACAAAAGTAATATGTGAAGTACATGATAAAGACCATTAGTGAATTACGGATGAACAATGAATTTTTAAAATATTTTACATGTATTAAAGATAATGAAAATATAAGTATATGGATTATTGGAACAAGGGTTATATTGTAAAGAATGTAAACGCATTATGAAAAAAAATGTAAAAGTAATATGTGTGTATGATATAATTTGCCCAAGTAGACGAGATTAGAATTACTAAGACATTAGTGATACGTCATTAATGGACCTTAACACACTTAATGATTAAGGGCACGCTAGTGCTTTTCAAATATTAGCATTTTTTTTGCTTTCTGTTTAATAGTGCATAATAATGTACCCCTATATCAGTTCCGTATATTCTAAGTGTCCTGTTTACTCTACTAGGCCTCTGCTAAAATGGAAAACAATTTTCGTTACAAGGTGAAGAATTATCTCTGATTCATGTTTGAAATATTGAATTAAAAATAAATTGTGAAATGAAAGAATAGAAAATAGATACAAGTGATAAGCTAAGTAAATATATGCAAAAAGGAACTATAGAATTAAAGAAATAATAAGTTCATGATCAAAAGAAAATAAGGAAATTTCGAGGACGAAATTTATTTTAAGGGGGAGAGAAATGTAATACCCCCAAAAAAAAAAAAATTTACAGTAAGATATTATCTTTGATATAATAAGGAAATAAAGCGAAAAAAAAAAGAAAAATTTAGATTATGTCAATATTCGGAAGTATATTATGATATATTACATTATTAATTCAAGAAAGGACTAAATTGTAAAGTGAGAAAAGTATTGTTGCCCAAGTGTAAATACTCAAAATTTGAGGGGTTAAAGTGTAAGTATGAAAAAGTTAAAGGACCAATAGTGCAAATATTTTAGGGGTGGAATAATCTAGAAACTAAAGGAAATGGATGAATTAGGACCAAATTGAATAGGTAAAGAATTATGAGGGACTAAATCATAATTTTACCAAATTATGTGATGATTCAAGGATGGAATTTTAAAAGATCACCAAGGGCAAAATGGTCAATTAGAAGAGAGAGAAATCTAGAAAGTAATGATGATAGTGATGATATTTTATAATTATTTAATTAGATAAATATTATTTTATTTTGATAAGATATTTTATTATTTATCATTATTTTATTATTATTTATGTAGTATATAATGAAGGAAAGATGATGAATTATCATCATCTCTTTCCCATGCAAACCAACGTGAGAAGAAGAGAAAGAAAAGAAAGTTTTGCTTTCTTTACAAATTAGTCCTTTCACCAAAAATCCATCATTTTCACTTAGAATTCAAAAGAATTTCCATAGCCATCAAGAGAGAAAGATGACAAGGAGACTATAGGGAGCAAGAATATCAAGTTTGATTCAAGAAATAGAAGCTGGAGGAGAGAGAAAATCAAGTTAAAGATTGAAATCTATAAAACAAGGTAAGAACATCATGTTTTCAATATATTTTTAAGTTTGATATTGTGGAAAAAGCATGGAAATGATGTTAATGTAGAGTTTTCTTATATAAAGTTTTATGTTCTTGATATGTTAGTGAAGGAAAATAAGAGAAAGTAATGAGAAATGTTGTAGAGAAGGAAATAAAGGTGTTATAAACTTGATAATTAACATTTTGCATTAAAACAGTTTTGGACAGCAGCAGTAGTCTAACTTTGAAAAATCACCAAAAATTGTAGAAATTGAATTAGAAGTTGAGTGAGATATAGAATTAAATCTTATTGAGTCTATTTTCATATGAAAGAAACATGGAAAGCAAAGGAATTCTGTATTCTGAGATATTTAGATTTTGGTAAGACTGGTTCAGAGTGATTTCGAGATCCCTGTTCTGACTTGGAAAAATCATCAAATATTGTACAAAAATAATTTGGGAACATAATTTATATGGTTAGATTCCTTAATGAGTCTAGTTTTAGAAGAAATAAACTATAACATCATATGAATTCTATATAAAAAGATAATTAATTTTTAGTGAAGAAGGGTCGGAACTGCCAGACAGTAGAACAGGGGTGACTTTAAAGAATAAACTGTACTAATTGGCTAAATCAAAAATTCTGAAAATTTTATGGCAAGAAGATATGCGAGTCTAGTTTCAGGAAAAATTAACGGTTCTTCATTTGGAGTTTTGTAGCTCTGGAAATAAATAATTTAGTGACTATAACTCAAATGGACAGTTTTGAATATACTTATGAGTAATTAATGAAATTATTGATAATGTTACTTATAGCATGTTATATACATTAAGGATGTGGAATGGAGAGGAGGAGGAGGAAAATATATATGAGTATTTAGCTAGCATATTCTAGGCTCAGGGACTAAATTGAATAAAAGTAAAACTTTATGGGCAATTTTGTAAAAATGTCAAAAATGACCAAATTGCATGAAATGGATTATTTTATTATTTAAATTATAAAATTGAATGAAATTATTAATTTAGATCAAGATAGGGTGAAAATATGTTTTAGGGATTAAATTGAAAAGTGTTGAAATTATGGAAAATTCGATATTTCATATAATTCATGGGTCATTGTTATCGATATATATGAGAATAATTAGGCTTGGAACAAGGATTAAATTACAAGAATTTTATTTTTCCGAATCTAAGGATGAAATCATCATTAATTAAAAATTTAGGGGCAAAATGGTAATTTTGCCTAGAGCATTAATTGAATGTATCGAATATGAAAATGAATGAAAATGATGATCAAATTTATCCGGATAACTCAAATACGAGATTTGAACATGGAAAAGAGAAGACATCAAATTAGTGAAACTATAAACATGGGCAAGCAACGAAGTAAGTTCATGTAACTTGGATTATATTCTTAAATGTTTGAAATGTATGTTATTGATGTGAATATAATTTGAACGTTCATTGTATGAAAATTGATGAAACATTGATATATTTGATAAAAAGGGAAGAAATCCCGGTTGAATGAAAGGAAAATTCGATGGATCGTTGAAAAGGAATTGACGGTAAAAAGGATCTAGCCGGACGGGTGATCCTATCCCGATATAGCCCTCCCAAAGAATATGTGTGAAAAGGATCTAGCCCGGACGGGTGATCCTGATATAGCCCTCCCAGAAGAATATGTGGAAAATGGATTTAGCCCGGACGGGTAATCCGAATTGGGGTCCAATTTAGCTGATCGGTAATTCGTGATCCAAGCTCATTAGAGTAATTGTCGTTGCGAGGATTTAGCTGGACCGGTAATCCCGACAATACTCTATGAGTTTATATTACTGATTTAGCTGACTGTAGTAATCCCATTGTATAAGGATGAGGTTCATGGGAGTGTGCTCTCTTACAGGGGATTTAGCTCGACTGTAATCCCATTGTAAGAGATGAGGTTCATGAGTGTGCTCTCAAATGGAAATGTGCACACATGAACATGAATTGATGGACTGGATTTGTACACTATAAGTGTACTACTAGAAAATCCATCAAATTAGAGAAATTCAACGGGATAAATATAGAAAATGACAAGTACTTGAAATCATGAAATTAAACTTGAAAGACATAGAAATGATAATTATTTGATACATTGAAATATGGCATGGAAAATACATGTATGTGAAATTTGCACGATAATTATGCATATTCAAGATTATGAATCACTCTCTTTGGAATAAATATACACTAAACTCATGAAAATGATGGTACATGAAATATTGTCATAATAAATTGAACAATTTATATTTATGAAGAAACAATAAGAGAATGATATGTATCATGACATGTAAATATAATACTATCTTTGATACGTTGATACAGAAAAATTATGTGTATTAGGACAAGTAACAAATTGAAGCGAGACATGTCGAGAAAATAAGTTTGTTAATATTAAAAATACGTTAACCAATGTAGGAAAGTTTTAGGATTTTGCGAAAAATTCCCTATGATCCCGATTTAATTCGATTGGCTCTAATGTATGTTTTGGGCTTCGAGGCCCAATAGAGGGACGTTATGATTATTTTTTCGAATATGAACAATAAATGACTCGTAATTATTCGAAAATGTTCATGAAACTCGGTAATACCTCCTACTCTATTCCAATAATGAGATACGGGTAGGGGTGTTACATTAGTGGTATCGAGCTAAGGTTTAGTCGGTTCTCGGACTAAATGTAGTATATGTGAAAGTCTAGAAATACATGTCATTATATAATTTATGATAGTGTGATATTTTCCAACTCGATAAGATTTGTTTTACTTATAAAATGAGATGCTTTCCAATCGAGCTAATTCCAATAATGCTTTAAACGATGCTCAAGTATATGAGTAAAAAGTTGATTATAATAAATCGTAATTCATAAAGGTATGAATAAATGTTTTCTAATACATGTCGATGATGAACGTTATGTTATAGGTGTTATTAAAAAAAAATTAAAAAAAAATTAAATTGCTATAACAAATATTGTACTTGATGGTTAAATTACAAAATATACAAAAGTAATATGTGAAGTACATGATAAAGACCATTAGTGAATTACGGATGAACAATGAATTTTTAAAATATTTTACATGTATTAAAGATAATGAAAATATAAGTATATGGATTATTGGAACAAGGGTTATATTGTAAAGAATGTAAACGCATTATGAAAAAAAATGTAAAAGTAATATGTGTGTATGATATAATTTGCCCAAGTAGACGAGATTAGAATTACTAAGACATTAGTGATACGTCATTAATGGACCTTAACACACTTAATGATTAAGGGCACGCTAGTGCTTTTCAAATATTAGCATTTTTTTGCTTTCTGCTTAATAGTGCATAATAATGTACCCCTATATCGCCCAGTATATTCTAAGTGTCCTGTTTACTCTACTAGGCCTCTCTGCTAAAATGGAAAACAATTTTTAATTACAAGGTGAAGAATTATCTCTCGATTCATGTTTGAAATATTGAATTAAAAATAAATTGTGAAATGAAAGAATAGAAAATAGATACAAGTGATAAGCTAAGTAAATATATGCAAAAAGGAACTATAGAATTAAAGAAATAATAAGTTCATGATCAAAAGAAAATAAGGAAATTTCGAGGACGAAATTTATTTTAAGGGGGAGAGAAATGTAATACCCCAAAAAAAAAAAAAAATTTACAGTAAGATATTATCTTTGATATAATAAGGAAATAAAGCGAAAAAAAAGAAAAATTTAGATTATGTCAATATTCGGAAGTATATTATGATATATTACATTATTAATTCAAGAAAGGACTAAATTGTAAAGTGAGAAAAGTATTGTTGCCCAAGTGTAAATACTCAAAATTTGAGGGGTTAAAGTGTAAGTATGAAAAAGTTAAAGGACCAATAGTGCAAATATTTTAGGGGTGGAATAATCTAGAAACTAAAGGAAATGGATGAATTAGGACCAAATTGAATAGGTAAAGAATTATGAGGGACTAAATCATAATTTTACCAAATTATGTGATGATTCAAGGATGGAATTTTAAAAGATCACCAAGGGCAAAATGGTCAATTAGAAGAGAGAGAAATCTAGAAAGTAATGATGATAGTGATGATATTTTATAATTATTTAATTAGATAAATATTATTTTATTTTGATAAGATATTTTATTATTTATCATTATTTTATTATTATTTATGTAGTATATAATGAAGGAAAGATGATGAATTATCATCATCTCTTTCCCATGCAAACCAACGTGAGAAGAAGAGAAAGAAAAGAAAGTTTTGCTTTCTTTACAAATTAGTCCTTTCACCAAAAATCCATCATTTTCACTTAGAATTCAAAAGAATTTCCATAGCCATCAAGAGAGAAAGATGACAAGGAGACTATAGGGAGCAAGAATATCAAGTTTGATTCAAGAAATAGAAGCTGGAGGAGAGAGAAAATCAAGTTAAAGATTGAAATCTATAAAACAAGGTAAGAACATCATGTTTTCAATATATTTTTAAGTTTGATATTGTGGAAAAAGCATGGAAATGATGTTAATGTAGAGTTTTCTTATATAAAGTTTTATGTTCTTGATATGTTAGTGAAGGAAAATAAGAGAAAGTAATGAGAAATGTTGTAGAGAAGGAAATAAAGGTGTTATAAACTTGATAATTAACATTTTGCATTAAAACAGTTTTGGACAGCAGCAGTAGTCTAACTTTGAAAAATCACCAAAAATTGTAGAAATTGAATTAGAAGTTGAGTGAGATATAGAATTAAATCTTATTGAGTCTATTTTCATATGAAAGAAACATGGAAAGCAAAGGAATTCTGTATTCTGAGATATTTAGATTTTGGTAAGACTGGTTCAGAGTGATTTCGAGATCCCCTGTTCTGACTTGGAAAAATCATCAAATATTGTACAAAAATAATTTGGGAACATAATTTATATGGTTAGATTCCTTAATGAGTCTAGTTTTAGAAGAAATAAACTATAACATCATATGAATTCTATATAAAAAGATAATTAATTTTTAGTGAAGAAGGGTCGGAACTGCCAGACAGTAGAACAGGGGTGACTTTAAAGAATAAACTGTACTAATTGGCTAAATCAAAAATTCTGAAAATTTTATGGCAAGAAGATATGCGAGTCTAGTTTCAGGAAAAATTAACGGTTCTTCATTTGGAGTTTTGTAGCTCTGGAAATAAATAATTTAGTGACTATAACTCAAATGGACAGTTTTGAATATACTTATGAGTAATTAATGAAATTATTGATAATGTTACTTATAGCATGTTATATACATTAAGGATGTGGAATGGAGAGGAGGAGGAGGAAAATATATATGAGTATTTAGCTAGCATATTCTAGGCTCAGGGACTAAATTGAATAAAAGTAAAACTTTATGGGCAATTTTGTAAAAATGTCAAAAATGACCAAATTGCATGAAATGGATTATTTTATTATTTAAATTATAAAATTGAATGAAATTATTAATTTAGATCAAGATAGGGTGAAAATATGTTTTAGGGATTAAATTGAAAAGTGTTGAAATTATGGAAAATTACGATATTTCATATAATTCATGGGTCATTGTTTATATATATATGAGAATAATTAGGCTTGGAACAAGGATTAAATTACAAGAATTTTATTTTTCTCAATCTAAGGATGAAATCATCATTAATTAAAAATTTAGGGGCAAAATGGTAATTTTGCCTAGAGCATTAATTGAATGTATCGTAATATGAAATGAATGAAAATGATGATCAAATTTATCCGGATAACTCAAATACGAGATTTGAACATGGAAAAGAGAAGACATCAAATTAGTGAAACTATAAACATGGGCAAGCAACGGCGTAAGTTCATGTAACTTGGATTATATTCTTAAATGTTTGAAATGTATGTTATTGATGTGAATATAATTTGAACGTTCATTGTATGAAAATTGATGAAACATTGATATATTTGATAAAAAGGAAGAAATCCCGGTTGAATGAAAGGAAAATTCGATGGATCATTTGAAAAGGAATTGACGGTAAAAGGATCTAGCCCTGACGGGTGATCCTATCCCGATATAGCCCTCCCAAAGAATATGTGTGAAAAGGATCTAGCCCGGACGGGTGATCCCGATATAGCCCTCCCGAAGAATATGTGGAAAATGGATTTAGCCCGACGGGTAATCCGAATTGGGGTCCGAATTTAGCTCGACTGGTAATTGGATCCAAGCTCATTAGAGTAATTGTCGTTGCGAGATTTAGCTTTGGTCGTAATCCCGACAATACTCTATGAGTTTATATTACAGGATTTAGCTCGACTGTAATCCATTTGTAAGGATGAGGTTCGCGAGTGTGCTCTCTTACGTGATTTAGCTCGGACCGGTAATCCCATTGTAAGGATGAGGTTCAGGTTCAGAGTGTGCTCTCTGAAATGGAAATGTGCACACATGAACATGAATTGACGGACTGGATTTGTACACTATAAGTGTACTACTAGAAAATCCATCGAAATTCGAGAAATTCAACGGGATAAATATAGAAAATGACAAGTACTTGAAATCATGAAATTAAACTTGAAAGACATAGAAATGATAATTATTTGATACATTGAAATATGGCATGGAAAATACATGTATGTGAAATTTGCTCGATAATTATGCATATTCAAGATTATGAATCACTCTCTGGAATAAATATACACTAAACTCATGAAAATGATGGTACATGAAATATTGTCATAATAAATTGAACAATTTATATTTATGAAGAAACAATAAGAGAATGATATGTATCATGACATGTAAATATAATACTATCTTTGATACGTTGATACGGGAAAATTATGTGTATTAGGACAAGTAACAAATTGAAGCGAGACATGTCGAGAAAATAAGTTTGTTAATATTAAAGTACGTTAACCAATGTAGGAAAGTTTTAGGATTTTATAAAAATTCCTATGATCCCGATTTAATTCCTGTTGGCTCCTAATGTATGTTTTGGGCTTCGAGGGCCCAATAGAGGGACGTTATGATTATTTTCGAGAATATGAACAATAAATGACTCGTAATTATTCGAAAATGTTCAAGAAACTCTGGTAATACCTCCTACTCTATTCCAATAATGTATACGGGTAGGGGTGTTACATTAGTGGTATCAGAGCTAAGGTTTAGTCGGTTCTCGGACTAAATGTAGTATATGTGAAAGTCTAGAAATACATGTCATTATATAATTTATGATAGTGTGATATTTTCCAACTCTGATAAGATTTGTTTTACTTATAAAATGAGATGCTTTCCAATCGAGCTAATTCCAATAATGCTGAAAACGATGCTCAAGTATATGAGTAAAAAGTTGATTATGATAAATCAGAATTCATAAAGGTATGAATAAATGTTTTCTAATACATGTCGATGATGAACGTTATGTTATAGGTGTTATTAAAAAAAAAAAAAAAAAAAAAAATTAAATTGCTATAACAAATATTGTACTGATGGTTAAATTACAAAATATACAAAAGTAATATGTGAAGTACATGATAAAGACCATTAGTGAATTACGGATGAACAATGAATTTTTAAAATATTTTACATGTATTAAAGATAATGAAAATATAAGTATATGGATTATTGGAACAAGGGTTATATTGTAAAGAATGTAAACGCATTATGAAAAAAAAATGTAAAAGTAATATGTGTGTATGATATAATTTGCCCAAGTAGACGAGATTAGAATTACTAAGACATTAGTGATACGTCATTAATGGACCTTAACACACTTAATGATTAAGGGCACGCTAGTGCTTTTCAAATATTAGCATTTTTTTTGCTTTCTGCTTAATAGTGCATAATAATGTACCCCTATATCAGCCTCAGTATATTCTAAGTGTCCTGCTTACTCTACTAGGCCTCTCAAAAATGGAAAACAATTTTCAGTACAAGGTGAAGAATTATCTCTCGATTCATGTTTGAAATATTGAATTAAAAATAAATTGTGAAATGAAAGAATAGAAAATAGATACAAGTGATAAGCTAAGTAAATATATGCAAAAAGGAACTATAGAATTAAAGAAATAATAAGTTCATGATCAAAAGAAAATAAGGAAATTTAGAGACTAAATTTATTTTAAGGGGGAGAGAAATGTAATACCCCAAAAAAAAAAAAATTTTGATAAAGATATTATCTTTGATATAATAAGGAAATAAAGCGAAAAAAAGAAAAATTTAGATTATGTCAATATTCGAAGTATATTATGATATATTACATTATTAATTCAAGAAAGGACTAAATTGTAAAGTGAGAAAAGTATTGTTGCCCAAGTGTAAATACTCAAAATTTGAGGGGTTAAAGTGTAAGTATGAAAAAGTTAAAGGACCAATAGTGCAAATATTTTAGGGGTGGAATAATCTAGAAACTAAAGGAAATGGATGAATTAGGACCAAATTGAATAGGTAAAGAATTATGAGGGACTAAATCATAATTTTACCAAATTATGTGATGATTCAAGGATGGAATTTTAAAAGATCACCAAGGGCAAAATGGTCAATTAGAAGAGAGAGAAATCTAGAAAGTAATGATGATAGTGATGATATTTTATAATTATTTAATTAGATAAATATTATTTTATTTTGATAAGATATTTTATTATTTATCATTATTTTATTATTATTTATGTAGTATATAATGAAGGAAAGATGATGAATTATCATCATCTCTTTCCCATGCAAACCAACGTGAGAAGAAGAGAAAGAAAAGAAAGTTTTGCTTTCTTTACAAATTAGTCCTTTCACCAAAAATCCATCATTTTCACTTAGAATTCAAAAGAATTTCCATAGCCATCAAGAGAGAAAGATGACAAGGAGACTATAGGAGCAAGAATATCAAGTTTGATTCAAGAAATAGAAGCTGGAGGAGAGAGAAAATCAAGTTAAAGATTGAAATCTATAAAACAAGGTAAGAACATCATGTTTTCAATATATTTTTAAGTTTGATATTGTGGAAAAAGCATGGAAATGATGTTAATGTAGAGTTTTCTTATATAAAGTTTTATGTTCTTGATATGTTAGTGAAGGAAAATAAGAGAAAGTAATGAGAAATGTTGTAGAGAAGGAAATAAAGGTGTTATAAACTTGATAATTAACATTTTGCATTAAAACAGTTTTGGACAGCAGCAGTAGTCTAACTTGAAAAATCACCAAAAATTGTAGAAATTGAATTAGAAGTTGAGTGAGATATAGAATTAAATCTTATTGAGTCTATTTTCATATGAAAGAAACATGGAAAGCAAAGGAATTCTGTATTCTGAGATATTTAGATTTTGGTAAGACTGGTTCAGAGTGATTTCGAGATCCCCTGTTCTGACTTGGAAAAATCATCAAATATTGTACAAAAATAATTTGGGAACATAATTTATATGGTTAGATTCCTTAATGAGTCTAGTTTTAGAAGAAATAAACTATAACATCATATGAATTCTATATAAAAGATAATTAATTTTTAGTGAAGAAGGGTCGGAACTGCCAGACAGTAGAACAGGGGTGACTTTAAAGAATAAACTGTACTAATTGGCTAAATCAAAAATTCTGAAAATTTTATGGCAAGAAGATATGCGAGTCTAGTTTCAGGAAAAATTAACGGTTCTTCATTTGGAGTTTTGTAGCTCTGGAAATAAATAATTTAGTGACTATAACTCAAATGGACAGTTTTGAATATACTTATGAGTAATTAATGAAATTATTGATAATGTTACTTATAGCATGTTATATACATTAAGGATGTGGAATGGAGAGGAGGAGGAGGAAAATATATATGAGTATTTAGCTAGCATATTCTAGGCTCAGGGGACTAAATTGAATAAAAGTAAAACTTTATGGGCAATTTTGTAAAAATGTCAAAAATGACCAAATTGCATGAAATGGATTATTTTATTATTTAAATTATAAAATTGAATGAAATTATTAATTTAGATCAAGATAGGGTGAAAATATGTTTTAGGGATTAAATTGAAAAGTGTTGAAATTATGGAAAATTCGATATTTCATATAATTCATGGGTCATTGTTTATATATATGAGAATAATTAGGCTTGGAACAAGGATTAAATTACAAGAATTTTATTTTTCTCAATCTAAGGATGAAATCATCATTAATTAAAAATTTAGGGGCAAAATGGTAATTTTGCCTAGAGCATTAATTGAATGTATCAGAATATGAAATGAATGAAAATGATGATCAAATTTATCCGGATAACTCAAATACGAGATTTGAACATGGAAAAGAGAAGACATCAAATTAGTGAAACTATAAACATGGGCAAGCAACGAAGTAAGTTCATGTAACTTGGATTATATTCTTAAATGTTTGAAATGTATGTTATTGATGTGAATATAATTTGAACGTTCATTGTATGAAAATTGATGAAACATTGATATATTTGATAAAAAGGGGAAGAAATCCCGGTTGAATGAAAGGAAAATTCGATGGATCATTGAAAAGGAATTGACGGTAAAAAGGATCTAGCCCGACGGGTGATCCTATCCCGATATAGCCCTCCCGAAGAATATGTGTGAAAAGGATCTAGCCCGGACGGGTGATCCTCGATATAGCCCTCCAAGAATATGTGGAAAATGGATTTAGCCCTGACGGGTAATCCGAATTGGGGTCCGAATTTAGCTCGGATCGTAATTCGATCCAAGCTCATTAGAGTAATTGTCGCTGCAGGGGATTTAGCTCGGACTGTAATCCCGACAATACTCTATGAGTTTATATTACAGAGATTTAGCTCGACCGTAATCCCGCCGTAAGGATGAGGTTCATGGAGTGTGCTCTCTTACGAGGATTTAGCTCGACCGTAATCCCACTGTAAGGATGATGAGGTTCAGCGAGTGTGCTCTCTGAAATGGAAATGTGCACACATGAACATGAATTGACGGACTGGATTTGTACACTATAAGTGTACTACTAGAAAATCCATCGAAATTCGAGAAATTCAACGGGATAAATATAGAAAATGACAAGTACTTGAAATCATGAAATTAAACTTGAAAGACATAGAAATGATAATTATTTGATACATTGAAATATGGCATGGAAAATACATGTATGTGAAATTTGCACGATAATTATGCATATTCAAGATTATGAACTCACATCGAATAAATATACACTAAACTCATGAAAATGATGGTACATGAAATATTGTCATAATAAATTGAACAATTTATATTTATGAAGAAACAATAAGAGAATGATATGTATCATGACATGTAAATATAATACTATCTTTGATACGTTGATACAGGAAAATTATGTGTATTAGGACAAGTAACAAATTGAAGCGAGACATGTCGAGAAAATAAGTTTGTTAATATTAAAGTACGTTAACCAATGTAGGAAAGTTTTAGGATTTTGCGAAAAATTCCCTATGATCCCGATTTAATTCCGGTTGGCTCCTAATGTATGTTTTGGGCTTCGAGGGCCCAATAGAGGGACGTTATGATTATTTTCAGAATATGAACAATAAATGACTCAGAATTATTCGAAAATGTTCAGTAAACTCTGGTAATACCTCCTACTCTATTCCAATAACAGATACGGGTAGGGGGTGTTACAATACTTCTGAAATGGTGTTATCGAATTTTAAATTTTCTATTTCCGTTTATTTTATTATTTTGCTATTTTGGTTTAAGTTGTAATAGGGCCTCTGGAGTATTTTATTATTTGCTTTATGGTTGTTATACTTATTATCTTGCTTAAATTGTTTAAAACGAGAATTTTTCTAAAAACGTAATAAAGGTTTTCCAAAATCGATTAACAAATGGATTTCAAAATAAACTTTTACAAATATGATTTAACTCGTACTTTCTTTCAAATTATTAACGACATTTTCAAAAGTCACGGATTTAAAGTTCAATTCCTTGATTTGTGATTCATCAATCAATCTTTCAAAAATACTTGTATTTTATCAACGTTTCCGCAATGTTTCAAGATGTTTTTGCAACTCTATTTCAAACATCACATTTTCGTAAATCGTTTATTTCAAATGTGCTTTCGCAACCAAAAAGGTTTATTAAAGATAATTATGTTTTCACGTAGACACAACTGCTTAAGTGTTTTGGGTTTTAACAAAGAGGTTGTAATTCTCAAATAAGTTTTTAACAATTGCAAATATGGTTTTGAAAAACACTTCCATGAGCAACGCCAGATTCGGGCTTAACTTCTAGGCAGGGTTTGGGGTGTTACACATGAGAAAGGATTTTCACCTCCTCAAACCACCATGATTATGCGAATGAGAGGTAAGTCTAGCTCAAGACTTTAAAGGAGCGCTTCTCGGGAGGCAACCCGAGCACTAACCCTACTAATTAGTTTAGTTTTACTTATTTCCATGTTTAGGAGCAGGTTTTCCATACTCACATGGTCTTTCACACGGTCTTGCACACTGCCATGGCCGTGGCCGTGTGGGCACCATAGGTAGGTAAAAGGGCTGGCCGTAGACGTGTAGCAACAGGATAAAAATTTTCCCAAAACACGGGCTGCATCTCTATTTAAACCCCCTTCTTCCTTTTTCTTTTCCAGTTGTCTTTCTTCTTTCATTTTTCATTATTTACTTTTATTTTTTTCTTTATTTTCTTTATTATTTTCTTGTTATTCTTCATGCCATTTAGATTTAGCTTAGGATATATCAAGCGGCTACTTCAAGGGTTCAATTTCAAACGCTTCAAGACGCTACCCCACATTCACCTCTACCAATCCTATCCAGTTTCTTTTCAAATGACTCCACCTGAAATTCAGGAAGTTTCACTTCTCTCCCTATCTTATGATTTTATTATTATATTGCTATTATTTATCTTTGCACATTGAGGACAATGTACATCTTAAGTGTGGGGGGGTTAACTATAGTACTATTTGAAAATCCTTGAATTATGCCTTGTTCTAAAGTAAGTTTCTCATATTATGATTAGAATGAAATTTCCTTTGATTTATGATTTTTATTAATGTGTTTTGGATTAAGTCATTGATAATTGTGCATTGATGATTAAATTTGAAGGATACTAGAGAATCAAGCATGATAAGTCTATTTTTCAGAAATTAAAAATTTTTCTAGGTTGTCTACCTGAATTTGAATATTACTTTGAAGTTTGAAATTTATGAGGTTGACATCAAAAACCCATAATTTTTTGTGAGATTTTGAGCCTTATAGAGCATATATTCTTTTTCTTGCTCACCTTATTGATTATGAGTGTGTTAACATTGATTTGTTATTCTAGAACTTGCATTGATTATACATGTCGAGACCACACCTTTGATTTGATATACAGAGATGATAAAGGCACCTAGGTTTTAACCCACTCACTCCACTAAAAGCCTACTTTCACAATTAACCCCTAGTGAACCCCGTTGTTAGGATTTTAATCCTAACAACCCTTTTTATTGACTCACCCACTAATATTAACCCAAAACCCTTTGTATTTGTTATCACCATTCCTTTTGACTACCCTTATGTCGAGATTTGATTTGATTAAGTTGCCTAACTATTTTATTTATTTCAATCGTTAAATTCATCCTTTATACCTGATTTGTTCTTAAAAAAAGAAAAAAAAGAAAAAAATTTGAACTATATTCATTATTAGTTGTGTGATTGAATGAGCTTATACATTAAATTCCAATTATTAAAGAAGAAGCTCATATCAGAGCATTATTTATGTAATTATTATCAGTTCAATATCTCTAGTTAGGTAATTTGTCAAGTTAATCTCGATTCTAACCCTCTAATTTAGCTTTTATCCACACCTTTAACCCAAGCCCCGTTACAACCCTGTTAAAGACCTTTTAATTTGTGTATCATCTCATATTATAGTGGTGGAGATTTGATTTTCATGCAAGCCTATGGGATTAACTCTTCATGTTTGACTTTTGAGTGCTTAATTTTGAACCTTAAACACTTCAAGTGATTTGAGTGAATATTTAGTGAGGATGTCAATTCTTGTCGATTTTGAATCAGAGGTAATTATTTAGATGAGGGGAAACACCTATGTTTGAATCTTTAGGACCCTTCTATTTAAATTATCAATGTATGGATTATCTTTGAATTATGATGAAACACTATTGATGAATGTTATGAATCAAGGAAGTTTGTTTTAATTATGAGTTGAGAATTTTTCTTGAGGACAAGCAAAAGCTTAAGTGTGGGGGTATTTGATAAACCGTAAAAGTAATATATTTTAAGCCGAAATTTAGCATACTTTTGGATGATTTAAGCCTTGAATTATGTAATTTGGTGTTCTTAATCCTTTGTTTTCATGTTTTATACTCAGAAGAGCACTGGATGATGAAAAGAACGAGAAACCGGCCCAAAACAAAGTAAATGGGCTATATCACGAAATCAACACAGCCTGGGCCCAAGACCACACAGCGTGCCTCATTCAACAGACTCGAACACGGCCTGGCCACGATTCACACGGGCGTGTGCCATGGGCATGTCCCTGCTATGGCCAAGAGGAGTTTTACTTAGAATAGGATACTTGGAGGCAAAGAAACACATTCCAAAGTCTATATAAACACCCAAATAGGAATCCTATTCGAATTAGGATACTTGGAGGCCAAGTAAGGCATCTCAAAGCCTATATAAACACCCTAGGGGCAACTTAAACAAGGAGTTCGGCAGAAGCCTTCTGCCAGGGCTTTTGTCGGGGGAACCCAAGGCTTTAGTCAAGGGGCGTCCAGCTAGGCCAAAGAGGGCAGATTTGTGGGGATTTACTCGAAGATAGCCAGTTGATTCATCTTAAGAAGCCGGAATCATACCTAAGACGGAGGATCTCTCCTTCAATTCCTTCAGGGTGTTTTAGGGATTTCTTATGTTTTGTTTTATCTTTTCTTCTGAGATGTTTTCTTTTATTGTTATGGACTAAACCCTCAGATACCTGAGGGGGATGAAACCTAAGATGAATCTTGTTATCGTTTGCTGAACTGTATGATAAATATTTGACTTGTTCTTAATTATGTGTTCTTGATTCTTGTATTGATATTTCTGGGATATTAATTCAAGTATGATGTGCTTAGGTGGAGGAGCAAAAGTCCCTGCTTAAGAGTAGATCTAGCATAATTAAACGGAGTTGATTGCACACCTAGAGATAGGGTGGCGAGATTTTGTAGGATTAGGGTGAAATCTAATATGTGAGTCCATAGATCGAGTTAATGCAATTCTAGGGGTTTTAATTAGAAAGAGATTTTAATTAATTAACCTAGGGTTAGACGTTAGTCGCCTCGAGAGAGGGATTAATATAACTTAGGGAATCTTACGGATCAAGTCAAATGAATAAATCGTCTGGTTTAGAGTTAGATAACAAGTGAAGTCTAGGTGGATTCTTCATTGGGTATCGTCTTAGTCAATTTGTTTTTTCCTCAAAGTTATTTTACCAATTTCATTCTTCTTTGTCTTAGAGTCTTTAGTTTAGTTGTTAGTTAATTTTAGATTAGATAAAAATTCATTTAATTCTTAGGCTAAATAATAAAAAGAAAGTTAGTATTAGTACTTTTGGTTCATTTGGGTTCGACAATCCGATCTTGCCTTAATTATACTATTGTTCGATAGGTGCGCTTGCCTCAAATCGTTGTCATAGTTAGTTTTCAGGTTCGATCATTCTTTATATAAATTTTAAGACTTTGACATAGCATAAAACAACGATCAATTTATATTGATTTAATAGTTAGTATATCAGCTAGCTTCTTTGTATATTTTAATCTAAGTTTTAATCAATGTACTAGGGGGAGCAGTTAGCTTTTTGTAAACGTCAAAATTTGCTTGTGTAATTGACATATTATCAAAAGTTTGAATGAAAATGATAGCCGATGAGATTCATTCAATTTTTCATCTTTGAAAAGTTCTCTTGTTCTATTTTTCTTTGTTTTCTTTGATACAAACTCTAACAAATGGTATCAAGAGCCTGTTGTCTTTAAGGGCCTTGATTGTGCATTGTTTCTAAGCTAATCGTGTGTGAAACAAGAAGCAGAATTTGTTTTGTTGTTTTTTTTTTTTTGTTGTAAAACATGAATTTCTCACCACCTCCTCCACCTGTTTTTGTTGGTGAAAACTACAATATTTGGTCAGTGAAAATGAAAACATACATGCAGGCAAATGACTTGTGGAATGTTGTTCTAAATGACACTGATCCACCACCATTGAGAGCTAATCCGACCATAGCTCAAATCAGGCAGCATAGTGAAGACAGTGCTAAGAAATATAAGGCCATGTCATGCCTTCAAAGTAGAGTCTCTGATGCTATCTTCACTAGGATAATGGCCTGTGCTACATTGAAGGAGGCTTGGGATAAACTCAAGGAGGAGTTTCAAGGGTCAAACAAGACCAGGCAGCAACAACTAGTCAATTTAAGAAGGGACTTTGAGAATTTGAAGATAAAGGACTCAGAAACCATTAAGCAGCATCCTGACAGAATCATGGCTACTGTCAACAATATAAGACTACTTGAGTCTTGGGGATAAGTTTAGTGATCAAAGGTAGTTGAGAAAGTCATAACAACCTTGCCAGAGAAGTATGAAGCAAAAATTTCTTCTTTGGAGGATTTAAGGGACTTATCAACCATTCCCTTGACTGAGTTGATAAATGCTCTCTATGCTCAAGAGCAAAGAAGAGCCATCAGAAATGAAGAGCATCTTGAAGGAGCTTTTCAAGCCAAAAGTAGAGAAGGCTCAAGTTCAACCTCAAATTTCAAAGGCAAGAAGCCTTGGACAAAAAAGAAGAAGAAAGATGCTACCAAGAAGAAGTTTCCACTTTGTGTCCATTGCAAGAAGACCACTCACCTTGAAAATACTATTGGTATAGACTAGACATTCAGTGTAGAGGCTGTAAACAGTTTGGTCACATTGAAAAAGTTTGCAAAAACAAGCCTAAACCACAGCCACAATATCAAAACCAAGCTCAGGCTACTGAAGATGTTGAGGTGCAGGAAGAGCATGTTTTCTCAGCATCCTGCTTTGCAAGTTCGAGCAAAGTGAGTAAAATCTGGCTGGTTGACAGTGGATGCACCCACCACATGGCTTCTGATAAGAGCATGTTCAAGGAGTTGGACACCACCTTTAAGTCCAAAGTCAGAATTGTCAATGGTGAACCCTTGGAGGCAAAAGGAAAGGGTAAGGCTGTGATAGGCACCAAGTCAGGTAGCAAAACCATTTCTGAGGTTCTTTATGTACCTAACATTGAATTTGCTGAATGTTGGTCAGCTATTGGAGAAGGGCTATTCATTAGTTTTTGAAGGCAAAACTTGTGTGATCAAAGGTGTTACTGGTCAAGTGTTAACAACAGTGGCTGTGCAAGACAGAACATTCATTGTGGATGTGAATCAGCTACAAGCAAAGGCATATGCAAGTCAGACTGATGATGCAACCTTATGGCATAAGAGGCTGTGGCATGTGAACTACAACTCACTTAGTCAGATGCAAAAAATGAATTTGGTGGAAGACATGTCAAAGATTGAGCCAAAGAAGGAAGTGTGTAAGGTCTGTCAGCTTGGCAAATAGACTAGGCTACCTTTTCCTGTTGACAAAGCTTGGAGAGCTCGGGAAAGACTTTAGCTAGTCCATACAAACATTTGTGGACCTATGAAGACCATCTCCTTAAATGGCAGTAGGTACTTTGTACTTTTCATTGATGACTGCACTAGGTTCTGCTGGGTAAGCTTCCTAAAACAAAAGTCTGATGTTGTTGATTGCTTTTGCAAATTTAAAGCTTTGGCTGAAAATCAGGCTAGTTGTAAGCTAAAATGCCTAAGATCTGATAATGGAACTGAGTATGTATCTCAGAGTTTCCAAAGGACATGTGATGAAGCTGGAATTCAGCACCAGCTAACCACCATTTATACACCACAGCAAAATGGTGTTTGTGAGAGAAAAAACAGAACAGTCTTTGATATGGCCACGTGTCTTCTATTTGAGGCTAAAATGCCTAATGTTTTTTGGGCTGAAGCAGTAAACACAGCTGTTTACTTGCAAAATAGGCTATCAACAAGTGCTGTTAAGGGCAAAACACCATTTGAAGCCTGGTTTAGACAGAAACCATTGATCTCACATATGAAAGTATTTGGCTGCTTGTGTTATGTATTGGTGCCAGCAGAGAAAAGAAATAAGCTTGAAAAGAGGTCCATGCCAGGGGTGTTTGTTGGCTACAACAGTGTGAAAAAGGGATATAGAGTTTTTGATCCAGTGACAAAAAGGGTTATAGTGAGCAGGGATGTCAAGTTTAGTGAAGCAAGCTGTTGGAAATGGGATGAAATTGAAGCAAGTTTGCTTGATGAAGACCAGATTGACCTTGACCTGCAGCAAGCTGAAGCTGAAAGAATAATTGAAGATAGCTATGATGATGAATCTGTTAGAGGAACCAGAACTTTGGCAAACATCTATGAAAGGTGCACTATGACTGTGGTGGAGCCTGCTTGTTATGATGAGGCTGCAAAAGAAAGTTGTTGGCAAAAAGCTATGGAAGCTGAAATGAGGATGATTCAGAAGAGTGGCACTTGGGAGTTAGTTAACAGGCCTGAAAATAGAAATATTATTAGTGTTAGATGGGTGTTCATAACCAAGAATAATGCAGATGGTTCTCTGAACAAGCATAAGGCCAGATTGGTTGTAAAAGGGTATAGTCAGCAGCAAGGGATTGATTTCTCTGAAACCTTTGTACCTGTTGCAAGGTTGGATACAATAAGGCTTTTGTTTGCCTTAGCAGCCTAGAAACACTGGAAAGTGCATCATTTGGATGTCAAATCAGTTTTTTTGAATGGCTTGCTCAAGAAAGAAATCTTCATAGAGCAGCCTGAAGGTTTTGATATCTGTGGTGAAGAGCACAAGGTCTACAAGCTCAAGAAGGCCTTGTATGGCCTAAAACAGGCTCCAAGAGCCTGGTATGAAAGAATCGATGGTCATTTAACAATGCTGAGATTCACAAAGAGTCTTAGTGAGCCTACTCTTTATGTCAAGAAAGCTGGAAAGGAGACCTTGATGATTGTATCCTTCTATGTTGATGATTTGTTAGTCATTGGCTGCAAAGATGAGCTGATTGTTGATTTCAAGAAGCAGATGAAAGATGTGTTCGAGATGACTGATCTTGGTCTGATGACATACTTCCTTGGTATAGAAGTAATTCAGGAGGAGCAAGGAATTTTCATAAGTCAGCAAGCATTTGCACTGAAGGTGCTGAAGAAATTCTGCATGGAAAGTTGCAAGTCTGTTACCACTCCTATTGCATTAGGAGAAAAGCTATCAAGCTCTAATGAGCATGATCGAGTAAATGAAAAAGGGTACAGGAGTCTGGTTGGTTGTCTACTGTATTTGACAGCAACAAGGTCAAATATCATGTATACAGTTAGCCTTCTCTCGAGGTTCATGCATTGCTGTAATGTTGCACATTTTACAGCAGCAAAAAGGGTCCTAAGATATGTCAAAGGAACCTTGAATTTTGGTATTATGTTTAGAAGGACAGAGGAGTTAAAGCTTGTTGGATATTCAGACAGTGATTGGGCAGGGTCAGTTGATGACATGAGAAGCACATCGGGCTATTTCTTCACTTTAGGCTCAAGTGTTTTCAGCTGGAGTTCAAAGAAGCAACAGACTGTTACACAATCTACAGCTAAAGCAGAATACATCTCAGCTGCAGCATCTGTTAATCAAGCCATTTGGCTTAGAAAGCTTTTGTATGATCTAAATGAAGAACGAAGTCAACCTACTGAAATCAAGGTTGATAATCAATCAGCAGTGGCTATTGCTAAAAATCCAGTCTTCCATGGTAAGACTAAGCATTTTAAAATCAAATTCCATTTTGTTCGAGAAGCTGAGCAATCAAAGGAAGTTAGCCTTGTTCATTGTAGCTCAAAAACTCAACTGGCTGATATTCTGACCAAGCCATTAGGAGCTACCAGGTTTGAAACTTTGAAGGGAAAGATTGGTGTTTGTTGCATACAGTCCAAGGAGGAGTGTTAGAACTTTGGCCTGCATTGCAATAGAAAACTAGTAGCAAACCAAGCCTTGATCAAGCTGCAACAGTGTTTTGAAGTGAAGAAATGGAGCTGGTCCTAATGCAACAGCATATTTTGTGTATTTTATTCCTATGCAACTTAGTCTAGTTCTTTTGTAATGTGATAGCTAAGTTTGTAGGATATGATTTGTTTTGTTGAAGTAGCTTAGTAGGATAAGTTGATTGATTTATATTGATTTAATAGCTAGTATATCAGCTAGCTTCTTTGTATATTTTAATCTAAGTTTTAGTCAATGTACTAGGGGGAGCAGTTAGCTTATTGTAACCGTCAAAATTTGCTTGTGTAATTGACATATTATCAAAAGTTTGAATGAAAATGATAGCTGATGAGATTCATTCAATTTTTCGTCTTTGAAAAGTTCTCTTGTTCTGTTTTTATTTGTTTTCTTTGATACAAAACTCTAACAATAATGACAGGATTGTAACATGTATTTGTTCTGATAGACAATTTTTAAGGTTATGTGAGGAATAGGGTTTTGCAAACCAAAATATGAGTGAAATTGACCGGATGTAATTGACTTCTCTGATCTAACAACACAATTGCAATTGTGAGTCCCAAATCAACTGATCCTGTTATGTTCTTTTATTATTTCATTATCATTGGCACCGTCGCAAGGTTACAGACTGTGCATCTATTAACGAGTGGACATTTATTATCATCAGGTCGCATTGAAACCTACATTTTCATCTTCATCTTGAAGGAGATACAGATGATCACCATCTCGAATGACATGTATATCATCTATTTCAGCATTCTCAGAATTAAGAACTTTTGTAAATGTGTAGCATCCAAACTTTTCACCTGCAGTTTCACAAGGTTATGGAATGAGAAATGAATAAAGCAAAAGCAGGCAAATAAACAAAGGTGGTTTTCTGGTTCCTGTTCGTGGTTTGAAAAAAATCCTATTAGTTATTTCTTTACTTTAACCTATTTGGATTCTAGGCACCTATGAATTTGATTTTTACTTGTTTTTTCCCATATGTTCAGGTTATTTCAAGCTCTCTTTTCTGTCAAACTTACCAGCCACTCTGAGCAACTCTTGTATTGAATCAGGGAGGAGTATCAACTTTCCAAGTTGTCTACTTGATGTACTGCTGCTCTGGAACTGCATGTGAATTGTAACTCTTTTCTTGGTCGGTATTGTTACCTCTCTATAATTGCGCGAGTTGAAGAAATTTTGGGCCCCACTTTTATGTTTGCTTTGATTATTCTTGGGGTCATCTGCTATTTCTGGCTCTATAATCTCTATCATATGTTCATCTTTCTTTCTTTTGTTTTCATAACTAAGTAAGAGTTCATATATGCTCTTGTTTCCCTGTTGCTCTGCCAACACTTTTGGTGTCCTTCCTCTTGCATCTAGCTTATTTACACTTGCTCCTCCTTCGAGCAAAATCTTAACCATTTCAATGTGCCCCTTGCGAACAGCATCATGGAGAGCTGTTTGGCCATCCTCTGCTGTTGGAATTCCATTATCTGTAATTCTACTTGTTTGACTCTTCTCTATAGCCTCTGATCCCAAGAAATCTATGTCTGTTGCTTCTTTCTTTGATCCATATCTCTGTGGTTGATCTTCAAATCCAGTTTCTGAACAGCTTCCTCTCATTGTTCCTTCCTCGGGCTGGTCAAAGCTGCTGCTCTCTAGCCCATTCAATTTCTGCGAGAACAAACCATCACTTCATACTGTTTATAACAATAATAATGTTTCATTACTCTAGAAGTTACATAAGCAATATTTACCATGTAAAGATTATGCATAATAACACGTCCATCTTCCATATTTACTTGTATGCTGTTCATCAGTGAAGTTCCACTCAGTCGTAGTATTTGACAAAGCTCTTTGGTCCTAACTGTGTATGGCTGTGGCCTATAACATAGAACTCCAACCTCTCCAAACATATCCCCAGCTGCTACCTTTCCCATAACCTGTAAATCGCATTTCGACATGTTAAATTTTTCGTAGTGTTGTTGATTTACCATAAAGAAAATACTATAGGCTACAGATGTTAAAGTAATATCTTACCTGATCATGCCCATCAGCATGGGAGATTAAGTTCTGCAATCAGGAATCAATCAGTCATCAAATTAATGTGAGAAATTGGCATTGTTTAGTTTCTATAGTCTGCATACATCAGAATAAGCTTACTTACAGCTGCTCCCGAGACAAGTATATAAAGATCTGTTGGGGCTTCATACTGCAGAATGACATCTTCTTTGGGTGGGAAATACTCAGCATCCATTTCTGAAACCTTTCACAGAGTAATAAATTGCATTAGCATCTTGTGAAAATGAATAAAGTCAAAATGATGTATGTGTAGTGATCACTGCATCAAAATACTCCAGAACTTGTTGATCTTTCCATAGTTCTGGTCTTTCTATTTAAAATACTATTTTAGCCTAAAAAGATTATGGTATAGACAAATATAGTTAGCCTGAGAATTATTACCAACTGAAACAGGAAGTCATGAGAAACTCCTTGGAAGAGGTAGACTTTCTGCACAATGTGGAAGAATAGATGCTGTGCAATGCTTGAGCGGATGGCTTTTGGCAAACTATTTAGGGTCTCTTGTTGTTTCAATCCTTCTGTTTTGAATCGTAAGCATATGTGTGACAACATTTGATCTTGTATGCGGGGGGGTAACTGATTGCGTGTCGCAAATTCCGAAGCAGCTCTAATTGTATCCCTCTGTAACACCACAAATGATAAACATTTCTTGCATAAGCACTTCCAGGCTAGAGATTGCATCCTTCTCAAAAAGAAAACATGGTTGAACCTGAAGAAGGGACTCGAAGTTTGTAATGCTCAAATGAGCTAAAAAATACTAAGCATTCCCTTGATTTTTTATGTCATAAAATATCAAGGACTCTTGGCATTACCTTTAACTGGGTTTTAAGCTTGAATTTTTTCATATAAAAATGCCTTACAAAAACTAACTTTTATCCGGTGCAGTTGTGCGAGTCTTGATTGTGACTGTAGAACTTATTTTATATGTTAAGTTCTCCTGGCAGGTTAATGATGAATTTGGAAGGTGTCAGGGAACTTACAAAATTACGGGTCCGGCTTGTCCAGTGAACTACGAGGTTTGTCATGTTCCCAATGAGGTAAGCTGTTAATCCCAAATTAAACAGCATGTAAAATATATCAAATAGCATCTCTCTTGGATTCTCAGCATGCAAGTCCCCATAACCAGTTGTAGTAAGCGTTGTAATGGACCAGTAAATTGAAGTTATATATCTGTCCCAGAGACTCTGCTCTTTGAAATTCGGGTACACAGCACCAATCCAGGTTTTCGAAGGATCAGGGTATCTTTCTGCAATCAGATAGTTAAAACATCCCGCACAATGTACTGTAAACAGGGTCACCTGAAATCAACCCAAGAGGAAAACAATCCATATTTCAGATGACTGAGGCGATATTTCTGATAGTGGTTAGACAAAAAGGAAGTTTCAGTGCCTTACAGAAATGAGCTTGGTGCACCGAGTCCAGAAGTAGTTGAAGCGTATGTCTTTCTCAAGTCTGAAGTAAAGCAAACCTGTAAGTAAATATTGTAGTTTTCCCATTGTAATAGTTTAAGAATTTTGAGAGGCATGGATAGAATCTGGTTATTACCTTGCAAAAAGGGAGCTGACTCGTCTCAGACGCCAGAGTCTGAGCATGTTGAGTAGCCTAAGCCAGAGCTCACTACCATGGTTGGTGAACATGAGGCTGAGAGACTGAAATGGGGCAGTGGAACAAACATCGAAAGCAAACCAGGTAGATATGTACCTGGATGTTGGATGGATCATATAAACTCAGTTTTTGCTCGAATAGTCAACATGGTTTTCTTAGTTCAAAAGGGCTTTTTGAACAATGCTGCAAAATCTTATTTACCTGATTGCAATCTTCTTGGGATCATCAACAAGGAGGTAAGAGTGGCTATCGAGGTATGCAACAAAGAAGGTGAGAACGATGTCAACAGCAAAGAAGCCATTGACAATGTTGTCAAAAATGAAAAGTCCATCTTTCTCATAAGTCAGGAATGCAAACTCGAATGGACAGATCCAGGCAGAGTAAATGACTAGAACAACCAGCCACATCTCCCATGCCCTGAAATAATGAATTGGATGTAAGCAGCAGTTTTAATACATTGAAAGAATATATGAGTAAACCACGGGTACGGTCATCACCTGTAGTAAGGGTTGAAAGGAGAAATGATGTATCTACGTAGCTTCGTCGTTTGGTTAATTCTGGCCCCAAGTGAAGGAAGGAGATCACTTGAGAAGAAATTGCCATGAATATCACTTCCCATTTGAAATTCATCATTACAAAACCGCTGGAAGAAGTTTTTGGTACAGGAAAATGACATTGAGTTGTTTGAATACTCAAGGCTACACATACAATAGGATGCTATTAAACTTCTGGCGGGGTTAAGTCTCAAAGGAATGGTTTATAAATAGCAAACATGTGAAGAGGGACACGGGTTTAGTTTTCCTTTTTAAAACCTTTACCTCAAATGTTTTCTGAAATATTTAAAAAAGAACACTCAAGCTCAAGCAACTAAGACATCACTAAGAAAGGAACCGAAAGTTGGACAAGGCTGAGACAGATTTTCCATCTTGTTTGGACAAATATGATAAACAAGGAGCAAGAAAAACTTGACGAGTGGAAGGAGAAAGACCACGAAAATGAAAAGCACTGGAAGTGGCAGACATGGGTGTGCAGCAATGCAGTTGCCAGTTGCAGCAATGAAATTTCAGATAGAAAAAAAAGAGGATGGGAGAGAAAAAGAGGAAGGGGAGAGAGAAGGAGAAACAGAGAGAGGTTTCAATGGCAACAGTAATGGTGCTTGGGGTGGTGAAATGGTGTAGCTGGTGGATGTGAGAGTTCCAACATCAAAGCATGTGCAGGTATGTTTGATATATAGACAACCCTTGTTGCTAGGACGGGTTATAGTGAAAACCATTGTATTGGTGTTTTCATTTCAGAATCCAGCGGTGGACCAGACAGCCGTGGTAGAATGGGGAAGTATGTTTTGATTTATGGATGCCAGGTGGTCCAATCAAATTGTTGGTTACAGGTATATGACACCTTTCTTTTGCTAAAATTCGTTTTCAATACAATCCCCTTGCCCTCTTCTCCTTCCTAACAACAGCTGAAGTTGTTTATTTTTGCCACGCAATTAGGATCATACTCATGACCATGCATCCCCGCAATACAATTCAATCCCCCTCCCCCACCACCACCTGCCACCTCCCATATGCTTTGACCCTTTTTTCTGCATGTTCAGCCAACGCGTTATCAATATTATTATTTCTTTGCCGACTTCTTTGCTCTGTTTCTGATGATTTGATGATAATTTCATCTTGCTTATTCCATCTGTATTCTGATATGGACGGTCCTTAATGATTGCGTTAATCGGCAGTTGGATAAAACTTAATTAGCTTTGTAAAAAAGCAGAGCCGAAAAAGGGGAATGAAGGACTCGTAGAAGACAAATTCATTAAGACTGTAACTGTATGCGATGCCAAAAAAGTAAAATAAAATATTAGTCGAAAAGTCCGTAGTAGAGTAATGATTGTATCAATTTTATGTTATAAAACTTGAGATGTTAAGGAAGTTTGGGACCCCCAAAGTGTATATCCCTTGAAGATTCTGTGTATGTTTGATGAGCTGTCAGGTCCAACCATCTATTTGCAAAGACTTTGATAGGAACCTACCCGACCTCAGTTGCACCTTCCTCCTCTTTCGGTTTCCAAATATTAGTCCTGTTCTTAGGGTTTTACCTTCGTTTATAATTTATCAAAAAGCATTTTTGACATTTTGCAATCTCTCTCTAATAGTGAATGTGATTCTGCCATCTCATTCTCTTCTGGGTCTTGACCTCAACCTTACACAGTTTTGGTATGTCAGTCCCTCTTTTCTTACCATCACCTGCCTATGTTTTTTCTTTTCTTTTCTTTTCTTCTTTCGAAATTTCCAATCTATTTGTAATCTCTCAAACAGCTAATTAATTATGTCCACTTAAAAAATGCATTACGTTTAATCCTAAACTTACAATAATATCAATCCCAGCCTAATATCAATGTCTATTTTAAACTGCCATTTTCAGTAAGTGTATGTTTGATTTTTTATTCATTGTGCATGGGAATTAATTCTTTTAAAAGAAAATAACTTTTAGTCAATTATTTTTCATATTAATTTTTGAATTTGAATTTTATCAAAAGTTTAATCATTTTTTAAATAAAATTAAAAATTTATCATATCTCACTCTCAAAGTGTCACATCACTTGATTATTTTTAAATAATATAAAATCTAAAAAGAATACTAAAAATACAAATGAATTTAGATAATGGACTTTTAAGTTCTTTTGAATTTGGACATCCACTTGCTTAGTAGCGAAGCTAGAAAATTTTTTTGGGAGATCGGAATTAAATTGTATATTTTTATAATAGTAAAAATGTAATTTTACCATTTAAATAGTCTATATCTTTATCATTTTTAAAGAATTAAATCATATTTTTATTATTTTTGAAGGGGCTAAAGTATAATTTTACTATTATTAATTTAAAATTTTATAAATCATAAAGGGTCTAAATGAAAAAAAATTTCCATTTTAAGTGGCCTAGGCCCCTGTCAACCTTTCTGGCTCCGCCACTGCATTTATTTAAGTTTATTCTACCTGTGGTTTTCAATAATTATTAACGGGATGAACTTAGTCGTGCATTTGTCCAAATATATTTGAAAAATACATTTGATGAAATCTAAATTAGAAATTAAAATGACGAAATTTAGGGATTAAATAATGTTTGAGTGTAGTTGAACTTGAGAAAAGATGACACGTGGCAGATAAGGTTTATTTTAATAAACATTAAATAGTAATATTAAAAGCAAAGGGATAAAGGCGAATATAGATAAAGTAAAGTAGATTTCATTTTGGCACTGTGCACGTGAGTTTGAAACAGTTGGGTGTTTAATTAATATTTGTTACTTGCTCTTTTTTCTGTTTTGGAGCTCAGCCTTTGCTTTTGTTTCGGCTTATTTGCTACTCCAAATGAAATTTGGTAGGTCAACCTCACCATGACCCTCGTGACTAAATCCCACATTCTAGGAGACTTTGATGACGTGGATAATTTAGCAGCCACTTGGAAAAAGGGTTAGACTACTTGAGCCATGAAAACAACAACAATTTCTGGGTGTTCTCCAATAATCAAACTAAACTCTAAACTTCTTTAGTCTTCACCACCTTTCAACACTTATAAAGAGCTTTGAGAGGAAAAAGGAACGGTGTAGCCAGTTTCATATTATACCAATTTTCAAGAGAGTAAAAATAGCTACATCTTTAAAACAACAAATTGAAATTAGAATCCATGTGTTAGTGAGGGTAATTCTTTAGTCGTGAGGGTATTCACTGCCTTAAGTATAGTTTAGATTCAATTCACATTAATCGCGTTGCTATTAAGACTTTATCATTCTCTTATAATTCACCAAAACATGGGACCTAACCAAGATTGGTGGTGGAGGTTAGGGCATGGATCAAAGAATTACATAATATCAATTACTATACATTTGTGCCTTTCCATTTGCAAATTAATCTTACTACCATTTCTTCTTGATTTACGACTGTCATTTATAGGTCTAATCTCTAATGTATCTATCTTACCCTACAAAGAGTCACGGATATTCTATTTTTCTATTATAAAGTTTTCTTTTTTATGAATAACATAAATAAATATATCATCAATTAGAGAAAATTTACTTGTATTTTTTTTTTTAAATAACATGAATCAGTTGAATTAAATTGAATAAAAAAAAAAAGCCATTCAAACGAGAATAAGATGATAAATAGACGGTAGTGTTCTGTCCTTTTTTTCCTCTAAGGTGACTTGGCAGTTATGGCAAATTAATTAATCAACTACCAAGTTAGTTATTTACTTATTTCTAGAAAATCTCATGTGGGAAAATATTAATGCTTCATGACATGATAGCGGAAAATGGAAAAAGAAAAATTGAATTTAAAGTTATTCAAGTCAACTCGAATAAGTAATTCGAGTTTCGAGTTCGAGTCGAATTGAATTTTATAATTTGAATAACTCAAATAATTGGAACAATAAATTAGTGAAAATATTCTTTTGATCCCTATCAATTTTGAAATGAGTAAATTGGTCTCTCTCTCACCAAAAATTATAAAAAAATTTAAAATAATTTTTAAAATACAAAATATTTATAAAATTTCCAAAATTTATATTTTTAAAAAATATATTATAAAATTTTTTTTCCAAAAAATGTAAAAATTATACAAAGAAAGTTAAAATTTTGCTAAAATAATAATCTTGGAAACTAAATAAGTTAATTAATGATTAAGTTTATCATACTAAAGTATCTCTTTCTTTTTTTTGGTTTGGAAAATTTTTTAAATATATATGATTTCAAATTTATGTACTCTAACATGGAATTAATTATACTATAACAATATTTTAATTTGACATGTTTAATTTTTTAATTTAACTTGAACAATTTTACTCGATTCAAATTGAATTTCATTTCACTCGAATCAATTTGAAAAAATTTAAAATCGATTTAGGACAATAAAATAAGACTCATTAACTCGATTAACTCAAAACTTTTTCACTCAATTCGGTTAAACGCTCACCTCTACCTCTAACAATTACTCCACGATAGGAAACACCAAAAACCTCACGTGACCATTAAAACTAACCTTGAAAACATTGGACAATGATATGCATTACAATATGAAAAAACATATCAAAATTTCAATACAATATAAATATATATATAAATATGATACAAATGCACAAATAATCATATTCAACAGAAATACCAATTTAAACTTCTTGCAACAGTTTTCCTTGCATGTGTTAAATGCTAACCAATAGTAACTTAGAAAATAAGTTAAAATAAGAATATTGTCGATTGAGTTTTAGCTCGATTCACATCAGTATTATTGTTAGTGTAGGAGGAGGTGAGTTGGGGAGGAACTATAAGTAATTTTAAATATTATATCAAAAAGAGAAAATATGATAAGAACTTATAACGAGATTAATATTCAAAAAAGAAAAAACAGGAATATTAAGTGAGTAAAAGAGAGCCAAGGATAGAAAGAAAGTTTGGGTGATGAAAGGAAGGCCATGGGAAAAAGGAATTTAGAAAAGGAATATCAAATATATACGGCAGTGGTCCTATGGGAATAATGGTCCAAGTATTAAGTTAATACTTGTGCAGCATGTGGTCATTCATTATTTTGTGATGATATTAGAAGAAAAATATAAATATAAATTTTACTTGGGCAATGGTCACCACCAATAATAGGTCAATATATATTCCAATCAATCATACTGTGGTCCTTTAATTGGATCATTGAAATTTAATTATTTCAACTAATTTTACGTTTCAATGCAAATTGGAGTCCAAAAACGATGGATAGAAACTTGTAATGTGTCATTAGAATCTATGACCATAATCATTGTTGAATTCCTAGCATTATATATAAACAATGTTAAACTTAGTGATATATAGACCTTTGGAACCGAATCAAAGTACTGCTAATGATTAATGGTGGTGATTATTGGTATTTGATTTTAGTTGTTATATAATAAGTATGATAAATATATATATATTGATTAAAGGTACCCGTCTGTGTAGCCGTCCTCCTTTAAAGGTGGTTGGGTCAGATTTCGAGTCATTGGAGTGGGTCGGATTTTAGGTTGAGTTATAATATATTTTATTATAATTTTATAATAATTTTATTTAGATGGTATATATTTAATTTACTTTTTTATTAAAATATTTTTTTCTTTTTAATTTTTGTTGATACCGTATATTAACAATATATATTAATTATATTACTAATTTACTTAAATTTATGAACATATTTTGAAAAATATTATCATCAATAAATCGGATATTAAACATTATATTTATAGAATATATCATTTAAAAAGAATAGGGTTGAATTTTAAAATTAATATGCTTTCTTGATTATGCTTTCACTATACGATGGTGATTGTCACCTCTTTTAATCATGACAACAATGAAAAAGATTTAAGATAATATTAAAATTTGAAGAATTATACGAAAAGAAAATATCGTAGTCCTCCAAAAGAAAATTTATGATTTGTACTTCGTCAAAGATTTAAAGTACAAAGATATTGGAAAATAAATTTTATATATTCCAATGATTAAAGCTTTATAATAGTTAAATATCGGATGTATTTCTGGATTTAAGTTTTACCATACGTCGATTTTCAATCTAATTATGTTCCGTACATATATTATTTATAATTATATATTTTTAATGATTGGTTAGTGATAAAATAAAAAATCGACCATCAAAATATTTAAAAATTAAAAATTTATTATTATAATTTCCATAGGATCAAAGATCTTTGAGGCTCTTATTACATCCGTTAACAATGGAAAGAAGAACATAAATTAGATTCTAGACTTGGAAATAAAGGTTTCGCTTGGAGATGTCCATCCTTAGCATATATTAAATCGAATTCAAGAATATATGGAAACAGACCCATCAAAGAATAAATATAATATAATATATATAATATGTATATATATTCGTTGGGTTTATCAAATCCTTTTAGCTTCACATATATCAGAATATAATTCCACTAATGCATGATTATCATGTAAAAAAATATGCCATTTAGAACAAATAATAATAATAAAATAAAGGTACTGGGATTTTGATGTAACATATCATCTTGGCCGGTGTTAATGTAAATGAGAAGCCAATTAATTAGATTTCTTTTCCACCTATTAAATTGTCAAATTTGAGTTCCATTTTAGAGAATGTAAGAATATTGGACCCATCTATTTGTGACATTACCTATGTAGTTTTGTAGGATCTAATCATGTATATTGAGGTCAATTGAGTCTTAATTTGATTGGTATGGATATTGTTGTTAATGTAAATGTAGGAGTGTACAGATTTGAGTGCACTGAAATGTATTATTCTCCTACTTGAGTTGAAGATAAGCTATGAATAGTTCTAAACATTATATAAAAAAAAAAAAAGCAAAAATAATCATAAAAAGAAATCAAAAAGAAAGAAAAAGAAAAAAAAAAGTCTAAGTAGTTTGCTTGAAGTTGACAATTGCAAAGAGCTATCCAGAATCAAGAGAGTAGCTTAATGCCTCCATGGAATTTTTTTTAGGAAAACAAAATTGCATACCAAAGAGTATGGCCAACTTTGTATAATAAATAGAATCATAATTACAATTACAAATAATAAATTAAAATAATTATAATCAAAATTATTCATTACAAAGTATGATTAGAACAAGGTGTTGGGAGGGTCCCACTATGTGGGAATCCCTCAAAATATGCCATGCTTTATGGCATTTCTCTTGTTTTTTTCTTTATTTTTCTTTTGTTTCTTTTTTTAATCATGTTATTTTGTCTTGTACGTGGGCTTTTAGGTAGCCATATTTTAATGTGAGAGAGAGAGAGAGCCTAAATCAGATTTGAGAGAAAAAAAAAAAATAAATAAATAAAAAGAGAGAAAAACGTGAGAAACAGAGAGAAAAGACTTGAAGCAAAAATCAGTTTTTTCAAGTTTAGAGCAGCTGTGATCAACTCTTCGATCGGAGGTCCATCCGTGGTTTGATTGAGCTGATTTTTTGACAGCAGCTAGACGACACGGTGTTCTTGACTTTGTACGGTCGGATTTTTCATCCGAGTCCTGTAGCGTCAGAAATACCCGTTTTACAGCAGCTACGTTTTTGGTGATGTTCTCCAATTTTTCTCTCTTTTGCTAAAGATTACATATTGTTAGCCTTGTTGGAGTTGAATGCTTGTTGTAGGCTTGATATTGTGATCTTGTAGCTGAACATTTGATTATAGTGGAGCTTTTGATCGGACTCTAAAGTCCCGTGGTTTTACCCTTGATTTAGAGGGTTTTCCACGTAAAAATATCGGTGTCTCTATTTATTATTTTTTGCTGAGGTTGCATTGGTTGATTTGTGGTTGATTAAGGTTGCTAGAGAACATATTTTTGTGCTATTGTGCTTGCCATAATATTTGACAAGAGTTATAGGGAGAGAAAGAACACCGATTGTGCTTCCGCTTTGTTTCTAGTAGTTTGGTTTCTTCCCAACAAACCGTATCAAGAGCTCGGTTATTTTGTCAAAATTATGGAAATTAATACGAGCAAGATGATTATGTTGAATGGCACAAATTATCAACTTTGGCGTAATAAAATGAAAGACTTGTTGTTTGTGAAGGCTCTGCATCTTCTTAGATTTTTGCTACTCAAAAACCCGATTCAAAAGTGATGAAGAATGGGAATTTGAGCATCAACAAGTGTGTGGCTTTATTCGGCAATTTGTTGAAGAAAATGTTTACAACCACATTGATCGGAGACACATGCTCGAACATTGTGGGAGAAGCTTGAAAGCTTGTATGCTTCGAGATCGGGCAATAACAAGTTGTTTTTCTTTGAAGAAAATGATGGCGTTGAAATATAAAGAAGGAACGTCTATAGCTGACCATGTGAGTGAATTTCAGAGTGTGATGAATCAGTTGCTTGGTATGGGTGTCAAATTTGATGACGAGATTTTAGGGCTTTGGTTGCTTGCTACTCTACCAGACTCTTGGGAGACTTTCCGGGTTTCGCTCATTAATTCTGCCCCAAAGGGTATTATTACCTTGGATTTGGCTAAGAGTGGTGTGTTGAATGAAGAGGTCAGAAGACGATCTCAGGGTTCTACATCACAGTCCGAGGTGTTAGTTACCGAGAACAGGGGAAGGAACAGAGACAAAGATGGAAAGAGTAGAGATAAAGGCCGAAGCAAGTCAAGATCGAGATACAAGAATCTTGAGTGTCATCATTGTGGCAAGAAAGGCCATATCAAGAAATACTGCTTCAAGTGGAAGAAAGAGAACAAAGGTGGTGATAAACACGATCGGAATGATGATGGAAAATCCGAGCGTGTTGCTACTGCTACTCGTGAAGATCTGTTGGTCATTCGTGATGAGAATTTGGTCAACTTAGCATGTGACGAGACTAGTTGGGTGATTGATACTGGTGCATCACTTCATGTCACGTCGAGGAAGGATTTCTTCACATCTTATACTCCTGGTGATTTTGGGGTATTGAAGATGGGTAATGACGGTTTGGTTCCGGTTGTTGGTATGGGAGATGTTCACTTGGTGAGTAACAATGGAACAAAGTTAACTCTCAAGGATGTCGGACACGCACCGATATCCGCTTGAATTTGATCTCTGCGAGAAAGCTTGATGATGAGGATTCTCAGTAACACCTTCAAATGAGGGGCAATGGAAGTGACTAAAGGCTCCTTGGTTGTGGCTCGAGGAAAGAAGAGCTCAAATTTATATTTGATGCAAGCTTCACTTCTCGAGAGCGGTGAATGTGACAAATGAATGGCGACTCAACGAGTTGTGGCATAAACGACTTAGTCACATGAGTGAGAAGGGCCTTAATCGTTTAGCGAAGAAGAATCAACTTTCGGGCTTGAAGAATGCTACATTGAAGGATTGTGCTCATTGTCTAGCAGGAAAGCAGAGAAGAGTTTCTTTTAAAAGCCATCCTCCTCATAGAAGATCGAGTTGCTAGAGTTGGTCCATTCGGATGTCCGTGGTCCGATAAAAGTAAGGTCACTTGGCGGTGCACTTTATTTTGTGACTTTCATTGATGATCTGTCGAGAAAGTTATGGGTTTACACTTTGAAGTCTAAAGATCAAGTCTTTGAGGTGTTTAAACAGCTTTCATGCATCGATTGAAAGGGAAACAGAAAGAAGTTGAAGTGCATTAAATGCGCATCGATAATGGTGGCGAGTACACGTAGGCCGTTTCATGAGTATTGTCTCGCGACAGGAATCGAACATCGAGAACACCACCAAAGACTCCACGCTTAAATGGGTTAGTTGAAAGAATGAACCAACAACACGATTGAGAGAGTCGATGTTTGTTGTCGATTCAAAGTCGCCAAGATCATTTTGGTGAAGCTTTGAATACGGTGACACATGTGATAAATTTGTCTCCTAGTGTTCCTTTGCGAGGTGACGTGCGGATAGAGTTTGGTTTGGCAAAGACGTGTCATATGATCACCGCGTGTGTTCGGTTGTAAAGCATTTGTTCATGTTCCAAAGGATGAAAGATCCAAGTTGGATGCCAAGACTTCGACAATGCATTTTTATTGGTTATGGTCTAGATGGTGAGTTTGGTTATAGACTCTATGATGATCCCGCTCGTAAGAAACTCGTGAGAAGCGAGATGTTGTTGTCTTCATTGAGGATCGCACCATCGATGACATTGATAAGACGGAGAAAGCGAATTCACAAGACATGTGATGATTTGATCGATGTGAATCCAGCTTCCCTAAACTCTTCACCGTGTCCTATCCGGATGATGTGCATGGTAATGTTAATGATGACCATCGGGATATAGGTGACTTTGATGCTCCCATGGATGATGTTGTGAATGATCAACAAAGAAGCACCTATAGCTCCACCAATGGTTCCACTGAAGGTCTTCCGGAGATCGAAGATCTTCTCATCGCCGTATTCTTCGATGAATATGTTCTTTTAACTGACGGGGGAGAACCTGAATGTTATGAAGAGGCTATGGAGAGTGAATGCAAAGATCAGTGGGTTGAAGCGATGAAAGATGAACTTCAATCCTTGCATGAAAACCATACCTTTGAGTTGGTGAAACTGCCCAAAGGCAAAAGAGCCTTGAAGAATAGGTGGGTTTACAGGTTGAAGCAAGAAGAGAAGTCTTCATCTCCACGATACAAGGCTAGATTGGTCGTCAAGGGTTATACTCAGAAAAAGGGGGTTGATTTTGAAGAAATATTTTCTCCGGTTGTGAAGATGTCCTCTATCAGAACTATACTGAGTTTGGCAGCCTGCTATGACTTAGAGGTTGAACAAATGGATGTGAAAACTGCTTTTCTTCATGGTGACTTGGAAGAAGAGCTTTACATGGAGCAGCCAGAGGGGTTTGTTGCACAAGGGAAAGAAGATTATGTATGCAGATTGAAGAAGAGCTTGTATGGGTTGAAACAAGCTCCAAGGCAATGGTACAAGAAGTTTGAGTCTGTCATGGGGGAGCAAGGCTACAAGAAGACTACTTCTGATCATTGTGTGTTTGTTAAGAGATTCTCCGGTGATGATTTTATAATTCTTTTGCTCTATGTTGATGACATGCTTATTGTTGGTCGAAATGCTTCTAGAATTGAGAAGTTGAAGCAAGAGTTGAGTAAATCCTTTGCAATGAAGGATTTGGGGCCAGCAAAGCAAATTCTTGGCATAAAGTTGACACGTGATAGAAAGGCCAAGAAATTATGGTTATCACAAGAGAAGTACATCGAGAAAGTACTTCAAAGGTTTAGCATGGACAAAGCTAAAGCGGTAAGCACTCCTTTGCTACGCACTTCGATTGAGTATTAAGCATAGTCCTTCCACGAGAAAAGGAGAAGGAAGAGATGCAGAAAATTCCTTACTCTTCACCGCCGTGAGTCCGATGTATGCAATGGTTTGCACGAGACCGGACTTGGCTTATGCCGCGTTAGGTACGATCGATCGTTTTCTTTCCAATCTGGCAGAGAGCATTGGAATGCGAGTGAAGTGGATTATGAGATATCTTCGTGGCACTTCCAACATGAGACTTTGTTTCGCAATGAGAAACCTGTTCTTGTTGGCTATACTGATTCGGACATGGCGGAGATATTGACTCGAGGAGATCTACTTCGTGTTACTTGATCACTTATGCGGGAGGAGTCGTGGCATGGCAATCGAGATTGCAAAAGTGTGTTGCATTGTCCACCACCGAATCGAGTTCATTGCAAACAACCGGCGTGCAAGGAGATGCTTTGGATGAAGAAGTTTATGCATGAGCTCGGTTTTACTCAGGAAAAGTATGTCCTGTATTGTGATAGCCAGAGTGCTATTCATCTTGGTAAGAATCCAACTTTTCATGCTAGATCTAAGCATATTGATGTGAGGTACCATTGGATACGAGATGTTCTTGAAGCTAAGTTTGTTAGAGCTTGAGAAGATACATCTTCGATGATAATGGTGCCGATATGTTGACGGAAGGCTTTACCAAGAGGAAAGTTTGAAGCATGTTGTTTGATCTCCTGGTGTGGAGGCATTCCCACATAGTTGGAGGGGAGATTTGTTGGGAGGGTCCCACTATGTGGGAATCCCTCAAAATATGCCATGCTTTATGGCATTTCTCTTGTTTTTTTCTTTATTTTTCTTTTGTTTCTTTTTTTAATCATGTTATTTTGTCTTGTACGTGGGCTTTTAGGTAGCCATATTTTAATGTGAGAGAGAGAGAGAGCCTAAATCAGATTTGAGAGAAAAAAAAAAAAAAATAAATAAAAAGAGAGAAAAACGTGAGAAACAGAGAGAAAAGACTTGAAGCAAAAATCAGTTTTTTCAAGTTTAGAGCAGCTGTGATCAACTCTTCGATCGGAGGTCCATCCGTGGTTTGATTGAGCTGATTTTTTGACAGCAGCTAGACGACACGGTGTTCTTGACTTTGTACGGTCGGATTTTTCATCCGAGTCCTGTAGCGTCAGAAATACCCGTTTTACAGCAGCTACGTTTTTGGTGATGTTCTCCAATTTTTCTCTCTTTTGCTAAAGATTACATATTGTTAGCCTTGTTGGAGTTGAATGCTTGTTGTAGGCTTGATATTGTGATCTTGTAGCTGAACATTTGATTATAGTGGAGCTTTTGATCGGACTCTAAAGTCCCGTGGTTTTTACCCTTGATTTAGAGGGGTTTTCCACGTAAAAATATCGGTGTCTCTATTTATTATTTTTTGCTGAGGTTGCATTGGTTGATTTGTGGTTGATTAAGGTTGCTAGAGAACATATTTTTGTGCTATTGTGCTTGCCATAATATTTGACAAGAGTTATAGGGAGAGAAAGAACACCGATTGTGCTTCCGCTTTGTTTCGGTAGTTTGGTTTCTTCCCAACACAAGGCTCATATTAAATGTTGATTCCATAAAATGTAATTATTATTTGAGAAAAATTCCTATCGAGAACAATTGATTTTAAAATAACAATTATTATTTAAAATAACATTCTCACTTTTTAAAGAGAAAGACAATAGTACGTCTTTCGTTTTTTTCTATTAATCTTAATTTTCTTTTAAAGAAAGAGAGAAGGGTGGAATACCATACTTTATGAAAGAGAAATTATATACTCTTTGGCATTTTTTCCTAAAGAAAAAGAATGGCTTGTTATTCCTGATTTTTTAAAGGAAAAACAATGATGTTCTCAAATTCCTTTTTAGGAGAAATAATGCCATGCTATTGCCATTTTTTAAAAAAGAAATATTATTTTTTGTTACTCTAGTAAATATACATATAAGACATACACATGATTTTATGCATAAACAATTTTTTAATTTATTCATCAAAGAATTTTTCATGTAAGGGACAACAAAATAAGATATACACTCACATGTTTTACTTTAGTGAAACACAATTTAACATAGTTAGAAATACACCATGAATTCTTTTTGTCATGAGTTTATGATTGCTTTATCTACTTTTTCTTTTTACCATGCTACATTATTTCTTATTTAGAAGCAAAATATAGATATTTTTTTACTATTAACATTTTTAAATGAGAATTCTAATGCAGAGGTAAAATGTAGAATATTTGTTGTTGAAAATAATCATTGTTTGGGAATAGTTGCGTTTGGGATAATTATCTTTTCGAGAACAATTAATGCTCAAACAGCTCTTATTTAAAGTAATTGTGTTGCGAGAACAACTATGTTTAAAACAACTGTTATTCATAATAACTTATCTTTAGTGCAATTTTTTTTTTAAGAATAACCATTGTTTAGGCTAAGTTCTTTTCAAGAAAAGCATCACAACACAACTCTTATTTGAAACATTGTCTACCAACAACAACTATTTTGAGAAAACTTGATATTTAGAACACGTTGGAATAACTCTTGATCAGGAATAACTCTTGTTTAAGAAAAACTCACACCCAATAGATGTTCCGTAAAAGATGTTTCATAGAGTACTACTTCATCAAAGAAGTAGAAGCAAAAATAACTTTAACATATGAAAAGATTCTTTGATTATTTTTACCACTAAAATATTCTAAAGAGCTTAACTTAATGAATTAGATATAGAGATAATTAAGAGATTTCCTCTTAACTTTTCCTTATAACATTTAGTATTTTCTCTTCTTTTAAAAACATAATAAACTATCGTTCAATAGCCGTCATTACCAACAACTTAAACTCTTTATTACTAAAAAGAAAATCATTAACGCTTTTGTAACCTAAATTCATCTCATTAATCTTACTAAATGTTTGGATTCGTAACTCGTATTCTTGAAATCTATGAATAGAAACCCACCACAACTTGTTCATTTGCTCAACCTCATTCTTAATCCCATATAACTTATTTCACCAACTCTCCACCTTAACAATTACCACATGCTGTTGAGTTTAATATTACAGGACTGCTCTAGTCTTCCCCTCTGTCTTCTTTCTATACATTTTGTTTTATTTGTCTGTAACACTTCCTTTTTTCACGAAAGAACTTTACTATTCTCCGCATGAAATTAAGGGTTTTGACTATTTTATGCCTTTTCATTATAATAATTTCTAGACCAAATAAAGAACAAAGAATACGAAATTTTGGGCAAGGAACGCAAGGATTGAAGCTCCCAGAAAAAAGGCAATAGAGGAATAATCGTACCACTAAACTTTTCGAGATCATTCATCTAATTTCCTTTGCCGAAATTGAAATCGAAATACATTTTGACCAAATATGTAAGTGCGTTCGCCGTACTACTCCCCCTTTCTCTGTGTTGGCCAAAAAAATATTCCTTTCCCTCCCTTGCCTGATTTAATGATATTGTATTAGTATTATATTTATATTATTTTGATCAAATTATAATTATATTTGAAATATTATATGTTATATATTTTGATACATTAATAATTTATATATTATAAAATTTAATTCATATATTTAATTATTTTTATAATGAGAAGAGATTGTATGAAACTGTGATTTCAAGTCATTTTATTCCTTTCCGATAAGAAAATGACAAATCAAAATTTTTCTCTTCATTTTCAGCTTTTTCCTCCTAAAAATTTTAAATTCAACTAAAAATATTAAAAATCAAGAGTAAAAATTTGATTTATCATTTTCCTATTAGAAAATAATAAGAATAACGTGGAATGACAGTTTCATAACATCGTTTCTCTTTTATAATATATTATAAGAAATTTTCTTTATAGGTATTCTTGCGAAAGTAGCAAAAATATTTGATACGTGCGCATGAATTGGCTTTTGCCTTCTCCGAAGAGTTATTCACTTTATTTGGTATTTTATTTGTTCTATATATGCACATATACACATATACATATATCCTAAAATTGACCCATTTGGGTGAAGGAGCACATGGAAAAGAAAATCAAAAGTTCTCATCATTTCATTTCAATTAAGATTTCACCCAAATTGTCTGTCGTACCAACTGAAATTTTGTAGGTCCATTTCTACCTACTTAACCACCAACACACCCTCTCCCATTATAACTTAGTTTCATCTTTTTGCAATCAAATTTTCTTTGAATGACAATCTTCATCTTGTTTCTCATTTATATTCAAAAGTCAACTCAATAATTTAACTGATATATACGTTCAATGTATGACATAATATGAAATTTTTTATTTATACAATTTTATTTATAAAATTTTTATTTTGATTCAATTATAAATTAAAAGAAAAAAAAATCAAGTAGTTGAATGGATTAAACAATTATTTTTTCACTTTTATTGTTTAAAATTTTAAAATTGAAATTTTCATTAAATAGTTGAAATATTATTTTTTGATAAGGTTAGGGTTTAGGGGTCACACGGTTTGAACTCGTGTCAAATGGATGTCTAATAAGAACTTTAACCACTGCTCCATACAAGTCAAGATAAAATTTGAAATATTATTACACATTTAGGAAAGTGCTATTATTTAATGCTAATGTGGGTTGGCTCAATTGGTTTTCATTAATAATTTGAATTTGACATTTTTTTTTCAAATTTTGGTCCATATAGTGACGTGCACTCTAATATTGTGCTAGCCATCACTTTTGAAAAAGGCCCAGATAACTTGCTCAATTGGAATATGGCGAGTCACAGTTAGCCACAACTGATAGGCTTCTTCTTTCAGTAGAGATATGACACATATAACTCGTTTAGCCGGGTACATTCCAAATGATCAAACACATGACCAACTAATTCCATCCAATACTCAGCTGTTTCAGGATCCATACCTTTCACGGCTTTAAACTCAATGGCGTCATACTTTCGTAACTCTTTAATTGGAGCTTTTCAGGCTTTTGCTGAGGAAACAAATTGGGGTGCAACACCAGCAACCCTCTGGAGTACATCCACTATAATCTGTAATAGCACCTCATCTCCTTAACCTTGATGTCGAGGTCTAGGGTTCCCAATCGTATGTTTAGAACCATGTTGATTTTCATTTGGTGCATTATGTTCATATCTGTCTCCTCTATCTACTCGAGGAACTTTCAACTTAAGCTCATTATCTCGTGTTCTAATTCGTCAGACATTTTTTAACTATATCAAATCAAACATTAAAATATGGCATGTACCTCCAGACTCAATCTCAGGGCCCGGTTTAGTCTGAGAATCGACTAAACACTAGCTCAAATACCACTAAATGTAACACCCAACACCCGACCCAATTGCCGAAGCAACTCAAGCTAATTCATTTACTTAAACATAAAATTTAAATCATAATTATCATTCAAACTGATTCAAATCATCAATCATTCTCTCGCATGCATTCATAGTATTGAGGATTCAATTCATCATGTTACGAGATTATGCAGGGTTAAAGTTAAAGTTAAAGTTAGAATTTGAATTTAAACTCAACTATCAAGTTTCAATGTTGTGTCTCAAGACAGAAGATTTCTTGTCTTGAGACAGGCGTCATTTTATTTTAGGTATTTTTGTTTCGATGTCAACATGTCTCGAGACACTAGAGGTGGTGCCTCGAGGCAAGGTTCTTTATGTATTGAGACTAGGTCTCGAGATCAATCTCCCCTATTTCTTTAATTTAGCTTTGATGTTTGAATGTCTCAAGATAAGGGGTTCTTGTCTCAAAACCTGGAACAGGACAAAACTAATTTAACTTTGAACTTTACTTGTCTCGAGACAAAGGTAACTTATCTCAAGACTTAAATAAAGTTGTCTCGCGATTAGCTTCCCAAGTCTCGAAACACTAATCATATAGGTCTTAATATAAGGTAAATTTTATTCTTATGGTCTCGAGACATGATCACATTGCCTCAAGACTCAATGGTCAAATGGCCCTAAATGCACATTTTCAATTGTTCAAACTATACCAAATGGCACCTTAAGTATACCTAAACTTTACATCAAAGTAATACCGTCAATCTAACACTTATAAACACAAACAAACATCATCAAATCATAACCATCAATGCATCATCATTTAACCAACTACTTCTCAAAATCAAACTTGTATAAACTAACATAATTATCTACTAATTAAAGGTTAAAGTTCATCTTGTAAAATCTTATATGCCAAATACCAAATATACCAAAATGACCATTTAAAAAACATGCCCCAAATAATATAATTCAAATACATTTCATTTTATTTTTAGAATAGATACTGAAGCTATATATCGAGTAAGTCCACCCCCTCTGAAAATTAGGACTATATTATTTTATCATCCCTGGTTTCCCGGCAATGATGACTTTTAGTATTCGTGTATTCTGCCATCTCAGGTTTCCTGGCAACGATCATCAAATCATAACCATCAATGCATCATCATTTAACCAACTACTTCTCAAAATCAAACTTGTATAAACTAACATAATTATCTACTAATTAAAGGTTAAAGTTCATCTTGTAAAATCTTATATGCCAAATATACCAAATATACCAAAATGACCATTTAAAAAACATGCCCCAAATAATATAATTCAAATACATTTCATTTTATTTTTAGAATAGATACTCGAAGCTATATATCGAGTAAGCCCACCCCCTCTGAAAATTAGGACTATATTATTTTATCATCCCTGGTTGCCCGGCAATGATGACTTTTAGTATTCGTGTATTCTGCCATCTCAGGTTTCCTGGCAACGATGATTTTCAATATTTATCCGAGCTGTTTACTCAGCCATCTCGAATTGCCTGGGAAGGATGGCTAGCAAATCACTATATTAGTGACCTTATGGCATGCCAACAATACTCGAGCTACATCTAAGATCGTTTAATGGGCCATTAACATCATAATCACCATTTTTTAACAGATATCATTGTAATATCAATGTTCAAATATTCATATTCACATTCTAAACAATTTTAAACATTTATCACATAATTCGAATACTACCAATCGAATCCATTACTCAAAGTTTTTAGGGGAAAAATACCATTACCTCAAGGCATTATCACATTAATTATAATGACTAATTAATCTACGAAAGTAAAATGAAATTGAATTATAGAAGCACAAACTAGAAGAGACTATTCGTTAACGACTTTAGCTTTTTCTTTGTCCCGAGATAGACCTACGTCGTCTTTAGCTATAAAAGTTAAATCCAAATACAAAAATTCATTATTCATGCAATTCAAATAATTTAAATAATTTAAACACGAATGCATTTATTACAATTTAGTCCTTTGAACTCCTAATGTCTGGAACGTTTGTATCATACGATTTACTTGACTGAATCTAAATATGACTTAATAATATAGTAGAGGGACTTCCTAATTTAATTATTTATTTATAAACCACAATTTTTTTTACCTTTTACAAATAGGTCCTTAATAAAACATACTTTGTTAATAATCTAAGCTTAATTTCAACTTGATTTACCGACACTAACCACATATCTATCATGTTCACACCTAATTTAAACTAACCTAATTCACGCATGAACTTAACCTCTTGACATCAAATTTTCTTAAGTTTCCAAAGATGAAAAACTACATTTAAACTTGCTAACTCTCTAATTAATTAATGGGTCATTATTACCTATCATCAATTAACCAAAATTCAACTAAATATTAAAGAAAGAACTCACCTATTGTCCTAAGCAAGGTACGACAATGGGTTAAATATGTGAAGGAAATGTTTTCTTTCTTTTGGTTTTTGTTTGAACAATGGAAAAGAGAATAAAAAGTGTATTCTTTCTCCCACTAGCTCCTAATATGTATATAATTTTAGTTTAACAAATTATTAACTTTAATTTACCTTTCTTTTTGAAACCATTATATATATATATATTATAATTAACATTAATAATAAATGAATTTAATCATTCCATTCCAATAATCTATTATGCAATGGGTTAAATTATCTTATAGCCCCTAACTTAATTTCTAACCAAGTCCCTTTTTCGTTTTCTAAATAAAAAATTCAATAGCGATTCTATTTTCACAATTTGACCCTTGTACTATAATTATTAATCAATTCATAGATGAAATGTAAATTTTTACTTTCCAAACTTAACCATATCATTTTAACAATTCAACTCCAAAACCGGATTTTTTTGACATCACTGGAAATCGAATTGTTACCGTGAGAATTGGAGAAATTGCGTGAGTAATTACTAACAATTTACACTCAAATCCAATTATTTCATGGCTTTCCAAACACACCCGTACATAATTTACATTTAAGAAGTTGTTTTTATATAATAATAATATTTTAATTTTAATAAGTATATTTTATTTTCAAAATATAATTTTCTATCATTTTATTAGTCTCGTTTAAATAATCGTAATTTTTTATCGACGAGAGATACCTTATCATAATTTTGACCTAATAAATGTTTAGATAAATCATGGTATTTATTATTAATTATATTTACTTGGCAAAGATCACCCAATGATGACAAGGAGTATATGTTTAATGTTAGAGGGAAAATAGCACAATAAATATGAAATGTTAGTTTAATCGAATAAAATTGCATAGGACATTTTTTTTAATTTTATTAAAAATTGTATTGTTGAATATTTTCTTGGACTAACATATTACATGCGATGATTAATTTTAAGTTTTATTAATTGTTTAGAGAATTTTTTTTCTTAAGTATTATTGATATTTTTTTAATAATAAATAATATTTTTTAGAATTTAAAATAATGTGGATGTGTAATTATAATTTATACTACTAAACATAACATAGGAAATTACGATATAATTGTACTTTTTCGCCAAATACATCTAAAATATTAGAATTTTTTGCAATTACACTTTCATCCAGTTACTTTACGGTATCCGAATGAACCCCTAATCTATATCAAACATTTCCTAGAGTAATTTAAAGAAAAATAGGGAAAAATGTTTTGAAAATGCTATTGATAACTTTGTTAATGCATTAATTCATATAATCACTTTTAAACTATGTCTAACTAATCTAAAATTAATCTCAAAATTCAAAGAAAATTTTATTTAAATGGCATTGAAGCAATGGTTTTGGAGGAAACAAGCCCAATTTAAGTTTATGCATTATATTGTAAAGAAAACAGCCCAACCCTAAAAGAAAAAACATACATACATACATACATACATACATACATACATACATATTATATACATTGTATATGGTATATGGAATCCCATTTTCCCTTAATAAAACTTCTTCTTTAGCCTTTTAAAATTAAGGAGATAATAATGAGGAAAGGAATATAGTTAAAAAGTGTTAATTCTTTAAGCATATAAACTACTTTGATACGTTGTCTCTTGGGTTCTATTTCTTTTACCACAAGCTCGATCCGAGTAAATCCGAATCTTTTCAGTGTTGAATTCAAGGCAGAATGAAAGATACGCAAAGATATTCCAACAACAAATCAAGAGTTTGGACAGCAAAGACCAATAACTCAAATTGGACACAAGAAGAGGGGGACCGATTAATCAAAAATTGATGAGTCCCAATGGCCAATCGCATCTTTTCACCATTGTCCTGCAAAACCAAAAGCTGATGCATCTGTTACGATGCAGGTGATGCCATTGCCATTGCAATTGCAATTGGCATTGCGAAGAGACCATAGCTTTGCATGTGTGTGTGCCATTTTAGTCTTCCTTTTCTTAGTCATCTCATGTGATGAGGAGCAATTTTTGATGGTCCACACTGTCTTTAGTGGTTGGCTCTGCCATTTTATCTTTCCCTACTAAGGGACCAACCATTTGCCTTTATTTATTAGCCCATGTTATCATCTATTTCAGCATGTAAGCCCACTTTAACTGTCTAAACGCCCTATATTTCATGTCACCGCAAGTGCACCCTGCCGCCTAAATTATTGGCTTTTTCAACACCTTTTCGACCACCCATTCATGCACGTAAAAAGCAAGAATATTTCTAATAGAATCTATCATTATAAACATATAATCGAGTAATTAATTCAAATTAATTAACTAAAATAAATTTAAAAAAGTTTGCATATTTATATAAAGTGAGACATGAACTTGAGACTTTAAAATTTTCAAAATCTCATTGATTATGCATTTATAATTAATTAATAAGAGAAATGACATTTTAGGATAATAACAAGATGACACGTATTATATACATAGTAAGATAATTAATTATCTGTCTTACTTTTGACCTTAGGAAACACTAATGAAATTGAAAGAAAACAAATATTTTCATGCTAGAATGTGCATGTATTATTGATAAACGAAAAGTTTATATATGCCAAAAACCCTAGATAATACATGTGAGTAAATCTCTGCAAATCTTGAACAGATGGATTTTTTTCCCTCTTTCTTCGCATGAAAGATTTAGGAAAGTTGAGAAGTCTTTTTCCCAATGAAAACGCCAAACTTATATTGCTCCAAGGTGGTCCATTTAATCAGACAAATCATGCTCTAGGATTGGATCCGAAACATGAAAAACACACCGTATAAACTACAAGCTATTACTACTCTTATTTACAATAATTTTAGTTGAAACAACTTAATTATTGCTTTCTTCACGAGCCCACTAGTGCATGGAGTATTGTGGGCATAACTCCCCATGAGTTCTCAGTTTATAATAACGAACATGGCATAATTGAAGAACGAGCCACGAGCTTTTTTTTTCTTCAAAACCCTACATGGACAAATGATGTTGGTCGCAAGGACAATAGAAGGAAAAAAAATAAGGGAAAAAGAATGAAAATTGTGGAGAAGAAAATCTGATCTTCTGTGCTTCAATAGCAAAAGTTCCATAACAGCTCCTAATGAAACTATAGAACTACCCAAACTAACTTTGACTTTGTTACAACCGATTTCATCTTACGTGAGCTAACTCAAATTCGTTCAAGGCAAGTGTTTGAAGTAGATGCTATGTGCCAATACTTCCATTACCACTACGACAAAGTGTTACCTGCCATATTTGAAGTTGGCAATTTATTAAAATAAAATCTTTGAGCTTTGTTCAATGTTGATATTGTGGAATTATCCAAGCTCATCAATGAAGATCAATTCGTTTGGAGGAACATATCTTAAGGATCATGTAACACCCCAAAACCCAGGCCTAGGAGTTTAGACCGAATCTTGGAGGTTACATTGGCCACCAAAAGTGGCGGAAACAAAAACTCTAATTCAAAACAAGAAAACTTTTTTGTTTGCTTCATCTTTAGGAAATTAAATAATACTTAGCTATGTTTTGAAACAGTATTTAATTGGCGTAAAAAACATTCAGAAATAAATCAAATTGGAGCGTTTAAAAACATCACAGTCTCAAAAATTCATATTAGTTTCATTTTCGTAAAAACTATGCTTGAACTTCGTAAATTTAGGTTCAGTATAAAATCCATAGTTTATAAAGTTTAGTCCAAATATCACTTTACGAAAGTCCAAAATAAAATTTATACCACAGTTTATATAAATACTTACAGTCCAAAACAGTTTACTAATTTAAGAATTGAAGAAACACTTTATTTGATTAATTCAAATCTTATCCATCTGAGACCTTAGGCTATTGAGTCCAGCTTCAAAACACAAAATTTACCTGAAAGGGAAAAACTAAAAGGGATGAGCTACGCGAGCTCAGCGTGAGTCCGAAACATAAACAGATGGTAAAAGACGGAGTAACACAACAATATTCCAAAAAAGTCTATGTGCACAAATCATAAATGGAAAACTCAACAGGTAGTCTAATCAACAAGGTGCTTCCAGAGCATACCAAAACACATACTAATTAAAACACATCATTTTATAGTTACCATATCACCAACATCTCAATGCTCACATAATCAGACATATATTCAGATGCGTAGCGAATGTAACGAGTCAAAAATCCCACCCCACCAACCAAACACCACTTTGTCCACCTTGCATACCACATAAGGGCTATAGTAGGCCCGTCCACCCTGCACACCATATAGAACCATGATAGGCTCATCTACCCTACACACCATAATGTGGAACTAAGCCACTCGAGTAAATGTATACAGTTGAGCTGGGATACGTATAGTATAGTGCGGAAAATCGCTATACAGAAGAGTATTAACCATTTTTTGACAAAAACGGGGATCGACTTTTAAAAATAGGGGAGTCGCCACCGATCTTTGTTAGGTGTGATCGGATCACCTTTGTTTTAATAAAACATTTTGATTTACTAAAACAATATTTTATTGGTCACGAAATTTGAGAAAACGGGTTCAGAAGTCGGTTACGTGCGAGGAAGGGTTAGCACCCTCGTCACGTCCAAAAATGGTACCAAATTGATTAATTAATGTCCCAATGTCGAAAGTTGGAAATTAAAAAAAAATAAATAGAAAATCGAACTTTTTGGAAATGTTTTGGTTTCTCAAATTGAACATCAAGATTTCCTTGTTTCGAAGGGACAAAATATCACATCCAATACGTAGGATATGCTAATTTTTTATCCTCAAATCCAAGGTCGTCTTTTAATCCCTGAGATTTATTTATTAAAATAACAAGAGGTTATTCGATTATTTGGTCAAGCAAGAGTACCGAAACCCAACACATAGGGCACAGTCCCTCGAATTTCCAAACACAGAATATTGCCTTATTTTGAAAATTTTTGGTTTTTTGATGAAATTGATGAAAAATTAGGTAATGCTTTAAAGAAGTATGATTCGATTCGCGGATGGAATTATGCGATGAAGAGGACGATAATGTATCATGAATTTGGTGTAATGGCAACATAATACGCATAATATATGACATCTAAATAATTAATCTAAGATATCGGCATGCATGAACAATAATGACAATGCCTATAATGGACAATAATACGAACGATGAGTTAAACAATTTTGAAAGGAATGACACATGAGACGATCTAAAAGAATTAACGAAGTGACCTTAAAAATAGAGGATACATAAAAAATGCAGTAAATAATCATGAAATAATTTAACATAATGTCAAGATGTAAAATAAATAGTATGCCTAACGTTTACTAAAAATAATATACAAAAACCCTTTAAAATAGGTAAGTAAATAAATAAGTAAGTAATAATAATAATGATACGGTGATAATAAATACAATGATAATGAAGATACTAAATATATACAATATACTAATATGATTATAGTAGTGATAGTAATAATCTAATAATAATATGATAATAATATAACAATAGTAATGATAAATATAATAATAATAATAGTAATGAGGGGGCCAAATCGAAATCAGAACGAAGTTAAAGGGGCTAAAATAACCAATATGCCAATATCCAAAATGCAGCGTGTAGACCGGACCAATTTGAAACAATGCACGAGTCACAGAGGTCGATCTAAAAAAGGCAAAGAAACTGTACAGGAGACCAAATTAAAACAAGGACGCCGAATAAAAGGACTAAACTCATAAATATCCCATTTCCACCAAAGCACACAGTCCCGTAGGATGCTAAATGGTGCCGTTTTGTTGAGTAATTAAGAGCTCCCCCCAATCTCTTTTCACTCATTTACAGATTACCCTTTCCAGAAAAGAACCCCCCTCGAAAATTCGGTCTCTTCCTCTCCCCCTTGCCCGACGGTCGGGTTCCCCTAATCCCCATTACACCACCGTGCCACCACCGTATCGGTGGCCGATAGTGCTCAGAACCAGATCTTTCGGGCCCACGGTTCAAGGCCCCCTCGAAGTCTTTCCCTCGAGTCTAATTTCCGAACCCGATGGCGACGAGAGAATAGATTTCCGACGATGCGCCCGTGGGTCCAAGTGAGTTCTGTTTCTTTCCCTTTTTTGATTCCCCGTTTATAGAGTTTTTGAAATAATAAAATCAAAGCATAGAGCAAACGAGAATAACAGTGACCAGAAAGACCAACCTTCGACTTTCTTTTCTTTTTAACCTCTGATTTTGCGTGAAAAAAAAATGGTTACAAGTGTTCTCTTTTTGTTCTTCTTTTTTGATTTCTGATCTCTAACCCCGTAGAAAAAGAAAATCCCCTGTTTGCAAATGTTTCCTATTCGATTTTCTCTTTGATTTCTTTAGTATCTAAAAAAGGGAAGAACCCTTATTCCATAAATTTCAACGGCTTTATAGCCAAATACCAGATTCTCTTCTATTATTCAAACAATATCTCCCATCTTTTCTCTGTTTTTTGCTCTCTCTGTTCCTGCTTTTTTGTTTTGTGTAGTCTGCAGGGTATGGGCATAGCGCGATGGTCGTGGGTCAGGGCGCTAGTGTTGATCGAGGTGAGGCACGAGCGGAGGCCGAGGTGTCTCGGAAGCTAGAGCGACGTGCGTGAGATTGGTCAGATGGAGCGTCGGGGTGCGTGGGCAGAGACCGTGGGGTCGGAAGGGGCACGTGGCGGCGCCTGGCTTTGGGAGTGGCTAGGGTTTCCTCTTTAGTGTCGGGCCGGAATTAACATTGGGCCAAAATTTGGGCTTGTAATTTCAGATTATTAATGGCGTTTGTTTTTTTGTTTTTGTAATTGGGATTTAATGGACTGGTTTATTCGTATTGAAATTTGGTCTGGTGTTCGGCTATATTAGGCTCTGTTTTTTGTAATGGTCGTTGGACTTTATTAATTGTTTTGATTTAGGCCTGATATTTAGTTGTGTAACTGGGCCTGGACTTGTTCTGTAAGTGGACATTTATATGGACCAGTTTTATTGGGTTTATTTGGTTTCATTCCAATTTTTGGTTTTGCAATTGGGCTCGGGTTCGATTGAGGACCCGGGCAAAATTTGGTTATTACAGCTGCCCCTCTTTGCTCATTGTCGTGAAACGAGAATAGAGCAAAGACAAAAGAAGAACCGATTTTGCCCGGTCTTGGCCAAGTATAGATTCTTTGGGTGTTTTTCTCCCTCAAACATCTTCAAACCCTGTTGCTTTGATCCACTCCACCGCTGCTTCCGCGTGACATGACCCGTAGCTTCAATTCGCTTTTCCTCAATCTTGTTCATTTTTGAACTTGCTCCAACATGATTTCATGACACAAAGAGATTTCTAGCTTTAATCTATCAACCATTCCACTGGGACTTTGAGGAAATAAATCTGAACTTTTCGAACTGTTTCCTTGTTCTCGCAACATGAACTTACTTTCTCTCAGCGTGTCTCGAGGCTCAATTCTCGAGGTGTAGTATTATGAGTCGATTTTTGAACAGAAATTTAAAGACAGAAATTAAATACCTCAGCGTGTCCCGAGGCCCAACTCATCTCTCGCATTATGAGTCGGTTTTTGAACAGAAATTTAAACACAGAAATTAAATACCTCGGCGTGCCCCGAGGCTCAACTCACCTCTCGCATTATGAGTTGATTTTTGAACAGAAATTTAAAGACAGAAATTAAATACCTCGGCGTGCCCCGAGGCTCAACTCACCTCTCGCATTATGAGTTAATTTTTGAACAGAAATTTAAAGGCAGAAATTAAATACCTCGGCGTGCCCCGAGGCTCAACTCACCTCTGGCATTATGAGTTGACTTTTGAACAGCAATTTAAAGACAGAAATTAAATACCTCGGCATGCCCCGAGGCTCAACTCACCTCTCGCATTATGAGTTGATTTTTGAACAGCATTTCAAGACTTGTTATCTGGTGGAATTCGATCAAGATTTCTTGCTTTATTGGCGTACCTGTATGTGTCATACGGGATGTTGATGTTATCATAATATGCATGTGTTTGTCTTAAATGCTCTTATGCCTACATGATTATGCCATGCGTTCTGGGTTTGTTTGTCGTGTATCTCTTGTTATGATGACTTGTATTCACTGCTTCGATTCTTGACTTTTCTTTCAGTTTTTGTACTCGTGCTCAAGTTTTACGAGTAGTCCGTGTCTCTCATATATCACCCATTTTGTCCCCTCGTTAAACTTTTGTTCTTGTTTTGAGGTTCTTGTACTTCCCAGGTTCTCATCCAGGTGATGCTCAATGTTTCTCTTGTTTAGAGTATGTAATTTCACTATTTACCATTTAAATGAGCCAAACACGAGATGCATGATAATGGCCAAGTAGGTGTGAAAAAAATGTCTTACGTTTGTATTTATTTCAAAGCAACAAGCAAAGAAAATTAACAAGGAATGATTCAATAAGGAAAATATAAAAAGAAAGTAGATTCAATTGTCACTAATGCTCTAGATATCTAACGTATGAACTTCTCCATGTTCCTTCACCCTGAACCCCTTCGAGTGAAGCTCCTTGCGTAGAAGACCCTGAATTTCTGGGTCCGCTTCAAGTATTATAATCTCGCCCCTTGACTTCCGGTTTAGACCGTTCTTGTTCTTTACATGCGAATCCCCTTCGTTAGGATGCCTTTTCAGGTTTTCATCCTAATTTCGTTTATCCGGACGCCCTTTTTGAGTTTTCATCCTCTTTCTCTTTTTTTTTTTTAATAAGACAAGACGCCCCTTTCGGGTTTTCATCCTCTCTTTCTTTTTTTTTCCTTTTCTCATTTTTTTTTCTTTCAGGCGTAGTACTTCTTCACGGCATCTGAGTTTACTGGGTTTGATACCTCCTTCCCATCCATCTCTGCGAGAATCAAGGCTCCCCCTGAGAAGGCTTTCTTTACGACATATGGTCCTTCCTAATTTGGTGCCCATTTTCCTCGAAAGTCTTTTTGTATTGGGAGGATCTTTCTCAACACGAGCTCTCCTTCGCGAAATTCCCTTGGCCGTACCTTCTTGTCATGGGCCGTGATCATTCTCTTTTGGTACATCTGCCCATGGCAGATTGCTTTCAAGCGCTTTTCTTCGATCAGATTCAGTTGGTCGTAGCGAACTTGTACCCATTCTGATTCTTCTAGTTTTGACTCCATTAAGACTCGTAAAGAAGGGATTTCTACCTCGATGGGCACTACAGCTTCCATTCCATATACCAGAGAGAAAGGAGTTGCCCCTGTGGAGGTCCGCACACACGTGCAATACGCGTATAGGGCGAATGGTAGCTTCTCGCGCCAGTCTTTATACGTTTCGGTCATCTTTCCAATAATTTTCTTAATGTTTTTATTGGAGGCCTCTACTGCTCCGTTCATCTTTGGGTGATAGGGTGAGGAATTGTGATGCTTTATTTGAAATTGTTCGCACACTTCCTTCATCATCCGGTTGTTCAGATTCAATGCATTATCTGAGATGATTTTCTCAGGTAATCCATATCGACATATAATCTCCTTTTTCAAGAACTTGCAAACCGCGGTCTTTGTCACGTTCGCAAACGAAGCGGCCTCGACCCATTTTGTGAAGTAATCTATGACCACGAAGATGAATCGATGGCCATTAGAAGCTTTTGGGGAAATTGGCCCTATAACATCCATGCTCCACATGGAAAAAGGCCACAGAGAGGTCATGAAGTGGAGGGGCGATGGTGCTGCATGAATTTTGTCGCCGTAAATTTGGTAGTTGTGACACTTTCGGGCGTAGCTGATGCAGTCACTTTCCATCGTCAACCAGTAATAACCGAGTCTCATAATTTTCCTGGCCATAGTGAAACCATTGGCATGTGTTCCACAAGTTCCTTCATGAACCTCTTCAAGTATTTTTCTGGCTTCGACATTATCCACGCATCTTAGAAGCACTTGATCTTTTCCTCTCTTGTATAAGATGTCCCCATCAAGAACAAATCCCGCTGCCATTCTTCTGATTGTTCTTTTGTCGTTCTCGTTTGTTTGCTCCGGATACCTTTGATACTTAACATATTCCAAGATATCATGGAACCATGGTCGTCCATCTGTCTCTTTTTCAATGCTAAAACAATGAGCCGGGGCTTCATATATGCTCATCTGGAGAGGCATTATTTCCGCTTCTCGATTTGCTTTGAACATAGAAGCTAAGGTGGCCAAGGCATCAGCCAATTGGTTTTCCTCTCGTGGGAAGTAATTAAAGGTTACTTCCTCGAATTCTTTGACCAAATCCATAACAAGATCGTGATATTTGACCAGCTTTGAGTCTCTCACTTCCCAATCTCCACGGATTTGGTAAATCACCAATGCCGAATCCCCTGATACCTTTAGGATTTTGATGTCTCGTTCAATAGCCGCGCGAAGCCCCATGATGCAAGCCTCGTATTCCGCTATGTTATTGGTACAGAAGAAGTTTAATCGGGCAGTGAATGGGTAATGATTCCCTTCTGGCGACACTAAGACTGCTCCAATCCCGTGCCCCAATGCATTTGAGGCACCATCAAAGCTCATCTTCCATGACTATTCTTTTGATGATTCACATTCTTTTTCTGTAATACATATTAAATCTTCATCCAGAAAGTCAAATCTTAAAGGCTCGTATTCCTCCGGGGTTCGAGCTGCTAGGAAGTCGGCTATCGCGCTCCCTTTTATCGACTTTTGGCTTACGTAGACGACATCGTATTCTGATAGCAAGATTCGCCATCGTGCCATTCTTCCTGAGAGTGCAGGCGATTCCATCATGTACTTTATTGGGTCCAGCTTTGAGATCAGCCACGTCGTGTGATACAGCATATATTGTCTGAGCCTTCGAGTTGCCCAAACCAGAGCACAACAAAATTTTTCGATTGGCGGGTATTTGGCTTCATACTCTGTGAACTTCTTGCTAAGATAATAGATTGCCTTCTCTCTTCTTCCTGATTCATCATGCTGCCCCAATACACATCCCATCGAACTTTCGAATACTGTCAAATACAATATCAACGGTCTTCCAGGGGTTGGTGGTACTAGCACAGGGGGGTTAGCCAAATATTGCTTTATCTTGTCGAAGGCAACTTGGCATTCCACGTTCTATTCCCCGGGATTGTGCTTTCGCAAGAGTCGAAAAATTGGGTCGCATTGGTTGGTAAGCTGAGCGATGAACCGAGCGATGTAGTTTAATCTCCCTAGAAACCCTCTGACTTCCTTTTGTGTTCGCGGAGGTGGTAAGTCTTGTATGGCCCTTATTTTGTCCGGATCAACCTCGATACCTCTTTCGCTAACGATGAAGCCCAGTAGTTTTCCCGAAGTCGCTCCAAATGTGCACTTTGCCGGATTAAGCTTCAGTTGAAACTTTCTCAGTCTCTCAAATAATTTTCTGAGGTTTTCGACATGCTCTTTTTCTCCCCGAGATTTGGCGATCATATCGTCGACATAAACTTCTATCTCCTTGTGCATCATGTCGTGAAACAACATCACCATTGCCCTTTGATATGTTGCCCCAGCGTTTTTTAAGCCGAATGGCATCACTTTGTAGCAAAAGGTTCCCCACATCGTCACGAATGTAGTTTTTTCCATGTCCTCAAGGGCCATCTTTATCTGGTTATAACCCAAAAATCCATCCATAAAAGAGAATAATGAATGTTTTGCCGTGTTATCCACCAACGTATCGATGTGTGGCAAAGGAAAATTACCCTTGGGGCTTGCTCGATTCAGATCGCGATAGTCCACACACATTCGCACCTTGCCGTCTTTCTTTGGCACTGGGACTATATTAGCCACCCACTCCAGATATTTGGAGACTTGTAAGAAACCGGCGTCAAACTGTTTTTTGACCTCTTCTTTTATCTTTAAGAGCATTTCGGGTCTCATCCGTCTTAGCTTCTGCTGGATTGGCTTGCATTCTGGCTTTACTGGGAGTCTGTGGACCACTACATCTTCGCTTAATCCTGGCATGTCCTGATATGACCATGCAAATACGTCTTTGTATTCATGAAGTAAGGTGACCAAGTCGTGTTTGGTGGGCTCTAAGATGGAGGTCCCAATTTTCACTTCTTGCCTCTTTTCTTCATTTCCCAGGTTCACCACTTCAACATATTCTTGGTGGGGGAGTATCTGTCTATCTTCCTGTTCTATCATCCTTAACAAGTCAGGGGTTGAGACATAATCTTCAGCATTTTCGTCGGCTTCGGATTCCTCTAAACAAGCAGCTTGCTCAAAGTCGATTTTAGGATCAGTAGCAGGATTGTTCACGTTGTCGATATCTGAGCACCTGGCAAGTAAAAAGAAACTATAGAGGGATGTCGAGGTATTGGAACCAAAAATGTGATCCTATGACATGAATATTTATATATGAAGACAGGCTATGAGAAGAGGGAATAAATATGAGGCTAATGAGAATGAGTGACAAAATGCATCTTCATTAATTGTTCATTAAAAGTTAAACAGCTGACACAAACTCTTATAACAAATTCCCCTTCAATTTAGGGGCGTACAGAAAGTTGTCATTGAGGATTACTCTGGAAGGGCCCTAGAAACTACAAGGAGATCCTCGGCGGTCCAATTATTCAACACATATCCAGGGGGACTAGGGCGTATCTTTGAAAGGCCTTTTATCGCATCATCCGCTTTGTCGATGACGTTTATGTGGAAGTTTTGGATATCCCCCTCAACCAATAGCAGCGTGTTTCGTGAACCATCTCCCTTTGGGTACATCATCCCTACGGACGTAAAAGTTTTTGCTAAGGGTGGGTACGTCATGGGCTCCCATTCTAGCTCCCGTCCTGAGGCTCTTGCGATCCTTTTTCCTTGATCTTTCTGCAACTGCCTCCTTTTTTGTTGCCCATCAGGCTTGAACCCTAAGCCATATTGAGCCTTGTGGTGTGAGGGTTTAGCGCTCTAGCTATCCCTTGTTGGTGTCCTCCTAAACCCTTCCCCGCCCGGGTACCTTTTCCTACCGTCAGTTTAATTCCCATTTTGGTGTTTCTGGATAGTTTGGGCATGGGAACCTTGTTCCCTTCGGCGACGAACATTGCGTTGATAAATTCAAAGGAACGGAAGGAGTATTTTGGTGCCTTATTGTTGGGCTCGATGTACGGTGCATCGGTAGAGAGTGACGCGACTATGTCCTCTTCACCAGCGATTGTGATCAAGCGGTTATCCATAATAAGTTTTATTTTCTGATGGAGAGATGAGGGGATTGCTCCGGCGGAGTGGATCCAGGGTCTTCCTAAGAGGCAATTATATGAAGGAGCGATGTCCTTGACCTGGAATTCGACATTATATGTGCACGTGCCCACCTCCAGAGGGATCTCGATTTTCCCCATAACTTCCCGCCGTGTTCCATCGAATGCCCTTACCGCAGAATGACACGGCCTCAGATAAGACATATCGACGGGCATCCTAGACAGCGTAGCCAACGGCATGACATTGAGCGCGGACCCGTTGTCAATAAGCACATGCGGTATTATATATCCTTTGCACCCGGTTGTGATGTGCAATGCTTTAATGATGCCCCCACCATTCGGTGGTATTTCATCGTCGAAAGGAGATGAAATTATCCGCGTTTAAATTGTTCACCCACCTATCGAGTTTTTCAATGGGTACATCGCTTGGTACGTACGCTTGATTTAACACCTTTAGTAAAGCATTTCGATGTAGCTCTGAGTTCAACAACAAGGATAATACTGAGATTTTTACCGGTTGTTTATTCAGCTGCTCCACGACATTGTACTCGCTGTGCTTAATGAACTTTAAGAATTCCTGTGCTTCATCCTCGTTTACCGGTTCCTTAGTTCTTTGTTCGGATTGTATCTCGACCTCACCCTCGGCCTCGTGTATTGGTGCCTTCCCTTTCTGACTCGTGCCAACGATTTTCTTCTTTGTCTCAACCACTTCAGGGGAATAGCACCTCCCACTGTGGGTAAAATGCCCCACCTCACTGATGTTTCCGGTTGTAGCTTCGGGTATGGTGACGTTGACATCATATTTCCACGGCACCGCCTTGCTATCCTTGTAAGGGAAAGGAGAAGGTACTTGGATTATCATTTTTGGTTTCCTCTCTTCCTTCTTTGCCTCGTAGTAGATTACTAAAGGCCGATCGGCGCTGTAGGGAGGGCCTGATGATTGGCCCTCAGAAGCACATATATCCTTTCCATCGGTCTCTTCCCTCTTATTGCAGATTTCCACCTCCTTATTGTCCATCATGCCTTGAAGCAGTTCTGTGAACTCCTCGCAAGATTGGATGTGGTGTCCTTCCATGCCGTGAAAGACGCAAAAACTTGGACTCCTCATGCTTTCCTCATTGAAACTCTTGTCGAGCATGCCCTTCTCAATCAATACTTCCCAGACCTTCTCCAGAGGTGTCCTTATCCTGGAGACACAACTCCTGGCTTGCCACCTATTTTCCTGTGTCACCATATTCACGTTCCCCGTGGCATGGTTAGGGAGCGGGTTTCTCGCCGTATTGTCGGTACCGTCAAATCGTAAGATCCCGGCGTCGATAAGGCCTTGAACTCTTCTCTTAAAGGCTAAACAGTTATCTGTAGAGTGCCCCTGATTCCCGGCGTGATACATGTAATTAGCGTTGGGATCGTACCACCTTGGGAATGGGGGCTTTCATGGTGCCATGTAATGTGGTGAGATTAACTATTTTTCCAATAACTTCGGGCATAGTTCTCCGTATGACACGGGGATAGGGGCAAACTGTGGTCTCTCTGGGTTGGGCTTTACTGGTTTTTGTTCGTTTTTTGGTTGACTTTGGGCAGGCATGGTACTTGGCGGGAATATGGTGAATGGTCTTTGATTGTCGGCGGCATAAACGGGGTAGGGAAGAGGTGCTTGATAGTAGGGGCTTTGTGGAGGAAAGTATAAATTTGGCGGTGGGCGGAACTGAGGTCGTGGTTGGGTCGGATATGGATTAGGAGCATAGTGGCTCCCGGTCCCCACCATATGGGCTTCAGGATCTTTTTTCTTTGCAGGTGTTGGTTTTTTCGAGCTCTCGGAGCCCTCCATTCTTCCACTTTTGATGCCATTTTCGATGAGTTCGCCAGATATTACGAGGTCGGCGAAGTCTTTCGTGGCATTTCCCACCAGTTTGTCGTAGAATGGTGCCCTCAAAGTATTGATAAAAAGGACCGTTACTTCACTTTTTGTTAGTGGGGGCTCGACTTGGACTGAGAGGTCCCTCCATCTCTGAGCATACTGTTTGAAGGTCTCTGTTGGCTTCTTTTCCAACATTTGTAGCGTTAGCCGGTCGGGAGCCACATCAGAAACATGCTTATATTGTTCACAGAATGCAGTTGCTAGGTCCTTCCACGACCGAATCTTTTCTGTGCTAAGTTGATCATACCATCGGAGGGCTGATCCGATCAAGCTTTCTTGAAAGCAGTATATTAACAGCTTGTCCTCATTCAAGTGTCCAGTCATCTTTCGATAAAACATGATAAGATGTGCCTTCGGATATCTCGTTCCCTCATATTTTTCAAAATCTGGCGCTTTAAACTTTGGAGGCGGGACGGATCAAGCACCGTGATCGCGCTTTTTTGGGGCTTAGTGCAGAAAAGACTCCAGTGCCCTCCACCACCTTGAGTCTTTCTTCCAAGATCCTGCACTTTTCCTCAGCATCATGATCGTCGTTCTTTAATCTAGCTATTTCTATCGGATCATCCAAATCCGGAACAATTGGATTAGCAGAATTATCTCCAGCGTTTGATACGTATATACCTTGCCCCAGATGGGTAGGTGGGATGGGTTGTTGTTCCAGGCCTACTGGGTTCCCTTGAGGATATCCTCTTTGCGTTGCATGAGCGTGGGGTGGTGTGAATCCTGGGGGATAGAATGGATCTTGATTATCCCTCGAATGGGGCTCCGTAATGTCAGGACTTTGCGCGGGTCCTTTTCCTTTGGCCATAGCCATCAACATCTCCAACATTCTATCCATTTGATCCTTATGTTCTCGTGATTCCTCGCGGGATTTCATCATCAGGTCCTTCGCTTCTTGCTGTGACTTGGCTAACTGTTCTTGCAACTCTTTCTGGGTTCTTTCCATCCTTTCGATCCTCTCATTGAGTTCGGCGTCCATAGCTCTAGTTCTTAAGCGTGTCCTATAGGGATGATGTGATTCCAGGTTCGTAATGTCGTAGCTGCGGATTATGTGATTTTAAGTTTAGCGAATAGTTAAGGTGATATGATGCTAATGTATGTAATGCAATGCCAATGCATGATATGGATGCGAAAAGGTGTTGATTTAATTCAATTTCATTAGATAAACTTTACTAGAAAACAAATTTCCTTTCATAGAACGGACGATTACATATACGACTTAGCCTTAATGCCTAAGTCCTTAATTTTCCTAAGAAGCCAAGCTAAACTTTGGCCTCGCTCCGATCCTGACTCGTACATCTGACTTAACGCATCGACCCGGACTGCTAAGGTTCGTAAATGATCGGAGGTAAAAACCTCACGAAAGAGTAGCTTCTCACTCCCACTTAAGGGTATGACCGCAGTCATGCAATGTAATGCCAAAGTATTTCACAAAACTTGACAGTATAGCACAAATGAATGCATTAAAGGGAAACATGATTTTTCAAAACATTTTTTTCCAACTTTCAATCGAAGGGACAAAAATCAATCGATTTACGGCCTGACTCTCGGCTCCCCAGTGGAGTCGCCAAGCTGTCGCAACCATTTTTTGACGAAAACGGGTATCGACCTTGGGTTTGGAAAATGAATAAAACGGGAGTCGCCACCGACCTTTTATTAGGTGTGATCGGATCACCTTTGTTTTAATAAAACATTTCGGTTTACTAAAACGGGGTTTATGGTCTACTGAACATTTGAGAAAATAGGTTCGAGTCGGTTACGTGCGAGGAAGGATTAGCACCTCGCATAGCGCCCAAAAATTGGTACCAAATCGATTAATTAATGTCCCAATGTCGAAAGTTTGAAAATTTAAGAAAAACGAGTTTAGGAATTTGGTTTTTTTTTTTTTGAAATGTTTGAGTCTTCTTAGAATATTAAGATTTCCTTGTTTGAAAGGACCAAATATCACATCCAAAGACGTAGGACACAATAATTTCGATCCTCAAATCCAAGGTCGCCTCGTCATCCCTAAGACTCATTTATTAAAATAGCAAAAGGTTATTCAATTATTTGGTCAAGCAAGAGATCCTAACCCAACACATAGGGCCCGGTCCTCGAATTTCCAAACACCGAATATTGCCTTATTTTTAAAGGAACTTTTGCTTTTGGATAAAATTGAAAATTATACATATTTGGAAAATAAAGTAAATTAATGAGAACAAAGGAATTCGGTGTAAAAAAAAACGATGTTTAATAATGACAAATATATCAATAACAATGGTAATGATAATAATAATTATAATGCAAAAATATGTACAAGGAAAAAACATAAATATATAATAATAATAATAATGATGATGTTGAAAATAATAATAATAAGACGAAATATATACAATATAATAATATAACTACATTAATAATAATAGTAAATATAATAATAAAGTAGTAATAGTAATAATAATGAAATATATACATGATAATAATGTTAGTATAATAATAGTAATAATGATGATAATAATAATAATAATATAAAATATATGTGGAACATAATATAAATATAGTAGTAATAATAATAATGGTAATAGAAAATATATCATAGATATAAAAATAGGAGTAGAAAAGCATAAAATGTAGTGATTATGTGAATGAGAATTTAAAATATATACAAAATATTGTAAAGATAAATAGATAAATAAAAATCAAATAGATAATAATGTTACTATACTAAAATATATATATAATAATAGTGATAATATAATAATACATAATATACGTACTATAATAATAACAATACGGGATATGTACAATAGATAATATAGATATGATGATAGTATATAATAATACAATAACAGTAGTAATAATAAGTATAATAAAAATAAAATAATAATGACAATGATACGAAATATTTACAGTATACTAATATAGTGATAATAATAATTAATAACAATAACAATAATAAAGTTAGTTAAACAAAATAATAGTAAAATATATACGTAAAAATATAATAATAATAGTAATAGCAATAATAATAATAAATTAGTGAAACAAAATAATAAAATATGTACATATAGTAATCATAATAATAGTAATAATAAATAAATAATAATAATAATAATAATACAAAATGCATATAATATAATATACGAAATAGTAATAATAATAATAGTGAATATAATAGAATAATAATATTAATGCGTAATATACACAATTTAATAATACAAACATGGCAATAACAATAATAATTATAAAATACTAAAAAAATACCAAATTGGATAAAAACGTGATTTCGGGTCGATTTGAAATAAAATAAAGGGGGAAGGATCGATTTGCCTTGCGCTATAAAGAGTGGGACCGAATGGCAATTATGCCGGTATACTGCTTGCGCTGCGTTTTTTGTGAGACCAAATTGGAATAGAAATAAATATATCGGGATAAATTTGAAAATGCTGAAAACTTGATTAAAAAGAAGGAAAAAGCGCGGAAGGGCCAAAAGGCAATTAGACCCTTCCGCAAAAACACGCGGATCACGAGGGTGGATCCGGGTCAACACGCGATCCCCTTGTTAAAATCTGCGGCGCCGTTTAATCGCCTATAAAAGGTCAAACCTTCCAAAAATCATTTTCTTTAGTCTCGAGAAAAAAAGAAACTTCACTCCTCTCACTCTCTGCAGGCCACAAGTCCGTGAGGGCTTCATCCGGTATCCATTGTCATGAAGCCACACCATGTGGTGGCCGTAAAAAATAAAATTTCTTCTCTTTTTTTTATTAATGTTTTATTTATTTTTTTTATATTATATATATATTTCGGAATAAAACTAAAAAAATGAAAAAAGATGAAAATATTTTCGAAAAATACCTAGATAAATTCGTATTCTAGATCTCGCCTTTGGGATTTCCGTTGCGGTTGTATTGGAATCTGTTTTTGGTTTCAATGACAAATGAAAAAAACCCTTTCGTATTCTCTTTTACTTTTGAATCTGTTGTTGTTTTTTTTATTTTCTCTGATTGATTACGAATAATCGAAAAAAAAGTCCCCTGTACATTCTTTTTGAACGGCTTTATAGCCGAAATAAAGCAAAAATTTGGCTACTGTTTGCTGCATTTTTTATTGCAGGCGTTGGTGGAGTTGTTGGGGGAGACCACGGTGGCATGCGAACGGCGTTGGTGGCCGACAAATGGGCGTGGTCTTTGGTCTTTGCGTGATGGTGGCGGCAGGGGACAACGGGTGTTGCGGCGCACTGTGGCTAGGGGTTTGAAACCCTAGCGATCTGAAAATCGATGTTTGGGCTTTTAGATTTGGGCCAAAAGTGTGGGATTGGGCCTATTTTAATCTGTTTGGGTTTAGGTTTGGGTTTTTGGGCCATTGGGCCTTTGTTATTTGGGTCATTGTATTTGTTGGGTTTAATTTGTTTGTAATGGGCCCGGGGTTAATAACCCGGGCCAAAATTGGTTACTACAGCTGCCCCTCTTTGCTCATTGTCGTGAAACGATAATTGGGCAAAGACAATAGAAGAACCAATTTTGCCCTGGCCTTGGCCAAGCCTTGACTTGCTGGTACTTGTCTTCTTCAAACAGCTTCAAGCTCCACTGTAACTTGTTGCTTTGATCCACTTCACCGTATCGTTATATCTTCAGAGAGATAACATTTCCTATTCCATTGCTTCTTCAAGGGCTAGTGCCTTGATTGGCTTTGATGTACTTTTAGGGAGAAGAGATTTGTAGCTTTGACCTTCTCCACCGAGACTTCAAAGAAGTAAATCTGAACTTTTCAAACTGCTTCCTTACCATCTTTGGGGAAACTTGATCTTCATTCTATTCTGCTGCTACTTAGAGATATGGCTCAGCTTCATTTCGCTCTTGCTCAATTTTTTTGTCCGCTGGAACTTCTTCTTGCAATGTGCTCAAGGCGACTTCAGTACCTCCGCATGTGACCCGAGGCTCAACTACATTCACATGAGCTTTTTTTTTTTTTTTTTTTAAATAGTAACTAAGATACGGAAATTTAAATACCTTGGCGTGTGACGAGGCTCGACATACCTCTCGCATGGTGACAGAAATTTAAAGACAGAAATTAAATACCTCGACGTGTCCCGAGGCCCAACTCATCTCAAGGATTATGAGTTGATTTTGAACAAGAATTTAAAGACAGAAATTTAAAGACAGAAATTAAATACCTCGACGTGTCCCGAGGCCCAACTCACTTCAAGTATTATGAGTTGATTTTGAGCAAATTTTAAAGACGAAATTAAATACCTCGACGTGTCCCGAGGCCCAACTCACTTCAAGTATTATGAGTTGATTTCGAACAGAAATTTAAAGACAGAAATTAAATACCTCGACGTGTCCCGAGGCCCAACTCACTTCAACTATTATGAGTTGATTTTGAACAGAAATTTAAAGACAGAAATTAAATACCTCGACGTGTCCCGAGGCCCAACTCACTTCAAGTATTATGAGTTGATTTTTCTTGAAAAACAATAATTGAAAACGTGTCATCTGGTGGGACTCGGATGTCTTTTCCTTCTCGGTCTGGTACAACTGTCATCATAATTTCTTGCTTCATTGGTGGACCTGTATGTATTATGTGTGATGATGTCATGATATGCATGTGTTTGTCCTGAATGCCTACATGATTATGCCATGTGTCTTGGGCTTGTTTTTCATGTATCTCTTCTTGTTACTACTCTCGTGATGACCTGCATTCACTGCTTCGACTCTTGACTCTCTTCAGGCTTGATACCCCCCCTCAGGTTCTACGAGTAATTCGTGTTTTTTTTTTTTTTTTTTTTTTTTGAACTTTGTCCTTGCTTTGAAGCTCCCGTACTCACCCAATTCTCATCCAGGTAATGCTCCATATTCTTTTTGTTTAGAGTGCGTAGTTTCACTATCTATCTCAAAAATAAAACATGCATAAAAATGGCAAAGTAGGTATGAAAGGAGTTCCTCGTATCTATATTTATTTCAAAGGCAACACACAAAGAAAATTAACAAGGTATGACTTGATTGAGAAAGTATTTATAAAAGAAAAACAAATTCGGTTGTAGTAAGTGCTCTAGATATCCGACGTATGAACTTCTCCATGTTTCTTCGCCCAAATCTTTTCGAGAGCAAGTTTTTTTTTTTTTTTTTTTTGTGTAGAAGATTCTTGAGCTTGAGTCCGCTTCAATGCTTATGATCTTGCTGTTTTAACCTATTCCAAACTTACTTCCTTAGGATGCCCTTCCGGATTTTCATCTTAAGCCTTCTCCGTTTATTCGGATGCCTTTTCCATCTTCTTCTTCTTCTTCTTTTTTTTTTTTTTTATGCGTAATATTTCTTCACGGCGTCTGAGTTCACCGGGTTTGGTAACTCCTCCCCATCCATTTCAGTGAGAATCAAGGCTCCTCCTGAGAAAGCTCTCTTTACGACGTACGGTCCTTCCCAATTTGGTGCCCATTTTCCTCGAAAGTCTTTTTGTATAGGGAGAATCTTCTTCAACACGAGTTCCCCTTCACGAAATTCTCTTGGACGCACCTTCTTGTTATGGGCCGCAATCATTCTCCTTTGGTACATCGCGCGTGACAAAAAAGCGCTTTCAAGCGTTTTTCTTCGATCAGATTCAATTGATTGTATCGAGTCTGAACCCATTCAGATTCTTCTAGTTTTGACTCCATTAAGATTCGTAGAGAGGGGATTTCCACCTCAATGGGCAACACAGCTTCCATTCCATAGACTAGAGAGAAAGGAGTTGCCCCCGTGGAGGTCCGCACACACGTGCGATATGCGTATAGGGCAAATGGTAGCTTCTCGTGCCAGTCTTTATATGTCTCAGTCATTTTCCCAATGATTCTCTTGATATTCTTGTTAGCGGCTTCTACTGCTCCATTCATCTTTGGACGATAGGGTGATGAGTTATGATGCTTTATTCGAAACTGCTCGCACACTTCTTTCATCATCTTGTTGTTCAGATTTAAAGCATTATCTGAAATAATTCTCTCAGGCAAACCGTATCGACATATGATCTCCTTTTTTAAGAATCTACACACCGCTGTCCTTGTCACGTTTGCAAACGAAGCAGCTTCTATCCATTTTGTGAAGTAATCTATGACCACAAAAATGAATCGATGTCCATTAGAAGCTTTTGGGGAGATTGGCCCTATAACATCCATGCCCCACATAGAAAAGGGCCACGGGGAAGTCATGATATGAAGGGGTGAAGGTCTTTGCATGAATTTTATCGCGCAGTAAACTTGACATTTGTGACACTTTCGTGCGTAACTAATGCGATCACTTTCCATCGTCAACCAATAATAACCGAGTCTCATAATTTTCCTGGCCATAGTGAAACCATTGGCGTCGTTCCCACAAACTCTTCATGGACCTCTTGAGTATCTTTTTGGCTTCGACGGTATCCACGCACCTCGTGAGTACCGATCTTTTCCTCTTTTGTACAAGATGTCCCTATCGAGAACAAATCCATTGCTAATCTTACGATCGTTCTTTTGTCATTCTCGTTTGCTTGCTCGGGATATCTTTGATTCTTGACATATTCTAAGATATCATGGAACCATGGTTGTCCATCACCTCGTTTTCAATGCTAAAACAATGCGCGAGAGCCTCATATATGCTCATCTGGAGAGGCATTATTTCTGTTTCTCGGTTTGCTTTGAACATTGAAGCCAAGGTTGCCAGGGCGTCAGCCAATTGGTTTTCTTCCCTTGGGAAGTAATTAAAAGTCACTTCTTCAAATTCTTTGACCAATTCTACGACGAGATCGTGATACTTGACCAATTTCGAATCTCTTACTTCCCAATCTCCACGGATTTGATAAATCACCAATGCCGAATCCCCGGAGACCGCTAAGACCTTGACGTTATGCTCGATAGCGGCGCGAAGCCCCATGATGCAAGCCTCATATTCTGCAATGTTATTGGTACAGAAGAAATTTAATCTGGCAGTAAAGGGATAATGATCCCCTTCTGGTGACACTAAGACTGCTCCAATCCCATGCCCCAATGCATTTGATGCACCATCAAAACTCATCTTCCATGATTTCTCTTTCGACGATTCACATTCTTCTTCCGTAATGCATATCAAGTCTTCGTGCAGGAAGTCAAATTTCAATGGCTCGTATTCTTTTGTTGTCCGGGTTGCTAAGAAATCAGCTATTGCGCTCCTTTTAATCGATTTTTGGCTCACGTATCGATGTCGTCATACTCCGATAATAGGATTTGCCACCGTGCCATTCTTCCCGAGAGTGCGGTGATTCCATCATGTATTTTATTGGGTCCAACTTTGAAATCAACCATGTTGTGTGATACGACACATATTATGCGAGCCTTGAGTTGCCCGGACGAGCACAAATGTAATTTTCAATTGACGGATACCTTGCTTCATACTCGTGAATTTCTTGCGAGATAATAGATCGCTTGTTCCCTTTTTCTGGACTCATCATGTTGCCCGGACACAACCCATTGAGTTTTCGAACACATCGAGATATAGTATTAGCGGTCTTCCAGAGTTGGTGGTACTAGCACCGGGGACTAGATAAATCTTGCTTTATCTTGTCAAAAGCCTCTTGACATTCCTCATTCCATTCTCCGGGATTGTGCTTTCAAGGAGTCGAAAAATAGGTCGCATTGCTTGGTGAGTTGAGCAATGAATCGAGCAATGTAGTTCGATCTTCCTAGAAATCCTCGACTTCCTTTTTGTGTGCGTGGGGGGTGGTAATTCTTGTATGGCCTTTATTTTATCCGGATCGACTTGATACCTTTCCGTGACGATAAATCCCAATAATTTTCCGAGGTAGGTAACCCCGAAGGTACATTTGGCGAGGTTAAGCTTTAGTTGGATTTTCTCGATCTTTGAACAGTTTTGGAGGTTTTCCACATGCTCTCTTTCTCCTCGAGACTTAGCGATCATATCATCGACATAGACTTCTATTTCCTTGTGCATCATGTCGTGGAACAATGTTACCATGGCTCTTTGATATGTGGCCCCGGCATTCTTTAGACCGAACGGCATTACTTTGTAGCGAAGGTCCCCACATCGTCGTCGTGAGCGTAGTTTTCTCCATATCCTCGAGAGCCATCTTGATTTGATTATAGCGAAAAATCTATCCATGAAGGAGAAAAATGAATTCTTTGCCGTGTTATCTACCAATGTATCAATGTGTGGCAACGGAAAATTATCTTTAGGGCTTGCTCTATTCAGGATCACGGTAATCTCACGCACATTCGCACTTTGCCATCTTTCTTGACCTTTGGGACTATATTAGCCACCCATTACGGATATCTAGAGATTTGTAGGAAACCAAAGATCGAATTGTTTCTTGACTTCTTCTTTTATTTTTAAGAGCATTTCAGGCCTCATCCGCCTTAACTTCTGTTGGATTGGCTTGCATTCTGGTTTCAACGGAAGTCTATGGACCACTATATCTTCATTCAAGCCCGGCATATCTTGATATGACCATGCGAACACGTCTTTGTACTCGTGAAGCAAGGTGATCAGATCGTGTTTGGTGTCTTCAGACATGGAAGTCCCTACTTTTACCTCTTGCTTCTTTTCTTCATTTCCTAAATTCACTGTCTCGATCAATTCTTGATAGGGCAGAATCTGCTTATCCTCTTGTTCTACCATTCTCAGTAGGTCTGGGGAAGAGACATATTCTTCGGCATCTTCTTCAGCCTCGAATTCCCCTACACAAATAGCTTTCTCGAAGTCGATTTTAGGGCTTGTAACAGGATTGTTCATGCCGTTGATATCTGAGCACCTGAAAAGTAGACAAAAAAAAGACTATAGAGGGGCATCAAGGTATCGGATCCTATAACGTGACATGATGATATGGGATATATAGGGACAGGTAAAGAAAGAAATGAATGTGGAACTGATGAGAATGAAAGATCGTGACAAAATGCATCTTTATTCATGTTTCACTTAAAAGCTAGATAGACAAAATAAACTCTCATAACAGATTCCCCTACAGCTTAGGGGGGCATACAAAAAGTTAATACTGAGCATTACTCCGGAGGGGATTTGGAAACCACAAGGAGATCCATAGCAGTCCAATTGTTCAAAGTGAATCCAGGAGGACAAGGGCGTATCATCGAAGCATTTCCAATCTCATTATTCCCTTTGCCAATGACATTTATGCTGAAGTCTTGTAGACCCTTTTCTATCCACGACATCATACTCTGTGGATCATCTTCTCCCGGGAATATGATTCCAGCCGAGGTAAATGTTTTTGACAAAGGCGGATATGTTATGGGCTCCCACTCTAATTCTTGACCTGTGACTCTTGCAATCCTTCTTTCTTGCTCCCTTTGTAATTGTTTCCTTCTTTGTTTTGCATGTCGGGCTTAAATCCTAAGCCGTGCTCGAGCCTTGTGGGTACCGGTTTTAGCGCTACGACCATTCCTTGCGATATTTTCCTAAACCCTTCCCCGCCGGCGCGCTTTCCTACTGATCAACTTGATTTCCATCTTGGTGCTTCTTGACAGCGGTTTGGGTGTAGGTGCCTTGTCTCCTTCGGCGACAAATGTAGCGTTGATAAATTCAAGGAGCGGAAGGAGCGATTCGCGCGCTTTTGTTTGCCTCGATATAAGGTGCGTCGGTAGAGAGTGAGCGAGCGATGTCTGTCTTCTTCACCATCGATTATAATCAAGCGGTCACCCATAATAAATTTTATTTTTTGATGGAGAGATGAAGGATCGCTCAAATGAGTGGATCCAGGGCCTTCCTAAGAGGCAATTATATGAAGGAGCAATGTCCATGACACGAAATTCAATATTGCGTGCGTGCGGGCCCACCTCCGAGGATCTCGATTTTTCCCATAACTTCCCGCAGTTGTTCCATCAAATGCCCTTACCGCAGAGTGACAAGGCCTCGGGTAAGACATGTCGACGGGCATCCTAGACGCGTAGCCAATAGCGGCATGACGTTGAGTCGCGGACCCGTTGTCAATAAGCACATGCGGTATTATATATCCCTTGCACTCTGTTGTGATGTGTAATGCTTTAACAGAGCCCTACCATTTGGCGGTATTTCATCATCGCCGAAGGAGATGAAATTATCCGCGTTTAAATTGTTCACCCACCTATCGAGTTTTTCAACGGGTACATCGCTTGGTACATACGCTTGGTTTAACACCTTGATGGGGCGTTTGATGTGGCTCTGAGTTCAACAACGGGGATAATCTTCGAGATTTTTGCTGGTTGTTTATTCAATTTTGCTCCACGATCTTTGTATTCGTGTGTTTAATGAACTTTAAGAATTCACGTGCTTCATGCTCTTTCACCGCTCCTTAGTTCCATGTTCGATTGTATTTCAATCTCACCTCGACTTCATGTATTGGTGCCTTCCTTTTCGGCTCGACTCGTGCCAATGGCTTTCTTCTTTGTCTCTACCACTTCAGGGAATAACACCTCCCATTGCGGGGTAAAATGCCCCACCTCACCGATGTTTCGATCGTGGTTCCAGCGTGGTGATCTTTGGCGTCATATTTCCAAGGTACCGCTTACTATCCTTATATGAGAAAGGGAAGGTACTTGGATTATCATTTTTGGCTTCCTCTCTTCCTTCTTTGCCTCGTAATAGATCACTAAAGGCCGATCAGCGCTGTAGGGAGGGCCTGATGATTGGCCCTCAGATGCACATATATCCTTTTCGTCAGTCTCTTCCACCTTATTGTAGATTTCTACCTCCTTATTGTCCATCATGCCTGCAGAGCGGCTCTTTTTGAACTTCTCGCAAGATTGAATGTGGTGTCCTTCTATGCCATGAAAGACGCAGAATCTTGAATTCTTCATGTTTTCCTCCTTGAAATTCTTGTCGAGCATGCCTTTCTCAATCATTACTTCCCAGACCTTCTCCAAGGGTGTTTTTATCTCGGAGACACTACGCTTGGCTAACCACTTGTCCTCCTGTGTCATCATATTCACGTTCCCTACAGTATGGTTAGGGAGCGAATTTCCACCATATTCTCGGTACCGTCAAATCGTAAAATCCCTGCGTCGATAAGACCTTGAACTCTCCTCTTGAAGGCTATACAATTATCTGTTGAATGCCCCGGGTTCCGGCGTGATACATACTGATTAGCATTGGGATCGTACTCACTTTGGGAGCAGGGCTTGAGTGGTGCTATGTAATGTGGGAGATTAATTGTTTTTCCAATAATTTTGGGCATAACTCTCAGTATGACACGGGGATAGGGAGTAAACCGAGGTCTTTCGAGATTGGGTTTCACCTGGTCTTGGTTCGCTTTTAGGACACTCGGGCGACAGGTATTTGATGGGAATATAGCGAATGGTCTTTGATTATTGGCGGCATAAACAGGGTAAGGAGGAGGTGTTTGATAGTAAGGGCTTGGTGGTGGAAAATAGAAATTCGTGCGATGACGAAATCGAGGTCGTGGCTGGTCGGATCACGGGTTAGGAGCATAGAGGCTCCCGTCCCCACCATATATGGGCTTCTTTCTTTCTTTTACAGTCTTGGCCTTTTGAACCTTGAAGACTCTCCATTCTTCCACTTTTAATGCCGTTTTCGATGAGTTCCCAGGATATTACGAGGTCGGCGAAGTCTTTGTGGCATTTCCCACCAACATTTTTGTCGTAGAATGGCGCTCTCAAAGTATTGATAAAAGGACCGTTGTCTCACTTTTAGTTAGTGGAGGATCGACACGGACGGAGAGATCCTCCATCTCTCGAGCGTCTTCGTCACGAAGGTCTCCGTGGGCTTCTTTTCCAACATTTGTAGCGTCGGTAGGCCGGGAGCCATGTCAGAAACATGCTTATATTGTTCACAAAATGCAGTTGCCAGGTCCTTCCATGACCGGATCTTCTCCGTGCTAAGCTGATCATACCATCTGAGGGCTGATCCGATCAAGCTATCCTGGAAACAGTGTATTAGGAGCTTATCCTCATTCAAGTATCCAGCCATTTTTCGACAGAACATAATAAGATGGGCCTTCGGGCATCTCGTTCCCTCATACTTTTCGAAATCTGGTGTCTTAAACTTCGGAGGCAGGACTAGATCGTGCACTAAACTAAGGTCTTTGGCATTTAGTGCAGAGAAAACTCTAGTACCTTCCACCGCCTTGAGTCTCTCCTCTAGACTCTTATATTTTTCTTCAGCATCATGGTCATCTCTCTTTAACTTGGCTATTTCCCTCGGATCATCTAAATCCGGAACAATCGGATTAGCAGAATTATCTCCAGCGTTTGATACGTATATACCTTGCCCCAAATGGGCAGGTGGGATGGGTTGTTGTTCCAGGCCTATAAGGTTCCTTGAGGATATCCTCTTTGTGTTGCATGAGCGTGGGGCGAGTGAATCACGGGGATAGAGCGGATCTTGATTATCCCTCGGGTGGGGCTCAGTAATGTCGGGGACTTTGCGCGAGTCCTTTTCCTTTGGACATGGTCACAATATCTCCAACATTTGATCCTTATGTCCTCGTGATTCCTCGCGGGATTTCATCATCAAGTCCTCGCTTCTTGCTTGTGACTTGGCTAATCTGCTCTTGCAACTCTTTCTGGTTTTTTCATCCTTTCGATCCTCTCATTGAGTTCGGCGTCCATAGCTCTAGTTTTTAAGCGTGTCCTATAGGGATGATGTGATTCGGTGTTAAGTAATATCGTAATCTGCGGATTATACGATTCGATCTTAGTAAATGATTATGGTGATATAATGCTAATGTATGTAATGCAATGCAAATGCATGGTATGAAAGGTGTTGATTTAATTCAATTCCATTAGATAAACTTTTCCAGAAAACAGATTTCCTTTCATAGAAAGGACGATTACATATACGACCTAGCTCTAATGCCTAAGTTTCTAACTTCCCTAAGGAGCCAAGCTAAATTTTGGCCTCGCTCCGATCCTGATTCGTACATCAGACTTAACGCGTCGGCTCGGACTGCTAAGGTTTGCAAATGATCGGCCACCTCCCGGATTTGAGCCACAGCTTCGCCCATTACATAGTCTCTGTTTCTGATCTGTTCTTGGGAATGGTGGAGCTGCTCCTTCCAATGTTCACTGTTTGCTTTAAGGAGCTCTTCTCAATTTTTGCTATCTTGTAATGCGCTCTCGAGCTCCCTATCTTTCCTCTCATCTCCTCGACTTTGTTCTGGTGCTCTCTTAATTCGACGATCGAGTTACGACTTGGTGCAAACGTAGTGATTTTTAATTCTCGCTACTTGGGTGTGCAACCTCTCTTTTTCACTTTGGCTTTCTAACAAGTTCTTTCTCAAAGCGTCCTCTCGTGCAGAGAGCCTCTTGAAATTTCCTCTCCCACCGATTGGTCTTGGATTTTCTTCTTCAATTTCTTGCGCCATTAATCCGATGTCTTTCCTAGACCATGATTCTGATATAGACATGCGCGACTTCTTATAGTCCGTCTTTAAGCTATCCAAATCTTCTTCGGCTTTGTTCTTCCCTTTTTTAAATTTTTCAGCCTCGAACTTATGGACGTCAATGTCTAATCCTAACTGCATCTTTTCTTCTTCTAGCTGCTCTATCTTCTTACCCAATTCTCGGCTCTTTCTCTCAAATCTTGCTTGATAATTTCTAATTCGGTTGGGATCACTTGCAATTTGTTCTTCTATTGGTCGAGTATTTCCTTGGATTGGCCTTGGGATATTATCGTTGACTCTTTTGGCCCGCCATTGATCGTATTCGGGGGTCGCCATGGGCCCTATGGCGAGTCTCTTCATTTTCCAGGTTTGGGTCCATGCTTCTGATATCTCGCGAACTTTCTTCTTATAGTTGTCATCCTTGTATGAAAATTCACATTGGGCCAATCCATGTGTCGCATTGGTATGAACGCCTCGATCGATCATCGCTCATCACTAGTAACGGGGCATATCGATAGCTCCCCATATTCCGAGTAAAGGAACCCAGTCGAATCCTCCACACCGATATAAGATCTCATCAGCGATCATCCACGGAGCTTTCCATATTACATCTTTGACTTGCAGATTTTGGAGAATCGCCATCCACTTCTCTCCAGATATGTCGTCCCGCCTTAGTACACTTGCTAATTCCTCTGCAGAGGAGAGTAGTTCTCGAAGAAGACTTTGCATGAAGCCTTCTCTTTCTTCCAAAAATGGCAATGAAACCAAGATAACAATAATCGTGCACAACCCACGAACCTCCTTCGCCCGCTTTCTTCGACAAGCGTTCGGTGATCTCGAAGGTTTCGCCAAAATCATGAGAGCAGGTGTAATTCCTTATCAAGTTTATCGAATAAGTCTCAAACCGCATCCTCTACATGCCCTAACGCTGGGAAAGATGACCAAACCATAGATGCTTAGAGCGAAGACGTCGACCCTCTTCTTCTTATCGGATGCGTCAAAATTAAGTCCTCAAGTGTTTCCAAGGAACGCATTTACAATCTCCCTTTTGCTTGATTCGGGCAAGGTCCATTGCTCGCTCATTCTGTAATGTTCATTAGCCTTTTGAGAATGCCGGCACATTAGCGAATCTTGAGTACGCCTTATCGCTTTGAAATCTCGGGCATCGAAACAAAGTCAGTATACTCCTCTACTGCAGGTAGGCACCAAATCCACCTCTCCAAAAGTGAAGCAACTATAGGCGGGTTCCAAAACGGGTAATAGCTTCGGAGTAGGTACTCGTCTACCTTGATATCAAGCGAGATAGGCGGATCACCGTAGTTATAGTAGAGCAGCGATGTTTATCCTCGTTTCCCATGAGTTCCATATTTCCTTTAATTCTCGAGATCATTTTGAGCCATACTGATCGGGTGAAATCCCATAACTCGATTCGTGCCTCTACTTGTCAAGCTATCCCCTTTTCTCATTGTATTCTTTCTGACCACACCGAACTGTCGCATTATCCTCCACTCTATTGAGAAATCCCTTTTCCATGTTAAGCTTTTCTCATGTTTAGTGCTCAATATAGATCAACACCTTTTATGATGAAATGCCATGCAATAAAAGCCAAGCACAACAAGTTAGTAGCAGTCAAAAATAAACAAGAAATAACCAAACTCCTATTTAAGGTAATGTTTAGGTTTTACACTACTACCTACAACGGGTTCTTAGTCTCTCTATATGTGGTTCGGTTCTAAAGTAAGTGGTACTTTTGAACCAAAGTGATTCCTCAATCCTCACCCATTATAGGCTCATGCGGATCGAGTTCGGTTCGAGGGAATACATTTCCCTATGGCTGCACTGAGATAGAAATCTCACGAAGACATAGGTGCGGATGCATTCAAAGCGATCCACTATCTTGCACTGAGGTAAAACCTCACGAAAGAGTAGCTTCTCACTCCCACTTAAGGGTATGACCGCATGATCATGCAATGTAATGCCAAAATATTTCACAAAACTTGACAAGATAGCACAAATGAATGCATTAAAGGGAAACATGATTTTTCAAAACATTTTTTCCAACTTTCAATCGAAGGACAAAAATCAATCGATTCTGGCGACTCTCGGCTCCCCGTGGAGTCGCCAAGTGTCATAACCATTTTTGACGCGAACGGTATCGACCTTGGGTTTGGAAAATGAATAAAGCGGAGAGTCGCCACCGACCTTTTATTAGGTGTGATCGGATCACCTTTGTTTTAATAAACATTTCGGTTTACTAAAACGGGGTTTATGGTCTACGAACATTTGAGAAAATAGGTTCGGGAGTCGGTTACGTGCGAGGAAGGATTAGCACCCTCGCAACGCCCAAAAATTGGTACCAAATCGATTAATTAATGTCCCAATGTCGAAAGTTTGAAAATTTAAGAAAAACGAGTTTAGGAATTTGGTTTTTTTTTTTTTTTGAAATGTTTGAGTCTTCTTAGAATATTAAGATTTCCTTGTTTCGAAAGGACCAAATATCACATCCAGTACGTAGGACACAATAATTTCGATCCTCAAATCCAAGGTCGTCTCGTCATCCCTAAGACTCATTTATTAAAATAGCAAAAGGTTATTCAATTATTTGGTCAAGCAAGAGATCCGGAACCCAACACATAGGGCCCGGTCCCTCGAATTTCCAAACACTGAATATTGCCTTATTTTTTAAAGGGAACTTTTGCTTTTGGATAAAATTGAAAATTATACATATTTGGAAAATAAAGTAAATTAATGAGAACAAAGGAATTCGGTGTAAAAAAAAACGATGTTTAATAATGACAAATATATCAATAACAATGGTAATGATAATAATAATTATAATGCAAAAATATGTACAAGGAAAAAACATAAATATATAATAATAATAATAATAATGATGTTGAAAATAATAATAATAAGACGAAATATATACAATATAATAATATAACTACATTAATAATAATAGTAAATATAATAATAAAGTAGTAATAGTAATAATAATGAAATATATACATGATAATAATGTTAGTATAATAATAGTAATAATGATGATAATAATAATAATAATATAAAATATATGTGGAACAGTAATATAAATATAGTAGTAATAATAATAATGGTAATAGAAAATATATCATAGATATAAAAATAGGAGTAGAAAAGCATAAAATGTAGTGATTATGTGAATGAGAATTTAAAATATATACAAAATATTGTAAAGATAAATAGATAAATAAAAATCAAATAGATAATAATGTTACTATACTAAAATATATATATAATAATAGTGATAATATAATAATACATAATATACGTACTATAATAATAACAATACGGGATATGTACAATAGATAATATAGATATGATGATAGTATATAATAATACAATAACAGTAGTAATAATAAGTATAATAAAAATAAAATAATAATGACAAAGATACGAAAATATTTACGATATACTAATATAGTGATAATAATAATTAATAACAATAACAATAATAAAGTTAGTTAAACAAAATAATAGTAAAATATATACGTAAAAATATAATAATAATAGTAATAGCAATAATAATAATAAATTAGTGAAACAAAATAATAAAATATGTACATATAGTAATCATAATAATAGTAATAATAAATAAATAATAATAATAATAATAATACAAAATGCATATAATATAATGATACAGAAATAGTAATAATAATAATAGTGAATATAATAGAATAATAATATTAATGCGTAATATACACAATTTAATAATACAAACATGGCAATAACAATAATAATTATAAAATACTAAAAAAAAAATACCAAATTGGATAAAAAAACGTGATTTCGGGGTCGATTTGAAATAAAATAAAGGGGGAGGATCGATTTGCAACGCATAAGAGTGGGACCGAGAATGGCAATTATGCCACTCCTATCTTATTGCGTTTTCTTGCGAGACCAAATTGGAATAGAAATAAATATATCGGGATAAATTTGAAAATGCTGAAAACTTGATTAAAAAGAAGGAAAAACGCGGAAGGGCCAAAAAGGCAATTAGACCCTTCCGCAAAAACACGCGGATCCTGGGGGTGGATCCGGGTCAACACGCGATCCCCTTGTTAAAAAGCAGCGCCGCTAATCGCCTCTATAAAAGAAGTGAAACCTTCCAAAAAATCATTTTTCTTTAGTCTCAAAAAAAAAAAGAAACTTCACTCCCTCTCACTCTCTCTGCAGGCCACAAGTCCGGCGAGGGCTTCATCCAGATATCCATAAATGCATCACCACCATGCGTGGCCGTAAAGGTAAAATTTCTTCTCTTTTTTTTATTAATGTTTTATTTATTTTTTTATATTATATATATATTTCGGAATAAAACTAAAAAAATGAAAAAAGATGAAAATATTTTCGAAAAATACCTAGATAAATTCGTATTCTAGATCTCGCCTTTGGGATTTCCGTTGCGGTTGTATTGGAATCTGTTTTTTTGGTTTCGAATGACAAATGAAAAAAAACCCTTTCGTATTCTCTTTTACTTTTGAATCTGTTGTTGTTTTTTTTTTTCTCTGATTGATTACGAATAATCGGAAAAAAAGTCCTCTGTACATTCTTTTTGAACGGCTTTATAAGCGAAAATAAAGCAAAAATTTGGCTCTTGTTTTTGCATTTTTATTGCGGCGTTGGTGGAGTTGTTGGGGAGACCACGGTGGCATGCGAACGCGTTGGTGGCCGACAAATGGGCGTGGTCTTTGGTCTTTGCGTGATGGTGGCGGCAGGGACAACGGTGTTCTGCGGCGCACAGAGGGCTAGGGTTTGAAACCTAGCGATCAAAATCGATGTTTGGGCTTTTAGATTTGGGCCAAAAGTGTGGGATTGGGCCTATTTTAATCTGTTTGGGTTTAGGTTTGGGTTTTTGGGCCATTGGGCCTTTGTTATTTGGGTCATTGTATTTGTTGGGTTTAATTTGTTTGTAATGGGCCCGGGGTTAATAACCCGGGCCAAAATTGGTTACTACAGGCATAGCGCGATGGTCGTGGGTCAGAGCGCTAGTGTTGATCGAGGCGAGGCATGAGCGGAGGCCGAGGTGTCTTGGAAGCTGGAGCGACGTGCGTGAGATTGGTCAGATGGAGGGTCGGGGCGCGTGGGCAGAGACCGAGGGGTCGGAAGGGGCACGTGGCGGCACCTGGCTTTGGGAGTGGCTAGGGTTTCCTCTTTAGTGTCGGGCCGAAATTAACATTGGGCCAAAATTTGGGCTTGTAATTTCAGATTATTAATGGCGTTTGTTTTTTTGTTTTTGTAATTGGGCTTTAATGGACTGGTTTATTTGTATTGAAATTTGCTCTGGTGTTCGGCTATATTGGGCTCTGTTTTTTGTAATGGTCTTTGGACTTTATTAATTGTTTTGATTTAGGCCTGATATTTAGTTGTGTAACTGGGCCTGGACTTGTTCTGTAAGTGGACATTTATATGGACCAGTTTTATTGGGTTTATTTGGTTTCATTCCAATTTTTGGTTTTGCAATTGGGCTCGGGTTCGATTGAGGACCCGGGCAAAAATTGGTTATTACAAGAAGTATTGCAATTAAAACTGCCAAATCAGTCTTCCTTCTCTCCATAACCAAATCCCAAAATTTTCATGCTAATGCAGTAATGCACACATTACGCAGAGAAACATATAGAAACAGACATACACGTTTCCAGTTGAACAGATTCAGTTTTGATTGTACTTGTATTCCAATACTAAGTTATGATAGCAACAATAATACAAATTTATTCACCACAACATGTTATCACATAACCCAACATTTAGGTTAAAGCCCATAAATGCAGGTACCTACACGAACCCGAACTAGATTGAGTCTCAAACACACTTACCAAGGCTTAATCGAGGGTTGGATTACACAGAAACATAAAATAAGACAGTTTATGACTCAAAACAAAATCTGCGAAACAGAGCCACACAGCCGTGTGCCCCGGCCGTGTGGAAGGGTCTAGGCTGTTTGAATAACAACAAGGCCATGCGAAAGAGGCACACGCCCATGTGGAAGAAACACACGGCCGTGTAAAGGAGACATTTGCCTGTGTGTCTGAATTACATGGCCGTGTGAGTAGCCCGTGTAACTCACTGTCTAAGAGTGCCAAATTAAGCAGTAGAGTAGACACGGCTATGTGGAAGTCTCACACGCCCGGGTGGCTAAAGGACACGGTCGTGTGTCCAAGGCACACGCCCGTGTGAAAATCAACAAAAATCCCCAAATTCCCAATGTTACACGGTCATGTGGACCGCTCGTGTACGGCACACGCCCGTGTGGCCACCTGTATGATCACGAAACCACACCGAAACAGGCCAAAATCGCAGTTTTGCTATAGCAACGCAATCCCTAATCGCTAATGGTTCAAAAACACACCTTAAAGCGAAACATCGAGCACCACGAACTGATCGATTTGCCTCTAATCCACCAATTCTGAAGTCTCATAAGCCGATATGCTAATTTATAAGCAACAACCGAGACAGTACAACAAATCGGCTAAGAATTAACCTGAAACTCAGAAAGAATCAATTAACCAACACAACACTTACCTGATTCACATCCAATTACACGAAACACACGAGGACGATCACCCTTGGCAGACGACCAATAACAAAAATGTCGAACCAAAATAAAGAAGAAGAGAAGGATTGAGAAATAGAAGATGCAACAAAAATCAACAACCTAACAAAAATAATTGGGGAAAACAAAAGAAAGAAAAAGAAGAAAAAGGTGAAGGGAAATGGGGAAAAAAATGAAAAGAGTTTTGGAATTATTTCCCCTTTTCTTTTTAATTCACTAAATAATAATAATATCTAAATAAAATAAAGTTAAATTAATACACAATGACACAAAATTAAAACAAAATTCCTCACATCGGGATTCAAATACAAGACCATAGATAAACTAGCAACACACTCTACCACCAAACCAGCAGGCTCATTCTAATATTAGAACGCGAAAACAAACCCAACTGTTCGACCTACTCACTGACCTTCACTACAAACCTCAAAACTTTTAACCCTAAATTCTGGGATGTTACAAATCAAATTGAATTGGATTAATCATACCAAATCTCTTGGATCAAGGATGTTAGATCGGGACAAAACTTGAAGACTTATCTTCCAACAATCTACCTTACTTTGGTTGTCATTATTATATTGTATTTAACTATTTTAGTTGTTGTTTAGAGGGGATTGTAATTGATCTTTAATATGTTAGCAAGTCTGGAAAACTTCTATATAATTTGATAAACTTGTATAGGTTTATGGGTTGATTACCGAGAGCACTTACCAATTCTTTAAGGAACATTACTATGAAGAGTGCATTTGAGAAAGTAAAACCTTTTGTTTGTGATTTTACTAAGTTCTTAGGGGGAGAATTTAAGGGTGAAAGATCTAATATGAGTATAAGAGAAGATCCTATATTGGGGAGTGATAGAACTAGGATTGTTGTTTGTATTGAGATTAAAGGTAGTGAATTTATCTCACTAAGCTAGGCTTGGCGGACATAAGGAAACCGAACTACGCAAACAACATAAGGTGGATAAGAAAATTGGAGCAGATCCAATAATGTTGAGCATAGTGACAAGTGATTGTTGGTAAGGTGGAGAAAGAGAAATATGGTTGACGATAAAACTAAACAAAGAAACAAGTTGAAAATTTTTTAGAGAGAATTTTGACAGTCAAAGTGCCAAAAGTCCCTTCACTAGTTGTGAAAGGCTCCTATTTATAGTGTCTCAAGAATGGGAATTACAAAGCTAAATAATTAATGAGTAATGAAATTAATTTTCAAGTACAACGATTAATGGTTAAGAAGGGGTGGTGAAGGGTTTTGTTGGTGATGGTGAATAGTAAAAAAGAGTTTACTATGTTTCTGAAAGAAGGGAGAAGCATTCAATGTTACAGAAGAAGGTTAAGAGGAAACCTCCTAACTACCTCCATATCCGATCTATCAAGCCAAACTCTCTAGAACATCACAAGAGCCCTAAGAACCTTGTCATATTCTCAGATTACTTCCACTTTTTCTACTTTAGTGAAGTAGCATCATGTGAAACATCTTCCATAGAACATCACTTGAAATGCAAGATAAGGGTTTCTCCTGAAAGAGGATCATTCTAATTTGTGGATTGTTCTCAACATAGAAATTATTCCAAACAAGAGTTGTGTTGCGGTAATGTTTTTCTTAAAAGAGCTTATTCTGAATAATAACTTTTCTTAAGAACACTATTATTTTAAATAGAAGTTGTTCCAAACAATGGTTATTTTGAACATAGTTATTCGTATAATGCAATATTCTAAACAAAAGTTAGTTCCAAACTTTAGTTGTTCTCTACAAGAGCTGTTCTTGATGAAAACTACACAAGGATGACCATTGTTATAAACTGAAACCTTGTTTTAAACATAATTATTCTAAACAATAGTTGTTTTTCTGAAAGAGATAGCAAGTGAATTTATTATTCTACTTGTTCCCTCCTTAGTAGAATAATTTCTTGAAATATAATATTATTAAGTTAATTATAATTCTAAAGGAAATAAATATTAGAGTTTAATTTTTTTTCAAACCTCTACATTATACACAAACTTAAAAATTTAACCGTTGATGTAATTTAATTTGTATAATTAATACAAAATCTCGAGGGAATTCTTAAAAATTTTCTACTTTTAAGAGTTTCATGCTGACTTGGATAATTTTAAAGTGAAAATTATTTCGAAGTCCTTAGTTGTTAAACGTGTAAAGTAATAATTAAAAGGTAGGTGTTGTGAAAGGGTTTTTCTTTCTTCTTCTTTTTGTGTTTTGTGTGTTGGGAATAGTTGAAAATATGATCATGTCGTCGTTGAATGTAAAATCAATTAATCAGCGTGGAAATTAGGTGTTTGCAACTGAGAAAAATGGAAAATTGAGGCTACCATAATTTGATTAATATTGGGGAAGAGATTTGGAGAAGATTTTTCATTTTCAGTAAGATTTAAAAATTTTCAAAAATAAAGTTATTTATTTGGATAAATACAATAAAAAAATTTAAATGAGGTTTTGAGCCTATCCAAATTAAAGAGTTTTTCAAAATCCTATCGATTGAGTTTTAACTCAACTGTCATGGCTATTGTTGCTAGTGTAAGAGGATGTGGATTCGAATACGCTTAAGCGCATTATCCTTCTATTTAAAGGTTGAGAAGAGGCTATGGGTAGTTTTAGGCATTGTGTTAAAAAGAGTATATATGATTAAAACCTATAATAAAATTGTTCAAAATATACATAAACGGACCTATAATAAAATAAAATAAAAACATTAACTTTAATATATAGTTTTATTTAATACCATTTTATATTTTTACAAATTTAATTATATCCATATTATTTTAGCTATTATAGAAAGCATGATTATGTTGAGAATTCAATTTAAATCATAATTTATTCACTTTAAAATTTTTATAATCTTTTTTTTTTCAAGGTATAAACTGAAACGAACTCAATAATTAATTCTCCACATTCTGTAAGTCTATTAAAAGAGTATATATTGACCACAAGTATAAAACTACTTCATACCCAAAATAAAAATCCAACCCATTTTAAAACTTTTAACTATTTTAGCTGGACATAATTTCACTTAAATAAATCAAATCACATGTTTTCTTTTTACTTAAAAAAATACCAATATTTTCACTAAAAAATGTAGTGATTGATTAGTGGTTGAGCCACTTAAAAGAGGAAAGTGGGGACGAACAAGATTTCCAAAAACCATGGGAGTTGCTGTTGAAAATATTATTAAAAAAATCTAAACTCTAAAGCACTGCTCCAAATATATTTATACAGTGCATAGCTTAAAAATAAAAGAATTGACAGTAAGGTGGGGCAACTTAGTACAAATTGAGAGGGAAAACTCAAGGTGATTGCACTTACGTTGTTGGTCATGCAAATATGATTGAGCCAAGCAATCTGGATTTCTTTATTTTCATCCTTCTCTCCTTTCCACTTCAATTTTTAATTACCATAATTCAGATTTAAGATCTCACATTTTATTCGTGTTTATCATTGAGGTTAAAATATATTTTTTTTTCAAATTAAACCGAGTTGAAAAGTTAATTTTTAAGCCAAATCAAAAAATTAAAAATAATAATTTTTTTACTTAATAACATTATGCTCAATCTTGTTGGAACCGGACTGGATCCATTAGGTCAAGAACTAGTTAATATATCAATTTGAACAAAAGCATGGAACTGACCTTTGAGTGAACAGTTCAAAATCGATAAAAAACTGAAAATCGAGACAAAAAATTGTTTGTTGAATGGATTGAACCAATTTATAATTTTTATGAATTTTTAATTATTTTTTTAAATTATTACAAACTATATATAGAGGTTTTGTTTAGAGTACTGCACGTGTTAAAATTCAACTACTTTTGATGCCTTGTTTTTCTTTTTAGTGCTCTAAACACTATTATTAATTGAGAGAACAGTGATAGGTTTCTCAGTGCTCCTTGGCTAATTCCATCATGTTATAAAGGAAAATTTATTTTATGAACACTACTTATTATATTATTTATAGTTTCTATCAATTAAAAATAAACGCATTACGTTTTTTTTTTCCATATTATTCATGATCTCTTCTTATTAACTATACGTATAATGTGAAAAAAATATATATTTATTTTTAATTTTTAGTGACCATAAATGATATGATAAAAAAGATTCAAAAAATAAAATTTCCCTTTTGTGAGTCCTCTTGCTCAATCCACCGGCTTACCTATTCATCCACTTAGATTTTTCGTTGTACCATTAATGTTTGTTTTTCTAACATGAAATAAGTGTCCATCCATTCAATTTAAAAAAAAAAAAAATCTCATTTCTTGGAGGTATCCCTTAGTGTACGATAATGTAAAGCAAAAGAAAGAAAATATGCAAATTTTTTTGTTTGCAAGCCATATTTATAGAAGAAAGAAAATATTGAAATTCGAATATCAAATAATGTATAAAAAAATTTCGTTAAATTATATCAATCAACTTAAATTACATATTCATAGATGTAGCATAGATGTAGAAAATCAACACCACAAAAGAAAAAAAGTGAAGTATCTTCTTCTATTAAAGGATATTCTCTTTAAAACTTGATGGAACTTTCTTCTATATGGATGAGAGGGGCATTATGGTGGCCCTGAGTGGGCAGGACAATGCCCTTGAAAAATAGTGTCTAGACAAAAATATAATGGTGGTTTGTGATCTGCATTCAATTGCCTTGTAGAATAGGAAATTGGGTCATAGAAATATCCTGGATCACTTAAGATAAGTGGTTGTTATCCCCAACCATGGGAGGCTAATGTCAAAGAACTTAGCCGAATATCATATTCATAGCTGAACCTTAATTTACATATATGGGTTGGATCCAATGCTCACAATTTTCATTTCTTTTTAGGTACTGGAAATTGGAAAAACCTGTTTGGCCAATGCTTGTCAATGGTGGCTAAAAAGATGACATTAGGATGTTTAATGAAATATTAGACGGCAACCCACCGATTAATAATTACGTCAAGCGTGGAGGCCTCTACCGCCATTTTCGACTGCTGTTGATTTGGACATGGAGTGAGGTTATGTTTTAATTATTTTGTATGGGAAAACACCAAATGAAACCACATCGATTCGGAACATGCCCACATGTTAGATTCGGGACCAAATGAAAATCCATCTCATCTAAACTTTTTGTATGCCCTATCAACGTTTTACGGGCATGTAAAATGCGAAGTGGCATTTTATCAAACATGTGGAAAGCCTGGAAATAATCCGTTCGTTGCCTTCACCAAAGTGTAAAGCGACATCACATTCGAAAAATTATTGTTAGTTGCCGTCGCTAATGTTAGCTCATCAGTAAAGTTCTACCTCGTTATAGACCCAAAAAAATCCAAAATAAAAAAATATATGTATAACCCCAATTTTACCCGGGTCTAAAAAGACTCAATTACATTCAAAGTCCAAACCAAATTTACAACCCGAATTACCCAAACCCGGGGCCCATTAAGTTACCAAACCCCAATTAAACCCTAACCCAATCAGCCCAATTACCCTAGCCCACTAAACAAAGAAAAAACAAAACTTGCTCTGACATATGTCCGACGCCAGCCATGAGCCCCGCCCCATCACACAAATAAGACGCTCAAGACCGCCCAAGCTCCTGCAGGCATTAAAAAAGAGGCGACAGAAAGCAAACAAGTTGTAAAGAATTTCAGGCTATAAAAGCCAATTTGATTTCTTTGTAAAAGGCCTTTTTTTTTCCCTTTTTTTCTTTCGACAAAAAAACAAGAACAGACTCGCTAAATACCAGTATTTAGATCCTTTTTATTATCAATATAAGGCAGAGAGAGATTAAAACAATAAAGTAAGAAATCAGAGAACTGCAACACAGATTAAACAAGAAGGCATAAAAAACGCAAAAGAGCCATTAAAATCAAAGGAAACAGAGGCTAAAGGTGATTTTTTCTTATTCGAAATATATTTTATTTTTTTTTCCTTCCCTTCGACGTGTATATATGCTATTATAATAAAAAAGAAATAAATAAAAAAATATACACATTTTTACCTTTTCCTACTAACATGACGCAGCAGAACTCGAGCGACAGCACGCGGCGACCTCAAACAGTAGAATTCTGAGAGTTCCCTCACCTGCAGAGAGGAAAAACAAGAGGGAAGGGATTTTTTTAAAGGACTCGGTTAAAATGATTTTTTTAAGGGTTTTAGGCCTTAAATAGCCCCACGAAACGACGTCGTTTTGGGGCTGGCCTTTAACCCTCAAAACGGCGTCGTTTGGCCTAGGATCCATGCACGACTGCACTCCACCAGCAGGATCTCTGCAAGCTTCATTGAGTGGGATAATTTCCCTTTTGGTCCCTCCTCTTTTTACCAAGCTGTAATCAAGTTTTCTGCGTTTTTTAATTTTGACCCCGAACTCTTAGTCGGGTTTCATTTTGGTCCTTTCCATGCTGTGCGCTTTGACAAGGGGGTTATTTCCCGCTTCAGCCCCTCCGTTTCCTCCACGTGTGCAAATCGGTCCTTTTCTTTTATTTTTGTTTCATACTGACCCTGGAATTTTGTTTTATTTTCAAATTGACCCCCTATAATCTTTCTTTTATTTTAAATTCGCCCCCAAATCTTGTTTTTTAATTTAACTTAGTCCTCTATTATTATTTCCACTATTTCTACTTAGCTAAATCTTCCTATTATTATTATTATTATTATTATTATTATTATTATTATTATTATTATTATTATAATATTTACTACTAATATTATATTTTAATATTATTATAATTGTTCCTATTATTTTTAGTATCGTTATTATTATTTTATTATTGTTTTCTTATCTTTATCATTTTATTTTCCATTATTTCACGATTATTATTATTATTATTATTATTATTATTATTATTATTATTATTATTATTATTATTATTTTTGTATGTATATTATTATTACTATTATATCCATGCATGTATACATTATATTACTATATTATTACTTTTATTATATCATCCATTTCATTATTGCTATTAGTATCATGTTATTTATATATATGTAAATATGTTACTTATTTTATATATATTGCCATCATTATTTTATATACCACATTACTATTATCATTATTCCATTTACGCACATATTATCTACTTTCATCATCGTATCATCATTATTACTATTACTATCCTATTATTTTATTTATTTTATAAATATTATACTTATATATATGTAAATATGTTGTTTATTTTATATATATTACCATCATTGTCTTTATATATATACCACCATTGTTATTATTATTACTATATTTATCACCATTAATGTACGACTATTATTATAACACTCTCATATTACCACTACTTATTATTATCCGTTCATTATTATCATCATTACTCTCATTGTCGTCCCATTAAATTTTTTCGATACCTCAATCTTCATAACGATCAATATTCCGTGTTAGCAATTCGAGCAAATCGAGCCCTAACTTACTGGGTTCCGAATTTTCTCATTCAAGCTAAACAACGGAAGACCCCTTTTAAAACCGCAAATTCAATTTTAAATCGATATTCCGTATTAACAATTCGAGTGAATCGAGCCCTAACTTACTGGGTTCTGATTTTTCTCGTTTAAGCTAAACGACGGAAGATCCTTTTCAAAAATCGCAAATTCAAGTTTTCATAACAATCGATATCCCGTATTAGCAATTCGAGTGAATCGAGTCCTAACTTACTGGGTTCCGGTTTCTCTCGTTTAAGTTGAACAACGGAATATCCCTTTTAAAAAAATCGCAATTTAAATTTTAAACAAAACACTTAATCCCGATATTCAAATGTGTCGCTTCTAACTTACTGGACTCGACATCTAGATACTTCGGATAAGTTTTTTATTATTAAAATAGAGGCAATATTCCTAATTTGGACCTTCGAGAAAACGAGCCCTAACTTACTGGGTTCTGATTTATCGTTTGACAAATGATGGAAGAGCCTCTTCAAATGTAAAACTGAGTTTTAAAAGGCGAGCTTAGTTTCGGGAGTCTAAAGTATTGCGCCCTAACTTACTGGACATGATGCTTTATTTCTTCGAAAATAAGAAAGCCTTAACGTCCCTTCCAATCCCTTCAAGTTTTAGAAATAAAAAGTATCTATTTCCAAATCATTTCAAAGTTTTCAACAATAGGACATCGATCAATCAATTTGGTACCAATTTCGGGCGTGTCGAGGGTGCTAATCCTTCCTCGCACGTAATTGACTCCCGAACCCATTTTTCTCAAATTTTCGTAGACCAAAAGCATCGTTTTAATAAACCGAGACGTTTTATTAAAACAAAGGTGATTCGATCACACCCAAATAAATATCGGTGGCGACTCCCTTCCTTTTCATTTTCAAACCTCGAGTCGACCGCATCGTTTACCGTTTTATCAAAAAAATGGTTACGACAATATATATATCGATAATAACACTAGTAAGATGAAGGCATTTGAAATAGGATGAGAATTCCTGTATAAATAAATAATTTGCAGATCAAATATTAAATTTATTACCGATTATAGATATGGGTATGTTTGGTTCTTTTTTATTTTGCTAATCACTTCACCGGCTCAATGATAAGTTGATTGACATAAAGTTTAAAACTCGATCCCCATGTTTGTAAAATTCTTTCCTCATCCTAATTGTTCATTTGTATAAAAAATAATAATATTTCAAACATTTCAGGAAAAACACAAAAGTTAATAAAGGCTTAATTTATTTAAAACAAAAATGGGCTCGGTACTTCGTAAGGCCCATCAATTCCTGCTGGATTTTAGTCCCTTAGTGCTATGAACAATATCAGATTTTGACAGTCTTTATCTTCAACTGTTAAATCAAAAGAGCAGTAAGACTGAATTCCTTGAATTAAAAATATAGAGAGAGTACAAATACCAGGAGCATAATGCATAAACCATAAAAGCTTCAAAAGCCATCAAACTACATATTTAAGTAGCAATCAATCATCAGTCTCACCGAAAGGGGCAGTCCAAAACAGAAAAAGGCTGTGAGAAAATGTAGCTTACCATTCTGTCATACCATTAACTATCATGGTTAAAGAAGCTAGTACACAAGGTAGCTACAAAGCCCTATTTCAATAAGACCAAATTCAAGTTCCGACTAAGATAAACGGCCATGGAATGCAACATTAAATAACGTTCCACTTGAAGAAGTGCTAAGCCTTGGCTTTTCCAGCTTGAAGAGATTGAATCCTCTGCTGCACCTTCAATATCTAAAGGATGCAAAACCAAATGATCAGATTCAATCGTCACTTTGGCAGATAAATCTAGTTACAATCTATTATCCACACCGAAGTGCCTGGATTTTTCCGGTGGTCTTACAATATAGTTCAACACAATTTGATTTCATATCTAGAGGACATTAATAGAAACTCATACTGATGGTTGTTATTCCAGTTTAAGAGATACAAACTTCCATAAAACCCAAAATTCATATGGATTCATGTAAAAAGTGTATGGTTGGTATTAAAAGAAAAAACTTAGTATAATCTCATATATTAGCACTCAAGTATAACTCAGAGATGCAAAAGATAAACCAACAAACATGGTAAACAACAGAGATGTTCAAAATAATATATATATATATATATATAGCCATTAAGACGCGAAAAGAAATATAACCATGATTTATGATCAAACAAAGCAAATGTTCTAAAAGCCTGGAATCCGGCTTAACTATTATGTGCAGCTTTAGTAGCAGGTTGAACCATACTAACAAACAATCTCAATCATAGCTCTTCCATGTGTCACAAATAGGCATTCTTTCTAATGATTGTCCAAAAGCAATTCAGTAGTATTAATTTGCAAAAAGCAGAACAGAAACATGCTGCAACACTGTTGTTTAAAGTCATATAGAAATGACTTATATAGCATCAAAGAGAACAATTAAGGCACATAAAAAAGAACACCACCAACCGCTTCTCTCTTGCTGTGTTGTTTCTCTTCCAAATCTTGAAGAGATGAATCAAGCCGCTTCCTGAGGACAAAGAAACAAAGTTCTAAAGTTATACGTATGATAGTTACAATGTCGCATAAGACATTGTAGAGTAAAACACAACAGATAAAAGGTTATTGCCCAAACATGTGAAAAAGAGTAACAGAGGTGGTGCATTTGATTAGAACTTTGTAAAGATAGGGGCGAGAAGCACCCTCTACTTCTTCTTCCAACTAAAAAAGAAAATGACCTTCAATATTAGGGAGTGACTAACATCGCCGTAGATGGAAAGTTTACACATGAAACAAGATATTTAGTCAACAAACCAGTGAGAAGGACAATGGCATGTAAGTTAACATATTTGGCAGGTTGGTTTGCAAAACTCAGGCAGACAAAACCATAACTGAACACCACTCTTTACATTGAAAACTCATAATCCAAACACCATCTAAATCACAACGGCAAACATAGATACTACTAATGATTCTTAGACTAGATCAATAGAAATTGATACAAGACAAATCATCCATAATACTGTTTTTTAGCAACAAAAAAAGTAGAGGTGAAAATGAAAAAGGAAGCGTACAATTCAGCAGAGATGTACTCAATTCTCTTGCGAACATTCGCATTGGCCTCCGCTAAATCTTGTTTCACAAGCACTGGACCAATCAACTTGTACACATTCGCATCCTCTTTTAATAAATCCAACTCCTATATATCACAAAAAAAAACGAAAGCAATCAACAGAGAGTCATTTTAAAAGGCTAATTAAATAATCAATCATATCATATCTGACAAATAACGAAAACCCATTGACACCTTGAGGACTAACTCGTTTTCTCCTAACTGAATAGTGTACTTCTTCCGGACTTGATGGTTCTTAGCTATATCTGGTGGGAAAAAGTAACAAATTTGTTTCTCAATCGAAACTTTTGAAAGTAAATAGTCAATAAATAAGACAAGGGTTCGATTTGGCTTGCCTTTTTGGAGCTTGCTAAGATCGTTGGCTTTGTTCTCGAGGTCGCGCTGTAGGTCTCGAGGAGCTGTAGAGGAGGAACTCATCGTGTTTTCTTCTTGCTGCTGCTTTTGTTCTACGAGTCTCTAATTTGATCGAGAGATGCTCGGCAAAATACTTGAATGACTTGTTTCTATTCTTTCGGGCCGGACAATGCCCTGCGCTGAAAGCCTGAGGAGATTTAAACAGTGAAGTCCAGACACTATGTGCCAGGCCACCCGTCAAGATTTCAGTCTTAACCTTATTTGGGACATGAATTGGGTTTGGACATTAATTATTAACAATGCTTCCTTACAACCACCACCCTAGTGAATCAAAACTAAGAAAACTTAGACAGGGGGCTTCAAAATTTGTTTGGGAAGGAATTAAATTTTATATTTTTATAATACTAAAAATATAATTTTATCATTTTAATAATTTATATTTTTATAATTTTTAAAAAATTAAATTAAAATGTTATTATTTTAGAGAGTTAAAGTATAATTTTATCATTATTAATTTAAAATTTTATAAATTATAAAAATATCTAAATAAAAAAAAAAGTTATTTTAGGAGGGAGCGGGTCCTGACAGGCCCCTAGCTTCGCCACATAGAGAAATTCTGATAAAAAGAATCTAGGTGGTTGACAAGCCCATCAGACAATAAATTATTTCATGGACCCTTCCCACCACCTCACATATGGTTCTATTCAATTATTTTGTGCCACATCAATAACTTTTTCCAACTCAAATTAACAGAATTAAAATAATTTTCACATGAAATTTAATTTTGTTCAATTTCTTCTTCTGTTTTTACGTGATTTTTTTTCCTTCTTCTCATTGTCTTTTACTATTAGAATAAAAAAGATTTAGTGTTTTGGTGATTTTATTGATTTTTCCCATTCTTCATCGTCTCTTCATTGTAATTCCTTCAGTTTTTAAATTTGACGTGGAAATTATTTTAATTCTGTTAATTTGAGTTGGAAAAAATTGTTAATGTGACACAAAATAATTGAATAGGACTATATGTAAGATGGTGGGAAAGGTCCATGTAATAATTTTTCCCAACAGACAATTTAATTTCAGTTACAACTAAACTCGATGATATAAAAAATATTTATTAAAATTAATTTTATGATAAATAGTAAAATTTGAATGGAACTCAACGGCTACAAATGTTGAGCTCACTTGAACATATTTACTAAAGTTGAATTCAGTAAATAGTTAAAAGTTGATTAAGCTTTTTAACTCGATTGGCATAGATATTGTTGCCAATGCAGGAATACGTGGGTTCCAGTACGCTAAAATGAATTATCTTCCTATTTATTAGTGGTATTGTGTAAAAAAAAATAGATATGATAATTTTCTTAGAAAACCGTTTATGTTTTTTTCCAAGTAATAAATGATATTATATAAAAATATTTGTTTTGAATGTAATATATAATAAAGATATTAAAAGATATAAACACCACCATAATAATATTTTTCTAGAGTCGGTTTTTCAATAGTTTTCTAGTTGAGTAGTGTGTGGCGCGAAATTTGGTTTTATAATAGTGATAATTCTTAATATCACATGTGTATCACGTATGTGATTATTTATTAATTTATTAATTACATGTTAAGTAAAATTATTCTAATTATTTAAATTAATGAAAATATAAAAGCATTTTGATAATTAAAATATTATAACAATAATACTGAAAATAATACCGAAATTCTGACATATTTAGAGATTTTTAGCATGCATTGGTAAGTCTCATTTTATATTATTTAATTTAAAAGTGAATATATTTTTGTATATAATCACATATGTTTTTATCTATTTATGGTTTAAGTCAAATTTTGTTTAAATTTTGGGGGATATTTAAATAGAACCCTTCTAATAATTATGACTCTGTAATTTAAATTTAGCTAAAACTCTTGCAACATAAATTTTTTGCAGGTGAAAAATTGAATAATTTTAATTCAAAGTGAAAGTAAAACTTAATGTGGATACATATTATGATAAAATATTTTCTAATATTCAAAATCTATTAATAAAATGGTATCCTAATGTCAATGTAACAATGTAACTAATTATTGGAACTCTGACAATTTTTGGTTCAGTCCTTACATGACTTGTTCGAACCTCATTTAGGACAACAATTTGAGGTAGTTAAAGTGTAATGAATTTTGTTGGCATGGATAATTTTGGTTGAGTTTTATCAACAAATGGACTCTGGTTTTTACTTGAATTCATTTTTAATATTGCTAGAAGCTTCATTTTCGCGTGGGAAAAGGCTGATTGAATGCAAACTTTATTGTTATCTTAAAAGCTTTTGAGTTGGTCCTACTTGACTTGAAACTGATCTGAATTTACTTAGAAATACGAAGGTTTTTAAACTTTCTCCTCTTATTACTCGGAGAAGTTGTCGATCTTGACCCATAAATAGGCAGCTTTGATGCTCGTTAATGGTATTGGGTGGGTGTTATGTGTTTGAGCTATCTTTATTGTTTTCATCTTGTATTAGCTTTGTATTCACTATACTCGAGTTTTTAGGTATTATTTGAAGAATAAATTTTATTGTAAGTAAAGTTATTTGGAATGAGTGATTATAATATTAAAAGTACAATTTTAGTTTAGTTTATTTATACCTTTTATATCTATAAATATAGATTTTGGTAAAGGAAATGTAGACATTATTTTTCTTATTATTTACTTTTATTTATTTATTTTAAAATATATTATTAAAATTTACGCCAACATTAGATGGGCTAAAATTGAAAGCCAATGAAATGAAGTCCAAAACTTGTGCAAGCGGATACAATATTACTACTGTTGTGGATATTTATCAAATTGTCCCCCGATGGCGATTGGTTTGAACACTGTCAATATACGGCCATACGACAGTGGACCGACCCGCCGAAAGACCACGCTTCTCAAAACACGGAATTAATCTCCACTATTTAATATTAGTGGCAAAAAAACACACATTATTATTAGTGGTGGGAAAGTGGGAGCACACAAAGGTGAGACTCAGCAAGAAAAATCTATTTGAATCCAAAGTATTTAAACGTTTTTTTACTGGATTACAAAAAAGAAAAAGAAAACGTTTTTTTCAGAATATAAGATTAAAAAAAAAGCACGATTTTTCAAATTGAAATTTTAGAGATGATCAGAATATGGCTGAGTTAATTGACACTAAAGTTCAGTTGAATCTGGAAATTGACAAAGATGAACGGTATTGGGAGCAAAGAGCGCGTATAAACTGGCTAAGATATGGGGACAAAAATACCACTTTTTTTCATAGTCAGGCATCTTCCCGAAGAAAGAAGAACACGATCCAAAAAATGCAAAATGACGATGGAAGGGCAACGGAGAATATTCAAGACATAGAGAACATTGCAAGAGCCTATTTCCAGAAGCTGTTTGAATCAGAAGAAAGGAAGTGTTGTGATTATTTGTTATCAGGAATCAAAAGATGCATCACTGAAGAGGATAATCAAATTCTCATGGCACCTTATACGAAGGAAGAGATTAGGAAAGCAACATTCGGAATGGGACCTACAAAAGCCTAAGGGGAGGATGGATTTCCGGTAATTTTTTATCAACAATGTTGGCATATTGTCAAAGATGAGGTGAACTGTTTCTGTTTATAAGTTCTGAATGAAGACAGAGATTTTAAACAAGTAAATTCCACACATATTGTCCTTATTCCTAAAATTGTGAATCCAATGAATACGAAGCAATTTAGACCAATTAGCCTATTTAACGTAATTTACAAAATTATGGCTAAAGCTATTGCAAATAGGCTAAGGGGAGTAATTGAGAAGTGTATAGATGCTGCTCAGAGTGTCTTTGTACCTGGAAGGTTGATTACGGATAATATTCTTCTTGCTTATGAAGTTCTTCATACACATATAAAAGTTAGGGAAAATTAAATTCGTTTCAAATAAACATATAAAAGTTAGGGAAAAGATTGTATAAAACATTATATCATCTTATCTCCCTTACTAATTATTTAATATTATTTTAATATTTTTATCCATGTCATTCACACATATTTTTATAACTTTTTTAACTTGAATCCTAAACAATAAAAGTTGGATCTGGACCTTAAACACTAAACTGTAGACTCAGAATTCAGGAACTGTTGTCTAAAATTTTGAATTTAGAATTTAAGATTTAAAGTTCATAATTTAAGATAAAAATTATTAAAATAATATATTAATGGCATAGAAATCAATCTTTCATAATTGATAAGTTATCATTGGACAAATAATTATTTTAGATATATTTGTGAAAAAAAGTTAAAAATTTACATGAAAAACTATGGCTAATTTTATCCCAAAGAAAAGTAAAAATAAAAGCAACTGAATTAGTATTAACAGCTAAAAAATCTTATAAAAATCAAACCCTAAAACAACGTGCATCTTTGTCTTTTATTCTCCGAATAAAAAAGGCTGGAAAAAATGAAATACCTTTTTTTTTTTTCCTGTCAAATTAATCATGCCCAAAAGTAAATAAAATACAACTCTGCTTATCTCGATAAGCTAAATTGTAAAAGACCATACAGCACTTCAATTTTTGGATAAAAAGACCACTGCCCTCATCGTACCATTACAGAGAGCGTGAGTGAGTGAGAGAGACTGTAAGCCTTTACTTTACCAAACACCATGGATGCTGCTGACAGCTGGTCGAGAACCAAATGGGTCTTCCATTTTATGCTTATATTCGCTCATTTCTCTCTTCTATCACTAGCTGAAGATGGTATGTACTATCTCTTCCCCTTATTCTTTTAAAAATATCCCTTTGGAGTTCTAATTGCATTGCTGGGTTTTTTTCCCCCTTATGTTCGAGATCTGTTAATGCTTTAGCTACAGTTGCTTTTGTAAATCTCTTGAAATGAGTTTAAGCTGTTAAATTATTTGCCATTTCTTTAAAGAACAATTACTAAACTCAGGGATTTTTAATGCCTCCTTATATTTCAGTGACTACGCCTTTCCATTCAGTATTTCCTGCAATTCCCAGACTTTTTTCTTTAACATTAAACTCGATAACCCCATTGGTTTTCTTTCATAAAACACACCGCCATTTTTGCTTGAATTTGTTTACCACTGAGCTTTGGTTATATGCTTAAATACAGTTAGTACTGAGATTTTTCGGTGATTCGAAAGTCTTAGCAGTGGGGGCTTAAATATGGGACGTTGATCCTTTTTGTTTCTTTTATCTTTTCTAAATTCAAAGAGTTTAATCATACAGTTTAATGACTGTTCATAATTTGAAAATAGGCTTTAAATAGAGTCATCCATTCTTTGGATTGCCTGTGCCACCATAATTTAGGGTTTCTTGCAGATCCGTTCTCACTTTTTAAGTATGCAAGCTACAAGCCCTGTTATTTGATCTAAACATTTCATTGATTAGTTAGTATACGCAATAATTCGATGCATTAGTTGAATTCATTTTTAGGTCATTGTCACCTACACTTTGAGTTTTATTTTATAATTGGAATTTTGATGTAAAAAATTTTAAATTATTCGATTTTAATCGATTAAATTTGTTTATCATTCACAATTTAGCCCTAATTATCCACAAGTATGTTTGATTACACCAAGCTGTAACTATAAAATTAAATGCTTTAAACTTTGGAGTGTGAAATGTTGACAAATTAGGTGAAGTGCCATAAAAAAAAAATGAAAAACACACCAATGAAAGTTGGGTTTTTTGGATGAAAAAATAATATGAAAAGTTCACTCTTTGTTTAGACGGGATTAGACTCCGTAGTCAATTCTATAATTAGGGTTTAATTTGATTATAGAACCAAAAACATGGTAAGGGAGGTAGAATAATAATATATATATTTTTTGATATAATGTCTAGTATTATCTATAATCTCTTTTCAACTTTTAAGTAGCAGTATAATGCGTTTCAATTTATGTGAACAAGTTTCAATTTATGTGAACAATGTTAATGCTAATCGAGTTAAGACTCAATCGATCTGGCTCGATCTTATATTTAAATTAAATTTTAATGTGAATTATGCAAATAGGGAAAAAGATATTGAAAAAGAAAGGTATAAAATAAAAGTAGAATAATAAGAAATTTTGAGAAATGGGTCCTTCATGTTTTTCCTTTTCCCCTCATTCTAAGGTGAGTGCAATGACGAGAGAGGGACATATTCCCGCCAAATAACTCCACCTCTCTCACCTTAATTTTAACAAGCGACAAGGGTTAGTTTCGCCAATCCACGTCTTTTTAGGACATCATCCCCAATTACTAGCTCAGTTTTGTCCCATAAAAGTTTCACACACTTAGTAATAAGCACCAAAAATGATTAAAAAAATAAACAAAGCACACATTTCAATTCTACCCCCTTTTCTTTTGTTTAGTCAAATTAGGGAGTAGGAAAAAACATGGGGGTGGAGTAGGACCCACACGGTTTTAACAAGATTCAAGTTGGGTGGGACCAGTCTCACTGCCTTAGTGTGTGCTCTCACATCAAACACCGTAACTTATTTGTCCCTATGTGATTTAATAAGTTGCAAGCGACAGGAATTTAGGATTGATTATCCTCTGTTCATTCGTTTTGGGATGAAGTTTCCTAATTGGATCTATTAGGGCATGAAGCCTCGTTCACATTGAGGTTAGTAACTTAGATAAGGTCATCCACAAGTAATTGTTTTCTTCCTTATAGCTTTTGGTTGCCATCAAATTTATGTAATATAATTATGTGGGCATAATTTTCAATCTTTTTCAGTTTGCTAGCAGATAATGGCAATACTAGATATGGGAATTTTTCTTGACAGTGAAACATATCTCTGCTCATGTGCTGTACTTGTCTTTCTCAAATTATCTTGATGTCAACCGTATGCGCACGTGTACGGATAGACAAGCTTCCTTTTGGGATATTTCATTTGTGTATTGAATGCGAATTTACGGAACATTAATTGAAAAAATGGTAAATTTTTTTGTGATTTTCCTGATGTTAAATGGTAAACTACTTTTGTAGGTCTGGTGGCCAATGGTGATTTCGAGACGCCACCGTCCGGCGGCTTCCCAAGCGAGGCAATATCCGATGGACCCACCGAGATCCCCAGCTGGAGCACGAACGGTACGGTGAAGCTTGTGTCCGCCGGTGAAAAAGTGAGCGGCGGGATGCTACTCATCGTCCCCCGAGGCAAGCACGCCGTCAGATTGGGGAACGACGCGGAGATCAGTCAGGAAGTGACGGTTGAGAAAGGATCGGCGTACGCGGTTACGTTCAGTGCGGCGCGCACTTGCGCGCAGATGGAGTCACTGAACGTGTCCGTACCACCCGCATCGCAAACGGTGGACCTGCAGACATTGTACAACGTGCAAGGGTGGGACCCTTACACGATTTCTTTTGAGGCGGAGGAGGATAAAGCCCGGTTGGTTTTTAGGAATCCGGGCATGGAAGATGACCCGGAATGTGGACCCATCATCGATGACATAGCCATCAAGAAACTCATCACCCCTGATAAACCCAAAGGTAAGAATTTATTTTTTAATTTATATATTTTTATTAATTTATTTAATTAAATCAAATATATCGATTGGTCCGATGGAATCGAGTGAACTGAAGTTGGAATGTTTTTACAGACAATGCAGTAGTTAACAGTGGCTTCGAGTTCGGTCCATGGATGTTCCAAAACGTATCTCTTGGTGTCCTCCTCCCAACCAACCTCGACGAAGAGACATCGCCATTACCTGGATGGATGGTCGAATCGAACCGAGCGGTTCGATACATTGATTCCAATCACTATGCAGTCCCAGAAGGCAAACGTGCCGTGGAGTTAGTCTCGGGCAAGGAAGGCATCATTTCACAAATGGTCGAAACCACACCAAACAAGCTATACAGCTTGACCTTTTCATTGGGCCACGCTAGGGACAAATGCAAGGAGCCACTAGCTGTCATGGCCTTTGCTGGAGACCAAGCACAAAATTTTCACTACACTCCGGACTCCAACTCTACCTTCCAAGTCGCTAGTGTCAACTTCACGGCCAAAGCTGAGAGAACACGAATCGCATTCTATAGTGTGTATTACAATACCCGAACTGACGACATGAGCTCATTATGCGGTCCGGTGGTGGATGATGTTCGTGTTTGGTTTTCGGGGTCCAGTAGAACTAAGGTTCAAACATTGTTAGGGCTTGGACTTGCCTTTTCGGCTTACCTTTTGGTTTTGGTTTAAAGTATGATAACTTAGGTAAAAAGGGTAAAGTTATGCATTTTGGCTTAAATTTTAAGGCATTGTATTGTATTGTATTGTAATTGCCAGCAAAGGCAAAGTATGTATCCCCAAGTTTCCAATGTATCCTACCTTGTTTTTGGAGCTTTGCTTTGAGCAGAGGAAATGGCCTAAGTTGAGTATTTCATATTTCTTAGCATTAAAGTAAAGATAGCCCAAGATTTCTTAGATTCCGATGCTATTCCGCAAGAAATATAAAAAGTAGTAGCACTAGTTCATGATCCTCCTAAGAGGTAAAGTGTTGATATTTAGAGTAAATTACATTATTAGCCACTAAACTAAGGGTAAGTTTTTATTTTGATCACTTAATTAAAAAAAAAAGTTATAATTTGGATACTTAACTATTCAAAAATTTTCATTTAAGTTACTTATTGTTAAAATCTATGCTCTATGATTTTTTAAGCTCTTTTTTCCCTTCTCTATGGTTCAATTTTTTTTTTCATGAAATGTTATAAATATACAAATTAAAATTCAAACAATTTTTTTTTTATCTTTGACACTGACTGCCAGATCGACTTGGATCTAAGGCATATTCTTTTACTCGTTGATGGGTACTGATTCACCATACCAATCGTCGAATTGTCACTTAAAATTTGTTGGTGAAACTTTTTTTTATAAAAACGAAAAAAAATAATCTAGTGATTCAAATAAAAACATTTGAATAATTTATTAAATTAAATGAAAACTTTCGAATAATTCAATAATTAAATTATAATTTTTTTTTCAAATAATTTTACAAAATAGAATTGGTTGAGATTTGATAATCTTCTTTGTGCTTGAAAGCTAGTGAGGGATTTTGACATCTCAATTTTCTTAACGATTCCATGTCCATCAAGTGAATGTCACAACACACAAGTGCCGGATCTTATCTTTAATATCGGAAGACTAATTTTAAGCATAAAATATTTATTTTGCTTTTAAATTATGCCCACTCTTTTCTAAAAGATTTTAATTTATAATGACTGACGAAGCTAAAAATTTATATTTGAGGGTCAAAATTAAATTATAAAATTATAAAAAAGTTAAAATATTATTTTATTTTTATTATTTTAAAATTTTAAAGATATTAAACTGAAATTTTTTTTCAAAGATTAAAGTATATTTTTACCATTAAATTAACTTATAATTTAAAAAATTTAAAAGATTAAAATAAATATTTACTATTTTAGAGAGATATAGTAATATCCGTATTTATAAAAGTATTTAAAATACATTCGATTAATTAATTTAATCAAATAATATTAAATGTAAAGTTGACATGTACAATCTATTAAATGTATGGCATGACATTTACAATTAACTAAAACATATTTATATAAATTCTCTAAAAATCTAAAAGAAAATCCAAATAAATATTCATTAGAAATTTTAAATATAGGATATGGTGTTAGTTAAAGATTTGATTTCAAGGTAAGTCCTTTATCAATCCACTACTGGCTTAGTTAAAACTCATAAAAAAATTTAAGTTAGTACAAATGATAAAAATAATATATAAAAGAGTGACACAAATGAATATTTTAAATTTTGTACAATTAAAGTATGGATTGTTTTAGGTTAAAATTTATTATGGGTCCCTCTACGGTTTACAAATTTAGATTTAATCTTTATAATTTTATTTTTAAAAATTTAGTCTATCTATTTTTTAACTTTTATAATTCAAGTCTAATTGTTAATACGGTTAACAATTGAACTTAAATTTAGAAATATGAAAAGTAGAGAGACAAAATTCCTAAAAATAAAAATATAGACTAAATTCTATATTTGTGATGAGTACAAGCCCTACAACACATTTTAACTAGTTTTTTATTTGTCAAAAAAATTATGGCATAATGACTTTACAAGAAAAAGTCATTTTAGCTCCCTATTTAAAATTTCGAGTTGTTTGTCAAATTATCTCCAAAATTAATGTCATATGGATTGTCAGTGGATGCCACGTTAACAATTTATTAATTATTTTTAAATATAAAAATATAAAAAATATTTTTCAATACTTTAATTTTTTTAAAAAATTAATTAAATGCTAAATGACATACACATAAACTTCCATGCGAATGCCACGTCAACAAAGTTAACAAAAGTTAATTTTTTTCATCAATTTTGAGTGATTTGATCAATATTACAAATTTAAGGGCTAAAAAGACGAAAAATTAAATAAATGTCTAAAATGACTTTTTTATAAAGTTTAAGAGTGAAATAAATATTTTACCAAAAATAATTTTTCAATTTCATCCGAAATGACAAAAGCAGAATAGCACAAAGTTCATCCGAAATGACAAAAAAAGCCCTTGTTGTCTTAAATGAAAAGTTCGGTTTCACTATAAGAGGGTCCCGCAGAGATCAAACAAAGATTTTCCAGAGACTGGAGGAGAAAGGAAATAAAGAGAAAGGGCGGGGGGCTTTTGAATTAGTTGCCTCCGTTTAATAATTAACTTTTTCCTTGCCTCCCTACTCTCACTCCAAGATGGACAGCCACGTGGAGCCTACCATCGCCACCGCTGGTCCTACCGCGCTCTCTCCGCCGCGCGATTCTCTTGATCTCATTGCCGTCGGATCCGTCGAGGCAGAGGAGGAGATTGAGACTTTATCTCCTTCGTCCGAGGAGGATCACGACCACGCTAAAGGTCAAAATGGGGATCAAAAGCAGAATCAGGAGAACTCGTCGGCGACTGCTGTCCTTACTGATGATCTCAAAAATAAGATCATTAAGCAGGCAAGGGCACGAATTCCTCCTCACTTGCGTTCTTGAAACGATGATCCTACAATTTGTCATTCCCGTTTAATCTTTTATGTTTTCATTTGTGGTGTTGTTTACATGAGGTCTTTAATTCTCTATTCATATATCTGCATTTGTCCGTATTTCGTAGGTGGAATATTATTTCAGCGATGAAAATTTGCCGACGGATAAGTACATGATGAGTCTGATTAAGAAGAACAAAGAAGGTTTTGGTAAGTGACTAATATTCGCTGCCAAGCATTAAGAATACAGCGTGATTATACCATATGCACAATGCGTTGAAGGCTGATTTCACGTTTGGATAATGATATTATGTTTCGACTTGTAGCTATGAATAGTTTTGCTGTGTGGAAATGACCAATGATCACTCTGATCACCAACAAGTTATCACTCTGATCACCAACAAGTTAATGTGCAATATCGTAAAAGGCATTAAGCAGATTCCCAATATGCATGGATTTCAATTTTTGGTTGCCTTCACTGTATGGGAAGTTTAAGAATGTGGAGTTGAATTTGGTTTTGAAGTAACTTATGGATAATGATGTATAAAAATTTGTTTGTGATGATGAAATTGAGAAATAGCAAGTACGTATGTCAAACCCATGAACTTTGCGGTTTTGAGTGAAACCATGAGAAAGTTATCTTTTGAATTTTCCTTAAGCAGTGAAAAGAGTAGTTGATCATAGAATTCCCCTACAAGACTTCTCTCTTCAATAAATGAATGGGCAACGTACTGCTTATATATTATGTATCCTTATAAGCATCTTCGACAGTTGTCGGTTGCCAAGATTGATCACATAAACCTACTAATTTGAGCTTATATATTTTCTATTCCTCCTGTGTTTTTAGTTCTGGTAATCAGGTTAGCAACACTTTAATTCGTCAATTTGGAACAAAATGGATATACACGTGTCCCTTTTTTGCATGCCTTCATGTCACTTTACCTGGAAAGTGACAGATGCATCCACTTTCAATTCTACTGTCTGTGCATATTCATCTATGTTTGTTTCGTGGACAATTCCAGTGATCAGTTGAAAACCGTTGAAGGTGGAGATAGAGTAGCCTCTTTAGTTTTATAGCATTGTTGTATGACTAAGTTATTGTTTACTTTATTGTTGTTGCAAGGTGAAGCCTTCCTTATGTCAGATTGAAATACCTCTTCTTGTTATCATGGTATCTTGTTATTTACATGCATATGTTTTATTTTTCTGTTCATTGCAGTTTCTATATCATTAATTGCGTCTTTTAGGAGAATGAAAAGACTCAGCAGAAGTTATCCATCAATAGTCGCTGCGCTTAAAGAGTCTTCCCTACTTGTATGTTTCTAGACTCTCACTCCTTGTAAAGATAGCCATTTTTCTTATGCAATAACTGCAATATGGCCCTGACTTGCTGATGTAATACGGATTCAAAGGCTACAATTTCAATTCAAGAAGACTTAGAATTCTTTTCAATTTCAATTCAAAAAGATTCAGAATTTGTTCTTTCTCTTAGCCATTAATTTTTAATTTCATTGAAATGTCCTAGGTTGTTAGTTCTGATGGGAAGATGGTGAAGCAGAATTCTCTTCCATCTATTGAGGTCAGGGACCCTAAGGTATTTCTTTTATGGAACTTAATGGTTTCATTCTCATATTTGTATCTTTAATTGACATCTAATTTGTGGACCGTAGTTATTCACTGTTTTGGTAGAAAATCTTCCAGAGGATCATTCAGTGGAGAACATTAGGAGGATATTTGGTGAAGTCGGAAAGTACGTTTTTTCCCTTATAAAGGAAATGTGCTCATTCCTTCTTGCCGTTAAGTATGATGTTTGTGCTTCCTTGTTTAAATGATTGTAGATTTCCTTTTGAATTTTCAGCATCAAGAATATATCCCTCCGCGATCCACATGCTGTGGAAGAGTCAAAGAAAAGTGTTAGGGTAGATATTTTGGTCAGCAGCAAGGTATGGAATTGGTTTCTAACTAGTCGGATTATTTTTTGTGCAACTAGTCAATCGTTTGTCCTTTACCCTTCTTTTTCTCTTCTCAATCCTTGTTCTAATAACCTAACCAGTTGTTGCATTTAGATCAGACATGCTTTCTTGAAAATATCATACAAAGCTTTGAACTGAATAATTACTGAAGAGCATTTTTGTGTTATTTGTGGTTTGTAATGAATTGGTTGGCATATTAGCATGCATTGTTATTGTGGTATTAAATTAAGTTTGTACGTAAAATTTATGATGTTTGGTGTCTGTGACCATCTTTGAGTTTGGCATAGATTTGTAAGCATGACAGGCTTTCTTTATAAGAAATATCTAGAACAGGTTTCTTCCTATATTGTCGTTTAGTTTGAAAACCCCTTGGTTTTGTAACATTGTCAATATAATGATGACCCTTTTTGAGATGGATTAGAGAGAAAGATTCCTGATTCTAGTTACAGTTCGTTCTGAAATAGATCCAGTGTTGTTTTGCTAGTTTTCCAAACTTTCAGGTTGGCTATTTTACTTGCTCACTGTTTGTAGCTATACTTTCTTTACATGTATATAGCCTTGTTTATGATCTGCTTAATTTCCTGGTTTTGGGTGTAGTTACATGCCCTAGTGGAGTATGAGACAGTGGAGGCTGCTGAAAAAGCTGTAAGTGTCAACAAAGTATTTAATCAACTGTATTTTTCCTTTTGGGATATTATAATCATGATCAATTGATTTTGAGCTCCTCTGGTTATGGGACCAGGTGGCTACCTTGAATGATGAACGTGACTGGAGAAATGGCATGCATGTTAAGCTTCTTAAGCGAATAATGGTAATATTCCTGTTTCTTTTACGTCTCAAACTTTGGGAATAAATTGGTATTAATGTTCTTCACCTTGTTATAGGGCAAACATGCTCAGCGAAGGCCAGCTTGGAGAGGACCTGACCCTGCTGAAAAGAACAGCAATGCTCGAGCATCTGATCAAACGGGAGATGATGAGAATAACACCTCAAATCAGCATCATGAAGGTTTACCAGATGATGAGGTAGGCTCTAAATTCCACTAAAAAATGGCAACACTTCCTCTCTAAGTGCAAGAATATGTGGTCAATTAGAAGGGCAGGCATACAACACTATTTATTTTATTTTGGAGGAAACGGACGAAATAAATGGATGTTGAATGGCTTGTTCTTTTTATTTTTCTTGAATTTGGCATAGTGGAGTTTCCATATTTTACTCTGCAGACTGAGTTAGAACTAGGCATGCATTGGGAACCGTTCTCTTAGATAAGTAAAAGATTGTCTGGGTTTTTAAATATTTATTTGCTTTCTAATCTTAGGATGGCGAGAATTTGTCCAAGGAGAAAAATGGGCATCGACCTAGAAACAGAGGACGAGCAAGGAAACCGAGAACTCGTGGTACCAATGGACTTGATATCAGAATATCCCACAGCTCTAAGCTCTTTGTTTTCCCTTCATTCCCATATGATAATAATTTGTTTGATAATATATTATGTTACACAGGCCATGGAACGACATCCTCATCTCATGCCATTGAACCATCAAAGCCACCCCCAGGCCCTAGAATGCCTGATGGAACGAGGGGATTCACAATGGGACGCGGACGACCACTGGTTTCTAGGCAAAGCTAGTGAGCTGTGCTTTTGCTTTTGCGTCTGGTATAATCTTGCCTAACGTGTCGGTTATTGTGATTGTGGAATTGTACAGATGTGGAAAGCTGGAAGCGGGTTTTCTATTATATGGTTTCAAAGGCTAAGCTTTGAAACCCAAATATGGATTATTTACTTAGTGATGCTGTTAGCTTATATTTAAGAACTGGCATCGTGATAAAAATACCACCTACATGGTTCTTGTTTTTGGATTATGTTCATATCAATTAATTTTTAGCGAAAATAATTTGGCTCTTTTTCATTGGATGCAAATATAATTGATCGTTCACTTCCAAGCAGTTGCTTGTTCGTTTGGTTGGTTTTGAGGATCAATTTTCTTGTTCATATATTAATAAAATGTTAAAAATATATTTTATATAAATATTTATACATTTTTATAACTCAATTTGAATTTAAATGTATCTTATATTATTTAAATCAAACTTGGTTTGAGTCCGACTGTTTGTGATGAAAAATTTCATGCCCAAATTCGGCTTACCAATGACAGGTTTATTTTCATCCAGGAGTTGTGGGAACTACGAATGGGTTTTACTGATCTTTAGTCCTGGCATGCCATGTATGCCTTGATTTTGTTACAATATTTTGGGGTTTGTTCAATAGCAGATGGTTTTGTACTAATATTAAAATCATATATGAATTTTGTTTTAATATGCAATATTTTGTTTTAATATGCAATATGTTGAGAAATATTTATTTTAATATCTTTTGTGTATTTGATATCTTATATCTTTTTAAACTTATTGTTATATATAAAATAATCTAAAAAAATTATAATTATTGGACTCGAGTGGATTAAACTTTAATAAAATTTTAAATTCATTTTTTAACCTAAAAAAATGAAAATAATATTCTGTATTAATCGGGACCAACCTATTATCAGGGTGGATTATAATATTGGGGCTCAAACATAAGCAACCCATGGATAATCAAATGTCCATAGATTCAAATGTCCCCACGCGAAGGGCGCGTCACGCTTTGAAACCCACAGTCTCCACGTTACCGGTGTTTACGAGGTATTTTTCCTTTTTAAACATAATCAGTTATTTTCTGTTGGTGGTTTTTTTTTTTTTTTCATCCACCATTTTTCAGTTAATTCTGTCGAATGGCGTCTAATCTCTCCTTCAAATGAAAACTTCAATCATGCGATCTCATTCATCATCTTTAACTCTACACCAATTCTTTTATTCGGGACTCACTCCATCCCCAAAACGACGCACCTCCCTCCCCGTTTCATCTCCTCGGTTCTGCGTTCCCGTTACGTCGAGTTTCCACTCTCCTCTCAAGTTACAGATCAAGCGATCCAAAAATGTACAGGACCGAAGGCGGCGATCCGGAAACGATGTCGTTAGAGTCAACGCCACCGATGATGTAAGTAATGACACTTTTTCCAATGTGGTTTCTGAAATGATTTTTTATTATTATTTTGGTTATTGTTTTAGGACTCGGTGGGAATTTCTTCGTTTGATGACTGGACCATTGAAGAGGATTCGGTGGCAGCTTATGTGCATTTGTCAGATAGCGATGGGGATTTGGTATTAAATTCTTTGTCTGATGAGGATTTGCCACTCGAAGAAGCTCTAGCCAAGGCTTCCCGTCGGATTGCTTTGCGTGGAAAAGGCCTAAAAAGACACAAGCAAGCTCTTCTTTTATGAGTTTTCTGATACCTAAACGGTCTAATTTTCCCCCCAGTTCCCTGTATTCTTCTGACTCTTGAATTTTAGTCCTACTGCTTTTAATTTCATGAATTTACTCCTTCTACTTGTCTGGTTTAAAAATTAAAGTGTTATTGAATTGATTATGTGTTAATAGTGTTATGATTTGGACTTTAATTTTTAAACAGGACTAAATTTCAAAAGTTTGAAGACTGCAGGGACTGAAAACATAATTAAACTTACATGAATTTATACCCTTTTCAAGGCTTTTGTTGACGGATTGCTAAATTAATTGCAGGACATACCCGGGGATGATAATGAACTTGGCTCTTATAATCTTCCTGACAATGGTTCTTTTACTTGTGGATTGGTGTGGATGGAAAATTGTTAGGCTACCTTTAGCGCCATTCTACTTGACTTCCCCGTTTTTGATATCTTTGATCTTAGCTTTGTGTGCTGGTTATGTTGGGATCCCATTGCTTAGAATTTTTAAGTTTTACCAAATAGTTAAGAAAATAGGGCCAGAAAAATATTTGACAAAGAAGAGGACCCCAACGATGGGTGGACTTCTTTTTATACCAGTTGGTACAGCTGTTGCGAGATTTGCAACTGGTTTTTCTTCTGCTGAAGTTGGTGCTACTGCAGCAGCAACCTTGGCATTTGGTACAATTGGACTACTTGATGACGTCTTAGGTTCCACCAAACAAAAGAGCAATGGTATAGATCCATGGTTAAGGCTACTTTTGGAGGTAGCTACATTTTTCCTTTGCCTCTTTCTTTAATCATATAAGTTCCATCCTTGTCACTTTAGGCGTTGGTTTTAACCTTTTTTGGCTCTGATCTTGAACTGTTTGTCATTACAGGCAGCTGTTGGGATTTGGTTTTCATTTTGGTTGGATTCTACACGGTTATCGTCACCCTATGGCATGTATATCTTCTTGTAACTAATTTGAATCACATTTATCTGATGGTAACTCACATATCTAATCTTGTGCCAGAAAATTTATGACAAAATAACAAGTTTCCTTAACTTTTCTTTTGAGAAAAAAGAAAGAAAATAATTTGGTTAAACTTAGTGAAGGAGAGTTATCATACAAGAGCTGTTAGGGGGAATTGTAGCACTTATATGAATATCAGAAAAGAGGTCTTTAATGGATGATTGCTCGAGTAAATAAACTACCATTTGGTCTTTCACATTTCTTCTCCCATTGCTTCAGTTTATGTGTTAGACTGTTGGTTGAAGACTATATTTCATGTTGTGTTTTATGCCCAAATGATGCATTTGGTTTTCTCTTAAACCATTTTTAACTTTTATTGCAGGAAAATGCTGGTTCCTCTACCTGCACCATTGGGCCTGCTGTGCTTGGGAAAATTTTACCTATTGTTGACTCCACTTTGTTTTGTTTCCATGGGAAAGGGGGTTAACATAACAGATGGTCTTGATGGTCTTGTTGCTGGGACTGCTTCATTAGCTTTTATTGGAATGTCAATTGCGGTGCTTCCAATATGCCCAGGTTAGTATAGATTCCTTTGAACCAGCAAATATCGTTAGTTTGAGATGTCGCATGCATTTATCGTCTGTTCACAGCTTATTCATTGGATATTGCTGCAATAACATTTTTAAAGACACGTGATTCCACTTTTGAGTTGCATCATCTAGATGAAGTGCAAAACAATATTTTAAAGCCTACTCCCTGATTTGTTGAAGTTTTCTGACTTCTTCCATTGTTTTTCATCTTATCATATTTATTAATATTTTATTATTGCATCCATCTTAGTGAAACACTAAAGTATGATTATAATGTTAAAAACTTGTAAATTTTAAGCTTCTCTTATGCTCTTTACAAGTATTTACCTTCTTCAAAACTAAATGTTATTTCTCCATCCCCATCAGAACTTAGTGTATTTGGGACAGCCATGGCTGGGGCCTGCATTGGTTTTCTTTTCCACAACCAGTACAAAGCAGGTGTAATTATGGGTGATACTGGATCCTCGGCCCTCGGTGGCGCATTAGCTGCAATGGCCGCTTGTACTGGAATGTTCTTTCCCTTATTCATTGCATCTGGTTTGTTTGTTTTGGAAGCATCATCAGTTGTTATGCAGGTATGCTATTCAAGTTAAATGTCTGAATCTTGTGCTATTCTCCATTGCCTCTAATTATTAGTGCATGAATCAGTATTTGTTCTAAACATGTATTATGTAGTTGCTCTGAGTTACCCTCATTGATTGTGTTATCGGTTCAACTTTCCGACATTGCATAATACATCATTGCTGCAACTATGGATTAATGTCAATGATAATTGACTCTGTATTTTGTCAGGTGGTATACTTTAAAGCAACAAAACAGTATCATGGAAGCGGGCGTCGGTTGTTTAAAATGGCACCTTTGCATCATCATCTAGAACTATGTGGACTCCAAGAGCCAATGATTGTTGCTGGTGCATATGCTGTTTCCTCTGTGTTGGCTTTATGTGCTGCTTACATAGGCCTTAAATCTGCATAATAGCTTTACATCATTTTCACCCCATCTTCAAATTTTGTTCCCCTTAGTTATATTAGTCATAAAAAGGTGTTCTTTTCTTCCTCTAAATATTTCTGAATCTTTTATTCAAAATTTCCAATTTTATGTTAACCCTAAACACAAAAGGCTAAAAAACATGACAATCTTTACTTGCCCTTTATTCTGTTAATTTTCCTTTTTTTCTTTCAATGCCAATCATAAGAAATATTGACATAATATTTTCTAAAATGATTTCTCCTAAATCAGTCCATTGTAAAGAGGTTTGAATTAACTAAAATAAGATGTTATGTTTAACCCACTACAACATGTTGCTTTAACAGAAATGCCCTTTTCTATAAAAGTAACACATTTTTTTTAAAAAAAAATTTCGATACTTAATAGTCATATTAGATCTCAACTAAATCTGAAACCGAATAGAGTTGAATATTTAAATAGAGATAAAATCTTCCCAACATTATTTTTTTCATCCATAAGGCTAGAATTTTTTTTTTGATACAATGCTTAGAACTACCCATAATCTCGTCCCAACCCTTAAATATAAGAATAATACATTTCAGTGCATTTAAACCCCAGTCTTCCTGCACTAGTAATAATACTGATACCAATTGAACTAAGACTCAATCAACAAAATAATCTAATTTTAAATATCTCTACTTTACCATTTCAACCAAAACATATTTAACTATCATATTAATTTTTAAATTTTTATTACATATATTTCTTTTAGTCACATTGTGAGTGTACGATGATCTAATTTTTTTTTACTTAAGAGGTGACTCAAAATATTGTATTAATTTTGGGCCGAATAAGAATAATTCAAGATTCATATTGGGCTTATACTAATATAAGATCTATAATTTATAACCATTTGGGTCGATGTTTAGAAATTTGTTAAACCCATTTAATAACAGGAACTCATCTAAAAACACTATGCCCAATCCAATTTCTCAAAGCTTAGTAGTATATAAACGTTTTTGATAATAACAAAACCCTAATTGAGAGAGGGCCGTGACTTCTTCAGATACCATCTTTCCCTCAAAAATGGTTACTTTCAGGGTAAGTGGGCAACGCCTTCTCTTTTCTCAGATCAACGCCGCTACTCCCTCTATTTCCCTCTTTTAGCTTCACAAATTTGATAGCGATTTTATTATGTGATGTTATGCTTGGTTTCGATCCGTTCGAAATTTTCTTTATTGCATTTTGGCTAGAAAGTTGTTAGTAAATATGGGATTAAAAACACTTGCTTTTTACTGGTTTAATGGGTTATTCTCAGCCATTAAAGGGAGGAGTGTTGCTTTAAGCTGTATTTGAATTAATATGAGAAATGGGGGAAAAAAGAAGAAAAGTTTGATATTGGTTTTTATTTTGGTTGCAGTTTCACCAGTACCAAGTTGTTGGAAGGGCTCACCCAACAGAGAGCGATGAGCATCCCAAGATCTATAGGATGAAGCTCTGGGCCACTAATGAGGTTCGGGCCAAATCCAAGTTCTGGTTAGTGATTATTTTCATGGATTTTTGGGTAACTTTATTTCCAATTTGCTTTCTGTTGACGGGTTTCTGATTTTTGTGTCTCCTTTGATGTTCATTAGGTACTTCTTGAGGAAGCTGAAGAAGGTTAAGAAGAGCAATGGTCAAGTCCTTGCCATCAATGAGGTATATTCTCAGTGATATTCCTTTGATAATCCACTCTGTATCAAGTGATTTATTGTGGGATAATGTGTGGAAATTTGAATAAGAAACGCATCCTTAGTTCTTTTTTATAGCTTGCGTATGTTGATTAATGTCTGAAGCTACTTTGTGTGGGATTGCCAATGTTTAGCTCAGTTCTCTTCAATTTACACTGGAGATTGTGTTCTTAAGCTCTTTAAATTTGTCTTGAGAGCAGCAGGGAACATAGATAGCTAAGAAATATCTGATTTTAAGGCTTTCTACCGACTTCGTTTTAGAAAATTGCATTTTGTAGCTTATTCATCTTTGTTTTGCTGATTGTGATTGCATTAAATGATTTATTTGGTCACATAACTTTTTGGGGTTTCATATGTAAGACTGAATTCGAAAAGCAATTCCTGGAATTAAAATTGGATGATTTAGGTTTTCTTTTTTTATCCCTATCTCTTTTCTTTTCTTGCTGACGAGAATTCATTTACTGGCTATGTGGTGGAATCCTTATCCAGGAAAAAAATGCTGTAGTTAGTGATTGCATATTGATCATCTGTGCACCCAAGGCAACACAATTTTTGATGCGTTCTTTGATATTCTTTTTAATGCCTGGTATCTAAATCAAGTTTCTCTGCAGATATTTGAGAAGAACCCTACCAAGATCAAGAATTATGGTATATGGCTCCGCTACCAAAGCCGTACCGGTTATCATAACATGTACAAGGAATACCGTGACACTACTCTAAATGGAGCTGTTGAACAGATGTACACTGAGATGGCTTCTCGCCACAGAGTCCGGTTCCCATGTATCCAGATTATCAAGACTGCAACTATCCCAGCCAAGCTATGCAAGAGAGAGAGCACCAAGCAGTTCCACAACTCCAAAATCAAGTTCCCATTGGTGTTCAAGAAGGTAAGGCCGCCTACCAGGAAGCTGAAGACCACTTACAAGGCATCAAAGCCTAACTTGTTTATGTAAGTTCTCTCATTGCAATGAACAGAGAGTTGATGTGGTTTATAGTTCTAAAATTTTTGGTAGTGAGCATCTGTCAGTTTGTTGATTGGATATTGTTTTTCATTTGAGAAGCCTAGGCCACATCTGACTGGTTGAAGTTGAATTTTCTTAATTTACTATCACATTTTGTTTACTTCGATGAGCTGGTTTGCAATGTTTGAACTTTATTGGCCAGGGTTTTTGTTTCTCAAAGGCAACTAGGATGCTTTAGTAAAAGAAATTTGATGGTGAATCATTTTTTGGGGACTTGAATTTGGTAACTGTTACCATATTGGGAATTGAATTTATTATTGGTCCACTAAGTTAGGCTATTGTTCTTACATTCGGGTTTGAACTATTACATTCGGGTTTAAACTAAGCAATTATTTTTGTTTTAAGGCTTGAATTTTTGTTTTGTCCAAGTTAAATCCCAAAACATGGCAATGGTTCCTATATAAAGGTTTAAAATTTTTATCTTTTAACTTTTTTGGAGTAAGAATAAGAACTTGGCAAGTTGTACATGCTTGATATTAATTGGTACTTAATTTTTAAAAATTTTAACCTATCATCTTGTGCCATGTGTCTAAAAAATTAATTTAATTTAATTTTTATTTTTTGTACTTGCGAATTTAATTTTTTTTCATTTTAACTTTTAATTTTCTTTTCAATTAATTTATTTTATATTTTTAGGTTTATAAGAGGCGGCTTCAATTTTCCTTCCAATTCATTTTTCTTTTTTCTCTCAACTCTCTGTTCTTTAACCGTTGTTGTGAGCCACTGTGCGTTGCTCCTCGACGGTATCGTTCTCGACAAAAAAGACCGTCAGCGGGCTCCTTTCCCTTTCCCCTTTCCAGTTTAGTGACTGACTCTCCCTAAAATCACATGCAATCTTATAATATTAAATCGAAGTTTTTTAAAGATTTCTTCTATATATAAGTTCTTTATTATATGTTAATCTGGATATTCTACGTTATCAACATTACTTTTTGGTTGAAAATTGGGGAGGATATAATAAAAAAGAACATTGATTTTTTACATACACGTGGCTTATTCTAATTGGTTGTTTTAGTAGATCTGATGAGATAATTTGTATCTAAAAGTTTTACCTAATTGGCTTATCTAATGAATATATAAATTACATAAGTTAAAATTAAATATTTAAAAATAATTATAAAATCTAATAAATGTAGAAATTACATAATTTAAAACAGTACTTTTTCTACAAAATGTTGTAATTGATTTTTTTAAAAAGATTATGTTAAAATCAAAATTTCAAATAGAGAAAATAATAAAACAATTATTTAAGTTAAATCAAATGAATAAATTATCTAATTATTTTTTTATTTAATTAAATATTCATCAAAATTTTAAAAATTAAGACTATCTAATTAAATATTTAAGATAGGATAAATATATAATAATAACAATAAATATTTTAAATTATTTAAAAAATAAAGAAAAATCTAATGAATAGATGAATTATGTAATTTAAAAATACTTCTTTTAAAATGTGTTTTGTAGTACCTGCAACATTTTGAAGGATCGAAAATATGAAAGCAAATTTGGTTCAAGTCTGGTCAATCAATCTTTATGTTATATTCAAGGAATAACAGAGTTTTTTTGAGTTTTCAATAAACTAAATAAAAGGTTATGAACTCCTTTAATGTTGTAGTGAATGATGATGGAAGTGGTGAGGCCAGAAGAGTTAATGATATTGGAGTGTCACTAGCGGTGTTTATTGAAGTGAATGATGATAGAATTTTAGGTATGGGCTCGGCCCGACCTAAAAATTAGTATAAAATTTTGTTTAAATTTGATTTGAATAAATATTTTAAAATTCGAGTTAGGTCCAATTTGCTCATATTAATTTTTTATATTATTATTTTTATATAAAAATAAATTTAATAAATATAGATAAGATATTCTAAAAATATTAAAATAAATATTTCCTAATAAATTAGAAATAAATTAAAAAATATATTTATACTTAATAATACTAAATAGGTTCAACTTAGCAAATAAATACCTTTAAATAATAGTAAAATTAATAATAAAATAATAATTATATAATATTCAAATATTAACAGCAATATAGTAGCCAAGCGCCACCAAAACAGTTACAAAACACCCAATCTGTTTAGAAAATGGGTCTCATCTTTTTACCAAAATCTATTTTTCAGGCTTATTTTTTTTTAAACTATTTTACTTTTCGGATGGACATTCGGCCAGACCGGGTGGCTACTTAACACTAAGAAAGCTGATGAAAAGCCAGATGCTGAGATTCGTGAAACTGGTGAAAAGGCAGATTGTATTCATTTTGGGCCGAAAAAATAAAGATTCATGTTGGGTCAATACTAATAATATAGGACCTTTTGTTTATAATAATTTGGGTCGAGATTAAGAAATATGTTAAATCCAATCTAAATACAGTATACCCGACCCAATTTCGCAAAGCTAGTGGTATATATGTTTTGATATGATCAAACCCTAATTGAGAGAGGGCCGCGACTCCTTCAGATACTATCTTTCCCTAAAAAATGGTTACTTTCAGGGTAAGTGGGCAACGCCGCTACTCCCTCCCTCATTTAGCTTCACAAATTTTATGGTGATTTTATTATGTTAAGTTATGCTTGGTTTCGGTCCATTCGAAATTTTCTTTATTGCATTTTGGCTAGAAAGTTGTCAGTAAATATGCTGGTTTATGGATCTTTTAAGTAATTAAAGGGAGGAGTGTTGCTTTAAGCTGTATTTGAATTAATATGTGAAATGGGGGAGGGGCAGACAGAAAAGTTTGATTTTGGTTTTGGTAATGGTTGCAGTTTCATCAGTACCAAGTTGTTGGAAGGGCTCACCCAACAGAGAGCGATGAGCATCCCAAGATCTATAGGATGAAGCTCTGGGCCACCAATGAGGTTCGGGCAAAATCCAAGTTCTGGTTAGTTATTTTTTTCATGCCCTTCTGTATCTTTTTTGGTTAGCTTTAAATTCCCATTTGCTGCTTGTTGATCGGTTATGATTTTTGCGTCTCCTTTGATATTCGTTAGGTACTTCTTGAGGAAGCTGAAGAAGGTTAAGAAGAGCAATGGTCAAGTCCTTGCCATTAATGAGGTTTATCCTCAGTGTTTTCCGTTTGATAATTCACTCTGTACGAAGTGATTTATTGTGGGATGATGTGTGGAAGTTTGAATAAGAAAAGCATCCTTTCCATTCAATTTTTATAGCTAGGGTTATGTTGATTAATGTCTGAAACTATTGTGTTAATTGCCAATGTTTAGCTTGTGTCTGTCCAATGTAGACTGGAACTCATGTTCATAAGCGAGCAGGGAACTTAGGTAGCTAAGAAATATCTGATTTTAGGCTTTCCAGCCAACTTTATTAACACTTTAAGAAGTTCATGCATCTTGATCATTTAGCTTATTCATTCTTTGCTTTGCTGATTGTGATTGCATTGAATGATTTGTTTGGTCAAATTACTTTTTGACCCTTCGTATGTAAGACCCAAATTTGAAAAGTTTCTTGAAATTGAATGATTTAGGCTTTTTTTAATCCCCTAGCTCTTTCCTTTGCTTGTTGACCAGAATTCATTTACTCTCTATATTGTGGAATCTTTATCAGAAAAAGGAAAAGCTGTAGTTAGTGCGGCGCATCTTGGTTTTTTACACCGAAGGGAACATGATTCGGGATACAACTTTGTTTTTCTTTTCAATGCCCTATATCTAACTGAAATCTCTATGCAGATTTTTGAGAAGAACCCTACCAAGATCAAGAATTATGGTATCTGGCTCCGGTACCAAAGCCGAACTGGTTACCACAACATGTACAAGGAGTACCGTGACACTACTTTGAATGGAGCTGTTGAACAGATGTACACCGAGATGGCTTCTCGTCACAGAGTCCGTTTCCCTTGCATCCAGATTATCAAAACTGCAACAATCCCAGCCAAGCTATGCAAGAGAGATAGCACCAAGCAGTTCCACAACTCCAAAATCAAGTTCCCATTGGTGTTCAAGAAGGTAAGGCCACCTACCAGGAAGCTGAAGACAACCTACAAGGCATCAAAGCCTAACTTGTTTATGTAAGGTCTCTCATTTGATGAAATGAAAGAGAGTTAAAGTGGTTGTAGTTCTACAATTTTTGTTAGTGAACATCTACAAGTTTGTTGATTGGATATTGTTTTCATTTGAGAAACCTAGGCCACATCAGAGAGGTTGAAGTTGAATTTTCTTGATTTTAATATCTCACATTGTTTACTTGGAACTGGTTTGTTATGTTATTGTCATTGTCTTTAATATTAAGTATCATCTAATGTTTTGAACTCTTTTGTCCGCGGTTTTTGTTTTTCAAAGCCATCTAGGATGCTTTAGTAAAAGAAATTACTGGCTTTATTTCACAAGTTTTGTAGTAAATTTGAGGGTTAATCCTTTTTTTGAGGCCTATCTTAATTAATTCTTGAACTTAGCAATTTTTATTGTATTAAGAACTAGGCAATTGGTTCCTATTAGGACTTAATTTTTTTTTTAAACTTATTTTAAGGAAATATTTGAGACTAACTTGAACAAAAAATGTTTTTGGTCCAACATTTTTCCAAGGAAATGAGGGGTTATTGATTGAGGTATTTATTAGTTGGATTGGACTTAGGCTTGATATTAATATTTTTTTATGCTTGCTCATGCTTAGTTAGCTTGGCTTGGAATACATTTAAAATTTTGCTCAAATATGCATATATTTGTAAATAGTTAATTTGTATTTTTTAAAATTAAAACAAAAAATATATATTTTTTAATTTTTAATTTAATATTTAATAATTATATATATTTTTATTGAAATTTTGTATATAGTTTTCTTAACATTTTTTAATGTTTATATTATTTTAGTATAAATCATTACAAACTTAAAAAATGGATTGAGTTTGGGTTTTGAATATTCAAACTCGAGCTTGGCTTATATTTTAAATAGGTTTATTTTTTTTATTAAATTCATTTTTTGGGTTTGATATTTTTGTTCAGATTTTCTCAAAATTTTGTGGGTTTTTTTACTTTAGTAGATGGCCCAACTCATGAATAAGTTTACGAGATTAATATAAAAAAGTCAATCGTGAATTTGGGAATAATTGTCAAGTTTAAAAATAAATTCAGACAAAAAAAAGTTTGAACCAGTTTAAAAATTAACTTGATAAAAAAATTTAGATTCTAACATGAGAATAGAGGTGATTATGGTTCGGGTTTGGGCATAATTCGAAAAATGAATCTAAAAATTTGTCTAAATTTGGCCTGAATGAAAATATTAAAACTTGAGCTCGGCCTGGTTTACCTGTAAAAACAATAGTAAAAAGCAATTAGAATCTTTTTTTGTAAATTTAGATCGGGCTTGAGTAAAAAAAAAAATTTATTTGAGGTTTTGTCCTTCGAATGGGTCTTCAAGCCAGACGAAGTGAACTAAACCCATGATGAGTTAACTTGTGAAATTCAACTCTGAAAGAATAAATTAAGCAAAGAAGGTTGGCTACGAGTCTTAGCCTTTATTATGGTTGTTCATGTATTAAATTCTAGAATTCGAATAGATGAATTGAAATATATATAATTTTTCCCTTTTGAATCAAACCGGTCAATTTGCAACTAATTTTAATTAATAGCTAATGACAATATTAATTCACAATGCATCACCGACAAAAAAAACATAATCATATAAGCCAACAACGGCCACTGAAACCTTTCCAACCGATAATCATAGTTTTTGAAAAAAATTTAATGGAAATTTAATACCTCCCTTTCTCATAAAAATCCATTAACAAATAATGTTATTTCGTTGTGTTCTGGTACGAGAAAAGCAGCTACTGGAAAAAATGGGTTTCGGGTGAAAATCTACCATTGATGGAGCAAAGGATAATGAAGATGACGTGATGCTGATTGCCCAAACAAATATGTAATTATCTTTGGTCATTGAATATAGTGCGATGGGTAATGATTACTATGACTTTGCAAAAGATTTAAATCTCATTATGTAGTCGAGGAATTGGCGAAAAGATGTTTTACTACATAGCTTTTCTTATACGACGACAGTCTCAAGCCTGCACTCATTTTTCTTAACAAAAAGATTGGTTTATATGTACAACTTACCTTCAAATTATGTGAAAAAACTATGAATTCTGGTTATTCAGGTCGGTAATGCAAAGCGGGTAATTCCATAATAGTTGAGGAAATTTTTTTAAGAAAGTTTAGATATAACATTGCTTCTTAATTTTATTGAGTAATTGAAGATTAAAAGCTTAATACAAATTTTGTTCCTTTTATCAGAACTAACTATTTTGTTTTTCAGAATTTTTTTTAAATTAAAATTAAATTTTGGCAATAATTTTGTTGTATTTTTAATGTTCAACGACCAATTATTATGTTCAAAATGAAAGCAAACACTTATACCTGTTGTAAAAAAAGTGGCTATAATTCTAGACTATACACATTTCTGTGTTAAAGAATATTAATCCATTAATTACACAACCACCATATCAAATGAATTATATAAATAATTGAGTAATGAATATCTAGTATTACATAAGCTTTGTTTATCAACTGTGTAATCCACTCACACACACACCGCCCTTCTCCATCTTCCCATCCATTAAAATCTTGGCCATCACGTGGCCTTTTACCCCTCATTGTTATATATATATATATGTATAACAAGAATTTCCATATGCTTATCCGAATTCCAAATCTTTTACCCCATACTGAATGGTAGGTTTGCACCACCCCTTGTTTTGTCTTTCAGTAGTAATCATAGCACATTAGCTTCTTTATACTAAAAGATTTATAAAGTTAAGCAGTTTCTTGAAGAGCTGACACATTCACGCTGCTTTTTCTCTCTTCTTCTGCTTTCTCTATAGTGCTTTAATGGCCACTCAAATTAACTCTAGTCAAATTTAGGAAACAAAAAGGAAAGACGGGTTGTCTTTTAACCACTTCTTCTTTTCTTTCCATTGCTTTGAATATACTGATAGAGATGCAAGTTTCTCATATGCTAAGCTCCTTCATCACCATTCTTGTACTACGCTGTCTTCTTCTTTCAACATTTGTTTCTTGCTCATCCCATGGGGAGATTACTGCATTCACCAATCACAAAAACATTAAAGGAAATGCACATAAGGTATGCCAAAACTTCTGGTCAAAAGCCTTGTTTTAATTATAAAAAAAAAAAACATTGTTGAATGTTAATGTATCTGAATATGTTCATGCATTTGTGTATACCTATTGCAGCTTAGTTCTCAAATGATATCTTATGTGGCTGTTCATGGCCTTCTGCTATGGGGTTCCATGGGATTCTTAATGCCTGTAGGCATACTTACTGTTAGAATGGCCAACAAAGAAGAAGCTGGGAGAAGGGTTAAAGTTTTGTTCTATCTCCATGCCATATTGCAGGTACTATTCTCTTCTTGTTTCCTTTTCTGCAAATTATTTATATCTATATATAATCTACATACATACATACATATATGAATATGTTTATGTGTATACTTATCTAGATCATGAACCTTAACTTGGGTGCTAAATCAGATCAGAAAGAGCTGGTTGTATGCTTTATTTTTCATAAAATATTATAATCCCACTTTCACTTTAATGATGCTGTCCACAGTTTTTAATTTCTTGAAACAGCCCCATTAACTGATCTAAACCAACTTAAATCATATTGATCATGAAGACTTCAATAACAAGAAAAGGGAGACCATGCACAATAATTTGTCCATGTAATCATATCACCATGTGTCCTTTTTTATTATTATTACAATTTATGTTCCCAAACGGCAGATACTTGCAGTGCTTCTTGCAACAGTTGGAGCTGTCATGTCCATTAAAAACTTCGAGAATTCATTCAGTAACCATCACCAAAGATTAGGTTTAGCCCTTTATGCTGCCATTTGGATGCAAACCTTCATTGGGTTTTTCAGGCCCCCAAGGTTAATAATTTTAATCATCATTAAACTCAAGATTCCACCATTTTTCCTTACATTAATTAACTCCATCTTCTTTTTTTCACAGAGGAACTAAAAGAAGAAACACATGGTACTTAACACACTGGATTATTGGAACAGTAACATCAATGATGGGGATTATCAACATCTACACTGGTTTAAAAGCTTACCATAAGAAAACATCAAGAAATACTGGTATTTGGACTATACTTTTCACTGCTGAGATCATTTTCATTGCGTTTTTTTACCTCTTCCAAGACAAATGGGAATATATACAAAAACAAGGGCTGATATTAGGCAGTGATAATAATAATCCCCAGCAGCAGCCAGCTCCAGCTTCAGATCAAGACCAAGAGATCAATGTAAGCACCCAAAGGGACAACCAAAAGGCATGTACTGCCAAGCGTAATGCACTTAGGAATTTGTTTGACTAACTTTGGATTCTTTTTTTTCTTTTTTTTTATTGATTTGTTTACTTGTTTGATATAATTTCATGATTTTTATTAAGTAGTGAAAAAGGTTTCATACTCTACTTTTTGATGCCTTTCATGCTGATATAGATAGAAATATCATAAAACTCCTTCAAGTATGCTAATTTTGATGGAGTATTAAAAAGTGGAGTATGATCCATAACTTATCTCTTCCTTTTTTGGGGATAAAAATTTGGGTTTTTAGGTAATTGTTTTGAAGGATATTATTGAGATACTGGCATGTAAAGATTGTGATTATGTTTGAAGAAATGTAATAAAAGCTTGTAAACTTGTTTTATAGTTTATATTGAAAAGTTGTTTTAGGAGACAAGATAATGGTCAAATTCTTGTTTTGGTCCTTTTACTATGTTAAACAATTTAAAATTTAATTTCTATACTTTAATATGACATAATTCAATCTTTTCAAAAAATATTATTGGGAATAGTTAGCTGCGTTAAGAATTTGATTAACTAATAATATTATATATGTAAAATATTAAATCAATTTTCGAAAAAATCAGAATTTGATCCAAATTAATCAATAATCATCTGTAAGAATTGCACTAGGTTGATCTTTTTGACCTAAACTAACAAAGATATCAGTAACACTTTTGATTAATCTGTGCAAAAAAAAAAAAAAGGTTAACTCAGCCCAGCCCAGCCCAGCCCAATCTCTCTTTCCAGATCATAATCTCCATCTATCACTACAATTAAGATTGGTAAAACTTTAAGAAAGGTCCTTGTACTATTCACTTTTATCCTATTTAGTCCATCTACTATATTTTGTTTATTTTTAATCTTTCACTTTTCAAAATGTGTATTTTTCTGTAAAAAAATTTTGAGACTTTTTTAAATATACGATGTTGTGGCATATATATTTTAAAATGTACAAAAATTTGTCCAATCGTACAAAAATATCAAGTGTATATGTCACGTCATCACATACAACAAACAAAAAAGCTGGTCATAAAACTAAAATTACACATTTCAAAAAAAAAAAAAATACATGATTGACAATGACCCAATTGTAGTGCAAGGATTAAATCCAACAAAAACGTATAGTACAGGGACTTGATATAGAATTTGACCGTTGAGATTACTTCCTAATCCAAGCCAACCACCATAGCCCTCACTCACTCTCCTCCAGTTCCCTTTGAACACAAACAACCCAAAGACTCTCTCCCACAGTAAAACCCTTTTCAGACAATAGTCAAATGGCTTCCAATGATCACCATGGCCATCACCATGACCATGACCATCACCACCACCACCACCACCATCATGACCATGAGTAAGTGTATTCTCATTTAAGTTTTGCAGTTTTAATGGATTGTGACTTTTTGCTGATTTGGTTTTTTAATTATATGTTTTTGGCATGCAACAGTAAATCAACAAAATCATCATGGGTGGGAGCTGATGGGAAGGTTTACCATAGCCATGATGGCCTAGCGCCTCACTCACATGAACCCATTTACTCACCTGGATACTTCAGCAGAAGAGCCCCACCGCTTGTCAACAGGGATTTCAATGAGAGGGCTTTCACTGTTGGGATTGGTGGCCCTGTTGGTACTGGGTATTTCCTTTTTATTTTCCTTCCATTTTTTTTTCCTCTCAGTATCTAGTATGAACAATTAACTTGGTTTTTCACTTGCTCTGCATCTTCTATAATACAGTCTGTTCTTTCTTTGCTTATAAAAGATTAAAAATGGTAATTTTTATAAGAATTTTCAACAAAGATGATGCTTTATTGTACCTCAATTAGTGGACTGTAGAATCCAGTAACCACCTTACACTGATAATTGAGTAGTTTACTCTCCAAGCCCCTGGATTTTTATTTTTTATTTTTTGTATTTCCTTTACAAGGTTTTTGTGTTCTATCATTGTTTTTCCCTACTTTATTTGTATGACTAAAAGGCAATTCTTGGTGATATCCTAAAACATCCTAAGAAATGGTATCTGATTTAATGTTGCTTTATGCCATACAGGAAAACAGCTTTAATGCTGGCACTGTGCACGTTCCTGCGGGATAAGTACAGTCTTGCCGCTGTAAGTATCATGCATCTTCTATTCAAGCTATCAGCCTGCCATTTGAGTGTTTACCTTAAAACTTTTATGAATGTTATATAGACTGTGAGAATAATAGATTCAGCTGTGCCACCATGGTCATTCTTTATGAAGTTGTGGCTCATTGGCTAAACCAAACTCAAATGATGCATTTAGGTGACAAATGACATATTCACGAAAGAGGATGGTGAGTTCTTGGTGAAACACCAGGCACTTCCTGCGGAAAGGATACGTGCTGTAGAAACGGGAGGCTGCCCACACGCTGCTATTCGTGAAGACATCAGTATAAATCTCGGCCCTCTCGAGGAGCTTTCTAACTTGTACAAAACAGATATACTTCTTTGCGAATCCGGGGGAGGTATGTACAATGTTTTCTTGAACTGATTTGGCACGAGAATATTACTTACCGATTATTTATGTGAACTTCTATGGATGCAGATAATTTAGCTGCCAACTTCAGCAGAGAACTCGCTGATTATATTATCTATATAATAGATGTATCTGGTGGTGATAAGATCCCTAGGAAAGGTGGCCCTGGCATAACCCAAGCTGATCTCCTGGTATTTGATTTTTGTTTATCGTGCCGTTCCGTTGCTTTGAATGTACTTGAATTTTGTGACATCGGGAATTCTAACAGGTGATAAACAAGACAGACCTTGCACCTCCGGTTGGAGCTGACTTGGGAGTCATGGAACGTGATGCGCTTCGTATGCGTGATGGAGGGCCCTTCGTATTTGCTCAGGTTGGTTGAGTAGTTGACTGCATCCTTCACCGTATACTGAAATAAAACCATTGGTATTATCCTCATTTGTTGCATCAATTAGTGCACAGATCAACACAATTTTTATGATATTTAATATTTTGAAACTTATATCATCGTTTCGAACCCTTCTTTGATTGTGTAAATTATACATTCACAGGTGAAACACGGGAAAGGCGTGGAGGAAATAGTAAACCACATATTACAAGCATGGGAAGCCGCGACCGGGAAGAAGCGGAAATGAACTTTTCATTTGAACAACCTGTGGAATTCCTTCATAGATTGTATTTCAAGTTATATTCTATGGTTCTACTATCAATAAATTCCCTTTAGTTAATGCAAACTTTCCCAGTCCCTAGTTCTCTGAACTAAAAACACTGAAATAATTATCTTTGAACTTCGAAGAAGGATTAGTTTATTGTTAAAAGATATGACCACTGAAGTTGCACCATCCATATATTATGCCTGTCTAATATATGAATATGTTAGAAATTCTGAGTTTTACCCTGTTGAGAACATATGTTTTAGGCGAGGGTTAATGTAACATTTAGTACCTGAGTTTGATTTTAATGTTTAATTTGTTTTTTTTTTTTTGTCTCAATTTAATAATTCCATTTGACTTTAATGTTCAATTTAATACTCAAACCAAATTTCATTGAGTGGCCCGATGAATGTTTAACATATATATCCTAATAAAAAGAACACCTAAATATTTAATTGGAGAATCAATGCCAAATTCAGGTACCATGTACCATATTTACCTTTTAGGCAGTCAACACGGTAAAGTAAGAAGTGCAAAAACATAGAAGACACGACTCCGCTGGGGATCGAACCCAGAATCTCTGGTTCCGTAGACCAGCGCCTTATCCATTGGGCCACGGAGTCGCCCTTTCTACCATCTGATAAAAAAAATTTGAATAAATATTTACATTAAGCAACGCATACATCCAAAAAATTGAAATAGAATATGACGGAAGAAAACAATGACAGCTAATGCTACTAACAGCACTTATATGTAGAAGTGTAATGTACAGCCCAAAAGGCAAGAAAATTACAATGAAACGCTAACTAAACCCATAACCAAATTAATTATTTTATATAACGACATATTTTATACGTTTAGTCTAGTAACCACTTTACATGTATGTTAATTTATTCCTTAAGGCTCTTATACAAATGTGTACTTATAATTGTAAAGAATCTTCAAGGTGATTCTCTAACATGATGTTCCATTTTTTATACTGAATTAAAGTTTTTTGACATTCATTAAGGGAGATTAATAGCTATTGGAAGACTACAAAGATATAATATAATAGTCACAATATACCAAGATAAAGTTTCCATCAATTATTCCACCAAAACCCAATTATTTTATGTTGAAAATAACATATGATTGTAAACAATGTAAAATTAATCTAGCTTTATATTTTATATAGTCAGTCCAGGCTGGTGTAGAGTTTACAAGAGAGTGAGAGGCAAAAAACAATTAGCAGACAACACACAAATGCCTTAAAATGATTTGGTTAGTGGTTAAAACCAACAAAAAGAAGCTGGCAAATACATGATTAGTAGCATAATCCTTCCCTTATAAAAACATTTGAAATCTCTACAATCCAAAGTCAAACTCAAAAGCACACAACTTCAATAGCATCTCTCACTTTGATATCTTTAAAGGGTGCTTTGCTCAGTTGAGTTGCTTAGAACAATGGAGGGTAGCAAAATGGCCATGATTTTGATTGCCTACGTTACGGTTCTTGCCGTTTTCACCAATGGAGTCACAGCTTTGAGGGAAGATCAAGGGGCCGTCACACCATCTCCGATGGAAAGTGCAGGAGCAGCTCTAGGTGTTCCAGCTGCAGTAGCTGCCTTAGCTTCTATGGCTGCATGGTTCTTTTGAAGTTCATTCCTTTGTATTTATCTTTTGATTCCTTGGTGAATGGTCTAAACCCTTTTTAATTTCGCTTTCTCAAGATTTGTCCTGTTGGTTTATTTCAGTTTATTATTATTCCAAGCAACTGGTATTGTGGATGGAGACTGAAATTTTTATTCTTCTTTTCAAGTATTTATAATGTTAATAAAATATTGATTTGTAGTGTATCTTTTGGTGTTTGCTTACCTTGTATAATACTACAAAAACAAGGAATTCAGGGTGCAGATGCTTAGAATTAGATCCACAGTATATTAACCATTGAAAACATAAAGTCCTAAAAAACAATACCTTACAAGTAAATAATTAAAGCATTAGTGAATTATCATGTCATCCAAATTTTTGCATCTTCACTTGCAGAGCAAGAGGGGATCCATCCCCAGTTCACCTTTCATCTACTACAGAGTACAGCCAACAGTCACTTTTAAGACAATTTTAGGATAAATCATGGAGCTGTACAAACCAAGAATTCCATGCCAACAGATCCATCCCCAATCCCACAATGCTGTAAAGTGATTGCATGAAAGAAACCATCCAGGTCTTTCCTTACATCTCATACTATCATATGCACTGTTTCACCGGCTATCATCAATATATTATCATCTTGCAGTTTCTGGCAATTGTGAAAGTAGTGACTGTTAGTACATAGCATTCTTAAATTTAGTAAGTTGGAACTGAAAAATATGTAAGTTTGTCATGTTAACCGCAAGTGGATATGAGATTCAAAATGTTATACCAAAATGGAGGAAAAACAGGGACATTCATCTTTAAGAATATGAAAACCTTATTCCTATCCAACAATCCATATACCAATATTACCTCTAATATAGTAAAGATCTCTGCCCTTGAGTAATGGCCATCAGCTCCGGCATTGACAACATTCTCTACTTCAGAAATAGATATGGTATCCTTATGGTTCACACGCATATGCTGACCAAATATAGCTTTAAATGCTTCAATCCTGAAATTCAACAAATAGATAGAAAAAAGATTTTAAAGTGAACTTGTGCAACAATAGATTATAGCTATTGTTGAAGGAAAAAGCCATGTCTAAACTTGAAATTGAAGTGTTTGTTAGGACTCAGACCTTTCAAGAGAGCCAGTGGCAGTAGGCTGCTGGGTAGTTGGAGGATCATCTACTTCCATAGCAGTGGTCGTTGGCCTAGTTAAAGCAAAAGAGAAGATCAAAAACATTAGAATAAATTTGATCATTCAGTAATTTTCTGATAAAGTTTATATAAAAAGATAAGCATCTATATTATAAAGATAAATCAATTGTTTATAAGCAATATTTATTTTTAAATTATAAGCAATAGGCACTTAAAATTCGCAAGTTGTTTAAAGGCATATCCCATGCTCACCCTTGACGATCCGCTCTGTGTGTCCTTGCTTCTTCTCTTTGCCATTCTTGTTCACGATCCTCCATCTCTGTCAATTCTTTATGATAAATAGCAAAATTTAGAACTTTCAGAGCAGCTTCAACATCAACTTTTGTAACCTGCCATGATAAATCATCATGCAACAGAAGTACGAATAAAATGCATGAAAAAGGAAATATAATGAAGCAGTTACAAGCAAGGACCAAACATGCAATTTTAAGACAAAACATGAAATCTCTGTAACAATTTTGGTCACAGTTGATCCCAAAGAATTAGATTATATTCAAAGAGTAATATAAGGTTTAGGGAAACAAATCTACTAGGAACATGTCAGGAATCTCAAATACCTTTCTGCTTAACTTCAACTTTGCATGAGCAGTTGATAGACGAATTATGGTTTCCAAGGTTCTAGCTGTGATTGGAAGGGTTCCGCCAGTCTACAAAACCAATGACAGTATTAGCATAACTGAGGTAAGTATACCAAGGTATTTCTTTGCTGATTACAAAAGCAAACCTTTGCATTTGAACTGGCATTTCTGAGCTCTGCGTAAGCTGTAGCAATGTGTTCTGAAGCCTGCAGATGAGATACTTTAGAGTAAGCCCTGGATAAGTTAGTTGATGATCGTTGGGAAGAAAAGTTAAAGAGGTCATCAAGGTTTCTTCTAGAGAAGATATTGCAGCATAACCATGCAGAAATTTTGAATTGATTAAAACAGAGTAAAGGGGAAGAAGAAAGCATCGATTTAAACTGTGGGACAATATTAATAGATTACTGGATAAATAAATATAAAAGAAAAGGAATGGACACAACCTCATCGGTCAGCTCAGGCTGAATCCTGTGTTTTGCATAATGGATATACTTTTTGAGGAACTTTATCGTAAGAGTATCACGCTTCCGACCTCTTTCTGTTTTTCTCCCATGTAACATTCGGTTATACTTGACAAAAACGGATGAGTCAGCATCAGCTTCATCTTCTCTTCCATATCTTGAACTTCCATCAACAGCTGCCTCGCCTACATTATTAATTACCTTAATAGGTATATGTCCAACCAGTCTAGAAGCACCATAAGGAAACACTTTGTCTTACCTCCATCAATAGGAGAACGAAATCGGTGCATTCTCAAGACATGCTCAGAGATATGACGATCAATATCAGCATCCATTTGATCCAATACAATAAAGAGTAAATCAAAACGAGAAAGCAAAGAGTCTGGAAGTCCAATATTTTTTGTTGGAGTCAATGAACGATCATACTGCATTTTGACCAACAATTAGTATAAACTCAAAATTCACCACCTTGCTAGTGGAGTGAATCTGCATCTTACTAACCAATTGAACTTACAGTTCCATATATGGGATTGGCAGCAGCCACTACGCTGCACCGAGCGTTCAATGATGCATGGATACCAGCTTTGGCAATAGTTACAGTCTGCTGCTCCATGACTTCATGTATTGCAACACGATCTTGATCATTCATCTTGTCAAACTCATCAATGCAAACAACACCTCTATCACCAAGGACCATTGCACCTGCTTCCAGTCTTCTTTCTCCTGATCAAAGAGATATTTAATTTAGTCAAAATCAACAAAAACAAGACTTTAAACCGAAATGACAGAATCAATTGAAGTGCTTTACCTGTTTCTTGATCAGATGTGACAGCAGCAGTCAAACCAACACCAGAAGAACCTCGACCAGTGGTTGAAATGGCCAAGGGAGCAATGTTCATGATTGCTCTTAAAAGTTGGGATTTTGCAACAGATGGATCTCCAACCATCATCATGTTAATGTCCCTAAAAGATAGCAAGGATTTGGCTTATTTTAGGATCTAAATTATAGCAAATCTAACAAAGGCTGTATATAACAACAAAGACGCAGACGGTTAGAGTAGAACTAACCCTCGTAAATGAGTGCCGTTCTTCAAATTCTTTTCCACACCACCGAGCATCAGTAAAACCACAGCTTTCTTTATCCATGAATGCCCGTATATGGAAGGTGCAAGGGAATTACCAAGCAGGTCAAATGTGTCATCTCTTTCTGCTATCTTCTTAATATTCTTAAGGTCCTCGGGACTATAGATTGGTGCATTGGCCTCTTTGTTGAGCAGAGAGACATTATTAGCTATGAGGACAGTCCTACAATAGAAAATTACTCATGCAATTGTAGACAGAAAAAAGACCAAAGAACAAAAGAAGATTTAAAAAATGCACTGCATAAGAGATACCTGAATACACCATTCACGCTGCCCTTGCTTTTTCCTGGAAGAGCTTTATATAGCCCTACGATAGCTACACGATCTCCAGGCTTGCATGAATCAACCAGGTCATCCTCAACTATGACATCCACAGTTCGAGGAAGCTGACCAGGTGCAGCATTCTCTGGAACTTCTTGAATTGACAAGGTCTGGTGATCTTTGTATTGGCACAACCCATATTCAGTCACCAATAAGTTGCCATTTTCATCCTGAAAATAATATTACTCATGAGACAATGCTTAATCCAACAGCCATACTAATACTAGGAGATCCGATCAGTGGAAAATTACCCTAGTAGGATACACAGATCCAGTTGGCAAACCATTATTGGAGGTGATGTCTCGATATTCCCGAACGGTGAAGTTCTCAGTGGCAGGACAAAAATGAACACTTTTAACAACCTTTGGTCTTACCAGAGAACCTAAATGGAGGATAAGTTCATGTTAGATACGTAAAGAGAAGACCACAACACAGAAAAAAACACTGATAGACACTTTCTGCAGTATGAACAAGTGCCCAAAAGCGTTAGGGATTTTTCAAAGCTCAAAGCAAGTACCCACTTTTTTTACAAAAACCCAAATTCAATTTTTACCACATTATATGAACAAACAGATACCCATGTATTATACTTCAAATTATAAACAAAAAAAAAATAAGAGAGGGAAACTTACATTTGGTGACAATACCCACGACGCATACCATGGAGCCAATGAATTCAGAGAGAAGATCTCTGGGAGTAACACGACGAGAAACAAAAGGGCCTTCAAATCCCACATGAAGCGTTTCTCCTTCTTTCAAGTACTTTGGGTCGATACCTTTAGCAGCTTCCGTCACCGCATCGCAAAATGGTTGCATAAATTCACTCGGATTCTTCAGAATCCTAAAACCCAGAACAATAAACAGAAACCCAAATGAGTTTTAATTCAATCAACGCTCAAAAGAGAGGGAAAAAATAAAAGAAATTAGAGAGAACCTAGGAGCCAAGTTGTTGAAAGAGTGGAGATCGGAAATGTTGACGATGAGGCGGCGGCGCTTGTGATTTATCATAGCCTTGATTTCATCTTGGTAAATCTGATCAATCAATTACAAAAATAAAAAATTAAAATCATGGGTAAATTAACATTAACACATAGGAATATATATCGTAGAATGGATGAATTAACAGTACATCCTGAGACAAGAATTGGCTGATATCTTTCTTCCTGTCAGCATAATCTTGAGCTCCCAACTCCATTTTTCTTTTCTCCTTCAGCCAGAACTCTACGCTGTAAGTTTTGGAAGAAAACACCAAACGCTATTGTAAATGAAGGCCTCTTTTTCGTCTTGTTTTAATTTTCTTCTATTCTACTAGAAAGTGAGAATGGTTTTGGCGGGAAAAGGTGAGAAGATGACTGCTTTGGCGGGAATTAAGCATGGATAGATAGTCCTTTTATAATGAGTCTATGGCCCAATTTGTAAGGCTCTGGTATACGGAAACGATCCAGTTTCAGTCGGGCTTTTTTCTTTTTTATCACAAATATCTATATTTTGGTCGAATTTAGATTTTGATCCTTATACTATATTATTTTTATGATTTAATATATATACTTTAATTTAACAAAATTTTAGTCTCGTAATTTTATAATTTTTTTAATTAGTCCAAATTGTTACACTATTAATTATTATTAATTGTTGATGTGAAATCTTTAAAATAATTACATGTCAACCAAATTCTAATGGTGTTTTTTTGAGAAAAAAAGTCAATCAAATAACTTAAACCAAGTCCCTGTAATGTAGGTATTAGATTAAATTAGTCCTATTATTAAATGGGCCGAATTTATTATTGTAATATTAAAAGAATCAAATTAGTCTCTCTAATATTAAATGTTAAAGGGTTCATTGTCCATTTATGTCATGTTGTCAACAATCTCAAGCTGATAGTGAATGTGTGCTTGATACGGTGACAAATTGGTTATACATTAATTGTCGTCAAGTGTGGTATTTTCTCTAACATTCTCATTGTTGAGATAGTATGAAGTTGTCATTCTCAATGGTTCTACTTAGAGATAAGTGCATTAAAAGCGAGTAGTCTATCTTGATGGGGATCCACCTAGTCACCAGCCGAACAGTAAGAGGTGGAAAGGCATCCGAAAGTCTCAATAAGTTTCTCATTATGCCACGTGTTAACAAACACCTAATCTCCCAAGTTATACAAAGATCAATATTTTACAGATTCCTTTGTATCCATTCTAGTGTTTGAAAATGAATTCGAACACCTTCCTTAATTTTTCCAAGCAACCCAGATTCATTTCTCCACTGACCTTAAAAAAATTCTGTTCTTTCTTTCATTCCAAACCAAGAGTGATCATAAAGAGAGTTTTACCTTTCAGCTTTGTAATTAGCCAACGCTGCTCCTGTTCCCAGATTTCAGGTTCCCTTTGAAGGCCACATAACTGTAGGACACCTTTCCAAACTCTCCTTCCATAAAAGCACTCCACGAATAAATGATCTTCAGTTTCCTACCCAATCTGGCACAACACGCAGCCAGCATAGCAATTCAATCCCCAGGCTCATAATTTATCTTTAGCACCCAATCGATCATTCGTATCCAACCAAGTAATAAATGAATGTTTTAGGGTACAAACGGTGTAGTCGATAATTCTACTCCTTGGTTCCAAACGTTACTGACATAATATATTGTGCCTTGCCCCATCCGATTTGCTCATCGAAAGATATGAAGAGCCTCACTTCGTATTCCTACTAGCTTCTTCCAACGCCAACTACCATTGGCAGCTAGTTAATCCTGCGCAGAAAATATCGACCCTTTAAAATACAAGTGTTTATCTACGCTATCCACAGAGAACCAACTTGAAACAATACGGACCAAATTTGTTGTATGACACAAGCCTTGTTCCAACTTTGCATGTCCTTTAATTAATCCGAGACCCCCTTCGCTCTTTGGTTTACAAACCTACCTTAGCACCTTGAACTTTTTCAACATCGCCTTTCCACAAAAATTTCATACAAATTTGACTAACTCTTGCAATCACAACGTTTGGCAGAATAAAATGCCTAGCCTAATAATTTCGTCTATGCAAGAGCATTGCTTGTACCAACTAGACTCAACCAGCATAAGAAAGCATTCTTGCAATTCGCCCATTCACTCTCCCTACAATCTTTTCAATCATGCGGGCACAATCTCTAATAGATAATTTCCTTGCAATCAAAGACATCCCTAAGTATTTGATAGGTAATTTTCCCACGATAATCATGAATTTCTTGCAACTTAAATTGCAAGATGTATACTTGCAGATAAAATTTCACTTTTACCGAAATTAAGCGTCAATAAGAAAAATGTATACTCAAGAAATAACATACATGTGGCCGTCTTAGCTCAGCCGGTAGAGCGCGTGGCTTTTAACCACGTGGTCGTGGGTTCGATTCCCACAGACGGCGACAAGTTAGGATTTTTCTTATATTCTTTTCCTTTCATTTTGAAAAGATGACCAAAGCCATGGCAATGATGCCGTCTTCCCCACCCCACGCCCTCCTTTTCCTTCTGCTAAAGAGCGTGGTAATTGCGAGAACCAGGAAGGGAGAGGAAGATGACGGAAATTATATATCAACAAATAATTTAAATATGAGAACCCGATCGCATGACTCCATGGCCCAATGGATAAGGTGCTGGTCTACGGAACCAGAGATTCTGGGTTCGATCCCCAGTGGAGTCGATATTTCACTTTTTTTAATTTGCCGCTGCTAGGAAGAGCGCGGGAACCAGTGCTGGAGAGGAAGACGAGGAAATTTTCTAGCAAGAAAAAAATAAGGTAACAAACTTTGTACAAATGACCCCATGGCCCAATGGATAAGGCGCTGGTCTACGGAACCAGAGATTCTGGGTTCGATCCCCAGTGGAGTCGAACTTCTCTTTTTCTAATTTTAAGTTGTGGTGGTCCTGAACCCTGAGGATTAGATACAAGTACAACCTGATTTATATGCAACATATTTTATTTATGTACACTATTATTTAATCAATGTGAGTTGAATTGAAAATTTACTAAAACTTATTATTTATAGAAAATAATATTTAATTTTAATGTTCTTTTATCTTTTTATATTTTTTATAAATTTTAAAAAATATATACGTATACAGAGATTTCAACCCCAACATATCATAATTTTACCTTTTTTAAATATCACCATTTCAGTCAAATCTATTTTTAAAGTTATAGTATATTTGTTAATGATTTAAGCTCTAAATTATTGCACTTTTCAGTAACTCTCTAAGGTGTTGAAAGGTTTACCTTTTATAACAATATTTTAGCTATAATTGTACTCTCTCTCTTTTTTTATATAATCACAAGTACCTTCACTCGTTTTATTGCTTAAGTATAGTTTTATTCATGTCGAGATGGTATTTAGATTCAAACTTGATCTAAATACTTGAAAAAAAATCTATTCCCACTTTTTCTAACCATTTATTTATTTAATTAATTACATGATTTAATTCTATCACAAATTACTTTCATTTTGCAATTGGAATACTCCATGAATTGATTGAATTGGTATCCACTACCATATATAAAATTAATAGGGGTAAGAGTTGGATATAACTGTTAATATTTATTTAATAAAATTTAGAAACAACACTAAATATTATATTTTCAAGTGTAGCTTCATATAATGTATTTGTGTCCAATGTGCAATTACGCCAACAACTTCTTTATTTAGTGACAAGAATATTATATGTTGTAAACATGAGAGTTTAAATTCAATCTCAAGCAACCTTATTCCTATTCTCTAATTATTAAAAAAAATAAAATAAAAACTAGAAAAAAAAAACTTAGAAGCAAGTGAGATGGAGAAAGGATTGTACATGTTGTACATTGGCATACTATGTTATTCCAATTTTTCATTCTCTCAAAATATGGATCTTATACATTCCAACATGAAAAACCCGTAGTGGACACATCCCTATATTTGACTCTTATCACCGAGTTCGAGTCACGTTCAAGGAGATGGCTTTCTTAGAGTACATATTGTACAAGCTGGTACCCTATGGCTCTAGGGTTATGGAAAAGACTTTTACAGTGTTTAAATTTCAGTAAGTCTTTACTTTCAAAAGAAATAATGGTTAATAGGAATCGATTCTAAAGTAATGTTCAATGTTCAATAATGTACCTGATGACAGCCAGTAGCTATGGTACTTTGTATGAGGGGCAAAGCCAAGGGCTGGCATGGGCTTCGACCCCCCTAAAATATAAAATTTCTATTTAGGCTTTTAGAATTTTTTAAAAATTTTAAATTAGTAAAGGTAAAATTACACTTTGGCCCCTCTTAAAATTATAAAAATTCGATTTAATTCTTTACAAATTATAAAGATATAAACTATAAAAAATTAAAATTTTATCCAGCCTCCTCAAAAATTGTTCTGGCTTCACCCCTGCTTTACAAATTCAATCACAAATTTTTTATCTATACTATTTATTAAGCCCCTGATTAAGTTGATATCACTCTCAATCGAGTCACCAATTCAGTTAGGAATTTACAAATATATCTTTTCGTGATTAAAAAAATTTATATTATTTGAAGATATTTTAATCTTTTCATTTTAATAAAAACCAATAAAAATATGTTATGTGATATTTGAACCTACACTAATTAAATTATTGAAACCTTATATTCGTCACTCAACCAAAACTTCATTTTTAATGTATTTTACACATTTTTGTTTTAATCTACACAAATTATTATTTACATTAGTTATATAATTAATTTCAAATTATATGTTTCATTGTTTATTACTTTTAAACAAACGTTTTTATTTTAAATTTGTGGTTTCCACATGCATACGTAAGTGATAAAATTTTTAATATCAATAATATTGTTCATTAAGTTGGTATTACAAGTCAGCTCGACACTAACTCATAATTGATGATAAAACTATGTTAAATAACTGTAACTCATTTAGTATTGTTTATATGAGGTATTAATGTGTTTAAATTTTGTTTTACTCATAATTTAATCTAATTTTTTATTTTAATATCATACATATTTCATGTATTATTATGATAAATTAGATTCAAACTATATATTTCATTGTAAACTGTATATTACTTTTAAATAGACATTTGTATTTTAAATCTATAAATTTTCATACGTATACATATGTGATAAGATTTCTAGTATATATTAAAAATACTTCTTAAATGTATAAAGAAATAACTCGATAAAACTATATGTTTTATTACTATTGTCAATATTATAATTTAAGAAAATCATGTTATTTTATTTCATAAAAAACCTTAAAAATTTGAACTTAAAATGATTATTTATTTTAATTATTATAATTATTCATATGATGTGGATATAATGAATATTTTAAATTTTAAAGTACATCAAATTTATATTGATTTCAATAAATATTTATTTAATAATAAAATTAAATTTTATATATCGAAATTTTTAATTTAAAATTTATATATAATTTTGAGATTTATGATTGTGATTAGTTGCATCCTTGTATGAATTCTTCTTTTATCCTTGTATTTGTAGAATTTGAAGTAAGCAATGGGCTAATATAGTTATTGGTGAGGTTGGGCTAGTCGTAGGTTACCAAAAACCCAAGAAATTACCACTACTACAAGCCTTAATCTCTGAGAGCAATACATTAGCAATTTGGCACTGACCCTCACCCGTGGAAGTCCAAATCCCAGCTCCTTCCCACCGGAAACAGTCGAGTTGTGGTGGCAACTACTTCACTGGTGAGAGCCAGCCAACACTAAGCAAAGCACAAGCTCTGGGTCTTTGTCTCCATCTCCTACCTGTCTTAGAAATAGAAAGGAGAAAAAAAATGGCGAAGAAAGCTTCAAAGTCGAAAAATGATCGTGCATCTTCAACCCCCGTTACTTCCGCTAAGAACCCATCAACAGCCTCCAATCAGTATTTCTCTCTTACCCCTTTGCTTTATAGTATTTTTTGCAGAATAAATTATGGCTTTCTTATTTTGTTTTGCTTGTAAGGAATATTTGGGGTTAACAATAGACACTTTTGCTTGAAAAAAAAATTTGTTAGTCAAATGGCGTTACGGGTAAAATCAAGTGAGAAAATGAAGAAGACAGCTGAAGAGAGTGTTGTTAGCGAGAGAGAAAAGAGACCCAAGTCGAAGTCAAGACCCAAATCGAAGCTGAAGAAGAAAACAAAAATCGATGCTAAAATGCCTAAGAAACCCCCCACTGCTTTCTTTTACTTCTTGTGAGTATTGCTTATGAATCATTTTTTGTTCATAGTATTGGTTAACATTTTGTTGATTATAACATTCCCCTGCCTGCAAATTTCATGCTTTTATTCTTGTGCCCTTGTCGTGTAAGAGCTAAAACCTATCTACTTATTTCTTGACTGTCTTTTTTATGCAAAATTTTGAGTTGGTTTTTTAGGCTTGCAAATGGATTGTGTTTCCTTGCCTGTAATGGAGCGAATGTATATGCAGTATATATATACACATATATATATATATGTGTGTGTGTGTCTGTGTCTGTGTGTTCTGGAAAGTGAGCTTTGGTTCTTATATCAAAGGATTTTGCCTGCTAGTTTTGTTGCAGAAAGTGAATGTCCTGTGAGAGACATTAAACTTACAGATTTTTTCATTTTCTTATACTCAAGGGAGGATTTTCGTAAGGAATTTCAAGAGCAGAATCCGGATATCAAGTCAATGCGCGATGTATGTTATGATTTAAAAACACAAAATCTTATTTTAGAAAATGAATCTCTGTGTATTTAACGTATATGTTAACGAATCCTCCCCGGTATTGTTTCAGATTGGGAAGGCATGTGGTGAGAAGTGGAAGACAATGACATACGAGGTTTGTGCCAATTCCGTGTTTCTTACAAATTCATATAATTAGCATATGCTATTGTTATGATAACTTGATTATATGCTTGTAAGATTTAGTTGGTCAAGACATGTTTATTTGAATCCGAGAGCCAAGGACTATCCATAATGATGTTTAGCCTCTTGTTAGCTAAAATCCTTGGCCGTGGTCATGGGTGACATTGGTTCATCAAAGCATACTTAAAGTTCTCTTTAAATACAAGGTGCACGTACATCATCTGTTCATGGATTTGCATAAGGATGAAGAAAAATAGTTTTGATATCGAATATTATTATCGTTTGGTGATAAAATTGTTCCAATTCTTGTTATTGGCTTATTAACTAGGGGTGCAGAAGTAAGTGGCATGTATAGAAATAATACGGCAATCAATATTAGTGCATGCTGAGGAAGCCGAATGTCTCAAGGGTTGATTCATCATATTCCCCCATTTGGACTTGAAGCCTATATATGATGCACATATAAATAGAAACTAAAGGACTTCATAAGTTGTCTGACATACTAATTTCAACTTGTCTTCAACAGGAGAAAGTTAAATATTACGATATCGCAACCGAGAAACGAGCAGAGTTTGACAGAGCCATGGCGGAATACATTAAAAGAAAGGTAAACTTGCTTTAAGTTTTTCTACTCAAATTTATCTCAAAAGGAAGTCTTCAATAGTGAAACAGCTGCAAATGCATTAAAAGTTTTTCGATTTTGCAGGAAAGTGGCGAAGATGAAGAAACCGAAGATGATTCGGAGTTTGATGAATAAATATATATAAACCTTAGGTGGTGTTGTACCAGGAAATGCATAGATGTAGTGGTTTAATTATGACTTATATGAATAGCATATTAATGTAGGCAAATATGTTCACCCCTGTATCATTTTTGTGTAAATCACTGCTTGGAGATTGTTCTTACATATATATTATTGTCAAGCAGACTTGAATATTAATCTGACTATTTATCAAGTAAATATTCATGAAATTTGATGCCCTTTTTTCTTCTTCTTTTTTTTTTTTTTTTTTTTTTCTTTTGTAGAATAAAATTCAAATTGGCTCATTTTTTTTAAAATTTTAATACAGAAGACAAATGGCAAATTGCTATTTGGAAATTGGAAGGTTGCTAGCAGGCCAATTAAAACAAACCCTAAGTTCAAATCATAGTATGGTGATTGATGGCTACTTCAGGGCTAAGGCAAAAAGGGTTGTAAAATATCCTACTCTTTGCTGGCTTTTTTTTAAGATACTTTGTCATTTTGAAAAACTAAAAAAAAAATAAATATTGAAAATTTTATTATTTCATTTTTAGTTTTGAATTTATATTATAAAAATGTTTATATTATTATTTTTTTAAAGTAAATGTTTATAATATTAGTAAATCTTCGTTTTCATATTTTTGATAAAAATTGAATATAATGATTTGAATAATTTATTTTTTAATAGAAATGAAGTGATAATTTATTTAGAATATTTAAAAAATAATAATATTAACATTATCATTAAATAATAAGTGTTGTATGATGTAAAAATTATGAAGAGAAACATTTTAAAAAAAATAAATATTAAATTTATACTATAGTTAAAATTTTTGATTAAATAATTTAAAACAAGTTGTTTTTACAAAGTAAATTACTATATTATCATGTAAGTGTTTTCGTCTTTTCATTTTTATACAGAATCAATGTTGTAACTCTAAATATATTGTTAGTCTCTATACTTGTATATATTTTAAGATTTAATCCCTTTACTTTAAATGTTGAAAATTATATCTTTCTATTTTATTGATTTAAAAATATCAATCCATTCATTAAAATTGTTAAGTATTTCTTGTAAGATTTTGTCAAATTGGAATTTCAGTTAGGGCTATTATCATATGATGTGACAGGAAATAAACAGGTTTAATAGGCAAATTTTGATAGAAACTAACAACAACCATAATGATTAGAGTGAGATTTTTAAATTAAAAAGAAATTAAAATTTTTAACTTTTAAAGTATAAAGACTAACAACATATTTGAGCCTATAATTTTTACACCTTTTTAACTTTAAAATTCCAACTAAAATTTCATGTGGATTTTATATAAAATTTTAATAAATATATACATTTAAAAAAAAAATTCACCTATATGTCATACTCAGTTTGAATAAAACTTTTCAATGTTTTATCAAGATGAAACTGATCCTCATATTATGTTTATCTACAAATTTCCTTAAAAAGATTTAAAAAAAGGGAAGAAATAATGGTGTAAATACAAGGGAAATTTGTTTTAAAACATTGAAAAAAAAAAAACTACAAAATGCAGTATAGCTTAAATTACCAGTACAGTGGGAGAAATTATTGGCTAAATAAGTTAAATATATCAAATAAATCATTTTTTTCGATATTTAAAAAATAAATCAATTTTAAAGAGTGTATAAAACACGTCTAGCTAAATGAGGTTTTTCTCATATATATATATATATATGAAATTCACTCAATTAACACCTTTTTCACTTTCTTTCTAAAATCATCATTTTAACTAATTAAAAAAATATCAACATATATTTAGCCGAAATTATTAGTAAACATTCACTCTATTTATCCATTGCAGATGAAAATTTATTGCATCATTGAACCCAAAAAAGGAAAAAAAAAATCAAAGAAAATTTATTGTCTCTGTTGCCGTCTTACATTACAGCTAAGGCTAAAAGTCTGACTTGTATTAACTTGCTGAAACTGGTTATATATATATATATATATATATATGGTAATCTACGTCAAAGTTACTAAATTATTAGTAAATTTATGTTTTGAATATAAAATTTTAAAAAATTATAAAATAATTATTAAATTATTCGAAAGTTTATGTTTAAGTTATTAGACTATTAAAATTGTTGCTATATGGTATTCTCTATTCACATTACCTATAATAATCGAAAGCTTGCTTTCCCCTTCTCTTCTACAATTTAATTTTTTTTATAAAATAACTTTAAACATTATGAATTTATGAACCAAAATCGTCATTGATGGACATTGATCTATCGTACCAATCATCAAATTGTTACTTTAAGCTCATTAATCAAAGTTTTAAACAAAAATTAACAATACTGTGACTTAAATAAAAAGTTTCGAATAGTTTAATGACTTAATGAAAACTTTATTTTATAATTTTTTTAAGTTAAATGACCAAAATATAAACTTTAATGATTTGAGTTAAATTTACCCATATATACTATCGTTTAGTAATTGAAAATAAAAAGAAAATATAATCACGACACACTAACTCCAAAAATCCAAATCAATACACTTCATCATCTTCACACGTTACCTTTGAGTCCCCCAAATCTTTCCTGAAAAATATAAAAGCTGCGACTGAATATCATAATTGGCTTTTGCTTTGCTTTCAATCACTGACTATTGGTCTTTTAACACGTAAAGCCTTACCTGCTCATATCCCTCAAAAGCAGAACTAGCTGTTTTTGGCTATCATCATCAAGCTCAAAACAGTGGAAAGAACAAAAACAAAGGCCACTTAATAGCAGCAGAGCAAAACAGTGTTCATTAATGATGTCAGTCATGTCGTATATTCAGTGGAGAAAATATTACCATCTGTAAAAGTGTTAACCTTTGGGGCTGGCCTAAAAAGAGACTCAAAGCCACTTCATTGCACGTGCAAGAAGGCTTATTTTTTTCCTGTTGCTGTTTCTATCTATATATCAAGCAAAAGTAGCTATATAGCTATACCAATTCCGTTCCTAGCCTTGCCTTTGCCTTTGTCCCATTTCTTTTGTCTTAATTTGGTTGGTATTGCCAGTGATAACAACTAAGGATCTTTTGCTCTAACACAGTCTGATATTTACTACATATATTTGAACTCCAGTCCTTTAACAAACTCAAGAAATTTTGTTTAAGAATGTCCTACTCGATTCAACAACACACAATCATGTATGGATGCCAAAGAGGAGAACCAAACTCATCAAACTTTAAACAACAAAATGAAGGGGAAAATGTAAACAAGAGAACATATATGTTCAAATTAAAGCTAAATTCAATTTACCTACCAACTTTATACATCAAGAAACTAAAGCTTGCCCTGTTTCTTCCCTACATTTTTACCACCCTTCAACAAAGTCCCGGAATTCAAAGCTTTTTCTTTTCACCATGAAAAACGCTTTCCCTTCTCAGAAACCCATGTTAGAACTCAGAATCCAGAATGTTTGTTACTACAACCCCAAAAGGAAAAATAAATAAATACATAGCACATACATAGATGTGGGGTTTGTCAAAAATGACAGCCGCAACAAAGATAGAAGAAACAGAGAGTGGAGACCAAGAAAATAGCCTCTAAAACAGAGGCAATCTTGAAAAGCACATCATCAATGAAAGAAAGGGGAATGTTTAGGGATGGCATCTTCTTCCACTTGAAAGCAGACCCCAAAAACTTCCATCTCCATAACTCTTTCTTCATCAGCCTCTTGAATAACATCCATCTCTTGGTTCTCGTAGTACCCATCAATTTTGCTTCTTCTTTATAGGTATTTCTTTTGTTTTGGTTGGTCGGAGATGAAAGGGAGTAGAGAGGCAGTTATATATAAATATATGTAAAAATGAAGAGGGGGGAGAAAGTGTAGTTGTTTAAACGGATAAAGGGAAACGAGGGGAGAGAGGGGATTCTAGCAGTTGGAGAGGGCTAACTTTGGCAATCTATTCACTGTTTATGACCAACTTCCCCGCGTTTTCCTCACTAAAAGTGAGATTCATATACTCTATATTCTAATACATTCACAAAATTACAAGTTATTAGATTAAAATAAATTACATAACAAATACATATAAAACAAATGTGGATTTGTACAGAATGGTAAAGTTGAAAAGGAAAATATGATATGGTTTATATCTTTATCAAGTCACGGATTCAGAAATACGATTTAGGAGAGTAAATTTATATTAATATTGCTGATTACATATTTTATTATTATTAACTTTCATGTATAATAATTCAATAATTAAAATATAAATATATTTTTATGATTTGAAATATGAATAAAATTAAAGTTTAACTTTTTAACTTTGATAATTGCATTGTGCTTTCAGTTTCTAATAAGTAATACCAAGATATCAAAATCCAAAAATTAATATGATCTTCTACCATATGCAGATAAAGAAACCGAAATTAAAATATAACTTTTTCATATAGAAATCATATAATCTAAAATAAAAAAAATAAAATAGAGAAATCACTCACCTATGGGTAAGAGTTTTTTTCTTTAGTTGATATATATATATATATACATATTAAATGATAATTTATTTATTTTATTGTAGCTTTCTTTGAAAGTTTTAAAAATTTAAAACTCCTAAAAGAAGTTATTTTATAAGAGATATATGTATATATTAAACTTTAAAGGGTTTGGTATTTTTTTGGGTTTGGGGCTGATAATTTTTTAGGAAGTTTAATGTAATAAAATTCATCTTAAAGGGGGTGTTATATAAATTTCTAAAAAGTTAAGGGGCAATGGCCCCCACCTCTCCCCCTTTTGTATTCGCCAATGATCATGACTAAATATTAATTTAGATTTTATATGGGATGATAAAAATACTCTTAAAATAATATTTATTATTTTGTAAAAATAAATGATTTTTAGTAATTTTACGATTAGGTTAATATTTGATCTATCGGTGATACCACTTTAGTCTAACACATTATTAATAGTATAGAAATGATGTCTAGATTGAAATGGTAAATTTGAATTTTTTTTGGTGAATAAAAAGTATTAATACAAAAAAAAAAGAAGAAGAAGAAAGAAACTAGAGAAGAATCTACGTATAACTATAAACCTTCTTCTCTATCAAAAGCCAATTTAGTAATTTGATCAGCTTTCATGTTATATTCTCTAGGAACGTAATCAAGAGACCATTTTGCTTCCTTTCTTAAGAGTTGAATAATGTGCCTTGACAAAATAGAATTGGACCCTTCAAAAAGGATTGTTTAATATCCCAATGACTTCCATATTAACGGTGTGTATCAAATTGAATGTTTGATATTCATAGTATAATTGGTTCAAATCTTATAATATGTAAATTTTTATTGATTTATAAAAATATAAAAAAGATAAAAATATCTTCATAAAGATATAACTTACTTTGTATAGATATGAGTTATTGGTAATTTCTCAAAATTAAAACTCGATTAATGGGTGACACTAACTCAGTCAGAGACTTTATTATAATAAATAAATAGATAAATATACCAAGTGTGAGTTTTTTTTATAAGACTTATTTTCGATTTAAGTTTATTTTTTATAGATTTTATATAAATAACATAAAAAATACAATAGCATTTTTATGGTGAGATCAAAAGTACTTTTCAAGGAGTATTAGAGAAAACTTTACCTTTGGTGTTTTTCCACTAAATATAAAGTTAGGATTTAGATGATTAATATATCTTTAAAAGGTAATTAAAATTTCAAATTAATTATATTTAATACATCTTTATATTAAATTATTTAAATATGAATAAACTATGATAAAATGTGCTTAATTTTGATATTGGTTTTATATAATTAACTTTATTACTGACATGTCGATTAAGTTTTAGCTCGATTGGTATCGATATCGTTGTTAGTGTAGGACATGGATTCAAGCACATTTATCTTCCTATTTAAAACATTGTATCAAAAGACACATTATTATTGACATGATATCATTTTTACATTCTTCTCAAAATAAAGATAACTGAATTTATTTAATGAATTTAATATATATTTGTTTGAATTAAAAACAAAATTTTATTCGTAGAATTAAATAAAAATAAAACTTTGTGTATAAACTTAAAATCAAATTAAAATGATCTTTAATCTTATCACGTGCATATGCATGTATTTCTTTTTATTTTTCGTTCGTTGTAATACTTGTATTCACCATGTCCGGTTTAGACATGTATTGATACTAATCTACTTAATTACAAAAATTATATAAATGTTAATTTACATATGTGTGAATTTAAATCTTACTCTATTTATGTATTCAATTCAGTACATCTTTGAATGCGCGGTGTGGTGCGTTTAACTTATTTTTTGTCTCGTACTACAGTATCGTTATAATATCGTTACAGTATGTAATCTCATCAGCACTGCTATTTTTACACTAACTATAAATAAACATATCGATGCACTATCTATCCAAACTCACACTTAGTGAATTAAAATTTAAAATCAAGTAACCTAATAAATTGACGTGATGGCACCGAAAGGGAAATACAAAGGAACAAACTAGGGAGACATTAAAGAATCTATTCTTTTCATTTTTGCATGTTTTGAGTTTCTTTTGATGAATCAAATTAATTTCTGGGAAGTTTCAATTTTTTCCGTTAGGGGGAAAAAGTAACACAATAATGAACATATTAAAAGGAAAAGTAAAAATTGAATATGCCAATTGACAAGCACAAATTGTATTACACCTATAGGTTGAAAAAAGAGTGGAGCAAAAATTAAATTATGGAGATTGAGATCTTACCGAAAGGAAAAAGGCAACAATGAGATTCAAAACTTCTTATTATTCTATACAATTTGGTGGCATTAATGTTCTGTTTCCAATTCAATGGGGACAAGTGTAGGATTTTGATGCCTGGATATGACGAGATTTGAACTTAAATTTTTAATTTTGTGATTAAGTCAAGTTTTTATTAATAATTTGATAATTAAATTTTAACGAGTTTATGTCATAATTATATGATACATGACGTATTTTTATTGGACATGAGTAATTTTTTATATAAAATGAAATGAAAAATGATAGTTTAGATATTGAATTAAAACAAAAAAATAAATACTAAAAAATAAAATAAATATAGTTGAAAGGTTAAATCGTTATTTAAATATATTCGGACTCAAATAATACCATCCGATCCAACTTAATTTAAGTAACTAAATCGATCTGTTATTTTAAAAAATATATATATATATAAAACCGAATCGATTGAAGAATGGGCTAAGTTGCAAGATTAGGATGGTGCATGCTTTTGCTGAAATTAGAGGTAAAAGAAGAGTTGTAAACTAAAAGAGTGCAACTTTGAATCGAATCATCCTCTCTAGCTAAGATTCTTTATGTCCATTAGTTGATGTTAATTGATATTATTATGGTGTTTCCCGTTATCAACTTGTTACTCAACTAGGATTGATCCAATTTTTTTGTTTCAATAGTGGCAATATGTACATTTCACTTATATGAGTTCGCACATGGTGGGTTTACATAATCATACAAACGAACATACACTTAGAAGGCACGTGTTGGTATGTATGAGGCTTATTTAATGCGTCGCATCCAAAAACCGTGTCATATAAATAGAAAAATTTCGCTCCATAAGAAATAGATTTACAAAAATACTCAACAGATATTACTAAATTCAGTTATCTCCTTAACAAAACCAATTAACTACTTAATGTTTTGTGATTGGACCATAAACCATAATCTCATCTTCTTATAATCCTCGTATAAAGGTTAATTATATCCTATTTTTATGCCATATAAATTATTCGACGATTAAATATAAATATTTAAACATCCCATATTAATATAAATTTTTTAAAAATAAAAACAAATATATATTTCTGCGATGTACGAACTTCAATCTTAGCTTGCAGATTCGATGCTTGGTCGGTTTAAACATATATCAATCCTTTGAAAAGTGCAGTTTTGAAGATTAATTGGGAATAACCTTTTTGTTTGCTTTTTTCTATAATCAGATCTTTTTCCTAAGATCCTCGGCTATTTGATTGTGATATTAATTCTCATTAACTTTAGGGTTAGTCGAATTATAACTCTAAATGGGAGCAAAGTTTTTCGGACATTAATTTTTTTTTCATAAAATTCATACCTAAAATCTTAAAAGAAATATTGAATTTCTTATAGGTGAATCTACTTTATATAATATTATATTTTAGAAATTTTATTTTATGGACCTTTCCAATCATATTATTTATGGCCTCTTTCCAATTAATTAGTGACATTTTAATAAAATTTTTTATGTTATTAACATGTAATTTTAGTATTTTTTTTACTTAAAACCTCGAATCTTAAATCTTAAATCTTAAACCTCAAACTCAAACCCTAAACTTGAAATCCTGAGTTTAGATTTAGAGTTTGACAATTCAAGGTTTAGTTCGGGGTTTTAGATTTGGAACTTGAGTTCGAGGTTAAAGATTCGATATTCAAGATTCTAAATTTGGGATTCAGGGTTCGAAGTAAAAAAATTACCAAAATTACGTGTTAATCATATAGAAAAAATTACTGAAATGTCATTAAATTATTAAGAGATACCATAGATGATATGGTGGGAAGGGTCTATAAAATAATTTATTCATATTTTGAGTACATACACTCTTTATTGATTCTTAGTAACATGGATTTCAAAAACTATATTTTTTATTGAAAAATTAAAAAAAAAAACCCAGCTAATTCAGGAATAATGTAGCTGGATTGAAGTCTGAAAAGAATACATAAAAATAGACGCCAAGCAATAAGTTTCGGTCATAGATTTATTGTATCTGGCAAAAGAAATTCAAAGACTTGGAGAAGTGCCCACAATTTTGTAAGAGTTGACATGTGTTTCTTTTACATAAATAACTCAAAAAAAATATCCTACGTATATGTTCGATTATATATAGTTAAAAGAGATTTTTATTGGTTGGTAAAATTTTAATTAAAATGTCTAAAAAAATTATATAAATTAACGTGTAATATTAACATTCGAGAAATTAATATATAAAACAAATTAAATTACATTAATAATCGATATATAAATAAATATAAGACGTCGTAACCATTTTTAAAATAATTAAAATATCTAGATCAAAACTTTAAAACAGATGAAAGTTGCCACCAACAGTGATGGAGTCAGAAAATTTTGTTGGGGGGCTAGGATTAAATTGTATATTTTTACAATTTAAAATTTTATAAATTATAAAGGGCTTAAATAAAAAAATTTCTATTTTAAGGAAGCCGGGCCTTGTCTCCCCTTGCTCCGCCACTGCCCACCAATATTTTTTACTTAGATGTGATTGATCACCTCGAAAATGTTTGACATATGTTAAAATAACATTTTTTTGGTTTATGAAAGTAAAATTAAAATTTGGAAGTATAGTTATCACAATGCTTGTTTGTAAAAACAAAGCCTTTTTAATTAAGTGTTATTGTTGATTCGAAATAAGGGATAAATATCAAGTTTATATGTGAACTTTGGTCTAATGTGTAATTTGATACATGGATTTTGATTTGGTATAATTATACACATGAAATTTGAGTTGTGGTTCATATGTATAGATGAAATTTTGATTTTGATTCAATTGTACATATTTAAATAAATGAATACATACATTTATTTTCATATCGGAACAATATAATTGCTTGTGTATGCAATTTATTAACATAAAATGATGCTAATTCAATAACGTTAGTGATTTGTAAAAACTGAATCAAATCAAAATTTCATGTATAAAATTGCAAAAAATCAAAGTTCATATATGACATTACACATTAAACCAAAGTTCATGTATAATTTTGATATTTATCCATTTAAAATAATAAATTAAAAGAATTTCTCTATTGGGTGATGCTTTTTTGTTTACGAATGGAGAATCTCAATGGAAATTTGATAGTAATTCTATAATTATAAAAAAATGATAAATTAATTTTTTAACGTTTAATTTTTTGTTAATTTGATATTTATTTATTTTAACTAAATTTGGCCCCTCTTTTTTTTTTTGTTCAAGTGTATGTACAACCTTTTTTGCAGTCAAGTGACAAATGAAAATATTCAACAAAAACTCACAATAATCACATTAACAACAATAATAAAAAAATATTAAAATTCTAATCAATATTCAAGAAATTCAAGAATATAAAAACAATAGATCTTAATTTCTTTAAGAATTTGTATTAATCAATCTTTAACAATTATTACCAACCCGAATGTTAGCATCTTACATAAAATTAACATATTAAAATCATTCAATCAAAAAAACTTAAAATCTTGCATAAAAATCTTATTCTATCATAAGCAAAGGCACGATATTAATTTTTTTGGAGATTAATCAATGATGAGTGTCGAGTTCATCAAAAATAATATTATTATACTTAAACGGGAAATTAATAGCAGTATGGGGAGTAGGTTCCATATGTAACACCCCAAAAAATTTCTACAGTGAAATATTATCATTGATATAGTAAAATAAGGAAATAAAGTGACGAGAAGAGGAAATTTGAGTTATGTCATTGGGAAGTATATTATGACATATTAATTCAAGAAATGACTAAATTGTAAAAGTGAGAAAAGTTTTGTTGCCCAAGAGTAAATACTTAAAATTTAAGGGGTTGAAGTGTAAATATGACAAATTTGAAGGACCAGTAGTGTAAATATTTTATGGGTTGGATGATTTAGAAACTAAGAAAAATGGATGAATTAGAACCAAATTGAATAAGTGTAGAATTATGATGGACTAAATAGTAATTTTACCAAATTAAGTAATGACTCAAAGATGGAATTTAAAAAGATCACAAAGGGCAAAATGGTCAATTAGAAGAGAGAGAAATCTAGAAAGTAATGATGATGTTGATGATACTTTATAATTATTTAATAAGATATTTATTATTATTCTATTATTTTATTTAATATTTATATATTATTTATTGTTATTATATTATGAAATAAATTAAAATATGACAAATGGATGGTAATGATAAAACACATGTATAATAATATGTATATGTACAAGTGTAATATTTATATTGTTTATTAAATAGATATTTATTTATTTATTATCATTATGTAAAAGATATTTATTTAATAAACAATTAAATTATAAGATTTTTATGTAACTAATAAATTAATTCATGACAACTGTAAGATAAAAGATTAAGTACAAGTATAAAAAAATATTTGTATACATTTGTAATATATGTATTAGTTATTAGTTAGATATTTATTATTAACTATACATATATATATATATATGATATAAAGGAGAAAGAGAGAAGAGAGGAGAGTTACAGAGAAGAAGCAACGAAAATAGGGAAAGAAAAGAAAAATGGGGGAAATTAGAGATTTGAAGCTTGGAGCTCATTTTGGTAAGTTAATCAAGTCCTTTTCTTTTAATTTTGATATTTTAGAAGCTTTAGAATAAGGTTTTGATGAAGCTAAGTTGACATATTGAAAGTTTATGAGTTCTCAAATATAGTTTATGTTGAACAAAAACATGAATTAGGGACTTAATTGAATGAATTTCAAGTTAGAATTGATAAAAAGATTTAATTGAGAAGTAAGCTATAAGTTTTATGTTGTACGGGCTAAATTGAGGAAAATTAAAAATTAGGAAAATATGCTGAAAATTTAGTAGTTAAATTTGAGTTTGGATGGAATTTGAATAGAAAAGAAGTATGAATTGAGTTAGGAAAGTAAGTAAACTTAATTAGGATTAAATTGTAAAATAAGGTATAAGAAACAAAAATCACCAAAAATTGTATAAATTGAGTTAGAGGATGAATAAAATATGAAATTAAATATTATTGAGTATAGTTTCTTATAGAAAAAGCGGTATAAGCAATGAAATTATGAATCATGAGATATAGTAAATTTTGTGAGACTAGGTCAGAATGATTTTGGGTTCCCTTGTTCTAACTTTGGAAAATTATCAAAAATTGTATAAAAATAATCAATGGCTCAAATTTATATTTTTAAAATCCTGAATGAGTCTATTTTCAAGAGAAATAAACGACAACATCATCTGAATCTCGTACATGGAGATAATTAATTTTTAGTGAAGAAGGGTCGAAACTGTCATATAGCAGAACAAGGGTGACTTTAAAGAATAAACTGTACTTATTGGCTAAACCAAAAATTCTAAAAATTTTATGGTAAGAAGATACGGAAGTATAGTTTTAGGGAAAATTAGCGGATCTTAATTTTGAGTTCTGTAGCTCAAGATATAAATAATTTAGTAACCATGATTCAAATGGATAGTTTTGAATATACATATGAGTAAATAATGAAATTATTGATAATGTTACTTATAGCATGTTATACAAATTAAGAATGTGAAATGGAGAGGAGGAGGAGGAAAATATGTATGAATATTCAGCTAGCATGGCTAATTTGTATGTTTTAGGCTCAGGGACTAAATTGAATAAAAATAAAACTTTATGGTTAATTTTGTAAAAATGTTGGAAATGACCAATTTGTATGAAATGAATTATTTTATTATTTAAAACTGCAAAATTAAATGAAATTATTAATTTAGTTCAAGATCGGTGTAAGTTAGTGTAACTTGAATTGTATTTTTAAATGCAAGATGAAATAAAATGTCTAATAAATAAATTGGTAACTCCGGTAATGCTCCGTAACTCTATTCTGGTGACAGATTCGGGTTAAGAGCGTTACATTTAGTGGTATCAGAGCTATGGTTTAGTCGGTTCTCGGACCAAACGTAGTATATGTGAAGACTAGAAATATATGCCATTATTAATATATAACTTGAGATAATGTGATATCTTCCGACTTTGATGAGATTTTTATTACTATAATTCAAACTTTATCATTATTATGTGTTTAATTTACTGATTATGTGTGGTAAGTATTTTAAGGTAAGTGTTTAGTAAAATGATAAATTTATGATTGGATACTGAAATTGAGACTGATACTGAACTGAATTATGGAATACTGAATATTATTTTGAGTACTGAATTGAATTATGAAGTTACTGAATATTGTTATGTGTACTGCATTGAATTGTGAAATTACTGATGTAATGAATTACTGCAATACTGTGAAACTGATCAAAATAAGAAGTGAAAATAGAATGAATTGGAAATTAAAAGTTATTTAAATTACTTAACTGAATTATGAAATTATGTGAATATTTGAAGGTATATTGATAGGAAATTAAAAGTGATTTGAATTGAATTAAATTGAATTAAATAAAGAAAATATGTGAGTAATTGAAATGTATATTGATTGAAAAGTAATTAGTGATTTTAAAATTGATTGGACAATAAATTAAAAATATGAATTGAATAAAAATGAATTAAATTATGAATATGTGTAAATATGTGAATCGTGTATTGATTGAAAAGTGGTTGGAATTGAATCGAAGTATGATTATATGTGAATATCTAAAATATGTGTTGGTATTGAATTGTGTACTGATTAGAAAGTGGAAAACTGAATTTGAATTGAATTGAATGGAATGGAATTGTGATTAAATTGAAAGTGAATTTGAAATAGAAAAATAATTTGAATACCCTATTAACTAGTCGGACTGAGTCGGATATAAATGGCATGCCATAGGATTTGAGATGTGTTCAAGAGATTTTCAGCTCAGCCAAGGAGATGTTTCTGTTATTATATTTCTTCGGTTTATCCGAAGAGGCATTTAATGACTTATTGGTGTGCTTGGGAGGATATGATATACGGGTGTGTTTGGAAGGCTATATTATACTGGTGTGTTTTGATGGACTATTTTGGTGTGTTTGGGAGGATATTTCTGGTGTGTTTGGGAGGATCATTCTGGTGTGTTCTGGTTGGACTATTCTGGTGTGTTTGGTTGGAATCCGTGTATCCGCCAAAGTCCGAGTCTTGTTAATAGGGGTAAATATGAATATTATGTGAAATTGAAATGAGAATCTAATACCCTATTAACTTGTCAGGCTAGTTGGATATAATTGGCATGCCATAAGATTTGAGAAGGGATTTGGAGATAATGAAGTTATTATATCCTTCGGAATTATCCGAAGAGGCACTGTGTGCTATACTGGTGTGTTTTGGGTGGATTATATTATATTGGTGTGTTTGGAGGATTATCTGATTATGGTGTGTTTTGGAGGATTACATGATTATTCTGGTGTGTTTTGGTTGGATATTACTGGTGTGTTTGGTTGGAATCCGTGTATCCGCCAAGGTCCGGGTTTGTTAATAGGGTGAATAACTGAAATGAGAAAATTAAATAAATTTGATTGATCGTACTATTAAAAATATGAGAAAGAAATTATGAGTTGAATTGTGAATTGAATTGAAATGTGAGATTTGTAGCTTGAACTTAAGGTTCATGAATTTGCTAAAATATCGAATTATTAATATTGAAATCAATTGAATAAATGAAATGAGAAAATCAATTGAATTTGATCGATTGAACTATTGAAAGTATGGAAAAGTGGAATTAGGAATTGAAATGTAAATTGAATTTGAGATATGAGATTGAAAGCTTGAACCAAAGGTTTATGAATTGATTAAAGATAATATAGATGATATATGATGTCATTTGATGAAATACTGTTGTTGAGATATGAAATTAAAGCATAAATTAACACATATGATTTATATTGTTACATGTTTGATGTTTATTATTTATTATAGTTTTTATAATTTGAATTATGGTAATACCACTGAGTATAGATATAGACATGCTCAACGTACGGTTGTATTATTATAATTCAAATTATTTATTATTAAGTGTTAAATTTAAATTATGTGTATAGTAAGTGAAGTATGAGATAAGTGTTATTGTTGAATTAAGTGATGGATAAATATTAGTATTGAATTGTATATTGATGAGAAAGTGAAATTAAACTTAGTTGTGAATAAATTGAAAGTGAAATTGGAATTGAAAAATGATATCTGAAGTACATAATAAGAATTATTAGTAAATTAAGAATGACTAGTGAATTTTGAAATATATTACATATATTAAAGAAAGAAAAGAAATAAACATACAGGTTTTTAGCATAATGATTAAATTGTAAAGTATGTAAAAGCATTATGCTAAAAGTGTAAAAGTGATATGCGTGCATAATGTAATTTGCCCAAGTAAATGAGATTAGTGGTATACCATTAAGGGACTCTAGCGCATTCTCTGATAATAACACATTGGTACTCATCAAGTGCTATCTGATTAATAGTACATAATAATACACTTCTATATTTGTTCCGTATATCCTACGTGTTCTGTTTAGTCTATTGGGCCTCTTATAAAAAGGTAAGCAATTTTCATTATAAGGTATGTTCGCAATATTGAATTAAAAATAAATTGTGAACTGAAAGGATATGGAATAGATATAAATAATAAACTAGATAAATATGTGCACAAAGGAGCTATAGAATTGTGGAAATAATGAAGTTCATGATAATAAAAAAAAAAGGAAATTTCGAGGACGAAATTTCTTTTAAGGGAGAGAGAAATGTAACACCCCGAAAAATTTCTACAGTGAAATATTATCCTTGATATAGTAAAATAAGGAAATAAGGTGACGAGAAGAGGAAATTTGAGTTATGTCATTGGGAAGTATATTATGACATATTAATTCAAGAAATGACTAAATTGTAAAAGTGAGAAAAGTTTTGTTGCCCAAGAGTAAATACTTAAAATTTAAAGGGTTGAAGTGTAAATATGAAAAATTTGAAGGACCAATAGTGTAAATATTTTGTTGGTGAAATGATTTAGAAACTAAGAAAAGTGGATGAATTAGGACCAAATTGAATAAGTGTAGAATTATGAGAGACTAAATAGTAATTTTAGCAAATTAAGTAATAACTCAAAGATGGAATTTAAAAAGATCACAAAGGGTAAAATGTTCAATTAGAAGAGAGAGAAATCTAGAAAGTAATGATGATGTTGGTGATACTTTATAATTATTTAATTAGAAAAATATTATTTAATAAGATATTTATTATTATTCTATTATTTTATTTAATATTTATATATTAATTATTGTTATTATATTATGAAATAAATTAAAATATGAAAAATGGATGGTAATGATAAAACACGTGTAATAATATGTATATGTACAAGTGTAATATTTATATTGTTTATTAAATAGATATTTATTTATTTATTATCATTATGTAAAAGATATTTATTTGATCAACAATTAAATGATAAGATTTTTATGGAACTAATAAATTTATTCATGACTAGTGTAAGATAAAGATTAAGTACAAGTGTAAAAAAATATTTGTATACATTTGTAATATATGTATTAGTTATTACTAAGATATTTATTATTAACTATATATATATAAGATATAAATGAGAAAGAGAGAAGAGAGGAGAGTTACAGAGAAGAAGCAACGAAAATAGGGAAAGAAAAGAAAATGGGGAAATTAGAGATTTGAAGCTTGGAGCTCATTTTGGTAAGTTAATCAAGTCCTTTTCTTTTAATTTTGATATTTTAGAAGCTTTAGAATAAGGTTTTGATGAAGCTAAGTTGACATATTGAAAGTTATGAGTTCTCAAGTATAATTTATGTTGAACAAAAACATGAATTAGGGACTTAATTGAATGAATTTCAAGTTAGAATTGATAAAATGATTTAATTGAAAAGTAAGCTATAAGTTTTATGTTGTAGGGACTAAATTGAGGAAAATTAAAAATTAGGAAAATATGCTGAAAATTTAGTAGTTAAATTTGAGTTTGGATGGAATTTGAATAGAAAAGAAGTATGAATTGAGTTAGGAAAGTAAGTAAACTTAATTAGGATTAAATTATAAAATAAGTTATAAGAAACAGTTTCGGACAGTAGCGGTAGACTAACTTTTAAAAATCACCAAAAACTGTATAAATCGAATTAGAGAATGAATAAAATATGAAATTAAAGCTTATTAAGTATAGTTTCTTATAGAAAAAACGGTATAAGCAATGAAATTATAAATCATGAGATATAATAAATTTTGTGAGACTAGGTCAGAATGATTTTGGGTTCCCCTGTTCTAACTTTTGGAAAATTATCAAAAATTGTATAGAAATAATCAATGGCTTAAATTTATATTTTTAAAATTCTTAATGAGTTTATTTTCAAGAGAAACAAACGGTAACATCATCCAAATCTCTTACAAGGAGATAATTAATTTTTAGTGAATAGTGATCGAAACTGTCAGATAGCAGAATAAGGGTAACTTTAAAGAATAAACTGTACTTATTGGATAAATCAAAAATTCTAAAAATTTTATGGTAAGAAGATACGGAAGTCTAGTTTTAGGTAAAATTAGCGGATCTTAATTTTGAATATTCAATTTACTTTTATTCAATTTAGTCCCTGAGCCTAGAACATACAAATTAACCATGCTAGCTGAATATTCATACATATTTTCCTCCTCCTCCTCTCCATTCCACATCCTTAATTTATATAACATGCTATAAGTAACATTATCAAAAATTTTATTATTTACTCATATGTATATTCAAAACTGTCCATTTGAGTCATAGTTACTAAATTATTTATATTTTGAGCTACAGAACTCAAAATTAAGATTTGCTAATTTTCCCTAAACTAGACTTACATATCTTTTTATCATAAAATTTTCAGAATTTTTGGTTTAGCCAATAAGTACAGTTTATTCTTTAAAGTCATCCTTGTTTTGCTATCTGAAAATTCCGACCATTCTTCACTAAAAATTAATTATCTCCTTGTACGAGATTCAGATGATGTTACCGTTTGTTTCTCTTGAAAATAGACTCATTCGTGATTTTAAATATATAAATTTAACCCATTTATTATTTTTATATAATTTTTTATAATTTTCAAAAGTTAGAACAAGGGAACCCAAAATCATTCTGACCTAGTCCCACAAAATTTATTATCTCTCATGATTCATAATTTCATTGCTTATACCGCTTTTTATATAAGAAACTATAATCAATGAGATTTAATTTCACATTTTATTCATCCTCAAAGTCGATTTCTACAATTTTTGGTGATTTTTCAAAGTTAGTCTACTGCTGCTGTCCAAAACTGTTTCTTATAACTTATTTTACAATTTAATCCAAATTAAGTTTACTTACTTTCCTAACTCAATTCATACTTCTTTTCTATTCAAATTCCATCCAAACTCAAATTTAACTACTAAATTTTCAGCATATTTTCCTAATTTTTAATTTTCCTCAATTTAGTCCCTACAACATAAAACTTATAGCTTACTTCTCAATTAAATCCTTTTATCAATTCTAACTTGAAATTCATTCAATTAAGTCCCTAATTCATGTTTTTGTTCAACATAAATTATACTTGAGAACTCATAACTTTCAATATGTCAACTTAGCTTCATCAAAACCTTATTCTAAAGCTTCTAAAATATCAAAATTAAAAGAAAAGGACTTGATTAACTTACCAAAATGAGCTCCAAGCTTCAAATCTTTAATTTCCCCATTTTCTTTTCTTTCCCTATTTTCCTTGCTTCTTCTCTGTAACTCTCCTCTCTTCTCTCTTTCTCATTTATATCTTATATATATATAGTTAATAATAAATATCTTACTAATAACTAATACATATATTACAAATGTATACAAATATTTTTTTACACTTGTACTTAATCTTTATCTTACACTTGTCATGAATAAATTTATTAGTTACATAAAAATCTTATAATTTAATTGTTGATCAAATAAATATCTTTTACATAATTATCTATTTAATAAACAATATAAATATTACACTTGTACATATACATATTATTACGCATGTGTTTTATCATTACCATCCATTTTTCATATTTTAATTTATTTCATAATATAATAACAATAATTAATATATAAATATTAAATAAAATAATAGAATAATAATAAATATCTTATTAAATAATATTTTTCTAATTAAATAATTATAAAGCATCATCAACATCATCATTACTTTTTAGATTTATATCTCTTCTAATTGACCATTTTGCCCTTTGTGATCTTTTTAAATTCCATCTTTGAGTCATTACTTAATTTGGTAAAATTACTATTTTGTCCCTCATAATTTTACACTTATTCAATTTGGTCCTAATTCATCCATTTTTCTTAGTTTCTAAATCATTCCCCCCATAAAATATTTACACTATTGGTCCTTCAACTTTTTCATATTTACATTTCAACCCCTTAAATTTTAAGTATTTACTCTTGGGCAACAAAACTTTTCTCACTTTTACAATTTAGTCATTTCTTGAATTAATATGTCATAATATACTTCCCAATGACATAACTCAAATTTCCTCTTCTCGTTACTTTATTTCCCTATTTTACTATATCAAGGATAATATTTCATTGTAGAAATTTTCAGGGAGTTACATTTCTCTCCCCCTTAAAAGAAATTTTGTCCTTGAAATTTCCTTGTTTTCTTTTGATCATGAACTTCATTGTTTCCACAATTCTATAGCTCATTTGTGCACATATTTATCTAGTTTATCATTTTTATCTATTCCATATCCTTTCAGTTCACAATTTATTTTTAATTCAATATTGCGAACATACCTTATAACAAAAATTGCTTGCCTTTTTATAAGAGGCCCAATAGACTAAACAGAACACTTAGGATATACGGAACAAATATAGAAGTGTACTATTATGTACTATTAATCAGATAGCACTTGATAAGTACCAAGGTGTTATTATCAGAGAATGTGCTAGAGTCCCTTAATGGTATACCACTTGTAAGCACTAAATTTTGTCCGGCTAGATTTCATGTTTAATTAAAAAAATTTAAAAAAAATTTGAAAAATACAAAAAAATCAAATTACGTTTTGACCCCTCAACTTTTCCAAAATTACATTTTAACCCCTTATCTTTTCCAAAATTACCTTTTGACCTCTAAACTTTTCTAAAATTACATTTTGACCCCTTATCTTTCTTAAAATTACATTTTGACCCCGCCTATTTTGCTGCATTTGTAATTCAGTCCTTCTGTCAAAAAATCCCCAACAATCTGGAGGATTTCGCGCACCCAACCCCCGATTTTTCGGCCACCGGCCTGAGGGATGGCCTCTCTTCTCCCTAGCCACCTAATACCTGCAAAAAACACACTATAAAAGAGGGAAATCAACCAAAAAAAAGGCCCCCAACAAGAACCCGAACAAAAAAAGCAAAAAAAAAAAAAGAAGGAAAAGAGGAGAAAAAAGAGAGAAGAAGAAGAGAAGAGGGAGAAGGTGCATCACCGGCGGAGGAAACGAAGGCGTCTACGGCAGCAGGGGGCTAGGAGAAGAAAGAAGAAGAAGAAGAAGAAGAAAGAAGAAAGAAAAAGAAGAAGAAAGAAGAAGAAGAAAGAAAAAAGAAGAAAAAATTTATAAACAATCCGACCAGCACTTTTGACTTTGTGAAGACCCAAAAAAACAAAAACAACCCCAAAAAAATTGGGGCAGCCTAAGCAAAAAAAAAAAAAAAAAAAAGCGAAAAAAAGCAACTTCAACAAACAAATTTCAAGCCCAATGAGCAGACCTAGGCCTCACGTGAGAGCGAGCCGCCCGTGCCCAAAGCTAGCAGGCCAGAAAAAAGAAAAAAAAGAAAAAGGAAAAAAAAACCCCGGGTTGTGTATCCCGTTCTTCAATCCTGTAATTTTGGGCTTTTCGGTAATTTCTTTTTTACCTGCTTTTAATTTAATTCGTGTATTTTGATGACATTATTGATATTTTTTAAGCATATTTTTATTTTGTATTTATATTTTGTATTTATATTTTATTTTATTTTATTATTATTCGAATAATTTTTAATAAATAAGGCAACGAATCGGTTTGACACTAAGTCGTTGATTTCATCGCTATGTTGGGTGAATATATCATCGGTTTGTGTTAAACACGATTTATTTTTGTAGTTATTTTTAAATTATCAAAATTTCATTTTTAGATTATAATATGTCAATATGTAATTTTTCAAAATTTTCGTGTTTTCAAAAATTCTCGTGTTTCAAAATTTTCGTGTTTTAAAAAATCCTCAAGTTTTAAAATTTTAGCGTTCTCAAAAATTTTTGTGTTTTCAAAAATTCTCGTGTTTCAAAATTTTCGTGTTTACAAAATTTTCGTGTTTTAAAATTTTTTTCGTATTTTCAAAAATTCTTGTGTTTCAATCAGATCGCGATTAAATATTAAATTGAACTCGTATTTTTGAAAATTAAGACAACGCGCGCTTAACTAGATACCAATTTGGGCGTCGCGAGGGTGCTAATACCTTCTTCGCGCGTAACCGACTCTCGAACCCTATTTTTCTCTGGAATTTTGACGTAGACCTAAACTCGGCCCTTTTTTTAAGAAAATTCAAAAAAAAAATAATTTTTCTTTTAAAAAGAGGATTCATTAGGTGTCCGATCACACCTAGGAAAAAGGATCGGTGGCGACTCCCTTTTTTTTTAAAAAAATCGAAACTCTGTTTTCAAATTTTCAATAATTTTCTCAATTAGCACCCGAGCAAATTTTATGTCACTACACCATTAATCTCATTTACTTAGGCAAATTACATTATGCACGCATATCACTCTTACACTTTTAGGATAATGCTTTTACATGCTTTACAATTCAATCATTGTGCTAAAAACCTGTATGTTTATACCTTTTCTTTCTTTAATATATGTAATATATTTCAAAATTCACTAGTCATTCTTAATTTACTAATAATTCTTATTATGTACTTCACATATCATTTTTCAATTCCAATTTCACTTTCAATTTATTCACAACTAAATTTAATTTCACTTTCTCATCAATATACAATTCAATACTAATATTTATCCATCACTTAATTAAATTGCCATTTAATTCAACAATAACACTTACCTCATACTTCACTTACTATACACATAATTTAAATTTAACACTTGATAATAAATAATTTGAATTATAATAATACAACTGTACGTTGAGCATGTCTATATCTATACTCAATGGTATTACCATAATTCAAATTATAAAAATTATAATAAATAATAAACAACAAACATGTAACAATATAAATCATATGTGTTAATTTATGCTTTAATTTCATATCTCAGCAATAGTCTTTCATCAAATGACATCATATATCATCTATATTATCTTTAATCAATTCATAAACCTTTGGTTCAAGTTTTCAATCTCATATCTCAATTTCAATTCCAATTCCAATTCATAATTTCACTTTTTCATACTTTCGATAGTTCAATCGATCAAATTCATTCGATTTTCTCATTTCATTTATTCAACTGATTTCAATATCAATAATTCGATATTTTAGCAAATTCATGAACCTTAAGTTCCTGCTTCAAATATCACATTTCAATTCAATTCACAATTCAACTCATAATTTCTTTCTCATATTTTCAATAGTACAATCAATCAAATGTATTTCATTTTTCTCATTTCAGTTATTCACCCTATTAACAAACCCGGACCTTGGCGGATAAACGGATTCCAACCAAACACACTAGTAATATCCAACCAAAACACACCAGAATAATCATGTAATCCTCCAAAACACACCATAATCAGATAATCCTCCAAACACACCAATATAATATAATCCACCCAAAACACACCAGTATAGCACATAGTGCCTTTTCGGATAACTCCGAAGGATATAATAACTTTATTATCTCCAAATCCCTTCTCAAATCCTATGGCATGTCAATTATTTCCGACTAGCCCGACATGTTAATAGGGAATTAGATTCTCATTTCAATTTCACATAATATTTATATTTACCCCTATTAATAAGACTCGGACTTTCGCGGATACACGGATTCCAACCAAACACACCAGAATAGTCCAACCAAAATACACCAGAATGATCCTCCCAAACACACCAAAATAGTCCATCCAAACACACCAATATAATATAGCCTCCCAAACACACCAGTATATCATATCTTCCCAAACACACCAATAAGGCATTAAATGCCTCTTCGGATAAACCGAAGAAATATAATAACAGAAACATCTCCTCGGCCGAGCCGAAAATCTCTTGAAGACATCTCAAATCCTATGGCATGCTGTTTATATCCGACTCAGTCCGACTAGTTAATATGGTATTCAAATTATTTTTCTATTTCCAATTCACTTTCAATTTAATCACAATTCCATTCAATTCAATTCAATTCAAATTTACTTTTCCACTTTCTAATCAGTATACAATTCAATACCAATACATATTTAAGATATTCACATATAATCATACTTCGATTCAATTCCAACCACTTTTCAATCAATATACGATTCACATATTTACACATATTCATAATTTAGTTCATTCTTATTCAATTCATATTTTTAATTTATTGTCCAATCAAATCTAATATCACTAATTACTTTTCAATCAATATACATTTCAATTATTCACATACTTTCTTTATTTAATTCAATTTGATTCAATTCAAATCACTTTCAGTTTCCTATCAATATAGCTTCAAATATTCACATAATTTCATAATTCAGTTAAGTAATTTAAATAACTTTCAATTTCCAATTCATTCTATTTTCACTTCTTATTTCGATCAGTTTCACAGTACTGCAGTAATTCATTACATCAGTAATTTCACAGTTCAATGCAGTACACATAACAATATTCAGTAACTTCACAATTCAATTCAGTACTCAAAATAATATTCATATTCCATAATTCAAGCCAAGATTCAGAACACCCCAAACCCGGCCCAAACACTACAACCGGATCTGGTATGTCACTAAGGAATTTTATAAAACATGTCACATTTTGGAAAACGAGTATTAGGTTTAAACATTTTAACCGAAAAATTGAGTAATTTAATATTCTGTATAAAATATAAATTTAAATGATACCTTGATGAATTAGGAAAAAAAAAACTAAGTTGTTACATGTCTTAGCTTAATTTTAGCATGAAATTTAAATGTCTAGTAATAAAAACCCAACATAAAACTCAAAATAAATACGAGTCTAGTGGCCCATGGCCTTATTACATTGAAACTTAAAATCCACTAATAAAAAAAATATTAAAATAACTAAATAATGAAAAGTCCTTCGCTGAATCCAAATACTCTCTCGCATGGCCACCTTGCGCTCCTCTCCAGCCCTGTCCGATGCACTAGGTACTACCTGAAAATGTTAAATAATAGGTTGAGTCACGAGACTCAGTGTGCAACCCTCATGCACCATTAGATTTGGGCCTTAGCCCCACAGAACAGAATAACAGATTAATATATAACAAAAATTATGCAAGCCCAACCCAAATCCTAGGTTTCCATCTGCTACACACTACCCTTACCTGCCAGTCACACCAATGGGGATTTCTACAATCAACCCACACCGCTACACACCATCGATGGCAGTCATGCTGCTCATCGTCAGATCATGGTCGTAGCTACTACAACAGATCATGGAAAAAGCCACTACAACAGGTCACGGCAAAAGTCGCTACAACAGGTCATGGCAAAACGCCACTACAACGAACACATAGAACACCCCTAACCTCCAAACCATCGCGAACGAGGTTACGAAGCATTACCGGACATATCGGATAATTTGCAAATATAAATTTTGTTTAATATAAATTTCGCAACATTTTTCGCTTATTAATATATAAAACCCTCAGTAAAATAAATCGTATTCATTTCAATAAACAACCAATTTAACCAATTCATTTGATAAATTCATTTTCTATTCTAAATACCTTCTAATCAAACTCAATCAATATAATATCAACTTAAATTTATCAAAATATTAGTTAGATTAAAATAAATATACTCCTTTCATTATAATTTTTAAACTTGTAATACTAACATTTTTAACCATTTACATTCAAAACATAATAACATTTAAACACAACCTACGTACATGCCACATTATAAAAGGAAATATACATCACCAAAGGTTTGTTTGAAGTCGGGTCCGCTTCGATGTTTGGTTCATGTTGACTTCTACAACTCGCGCACGAAGAGCAACATGCAGATGAGTATATATATACTCGATGGTATTACCATAATTCAAATTATAAACATAATAATCATATCATTAAATCATATAACTTTAATTTAACTAACCCAATTCAAACATAAGTTTATCATTCTCAATATATTCATACAATTCAAATTTAGCTATTTAACAATTGAAATAATACACAATCATGTTGAGCCATTATCCATTTCTTGAACCAATGGTTCATACTTTCTTTTCTCATGCTCATATTTCAATCACATTTTTCAGTTCATGTTCTATTTTCGCATTTCTTCCAATGGCTCAACCATTTCATTTTATTCAATTCAACCTTTTCTTTATTTACCCCTATTAATGCACTCGGACCTTAACGGATACACGGATTCCAACCCAACACTCGATGACGGCACAATGTGCCTTAACGGTAACGATGATACGACACACAAAGTGTCGAATCGGTAATAAGATAACAATATCGATATTCAACACACAAAGTCTTGAACTCAGAACGGCAATGCGAAGAACGATATCGACACACAAAGTGTCGAATCGGCAACGATAAGAATAAGATGATGAGTCGCACGTAAGTGCTGATCGATGAAGCGGCAAAATCCCGCACTCTTCCATGTCCTATGGCATGCCAATTATATCCGACTCACCCGACTAGTTAATAGGGTATTTCGGGCTCAATTTCATTTTCATTTTCATAATAAATTCAATTTCAATATTAATTACACTTTTCCATATCAATCCGGATACAATTCAATTTCAATAAAAACACTTACCTTATAATTTACTTACCATATCCATAAATTAATCTAATATTTAATGAATAAATAAATAGCTTGAATTATAGTAATACAAACCCGAATTTGCTTGATTATTCCTCATTAACCTTCTCCTTTCCTTTATGGGTTGATGCCTCGAGTTCCTTTTTAGCTACGAAAATAATAATTTACATTATTAATTACAACATTAAATTACAATAAATAATTGAATTTTATTCAATTTCTACTCTTCCTCTTCATTCCACATCTTTTATACACAATTCTATTATTTACTTATAAGTTCTTTCTAGGCTGTCTACCTGAGTCATTGTCACTAAATCATCTATATCTGGAGCTACGGAACTCCAAATTAAGATCCGTAAATTTTTCCCGAAACTAGACTCATATATATTTTTACTGTAAATTTTTCAGAATTTTTGGTATGGCCAATCAATACCAGATTATTCTTAAAGTTTCCCCTGTTTCACTGTCCAACTGCTCTGACCTCTCTTCACTACGAATTAAATTACTCTTTGTACAGAATTTAGATGGCCTCCTTGTTTAGCTCATTTGAAACTAGACTCATTAAGGAATTTAACCATATAAATTATGTTCCAAAATCATTTTTATACAATTTTTAATTATTTTTACAAGTCAGAACAGGGGATCTCGAAATCACCCTGAACCAGTTTCACTAAAATTTAAATATCTCACAATACAGAACTTATTTGCTATCTCTGTTTCTTTCATATGAAAATAGACTCAATAAGCTTTAATTTCATATCTCACTCAACTTCTAATTCCATTTCTACGATTTTTGGTGAATTTTCAAAGTTACTCTACTGCTGCTGTCTTAAATCTGTTTTCTTATGACTTATTTTGCAATTAAATCCTAGTTAAGTTTACTTATTTTCTTAACTTAATTCATGCTTGATTCTACTTAAATTCCTTCCATATTCAACTTGATTACAAAATTTTCAAAATAAACCCTAATTTATAATTTCTTCCAAATCAATCCCTATAATACAAAACTTATAGCTTACTTTACAATTTAATCCTTTTACTAACTCTAACTTAAATTTCATTCAATTTAACCCCTTGTTCATCTTTTTCTTTAACATAAACTATACTTAAAACCAATAAACTCTCAAAATATCAACTTAGTTTCATCAAAATCTTGCTTTAAAGCTTCTAAAACATCAAAATTAAAAGAATAGGACTTGATTGACTTACCTTTTAAAGTTTAAAACCTTGAATCTTTAGTTTTTCCTTTTCCTTCTTTTTCTTCTTTCTTTCCTGCTTGTTTACATTATGCTCTCTGTTCTTTTCTGTTCTTCTTTGTTTCTTTTTTTTATTATTTCATTTACTATTTACTTTATTATATAATATAATATTATATTAATATAATTATTTAATAATATTAATAATATATTTTAACACATAAAATCTCAGATTTTTTTAAGCTTATGCCGCCTCAACTTATGCTAAATGGCATAATTGCCATTTTGGTCCTTTTTATTTTCTTTTAATCTACAATTAGACTTTTACTCCTTATTCAATTTGATCCTTTTTCCTAATTACTCTCAATTAAGCTAAATTCACTAAATAAAAATCTAATTAAGCACACTACTAGACTCATAATTACTCCTAATGATTATTTACTAACTCGATTTACTAAGACGGAGGCCCGATAACACATTTTTTTTTCTGGTGCCCACGAATTTCGGGTCGTTACATTTCTCCCCCCCTTAATAAATTTCGTCCTCGAAATTTACACGAGAATAGGTGAGGATATCTTTGCTCTCATAGTTTCTTCAGTTCCCAAGTTGCTTCTTCTACATTATGGCTTCTCCACAATACTTTTACCAAAGGGACTCGTTTGTTTCTTAATTCTTTCACTTCTCGAGCTAGTATTTGAACCGGTTCTTCTTCATATGACAAATCCGGTCTAATCTCAATGTCTTCAGTAGAAATAATATGAGATGGATCCGATCGATACCTTCGTAGCATGGAAACATGAAAAACATTATGAATTTTCTCAGAATTCCGGAGGTAAAGCTAATCGATAGGCAACCGGTCCGATTCTTTCAATTACTTCATATGGCCCAATGTAACGAGGACTTAATTTTCCCTTGCGACCAAATCTCAAAATTTTCTTCCAAGGTGATACTTTTAAAAACACTTTATCACCCACAGAATACTCTATATCTCGCCGCTTTAGATCTGCATAAGACTTTTTGTCTGTCAAAAGCTACTTTCAACTCGTCTTTGATCTTTTAACTACTTCTTCTGCCTCTCCGAATTAATTCCGGTCCAACAATCTTTTTCTCATTCAACTCTGTCCAACATACCGGTGATCGACATCTTCGACCATATAATGCTTCATATGGAGCCATTTGAATACTAGATTGATAACTATTATTATAAACAAATTCAGCTAATGGCAAGTATCGTTCCCAACCCGATTCAAAGTCAATAATGCAAGCCCAAGCATGTCTTCTAAAATTTGAATTACCCGCTCGATTGTCCGTCGGTTTGTGGATGAAATGCAGTACTAAAATTAAGCCGAGTACCCAAAGAATCATGTAACTGCTTCCAAAATCTCGATGTAAATCGTGGATCTCGGTCGGAAATTATAGATGCTGGAATGCCATGCAGTCTCACAATTTCTGGATATATACTTCAAAGAAGCTTCAAAGACCAATCATCCCGATCGCTATGAAATGAGCAGACTTAGTAAGTCGATCAACTATCACCCAAATGGCATTCTTTTTGCTCTCTGACAGTGGCAACCCCGTAACAAAATCCATAGTAATACTATCCCATTTCCATTCAGGAATACTAATAGATGGAGTAACCCTGTCGGTACCTGATGTTCTGCCTTTACTCGTTGGCAAGTCAAACATTTATCGACATATTCAACTATATCTTTCTTCATTCCTGGCCACCAATAGTGCTCCTTAAATTACGATACATTTTTGTTCCACCCGATGCAACGCAAAAGTACCATCGTGTGCTTCTTGAAGAATCATCTTCTTTAATTCAGAAGTAGTTGGAACACAAATCCGATTTTGAAACCTCAAACAATTATGTTCATCAATACTAAAATTTTCGACTGTACCATTCTGAACCATTTCTCTTTTCTTTAATAATTTGACATCTTCCATCTGAGCTGCTTTAATCTGCTCTAACATCATTGGCTTAACCTTTAACTCAGCTAACAAGCTTCCATCATCATTAACACTAAGCCGAGCAAACATTGCTCGTAATTCAATCGCAGCTTTCCTGCTCAATGCATCAGCTACCACATTTGCTTTTCCTGGATGATAATCTATAACACAATCATAATCTTTTAGAAGCTCGATCCACCGTCTTTGCCTTAAATTTAAATCTTTCTGTGACAGCAGATATTTGAGACTTTTATGATCTGTGTAAATGTAACATTTCTCGCCATAAAGATAATGTCTCCAAATCTTTAAAGCAAAAATTACTGCAGCTAGCTCCAAGTCATGTGTCGGGTAATTACGTTCATGCGGCTTCAATCGCCTAGATGCATATGCAATAACCTTTCCATTTTGCATCAATACACAACCCAAACCACTCAAAGAAGCATCATCAGTACACAATAAAATCTTTTCCCGACTCGCAATGTTAATACCTGGTGCCTCTGTCAACATTTGCTTCAAAGTCTCAAAACTATTCTCGCAATCGATCATCCCGGATAAAGGAACATTCTTCTCAGTAGTAGTTTAGTCATCGGCATTGCTATTTTCGAGAATCCATTTACAAATCTTCGATAATATCCAACAAACCGAGAAAACTACGTGCACTCGGTTACACATTCTTTGGCGCTTTCCATCGAACAATTGCTTCGATCTTCTTCTGGTCAACTCTAATCCCATCAGCAGATACCACATGTCCTAAAAATACCACTTGCACAACTGAATTCACATTTACTTAATTTCCCATACAACTATTTTTCCCGAGAATCAGTAAAACCTTTCGAAGATGCTGATCATGTTCTGCCTCTGTTTTTGAATATACCAATATATCATCAATAAAAACCACCACAAACTGATCTAGATACGGCTGGAAAATGCGATTCATCAAATCCATAAAAGCAGCTGGAGCATTGGTCAATCCAAACGGCATCACCAAAAATTCATAATGGCCATAACGAGTACGGAAGGCAGTCTTAGGCACATCACTTTCCTTCACCTTCACCGATAATACCCCGGATCTCAAATCAATTTTAGAAAATACTCAAGCTCCTTTAAGTGATCAAACAAGTCGTCTATACGAGGCAAAGGATACCGGTTCTTGATTGTCACTTTGTTCAACTGTCGATAATCAATGCACAACCGCATAGAACCATCTTTCTTTTTAACAAACAATACTGGAGCTCCCCAAGGTGAAATACTCGGTCGGATAAATCCTCGATCTAATAAATCTTGTAACTGCACCTTCAACTCTTTCAATTCAGTAGGCGACATTCGGTACGGAGGTATAGAAATTGGTGCTGTACCTGGATACACATCAATAGCAAATTCAACCTCTCTATCAGGTGGTAAACCCGGTAGTTCTTCCGAAATACATCCGAAACTCGCATACGATCCTAATCGCCGCATTGGCTTCCCAATTGATCGAAATTAATAACATATGCCAAATACGCTGAACAACCCTGCTGTAATAACTTGTTAGCTTTAGTAGCTGAAATGATACGTGTCGAACCACTGGTACGGATGCCATTCACTTCAATTCTGTCCCCATTTTCTGCCTGAATACTAAACCTCTTTTTATAGCAATCCAAAACTACCCCATGTTCAGATAACCAATCCATACCCAAAATGATATCAAAATCGCCAAAAGGCATGATCAGCAAATCCACAGGAAACATTTTATCATGTATTATTAACGGGCACCTCCGGCATACTCTGTCTACTAACACTGCTTTTGTCCCAAAGCTGCTAGACACCTCTATGAAAACTCTAGACATTTCAGATTCTAACTTCCCCGATTCAACTAATTTTAAATTAATATATGAATGTGATGAACCCGGGTCAATTAAAGCATAAATAGGCTCAGAATACAATAAAAATATACCTGTCACCACATCGTGAGCATTGCCTTCTTCACGGGTCCGAACTACGTATGCTCACGGCCGGTGCTCTAGCCTCCGATCATGTGTGTAGCTATATCACTTTGCTCTCTACTAGCTCCTCCTCTCCTCGAAACAAAACCTCCTCTAGACATTCCTCTACCTCTGGCAATGATCATCGATCTCTCGAGATGTGGTAGGTGTACTACTCTGAGTTTCGAACAATCTTTAATAAAGTGTTCATGAGAGCCACAACGAAAACATCCTCCAATTTTCTTCCAAAGATTCACCAAAATGTCTTTTTCCACAATAGTTACATTCGGGATATTCATTTTCCCGGGTGGAGCTTTTACACTACCGGTGGAAATAGTAATCTGCTTTTCCTCTGCTTCCGTCACCTCTATTAGATCGAAAGCTTGATCTCCAACCACCTCTCGAATTCTCTAGATCTTTTTGGTAGTGGATTTGAACTAGTTGCTCTACTCGCTTCTGGTCAATCCAATCTGCTTTCGACTTTTATCAAGTCCCAAGACTTGCTCTATCATTTTGGCCCGTTCGATCAAATCAACAAATTCGATAATTATTTGGGACACTAATTGTAGTTTTATTTCATCTCTTAATCCCCGTAAAACCGTTTACAACTATCACCTCTGTTGGAATATATTCAAAGCATACCGCTCAATCTAGTAAACTCTCGATCATAATCCAATACTGACATATTACCCTGTTTCAACATTAAAAACTCTTGCTTTTTCTCTTCAATATACATTTCCCCAATATACTTCTTTTGAAATTCTTTTTGAAACAAATCCCAGGTTACCTGATCATCCGGTAAATGTCTAACAACAGATTCCCACCAGAGATATGCTTCCCCTTGTAACAATGATACAAAGACATATCGATTCTCTCGAGGTGCAATCTAATTGTTGCAAAACTCTTTTTGTTGATTCTATCCAATTCTCAAAGAATAGACGGATCAAGACCTCTTAGTCCCGAAAACTCCGTGGCACCATATTTTCTTAACTCTTTAATCGGGGCCCGCCTAACCGTAGGTACTTGATGTAATGCAGTGCAGCTTTCGCTACATGTTGCAATGCATCGGCTATAGCTCTTAACAGATTGTGAGTTATCTCTTTCTCTTCTTACATTAGGAGGTTGGTTATTTAACTGATTTACTGATGAGGTGTATGATTCAGCTTCTTCAATTTCTCGATTTCCATGATGCATTTCTGCTTCAACATCATACATTCTTTCGTCTCGACATTTTATCTATAAAACAAAATCAAATAAATATATATCAAAGATCCAAAAACCCGACTCACTTTTCACTCAATAGTGGCATGTACTTCTAGACTCACTTTCGAGCCCGATTTAGCCCGAGAATCGACTAAACTCGATAGCTCGATACTAATAAATGTAACACCCTAACCCCAACCATCGCTTCTAACAGGTTACGAAGCATTCTACCTATATCGGACAATTTGCAAATATAAATTTTGTTTAATATAAATTTCTTGACATTTCGCTTATTAATATATAAAACCCCACAGTAAAATAAATCGTATTCATTTCAATAAACAACCAATTTAACCAATTCATTTGATAAATTCATTTTCTATTCTAAATACCTTCTAATCAAACTCAATCAATATAATATCAACTTAAATTTATCAAAATATTAGTTAGATTAAAATAAATATACTCCTTTCATTATAATTTTTAAACTTGTAATACTAACATTTTTAACCATTTACATTCAAAACATAATAACATTTAAACACAACCTACGTACATGCCACATTATAAAAGGAAATATACATCACCAAAGGTTTGTTTGAAGTCGGTCCGGCTTCGGATGTTTGGTTCATGATTTGACTTCTACAACTCGCGCGCACTAAGAAGCAACCGTGCGCATGAGTATATATATACTCACGATGGTATTACCATAATTCAAATTATAAACATAATAATCATATCATTAAATCATATAACTTTAATTTAACTAACCCAATTCAAACATAAGTTTATCATTCTCAATATATTCATACAATTCAAATTTAGCTATTTAACAATTGAAATAATACACAATCATGTTGAGCCATTATCCATTTCTTGAACCAATGGTTCATACTTTCTTTTCTCATGCTCATATTTCAATCACATTTTTCAGTTCATGTTCTATTTTCGCATTTCTTCCAATGGCTCAACCATTTCATTTTATTCAATTCAACCTTTTCTTTATTTACCCCTATTAATGACTTCGGACCTTAACGGATACACAGTTCCAACCCAACACTCGATGACGGCACAATGTGCCTTAACGGTATAACGATACGACACACACAAAGTGTCGAATCGGTAATGATAACAATATCGATATTCAACACACAAAGTCTTGAACTCAGAACGGTAATAAGATAACGATATCGACACACACAAAGTGTCGAATCGGCAATGCGAATAAGAATGATGAGTCGCACGTAAGTGCTGATCGATAAGCGGCAAAATCCCGTACTCTTCCATGTCCTATGGCATGCCAATTATATCCGACTCAGCCCGACTAGTTAATAGGGTATTTCAGTTCTCAATTTCATTTTCATTTTCATAATAAATTCAATTTCAATATTAATTACACTTTTCCATATCAATCCGATACAATTCAATTTCAATAAAAACACTTACCTTATAATTTACTTACCATATCCATAAATTAATCTAATATTTAATGAATAAATAAATAGCTTGAATTATAGTAATACAAACCCGAATTTGCTTGATTATTCCTCGGTAACCTTCTCCTTTCCTTTATGGGTTGATGCCTCGAGTTCCTTTTTAGCTACGAAAATAATAATTTACATTATTAATTACAACATTAAATTACAATAAATAATTGAATTTTATTCAATTTCTACTCTTCCTCTTCATTCCACATCTTTTATACACAATTCTATTATTTACTTATAAGTTCTTTCTAGGCTGTCTACCTGAGTCATTGTCACTAAATCATCTATATCTGGAGCTACGGAACTCCAAATTAAGATCCGTAAATTTTTCCCGAAAACTAGACTCATATATATTTTTACTGTAAATTTTTCAGAATTTTTGGTATGGCCAATCAATACCAGATTATTCTTAAAGTTTCCCCTGTTTCACTGTCCAACTGCTCTGACCTCTCTTCACTACGAATTAAATTACTCTTTGTACAGAATTTAGATGGCCTCCTTGTTTAGCTCATTTGAAACTAGACTCATTAAGGAATTTAACCATATAAATTATGTTCCAAAATCATTTTTATACAATTTTTAATTATTTTTACAAGTCAGAACAGGGGATCTCGAAATCACCCTGAACCAGTTTCACTAAAATTTAAATATCTCACAATACAGAACTTATTTGCTATCTCTGTTTCTTTCATATGAAAATAGACTCAATAAGCTTTAATTTCATATCTCACTCAACTTCTAATTCCATTTCTACGATTTTTGGTGAATTTTCAAAGTTACTCTACTGCTGCTGTCTTAAATCTGTTTTCTTATGACTTATTTTGCAATTAAATCCTAGTTAAGTTTACTTATTTTCTTAACTTAATTCATGCTTGATTCTACTTAAATTCCTTCCATATTCAACTTGATTACAAAATTTTCAAAATAAACCCTAATTTATAATTTCTTCCAAATCAATCCCTATAATACAAAACTTATAGCTTACTTTACAATTTAATCCTTTTACTAACTCTAACTTAAATTTCATTCAATTTAACCCCTTGTTCATCTTTTTCTTTAACATAAACTATACTTAAAAACCAATAAACTCTCAAAATATCAACTTAGTTTCATCAAAATCTTGCTTTAAAGCTTTAAAACATCAAAATTAAAAGAATAGGACTTGATTGACTTACCTTTTAAAGTTTAAAACCTTGAATCTTTAGTTTTTCCTTTTTCCTTCTTTTTCTTCTTTCTTTCCTGCTTGTTTCAGTATGCTCTCTGTTCTTTTCTGTTCTTCTTTGTTTCTTTTTTTTATTATTTCATTTACTATTTACTTTATTATATAATATAATATTATATTAATATAATTATTTAATAATATTAATAATATATTTTAACACATAAAATCTCAGATTTTTTAAGCTTATGCCACCTCAACTTATGCTAAATGGCATAATTGCCATTTTGGTCCTTTTTATTTTCTTTTAATCTACAATTAGACTTTTACTCCTTATTCAATTTGATCCTTTTTCCTAATTACTCTCAATTAAGCTAAATTCACTAAATAAAAATCTAATTAAGCACACTACTAGACTCATAATTACTCCTAATGATTATTTACTAACTCGATTTACTAAGACGGAGGCCCGATAACACATTTTTTTTTTTTTCTGGTGCCCACGAATTTCGGGTCGTTACAACTTCCCCTTTCATAAATCACCTAACCCCATGCAATCACAGAAATCAGCATACTTATCACATATGTCATCTTAACATGAACATTCACTTAGGAATGACAGAGATCACTAACCTGGTGATTCGCTTTTACCCTCCTTGGGTTTCATCCGTTATGCCGGGATTTCAGCATTTTACAGAATATTTCAGATTAATAAACATATTTTTAACAGGCAATCTAAAAGGTGTGAAAGTGTTACACACCTGATATCACGTAGTTTTACACCCTTAGTCAATATCCTTACTATCTGGATCTACAACCCTTAGTCTAAAACCTTGCTCAAAAGCCGGAAGAACACGAAGGTTTGGGCTCTCCTACATTCGGCCAAGGGTTAATAAATACCCGAATTTACACGTTTAAAATTAATAGATCTTCTTACCTTGAAATCTCGAAAGTAACACGATACGTGTGTTACTGAACTCTGACTTAGAGATCTATGCGATTGACTCCTTTTCAAATCTCGGAATGCCAAAAATAAGAGAAAAACTCAAGGTCAGATTCCCTATAGCTATTCGGCTAAAGTCTCTAAAAAGCCGGAAAGGATTGAAGCCTTATGAATCGATACTTACCTTCAGTTTCCTTTGAGATTCAGCACAAGCAGATACCACAGAGAGGATTTGGCTTCTAGGAATGAAGATTCGGCTATGATGAGACTTCGAAAAATAGAGACTGAACTTTTGGAGATTTCAGCTATGGAAGGGAATAGGGGTGTAGTTTCGGCTTTTAGAGTATGAGAGATGAACAATAATAAAGATCAAAAGATTCGGCTAGAAGGAGGTTTCAAAGAAGAAGAAAAGAGGAGAGGGAAGTGGTGATTTCGGCTTTTGAGAGAATGAAGATGAGGAAAAAAAGAAAAAGATTAATTGCTTGAGGTGGCCTTTGAAATTTCGATACATCCCTTGCCTATACTAAACTGATTCCTCCCCCTTACTGAGTTTGATTTTCGGCCAATACTAGCTTCCACAAGATAGCTCCTATCCTTTTCCCTTATCTTAATCTATTAACTCCTCAAAAATAGCCCTAATTAGCACCAACTCCTCTCTCCTTTATCTACCTATTATCCTCATAAATTAAACATTAAAAATCCCTAAAAAAATAGCCTTATTGCCGCCCCCCTATGGCTCCCTTTTAAGTGCCGAACTTGGCCCAATTACTTGGGCTTCAAGCAGCCAAAATTGGGCCTCCTCTTTTCCTAACTACTGACACCACTTCTAGCTCCCCTATAGCGCCACTTACTTTTGGGCCACAAGCCCATTTTGTCATTTAAAACACAGATAACTTCCTTTTAAAGTGCTAGAGTGTCTACGCAGAGATTTAGTCAAGGCCTCAGCCCATTCTTGGGCCCAATCTGGACCCCTAACCCTTAAATTAGCAAATTAAACTTACAACACATAAAATGCGCAGGCCCATTAAATCAGGATGTTACAGTTCTACCCCCTTAAAATAAATTTCGGCCTCAACATTTACCTGATCAGAAGAGATAGGGATATTGCTGTCGCATAACATCCTCTGACTCCTACGTCGCTTCCTCCGTGCCATGGTTCCGCCACAAAACCTTGACCAAAGGGACAAACTTCCTTCTCAACACTTTTACGTCTCGATCCAAGATTTGCACTGGTTCCTCATCAAAGGATAAATCTGGCCTTAATTCAATCTCTTCCACATGCTCCACGTGCGATGGATCAGAACGATAACGTCTTAGCATCGAAACATGGAACACATCATGTATCCGTTCCAACTCTGGCGGCAACTCCAATTGATAAGCCTCTGGGCCCACGCATTCCAGTACTCTATAAGGCCCAATAAACCGAGCACTTAACTTACCCTTCTGTCCAAACCTCATTACTTTCTTCCATGGAGATACTTTCAAAAAGACCTGATCTCCTACTGCAAATTCCATCTCCTTCCGCTTTAGATCCGCATAAGACTTCTGCCGATCAGACGCTTCCTTCAACCGAGCCCGTATCAACTTGACTTTCTCCTCCGTTTTCGAAACTAGTTCTGGACCCAACACCTGACGTTCACCCAACTCTGTCCAACAAATTGGGGTACGACATCTCCTTCCATATAACGCTTCATAAGGTGCCATCTGAATACTAGCTTGATAACTGTTATTATATGCGAATTCTGCCAAAGTTAGATACTCCTCCCAACTACCCCTAAAATCGATGATGCAACCTCTTAGCATATTCTCCAAGATCTGAATTACCTCTCTCGGTGACCATCGATGCAGTGGGTGTGCAAGATACTAAAGTCTAACCTTGTTCCCATTTCTTGATGAAGAGCCTTCTAGAAATGTGACGTAAATCTAGGGTCCCTATTTGATATGATCGACACCGGTACACCATGTAGTCTCACGACCTCAGCCACGTACAACTTAGCCAACTTCTGTAGAGAATAGTCAACACGAACCGGTATGAAGTAAGCAGACTTCGTGAGTCGATCCACAATCACCCAAATTGAATCCTTCTTAGTGGGCGTAAAGGGTAACCCACTAACAAAATCCATCGTGATTCTCTCCCATTTCCACTGCAGAATCTTCAACGGTTGCAACAACCCTGAAGGCAACTGGTGTTCTGCTTTCACCTGTTGGCACGTCAAGCACTTACCCACGAATTCCGTTACCTCTCGCTTCAGACCTGACCACCAAAATTTCTCCCGCAAATTCCGATACATCTTAACTCCTCCAGGATGCATAGCATATGGACTACTATGCGCCTCTTGCAACATCATCTGTCTTAACTCCACATCCTTTGGCATACAGACTCTCCCTCGGAAACACAAAACTCCATCACAATTCAAGCTATAGTCCTCTACTTTACCATTCTGCACTTGTTGAATTCGAGTACTCAAGACATCATCCAGAAGTTACTTTTCCTTGATTTGACTTGTCCACATGGGTCTTACTTGAAGTTCGGCTACCAGATTGCCATCCTCATACAAGCTAAGATGAGCGAACATCGCCCTTAAATCCGCTATCGCCTTACGACTCAACGCATTCGCCACCACGTTAGCCTTACCCGGGTGGTACTCAATCGAGCAGTCATAGTCCTTTAACAGCTCGATCCACTTTCTCTGTCTTAAGTTCAACTCCTTCTGGGTAAGGATATACTTCAGGCTCTTATGGTCCGTATAAATAACCGACTTCTCCCCATACAGGTAGTGCCTCCAAATCTTTAGAGCGAACACCACCGCCGCTAATTCTAGATCATGCGTATGGTAGTTCAACTCATGTGGTCTTAACTATCGGGACACATATGCAACCACCTTTCCATCTTGCATCAACACACAACCTAAAGCTGTGTGTGATGCATCACAGTAGACGGTAAATTCTTTTCCCGCCTCTGGCTGAATTAACACTGGTGCTTCTGTCAGAATTCTCTTCAATTTCTCAAAGCTCTCCTGCTGTTTGTCGGTCCACACAAACGATACTCCCTTCCTCAACAACTTAGTTAAAGGTGCCGCTATCAATGAGAACCCTTCAACAATCCTTCTGTAATACCTGGCCAATCCCAAGAAACTTCAAACTTCTGCCACAGACTTTGGCAGTTTCCAATCCAATACGGCTTCTATCTTCCGAGGGTCCACCCTAATTCCCTCTGCAGAAACCACATGTCCTAAGAAAGTTACTTTCCTTAGCCAAAACTCACACTTACTGAACTTTGCGAACAACTGCTTCTCCCTCAAAGTTCGCAACACCACACGAAGATGGTCATCATGTTCCTCTTCTGACTTGGAATAAACCAAGATGTCGTCGATGAAAACCACGACGAACTGATCAAGATATGGTTGGAACACCCAGTTCATCATATCCATAAATGCTGCTGGTGCATTCGTCAACCCGAACAGCATCACCAAGAACTCATAATGACCGTACCGAGTCTGAAATGCCGTCTTATGAATGTCCCCTTCCTTAACCTTTAACTGATGATACCCCGACCTTAAGTCAATCTTAGAAAAGACCGAAGCTCCTTTGAGCTGATCGAATAGATAATCGATTCTCGGTAGTGGGTACTTGTTCTTAATAGTCAACTTATTCAGTTGACGATAATCCACACACATACGCATGGATACGTCCTTCTTCTTCACGAATAGGACCGGCGCTCCCCATGAAGACACACTCGGCCAAATAAACCCTCGATCTAACAATTCCTGGATTTGAGCTTTGAGTTCCACTAGCTCCTTCGGCGCCATTCAGTAAGGAGTAATAGACACCAGAGCCGTACACGGAAGTAGCTCTATTCTAAACTCCACTTCACGATCCGGGGTAATCCTGGCAACTCCTCCGGAAAAACATCTGCGAAGTCCTTGACTGTTCGAACCTCATCAACAGTCACCTCCTTAGCATCCAAAGCATTCATAAAAGCTAGAAATACGTTACATCCCTTCCGAATCATCTTAACAGTTTTCAATACCGAAACCACGTTGGACAAATAATTCGTTCTTTCTCCTAACACAACCACCTCCCCGCCTTCTGGGGTACTCAACACCATACGCTTAATCCTATAATCCAACTTAGCACGATGCCTAGTCAACCAATCCATTCCTAAGATAAGGTCAAACTCTCTAAACGGTAATTCCATTAAGTCTGCCGGAAACACTACCCCTTGAATTTCTAAAGGTACATCTTTAAATAGTTTGTCCACTACCCTAGATTGTCCTAGGGGACTAACCATGAAACACCCCACACCGGGCCCACGAGCCTGAACCGGATCTGGTATGTTCCTTAAATAAATCGGTTTTCAATGTTCTAAATGACTTAGAGAAAAATTGTAAATTTTAGAAAACATTGTTTTGGGTTGGGCTTAATTTGAAACCTATTTAATAAATTCTGGAAATCCAACTTAAATAAGGTGACAAAATAATTTTTGGGTTTATTATTTTGAAAGAAACAAATTTACTTATCTTTAATCAACATAAATTGTATCATATTCAAATAAAAATAAACAGAAATAAAGAAAATCCAATTGGGCCTTATGGCCTTATTACATCATTCAAACCCAAAATAAATTTTAAAGTACTAAAATTTCATAAAGTCCAAATTCCAAATAATTTCTTCAAGCGATGCATGGCCACCTTTAGCTCCTGCCACCGGTCCATTATTCTTGCTCATCACCGAAAAATAATTCCCCAACGGGGTGAGTCAACAGACTCAATGTGTACATAGTACTAATTTCCAACAAATCAGGCATACAAGTCATATCAATATCATGTTCATACAAAATAAAGGATGATGCAACCCAAACCCAAACCTATTTGTCCATCCGCTACACACCCACCCGTACTAACCTTGTACACAATCGTGGGGACTACTAAGTCGACCCTCCATCCGCTACACACCATCGAAGGCGCGGTCACTGCGATCGACGTGTGCTCATCGCCACTTATGTTGTGTCATTAGACACTTCAGATTCACTTTGGATGTAACCGAAGTTACCACTTTTCACTTTATGTGACCGTAGTCACCACTTTACGTTGGTGAGACCGTAGTCATCACCTTCACTTTCTTCCTCCACAAATATCCCGAATGCCCCAATTATTTCATAACATATTTCACATACTAAATTTTCATTCATGTTACTAATCACATGTTCAAAATATATCACATTCACAATCCTATCATAAGTAGGAAACGTGCACTGGTACTCCTTACCACATTTGTGGTGCTTAGCCACATTCACATACTTTGTTACATATTTACATATCTAATAATTGCCATGCAATTTATTGAAAGTTAGTAAGAGTACACACCTTTTTCGCTTAATAGATTCCGTGAATTCCCAAGAGCGATCTACCGGTCTAAATCTTTCACTCCTATATTCGGCCATTAATTAAAACATATAAATGACCCCTTTTATTCTAAAAAAACCAAATCCTACTAGAAGTAGAATTTACTACCACTTACCTTGTTTTGTCTGATTTGATTGCTAATCAAATCCAGAAGGTTTGTGTTCCTCCTTGAAATCGGCTAACCACTATATTTCTCCATAGATTAGTTTTCTACTTTTGAAATAATGGAAAAAATAATCCCAAATATTTAACAAGTTAGCCTTGGCCGAATATCACTTACCTTATGATGGGATTCCAAATCAAGAGGATTCCTTTATAATCTGTCGAAATCCTATAACTTCGTGTTAGATTAAATCTAACTTTGAAAACGTGAATCATAATCTTTAACCAAATATTTATATTATAATCCTTACCTTAGATCCTTAGATTTCCCGAAAGATCCTTTTTATGTTGTGGATGATTGCCCTCTTCCTTAGAATCCACAAAGATTCGGCTTGACAATGAGAAACAGAGAAGAAAATAGAAGAAGAAAAGATGGATTTTGCTTGAAGAAAAATTCAGAGAGGGGAGAGAGCTAGGAAAATTTCGGCAAGAGGAAGCAAAAGTGAATGAGTAGCCCTCCCTGCCTCTCCTTTTATAGCCAAAGTTATCACCCTAGAGTCCTTTACTTGGCCACCACTCCTCTTTTGATAATATTATCTCTTTTATTTAAAAGATAAAAGCCTTTAATCCATCAATTATCTCCTCAATTATCTCCTTAGAAAATAATCCTTTATTTATCTCTTATTATTCACATATTTATGCAAATAAAACTCTTCCTTTTCTAGAAACCCATGCCGTCCACTCACCTTTTGGAAGCAAAAATTAAACTTATTTATTTGCTTCCCAAGTGACTCGAACCTGTGCCCATTCCTCTTGCATATGGCGCCATTTCCATAGGCCCTAAGTGGCATCTTCAGCCACTTTTCCAAGCCTGTTTGTGTGTGTCAAACTTCTCCAACTTTTTCTTTTAAGGCCCTCTAGCCCTTATTTCCAATTTTGAACTTTAAAACTCATCATTTCGGGGTCATTTCTAAGTTTCCTAAAATTTTCGATCGGCTCAGAATTTGCCATTTTTCTTACATTCCAAGTTTCCAAAAATGTTCAGTTTCCTAAAATGTTCGGCCTCCAAAATGTTCAGTTTCCTAAAATGTTGGGCCTCCAAAATGTTCAGTTTCCAAAAATGTGTACTTTCCATTTTGAACCATTTCCTTACATTTCTAGTTTCCATAAATGTTCACTTTCCTCTTTATTCCTTTACATTTTCGTGACATTTCCTACATTTCCAAGACAAGACATTTCCTTACATTTCCTTGCATTTCTTACATTTCCATACATTTCTCACATTTCTTACATTTCCATACATTTCCATACATTTCCTTACATTTCCTTACATTTTCTTATTTCCTACATTGCCTTACATTTCCATACATTTCCACACATTTCCATACACTTCCATACATTTCCATATATTTCCATACATTTCCTTATTTCTAGAATTCACATAACACATTCATAATTCATAAAACATGCCATTTTACCACATGGCTCCTTGTGTCATGCTTCACACGGAGTTTCTTTTAAAGCCTCATTTACCTAGCTCCACTTTTTACTTAAAAACCAATAATTTTCCAAAGCTTTCTTCTTCCATCCTAAAATTCTAAAAACCCTTAATACACTTCCAATACTGCCAAAACCTACTAACTCATGAATTATGCACAAACGCATAACCCCTAATCTAGGATGTTACAAACCACAGTCATCGTCCTAGTAGTTGTTTCAGAATCTATACTTAGGGTCTCAGATACCGAACATGCAACATAGGAGTGGGTTGACCCAATATCAATCAAGGCAAGAAATGGTTTATCAACAATAAGAAACATACCCGTTATAACATCCGATGAGTCACCATCCTCCCGTCGACGAGCTGCATAAACTAGACCCGGCTGCCTCGTATCTACATTACCTGCACCCCTACCAGGTGTAACATCCTGAAATAGGGCCTAAACGAAATAGTGGTTTTGAAACTACAAATCTGAGTCAGTCAAATATTTTAATATTATTTTCTGTGCTGTTGATATGTGATTAAGCATGCGGTAAATTTTCGTGAGCTAATTTATCTGTCTGTGTGTTTAATTTGAAATAATGGCTTAATCGCGTAAATTGAAAATTCGATGGTTAGATGAGATAGTGCTTAATTGTTGATGTTTTAATAAACTTGAGGCTTAAAGTAGCAATTTGGCCATAAAGGAAAGTTAGTGGCCTGTTGGTATGCATGAAATGATAATTTAATTGTTTATTACTTCTTTAGGTGAAAATGGTGCATTATTTTAATATGGTGGTGGTTATAATAGAATAAAATAAACAAAATGAAAGAGAAAGGTGCATAGTGGTTGGTCATGATGTGTTTGTAATAGTGAGTGGAATTTTTATTATATTTTATGTTAAAATATGTTAGTTTAATATATGTTATAGTAATGTAATTGAAAAAAGATGAATAAAAGATGAAAGTGTTCATCTTTTCTCATGGTTGGCCGAAACTAAGAGAAAAGAATAGGGAGAAGAAGCTTTGTAATATTCAGCCTTTACAAGCTCAATAGGTAAGTGATTTGAGTTTGGTTTTTAATAATTTTTATGTTTTCGATATCGTTACTAAGTTATCTACAAAACCCATGCTTGAATTTTTGATTTGGTGAATATTTTGAATTATGCCATTGTTGAAAGCTTGTGTATTTTGAGGTTTGATGGTAGATTATGCATGTTAATGAGTAGAGGAATGATTTTTATTAAGTGATTTTCGGTAAAAACGAGTAAAACAAACTATTTGGTAAAAGTTGTTATTGTTCATAAGTATGTGTTATAGTAAGAATTTTAAGATGCTATAGAAGGGAGAAATGTTCAACATGTTATAAAACATAAGAATAAGGGCTGAAGTTTAATTTCCGAGCTTTGGGGAAAAATCATAAATATGTAAAAGTTTAGGGGCAAAATTGTAATTTTTTCAAAGTTAGAGTTAAGGACTGTTTTGATAAATGTGAGTATTAAATAAGTTAAATTTGCTATTATAGATCAAGAAGAATGAAATCCAGAGTTAGATCAGGGAAAGAAAAAGATAGTGGACTAAATCGATATAGTTTATCGTATTTTGATTCGAGGTAAGTTTGCGGTAAATAAATGCAATATTCTATTATTTTACATTTAATATTATTAAATTCCAGTATTTACATATTTATTCTGTAAATTTATTATTTAAAGACTCAAGTATGAATTGACGGAAAAGCTATCTCAAAAAGTTCCGGTTGAACCTTAGGAATGTGTAGGATACAAATGTCATGACATTAGGGTTTAAGGAAATCATGTAAGACCATGTCAAGACATGGCATTGATAAGTTACTATAAGGCAAAGGTCCCATGTAAGACCATGCCAAGGTATGGCATTGGTGAGTTCATAAAGCAAGGATACCACGTAAGACTATGTCAAGACATGGCAATGGTTAAGTTTCATAAGGAAAGGTTCCCGCGTATCCTTAGTATTCCAAGTGGTTCAACAGGAAAATTCAAAGAGTATACCAAAGTAAAGGTAAGACAAGTTCAAGCTAAAAAGGTAAGGTAAGACAAATTCATGTTAAAAGGTACAGGTAAGAATACAAGTTTAAGTATATTGAGTTAAAAGTTTAAGTGATCTTGATAAGAAAAGAATAAGATAATTCATTAAGAATGTTGTTATCTATTTACATGTAAACTTACTAAGCTTTATGCTTACTCCCATTCTTTAATTTTTTATAGTATTACAAGCCAATTCAAGGATCGCAAGGACGTCGGAGATCGTTACACACTATCAAAAGATTATATTGGTATTTTGTGATTCGAACGTTTTAAGTTATGGCATGTATAGGGACTTAGCCATTTTGTGTGTATGACCTTATGACGGTGACCGATTATGAACATGAATTTGTTCGACTCAGCAATTATGCTCGAGAGTGTGTGTCTACAGAAGTTATCATGTGTAAAAGATTTGAGGATGGGCTCAATGATGATATCCGACTGTCAGTTGGTGTTTTAGAGATAAAAGAGTTTGTTGCTTTAGTTGAACGAGCCTGTAAGGCAGAAGAGTTATTAAAAAGAAAAGGTAAAGCTGAAATTGAGATGCAAGACACGAAGAAAAGACAGATGAGCAAGTCATTTCAGTCTACATCCAAGAGGCCTAGAGAGTTTTCTACGAGATCTAATTTTTCAGCTGGGTATTCTAGCCGAAACAGAGGCGGAAGATTTATGGATTCAAAAGCTCAAACCACTTTGATTGCGAGTGTTAGTAGTATTCAGCCTGATAGACCCGAGTGTCCTCAATGTGGTCGACGTCATCCAGGTCAATGTCGAGCAACTGAGACTGGTTGTTTCCGATGTGGTGCACCTGATCATTTTATGCGGGAGTGTCCCGAGATGGTTAAAAAAGAAGTAATACCGAGTGCAAGATCAAGTAATGCCCCCGTTAGAGGCAGATCTCAGAGAAATTCGGGAGTAGGGGCAGGTAGAGGTACATTTAGAGATACAAAAACAAGATCAGATGTTAGAGCACCTACAATGACTTATGCTACTCGTGCTCGTGAAGAGGCATCTTCCCCCGACGTAATTATGGGTACATTTTCTCTTCATGATGTTAATGTTATTGCTTTGATTGATCCGGGTTTAACCCATTCCTATGTTTGCATAAAATTAATGCCTAGTATGAACATGCCCATAGAGTTTACGAAATTTGTGATTAAAGTATCGAACCTATTAGGTCAGCATGTGTTAGTAAACAAAGTATATAAAAAAATGCCCTTTGATGATTAGAGGTTACTATTTTCCGGCTGATCTCATGCTATTGCCATTTGATTAGTTTGATGTGATTCTTGGTATGGATTGGTTAACTGCACATGATGTGATAGTGAATTGTGGAAAGAGATTCATTAAGTTGAAATGTGAAAATGGTGAGTTCCTTCGGGTTAATTCAGATGAGTCAGATAGTTCAATTTTCATTATTTCTGTTATGTTTGCTCAGAAATGTTTAAGGAAAGGATGTGAAGCTTATCTTGCTTTTGTGCTGAATACTAAAGACCCAGAGTTGAAAATTGAATCAGTGCCAGTGGTAAATGAGTTCCTGATGTGTTTCCGGAAGAACTACCAGGTTTGCCTCCTATCAGAGAAGTTGAGTTTGGTATTGAATTGATTCCAGGTACCACACCTATTTCTATTGCTCCTTATAGAATGGCTTCAATAGGATTGAAAGAATTGAAAGCTCGATTCATGAAATTAACCGATAAAGGCTTTGTAAGACCTAGTTATTCACCATGGGGCGCGCCAGTGTTATTTGTGAAAAAGAAGGATGGTTCCATGAGATTGTGCATAGACTATCGGTAACTTAATAAGGTAACCATCAAGAACAAATATCCATTACCTAGAATAGATGATTTGTTTGATCAATTGAAGGGAGCCACTGTGTTCTCTAAGGTAGATTTGAGATCCGGATACTATTAGTTGCGAGTTAAAGAGTCAGATGTTCCAAAGACTGCTTTCCGAACTAGGTATAGTCACTATGAGTTTCTTGTGATGCCATTTGGCTTAACTAATGCTCCTGCTATTTTCATGGATTTAATGAACCGAATTTTTAGACCTTATTTGGACAAGTTTGTAATCGTGTTCATTGATGACATCTTGATTTATTCTCATGATGAGACTGAGTATGCAGAGCATTTGAGAACAATTTTACATATTTTGAGAGATAATCAGCTTTATGCCAAGTTTAGCAAAAGTGAGTTCTGGTTACGGGAAGTTTGTTTTCTTGGACATATTGTCTCAGGTGAAGGTATTAGAGTTGATCCGACTAAGATTTCAGCAATTGTTGATTGGAAGCCTCCCAAAAATGTATCTGAGGTCAAAAGTTTTCTTGGTCTTGCCGGTTATTATAGACGATTTGTAGAGGGATTTTCCAAGATAGCTACTCCATTGACAAGATTGTTACAGAAAGCTGTCAAGTTTGAATGGACTGAGAAGTGTCAACAGAGTTTCGACAAGTTAAAGGTATTGTTGACTAAAGCTCCTGTTTTAGTACAACCAGAACCGGGTAAAGAGTTCGTGATTTACAGTGATGCATCCTTGAATGGACTAGGCTGTGTACTTATGCAGGAAGGAAGGGTAATTGCTTATGCCTCTAGACAGTTAAAGCCACATGAGAAAAACTATCCAACACATGATTTAGAACTAGCTGCTATTGTATTTGCATTAAAAATCTGGAGACATCACTTATATGGTGAGAAATGCTGAATATTCACTGATCACAAAAGTTTGAAATACTTGATGACTCAGAAAGATCTGAACTTGAGGCAAAGAAGATGGCTAGAGTTGATTAAAGATTATGAGCTAGTGATCGATTATCACCCGGGTAAGACAAATGTTGTTGCTGATGCTTTAAGTAGAAAATCATTATTTGCATTGAAAACTTTGCACACTAGTTTGGCATTATCAGATGATGGTTCTATCTTAGCTGAGTTGAGAGCTAAATCGACGTTTTTTGAAGAGATTTGTGAAGCTCGGAAAGATGACAGTGAGTTGCAAGCCAAAAGAGTTCAGTGCGAGTCAGGTGTAGAGTCTGATTTTCAGATCGGTTATGACGGTTGTTTGTTGTTCTGAGACAGAGTACGTGTACCAAAGAATGATGAGCTTATTAGGAAAATCTTACAGGAAGCACATAGCAGTTCTTTGTCTATTCACCCAGTTAGTACAAAGATGTATAATGATTTGAAGAAAATGTATTGGTGGACAGGAATGAAAAGAGGTATATCAGAGTTTGTTTCTAGATGCTTGATCTCTCAGCAGGTAAAGGCCGAACATTAGATACCTTCAGGTTTATTGCAGCCTGTATTAGTTCCCGAGTAGAAATGGGAGCCCGAAGAGACTATGCGAGAACAGTACCCAAATCTCTTTATAGATAAGATTTTCGGGGACGAAAATCCCTAAAGGGGGGGAGGAATGTAACATCTCAAAATAGGGCCTAAACGGAATAGTGGTTTCGAAACCACAAATCTGAGTCAGTAAAATATTTTAATATTATTTTCTGTGCCGTTGATATGTGATTAAGCATGTGGTAAATTTTCGTGAGCTAATTTATCTGTCTGTGTGTTTAATTTGAAATAAGGGCTTAATCGCGTAAATTGAAAATTCGATGGTTAGATGAGATAGTGCTTAATTGTTGATGTTTTAATAAATTTGAGGCTTAAAGTAGCAATTTGGCCATAAAGGAAGGTTAGTGGCCGGTTGGTATGCATGAAATGATGATTTAATTGTTTATTACTTCTTTAGGTGAAAATGGTGCATTATTTTAATATGTTGGTGGTTATAGTAGAATAAAATAAACAAAATGAAAGAGAAAGGTGTATAGTGGTCGTTCATGATGTGTTTGTAATAGTGAGTGGAATTTTTATTATATTTTATGTTAAAATATGTTAGTTTAATATATGTTATAGTAATGTAATTGAAAAAAGATGAATAAAAGATGAAAGTGTTCATCTTTTCTCATGGTTGGCCGAAACTAAGAGAAAAGAATAGGGAGAAGAAGCTTTGTAATATTCAGCCTTTACAAGCTCAATAGGTAAGTGATTTGAGTTCGGTTTTTAATAATTTTTACATTTTCGATATCGTTACTAAGTTATCTACAAAACCCATGCTTGAATTTTTGATTTGGTGAATATTTTGAATTATGCCATTGTTGAAAGCTTGTGTATTTTGATGTTTGATGGTAGATTATGCATGTTAATGAGTAGAGGAACGGTTTTTATTAAGTGATTTTCGGTGAAAACGAGTAAAACAAACTAATTGGTAAAAGTTGTTATTGTTCATAAGTATGTGTTATAGTAAGAATTTTAAGTGCTATAGAAGGGAGAAATGTTCAGCATGTTATAAAAACATAAGAATAAGGGCTGAAGTTTAATTTCCGAGCTTTGGGGAAAAATCATAAATATATAAAAGTTTAGGGGCAAAATTGTAATTTTTCCAAAGTTAGAGTTAAGGACTGTTTTGATAAATGTGAGTATTAAATAAGCTAAATTTGCTATTATAGATCAAGAAGAATGAAATCCAGAGTTAGATCGGGAAAAGAAAAAGATAGTGGACTAAATCGATATAGTTTATCGTATTTTGTTTCGAGGTAAGTTTGCGGTAAATAAATGCAATATTCTATTATTTTACATTTAATATTATTAAATTCCAGTATTTACATATTTATTCTGTAAATTTATTATTTAAAGACTCAAGTATGAATTGACGGAAAAGCTATCTCAGAAAGTTCCGGTTGAACCTTAGGAATGTGTAGGATACAAATGTCATGACATTAGGGTTTAAGGAAATCATGTAAGACCATGTCAAGACATGGCATTGATAAGTTACTATAAGGAAAAGGTCCCATGTAAGACCATGCCAAGGCATGGCATTGGTGAATTTATAAGGCAAAGGTCCCATGTAAGACCATGCCAAGGCATGGCATTGGTGAGTTCATAAAGCAAGGATACCACGTAAGACCATGTCAAGACATGGCAATGGTTAAGTTTCATAAGGAAAGGTACCCGCATATCCTTAGTATTCCAAGTGGTTCAACGGGAAAATTCAAAGAGTAACCAAAGTAAAGGTAAGACAAGTTCAAGCTAAAAAGGTAAGGTAAGACAAATTCATGTTAAAATGTACAGGTAAGAATACAAGTTTAAGTATATTGAGTTAAAAGTTTAAGTGATCTTGATAAGAAAAGAATAAGATAATTCATTAAGAATGTTGTTATCTATTTACATGTAAACTTACTAAGCTTTATGCTTACTCCCATTCTTTAATTTTTTATAGTATTACAAGCCAATTCGGGGATCGCAAGGACGTCGGAGATCGTTACACACTATCAAAATATTATATTGGTATTTTGTGATTCGAACATTTTAAGTTATGGCATGTATAGGGGCTTAGCCATTTTGTGTGTATAACCTTATGATATAGCTTAATATTGGCTTGTAAATGCTTAGTAATGATTAGCCATTAAAATGGTTAATTAAGAACATGTTTTGGATGTTATGAAATGCCTAGTTGATAGTTGTTTTAAAGAAATTATGTAATTATATGCAGGGGAATAGTTGGACAACAGCAGTGACGTGATTTTTCAAAATCATCAAAAATAGTAGAAATGGAATTAGGTTGTGCATGAGATATATAATTAAAGCTTATTGAGTCTATTATTATATTAAAAAACGGTGTAGAAAAAAGAGTTGTATATTATGAGATAATTGATTTTTAGTGAAGAGAGGTCAGAACTGTCGAACTGTGTAATAGGGGAGACTTTAACTAATAAACTGTGCTAATTGGCCACATCAAAAATTCTGAAAAACTTTCAGTAAAAAGATATATAAGTCTAGTTTCAAGGAAAATTTACGGATCTAGATTTCGAGTTTTGCAGCTCAAGTTATAATTAATTTAGTGAACATGACGCAGATGAACAGTTTCAATTTTTATGCCCCGAACTAGTAAGTTAAGTCTAGTAATGCCTCGTGCTCGACTCCGGCAACGGTCTCGGGTAAGGGGTGTTACAACAGGTGCTCCATGACCCCGACCAGACCCATTTCCTCCTCTGGCTACGCCACGACCCCTTGGTTCTGGCTGGTCACCTCTTCTAGTCTGGTTAGAACCTCGGCCCGTTGGTTGTGTTTGATCCGCCTGTGGACAATCCTTAATCAGATGCTCCGTGGATCCACACCTAAAGCATCCATCGGTTTTCCTTCTGCACTCCCCATAATGCGCCTTCCCACAAGAAGGACATGATCGATTCTGGCCCGTCGGAGTGCGAGCTGGCCCATCAGACCTAGGCCTTTTGTGAAAATTTCCTGATGATCCCGATGGCCCAAAACTTCTCTTATTCTTACCCCGATCCTTATCCTTTTCTTGTCTTTCAGTCCGCTTCACCTCCTCAGTTATCTTAACCTTCTCCACCAAAACAGCAAAGTCTCTCTTTCGCTGCGGTGCTATCAAAACCCTTAACTCATTCCGCAGTCCATCCTCGAACCGTACACAATGTTTATATTTAGTTGCTACCATTCCTCGAACGTAGCGGCTCAAGGGCAGAAACTCCGCCTCATATTCAGCCACAGATTTACTTCCCTACACCAAATTCAGAAATGCCTTCCTCTGTGCATCTATATAGCTGGCCCCAACATACTTTCCTTGGAATGACTCCTTAAAGAAATCCCAATCAATCCGGTCTGCAGCAGTACCCTCCTTTACCGTGAGCCACTGTAACATCCTGAATTTTTGGGCCTATGCATTTAATGGGTGAGTATGTTTAATGTGTTAATTTAAGTGTTAGGGGTCCAAATTGGGCTCAGAATGTGGTCGAGGCCTTGATTAAATATACTGTTTAGATACTCTAGGGCTTAAAATAAAGTCTTGGTAGTTTAAATGACATACTGGGCTTGTGGCCCAGTGGAAAAATGGCGCCACTAAGATGGAAGGGAGTTAGCGTCAATGGCAAAGGAGGAGGCCCAAGTTTTGGCCGCATGTAGCCCATGTAATTGGGTCATTTTCAACACTTAAAGGGGGAGTAGGTTGGACGGAAATAGGGCCTAAAAATAGGAATTATTTAATGAGATAATAAGGTGGATAATATGCTAATAAAAGAAGGAAGAGTTGGTGCTGTCTAGGTTTCTTCTGGAGATATGGATAGATTAAAATAAAAGAGAAAAGATAGGATTAATCTGCAAGGCTAGGTGGTGGCTGAAATTTTAACTCTGAAGGGGAGGAGAAATCAGTTTCTGATAGGGCAAAGGCGTGTCGAATTTTCCCCTTTTATTTGCTTAATTTTTAGTTATCAGAAAGGGCACTTTCGGGTTTTGATAGTTAGGTTCCGAAATTTATATAAATAGGGGGGATAGCTCATCAATTCCGGTATTTGGAACCCTATTCTTTTCCTCTCTTCCTGTGCCGAAGTCCTCAGTCTCTCTCTGTAATTTCTTTTCTTTTGATTTCTTCAAAAGCCGAAATCTCCCAATCTTCTCAACATCTTTTCTTTCAAAAGCCGAAAATCACCACCTCCCTCAACCTTTCTTCTTTCTTTAGAAATTTCCTTTTAGCCGAATCTCCTAATCTCCATTGTTATTCTTCTTCCATTCACTAAAAGCTGAAACCACACTCCCATTTGCTCCTTTAGCCGAAAATCTCTAAGCCTCTCCATATAAACTCTTCACTCAGTTCTCCTAAAAGCCGAAAACTCATCAGCCTTCTCTTGTTCATTCTTTTTTAGGATTTTCTTAAAAGCCGAAATTTTTAGATCTCATCTCCTGTGATTGTGAAATCCTTCTGTGGTGTCTACTTGTGTCGAATCTTGAAGAAAACTGAAGGTAAGTGTCGATTCGCGTGATTCAATCTTTTTCGGTTTTTAGAGATCTTAGCCGAATGGCTATATGGTTAACTAATCAGGTGTTTTCTATTGTTTGTGGCATTCTGGGATTTGAAGGGGATTCAATCGCTTAGATTCTAAGCCAGAGTTCAGTAGCCCTTGGATCGTATCACTTTTGGGATTTCAAGGTAAGGAGATCTGTTAATTTAAGCACATAATTCAGGTAAAACACTAACCCTTGGCCGAATATAGGAGAGGCCTTATCTTCACGTTCTTCTGGCTTTTGAGCGAAGTTGTGGACAAAGGGCAGTAGATCTGATTAGTGGGGGTATCAACATAGAGAGTAGTCCTACGCATTAATCAGGTGTGTAACACTCTTACACCATTTAGATTGCTTGATTAGTATGCATATAAACCTGTTATATTCTGTATATTCTGTTAAAAGTTGAAATATCGCATGGTCGTTGAAAACCCGGTGCGGGGTAAAGGCGAATCACTGTGTTAGTGATCTCTCATGCTCTAAAGTGAATGTTTCTGTTGAGATGATATGTTTTATATGTATGCATGGGGTTAGGTGATTGATGAAAGGGGAAGTGTTCTGTTGTAGTGGCTATTGCCATGATCTGTTTTAGTGGCTTTTGCCATGATCTATTGTAGTGGCTAATGCCATGATCTGTTGTAGTGGCTAATGCCATGATCTGACGATGAGCAGCTATCTACAGCATGACTGCCATCGATGATGTGTAGCGGTGTGGGTTGATTGCAGAAATCTCCAATGGTGTGATTGGTAGGTAAGGGTGGTGTGTAGTGGATGGAAACCTAGGATTGGGTTGGGCTTTGCATATTATCTGATATATTATACTCATTATCTGTTACGCTCAGGGCTAAGGCCCAATCTGATGGTGCACGAGGGTTGCACACTGAGTCTCGCGACTCACCCTATTATTTAACATCTTTCAGGTAGCACCTAGTGCATCGGACCGGGCTGGAGAGGAGCGCAAGGTGGCCATGCGAGAGATTATTTTGATTCAGTAAAAGACATTACAAGTTTATTAATTTTTAATATTTTCAGTTAGTGGATTTTAAATTTCATTGTAATAAGGCCACGGGCCACTTGCTTTATATTTTCGTTTGTTTTGGGCTTTAATTATTACTAGACACTTAGATTTTTCGATTTAATTAAGTTAAGACATGTATTAAATTTCGGTTTTTAATTCGTAAAGGCATTTAAATGAAAATTTATATCTTTTACGAATCATTCAACCATTCATTTTCCCGAATATAATGTTAAAATCAAGAAAAATATTTTCCAAAAATGTAACACGTTTTACTAAATCTTCTTAGTGACATGCCAGATCCGGTTGTGGTGTTTGGGCCGGGTTTGGAGTGTTAAAGCCACCACTGGTAAACCTCGTCTCGAAGAAGAGACAAGACCCCTTTCAACTTCTCCTCCATTGTGAAGTCTAGGTCATCCATTATGCGCTCACTTGCTTTTAGCCAATACTCCGCCGTGTTAGGGGCTACACCATAAACACCCCTAAACATCTCCCTTCCGTTGGCTCGGAGTCGTTCAGACACAGATTTACGAGCTCCTGAACCCGTACCTGCCCCAACAACTCTCTCCAGGACCCGCTACATCGCCTGATATACCGCATCATCTCCGGCTGCCTGGTCTCGAAATTCTCTCCACACAAAGGCATATATCCGGATCTCGCTTCTCGACCGTGGCGGACCCTACTGGCTCGGACACGGTCATTCTACCCCTACCGCGTCTACGCGGCGGACGTCCTCAACCCCTTGTACTCATTCTTCTGGTTGGCGTTTATCTGATTAAGAATTTTATGAATCATTAATTCTTCCCATTAATTAACCACGAACAGTCTTATGAATAGAAATTTTAAAGGTAGTTCTTTCGAATTCGAACCTGTCTACAGTTTCAGTCTCAAGTTTACCTCCTAATTCCAGGAAGCACACACATTCAATCATCAAACATTAGCATACAAGTACATCCACGAACCTACATTCTTCGTGTAGGGGTATTTTCATCATTTCACTACCCAGGGGTATTTTCGTAATTTATCCTACATGGGTATTTTTGTAATTTTTCAAAAAATAGGGTTCCGTGGTGATTTTGTGAAATAAGGGTAATTTGGTAATTTTACAATCCAGGGTATTTCGGTAATTTTGTAAATCGGGGGTGTTTTAGTCATTTTACAAATCAGGGGCAATTTGGTAATTTTACAAACCAGGGGTACTTTGGTTATTTTTCAAATCAGGGGTATTTTGGTAATTTTAAAACTAGGGTTACATTAGGATTTTACAAAATGGGGTGGCTGGTCCCTTTCGGGTTTTAATTATAAGGTTTTGGCCCGTCAACAAATCCTCGTAGTTAGGTGAATACATTACGCACTGTGTAGATTCCAAATAAGAGGAAGTGAGTCACTAGGATCGCTAAGTACTGTGCTCTTTCGGATCCAATCCTGAGACATGCGCATGCTCATGCTGCCACACCCTAGTCTTGCGACTCTGCTCACAGTTTGTTTAGTGAAATTAAGTCTTATGAGATTTAAGGGGTTGTTTCAGCTAAGCCTAGAGTCCATCAAGTTCTAACCTAGATAGTCTATGTCCCATAAAGCCCATCAAGCCCACATACTTCTATAACACACAGTATGTCCAGAAAACTTTCCTGGCAGACTTGGGCCAGAGATGCAGGTGCCATGCTGAGAAAACCCTCCTGTATGATTTATAAATATACATGTTTCAAAAACCTATTTTGAGAAAACGTTTTGAGCCCAAAACCCTCAAAGTCGAGTTTTGAACCGGGCTCTGATACCAATTTGTAACACCCCAAACCCGGCCCAAACACTACAACCAGATCTGGTATGTCTCTAAGGAATTTTATAAAACATGTCACATTTTGGAAAACGAGTATCAGGTTTAAACATTTTAACCGAAAAACTGAGTAATTTAATATTCTGTATAAAATATAAATTTAAATGCTACCTTGGTGAATTAGGAAAAAAAACTAAGTTGTTACATGTCTTAGCTTAATTTTAGCATGAAATTTAAATGTCTAGTAATAAAAATCCAACATAAAACCCAAAATAAATATGAGTCTAGTGGCCCATGGCCTTATTACATTGAAACTTAAAATCCACTAATAAAAAAATATTAAAATAACTAAATAATGAAAAATCCTTTGTCAATCCAAATACTCTCTCGCATGGCCACCTTGCGCTCCTCTCTCCACTCGTCCGATGCACTAGGTGCTACCTGGAAAATGTTAAATAATAGGTTGAGTCGCGAAACTCAGTGTGCAACCCTCATGCACCATTAGATTTGGGCCTTAGCCCCACAGAACAAAATAACAGATTAATATATAACAAAAATTATGCAAGCCCAACCCAAATCCTAGGTTTCCATCTGCTACACACCACCCTTACCTGTCAGTCACACCATTGGAGATTTCTACAATCAACCCACACCGCTACACACCATCGATGGCAGTCATGCTGCTCATCGTCAGATCATGGCTGTAGCCACTACAACAGGTCATCGCAAAAGCTACTACAACAGGTCACGACAAAAGCCACTACAACAGAACACTTCCCCTTTCATAAATCACCCAACCCCATGCAATCACAGAAATCGGCATACTTATCACATATGTCATCTTAACAGGAACATTCACTTAGGAATGATAGAGATCACTAACCTGGTGATTCGCTTTTACCCTTCTTAGGTTTCATCCGTTATGCCGGGATTTCGGCATTTTACAGAATATTTCATATTAATAAACATATTTTTAACAGGCAATCTAAAAGGTGTGGAAGTGTTACACACCTGATATCGTGTAGTTTTACACCCTTAGTCAATATCCTTACTATCTGGATCTACAACCCTTAGTCTAAAACCTTACTCAAAAGCCGGAAGAACACGAAGATTTGGGCTCCCCTACATTCGGCCAAGGGTTAATTAATACCCAAATTTACACGTTTGAAATTAATAGATCTCCTTACCTTGAAATCCTGAAAGTAACACGATTCGTGTGTTACTGAACACTGACTTAGAGATCTATGCGATTGCCTCCTATTCAAATCCCGAAATGCCGAAAATAAGAGAAAAACTCAAGGTTAGTTTCCCTATAGCCATTCGGCTAAAGTCTCTAAAAAGCCGGAAAGGATTGAAGCCTTATGAATCGATACTTACCTTCAGTTTCCTTTGAGATTCAGCACAAGCAGATACCACAGAGAGGATTCAGCTTCTAGGAATGAAGATTTGGCTATGATGAGACTTTGGGAAATAGAGACCAACTTTTGGAGATTTCTACGTGGAGGGAATAGGGTGTAGTTTCGGCTTTTTAGAGTATGAGAGATGAACAATAATAAAGATCAAAAGATTCGGCTAGAAGGAGGTTTCAAAGAAGAAGAAAAGAGGAGAGGGAAGTGGTGATTTCGGCTTTTGAGAGAATGAAGATGAGGAAAGAAAGAAAGAGATTAATTGCTTGAGGTGGCCTTTGAAGTTTCGGCACATCCCTTGCCTATACTAAACCGATTCCTCCCCCTTACTGAGTTTGATTTTCGGCCAACACTAGCTTCCACAAGATAGCTCCTATCCTTTTCCCTTATCTTAATCTATTAACTCCTCAAAAATAGCCCTAATTAGCACCAACTCCTCCCTCCTTTATCTGCCTCTTATCCTCATAAATTAAACATTAAAAATCCCTAAAAAAATAGCCTTGTTGCCGTCCCCCATATGGCTCCCTTTTAAGTGCCGAACTTGGCCCAATTACTTGGGCTTCAAGCACCAAAACTGGGCCTCCTCTTTTTCCTTACTACTGACGCCACTTCTAGCTCCCCTATAGCGCCACTTACTTTTGGGCCACAAGCCCATTAAAACACAGATAACTTCCTTTTAAAGTGCTAGAGTGTCTACGCAGAGATTTAGTCAAGGCCTCAGCCCATTCTTGGGCCCAATCTGGACCCCTAACCCTTAAATTAGCAAATTAAACTTACAACACACAAAATGCAAAGGCCCATTAAATCAGGATGTTACAGTATCAGTCTCAATTTCAGTACCCAATCATAAATTTATCATTTTACTAAACACTTACCTTAAAATACTTACCACACATAATTAGTAAATTAAACACATAATAATGATAAAGTTTGAATTATAGTGATACAAATCTCATCAAAGTCAGAAGATATCACATTATCTCAAGTTATATATATTAATAATGGCATATATTTCTAGTCTTCACATATACTACTTTTGGTCTGAGAACCGACTAAATTATAGCTCTGATACCACTAAATGTAACACCCCTAATCTGAATCTGTCACCGGAATAGAGTTACGGAGCATTATCGGAGTTACCAATTCATTTATTAAACATTTTATTTCATCTTGCATTTAAAAATACAATTCAAGTTACACTAACTTACCCCAACTTACCCCGATCTTGATCTAAATTAATAATTTCATTCAATTTTACAGTTTTAAATAATAAAATAATCCATTTCATGCAAATTGGTCATTTCTAACATTTTTACAAAACTAACCATAAAGTTTTACTTTTATTCAATTTAGTCCCTAAGCCTAAAACATACAAATTAGCCATGCTAACTGAATATTCATACATATTTTCCTCCTTCTACTCTCCGTTCCACATCCTTAATTTATATAACATGCTATAAGTAGCATTATCAATAATTTCATTATTTACTCATAGTATATTCAAAACTGTCCATTTGAGTCATAATTACTAAATTATTTATATCTTGAGCTACAGAACTCAAAATTAAGATCCGTTAATTTTCCCTAAAACTAGACCTCCGTATATTTTTATCATAAAATTTTCAGAATTTTTTGTTTATCCAATAAGTACAGTTTATTCTTTAAAGTCACCCTTGTTCTGCTATCTGATAGTTTCGACCCTTCTTCACTAAAAATTAATTATCTCTTTGTACGAGATTCGGATGATGTTACCGCTTATTTCTATTAAATATAGACTCATTCAGGATTTTAAAAATATCAATTTAAGCCATCGATTAGTTTATACAACTTTTGATAATTTTCCAAAGTTAAAACAAGGGAACCCAAAATCATTCTGACCTAGTCTCACAAAATTTATTATATCTCATGATTCATAATTTCATTGCTTATACCACTTTTTCTATAAGAAACTATACTCAATAAGCTTTAATTTCATATTTTATTCATCCTCTAGCTCGATTTCTACAATTTTTGGTGATTTTTCAAAATTAGTCTACTATTGCTGTCCAAAAATGTTTCTTATAACTTATTTTACTATTTAATCCTAATTAAGTTTACTTACTTTCCTAACTCAATTCATACTTCTTTTCTATTCAAATTCCATCCAAACTCAAATTTAACTACTAAATTTTCAGCATATTTTCCTAATTTTGAATTTTTCTCAATTTTGTCCCTACAACATGAAACTTATAGCTTACTTCTCAATTAAATCTTTTTATCAATTCTAACTTGAAATTCATTCAATTAAGTCCCTAATGAGCTCTAAGCTTCAAATATCTAATTTCCCCATTTTTCTTTTCTTTCCCTATTTTCGTTGCTTCTTCTCTGTAACTCTCCTCTCTTCTCTCTTTCTCCTTTATATCTTCTATATATATATAGTTAATAATAAATATCTAACTAATAACTAATACATATATTACAAATGTATACAAATATTTTTTTACACTTGTACTTAATCTTTATCTTACACTTGTCATGAATTAATTTATTAGTTACATAAAAATATTATAATTTAATTGTTTATCAAATAAATATCTTTTACATAATGATAATAAATAAATAAATATCTATTTAATAAACAATATAAATATTACACTTGTACATATACATATTATTACACGTGTTTTATCATTACAATCCATTTTTCATATTTTAATTTATTTCATAATATAATAACAATAATTAATATATAAACATTAAATAAAATAATAGAATAATAATAAATATCTTATTAAATAATATTTTTCTAATTAAATAATTATAAAGTATCATCAACATCATCATTACTTTCTAGATTTCTCTCTCTTCTAATTGATCATTTTGCCCTTTGTGATCTTTTTAAATTCCATCTTTGAGTCATTACTTAATTTGGTAAAATTACTATTTAGTCCCTCATAATTCTACACTTATTCAATTTGGTCCTAATTCATCCATTTTTTTTAGTTTCTAAATCATTCCACCCATAAAATATTTACACTATTAGTCCTTCAACTTTTTCATATTTACACTTCAACTCCTTAAATTTTAAGTATTTACTCTTGGGCAACAAAACTTTTCTCACTTTTACAATTTAGTCCTTTCTTGAATTAATATGTCATAATATACTTCCCAATGACATAACTCAAATTTCCTCTTCTCGTCATTTATTTCCTTATTTTACTATATCAAGGATAATATTTCACTGTAGAAATTTTCGGGGTGTTACAAACAATCACGAAACACGCGTTCGTGATTTATCTCTACAGTGGTCTTGTGAACTATAAGGGCTCCACTCGAACCAACAGTCTGAATTGCGTAGATTGTTTAGATCAGATTGCTATTTCCCTTGATGGATCCGACCAACTACTTAATTGGACACGCCAATGTGTTATTCGGTAGACCGAATATGACAGATGGTCGATTCGGTACTTCCAATTGCATGTCTATCAAGACCAAACCAACGAGCTCTTTTGACTTAGTGCCAATACAACTTTGTGAGACGATGATGTCTATCTCCTAAAACGGAGAAATAACAAATACTGTAATGAAAGTTTTTAAATGAGAGTTTGAGCGAATTATTTATCGACCTAAAATTAGATGGAAATTTAGCTACTAATGAAAATAAGCCTATTCAATGAAGAATTTAACAAATATTAATTAAAACTAAAAAAAAAATGAAAGGAAAATGCGCAATGTTGCTCAGGCCAAAGAAAACCAAAAACAGAACAAAGAAATTGAATTCAAGGTAAGAGGAGTTATTTAATAATAAAATACTAGAAATTAAAAGTATTATCCTAAAATAAAATAATAGGAAATTAAAATATTATTTTAATAAAAAATAAAAATGTTATTTTTACAATAGCCCAAAACTTTGTTTTTTGGCCCAAAACTTTTACAATAGCCTACATCTTCGACTCTTTTTAATTTTTTGAATTTTACTTTTGCACTCAATCAAAAATCAAATAATAAACCCAAAATTAATGACATCTCATTTAATAATTTATGAAAATTAAACACAATAAACACAGGAGTATTATCAATTAATAAAACTTCAAAAAAAAAGAAGAAGAGATGCTATCAAGAAAAGCCTACATGAAAGATTAATCATCTATCATAATTGCATTAAACATATTTAAACTATCCCTCTTTGTATAAGGTTAAAAAGGGAATATTATATTAGCCTTTTCGATTTTTTGGGATAAAGATGTTGTTGGTGGATATAAATTAACTAACAAAACCTTCATCCCCAAACATCCTAAAAGACTAATATATATTTATGGTTAATTGCATTCTTTAAAATATTTTAATTAAGTTTGGTATGTATATTTTGTTAGTTCAGTAGTAAGTTTAATCGTTAAATATTAAATTGAATATGATGTCGAGTATATTTAAAACACGAGAATCAAATTTTAAACATGTGTGTACATATTTATCTCATAAACAATTTAAATCTGATATATAAGAAAAACAAACAGTGAAAATAGAATTTAGAAGTAGCTATTCTTTTTTCTAAATAACTTAGATTCAAGTTGTTCATGCAATACACACGACTATAAATTTGAGCTAACATTTAATTTGACAACCAAACTAATGGCTAGGTTGACAGAAAAACCTGATTGATTCGATAATAATATTTTAAAAACTCAATTAAAACAGATAAATTGATCTCTAAAATCATGCTCCAAAACATTTATTAAAACATTATGCCTTGACTACCCTCCTAATTGAGCTTATTGGCCTTGGTTATATGTCACCAATAACACACTATCCCCAATCGAGTTTTCAAAATATAAGTATTGCATCAATATGATTTTTACATTAATTTAATTATTAATTTAAGTATTAAATATTGATTTAAACATGAGACAAGTTATATTCAAAACGGGTCAAACTCCTCTCCATTATTTTTTATCCATTACTATTTAATACAAGTTTAATTATCATTCGAAAATATATTTGTGAGCCCTACACACATGTTGGTGATGATTAGTATATTGAAGGATTTTATTTCAGCAATTTAAAACTCAACCTGGTACTTTTTCATCCAATAAATTTTCAATACACTAATTATCACCATTCAAATATGAAGTATAGATTATTGAATTGTGAATGTTATACTGATTAATGGTGATTAAACTTATATTGGACACAAAAATAATGAACAGGAGCTAAATTCGGATCTCAATCCATTTAAAACACAATGATTAAATTGTAAATATGTATGTAGTTATCGTATGGACAACTTAAACTTGATATGTTAAAAAAAGTGACAATTAGAATGATTATTTCTTTTAAACACCTTAGATTCAAGTTGTCAACCCAATAAGTACACTTAAGTTGTCAACCCAATAAGTATACAAGTGTTTATAATTTGATTATGGTGTTTTAAATATTCTACACATCTGATTAGAGTTTGCATTTGACTTAACAATCAAGCTAATAGGCGGGTTGATGGAGTATATTTTTAAAACATGATGATCAAATTGTAAACATACATGTAGTTACTACATGAACAACTTAAAGTTGACGTGTTAAGAAAAAATAGTGATAATAAAATTGGGTTAAATCATTTTTTGGGGCCTGAATTTAATAACTTTTCTTATATTTGGATTTGAATTTTTTTTTAGTCCAAGTTATGTCCTGAACTTGGCAATTATCCCAACATTGGGACTTGAGCTTTTTTTATTATCCAAATTAGTCTTTGAAAACCTTAAAGTTTAAGGCTCAATGTGGGAACAATTGATAAGCTCAGGATCTAATTTGGACAAAAAAAAATTAAACCCTAATATAAGAAAAACTGTCAAGTTCTAAGCCCCAAATAATAATTTAACCTTAATAAAATTTAGGAAGGCTTGTTAAATCCAAGCTGTTGATTCAATAGTTATGCTCATATTTATGTATATACTCTACGTCATATTTGAGTGCTATTTAATTAATAATCAAGTTAATAGCTAAGTTAACAAAAAAAAAATTATTGATTTGATATTGATACTTTAATAACTTAATTAGAACATCATGTTGGTCTCCTTTTATCTCTTTGCCACTGTTAGCTTAAGTATGAAGCACAAATGCCTCATCGACACTACAAAATTCTCACTTTAGTATGTTTTAACGCGAAAAAAGATTAAAAAAAAAACTTTATAGTTTGGTTAGTTTATTACCTGGTTTCATGGGGTTTATGCTTCATGGGGAGCTATTCTTGATCTTTACACCACTGCTGATTTTGCTGAAGCTGTATTTGTTGCATGTTCATTTGATGTAATGGCAAAATGGAACCCGACTTGGCTGCTCTAATTATTGCAGGTTTGGCGGTGCTCTTAAACCCTGGCAATGGCTTCTTCTTATACATGGAACATTGGTGCATTGCATTTGCAGGGACAGGGAAGATTTGGTCCTATGATAATTGTCTTACTAGGAAATGTAGTTATCACCTTCCCATAATAATCTGATTTCCTTCTAAATTCAGAATTTCGGAGATGACTGTACGTCCATTTATACCTAATATATATCAACAGATAGTCCATTAGAAACTTGGTACAAAAGATTATACCTTCATAAGATGCTTATTTCCATATATAGAAAACTCTCCAACTTTTGTTCTTTTGTTGACGGTTTAATTTTGAATTGGTTAAAATATGATGTAGGTACATGTATCCTTCATATATTTAGAATTTAGTCCCTCTATTCTTTGGATTTAAAAAATCAAGTTTAATTGTTAATATTGTTCAAACCATTATGTTAAATTTAGGTCCATTACATCATCTTTTTTTATTGTTATATGGCTACCAAGTGAGTATTTGTTTAGTTCAAAATGTCAAACCTTTGAATTTAACAAAAAAAATTAATGGTGATAACTATTGGACTTGAATTTTGAAATCTAAAAAGTAGATGGATTAAATTCCCGGAAATAAAATTAGAGGGTACAAAGAGTAGAAGGACTTGGAGTATATTTTAAACTTTTGAATTTTATCTCTTTATTTTGCGAAAATTGAGAAGTTAGTTCATCTACTTTAATTTAACCAAAATTTGGTCTACATGCTTTACGAAAATTGAGAAGTTAGTCCAATAATTGGTAAATGCATGGAATTGATTTGTTAATTTAACTAATTTATTGTATATAAATTGTTGGATTATTTTTTTAGTTAATTATTTGCACATAATTCTTCAACGGCTGATTTTTAGGTTTGCAATATAAGGACATGGTTTAACAATGTTACACCTTGAATTAATTTTTCTATTTTTGTAAAGCACGAAAACCTAATTATAACAAATTAAAGTAGAAAAATTAACCTTTTAATTTTTTCATAAAGTAAAAAATTGAAATTTAGAATTAAATCTAATATTAACACGTAATAATTAGAGTTTGGAGAAGTTGATACAAGGTCTAGTTCTAAATTAAAACACATACATTTATCTATACCGTAAATTTATTGATTTTGCCTGTTGGATATTCATTTAGTTGTAAATAGATGAATTTACTATTACTTACAAAATAGATATGGATAATATAAAATTGTTTACGCAACTCAGAAATTTTTTACTTTTCTAGAGTCGTGTTCAAATATTAATCCACTATAAATCAACAAGTACAAATAATGATTTAAGTTTAACTCACTCACCAAATTGCAACCTCGCTCCTATACTTCAAAGTTCAAACTAGGTTATTCCCCCACAAAGTTTCATCCCTTAAAAGCTTAATTGTAAACAGATGAACAATCAAATTTACTTAAACAAATTATGCACTAAAAAAAGCTCGAACAAATTGAAGTTATCTGTTTCATGTACATAATAACCTAAATAAGCCAACCATAAATAAGTAGAAAGTGTATTGTTAAGTTACAATCAATATGAATTTCTACTCCCACAAAATTGGCCACTAAATAAGTCTTCAATAATAAGTATATTAGCAGAGATTTTCTTGTCATCAAATTCCTTAAAGATCAAATATATTGAAAATCTTGATGCATTCCTTACTTGATTTAATTCTTGCTTGAATTATCTTCGACAGTGATCTACTAAAAACCCTCAAAGATCATCAATTAAAAGTTTAAACAATTCTCATGAAAACATGTCAATTGAAAAAGGCAAGTTACAATAACTTGTCAGATGCTCCTTAAGTTACAATCGGTGTTGCATCTAATAGTTGTAACCGACACTAATAATCCTTCCCATTGCAACACATCAAACAAGGTAAGTTAACTCGACACTTCTCCTTAACCCAACTATTCAACTATGAATTTTAACTATGAAATCAACTATTAATGTGGGATGAAAAAATACCATAACCGGCAACCAACTATAACCCCTTTCTCCCTCTTTTTGGCTAAAAAATGCAAAGGATTCATGGTCATAAAACAAACAAATCTTGTATCGTTGAGCACGAGTCATTTGTCCTTAGAGAAGTTTTAGTTGGAACTCATGATACTGAATATTCTCATCATGGGAGACTATTTGTTCATCCAAATTTTATATCAGTCTAGCTTGTGAAGTGCTCAAAATTCTAGCAGATGTTGAGCTAGTTGCAACTAAAGCAACAACCGCTGCTGGCTCATCATCATCTTTATTATCATTAGCAAGAACGTCCATTTCAGTATCAACTGCAACATGCTTTTCCTTCTTCCATTCCGAGGAGTATTTCAACTCAGGTAACATTGGCTCATAGACCTCAGACTTTTGCTTCATGAGGGATGAAAAGGCAAAGCTACCATTGTATTCTTGATATCTGCATGCCCAGTTATTTGATTAAAAATAAATTGACCAAGATCAAAGGGAATGAATGATACAACCTTGTGAAGTAAAGTAAACATCTTTTTTGTTACCACATTTTCTTCACGAAGGAGTTCATTGACATGACACTCCTTAGTTGAGTCTTACTCTCGAACTTGAAGGTGACCCACTCATCAATGGCGCCAACTATCATATCGATTGTCCTCTTGACATGCATTTTTTTCTTGTTATTTTATCCCGTCTTTTCCGACATAATGGTCTTGTTTCATTTTGTCCCGTTGGTGAGCAGATTTTCTCACAAATTGCTTAAGCTATCATCATTTGACAACTTCTTCGATGGCATCCTTAAGATAACACAAGCCTTTCATGTGTCACCATGAAATTGGCATATTTTTTAAGATTATAATACGTGGACTCAAGGATCCCTCTCTTGCAACCTGTCTCCAGTTGTATGCTCATGAGTGTTCAAAGAGTGTAATTGTGAAACATGTTGTATGGTTCTCCCTCTCGCCTTTTCTGGTATACTACATTCGATCGAGCCCTGTTATTTTTATGAAACTTTAATTTCATAAGCGGTGTTAAAAATACAATCACATGTACTTGAGTTGTATTTAGAAAATAAAAACAAATAAATAAACCACGATAAAATTAAAAAGAAATAATGATCCTTTAGTCTCTCATGAATTAATACATGGTTAATTAGATACTTTTTCTATCAACAAATAGCCCATTAAAAAGTAGAAACACAAGATCATTTCCTTGCATAAGATGATTATTTCCATATACATAAACTATGAACAAAATCAAGTTGTCTGAAAAGAGAGAACTCCGAAGTTTTTATTCATTAGCTGGTAACACTGACACATAGTAATTTTTGGTGAAGCTGGCATGAGGCTTTAGTTCCAAATAGAAACACATACAGGTTCTGTAAGAAGACAAAGCCTTTGTCTTAACTCTTAATTTGTAGAATACCAATATTAACAACTCGTAGCCTGCAATGCCTATGTTAGAAATAGTTAACCACAAAAATATGAGGCCAAATGTTATTATTATATTATTATTATATACATATAATCACAAAACATGTTTTTTTTTTTTCCAATTACAGTATAGATGAGGGAATATCAATACCGGGAGTTGAATTTTGATTTTGGACTGCCAACAAAATAGCCTTTAAAGTATATATTAAAAAAGCTTATGAAATAACCCAAGAATAAACAAAGAGAAAGGGGATTAAGATAATATTTAAAAATTAAGTAAAATAAAATATCTTTATTCAAATTTAAATCCGTACGGAATAAATTATATTTTAGAAAATTCTCAATCGGCTTCAATTTTTGGAGATTAGTTTAATGTAGCATCATGATTATTAGTTTTTATTTTTTATACAATATTTAGAAGCATTTATAGTCTCTCTCTAATTTTTATAATGCGTTTCAATATACTCAAACCCACAATCTCTAATAATAACAATAATATCATTACCAAATAAGCTAATACTCAACTGATTAGTTTTTTTTATTAATTAATTTTGCATCTGAATTGCATGTCTTACAGTGCAGCACATGGACATACTGTTTTTTTAATTGGCATGTGATTTGTTCCTTAAGATAATGAAGTTTTTTTTTTTTTAAATTCCAAAAATAGAACTTTTCTAATTCTAGGTATATTCAATAAATAGTGGTCAATAATTTCGCATTAATCCGTTTGCCACAGTTCGTGGCACACATACATTAATTAATTATTAGCATAAGAAAGAGAAAAATATACTATATTTAATAGTTATAAAATTGTTACATGAATAAAATAAATATTTGTGTGTATGATTATTGAATAAATTTATACTAATATCATCTAAATTACATACAAAATCTGCTACCGGGGTAGCATTAAGAGTGAAATAACACCTAATCAATAAATTATGAAAGGATTTTTTAAAAATACCCACAAAACTCTAAAAGAAAAGACATATATATATATTTCATAATCATAAACTGTTACAAGAATAAAATAAATATTTGTGTATTATAATTATTGAATAAATTTATATTAATATAATCTTAATAAAAAATAAATATCTTATACTTAGTTAACATTAACAGTGAAATAACACCTACTCAATTTCTAAGAAAAAGAAACCACCTACTCAAGAAATATTAAAAGAATTAAGATCAAATTTTGTATAAGGTCCTTGTACAATGCATTTTTATCAATTGAGTCTATCTACTATAATTTGATTATTTTTAGTCTATTGGAATCAAATCGAACTTATCGGTCGGACTGAGAATCGGTCGATATATCGTCCGAACAGAAATGTTAAACTAGCTTTCTGAGCAAATAACTCAGAATCGATAAAAAATCAAAAATCGAAATAAAGAAAACCAATGATTGAACTAGTTTATAATTTTTTTTTAAATAAGTCTTATGAATTTTTAATTGTTTATTTAATTATTATTGGACCGATGATTAAATTGATGGTTTGACCAATTTAATCAAACCACTGATCTAATTTTTAAAACCTTACTCTTTATTTTTTAGGGTAAACTATCAAAATAGTCACTTTTGTTTGCCTCAAATTACATTTTAGTCACTTATGTTTGAAATGTTACGTTTTAGTCACTTCCGTTATCGTTTTGTTACAAAGTGGTCATTTTGCTGTTAAGTTTTGTTATCTCCCCAACGGGAATCCTACGTGGCAGTCCAAATGGGTTTTAAATGCCAATTTGAACTGGAAAATTTTAAATTAATTACACCTTGAACTAGAAAAAAAAAAACCGTTCGTCTCATTTTTCTTTTAGTTTTATTTTCCATTTTGTTTGAAAAAACTATTCTCATCCCAGTTGGACATCCAAGTTGGCATTTAAAACCCATTTGGATTGCCACATAGGATTGCCGCTAGGGAAGTAACGAGGCTTAACGACAAAGTGACCACTCTGTAACAAAATAATAACGTAAGTGACTAAAATATAACATTTCAAACATAAGTGACTAAAATATAATCTGAAGCAAATAAAAGTGACTATTTTTGAAGTTTACCCTATTTTTTTATAAAAGGTATCAATATGTATATATCACGTCTTTACATATTTAAAAAAATCATTAATAAAAAAAAAAGTTAATTTGTCTGCCTTTTGGCACATTCTCTCTGTCTGCCTTTTGGAAAGATTTTCATAATTTTCTTCTTATTTACCTTGTCAGATTCTGGTTTTGTTTTTTTTTTCTCTTCTCTTTATCTTTAAGTAGTTTCGTACTGGAGTGAGGTTTTTGTTTGAGTAATTTATGGAAGAGGAGCATGCAAATTTGAGTTTATTGGATGATGAGGAAGAAGTGTTTCAAGAAGAAGCAGTGGCGGTGGATCAAAACTATCAGTTTTATCTGGTGGGGCGTTGTTTAATAGATAGTGTTGTCCACTTTCCTTCTTTACGTAATACCATGGTTGATCTCTGGCATCCTATTGGAGGGATTTGTATCACGAATCTAGGGGATAAACAGTATCTTTTCCAATTTTTTCATGATGTTGACGTCCATAGGGTTCTTTCTGGAACACCGTGGTTCTTTAATAATCATTTGCTTTTACTGTAAAGAGTTCAAAATGGTGAAAATCCATCAGTGTTGGCGCTGAGTTTTGGGTACAAGTACAAGAATTACCTCCAGGTCTGATGACTGAGATGATGGCTAAACAAATTGGTGATTTTGTAGGAAAATTCATTGATTATGATACTTCCATCCCGACTTTGGGCCATAAGAAATACATGCGCATTCGTGTTCGTTGGACGTATCTATCCCGTTGAAACGTAAAAACCATAACTATTTATGCTCAATTTAAATATGAGAAGTTATGTAACACCCCAAACCCGGCCCAAACACTACAACCGGATCTGGTATGTCACTTGAGTGATTTTACAAAACATGTCGCGTTTTGGAAAACAATTACTAGGTTTAATCGTTAATACCGAAAATTTAATAGTTTATTAAGTTATATAAGATACAAAGTTATAAATTGCCTTGGTGAATTTTAAATAAAAACCAAAATCTTGTACATGTCTTAGTTTAATTTTTAAAACATAATTTAAAATGTCTAATAATAAAACCCAACATAAACCCAAAAACATAAACAATAGTCTAGTGGCCCATGGCCTTATTACAACGAGATTTTAAACCCATTAAATAAAAATATAAAATAATAAGCTAAAGTCTTTTTATTGAATCCAAATATTCTTTTGCATGGCCACCTTGCTCTCCTCTCCAGCCCGGTCCGACACGCTAAGTGTCACCTGAAATTGTTAAAATAAAAGGGTGAGTCGAGAGACTCAGTGTGCAGCCCTCGTGCACCATTAGATTTTGGGCCTTAGCCCCACAGAATATATATAATAAATTTATGTATATAACAAATGATATGCAAAGCCCAACCCATTTCCTAGGTATCCATCCGCTACATGGCACCCGTACCAGCGATACACACCATTGGGGATTTCTACAATCAACCCACACCACTACACGTCTTGATGGCAGTCGTGCTGCTCATTATCAGTGTAACACCCCTTACCCGTATTCAATGCCGGAATAGGGTACGAGGCATTATCGGAATTGCAAATTTATTTTTCAAACATTTTATTTCATTTAGCATTTATATTTGAAACCCATCAAAATCAAACATATTGTCCCATAAACATATTTATTTTTCTCGTCATGTCTTACTTAAATTTATTACTCGTCTCAACATACTTAATTACCTTGTATTAACATATTAAAGATAATCACATATTTACATATCATAATAAATATCATTCACTTATCTTTTCTTCATAAACATAAATTAGTTAATTTATCATATCAATATTTCACGTACCATCAACTCATATTTTCTTATATCACATAATTAAGTTAGACGAACTTATCTGGGTAAATTTGTAGAAATATCAAAATTCAGGGGCACTTTGGAAATTTTCTATTTTCATTGATTTTTCAGTCGATCTTAATCTAAATTAATAATTTCATTCAATTTTGCAATTTTAAATAATAAAATAATCCATTTCATACAAATTGGTCATTTCCACATTTTTACAAAATTAATCATAAAGTTTTACTTTTATTCAATTTAGTCTCTGAGCCTAAAACATTACAAATTAGCCATGCTAGCTGAATATTCATACATATTTTCCTCCTCCTCCTCTCCATTCCACATCCTTAATGTATATAACATGCTATAAGTAACATTATCAATAATTTCATAAATTACTCATAAGTATATTCAAATCTGTCCATTTGAGTTATAGTCACTAAATTATTTATTTCCAGAGCTACAGAACTCCAATTTAAGATCCGTAAATTTTCCCCAAAACTAGACTCATATATTTTTTTACTATAAATTTTTCAGAATTTTTGGTATGGCCAATCAATACCAGATTATTCTTAAAGTTTCCCCTATTTCACTGTTTAACTGCTCTGACCTCTCTTCACTACGAATTAAATTACTCTTTGTACAGAATTTAGATGGCCTCCTTGTTTAGCTCATTTGAAACTAGACTCATCCAGGATTTCATACATATAAATTTTAATCCACAATTATTTTTGTGCAATTTCTAATGATTTTTCTAAGGCAGAACAGGGGATCTCGAAATCACCCTGAACCAGTTTCACTAAAATTTAAATATCTCATAATACAGAGCTTATTTGCTTTCTATGTTTCCTTCATATGAAAATAGACTCAATAAGCTTTAATTTCATATCTCGTTCAACTTCTAATTCCACTTCTACGATTTTTGGTGAATTTTCAAATTTACTCTACTGCTGCTGTCCCAAAACTGTTTTCTTATAACTTATTTTGCAATTAAATCCTAATTAAGTTTACTTATTTCTTAACTTAATTCATGCTTTGATTCTACTTAAATTCCTTCCATATTCAACTTGATTATATAATTTTCATAATAAAACCCTAATTCATAATTTCTTCCAAATTAATCCCTATAGTAGAAAACTTATAGCTTACCTTACAATTTAATCCTTTTACTAATTCTAACTTAGATTTCATTCAATTTAATCCATAATTCATCTTTTTCTTCAACATAAGCTATATTTAAAAACCCAAAAACTCTCAAAATATCAACTTATTTTCAACAAAATCTTGCTTTAAAGCTTCTAAAACATCAAAATTAAGAGAATAGGACTTGATTGACTTACCAATTTGAACTTCAAGCTTCAAACTTTCTATTTTTCCTTTTTCTTTCCTTCTCCTCTATTTCTTCTCTGTTTCGTCTTACTCTCTGTTTCTTTTTCTGTTTCAATTCTCTCTTCTCCCTACTCCTTTTTTTTGTTTTTGTTTGTATATATAATAATATAATAATATAATAATATAATATAATAATATAATAATATAAAATAATATAATAATATACCTTAAAAATCTCAGATTTTTCTATGTTATACTGCTTCACTATACAAAAAATGGTATAATTACCATTTTGATCCTTCGTAATTTCTTTTAATCTATAATTTAACTTTTACTTTCATTTCAATTTAGTCCTTTTCATTTAATTTCCTACCCAAACGTTAAAATTTTCTAACGAAAGTTTAATAATAACTTAATGACACTCCATAAATATTTTTAGAAATATTTATGGCTCACTTTATGAATTCGAGGTCTCAATACCTCGCTTTTGGCCCAATTTTTTCTAATTAATTCTTTCAGGTTCACAAAATTCACTAATTTTAAAATATTTCTAAAATCACACTTAACTTATAATTATCGATTAACAAAATTTTCTAACTTTTCGTCAGATTTAGTGATCTCGAATCACTGTTCCAACACTATTAAAATTGGGCTGTTACAATCAGATCATGGTCGTAGCCACTACAACAGATCATAGCAAAAGCCGCTACAACAGATCACGGTAAGAAACCGCTACAACAGATCACGGTAAAAACTGCTACAACGTATAACTTCCTCCTTTCATCAAACCCAACCCATGCAATTATAGAAAACCGGCATACTCATATCATTTAATCAGAACATTCATTTAGAACGACAGGGATCACTAACCTGGTGATTTGTTTTACCCTCTTTGGGTTTCAAACGTTGTGTCGGGATTTCGGCATTTAACAGCACATATAAGACTTATAATCATATATTTAACAAACAGATCTAGATGGTGTGGAGAGTTACACACCTGATTAATGTCGATACCCTTGCTAGACCGATCTACAACTTTGCTCAAAAAGTCGGAAAGATGTGAAAATAGGGCCTCTCCTATATTCGGCCAAGGGTTAGTAAATCCCGAATTTACACGTTGAAACTAAGAGATCTTCTTACCTTGAAATCTCGAAAGTAACACGATTAGAGTGCTATCGATCTATAACTTAGAGATCTATGCGATTGACTCTACTAAAGTTCCCTTCAGATTTCGGCACAAGTAGGCACCACAGAAGCAATTCGGCAATCACAGGAGATGAGATTTAGGGATTTCGGCTAGAAAGAAAAAGAATGGAAAGAGTTTCGGCTTTTGAATCAAAGTGAAGATGAGGGATTAGGCTTAAAGATTTCGGCTTTTGCAGAAAATGAAGAAAAAAATGGAACTTTAGGAGTTTTCGACTTTTACTCAGAGAAGAAGAGAAAAGAATGAGAGAAAAACCCAAATGCTGAAATTGAAGAGATATTCCCCCTATTTATAGAAATTTCGGCACTTACCTAACCTTGTAGATAAATCCTATCTTTTCTCCTTTATCGTAATCTACTAGCTCATCTAAAAGAGACTTAATTATCTCTAACTCCTCCCTCCTTTATTAGCATATTATCCACATATTTTAATCATTAAAATCCCTAAATTTTAGCCTTTATCTGCTTATTATCCACATAAAATAAATTCCTAAATAATAGCATTTATCTGCTTATTATCCACATATTTTAAACATTAAAACCCCTAAATTTTAGCCTTGTTGCCATCCACTCCACCTAATCCTAATGCCCAAAATTTAGCTAACTTAACTTAAAAGAATTGGGCTCAATGAAACTTAAATTTGGGCCCCTTACTCCCTTGTGTAGCTTCACCTCCTAAGATTGGGCCATAAGCCCACTTTGGTATTTTAAACATAGATACTACCTTTTAAACCCTATAATGCCCAAACAGATAATTTTAATCAAGGCCTCTACCTAAGCCTGAGCCCAATTTGGACCCCTAACACTTAAATTAACACATTAAACATATCCACCCATTAAACGCATAAGCCCAAAAATTCAGGATGTTACAAGTTAAGTTTGTTTTGTTTCATTTGTGGCAAGTTGGGACATGGAGAGAGTTACTGTCCTTTTCGCCTAATAATTGAGCCATCAAAAATTGTTTTTGGCTGGGATTTATCACTGCGTATGGTGCTAAGGCGTCGAAATATTGTGGTGAGTAGGTCGTTGCGTGAAACTGATGGATCACAGTGCAATGTTGGAAATATGGAAAGTATCAATCAAAGCTTTTTATTTAATGAGGAGAAGGATAATGGGCAAAATTTAGAGGGAGATTTTGGGAATCAAATATCAAATCCCAATTTAATTCACTTGAGATCTAACCAACAGTATCTCATTAATGGACATAACAATTGGCATAATTGGAGCAAGGATGATTTGAATAGTGATGAGTTGGTAAATGGGCCAATGGATTTGGTATTAGAAGAGGAAAATGATCCAATAGCTGCGATGGAAAGAAAGAAGTGTCAAAGAATAGTGGATGTCACCTTTGCTTTATTGGGCTTTAATGCTGAAAAATGTTCTTTTGATTTATCGGCCGGCTCTGATGAGCAGAGCAGCCGAGTACAATGAAAATACTAAGCTGGAACGTTCATGGTTTGGGGAGACTACGAACTGTTAAAAGGCTCAAGAACAAGTTGAGAGCCATTAATCCCCGAATTTTATTTCTTATGGAAACAAAGTTAAGTTCTAAAAGGATGGAAATGGTCAGGTTGAAGTGTGGTTTTGAGAATGGAATTGATATTGGGGCGAGAGATCCAAATGAGGGTTATCTTTAGGCTGGAAAGGAAACTCTTTGGTGCGTCTTAAGAGTTTATCCTCTTTTCATATTGATGTTGAGGCTCATGATAATTAATGTGGTGAAGTCTGGCAGTTAAAAGGGTTCTATGAGAATCCGGACGAAAGGAGTAGATGTGAATCTTGGGATTTGCTTAGACAACTAAGTTGCAACCACTTTATTCCTTGGATTGTTTTGGGGGATTTCAATGATATTACAAATTCTTTTGAAAAAAAAAGAGGCCATCTGAGATCAAAACGTCAGATGACCGAGTTCTGTATGGCGCTGGAGGATTGCAGCCTCAATGATTTTAGGTTTCATTGGTCGGTGGTTCACATGGGAAAGAGGAAGATTTTTAGCTACAAACATAAGGAAGAGTCTGGACCGTGAAGTTGCTACGTTGAATTGGGTGAATCTTTTCCCAAGTTATCAGGTAGAACATTTGAGTCACTCCTTTTCTGATCACTACCCTATTCTTTTGGATACCATGAGAGTGAGATGGAATGATCAATGCAGTTATGAAAAACTGTTTCGGTTTGAGGCCAAATGGTGTTTAGAAAGTTCTTTTGAGGAAACAATTAGAAGGTGGTGCGCTAATATTTCAGGAAGTATATCAAGAAAACTTGAGAGACTGGGTTTCCAGCTACAGCAATGGAGTAAATCCAGAAGTAGAGAGGATAAGAAAAAACGGGTGGAATTAGAAAACAGACAGAATTGTCTTTATAGTCGGGAACCTTCTGATTTGACTTTAGCTGAAATTATGGATGTTCAATTGGGGCTTAATTTGGAGACTGATAAGGAAGAATTATTTTGAGAGCAATGAGCCCGTGTCAACTGGCTGAAGAACGGTGATCGGAATACCAATTATTTTCATAAGATTGCTGTTCAACGTAAGTTTCGTGGTCGAATCTCTAAATTAAAAGATGATATGGCAGAAGGACTTCCTCAACTGAAGATTTTTTAAAGCTTGCTTCAGATTATTTTCGTAAACTTTTTTCAACTTCTGATATGGGTTCTGACGAGCACTTATTTGGCTTAGTAGAGAAAAGAGTTTTTGCTAGCATGAATGATAATTTGCTAAAACAGTTTACTGAGGAGGAAATTGCTTATGTAGTAAAGATGATGGCGCCTTTGAAAGCCCCCAGTGTTGATGGGTTTCCTGCAATATTTTTCCAAAGGTACTGGCATATTATTGGACTGGAGATCTCTTGTTTTTGTTTATCTATTCTGAATGGCGATACTGAAATTGGAGATATTAATAAAACACACATTATTTTTGATTCCTAAGGTTGATAAACCAAAAAATCTGTCACAATTCAGACCCGTAAGTCTTTGTAACATTGTTTACAAAATTATCGCAAAAGTCTTGGCGAATCGTATGGGTGCAATTTTGGGAAATTGTATTAATGAAGCTCAAGAGACTTTTATCCTAGGAAGACTTATTTCGGATAATGTGTTGATTGCTTATGAGGTCCTTCATTTGTTCAAAATGAAGAAGAGTGGCAAAAAAGGGAATTTGGCACTTAAACTCGATATGAGTAAAGCGTATGATCGTGTTTAATGGGATTTTTTGGCGGGAATGATGAAGCATTTGGGTTTTTATGATGATTGGATTGTTCTCATCGTGAGATACGTTTGTTCTATTTCCTATTCTATCAGCCTTAATTGGAGTAATAGTGAGTAGTTTTCACCATCAAGAGGCTTAAGACTGGGACATCTTCTCAGCCCTTATCTGTTTCTTATTTGTGCTGAGGGTTTTTCAACACTTATTCAGGAAGCCAAACAAAAAAATTTGATAAGGGGTGCCCCTATTGGTAGGGAGAGATTCTCAATTAATTATTTATTTTTCGTAGATGATTGCATTCTTTTTGGAGATGCTTCGTGTGAGAGAGCTAGAGTGGTCCGTGATGTTATTCGGGAGTATGAAATGGTTTCGGGACAACGGGTGAATTTAGACAAATCTCTTATTTATTTTGGGGCTAATGTGGCCTCTAGCGTCAAGAAGAATATTACTAATTTGTTAGGAGTTCGGGTGGCTTCAAACCTTGAGAAGTATTTAGGCTTGCCTATGATGGTTGGACGAAAAAAAACATGGGCTTTTGCTAACTTTGCTGATCGATTCAAAAAACGAGTCGAAGGGTGGAGTTTGCGCTATTTGTCTATGGGGGAAATGAGGTTTTTATTAAATTGGTATTACAGGTTACACTGCTTTATGTTATGCAATGCTTTCTTATGTCGAAGTCGTTATGTCGCAAGTTTGAAAGAATTATGAATAAGTTCTGATGGACCAACAACAAATCTGCAAAGGGCATTCGTTGGAGCAGTTGAGATTTGTTATGCAAATCGAAATGTGTTGGTGGGCTGGGTTTTAAAAACTTATTTTTGTTTAATAAGGCTTTGTTAGCAAAACAGGTTTGGCGTATTTTATCCCAACCTCATTGTCTTTTAGCGAAAGTTTTAAAAACTCGTTATTATCCTTCTTCAGATATACTTTCAGCAAAAATTGGTTCTTACCCTTCATTTACCTGGAGAAGCATTTGCAGCGCTCGGGAGTTGATTGCAGAAGGGATTTTGTGGCGGGTTGGTAATGGTGCTCGCATCAACATATGGAATGATTCTTGGTTGCCTGGAAGAGGGAATAACATGATACCAGTTCAAAAGATTATACCTACTTGGTCGACTGTAAATCAGTTAATTGAGGCTGGGACTAATACCTGGAATAGGGAGTTGGTTCATAAGTTAGTTGATGAAGATACAACAACTCAAATTTTCTCAATTCCTATTTCTGGGAGTAGCCCGGATGACATAATGGTTTGGAAATATGAAGGCTTTGGGGAATACACAGTGAATAGTGGGTATCGGGTCCTAACTAAAGTGCATTTATAGAATACTACACACGCTTCCCCTAATGATGATGATTATAAAGAGTTCTACAAATCTTTATGGTCTTTGCACCTCCCAGTAAAAATTAAAATACATGTATGGAGGTTGGTTAATAATCTGTTGCCTCATTTTAGTAATCTGGTACGTAGAACTTTGAGTGTGCAAGTCGCCTGTCCCCTGTGCAAGGAAGATCTGGAGGATTCGGATCATCTGATGTGGTCTTATGGTATCTTACAGTGCATGTGGGCTTTTTACAAATCACGATTCCGTCATTAGGAGCTTCGTTGTGTTGTAAAAGTCGTCTTGCTAACACATTTTCTGCAGCAGATGAACAAAAAAAAACGAATCATTGCAATATCCATATGGGGCCTATGGTATAGAAGAAACAAGCTGATTCATGAAGGGGTAAAATTTTCTTTGCAGGAGCTATTGGGGTTTATTCGAGGATATGAACAAGATCTTAGTCTAAATCAAGAGAATCTTCGACCTTCTCTTAGATCTATGACAAAAGAACTTTGGAATGTAACACCCCCTACTCGTATTCTTTGTCAGAATAGGGTACAAGGCATTACCTGAGTTTACGAAATTTTTTTTTACTCAATATAGCTCCTTTATAGATATCTAGCCTTCCCTGCAAATTTTAAACTGAGACCAATCCACATCAACTAATCCAATTCAACATATTTTCAAAATAGATTCATGCATATTTATAAGATAACCTCAACACATACCAAACCAAGGTTTGTTAGCCATACCAATGGCTGACCTTACATTCATTTCATATTAACATTTACTTTATTAGCTTATACATGCCATTGATTTCCAAAATAAAGTTTCTTTATATACCGAAATCTTGAGGTTGATAGTGTGATGTGTCTCCGACAGAATCCGACCTCCGAGCTCTTAATACTACAAAACAAGGGAAAAAGAAACAGGGTAAGCACTTTGTGCTTAGTAAGCCCATGTAACAAGAATTATACTTACCTAATATTTTCAATACAATGCAATAAACACTCATATATCCATTCAATGCATTATTTCCCTAACATGCACAAACTCAACATTCAAGTTAGTCTAATAATTTCCATATATCAATAATATATACTATGATTGATGAGCTTATCAATACCATGATTTCCATTTTGTTATTATTTTTCCATATTTATTCCGTTGAATTACTCGGAATTTCGATGGATTTTCAGAGGTACACTTTAGTGTACAAATCCGGGTCCGTTAATTCATATTCATGTGCGCACATTTCCATTTCAGAGAGCACACTCCCGCGAACCTCATCTTTACAGCAGGATTACCAGTCTAGGCTAAATCCCCTGTAATATAAACTCATAGAGTATTGTCGGGATTACCACCCAAAGCTAAATCCCCACAACGACAATTACTCTAATGAGCTTGGATCTCAATTACCACCCAGGCTAAATTCGGACCCTAATTCGATTACCCGTCCGGGCTAAATCCATTTTCCACATATTCTTCGGGAGGGCTATATCAGGATAGGGTCACCTGTCTGGGCTAGATCCTTTTTACCGTCAATTCCTTTTCAGAGATCCATTGAATTTTCCTTTCATTCAATCGAGATTTCTTCCCCTTTTTATCAATATATCAATCTTTCATTAACTTTCATACAACAAACATTCAAATCATGTTCACATCAATAACATACATTTCAAGCATTTAAAAATATAATTCAAGTTACATGAACTTACCTCGATACTAGTTCGTATACAAAATCTACTAATCTGGGACTTTTTCCTTTCCTCGATCTAGCTTCGTATTTGAGTTTTCCGGATCTAAATAAATAAATTCAATCATCAATTCAATACATTTCATGTTCACATGTAGCATTCTCTATAATTCTATTATTATTTTTAATTCATTCAAAGCTGTCTACTTGAGTCATAGTCACTTAATTATTTTTATCTTGAGCTACAGAACTCCAAATTAGGATCCACTAATTTTCCCTGAAACTAGACTCACATATCTTCTTCCCATAAAATTTTAAAAATTTTTGGTTTAGCCAATAAGTACAGTTTATTCTTTAAATTCACCCCTATTCTGCTGTTTGACAGTTCTGACCCTTCTTCACTAAAAATTAATTATCTCTTCATACAAGATTCGGATGATGTTCTTGTTTATTTATATTGAAAATAGACTCATTCAGAATTCTAAAAATATAAATTTAAGACCCTAATTATTTTTATCCAATTTTTTATAATTTTCTAAATTCAAAATAGGGAAACCCGAATTCATTCTGATCTTGTCTCACAAAATTCATTATATCTCATGATTTACATATCTATTGCTTACACCGTTTCTTCTATGAGAAACTAGATTAAATAAGATTTAATTTCATATTTTGTTCATCTTCTAATTCGATTTCTAAAATTTATGGTGATTTTTCAAAGTTAGTCTACTGCTGCTGTCCAAAACTATTTTAGTGCAAACTATTTATTACCATTTTTCCCCTAAGCTTTTAATAAATGATAATTTCGTCCCTGCTCAATTAACTTCTCAATTGAGCTGATTTCTCTCAATTAAAACTTTATTCTATCATTTTAAACTACTTTATAACCTTTGGAATCAGAATTTCAGTAATAGACTTTAATTCCAAACATTTTCACAATTTAGGTCCTAAAAATCAATTTCTATTGGAATTACCTAATAAAATCATCTAATAAACAAATTAAAGCTTTAATTTCATTCTATTTCATCATAAAATCACAGCACCCAACCATGGTAACTTTCAATTTCATCCATGAAATCAAAGACTAATGAATTTAATAGTAGGACCTAGTTGTAAAAGTCTTAAAAACACAAAAATTACAAGAAATAGGCAAGGATTAACTTACTTGCAATAAAAATATTAAAAACCAGCTTAACGAAACCCTTCTATGGTATTTTTGCTGATGAGAATACAGAAAAATAAAGAGAAATCTAGATAATTCCACTTTAGTCCTAGATTTATTAAGTAAATTTTGTAATATTCCAATTTTACCCTTAATTCTCCTTATTTTCTTGCTGATTTCATGCCCTTGCCGTCCAGCCCAAATAGACCTTGGGTCTATTTTCCTTTTAATCCCTCTTTCTTTTATCATTTAAACTATTTAATCATTTTCTATAATTTTGCATTTGTTACAATTTAGTCCTTTTCATTTAATTACACACTCAAACGTTAAAATTTTCTAAAAAAATTTTAATACCACATTACTAACATTTTATAAATATTTATAAAAATATTTTCTACTCAATTTTATGAGATCAAGGTTTCGATACCTTATTTTTACCCAATTCCTTCAATAATTCCTTTTTCTAACTAACCACTAAATCAGTAAAATTTTTCTATCGATATTTTAATATGATTTTTCTATCATATAAATATTCATGCAAATATATTGAAACAAATTTCTCTTTAAATCGGATTTATGGTTAAGAAACCTTTGTTCCGATAACCTTGAATTTAGGTCATTACATGGAGACCCCTTAACAATTGAGTTATTAAGCTTAACTTTGATGCGGCTTTTCAAAATGAAGCTAGACTTGCTACAACAGCAGTATTAGCTAGAGATTCTACTGGTGAAATCGTAGGAGCAGAAACTTATCCTTTTTAGGATGTTGTTGATGCTTTTGTGGCAGAAGTACAGGCATGCGAAAGGGCTTTACTCTTTGTGGGTGTGATGGGGTTTCTGTGTTTGATCGTGGAAGTAGACTCCCTGACAGTTATCAAAAGTATTAAGAAAAAAGGGGAAGACAAATCAGTTATTAGGCCGATTACACATCAGATTTGCAAACTGGAAATGCATTTTGATGAAGTAACTTACCTCTTTGTGCGCTGGACGATTAATGGAGTGGCTCACACTTTGGTGTTGGAAGGTCGGAGAAGACATGTTTTTGGTGCTTGGGTTGATGGAGTACCTGAGTCAGTGATGACGATGGCGTTGAAGGATCGACTGGCTTGGAACCAGAGTCACTATAGTCCCTTTGATTTGCTTTGAACATGGAGAAGGTTAGCTGAATCTCCGGTGCTTGGGTTCAAAGCTCCCATTCTCTCCTTTTACTTGCTTCTGTTTTTTTTCCAGAAGGAGAAGAAAGGTTTTTGGCTGATATTTGGCTTCTAAAGCGGTGCTGGTTGTTGGCTTAAGGCGATTTATTTTTGGATTTATTTTTTGTTTTGATAGTTTCTAGAAGCGTTAATTGTTTTTGTCTGCTTAGACAGCTATTCTCTTTTACTTTGTATTGATTTGTCTTTTCATGTGGCTGTTTACTGTGACTGCTCAATTATTATTTTCGCCTTGAGCTGTGCGTTAATAATATCAGTCAGTTTACTAAAAAAAATTATTAATAAAACTAGTTAAAAATGATATTAAAAGAATTAAAAAGAATGAAATTGTAATAAAACAATCAAATTAAAAAAATATTTCATATATTAAATTTTTTTGTAATCCCACAAAACTCTTTGTTATTTTAATATAAAATAAGGAAAAAAGAAAAAGAAGAACAAGAAAGGGAAAGTAAATGAAAAATGTCATTTTAGGGGAGTAAGAAAGGTCAAAGCTTTTTAGGTCAAACAGGGGTCACTAACGCACCCTTGCATTCTAATTAGGGATTTGATTATTAATATTTTCTCAACGCCTTGAAAGCCACCCGCGTGTTTGCTCTCTGACAAAACACCGTATCTTTTTTTCCACAATTTTCAATCCAAATTCTCCAATTTACCCTCCCACGATAATACATAATAATAAATACTAAAATTAATAAATTTTGTCGATTGGGTTTTTATTTTCCTGGAAAAAGAAGAGAAAAAACACCCACAAGAGATCTTACATGAAAGCTACTCTGAAAGATTGAGTCTTTCATGCCATATACTTTTTGGGTTCAAAAGGGTAGATTGTGTTTTAGGGTATTTTCAATCTTTCTCTTAGAAAAAAATAATAGAGAAAGAGAGAAAATAGAGTGAATAAATAATAAGATTAAAAAAAAAGTTATAGAGAGGCGCAAATGTTTGAAGAAAAAGGGTGGTCTTGTAGTTTTCCAGAAGAATTAGTTGGATTAAACTTGGTTTTTGCTTGCTTTGATGTGCTTATTGCTATTCTTGCTTTTACTCAGGTTTGTTCCTTTTTTGTTTAAAAATTTGATTTTTTTTTTATGTTTTCAGCGAGTTTTTAATTGATGGTGGATGGTTTTATAATATGGGGGAAATGTGGGCAACAATGTGTTCTTTTTTTTGGATTGTTTTGATCTGGGTTTTGCATTACAACTTAGTCTATTTTTTTTTTGTTCATTTGATTGTTATAGAAATTTGGTAACTTGATAGACGAGGGTAATGGTGTATTTAATTGTTAAATAACTTCCATTTTTAGCTAATACAGTTGCGTTTAGTATCGGGAAAGTAATTCAAGGTGTTGAACTTGATTGTTGGCATGACTGATTGAACATTGTCTTTTTTCAAGTAACAGATTGATTTTTTAATTTTATAATTTTAAAGACATGAATTAAGACCCTTTTTGTTACTTATTTTGTTGTCTAACTGGTATTGTGTTAGCTTTTTCCTTGAAACCAACACAGAACTACAAATTTGATGCAACAGTTTGCTTGTTTATCATTATACTGAAAATGAGAGGTGGATAGGGATAGCTTGCACATCGAGAAAGTTACATTTCTCTAGACTCAAAATGCACATGGTCTTAGGAATTCTTGAGTAATATGTCCTATGAATGGTTGATCCTTATCGAATAGGGAGGATCAACCTTAAAGTTTTCCTCGGGTTCAGTATGCTAAATTTGAATCTGAAAATTGCTGGTTGAGTGAGCTGTACTTAGATGACTCGGGTTCTTTTTACCATGAGCTGAGTTTGAAAGAACGATGTAAATTATAAAGAGATTGAATTGACCTCATTCTGAGTTTTTCAGTTTTCCCTAACTTTGTTGTCTGTCATCTATCTTGATGTTTTTTGCAACCTTATTTCTATTTCCATCGATATCTTAGCTGCAATTCTCCCTCTTATTTTTTTTTTTTTTGGCTCCACCTTTTTGCTTGCAACAATATTTGTTTCAGAAGAACACTGCTGGTTTGAGCTGCCGTAATTTTGACATCCTTCAAGATTACATAGCATTCTAGTTTTACCCTTCCAACATGTTCTATCTGCTATTTTTGCTTTGAATCATATTCATGTAGCTCGTTATCTATATTTAGACTGTTTTGTTGCTATGAAAAACAAATAATTGTTCTGCACTTAGCTGTGTTGGATCACAATATTGATTTTATGTTGTATCAAAGCAGTGAATTTGACATCCATAGACATCATGCATAGGTGTATTGGTGTCAGTGTTGGACCGCGATATGAATATGTGCTCATAGATATGTCTTTTACATAGACAGTATCACAGAAGATAATATTGTACATCAGAATGTTGTTAGTCTGATGTTATCAATTATTACTGGGATATTATTTCAATTCATTCTTCCTGGTTTGTTGTTTGTAACAACTGTTTACTCTCACCACTTCTTGTCAGCTAGCACGGATCCGCTCAAGGAATAAACAGTTAGGATGGACTCGCCAAAAAGTAAGTGTTATGTTGCTTTCTATGACATTTTAGTTAAAATATCATTCTATTTGAATGCAAACTAATTCATAGGCTAGCTAGTTTAACACGAATGTCATCAGACCAGCTAGTTGAGTGGGGACTAGCACCTCGATTTGATCTGTGAGTCACCTGACCCCTAAGGCAGAGCTTGGTGAATTGTCCGAACAAAGGAATGTCGGTGACTCTTCTTACACTGCTTGAACTTGGAGAAACTGGTAGGTTAAAATTAAGTTGCAGTTGCAGTATGCATTAGCTCAAAAACTGGGGCCCTAGAGTTGACAGCATGCGTTGCATTAGAAATTTATTTGACCAACATTCCCTAGAATTAAACTTTTTCACAATTGTCTTGGTTGCTTTTGTAATTTCTACACTTTCTTCAAATACCAGAAGAATGGTTGTGTATGCCTCAATCACTGGCACAAAACCCACGGTTGGACTCCTGTACTTCATTTTAATCTTGTATCTTTTTATCCTCCAAGGAATGTGTGATAAAACATTAAATAATTACTAATAATTTGCTGTAAGCTGTTTAGTGACCAAGTTTGAAAACTAGGAACCTAATTAAGTAAAAATGAAGTTAAATTGTTAATCTATTATCTGGCCCTTGTATGGGGCAATCAGCAAATGTGCTGTACCATTTGGGGAATTTTGGAATGGAGAAAAGAAATAATCAAACTTACATATAGTCCAGTTGAGGCAGAAGATAAACTCGGGGTTGAGGTCAAGACGATGTTTATTAAGGTCCATGCTTTCGTGTGCATATATGTAAAGCAAAAGATATATATATGACTAATGTGTTAAGGCTTTTTCCCCCTTTCCTCCTTTTCTTTCCTACTTGTTTTTCTTCTCTAATTCGTGTTACATAAAAGTTACTATGTTGATTTCTTTTTCTACGTGTACTGGTTTGTTCTTGACCCAAATGAATGTCTATAACAGGTGTTTCATATACTGATTGGAACTACTAATACTGGTAAGAATTTATATTTTACACTCATGTTATCCTTTTGACCTTGCATGCATTTAAATCATTCAAATTGAACTGCCAAATGATCACCTACATGCAGGTTACTTCATTTATTTTGTCTTGAGTCTTGTTGCTGCATGCCGAGGGTGGCTATGCTGGTCTTACTCTTGTGGTTTTGTAGCCATGGGTATGTGTAGATGCTTGTAATAAGATCCCACACTTATTTCTTTCACTGGAGCTGATTAGTTTAAGCACTAACCGATGCAAATATTGTTGCAGCCTTCCCCAGAATTCTATTATTTGCAACGTTTCTTCTACTTTTGTCATTCTGGTATGTCTTCTCTTTAACTAACTTATTTGCATTTCTTTGGATGAAATATGGTCATGTATCTTAGATAACTTTTTCAGATATAAGGAGAATGTGATCGCTAAAATCGGAGATATTTGCAAGAATCTAGATATGTTCTTTTGTTAATGGAAAAAAAGAAAAGGGAGATCGATTTTAGTGGCTTCATGTCTTGACCAATTAATATAATGGACAGCTTTTTATTTTTATTTTTTACTTTTCCCTGGGTCATCCATTGCAGTGGTACTGAAGCTTAGTGTTTTCATAAGTCAGGATAATATCCTTTGATAGTTTTAGTTACTATCATATTTTCTTTCAGAGTGAAAATTAGTTTTTCTTCATCAGCTATACCCCATGTCTCTCTGGCTGATTTTTTATAGGGTCGACCTCTGTCACCAGGCAGATGATGAAGAGGAAGAGGATGATGAACAGGGCTTTCTAGAAGCTTTAATACAAAATTCTTTAAATAGACCAAGGTCTTCGCCTGCAGATAGTCGCAGATCATGTTATCCTTTCCGTTTAATTCATGTTGGAAGCCGTCAAAAGATAGTGATTCTGGTATGGTGATATATTTCTTTTGTTTCTTGTCACAGTCTTCATGCGAGATTATTTTGAATGTTTCTATTATTGTTGCTGTTACCTAATGTTTTTGGTCTCATTAATTCTGTTTTTCTATGACCAGGTTACTGTTCTTGTATTTCTTCTTATGATGACATTTGCTGTGCTAATCTGGATTGGAATGGAAGAAAATCCTATTGATTCATCAGCCGTGTCCCGTGTATGAACGTCTAAGAAGCCATTTTCTTTTGAACTATTTTTGTTTTCTTAGAGTGCCATATCAATAAGTCTGATTGTCAGAGAGAAGGTTTTGGTGGATAAAGTATTTGCAATTTTTTTTCCTTTTAGTTTATTGCTTAGAAAATTAAAAGTGACAATGAAAACTTGTACTTATGGAATTTCTTTCTGATCTTTATTTCCTTTATTACTAGCGAAGCCATGAAGTACTATCTATCTCCTGCAGGTTTATGTAGATCTTTTTGCTACAGCAATACTATTGCTAGGGGGAGCATTAGCATGTTATGGTAAGCAATTAGCATTTATATATACTTTTCTTTTTCTTTTTATATTATTTGAAATTTTTTCCCCTATCTGGATAACTTTGTGATTGCAAAAATGCCTAACATCAGGCTATCCAGACTTTATTGTTCCTCGTATTTGAACCAAATACTAGAAGTCATATGTGTCAGCTCCCCCATCCATAGTATCTAACTGCATTCTAGTTTGCTGATTAAGCTGTAGCGCAGTTGGCACCGTTGCCATTGTAGCAATTAGGAGGATGTGGGGTCAAGTATGCTTAAGCTCGTTTTTTCCTCGGATTTAAGGGTTGGAGAGGTATTATGGGTAGAAGTAGGCATTTTATCAAAAACAGCATTCTAGTTTGATGGGTAATATGACTTATGGCTGGCCTAAATGTCTGAAAATTTTATTGGTTAGTCTTTGTAATCAATTGACTAGTTTATACTTCTTAAATGTCACCAGAATAGATGAGTCCTTTTATCTTACATATTTTCTTCTCTTAAATAGAGTCATGTTTTTATTCTTTCTTATGCTCAGGGCTCCTATTATGTCGGAAAATGAGGAATGTTAGATCTGAAAGAGCTTCATCTGAGATCTTGAAGGTATTGTCATACTAACCTTCATGTTTTCAACTTTTTGTGTCATTTTCTTTGTTCTTCTCATTTTGTTCTCAAGTTAGAATATTTAACATTCCTTGGCCTTTATGTTTACCTTTGATGCATATATCCGGTGGCTTTATGGTTATCTTATTTCTTTGCCTTAAATATTTCATGTGGTTTACGTAGGTTGCAGGTTTGGCCATTGTATCTGTTCTAAGTTTTACTTCAAGTGCTTTAGTGGCTCTTTTTACTGATATTCCGGTACACAGCTCTCTACTGTTTGTTTTTACCATGTTTTATTTCTAGCTTATTGAACTTAAATTGTGTTTTTGTTATTGCAGGTGCTGTATCACTGGCATGAACTGCACATAGATGGTGTTTATACTTCTCTTTTACTTATTTTATATTATTTTATAGGTAAAGGTTGCTCCTAATTAAACTAACGGCTTCCAATTGTCGTTTATGGAAATCAGCTTTTAGAGCACGGAATATCCTAAACATTTTGTACTATTTGATCCATATCTAGCATCAAATCTTTATTAGAAATATTTTATGTGCATTTTCATGTTTCTGAATATTCCGCCTCATCTAGCAATAGCCATGATTATGCTTTCTTGACAACAGAATTTGAAACAGTGAAACATAAAAGCTCTACTGTCCTGTCTTTTCATGCTCTTGGTTGCCTTATGGAAAAAAGTATGTCATGATGTTGAGTTTATAATGTGATCTTCATTTTGCTTTTATAGGTTCATCGGTGCCCTCAGCTTTTGTATTATGGGTCATGAGAGAATTACCGCCCATGTCAATAGCTAACACACAAGAAGAATCGACGACAGTAACTTTCATTACTGATAGTTCAGCTCAAATCCGCCGTCCTCAGAACTGGACTACCTCTGCAAGCTCACAGAATCAGGTTCATGTCTTATTTGTTTATGCATTAGGATTACACAGAATTTGCTTATTCATGCATATTTTTGTTCTCGATGTCAGCCTGATTGTTCAACTTTCACTTGTATTTAGATGAGAGATGCGGTCTTGCTATTGCTACCTACCAGGACCAGGAATTTCTTAGCATAATCTTATCTTTATATCAGATATACCTCATAGAGTGGTTCTGATATGATATGATCAGGGACTGGTTTGTACAAAATACTACCCAAATGCTAATCGAGTCAATGGTAGCTGAGAATTAAAACCGATAGCCTGTGCTGATGTATATTTAGAAAGGGATAAGGCAACATTTAGTCCATGAACTTAGCAACTTTTCCAACTTGGTCTCTGAACTTTTTTTTTGTCCACATTATTCTTGGAACTTGCAACTTTTCCGATTTTGGTCCCTGTATGACGTATTCCGAGATTACGTCACATCATCACCTAAATTTTTTATAAAAATTGTTAGGTTCCAGGACCAATGTAGACCAAAAAAGGTTCAAGGACTAAGTTGGGAAAAGTTACCAAGTTCAGGACTAAATGTTGCTTTGCCCCATTTAGAAATGTAAAGATTGGATGATGTCAAGTTCTTTCAGTTTCGAGGAACAATAGGTACATATTCAATAGTCACCAAATCTTACATCAGTTAGGTATATTTTTATTCAACTGTTGCTGAAGAATGATTCTTGTTTCTGTACAAGGCCAGTTTAAAAGGATACGTGGAGCGTTGCTCTTTCGCCTCTATGATGTGTTTCCATAGTGACTTGCATGCGGTTGATATTATTGCATGAACTGCAACATCTTTTATACTGCGCCCCACTGCTAGGTGACTTGAACTTCTTCGTGAGTGCAGGTATCAAGAGGTAGTCCTATATAATTGATCTTTTCATACAAAAATACGTGCGGTTATCTTCTTAAGCGGACAATGTGAGCTCGGAATCAGAACAACCAGATCAAATAAAGAGTTCAGATTGCCGAAATAAGCAGAGTGATCAAAAGGGTACAGTTGCTGACTTTACAAGGCAGTCGGAATACCATCCGAAAGGTTGCCATTGCCGTGTTTTGACATTTTAGAGAATGTAAATAGCAACGGAATGCTAGATGATTTTCTTCCCATAGTTGGTCCAATTGTAAAGACAATTTGATTTGCCACTTTAGCATTCACCACACTATGTAGGGTACCATTAGCAGCTTCCTTTTATTCATCCTCCTCTCATGTCTTGCCTCAACCCCATATATGTACACTTTTTTATATTTATGTTGGCATATATAATGATTATGGTGTTGATTCTAGGCGTCAGTTGCTGCAAAAATAAGCCAGTCTGTTTCATTAAAAGTAGCCTCACAATCACCGAGAGTCAATTGTGTCCACCCTTGCATCGCTGGAACCCTATTGGCTGATCTGCGGCATGGGTCTTGTGGGTGGCCAATTTAATGAAGGACATGCTTAGCACCTTTCGTGGGCCTCCTTTTTTATTTAGTAGCCATTACTTTTGGTCATATTTATGTCAGAGGAAAGAGTTAGTTCCCACCAGTTTCCACTTGATTTATTCCACTAGTCTCCACCACTTCCCATATAACATAATATAAAGCTGAGGAAACCAATTGAATGTTGAAAACTAATTAGTTACAAATGATGAGTGATGCCAAAGGAAATCCAGCCACGCCATACAAGTTGATTCAACATGCTCATACACTTACAATTTACGTTTTCAACATGCTCATACACTTGACAATCTACGTTTTATAATCCATGTTTAGGATTCGACTATCTTTTTCAATAATAAGTTTGAATTTATGTTTTCCCTTTCAAATTCCTTAAAAATGCAATGCATCTTTCACTACATCCAACACTTGTTGATTTATAATATGTAATAAATAGTTCAATGAATAATTCAAATTTTTGTTCAATTCAATCATGTTCATTAATAAGTTTGTTTAAAAATTATTTATTGTTTAATTATTAAAATTTATACTTAATTATTTTTACATCTAAATATATATATTTTGCCAAAATTTAAATATAGATATTTAATTATTATTTATTATTATTCATGAACATGTTCAATTATATATTCATGTTTGTAAATATATATGTTCAATGTTTGTAGATATGTCCGTTTAATGTTCACAAACAAACTCACAAATGTGTATTTTTAAATAAGCAACTACAAAAACAATTTTAAAGTCCTTAACAAGCATAAACTGAACACAAGCTACTTAAAAATATTCGTTTCTTTGGACTCGGTTCATTTATAAGTAACTCAATACATGCCAGGAACTAGAAAACAGGTAAAACGGTCGGGCGGTGCGCCACTAAAAGCCACTAAGTACCTACTATCGGTCACAAGGATTGTGGGGGGGAGAGAAAAAAGTAGTCTGCAATTGCATGCATCACAATGAACACTCATGTCCCCCAATAACATCTCATCACAAAGCAAAGACTGACAAACCGGATCATGCACTACATAAATATAATTGATTCTCTCATGAGGGATCTAACAAGAAGTAATCTTGTAACATTTATTCATAAAGTACGTAAAATACAGAAATAAGACAGTTGAAAGTAGAAACTACTAGTACAATAACATTCAAAGCAACTGCTTGTGCCATAATGATATTAAAGGCAGCCAGAAACTTGGTACCTGGTGGTACTCATATTACACAACCAGAGTTCATGCATACAACAACACAAATATTGATTCTAAATACCTGTCTTCCTTATTTCTAGACTGCAAACCATCAGAGAGAGGCCAGTTATGGAGAGGTATACAAAGGTGAGAACTTCAGTACCATTATTTGGGTTCAATCCTCATATTTGAAATTCCCAACTCCGAGCTTCTGTACTTCAACCTTGAGAGACTTGAGGTACCTAACAGCTCCATCGAGAACAGCAACAGTATCCATCTCATCAGCACCCGGAACGATTCCCCTTAAAACCTTCACCATTTTCTTCATTTTCAGTCGCTTAATTTCAGGGTAACAACAGCTACTATTACCAGAAGACTTCAGAGTATAAGAGGAAGACTTGTTCTTTTTTGGTTTCGAGCCATGAGCAGAGCGAGAATCAGCAGTGTCGAATTCATAATTTCCAATGGTCCGGGCTGTGCTAATCTCTTCCTCATCGTACTCGACTTGTTCTTCCTCTTCCGAGCTGAGCAGTGCATCAATATCATCCGAATCCTCTTTCAGAAAAGAGGATGTTTCTTCTCCCACATCATAAACATCTTTCCTCTCATACTTGCCATCATTGTAATTTGCAAAAACATTTAATTCACTACCATGAAACTTGTTTGTGATAGCCGGGTTGAACAAGACTTGGTTCCTATTATCAGTCTGATTGAAAATAACAAAGTTCTTGGGACAAACCTCAGAGGGTTGAAACTCAATGCCATGGAGGGGCGGCAAGGGTTTTGCACATGGAGGAAAAACTGGTCCAAAAGCAGATGCAACTGAGATATGCATGTAATTATTGCCCACTTGATCTGCAAGTGTGGGAACTGCTTTTTGGGGGTAAAATTGTTGGTCACTCTGCATCTGATTTTCTACTTAACGAGAAGTTTAAACTTGGCTTTGAACTTAAAATTATTTATTTCCAAGTTGGAAGGAGGTTTATAGCTATAATTACGGAAAGACTACAGACTAAAACTAGTGGATTGCCATCAAAACAAGACAAGAGCTGCCTATCCCCAATTTCCCATCAACAATATCAGATATTTCATTCTTTGAAAGCCTATGTATAAAACAACCAAATGGAAGACTCCCCCAGATCCCAATTTCCAAGAGTTGCTAACTACTAGACTACGTAACTGGTTTTAGCAACTGACGGAAATACTCAGCCTGTGATAGCAAAATAAAAAATCATTAGAACTATAACAAAATACACACAGAGATTATGTCCAGAGAACAACAAAAATATTCTTTTGTCCAAAAATCTATATGATATTACTTGATTAAATGAACAGATCCATAGGAAGCTCGTTAAAATGGTTAAAAGTTCACAAGTTTTCTCCATGTCCAGATTCACTGTGCTCACAATTGCTCAGATTTACAAAAAAGGGCCAATGAAAAATGTCTTGCATTGCTCAGATTTACAAATAACTTATTTTTCTTCACTATGATACCTGTATATGTATGCATAAGTGTTCACAAATGTGCTTGGTCCGTGCACATTGTTATAGTGCATTAATTATATCTTGGGTGAATTAAGAAGACATACTTTCCTAATCAGTCAATAGAAAAACTAAAAACCAAGAGGCATATCAACTTAATAAAATCATGTGACCGCAAAATTAGTAATAAAACCACAGTTGACATGGCACACATGGATATATTTAAGACAGTTTTTTTTTATGCATTTCCAAGGACACACTGCAACAGCGACACAGAAATCTGAAACAGGTAAGAAAAACAAAATTACCTGACAAACTTGAACTAATTGATAGTATGCAATAACACCAACGCTCATTTTAATCTTCCCAACTTCCTTAACTGCACGATATCTCTTTATGGTTGCTGCAATGTACATTCTCAAACCTCTCCAACCAAAATTTTATCAATATCCAACGACGCTAAGTTGAATGAACTGAATCCCCTTCGAATTCCAAATTCAATTGAAATTCACCTACAACAATATAATAATTCCTTATTAAATATGACATACAAACACAATGCACATTAGGATTTAAACTACATTTTTATTCAGCAAAATTATAACATAAGCAATTAATCGTCACCCCAACCGAATTATAACAAGTGGAATTAAAATTCATAGAAGTTCTAGATTCACAAAACTTACCCAAAATAAATTACAGTATGATAAGAAAGAAAACAACCATTCGAACACGATAAACCAAAGACCACGGCATTTTGTTTATCTTCAGTTCAACCCCCAAACTGATTAATAAATTCTAGCCTGCAACCAAAAGAAAAAAAGAATTAGCACTAATTTAAAAATATTGAAATAGCAGTTAAACCAAGGGATCTTCAATAAAATTAAATCAACTAAACAAAGGGCTCAATAATAATTCAAGCTCAGTGGATCTAAGAATCATAAAGGAAAAAGACAATGAATGAAGTTCTATTTAGTAGCTGATACAAATCTAAGAGAAATCAAAAAGAAAAATAAACATTAAAAATAGCTGAATTTAAAAAGAAAAAAGAAGCTCACTTTCCATCAAAAGAAAACATTATTTTTTTTAAAAAATAGTAAATTTCTCAGTAAAACTAAAAAATAAATTGCAAAGGGAATGGAAGAAAGAACACGGAGAGAAGCATACATACTAGCCAAAAAAAAAAAAAAAGCTATATTACTTAAGCCACAATATTATGATAGCTCAAAATAAGGAAAAAAATCTGGCAAAAAAATAAGATTAAAATCCTTACAAAATAAATCGAAGGATTGGAGTGGAAGCAGCCAAAAAAGAAGGGATAGGGGAAAATGGTGCTATAAGAAAAAAAACTCCCTAGATTTGCGCTGAATGAAGTTGCAGAGGTAATTAAGAGAGCGAAGTTGGGTGTGTGAGCAATTAATTTTTCCTCTTTTTTATTTGTATATAAAAAAATGGTTGGGATTTGTTATAGGGATAAGTGAAGTTAGGGGGAGTGAAAGGAGGAGAGTTATGAGCCGTTGGATTAAGGGCATTTCCGTATAATGCGGAAGGGAAAGTGACGGTTGGATGCACGCGTGATTGGGAAGAAGAAGCTGTGTGGGGCCGGCTTCACCTGGTTTTTGACGATTTTTGTGTATCGTGGAATCGACGCTTCTTCTTTTTTTTTTTTTTTTTTTTTTTTTTTGGGTAGCTTTTATATTTTACTTTTTCTTTTTAGTTATTATATTATTATTTGCCTAATCAACCTAAAATTTATCATTATTAATATTATTTTTTTATTATACATTAAATTTGTTGATTTTTTTTATAATGGATCTAAATTAATTGAGCTTGAAAATTTAAGATTTTTATAAAATAAATGTGGGTTAAAAGGGGTTAGAACTTTTTATTCTTATAACCTTAGTTCTATCTACGTAGTTAGTGTAAAAATAGTCATAACAGTGAAATTAGATATTATAATAATATTATAGTGTGAAATAATAAAATAAAATAAATGCACTGCATTAAAAATATACATCTATTCAAATGGAACCTAAATGGTAATTTCTTAATACATAATTCTTTTAATTTTTTAAGTATGAATATTTAAAAAATTGTATACAAATATAGATATTAAAAATATTTATGAAAAATGAAAGAAATTTGAAAACAGAAAAGGGAGGCCCGTGAAAAAGGGTTGAATCGAGAAATGGGCTAATTTACTTGGATCATTTGAGACTAAACTGGCCGGTGGCTCTCAAGTCAGTCATGGTTCGATTTCTTCCTCCGCGTGGTCTGGTAATAAAGGATTCGCCATGGCTAGTTGGCTACGATGCATGGTTGATGACGGCAGCAGTTAAATAGAATTAGACCTGATATTGTCTTGAAGATCTGTGAAAAAGTAAGAAGATTTTAATAAAAATATAGGCCTAATAAATAAATTTGAATAAAAAATAAGATATATTTTTAATTACGCTACGCTTCAAGTAAGATTTTTTTGACTTGGTCCAGCCTTGCTCAAATTTAAGTAGATTTTTTCTATTGCTGTTTTACTATCATTTTGATGTTTTGTTATCATTTTGTTATTATATTGTTACTATTTTGTTGTTATTATTTGGATATTGTATAATTCTTATTTTATTATTAATTTTGCTACTATTTTAGAGGCATTTGCCTGCTAAGTTGCAACTATCTTAATATTATTTAAGTATAAATATTTTTTTAATGTATTTTTAATTTTATCGGGAAACATTTTTAGTGTATTTTATGTATTGTATTTTTTAAAAAAAATTTATAAAAAATAATATAAAAAATAATATGAGCAGATTGAACTGAGCTCAAGTTTAATATTTTTTATCTGAGTCGAACTTAAATAAAATTTTAGACATATTTTTCAGATTGAACCAAATCTAGACGTAAAATTTTGTATTAATTCAATTTAATCCGGCCATGATCAGGTTTAGGTGGAATATCAACCCACCAAAAATGAGTCCATCCACCCTGCTGGTAGCAGATAAACTTGATGGTCTGTTGGCACCAGCTGATAGTTTGTATCGAGGATTTTTTCCACACCCATAATCATTAGATGCCAACTTTAATGATTTAAACACATCGCAGCCTAAACGTCTATTTTGCTTTTACAGCTACTAGTTTTAATTTACCATTGCTACTTCACATCATCATGTTATCATAGAAGTGAAGGACTTTTGAACTACATCATACTTTATCGCCCTATCCCTATGTTATATGCAATGCCATTTTAGCATTTTAAATTGTTTTAGAAGGGTCATAAATAAATAAATAAATAAATAAATAAAATTTAAAAGTTTAAAAATATAATTTTATCATTATATTAATTTATAATTTTTTAAAAATTAAAAAAATTAATGAAAATTTTTCATTTTAGGCTAATATAGAGAGAGAGAGAATTTAGTGTTAGGGAGGCCAAAATAAAACTAAAAGAACTTTGAGGTAAAAGCATAAATTTTTTATTAAAACACTTAAATTAAATTATAATTTTTAAGAAGGATTAACATAGTAATTTAACCATTTAAACCAAGGGGTTCACTTTCTAAATCAATGCCAAGTAGTTTTAGTTAGATTCTAATAAAAATTTTGTTACATTTTAATTATTTCAATATACTTAGCTCCATTTTGATTAATGTTGATCTATATAGATATATACAAACTCGTACTTATTGGTACAAAATATTTTAAATCAAATTTTAATATGTATTATCTAAATTATTTTTATTTTTATAATTACATTTAAAAGTAAATTAATTTAAATTAAATTATTAAATTTATTTCATAAATTTAAATTTTATATTTCCACATGAATATATTTATATGTATGTAATTGATGTATACTCACATTTATATATAATATAAGATATTAAGAAACTAAAAATTGATACTAAAATACAAATACTGATACCGTTAATACCAAAATAAAATTATTACATTTATATAAGTGTGATACTGATAGCCTTACTTAATTCTCTTAAATGTACTAATCGGATTGACCCAGACCGAATGGTCTATAAACAGATTTAATATTAACATGACGAGATGAAAATTGATGTTTTAAAGATAATATTTTTTTATATCTTTATATAAAATCTCTAATATAACAATTTAAAACCAAAATTAACCCACAACCTTTTTTTTTACATAATTTTATATTAATTGGTTATTACATGCCGATTAAGTTTTAGTTCAATTGGTATGGATATTATTGCCAATGCAAAAGGATGTAAGTTCAAATGCGTTGAAGTGTATTATCTTCCTATTTATGGGTTAGGAGCTATGGATTATTTTTAACATTATATAAAAAAAAAATCTATTATTACATTTATAAAACATATGTGGACAACAAGCCAGAATAGATATTGATTAAACACTAAAACAAAATTTTATTGCAAGTTTTGGATTTGAATTTTTATTTCTAATATATTTTCTAATTTACCCTTAATTAGTGATGGCAACACAGTGGAGCGGGTTGAAACTTTGCCTCTTCGACCCTAAATTGATACTTTATTGTCATACCCCGATTTCGACCTAATTTTGATTTTAAAAAATCTAACCCATTCTAAATTCAAAAATTAATTGTATACCCAAATCCATCCACGCTTAAACTAAAATAAAATATTTAAAAAGAAATTGGCACAACTTCCCATTGGATTTGGTATATCATTCTTTTAGTGGGGATTTGACTCAGGGAAAAAATATACATTATATCACAAAAGAAAAAATAATGAATGAAAATGAAAGAGAAACTTGAGAAAATAAATTAAAAAGGGAGGAGGAGAATAACTTCTATGAAATGGAGTAAATGTGGTAAAATGACGTTAATAGTAATAAAATTTAAAAAATTTTAACATAATTAATATTAAATATATAGAAGAGTAATTTTGTAAATATTTTAAGTTGAGCGGGGTGGTTTCACGTTAAACTTAATTTTGCCTACTTGGAATTTCAAAACAAAAAACTCAACCATATCAAGACGGATTAACTCCAAACTCGTCAAATTCAAGTTTATTTTTATCATCTTTATTCTAAATCTAAAACCTCTAATTAATTATACGCTTTTAAAGAAAAAACAATATGTATTTAAGTTAATGTTCCTTGATGCGGACTAAACTCAATTCGAAACTTTTAAATAAGTTCTAGCCTCTAAATCATTCGAGCATCTCTTCATCATTTGGGTCCTATTGTGTTGATTTTATGTTAAAAAGAAAAAAGAAGAAAAAAACCTTATATATAATCTTGTCTCTTTGCCCTTCCCTTTCCACGTAATTTAGATCTTGCTTGGAGGAACTTTGTTCGTCTTTTAACATGGGAGAAGCTAAGCCACTGCCACAGCCAACCACAGGTTGGTTAAATACACATACATAGCTACTATGTTACTCACTGTATGAGCATTAGATATGGATATTTTAAAAGTAATTTTTACATATTTGAAGGATAGTTGAAATGCCATATCCTATATTTGTGTTTCAACATATATTAAATGTAGGTTTTGTACATAAACATTTAAAAGAAAAGTTGGAGTAGCATGGAGGCTAAGTACATTTACTTCATTTGAATTTGTGTTATTAATTAAAATTTTAAATCATATAAGAGAATATATTTCTTGAATTAAAATTAAGAAGAGTTAAATTTTAAAAATTCAATCAATATAAAGATCGGAGAAAATTAAATCTTTTATAAAGTTAATCAAAAACATGATAAAGGTATAATGGAGGTCATTGTATTAAGAGTCAAATTACATTTTTTTCCCTCTACTCAAAAAGTGGACAAATTAATACTCATAGTTATATCAAAGAGCAATTTGGTCTTTTCTGTAAAAAAAATTCAGTCATTTATATAGTTAAAAACTAATAAGGTTGATAGAATATCCAGACAATGCCACGAGGCTTGTCATTTGTATCTCATGTTGATAGGGCTGAGCAAGCAAAACCGACCAAACTGAGAAATCGAGTCGAATCAACAATTCGGTTTAATTCGGTTTAGTTAGATGATGTCATTGAACCATATCAATTTGATTCAGTTTTGATTTATTCCACTGGACATCGAAAAGTTAAAAAAAAAAACTGTAACACCCCCTAACCCTTATCCATCGGTGGGACAGGATTACGGGATATTACCGGAGCTTATAGAATAATTACACATAATATATCATTAGACAACAAAATAAAATATCTAAATCCACTTGAGTCTTAGTCACTAAATTATTTATATCTTAAGCTACAGAATTTTAAATTGAGATCTGCTTGATGTTTTTGAAACTAGACTCAAATATCTTTCTACCATAAAAATTTCAAAATTTATAATTTAGCCAATAAGTATAGTTAATTCTTCAAATTTTATCCATGTTCTGCTGTTTGACAGCTCCGACCTTTCTTCACTAAAAATTAATTATCTCTTAGTACGAGATTTGGATAATGTTTTCGTATGTTTATCTTGAAAATAGACTCATTAAGAATTTAAGCATATAAATTTAAACCCCTAATTATTTTTCTACAATTTTTAATGATTTTTCAAAGTCAAGACCATTGCTGCTGTCCAGAAACTATTTTAATGCTAATTTTACTCCTTCATGATTCTTTGTATTAACTTTCATTTAGACATACATAAACATTATACCTTTAGGCACCTCTTATGCATATTTGACTACTATTTTACCTCTCATCATTCAATCACATCAACATTATAAGGCAAATTATGCAAATACCACAATACCAAAACACAAACCAAATAAATGACTAATATCCACATAACACCTATAGACTAACATTTGGTCAAAATAATTAATACATGCCATTATAACCAGAATCAATGTATCCATAATTACCGATAGAACCAATGGATAGTGTGATATAGCTTCGATAAGCTATCAACCCGTTTGAGCTTCCGGTAATCTGTAAGATAGATAAATAAAACAAACATGTAAGCAATAAATTCCTAGTAAGCTCGTATAATCTTTAATCATACTAATTTATTTCAATTATAAACTTTACATATAAAAAATAACCCATTATTGTTACTATAATACTTATAAACTGTTCTCACTAATTCACAAGGTGAACTAATCCATAGTATCGCTCATAGACATATACCCTCAAGCTTAGTAAAATTTTATATAACTTTAACTCTTCTACATTTATTTCATATGCATGTCATGTAACAGCCCGATTTAGACCCTAATCGAAACAGTGGTTCCAGGGCCACAAATCCGAGGTCAGAGAAATAATTTAATATCATTTTTGATGCTAATGGCATGTGATAAAGTATGTGTGAAAGTTCTGTGTGAAAATTTTATCGTTTGTGTGCTGATTTGTGAAAAAGGACCTAATCGTGTAAAATGAAAAAGTTGCGTGCTAGTAGTTAAAAGTGCTTAATTGACATGACTTCTTAAATGAAAGGTCCTATGTTGTAAATGGACCATTGAATTCATGAAATGACATAGTTGGACATGGGTTAGTGGATTTTAAATGAAATCCTTAAGGTTAAATATGGTATTTGATAATTAAAGTTAATATTAATGAAACAAAAACATTTTGATGGTCATTATCATCTTCTTGGCACCGATTATTGAAGGAAAAAGAAAGAAATTTATCTAGTTAGGGTTCGGCACTCATTTTGCTCAATCAATGTATGTTTTGAGCTAGGTTTTTAATGATTTTTTATGTTTTTGTAATTGTTGCTTAGCATTCTACCAAGCCCATGCCTCAATTTCAGAATTTGATGATAATTTTGAGTTATGCCATTGTTGATTTTGTGAGCTTTGTGATGTTTGATGATGAAAACTAAGTGTTTGATGATTGATATACATTTTTCTAAAGTGATTTTGAGTAAAAATGCATTTCTGGGATTTAATTGAGAAATGTGAAAACTGTGTTGAAATGTAAAATAAATGTGAAATATGGGCTACTAGGGACACTATGGTAATTCGGCTAAGCATGGATTAAATTGGATTTTTGTGAATTTGATGTATTTGTGAAATAATGACTAAAATGCTAAAGTGTGAAATTATAAGGGCTAAAGTGAAAAATGCCCTAATTGTGTGTTTGTGAATTGAATTGATTAAATATGAGATTGAATGAGTTGAATTTGATATTATACAGATCAAGAAAAGAGAAATTCGGGCTTAGATCGATGCAAGAATAAAGTGCTCGATTGATCGACTAGTATCGTTGTTTCTCCGTCCGAGATAAGTTCGTGTATGATATGTATTGTTTAAATAATGTTCCTATGTGATGAAATGAATGGAAATGTGATTGTGGAGTTTGGTAATGTGAAATGTGAGTTTGAAGATATGTGGCACTAAGTGTGCGTAAATGGAATCGTTACAGTGATGAATGGCACTAAGTATGTGAGATAAAGAAAGCATCGACTGTACTATTTGGCACTACGTGTGCGATACTGATACAAATTCAGTTTAATGTGATGGCACTAAGTGTGCGATATTATTATAGCTTTGACTAATTAATTGGCACAAAGTGTGTGAGTTCATCGAACGTTTAAAGAGGATCGAATGAATTATGGCATTGAGCATTGAAGTCGTAAATGTGATGGATAAATACGTGATGGTACAGGTTTGTACAGAACCTATGTGGTTGATGATATTGTGTATGATATAGATGAAAGATTATGTGAATGAATGATGAAAAGAGTTGGATTGAATAGCATTATAAATGTTTGTACATGAACCTATAGATATGGTATGAAAGTGAGTAATAGTCATGGATGAGATTGAGTAGTGATGTGAATTGAACTAAGTGTTAGTTAGTTTTGCATATTGAATTTGAATTGTTGAGTTAATTGTGTTATATTACGAACTTACTAAGCTTTAAAGCTTACTGTGTAAAGTCTTTCTCTATTTTACAGTGGCAATTAAAGCTAGCTCGGATCCGAGGATCGTCAATGACTCAATCACACTATCGGACATCTATTTTGGTACCTTTTGGAAGTTGTATTTATGGTATATGGCATGTATAGGCTAGTGAGGTTGTGGAATGTTTTGAGGTGTATAAATCTTGCCATGTGATATGGCTTGATAATGGATGAGACTTTGGATTGATTTTGGTATATGTTTTGCTATGTGAAAGTGGGGTATGTGATGTGTATATATGGTCTTCTGTGAATGGCTATTATGGTATGCTTTTGTGAAATAGAGGTAGTATGTTTCATACTTGATTTGGTAGTTGAGATGGTGATTATATTGCTTGTTTAAAATGGTTTGAAATGAGATGTGAATCATATGCTTTTGGTATGAAATTGTATATAGAAATGAATAAGGATATTGTAGCATAAATTGTGTATGTTTTGTTAGGATTTTGACCATTAATTGGGCATGAATTGAGTATAAAGTGATGCTTGTATAAATGACCCAAAATGGGTGGTAAGTTGGCCTTGTCAATAGCCTATAATTGCCCACACGGTTGAGCTCACGGGCGTGTGTCTCAACCGTGTCCTTCAATATTCCAATTCGAAGCAAGTCAGACTTGCACATGGGCGTGTGACAGGCCGTGTGATTCAAGTCAGTGTTGCACACAGGCCAGACATACGGGCGTGTGACAGGCCGTGTGACCCAAGTCAGTTTGCACAAGGGGTTATACATGGTCTAAGGCACGGTCGTGTGAGGCACACGGCCTAGCCACATGGGCGTGTGCCCTGTTTTAAAAGAAAAATTTCCTAAGTTTCGCAAAGTTTCTGTATGAGATCAGTTTAGCCCCGAACCTTCTCTAAAGCATGTTTAAGGTCTTGTAGACCTTCTAAAGGGACTTTGTGTTATTGATTAACTATGATATGCTGATGTGTGAGAAATGGTTGATTAAATGTTATGATTCGACCAGTAATATCTCGTAACCTTAGTTCGGCGATGGATATGGGTTAGAAGTGTTACATGTCATTCAGCCATAGTTACAAGTTAGTGCATTTAACCAAGCCTTTTTCATATTGGACACATAATAAGTCATTTCATAGGAAATTTCATAATTTAAGCCTTACCATTCTTTCATGAGCACTAACTTACTTTCACTTAAATACTTACCTTTTCAGTGCTTCAAATAAATAAATATACTATTATTCAATCAATAGCTTGGCACTTGCCTAATCATTAAGCAACAACAATAGTTAGCATACTTACACATCTTACATATAAATTCAATATTGATAAACTTATTTTCTTGACATATCACACTTGGGTTTAATACTCATCATTATATACATAATCTTCTTATATCAACATATTAAAGTTAAACACATATTTATATGTCACTTTTCAATATATATTAAATAAATATAATTCCCATGTCACATTTCAATATATATATCAAGTAAATATCATTTTCTAAGACACTTTTCAATATATATCAATTATATATCAATACCGAGTATTTTAGAAATAATTTCATAAATATACCATTCATAACACTTTTAATTCTCATATCATACTATTTCAATCTCATAATTGCTATTCAATAGCTTTTCTCATTAGGATACACAATTCAATTTCAATATCAATATCCATTTCATGAATCCATGATTCATGCAATTTCATGCATTTCAATTACATATTTCATTTTGTTGTCCATTCCAATCCATATTCAATATCACTCAATATCAATCAATTGGCCAAATCATTTGTTTACCCCTATTAACCCGACTCGGACTCGGACGGATACACGAATCCAACCAAAACACACCAGTACGGCACTCAGTGCCTCATCGGATAGTTCGAAGCAATAAGTTGACACCCGTCCGTCGATCGCCATGCCAAGTAAATTGGTACCCGTGCCTCATCGAATCTATCCGAAGTAATATAATGACACCTAGTGTCTCATCGACTCGAAGTCGAAGTAACCCTGAACACTTCCAATCCTATGGCATGCCAACTATATCCGACTTAGCCCGACTAGTTAATAGGGTTTCCAAATCACTTTTCAGTTTCCAATCAATACACATTTCAATTAGTCAAATATATTCATAATTCAATACAATTCAATTCACTTTTCAATAACAATCAATATTTATTTCAATTCAGTCAGTCAATATAATCAATATATATATACCAACTCAATCAGTATAATTTCAATAAATTCATCACTTATTAAATCTATCCGTTTCAATATATTCAATATTCAAATATCACTATTCCACATGCATTCAATTCAATAACAATCAATATTCCCTGTATCGTTATTCTCATGAATTTCGTATGTATTTGTTTTGTTAACCATTCATATTTATAAATTTTCCATGTTTTTTAACATATAATATAAATAAATACATAATATCATACATAAATTCAATATAAATATCGAATTTTGATCATACGATCTTACTTGGGCCTATTTGTAGAATTTCTAGAATTTGTAGAAATTCGAGGAGTAGTCTGTTAATTTCTCTTTTCCCCATTTATCTTCGGTTTCTTGATCTATAATATAAAATAACTCATTCATTAGCATCTATTCCATTTCTAATTCAATTTAAAATTTATACCTTTCAATCACTTTTACCCCAAATTTTATAGTTTTTACAATTTTGTCCCTGTGCAATTAACCCATCAATTGAGCTAATTTTTCTCAATTGACAATTTACCTAATTATTTTAGGCTACCATACAGCCATTAAAATTAATAATTTTAATACAAAACCCTAATTCTTAACTTTTTCATAATTAAGTCCTAAAATCAATTTCTATTGAAATTACTTGATAAAATCATCATATAGTGAAATTAAAGCTTCAATTCCATGATAATTTATCATAAACTTACTGTACCCATTCATGGTAACTTTCAAAATCACTCATGGAATCAAAAACAAATGAATTCAATAGTTGGACCTAATTGTAAAAGTCCAAAAACATAAAAATTTTAAGGAAAAAATAAGAATTGAACTTACTTGAAGATAAAATATGAAAGACCAGCTCAAACCCTCTTAAATGGCTATTTTTGACAGAAAATTGATGAAGAAAATGTCTAGAAACTATTAAAATAACATTTGGCCATATAAACTTTATTTTAATTCCAATTTTGTCCCTAATCACATAAATATCTTTGATTTTTTTTCACGTTATGCCGCCTCAGCCATTTAAGATGGTCCATTTGCCCTTTTAGTCCTCCTTTATTTACCATTAGGCTATTTAATCACTTTAGCAAATTTTGTATCTTTTTCAATTTAGTCCTTTGTAATTAATTGACGACCGAAACGTTAAAATTTTCTGACGAAACTTTAATACTAACTCAATGACACTCCATAAATATTTCTAAAAATATTTATGGCTCGATTTATAAATTTGAGGTCTCGATACCTTGTTTTCAACCCAATTTACCTAATAAATTCTTTTAAATCACAAAATTCACTAGTTCAAAAATACTTCTAAAATCACACTTGACTAATATATTAATTTATTAAATTTTTGAACTCACTTGTCTGATTTAGTGATCCCGAATCACTGTTCCCAACACCACTAAAAATTAGGCTGTTACAGAAGCAATAAGTTGACACCTAGTGTCTCATCGGCCATGCCGAAGTAAATTGGTACCCAGTACCTCATCAAATCTATCCGAAGTAATATAATGACACCCAGTGTCTCATCGACTCGAAGTCGAAGTAACCCTGAACACTTCCAATCCTATGGCATGCCAACTATATCCGACTTAGCTCGACTAGTTAATAAGGTTTCCAAATCACTTTTCAATTTCCAATCAATACACATTTCAATTAATCAAATATATCCATAATTCAATACAATTCAATTCATTTTTCAATAACAATCAATATTTATTTCAATTCAGTCAGTCAATATAATCAATATATATATATCAACTCAATCAATATAATTTCAATAAATTCATCAGTTATTAAATCTATCCGTTTCAATATATCCAATATTCAAATATCACTATTCCACATACATTCAATTCAATAACAATCAATATTCCTTGTACCGTTATTCTCATGAATTTTATATGTATTTATTTCGTTAACCATTTATATTTATAAATTTTCCATATTTTTAACATATATTATAAATAAATACCTAATATCATACATCAATTCAATATAAATATCAAATTTCGATCATACGAACTTACCTGGGCCTATTTGTAGAATTTGTAAAAATTTGGGGACTAGTTTGTTAATTTCTTTTTTCCCCGTTTATCTTCGGTTTCTTGATCTATAATATAAAATTACTCATTCATTAGCATCTATTACATTTCTAATTCACTTTGCAATTTATACCCTTCAATTTTCTAAATTACACTTTTACCCCAAAATTTACAATTTTTACAATTTAGTCCCTGTGCAATTATCCTATCAATTGAGCTAATTCTCCTTAATTGAAAATTTACCTAATTATTTTAGGCTATCATACAGTCATTAATATTTAGAATTTTAATACCAAACCCTAATTCTTAACTTTTTCATAATTAGGTCCTAAAATCAATTTCTATTGAAATTACTTGATAAAATCACCATATAACAAAATAACTTCAATTAAATGTTAATTCATCATAAAAATTCAGCACTCATCAATGGTAACTACCAATATTACCCATAAAATCAAAAACTAATGAATTAGATAGTTGGACCTAATTGCAAAAATCTTAAAAACACAAAAATTACAAGAAAAGAAAAAGAAATAAACTCACATGGTGCCAAAAATATGAGAAACCTGCTTCTTGGAGACTCCCATGGCGTTTTGCTAAAGAAAAATGAAGAAAATATCTAGATTTCTCATGAATATTCAATTTTAACTATTAATTTTACTTATTTTCCAATTTTGCCCCTTGTTGACATTGTTTCCTTGCTTATTTTCTTTGCCCATACCATCGAGCCCATATATTTTGGGTCTAATTTCCTTTTAAATCCTTCCCTATTAGACACTTAAGCTATTTACTCACTCTAACAAGTTTTTGCACCTTTTACAATTTAGTCCTTTTTAATTAATTAACTATCAAAACGTTAAAATTTTCTAACGGAACTTTAATACTAACTCAATGACACTCCGTAAATATTTATAAAAATATTTACGACTCAGTTTATATAATTGAGGTCTCGATACCTCGGTTTCAAAACTAATTAATTTGATAAATATTTCTAAAACATAAATCACTAATTCATAAGCGTTCCTAAATTCACGATTGGCTCATAAATACTAAATAATAAATTCATAAGCTCACTTGTCAGATTTTAGTGGTCTCAACCCATTGTTTCTGACATTACTTATAATTGGGCTATTACAAAAACCGTTTAAAAATTCAAGTGTCAATATCTCGTAAATTCATTGCTTATTTATTACTGTTTCTAAAATTTCCAAGAATTCAAGTGCTCATCTTTTTTTTTTTTTACTTATTATGTATTGTATTCTTATTTTTTCTATCATTATTGTTGTTTTTTTGCTGTCATTACACATTAAAAGTTATAAAATACAAATAATTTAACATTTGATTATATTTAGTAAAAATTGAGAGTGATTAAATCAAGGTTTAATTGGATTTTTAATAAACATTTATAATTATAGATTTTACAAATTATTTTTGAGATAAATATATTGATCGAGACTTTTTGTATAATAAAAAAATTAAATTGTCAAATAGTGTCTAAGAAACATAAAACAAAGATTTTTTTTTTGATAATAATGTACTGAACTTTCATTAAATTGGGCCAATTCAGAATCCGAAAACACAAACGTCAGTAAAAATTGAAGCAAACTAAATGGAAATAAAACTCTAAGCCCAAACTAAAAACAACAGAAAAAAAACTTAAAGACCAAACACTCAAAACCAAATCAGCCCAAGCTCCACTAAGTTCAGCAGCAGAAACGACGGGGGAGCTATTTGGGAATTGCGTCCCAGCTGTTTACCACATGAACCCCATCTTGGAAATCCCAATTGGTGCTGGAGAAGTTATCAGGAACTCAATTAATGGTTCCCATCATTTCCAAAAAGACACATTTTCTTTTTCGAAAGTTCTTTAGTTCTTCTCAGCAGAGAAACCCTCAAGCGCCCATCATCCTCCTCTCTCAACCTTTCATCTTCTCCTTTAACATCTTCGTCGTCTTTGTTCTTGCTCAGTTTCTGTTCGCCTGCGGTCTGCCATCATCGCCGATTCAACTCCAGTCGGAACCCTATTCAACAGATAATTATTTTCCCTCTTTTTAAAACCCTCAGAAGCAATTTTATGCGCAACCTCGTTTGCTTCTCTATGTAAAAACTGAAAAACACAGCGTCTGTATTGTAGGGCCATTTCTTTTGAGTCTTTGATATATGCCACGATTTCTGACCTGTCTTCCCCTGTTTCTTGCATTTTTTTATCACTGCCCTTGCATCTCCTTCGATTTCCACATCCTGTAGATCAAGTTGGAGACCCAGAACAATAGCCTGGTAACATGCTAGTGCCTCAGCAGCAAACACAGTCGGTATGTTTTTATTAAATGTAGTCTTTGAACACAGTACCTCTGCTCTTTCATTTCTAATTACTAACCCAGAACACAATTCACTGCTTTGTCTGTTGAAATCCGCATCAAAGTTAATCCTCTAGATCATCCTTGCAAGAGCTTCCCACCTATTCGTGTATGCGCATCTATCAGGTATTATCTGCTTTACCCCGTCCAGTTCCTTTAAATAATTTGTTACAAACTCTGCGATTTGTGTCCCTGTTTTTATTTCATTTTCATGAATGAGTTTGTTCCTGAATGACCAAATCCCCCATAAGGCACAAACGAATTTTCTACACTGGTTCATCGAATTATTTTCAAAAAAATTCCCTACCCATTCAATGTACCCCATACTTTCATCTGGAACAGGTTCAGCAATATCTAATTTTTCCCACGTTTCCTTTGTAACAGGACAGTCTCTAAAGAAATGCTCCCTCGCTTCTGCTTCCATATGGCATCTTCGACAATTAACAGCTCCCATTAATCTTCTGTAATATAAATTACTGTAGTTAGGCAAATAGTTATAGAAGCTTCGCCAAGTTGTAATCTTAAGTTTTGCGGGTAGATCTAGATTCCACAATCGTTTGTAAATTTTTTTGAAAATGTATTGTAATTGAGTCTGCCCATTTTGTGAGAGTAGTCGGTACCCACTTCGGACTGAGAACTCCCCCGTCGGTTCTCCCACATGAAGGTACCTGGATAATGGAATACTTAAGATCTTCTCAGCAACTCTCACAATGAAGGTATTGCGGACTAAAACTTTATCCCATCTCCGTATATTTGATTCAAACAAATCTGCAACGTTTTCAAGATTTGTGTTCATATCTGTGTTCTGACTATTGAGCGTTTCGTTCCCAGGAAGCCATTTGTCGTTCCAGATAGATATTGTCTTTCCATCACCAATCCACCAGCCCATCCCTTCCAAAATAAAGCCTTTTGCCGCCCACAAGCTCTTCCAGGTAAAAGAAGGTAGATTCCCCAACTCTGATTTGATGAAATCTGAGTTTTTGTAATATTTAGCCTTCAAAGTACGTGCTAGTAACGAATTAGGATTACGTAATAATCGCCAACCCTGTTTGGCTAGCAAAGCAATATTAAAAATATTTAAATCACGGAATCCCATCCCCCCTGCTTTTTTTACAACGCTCATGCATTCCTTTCTTACCGTTGTTTTTATCCCACCAGAATGAACTAATAATATATTCTAAATCCGAACATAACGATTTTGGCAAAAGGAAATAAGACATTGTATAAGTCAGAATAGCTTGTAACACCGCTTTTATAAAAACTTCCTTACCTCCTTGTGAAATATGTTTTATGCTCCAATTGTTGATTCTCTGCTTTAGTCTATCTTTTAAAACTTAAAAAGCCCATTTTCTTTTACGTCCCACCATGTTCGGAAGGCCTAAATATTTCTCCGAATCATTTGAACATCGAACCCCAAGAATTTGAACCGCCAAATTTCTATCCTGGTCATTAACATTTGAACTAAAGAACACCGTTGATTTTTCGAAGTTAACACACTGCCCCGAACACGTTTCATATTCCGTGAGAATATCTTTAAATACCTTCACTCCTCTATTTGAAGCTTCCCCAAACAGAATGCAGTCATCCGCAAACATAAGATGAGTAATTGTTGGAGAGCCTCTACACACCTTTGCGCCCCTAATCTTATTTTCTTCATAAGCCAATCTCATTAGTGCTGATAATCCCTCACCACAAAACAGAAAAAGATAAGGACTTAACGGGTCTCCTTTGCGTAATCCTCTTGTGGACTTAAAGCTCGATCCTTCTTCCCCATTAGTTAAAATAGTATACCTGACAGAATTAAGGCAACGAATAATGAGATGAATAAAATTTTCTGTAAAACCCATCTTGGACATAACTCCTTCTATAAATGGCCATTCCACCCTGTCATATGCCTTACTCATATCAAGCTTTAAAGCCATAAAACCTTTCCGCCCCGTTCCTTTATTCTTAAGAGAGTGAAGAACCTCGTAGGCGAGCAACACATTGTCAGTGATAAGTCTTCCAGGAACAACTGCACTTTGAGAGTCATCAATACATTCTTCCAACACCATTTTTAATCGATTAGCAATAGTCTTTGCGATGATTTTATAAATCACTGTACATAGGCTTATAGGACAAAAATTTTTCAGATTTGTGGGGGTCACAGTTTTCGGGATCAGCACCACTAATGTTCTATTGATCTCATCTAGCGGGTTTCCATTATTTAGCGCTTTTAAGCAAAATTCGCTAGTATCCCTTCCCACTATGTGTCAAAATTTTTGATAAAAGATCGTCGGAAAACCATCAAAACCAGCGCCTTCGTCGGACCCATTCCCTTCAGTGCCTCAATAATCTCCGATTCCGTGTAAGGAGCTATCAATTTTTGGTTCATGCTTTCTGAGATGCAAGATTTTATTCATGAAAGAATGTGCGTTACATCACCAACTCCCCTCGATTCAAATAAATCAGTAAAGTATCTTCGTACAATCTCCTCAATTTCTTTCTCATTTGTCGCAACAGATCCATCAGTTCTTTGAAGACCTCTAATTTGATTGATTCTCCTTCTTTGTGACGCACTCTTGTGAAAAAATGAAGTGTTCTTATCCCCCATTTATAACCAATTAACTCGCGCATGTTGTTCCCAGTATCTCACCTCCTTGTCTAGTTCCATATTTAAATGAAGTTTTACCTCCATTAATTCCACTAGCGACTCCCCTGAGCTCTCTTCAGCATTCAGTTCTTCAATTCTTCTACTTAAATGTTGTATCTCGCCTTTATGCTTAACTTGCAGTTTTTTCCCCCAGACTTTCAGACCATTTGCAAGATAACTCATACGATTAAGATATGGTCCCGAGCTTTCTTCCCATAGCTTCCGTATTTTATCCTCACAAGTTTCCTCGAGAACCCACCAAGATTCAAAACGGAATCGACTAAGGCTTCTTTCTCTCCTTTCAAACTCCGTTTCTATAAGTAGAGGACAATGGTCTGAAAAAGAATGTGGGAGATGCCTTAGAGAGTAATTTGGGAAATTTTGAAGCCAAGAATTCGTCGCATCTCCTCTATCAATTATTTCCCTAATATTCCGCTCAATAGTTTGACCTCTCTCCCAAGTAAACTAGGTTCCTGAAAACCCATATCGCCTAACGAGCAATCTTCCAACGTTCTACGAAATGCCTCCATTCTAGACTCCTCCCTTGGATTCTCTCCTTTTTTCTCATGTGCATAAAAAATCTCATTAAAGTCTTCTACAACCATCCAAGGTAACATGTTGTTCCCCCCTAATCGTTGGAGCATATCCCATGTTTCTGCTTTATTTCTAACCTCCGGGTTTTCATAGAATCCCGTGAATCGCCATTGAGGATTTTCTTCTTCTTTAATCTCCACATCAATTAGATTTTTTGAAAAGCTCTTCAAGTTAACTAACTGTCCCCCATGCCATCCTAAACATAAACCTCTACGAGATCCTTCAGCGGCCACATCAATACCATTGAAAAAACCACATCGTATCCGAACTTTTTCCATTCTGCTAGCATTTAATTTTGTCTCCATGAAGAAGACAATTTGGGGGTGATAAAATTTCAGCATGTACTGAAGTCTTCTAACTATTCGTGGACTCCCCAATCCACGAACATTCCAGCATAGGATTTTCATTGCTCCCGGTCGGCTTGCCCCGAGGCAGCCGTCGATATTTGATAATTGTGGCCAGAAGAGTCCACACCAACCTCCACCGAATCTTGTCCATTAAAAACTTTAAAGGTTAACGAGTCAGAGCGTTGTCTTTTGTTTCCTTCCTCATTACCGATTGGAACGTCCTCTGAATCCCATTCCATCATTTGACCCAACTTATATTCCATTATTTTTCCCCCTGTATGACAAAATTTCTCCTCTTCCTGATTATCATGTGGTATCTCATTAGGTTTGTAACCTTCCAGATTTATCTCAAGAACATTATTAACGGTTCCTCACTGTTCACATTCTTTATCATGGCCTAAGTTATATCGACCTTGCTGCCCTCCCTTAGCACTCCCAAAGCGACCTCTGTCTTCCTCATCCTTCAGCCATATACTGTTAGTCATGGATGCCCTCCTCGTCGATGCTCTTAGCGACAGGTCCCATCCAAATTCAACCTCGCGTACTCCAATTCTTAATCTCATCGGGCAAAAACTCTCACCATGTCCCAAACATCCACATAAAAAATAGAACAAAGTTAATTTTTCATACCTGAATTTTGCATACGATGACTTTGTTTCGGATATCATCAGCTTTTTCCTTCTTTTCAATGGTTTTCGGACATCTATTTGCACACGAATCTGCATAAAGTTCCTGTATCCATTAATAATCTGCTTCGTATCATACTCCAGAAATTTACCAACAAAATTCCCAAACTAAACTGCTATAGTCTCCCTAAGAAATCCTGAAGGCAATTCGTGAATTTGAACCCACTAGTCAGCATACACAAGCGGAATAGACATTGGGTCCTCATTCTCTTGAACTCGTTTGAAAATTAATAGATGATTATTAAAAGTTGAAGGAGCCCCATTGATAACCCGAGAAATATCTATTTCGTTGAAGAATTTGAACAAAAAACGCCTCTCCCCCAGATCTGATATTTGTACCCCTTCCAGAGGGTGCCAAATATTTGCCAGAGTGTTCTTTATGGCTGGAAAGTGAACAACGCTAGCAATAAGAAAACAGCCCACCAAACATAAATTATTAGCAGAAACTTGTGCTTCTATTTCTTCTGGCAAAGAAAACGCAACATCTTCTTCCTCTTCCAGGTGTAATTCTTCAATGCCTTTCTCCATTACTTAGTATGATACAATCTTTCCCCCACCGCAAGCAATAATCTGAGATTTGCGAACTAACGACAAGGAAAATTTTCAAAGATTAGGAAAAACCCTAAAACGTGCCAAGAACGACAGAGAGAAAACGTGCCAAAGACGGCAGACTTTTTTCAAAAATCATCGTATACCTTAAACAACGAAATTATTCACCAAAGATAATTTTATTTAATTAAAATTGAAAGGTTCAAATCTAAAGACAATTTTGTCTTAATAAAGTCCAAAAACTTAAAGCCCAAAAACAATATAGAAACCAAAATCTGAATCGATTTAGTACAATTCGATAATAATCAATTTCTTATATTAAAAATTGGACATGATGTTAACGTACCGAGACCAATTTTTAACAGAGAAAATGAATGAATTTTCTAACAGAACCAATTTGCTCTTTGATTTAATATACAATACTTTATTTACTCATTTTTTTTTAAATAGGAGCAAAATGCAATCCACCTCCTAACATAGGAACCTCCACGATACTTTTTCCTCAAAAACACTGATGTAGGCATCATAAGTGAATTCCTTTGTGCGATTTTCTTACCAGTTCAGGAGAATGAAGAACCGACTCGAAGGAACAAACTATGGTTTCAACAAACCCATCATCAATAGCGCCCAAAAACTATAACCATTGGCTACGGATAGTTTTGTATGTACTCTTCGTGCTTTCTCGCTAGTCAATCGCTATATTGTTGGGAAGACTGTACTATGAGAAAGGTGGAAAGAGCCAATGGTTAGCAACACTTATGCAACTCGCAGGCTTTCCCTATTCTCATTCTTTACTATTGCTTCTTGTCTCTCAAAAACTCTGACTGCAACCAATTCTGGCACAGTTCCCCCACCATCCGCCCTGGTTCTCGCGTCGATTTATGTCTCCATTGGCCTACTTGTAGCAATATACTGCTTTCTTTCCTCGATGGGGTTGTGATACCTTCCCGTGTCTAAATATTCACTCATCTATGCATCACAGTTAGCTTTCAATGCCCGTAATCAATTCTCTAATCCTTCTCGTGTCTCATGAAGACTCGTCAACTCCAAATGGAGTTTCAAGGGGGAAGAGCGTGATCGGATTCATATGCACCATTGTTGCATCAGCAGGAAACGTGTTGTACCTTTCTCTGACGCATTTCTGCTTTCAGAAGGTCACAAAAAGGGAATCGTTTATCAGTCACTAGTCGCATCAAGTGCAATCACGGTGGGACTTTTTGTTACTGGAGAATGGAAAAGTCTAAAGGGAGAAATGGAAGAATATGAACTAGGAAAGACCATATATCATGGTTTTAGTATGGATGTGCATACTATGGCAGGGTTTCACCATTGGAAGCACAGCACTGCTTTTTGAGGTGTCTTCTTTATTTTCGAACTCTGTAAGTGCTGTTGCATTGCCTGTTATTCCGATCCTAACTGTTATCTTTCATATGTCTACCAGCATTATCTTGATGACCGAGAGTCTAAGAGTGAACACACCAACATAAATGTCAATAATGCAGCTTAAAAAGCTTCCTCTTCTTAAAGCAATGAGTGAAAATAATGATGCTAGAGTTTAACTACTGCCAATAAAGATGTACCAAAGAAAATAAATGGTCAAATCAATTCACTAATTGCATGAAGCTTATGAGTTTATCTGTTGTCATGAAGCAGTAAATATTGCAAACAATGACTGCATTTTTTTTTCTTGTTATGACAATAAAATATTTAAAAGTTAAAATTAGTTCAATATTGAATTCCAGTCGAGCAAAATCATATAATCTATCTTTCCATTATCATCCATCAAAACGAAACGTTTTAATTTGCATATCTTCAAAATAATATTAAGCAACCATATTAGAACCTAAAAGAATTTGCACTTTCTGAATTTTAATTAATCTTCACGGTAAAAAACTATTTCTACCACCTCCAAATCCATCTCACAAGCAATCAAGGAAGAAAGCTCACCTCAGCATCTGAAGAGCAAGAAACTGGTGAGCCCTTAACCCAGAAACTATAAGTGGATCTCATCATCATGTATGCACTTTCGGTGATCTTTGACCATTCAGCATCCACACTCTTGAGATGACTATACCACGATAAAGGTGGGAAAAGCATATGGGTAACTACACTTGCGCAAATTGCAGGCTTCCTGATTTTCGTTCCTTGTTACTGCCTCTCACCACCTAGGCACCTAAAAGTTGCTTGCACTGTCAATGAGTAAGCAGCATAGCTTTGGTGTATTTTATTGGACTCTTACACCTTCCACTGTCAACTTTTCCCTTCACAAAAGTTTACTCCTTTTATAATCAAATCACTAGTTCTACTAACTATGTCCTGATATTTCGGAACCGGTCCGGCAAGCCACACTGAAGTCTCCAAAGGAAATAAGCATTCGGATTATGCACTGCTTGCAATGGCTTGATCAAAAAGCTTCTAAATGGAGAAACACATGCAGAGGTTTTTTTGAAATGTTGAACTAGAAACTTATGCCTCAGAAGTTATTTGCCAACAAATTTAAGAACTTAATATTCAGGCAGTGAAATGATACGCTAGAGTTAGTAAATAACATGCTTTTGTTAATGTGCAACTGTAGTAAATAGAGTCAAATTTTCAAAAGAATTGTGTCGCATTCTATCACATTTTCATTTTGGCCAAATATCATGGTCTACTTCAGACCATGTTGCTGAATACACTATTTAAGTAAAAAAAAAAAAAAAAAAAACTTAGAAGTTAAAGTAAGAGTACCCATCAGCAGCAGACTTAATTCACTACATCAGGCAACCAACATAATGAGCTCGAGGGTATTTTCTCTGCAGTTGTGGCCATTGCACAAAGAACTGATCTGCAATCTGTAACTTGTAAAGCAACAGACCACTTAAAGAGAGCCTTTTTACTCTTGCAATGCTCTCAACATAAAATATGGATGACCATCTAATCCCTACAACCTGCAAGCAAAATTTACAAGTAAAATGGCTAACTCCAATTTTCCTAGATGTAGAAATGTTTATGCATTTAAACTTTTGGAAAAATTCCATCAGTAATATCAAAGAGAGAAAGGCAACACAAAATAATATGGCTTCCAGGGAAAACAGACAAACCTTGAAAATGAAAGCAATTACACATAGAGGAATACAAGTACCAGGGCCATTGCAAAGAACCTGCAATTAAAGTCAAGTTTATAACAAGAAATTTGATTCTGGAATCTTTCTTTAGTAAAAGTAACAAGATTGGAAGGGGAAAAAATGGTTGGACATAACAGAAACAGAAAAATACCACTTGAGGTCTGATTTTAATCATTAGCCACAATGCATGAGCCGTAGCAACTAAAGTTGTCCAGACAGAAGTTACATATGATTGACCAACTTCCCTGCTTCTATAGATTTGCATAAACTCTGCAGAGATTCCCTTGACACCCTATTGTTGATATAAGTTTAAGAAGTAAACCTCAAAACAGCAAAATGATTATGAAACATAGTTCTATTTCTTAAGGATAAGCACAGCTATGGAACCATCCTCCATTCAATGTCAAAACTCATTTAAAACTTTAAATTTTACAAACTAATAGAAATGATTGCAAAAAGTAACTACCAACACACGAAATCGGGCAATGAAAAAACACTGTTAGTCTAGACTGTCCAGTGGATCATACTTGAGGGTCTGCAATTAGGATATCATTTAGAACGAATGATGCACATTCAATTGTGAGGCCATCAAACATTCCAATAAAAAAGAGCTACATTTACCTTAAAAATAGCATCGAAAATTAACAACATTGACACATTAAGGGTAAAAGTACTAAAAAGAATATCAAAATCATTAATTAATAATAATTCAAAGGATTTTCATTAAATAAAAATATAAAAAACGTACATTCAAGAACAAAAATTCACATTAAACAAATTGAAATCCAATGAAAGAAAGTACTAAAAAGAATCCTAGTAGCAATTAATATCATTATGAAAATTTGAAGTAGCCAATTTTACCGAATCAGCCAAAGAATTCTCAAACACGCGAGCTTTCTGAAGACTCATATTATCAGTAGCGGCGGCGATATAAAACCTCGGCGTAAATCGATCCTTTTGTAAAACTAATAAGAGATTAATCATCTCCGCTGTGTGTCCTCCTATACCGATAAATCAATATCCAAAGATCATAATTATACATCGTGAAGTTTAAAGGCAAATAAGGAAACAGATAAACGAAATTTGAAGCGTACCTGAACCTAAAACAATGAGAGTGCTGAGAGTCTGCTGCGGAGTTCTTTTGTTTAGCGGCTTGCCGGTTCGGTAAATAACGTAAAGAAATCGAACCAATATGATGGTAATGAAGGCGACGAAACAAGTGATTACAAGATTTGGAGATGAATTGGAGAAAAAACAGCTAGTGTTTTTCTCCATTTCTTGATCTAAGTGATATATAAGAAGAAAAAAAATCAGAGTAGAGGATTTGATTTAAAATGTTGATTGTTGAAACAGATAATTAACAAGGACTAAGAGAGGAAATTTAAATTGTGTGATTCGAAATCCAGGGATCAATAAATTTGGAATTAAGAAGAAGATTTTTTTTTGAGGAAATTGAAAATATTAGTGCATTATGAAGAAGATTTTCTGATTTTGGCGGAAATAAGAATAAAAATATAAAAAAGTAAACGGATTTTACAAAGAATAAGATTTTAACAATTTTCTTTGTTGCGTTTCCTTCAAATCCACAGTTTGCGGGATAGTTTGAAGGCCTAAATAGAAAAGTAGCCCTTAAACCATGGTAACTTTTTCATTTAGGTAACTAAACATTTTTAAAGGATATAATTTCACCTTTGGTTCCTGTACTTTTATAAAATATCAAATGTGGTACATGCACTTTGTAGTGCTTGAACTATCAATATACTTCTAATGTCGAATCAGGATCAACTAGGACAGAAATAAAACATTTCTCTCTTTTGGTGTTAAGGTAATAGCTATGAATAGTCATCACCTCGCCAAACAGGTAGAAGAATAGGACATACAATGCATTACAGGCGTATGATTATTATACTTCAACTAGGTTAATATCTGGTGTTAACGTCTTTAATGAATTACTAAATCTACCAATAAAAATTTGACATGTAAATTTTTTTTTCTAAATCATCAAGTTTACATAGATTATATAAAAAACTAAATAAACAACAAAAATTAAATTAAATTAAAGAAGTAAATAATAAATTTAACATAAGCAAAAACATATTCTCTATTTATAGAGAAACTTTTGAAATTTTTTATTGTTAATCATATTATTAATTTTATATTAAAATAATAATTTATTATTATGTGGTAATAATAAAAGTAACATTAATTAATATGATAAAAATTAAATGCTGAAAAAATAAGTGTTAAAAAATTAAATATTAAAAATTTAATGAATTTATAAAATTCAATTAATATTACTTTTATTATTATCACATAATGATAAATTATTATTTTAATATCAAATTAGTAATATAATTAATAATAAAAGGAATTTTTGTTAATTCAAAAATTTCTTCAAGGAATTTTTGTTAATTCAAAAATTTCTTCAAACTTGTGTTTTTATATATATTATAAATGAGTCATTGTTAGAGTGATGAACACATTAATTTGGTCAAAAAAAAAATTATCAAATGTAAATTAATTTAAAAATTTAAAACATGTTTACATATTTTTACTTTTTAATATTAAAATTAAGGATTTTTAATGAGTTAAGAGTTTATTTAACTAAAAAATAGGATTTATTTAAACAAAATATAATAGTTTAAAAGCTTTTTTAGTATATTGGACATTAAATATTAATATCTAATATTTTATTGGTGTTATTGTATTTTTAAAACGGATTAAATCAATTTAAAATTTATCTTAAATTATCATCACAAATTTAATTATATAATAAAAATATAATTGTATCAATTATATTTTAATTTAAAAAATATGATATTTTAAATTTTTTAAAATTCTAAAAAAATAATTCTAACATTACACCAAAGATAATCTAAAAAATACTTTCAAAATCCCTACTGAAAAAAGGAAAATATTTAAATATATTATGTTGGATTTAGATAAGGTTGTAAAGGAAAATAGTCATACCTTAACAATAAAACAAAGGAGTCAATCAAAAAGGAGTTTCATTCCCTCCACTGAGATATTATCAGCATTTTAAGATATTTATTAATTAGTATCTTCATTTTATTTTTTTTATAATAAGCTTTCCCTCTCAGGCAGGAAGCTATCGTTATGCCAAAGAAAGCGGTTATTCTTACCCTCCCATTTATCTTTTAAATTCATCGGTATAGAAAAAAGGAAAACAAGCTTTTCTCAGTCATTTGAAAGAAAAAGAATCATCATAATAAAGAAATGTCTGCAAAGTTATCGGCTTGCTTTTTCAGTCATGGCTTTAGTTGTTTGAATAACAGTAGTTATAAAAACACTGTTGATAAGCATAAGAATGTATATATGAGGGTGCTGTTTTTGCCTTCGCGTCAATTCCTCCCAGCTTATTCTAAAATGCGGCAACGTAATCTCAGGTATTTTTTGAAAGATCGATTTTGTTTTTATCCTTGATCGAGTTTGAGAAATCTTTTACTGAATAGAACTTCGTTTGGCCTAGATATAGTAAAAGCTAGACATTATTTGCTAGAATTTTGATTTCTTAGTGCAGATTAATGGCAGGAATTAGTAACTAATGACGTATGGTTCTATGTTTGAATGCGAATTATACCTAATGATTAGGGTAGTCAATAAGTTTGACTGATTATGATCAATCCAAATCATAGAATATATTAATCAACAACTTATAATCCACTTTTTATTTATTTATTTATGTTCTTATTGATATTTATGTAGTTCAAATCATAAAAGGCAACGAATGAGTAAACCTCCTTCTGAGCGGATTCCAACGAGTGCAGAGTTGCTGCCGATTAGGGATGAGGAATCTGAACCTGAAAATTCTTTTCCAAATGGTGTAGATGTGAAGCCTTCTGTAAATAATGAAACTAGTGAAAAAGATGATGTTAACACTGTGATAGATGTAGAGAATATCGCCGAACAGAATTCGGGCACTCTATCTGCCTCTGCTGTTGAGACTAACGGAGACGTGGAGCGTACCAGTGAACAGATTATAAACGGCCTCGTGCTGCCTTCTGTAACAAAAGCTTCGGTACTTTCATTTACAGAATAATTCTGTAGTGAATCTAGACTAAGGTTGTATTGCTTGGTGCTACATTTTTATTGTCTGTTTGGATATTTTAGTTTGATTTGTTTATCTTTTTTAGCTTTTACAGAATGATGGTGAAGTGGAAGAATAATTGAACACCTTTACCATTGCTTAATTGTTGTTTCTAGCAATTATAGTAATTATGAGTTCTCCCTTATAATTAAGATTTCCATTCAGCAGTGATCTGATTTTTTTATTGATGCTTTATCTGGTACAATATACTGCAGAGTTTTGATAAAAATGATTTCTTTTTAGGTTAGAGTCCCGAACTTATTAGGTCTCGGGAGAAACAGTTAGTTATGGAACTATAAGAGATACATAGTCATGTACTTGTTATGTTTTCTTAGGATGAACTATATAAATTAAAGGTTTAAACTTAAAATATTATAGCTATTTTCTTTTTTGCAGGCCATAAATGGAGAGCAGCTCTCAAGTATGCAACTAGAGGACCTGGTAGGCATGATAAAAAATGCAGAGAGAAGTAAGTTAACTTGCTGTTAAGAAACTGTTGAATTTATATCTATGTAGATCTTATTTTTGTATGCAACTCGAGATATATACATATCATCACATTCATTTGTTTCTAAATATGTAGATATCCTTGTTCTCAATCAAGCACGAGTTCATGCGCTAGAAGATATTCATAAAGTTCTTGATGAGAAGGAGACTTTGCAAGGAGAAATTAACATTTTGGAAATGAGATTGGCAGAGGCTGATGCACGGATTAAAGTTGCTTCTCAAGGAAAGATACATGTCGAGTTCCTAGAAAGTCAATTAAAGATGTTGCGAAATGAGTTAACTGACAGGGGTGAGCTTGAACTATATGAGAATCAAGAGAAATTTTCGAATGAGGAAGTGCTTTCAACACATGATGATCATTCTCTTAACAAGGATGTTGATTCATTAAGGACAGAGAATCTAGCCCTAAAAAATGATATCCAAGCACTTAAGTCTATGATTAGCAATGTCAAGAACACCGATGAACGCATGGCAACATTGGAAAATGAATGCTCTTTTCTAGGGTCCTCTGTGAAGGAGTTGGAGTCTAAACTATTGGTTTCTCAGCAAGACTCTTCAAAAATTTCTACTCTAAAGGTTGAACACCAGGAGCTATGGGAAAAGGTAGAAAATTTGCAACAGTTGTTCGATACGGCAACTAAACAGGCTGATCAAGCCACTTTAGTGTTACAGCAAAACCAGGATCTTCGAAAGAAGGTTGATAAATTGGAAAAATCTCTTGAAGAGGTTAATGTCCTTAAGGTGTCATCTGACAAAATGCAACAATATAATGAACTCATACAGAAAAAGATAAAACTACTAGAGGAGCGTCTTCAAAAGTCTGATCAAGAGATATATTCTTTTGTCCAATTATATCAAGAATCTCTGGAGGCATTTCAGGATACTCTTAATAGTTTGAAAGAAGAAAGCAAGAAAAGGACATCAGATGCACTAGTTGATGGTATGCCTCGGGAATTTTGGAGCCACTTATTGCTTACTATTGATGGTTGGGTGCTTGAGAAGAAAATATCAAACAGTGATGCAAAGCTTTTGAGAGAACTGGTGTGGAAGAAGGATCGATGCATTCATGATGCACATATTGCATGCAAAGAAAAGAATGAGCGTGAAATTATATCTACATTTCTCCGGCTGGCATCCTCACAAGCTAGGTGCTTACCTTTAACTAATCAATTTTACTGCATTACTGCTTTTTTTTAACTTGTCCATCTTTTTGTCTTTAGTCCAGGGTTGTACATCGTTCATATTGCCGCTGAGATGGCACCAGTTGCTAAGGTAAGACTTAGCCCCTCATATTTGTTGCTTTCTTGGGTAATCTTAATGAACATACATTGTAAGAGGTCTTATCCTTTCTAGTCTTTTTTCACCTTCAAACCCTTAACCCCGGTCCATATCTAATGTTTTATTCTCATAGATTTGCTGACTTCTTATTTGATTAACTGTGTCAAAATGAACAATGTATTTATTAGATTGTTAATTTCTTTCTAGGTGTTGCTGATATTTTCCTGGTTCCTATGCCTTGCATAGTTTGCATTTTTTATAATAAAAAGCTGTAAGATAGAGGAGCATCTTAACATATTGCGTTTTACTTTTTCTTTAATCTTGTGGCCTTACTATACTTGCTTGCAACAGTTCTTTTCCACATCCTCTGTGGTTTTCCATGTTCACCAATGGATTCTCCTATGATTATACTACAACATTTATGATTGTTTATGCATTCCCAGTTACACTTTGAGTTGTTTCTCAGTTCATCATAATGGAAGACTGCATTGTTTTCACTAAATATATCGTGTTTATTAGCTAATGCTGACAGATGTACAGAGTCTACTGTTCTTTCCTTCTGGAGTTCAATTACTAAGCAGTAGAGCGATGTGTAGGTTAATCTAAAGCTGTACTTTATGGCTTGGATTCTTTTGTTAAAGGTCGAAAACAAATTCTTCCTTTTAAAATTTCATTGAAGTAGACATCTTCATTTTACTTGTTAATCCACATGCTTTTTATATGAAGTACAAGTTTACAACTTTCCTTACCAATGGACAGACCTTTTATCAGTTTTCTTGGATCTCCTTTGCCTATGGCTTACCTTGATCAAACAAGCTTAAAGTTTTCATTTTATTTTCCATATTTTGCTGAGAAATTCATCCTCATCTATTTCAAACACCCCTAGTGTAGCTTTCACTTTTTGCTCTTAAATTCCAAGGAACGAAGCTCCTTGGGAAGTCTTAACTGGAATTATGCATAAAGACTATACATGGTTTCAATCTGCTTGAAAGAAGTTGATAGTATATAATCACCAATGCCTGTGTACCTTTGTGCCGCTGGAAATTGCTGCCTGGGTGCTTGCAAGTGTATATTTGTGATATTGTGTTTGAACCTGGATGGCTGGATAGCTGGCTGTTTTATGTGACCAGATATGTCTCAATGGTGACATTATTTTGTTTCTTCATTCTCTTTTCTCTATTTGGTAGCAACTAGCCTACTACCCTTTGGATCATTTAATAATTACTAAATATATCTCTACATGTCAAGTTCTTTGCTAGAATTGTTATTGTATCTGTTTATAAAATTGATCTCCGAACTCCTAATACTGAGAAATGAATGTTCAATAATTGTTTTCTAACTTTTGCTTCTAGGTAGCTTGGACAATATTTTTCCACTTGCATATTCTTACACACTAGTTTGGAGGATTTCTTTCTGTTGCTCTGTTCTCTTAATTCAATAATTTTTAATCAGGTTGGTGGTTTGGGAGATGTTGTGACTGGTCTTGGTAAAACACTGCAGAAGAAAGGACACCTTGTAGAAATTATTCTTCCAAAATATGATTGTATGCAATATGACGGCATTCATGACTTAAGGGTATGTTAGCATATTTGAGATGCACTAAGATCATAGGCCAATATATGCTTGTGATGATTTTATTTTATTTTTTTGACAGGCCTTAGATGTGACTGTAGAGTCATATTTTGATGGCAAACTATTTCAAAATAAAATTTGGGTTGGTACTGTTGAAGGTGAGAATCTCTTCTTTCCTTTCTTGTTGCATGTTATCTATTAGCTTTGCTTTCTGAATGTGCAATTAAATTCACAGGTCTTCCTGTTTATTTTATTGAGCCTCATCATCCCAACAAGTTCTTCTGGAGAGGTCAATATTATGGAGAGCATGATGATTTCAAGCGTTTTTCATTTTTTAGTCGCGCGGCACTCGAGTTTCTTCTTCAAGCTGGCAAGAAACCAGATATAATTCACTGCCATGATTGGCAGACAGCTTTTGTTGTATGACATTTTGGCCTCATGTTTCTTTTTGGTATTTGATTTAATGTTCTGTTGACTGGTGTGTTTCTGACTACATTTTCAGGCACCACTTTACTGGGACTTGTATGCTCCAAAAGGTTTAAATTCAGCTCGAATATGTTTTACATGCCATAACTTTGAGTACCAAGGGACTGCATCTGCTTCAGAATTGGCATCATGTGGTCTGGATGCCCAGGAGTTAAATAGACCTGATAGGATGCAGGATAACACAGCACATGACAGTGTCAATCCTGTTAAGGTGCTGTAATCACTGGTTTGGCTATAAGCCTATAACAAATAGAGTTTCTTTCTGTTCTTTTTTCTAAGTTTCCTTATTTTCAGGGTGCAATTGTGTTCTCTAACATAGTGACGACAGTATCACCCACTTATGCACAAGAAGTCCGAACTGCTGAGGTATAAATATTTTGTAGTTTTTCTTTCAAGAACATGGTCTTCCTTTTATAATTTTAAGGTTGAACTACAAAATCATGTCCCTAACTTTTACAGGGAGGACAAGGCCTCCATTCAACACTGAATTCTCACTCAAGAAAGTTCATGGGAATCTTAAATGGGATTGATACTGATGCATGGAATCCTGCCACCGATAATTTTCTCGAAGTGCAGTATAGTGCTAATGATATGCAAGGGAAAGCAGAAAATAAAGCTGCAATGAGAAGGAATCTAGGGCTTTCATCTGCTGATGATCAACGGCCATTGGTAATTTTATTTCTGAAGTCTTTATTTGTTATATCAACATTGCTAAGATGTAATATATATTCTCTATGAAAGCTTTTGCGTTACAATGTAAGTTTAAGGTCACCTTTAGGTTCCAATAACACAGCATTATAGGAGGTTCTTATTATTTCTTAGCTGAATTCTGCCTAGATTCTTACTCGGAAGTCTTTACTATTGAATAGGTAGGCTGCATAACAAGATTGGTGCCACAGAAAGGTGTTCATCTGATTAAACATGCCATATATCGAACATTGGAGATGGGCGGTCAGTTTGTACTTCTTGGTTCAAGTCCAGTTCCCCACATTCAGGTGAATCTCTACCGCTGTTTTCTCTGTGTGAACAACGCATTTCTTTCTGCTTGCATGAATGAAAGCTATAAAAACAATAAAAACTCCATTCAGGCATTTCGGTCCATGCGGAATTATTTGTTTTATTTTAACTTGACCCTTTTCTTTTTCCATACTTAGTACACTGAGATTTTCCTTTACATTTCTTTTTCTTTTATTTGTTTTCAGAGTGAATTTGAGGGTATAGCAAACCAATTCCAAAACCACGAACACATTCGGCTAATACTAAAATATGACGAGTCTCTTTCTCATGCTATTTACGCAGCATCTGACATGTTCATCATCCCATCTATTTTTGAACCTTGTGGCCTTACACAGGTATGCTATACTCCAAACTTCAGCTAGAGCAATCTTGTTGAATAATAAATAACTACTAGGTGTGTTTTCTTTTTTTCATCCAGATGATAGCAATGAGATATGGTTCAGTACCCATTGCAAGAAAAACTGGCGGTCTAAATGACAGGTAAACTACTTTACTCGAATTATATGCATGCAAGTAAATCCACTAATATGAAGTTACTTGACCGTAAAATCATAAATCTTAACTTTTTTCTAATCTTTCTTCTATAGCGTTTTCGATGTCAATGAGGAGACAATACCTCATCAAATTCGAAACGGATTTACATTTACAACTCCTGATGAACAGGTAACGCTAGGAATTCTTGAAACATGATTTGCCAACATTCCTACTTAATTGCTTTGGTTCTCTATCATATGCTTAAACCTTGGATGATGTTAAAAACCTGACAGGGAATAAACGGTGCCTTGGAGCGTGCATTTAATTTCTACAAGAACAACAAAGAGAGTTGGAAACAACTCGTTCAAAAGAACATGAATATAGATTTCAGCTGGGATTCTTCAGCTTCACGATACGAAGAACTTTATGCCAAGTCTATTTCGAGAGCAAGGGCACAAGCGAGTAACAATTAAGTTACATTTGGTTGAGTGGACAAGTACAAAAGAACAATCGAAAGCAGCCCTGATTTGTCGACATTGGTTATAAGTGAAGGTCAGTAACGTTAAACCTGCATTGGTGAGTTCGGTATTCATTGCATCTTTATCCAGTTCATAGTTACATTTAGTCACACCATTCATATCATTGATAAAGCTTTATGTATATATATATACATTGCCTTTATTCTCCTCAGAGTAACTTCATATACTTATATGTAAGTGGTCACTGTAACATTGTCTAGTTCTCAAAATACTAAATAGAAGGCTGAGAAGTTTATTCGGGAATTTATTTGTATTTAATTTGTCGAAATTTACAGTTTTATTTTTCGTTTTGTCTATAGCATCATGTGCTTCACCTTGTACGAGCCCATTTGCCCGGCCCATTTTACATCAAATTAAACCGAACCAACACCAAAATTGACCCAAACAAGAAGGCCCAAACACCAAAATCAGAAAAAAAACAAAACCCTAGAGCCACTTGCCCCTCTGCGCCGCAGCCTAGGCCACTGCCCTCTGCGCCAGGCCTGCTCTACCTGCCCACCGCCACTGTCAGAGCACCACCAACGCCCTCCACTTGCCCCACTTGCACCTGCAAAACAAAGGCAGCACGCAATGAAAGCCAACAACAGCAAGCAGAGAACAGCAAAAAGGCAGAAATAAAGCCAATATTTTGTAATATTTTTGGGCTATAAAGCCAAGACCGAAACCAATGTAAAAGGGGGGATTATTACGAATCATCGGTAATCAAAATAGAACAAAACCTTGAAGGTTGACTTCGTTTTTTTAGTTCCATTTTTATTTTCTATTGTCTGCTATTTATTTTATTTTGTTTCCATTTTTTAAAACTTTTTATAAACGAAAATAAAAAGGGGAGAGGAGAAGTGTTACCGGAACCCCGGGGTCGCGACATCGGAGTCCCTGCTTCGTCGTCAGAACCGAGCCCGAAACGGAGGAGGGACTTTTCTTCTCTCATTGTTGGACGCCGAGGGTCGGGGCTTCAAAGGGGACTCCGAGCAGGGGTCTAAAACACACCTCCACGCGTCGTCAGCCACCAGATCTGGTGGTCGTGCGACGGATCATCGGGGAGCCCACTCGCCGGAGGAAGAGAGAGTTGAGTGAAGAGAGGAAGAGAGGAGAGAAAAAAGGGGGTTGGCTGCTGTGTTTTAAAAAGAAATTAGGGTTATTTTGTGTTTTAAAAAAATTTTAAGTCTTTTAACCTTGAATAAAACGGCACCGTTCGGCCTTTTGAAGGAGAAGACGGCGCATATCCCTTTAAAGGGATATTTGCGCGACGAGTCCCTCCCTCTTGCAACGCTGTTCAATCGGATCCTATTTTGCCCTTTTTTAGTCTTTTTAAATTTTACCCCATTATTTTTTCTCATTTTCAATTTGGTCCGCGCCTGGCCATTTGAAACGCTGCGCATCAGGGGCTGGGTTATTTATCCATTTGGTCCCCAGAAGTTTAAGCGCGTGACACCATGGTCCCTGGCACCCCCTTTTTGATTTGCTGCATTTTTAACCCCTTGACTTTTATTCTGTTTTCAATATAGTCCGAATTTTGTTAAACTTATTATTCTTATTATTATTTTATTATTACTATACTATTATTATTAGTATTACTACTCTTATTTATTTATTATTACTATTATTCTTTTTTATATATTTAATTATTATCACTACTATTATTTTATCTATATTATTATTATTATTATTTAGCATTTTTACCATCATCATATCATCATACTATTATCATCACCCTATTATTATTAGTTAATATCTTTATTATTACTATTATTATATTAAAATTTTTACACATATACTTTGTTTATTCCTTTGTATAAATATTTTATTACTATCATGATTGATATTATTATCAACTTATTTTATCATTTTTATTTATTATTATTATTAATGTTATTTTTATATCATTCTCCATCCTACTTTTATTTCCACTATTATTATCATTGTTCTACTTTTTTTATTATTTTCTACCATTTTTGTTACTACTATGTTATTATTGTACTATATGATTTGTTATTAGATTATTATTATATTATTATTATTATTTTACTACTATTGGTATATTTTTTTGTTTATTCCCTTTGTTCTTTCTATTATTTTCATTATTTTCCTCATCAATACGCTATTATTTTCTATTTTTATCATCATTCATGTTAGCATATCATTGTTACTATTATTGTTATTATATTTGTTTCATATGATGCATATATTTATTTTCCATTATATTTCTCATATGTCATAACGCTATTATTATTATAATATGTTTATCATCTTTATATTATTTTCATCATTATCATGTTATTATTATCATCTCATCGTTATTTCTATTATCGTTACTATACGTAATACTTTCAATATATTATATATCATTCTTATTTATACGTATATATGCGTATGTCTTTTACTATTCTTTTCACGTATAACATCATATTTTCACATTTTTGTGCTAATTTTTCTCGACACCTCAATTTTTATAACAACCAATATCCCGTATTAGCAATTCGAGAGAATCGAGCCCTAACTTACTGGGTTCCGTTTCTTCTCGTTTAAAGCTAAACAACAGGATATCCCTTTTGAAATCGCAATTTAAATTTTAAATAAAACACTTAATCTCGGATATTTAAAATGTTGTGTCCTAACTTACTGGACTCAACATCTAGATACTTCGGATAAGTTTATTTCTATTAAAATAGAGGCAATATTCCTAATTTGAACCTTCAAGAAAACGAGCCCTAACTTACTGGGTTCTGATTTCTCGTTTGACAAATGACGGAAGATCCTTTTCAAATGCAAAACTAAGTTTTAAAAGGCAAGCTTAGTTTCGAGAGTCTAAAGTATTGCGCCCTAACTTACTGGACATGATGCTTTATCTCTTCGAAAATAAGAGAGCCATAAACGTCCCTTCCAATTCTTTCAAATTTTAAAAATAAAAAGTATCTATTTTCGAACCATTTCAAAGTTTTCAACATTAGGACATCGATCAATCAGTTTGGTACCGATTTCGGGCGTGACAAGGGTGCTAACCCTTCCTCGCGCGTAATCGTCTCCCGAGCCCATTTTCTCAAAACTCGTAGACCAAAAATATCGTTTTAGTAAATCGAAATGTTTATTAAAACAAAGGTGATCCGATCTCACCCAAATAAAGATCGGTGGCGACTCCCTTCCTTTTCATTTTCAAAATCGAGTCGACCGTGTCGTTTACCGTTCTATCAAAAAAATGGTTATGACACACCTGATTTTACCATTTTCATTTTTGAAACAAATGGACTTGGAACAGTAAAAAAATTTGAGCACACAAAATTCACATATGCTTTCATTGATTGTGCAACAAATTTACATTCACACCAACAAATAAAAACATAAACAAGACAAATCCCTTCTCACTCTCTAAGTTCACTTTCCGGGGACAAAGTTGGTGGCATAGGCCCAAGCATTGTTGTTGACTGGGTCAGCAAGGTGGTCAGCCAAGTTCTCCAATGGTCCCTTTCCGGTCACGATGGCCTGAACAAAGAACCCGAACATTGAGAACATAGCCAACCTACCGTTCTTGATCTCTTTCACCTTGAGCTCAGCGAATGCCTCTGGGTCATCAGCAAGACCCAATGGGTCAAAGCTACCACCTGGGTACAATGGGTCAGTCACTTCACCGAGTGGTCCACCGGCAATACGGTAGCCCTCGACGGCTCCCATCAAGATAACTTGGCAAGCCCAGATGGCCAAAATGCTTTGAGCATGGATCAAGCTTGGGTTACCCAAGTAGTCAAGTCCACCCTCACTGAAGATTTGAGACCCGGCCTTGAACCATACAGCTTCACCGAACTTGACACCGTTCCTAGCCAACAGCTCAGGGAAAACACACCCAAGAGCTCCCAACATGGCCCATCTGCAGTGAATGACTTCGAGCTCACGGTTCCTAGCAAAGGTCTCGGGATCAGCTGAGAGTCCAGCAGTGTCCCAACCATAGTCACCAGGGAACTCACCGGTCAAGTAAGATGGTGGCTCACCGGAAAGTGGACCCAAGTACAAAACTCGGTCAGGACCGTACCATGGGCTACCAGAAGGAACAGGCTTGGTGGTTTTCCTCATGGAAACACGGCCAGTTCCCTGGATTTCAGGGGTGGAAGGGGAGAACTTCACTGCCTTACCGGCGAATGATGGGGAAGAAAGAGCCATGGTTGTAGAGGCCATTGTGAAGCAATTGATTTTGTTGGTGATGGGTGAGTGATTGAATGAGGGGCAATCCGATGGGTTTATTATATAGGAAGGTAAGAGTAAGGTTCCTTATCTACGTAATATCTCTATCTTTCATTTCATTGGAGCTTCAAGATTTTGATGTTTGCCATGCATGTCCACTTGGCAATCTTTAATCCACAAAATTTCACTTAACAGGCTACCAATATTACACGTCTGAGATTTTTTAAGGATCATAGGCTTGGCCACCATAGTGACGGAAATTCGACTGTTGAAAAATTTCGAAACCTTTTTGTTTGTTTTGTTTAGAACAATGGAGCAAATACTACAACAGGTTTGTATGAAAAAAAATTCAAAAATAAAGTTTCAAATTGTTGTCAATTATAAATTAAATATAAATTCTTCCCTTGTGATTCAATCAATATTTTTCGTGATTATAATTAATAGCCACAAATATCACTTGATAAATTAAACAACTCCCATGATGTTGATTTTCTCTCTCCCTCCCTTTTCATTTTCATGGAAAAATAGATGGAGTTTTCATAGAAAGAAGTTTCTTTGAGCCATATGAAATAGATTTTCCTTTCTTTTGGTGAAGTTTATTGATGCTGAAATCATGGCAGCATAAAAATACAAATTACAGTATTTGAGTGGTTGATAATACATAAATGTAAAATATCTTACAAGAAAAATCTAGCTTAATTTGTTTTGCAGCACTATCAAAATACTTTAAATTGATGTCAACTAGTCAGTGGTGTTTGGTCTAGTTTATACCAAGTCTCGTCCTTTTAACCCTTAATAGAAAACTTGAAATTTATTTTTAAAAACCCGAAATTTTAATTATGTAATTGACTTAGTAGTTTCTAGAAAGACCCACGAGTAGTCTAATTATCAGTGTCGAAAACTATATGATTCATTAGGCTTCATGAAGAAACAAGATGAAACATAAACACAATCATTTCCTTTAACATTATTTATTACACAGCTATTTCTCGTAACAAGAATTTCAGACCCATGCAATGTAATGCAAAGCCAAAGTGGTCCTGAATTTGAAACAGGTAGTTGTGTCTGTTCCAAGTAGATATGATAGGGGTTATCCGATGTGATTCACGAGTGGCACGATCTCATTGGTTCAACAAACAGCACTGGAGATTTTTTTGAATACAAAATTCACCGTTCAACCCCCAAAATTTTCCAACACTGATACGTGGTGTTGCAGGTGCCAAGTAGACGTTAGAAATCAAAGTTCCATAATGTTTTGAACCAATAGAAATTCAGATATAGATAGCCTCAGATAACTATAATGATTTCGAGGTTTGAATTGATGGAATGACCCCATTGAGTCATGGTAAGGGTCACAGGCAATTTCTGACCAGTCACAGTTATGGTTCGACACCCTCGAATCCTAAGTGCTCCCTTTTGACACCATCGCTGCGGCCAATGCTACTTTACTATCCAACACCAACAGTTTGAAATTAATATAAATATATATTAGTTAAATTGGGAATCAATCAAAGTATTAATTTAGAGAATGATATTCGATCAGTTGAATTATGAATTAATTGATCGATTAAAAAATTGATTAAAATGAGTATTTTATTTTTAATTTTTTATGAATTTATTTATTAAACTAATCAAACTAGTAAATTAATGATATAATAGGTTTAACCATTGGTTTAATTCTAAAAATATTACCAATAAAAAAAGTATTACCTAAAATAATTTAATAAAAAGAACTTTGATATGGATAATAAAAATAAAGCTCATTTTATATATGAAATATATTTAATGTATTTTAATTATGTCAAAATAATTTAATAAAAAGAACTTTGATATGGATAATAAAAATAAAGCTCATTTTATATATGAAATATATTTAATGTATTTTAATTATGTCGGAGTAATGGTGAACGTCGTTTGTTAACATTTCAATGACCATTAAAGATGTGTATCCGATTAATTTAATCTATTCAATTTTTATATAATGAATAATTTACTAAACCAAATAAGTCACTAGAATTAAATAAACTGAAATGAATTTGTTGCCTAAATGAATTAAACGATAGCAATGCTTTTTAAATTTTAAAATTTTAATTTTGACATAAATAATAATTATTAAATTTATTAGTTGACTTTTTGTGAGTTATATGTAAGAATAACAAACTGTTATGACATTTCACATGTAATAATATGTTTACACTTAATAAATATAATAACTACTATTTGGTTAGGTCGGTAAGGACTATAAAAATAACAAAATCAAAGTGCAAAGACTAAATCTACAACTTACACATAACATAAAGATCAATAGCAAAATTTAACCTAATTTAAAAGAACCATGACTCACATTTTGGAGTAGATATGTTCAAGTATTGAACTATCCACCCAACTCCAACCTCGAAATTTTGGTAGAGTTTATGTAAAAAAATTAGGTTTGTTTATAATACGAGCCAGGATCAAGTTTCAGTATTCAAAACCCGTACCCATTTTCAAATTTAGAATATGTTTTTCCTTTATATATTACATAATTTATATTATATGAGATTAAATATAAATATTTAAAAATATGTTAAGTAATTTATGTCAAAAATTTTAATAAAAGACAATATTTAATAGTAGTAAAAAGTAGATAATTACTATATATTAAATAAAAATAATTATATTTTAAAAGAATAAAAATAAAAATATGAGAAACCCTAAATAAACTTAGGATTAACCATTTACAAATATGAAAAGCCTTAATCAAAATTTTCAAATCAAAATAACCATACATCCAATTCAACCAAGTTTATGAAATCTCTCTATTATTTTTTTGAATAATCTCATTATAGGTTCTGGTCATATCTGTTATTTTTTACACAATACTTAGAACTACCGATAGCTTCTCTCTAACCCAAAAATAGGAAGATAACGCGCTTCAATGCACTCAAACTCATGTTCTCCTACATTGATAACAATGCCCATGTTAATTGAACTAAGACTCAATCGTCAAAATCCCTCTATTTTTAGAGCAAGAAGCATTGAGCTTCATTTATTGGTGAAGAAAGAAACATGAAGTTTTCAAGTGGAAATACAAGGCAGGACATAGTTTTGTTGGTGGTCGGTGGTATTTTATGCCACCAATAATAGTTGATGTCTTGTTCAGAACAGCTTGCTTCAATAAAGAAGATGGAAAATGGTATACTTAAAGCAATGTTAAAATTTACTTGTAATGGTATAGTTGCAAGGTGTATATCTCAACAGAACCTGTCTATATCAATGTATCCCATCTGCTTTTATCTCAACTGGGATGTTATCCCTCACTTTAAACTTTCTTATTGTGTACAGTGGATATGGATAGTTGTATAGGGTTTTTTTGGGCTTTAATGGAATTTCAAAATAACTATTTTTTTATCTATATATAAACTATATATTCTAAAATCATAGACACATTAATTTATTATATATTTATATTACATATATGCAAGAAATGAAACAAAGTTCAACAAAATAATCTTTATCTCGTCTCGTTCTATTGTAATTCTTATTTATTAACGCGACTTAACATTTTGTAAATCCTTAATTCATGTTTTCATTATTTATATGTGACGAGTAAGATTTGGGCATCCCTTGTATCATTACATTTTGTGTATATTTACATTTTTGTTTTTGCTTTCACGAGTACCAATTGAATTAAATTATTAAAGAAGTCTATAATATTTAAATAAGACCACCGTGCAACTTATTCATTCAAGTCTAAAAATCTACTAAAAATATAAGAGGTTTAGACAAAAGTACAAGATCTTAAAAATGGGATTGGGCTAAAAATTATGCGCATTTAAAATATGGGTCAATTTTGTGACAACATTCAACCTAAACTCAGTTTGTACTTTTAAAATATATTGTTTTATTTTTATAAATTATGTATATAATATTATATATTATTATAATATAAACACTAAAAATATATTAAATTATCTGTATTTAAAAAATAATTAAATATTAAATTAAAAATAATATAATTTATTTTCTAAAAACTATGAATAAATTTAAAATAGATTTCATTTACAAATATTGATAAACATAAATAAATTTCATATTTTGAATTAATCCAAACTGAAACGTATATATATATATAAAAATTTAATCTCACCCGACGCTTACAAAGAGACGTCCTCATGCATTATAACTCCGTTCTTGTACTTCCTTAATCATCAAGCAAGAAATTAAATGGAAAATATACAAAATATGACCAAAAAACCCTTTTCCTTAACCATTAATAGAAAAAAAGTAAAATAAAATAGAGCAAAGTCCTGTCTGGCAGTTATAGCATAATCAAACAAAAATAGCTTTTCCTAAAAAAGTTTCCAGAACTTGAATATTTCAACTTAACCATGATCATATTGTTGATTTAAAGACAACCTGGTATAAGTGAAAAACATTGACATGTCACAGTTTTTGTTCCTCCAAAAAACTAATCTAGTCTTTGGTATTAAAACACTAATCCACAAATTTCATTTAATTCTGATTTTGTTCTAAATTTTATCATTTAGTCTAAATATTTAACGTGTTCAATTAGATGGAATATGGCAGAGACAATATTTGATTCAGACATTTTTACTCCCTTATCATTTCACCATGTCCTAAACCTGTTAGGTTTCTGGATTAAAGATGATTAATATATCATAACCCTGAAATTAATTTTGGGGTTTGAAACTTACATTTTATGATTAATATATCATTAATTTTGGGGTTTGAAACTTGCATTTTCAATAATCATTACTTAAAAACAACCCTTTTATGACAAATTCACAAAGTCATTTACTAAAAAACCCCATGCTGTTTCATCTTTTGGCCTTACAACTTCTCTGTTAAACTGTCCCATTTAAGACATTTACAAACCCTTGCTAGTGCTAGGAATGGTTTAGTCTTTCATATCGTGGAAGCAGCAAATTATAGTCTGGAATTAGCATTATCCGCCCTTATATATTTGAACATTCATCTTCGTTTCTTTTTGTCCAAGTTATCTTTTTAATCTATTTTTACTTCCAACACAAACAGCAATGGCTAAATCACCTGTCTCACTTCCCCTTCTCTATTTTCTCCTCCTTTTGTCATTTAACTCTGGTATGTATCTTTTTCCCCATTTTCTCACTGTTTCTAATGGCTTCCCCATTAATCATAATTTACAACCATTTTCATGCAGGGATCTTGCTGAAGTTGGCCAATGGACAGGTAAATTAATCAATTCTTTTTTCATTAAAAAAAATACACACAGTTTTTGTAATTAAACTGTTATGTAACAGGTCAAAAAATGGTGTGTTGCAAAGCCTTCCACTGATGATAAAGCACTGGTTTCCAACATAAACTATGCCTGTGAACAACTTGGAATCCTTGGATTCAACTGCAGCCAGATACAACCAGGTGGAGCATGCTATGATCCCAACACTTACATCAACCATGCATCGTCTGTCATGAATTCTTATTACCAGGCCAATGGTCGCCAAGAACATAACTGTAACTTCCAGGGTTCTGGTCTCATCACTATATCCGATCCAAGTAAAAAACTTTTCTTGAACCTAATTTTATTTTGATACTCCATTTATCATTTGACATTGTTTGTAATTGCTTTTTTTTTCCTTTTACAGGCTATGGAAACTGTCAGTATCCATGAAGGGTCTGAAATGGAAGAGATGTTCTGCATGTGTGAAGGTTTCTGGGTTTAGTGTGTAATAAATGTGTCAACATTTTATTTACATTTAGGAGATTGATTTCTGTAGTAGGTGCTTTGTGTGCTTATATATGATGAATACAGTTATGTTTTTATCATATATGATATTTATATGATAGAATAAAATATAATTTTTACTAATTTTTGCTTTATAGTGCTTGTTTGTGGACTGAGAAAAAAATTTATTTAAATCATAAAAAACTGAAACATGTTTTACCTAGTTTGGTGTTTTGATGTAACAATGTTGTCAAATTATATACAAAATTATTAAAATAGTGTACAATATTATTCAAATTTATTAAGAAAAATTGTTAAAATGTCCGTTAAGAGATAAAATTATCAATAGAAGTTTTGATCGAGATGATAAAGTTGAGGTACTTGTACGCTCACAGATTTGTCTTACGTTTAGAGAATGAGGTGAACACCTTTAACCAATAGGCCTAATGCTAAAATTCGAGGTCTTGAAACTTTAAGCACATATGTTCACGTACCACCAACCTAAATTATGTATGAGCAATTTAGTTAGTTTGAGTTGAATTAATTATTCTGTTAAATACTTACAATAGTTCATCATTTAATTATAAATTGAAATGTTAAAAAAAAAATACAAAAATTATTTATACTACGTCAAACTTATTACAAACAACATTAACAATTATTTTAAAAGTTATCAAAACTAGTAAATATCATCAAAATTATCTCAAAATGTATTAAAATGTATCAAAATTGATCACAATCATGTTTAAGATTACTTGTGTCAAATAGATAAAAAAAAAAAAAAAAAAAAAAAGCTTACCAACATGTGAGGTTGAAAATTGGAAACGGTTTACATGATGTGTTTCTGGAAAAATGAGGAAGTTTAGAAGAGAAAAAGAAGGTTTGGAATAGTATCGGTGTATAAAATAGGGTCTTGGAGTATTCTTAGTGATATAAGTGGAAGTTTATATAGATGAGATGTGAGGCTCCCCCTACTACATTACTGGCCTCCATCATTAACTATGCCTGTGGCGTTAGAACCTTGGGATTCATCCGCAACCATCTATTATATGGAGCATGATACTCTCATCAACCATGAATCATATGTCATTATTATGCTCTCGTCTGTCCCTTCCTTGGGAGCAATCCTTCCATATTTATAAGGCACGATTTTCTAATGTGACGTGTTAGGCGACAACTAGGTGTCATGCATAGTAACACGTTACCCCCCTAAGTTCGATACGTATCTTTCGAGTTATTCCTGCTGCGATCCCGCGAGCTAGCAGAGGTGGTGATTATTCCTGCTGCGATCCCGCGAGCTAGCAGAGGTGGTGAGCTAGTGTGTGGCGAGCTAGCATTCCTGATTTCGGGTTTGTGAAGTATTTTTGCGGTGCAGCTCGCCTAATTTTTTGATATACAATTCACCACATTTTCACATAAGCCCTCAATTACATTATTAAAGTGTGTAAATCTATCTCCGAAGAGTCACTTTATAATTCTCCTTTTTTTTTTTAATAAAGTAGGTGAAAAATTGTTATATAATACTTCAAAAACCTGAAATCCAGAATGCTAGCTGTCCACTTTATTAGTTCGCGGGATTTTAGTAGTAATAACTCTAAAGATATATGTCGAGTCTAAAAAAATAATATGTCGTTATGCATAGCACTTAGTTATCCCTTATCATGTCACGTCAAAAACCATGCGGAGTACAGGAGAGAAGATCAACAGTCATGAATTCGTACTACCAAGTCTATGATCGTCATGTCGACCCTGACAGCTACTTTAGTGGCTCTGGTATTATAATTCTAACCCATCCACGTAAAAACTATGTTAATCCTAATCTTCGTTTTAAACGTGTTATTTGATTCTTCATTCACCATTTCACATTGTTCATATTACAGGCTATGAATTTCCTTTGCTGCAGTAGCTACGCTTTACTTTTCCTTAATGTTTATCAACCTTTGTATCCTCCTCCTAGATACTACCCAAAATTTATTGTGATGATTATAGAATATATTTGATATATTCTACTATGGATTTTTAAGTAGCTAATAATTGTTTTAAAAGAATATTCTTTAAAACATTAATATCATTGTTGTACAAAATTTGTCAATAAAACTAAAGGAAACTATTCCCGCATTCTTCATTAAAGATAACATCAAGGATGATGATATGAATAAACAAACATAAATGTAACTAATATGATTCATTAATATTACAAGTCTTCGATCCTCTTTTCCTATCATAGAAGCATAGGAACATTTCCACTGAACACATGGATCCACCGGTTTCAAGTACAAAGGAAGAACATTAATCCCCCCATATCTAGTCCTCGATGTTAGCCCTTTTCAAAACCAATAACTGAGGAATAATTCTTGGGCTCTAGATAAGTTAGATGAAAACGATAACGATAAAAGCAGTTAAATATATATAAATATGTACACTCACAAGGAGTAAAAAAAGAAGCAGAAAGAATGGGATATTCATGGTTCATGTTTAAGGAACCTGGAAGGAACCATGTCTTGGAGTAGCCCATAGTCAGAAACCTGACGGTGGTGGTGGTGGTACTGGTGATGATAAGGACTAAAGTTTTCTCCAAACATAGAAGCTGCTTCTACACCATTAGCTTGTCGGTTATTCATTTGATGAGGCGCCGCCATCTGCATAAACAATTCATGCGGGAAGCTCGGCCGCGCCGTCGCCGGCGCAAACATGGAAGGCGGGAACAGTGCTGCTGCGTTTCCTCTCATTGTTGTGGGGAGTGGGTGGTTGTGTTGACCCTCATATGTTGTGATCACCGTTGATGGATCCTGGAATGATCTCTCAACCCTTTTCTTGACCGTACACTTCTGTGTAGTGCACCGATAGTAGCTCCTGCAAGTCACATATACAGGGAATTAATTCAATAATTCAAATCCATCAAGTTACTAATGACTTACAGCTAAAGTTTCATATATGTTGACTGCATCTTGGTATATAGTCAAAGAAGGGGGCGAAAAGATAATGCAATTACAGACCAAAGACTTCAAACAGGTTTCACTTTCAGACGTGATTTGCTAAGATTTGTTTCAATGTTTGTTTTTGGTTGTGAAATTAAAGAAAAGAGAAAGAAACCAAACCTTGGATATGGACTGTTCTTCACAGCTTTTTGTCCATATTTTCTCCATCTGTACCCATCTTCTAGATGATCAACTTCACTTTTTGTCACGAAAGCAAATCGTGGTTCTTTTTGCTTCCTCTCGTCTTTCTTTTTAGCCCCTTTCATCCTTTCAGACACAACAAATAAACACAACATCAGTTAAACTCCATTGATGCTGTCTGTAAATTTTAAAAATAAATGGAGAAAGGGTTAGTTAGTTACCCTTTCTTAGGGCTTTCTTTGCTTCCATCATCAGACCCTTTTGGCTGCTTATCTTTGTTATTTTTCTCTGAATCTTCTTCACAATAAGCAGCCTCACTTGAGGAAGAAGAAATAGAAGAATTAGGGGTAATGGCCATAACTTCACTACTTTGTTGATTTGTTGTCTGATTCAAGCCTTCGATTGGAGAAGAAAACACTTCCGAAGATGATGGCGACAAACCGAAGGCTTTTTCGAGTGAACCGTACTCGTCAACCGAACTGTGTAAACAATCCGTGAAGCTCATAAACGAAGAAGGATGATGATCAACCGACGCTGATGATGAAACTCTAAACATGTCGTCAACATGATCGTTGTGGAACATCGTACTTGCATGGTAATAAAAGTCTTTAAATTCATGTTCCGACATGGTGAAACAACAATTTAAGGAACAAAGGAAAGTGAAAAACAAAGGGCCTCAAAGTGTTTGGTTTTTGTAATACTTTCAGGGTTTCATTACATATCTGATTTCATGTTCTTTGAGCTATATACACAGAAATATGTATATATATATAAATGATATATAGGAAGAGAGTGTTTAGCTTTGAATGGTACTTCGGTTTCATAGTCACTTTATAAAGGAGGGTTGACAAAAAAAAAAAAAAAAAAAAAAAAAAACCCTTCCAATTGGAAGAGCAAAAAGTGGCTTCTAGTATGGAAACATTTACTACCCAATATAATAACAATTTTTTACTTTTTGTCACTCTTTACATATATATTAAGAATAAAAATTAATTTCTAAAAATATATTAGATATAATTCGTACTACTGTTATGTACGACCAAAAATTGACACACATTTATATATAGTCCGTAAAGAAAATTAATTAAAAGAAAAAAATTACAATAATTTATAAAACAAGTGGATATTTTTAAAAAAATTAAATTGAGGTTAATTAAAATATTTAAATTTTATTTGATTATGTTTGTAGTTTTGTTTAGATGTACTTAATACGATGTAGTTTGGATTTTTGTGTAAAAAATAATTTTAGTATGTTTATTTAATTATGAAAAAATAAACTCTTGTTAGTGACAATATTAAAGGGGACAAACGCGCTAGAAGGGAGCGTGTGGAAGCGGAAACAAGTAATATAGGAGGAGGATGAAGCAGATGAAAGAGGCCGTGAGATAAGACCAAAAAAACAAAAAGGTGGTCAAACATTCAAACTGGAAGAACAATTAATAGTGTTTGGAATATTAGGCATACATGTGGCATTATTGGTACCGGCACTTGACCGTAGCCGACACACTCCACGCGGCACGTGGGAGTGACCCTTTGCTGCTGCTGATGTCTTCCCCACGTCACCGACCTTTTCCCTCTTTTTTTGCCTTTGCTTTCCGTTTTAGACCCTCGTTCTCCTGACAAATATTCTAGAAACAATGTATGAAAGTAAAAAGTATTATAGAAGTATTTGTATTAAAAATTAAATTATATTTTTTACTTAAAAAATAAATAAATTATTTTTATAAGATACATTAAAAAGAAAATCGATAATTTTAACTAAAAATTTTATCTATTTTTTATGTTAAAAATTGATGTAATAATTGTGTAACTCATTCTTACATATACGACCAGTTTTTAACAGTAAAATGGATGAAATTTTTAATAGAATAATCAGTTTGCTCTTTGATCTATTGTACAATGATTAATTTATCTATTTTTTAGTAGATATAACAAAATGCAGTTTGATTCCTAGTATAAGGATTTCCAAAGAACTTTTACCCAACTGAACTCAAACTCAATATCAATTTGTACTTAAAATTTTAGCTCGATTAACGTGAATTTATATAAAATTTTAACTTGATTTGATTATGGAAAGTTAATAACTCGAACTAATTCAATTCAGAATTGAAATAATTTGAATAAAAGTTTATTCAAATTTGAAATAACTCGAACTCATCATATTCAAAATTGAATTGATTTAAATTTAAACTGGCTCGAATTTGGAACAACACAAATAAAGTTTAAACCAGACTTGAAATAACTTAAATAAGTAACCTAAAATGAGCAGAATCTGAACAAGTAATGATTCGACTCTAAAAAATGGAGCCTCAAACTTGAACCGTTGAACCTGAAATGACCTCAGTCTGAAACTGATTTTATTCAAAATGACTAAGAAACTTTAAAACTCAAAATTGACCTTATCTGAAATTAATTTAATTTAAACAACCGAGAAACATTATATATAATAAAATGCTCAATGAGAAAATACAAGTTCGATCCTCAGAGACAATATTGTTGAAAGGAAGAGCAGTTACGAACTCTAAACATAGACCATAAAACAGATATGGAAGATAAAAATAAATTAATTTAATTTAATTTTTTAAAAGAAATCAAAAATAATAAAATATTAAAAATTGACATAGTTAAATTGAAATAAAATTTATTTTCTTTATAATTGTAATTTAAACTGCATTAAACCCCTATCCGGGATCAAACTAATATCAATTAAATAGTTTATTAAAATTTATTCTCTAATAGTTTAAAAATAGAAAAATGTTGTAAGTAACAAAATATATATTATAAAATTGAAAGTTGGTTCGAGTTTACGATTTTAGTCAACCACGTGAAAGATTCAAAATGAAATTGAATAATCCCAAAGCTTTGTTTTATTCCTAAGCAAAAGCTAATTAATTAAAATTAAATTCTATACATTTAGTCTTTAAAATTTAATTTCAGATTTCTACTTTTACCCTTTTTTTTTTCGTTATAATTAAAATAGTAAAATTTCAGTTTTCATCCTCTATTATGCTTACATTTCATATTTAATTTTTTACATTTTAATTTCACATAATTTAATTTTCTATTTTTACAACGATATTAGTTAATTTAAATAGTTAACATTTTTAGTTATTCTTATTAATTTTTTACGTCAATTTTTAAAAAAAATTATTTTATCAAAAAAAATATTTTGGTGGCTTAATGAGTTGAAATAAGTACTTTTATTAAAAAATAATTACAGCTATCAAAAATATTGAGGGTGCTAATTACTTGGACTAACTAATGGCATCACTTTCTTTTTCAAAGTTATTATAAGGTAATAGTAGAATTGCAGTTTCGATCTCTCTGTTGTGCTCACATTTGGGATTTAGTTTTTATATTTTAATTTGACATAATTTGTTCATCTATTTTTATAATGACATTAGTTAGTCCAAATAGTTAACTTTATAGATTAAAATGATTTCTTGAATTTCTCTTAAAAGCACCTTTCTAAAACTATATATATATATATATATATATGGATGAAGTTGGAATGGGTTTTTTTAAAAAGAAAAAAATTGACCTCAACAATTGGATTAGAATAATTAATGATATCAACTATTTCGATAAACTAATGATATTATGTAGAGGAATCAAAATATATCAAACTAAAGAACAAATACTTCTAAATTTAAACATAGTTGAAAGGCCATAAGCATAATTGGATCTAAAACAATCTATTCTTAATACAATTATTTGTTATTTGATTTTAGAGAAAGGATTGTATGAAACTGTGATTCCACGTCATCTCTATCATCTTTCCAATAAGAGAATGACAAATTAGATTTTTTCTCTTGAGTTTTAGCATTTTTAGTTTGATTTGAATTTTTTCAAGAGGAAAAAGTTAAAAATCGAGAGGAAAAATTTAAAAATCGAGAGGAAAAATCTGATTTATCATTCTCCTATTGGAAAGGGGCATGGATGACGTGAAATCACAGTTTTATACAATCTCTTCTATTGATTTAATAAAAAGTTTGATATTTATATAAAAAAATATAGTTTTTAATTTAATTTAATTAGTATAAGTGATTATTCATATTTAATTATTGATATTAATTATTAAAAAAAATTATAAAAAGGAATTCCCCGGGAGAAGGTGGGGAAATTATACTAGTTAAAATTAAAAAAAAGGTTTGAAAAGGTAGGTTAGAACATTATTTGTAGCATGTAAAATGTAAATGGCATGCCGTAATTTGTGGATAGTTGTCTTCTAATAGGTTGTTTTGGTTTAATTAATTAATTCAATTTCAGTCAAATCTTTTCTTTTTCTTATTTTATTTGTATGTTTGTTGGTCGACATTCATAGGATAAATGTGCTTTTATCGCTACATTACATATATTTGTAATTTGTGGAATTGTCTTCTAATAGCATGTTCATCGGTCCAGGCACTTCAAAAGAAATAAATTATTAAAAATATATATTAAAAATTTATACAATTACGAGTTTAATATTTTCGTATTAGTTTATAAATCAATCAATTTTATTCCTCTCACTGAATTGATATCTTGATCTATTTTCGGCCCACTTAATCCAATCGAACAATCTGGTTCAATTCAAATAACACTGTTTTTAACAATTATGTTAGGACAGCAACCATCAACCATTAAAATAATTAGTTTAAGAATGCAATTTTAACTTTTGAAGGCTTAATTAGATGTGATTTTTCTATGAATAGACTTTAAAAAAAAAAAATCAAAGGTTTAATGGGAGTGGGGATTATAAGTTAATATTAACTAAAAACTTTAGCACAAGTATTATTATAAAGTTTATATATATTTATGCATTGATGATGGTTTTGTTTAATGGTAAAAACGCAGCTTGCTAACTTTGATGTTCATAATTAATAATTTTATTATATATACGAATTTATTTTTTCTTTAAACATTAATATCAATATAGGTTTTTATTATATCTTGTGTAGTGCGTCTCGTATTTTGGATGAAACAGAGTTAACATTATGACGAGGAAGAGTCGATGTCTCGATGACACGACACACGATGTCTCGACGAGAAAAAACCAACGTCCTGATGACACAACATGTGACGTCCCGATGAGTTGATAAATAACATCACGATGTGGTGATGTGTTCCCTACTAAACCGGATTTTTTCTCTTAGTTAAATTTTGATATTTTTTCCAATCGAACTCTAATAACTCTAGTGATATTTTAATAATATTAGCCCACAAATTTCAGCCTATATAGGGCTTTTAACAAACCTAGAGATTAAGATTTAACAACACAACAAAAAGAGAGTTTAAGGTAATTTTGTGTTTTAGCCAGAAAACTTTGTATTTTTCGAGATTTGAGGGTTTGTTTTAGATTTTTTCTCCATCTTATACTCTTATTCGGTTATTTGATGTTTTAGTGAAATTTTTTTGCCCGTGAGTTTTTATCCTCTTTAGATGAGTTTTTCCACGTAAATATTTGTGTCCAATTTTCTCTATTCGTACTTGTTTGTTGTTGAATTTGGGTTTATCCCTAACATATCTACTCTTTTTTATACAATACCTAAAATTACCCATAGCCCTTCCCCAACCCTTAAATAGGAGGATAATGTGCTTCAGCGCACTCGAACCTACATCCTCCGACACTAGCAACAATGCCAATGCCAATCAAGCTAAGACTCAATTGGCATATATACATATTATAGGTTCTTATCATATTTGTTCTTTTTTATAAAATACTTAGAATTATTCATAACCCCTCCCCAACCTTTAAATAGGAGGATAATGCACTTTAACGCACTCGAACCCACGACCTACTGTACTGACAATAATATTAATGCCAATAGAATAATTTAAATATATCTTAAATTGTCATCTTGAGTATATTGATAGATACGTGTAGGAAGGAATGAGATGCAATTTGAAGAGAGAGCATGAGATCTTTGAATTCCAAACAATAATTGGATCCAATTGTATGATGAATCTATGTATTAATGATAGATTTCTTAAAATATAACTATAATAAAAAATAGATTAGTATTTTGTTTTTTTACTTAAAAAAATAGATAATTAATATTTGTACACTAAATAAAATACAAATTGGTCATTCTGTTAAAAATTTAATCCATTTTAATTGTTAAAAATTAGTTCATGTACATTATTATGAGGTACATATAGCATGCCATGTAAAATTGTCTGGTTATTTTGTTAGCCACGCTAGTTTTTAACAATAAAAATGGATGAATTTTTTAATAGAAATGACCAGTTCGCTTTTTGATTTAATGTACAAGGGATAATTTATCTATTTTTTTAAGTAAAATGGGCAAAATGCAATCTAATTCTTAGTACGGAGGCTTCTATGGTACTTTTACCCTTTTATATAAGAATTTGGTGAATTTAATAAAAAAAATAAGGATAAAGTAACAATTAGTTTTTAAATTTGGAAAAAAATTTAAATTTAGCCCTTGAACTTTTTGTCCATATTTGTCTTGGTATTTGATAATTTTTTCTCAAATTGATCCTGAACTTGGGTTGGGTTCTATTAAAAGTATGGCGATGTGGTACTTTAAAATTATGACATATCATCACCTAGAAAATTTATATAAAATCTAAAATATAAAAAAATATTAATAATATTAATAAAATAATAATATTTTTTAAAATTTTTGAGGTAATGATATGGCACAATTTCAAAATACCACATCATAGTATATTAACAAAATCTAAATTTAGGGATCAAATTGAAAATATCAATCAAATTTCAAGACTAATATAAGCAAAAAGAAATTCAAAACTTAAAAAAAATATCAAAATCAGAAACTAAATATTACTTTGTCCCAAAAAATAAACTAGTTATATATGTATATATATATTAATAGGAGTTGTTAGTCATGGTGCATTTTATCTTAAACCAAAATTAATGAACTTAAGCTCACTCAAAACACTTCTCCTAATTAGCCATAAAAAAATCAGAAAAAATAAAAACAAAAAGTCAACCTGTTCCAATTACAACTATATCCATCTACTCTCCACTAAGTTCCAAAGGGATCAAAATTTTATCTTTTATTTTTTAAAAAACTTTTATCTTTTAAAATTATGAATTCAAATGAAAGTTGCAATTTTATTTTTTAATAAAATAAAAATAAATAAATAAAAAATACAAGAGCCTGACCAACCCACTAAAGCATCCCAAAGCTTAATTTACTTAAAAGCTTTTCTAATTCTAATGTGAAACCTCTTACCCATTGCTTGATTCTTTGAAAAAATCAAAAATATTTTTGACTGATTCTAAACTACTTAGGCTAAAGTGCCCAATTTATCTAAAACAATTCACCCTTTCTTTTAATTATTTTTTCAATAAGTCGATTCAGTCTTAATTTGATTGATACGAGTATTATTGTCAATACAAAAGAATGTAAGTTCGAGTACATTGAAGCGCATTACCCTCCTATTTTTGAGTTAGAGAGAGGCTATAAATAGTTCTGAACTGTGTGTCAAAAATAACAAATATGATCATAATCTATAATAAAATTATTTAAAAATTATTTTTTAATAAAAAGCAACAAATATTATTATAATATTGTATCACTATTTATTAGAAAAGTCATCAACTTTCATTACTTAATTTCTTAAAGTTGACTTGGCAATTGCTTGTGAACCATACTTCATTTATAATATATATATACAGATGAATAAATTAATTGTAAAATAATAAAAATTCAAGGTCCAGGTCATACAGTCAAGATTACTGCCGAATATTGTCCAGTTTTACTTCACTAACTCCAACTAAAAGATAGGGTTTGCTTTCCTTCTCTAAAATAAATAAAAGCTCTAATATTATTTAATTAATGGAAAATATATTACAAACTTTAAACTAAACTTTATGAGTTAGGGTTCTGTTCATATGTGGCCTGCATCATAAAAGTTAAGCTCTTGTAATAAAAAAGTTGGCTTTATGGGAGGCATGACATATTTGCTTTGGTGTTCAAACTTTAAATTAGTTTTTCAATTTTAAAATATTTTAATTGAGTCTTTAAAATGTCAGTATTATATCAGTTACGTCATTTCATCAATTTAATAATTAATTTAATTAGGTTTTAAAATATCAACTCAAGTCTCACGTTGAGTATATTTAAAATATATAAATTAAATTATAAATATGTGTGTACTTATTACATGGACAACAGGGGCGAGGCCAAAAAAATATTTTGAGGGAGGTAAAATTAAGTTGTATATTTTTACAATAGTAAAAATACAAAATCATTACTTTAATACCCTATATTTTTATAATTTTTAAAAGATTAAATCATTTTTTCCTTGATTTTGAGGGCAAAGTGTAATTTTACCATAATTAAATTTAAAATTTTATAAATTATGAAGTTGTTAAAAAAAATTTCAGTTTAGGGGGGTCAGGCTCCCTGCTAGCCCCCTTGGCTTTGCCCGGGACAACTTAGATTTGATATGTTAAAAAAAACAACCCTTCTTTTATATTTGATATGAATTTTTTTTAACATATCAAATCAAAACTATCCATGTTGTAAATGCATAAGTTTTACAGTTTAATCCACATCGTTTAAATATGGTTATTAGATCCAAACTAGCATTTTTAACACTTACATTGACAAATAGGCTTACAAAAAGGTTCGGTTAATACAATACTAATATTTTCAATATTCTATGTAAATATTTTAAATTTTGGTTGATAATTTGAAAATATTTGTTGCAATTAACCTATACATAATTATATATATTCACATGGTGTAGAGGCTACTTTTATATTTTCTTGAAAATGAAAAGGGAAAAAAAAGGGTTGAATAATCCACTGAGTTTTTTCCCTCCTGGTAGATAACAAAAAGATTGCATCAATTTCTTTTCATCTTGAGATGATGATAATGATGTGCACACACACACACACCCTTTTAGAGAGAAAATAATAACTTGACTTCAATGTAAAGTTTCATAATTTTGATGGGTTTTTATTAATTTTAATATAGGTTTTTATTATATCTATTTCTTTTGATATAATGTCTAGAATTAGTTATAATTTCTCCCTAACTTTTAAATAAAAAGATAATACGCTTCAACGCACTTGAACTCACAACCTCTTGCACTGACAACAATACCATTATCAATCAAGTTAAGACTCAATCGATTGTTTTTTTTTTTAATTTGTATTGGTGGGCTAATTTATGGGTTTTTTTCTTTTCTTTAAAAAGAAGTGCATAGTTTGGTCAACAGTCTTAATCTTAGTTATGAACACAAAACGATGCTTAGCTTTATCAATTTATGACTCTGTCAACCAAACAACTTACACATTACTGCCAAAAGAATCCAAGATTTGAAGCATAATTGTAACCATTAAAGTCTTTCATCTAATGATAAAAGAGTGTGACTCAAGTTAAATCAGTTTTCATGGAAAGATAGAGGTAAGTTTAGCGGATAATATCTGGTTTCATCTAATTAATTATAATAAATTGTTTTAATTAAAATAAATCATCGTAAATATTGAATTGAATAAAGCTAAGCTAAGCTAATTAATTTATACATAATTTTTACGGGACGAAACTCAAATTAAACACTTCATTCTAAATATTCCACTTTTACTAATTCCCCAATTTTTACGTATTTTAAAGTAATAGATTGATATATAAAACCTTCTGTATATAATAGTTGGTGTATTACTATGTTAGTTGAGCATTTCATCTTAAATTATTGATATAAAAATTAGCAATCCAACAATTTATATGAAAAGAAATAGCCTAATAATTTTATTTGCAAGAAATTAGCAAAAATCAGCTATTCAATTTCATGTAGACTAATCGAGGCTAAGCCACTCCAGCACGATCGTCGTGTAGCTTTTGAAAGATTTCATTCGGGGGTTGTAGATAAATACATATGTCCTAAGGTTTTAAAAACACCATTGCTACCATACCATCGGCGATTTGGTTACCTTCTCTGAAGACATGTGTAACCTGAATCATCCAAGAATGCTGAAAGAGATCTTTAATTGCGCATAACATAGTTGAATAGCGAAACTCCCCTAACACCGCTTGAATTAAAATGACAATTGCCATACTATCCATCTCAAGCACAACCTGTTGAAGACCTAGACTTCAAGCTATTTGGAGCCCCTCCAAAGCTCCCCAAAACTCGGCGATGAGTGCAAAACAACAACCAATATATTTAGAGAACCCAGAAATCCACTTACCATGCTTGTCCCAAATTACTCCTCCAATTGAATCATTCCCAGACATTGTACGCATAACACCATCAGTATTTATCTTATGTCATCCATTTCAAGTGGAGAAATCCTAAACTAAAATGATAAATGAACCAAATAAAATATTCAACTATCTGAATTCCAAGTATCCCATGACAATTTTTTTTTTTTTTTTACTTGTTTACATTTATAAATCTAAGAATTCAATTCAAATTCCATAACCCCTCTCTCTAAATATATGGTTTGTAGTCTATATATGGAGAACACACGTGTCACTTTCTCCATGTAAACAATCAAATGTAGGAAGAAATGATTTCAAGAGTGCTCTGTAAATGTTTTTGTAGGTTTCTTTGTTCTGTGTTAATTACTGCATGCAATTGCATTAAGTTTCAATGACACTCAAACCATTAAACATCTCTGATTAGAGTTTTTTTTTTCTTATTAAATATTTGTCCAGCAAACAAAACTTAATATATTTGTTCTTAATTTGAGAATGAGAAAAAAAAATAGAATTGTTATATACTATATATTCAATTGAGTTGGTGCTACTCATCAATGTATGTAAAATGTAAATTTACCATAACTAGGTAAAAATTTTATAAATTATAAAGGGCCTAAATGGAAATTTTTTAATTTTAGGGAGGCCGAAGTCCTTGCCAATTCCCCTAGATCCACCCTTGTATATAATTGTATTTGAACTCAAGACATCATAATTATTTTTATATTGTTTCTTTTTTATAAATTTATTTCGTAATTTTTATTATTTATGTTATAGATGTATGATAATGTAATAATATATGAATGAGTGGGGTAAAATACCCAAAAATACCGAAAATTTAATTTATTTACGGAAAAAAACCAGTTTCAAAAATATTTACGGAAAAGGGCCGTTTCCCCCCAAAACGCAGCCAAGTCAGCGCGTTTTGGGGGGAAATGCCAGCAAAGAGCGTCCCTGGGGCGCGCTTTGCTGCTGAATCACCAGGAAAATACGCTGACGTGGACGCGTTTTTGCCACTCGGGTCCAATTACAGTATGATATTCTAAGATTTCTGGGATAGGGTAAAAAATATATTTAGGGTTTTGGGCAAAATATATTAGCCAAAAAATTTAATTGAATTTTGTGACAGTTGTATCTGGCAAAATAGTTTTGAGAAGACGTTTCTGCACAAATAGTGGCCAAAAACGCTTCAGGAAGGATGCAGGAGTAATCTCCAGCAAAATTAATTTAAGAAGACGTTTTTGAACAAACAGTGGCAAAAACGCTTCCAGCAGGGTGCACTGTCAGTAGGAGTACTGAAGAGAGCTCTCACGTGGACGCTCTTTTACTACAGTAGTCTCCGACAAAATTATTTTGAGATGACGTTTCTGAACAAACAGTGGCAAAAACGCTTCCAGCAGGGTGCACTGCCAGCAGGAGTACTGAAAAGAGCTCCCACGTGGACGCTCTTTTGCTAGAGTAGTCTCCGGTAAAATTAGACTATAAATTAGCCAAATTTCATTCTCAGGTTGCATAAGGGAAACTGAGGCAGAAGAAAAAAAAATTGAAAATGAGTGAATGTATTAATGCTATTATTTACTACGATGGTGAGGTTTGTGACACCGAAAGTGGTGTTGTTTTCTTATCGGAGAACACAGCGCGACTGAGTTTTAATCGGAACGTCGATTTGGTAGAACTTCGTAAAAGAATTAGGTGTAAAATATTTAGAACAACGCCAATGAAAGTTTAGTCTATTAAGTATAAATTTTGCGCTTCGGTTGATCCGGTGAGATATGACTCATTCGACATCAAAGGTCCCCGGGGCTTTGAGGCAATGGTGGAGACTCATAGGTGTATGTACAATTTTCATCTCCAAGTGATCTTTCTGCGACCTCAACATCTACTGATGTTCAAGGGGAATACACGACCCCAAGCCGACACTCTGTTTGTGGGAGGCAAAACACGGAAGTGCCCGTGTTCGATAGTAGTATAGAAAACATAACCCCTGCACGACACTCGGTTGGTAGATGGGACATGCATATTCGTCCTTCGATGTCCGATGATAGAAATACGTATTGAGGGACGTCATCAACTTCTAGTGGTTGGCAATCCACATGTGATTGGGAACGTTACGAAAGATGTTTAAGGAGGGATAATGTACTCCCCATGACATCCACTGGCGAGGGGCCCTCATTTGTTGCAGGTTATGGAGGGTCGAACGATGAATTCGATGTGGATCCACCTCGGGAGCCCGGGCCCGATGGTGCAGAAATTGGATTATTTTCTAAACCGGAGCCTGTTCCAATTGTACCTGAATATGTTGAGGGCGGTTCAGACGAAGAAGAAGAAGATCCGCTATTTAGGGCGTACTCGCCTCCAGCCCACATGCATAATGTCGATCTATCTCAAGATTATGCATTGGAGTTTCCTGAACTACCACACCGGACGCGTGACCGTACAACTTCTTCGTTGGATTCGGACCAATTAGAAGTTGGTAACCAGTTTTCCAACAAGAATACTTTTCTTGCTGCATTGAAACAATACAGCATTAGGAACGGGGTTAACTATAACATGGTTAAATCCAAGCTCGATAAGTACGAGGCGAAGTGTGCAGTGCAAGACGGTACATGTTCATGGAAAATCATGGCGTCGTTGAGGAAAAGGACAGCTTGTGGGAGATTAAAAGTACAAAGGTCCACATACATGTCTTGCGATGATAGTACCTACTACTATGTGTTCAATGTTTTTGAATAATATTAATATTATGTAATCTTTGCATTATTTAACGTGCCGTTGGCTGATGTGTGTTACACAAGATCATCTGAAGATGGATTCAGATATGTTGGCTGATTTAATAATCCCGACGGTGAAGACTGATCCCAAGACTATAATGTCGGTATTAATTGGCAATATTCGTAGCCAATTGGGGTACACGCCCTCTTACAGAAAGGCTTGGATAGCCAAGCAGAAGGCGTTAGAAAAGTTGCATGGCCGGTGGGACGCTTCTTATAATGAAGTGTGGCAGTGGTGTCAGGTGCTGGAGAGATATGTCCCAGGTAGCATAACAGACCTTGAAACAGAACCGGCGTACTACAACGATCGTTTGCTCCATGGATGCGCAGTGTTCAAGCGTCTGTTCTGGACATTTAAGCAATGCAGAGATGCCTTTATATACTGCAAGCCATTGGTACAAATTGACGGTACCTTTATGTATGGTAAATATACGCATCGGCTATTGCTAGCTGTGGCACAAGACGGCTGTGGGAGAATCCTTCCGATTGCATTCGCAATAACACCGAGGGAGTCAGCTGATGACTGAGACTTCTTCCTATCTAGGTTAATGAGGCATGTCTGCCCCCAACCTGATATATGCGTTATATCGGATCGGGGCCCTGGAATACTAGCCGCAATAGAACGCCAGGGAAGCATGTGGCATCGCACACACCATCGATATTGCCTAAGGCATGTTGCATCCAACTACTATGGGGAACATTGATCTAAAAGTCAGCGACGGCAAGTGACCAATATGGGTATGAAATATCTATTAATATAATTTCGTTTGTAATATTCAATTTATTCTCAATTGAAGAGTGGTATGTAATATTCGCTATCAACGTATATTGGTAGGGTACGAGATCAATAAGGACCGTTTTCAGGAGATGTTGACGAGTTTGCGCTCAGATAACGGCGAAGGCGCAAACTACCTGTGCAATATTCCTTTCGAACAGTGGACACAAGTATACGACAGCGGCATACGATATGGTCATAAGACCACAAACCTCGCCGAATGCATAAATTCTGTTCTAAAAGGAACCCGCCATCTGCCGATTACATCAATTGTGCGAGAGACATATTTTCGTTTAGTGGCACTATTTCTGAAGCAAGCAGCGAGTTATAGAGGGCAGATGCAATGAGGCCATGTAGCCCGAAGGTCCTGCAAGAAATAAACAGGGGGAAGGCACGGGCCAACACGATACAGACATTGTGTCACGATCGCGACAGCCTATGGTTTCGTGTCACGGAGTTTGACAGACCAAACCAAGGTATTGTTGGCAGGCAGTATCGTGTACACTTGACAAATAGGACATGCGACTGTGGGAAATTTGATGCACTTTGTTACCCATGCGCTCATGTACTTGCGGCTTGTCAGAATCTCTGTCTTGATCCCATGAGCTATGTTGACGAAGTGTATAAATTAGAAAACATGTACAACGTGTGGAGACACGTATTCCCACCAGTCCCAGATGAACGTAAGTGGTCGTCGGTATCGCTTGCATCGTATAAGCTATTGCTGAATAGACAATTGAGGCGCAAACCAAAAGGTCGACCTTTCTCAACCAAAATACGCAATAATATGGATATCCAAGAAACGAGCAACCAAAGTAGGCTGTGCGGATGGTGTAGGAACCCGGGGCATACATCTCGGCCGTGTCCAAATCGGAATAGTTGACCTTGTTCTTAGCTTTTTTGTCTCTTCGTGGCTATGTAATTACATTATATTCTTTTTATGAAAACGGTGAACTTTTGTACAAAAACTTTTATTTTATTCAAGTTGTTAAAATTAAATTACAAAATTACAATAAAATTAAATTACAATAAAAAAATAAAAAAACTTTTATTCTATTAAATATATTAAAACTAAATTACAATAAAAAATTAAATTATTTCTATTTTATTGAAGATATTAAAATTAAATTACATTAAAAAAATAAAAAACTTTTATTCTATTAAATATTAAAACTAAATTACAATAAAGAAAATTAAACCATTTCTATTTTATTGAAGATATTAAAATTAAATTACATTAAAAAAATAAAAAAACTTTTTTTCTATTAAATATATTAAAACTAAATTACAATAAAAAAATTAAACCATTTCTATTTTATTGAAGATATTAAAATTAAATTATATTAAAAAAATAAAAAACATTTATTCTATTAAATATATTAAAACTAAATTACAGTAAAAACAAATTAAACCATTTCTATTTTATTAAAGATATTAAAATTAAATTACATTAAAAAAATAAAAAAACTATTTCTTTTATTAAAAATTAAAATTAAATTACATATAAAAATAAACAACTTCTATTTTATTAAAAATTAAATTAAAAACACAAATAAAAAACAACTTTTATTTTATTAAAAAAATTATATTACAATCAAAAAATAAAAAAGCCGATCCGAATCAGTGTTGATGCAGGTCGAAATCAGTGCCACACGGGGGTGGTCGGCGGCTACGCCCTGGATTCCTCCTTCTTCTAGCTTCCGGCGGGGGTCGTAGAACCTCGGGCGGGGATTCGGGTTCATCCGGTAGTGGGTCTGGTTGTGGGTGTTGCGAGGATGACCCACCTTGATAAAACAACAACCCCGGAGGTGTTTGCATAAACACGGCGGGGGTGTTTGAATCCCGTATGGCGAATGAGGCTGATAAAATGAAGTGCTCTCGGACGGCACCTCCTGTGATCCATCACGCGACGACGACCTCAAGATCGGCTGGCCAGTCGGAGTAGTCGGGAACGAACTCAAACCTGGCCATGCATTCCAACCTAGGGTAGGACTGGGAAAAGGAAACATATACGGGTTAGGATACATATAAGTGGTAGGGTACGCACCTGGCATAAAGGGTGAAGGTTGTGATGTCGGTGTCGTCGGCTGAACTGATGGGCCCGGTGACTGTGTGGGCGCTATTGCTGGGCCCGGTGACTGTGTCGGCGCTGTTGATGGCCCCGTCTCATCACCCATTCTCCTTGGATTTAAAGGGCCCCGACGTTCGCTTCGTTCACGAAGTTGCTGTCACCTCTCTTCTTCCGACAATAGATACAACTTACCATGGATCCTAAATCATGGCATGTATTCCGGCACGCGCGCTAACTCAGGAACGATGATCGATTCTCGGATAGGTAAATAGTCATACCGATTCTCCCACGTCTCGATATGTGCTGACCAAAATCTTGGCCAATCCGTGTGCAGCTACCGTAAGTCCACTTTGTGCTCATCATCGAGCACCTCAGGTGGCACAGGAATTGGTTGCTGGAATCCAAACTGTCGCAGAACCCGATCTGACTAGTGCATCTTCACGGTCGCATAAGTGGTCAATGGGACCTTCACGTGCCAACTATTCGGATTTTGGAAGAACTCCTCCGGAATTACTGCCCGAATTTCTAGATCCTCGTACGGTGTCCATTGAAACTATATTAACATTACCAAAATATTAGTTATATACATAATACTAGACACTAAATACGAAATACTAAATTATAAATACGAAATACGAAACTTACTTACGATTCCGACCGTTGGTCCAATAGAAGCCGTATATCTTCAAGCGAGGTAGGTATTCCAACATGACTCGCCGAATGGTTCCACCTAATTAAATAAATTTTTAGCATACAATTATACTATAAATCTATGAAATAATTGTAAAATATAACATTAAATTTACCTCGTTATCAGTGGGAATGAATATGGGTGGTCGAGTCGAGGACGTAAAAATAGAAATCGAAACCATGCCCATGACTGCAGTAGCGATAGGCAACCTCCGATTTTCGATTTACTCGGCCGCGTCACCCCGCACATCTCCCGATACAACCTCGATAGCACGGCAAACCCCTAACTCAATTCACCGGCTACTCTGAAATCAACAAGTTTCAACAGCCATCTCAGGTGTACGAGGTTTCTAGAAAGGTCCGGCATTAGATAGCCTCCAATTATCTGAAGAAACTGCATTTTTTTTATTTCGGTCGAACCCTCATTCGGCTTCGGGAATCTGTCTTATAACCAGGCCATATCGATCCGAGCTCCTTGAATTTTATCCGGAATGGCACCTAGAAGCTCGTAGCATATGGCTCCCCAATCACCAGAAGTTGCGGACCCGGTGACTACCGACTCATCCACCGACAATCCTAACTGCAACTGCACATCTTCTAGAGTGATGGTACACTCTCCGCATGGAAGATGGAAAGTGTGCGTCTCGGGTCTCCACCTCTCTATCAACGCACTGATCAAAGGCGGCTCCAACTTGAACCTTCAGCCTATCGTGTACGTGCCAAAAACCCGCTTCCGCGAGTAATTCTCGATCAACGGCGATGAGGACCATGCATGTTGCGAATGTAACATTCCAACACCCGATCTACTGCATCGTTTAAAAAATTATAAAATAAAAAATAATTAAAATTACATAGACCTAAAAAATATTATATAAATATTGAAAAATTAAAATTAAAAACTTACCATTTTCAATTGCTCGACGGAGATGTGCTTGCTGTCTAAACGAAGTAATTCCCCGGCCATTGTAATACAATCGAAAATTTTAAAATTTTTCAAAAAAAATATATTAAAAAATTAAAAAGGGCTTTTTTGTAAATAGTCAAGGACTATTTTGAAATTTGAGAGTAAATTTCAAGGACTTTAAGCGAGAATTGAGAGAGAATTGAGAGAAGGATTAAAGCGTGAAAAAAATAAAAGGGTTGGGGGGTTTTACAGGGAAAAAATTTTGACCGTTGGCGTGGACGCGCTTTGCTGACGTGGCACAACGGTCAAAAAAATTTGACCGTTGGCCAGCAAAGCGTGCCCCTGGGAACGCGCTTTGCTGTCTTTTCCCCCCCCAAAACGCGCTGACATGGACGCGTTTTAGGAGGAAATGACCCTTTCCGTAAATATTTTTGAAACTGGTCCTTTTCCGTAAATAAATTAAATTTTCGATAATTTTGAGTATTTTACCCGAATGAGTGGGAAAGACAGCGATCTAAGAAATCTAAAAGTATGAAAAATATCTGTTCTTTTTTTGGTGAATGGTTGTAGGGGATGCAAGTTGCAAATACATTGTTGAAGTCAAATTACTACACCTACAAACACATCAATGCTGCTTTCTTTTCTTTATTTCTTTGTTTCACCTTCCCAGTTCCCACATCTTTAATTCTTCAAATGAAAAAGAAAACAACAGATATTAGATTTGTTTTATTTTTTATTAGTAAAATATTAAAAGAGAAAAGTCACATAAAATTTGGGTTTTGATTCCTTTTACCAATAATATAACAAGTTGGTCACTCTTGTACTTATGGAAAAAAGTTAATTTTAGAAAAAGAAAATGTTTATACTCAAACATTACATCCATATATGCAAACAAAAATCCCAACATAAAATTAAACCAAAACCATGCAGAAGTGATGTTAAAGACAAGAGGTATATTTATTTTTACTCGAAAAAAAAAACATGATATTAATTGGAAAGTATAAATGGATGAAGGTGGCAGGGAGGGTTTATGAGTTTGCATTTGACTTTTACATGAGGAAGGAAAACATAGGCATTTATTGGGCAGGCTGAGGTAGACAAAACATGACATGTTGTGTTGACATTGAGAGATAAAAAGTTAAAAGGACATACAAAAGTCAAAGGTGATTCCAAATTAAACCAATGAGTCAGCTGTACGATGGAATGGGCAACATGGATTAGGTATATTTTCAACATCATTGCTTCTACAACACCATTTCATTTTTCATTAACTTTGATGGAATCACAACACTTCGATTGGTATTTTGAATTTATATTCCATTGTTTAAATTGATATTTGTACTAATATAATTAGTTTATATTGATATAGTATTAATAGTCAATTCAATAGTGACACGTAATAACCTTTCAGTATGTCACATGAAAAATATAAATATATTTTTTAAAATATATAAATTAATAAAAATATATACTTTTTATATTAAGATTGAATTTAAATAAATGGTTCTCTAGATATATCTGAATCTAGACATCCATTTGGCTAGATTTATTCATGATGTGTTTTTAAGTAAATTTTTTATTAGTTTATATATTTTTAAATATTTTACTTTTTATTTATGTTTTCCATGTGGTATACTTGAGAGGTTATACCACATGTCATTACTAGATTAGTTGTCGATACTACATCAACATAAACTAACAATATTAATTTAGATGTACAACTTGCGTGACGGAATACAAATTCAAATGTCAACTAAGTCAAAAAAATTAGATATCAACTAGGTAATTTTTTTAATAAAATATTGGGGTAGGGGATCGGGTAATATAATTTGAACTTATGTCTAACAATAACTTCAACCACTGCTCTATACCAAGTACTTTAAAATAAATTTAAGAGACAAACTACATATTAACCCTTTTCATTCATAATCCTAATATGTAAAGAGAACCCAAAATTTAAATTTTTTTATAGTATTATTAAAAAATTTAAATTAATAACCCCATTAATTATTAGCTAAATTCTTTAAAAAAATCTCATAAAATAATTTAAAAATTAATTAAGCTCACACATTGTAATCTTAATAAGAAAATAGCAATCCATTAAGACTTTTTAATAAAATCCCTAACAATGCGACAAATAAGCATGGTTTTTAATTATTTTAATCCAAAAAATTATTTAAAAAAAACTCTAAAAATTTTAGAAGGAATCTTTAAAAATTTCTGAAAAGTCTATAATAAATAATATGAAAAATAAAAGGCTTTAAAAATTAAAATGAAAAATGAAAACTTTAAAAAAAATTTAAAAATCAATAGATTTAATAAAAAATATTTGCCCAAGTAAATTATTTGCCTCATTGATTTGTATATATGTTAGCTTGTGCACCAAATTAACCTAAATTATTTCTTTAAATTCACAATCAAATAAATCAATAGAGAGAGGCATCCTTAATATTACTGTTATAAAAGCATTTTTATTTTAGTTGCATTCTTTAATGAAAATTGGGATTTTTTTTTTAGACAGTAGTTGAAAGACTAATTTATTCTGTAGAAAAATTTAAGTAAATGTAAGTTTAAAATGTGCTAATTTATTTTGATTAAATTTATTGGTTGAATTTTCAATTTTAAAAGTTTCAAATTTTTTTTTATAATTTCTTAGATTTCTTTTGGCTTTCTTAAAATATTATTAGAAATTTCATAATATTTTTAATATTTTTAAAAAGTTCTTACCTAGCTTGATTTTTTATATATTCTTTTATAATTATTTTGAAGTCTTTCAAAATTTTTAAGTGGCTTGAATACGAAAAAGCCATCATAAATAATTTAAAAATCAATTAAACTTCTAATCGAATGTCACTCTACATCATCAATTATGTCATCACTTAATAAATCATAAAAAAGTTTCGATGGAAAAATTATCTTTAAGAGTTCAATTAATTGTTGATTTTTCAATTAACACCCTAATTGAATTGTGATTTTCAATTAAAAATTTAATTGATTTGTAAAATTATTTTAATCGGGTTCTTTTCATTTAATCCTTAACCACTACAATATTTAAATTTTATTGGTCAAATCAACTTTTTAATAATAAAAAATTTGACCATAATTTGACAAGTGACTTACCAAAATTTTCCCAAAAAATATATATATATTTTTTTAAAAACGTTAAAAGTTCTATCACCATGCGAAAATTTGTCATTCTGATAAAATTTCATTGATGAAGCTTTTAATAAAAATGACCGATTTGTGCATAGAATTTTTTAAGTAAAAAGGGCATATGCAAAAACTTTTCGAGTTCTCGGTTTTAAAGAGGAGAAAGAAGAAGAAAACAAGTTTTCATATGAAGCATCACTTAGCAAACCGCTACAATATTTTAACTTACAGGGCATTTTCACACTACTCTTAAAAACTCTAAGCCAGCACCCGCCAGCTTTATTGCTCAATATACCATAACAGCATTGCAGAGGAAATACAAGTCTTAAAATATATCAAGAATCCATTAAAAGCTGGTCCATTAATTGCATGAATATGTAAATATACCCCACAAATCAGGCAGAGGTTTTCACATTTTCGAGTTTGATCTAATCATCATCATCGAGAACACTCCGACGCCTCTGGATCTGTAAAATCGGATAAATAATGGAAGCAAATCAAAATAGTTTCTAACTATGGGCCGAGTAAGTTAAAGACAGGGCAAGTCAGTAACGTGTAAATAACTTACAGTGACTTTGGTCTGTTTAGTTGTTTGGGTGTTTATCTGTTCCAACAGCGATATAAGCCTCTCCTCTGAAACCTTTACAAGGGTTCAACCATACACATTTCAGTTCTTTATTAAAGCTTGGCTGCAAGGTAAATACTAAATAATTGCACACCCTTAAACATTAGCAAGCAAGAAAAAGTAGTTGGACCAGAAAATTTTCACCATACCTTCTCAACTATCTGGCCTGTCTGTGCAGCTCTTAGTAGAACATCCTCCACACCCCTAGCCTTCTCAGGTTTCACCAAGGCAATTCGAGCAACTGCACAAAGTTACATAACAGCAAAGAACATAAATGAAAGGAATTATATGTTGGTAAAAAATACAGCAAAAAGAGCATCTGTCATATATGCCTGTCATTAGGAAGTTGTACTATTTTTCCTTCATGATCATTTCTTCTCGTTTTTAACTCCGTTGTAATTTCAAAGAGGTATAGGGGCGGCAATAGTATAGGGAATATACGAGTGAAAGTTTTTATACTGGCATAAGGGATGTATCTTCAAACCATTTTATGCACTGTTTGTACTTGGTAGGAGATTTCTAAAAACTGCATCATACTATATGATTCATACTTACCATTTTATAACTCAACTCAGATTTTCAAGACCTTTATATTCATATATCTCACACTACATAATTCAAGTCTAAGATAAGTCTTCACCATCAAAGAGAACAGATCAAATTCAGTCTTTGAGAAACAATATATTGCCACCAGGCCTATTATAGCATTTTTCATTGTAGGACTTCTAATCAAGTCTTCCAGAATTTTTTGAACTCGCACTCGAATTAGGTCTTCACTCTTTCTAATATAAATAAATACTTATAAGCACACTTCTCCATGCTTCCTGAAGCATGAGTTCACTAAATTTTTTTTTTGTTATTTTTAAATGATAAAGTATACAAAAAAGTTTATACGAAAGCTAACTCGTGAACTGGTTTAAGATCCAAAATCTTATACACAAACTAATATAAATAAATACTTTTTTATAACAATATAAATAAATACTAATAAGCCCTTAGAAAGCACAAACATTTTCTGACAAGACAAGTATATTAAATTCAAAGATTTAACAGTCCATTGATTACCATGAATACAGAATCCAACATTAATAACTAATGGTTAAATAAACAACTTAGAATAGCCTGCAATTCAATGATAGAATGCACGTACTAATAAGCATATAAGCAATTAACAGTAGGCTTCTTGAATCAACTCAAATGGTGAACTGAGATAGAAGCTTACGTCTTTCGCGTGCTTCACTGGACAAAATCTGACTAAGCATCATTTGCCTCCGTTCATCTGCCTCCCTAAATTAATGGCTTTTACTAGTCAAATCAATGAACTAATTTGATCCTAAAATAAATCTTAAAACATTAATGATTTAGAAACAATATGCATCTATATAAGAAACCGACCTCTTGGCATCTTCCTGAGCTTTCTGTTGTTCAGGGTTCTGTTGATTCCCCTGTTTATCAACAAACTACTATTAGTAACATTAAATTAAAAGCACAAGCAGGCCAATCTAGAATTCCTAGATATTAAAACGAAAAAGAGATAGATTACAACCCCCTGTCGAGCCATTAACTCTTGCATCCTTCTTTGTCTAATTGCTTCTAGTTCAGGATCAGCCTACAAAAATTACGAAATTCATTATAATCCCCTGTTTCCAAAAAAAAAAAAAAAAAAAAAAATCACTATAATCACTATCACAGTGTACTCTATACTCCAAAAAAACCTAAATTTATTCCTCTTTTTTTCTTATTAAACTAAAAGTAATCAACTACTATTACTCCAAAAACAAATATAACAGTTGAGAATTAATAATTACGTACAAATAAAAAAGAAAAAGAAAGGTTCAAACAAAGACAGTGGAAAGAAACCCTAATTAGATGTTTGGTTGCCGAGAAACTTAGTACGAATCAAAAGGAAAATTGAAAAGAATACCATTGATTAGAGAGTCAGTGGATCTCCTCCACCAAAGACTGTAGGTTCAAAGGCTTCTTCACCGGAGAGAGATTTCTGCAGGCTTTTAGCTTCAGCTGGACGCGATTTATGTTCGATTTTACTTTAAAACCACTTCTCTTTTCCTTAAATTATTAACCAAAAAGAAAGGATCATTGGGTTGGGCTCGGATTGACTCAACTTGGGTCTCACTCAAATCCAATGTTTTGGACAAATAATCTAACTTCACTTCGACCCATTACATTGCCTTGTATCTAGGTATACGCATTTAATTTTTTTGGTTCAGTTATTAAGGCTTGATGATTGATTTTTCAGGTTGAATCATTATAATCTCTTATCAATTTGAATGTAAATCTTTTTGAGTTACTCAGTCGAATTTTTTTTGTTTAAATTATTTTAAATTTAATTCAATTTAGGTTATATCAATTAAAATTCCTAGTTCAATAACATTTTAGGACTAATCAAATTTCTTTGAAATTGATTGGCTTGAATTTAGATATTTCCTCAATAAAATGGAAAGGTATCAGTGTCCCTTTCAAAATGTTGAAGAGGATGACAGGCTGACAGCTTCCTCAACAATATTTTATAGTATATATATATAATTAAAATCTGCAAGAAATTGCTTTAATAAATCCAAGTAGATCCTAATATCACGTGACACCGGTTCTTTTTCCCCCATTTTTATAATATTCGTTCACAAATTCATCAATAGTGAATAATACACCATCTCATTTATATGAATAGTGGAGTCGAGAATCGAAATTAAATTATATATTTTTATAATAATAAAAATATAATTTTATTATTTTAATAGTTCATATTTTTAAAAAGTTAAATTAAATTATTATTATTTAAATAAAATATAATTTAATCATTATTAGTTTAAAATTTTATAAATTATGAAAGACATAAATTAAAATTTTATTATTTTAGGGAAGTCATTACCTATGATCTCTATTACGCTTCGCCACTATCTATAAATATATAAGTTAATACTGAATATAAATATAAATATAAATATATTCAGTTTTTATATTTTTTAAAATAATATTTATATGATTGCTTTAAAAACATATTTAAAAAATCTAGTAACATAGATAAAAATAGACAATTATTTTTAGACAGAGATATATGCAAATTGCAATAAGCATCCCTTTGCTTTCGAGTTCATTCTATCCAAAACTACATTGATTGGCCCCACCTGACTTATAACTAACGGTTCAGATTCAATCTCCCAAATCAAATCTAAACATTCCCCACTTAAACAGTAGTATGTAATATAATTGAAATCCCAGACAATACTCAAAGCCAAATTTGTAAGAAAAATTCATGTCACTCGTGAGTGGAGTGATTAAATATTGGGTTAATATATCATTTAGCATTTAAATTTGACTTCAATATTCAATTTAAACTTGGATCAAACTATAACATGTTGGTCTAATTAATGTTTGATACGTGTGTTTTAAAAATATATATATGTACTTAGTTGAGATAAAGAGAAAACCCAATTACTAAATTAAACGTTAAAATTAAATTCAAGTACTTATTTGAAATAAAGAAAAAGTCACCTTATTAAATGGAATAGTGAAGCCAAACTCGTTTAATTAGAAAAAAAAAACTTAAATATCAAAGTGACAATGTTTAGAATTAGGCATAATTCCTTCCAATCTATAAATAAGAGATTATACGTGTTAGGACACTCGAACGTATGTCTTTTATATTGACAACAATATCCATACCAATCGAATTAAGATTCTATCGGTGAATTTAAGAAAAAAATTAAATATAAATTAAACATTAAAATTAAATATAGGTACAGAATATTATATTAATCTAATTTTAAAATTAATCTAATTATTAAATAAAAACATGTGAGAGACAGCGACACTGAGAAGTGAGGATTGAAGTTGGAAACGAGTTAAAACCTCCAAAATTATAACACCAAAAAAATTAAGCAAGAATCAGACAAAAACCTGTGAAGTTAAGAATCACCAAGATCGAGAATAACAAAAACCCAAGAATCGAAGCATCTCAGAAGGGAAAAAAGTAGCGTAGACGTAGAGGAAGGACCAGAAATTCAATGGGTTTCACCATGGGTTTGAACTTCGTTCTCCTCTTAGTCATGGTAGCTACCAATATCCTTTCCCTTTATCATCTCTCTTCCACCGTCCAATCTCCCAACCCTCCTCCCCCTGTTCCCGTCCCTGACCACCTTCTCCGACAGCTTAACACCATACGCGCCACCATTAACCACCTCACGCGCCATAACCCTTCTTCTTCATCCACCACTGCTGAACCCAGTTCTGCTGTACCTCGAGATCTTATCCTCCACTCTCAGATCGGTCCCATTGCTTCTTCTTGTCACAACCATCCTGATCTTCTTCATAGGTATATGAATTACACTCCTTTTTCGACTTGCCCTTACGATCCTGACCTCCAAGAGACGCTTATTCTTAACGGCTGTCACCCACTTCCACGGCGGCGTTGTTTTTCTAGAACCCCATCGAAACCGCCTTCTTCACTTCCGTTAACTCCTTTCCCGACTTCACTCCCCGATTCCGGTGTTATATGGAACAAATACTCGTGTAAATCTTTCGCTTGTTTGTCTCAAAACAACCCCACTGGGTTCGATCTCAACGCTCAACGCTCTTCCCTTCTAAAATACACTTCGGAACTCGATCTTCCCTTGACTCAGTTCATGCAGTTGGCCAAATCGGCTAACTCACCGATCCGTCTCGGTATTGACATAGGCGGTGGCACCGGAACTTTCGCCGCATTAATGAAGAAATCCTACAACGTCACGATGTTGACCACCACCGTGAACGTCAATGCGCCTTACAGTGAAGCCGTGGCATTAAGGGGGTTAGTGCCATTACACGTGCCTTTACAACAAAGGTTCCCAGTTTTCGACGGCACAATGGATCTGGTCCGGTGTGGGAGAGCGGTGAACCGGTGGATACCATTGTCGGTGATGGAATTCATGTTCTACGATGTGGATAGAGTGTTGAGAGGTGGTGGGTATTTGTGGGTGGATCGATTCTTTAGCAAAGCAGTGGATCTTGAGAAAATTTATGGGCCATTGATTGGTAAGCTTGGATACAAGAAAGTGAAATGGGCAGTGGCTAACAAGACAGATCCTAGTGGTTTGAAACATGGTGAAGTTTATTTGTCTGCTTTGTTGCAAAAGCCTGTTTCAAAATCATGATGGGGAAAAATTGAAGATTCATTCAATATTTAGGGTAAGCTTTTTTAAACACAGACATGAAAAATAAATAAAGAAAAAGAACACTTTGCATGTTACAGCATTTTTAGGGTTTGGTGGTTGTTTGATGAATTTAAGGTTCGAGTAGTTGAAGTCAATTTGTTGTTGTTTAATGTTCAATGTAATAATGCTAGCAGTTGATATAGTTTTTCTATTTATGAAGTTTACATATTTCAATGCTAGCATTTGATATAACAGTGTCTTAATTTATGAATATCTTCTGATATGGTCTCTGCATATGGAATCTGATGTTGGTTTTTTTTCACACTGTTGAAGCTTTGCATTTTGCCTATTTGGTCTTAAGACTTGGTGTATGATTGTTGGAATTGGGTTTGGCTCTGTTCCGATTATCAAAAATCGAACACACATGACCTCGTTGCTGTAGGATTTTGAATCATTTCTTTATGAGAATGGTGTTTTATTAAATCTGTTAAGGATTACTTGCATATGAAGTTATGAACAGAATAAAAGCAGATCCTATTGACTTAATAGGATATAAGCATTTCATGTTCCGTCGAAGTCGAAGTTTCCTCGTACGTTGTTTAACGAACCATTTCAGCTTGTCCTGTTGAGTATTGTACCTAGTTTGCTAACCAAATATCGTCTGTCATCCATCCATGGAGAATTGTGATTAGAATGATATTGCATCAGACTTATTACATTTTATCAGTTCGAATTCCGATTATAACCAGTGAATTTTCCGATGTTTTCTTTTTCCAGATATTTGATATCGGATAACGCGGAGAACATGCCCGCCGACTGTCTCGACAAAAACTGGAATGAATTTTATTTATTGGATTAGGATTTTATAGCGTGTATTAAGTGTCCAAAAAAAGTTTATAAAAGGACCCCAGGGTATTGTAAAATCACAGAGGTTGCTGTCTGGTAAAAAAGGGTCAAAAGTAGATGGCTGATAGCATAATTTTTTTCAAGTTATTGTTATAACATTTGTTGCTGTCTACAACTGATAATCTGTAGAACAATCCGAAATAAATGGATTAATACCATGCTTTTTTTCCTTTATCCTTTTGTTGGTCTTGGGTTAGCAAGTAGAGTCTCCAAATGTTGGCGTTATGATGAAGAAACTGTTTCAAATAGCCTACACTCTTTGAGAAGCAGAGACAGGGTGGGGGTTTTGGTTTTTTCACTATGCTCAAATTCCATATTTAATTTATGTAATGGATCTTTTATTATTGGTTAGGTCAAATAGTTAACTACTTGATCAAAGCAAGTAGTCACCATATAATTAGACCTAGAGAAAGTGAGAGTTTGAACTTTGAATTGAAATTTTGAGTGAAGTGGGTGACAACTTTGCTGAAACATCTCACACCTGTCTATTTATTGCGCCATAAATGGATACTGCTTAACTACTCCAACTCACTCAAAATCTTTATCAACTCAAAATAGTACAGGGCATGAAAAATTAAAAAAGAAACAACATTGCATGTGATTCCAAATAAACGACCAAAGTGATGATTTTTGTAGCAACTAAAAAAATATTAATTTTATGACATGAATTTAATTCAATAATGTGACCTTAATAGTTAAATCTCCTTCCATTCACTTACAAGTAAAAATCGCAGAGTGTGAACACTTGTTTGAATTAAAACCCTAGATATTACCATCTTAATTATAATCAGCAAAGATGAACCTCTAATGAAAGCACAAACAACAAATTTTCAAAACATCCCAAAATATAACAATAAACAATAGCATATAGGGTACGAAAGCTTTAGGTGACTCAGAACCATGTTAAGGGTGGGTTTCAATCAAGCAAAGCCTCTATTTTATCTAAGAAATTGAAGGCCATTCCATGGAATTCTTCTATTTGATATGTGAATTGTTTAAATTGATTAATTTGTGTATATATACACAGTGTCGTACAAAACAAAATTATTGCAACAATAATAGCTAATGGGAGTTATGGATCCCAGCAACCATGATATGTAGCACTGTAGCATAAAGATAACAGGCTAAAATGGTAGTATTAATTAATTATAAATGATTAAAGCAAATATCTCATGCTACAGTACAGTAAGAGTAAGAAACATGAGATGAGATATGAAATCTGTAAAAGGAGGCAAATTTTTTACTATAAGAGAAATAGAGGGACAAAGAAGGAAACAATCAAGGAAGAAAAAGTGAAAAGGGTAAAGTAAGTCCACTATCCCAAATTAGCACACTGTGTTCCTAAGTTAACATAACAGAACAGAACAGAACAATAAATTAAAAGTAGAATACAACCCCATGGCACAGGGCAGTAGCCAGCCAAAGTCTCTTTAGACCCATCATTGTTGATGATCTGCACGTATAGTTACTCTCAGTCGCTAGAAGGCCCTTTGATTGGCCACTTTCAAACTCACTATAAGACCCTGAAAAACCAGGAGGAGACGAGATTAGTAATTGTTTTGCCATAACTGCTGGGTCTGCTTTGATGGTGGCTGGCCTTGAGACCCACTCAGGGACCCATCCCTAGGGTTTTGCTGCTGAGGGTCCAGCGATACTCCCGTTTGCGAATGGTAGAAATTTGGGTATCCAAGTGACCCAAAATGCTGTGAAGGTGGTTGCTGCCCTTGTCGAAACCCACCAGCCTGCTGGTTCTGCCCCTGGAAGCTGTAATATGTGCTTGCAGGAACAGCGGACATCGTTCGTGACCCGGGGCCATGAATCCACATGCCTGAATTCTCATTCTAAACACAAAAACATAGAAAAGAGAGGGCGTGCTTCAGATTCAAAGCAGAAAAGACATGGACCTTTGAGAGTAAAGGGAGAAAATGGAAGGACAATTTTTTCATCACTACTTTCAATAAGAATGAATGTAAATTATTCATGCACCATAAATCCATAGTAATGAATGTATACAATTAAATCTAAATGAGATTTCTCAATGCTCTGTACAGCAATTACCTGCTGGAGTGACATTAAATGATTGTTGTCCTTGTACTGAGAACTAAGAACATCCTCGTAGCCAATAGTTGTCCCCGCAGGTGCAGTAGGTGGATTCAGAGGAAGTCCTCCAGGGATGTTGGTAGAGCTCCCAAACCCATAGCCAGATGGAATTGCAGCAGATTGAGGCAAGCTGCTTACAGAAACACTATTCTTGTATTGGGGGAGCATTGCTGCCAGGGACTGAGGATAGTTACTATTACCAGTAAATGTTTGCTGGAAAGCTGATGGCATATAGGTGTAACTCTGAGGTAAGAACGGATAACTAATCATGTTGGCAAAGGGTCCCAATGGAAGTGTAGGTTGGGAAAAAGGGTGCATAGCTAGATGTTGCGGAAGTGCAGGTCCTGTAGCAACACTCGCACCAGGCAGTGACTGTTGTGTGGGCTGCGCTGCAGAAATACTATTTGCTCTTAGAGCCTGCACACGTACAACAAGTTAATCAAGAAAGGAACAATTAAGTCCAACCAATTACAAAAAGTTTTTAGTTAGGTAGGTGTCCAAATTGGCCTTTCCCATTTTACCACCCCCCACCCCTAACTCTTGTTTTTGGGTGTTTTTGCTCCTCCTTTTACTCCAACACAAGCATTAAAAAAAAAAGAGAAACAAACCAAATCTACTAGTGAACTCTCTCCAAGGATCATGAAAGATGTTCCACAAGAAATATTATTGTTCTTGCTTTGACTCATATTCCCCAAAAAGTGGATCCCTCAATAATAATAAATGCATATCAGGTAGAGAGACGTATAATTCGGGACAACTATGTGATGGGCAGAAGTAGTCAAAGGTCACTGTTCCATATCAAGAAACAAGAGTTTGAGGACATTTCCATGTCACCATAGAACACAAGTTTTCACAACCAAAAATCTATCTAGTCAAACACATAAACATGACAGGAGACACATAATAACACTAAACAACATAAAGTTCCAGCCAAAATGATGCATAGCTCCAATATCAGACAAGATGAAGTTTCATCTTCAGAAGAATCTTGAAATAAGACCACCTTAAGTGTTAGCAAGAAAAAAAAAAAGGAATAATATTTTTTTCCCTTCTTGGCCACTTGAACCATTAAAAACACTCCCAACAATTAGAACTGCAAAAAGTGTAAAAGCGCCAAGAAATCAATAATATAAAGCAAAGGGTACCTCTGGCATAGAAATGGTTGGACCACTAATGGAAGAGGTGGCATTGCTGTATCTTGTTGGCATCGACTGAGTCACAGGGAAGGGTGAATATGGAAGTTCCGGCTCCCTTGCAGTCTGAACAGTTGATGTTAACAAAGTGCTCGGCAACGAGTTTGTATATGCTTGCTGTAAGGAAAACCATTATGTTGAGAGGAGACAGATATTCAAGAAAACTAACAATGTATTCCAAAAATATAGTAGGTTTAATCCATAATTTCAAGCAGCACAACAGGAGTTTTCTTGAAATCGAGTCAAAAAGATGCCGCTATCAAGTATCAACCAGAACTTTATACATTAAAGAAAATTTCTAATCCAACTCTATGACATATGGTTGAATCATCAGCTTGGAATGATAAGAGTTTATGCATTAAAAACAAATTTGTAAAGTTGCATTACCATTACACTTGAGAAAGGATTGAGATTTTGCATTTGAGAGCTTGTCTGCATATGAGCGAAAGAAGGATTTAATTGTTCAGAGTTTTCATAGTTATAACCAGACGCAGATTGAGGAAATGAATATTGGCTCCCTTGGGCAGCTTCAGAAACATCCTGTTTCAAAACCTCTGGTTGAGAATCTTCAGGAACCTCATAGTTTGCAGTGCTAACATTACTTCTATTTATTATATTTCCTTCCGTGTCACTTCTGAGATGTTCATCACCATAGTACTCGGGATTCCTGAAAGCGAAAGTTTTTAAACAATTGTAACAAACAGATAAGTGAAGCAAGGCATTAAGCATTTTAAGAAGGGCATACCTATTATCTGAGTGCCCAATAGATGATGCATCTGCTACTTCAGGAACATCATCCAAATTACTCTTTGAGGTCATTGATGCAAATTGTCCAGAAAAGCCAGAACCAATTCCAGGTCCAAAACTACCAAAACTCAAATGCGAACAGTCCGGGGTGTGGACTTGTAGATGATTTGGAATTATTACAGAAGGATTATCCTCTTCAGATTGGGGCTCCCTATCATCATTATGCAAATTAAGTTGCTGCAAATCCACAGCTACTGATGAAGAACCATCTTCAGTTGAAAAAAGAACGAAAGAAAGGACATAAAATGTGTTAAGTTCAAAAAACATTCATAGCAGATAAAAATGAGCAAAGGATACATTAAAAGATTATAAATTCCATCTGTCCTACGTATGAACTAAACCTCCTAAGATAGATTCATAGTGCATCAATCATTTGGAACTACACCATCCCCCCCCCCCCGGGTTCTCAATTGTTTTCCTACACTCCGATTTTATTCTGTTCGGCCTCACATATCCACATAGTATAAAGGGGAAGAAAATGATAAAAAAGAATTAGAAGCTGCCAACATATGATATTGTCATTGGGAGGGGGAGAACATAAGCAATTCAGTAACCCTAAAACATACATATCCATATTCCATGAAGATCAGAAATGTGTTGTCAAAGAAATTGCATTCAGTGTACTTCATCAGTACTGTATCCTTCATACTGAGTGAAACATTCATCAAAGCAGTATACTACCTTCATCAGAAAACGCACAAAATTAAGTGATTAAAAGCACTACACTAACCTTCTTCGTTCTCAAAGGCAGGTCTTTGAGGCTGATAGGAATTCACGTCCTTATATAAGTCATTATCATAAAGAGATGAACCTCTGGAGTTATCCTCTTGTATATTTCTACTTGAAATAGAAGGGGACCTAACATGGTTATTATTGATAGTTTCAAGAGGACCATCATCCACTGCCTGAGCTTCTTCCAACTGGGATTTCAAATGTTGATTACTTCTACCCAAGGGCAAGTTAGATGCATTAGCATAAAGTCCAGATTCTGCAGGGGCCTCTAAGACAGAGGTCACACTAGCAGCAGATGGATTCTCAATGGGGGGCCATTCATCTCTTGGAGAAACCTGCTGATTTTTGGTCCCATCAGGCTCATAAGAAATATCTGCCACCTTGGAAGCCTGGTCCTGTAAGTTGGACTGTAATGCTGCTGGAGGAGGAACCACATGATGCCGATTATTAGTGCTTTGCTGAGATGGGTTTGGCACCACAGAAGTCTTGTTTTGTGGCCTGCCCATCTTCACAATATCAGCCATTGATACTTGACCTGGAACCCCCAACCAAGCAGTTTGGTATCCAGTAGGCTGTGATGAAGAAGAAACCCCATCACCTAAACCTACCGTGGAAATTTTATGTTCTGAAACTGCAACTTCACTGCAAAACCAGCAAAACTCACATGAGAAGAAAGTGGGCAACACAAGAAAACCATATGAGAATTGCAACGTTTATGGAACAGAAGTTTAAATACCATCCAAAGATAGGAAAAGGAAAACCAAATTCAGCCAACTAAAAGTTTGAAAAAGAAGTTGCTGACAAATGTTTGGGTGCCTCAGGTCCAAAATCCAGTTAACATGGTTTGGCAAGCATTTGGAACAATTAGGGTCCCATCTGTCCTTGCCAAACTAGCCACCTTTGATGATAATCATTTCAAATGCTTACCCAGGGAGGCTTAATGGTGGAAGTACCTAATTCCGTGAAAGAATGATTTGGTACAAATAGATATCATTTAAGCAAGACAAAGAATCCAATGACATGCACGAAAAAGAAAGGTCATTAGAACTCAGAACTTATAGCAGCTTTCTGTTCCTCAGTGGCCCAAACATAAAGGAACTATCACTTCTGAGACTCTAACAGGTATTACCTGTGGGATTGAGGTCGACGATTCATGTTATTTCCTTGCATACCAGATGCAGAAGATGAAGAGCCTGCAACAGGATGACCTCCATTTTCTCTCTTTTGTGCAGGTTTACCATGTGAAGGGCCAGACTCTAACCAGAAAAAAGAGTACTCAATTGGTAAGGAATCATCTAAAGGAGTTCCAAAGCAATTTTTTAACGGAGTGCAAGCAACACTTCTCCAAAGTGGCATTAGAGTATGTTCACAGTCATACCATTTGAACTGTAATGGGATGAACCACCACGCCCAGTATTTCGGTCTGAACCACTCCTACCACCACGACTCCCAAGGTTATTGGCACCACGAGACCTTGCATCAACTGAATCCTTGCTCTAGAATAAATAGGGGAGGAAAAAGAAAATCAAAAGAGATAATAAGATCCAACAAATCCATCACAAATGGTTAGAATATATTTTAAGAAGCTTTCAAAGAGAAAGCACATGCCGTCAAAAGTGAATCAGATTAAACACTCATTCGTAATCCCGAATGCAAGTGAGAGTCTCACATGATGCATGATCTATATGACCGACAAGTAACACCTATATTGCTCGAACTAACAGCAACACTAAGAAGAAGTAAATATGGGATGGTTATGAATGCAAAGTCAAACCATTTAGCGTAATTTCCACTGGCACACACCTCTTTTTTCTTGTCTCGTTTGCTCTTCACCTCGTGAAAAGGATCTACACATATCGCAAATAAGTATCAGCCAGCAACTATTAGAAACCCAAAACTTGAGCTGCCCCATTGTTATGAAACAAATAAACATATTTTCGAGAATTACAAAAGCGATGTTCTTATTAAGATGAAGGCGTAATAAATTATTAGCAAATGCTAATATATTATAAAAAATGTTATTGCTGGAAATACACTCTAAACTAAAGCACTCGGAGCAAACCAAGAAACCTAGCAATTAAGCAGATTATATCCTTAGTAAAGCACCGAAACCCAACAGTTAACCTTTCGCATAACCAAAAAAATTAAATATTTCTATAACGAGAAAAAAAAAAACCAGCAAGGGTAAAAGGAGCACTAAAAGAAATTTAAAAAAGCAATAAAGAAAAAAGGGCGGGGGAACCTTGAGAGAGGAGGCGATTGACAGCCTCGTTAGGGTCCATATTACAGTCTTTAAGCATAGCATAGATCTCAGATTCAGGGCAGTTAACAATCTCCTTCAAGCTCTGGACCATCTTGCGAGACCCAGGCGGAATACCTGAAAGTCCACTGTTATTACCCTTCCCTATCCCATTATTTCCACCTCCGCCTCCTTTCCCGCTCATCCTCACTCTCTCTCACCGGGAAACCCCCCCCCCTATTCTCTTCTCTTTTATCTCTGTCTGTGTGTGTCAGATCTGAGAAGGAAACGACGTCGTTCACAGTTTTAGGTTTTTTTCCTTTTGTCGTCTTCTCTATCTCTCTCACAGCAACGACGGAGCAGGCGGAGCAGCTTAAAAGAGGCAAAAAAAATTGAAAAGAGGGATTATATCCTTTTTGAAACGATGCTTTAAAAGAAAAACAAAGGCTTCTTTTCAGCGAAAACCCTCTGCTGCTTGTGGCCGCGTGTGTGTATGTGTGTGTGTGTGTTTCTCTCCTTTATGTGATTTTTTTTTTTCCTATAATGAAAAAATAAAATAAATTTTGTGTGTGTTTTAAAGACTTAAATGTTTTTTGTTTTATATTTATTATTTAGTATTAAAAGGTATTAATTTTTCCTTACAAAATATTCTTGATTAATTATAATTATTTAGGTTCGCAAAGTTGAGATTCTAGAATTTCAAATTCTCAAACCCATATGATTTAATTAATTAATTTAAGCTTAATTAATTTTTTAATTCAATAATTAATTTAAACTAAAGTAACCATATTCTTTTTGTATTCTACATCTGATAGAATTGCTATTAATCATAAGATTGTTTTTTATTTTATATTTTTATATAAAATCGATAAAATCTCACATAAGATTTGAATTTGTTTAATTCAAAATTTCATTTAATTTTTATATGAAATTTTAATAAATATGTTTTTCATTATATCATGAAAATACCATAATTTAATTTTTGTGAAATATTAATAAATAAATATTTTAAATAAAAACATATTCAACAAAATTTTAAATTTATGTGTGAAATTAAAAAGAAAACCATTTAAGCAGTAAAACAATAACTAAATTTTAAAAATAACAATAACAATAATTTATCGATAATACTTTAGTAAAGTTGGTAAAGTTGAAGCATTGAAAAACTCTGATCGTCCAAGTTTAAGTCTCATCCTACTAAATACTATATATAGATTTTTCTTAAATTATTTTGAATTTAAGTTCCATCGTATATGAATTTCTTTAAAATATATTATAATTGATTAAACGTAGATTTATACTTAAAGGTAAACTCATATAAAACAAAACTCTTTTTAATTAACAACAAATATTTATTATTTCTAAACATAAACAAAAACATTATTGATATTATAGAATAAAAAAAATAGTACTGATTAATGTATCGATTAAAAAAAAAGTCAGTGGAGGGAACGCGCTAGGAAAGCGAGTCCAGTGATATTCCGTTGGTAAGAAAATGATTAAACGATTTGTGCTTATCCAGTACATGATATATTAAATTTCAAACTCACTGGCCCACTGCAGGGCGCGTGTCATCGCGTGGGCTGGCTCTATTAGATGACCTAACCGACCGCTCTTTGCTCACTTACACAGTTAATGGGCTGAGAGCCCCATCATTTCCAATTAATCGCTCTTTGTTTCTAGCCCGTTGGATCCGGGACTTACGGGATTTTGACATTTACCTCCTTCATTAAACCTAGCAAGTACGTTTGCATAAAAGAAGAGACGAGTCAAATTTAAACTCCAATATTCGTAGCCTTATCTAACTTATTTTCAAATTTTTATTTTATATTATATTCATTTATATCATTTGAAATTTAAATATATTATAATAGTAATAAAAAATATGTTAAGTTTGTATATATTTAGATTTTGATAAAAATGCATTAATCACTAAATATTAAATTAAAAAATTTAAATTTAAATTACAAATGAACTTAATAAAATTTGAGACTCGTATCACGGATTTTGCCATATAATTGGTGCTAATAGGTTATATAGGCACGATGCAGTCTATAAACTATTATTTAGGCTTCGATCTAAAAATTTACTAAATAAATAAAAATAATATATTTGACAAAAATTACTAAAACATTATCCAAAATAGAAACATAATGACAAAAACAACGAAACGAAGAAACAGTTTGAACTTCCTTGATTTAACAAACTATTGTAAAACCAAGTCTTTTCAGTTTTGATAATATCCACTCCATCCAGTGAAGGTAAAGTACCCAAGGAGAATCCCATTTGGACCAAACATGGTTAAGTACATATATGTAAGGAAGACCATCCCAGACTTGGCTAGTGCATTAATAGATTTATTCATAGAAAAGTTCATACTTTCTCAAATAAATCAACCCCACACAAAACTTTTATCACTGTTTCAATGCATCTTTTATCCTTTTTGCTGTCATCGCTTCTTCAATGGTTAATATACTCGAAATTTGGTTCATTCATCAGTAATAATTGGATTTCATGTAGATTAAACAAATGAAGATATCTCAATCAATGCAATAACTAGTGGTACTGTTGAAGAAATTACAAATACAGTAATATCAAATGGAATTTGGGTCCATAATAAAATTCAATTAGAAAGTTGTGTGGAAGTTTTACAGGGATCAAAGCATACCAAATAACTGTGCCAACCTATGAAGCAGAATTAAATTGGAGGAACAAAACATGACACAGTATAAACGAAATATTATTTTTTATCATCTCAAAATTACAATCATCACTCAATTTTGTTCTTATCGTCACTTTGAAAATCCAAAAGGAAAAAGGAAAAAAGATGTCAGCATGGTGAGTAGCTATATTAAGAAAATTCATAAGAGAAGTTAAAAAGTAGCAACAGAATTCTGCATACCTATTATTTGCCATTTGCAGATAATCTTATATAGATTTAGTTCATCAAATGACCTGCAGGTCAGGCATCCAAAGTTGTAAAACTGTAAAGATGATCAAAGGATTCAACAGATGTTATGACAAACAGTGTAGCTAACTTGTATAAGCCCCACACCCATCATCTTTTTTCTCTTGGATTCTCCAATTTTGCACAAGGCTAGATGATTTTCATTCCCAAATCTTCCTATAATCTAAGCAAAGCTGAAGGGAGGTAGCTCCTGTTGAACAAGATCTTGCGCCGCAAAACCACATATTATCTCATTGTTGCCAGCTCTATATCTGTTCCTATCTTACATCTTTGTATCTAGATTCTTGTACACAACTCGATTTGACCTCTTAATTTATGGCACAGGTCCAAGTGTTGTAAATGAGCAAACCACCTAATCAGATACTATATATCTACTAATCCTCTCGAAGCTCAAGTATCACAAAATCTAAATCTTCCTAGAAACAAAATAATTTACTCAAGGCCTGGCAGTAGATACTTTGATAATGAATGAGGTTCCGAATACTTGATCTAAGCCTGCCTATGAGTTAGACGAGGATATCTGACAGGGAAAAACAAAGCCCTAATCGAAAGTAACCAACTTTCTCAGAGCAAGGAAACATTTTTAACAGCTTATATGATGCGTTATCACTACGCCTCCTCTCCCACAGGAAGGAGTCACTATTACTATCGTCTTTCCATAACTCTATTTCAAGCATAGCAGTCTTAGCAGTGTCAAGCTCCTAATCTCATCTTCCAATTCTCAAAGCATATAAGCATATAAGTATGCCCAAGCAGCTGACATACTATAGAAGACAGCTCTTGGTCGACCAAATAAAACAGGAAACACTTCTGTTCATGAACTAATGCACATAAATGATGAATCAAAGCAGATGATTCAACTTTCTGTTCAACACTCAAGATGTCAGCCTCAAATATTTATTTTTTCCTTTCTAAATTCTCAGGGTCTTGTGTTAATAAGCTAAACCAAAAGTGTTTAACTCATTGGGCACTCAACTTTTATTTAGCACAACCAGAGCCACTAAGGGCTACTAAATTACTTTAATCCTTCTTCACCTCTTAACCTTAATCCCTAATGTTTAATCTCCTGTTTGCATAGCATTTCTTTATTAAATAACATCAACTAAAACATACAACTAATTTCAACTTCCTACCATCCTATAAAGGTTCCTCAGTAGAAAATAATAGTAGGATCTTATTTTTGTTGGTATAACCTTTTATTTCAGACAAATTCAATTACGATTGCCTCAAATACCTATAGGCTTACAATGTCTCTCGACATATTTAAAGTTTTTGAGTCAACATAGTTGTTCTTCCATAATATGGTTCACATCTGGATTGCCTCAAATACCTATATGCTCACAATGTTTCTTGAATTGCCTTAAATACCTATATGCTCACCAGTTTTCTTGACATACTTAGAGAGGTTTTCAGTCAACTAACGCAAGTATAATTAGGAAAAGTTAAAGACTATGGAACTTAAAGAAATAATTATCCAGAATTTCAAGCTATGACCTTACAGGGTCTCAAGTCTACTATGTTTTTGACCAGAAATAATGTAGTGATTGCAGCATCAACAAACATTGGAAGAAAGGAGGAGCTACTAAGAAGGAAGGATTGTTCTTTCTAGAAGATTCCTTTCAATGAATTATATGAAAAGATGGAAAAGAGAAATTTTAAACACGAGATAATTAACTAAGCAACAGAAAAAGATAGCAAACAGGAATCTACAAGATTATATTTCACAAATAATTCATATACAATCTTATATGATTGAAACTTGAACTGTACAATAAAATAAACAGACATTTTCTACCATTACCTTTGATAAACAAAATTAGATAAGAGAACTCCACAGGGCGTCAAATAAGGGGAGAAAGAAAAGGAAACAAGCAACAAAAGGCAGACACGACAAGAAGACAAATGATAGCTTATTTTGTGGTTAATTTTAAAGAGAAAATAAGAACTGGGTATTTAATTAGAGGCTAAATTTTAAAAGCAAATAGAAAGACAAGGAACTATATTGAAAGCTAGCTAGATAAATAAAGGTGCTCTTATTCCTTGTTACCAAATTTCTTGGCAATGACAGGGCGGACATCATCAATGTCAACCAGAGTCTCTAAGAAGGGGAGTAATGAAATTAGTGCACAATCGGATGGATCATCAAACCAACTCTTAATAGGAATCCCATTATTCACTTGTAACCTGTAAACCTGAAATGAGCAAAGAAAATTCTTAAGAGACAATGCATTTTGATTTTGCTACTACACAAATAGCCTTTACCCAATTTAAGTGATATTAAGGACAGCAAAAGGTCCCCACAACTTCCTTAGACTGTTAATATAGGTTTTGGATAATGTGCTTGTTATTGTTGCTAGCGAAAAGATTCTCAAATGAACATTATACATCATTTCTAACTGTAAGAAGAAATGCCTCAAAATCTGAATCATTTTAATGACAAAGATATGCAGTCACTAAGTGACCACTCACCAGTTGACGTCAACATAACCTTAGCCTCAGCAAAATTAAATCTCACAAACACATTACGCATAATCTAAAAGAAATAAACCTTTAAAAAGAAAACTTTAACTGCCAGGATGACAATTATAAGACTTGACTGAATCTAAAGGCAAGAATGATTAAGTTCATCAAGAGCAAACGTTAAGAGAAGTAGGCAGGTAAAATACCTGTGGTGAATTATCAATTATAGCAACTTTTGCAAGATCAACACCTAATACTGTTAAATCTTTAGTGTAACTTCCATCTGAAAAAATGCAAGATTCACGATAAACCCGCCGGGATATGAGCTTTCTATCTGGGTCCAGTATGTCCAGTAGTTGTTCTGCATAAATGCTTTGACTTGCAGTGAAGATAACAACTTCAAACATTTCTGCAACTTTCTCCAAAAATTTATGGAGGTGAGGCCTCTGCTTTACATACACAGTGTGCTCTTTCATGTTGAAAAAGACTGTAAAGGTGAAGTCAGCATCATCACAAGGTTCAAGTGTAGAGTGGACAAGAGTTTCTGCATGTATCAAAGCAAAGGAGATTAAACATTATACTAATATTTGTTATTAAATTTTTTAAGTCGCCAAGTTAAAAACATGAAAAAGAAACAAAACTTAAATAATTCATGTATGTAGGAAATTATTAATACCATCCATACTTAAAAGTTTTGCAAAAAAAAAAAGGATTACCATTGCCAATTTATAACATCTTAAACCCCTGAACCCACTTGAAAAATTACTAGAAAAACTTCAAAATTAACCTCACTAACTGAAGAATCATCATGTGTGGTGACTATGACATGCACAGAAAGTATGCCAGAAAACAGTGGTTTACCCTAGACTGATTTCTAAAATTGGGACAATAAATTCCCAAAAGGTTCTGCCAGAAAACAGCGGTTTACTCCAAGAGGCCTTATGGCTTTACATAAGAAGTGAAAGTGAGAAACAGCATGTTCAAACTCCATTTAGGAGAGCACAAAATTAGTCATTTGAAAGAAATGTACAGGCAGCAGTACCGGCAAGTGCTAAATGAATAATTGATTATTCCCAAAAACAAAAAACGCATGGTAGATAGCATACAAACCATGTATGTCTTACCATCCAAATCAAGCACAAGAGTTATGGGCTTCCTTCTCCGAGCTTCCATGGCAGTTGCAGCAGGCCGGAAACTTGACACTACATCAGATAGTTCTGGTAAACTTTTTATAAACGATTGTGGGTCAAAGTCATCTGCTTTATCAGAGTCAGAGTTAACATCAGAGTCCTCTACGCACGATCTCATCTGACCAATTGCTAGATGTATACCAGTATTATCTTGAGCCATCACGGCTTCCTCATGCAAGTTAACATAATTTATTTCATTGGCTTTGACAGTGTCCTCGAGGAAAGGTAATATCATGTATTGCTCAGCCACGTCAAACAACATGCTTGGCTCAGAACACTTGAAATCAGGAAATTCATCGGTTCCATAGATGTTATCATCAACAGCATTTCCATCGAAAGGTATGCTTGCAATTATCATGTCAGATATAAAGAAATCTGATACGTTACATGTCTGACTGCCAAATGAGCTTTTGTTATCATCACTATCATCAGTGCCTAGTGCTGACACTTCAGGGCCGTCACTATTCCCTACCACAATTGAAAAAGAGAAAACTGCATCAAATAACTATCTTAACCGAACATTGCAACTTCCACAACATGAAAAGGTACCAACAACTCAGTCATTTGAATCCCACAAACCTCCATCCAACATGTGAAAGACTAGCATTAGAAAGACAATCATATAAGTAAACATAAGAACACTAAGGTGCCAGCCTTGGGCAAGAAGGCAAGGCAGTTTATCAAATACACAAAACTTCCAAACAACAAAGTTCATATCAGTATATAGATCAATGAAGTGGAGAATGGGAAATGAATTCATGCACTATAAAGCATTTTATTAGCTGAAACAAAAAATCACCTGCATTATTGTCAATATTAGGTTGATTGTTTATTTGGATTGACTCCAGAAAAGGAGAGAATATTGTCTCTAAGTTTGAGGCACAGCCGTGGGCAGTTTCCTGCAAATTAATAAACCATCATTAAAGCGAATGCAAAGTAAGTTGAAAGCCAGTCACCTACGTCATATCTTTAAAATGCAGAGCAAAAAGGAAATTAACAACTAAATTCACAAAGTAAGGTCCTAAAAGAAACAAAAACTTGCCATTCTCCCCACTGTTGCAGAATCGACAAAAACTGAGAGCTGTTTTTGAAGCTCGGAATTTTCTTCATCCAAAATTAGTTGCTGAACATCAGCCCCATCAGTTTCAAAACCTTGAGGGGCCACGTCTACATTTGATGAATCTATCAACAGTCAGCAAGCACATTAAAAGCCAAAATATCAAACATAATATATCTTCCTTTTTTAAAGAAAATAACAAGTTAAAGAAAGCCTATCATGCATGCATGCATATAAGTAAACAAATGAATTGAGTGAAGAACCAATAGATTCTTATGCTATGAAGCACCACGTAGAGAATGAACTAATAGGTTTAAAGGCAGGGAATACATGCAAAGGCATACATACAAGAAAGTATATTCTAATTTCCTATTATCTAGTTGATGTGTGCACTTAGTAAACTAGATAATAAGACACTTCAATGCGTATATGTAACAGTAATTAACATAGAGTATTAGACAAATATCAATCTTGTTCAAAGTAGCTTATTACCATCATGAGAGTTTTGAATGCATGAACTGAATTCAGCTCCTTGTTGGGAAACTCTGACATGACAGCATGGTCTTTTACAAATCACGCTAGACTTCTGACACACACGGAGACCATTTTTTTCTCTTAAAGAACCCGTGCTTGACTTGGCCTTCATTCTTAGAGATGGCATTTGATCTGCAAATGTTATATATTCCACAATCTCGATTCCGGAACATCAGTGGGAACCCCTCTATACAAACAAAACCAGTGTTACATGAATCATCAAGGTAAGAAGAAAATATATTAAAACAAATAATTTTCAAGCAAAACAATTGTGAACAGTAACATATGTATAGCACAAAAAAGGGGGATTAGAAATCAAAGTCAATGACCTTTTTTTTCTAAGACTAAACTACTAGAGAATATTAAGCTAATGAACTCGGTATAACAATGAATATCACAATTTTTAAACCTAGATCTTGATCTCTGTTAGATAAATATAGGGTTCATTGTGGTCTAGCTTGAGAAACAATCTTTCATACAAATAAATTTAAAAAGAAAAATAGCAACATAGCAAAACTATTCATTAAGAGATAAGAAAATAAGTACCCTTATCAAACAAAAAACAAAATCTTCAAGTAAAACCCACCAAAATTGAAGTCAACCCAAGTCTTCTAATTCCCATAAAAGCACAATAAATCTCATCAAAATAGCTTAATTGAACAGCAAAACATTTAAAAATACCCAAAATGATCAAAACCCTTTTCATATTAAACCCTAACAAAAAAAGACCCAGCTGAAATGACAGTTATACAGTTTAAACCATCATTTGAACAGTCATAAAATAAAAAAGAACCATAACTAAAGATCAAAAAACAGTACAATAAATCAACAAAAAATCAGCTGAAAGAAAATTTATTTTTAAAAAATGGAATTTTTTTTTTTCTAGAGCATGAGAATAGAAGTACCTGTTTAGAAACTAAAAGAAAAAAAAAAGTTTTTTCTTTTTTCTTTTTTCTGTCTTTGAAAGACTTATGTTTCTTGTTTTCTCTCTCTTTAACTTCCACGAACAGTCAAGACAAAGGTGAGAAGGGGCAAATGTCGGCCTCCATTGGATGATTTGGACGGCTGTGATGAAATCCTTAAAGCGACTTGGACCCTTAGGATTTTGGGGCGTGGGATTAGGACCAGCTCAGCCTGACGCGTTGACACGTGCAGTTTCATGGAAAGAGAGGGAAACTTTTGACGGGAAATTGTGGAGGGAACGGTGTTTGATGTTTTCCCTAGTCGCATTTTGTGATACGTGTTGTGCACGTTTCTTTCTGTGCAATTTAATTAGCAATTTTTTTTGGTGAAAGTCAGTCTTGTTATAGGAACCTGATTAAATTAATTAATTTATTCTCTATATTATTAAAAAGAATTAAATAAAGTTAAAAAGAATTAAATAAAGTTAAATTTGAATAGATTTAACTTTGCTATTTAAAAAAATTAGTTACGGTTTAACATAGTTAATATTTCTAAAGCTTCTATAATTTTGTAAATGAAATATTTTATTTGGAATTAGACAACAATTGAAAAAATAATAATTTTTAATATATTTTTTATATAGTAAATGTTAAATCTGTTACAATTTGAACTTATTTTATTTTTTTTAAATAGTACAGGAACTGAATTGATTGGTTTAATAATAGAAGAGCTAATTTGATCCAATCCTTTTAACACAAAAACCTCCCAAGTATTTTAACCCTATTTTTTTTTAAAATGATACCGATGATCGAACCAATCAAATTATTGAATTTTGAATTGATTGGTCCGATCAATTAAATTGACTTAATTAAATAATTGTTAAAAATCAAGAAAATTGATTCAACTAATTTTAACCCAGTTCCAAACGATTTGCGATCAACTGTCTAACCCCTCTCTCTTGACCTATATGTTGATCCAACTAAATTACCTGATCAAGTTTAAACAACATTGTTAAATTGGGTTCATACCCTCAAGTTATAGCCCAAAATTTAAATTCTAATTTCAAAATGTTTTAATTTAACTTTTAAAGTATTAATATTGTATAAATTAAAATTTTTATCGACTTAACCATCAATTTAAATATTAAAAGTCAATTAGATATAGCATTAAATATATTTAAAACACGAGATCAAATTATAAATATTTTTTATAATTTAATCTATATGTTCTAAATATACTAATATTTCAAGCTAGAAAAAAACTTAATTAATACGATATTAATATTTTAAAATTAAGGGATAAAGTTAGAAATAAAAAAGAATTTAAATACATAAAAGTAAAACTAACCCTCCTTAATTTACTTTATTTTGTATAGTCACTTTTCAATTCGTAAATAAGAATATAATACATTTCAGCGTACTTAAACCTACATTCTTTTATATTTATAATAATACCCATATTAATCGAACTAAGTATCAATCCACGCCCTTCTTAATTCACTTGTGTTTGTTCAAAAATTGTTTACATTTAACAAAACAAGGGACTTATAAAGAAAGGGGGCAGTTTTGGTATTTTTGAGCATACAAAAACTCGTGGCTCACATTCAATATATAAATATTCTTTTATATAAAAATTGCCTTTTTTGAGGTTGTCCATTGACACTATCATATTTTTTGGTGTCTTATCCTCTCTTATCATATTTTTTGTCAAAATTTTTGTCGGCATTTATTCATAAAGTCTTTGCATTTTCTATTTTCATCGTAAAAAAATTTGAAGTCCAATTTAATTAGCAAATAAACTTAATTATTTTTTTTTAAATTCAACATTTTTAATCTTTTTATACATTTATAAATTCATGCTGTAGACCATTTTCTTTGTCATATTTACTAAAGCAGTCCTTACAATTTTCTACTTATATCCAATTTATGAGGCTATTACGTGATTAGGGATCACAATAAAAATTTAATATTATAAAGGTATATATTTATAATAGATTCATTAACAGAATTTCTGTATATATAAAATTTCAGTATACATATAACATTAATATAAACATATATTAGTATCTATAATTTTAATATATATTAATATAAGGGTTAGTATTTGATATACTGATACTCTTTATTTCATAAATAATTTTAAAAATTCATCATATATTTTTTTAATATCTTATTATATATTTATAAAATACTTTTCAACCTTTACATTACTTATTAAATTTAAAAATTCTACTGTATCAGATATTATTCCATTATGTAAAAAATAAAATAATATTTATTATAAGGGTTTGATTTGTCCGTATATCTGTTTATAAAAATTTTCTTCATGAATCGATTTAAAATTTGAAAAATAAGTTTAAAACTATTGTGATGTGATTTAAGAATATGATTATTGAGTTTTAGTGAAAATAAAGGAAAGCAAAAAGTGATCCTTATTCCAAAACAAAGGACAATGAGATAAAAGAAAGGGTCTTTATTAATTGACAAAAGTTGACGTGAATTGAGAGTGACAATGTACTGGTAGTGTAATAACAGCAAAGATGTGTTTAAGACATGTTTAAACAAGATAAACCTTGATTAAGGTAATGGAAAAAACAAGTACTAACAGCTCAGTTATTCATGTTTTAAAGGCGAGAGATTAAAAAGAAGGGAGAGAAAAGAGTGTGAAAGGGTTATTAATCAATCATCCAACAAAAAAACACAGTGAGTGTGGCAAAAGCAAAGGCATGGTGACGATAAAGTTTCAGCTACTTCTTACACAACGGCCATGCTTTTGTTTGTACTAAATATTCTCACAGATTCCTACAATAAATGGAAGTTGAGAGTGGAGGAGGAAAACAACCCAAAAGAGAAAGACCCGTTGCTGCTTTGTCATCATCAGCTGCGAGTAATATGAAATCTATGGATAAAGGGAAACTCATTGCTCAATACAATGCGGATGCTGGGCTTATGGCTGAGTTTGAGCAGTCTGGTGTGTCGGGTAAGTCCTTTAACTATTCAAAATCGGTTCTTTATGCTCCACATAGTGTGCCTGAAGAACAAATAACTGCTTATCTGTCGAGAATCCAAAGGGGTGGTTTGGTTCAACCTTTTGGTTGTATGATTGCTGTTGAAGAACCCAGTTTTAGGATCATTGGTTATAGTGAGAATTGTTTTGGGTTGTTGGGTTTGGATTTGGATAGTGAGGATGAGATTAAAGGGGTGAAGGGTTTGATTGGGATTGATGTGAAAAGCCTTTTCACGCCTGCATCAGGTGCTTCTTTGGCAAAAGCTGCCGCATCTAGAGAGATTTCATTGTTAAACCCGATTTGGGTTTATTCAAGGAGCACTCAAAAGCCATTTTATGCTATTTTGCATAGAATTGATGTGGGGATTGTGATTGATGTAGAGCCTGCTCGGTTAGGTGATCCAGCATTGTCGCTTGCTGGTGCTGTGCACTCGCAGAAACTCGCTGTTCGGGCGATTGCTAGATTGCAGTCGCTTCCTGGTGGTGATATCGGAGTATTGTGTGATACGGTTGTGGAGGATGTTCAGAAGCTTACTGGCTATGACAGGGTTATGGTGTATAAGTTCCATGCTGATGGTCATGGTGAAGTTGTGTCAGAAATCAGGAGGTCTGATTTAGAGCCTTATTTGGGTTTGCATTACCCTGCTACAGATATCCCTCAAGCTGCTCGTTTCTTGTTCAAGCAGAATCGCGTTAGGATGATCTGTGACTGCCATGCAAATCCGGTTAAGGTCATTCAAAGTGATGAGCTGAAACAGCATCTCTGCTTGGTCAATTCAACCCTTAGGTCACCCCATGGTTGTCACACACAGTACATGGCAAATATGGGCTCGATTGCCTCGTTAGTGATGGCAGTTGTTATAAATGGTAACGATTCAACAAAGCTTTGGGGACTGGTTGTCTGTCATCATACTTCGCCGCGCTATGTGCCATTCCCCCTTCGTTATGCCTGTGAATTTCTCATGCAGGCATTTGGACTGCAGCTATACATGGAACTTCAATTAGCATCACAACTAACTGAGAAGAAGATTCTAAGGACTCAAACCTTACTTTGTGATATGCTTCTCCGTGATGCCCCATTGGGTATTGTGACACAATCTCCTAATATCATGGACCTTGTAAAGTGTGATGGGGCTGCACTTTACTACAGAGGGAAATGTTGGTTGCTGGGTGTTACTCCAACTGAGTCGCAGGTAAAAGATATAGCTCAGTGGCTGCTCACCACTCATGAGGATTCTACTGGACTGAGCACCGATAGTTTGGTCGATGCTGGCTATCCTGGTGCTGCTTTACTGGGTGATGCAGTTTGTGGTATGGCTACTGCCCGAATCACTTCAAAGGATTTCTTGTTCTGGTTCAGGTCTCATACTGCAAAGGAAGTGAAATGGGGAGGAGCCAAGCATCACCCGGAGGACAAGGATGATAGTGAAAGAATGCATCCGAGATCATCGTTTAATGCTTTTCTTGAAGTGGTGAAAAGTAGAAGTTTGCCTTGGGAGATTCCAGAAATTAATGCTATTCACTCTTTACAGCTGATAATGAGAGATTCATTTCGAGACATGGAAGAGAGTGGCTCGAAGGAGTTAGCTTGTGGCCAGCAAAATGATACTGAGACGGAGGGAATCAATGAAATCAGCTCAGTGGCATATGAAATGGTTAGATTGATTGAGACTGGAACAGCTCCAGTCTTTGGAGTTGATACAGCTGGTATCATAAATGGTTGGAATGCTAAAGTTGCAGAATTGACAGGTTTACAAGCCGGTCATGCAATCGGGAAATCCCTAGCTGATGAAGTTGTTCATGAAGATTCTCGAGAAGTGTACGAAAATCTCATAGGAAGAGCTTTGCAAGGTAATCTCATCCTTGTTCAATGGTCGAGAACATTCAATACGAAATGAATTTTTTTGTTTTTGATTCAAAATCATAGTTCCGCACTTGTTTTTTCATTCATATTTGATTCAATGCTCAGTTTGTGCATTTGGTGTCCTTGCTATTTCAAACATATATTTAAACAGAGTTATTTACATTTTTCAAATGATATGGATGGTAACTCATGTTTACCTAATAAAATCCAGGTGAGGAAGACAAGAATGTTGAGTTAAAACTCAGAAATTTCGAGCCTCATCGGAAAAATGCAGTAGTTTATATCGTGGTCAATGCCTGCACAAGCAGGGATTACGTAAATGATATCATCGGTGTATGCTTTGTGGGTCAAGATATCACATCTGAGAAAGTCGTGCTGGATAAGTTCATCCGTTTGCAAGGAGATTATAGGGCTATCATACAAAGTCTTAGCCCTTTGATCCCTCCGATATTTGCTTCTGACGAGAATATTTGCTGTTCTGAATGGAATGCAGCCATGGAAAAACTGACTGGCTACAGCAGAAATGAGGTCATAGGTAAAATGCTAGCTGGAGAAATCTTTGGAGGTTTATGTCAGCTCAAAGGCCAGGACTCGATGACTCGATTTATGATCATGTTGTATCAAGGAATTAGTGGTCGGGATGCTGAGAAATTTCCCTTCAGCTTTTTCGATAGAAAAGGGAAATTTGTGGAGGTTTACATAGTGGCAAACAAGCGGACTGCTGCTGATGGGAACATAATTGGTTGCTTCTGCTTCTTACAGGTTATTGTGCCTGACATGCAGCAAGCTAGTGAAGAACACAAGCAAGAAGACAAAGAGTTGTTTACGAAACTTAAGCACTTAGTTTACATGCGACAAGAGATGAAAAATCCTTTGAATGGTATTAGATTTACCCACAAACTTTTAGAAACTACAGCCATTTCTGAAAATCAGAAGCAATTCCTTGAGACTAGTGATGCTTGTGAAAGACAGATCTCGGCAATAATTGAGGATATGGACTTTCGAAGCGATGATGAAGGGTAAGTCCCGATTCAGTTCCTTTATCTGCATAATTTGACCCTTGTGGTCTCAACATTACTTCAGTTTGTTCGTTTTGCTCATCATATGCAGCCATCATGGTTTGATATGTATCACAATACGTACTAATGTCTAAATCATTTCAGCAGCATGGAGCTGAGCATGGAAGAATTTGTTCTAGGGAACATTCTCGATGCTGTCGTCAGTCAAGTCATGATTTTGCTTAACGAAAGGAACTTACAACTCTTTCACGAAACTCCGAAGGAAATCAAGGCGCTATCGTTATACGGTGATCGAATTAGGCTCCAGCTAGTCCTGTCGGATTTCTTGCTTAACATGGTGCATCATGCTCCTTCTCCAGATGGATGGGTAGAAATCAAGATTTCACCTGGTCTAAAGCTACTACGAGATGGTAACGAGTTTCTCCAATTACAATTCAGGTAACTGCAATTGTCACTGTTTGCCTCAGTTTTTGCTATGCTATGTTCCACAGTTTGTCCCATCAGAAGGTACTCTCGAGTAACAGTGTTGCTTTTTCCATGTCCCTGTAGGATGACTCACCCAGGTAAAGGCCTTCCTTCCACTCTTATTCAAGAAATGCTCGAGAGCGGAAATAGTTGGACTACGCAGGAAGGACTAGGGCTAAACATGTCGCGGAAGCTTCTAAACAGGATGAATGGACATGTTCAGTATGTCAGGGAACATAACAAATGTTACTTCCTCATTGATCTCGAAATCAAAACGAAAGGAAGACAAAAAGCATCACTAGTAGAACAACACTAATAATCTCTTCAAAGAAACCCTCTCTGCTCTAAGCATGCATCAATGGGGTCACAGATTTTGATCTTGCACCCAAAGCCAACAATTTCATGAGGTGAAGCCTCTTTGTCCATCAATGCTGGTATGAGAATTGAGAATAATCGTGTGAGTACATACAAACATATTCTATATCTATATATATTATATATGTATATATACATTTCTTTGTTTCAGCATAAAGCGAAATGGAGAGAAGATGCTGGGGTTTGCTAGCTGAAAATAACAAGTTGAAATGTAAGAAACCCCGTGATATTTGTGTAATAATGGTGGCAATGTAGAAGTGAGCCTGCTCATATCAGAAAAATTAACTTCAAATATTTGCTCTCTCCATAAATCCTGGATCCATCCCTATTAAGAATATTTTCGAATGACTTATCATTTATAAAAATATGTATTCAAACTATTTAGCAGACAGATAATTGAAAAGTGAAAGTAAAAATTGTTAGTTTTACAATTACTTACTTTTAGTGTCTACCACCGATAATCACGTCGACTGTAATAATATTCATTTTATACCAACAATAAACTGAAAGCAAATCACAATTTAGGACCTGTATCACTTCCCTGAGATGAAAAACATGCTGAGTCACTAGGCCTGCAGCATGCATCGAGCATAAACAACCATTGTCAATTGCATCCATTTCATAGAGAACCAAATTATGTGATAAACAAAGACAGTTTGTATTCTCAACTATACAATTTTCTGTTAATGGCACTAATGTTACATCCCTAGCCATCAAAATCTCAACTCTCACAACGCTTATGTCCATTTCGAAACCCCGAAAAAGAAGCCAAAATGGAGAGGCCAAGGCAGAGACAGACCAATGATGCAGAAACCCCACCATAACATCCTCTCAAATACAAGACAAAAAGGTATTGATGCATGCACAAACCACAATGAACCTACAGTTTCCATGTTCGAATGCTCCGCTAGCTTAGACTACACAAAATCTGCATCCTGTCAATATCGGGTTCACCTCTTCCTATGTTCTTACGGTCGACTATGTACGAAATATGTTAGCCTTCACTGCCCCATGAATTTGGTACAAGGGCAAAATCTCCTGATATTAAGCTGCTAGAAGGTTTCAAGCTCCTCGCCAGCATCTTTCTTTTTGGGGCTACCTGAAGAATCACCCGAGGGTAACCCATTTGGCTGGCGGATAATATTCAAACTAGAGTGTAAATGCTCTGGGATGGTCTACAAAAAAGGGGGAAAATAAGTCTATTGTTATTATCATGTTTAAGAAAGTCAACTCTTGAATAAAAAGATTTTGTACTTAAACGAGTAAAAAAATGGCCGAATTCAGTCAGTTATTGAAAGCCCTTAGGAGTAAGCGTATAGTTGTAGGTTATAATATAAAAGTAAGAATACCATATTATAATGCTACCTGATCGCCACCATCTGGACCTTCAGAGTGAAAGAGAATTGGGCGGCAGCGCTTATCTTCATTCATCAAGCTTGAATTCTGGAAGTGGGCAACAAGAGCTGCCTTTCCCTGGATTCGAGCATATGCCAAAGAAGCAACTTTCTCGCTATTAAACTTCTCCCACTTCTTTCCATTAAATGCCTGCATATAGTATAATATAAATCAATCCAAAGGAAACATTCCAAGGCTTCAATAACAAGCTTGCGCTCCCCTTTAATAGCAAGCAGAAATTTTCTTCGAAAAAAAGGTTAAATCCAATTATCCTAAATTCACCTAAATGCCTAAAAAAAAAAAAGGCAACCTCATAAAACGGTATAATGTGTGAAGGAGACAGCATATTGATAAAGGCATAGCCCACATTGCACTTATTCTGCATCACAAATGAGAATATCCATCAGCTGCAATTGAACTTAGAAGTCTAAACTGCAAATCAGATCCCCAAAGTCATTACCTTAAAATCTATTGGCAAATAGAGAAAATCGTAAGTTCCCTGATGATTTTCATCAATGGCAGCCAGCAACATCTTTGAGGTATACCTGAATATCATAATGAAATAGAAATAGTCAAGGCATCAGTACTTCAAACATATTGACATGTAGTCAATATTCATAAACCAGCAGATTATAGAGGATGAACCGACTTATTTGGAATATTTTTTATCATCAGAGTTGTTCGAGTATCTTCACCGCTAATAATTTTATCCAAGTCCAGCTGAAACTGCTTTTTGTTATCCAGCTGGTTCCGATTATTTTCAACCCGTCTGCTCCGGCCACGCTCAGCCAACCCCTCCATACTGTTTGGCAGTAGTCCTGGGTATAGGCCATTGCCTAAAAATACAGGACTCAACCTAGGTGAAGACATCATTCTCATACTTGAACCGTTCTCAGACACATTCCGTGGAATGCCAATACCTGAACTCATAGGAGCACGAGAACCCATGTTAACCATAAAACCTTCATTGTGGCCTACACTCATGCCTCCAAATGTAGCAGGACTAATGAATGAATTTTCTGATGATTCCGGGAAGAAACCAAAGTGCCTTTCCAGAGGAACACCAGATGGAGCAGATCCCATGTGACGGTGATGGTGAGATGAGCCTGAGAAAGATCCTTGCCGACCTGTGTATGGAAAGCCATGGCCATTTCCATTGGATGAAAATGGATGTTCCATAGATGATGTTGGCCAGACTGAAGAGTTTGTGCGATCTGTATATGAATTTGGATTCCCCCAAAGAAATTGTGGTCCAGACAATGTTTCCATCCTGGAACCATTTGACGGACCAAAAGTAGGTATGGTTCCATGGTATTGGCTCAACTTTGGCTCTGGAAGAGAATGGGAAAGTTGAAACCCAGCTCCATGGGTTGAATTTGTATTGGTTAATGGATGCTCTACATGACCACCCCTTGCTTGGTCCTTGCCAATCGAGGCAACTTTCACAGAGCTCGACACTTGAGGATACAGAATAGAAGCCAGACCAGATAATTGATTGCTGGTAGTTGGGCTCATGGTCCCAAAAACAGGGGACTTGCTAAAAGAATGCATTGGGCTATGCTCTATAGGACTGTTAAACTGTGCCCAGCTACCTGTCAGGAGTATTGCAACATCCTCAGTTTACAAAATAAATCCCAGACAATCAAACCATATGCACACAAATGATAGAATGTAGCTCAAAGCCCTACCTGGAGGAGAATTGGTTATCGGAGAACCAACTTGATGTCTAAAACCCCGAGATTCATCTTGTTCAAGATCTTGATTAAGTTGCAACATCAAACTACAAGTTGAAAAAGATTAACAATCAAATATTTTCATCATTGCTATACTTCCAATAACAACAAAGTAAGAAATCAAACAAACAAATAGTAACCGATGGTAAACACAGAATAAAGAGAGTTTTCTAAATAAAGCAAAAGAGAATGTCGATAAAGTCTAGCACGCAGCAGCCAAGATAAATGATCCATATAATTACACTTGAACAAGGCCACAACTGCAGTAGTTCTCATAGTTTCTATTTCCTAGCAGAGTTTTAATTTACAATCTACCTCTTCCAATTAATAGCTTTTGTGCCTTGGTACCAGTAGAAGAGAAAATAGCAAAACACTATCAGATCACATAGAAAAAAGGCACAGCCCAATGCTATCACAGTGTCAAATACTATGAGGAAAGACTTATTTAAGAGGGATGACAAGATTCATCAAATAAAAGAAATTACAGTTTTATACATTAGTACTAATAGAAGAACAAGGTATAAGATATACGCACTTGCGACGAGCTCCTCCAGGGCGACTAGGTTCAAGCTTAATACGTTTACCAGCTATATCACTTCTATTCAGTGACTTAAGAGCTTGTTCTGCAGCTCTAACATCATAAAACTCAATGAACTTATGGTGTCGCTTGTATGGTGTTTCCCTTATCTGTTTTTTAAGTGATGAAAAAACTTGTTTCAGAAACACTAAACATGCAATCTCATGTTTGAAGCAAGGAAACATTTTCAGAAAAGAGGAAAAAAAAAAAAAAAAGCATCACCTCTTTAACCTCACCATAAACCCCAAATATTTGACGAAGATCTTCATTTGAAACAGATGGATCCAAATTAAATACTACTAAAGTTCCTTGATTAACATCTTTCTCTGATGGATTATCCTGATGGAGAAAGGAAAAGGAAAAGGTGTTAATAAAAACAAAACCATGGCAGAAGAAATTATTCGGGAATAAAAATGCTCTAAACCTTAGGAATTGAGAAGTGAATGTCAAGTTTTCTCCGTCTTAGTGGCTTGTTCTGTAATGCACGCATAGCTGTTCGAGCAGCACGAATGTCATAATAGGATATCATCACAAAGCCCCGATGTTTACATGCTGTGTACAGAGTTCTAATATCACCATATTGCTGCAAAAAGGAGAAAAATAAATGTAGCAGTTGAATCAGAAAAGATTGGAAGTGACTTGTAGTTCTCGAGCATCAAAGAGCAGAGAAACAACAGGTTTGGATCGATAACAGTATAATCTAACATTTCAAACTTTCATTCTAGAATTAAGGGAACATATGGTTACAATTTCAAATTGCCCCAACTAACTTTAACTTGAAAAACTGGAAAGTTTCTAAATCAGATGACTTAGTCGATTCCATCTAAAACCCGCATTTCTGGTTCTAAGGGCAATGTATTACAATTTCAAGCAATGCATATATGAAAAACGGACAAAATAATGGAAGTATTTCCAAAAGTGGAATGCCTTTTACACAGCAGCCCAGAAAATGCGGTGTCAAGGAATGTCATCGGAAATATTTTGAAGAATTAATTACCTCAAAAAGAGCTCTTAATTCAGAATCCTCAACATTGCTATTTATATTACGAACAAATAATGTCCTCGAAGGATGTTCTCCATACGGATGTTCCCCAGCTATAGTTCCAACACCATTTGGAAGGCTATAATGGGGCATGCCATTCCCAACAACAGCATCAGAGAGACTCACTTTTGACATGCCGATGGTCAGGCTCTCCTGTGGATCAGTTTCTAATTCCATACCTCCACCGCTACCAAAAAGATCATACTCCTCCAGATCTTCCAGTGAATTAGGCAACCCACTTAAATCAAAATCATCCATTATGCCTGCTAAAAGCTCATTCTCATCATCAGGAAGCAAGTTTCCAAGTGCATGAGCTTCAATATCCCCGAGTGGATCATTGCCTTCCACATCTTGACATAGGTTATTTAGATCAGATGTAATCCCATCAATAGATTGATAATTATTGTCCGTATCATTTAAGTTCACTGCATATAGTCAAAATAAGGTCAGTCTTTCCTTAATACAGTAGATAGTCTTTAAACAAGTGCTAACACTTACATTTTTCATGTGGAAGAACAGGCAATGAGCTAGAAAAGAGGGTAGCATCAGTTGAGGCATGGTATGCATCAGAACCAGATAAAATCCCCCATGCACTTTCCACTTTCTTAGATGCATTTGCTGTTGGAATCTTAGTAGGATCTAGACCACACACAATTAACAAGACCAATTAAATAAAAAAAACACACATTGCGCATTGGCAGTATAACATGAACAATCGTAAAATTACCTGAAACCAAATGGTCAACAGACTGCTTCATTGCATTGCCTTTTTCTGCCAAGAACAAGGGAACAAAATATATATCAACCTTATGAAACGTAGATCATTGCATGCTTGACAACCAATTTGCTACTAAGAATAGAAAGAAACATAATCTCAAAAGTGTTCTGAAGGGAACATGGAAAGGTTAAATATAAAGTCAAACCAACAGCCTACATGATTAACTTTGAAAGATCCTCACACCATGAAACATGATAAAATAATATCACAAAAAATCCAGACCTTTTAAGCCTAAATAAGTTGAAGACTTCAAAATGGAATTGAAGTTCAAGTAAAATTCAGAAGTCTTATCGTTTTTTTTTATCTATTTACTAACCTAAGTTCTGATTCTCCAAATTCATCACCGTATAAAAGTGAGACCAATACCAAATCCAAAGTCCACAGGAAAAAAAAAAAGAAGAAAAACCTTCAGCAAAATTAAGATTATAAAAAGGTCCAAAAGGCACATAGTATATTTATATATTTGTTAGGTACAGCAGCTGAAAAATCAGTGTTTTGAGCAATATTCCTACAATAGCAATCAAACTATTCTTTAATATCCAATATCAAAAAACAATAACGGCAAACTCAAAGACAAACAAAACCCAGAAAGATGCTAACTTTAATATCAAGGCTCAAACTTTTTTGCTCAAAAACAAAAACCTAATTCGCATTAGACCCAAAAGAACATAATTTTTTTCAATATTCAAATAAAAATCATAAAAGAAACCCACCAAAACGGTAAATTGGACATAAAAGGAAAAAGAAAAAGAAAACAAGATTACCTGAATGAGGTTCAAAGAGTGTGAAAAATTAAAGGAAAAATAATTTAACTGATTTTCAATAGAAAGACTCTCTGCCACGATCACACGCAAACAAACAGAGAGAGCCGTGAAGAGAGAGAATTTGAAGTAAAAAGTACTTTGCTTTCTCTTTCCCTCTTTATAAGACTTTAATGGTTTTTTTTTTTTTTCAATTTTTAAAAGAGCAGAGAATGATTGAAATGGAGAAAGAGAGAGAAATAGAAAAGGTGTAATTGTTCACTCAGTCACTGTAGTCTTCTCACTATTGAAATTTAGTTCTTTTATGTTTAATTATAGTAATTTAAGTCCTTATACTTGTCTGCTTTAAAAATTAATGTGCAATTAATGAATTTGTTAACTTATTTACATTAAATTTCGATATTCATTACCAATTTTTATTTAATTTTTAAATTAAATCTTTAAATATTAAAATGTCATATTTTAATGGGTTGGAGTCTAGGCCTTCAACGAGTTGTCCTTGAGATGGATAGTATGACTGCAATCCAGTTGATTCAAGATGAGTCAATTGAGTTCCACCATTCAGTCGTGTTACGAGCTATTAAAGAAATTATTCAACATCCTTGGATGATTAAGGTGACACATATACTCAGAGAGGGTAACTGAGTAGTTGATGGACTGGCAATAATGACATTTTCAATGCCTCTGAGCATGTATAGCTGTATGCAATCCCTGAATGAAATTCTTCAAAAGCTACATGATAATCGCTCTGGAATAACTTAATCCGCTTAATCTAGTTATAGCTTTATCCTTCAGTATGTACCAAAAAAATATCATATTTTCAAATTTAAAAAAAAATGTATCGGTAGTATTTTGAATTGGATTTTAATTTTAAATTTACACAAAAAGAAACATCAAGTTTTTTAATTAAAAACAAACGAGCTAGACTTTCAAATAATATAGGAACAAAATTTTTAAAGTTAAAATAGTATAGAGACTATAAGTATAAATAAACCAATAAAAGAATTGTGTTGTGAATGTGGGGAATTTAACTGTATTTAAATATATTTTTGGGGTCCGAAAAAAACGTTCGATAAAATATAAAAAACAAATATAAAATATTTTTACTTTGTGGATAGAGTTGAATTCAAACTTGACCCGGCGTTGAGGTAAAATTGCAAAATTGCCATTAAGTTGAGAGTGGTGGAAATTGTGGGGATGAGGACGTGGATACGATAATACTTGGACTTTTTTGGTATAAAAAATTCAAAGTTAAAAGGAAATGTTCAAAATAAGAGAATTTAATAAAGAATTGGAAAATTAAAAGATAAAAAAATTATTACTAAAAATAACAATTTTTATTTAATTTGGTACGTAAATTAAAATGGATAATGTGTTGATAAAAAGCATAAGGATGACGTGGCAGGATTAAATCCGTAGATAAGCACCTTTTTTTGTTCACACTCTAGGCAGGTTTACAAGTCAATAATGTTTATCTTTGTGTGATCCGATTTATTATTTAAAAATTAATATTCAATATATTATTTATATTGAATCTACAAGAAATCGTGCATTAATTAGAATATTTTATAAATATTACTTAATTTGTATTAAAAGTTATTTGATGCTTTCTAAAAACAAAAAGCTTTTATACAATATTTATAATTTAAAAGATTTATTAAATCCAATAATTTTTTTTATTAATGAGTGAGTCTCAGAAAACAGGGGAAATTATTTTATGCACTTTCTTACCAATCATTTATTGTGTATTTTTAATTATTTAATAATATTTTAAGAATTTTTTCATATATTTAACATGTAATTTTGGTTTTTTACCTTAAATTTGAAACTAATAATCTCAAATCTAACCTCAAGTTTAAAACCTTAAATTTTGACCTTAAACTTCGGATCTTAAATTCAGAACTCAAATATTGAACTCTAAACATAGAATCTTAAGGGTTTGAGGTTCAAGATTTAGGGTTTAAGTTTGATGCTCAATTTTAAAGTTTGAGGTTCAAGATTCAGAATTTGGATTTGGGTTCAAGATTTAGCTTTTAGGGTAAAAAAATTACAAAAATTATGTGTCAATGATATAAAAAAATTATTAAAATATTATTAAATAATTAGAAATATACCATAACTGATGTGATGTAAATAGTCCACAAAACAAATTATCGTGTTTTAGATTGAGGAAAGATTTATAAAAAAGAATATATATTTATATCTTAAATATTGAAGATAATGAAATTTAATTTAGTTTACTAAAAATAAAGGGCACCAAAAGGTGATAAATAAATTATCATGATGATATATAATCATAAAATAATTAGTGGGTCACAATCAAAAGCATATTACAAGACAATAATTTTGTCATGTATGAGATTATATAAAGATTTGATACGTTGTTATTGTTATATTTAAATATTATAATTAAAATTAAAACATGACATATATTTTATAATATAGTAAAAATAATAATATTAAAATAAATGTATGAAGATTTTTAATAAATTAATACACCAAAATTTAACCTTATATATTATACAAAATTAATAATATCATTGATAATACATAAAATAATATAAATCCTATTATATATATCACCAAAATATTTTAATCACAAATGGTGTGTAAAAGTTGGTATAAAGTAACATCTGATAATATAAATTCAGTCTTTGAGTTCTATCATTGAGACAACCTTTTTTTCTCTAAGAATATGCTGTCGGAATATTCTGTTCTTTTTTTTTTTTTTCTAAAGTGATGGTTAAAATATGAAAAATAAAAACTAATGATTTTACTTACTGTATCATGCACTGTATCGAATAAGTTATTAACAATTGATTAAGTGTATATGTGTATTTTTTTTATTATTTGTTTTGAAAGTATATGTATAAATTTTTAGGGATAAATTACAAAATTATACATGAATTATAGTTTAATTTGTAATTGTATATATAAATTTTGATTTTATGTAATTTTATACATGAATTTTTAATTTAATCTAATTCTTGTAAATTATTAATACGATTATTAACATCGTTTTATGTTTATATATTGCATACATAAATAATTATATTTGTCCAATATAAAAATAAATCGATGTACTATTTCTTTAAACGTGTATAATTAAATCAAAATCAAAATTTTAATTATACATTTGAACCACAATTAAAGTTTATGTATATAATTGCACATAAAATCAAATTTTATGATGCTAAGACAATGCATTAGTCCAAAAGTTTTCTTTATTAAATTGTCAAACCAAAAAAAGGAAAGTATTTACACCACTTCAGTGACAATTTGTCGTTGGTATTGCCAAATGCCACTCAACAACTCTCAACTTATCTTGTCTCAACGAAAAAAACAAAAGAGAAAAAGAGAAAGCAAAAACGAAAGAGAGAGAGACGAGTAAGAAGAAAGGAAAAGAATAACAATAAAAGAAAAAAGTTAAAATTTTAAAAAATAAAATTTAAATTATGATGTGATGAAACGAAAGCCACGTCAATATTTAATGAGCCACATTAGATATTCATAACACTTTAATGTCAGGTTCGACACAGTGACCAAACCGTTACAAACTGATAATGTTAATGATCAAGACATAACAAATTAAAGTTCAGTGACCATAATGTAATCTAAACCATACATAAATAATTATTTTTGTAGTTTACCCGAACTTTTTTTTTTAAGTAACCAATATTGTTATAAATTTGTTTTTAATGTAAGTTTTATTAAAAAATCTAAAAAGAAAATCAAACCCATAATACATTTGCAAGTAGCGAGACTTAAACTTAGGACACCAAAATACTCCAAGCCTAAATTTTATTATTTTAATTAAAGTTTCATTTATTATTTACATTAATTTTTTTATAAATATGTTTTGACGTTAAATTTTTTCACCTCATAAACATTATGAGTATGACATAATCTAATCTACATTATATAAAGCTTTTTGATTGAATTTGTGTTCGGTTAATTCATGTTTTATATCGTTATAAAATTATTTATTTTTTAATAGTTTATATGAATTCTTTAAAATAAGCCATTTAAAAGTACAAGGTCAATATTTTATATGCTTAAAGGGGGTATTGATTGTTTTAATTCTAAAAATAAATATCTATTTAGATTGTATATAATATGTCTGGTTGAATTGGTGTCACAAATTAACTTAACATCGATTCAATTGGAAAATAACTAAAAACTTATTCTTCTTCTTTTACAAAATAAAAAATGTAATTTTATCATTTTATACTAAAAAATTATAAAATACCTAAAGTCATCATCAACAAATCTTAATTTGACTAATTCAACCAAAGTTTTATTTGATTTTTATATAATTTGTTATAGATATATTTTATAAGAGTCTGGTATATATACTATAGGTAAGCGTACCAATTAAGTTATTATTATTATTATAAAGGCTAGATCAATTTTAGGCCCATTAATTTATGTAAAACTCAAATATTATCTTACTATACTATATTTTAAGTATGTAGGATAGAATAACTTTTTTTTAAAATATTCTATTCAAAACCCCAAGTAGCCTCTCGCAATTTTGAGAAATAGAATTGAAACAAGTAATACCTTTTAAAGACTGATATATAATAATTCAAACTCATTCAAATAAATTATAGTACTCGAAATAATAAAGTGAATGAAACCCCAAATACGTACAAGAGAAATATCAAAATTACAAATGAAATATTTAAATTTTGCACAATAAGCATTATAAACTTGTTTCTTGTATTGTTCTTGATGTTTTTGAACTCTATTTATATTTTCCCAATAATTTTTAGTTGTTTGAAGTTTGAGCTGTTAAAGACATTTACTCAAGCATTAAGTGTAGTTGTAGAAACCTATATTCCGATACCCAAGTCTTAGGTTTCGATATCATACTTAAAATAATATTACTGTTATAGTCTTAGGTATTGAATATTGAAGCTCGTATTCTAATATCTTTATATTGGGATATGATACTTCCTTATTTGTGTTTTGATACTATTGGAGACTCATAAAATAAATTTTATTTTTGAGTACTAGAACTAACGAGGTAGGGGTCTGATACATAAACCGTATGTATAAGCACTTAGAGTCAAGAGGTTGATATCCTTCAAGTCAGTTCATGTGTTCCGATAAATTGAAGCTTTGTCAACGATTGAAAATGATTTTGAGAGCTTTTAGCGCTTTAAACAATTAAGATTATTTTCGTTTATAACAACAAAAGTATTTTTTTCACAAAAATAAATTATATTATTATAATAGTAATTTTCATTTTTTATATTTATAAAAAAAATTAATAATTTAAACCCTTCTAACTTAAAATTTTCAACCATAAATTCTTTTACAATTTTTGTTCTCACAGTTTTTTTTAAATATTTTTCACTCACGCAAGTGTGGAAAACATCGTTTGATATTTTACTCTTTCAAAATATCCAGTGAAACGATATGAGATGGAACCGTATGTTCTTCCTTCCTCATTAGTCGATGACTGAAAGTTTAAACAGTTAAACTGAAACTTAAAAAAAGAAAAAGTGAGCAGAAACCAAAGATGCAAAAAGCTTCACTTCTTTGTTCTTCGAATCCAATATCTTCACCGCCAGCCTATCTTCACACATGTCGTCCACTCACAGCTCCCATCAGAACCCGTTTCTCTTCTTCTCTCTTTGCTTTCTCTTCTCTCCGCTTCTCATTGAATCGTCTCCACAGTCAGCGCCATGGCTTTTCTCCATTGCACAGCACTGGTAACTCTTTGCTTTACTTTTAATTTTTAGCAGTTTTTGGCTCAATTGGTGGGTTATTCGTAATGGGTTTTGCTTGTTCTTTTTGTTTCTTACTTGTTGGGGTTTTGATATTTCATTTCTTTTCAATTGTTGTGTATATTGACATCAACTTGGCTACTTCAGCTACTGAAGAAATGATTGAAGCTAGCAAGAACGTTTCTAGTTTTGTTGAAATTGGGTACATATCCAGTGTTCATGGGCTACAAGGAGAAATTTGTATAAAACCCAACACTGATTTTCCTGAACTGCGGTTTTGCAAGGTAGGACATGTTCTAGAAACCTAATCTTCTTCTTTGCATTAGCTTAATGTCTTTAAAAATTGTTATTTTTTTTATCTTATGAAAAATTGATTCATTTTCAGGCTGGGAGAAGATGGTTAAGGCAACAAGTTTCAGGTAAGGAAACAATTAAAGAAGTAGAGCTTGTTGAAGGAAGGGAACATCCTGGAAAGAAGAGTTGGATACTCAGCTTCAGTGGGATTGAAACAGTGGATCAAGTGAGATGATTAGACAAAGTTTGTTCTTTACATTTGTTTACATCATACTAATGATTGCCTCTTTCCTTTAGATATCTCCTTTGATTTTTTCTATGCTTGCTTTCACTTTCTCCTAATTAAACACTTAAAAGTTCTTATTTTTTAGGCCAGGCAACTTGTAGGTTCAACTTTATTGGCAGAGGAAGAAGATAGACCACATTTGGAAGAAGGTGAATTTTATACTCGTGATCTTGTTGGAATGAGAGTCATTCTCAAGGTAATGTACTTATTTGCTCATCAGCCCTTAATATTCCATATACAGGTGTAACTGAGTCGAAGCTGAGCCTGAATACTAGCAAGCTTGACTCGAAATTTGAAGCTCAATACTTAGCTTGGGCTTGATTAAGCTAGTTTATCAATTTTAGTATTCAAGGTCTAACTCGAGCTTGATTATACTCTTGTGTATTTGAGTTTGAGCTTGAGCTCGGTTCGATAAGTAAGCTTAGGATTAATAATATATAGTAAAGGCAATAACATGATTTAAGAATATAAAAATATTTAAAATATATATTAAAATTAAAAAGCTTGATAAGGCTCGCAAGCCGTTTGAGTTGCTTGAGCTTGAGCTGGGTTCGATAATTACTGAATCGAGTTCGAGTTTTTTTGAGTTGAACTCGAGTAGCTTGTGAGTATCAATGGCTCATTTACACCCCTAATTCCATATACCAATCTGACAAGTTCTGTAAAAGCATAATCTTTTTGTTATTTATGTATTTATTTTTCTTTTACTTCTTTCATTTACATATGAACAGTTCTTTCAGTCCTATATTTAGGGCCAGACATTAAGTTTTCATAGGAAAATCTAGAAACCACCTTTCAACACAGCTTAACTGTTGAATTTGGCTTTTAGATCTTTTTATCATAACAATTAATTTGCTGTGATAAGTGTATTAATTTATCTGTGCTCTTCATTCAAATTTATCTCTTTCTTTCTCATATTTTAGATGATTGTTTATTTATTTTTTAATTTTTGTTATGATTAATGAAGCTAATCTTTAAGACTTGTATATAATGCCTTCCTTCAGGAAACTGGTGAAGTTGTGGGGACAGTTGTTAATGTTTTCAATAGTGGAGCTAATGATCTCTTACATGTCATGCTCAAATCAGCTGAACATATGCCTAATGGAAGTGAGGAGTTATCTAGTTTGGCTGAAGCTGGTGATTCTGGTCCCTTGGTTTGGGTACCATTTGTCAAGGAAATTGTTCCTAATGTTGATATGAATAGAAGAGAAATGCTGATTACTCCTCCAAAGGGACTCCTTGAGCTAAACGTACGCTCTGATGAGAGGTCCAAGAAAGAAAGGCGCCAACTTGTAAGCCATATTTTTTTTGTATCTACTCAATTCGTTGTTCATTTCTTGCCAAGATTTCTCCTAAACCGTGTTCTGCTTACTCCTGAAATCCATTATATTTTCATGTAAAACGAGTACTTAAATTTTGAGGTGTATTTCAGGAATGGAAAGAAAGGAAAAGGTTCCAAAAGCGGTTAATAGCTGCAAAAAAGAAATTGAGTGAAATGGAGCAGCAACATGTATTTCATGGGTTCAGATTTGGAGAGAAATCCCAAGCGAGCTTACTTGCCGATCAGATTGTCAGTGTTAATTCCAAATTGCTTCAGCAGGCATTGGAGAATGTTGAGATAGCTTCAAAGAGGTGAAGCTTTTATATATGTATGTATAATGTAGAAACACACTCATATATTAGATAGCCATCAAGGATATATGCCTTAATTCTGGTTCAGACTGGATGGTATTTTTGTTCTATACATGTCTAGTTCTTGTCTTAGGCCATAAGCAGTTGATATTTTTACTTGTCTTGGCCTGTTTCACGTACCATTAACCTTTCAATACCTTCTTTTCCTCGCTTTGCACTCATCAAAACTTTTTAATTGTTGAAAAAATTGATTATATATTCTATTCTCTTCAAATAGGGTGGAAAAAGAAATCATTACTTTTCATCTTAAACTCCATAAGGATTAGAAGGCATTCTCTATATAGTGTATTAAGTGGTGATGGTGTTTTACAGTGGTGGCTAAATTATTAATTCTTGCTTTTGGTGTTGCTTCTTCAACCAGATGGACTATAACTGAATCACTCGCTGGAACTAAGCTGGTGAGAAATAGATTGAGGATATCAGAAAAATGCTTTACTCCATCGACAAGTGAAGAGAAGCTGGGAACAAATTTCACTTTGCAAGAAAAGGCATTTCAGCTTATTTATAAGGGCAAAGTTGCAGTTGTTTTAGATATGAGTGACCATAAGAACCGGGGAAAAGAATATGACCTCAGTCTCTCTTCCTCAACAAGCAGGGAGAATTCTGAAACATCCTCCCTTCAGATGTTACTTTGTGACGACGAGAGGTTTGTGAAGGTGATGCCGAGATACGAACTTTCATTTGGGAAACTTCTTAGTTTGTCAGTGTCGCTGGTTCATGCAAATGAATTTTTTTTTTTTTTTTTATAAGCTACTGCTGTTAGGATAATATTATTTTCTGCAACATCATGTTTTTAAAAATTTGATTCATACTGAAGTTCAAATTTATGAATGTAAGATTTGTTTGCTCGATGCTCGCAGGCTGAATATAGATCATCTATGCCACTGGTTTTGATTAGCCCAGCCGATGAAATCATTTCTATGAAGAAGTTATTCTCAAGTAACAATTATTTTGGATTTGACCCTGAAAAGGTCAGTGTTATAGTCGTGGAATTATCTTGTTATTTTCGTTTCCGCTTTTGGGTAGTGATCTTTGAACGACCTACAAGGCTAAAACACAAGCCATTGAGTAAAGATATGTGTAACCTTAATTACAGGCTGAAGGTTTTGTTATCATATTTCAGTGTGGATAGCTTTGGTTTTTAAATGTTATTTTTTGTTATTTTCTACATCCTGAGTGTAAATTAGAATTATGTCTGCTTGTAATGAAAGTTTTGCTAGCTATACCTTCTACTTCAGGAATAGAGGTCTGATCTTCAATAAATCAAATCTCCTAAGGCACCTAATGTTAACATTTAGCAATACCAGTTGAGTAATCACAAACTTTTGGTTTTGGGCTAATGTTTTAACATTTAGTAATACCGGTTGAGTATTCACAAACTTTTGGTTTTGGTTGAATCCCAATGTCGAGTATGAACTTATCCTAAGATCATGTTTGTAATTTAATGTTATTTCTTAGTTGAAAATGTTGGATGTGGACTGCTTTTATTCAGGGTGTTAGGCAAATATATACATACTAGCACCTTTATTTACCAACCAAATTACAGGTTTGGTTCTTGGAAGAAGAGAGGCTGCCAATTGTTAGCAGTTTGTTGGAACAAAACAGGCATAAGATTTTGATGAAATCACCTTGGGAGATTTTGCAATCACCGGTTGGATCCGGAGGAGTAATTAGCTTGCTTTCATCAGACAATATCGTGGAGAATCTTGCACAGAATGGTGTCCAGTATATTCAGGTTAGGAGCCTTGTTATAGTCTAAAGTTCAAAAAAATTCAGTCTGTTTTCCATGAAAAAGAACAGGCTAAGACTTTAAAATCTTTTATTTATTTATTTTTCTAAACTTTTAAGACATTTATATTTGTTGTCAATACTCCAAAAGAATAATAAGAGCCTTGTGAATCAAGTCCGAAAGTAGGCTTTGCTTCCATGAAGTCATAGGTGCAACGTTGCCAATTTTCTCAACTGAAATCTATTACCATTCACTGATTTAGTGAATTTGGTATCTAACTGGATTGTGATATGCCAGAAGAAAAACTAGAAAAGCATTTTAATATACTTCCAATCCGAAAGTACCATGGCGGTTGTGTTTTGATTGTGTGTAGAGAAAAGCCAACTATGATATTATTTGGAGGAGTAAACTATATACAAACTATTCCTGGGCATTGTCATGCTTTGTTACAGTTCTTTTGTATGCGTGCCTATGTGTTTATAACAGACTTGAGAAGCAAGTCGAATGTCTTTCCAGAGAAGCGCTTAAACTGGTGGATTCATCCATTCAACCAAGTTCTTGCATTTGCATTCATATAATACAATTTACATGCATTCATATAGTACAATGCTCATCTTGCAGGTATGCAATGGTGAAAGATATATCAGCAGGAGCTCACCGCTGCTCCTCGGGTTAGTTGACGAAAAGGAATCAGAGATTGGCATTCAAATTTTCGAACATTTGGAGGATGTTGAGGAAGGCTTCGGCATGGTATTCTCAATAGATACAATGAAGAAGCTGACAAGGCAGATACATAAACTTCAATTCTACGCCATAGCAAAGCCAAATTCACATGTGGAGCTAGTTGAGAAAAAATGGGTTCATGTTGAACCTTCATCTCCTAACTCCTACGAGTTTTATTCTACAATTTTCTGTTGCTTAAATGCATGTTCTTTGGATAAGCTTTGTGTTATGGAAATCACAGAATAGAATGAAAAGCCTTGCTTTAACTTCATTAAAATTCTATTTGTTTGCCTCTTTTTTTTTTTTTTTTTTTGGAGCGTATTCATAGGAAAGGAAGAAATGATTTTTTAGAAATGCTTAAAAGAAAAAAGAAAAAAAATCCAATCCTACCCTCACCCGTCACCACTTGTGTATATATATGAAATTATGGATGTAAAACATGTTTTTAATTGATGAAAATATATATTATTTTTAAATTTATTTTTAATTTAACTATGGATTTTCGTCTCTACTTCACAAAAAAATGAAAATAAAAGTCAGTTTCTCTATTTTAATTTATCATAATTTGATTATTGTATTTTATGAAAATTAAAAAGTTCTATTAAGTAATTTTGTTAAAATTTATCAGTTAATTGATTATATGGAAATTAGTAGTTAACAATTTATATGCAAATAATTAATAAAAATCAGCAGTTAAATTAACAATTAGGATAATTTTTCAATTTAGTAATTACTTCCACTTTTCATAAAATAGGGGATGAATTTCACAATAAAACTTTAATTTTTAAATTATCATCGTAAATATTAAGCTGATAAATTCGATGGATACGACCCATGACTCAAAATGCATCAATAAAAAAAAGTTTTAAAAATGGTTAACGGTCCAAATTTTGAATCGGTACTTGAACTTTAAAATATTTCAATTAAGTCTCAAAAAATATCAATATTATATCAATTGGATTCCTCTTTCAATCACGCTATTAATTTAAACATTAAATATCAGTTCAATTCGAGCATGTAACATATTTTAAACGTGTGAATTAAATCGTAAGCACATTTATATTTATTTTATGAATAATTTGGACATAACATATTAATAAAAGAAGCAATTTCTTTTTTCTATTTTAAAGGCATTGTCTTTAAAGAATAAATCAACTGAGTTGTCTATACGATTGTATAGATATATTTACAATTTGATTCGTTTTACAAATGCTCATTCGAATTGATTTTTTTTTTTTTGTGAAAATAAACAAAACAATTGAATTACATTATATTAAATTGAGCAAAAAACACCACTTGCTTTATTAGAGTAAATGATTGCTAGCATATCCCTATGAGGATCATCGAACACCTGCAAGTTCTCTTTCCCGTTTGAGACCATTTTAGCTATACGGTCAGTAGCTCGGTTATCTTCCCTTGAGACATGTCGTAAAGGATAGTGCTTGACATGCATCAAAAGTTTTTAGATACACCTGATCAAAGCAGAACTCGATGTTGCCGATGGAGTATCTTGGAGAACCTAGACCACCTCCAAGCAATCACTTTGAATTATTACCCATTGGTACCCGCGGCCTTAAAGAAGAACCAAACCATCTAGAATACTCCATAAATCGGCATCAAAGACTAAACACTACCCCAAATAACGGTGTACCCCAAAATCCAATCTCCATTTCTGTCACATCAAACTTCCCCAGCTGATACAGTTACTAAGTCCGTCTTAATGGCACCATCAGTGCTTAAATGGACCCAATTACTTGGCAAAGAATTTCCAAATCTAGTTTAATGCCGCATTAATGAGTCTTCATTGTAAGCTGAGTTATTAGGTTTAACCCAACCATAAGAGGCTCTAACAATCTTGAAGGGACTCCAAGTTACGCCCTATAAAGTGAAAATATTTTTATTATTCCATGTACGCCAAGCAAACAAACCAATTAAGCAAAACCAGTTTACTTCTCCCATAGTCTGCCTTGAAGAGTTTTGAATATTTGAATTTAACCACTCCTGGATCACCTGAGAAAATATTACTATAATTAAAATAGTTAGGCTTGTAGAAATATTTGAATTTTGAAATAAAAAAATACATAGACTAACTCCTAATTAAAATGGTAAAATCAAGAAAACCCTAAAAATAAAATGGTAAACTATACAACTGGTCACCAAACGTCCACAAGTTTTTTGTTTTGAGCATTGGAAAATAAAAATTTTAATTTTATGCATTGCAGTCAAAAACTATTTTCATTTTAAGCACTACCGTTAAAAATTATTCTTATTTTGATTACCCACTGATAATTCATTGTTGTCGTATACTCATTTTAGTCACCCAACTTTAACAATTTTTCATTTTGATAGCTCATTTCATTTTTAAATTAATTTTATTTATTCAAAAAAAGAAAAAAATTGAGTTTATTATGGAATTGAGTTATTCAATTACGGCGATGAAACTTAAGTTTTTTCTTATACTCAAATCATTATAAATGTTTAGGTTTTTCCCTTTTAGAACCCAAGTAATTCACCGGAAAACCCAAATTTTCTCTTATTATATTAATTTAAAAAGAGAAAAAAAGGAAAATAAAAAAAAATAAAATGTTTTTCCCTATAAAAACTTACATAATTCCTTATAAAACCCCAATTTTTTCCTGGGAGAAAATTTAAAATTAATTCTAGAAAATGAGTTTTCTTTTAAAAAAGATAAAAGATTTTTCTTGAAAAGACCCAAAATTTTCCTATAAAACTAAATTAGTTATCTGTAAAACCCCATATTTTACTATTTCATTGGACAAAAAACTAAAACCAATCCTAAAAAAGAAAATAAAAAGATAAAAAAAAAATTTAATGTAAAAACCTAACATTTTCTTATACACCCAAGTTTTTCCCTTTTATTAAAAAAATAAAATTAGTTCTGAAAAAATTAAAAAAGAATTTAAAAAGATAAAAGAAGTGATCAAAAATAAAAATTTACTAAAGTTGAATGACTAAAATGAAAATTTACTAAAGTTGAGTGACTAAAATGAATGTTAAAAAAACCATTGAATCAACTGTTGGTGACCAAAATGAAAACAATTTTAACGGTAGTGTCTAAAATGAAATGTTTTATTTTTTGGTGCACAAAATAAAAACATTTGAAAGTTGAGTGACCAACTGTGTATTTTTCCCAAAATAGAATATAACCCTAAAAGATCTTCTCACCAAACACCATTATATAAGCTGCCACAACTCCATAGAAGCGAAACGGGCGGCCAACCCAAAACCCTAATGTCCCATGTAAATATACATCTCTTCCTTTTGCTTTGCTTCTTTAGATTTCTTCCATCAACATTGTTCCGGCAGCTTTAACAACATTCTGTTTGTTCTTTATTAATGGTATAGGAGGTAAGAAGAATAAATGGCTGTTCCCCTTTTAAGTAAGATAATCGTGAAGAAGAGAGTCAAGAAGTTCAAGAGACCCCAGAGCGATCGCAAAATCTCCGTCAAGGTATATTAAAAGATATTCCATTATCTTTCAAGCTTTGATTTTTTTCTTCAGTCTTTTTATTTTGAGCTTTGTTTTTTTGAGAAAAAAGGGGAAAATGATGATAGTTATTGTCGCCCCAGTCTTACTTTGCATATATTAATGTCTTCGTATGCAAAATTGGTGATTGACATTTTTATCTGATTTCCACTTGTAATTATTGTCTGCAGCTTCACTTGTTTGCAAAATTTTGTTTAAAAATATATATATTTTTTAAATTTGATTGAATGTGGATATGAAGATAGATATTTGACACCCAGTCTGAATTGCAATATGCTGAGACATTAGCGATCGACTATCTGATCCATTTACCATTACTCCAATGAGGGGTGTAAACTGTAAAATATTCACTTTTATTGACTATATTTTATTCTTTAATTTGCAAAAAGAAAATCAATAAGCTCTAGTTTTTTTATTGCTTAATAAGATTTGAATTTTTTCAAAAGATACGCAAGGAGGTGTGATGAAACTTATCCATCATTTCTGCATTTGAATGATGAATACAAACATGCACTACCATCTGATCTCTTTTGCATATTTTCTTTACTTTTTTGGAAATTGGGGTTCAAATTTTAATTGATTTAATTGTTTTTTGCCTCGTTTTTCCGTCAGTTGCTGCAATCTATGATGAAAATGAATAATCAAACCTGATTTATGTTATGATGATTTTATAAATAATCACCATCTTTCGGCTGAGATTGCTGATCTTTATTCAAACATTTTATTGTAGCTCAGTCCTGAAATTAATGATATGGGTCAAATGTTTTTGTTTGAGCTATGTTTTTCAAAGGAAAGAAGGGAACATGATGATAGTTATTGTCGCCCCAGTCTTACTTTGCATATATTAATGTCTTCATATGCAAAATTGGTGATTGACATTTTTATCTGATTTCCACTTGTAATTATGGTCTGCAGCTTCACTTGTTTGCAAAATTTTGTCTAAAAATCTTATTTATTTAAAAATTTGATTGAATGTGGATATGAAGATAGATATTTGACACCCAGTCTGAGTTGCAATTTGCTGAGACATTAGCGATCGACTATCTGATCCATTTACCATTACTCCAATGGGGTGTAAACTGTAAAATATTCTCTTTTTATGATTATTTTCAATTTTTTAATTTGCCTAACAGAAATTGCAATGAGTTAATAGTTCTATTTTTTTATGCTTCAGAGGGTTTGATTTTTTTAAGATATGCAAGTAGGTGTGATGATACTTATCCATCATTTCTGCATTTGAATGATGAATAAAAACATGCACTACCATCTGATCTCTTTTGCATATTTTGTTTAATTTTCTGGGAATTTGGGGTCAAATTTTAATTGATTTAACTGTTTTTTTCCTCCTTTTTTGGTCAGTTGCTGCAATCTATGATGAAAATGAATCATCAAACCTGATGTGTCTTATGATGATTATATAAATATTCACCATCTTTCGGCTGAGATTGCTGATCTTTATTAAAAAATTATACTGTAGCTTAGTCTTGAAGTTACTGATATCGGTAAAATGTTCAACATCAAACTTTCCTTGCTTAGTTTCAATTTGCTCCCGCCTCTTGGAAAGGTTCATGAGAAGAGTTCTCACCCATGGTATCTAATGTCTAGTTTTTATGTATTTGTAACTAGACATTTCGTTTCAAGGGTGGATAAAAATGTTAACAGGTCTTGCGACACAGTTAGCTTCTTTCTATCACAAGCTTTCTGTTACTAAATCCCTGGTCACATTTATATGCCGCTTTTCCATGCTCATATAACTTGATTATGTTAATATTGAATATTTGAAACTAGTCTTACTGTGGATATTCTGTTGGTTGACAACAGACAAATTGGCGGAGACCAAAGGGTATTGATTCTCGTGTAAGAAGAAAGTTCAAAGGATGCACTTTGATGCCCAATATTGGTTATGGTTCTGACAAGAAGACTTGTCACTATCTTCCGAATGGCTTTAAGAAATTTGTTGTGCACAATGTTGGAGAGCTTGAACTGTTGATGATGCACAACAGGTACTGTTGTTAACTCACTGATTAATCATTTTCAATGTATATCGTTTATGCTTGTGTTCTCAATGTTTTACTTCATTGCTTCTCAGGACATGCTCTGCTGAGATTGCCCATGATGTTTCCGCAAAGAAGAGAAAAGAGATCGTGGAACGAGCAGCAGAGCTTGATATTGTTGTCACTAACAAACTTGCTCGGTTGCGAAGCCAGGAGGATGAATGAAAGCTTAAACTTGTATGTGTTATGTTTATCTGTTAGCTTTGCTTGTTCACTTTTCCTAAATTTTGGATAATTTGTAGTTTTAGTTGTCAAATCGCATTCTTAACAGTGATTTTGTTTGATTTGGTTAATTGAACATTAGAAGCAAATTTTGCAAGTTCTAGTACTATTGCCTTCAGATCTGCTAATTTGTGCAATTAGCCAGCCCTCTGGTTTGTGTCGGTTTGCATTGTACTTGTGTTACCTGGATTTTCTTTCACTGCATTAATATGAGAATTTGGTTAATAGAAATTATATTTGAACGATCATATTCAGATGTAATGGATGAAAAATTCCTGTAACATAACATGATACAATGATCTTTGTTTTACAGCTTTCTGATACCTATTTTTGATCTTTTTTGCAGTAAAATGCACTTGCTGGAGTATACCTTCACTCGGTAGAAATGATCTTTGATATCCCATATTCTTCATTCAATTGCAAGAAAATTCGTTCACATTATTGTTTAAAAATGGAGGAAAAAAGATGCCGATGGTCTTGAGATAGAAAATTTTAAGTTTTAGTTTCAAAAGAGAATGGAGGTCATAAACCAATTGCGGCAATTCCTCCTAAGCGCTTGGCAAGCCTAAAGTCACCCAAATTTGCCACCATATCTTAAACAAGCAAGACATTTTCAGGCAGAACACAGTGGTGTTTGATGCTCATGGTGAAGATATTTCAGAGCCGATGCAACAGACGGTCACTATTTCCAGACTTTGTAAAATATTCAAAGCGGAAGTTGTGAAAATACAACTACTTTCTAAGGACATGAATTTGAATTCCAAAACTTTGGAATCCTTGTTAAATGATTTAATCAAGATTGCAATGGCTAATAGATTGAATTATTTCACACATTGAATCAAAACTCCGAAATGCTACATGCAGTTTGATAACTTTTTCGCAACTCTTATGGTATCCGAAAGCGCGCCTTTATAATTTTCAGCACTGGTCAAGCAACTTTCACTGAATCCATTTGTTGCAACCAGAACCTTATGGTAGGAAATTCTTTTCCGTGTTGCCAGAGGCAATTGAGTTTCTCGATTGACTTACGGTGTCTGACGAAGATGGTAATATGGGTCACCAACAATATTGCAGATTTTGTCGCTGGTAAGACATATTTTAGCACAAGAACATTAGCCGGGTCGCGAAGATGATAATCTGGTAAGATGTATTTTAGCTGGGAACTACCTTTGCATGGTGGCACTTGCAATCGAGGCACACCACAAAGAGCTTTGTGCCACTCAAATTTCTCGATGCATGCTGGCAATGACCCATCGAGCAGATTACAGTGTAGTGATACAGTATTATACATCATCTTTAACTCGCAAAGGTCATTTGCGATCGATCCCTGCAGTTTATTTCCTTACAGAAATAAACCATCAGGCCGCGTAAGCTTCCGGGTGCTGGAATTCTATCAAATGGCTGAAATCTCTGATTCCCATGGGTATAATTGGGAACTTTCTGCAGAAAAGTGACGTTGAGAGACTCCCTATTGAAGTTGGAAGGACGCCACCATATGTTGTAGATCCAATTGCAGCGCTTAGATGTCACAAAAATCTGCAGTTGGTCAAAAAAGAGAGAACTGTGTACTGGACCGGAATATTGAAGTGAAAAATTGTTATATCGGAGGCTGTGCCACTCGAGAAGCCTTAGATTATTACCAAAGGATCTTGGAAGAAAGCTGGAGAACGAGTTGTGGCCGAGTTCTAAGGCTTTGAGCGTTGTAGCATGCTTTAATTTGTAACTGAAAGAACCCCACAAGGAGGGCATATATTTGATTAATACCGAAACCCTAACACACTTTTGTGAAATAGAATCGAAATTTTATTTTTTTCGAAACTGTAACCCTCTTTCTTGAAATGGAATCAATTTTTTGCTGGACGAAATAATCGAATCAAATTTTCAAAACAAAACCCTAAAGTGTATTTTGGTATTTTTTTGTAAGGTTTCCACTGAACCAGCAAAGGGAAACAAAAGGTTCAAAGAGCATCATCTGAACCACTTCCCACTGTTGCAAATAATTCAAAGAAAAGAAAAAATCCCTTTTGGGATTGGTCTGAGTTGCACATACATTCCAATTTGTTGTTTTGGTAAAGGCTTTATTGTAATAAGTTATGTTATGAAAATGAAATTTATGTTCGTCTTATCTATTACTACAAATTATGTTATGGAAATGAAATTTATGTTCATTTTATCACTTCTGTTGTTATAGAATATTATCTTTTTAAACATAAATTACGAACATAACAAGCAGTCCTTCACCAAGCTAAGATTACATGAACACTAACAGAATTACATCAAGAACACTAGCATTGATATGCATATTATCCAAGCCACGATCATTCCAGTATAATACATCCTGTTGAAGACAATGACTTATGTGTAACACTTGTTTTTGTCGATATTGAATATATGAAACTTGTCTTACTTGTCGTGCTTACTCGGGTGATGACAGACAAACTGGCGTACTGGTTATCGTGTAAGAAGAAAGTTCAAAGGAAGCACTCTGGTTCCCAACACTGGTTACGGTTCAAACAGGAAGGCTCGTCAATATCTTTCGAATGGCCTTAAGAAATTCACAGTGCACAATGTTGGAGAGCGTAGGTCTGTTGAATGAGTGATTAATTATTGTCATAGTTGGTCCTTAGGTCTGTTAACTTGTGCGTTTAACCACCCTATAATTCGGTTAGTTTACATTGAAATCATGTTACCTGGATTTTCATAGACAGTCAGAGAATATGTTTGATAAGAGTATATTTGAAGAATCATGTTCGAATGTGATGGATGAAAAGTTGGAGTAACATAACGTGCGACAATGATCTTTATTTAACAGCTTTTAGATACTTTGTTCAAGCAGGGGCTACTCATAACTCATCTACCGTGTTCGGGCATCTTTTAGATACCTTGTTTTGATCTTTTTGAGTTCGGCCACGACATCCACCATGTTTTTCCTTCCGCTTGGTGACTCTGCTGAACAATCTAAGGCCAATTCTATCAAAGACTAAATGCAACTGATTTTAGCAGTATAATGTACCTCCCCTTCCTGGAATATAGTCGCATCGATTATTTTCGTTACTGAATGAAACAATGATTCCTTCAAGAAATCCTACAAGCTCATTTCGCTTGTAAACATCTCCATAAGTAGTACGCCGAAGCTGTAGACATCACCTTCAGTAGAAACGATCCCTGATGTCCCATATTCTGTATGAAATCACACCAAAACTCATTCAAAATGATGTTGGAAAATGTATGTAAAGATACCAATGTTCATTTTTAGTTTAAAAAGAAAAGGATCACCTAGTGCCATGTAACCAATGGTTGCCATTGTCATGGTTTGTTTCATGGTTTCTCCTTCTTCTAAGAGCTTGGCAATCCCGAAGTCACTCACATGAGCCACCATGTCTTCATCAATTAAGACATTTTCAGGCTTCAAATCACAGTGGATCACTGGTGTTTGAAGTCCATGGTGAAGATGTTCCAGAGCCGATGCAACATCGATCATTATGTCCAGTCTTTATAGAATATTTAAAGTGGAAGTACGAGAATACAACCACTTTTCAAGGCTCTCATTCGGCATGAACTCGAGTATCAAAGCTTTGAAATCCTCGTTAGAACAACTGCTAATGATTTTAACGAGATTTCTATGGCAATAGACCGCATTACTTCATACTCTGAATCAAAACTCCGAAATGCTCCATCTATATGCAGGTTGAAAACTTTTACTGCAACTGTTATGGCATCTGAAAGTGTGCCTTTATAAACTGAGCCAAAATTACCAGCACCGATCAAGGAACTTTCACTGAATCCATCAGTTGCAACTCGGAGCTGATGGTAAGAAATTCTTCTCCATGTTGCCAGAGGCAATGGAGTTTCCCGATTCTGTTTATTTGCTTTCAACTTATGGCGTCTCACAAGGATAATAACAAGTGTCACTAACAATATTGCTGCTATAGCTGGAAAGATGCATTTTAGCACAAGAACTGACACCTTTGGTCCGTGGTGGGAGCTATCTTTGGATGGTGGCACCTGCAATTGAGGCACACCACAAAGAGCTTTGTTCCACTCAAACGATTCGGCTGATAAGTATCGAAATGGTCCTCCTGTTGGGATTTGGCCCTCGAGCCTGTTGAAAGAAACGTTCAAGTATTTGAGATGGGAGAGTGCCTTCATGGACTTAGGAATCACTCCAGAAATGTTGTTCCTGGAGAGATCCAAGAATTCCAAGCTCGTTAATGTTGGGGTTTATGATAAAGTTTAGCAAGCTGAGTTGAATGCTTGTCCAGCAAGCCTCGATGCTTGGTGAAGAAGAAAAGCAGAAATTTGCTTAAGAAAACAAGATCAGAATCAAGAAGCAAGAAGGATGGAGCATAAAATGAATGAAAATCTGATATTTTTCATTAACAAAAACTTTGGCATACTGCCATTACATATATCAGACATTTGCAAAGCAAATCAAAGCAAGTCATCACCTAATACTTACCTAGTACCACTAAAATACATTGAAACTTGAAACATTGTCTTGCACGCATTGCATTGCTGATATAATCAGCTCAATCACCATCAAGACTACATAAAATATCAACATAACTTAGTTCAAAATGAACTAAACTAAATTACTTTGACTAAGGATAACAAAATGGACAAAATGAACACTTGCTGCACATGAAATAACAGCTTCAGCTTGGCTCGTCTGCATGGCCACCTTTTTGCTGCACGAGCTGCAACTTAGCTGCTGCATGGGCTGCATGGAAGGCCAACTTCTAACAGTTAACTGACTGAACGATTCTGGAATATGGCCTTGTAATGCATTTTCCGCGAATGATAGATGAGTCAAACCATTGAGATCCCCATTGATGCTGCTTGGCAGGTTACCGGACAGCCGATTCCTAGAAATATCCATGCTGATCACAACCTTTAAATTCCCAACATCTAATGGGAGAGGGCCACTGAAAAAATTTGATGACAAATCAACTTGCAACATATTTGAAAATCTCCACAAGGTTGAGGGAATGTTGGAACTTAGTTTGTTGGAATCTAAGCTCAAATATCTTAAGGAAGTCAAATTATCGAAGCATGCTGGCAATGCCCCATCAAGCAGGTTACTATGTAGTGATAGGTTATACAGCATCTTTAGCTCACAAAGGTCATTTGGGATCGATCCCTGGAGTTTATTTCCATATAGACTCAAACCTTCAAGCTGCTGTAATCTTCCAAGTGATGGAATAGGTCCAACCAGATCATTATTCGCAAGGAATAATGCTATTAAACGGCTCAAGTTTCCGATTTCCATTGGAATGTTACCCTTCACTTGGGAACTTTCTGCATAGAAGTATTGAAGTGACGCTGAGAGATTACCTATTGAAGCTGGAAGGACACCACCATATGTAGTAGATTCAATGCTTAGATGCCGCAAAATTCTGCAGTTCATCAAAGAAGAGAGAAAACTGTGTTCTGGACCAGAATATTGAAGTGAAAGATTGTTATATTGGAGGCTGAGCCACTCGAGAAGCCTTAGATTATTACCAAAGGAGCTCGGAAGAAAGCCGGAGAATGAGTTGTGGCCGATTTCTAAGGCTTTGAGTGTTGAAGCATTGGTGATGCAGCTTGGGAGTTTGCCACTGAGTCCATTCTGAGCCAGAGATATCACTGTAAGTTTTGGAAGCTTATACTCGGAGCTTGAAGGGAGATGTCCTGAAAGCTTTTTTAACTGTAATGCAATTAACACTATGGTTGACATATTGAATATCTTTGATGGAATTGAACCGGTCAAGTTGTTTCCCGCCATAGATAAGGTACTAAGATGTTGTAAATTGCCAATCTCCTCTGGTATTTCCCCTGTTATCACCATGAAAACACATAAAATCTTGTTAGCATGTTTTAATTTGTGGTTGAATAAGCTCCAAAACTTAAATGGTATATATGGGGAGGATATAGTTACCAGAGAGATGGTTTTTGCCGAGACCTATCAATTGGAGGAAAGTGCAGTTACCAATTCTTTTTGGAACACTTCCTGTGAGTTCATTTCTATAAAAATCAATCCTCTCAAGTGATGTAAGATGAAGGCATATGTCCCACGGGAGGCTACCAGATAGACTATTGTTTGGAAGGTTAATAGCCTTCAAAGTTGAAATGTTGAAGAGAACCGGTGGAACGAGACCAGTGAGCCCCATTTCTCCGATGTCCAGCACCTCCAAATTCAAAATATTGCCTACCTCCCATGGGATTCCGCCTGCAAGGGATTAGATGAAGTCAACTGTGAAAGAACAAGATAACAATTGTAATGTAAAAGAAAAAAAAAAAAAAAAAACGACAATATGATAAAATAAGTTTACCTTTCAATTCATTATCTCCTAAGTATAGTTCCTTGAGACCGGTTAAGTTTCCGATGCTACGTGGGATCTGTCCCGAGAATCTGTTTATGGAGAAATCTAGATTCTGAAGCTTGCGGCATCCACCTAAGCCAGAAGGAATTTCACCATTTAACTGGTTCTGGGCCAAGTAAAGACCTTCAAGTCTTGATTGATTACTACATATGTCAATTGGTAGAGTACCGGAAAGGTTATTTCTTCCAAGGAGAATATATCTCAACGAAGATATGTCGAAGATGCTTGCAGGAATATGACCTGTGAGGCTTGCATTTCCACCATCAAATATCTGCAGATTACGAAGATTACCGATTTCCCTTGGTATTTCACCTGCAAAAAAGGCATTCATTCGATAAAATTGAAACACCGAAAACATGCTTCATCCTGTTTTGATTTATAAATGATGAAAGCTTCAATACCTCCAATCTCTGTTTGTGCAACATATATTTCTCTGAGCTTAGTCAAGTTCCCAATATTTCTTGATATACTTCCTGAGAAGTTATTAAACATGAAATCTACAACTTCCAAGGAGGACACATTGTAGATGGCTGCTGGAATGGGATTCGAGAGCTTGTTGTATCGCAGACGGAGAATCTTCAACTTTGGAAGGTTACCAATCTCATGGGGTAAGCTTCCTTAAAGAAAATTATGGCTGAAATCCATTGTTTCCAAGTTTATCATGTTGAAAAGATACGGGGAGATACTACCTGTAAAGTTGTTGCCATAGAGACTTGGAAACTGAAGCTTGGTTTAGTTGTCAAACCATGGAGGGATTCCACCACTAAGCTCATTGTGGCTCAAGTCCATGAGCTCCAACCGTTGCAAGTTGGCCAACTCAGATGGCAAATGGCCGTGGAAACTGTTCCCGCTCATGTTGAGAACCAACGACAACGAGAGCTTACTCAAGGATGGAAGGATAGTGCCGTACAGGTTCATGTTGGGAAGATTCAAGGCCGTGACTCGGCCATTAATGCCGCAAGAAATGCCGGTCCAGTGGCAAACGGAGGTTGCGGAGGACCAGTTGTATGGCCAGACATTTAGAGGATTAGAAGTAATATGAGCTTTGAATTGGAGAAGAAGATTGATCTTCGTTAAAGCATGTTACTGTCATACATAATAAGGCTGTCAACAAGATCGGAACAGAAAAGTGTGTTGGCCATTACCGCAGGGTGAATCATGTTAAAGTGAAAGCGAAAACGAGATGTTTGATTATACAAAAAACGGAAGAAAATATAAGAACTCGTAAGGTCAAATTTACAGTAGCTGTGGGCTCCATTACTTTGAAAGTTCGATCCATTTCTTCAAACTTATTCATTTATAGCCTCTCTAATAGGCCAAGCTATCACATTAAAATAGAATAGAAGCAGTCTAGTCCTTAGTCATCACGACTGTGGGTTCCCCTTAGAACGTTATTGTAGAATTTTTGAGGTGAATTGAATTCGATTTGGAGTCTTTTTCAAATTAAATTTTTAGTTAGAGTTTTATCAATTAAAAATAAATTTAAAAATGTAATTTAATTTTGTGGAAATATTAGACATTAGAATCGTTGAAAAAAATAATTCTATTCATTTTATCTAGGGTAAAGTACATTTAAAGTTATTAAACTATTAAAGTTTAAGTTTATGTTTTGATATTTTAACTTCAAAAAACTATAAAATAATTACTAAATTATTTAAAAGTTTTCATTCTAAGTTACGAAACTACTCAAAAGTTTTTATTTAAGTCACTGGACTATTAATATATATATTTTAAATTTAGCTAATGAGTTTCAAGTTATGATTCGATTATCTATATGGTGGATTAATACCCATTAGCGAGAAGAAGAATATATGTTAGATTCAAGTCGATCTGATAGTTAGTGTTGAAGATCTAAATGTAAAAGTTCTTAACAATCCAATAAAACTTATTTTTATAAAATAATATTTTTTAGTCATTTTCCAACTGAATTGGTATTTAATTAACTTATTATACTAACTTAATCAAAATTTTAAATAATAGTATTGTTGACGTTGGGGTTTGGTCGATGGCTGAGTTGGTCTATCCACCCTATATAGGACAGGATGAAGAGTTGAGGATATGCCTGGTCGAATTATGGCGAGGAAGCTTAGTGCTTCTCTAATGAGATGTGTTTTTCTGCGAAAAAAAGGGAAGAAAAAGATAAAAAGAGAAATATCTAGAGAGAATTTTTAAAAGTGTATATAAAGATGTCTTGGTGAGACCGGTGTAATGATACCTATGATGGTGTAAGGTGACTATAAAATGGTGTTGATGTGATAAGATAGAGGTTTACATATAAGGTACATATATTTATATATATATGTATATTTATGCATGTAATAGATGGTGTCCTAACATAAATTAAGATTGAAGTGTTGCAAGTGTGAAGTAACATTTTATGTAATTTTTTAATATATATTTTTTTTTGTTGAACTTTATAATTTTTATTAATTTTTAAAATTTATATATTTTGAATTTTCAACTATTTGTTAAAGTGATTTGTATTATAAAATAATATCATGTAAACAATGAAATATACGTGAACTATTATATGAGTTGTCACATTAATATTGTTAAAAATTTTAATAGTTTAATTAACGATAAAAGAACAACTATTAGACTTAAAATGAAAGGCTGAACAAAAAGGAGAAATTTTTATTAAACTTCACTGAGTTAAATAAGATGAAAAAAAAAAAGCAAATGAAAGAAAAAGCATGTCCAATATTCACATTAATTTTGTTTAGGATAAAAAACAACTCTATTGATTTTGTTTAGGGTAAACTACAGGTGATTAGACTATTAGTAAATTTATGTTTTGATTACTAATTTTAAAAAGTTACAAAATGGTTACTAAATCATTCAAAAAAATTATTTAAGCCACTAAATTATTAAGTTTTTTTTTTTTGAGTTTAGCTCGCTAAGTTACGATTCGACGATTAGTACAGTGGATTAATACCTATCGACAATTAAAAAAAATATATATTAGATCTAAGTCAATTTGTTGATCAGTGTCGGAAATCGGAAAAGAAAATTATTTGAATTTTGATTCTCAGATTTGTGACATCTAAAATTGTTTCATGAAAAAACTAAATTATAGAAAAAAAAAAGAGTTTTCAATTGACGTAGGCAGTACAAATAATAATTTTATGAGTCCAATAACTTAAATAAAAAATTTTGAATAAGTTAAAGATATTTTATGAGCTTATTTTAGTTAGTTCTTTGCCTGCTTCAAAACTTAATTCTGGATGATAAACAAATAAGGATGAACCCTAAAAGAAATTTTGGATTGCAAATAAATTTTGAATGAAATGAATTAAAATTTAGCTCCTATTTACAAACGAATAAATTCAATATTTAGAACCCTAATTCGCTCCTAAACATACTATGAAAGAAGCTCTAAATATTTTGGCGCTTGTTCTTCTTCTCTGATTTAACCACCACCCTTCCTCCCATGAAAAACACAGCGGCCGTAGCAACGGCGGCTGCTACCACTGCAGAAATTACTGAACCCCAATTGATCTTACTTGCATTACTCTCTTCATCATCATCTTCTTGTTGTACTTGTCCTTGTTCCTCACGTTTCACTTCCTTATCTTCTTCCTTTTTAACCCTACCCATCGATTCCTTGCTCTTCTTGCCTTTTAACTCAACAATGGCGTTCTTCAGTTCCCATAACTCGGTCTCCAACTCAGTCATCTTCACCTCTATCTCACTCACCATCTTCTCCGACCCTTTCATGGCTTTAACCTCTTCCATCATCATCTGCAAATCCGTTAACCCATAACTGCCTCTCTCTAACATTGCTTCCAATAGCTCAATTTCTTTACTCAATTTCTTCTCCTCTTTATCACCATCATCGTTCACATTTACAGCCTCACCAACTACATTTCCTTTCTCATGGGCAATTTCTTTCTTATTTGGAATTAGTTTACTTGGATTCATTTTCTGTCTAGCGGGATCAGTCTTTAACACCTTACCTTTTGCACATTTCTCGTGTTCAGTTCCAATCCCTAAATCTTTCAATCTATCATTCAATTTCATCGCTTTCAAAACTTCAACCCCTTTTCCTTCCCCAGATTTATCCAACTTATCTCCTTTTAACCCTTTCGCAAGCATTAACATCACGACTTTCCGTTCCAGTTCTTCGATTTCGAGATTCAATTGATTTTCACCTTTGTTAAGTTCTTCAATCCCACGGTTCAAAGACATTAATATCTTGTCGTTCTCTAGATTGTCAAGGATCAATCGAGGTACCTCGTGCCCTAATCTCCGCCGCAGACGATTCCTATCCGAAAGTCTAGCCTCCACTTCCCTACCAACTCGATCCTCACCGTCGTTCTCCACCGTCCGATGGGCACCCGACGACGAAGAAGAAGAAGATGGCGGCGATGGGACGTTGATCACCACGGAGCTTCCCATTAAAGTAGAAGAGAGACCCATTGCTTTAAATTCAAATTCCTTTTGTTTCAAAGATGGATTTTTTGTTTTTTTGATCCATTGAACTGCTTTGTTATACTGAAAATGAACAAAAACCGAATGAAATTGGCTTTAATTTAACGAAGCGAACGAAAGATTTATCCCAGTTGGACGGTTGCGAAAAAGGTGAGAGATTTTGGTTAGGGTATGCGTTGGAAAAAAGAGGGAAAATATTTTCGCGCCTTAATTACGGGGTCAATTTGAATACGTGTCTAAACCTGATTGGATTAGAGTTGTTCATCTTATTATCTTTCGTTGTTTTTCCAGTGTATTAACTACAAATATAGTAGGGATTAAGTTAAAAAAGATAAATATCTTAAGCTTAAGTTAGCTTAGACAATTAATGAAAAAAAGAGGCTGATAATTTTAGTCATACAATAACACGAATATGACATAAATATACAAATATGACATGGAATTTGTTAGAATATCCGAATTCCATTGATTTTCCCTATGAATCACCCATACTCTACAAGCAAATATTCAATGAAGAGGGATGAAGCAGCTGACAAAGAAGAAGATAAAAACAAGAACAATGGCTGTAACAAGAAAAAGAAGACATCTGCTGACGATCAAAAAGTGCCATTTTACAAGCTCTGTCCATTTGCAGATAGATTGTATATGTTCTTGGTAACAGTAGGAACCATCGCCGACGCCGGTATTGCTAATGGCTTTACTCAGCCCTTCATGACGCTCATTTTCGGTCAAATGATCAATTCTTTCTCCGGTGCAGATCAATCCGGTGTCGTTAAAGCAGTCTCAAAGGTTGAAAACACAACCTTCTTTCTTTTGGAGTTATTTTCGTCAAAATGGCTCTTGCTATAGCTTTTCGTTTCTTTTGCCCACCTGAAAGTTGAGTTCCATGCTCCCCCACCATGGTGTCAATCTCCTGTTAGCCATACAGCAATCCTTAGCATAGTCGCTCGAAAATTTTCGATCAGAAAACAAAATCATGTTATGTTACCTTGGGCAACTTGTCAATGAATTTAGCAGCATTAGCCATCTCGATTGCTGCTCTAATCTCTTCATTGGCATTGTCCTTTCCATATGCAATGTTTTCCCAGATAGTTGTTGCAAAAAATATAGGTTCTTGGCTGACAAGCCGCATTTTCCCCCGTATCCATTGAAGCTGCAACTCTCTCAAATCGACGCCATCGATGAAAACATTGGTTTTTAACCTTCAGGCGGGCAAAAGCAACGAATGGCTATAGCAAGAGTCATTTTGACGAAAATAACTGCAAAAGAAAGAAACAAAGAAAGAAGAAAGTAGTGTTTTTAACCTTTGAGACTCCTTTAACGACACCGGATTGAACTGCACCGGAGAAAGAATTGATCATTCGACCGAAAATGAGCGTCATGAAGGGCTGAGTTAAGCCATTAGCAATAGCGGCAATGGTTCCTACTGTTACCAAGAACATATACAATCTATCTGCAAATGAAAAATGCTTGTAAAATGGCACTTTTTGATCGTCAGCAGATGTCTTCTTCTTCTTGTTACTGCCAATGTTCTTGTTTTTATCTTCTTCTTTATCAGCTGCTTCATCTCTCTTCATTGATGATCCATCACCAGTATCTAACCTCCATTTTTTGCTTCTTCAATGATCCCCTCGTACGTATATATATACCAGTTTCCTTTCGATCAAAAAGAAAAGAAAAGAGAAAACCAACCCAAATATTTTCTTGGGTTAATTAATTAGTTTGTAAATTGTTAGAACATTTATAAGAAAATTCAAGAAAATAACCATTAAAGAAAGATCACAAGCCAACTAGAAAAAGAGATAGAAAGAGCAAGAGAGACGTAGCGATGTAGTAAACAAGTTTAATGAAAGGAAGGAATTTATGGTGGGTACTACGTGAATAAATTTAATTATTCCTTTACAAATTCAATCAGTATTTTTTTCCGTAAAATATATGGATCAAACTCTAAAAATATTTATCAACTAAATAGATATTTTTTATTTTAATGTGTGAAAAATATGTATATTCCTTTTAAATTTTATTAATATTATATTTTTTAATATGTTCTCCATACATTTTTACAATTCCATTTATGTATTTTAAATTTACATAATAATAAACTTAGTCATTAAATTTTTTAACGTAATAATCCATAATATTTTTATTATAAAACGCATGTAAATTGCTGCACAGTTTTTACTTCAACCTCGTTAAAATTAATGTTTTAATCAATATTTTCATTAAAATAATAACAGACTCTTTTTAAAAAGTTAATAATTAAATTTAACTCAAAAAGGATAATGATCGAATTAACAACAAATATAAATATTAAAGACTATTTTTTTTTTTTGGTATTTTGATTTTGATTTTTGTCTTTGTTACATCCGATTTCCCCCCTATTTTTGTTAATTACTAGAAACTTGTTAATGACTCTATGGTTCCATCGCCTGCTGACACGTTAGCTCCACTTTGGGATTTTTTTTTTTTTTACATTTAATTTGTGATTTTATTCCATTTCTTTTGTTTTTTTCATTTTAAATTTACATTTAAATAAATATTTTTCACTTATAAATTTTAATGAGAATTTAAAATTTTAATATTAACCGACTTTCATTTGTAAAATAGGTTACTTTTGATATAAATAAAATAGTTTTAATTTAATTTTTTTAATCTCATAAATGAGATTAAAAAACTATCATATATATATTCTGAATTAATACTATACAATAATCTATCAAAAAAATATTTGACAATAAAATAAAATAATTCAAGGATTTTTCATGGTTAAACTATATACATTTCGGGTCTACTTATTTAGCTATAAAAAATTTTACTAAAAATATTTTCATTGTTTTCCCAAATTTATTTGGTAGAAAATAAATTCTTACTGTGAAAGTGCAGATAAAAAAATGTACTTGGCTACGAAAGGTGCTACCACTACCCATTATTCTTTAAGGAAAAACATTGAGCCTTGAAATAAAACAAGACCTCTAAAATCAAATCTTTTGTAGCTTTGATGAAATATTTTTCCATATACATTAAACTAGCTTTCTATGTATAGCTCTAAAGTATTGTTGTGTTCTTGTTACATTGATATCATGTTGTTCCCTTCACATCTTTCTACTAAATCTTTTATATTTAATATTTTCCCTGGCAATTCAAACCAGAAAACTAGTGATGATGAATTTGAAAGCAATAAATAAGCTTAATTATATGCTTTTGACTCAATTAATCTCTTTAGCAATCATCACCAATTAAGTTAGTTGAGATAGTGATAGTTTCAGTGAGTGGTGGTGTCATTTTCTGGACTTAAGCCTGAGTTTCATCTTTTTCTATTTTGAGAAACCATTAAAAATTGAGCTCTGCTGCTAAATATGACATGAAATCACTCAAAGTCAAGATGTTGGTTGCAAACACAACCATTTGGCACTTTAAAAATATCATGATTCAGTGCATAATTAAATGATTCTTCAAGACATATGCATGAATATATAATTATCTTTTAATTTTTACAAATTAAATCCATGTTTCCTACATAAATTCCTTCCATTTAAGATCACTATTCCCTTAAGTAAAACTATAGACCTTTGTTACATCAAAATCATAGAAGAATATCATCTTCTCAATTTTTTATTAAATAAATCCTCTTTTTAGAATGTTAATTTTGAACTACCGACATGACATATCATACTCACATGAACCCTAATTAACAACACATAACTCTGAATACTAAGGCCTTATAAGTAATCCCTATCTAACGAAAGTTTGTTCTCTAATTTAATAAGTGGCTGATGGAAAATGAAAATAAAAATCTTAATAGAGCTAAAGCTAGACTAATTGATCAATTGAGTAATTTAATATCTCAACTAATTTAATTGATTGATGAGGTGACAATAAACTATTAAAAAATGATACAAATAACGTGACATCACTCTTTTATACAATTCTTTTCCTTGACCATATAATTTATTATTGAGTTGGCTATCAAACGTATTTATTGGCTTTTACACATTTTTAATTACCTAACGAAATAATTGATATTAGAATACTAATTAATCAAAGGCCAGCTGTATATTTACATTAGTCTACAATCCATACAATTTTTTAATCATTGTTGAAACTTTCGCAGGCAAAACAAAAATGAAATGAAAACCTAAAGTAATAATTATGAAATTCTACTATTTAAGATCAATAAGGTTGACCACCTGAGCAACTTATCCGCCTCCGTTTCATCGGAAAAACTTGGCGGAAACCACCATTCGATGCCGCTAGATGCCACTCATCTAACACAATCCCTTCCAACTCAAACTGTTGTACCAGCCCACTAGACCCATCATCATACAAATACCCTTCCGAGAACCCACCAAGATCACGACCCGGTGGCTTAGCTTTCCGACGACCAGCCCCAACCGGAACGTTCCTAAGTGCCCCACCTGCCGTCCAATACCTCTGACAACCTTTACAGAAATGTCTGGGCTGGTTAACGTTGTAGTTATTGAAGTAACAAAATTTAGTCTCCATGCTCTTGCATCTAGGACAGGGTATGATCTTATCTGGCCTCTTGGAAACCGTTGGATGATGATGATGATGATCTTCTTTGTTTTGCTCTTCTTTTACTACTTGTCTTCCATGCAACGTAATTGTTTTCCCAAATAGCTTGATTCCTTGACCCTCAGCTTCTTGGCCAGCCATAACCATTTAGAGAAAGGAGAGTAGTTTCTTGGGGTTGGGGTGAAAGGGTGTTTTCCAGAGTGTTTTATATAAATATATGACGAGGAAAAAGTGGGAAAAGTGCTAGGAATTGAAAAGGAAAAAGAAAGGACCATGTGAAGGAAGTAGCCGTCAAGGACAAGAACAAAGTAGGTGGCGTGGAAAAGATGATGATCAGCTTTTTGTCCACATCATTACTCCACGTAATAAAAAATTCAAGATAATAAATAAAAAATATGGGGGTGGGGGGGGGGGATAAAGAAATTGTTCAAAATATGGGTCCTAATCCTTGGTAGGTTTGCTAACAAAAATGTCAAAAGTGATGGAGAATTAGAGCATAAAGAGATAAAGCTTTGGTTCTAATGGAAATGTACATATAAAATATAGATATGATAAAAAAGCTTAAACTTTCTGACTTAGGGTTTGAAAATCTAGAATTTTACTTTTCTTTGTTTTCTTTTGTAAGATTATAATAAATCTGAGAAAAAGAGATTTCTTTTTTCCAAAAGGTGAAAGAAAAGAGTGAATTCCACTACTAGATACATGAAAAAATGATGGGTACATGCTGATCAATGGTTTCTTTTTCTTATAAAAGAAGTCAATAAAGCATAAGCACTTGGTTCTTCTCAAGAAATATCCTTTTTCTTTTTTCACTAGGAGTTACTATAATGTTTGGTAAGAGTGTATTTTTATTATTTGTTATGAGACTCAAACTTGAACCCTTAAACCTTAAGATTTTAGAATTGTCATTTTTGTTAACAACATCGAAACATTATTTATAATTTATAAAGTTGTATATAGACAATCATGTATTCAAATGCAAACCTTCTTTTTTTTTTTTTTTTTTTGCTTAAACATGCATCGCATGCTGCATCTTTTTGCAGGTTGCAATGGACGTTGATGATAAATTTGTTGCAAATATTTTCTTTTTCCAAGGGAAAAGTAGTTTTGATATGGGCTTAATCTATTCCTTTTATTTATTAATAAAGGAATCTTATTAAATTAATGCAAAAGTTGCCTCATAATTTCCACACCTTTTCCAATTATATAATGTAGACAAATAAGCATTTTCGTTTATTTTAGTTGGAAAAAAATGATGTACTTCCTCTTTTCGATGCTCTGGAAGTCTCTCTTTTTATTAATTATTCAAAAAGATTTAAAGAAATATATATGCATCTTTATAGGGACACCCATCTATTAAGCTCATTGTTTTTCTTTTCACTTTTATCTTACTAAAGAAATTTCTAGAGGAAAACACCCAAAAAGTAGAAAGAATAACTTATGGCTTCTTCTATGTTTCTTTTTGACATTTTTATGCAAGAATAAATCATTTCCTAGTGACTTCCTTGTGACGGCAAAGAAAATTGTAGGGCTAAGATGAAAATTTGTGGATTTGAAACCATTTTATTCAAAAGATAAAGAGTGACCGACCTCCTTAATCAAGTTGTATAAGATATATATATTTATGGAGATAAAATTAAAGATTTAGTACCATGTTGCTTGTTATTTTGGTTCTTGATTATATCAAGTTGCTTTAATAAAAGTGAATCAATTAAGAAAGTCTCTAGTCTACTCTTTACTTTATTGCTTTATTTAAAAGTAAATTCTTTTTAATTTTTTTTTCTTCCCTTTACCAGTCAGAGCTACTTCTATGTAGTTTGGGAGCTTTTGTTTAAACAAAAGCAAAAACCATAGACTTAATAAAATAAAACAAAGTTGATAAACCTGATCTAGATGGATGCATGTTGCTTTTCAATCTTTTGTTTGTGAGAAATTTATACAACATTTGTTAACACATGGTAACCAAAGCCAAACCTGGTTGAACCAATATCTTAACTTTGTCCACCCATGGCAATGGCTCGAACAAAAAGAGGGTTTAATTCAAAGACAGCTATGGAGAGCTCCAAACCTGTTGCAGCAAAAACTATTTTGCTTTTAACATAGGAAGGTTGGCCTCAATTTTCGTCAACTCTTTATTTATTTACATTTGATGCCGGTGGATCTTATCCCTTTATTCTCGGTAGAGAAAAGAAGAGAAAAAAGCATATTAAAACCTATATGAAGTACCGTATGACAGATTAACCAAAAGCAAGAAGAAAACCCAATATTCTAATCATTTTCCTTTATCTTGAAAGATTCCAAGAGACTTTATTGGTCTAGTTTGTGAAGATTAAAAAAAAAAAACAAGAACACGAAAGATTTTAGATTAAAAAAAGAAGACATTGAACATTTCAATGCCAAACACAAAGAAAGCAGTGATTCAAACGCAAGCAATTAGCAGGCACTGCTCTGTTTTTGCAGCCGTTGAAAACTGCCTTTAAGATAACACTTTAAAGCAAGACAGACAGGCAATTGCAATAATTATTTATTTGCTGCATAAACTGGCAAGATCCTTGTTCTAAAGACGATGATAGGCTCTGCCGTTTCCTTCTATTTGATGGCCAAAATTAGATGCTTTTCTTAGACATGTCAACCGAAGAACATTAACAATTGCAAGAAAAGTAATGGACAAAAAAATGTAAATGATAATGATGGGTTATTGAAACAAATGAAAAGTAATGGACAAAATATGTTATAGACTGGATACTAAAATCCTTAAATACCTGTTCGAAACATTAAACATTCAAAAAAATGAATGCAAACGATTGCTACAAGGTACAACATGAGTGCCACTAACTAATTACAACACATGTCAGAGACTCACCCAATTGTGAAAAATACTCAATGGAGACTGGCAGGATTTACTTGCAATTATCTTATGCATCCATGTTCCAAAATAATTAATTGTCGCTCCAGTTATCATCATCTTCACCGTCATCACTCCCAACAGCCTGAACAAGTTTCCTAATAGTTAATTTAATGCTTCAATTCATAATAAAACAAATGGAAAGAAATGGTGAAAGAGGAAAATTGGAAACCTGACGGATTGCATTTGCTTTCTGCAAAATCGTGATGACTGAGACATTGGTGGGGACACCAGAAGTACCAGGTGGTTTTGCAGTGACCGTGGGTCTTAGGTTAAAAGACTGAAATAACAAAGAATACAAAGCAAGTGAATGAATTGTACTCCAATTTTTCGCAACAGCCAGTATAATGCTTGATACATGACACTGCACATTTATATATGGAATACCCTAACTCAAAACAGTTAAACAAAATCCAACTGCTAACATGAAGATATCATAGCAGTATCAAGATATTCACAAACAAAGAAGAAACACAAAATATGCTCAAAACAACACCAATGGACTCCGGCAGTTTAGCTTGTTCCCATGCCAAAGGCACTTATTTTCTTTTCTCCTTTCTATAGGAGAAAGAGAGGAATAGTAGAGGGAAGCTCTTATATCTCAAAGCAATCACAATGGAACAGTAGATGAAATCATTATTTTAAATTTGATATCTTTTTATAATGTAAACCATGAAATTATGACAATATTTTAGAAGTATTTACATAGCTATTTTCTGCTTATATTTCTATTCCTTTCTGGAGTTTGACCAAGGAAATTGTTCCTTCAAAAAAACTAAAAATTCTCATCTACAAAAGTATACCCAAAGTAAAGCAATGACTACTTACTTTACTTCTGATCTGATGCAAGAATTCTTCCTTCTCATCCACCCCTTGGCCACTAATCTGCTGGTTTGCCTCTTTCTGCCTATTCAACTTCTCTTCGTCCACCTAATGCATGCACAATTTTTTGATGATTTATATACAAGGAGTTTCGACTTCACAATAATTTTCAATTTCCTTAAAAAAATTGACAACACTGATAAAATACCTTCTTTTCTGGTTTTAATGCAATTGCATCATCTATTTGTTGTTGATTAAATGAGGGTGATTTGGGCTTCTGTGAGACGGTAGATCCTAAAAGTTTCAGATCAAGCTCATGTCTGAGTGACTCTGATAATGCATGTTGTCTTTCTTCGGCCTCATCAAAGCAGGGTTTTGAAACCCGCCATTGTGCAGGAGGAGGTGGAGTAGGTACTGATGTGAGGTCCATCGTATTTTTCAATTCTAGATGTTTCTTTTGATTGGAATTGCTTTTGGTTTCATCCTGTAGTACAGGGTTAATTGTATCAAAACTTGGGAGATCAGGCAACACAAATAGAGATGGTTCTGCACCACTCCCATGAACTACACTTTTGTTTCCCCCATTAACATGGATACTATTGATGGCAGCTTCCCTAATTTGTAAAGAGCTTGAAATAGATTCCATTGATGGCAATCTGCTTAATGCATCATACAGCTCAGGGTCCTTGCTTTCAGGGGTTTCTCCAGATTCCCATTGCTCAGAATTTGACTCAGAGCAATGACTAAGACAATCATCTGACATGTAAGGGGTTGATCTGCAGAAAGTGTCATCATCAGAGTCTGAAGCAACATCATGCACAGGAATGGCAGGCACTGGGACCAATTGGAAAGCAGGAAACATATCCCTAATGCTTTCCTGATAATGATTCGCATCAGGAAATTGCAATCTGAGTTTAGAAGTCTCAAATCCATCTATGGGGTTGAAAGATATTTTCATATGTTCAAGTGGTGGAGAAGAAGTAAGCGAATTTACAGGAGATCCATTTCCATTCTGCTGACTGAAGGTTGTCCAAGGAATTTTCTGATTTGAGGTGCTCTGTTGCCCATTCCTCTGCTCAGACACCCCAGTTTTAGTAGAAGTGGCTGGTTCAGATTCAACGTCATGGTTAATCGACACTTTTTTGTGAAAACCATTTACAAGTAACTTATGACCAAGTCCAAACATACTAGATGAGTTGTCATCATTATCCTCATCAGATTCGATAGATGCCGCTCTAACATTAGGATTGACTGGGTGCTTGTTTCCGTGTGAGAATGAAGAGTTCAAGCTCAAGCCAACACCATTAAAATAATCAAGACTACTATTACGATGAGAAGTATCAGATTTTTCAAGGTTAGCATCTAAGTCAGCAATCGGAAGGGAAGTTTTCTCACTACATGAACCAGGAACCTTCTCAGTACTTTCTGCATTCTCAACAGCTTTTCTTGAATTTCCTTTGGGTCCATCGTGCAAAGCCACAACAGTTAGATTTTGAGGACCAAATGCCTCACTAGTTTTGGCTGCAGAGCCCTGCCCTGTAGTTGATACAGTAAAATCAGGAGGTTTTGATGGCTGAAGTCCCAAAAGACCACCATTTGTCCAGAACCCTACTGAATTCACACCACAAAATTCTCTATGGGAGTTTTGAGGGTCCCTCACACTGTTTATGATTCTATCACTAGCTGGATCAGAAACTGAAGGGCCAGAGGATGATGATGGATGACTGATGACAGATTCCACTTGTGAAATTTTATTAATTTCATCACTTGTGCATAAATCAGTACATGGTAAATTGTCAGGATCAGAAGATTTCCCTGAGTTTTGCAACACATGTTCACTGGCAAAATTCTGTGAGGAAACTGGATCAGGTAAACTCATGTAGATCCCATTGCTTGAAATGATATTGGATGAGGCAGAGGATTCAAATGGATCACTAATGACAGATTCCACTTGTGAATTTTTATGAATTTCACCACTCATGTATAAATCAGTATAAGGTAAATTGTCAGAATCAGAAGATTTACTGGCAAAATTCTGTGAGGAAATTGGATCAGGTAAACTTGTGGAGATCCCATTGCCTGCAATGATATTGGATGAGGCAGAGGATTCAAATGGATCATTGATGACAGATTCCACTTGTGAATTTTTTTGAATTTCATCACTCATGTATAAATCAGTACAGGGTAAATTGTCAGTATCAGAAGATTTCCCTGAGATTTGCAACATATGTTCACTGGCAAAATTCTGCGAGGAAACTGGATCAGGTAAACTCGTGGAGATCTTATTGCTCAAAATGATATTGGATGAGGCAGAGGATTCAAATGGATTACTGATGACAGATTCCACTTGTGAATTTTTATGAATCTCATCACTCATGTATAAACCAGAATGGGTTAAGTTGTCAGGATCAGAAGATTTCCCTAAGATTTGCAACATCTGCTCACTGGCAAAATTTGCTGAGGGAACTGGATCAGGTAAACTCATGGAGATCTCATTGCTTGAAACGATATTGGATGAGGCAGAGGATTCAATTATAGATTGATGACGGTCTGCATTATCATCTGTAACCGCCAGTATCCCATCTTCTCTGTTCTTATTGTTAACATGCTTAGCACCATCATTCTGCTCCACTTCTCGTTTTGTATGGCACTGGCACCCAATATCATTTTCAGATTCTGATTCTATTGTGTTCAGTGCATCCATGTAATATTCTGGTTCACTTTCAATTTCGTAATTTTGGTTCTCAATAGAACTTGATCGGACAGAATCCATGTGATTGGACGGGATATCCATTTGTTCACCATCTCCAATATTGGCAACTCCAGTTTCCTGCACATCTACGTCAAAGTTCATCTCTGGAACTTCACGTCTGTCCCAATTTCCTGCTTTGGACTCCACTATTTCTGCTTTTTCATCCCAGGTTAAATAAGATGGACTTTGAGAAATCTGCTCTTGTGATGAACTAACTGAAATGTTATCATCTATAACCCGAGTTTGTTGAACAGGAAAATCTGAACCAAGGGTATCAGTTTCATTCATCAACCTTGAAGAAAGTTCCTTGGGTTCATGTTCCTCAGGAAGCATGGATGAACCCAGTTCAGAAACAGATTCATTATATCCAGAGCCAGTTCTTGAATCAAATGAACTGGAATGCTCTCCCACTTCAGATTTCAGTGCCATGTCAACTGTAGATGCAGTTTGAGAGGAAGAAATTCGCCCATTATCAACCGGAGAAGTAAACTGCATTCTGCATTGTCAGATTTCATGTAATCTTCAATTATATAGAGCTTTTTTCAATGCAATAAGTCATATGCAAATGCACATACATTTGTGCTGATATGCTTGTCTGTGAGACTGAGAGTGCACATATGCATTTGTTCAGATATACATGTAAAATACCTGCCACTATGATTCAATAATGATGCACCACGTGATAGTTTGCTACTCCTGTGAGATGATCTTCTTTTCTGTTCAAGATTCACAATTTTAATTCAGAAATAATTCCAAATTGAAGAACACCTAGACTATTCAGTTGGAACATGAGCCTGAAAAGGTTATGTATGCATGAAGTGTACCTCCACATATAGGAGCCCCATAAACAAATACACTCCTAGTAATTGTGGAGTGAAGAATTTAATTTGACAAAAGAGTAAACTAATTAATTACTTGATTAACATGAATTAAGAGTCATTACATTTGAAAATTGATTGAAAGGTAGATAAATGCTTCCCAAGATATCAAGATTCTATGCCTGGATGGGTAATAATACCTTGCTTTTACGAGTCTTCCTATTTCTTGGGTCTTTCTCAGCATCTTCTTCTATGGAGATACCTGATGCTTTCTTGAAGTAAGTTGAATCTGAATATCTCTTCAAACAAGATCCAGGGCCACCAGCATCAAATCTGATTGCAAAGCAGAAGCAAGAATTCAAAACAACACACAAACACACCGAACACACATAGACACGCACATGCATGTGCGCATGCACACACACACACACACACAACAAACCAATTGCTTGAACATGTTTTTAATTGCAAAAAAGGGGGAGTGGATGTATACTTGTCAAGCAAGTGCAGAGATGGAGGGTCACGACAAACTTCATAGGAATCCATAATAAAACGTGGCAAGTCATTGGAGATGAAATGATTTTTCTCATTGAGCATGCGAGGATGCCACTGGGAACCTGTACAGCAAGGGCAACTACTTTCCATAAAGATTTCAATAGAAAGATAAAAGTTTCCAATAGCTAATACAAAAGATCCAAACTTGAAACTAGTTTGTGTGTAATTAAGAAAGAAACAATGTTGTTCTCCTTGTTTCGTGATTCCTAAACATAAGGTGTATTATACGCAATGTTCTGCAAAGAAAATAACAGATATTTATATACAACTACAAAAAAAAAAAAAAAAAAAGAAAAAAAATAAAATTGATAGAGCAAACATTTTGAAACATTTCAAGGTCCATTATTATGGAATCAATGTAAACCTTCCAAGGACTTGAATGAATAAGCATTTTTCCTATCGATTATGTTTCCAATGTCATAGATCTACTTTCAATATAGTGGTCTTGGTACCTGAAAACTGCTACTAGTGTCAGCAGCAACTGATAAGTGATGCTACCTGATTGACTACAACTGAGGTCCTTGAAATCAAGTTCATATTGACTATTTGAAATTCAATAAATAAGATGTCTTTCAGCAATAATCTCATCTATACTAGTGGAATTAGAGACTATGTCTCTCAAACCATACTTAGGTAACAAATAAAATGCCAGAAGACAAAAGCATAAAAGCATACTACACCACTAAAACAGACAAGATGAAAAAAAGTATGTACCAAATTCAGGCATCTCTTTAACAGTAAAAACAATGTAGAAGAAACATTATATACCGAGAAACATCAGAGGCTTTCCGAGCAAAAAACATGTACAGAGGCCATACCAGCTGTGTAAGCAAAGTGTATATGACTTGTTTGGGAAAGAACAGCCTTCTCAAGGGGCGGAAGCGCGGCTTCAATCCGCTGCACACGATCTGTCAATTTATGACTTCTAGAAGCTGTGCTCATTACTTGCTCTTGTAATCCATGAAAAACCTCAGCTGCAAATCTACAGCATAACAACCGAATCACACCAGTTAATTACGGCCGTTCAAACAAATAATTCAAATTCAAAAACCTAAGCAGTTAGAGAAGCAATACGAATATCCTATAAACATAACGAGCCACTAATACAAGCCTTTGCCTTTCAATTCGTACTAATTCTTAGCATGCAAGCAAACAAAGAAACAATTTCAAATTGAAAAATCCAATAAACCGAATAAAAAAAGTATAAACATACTCAGCTAGGTCGCCTAATTGCCGTAAGATCCCGACTAGACCGGCAACGACGACGCCATCCAGAACAGCTTTAGGATCTTCCCTAATAGCTTCCTTGTAAAGCTCCGGCTGACCAAGCCGATACTCGTTCCTTACTTCAGCTCTAACCAGAGGCATTTTCGAAATTTCTCTCAAGAAATTCAAAAGAAAAAAAAATGAAAATAACAGTGTATTGATTGAATTAAAAAGAGAAAGAATGAGACTGTAAAATGTTTCAATGTAATTTGTTGTGGTATTGCTAAATAGAGGAAAAAATAGTAGGTGGAGAGATTGGAGCTATCTTAACTAACTTCTAAAAGAGAGAAAGCAAGGGAAGATGAAGAAGATGAAGACGACATTGCCCACACTGCAAGGCATTCTCTCCAAGTCATTTTGTTACTACAGTCTACAGACGAAAGGCCAGATTTTGTTTGATCGAAAGTACGGGATTGGCCTTCTATTTTCAAAGAAATGACGTGCGTGTCCCTGGGATGAAATCTCGTATGCATATAATAAGGTTAAATTCTGCTATTAGTCTATCTTTTATGCATAAGTTATTAATTTAGTCCTTATACTCTAATTGATCAATTTCAACCTTTTATTTTTTGAATTCTGAAATTTCACTTCTGAGCATTGTGGTTGTAGTCAAATGGTAATTATTAGATCGTTATAATGTGGCTTTTTTACAAGCATCATGTGAAAAATAACGAGCTGATATGATATTATATATGCGATAATATATTTATCGCATAAGATTTTGAAAATAATAAAATCTAACTTAATGAATTTAGTGGATATTATTTTATGTCAATATTGAAATTTTAAAATTCGAAAAGTACAGGATTAAAAATATCAAATTAGAGTATAGAAACTAAATATGCAACTTATGCATAATACAAGCACTAATTATGAAATTTGACTAATTATTTAGAGAATGTCAACATGATAAATAAGTTAAATGAATAATTCCTTTTTCACACTCATAAAAAGTTTTAAAAGAAAAACAAGTTGATGGATAATTATGTAAATTTATATGTAAATAATTATATGGATTTTTATATTATCCTTGCATTTTTGGATCTAAAGTTATTAACTACACCTGCACATTATTTTTAAAAAAACTGTATGTTGTCAGCGAGTAAATTTAAATTATGGAAAGAGAAATTGTTACATGTTAATTATAAAGCCAAACATATCAAACGGAAAGGGTATGTGAGGACTTCTGTATGATAATTCTTGTCCTGTTTTCTTTTGGCCATGCTTTTTAATGATTTAAACCCCACATCAAAGCCAAAAGGAAAAGAAAATTATGTGTCAGGTTCGAAGTAGCTGCCTCATCGGCCTACAGCTTACTGAACCTAATTTCAGTATTTCAGTTTCACTCTATCCAAATCATAAATTTACTAATTTTACCTTAATTATTTCTATTTCATTATTCTGCAACTCATTCATTTTAAAAACGTTTGACAAAATTTATATGTAATTACTACTATAATTTATATTTTACCTTTTATAAACCATTTTGCTTTACGACTGATTTAGTAAATTCGTAATTAAAAAGAAATTATTTATGCCTACATTAGATTAGATCATGGGTCGAGTTATCCACTTAAATTCAAAAGCCTATCCGAAAAGTGGGAGGATTTAAGTAAAAGTATAGACCCGAATATAGGTCTGAACAAAAAAATAGAACCCATTTTCTAAACTGGCCAAGCCTCGAATAAGATTTTTTTTTAGCTCAAATCTGGCTATTTTTTGTTGTTATTGTTTTGATGTCATTTTGCTATTATATTGTTATTGTTTTATCGTTATTGTTTGGATATTGTATAACTCTTATTTTATTAAATATGTATTAATTATTTTTTTTCTTCAGACTCGAATTTTAATTAAATAACCTTTTGAATATTTTTATTTAAATTTAATTATAAAAATATATAAATAATATGAAATTATATATGTCATTATTACAATATTATGAATTATTAAAAAAGAAATAAAGGTACAACCAATTTTGTTTTTACCAAATATTACACCGTTATTTTCTTTTCAGCTAAAATGAGGTAAAATAATATATTTGTTTGTGTTAATAAACCAAATGTAAATTAAAATAATATTTACTTTGTTATATTTTTTAGTTAATATAATTTATTTTTTAATTTTAATTCAAAAAATGGGGCTACTTTAAAAATAACTAAAAAACGGAAATATTTTAGAAATTAAATAACTATCATAGAACTCAATGTTTTAATATATACTTTCGTTTCTTCTTTTATATTATATATATATGATGATATATATGATATGTATATGTATACTATCATACATATAATAAACAAAAAAAATAAATTAAATTAAATTATTATGTGATGTGATTAATAGTGTATATAATATGGTAATAAAATTAAATTAATTAATATATAATTAAATTAAATTAAATTAAAATGCTATATAATATAATTAAATTAAGTTAATAGTGGGTACATAATTATAGACTAAAAGTTTTTTAAAAAGTTAAATCAAGGTTTTATTTATAAATGCAATTTTAATATAATTCTTATTTATAATTGTTAGAAATTATATTTCTTTTATATTCTTTAAATGTTTACATAAATTATAATATGATACATATATTTAGATAATTCACATCATATATTTACTATATTTAAAAAGAATTAAATATAAAATAGAAATATTATTATTATTATTATTAATGGTAAAAAAATAATATTTAAAATTTAATTTAGAAAACGAGACCTATATCTAAAAAAGCATTAGCCTTAACTAAAAAATCCGGTCGGTCATCATGAGATTCGGCAGTTTATATTTGGAAGAGGCATGTGATAAAGCTAGATGGACCCTTAAATTTATATAAGTTTTCATCAATATTTTTAAGAGAATATTGACTACTAAAGACTAAGTAAAACCCTTAAAATAGTCCTCAACTTTCTCCTTTTTACACTTTCCACCCTCACAATATCATAATCACATCGTTGGCATCCTCAATTTCTGCTAAACTGTCCATATGTAATCATCATTAAGCAAACTGCACATTATTAATAAAAAACACCGACTAAAAAGATTGGTGTCATTCATATTATTATTGTCACTGGTGGGGATGGGATGAGTGAGATCCAACTATGGCGATTTCACAAGGAATGGTCGGATAAAACCATGGCAAAACACCCACCCATGAAACCCACAATATATGTGTCTTATTAGAAGGACGCTACCTCCATAATTCAACCTTTGTCCTATATTATTATTCTCTTATCCTCAAAACTGTGCCATTGTTGTCCTTTGGTCATACGAGAACCAATTAGCTACAAATCTATCTGCACCATTTTTAATGTAAACCAGCTGGAATTTTTTTTCATCACTAAATTTGTACTATAATTATTGTCGCATTAAATTCAGATAACAAATAAAATGGAAATCATTTGCTCAAACTTTCCGACATAGTTTCAGTTAAATGGAAATTATATATATCACTTGTCCAAATAACAGCATTGGAAAAGAAAATTCCTGTGGGAAAGAGCAAGAATCTAGTTAATGTAGAGGTGAGTCAAAGTCATAATACCACCATTTGGTGATTCAGAACGTGTGCACTCGAACTCACAAAATGGTGATTGTTGATAACCCATCGAAAGAGAACGGCACACCAGTTTTGGGCTCATAGAAATGAATCAAGGCTTCACTATAAATTCACTATTAACGTCATCCCTCATCCACAAAGCAACAAAACCCTTAAACGCCATTGCATCAAACATGCCTTGCTCTTTGCCTGAATTTTCACTTCCCTTAATCACTATTTTCTTTTTAGTCTTTGGTGCTTCGAATGTAGCCAATGCCATTGTTCCACCCTCTAGTACTTTCAAGTATGTAAACGAAGGTGAGTTTGGAGAATACAGTGTTGAGTATTTGGCAGACTATCGTCCTCTACTCACTTACTTATTCCCATTCCAATTATGTTTCTATAACACCACTCCTAATGCTTTCACCTTAGCACTAAGAATGGGCAGTCCCCGATCCGAGTCTATAATGAGGTGGGTTTGGGAAGCCAACCGAGGAAGGCCTGTTCGGGAAAACGCCACACTAACTTTCGGGTCTGATGGAAACCCAGTGCTAGCCGATGCTGATGGCACTGTAGCATGGCAAACGGCCACTGCCAACAAGGGTGTTGTGGGATTGAAGATACTCCCAAATGGTAACTTGGTTTTGTATGATAAGAAAGGCAAATTTATTTGGCAGAGTTTTGACCACCCGACAGACACGCTTTTGGTGGGCCAAACCCTGAGATCCAATGGTCCAAACAAGCTTGTTAGCCGCATGTCTATTGCCGATGGCTCCGAAGGACCTTACAGCTTTGTTATGGAGCAGAGGTTTTTAAAGATGTACTACAAAACCAAGAATTCAGCATCGCCTTTACTCTATCATTGGTCCGATGAGTTTGGAAATGGGCAAGGTTCTTTAGCAAACCTTAAATTTTACTGCAAACCTGAGACCGAGCAAGCTTATACTTACGAGCTGGGGTTCACATTTGATATGAAAGGCTCTACTAGTTCAGGAACCTACATTTTTTCAAGGCCTAAATACAATAGCACATATTCTTTGCTTCGAGTGGAACCAGATGGTTACCTTAAGATCTACACATTCAATGAAAATGTTGATTGGGGAGCTTGGGAGACCACGTTTAAACTCTTTGATGGTGATGATCATGAAAGCCTGTGCAACCTACCAAGGAAGTGCGGTTCACTAGGAATTTGTGATGACGATCAATGTGTGGCATGTCCAAAGCCAAAAGGTTTGACAGGGTGGAGCCAAAGCTGTGCCCCACCGGCATTATCGCCATGTAAAAGTGCTGCTAACGTGGGTTATTATAAAGTCGTAGGTGTTGAGCATTTCACTAGCAAATATACAGAAGGAGATGGCCCCATGAAGTTGAATGATTGTAGAGTTAAATGCAGTAATGATTGTGGGTGCTTAGGGTTCTTCTACAGGGAGGAATCCTCCAATGTTTGCTGGTTCCTGAGCTTGGTACTTTGGTTAAGGTAACCAATCTTGCTCATGTTGCCTACATCAAGATGCCAAAGTAGATTTCTCTGTTTGGAAGCTGGAAGCTTGAACACACAGAGTCAAATATATATTTGTAAAATTAAACAACCAAATCTTGGTTGATTTTCTTGTCCAATAAGGCAATAACAATGTATGTAAGCCAATCTGTCTGTCAAATATACCTCAGTTGCTCACCTTACCTATGCATACTTAATTAATTCATTTCATCCTATCATATAAAACATGTCTAAAACATACACCAATAATCATATGCATTCTACCTATCAACTTTAACATTTCATCGTACAATTTTTTGTCAAGAATGCATGTAATACTTTAACCAATTACTAAGTGTTCTCATACCAATTCACCTATTTAAGCATTACAACATGCTTAAAACATGCCTATACCAACAAGACACTAATCATTTATGCCACATTTCCATTCCAAACTTAATTTGATGTGTCAACTTCCATTTGCCAATTTTGCAACACATAATTATAAGCATTATTAGCTTCTAACTCAAACATCCCAAACTTAGCAAAACACAAGGGACTCCACCAAGTACATGCTCTGTTATATACTATCCCTATTCATATTCAATTTCATATATTAATTAATTCATACAACTTTCTATACTATTCAATTCATTCCTTATCTCGATATTCACTTCCACCTTTAGCATTTTCAACTCAATATCTATTAGTAGTTTACCTTAACGTTATATAATGCAATATATTACGAATATGTTTTAACTAAAATTAATTTCGGATCGTAGAAATACAAACCAAAAGCTTGCGTCACTCGTTGTCGACTCATGTCTTTCCTTTCCCTTTCAACGATCCTGCATCGTCTTTAGCTACGAATAATATTTCAGTAATAGTATAATCAAATTTTATCCAAATCACATTCAATTACAAAGTCATTCATATTTTGTAAATTATTTAATTTAGTCTTCTATCTCGATAATCAATCAAATTCACACCAATATGATTCTATCAGTCATAATCATCTATTAATTCATTAAATATCTCAAATTACTATTCATCATATCTCACATTTTGTACCAAGTTAAAAACAATTCAAATTATTATTAAACATATATAAATTCATAATTAAAGTATAGAACAATTTAAATAAAAGCATATCATAAGAACTTATTTGGTTAAATCAGAAAAACACGTTGAATTGCAATGATTAATTAATAATTTTGCATTTACCCCGATTATTTTCGATTTGGTCCAGTTTCTTATCTATACAATTATTCAATTCAATTTATCAATTTTAAACATCTTATATCATCCTAATATATTCATATGTCAGTTCAATTATAAATCTTTAATCCTCGAACATTTGAAATGAGGTCTTGAACTCGTAATTTTTGGCATCACTAGAAACTGGGTCGTTACAATTAAGGTTCCTCTTAAACTATATTTCTTGGAGAGTATCCCCTATCATAAGTATTAGGAATCTCCAAATGATATTGTAATAGCCTAAATTTCAGTGGTGTCGGGAACAGTGATTCGAGATCACTGAATCCGACGAGTAAGTTTGAAAGTTTAGTAAATTGATATTAATGAGTCAAGTGTGAATTTAAAAATATTTTTGAATTAGAGAATTATGTAAATTTAAAAGAAACTATTATGTAAATTGGGTTAAAAACGAGGTATTGAAACCTCGAATTCATAAAATTGAGCCATAAATATTTTTAGAAATATTTATGGAGTGTTATTGAGTTAGTATTAAACTTCCGTCAGAAAATTTTAACGTTTTGATAGTTAATTAATTAAAAAGGACTAAATTGTAAAAGGAGCAAAATTTGCTAAATAGTGATAAATAGCATAAGTGCTTAATAAGGAGGGATTTAAAAGGCAATTAGACCCAAATTATATGGGCTCGACGGTTTGGGAAAGAAAATTAGCAAGAAAGTAAGATGAGATAAGGGTAATATTGGAAGTTTTGCAAATTAAACATATAAAATAAAGACAAAATTGAAAAATCTAGAGATTTCATCATTTTTCTTCAGCCAAAAAGCCATAGGAGGTCTGGAATAATCTGGTTTTTCATATTTTTGCACCATTTGAGTTCAATTCTTGTTTTTTTCTTTGTAATTTTTATGTTTTTGTGACTTTTACAATTAGGTCTAACTATTGAATTCATTACTTTTTTATTCTATAAGTGAAATTTAAAGTTTCCATGGATAAGTGATTTATATTTATGATGAATTATCGTGGCTTTAAAGCTTTAATTTCATTATATGATGATTTTATTAAGTGATTTAGTAGAAAATGATTTTTAGGACCTAATTGTGAAAAAGTTATGAATTAGGGTTTGATGCTGAAATTGTAATTTTAAAAGGTTTTTTAGTAGCTTATAATGATGAAATAAAGTGTTAATTGAGAAAAATTAGTTCAATTGATGGGTGAATTGTTCAGGGACTAAATTGTAAAAATTATGAAATTTAGGGTCAATGTGTAATTTCAAAAATTAAAAGGCATAAATTGTGAAGTGAATTAGTATTGAATTAGATGCTAATGAATGGAAAAAAATTATATTATAGATTAGGATTCGAAGATAAATGCAGAAAAGAGAAAATTTTAGACTAGTCCCTGAATCTTACAGCTTCTACAAATTTGCCCAAGGAAGTTCGTATGGTTGAACTTTGATAATTATATTGAATTGATGGATGGTGTTATATATTTATTTATACTATTTGTTAAAAAAAACATGAAATATTATTATATAATGACATTAAAGTGAATATCTTTGAGTACTATCGTTTGTGGCAAAGAATGAATTGACGAATAAGACCATGGTTGGACCATGGAATATTAAATGTAAGACCATAGTTGGGCTATGGCATTTTATTGAAAGACCATAATTGGGTTATGGCACAAAGAAAACGATGTACTCATATCTGTAAGTCATTCTCCGATTTGGAAAGACTTGGTAAATGATATGGAAAATTCATGTATGTGAAACTTGTCTGATAATTATGTACATTCATAGTTATGAATTGTTATCAAAATAAATATACACGAAATTTATAAAAATAATAGTATAAGGAATAATGATTGTTATTGAATTGTATGTTGATTGGAAGGTGGAAAATGATTTGAATTGAATCAAAGTATGATTATATGTGATTATTTGAAATATGTATTGATTTGATGTTGAAAAGTGATTTTAATACCCTATTAACTAGTCGGGCTAAGTCGGATATAGTTGGCATGTCATAGGAGTGGAAGTGTTCCGAGTTACTTCGACTTCGAGTCGATGAGACACTGGGTGTCATTATATTACTTCGGATAGATTCGATGAGGTACTGGGTACCAACTTACTTCGGCATCGCCGATGAGACACTAGGTGTCAACTTACTGCTTCGAATTATCCGATAAGGCACTAGGTGCCAAACTGGTGTGTTTCGGTTGGATTCGTGTATCTGTCCGAGTCCGAGTCGTGTTAATAGGGGTAAATAAATAATATAGTTTTAGAATTGAAATTGAAATGGTATAGTATGAGAAATGGAAGTGAAATAGTGAATTAAAAATGGAATGTGAAATAAATTACAAATATATGGAATATATAAGTTGTATACTCAAGAAATGGCTATGGAATGGATATTACAATTGTATAATGAAATGTGAAACAAAATGTGAAAAGTCATTTAAGATAACACATTAATGAGAATTGGATGTAGTATGAGTGATTCTGTAAATATTTATGAATTAATATTGAAAGACTTATGATTATTATCGGTGTATACTTGAAATACTTGGAAATGGTATTTACTTATTATATTAAAAGTGACTTGTAAATATGTGATTATCTTTTATTTTGATGATGCAATGAAAGCATGTATATGGTAACGTGTTGAGAAAATAAGTTTATCAATATTAAATTTATATGTAAGATGTGCAAGTACGCTAACTATTGTTGTTGCTTGATGTTTAGGCAAGTGCCAAGCTGTTAGTTGAATAGTAATTTGTTTATTTATTTGATGCATTAAAATGGTAAGTATTTAAATGAAAATAAGTTAGTGTTCATGAAGGAATAGTAAGGTTTAGATTATGCAATTTCTTACGGAACGATTTCTCATGTGTTCAACTAAAACAAGGTTTGGTTAAATGCAATAATTTGTACATGGCTGAATAATATGCATAAGACTTGTATGAAATGCATATGGAATAAATGTGGAAGAATTAAAGTTATATAAAATTTTACTAAGCTTGAGAATATAAGTCTATGTGTGATACTATGGATTAGTTCACCTTGTGAATTAGTGAAAATAGTTTATGAGTATTACGATAACAATATTGGATTAATTTTGATATGTAAAATTTTATAGTTGAAATAAAATAGTATAATTAAAACTATACGAGCTTACAAAGCAATCATTACTTACGTATTTGTTTTATTTATTTACCTTACAGATTATCGGAAGCTCAAACGAGTTGGAAGCTTATTGGAGCTATATCACACTATCCATTGGTTTTATTGGTAATTATTAATGACTTGATTTTTGGTTATAATGGCATGTATATGTTATTTTGACTAAAAGTTAGTCTATATGTGTTTGGTTAAAATTAGTCATCTTGTGTTTGGTATTGTGGTGTTTATATGAATGCCTTAAAATGTTGATATGATCGAATGAGGAGAGGTAAAGTAGTAGTCGAATAAACATAAAAGGTACACAAAATCATATTGGTTATGTGTGAACATATAGGTATAATGATAATTGATTTCAAGAAGAATACTTAGTAAAAAAAAAAATTGTGATTTGCGAAAAATTTTCTAGAATTTTCTAGAGTATCCGATTTAGTCCGATTTGTTCCAAACATATATTTTTGGCCTCGAGGGCTCAAAAGAGGAACAATATGATTTATTTATGAAGTGTTTGTAAATTGATTTGTTTATTATTCATATTTGATTTGAAATGTTCGGTAATGTTTCGTAACCCTGTTCCGGCGACTGATAAGGGTTAAGGGGTGTTACAAATATGGTTCGACCCTTAGAGCTAGTCCGAACAATGACATATGTAGCATCCTATCTTACAACTTATGAATATCCAACATAGTTGACTTTTGAGTAGAATATAAATAATATTTGACATTGAGGGAATCTCTGACATTGAGGACCTTAAGTATAGTAAGTGGGATAGGTGCCGAGAATTTTCGATTTTTTAAAATTCTCTAGCATTATAGAGCTCAAAGTATAGTAATCTTGAATGGACCTGAATTGTTCAATAGTGATGGAATGTTTGGTCGATATGTATATATTTCGATAACCAATGCGCTTGCGTGATTCAAATCCTGTATTTAATATTAAACATATTTTCAACCTCCACCAACAACTCTATAGCAACATCCATGTTTCTCGGTGCCCAAACACCATTACTTCAATATCATAATTTTCATTGAGATCCACCGCAATATATATACACCCCCTTCTAGTATACCTAAAAAATTTATACTTCATGATAGAGATGCACTTAGTACTACCAGCCTAGATTTTTCTTAGGATCCTCCTTTTCATGTTGTTCAAGCAAACATCACTTTTAAAAGTCATGTTGAACATCGTGTTAGGCTGGAATATGACTCTATTATCAATCGGATACATGTTTCTATTCAAATGAATTTGTTCCAAGAATCGATATGCTATCTTAAGGCTGCTAAATAATATATTCCAAATATTACCAAAAACAAAAACTCTAACATTTTGAACGATTCTTAACAATATTGATTCCAACAACCTCATTGCTAACTTACAACATAACTTTTTTATACCATACGTAGAACATATTCAACAACTATAACACCAATAATAACAAAGCAATTCTAACAATTTCAACATTTTTTTAGTAACAATGATTCAAATAACTTTAACACTAACTTACTACATCGACAATCATACACAAAAACACAACTTACTTATGCCATATGTAAAACATATTCAACAACTAGAAAACATTAATAAGATGACATTATCTCCCAACAAACATAGAAATTTACTTTCAGTGTTTCATAAACACAATAATAATGCAAGATTGTCTACAAAAACTAATTACATCTACAATACTATTAATTTATGTATTATGGAAAATGAACACTTAATTGATTAATTGAGTTATGAAACCTTTACACGTATTATAATTTTTGCACTAGGATTACAAATGTGAAAAATTTGAGAATGATTTGAATTTTGTATGATTTTTTACATTTCCTTTACTATAAAACTTTAGAATTTATAAGATAGAGTAAAGGCATCGCCTAGCTTAAAGTCAACACTCATAGTTGTCATCTTTTTTGTTAAAAAATAATAATAATGAGCTTGACACCAATAAGATGTTAAGTTTTTGTTCCATCACATGACCCATCTTTTCGTACTTGCAAGGTACAAGATTTAGAATGAAATCATGAAAAGTATTTGTCAAGACCTCAACAAACACTAGTATCAAGTTCGTGGTATTATCTAATTTGGGATAAATATCAAATTTGTACATGAATTTTAGTTCAATGAATACTTTGATACATGAAATTTAATTTGGTGCAATTATACACATGAAACTATTAAATTGTGGTTCGTATGTAGACATAAAACTTTAATTATAATTCAATTGTACACATTTAAAGAAATGAATGCATATGTACGCATTTAAAGAAATGAATATATACATTTATTTTTATATTGGATTAATATAATTGTTTTTGTATGCAATATATCAATCTAAAATGGTGCTAATTCGACAATATTATTAGTGATTTGTAAAAATTGAATCAAATCAAAATTTTATGTATGAAATCGCACAAAATAAAAGTTTGTGTATGTCATTGCACATTGAATCAAAGTTCATGTATAGTTTTTATATTTATCACATTATCTTTTCATCATTACCAAAGATTAGACAATAGATTTTGCACATATCATTCAACAAAAATAAAGGAATTTGACCCAAAGTGAAACTAGGGGGTGATAGGGAGAATGAATTGTATGAAATTGTGATTTCACTCATCCGTATCCCTTTCTAATAGGAGAATGACAAATTAGATTTTTTTCTCTTGATTTTCAACTTTTTTCTCCTGAAAAAATTCAAATCCAACTAAAAATGCTAAAAGTCAAGAGGAAAAATTTGATTTGTCATTCACATTGGAAAGTGATAGGGATGACGTGGAATCACAGTTTCATACAATCTTTTCCCAAGAGGTAGCAGCCTTGGTCTCCCTAAGAAAAGTTCAATCATTGTAAAAATAATAAAACTACAAATTAATCTATGATAAAATTGTATTTGGACCCCAAATATGAAAAAGAAAATATATTTAATCCTTTCAGAATGAAATTATAAATTAATACATAATAAAACTACATTTTAATTTTTCAAAAGTTTTATAATTTAATTCTCGCCTCTCCTAAAATAATTTCTACGTTTGCCCCTGAGCAACGTAAGTGTCGCGATAGATAATCATAAAAAAATTATAAAAAAAAAAAAACCTTTTCCTTACACACAATTCAATAAAATATAATAAAGTCTAATACCAAAGTCAAAAACCGGTTCCACTATATCTCAAAACAAACAACTCGGTCTTCTAAATATGGAAAGACCCAAAAATAATACAACATAATTCCATGCAGTACTTTGTTATTTCCCAAATACGTAAAAGTTGAAATGCTGCATACGAATTGGAATCCAACAAATGGATTTACCAGTAATAGAAACTTATAAGTCAAAGTAGAAAATTAAAAATATTAGATCATAAATAAACGTGAATTGGAAAAGAACAAGGAGATAATTAATGAAAGTAATATGGAAAAGATCAGATGAGAGGTGGGTCAAAGATGGTGTACACGTAATGATGATTGTTGAGCAGCCATCAAAAGGGAACTGCACTGCACATCAGTTTTAAGCTCATAGAATTAAATCAAGACTTACACCATAAATTCACCATCATTTTTCCAAAAATGTTATCCACAAATCAACAAAATGCCTTGCTCTTTACCTAATTCTTCACTTTCGTTAATCACTATTTTCTTTTTACTCTTCTGTTCTTCGAATGTTGCCAATGCGACTGTTCCACCCTCAAGGACTTTCAAGTACATAAACGAGGGCGAAACAGGAGAATTGAGTGTTGAGTATTTTGCAGACTATCGTGCCCTACCCATTTTCTTATTACCATTCCAATTATGCTTCTATAACACCACTCCTAATGCTTTCACTTTAGGACTAAGAATGGGCAGTCGCCGGTCCGAGTCCTTAATGCGGTGGGTCTGGGATGCGAACCGAGGAAGGCCTGTTCGTGAAAACGCCACTTTAACTTTTGGGTCTAATGGAAATCTAGTGCTAGCCGATGCTGATGGTACTCTGGCATGGCAAACGGGCACAGCCAACAAGGGTGTGGTGGGATTGAAAATACAACAAAACGGTAACTTGGTTTTGTACGATAAGAAAGGCAAATTTATTTGGCAGAGTTTTGACCACCCAACAGATACACTTTTAGTAGGCCAAACCCTGAGATCCAATGGTCCAAACAAGCTGGTTAGCCGCACGTCTATTGCCAATGGCTCCGAAGGACCTTACAGCTTTGTTATGGAGCAAAGGTTTTTAAAGATGTACCACAAAACCAAGAATTCACCATTGCCTTTGCTCTATTACAGGTCCTATGAGTTTGGGAATGGGCAAGGTTCCTTAGCAAGTCTCAAATTTTACTGCTCACCAGAGACCGAACAAGCTTATGCTTACGAGCTGGGGTTCGCATTTGATATGAAAGGCTCTACTAGTTCAGGAACCTACATTTTGTCAAGGCCTAAATACAATAGCACATATTCCATGCTTCGAGTGGAGCCGGATGGTAACCTTAAAATCTACACATTCAATGAAAATGTTGAATGGGGAACTTGGGAGAACACGTTTAAACTCTTTGATGGTGATGATTATGAAAGCCTATGCAATCTACCAAGGAAGTGCGGTTCACTAGGAATTTGTGAGGACAATCAATGCGTGGCATGTCCAAAGCCAAAGGGTTTGATGGGGTGGAGCAAAAGCTGTGCTCCGCCGGTATTGTCGCCATGTAAAGGTGGTGGTGATAGCGTGGGTTATTACAAAGTCGTGGGTGTTCAGCATTTCACTAACGAATATACAGAAGGAGATGGCCCCATGAAATTGAATGATTGTAGGGTCAAATGCAGCAATGATTGTGGGTGCTTAGGGTTCTTCTACAAGGAGGAATCCTCCAAATGTTTGCTGGTTCCTGAGCTTGGTACTCTGGTCAAGGTGACCAATCTTGCTCATGTTGCTTACATCAAGATGCCTAAATAGATTTCACTGTTCTAAAATAGGAAGCAAATGAATTTATAATAATAAACAACCAAATCTTGGTTGATTATCTTTACTCAAAATTATGCTAGGAAAATGATATATACAAACCCAAGGAAGCCCACCATTGGTTTAACATGGGATCTTAAATTTCCTTCCCTAATTCACTTTGGGCTGAAATTTGAATATGATTTGCTTTCAACCAAAGCTTAAAATTTAAAATTAGATAGGAAAACGAGCCCTTGGCTGAGGGACGAAGACCGGAGCTGGTAGTGGTTTTGGTCTTTTAAAAATAAAAAATTATTTATATAATTTTTTAATTTTTATAAGGTCATTAGTATAAAATTAAAAATAATTTGGTACCCTTTAAGATAAATATGGTGTATTCAAATATGATATTTTAATATGTTATAAAATATTTTTTATTTTTATTCGTATTAACAAGCCGTATTCATATCCTATTTGGATGGATAATATATTTAACGATAAAATTAAATACTATAATAATATTACAACATAAAAAAAAAAAAAAACATATGGAGCTAGATATAAACCTCCATCCAAAATTACTGTTTCGGAATAGTTATATTGATGGGTCGTCGATCATCTTCAAGATTCACTGGAAGACAATTGTATAAGAGAAGGGCCCCAATTCACGTGAAATTGTTGGTATTTGGGGTTAAATAATTAAAGCAATATTCTAACAATAATAAATAGTAAATAATAATATTAATAGCTGAAGTGCAGCATATCATCTTCTTCTATTCTTTATAGTAGGAAGCTTTTTCTTTTGAATGACTAAACACTGCAAATTCCCTCAATCATGTCCCTCTGTCACCATTCTTGTTTCGGGAATTTCATTTCCTATATCTCCAGACATCAATACCATTCAACGTATCAGAAAATAAATATATAAAATGCTAGTGGATTCAAATTTAATATATTTAAATTAGGTTAATAATTGATACATTAACAGTATTTTTTTTATTATTTAAATTATTTTAAAATTTTAATATATATTTTTAAAAATATTTATTTTTAATATTTTATTATATTTTTATTAGATATTTGTCAACTCTTAATATTACTCGTAGAGTTTAAAAATTCTGTATTAAATATTTTTTCATTTAAATTTAGGTTAAAATTTGCTAACTCAATATATTAATTAGACTGTTTTCATATGACCTTATATATGATTAACAAAAAATAGATATTCCAAATAAATTTTGACATAAGTTACAAACAACGATAAGGATTAGATTAAATGATATAAACTAATAATGGATTGGTGAATAAATAAAATGCAAAGAAATCAATAAATTCGTTAAATGTGAAAAATATATAAATTGTTAAAATAACGTTTTTGAGATTTTTCATTTTCTTTGTCTATATCCAATGTTTCCAATAACTTATACATCAATTTAATTAGAAAAAATATTAAAAATACAAATTTTATAATAATATAATATATTATATATTATATATTATTGAATGATTTTTATTTTTTATATAAAATTAATAAAATATAATATAATTTAAGATAAGATATAGAACTTGATCGAACTTAATATTCAAACTTTCTAAAACTTCTACTTTATTATTTTAACTAAAGTATTATTATTTTATATAATTTTTTTTATTAATCTTCACTTACAATGTGAGTGTACTATCATCTACCTATAATTAAATTAAGAGTAAATTATTTATTTAGTCACTCGAGTTTATTTATGTTTCTATTTTGGTCACATTTAAAAATTATTGTTTTAGTTATTTCTGTTAGATAAGTTTTCAATTTAGTTACTCCTATTAAATAAGTTATCAAGTTACTCTATTATTAAATGCTTTTGGTCACTTTATTATTGTAAAAATTATAATTTAATTTCAACCCTAAAAAAATTTTTTAACTTCGCTCTTAAATTATATGTCTTAAAACTGGAAAAAAAAATTTAAAAAAACTTTAAAATCGACTAAATTCAAAATATTTTAACAATCAAATCAAATTATATATATTTCCGACCTCACCTAACCTGACCATTCATGCATGCCCACTTATAAAAGAATCCCAAGCTAAGATATACCCCCACATTTTGGCCGTGCCTACACGTTTTCTTTTGGGGGTAGGCAAAAAAACTGTTCACAGATATCAATTGTATCATTGAATGCAAGTGTAATCTGCAAAAAACACCTAATTATAATATTTAATTTATGTAATTTATTTTCAAATGTAAAATCTTTCGTAAATTCAAATTTAAATCTCAAATGGTAAGAACAAAATTTCAATTGTGTATAGCTATGAAATTAGCTAGCCCGACAAAAGGTACCTTCATTTTCAGCACAAATCAATTGCTGAGAGCAACTTTTTTTTCTTCAGAATCACTCTTAATCATGTTATTCTCACTGTTAATTGATTCCCCCTTTTCCTTCAAAAATGGATGTTGATTCTTGTTACAAAGTATATGTACAGATAAAAGTATTATAGAAGTCCTTGAACTAGAAATTAGATTACATTTTGCTTTTTCTATTAAAAATAGATAAATTAATTTTTATATGTTAGATTAAAGAGTAAATTGGTCCTTCTGAAAAAATTCCTTTAATTTTTATTGTTAAAATTTAATCTTTGTATATCAACATAAGGTACATACGATATGTCATGTGTCACCACCTAATTATTCCATCAACATGTCAGTTTTTAATTGTATAAATTGATGACTTTTTTTAATAAAAAGAATCAATTTAATCTTTGATCTAAGGTATAATAATTAATTTATTCAATTTCTAAATAAATAAAAAATAAAATATAATTTAATTCTTAATAAAAAAATAAATGCTTGCAATTTCATTGTTATTAATTAACTACTAATAATGACAAAAAGATGTAACATATATTATATATTTTTTGAGAATTTGAATGCCTTTTGCATAGTGTTTTTCCTTAAACCATAAGCATATAAAGTATTTTAAGGCACCAATAACAATAATTTTATATGCACCCCTGGAATCAAATCATAAACACTATTCTAAAAGCAAATTTGGCATTGATAATAGTAGCTAAAATTCCCACTCCAAATTTAGGTGCAGTAAAATATGTTATGGCGGTATTTAATCACTATTGTTACTGTTTTATATTAACTCATCCAAAAAACCCTAAATCAGCAAATTTCAACCAAATAATACAGCTTTGGCTTTTGGGTGTTCAACGATAAGAGTGAGATAGATAGATCACATTTCATATTTGCTTTTAAATTTTTTTTGCCATTTCAATGGTATGCAAAGAAAGGGGGATTGAACGAATGAGACTAAATTCAATGCCAAAATTATAAATGCGGTACAATGTTATAAAAGGTATAGTCCCAAAGTCCCAACACCATGATGATACATGATCACCATTTACTGAGGGTTTTGGACCCCATCCCCCATACATGTCTCTCATTTTTGCACCAAACATATCAACCATAATTTCTTTTTTTCTGCATTCTCATCCTTTCTTATTTCTCTATTAATTAACAAATCGTTTAGCAGGTTAAAGAGGCCTTAATTAAGTTTCAGTCCCCGAATTTATTTTATTTAATTGATCAGAAACTGAAATTATTTGAACTTATAATTACTTGTTCAGAAAACCCTAATCACAAATTTTAGTAATTTCAAATCTGAACTCAAAACAACCTAAAATGATTGGAATCATCCAAATTAATTCTACCTAAAACTAACCCCTCCCATCTAATCGTTTTCAAATTCCATAATATGGTATTTCTTCCCCTAAGGGGATCCTAATGATAGGACAGGTATTAAGTAGAGTTATACAAAGCTAAATGACCTGCCCCCTAAAATTGGACATATACTTTGTATATGACAAGTGTCAACAACTCAAATCAACTAAGTTAAAACCATTAAATGGTGATAGGGTCGTAGGCCTAGACAACCAATGTCACAAGTTTATAGTAACCACAGTATTGTTTAGAAAAGAAAAATGGAAGCCTTTGGACCCCATCTGCTTGGAAAAAAAGAAAATTGGAAGACCATAGACACCCTTTTAATTCAAATCAGAAACCAAACTTGGTCTTCAATTTCAACTCCCATTTGCAGATGTTTAATTCCTTAGCTCTTTTAGTCAATAAAAAAATGGACCCGTAACTCCTCCATATGCATCATAATTAAATATAAATCATTAATTTCATGCATGTTTATTCGATAATAAAAAATAATTGACATAAAAGCCAATGAATTTTTAGTACTATTAGCAAAAAGTTAAAATTTCAAGGTTTAAGTTCGGGTTTTATCATTTGTAATTGTAATGTATAGATTTTTTTTATCTTGTGCATATGTCTTGTATAAGTTTTATTGGGTTGTTTCTAAATTAGTCTGACTTTTGATTCTTCATTCATTGTGCATTATATTAAACGGATTCTATACTATAATTGATCGAATATATATTTTTACTTGTCTTACACTTATAGTTGTATTGTCTTTATTCATATCTTCAAATCCTATTAAATCGAAAAATAATACACGCATAAACTTATATTCTTTTGATAATAAGTAAATAGCACTAAAATATACAAATCCAGTATTATATATCAGTCATTATTACTTCATTTATATAGTGCTTATAGTCCAGATGGGTATATATATCATAGTTGTAATAATTTTCTTGCGGAAAACAATGTTTAGTTTCTTCTAGACTCTCCAATTTGATCCAATTTCTTTTCTTACTGAGTCAAACACCACCCACTTTTTCTTTCTTTGAAAAAAAAAAAAAAATTAACCCACTAAAAAAGGGTTTAGTTACGGTGGTTAACCCTAGTTTTACTTTCAAATTTTCTTACTTTGAACCAAACAACAAGTCATCAGAAAGCAGTAATGAAAACGTGTGATGATGATGATGATAATGATTGTAGAGATGATGGCAATGGCATTGGCATAGGCATACAATAATTGTAATTATGCATTGCATTAGAAAACTATTTATTAGTGCAAATAGGGTGAATCAAAAAAAGAAAAAGATAACAAAAGCACCTTCATAGATGGCCCATAATATGTCCCCTCATTTAGACCCCCCAAAGATGTGATTTTCATCTTTCTCTCCACTGCACTATCCCATTTTTTTCACTTTCTTTTTTTGTTTTTTGTTTTTTAAAATTAAAATACCCCAAGCGTTCAGACAAAGAACCAAAAAATCATGTCAGATGGTGTAGCAAAAGATTCTGCTGAAGGGTCTTCACGATCCTCCGGTAACCACCAGCAGCAGCCACAGCCGGCACCGTTGAGTCGATATGAGTCGCAGAAACGGCGAGACTGGAACACTTTCGGTCAATATTTAAAGAACCAGAGACCACCGGTTCCACTATCACAGTGTAACTGTAACCATGTGCTTGATTTCTTAAGGTATCTTGATCAGTTCGGGAAAACTAAAGTTCACCTACATGGTTGTGTCTTCTTTGGACAACCTGACCCGCCTGCTCCTTGTACTTGTCCTTTAAGACAAGCTTGGGGAAGCCTCGATGCACTGATCGGACGGTTAAGAGCTGCTTATGAAGAGCACGGTGGATCACCGGAGACTAACCCTTTTGGAAATGGAGCAATTCGGGTTTATTTGCGTGAAGTAAGGGAGTGTCAAGCTAAAGCTAGAGGGATTCCATATAAGAAGAAGAAGAAAAGGAAGCATCAAATTAAACCCAATAACGTCGATGAAGAGGCTAAATCATCATCCAAGCAATTGCCTTCTTAGCTCCATAGCTTTGCCCATCTTCAAAACAAATTATGGTAATTTTTTTTTCCCTATTTTTGTCTGCAAATCTAAGTTAATTTCATTAAAATATAAATTAAAGAGAAAATTTAGATTGATTGAATGATTATATGAAAAATACGTAGTTGGAAATTAACAACATTAAATATTGTATCTTAGAACCAAAAGAACATAAGATAAAAACCCTAAACTCTTTACTGCAGAGTGCAAAACCCTAGTTCCAAACTCATGAGTTTATACATAGAAATTGAATTTTTTTAAAAAAAAAATTTCTACAATAAGCTTATTCTTTTATTCCAATAAAATTTAAGATTTAATCATAAAAATTAAATTTATTTATTGATTAATTTCATCGTTAACCCTTTTAGTATTTTTCATCAAAAATTACAATCACTTAATACATTTGATGAAATTATACAAATTCCGAAAAGAAATCATTATAAACTATTATAAATTTACTTGGAAACTTTTGAGCCATACTCTTACTATTACATGCCATAATTGAAAGGAGAAAGATCACACCCTCTCTTTGTTTTTCTTTCTCTCTCTCTCTCTCTTCATATCATGCAAAATAATAATAATAATAATAATAATAATAATAAAATTTTGTTTTTTTGTGGTTTTCTAATTAAATATTTCTCACTTCTTTACTTTTCCCCGCTTTCTTTTCTTTTGGCTCCTTTCTGATTCTGTTTGATTTTATGCTCCCCATGAATGCCCATGTTGATATTATAATCATACCTCTCACTAAAATTTTGATTATAGGAACATATTATACCAATTTATACACTATTTTTTCTCTCTCTAATTGTAGGTTAGAAATTAAAAATAATTTGTTCTTTGATTGCTTATTTATAAATTAATTAATGAAAGGCACATGGAAGGATATTGGGGTAGCAATGCATTACGTATAAATTTTTAATTCAATGATGGATCAATCTGGCTTATACTTTGACAAGGTAGTAGTGAGATTGTGTTTGATAGGTGAAATTTCATTTTCATCAAGTCAAATGATTTTGTCTACCTAAAATTTATGTTTTCATGGTTTAAAGTATGATATAAGTTTCTATTATACTAATTAATGTTAGATACATTTTGTTGGTGTTAAGTGAGTGGGAGAGAGACCAATAAGGGGAGAGATGGAATTTGGTAGAGAATGAAAGGTTCATATAAGGAGGTAACTTTATACATAGTGTTGTATTTTATAATTATTGAGATGAGTTATGTGATTTTATTTACATGTGAATCACTTGATCAAGCCTTTATAGTTTGCAATGATGTTAAGTTGGTGAGTCTTATAAGTGGTAAACGAGACATTCGAGTTCTTTATCATTGAAGTAGACACTTGGCGAGATCCTTAGTAGAGCAAAATGAAGCGGGGTGAGACATATAACGATTTTTCGTCCTACCCAGGTCCATTGCCTTACCAATGACAAAGACTCTTACCAATGACAAAGACCCCGTCATGCCTCATTCTCTACTTGTAAGATTCATTGAGACTTGATGAGGCGACATGTAACTTAAGGGGTACACATTACACGTGTTAGAAAGACCATATGACTCATCTTAATAACTTCCAATTAGGATACACCTATTTGATAATATGTAGATATAGGCTCCAACTCACCAAGAGAGAAAGACTCATGAATGTACCATTAGGCTCTTTGCACTTTCTAGTGTGAATCTTCCCTTCTCTACTAGGCTAAATCTCTCCCATTCAGTTAACATCAACAAATTTTGATACACATATTTATGTTATGTTCAAATTCTATTTCATATTAGAGTTAATTTCAGCAAACATCCATAAACCATGCTCCTCATTTTAAATTGGTTCTCAAATTTTAGAATATTCTATTTACATCCCCAAACTATTAAAGTTATATCAATTAAGTCTTTCGGTTACTAAAACATTTTACTTTTCTTTTAATTTTTAATGTTTTATTTTTTTTTAAAATTTTCATTTTAAATTATGCCACAAAAGACTTGATGTGTTATTTAACGAAAAATTTAATAATGAATGGACTCGATTGATATAACTTCAAAATTTTAAAAATATAATTAGTGTGTTTAAAGATTAGAAACCAATTAAAACGAGAGTCATAATTTTATAATACTCAGTGTAATTTTGTGTCTAATTAACTATATTTAATATAAATTTAGCCGTGTCCAAAATTATTATTCTATCGAAAAAATTATTTATAAACTACATTTTTCATAGCTATCTAGTGGGTGGGAGATATCATCCATTCATAATCATATTGTCAGGGTTAATTTCACAAATAGACTCAAGAGAGACTATGCCATGTCTCACTTCTTTCTTTGTTAATTTTTTTCAATTTCTTAAATGTATTCCGTATGTGCAATGAATAAATTTTTAGGTATAATGATAAATTTAGTTTTTAGTGTTTACATCTTTTGTCAATGCGGTTATTTCTTTTAACTAATTTTAACTATTAACCTTTTTAAAAAAGTCTAATTATTATTTTTAATAGAAATGTTGACTAAAACATTAATTTTTTAACAATGCTGAAGGTCAAATTTAGCTCCAAAGAAAATGAACCAAATTAATAAAAGATGTAAACATTAAGAGCTTAATTTGTTATTATGCCTTATTTTTAAAATTTTGAATGATGTGTTATTATCTAATTTGCTGACCGAAAATACATCAAAGATAAATACAGAACAAAGTTACTAGTATTTATCATCCCTTTCATTTTACTCTAGATGAAAATACTGGATTTTATGAATACAAAAATCGTATGCTTCCTATATGTATTTCCTTTTTTGCAAAATCAGAGTATAATTTCCTTTTACCCTTTATTGGATTATATTTTTAGTTAGCAGTTAACAATAGCTGGTATAATAAGAATGCTAAATAATGCATGTAAATATTGTATTTCTTAGAATGCTAAATAATGCATGTAAATATTGTATTTCTTTTTTTTTTTCCCCTTATTCTAAGTTTATCAACTGGATCGTTATGCTGGCTTCATGCTGTGTGTCTGTATGACAAGAATTAACGTTAGGCAATTGTAATTTAATGTGAAGATTATGTATACGTATTATTGATGCAGGATGACAAGGCAAAAGCAGAGAGGGGAGAGAGGGAAGGTACAGAAAAAGGCAAAAAAGGTTGAAAGTTTGAAGCAAGGGTTGCATTGAGGCATGGCACTTAACAAGGTTATTTTACCTATTTAATGTTGGTTGTCATTAGCAAACCTTGGTAGTTCGTCATGCTACAAATCTATTTTACATATATCATCACCTTGTAATGTAAGTTTTATACTTAGCAGCATAATGTATATTAAATTAGACCTTAGACGTATAAAATAAGGATATATCAACATTAATAACGTTTAGTTATGTCTTACTTCTTTACATGTCTTACTCTTTCTCTTCCAACAAAATAATATCATTTACAGTGAGCTATTTATACTGAATGTGCCTTTATTGAAAGGGCGCTAATGTTAATTCTTTGATTTATTTTTTTGAACGAATTACAAGTTGATTTCATATCATTAAAGATAAACAAAGGTCCAAGCATGGACATATGAACGCCCAATTGAAGACTTGGGCAGTGAACAAAAAGAACCAGAAAAAATAACACCCTTGAACCAAGTTCATTAACCCTTCTAAACAACAAAAATGGTGGAGGTATGGTCACCATGCAACAATGTTTTAGCCATTTACGCAGAGGAGTTGAGTAAATGTGCATCACCCCTTTTACCCTCAGGTTCACCATTTCAATTGGTTAATGAGGCTTGAAAGCAGAAACAAGGGATTGGAAGATAGAAACTGGACAAGAAACAGCAAATGCTCATATCAACAATCGAACTGCCATCCTGAACTCTAACAAGGAGGCCGAACAAAAAGCAGCTTTGGGAGGCAATGGCACCACCCCCTCCATCCACCAACCATAGCCGCAAAACCCATTCTCATCTTGTAGCAGGAGATATTCTCGGAGGCACAGAACAGGAGCAAACCCCCCTCAGCAGAATCCCACACCTGAAGAGAAAAAGAACAAGCCAAAACGACTCGGCAAGGCCCCACGGCACAAAATCACTCTAAGATTACCCACACCGGAAGATCTACTACTGCTACCATCAGATCTATTCTACAGAGTCACCAAGACCATCAAACCATCGTGAGGATTTATTAAACCATAGAAGAGGGAATCAAATGAAGCAAGAGAGGGAGAAGGAAAGGAGATGACCAACCAACGGCTGCTAGTGGTGGGTCGTCTCCACGGGGAAATAAAGCTTAGACTCTAACCCCATAAATGTGTATGATCCCGTTAACTCTTGACTGAGCATATACATATATTGTGTATATATACATTGACACATGAATATAGCTATGGAATAACCTTGGGGATTTTAGCCGAGTTCAAAAGAGAGCAATATTGAACACAAAAGAGTTTCTGAATACAACCTAATCTTTTACATTGCAACCAACAAACACAACTTACAAAAAAAAAAAAAAAAAAAAAAAAAAAGCTAATTAGTTTAAAGGAGACTCAACAACTAAAACAAAGGACATTGGACCAAATTAAATTACAACTTTCAGTTTTTTTTTTTTTTTTTTTTTTTTTTTTTTTTTTTTTTTTGTGGTCCCCAAATGAAGGGCAAAAGGCAAAATAAAGGAACTTCAAAAACCTCAGGCAATATTTATCTGCCAACTGCCGGTTATCTTGTGAGTTCTGAGTCCAGTATCTGCTACAATAAGTATAACTATATACTTTCAAGGGATGAGTATTAAAAGTCAAATATTTATGTTCTTCATGCTTTTTCCCACTGTCAAAACTCTTCCCCACTCGGCTAGCTATAAATATCTGCAACAATGGAAAATGGGGCCTTTTAGATATCCACTCTACATCAAATTTCATGTTTAGTAATGCACAAACTGTCAGAGGGATGATGCATACAATATATAAATCAGAAGTAGTTCACATACACAAATGCCCCTCATTTCCTTGTACACAAAATCTAGGGATGGAGACATCAAACAAAAATACAACATTCTGAGTATTTGTGACACACAACAAAACCTTAGCAAGATGCATAGAACAACCATTATGCTAAAAACAGAGGCTTGAATGTGACTTGGGAAGAATTTTCATAGACAAGTATGTACCAGAGAGGACTCACACACAGATCATTTTGTTCAATAACTCAAGGACTCTACCACACAGACCATAATTATAAGGTAAGCTTAAAAGGATCCTTCTTCTGATTGAGGAAGTGCTAACATTTTTAACTATAAGGAAAAATGATAGACAAATAATTTAGGTTGCGTTATGTGCACCACTGATATGCGAGCAATTTAAATGCTAAAAAGCATATTTAGCTCTTCAATCTTTGATGGGCATCAATATGATTCTAGACACATGGTATTGTTGGCAAAGACAACCAACCTCTGTTAGCTAAACCAGCAATGGGGAAACATCCATTTTCTGCTAACAGGCCAAGAAAATAAATTAGACAGATAAAAAGTTTTAGCAGTACACAAAGCCTGAACCTGACCAGCCTGAAAGAAAAAGTTACCTACCTTAAGCCACACCACAACCTTTACATCTATATATAAGTTTAATGTGAAAGAGTTCCACATACCTCCCACCTAAACAATAACCTGCACACTCCAGGACATTCGAATACACATACCTTCAGATACTAAAGCCATTATAAGCACACATTTAACACAATGGAAAACCCAATAAACCAACAGAACAAGCAACATTCCGAATTGACTACAGGTGGCTTAGAGGGGCATGGAGTGGCAAATTATCAAACAGAGCCAACCTCCTATCTAATCAGTCTAGGATAGAAAAGATAGGCAGAAATAAGAGGCAAGTTTCCTTGCATCCTTTTTCCCCATCAATGACAAGATAAGCAAATTTTGTCACTTATGTCAAGTAAGTCATTTCTCGCATCAAAAGTAACACCCAAACCTTAATGCCCTGGTACATTATATTTAAGCTGAAATCAAATACCAACCATTGCAAGTATGCAACTTTCAAGTAATGCACTTTGTGTAGAATATATGGAGGGAGACCAGGTATTCATGCAAGGTTCTACATAACACACACAAAACAGTAGTATAACCATGAGTCAGCCAAAATATACAGCCATTTATACTCAAAAGAAAGCTTGCTAGAGATTCCAATCTAGCACTTCCATAATAAGCATCAAAAGAAAAAAAAGGACATCAAGGTCACACCATTTGGAGAAGAACAGCATCATTGTTTATTCCAAAATTATACCACAAGGCATAACGCTCCATGAATAAACATTACCCCTTTCTATTACCAATTCCAATACTGATTTTGACACCCACTGACCAGCTCCCTTTAAGGTCATGTATCAAACAAAGCAAACATAACACACAACACACTGAGAAAATGATTCATTACCGATATTAAACACTACAGCTTTGAACATCTTTAAGTTCTCATGCTAGAGTATAAACTCTCCAAACATAATGTGGGTATATCCCATAAGAAACAACATTAACAAAACTCAACAAATTAAAACCTTTACAATTGCATTCCATCTAGTGGCCAAAAACACAATAAAAACAACTAATCAAGAAAAAGGATGCTTTCAAAAGCCGTGAACAGCTATAAGGCATAGCATAAATGAAGCCATTACATGAAAATATGTACATTCTAATCATCAATCAAAACACAAATGCGACTATATTTAAAGCTAAAGATGGTTCTGTTTTTTTATGAGGAAGAAGAGGCCTCACCACTGGAACCCGAGGATCGTTTGCCACGCTTGATCTTTTCGAGCTGCACCTGTGTATCCATAAACATCCTCATCCTCTGCACTTCCAAATCTTTAGCAAATTGCATTCTTTGTTTCTCCAATTCAACCATCTGCCTCAGCTTCTCTCCTTCCACTCTTTCATACACTTGACCAAACCTTTCTAGAGCTCTTGCCAATCTCTTCATCCCTTCTCTACCCTCTCCCTCTCCTTCACTTTCCTCTCCCTCGCTTTCCTCACCCTCCTCCTCATCACTTTCCGCAGCAGCCGCAGCCGCAGCAGCAGCAACAGCAGAATAGTTCCTCTTGAAATACCCATCGTCCACAGCTGGCCTCTTCTGGGGAAGAGCAACAATAGCAGTGGGCGCCGGAGGAGTCCTCCTGTACGGAAGCAAAAGCGGAAGAGCCACAGGAGGAGATCCCGGGATCCTCGGTGACAACCTCGGCGACGGCTTCGGTGATATCTTAGGCGACGTCGAAAGCTTCTTAGCAGTAAAATTAGATCCAATAAGAGCATCCAACCGTTCAAAGAAAGGCCAAGACGATGTTAGGGTTCCATTAGAAGAACTCACCCTAGTTTTCTCGATCTTATACTTTTTCTTAATGGTATCAATCCGGTTCTTACACTGCACATCGGTACGATGGGTTTTCTTAGTATGACCATGAAGAGCATTAACAGCATCAGCCACATCTTGCCAATCCTTCTGACGGAGATTCCCACGATTAAGCTCAACATAACGACGACCCCAAGCATCAACAAGGGTAGACGTAGCTTCCTCAGACCAACAATCCTCACGTACAGGTAACGTACGGGTGTTAGATGTGGTTGAAGGAGGGGTGATTACAGCTGACGGCATAACGGAATCGGTAAGATCGGCCATTGAAAAAGGGAGATTGAAAAAAACAAAGGTAGGGGTGGCGTTTGATTTAGGTTAAATGATAGGGAGAAAGACAAAAAAGAAAAAGGTGGGTTGGGGGGTTATAGAAAAAAAGAGGTAAGGGTTGGGTGGGTTCGGCGATGACTCGGCCGACACATGAGAGGAGCGTGAGAGTAGGGAAAGGGAATAATAGGGTCGCCGGGGATATGTGAGAGAGAGAGCGCGTGAGGTGGGCTGGCTGGTGGCTTGGGTCATCATCGGTTTAGGCTCGGCTACTAGTCCAGTTGGCAATTTTTTGACGTTTCCCCTTTTTCGATGCTTCCCTGGCCTGCTAGCGTACCGAAAAACTGCCTGACTGACTTTGATCCTTTCCCGGATTTCATTTTCCCTTTTCTTTTTTTAATTTCATTAAATTTCTAAATACCCTTCTTCTACCAGCTTTTACTTATCGCCCCATTAACTTTCTTTATTCTATTTTTTCTATTCTATCAACTAAAATTGAAAAAATTTTGTTAGGGCATTTAGGTGGACGGCGTCGTTTATTGGTGGGTTAAAAGGAGATTTAACATATTTGGCATTAGGTTAAAGGAGAGTAATAAAGAAATAAACTGTAATTAGTTGTGAAGCAAGTATCATAAAAGTTTTTATAGTAAGAGTTGAATTTTATTTTGTCTTTTTTACTTAAAAATAAGTATGGTAGTTCAAAAAGTATATTGACCTTTTCTGTTAAAAATTTTATTCATTAATTTTTTAACAGTAGAATTTGATAATTTTCTTAACAAAGATATCAGTTGACTCTTTAGTAGGATAAATTTTCTTAGCTTAATATTAAAAAAATTACAAAATTACTTGTAATTTATGAATTTACAAGTGTTGGTATATTAGTTTTTTTTCAACGTCGTATATTAGTATGGAGGGTAAAAAAAAACAAAATTCAAATAAAAGGAACTAGGTTTGTTGCTTGTCCAAATCGCATTGAATAGGCAAGAAAGGGGCAAAAAGGAGAAAGGGTAGTGAGACTACGGAAGTGGGTTTGCGTCGATGTTTGGGAATGAATTCTTGATGAACGGCAGTGATGCGCCGGCTGCCGACTGATGCGTTACGTGAGCCGTACGGACTCTTCTTAACTTTGGTCTTGGCTTGGCTTCGCTCTATCGGCGCCGTTAGCTTGCACCTTTCTTACGCCCCCTCCTTGTTTCCAATTACTGTTTTTCTATTTTTATTTCACCTTTAAAATGTTTTATTTTCTTTTTCCACTTTATTTAATATGACCGGAAACGGAACGGGGGAGTAGTATGACGCCATTATTTATTAAAAACGTCAAAATAAAAAAAAAAACGTTCAACTTCACGAATCCACGTTTTGGGTTTTTGCCTTTGCCCGATATCGCTGTAAAAAACCGGTTCAGACCCCTGTTGGGCCTCTTTGACAAAGCCTTTAAGCTTTCCTTTTTTTTTTTTTATATATGATAATTTTTTTCTAAATTACGAGTTAATATATTATTTGATATATGAGTTTCATTTTAATATTTAATTTAATATCTAAATTTTTAAAATTTAATTTTTTTCAATTTAATACTTAGGGTTTATTTGTTTGTCTATAAAAATTTTTACAGAAAATATTTTTATTGTTTTCCCATGTTTATTTAGTGGAAAATGAATTCTCACAATAAACTATTCTTAAAAACACGAAAAAATTAGAGATTTATTTAGAGAAAATGTCTTATCCCTTCACATTCTAACAAACTTTCTCTTCTCTCTTCTCCTTCCCCCTTTCTTGTCACCTCGAAATTTGCACTGCACTAGTGACGGCGACACTTATCTCCCTCTCTCAAAAGTAAGAACGAAAAAAAAAAAAAAAAAAAGAAACATCCTTAAGATATTTTACACAATTTTATCTCACTACCTTTTTACTACTCAATTTGACATTTAAACCTTTTGATTCCAATTATACACTTATATTTTTTTTTTTTACTAAAACATACATGTCAAACATTCCTTAATCATATAATATCGTTTGATTTGAGAATACTAAATGATATATTAAGCATGTAGTTCTTAACCCGTGCCCCTAAATATCCAAACTCCTACCGTCACTGTGTTGCCGTCGGCATTGCACCGTCACATGGGGAATTGCAAGTTATGTGATGCAAAATTGTAGCTGATAAAAGTGACCGATTAAAAGAAGATATTGTCATCGTTGTATAATTAATTGTTTTATAAAATTGAGATAAAAATTGCCTTCTCATTGAGATAAAATTGAGTCCCTACAAAAATTTAATTCACCTGAGATGGCGTCAGCATAATTATCTATAAATAATAGATATAGAGATATATATCGGCCACCTGCTTGAGATAATCATCAATATATAATGTTGTCTTTAAAAGAATATTCAACGTGAAAAAAAAGGTTGCATTGCATGCATCATTTGTGTGACATTGATCCAAGAAGCCGTACACACAAAACCTACAATAATTGTGTCAAATTCAGCAAACAATTATGTTGACTCTTAGAAACAGTAAGGATTCTTTGATGGATCTAGAAATACGATTTAAAGAGAGTAAAAGTGAAGTCAAAAATATTTTTGGGAGATTCGAAATTAAATTATAGATTTTTATGATAGTAAAAATATAATTTTATTATTTTAATAACTTATATTTTTATAATTTTTAAAGAATTAAATAAAATTTTTACCTTTTGAGGACTAAAATATAATTTTACAATTATTAATTTAAAATTTTATAAATTATAAAAAAACTTAAATAAAAAAATTTCAATTTTAAGAGCATCAGGTCCTATCAAACCCCTAGATGCCCTAAAGTCATGCATATTATCGAAGCAATAAATCAACTCTCCTATATATACCCACTTTTTCTTATTAAAAACATCAATAAACATGGATTAAAAGTCAAGCATAAGAATCTAATCTCTATGAAAGTTGGCTGTGTTTGTCAAAAATATGGGAGAAAGGGGAAGAGATTTCCAAAGAAATTGAGTTGGTTTAGGAACAAAACTAAAATATGCTATTAGTCCCTCTACTTTTATAGAATTTGATCTTTAGTCTATTTACTTTTAAAGTTAAAAAAAAAATTGAATCCTCTTATTCTTTTTTACTTTAAAAATCCTAGTTCAATTATTATCGTCATTAGTAATTTCTATTAGAATTCATCAACTTAATATGTTAATTTTTCATCAATCATATGTCTAGGGGCGAAGCCAGAAATTTTTTTTAGGGGGCCGAAATTAAATTGTAATTATTATGATAGTAAAAGTGTAATTTCACCAATTCAATAAATAGCCTATATCTTTATAATTTTTAAATGATTAAATTAAAATTTTATTATTTTTAGGGGGCCAAAGTGCAATTTTACCTCTACTAATTTAAATTTTTAAAAATTTTAAAGGGCCTAAATGAAAAATTTCCCATTTTAAGGGGAGTCGGGCTCTGCCAATCTCCTGATTTCGCCCTTGCGTATGACACGTCACATGAATACAACTTAACCAATATGCTAAACTGACAAAATTTGACCCAAAAAATACTTACGATTGTAATGATTAAATTGAAAATTTTAAATCAAAACAATTGATGTACTCAATTTTTAATTTTTTAAGTATATGAACTAAATCGCAAAATTTATCAATACAAGGACTAACAATATATATATTTAAAAATGTTAAAGGTGGGTTCGTCAAACTCTGCCCAATCTCTTTGCTTCTCATTTCCCAACTGCTTCCCTGGAAAGTTGCATACCTTGATATTTCTGGTCAGGTAAATTAATTATTATCTTTTTTTAATATATTTTCCTTAAATTTCAAATTCTAGAAAAGTGAAGAATTTTCTTTTTTCTTTTTAATTTAGAATATTTTCAAGTCACATTAATTATTGTCATAACTAAAGTATCAATCGTAAATAGCAATTATTATTCTTTTCGTCGTAAGTGTTCTCTAAAGATGTAAATGAGCGAGGATTAAACCCTCAACCATATAGTTAAGGAATGAGATAAACAATTATCACACAATATCTCATAATTGAGATAAAACCTTTATAACAAATGTGTTTATTAAAATTCAAACATGTGTCGTATGCTTGGACTTTAACAATAGATAGTTGGTAATAAAAATGAAATGGTAATAGATAGTTGGACTTTAACAATAGATTTAGGTAATTTTAGTTGGAAATAATTTATATTAATATGAACCTAAAATATATAATTTTTAGGTACCAATAAAATAATGCCACATTATTAATTTTTAAATACATACAAATATTATTCTACACTCAATCACATACGATATTATCTCTATTTTAATTTAACTTTAATTAAAATTTTGGGGGGGAATGTTAAAACTATATGCCAGAAAAAAAAACATAACCAATTTTAAAATTTTTAAATCAATAATTAAAAAAAACTAATAAAAATCATTAAGTAATTTAATTAAAGTTAAATTAAGTTAGAGAAGATATTAAATATGGATGAATGTATAATAAAACTTCTACATTTTTAAAAGTTGATAATGTGACATTTTATTATTGGTGCCTAAAATTATATATTTTAAGATTATTCTGATATAATTTATCCCCATTTTATTTTACGTCTTCTTTACTTTAAAACGTATATAAATGAAATTAAAAATATATTTTAAGTTTATTGAGACTTTTTATTGCACTTTTATACCGAAGATAAATTTACCACTCTAGTTCAATTTTAAATTGAATTTTGCTGCTTTTGTATAATTAAAGTATGAAACTAAAGTTTGAATTTAATTAAATTTTAGTATTTAAAATTAAATTTAATTTAATTTAAAAATAATTAATTGACATAATATTAAATATTAATATAAACTGTTATTTATAAAAGAAAAGTTGAAACTAAAATTAAAAAAATTAATATTATATATAAATATAATTAAAACTCTCATTAAAACAATAATATAATCATATTATAAAAGAACACAAATATGAAAAAGTATATATTGAAATTTATTTCGTTGGAATGGTTTATTTTATTTGAAATAACTAAATAGAAAATATTTTTTGTATATAAAAATTGATATAAAATTTTATTTGCTTTTACAAAAATCATCAAATATTTAAATTTCTTTAATTTTAAAAATTAATAAAAATACACATGTGATGTTAAAAAAAAAAACAATAGATGCAAGAAATTGATATTATTTGGGGAGATGAGATAGTGTATATAATGCCTAAAATTATTTATAATCTCTCTCGACCCTTCAATGGGAGAATAATGCACTTCAGCGTACTCAAGCCTACGACCTCCTATACTGACAATAACATCGATACTAATCAAACTATGACTTAATTAATTATATTGTAATTAATTTCGAGCAAATTTTATATAACTAAAACCCCACATACTTTTCCCTTGATAGAAATGGGCATGTTAAAAAGTTCAATTTATTAATCATGGAAAGAACATGGCCTTAATCATTATCTCCTTTCCGAAAAGATGAGAAGACACTAAGAATTACCCTATCTTCATACCAAATCAAATTATGGGCAAAATGTTATAACACGACTGGTCCAAACTATCAAATATTCCAAAGCTACCATTATTTACTAATCTCATTAAAATTAAAATTTTATTTATTATTTTAAACTTGATGTTATTTTGAGGATAACTTTAAATTTTAAAAGAATATTCGAATTGATATACACATTTAGAAGCGAAATTAAGTACGTTGGTAGGATGGACCCTCTAAAATAGAAAATTTGGACCCTCTAAAATAGAAAATTTACAACTTTCAAGCATTTTAAAATTACACTTAAATTCGAAAATTATGTGACTAATATAAGAAAGCAATAGTTAAGCTTTGATATTCTTACATTGTATTTGTAAGAATCATCGTGGATTTAGAGCTCAAATAGTTTAGTTCTTACAAATTGCATAGCTATACACAAACCTAATAAAAGGACCCCCCCCCCCCCAAAAAAAAAACAAAGAAAAAACAGGAAGCTGTTCCTGGAACCCTAATGGATGGATGTACTTAACGTTTTTCCTTTTCCATGAATCATATCAAAATATGAAGAAAATTGTAAATCCCATTTTCCTTATTATGCTACTAGCAATAATATATCACAGCTTACTTGATGACGATGATGATAAACAACAAACAACCATCAAATTGGCGTCTCGGAGATACTCTCTAAGTGTGGCCTCCACACCCCAACTCGTCCTCTTCTTCGATCCCTTTGTGTCGACACTTTCTCCGAAAGTATCTCACTTAAATACTGATCCGATTCCAAAAGATTCGCCATTGAAATCGCGTTGATGTTGCTCATGCTTTGGCTGCTGTTGCCGATGCTGCTGTCACTAGTACGATGATCCCTTCTTTTCTTCTTGGTCGTCGTCCGGGTTTTTACCGGTGTCGAAGGGACCGGCATGAGGAAATAAATCTTCCCACGTCGGAGCTCGGCTTCAGGTGGGACGATGACGATTTTCGGAGCCATCCCATCATGGGAAGGAGAGGAAGGTTTCTTGAGGACATGTTTAGGGTAAGCCTTCATGATGTCACCGGCTTTGATATTAGAGCCACTGATTTCTTCAACATGGCCATTGGTGTGTACTATGCGAATCACATCGAGTGCTCCGCATGGAAGAATACAAGAGATGCAGCACCTAATGGTGTTCTTCATGCCCTCTTCTCTAAACTCTCTCTCATAGAGAGATTAAGAAAAAAAAACTTGAAAAAAAATTAATGATGGGTTTATTATATAGTCATAGCCTTTTCATTTTTATGGGTTTTTCTTTTTTGGTAAATTGCTTAGGATGAAATCTATGGCATATGAATAATTGCAACTGACTCTGTACTTTTTTGCCTTTTAGATCCCATGATTTAGGGTCCCCATCTTCATTCACTTCACTTAAAGAACAGTAATATTTTTGGGGTTTTTGGTAAGGGTTGCTTATGGGTGACAGATGTTAATGCATTATTGGGAACTTCCAATTAAGCCACAACAATTGAACAAGACCTTCATGTCAAGACATTGTCTATAGACATGGTTCAATCAATTTATGGCACGTGTAGTTTTCAAGCCCAAAAATTTTCCACTTATCTCATCTGTCATATGTGGAGGCTAAGCCTAATTGGCTCCATGCCCAATTGTTTAAAGGGAGGAATCTTATGGTATCTATATAGAGACATCATTTTTCAATATCCCAAGTAAGATCATAGTGGAAAGTTAAAAACAATAGTGTTTTTGTACAGGGCAACCATGAATTTTCTAAAGCTATATCATGACATACCAAGAAAATAATTAAAAAAAAAAAAACATCCAACAAATCCCTTAAAGGAGGATATTAAATGGTTTGATTTGATGTGAATAATTTCACTTTCATTTTGGTGGGGCCATAATAATCAAATGAGTGTGTGACCACATTGAGAATTTAGCATAACAAAACAAGGTCAACAATGATGATATATTCATTGTTTCTTTCTTTTAAGGTTTAAAATATACAGAGAGAGATAGATACATTGAGAATTTGCATAAGAAAACAAGTTAACAACGATGATATATATATATATATACAAGGTTAATGGCATATGTATCATTTGATATATATCTGAGAATCTTGGCAAAACCCTTTTATTAATATAAACTAATCAATAGGGATGCTTGTAGCAGCATTTAGCTTAGCTTGAGTGAGGCCATCATCACCACCATTAATATGGGGGTATAGCAGTTGAGAGGGATGGGGGGAGAGCAGGCACCAGCAGCTGGACTGGTCCAGGGTGTGTTTATATATGTCTGGTGGATTTCAAACTAGAAGGAGCAAATGGTTCATTCAGTCATTCTCCGATCCCATTTGTTGTCCATCTCCATTGTTCCCCCACAAAATTTAAAGCAAAGGGGAAGGGGCCCTAACTCCTAAGACAGCCACCTATACAAATTCTCTATATAGAACTGCCCCTACTAACATTAAATTCATATACCTAAAAATATCATGTAATACCCCTATACCCGGTTCAATCATGTAGACCCGGTATAGGACTATTACATTTGGTGCCAAAACAATTATGGCAGATATCTTTGTCTAATTAAAACATTTGTATATAATATTTTAATTTTCCAACCATTTTTGATAACATATTTATTGTTTATTAATTCATTCCATATATACCAACATACTTCAAATAACTGAAAATAGATAAAATTTCAAGAATCTACATTTTAGTCCTTATCACATGGGAACACCTTTGAACTACGTATGTACATGCCATTTTAATACAAAATATAGTACCTACTTTTGAAGCCCTTGAGGATGTGATGAGATGAGAGATCTTCTAGTTGGACTTCTTTTTGTCTACTTGTACCTCACGCGTTAAAATAAACGCGTTAAGCGATGAAGGCTTAGTAAGCACTACAAAAATAATTAAATAAGCAATCATAACAGAATATTTTAACTCAATCAATTATTGCATATCTTCTCACATATAAGTTTCTTCATGTATGCCTTGCTTTAATAAAATTTAACTTATCTTTTGTAAGGTATAAATCTTACCTTAACACATCGAGAATTCACTTTGTCCTCGTTTCAATTCTTAGCCCAAAGTAGACTTTATAGAACACATCGGATATACGGAACATATCTGAGAGGTGCATTATGATGCACAAGTGAGCAGAGAGCACCAATGTGCTAATAATCGAGAGAGCACCAACGTGCTAATATCGAGAGCACCAACGTGCTAATATCGAGAGAGCACCAACGTGCTAATATCGAGAGCACCAACGTGCTAATATCGAGAGCGCTAAAAAGTTCCTTAATGGCATGCCACTAATATCCCAAAGATAGTTCTAATTTCGCCTACTTGGGCATTAAAGTGAATCTCATGTATTTAAATAATTCACATAAATATTTCAAAAGGATAAATAACAATAATTTAAAATTCTTGTAGTACTTACAATAAAAGATTGAGGTGATATGAATTCTTCTTCCTTCACTCCTTAACCTTCTCTTTTCCTTTTCCTTCGATTCGGTCCTCTCCTTCCTTTTCTTTTTCTTTAATTTCATATAAACATATAACATTTATATGTTAAAAATAATCAAATAATTTCCTGTACTATTTAATAAAATAAACATGTATTTTATGATAAATTCATGCTTTCTTACTATTGCTCACATTTCAATTTAATCATTTACTCATAAACTTATTCAAAGCTGTCCTTTTGTGTCATAGTCACTAAATTATTTATTTCTCGAGCTACAGAACTCTAAATGAAGAACCGTTAATTTTCCTTGAAACTAGACTCATATATCTTTTTACTATAATTTTTCCAGAATTTTTGGTATGGCCAATCAATACCAGATTATTCTTAAAGTTTCCCCTGTTTTACTGTTTGACTGTTCTGACCTCTCTTCACTACGAATCAAATTACTCTTCGTACACAGAATTCATATGACCTTCTTATTCATTTCATTTGAAAATAGACTTATTCAGGATTCTAAACATATAAAGTTAAGCCTCTAATTATTTTTCTTCAATTTGTTATGATTTTTCAAATTCAGAACAGGGGATCCCGAAATTCCTCTAAACCAGTCTTACAAAAATATAAATATCTCAAATTACAGAATTCATTTGCTTTCCCTGTTTCTTTCATATGAAAATAGACTCAATAAGCTTTAATTTCATATCTCATTCAACTTCTAATTCCACTTATACGATTTTTAGTGATTTTTCAAAACTAGTCTACTGCTGCTGTCCAAACTGTTTTAGTGCAAACTGTTTATTACCATTTTTCCTTAAGCTTTCAATAAATGATAATTTCGTCCCTGCTCAATTAACTTCTCAATTGAGCTGATTTTTCTCAATAAACACCTTATTCTATCACTTTAAACAACTTTATAATCTTTGGGAATCAGAATTCCAGTAATAGACTTTAATTCCAAACATTTTCACAATTTAATCCTTAAAATCAATTTCTAACTAGATATTCCATTAATTAAACCCCTAATTCATCAATTTGATCCACATAACTCATGTTCAAAAATCTAAGAATTTCCAGAATTTCAACTTAATTCAACAAAACTTTGTTCTAAAACTTATAAAACATCAAAATTAGAAGAAAAGGGCTAAATTAACTTACCTATTAAACTCCAAGCTTCAAACTTTCTATTTTTCCTTTTTCTTCTTTCTTTTCTCTTTTTCTTCCTTCACTTCACGTTTGCTCTCTGTTCTTTTTTTTTGCTTCTCTGTTTCTCTATATCTTTCTTTCCTTTAATCTATATATATATAATAATAAAATATAATAATATAATAATATACTTTATATACATCTATATCCATATACACGTTTTTAACCAAAAAATCTAGGATTTTTTTTTTTTTTTTTCTCAACATTTAAAAATGGCATAATTGCCTTTTTAGTCCTTTATATTTTCTTTTAATCTATAATCAAACTTTTGCACCTTTTTCAATTTAATCCTTTTTCTCAAATACTTCTAATTAAATCAAATTCACCTAAATAAAACCTTATTAAACACACAACTAACTTTGTAAATATTTTTAATAAATATTTTATGAGTCCGTTACTAAAAATAGAGACCCGATAACTCATTTTTCAATATCCATACTTTTGAGGTCGTTACAATTCTCCCCCTTTTGAAATTTCGTCCTAAAATTTACTTAAAAAAAGAGATGAAACACTCAATTCTTATAGTTTCTTTCAAATAAACACCTTGATAAATACCTTATCAACAATGAGATATTTAATATCCCGACATTTTAAATCCACAATTGATTTCTGTTGTCGAATGCTGCTGTTAATCTATTCCGAATCACCTTTACTTTTTCTTCTGTTTCCCAGATCAAATCAACCCCGTGTATCTTCTTTCCACTGAGCTCTGTCCAATATAATGAATTTCTACATGTTCTACCATACAAAGCTTCATACGGAGCCATTTTAATACTGGGTGATAATCTCAAGTATTGTAAGCAAATTCAATCAAAGGTAGATACCTCTCCCAATTACCTTCGAACTCTAGTATACAACACCGAAGCATATCTTCCAATACCTGAATTACATGCTCAGATTGGCCATCTGTCTAAGGATGAAATGCAATACTGAAATACAATTGAATTCCCAAAGCTTCTTGTAATTTATCCCAGAAACGAGACGTAAATCGGGGATATCCAATATAATGGAGACATGCACTCTATGTAGCCTGACAATCTCAGATATATACAGTTTAGCCAGTTTATCTAAAGAATAATCTATACGTACTGGAATAAAGTAAGTCGATTTTGTCAATCGGTCAATAATCACCCAAATAACATCTTTTTTTTCTCGAGAGATAATGGTAACCCCGATACAAAATCCATAGTGATTCTTTCCCATTTCCATTCGTATAGTAATTGGTTGAGTAACCAGAAAGGTACCGATGTTCTCGCTTTGACTGTTGACATATCAGACATCTGGATACAAACTCAGAAATATCACGTTTCATACCTGGCCACCAGTACATCTTCTTTCTAAATCTAACCAACTCTCTCTCAAATTATCCATCAATTTGCGAATGAAATGCAGATCTTGAAATCGAGTTAAGTACACAATAATTTCCTGTAATTGTTTTCGAACCCTAAGGTGAACTGCAATCTTGATCGAAAATTATCAATACCAGAATACCATGAAATCTTACAATTTCTGGAATGTACATCTCCGTAACTTTCTGAAGCCATCAATCAGTTCTGACTTTATAAATTAATCAACTATCACTCATATAGCATTCTTATAAGTTATCCCGAAATCTGAAAGTGAACCGTAAACTGTAGATCTCTATCAAACATTTCAATAATATAAATGGATCAATACTTCAACTTCAATAGTACTTTAAAATAGAAGAAGAAATCCAGGAGTAGTCCCAATAATAACCAGTATAATAATACAACTTCTATAATCTAAGATCCATATCACCGAGCTCCCATAACTGAACCAAGATTTATAACAGTAATATATATTTACCTTCTATCACTGAATACCCCTTCACAGATGAATCATATTTGATAGATAAGATCAGACTATAAAATAATAAGAAAACCAATATAGTGGAATCCCAGATGTGGCATAATGAAATCCCAGATGTGAAGCTATATTGAATTTCCGAGAATAAAAACCATATTCAATGATAAAGAAATCGATAATATTCCGAAGAAAAACCAAAAGAAGAATACCATTTATCCTCACTAGAAACGATTGTGATAAAGATAATGCAAATTGCGTATATGTACCAGAATATCAACCGATAGAAATAGAAAATAACTCCATATGAATCTGATCATTAAGTCTTCTATCTAACAGAACAAATTAGAAAATCCAAAGAAAAATAGAGTAGTACCGATCGAGAATCAACCGAACTTCCATTTTAACGTTATGATTCCAAACTTTCTCGCACAATAAAAGTCACATCCGAACAGCTGCATATACCTCTGGAGATAAAAGAACATATAGAATACCCATATAGAATACCCGAAAGAGATCATTGTAGAATACCCAACTATAGCAAATTGTATTCAAATATTTCGCAATTTCATTACTAATCCGTTAACATATATAATCATCAACAATCCCGTATCATTCACTTCACTCACAAAGCTTATTCGAAAGAAATTTTCGCTAACTCATTCTCAGTTACCATATCCGAATAAATCAATTTCGATAAATGACTCCTTTCTTTAATAGTAGCACTGTGTATCCCCATATAATTTTCAGAAAGAAATCGAGATAAATTCATGTTCATATTCAACAACATGACATGTGGTTCTACTTCAAATCCGAAATTCTCTTTTTCTTCTTCACAAGATAAGGTTGACTCACATATTTCTTTTAAATTCGTATACAAAGGAATTCCAATTAATTTTCTCTGCAGAATGGATATCCGTGATGAGTGTTCCACCATTGATAAACTTCACCCTTTAATAAAAATATCGCACATTTCAACTTTTCATCTCTTGTATACTGCAATTCTTCAAATATTCTCTAATCATTCTTGACCTCATTTTGGGTCATCATCTTTCTTTCCTTTAAACTCTTGATTCCACACTTTTGAACTAAATCATTATAATTCCTATCAATTTCACTATAAATATAACTGTACCAATAAGGGGTAGAGATCGTACGGCCTCATAATTTAGCTTCATGTATATACTCAACATTTATCATTTCTTACTATCAGACATTTATCCACATCTTTTCAAATTTTGTTTCATCATAAGTAACATTTTACTTAATTATTTGAACATCACTTTCTGCATTATCGAAATTATTTCGATTGGAAAACATTTCTTTCTTTAACATTTCCTCTTTCTATACTAAGAGGAAACCAACTCTATTTTATTAAATTCATAAATTCCAGTATACATCACAAAATCGGTATCTTTTATTCTTTCAGAAGACATCTTTAAGTTTCTACAATATTCATAAATTTCACAATTAAATAACTAAATCTCATCTCATCACATCAATTTTTAAAATGGCATGTACAAATAGACTCATACTCGACCCAAGAATTCGAAAACCTAGGCTCGATATTAATAATAAATGTAATACCCTATACCCGGTTCAATCATGTAGACCCAGGTATAGGACTATTACATTTGGTGCCAAAACAATTATGGCTGATCTTCGTCTAATTAAAACATTTGTATATAATATTTTAATTTTCCAACCATTTTGATAACATATTTATTGTTTATTAATTCATTCCATATATACCAACATACTTCAAATAACTCAAAATAGATAAAATTTCAAGAATCTACATTTTAGTCCTTATCACATGGGAACACCTTTGAACTACGTATGTACATGCCATTTTAATACAAAATATAGTACCTACTTTTGAAGCCCTTGAGGATGTGATGAGATGAGAGATCTTCTAGTTGGACTTCTTTTTGTCTACTTGTACCTACGCGTTAAAATAAACGCGTTAAGCCGTGAAGGCTTAGTAAGCACTACAAAATAATTAAATAAGCAATCATAACAGAATATTTTAACTCAATCAATTATTGCATATCTTCTCACATATAAGTTTCTTCATGTATGCCTTGCTTTAATAAAATTTAACTTATCTTTTGTAAGGTATAAATCTTACCTTAACACATCAGTAATTCACTTTGTCCTCGCTTCAATTCTTAGCCCAAAGTAGACTTTATAGAACACATCGGATATACGGAACATATACAGAGGTGCATTATGATGCACAAGTGAACAGAGAGCACCAATGTGCTAATAATCGAGAGCACCAACGTGCTAATATCGAGAGCACCAACGTGCTAATATCGAGAGAGCACCAACGTGCTAATATCGAGAGCACCAACGTGCTAATATCGAGAGCACCAACGTGCAATAATATCGAGAGCGCGCTAAAGTTCCTTAATGGCATGCCACTAATATCCCAAAGAGTTCTAATTTCGCCTACTTGGGCATTAAAGTCAAATCTCATGTATTTAAATAATTCACATAAATATTTCAAAAGGATAAATAACAATAATTTAAAATTCTTGTAGTACTTACAATAAAAGATTGAGGTGATATGAATTCTTCTTCCTTCACTCCTTAACCTTCTCTTTTCCTTTTCCTTCGATTCGGTCCTCTCCTTCCTTTTCTTTTTCTTTAATTTCATATAAACATATAACATTTATATGTTAAAAATAATCAAATAATTTCCTGTACTATTTAATAAAATAAACATGTATTTTATGATAAATTCATGCTTTCTTACTATTGCTCACATTTCAATTTAATCATTTACTCATAAACTTATTCAAAGCTGTCCTTTTGTGTCATAGTCACTAAATTATTTATTTCTCGAGCTACAGAACTCTAAATGAAGAACCGTTAATTTTCCTTGAAACTAGACTCATATATCTTTTTACTATAATTTTTCCAGAATTTTTGGTATGGCCAATCAATACCAGATTATTCTTAAAGTTTCCCCTGTTTTACTGTTTGACTGTTCTGACCTCTCTTCACTACGAATCAAATTACTCTTCGTACAGAATTCATATGACCTTCTTATTCATTTCATTTGAAAATAGACTTATTCAGGATTCTAAACATATAAAGTTAAGCCTCTAATTATTTTTCTTCAATTTGTTATGATTTTTCAAATTCAGAACAGGGGATCCCGAAATTCCTCTAAACCAGTCTTACAAAAATATAAATATCTCAAATTACAGAATTCATTTGCTTTCCTGTTTCTTTCATATGAAAATAGACTCAATAAGCTTTAATTTCATATCTCATTCAACTTCTAATTCCACTTATACGATTTTTAGTGATTTTTCAAAACTAGTCTACTGCTGCTGTCCAAACTGTTTTAGTGCAAACTGTTTATTACCATTTTTCCCTTAAGCTTTCAATAAATGATAATTTCGTCCCTGCTCAATTAACTTCTCAATTGAGCTGATTTTTCTCAATAAACACCTTATTCTATCACTCTAAACAACTTTATAATCTTTGGGAATCAGAATTCCAGTAATAGACTTTAATTCCAAACATTTTCACAATTTAATCCTTAAAATCAATTTCTAACTAGATATTCCATTAATTAAACCCCTAATTCATCAATTTGATCCACATAACTCATGTTCAAAAATCTAAGAATTTCCAGAATTTCAACTTAATTCAACAAAACTTTGTTCTAAAACTTATAAAACATCAAAATTAGAAGAAAAGGGCTAAATTAACTTACCTATTAAACTCCAAGCTTCAAACTTTCTATTTTTCCTTTTTCTTCTTTCTTTTCTCTTTTCTTCCTTCACTTCACGTTTGCTCTCTGTTCTTTTTTTGCTTCTCTGTTTCTATATCTTTCTTTCCTTTAATCTATATATATATAATAATAAAATATAATAATATAATAATATACTTTATATACATCTATATCCATATACACGTTTTTAACCAAAAAATCTAGGATTTTTTTTTTTTTTTTTAGCCTCAACATTTAAAAATGGCATAATTGCCTTTTTAGTCCTTTATATTTTCTTTTAATCTATAATCAAACTTTTGCACCTTTTTCAATTTAATCCTTTTTCTCAAATACTTCTAATTAAATCAAATTCACCTAAATAAAACCTTATTAAACACACAACTAACTTTGTAAATATTTTTAATAAATATTTTATGAGTCCGTTTACTAAAAATAGAGACCCGATAACTCATTTTTCAATATCCATACTTTTGAGGTCGTTACATATCATCCATTACTTTGTAATTTGTTGAAACTCTCCATTAATTCCTTCACACCATTACACGTTTACTATAAACAATGCACGATAAGTTTTATTATTTCATGCCGGAAGAATTTTTTCTACTAAAGCAAAGCCAATGGAATGCAAGTGCACTAGAAAATTCAAGGCAAAACCTTCATACTAACTAGAGATATTTTTGAAATAAAAAGTGTTCATTATGTGGCGATTTTAAAATTTTGCATGGAATGACCATGTAATTAAAAAAAAACAAATACCGACTTTCATCTTGCTTCAGCACACCTTTGACAAGTCATCAATTAAATTTCAATTACAAATCAAATCAAGTGGAGAAACTAAATTCTTGAATTAAATTTTAAATATGCAAAGAATACGAAATGAGAGCAGAATTAGACCTAACATGAATAATAAACATAAAATGATGAATCTCAAAATTGCATATGAACTTTGGTTTAGTGTGCAATGTTATATTTGAATTTTGATTTTATGCAATTTTATACGTAACAATGACATTTTGATTTTATTCAGTTTTCATAAACAACTAACATTATGACATCATTTTTCGTTTATATATTATATACACAAATAATTCTATCTATCTAATATACAAATAAATTGGTATATTTGTTTATTAAAATGTACAAAATTGAATCAAAATCAAAGTTTTATGTATACATTTGAACCAAAATTAAATTTCATGTACCAAACTGCACATTAAATTAAAGTTAATGTATAGTTATGATATTTATCCGGAAACACAAATGAGTAAAAACCAAAATCGCCCAAAGTTTTCGCCCAAACTTAGCCTAACCCGACCCACCAAATTGATACCTAGATATCCGAAGTTTTGCCCCAGTTGATCCGGCCATTTTCTGAATCATCTCTACTTGGGCCCGTACAAAATTTAATCTCTGCTAAATCGAATCTTCATAAAGCACTGTGGGAATCGAAAATTGGAGCTGCAATTCTGCAACGTCACTCACCTCATCCAAATCCTTGAAAACCCCAATTCCTTTCATTTGATCGTCGATCAACGATGCCCGTTTTCAAAACTCCGTTCAACGGCTACTCCGTTAGATTCTCCCCCTTTTACGAGTCCCGTTTAGCCGTAGCCACCGCCCAGAATTTCGGCATATTAGGGAACGGTCGTGTCCACGTCATCGACCTCTCTCCGAACGCCCCTGTCATCAACGAACTCATCGCCTACGACACCGCCGATGGTGTCTACGATGTAGCCTGGTCCGAATCGCATGATTCCGTCCTCGTCGCTGCCGTCGCCGACGGATCTATCAAAGTCTACGACACTGCCCTCCCTCCTCACTCCAACCCTCTCCGCTCCCTCAAAGAACACGCCCGTGAAGTCCACGGTCTCGATTACAACCCAACGCGGCGCGACTCCTTCCTCTCCGCTTCCTGGGACGATTCCGTCAAGCTCTGGACCCTCGACCGCCCTGCTTCCCTTCGCACTTTCCGTGAACACGCGTATTGCGTGTATTCCGTCGCGTGGAACCCTAAACATGCCGACGTTTTCGCCTCGGCGTCCGGTGACTGTACGGTAAGAATCTGGGACGTTAGGGAACCCGGTTCAACGATGATAATCCCGGGTCACGAACACGAAATATTGTCGTGTGATTGGAATAAATATGATGAATGCCTGATTGCTAGTGCAAGTGTAGATAAGAGTATTAAAATTTGGGATGTAAGAAACTATAGAGTCCCGGTTTCGGTCCTTAATGGCCATGGCTATGCTGTTAGGAAAATTAAGTTTTCACCGCATAGGAGGAATTTGATTGTGTCTTGTTCGTATGATATGACCGTTTGTTTGTGGGATTTTATGATAGAAGATGCACTTGTTGGAAGGTATGATCATCATACCGAGTTTGCTGTTGGGGTCGATCTCAGTGTTCTTGTTGATGGGCTTATGGCCAGTACTGGATGGGATGAGCTTGTTTACGTTTGGCAGCAGGGGATGGACCCCAGAGCAGCTTAAAAGGGAAGTTTTTATACCTTCTTTCTATTGTTTCTCTTTGCCCTTTGTGTAATTCATTGTCATATTTCAGATGAGTACTGGAATGGTTTTGGCTTTCCAATAGGTGAATGATATACTTGGAAGGGGATTGGTAATGGGGGACATGATGCTGTTGTTGTAGTTAATTGTAATTTGGTTTGGCCATGACCTGACTTTGCTCAATTGCATTTTGTTCTTGATGAATAAATAACCCTAATTATATCAGATATCGGTCCACCATATATCAATTCTAATAAAAGTGGAGGAGTTTCGATTTTGCTTTTCATTTTTATTCTTTTTCCAGCTTCAAAACTCTATGCTTGACATGTAATCCATGCATTTTAAGGGCTTGCAAGTTGTTATCATTTCTAGCTTCTGTCTGATTGTGTATATTTTCGCTTATGGTGATAGAAAGCAAGTGCTTCGTGTCATGGCTGCAGAAGGAGAGTCCTTTGTACAAACTCTACGATCTTGACTTAACTCTTGCATATGAGTCTTTTATAAGCTAGGTAGCAGACTGTATGAGGCTTACAGAGTGCTGATAGTAACTTCTAATGCCTCTATATTCTTGAAGCAATTCATAACTTTTTTTCTTACACTTTAAGTAAATTATATACACAATAATCAAAAGTAGACATTGAATGTCTGCATTTAAGCTTTATTAAATGTATAGAAAGGAGGTGTGAAGCTTGGAGACTGTTTATTCCCTACGTTAAACTGGTTGCCGCTCAATCCTGGCACCCTCTTCTAGAGGTAGTGGCAGAGCTGTGCGAGACTGTTTCTGACTTGGGTTGAGTAAGGTTTTTAAGAAGCCTTCCGCCCTTATTTGTTGCTCTTGGGACTATCGGTATAGGACGCATTATACAGTTAACTATTGTACACTGATATCAAATCATAGCTCACCCTTAGATCATTCAAGGAAAGTTATTGCTGATCAATGACTTGATTGTACTTTGAAGGGCTTCCAAGAAGAGCCTCAGATAACAATTAGAAGTTTTAAGTTTTAGGATATATTCTTGTAGATATCATTTTCTTTTTGTTCATTGTTCTTGTAGATATTAGTCAAGGCTACAGGCCATTATGTTGAATCTTAATTTTGTTTATTGTAATGAAATTTAACATTTGACATGGTTTATAACTCCCAAATGGCTATTTCCTTTGTTGCTTCAACGGTAGAAAATGCATGAAATCTGTTTTTATTTAGGGTTAATGAGTTGCATAGCAGGTTGAAAATCTGGGAGGTTAATATGACAAATAGTGGTAAGCATGACCCCAATTTCCCAAGTGTTAAAAAGATCATGATTCTTATTGATATTGCATGGTTTCCTCCTAAATGCTGTTGTTATTTTGCTGAAATGAAATCAATTAATTGGAACATGGAACATTCTTCTACTCAACTGCAAGATGGGTAAAATCATTAAACTTGGAACATTCACATTCTTGATGGACTTAATTAATTGATTTTTAAAAATTAAAATTTTTTAATATTATAAAAATGACTAAATTTTATATAATTACACATGTTTATAGATGGTGTTGAATTTTGATCTCATCCTTTTGGTTTACTATTTATAAATATTACCCACACCTTTGAGTTTTAACAGTGGATTTGATAGCAAATAGACATCGTAGGCAATGTGGTGGTGCGGCCATTGTCTATTCAGTTATTTTAAAAGTCAACATAATTAACTTATAATATGTCATATTTTTATATTAAAATTATTTAACACGCTTGATTTTATATAATAAATTAATTTTTTTTTATAATTTCTTATGTCAACAAGTAACGTAACAAATATTAATTTTAATGAAAATATAATTAAAATATTTCATTACAATAAAAATTTACTTAATATATAATAAACTAATAATTTATATTGACATCGATATTTTTAAAAATTGAACCAATGGTCAAACTGGTAATACTACTAATACTTGAAATCTACCCTCTAAAAGTTGAGAGGCTGATGGTTAATTTTATTTTCGAAAATCATCATTTGCTTGCTCTACCAGACGGGACTGAAAATATTATTTCATTGGTTTAGAACTAGACTGGGAATTGGTTAAGGTACTGGTTCAAAGATAGGGGTTGAACTGATTAACCCATAAACTGAAACAGATAGATTGAACTAAGCTAAAAAAAAATAATTGAACTGATTTTTCTCTATTTTTAAATATTTTATTTTTATGAATACAAACTGATCAATTTGAGGATTGGTGACTTGATTGATTCAACCATTAGTCTAGTTTTGAAGAATAAAAAAATAAAAAGAAAAAAAATATTTTGTCTTTTTTGTCACATGTCAATATATAATTGTTTTTTAAACAGACTTAACCGGTTAACAAATAATTGAACTAATAGAGGTACTAACTTTAAAAAAAAAATAGTTTTAGTATTACTTGTGACAAAAAAATGTTTAAGTACCAAAATGGGGAAAAAAGAGAGAGCATAGTTTAGATATCAATTTGTGGGTTAATCCTCTTTTAAAACATGCTTAACAATTTGACTAACAAAGATATCAACTTGGAAAAAAATATAATTTAGGTACCAATTACGATAAAAAGAAGTTTTAAGTATCAATGTGTGAAAAACAATATAATTTATTTACCAATTTGTGATTTAAACCTATAATAAAAATACAACCTTAAAAACCGAACTTTATTGGCTGCCAAGGGGTTCATCTCCTTAAAAGACCACTAACATGTGATAGGTTATTTCAATTGTCAGGTTTAAAAATGATGCTTCATATTTAGGATCTGTTTGGACAACACAAAATAATTAAATGAAAAAGTAATTATTAGAATAGTAATTACACTCTATTGTAATTACAATTACAAGGAATTATAATTCTCTAGACATGTTTGGCTGACAGAGTATAATTACATCGTAATTTTCTATTTCATATTTGGTAATACAAATTGTAATTACACAGTTATATAATTTATATTCTTAAAAAATATTAATTACAATAAAAAGATATTATCATAATAAAAGTAATTTCTAAGCAAGTAACAAAAAATAAAATCAAATAATTATATATATTATATTAGTTTAGTTGATAATACGATTACTAATAAAAATAACAAGAAAAGTAAACATCATATGCAATTTTATCTAATTGTTCTAGTGCATATTTGTTAGGTTATCCCCTCTTTAATATTTAACATACGCTCATTCTCATCATCTATTGGTCTTTGAACGAGTTCATCATCATCTGAATTTGTAATAGCCCAAATTTCAGCGATGTAGGAAATAGCGATTCGAGACCACCAAATTTGAAAAATAAACTCGTAAATTATATTATTTAATATTTACGATCCAAATGTAACTTTTAAAAGATTATTGAAATAGTAAACTGTGTTTTATAAAGATTTATTTGGTTAAGAAATTGAGAAAAAGAGGTATTGAGATCTTGGTGTTGTAAACTGAGCCATAAATATTTTTATGAATATTTACGGAGTGTCAATAAGGTAGTATTAAAATTTTGTCAGAAAATTTTAACGTTTCGGTAGTCAATTAGATAAAAAGGACTAAATTGAAAAGATACAAAACTTGCTAAAGTGATTAAATAGCTTAACCATTAAATAAGGAAGGACTAAAAGGGAAAATAAACCATTTTAAAATGGATGAGGCAGCATAGCGTGAAAAAAATCAAAGATTTTTATGTGAAAAGGATAAAATTAGAATTTTAACAAAAGTTACATGGCCAAAGTTGATTTTAATGATTTCTAGGTCATTTCTTCTTCAACTTTCTGTCAAAAACAGCCATGAAAGAGGTTTTTGAGCTGGTATTTCATATTTTAGCTTCAAGTAAGTTCAATTCTTGCTTTTTCCTTGAAATTTTATATTTTTGGACTTTTACAATTAGGTCTAACTTAGTATTCTATTAGTTTTTTATTTTGTTGAAAATTTTTGAAGTTACCATTGATAAGTTCATATGATTTTTGTTATTTGATGATAGAATTGAGATGTTAATGGATATTTAAAGGTGTTTTATTAAAGAATTTTGGATGAAAACATGTTTTAAAGGTTAAATTGAAAAGTGTTGAATTTATGGAAAACTCTGAAATTTCATGGAATTCATGGGCTGTGATTAGTATGCGTGAGAATAATTAGGCTTGGAATAAGGATTAAATTGTAATAATTTCATTTTCAGAGCCTAGGGACAAAATTGTCATGTATTAAAAGTTTAGGGGAAAAATGGTAATCAATATTTTGCACTAAAACAGTTTTGGACAACAACAATAGTTTAACTTTGAAAAATCACTAAAAATTTTGGAAATAAAATTAAAGGATAAATAAAATATGAAATTAAAGCTTATTGAGTCTAGTTTCTCATAGAAGAAACAGTGTAAGCAATGGAATTGTAAATCATGAGATATAATAAATTTTGCGAGATAAGGTTCGAATGATTTCTGGTTCCCCTATTCTGACTTTGGAAAATCATAAAAAAATTGGAGAAAAATGATTAGGGGCTTAAATTAATATGTTTAAATTCTTAATGAGTTTATTTTCAAGAGAAACAAACAGGAATATCATCCAAATTCTGTGTTAAGAGATAATTAATTTTTAGTAAGCAAAGGTCAAAGCTGTCAAATAGCAGAACAGGGATAAATTTGAAGATTTTACTGTACTAATTGGCTAAACTATAAATTCTGAAATTTTTATGGTAGAAGGATATATGAATCTAGTTTCAAAAACATCAAGAGGATTTTAATTTGGAGTTCTGTAGCTCAAGATAAAAATAATTTAGTGACTATGACTTGGATGGACAACTTTAAACGTGATATATGCATTGAGGATATGGAATGGAGAGGAGGAGGAGGAAAATATATGAATGACTTGTGTATAAATTGATCACATGCCCGATTATAATTGATAAACGTTGAATTAGAAATGATATAATGTTTTATTTCAAATATTTATTATGAAATTAAGATTATCGTTATGGTATAAAAATCGAATTGTAAGTTTGTTTAACTTGAATTGTATTCTTAAATGTTTGAAATGTATGTTTATGTGATGAAAATGTGATTTGAATGCTCAATGTATGATTATTGATGAAATGTTGATAATATTCAATAAAAAGGGAAATAAATCGCGGTTGAATGGAATGGAATTCGATGGATCACTAAAAAAGATTTGACGGTAAAAAGGATCTAGCCCGGATGGGTGATCCTGATATAAGCCCTCCCGAAGAATATGTGTGAAAAGGATCTAGCCCAGACGGACGATCCTGATATAAGCCCTCTCAAAGAATATGTGTGAAATGGATTTAGCCCGGATGGGTAATCCAAAGTAAATGTGAGTCTGGATTTAGCCTGGACTGGTAATCCAAACAAAGCTCTATAGAGTATTTGTCATTGTAGGGGATTTAGCCTGGACTGGTAATCTCGACAATACTCTTTGTGTAATAGCCCGATTTTGACCCTAATCAGAATAGTGGTTTCAGGACCACAAATCCGAGTCTGAAAAATATTTTAAAATTATTTTGTGTGTTTATTGTGTGTGAACTTGTTGGTTTTAAATTTTCGTGACTTAATTTCGTCGTTTAGATATTCGATTTAATAAAAGGACTTAATCGCGTAAAAGGTAAAAGTTACAAACTATAGTGTAAAATGCTTAGTTGATACTGGCTTTTTAATATGGAGTCCGTAAAGGGAAAATAGCCCATTTTTCAAAGATAATGGACGGCAACATGCCATTTTAATATGTTTTATATGTTATTTATTATAATAAAAATTTATATTAATATAATATAATGTTATATATTATAATAACTTATCATAAAAAATGAAAAAGCGAAAGTTATTATTTGTTTCCATGACCGAAAGTTAAAATAAAAAGAAAAGAGAAAAGATGTTAGGGCATTCGGCCATTGTTGGACTTAATTAAGGTACGTATTAAGCTCGGTTTTTGATAATTTTTACGTTTTTGAGATCGTTGCTATGAGATGTACAAAACCCATGCTTCAATTTTTGATTTTGATGAATATTTTGAGTTGAGCCATTGATGATAGCTTGTTATTTTTGTTGTTTGATGATGAAATATGAAATATATGTGTTAAATTAACATGTTTTGTCTTTGAATTTTTGATGAATTTGAATAATTTAGACTAAATTGCAAAAATAAATTTTTGAGGGACTAAAATGTGAAATAAATGAAATGTATGGACTTTTATGAACATAGGTAATATTCGGCCAAGCATGGGTAATGTGAAATTTTGTGTATTTTGTGTTTTGTGCAAAAAGGATTAAATTGTAAAAACTGTGAAATGTTAGGGGCAAAATTTTAATTTTCCCATTTATGTGTTTTTAGACTAAATTGAATGGAATGGTGTTTAAATAAGCTTAATTTGAATATGTTTAGATCAAGAACCAAATAAATCAGATCTGGACCGGGGAAAAACGAAAGTAGTCGATTAGTCGATTTTACCGACCGTTGACGTCCGAGGTAAGTCTTTAAGCAATAAAACATTGTAAATTATGTGTATAACTTAGTATATACCGATTTGGAAATTTTGTAGCATTAATTTGGAGTAGTCGAATATGAGTAAATATAGACTTTAAAATACTTGAGTTTGATTCGATTGAGATATGATGTTAGAAAATCCATACAAAGATTATGAGTGTATATAATTGGTGTTGCCGAATGTGATAATATTATAGGAGAAATGAGTTTGTGAACCTTTAATTATATGTGTATATATAAATGAATATGAGAACATATGTATTTCGTAATGAGGAGAAAATGGATTGATGGCACTATGTGTGCGAGCTTATATACCGAGCACTGTGTGTGAGAGATCGGTTGTCTGGCACTATGTGTGCGAGCTTATATACCGAGCACTGTGTGTGCGAAATCGGTTGTATGGCACTATATGTGTGGAAAATAAGTAATGACACTAAGTGTGCGATACATTACTGGTGAATGGCACTTTGTGCGCTCCTTATCAATGTAACGGCACTAAGTGTGCGATACGTTACATATATATTGCTCTATGTGTGCGGATTTGCAGATTCTTCAGAGATATAAGCTTAATAATAGAGGTGACCGAAAGGTGATAAATTGGTAAGTGCATATGTGATGTTTATTGAGGAAGTAAGTTGACAAAAATGCTCTTGTATATGTGAAAATAAGGTAAGTCAGTTGTTGAATTGATTATATAAATGTTAAAGTTACAAATGTGAAAAATGTGAATGTATATGTGATTGTGTATATTCGGCCAAATAGGGTATATGTGATTTTAATGGTGAGATTTATACAAGTTCACGTGTATTTGTACAATTAGCCATATGGTATGTGTATGAAAGATTTAAATGATAACCTTGTATTTGAGAAAATGTATATTCGGCTTTGTTAACTTAGTGTTAATATATAATAGTTGGTATATATATTTGCTTATGACTTACTAAGCTTAAATGGCTTACTCTGTGTGTATTCTTGTTTACTTCTGTTTATAGATTTGGATATACGTTACGAGCTCGGGAATCGTCAGCAAGACTACTCACACTATCGACAGTTTCCTTTGGTATTTTACTAAGTTGAAAATTTTAATATATGGCATGTATAGCATAGTAAAAGGTGGAATAGGAATTAGGTGCTTTGTATGTAAATAATGGCCATGCGAAGATGGCTTATCTTCTTTTGATTGATTTCGGTTCTGTGTTTATGGTTGATAATGGTCATTGAAAAATGAGTTTCTATATAAGCATTTTTGATTATGGTATATGTTCATGATAGGTAAGTATGTGATATGTTTTTAAGTTAGATATGTTGAACTTGGTTATGTGATTTATATATGTATATTTGATATGTTTTGTACGATGGAATGACTTATTAAGAAGCAGACTAAACCGAATGTATACATATAGACATTTTGATTGTGGTTAAGTGTAATTTATGTGTAATAAGTTTTAGTAAGTGTATGTACTTATATGATGTAATTTGGTTTTTGATGATATAAAGATTTGGATTGGATAAATAGGTATAAGGTTGGGTTTAGTCAATAAGTTATGAATAAATTTGTTTGTATTGATGGTGTTAATTAGATACATTCGGCTATGGAATGAATTTGTGATAGATGTTTGAATGTGATGATAATGGATTTAGTTTTGTAATTAGATTTTGAAAAATTTATATTGGTAAATTGTAAGCTTTGGTTTTAATTTTGGTTATGTGAGAAATAATGGATATGATTCATAATCAATTTGGATATATAATGTGACATAAATTCGAATAGAAAAAAAAAATCAAGTAGGTAGGTGTATATGCATTAAGAATTTGACTAGGAAGTTATGCATGTATTTATATAGGTATTCGACTATACTTGTTTGAAATATTTGATGGTTGTTAATGAATTGTTCTTTATGGGATATTGTGAGATTATGGAAAAGTGACTAATATGTTATATAAGAACATGGGTGTATTAATTTTGAAATGTAACATAATTAGGTATATCATTTACCTATTTAAATAGTTGATATGTATAATAAATTATTCAAATTGTTTAGCATAATATTCGAATAGTACATGGAATGAATGACTAAACATGTAGTTTATTTGATTAATGATATGTATTAAAATGATTAAGTATAAGATGAGTTTGATATTTGTTAATAAATGAAATTGAAATAATGAATGTCCTATTGTTTGATTAAGTATAAGATGATAGATATGTTTGAGTTTATAAAGATTAGTATGGTTTGATTTAAATAGAGAATGTGCAACCTCATTCTGTTTGGAAAACGCTAGCTTTAATTTGAACGTTAAGTATGTGTCTTTGATCTGAATGTTAAGTATGTGAATATAATATGTTATGTATTGATTATTTTTACTCTTCAATGTACATGATATGTTTAAAAAAAAAGCTTGTTCTGAGTGATGTCTTATTCAGTAATGCCTCGTAACCCTAATCCGGTGATGGATACGGGCTAGGGGTATTACACTTTGAGTATATGTTAAAGGGGATTTAGCCTGGACTGGTAATCCTGCTGTAAGAAATGAGGTTCGCGGGAGTGTGCTCTCTTACAGGTGATTTAGCCTGGACTGGTAATCCTGCTGTAAGAAATGAGGTTCGTAGGAGTGTACTCTCTGAAAAGGACTTATGTATATATGTGTACGAATTGACGGTTAATGAGATTGTACACCATGAGTGTACTACAGGAAATCCATCGAAATTTCGAGGAATTCAACGGGATAAATATGGAAAACGGTAAATACATGGAATTATGAAATTGGTGAGAGTATTCACAAGAATTTGTTATTTGAAATTGTGATTGACAGGAAGAAATAGCGAATTGCATACTTATGTATGGTTACAAGTATTTATCTGAAATATAAGAAAATGATGGTTATTGATATATGGAGACATGAAACTATGATATATGAACATGGAATATGTTTGATAAATATGTTCATTCATAATTATGGAATTATGTAACTCATGTGTACTATTTGAATAAAGAGGATATTTCAAATACTTTGATTAGTAAAGCTCAAATATAAAATAGTATGAAATCAAGACAAGTTGTTATGAAAATGTATTTAAAATATAGAGATATGGTTGCTATATGTTATATGATTACATAATGTGAAGTTGTCTATATATATGAGAAATTTAATGAGAATTGAGTCCATACATGTTTCTTGGTATTTATATGAAGTGTACGACTTGGTGATGAGGTTATGTGTTAGGGATCGTGATCAAGATGATTGAATATGCCTTGTATGTTTATATTAAATTTAAATGAGTGAGTTTTCAAAAGCTCGCTGGTTAGGAAGCTCAATAGAGATCACTTACACTATCCATCGGCCTATTTTGGTATGTATGGTAAATGAATTGTGCTTATAATGGCATGTATAGGTTAATTAGTTAATGTTGGCTTATAAATGATCTAACTATAACTAACCATTGGTATGGCTTGTATTTAGTAAGTTTTGAGTTACATATAATTATGATTTTATCATGTTTGATATGGGTTTAAAATGAACAACTGAAGAGATGGTATAAGTATAGGGATAAAGATGATGATTAAGAATGCTATAAAAATTTATGAATATGTCTATATATATATATATGAATAGTTGATTGATAAATTTAGATATTTAACCATATAAATTGAATCTTGAACATATTTAAATGTCAGTGCAAGTAAAAGACCAATTGGGTGAGAAATGAGGCTTGGATATAGACTTATTTTTGTCCACACGGGCGTGTGTCTAGGCTGTGTGTGACACACGGTCTAGTACATGGGCGTGTGTCAAGGCCGTGTGACCCTTGTATCCAGAAATTGCAAAACAGAATGCCCAGGATCGAGCACACGAGCTCCCACAAGGGCGTGTGCCTTGCCGTGAAAGGTACACGGCCTAAACCACACAGGAGCGTCCCTATAGTACATGGGCGTGTGACCCCTGTAATAGAGAAAAAAATTTTGGGATTATGCGAAAAATTCCCTATGATCCCAATTTATTCCTGAATCATTTCTAATGTATGTTTTGGGCTTCGAGAGCCCAATAGAGGGACATTATATTACGTTCGGAATATAAATAGTAAAATGACTCGGTTTAATGAAAAAAAGTTCTGTAAACTTCGGTAATGCCTCGTACCTTATTCTAGCGACGGATACGGGTAGGGGGTGTTACAGAATTTGAACCTATACCATTAAGATTATCAAGATCTCATTCTTCCATGTACACTACGAAGTATGGATTATCTCAATTCCACCTATGATTGAAGTTATGAAATATGCAACATGTTAGTACGATTCAACTTTTTTTTATGCTATACTAAAGTGATGTTAATATGGAAATATTTTATTAGAATAATAAATATCTTCTCAACCAAATTTCAAACCCTTGAATGTCTCAAATTAAAAAAACTCTCAAGTTGTCTATGGTGCTTGTATTTGGTATCATTGTCTCAAATGGTATAACATCTCACGGTATGATGTAAGAAAATTTTTTCTATTTGCATAATTAACATCGACCTTATAATAGTTGGGCTCATAGTCTAAATAGTTTGTAGCTTTAATTATAAAAATTTATATAAACTTAATTTGGAGAAAGATTTATCTTAGGTTATATCATTTTTATAATACGTAAATTAAATAAAAAAATATAAAATTGATAATATATAACCTTTAAAAAATTATAAATTGTCCAAAACTTTCAAAACACTTCTTATAAATAATATAATTTATTTCGTAATTTTAATAAGTTATGATAAAAAAAATTAACATTTTTGATGAATAAGTATATTATTTTTATGATATATAGCATAGACACATAATTAAGTTATGTCTATACTTAACCATAATTTTTTATAAATAAATATATTATAACATTTTTATAAAACGTAATTTGGCCATAAATTTAGATTTTTTAGGATTTAAATAACACAATTTTTGTAATAACTTTATAAAATACACAAATTATTTTTATAATATAGTTTTGTAGGATTTACAATATAAGAAATTTTTTGCCATAATCATCCAAACACTCATACGTGTTCATGATTATAATATGAATTTTTTAAGTTGTATAAAAATGATTTTTTAAAATTAGATTTGGGTGCAATTACTTGCGTAATTACTCCAATTCTCACCCTCTTCTTAAGAATTAAAAAGTATGATGTCCACGAAACCAACTAAAAATTCGAGAAAGGCAAGTGCACCTATCAATTAATAGTATAATTACGGTGAGCAAAGATATCGTTCTCACGAAGACTAAAAATACTAGTAATTATCGTCTTTCTATTATTTAACCAAAAAATTTTAGTAATTGATTAAAACTAAAATTAACTAAATTAATTAACTAAAGAACACGGCAAAAAACGAATAAGGAAAACAAACGATTAACAACCAAGAAGTGAAACAATACCCAGGAAAGAAGCCACCTAGATTTCATCTATCATTATCAATCTAAATTAAAAAAATTTCTTCACTTAGTATCTTGGCCCGTAGAAATCCCTATATTATGCTAATATCGCTTTCAAGACTAAGAGTAACTGACTCTAGGTTGATCAATTGAAATTTCTTTCTAATTAAAACCTTTCTTGTCACATTAACTCGATCTGTGGATCCCCTATTAGATCTGAATCTAATCCGATAGATTTATGTTGTCTTATTTGTAGGATTGCATGCAACTTCACTCAATTATGCTAGATTTACTCTTAAATAGAGACTCTTCCTCCTCTATTCAAGTACATCAAACATGGATTAATAATCCGGAAATATTAAACCAAGAATTAAGCACACAAAATTGAGAACAAGATCCAAGTGTTTATTGCATAAAACATAAATCAAAAGAAAAAAATTCATTATAGGGTTTATCTCCCTTAGATATTTAGAGAATTAGTTCATAATCACAAATAAAAACATCTCAACGACAGTATATGTAACAGCCCAATTTTTAGTGGTGTCGAAAACAGTGGTTTAAGACCACTAAAATCCGACAAGTGAGCTCGTAAATATTATTAGTTAATGTTTATAAGTTAATTTTGAATTTAGGAAAGCTATGAGTTAGTGATTTGTGTTTTAGAAATAATTATTAGATTAATTAGTTTTGAAAATGAGGTATCGAGACCTCGATTTTATAAACTGAGTCGTAAATATTTTTATAAATATTTACGGAGTGTCATTGAGTTAGTATTAAAATTTCGTTAGAAAATTTTAACGTTTTGATAGTTAATTAATTAAAAAGGACTAAATTGACAAAGGTGCAAAATTTGCTAAAGTGATTAAATAGCTTAAGTGTTAAGTAAGGGAGGACTAAAAAAGCAATTACACATTTTTAGAAAGCTGAAACGGTTTGTGCAAAGAAAAATCTTGAAATTTTATGTCTTAGGGGCAAAATGATCATTTGGGAAATTAAAGTAAAAATAAAAATAAGTGACCAAATTGAATCTAGACACTTCTTCATCAATCTTCAGCCGAAAAAAGCCATAGGAGGTCCTCCAAAATCTGGTTTTTCATATTTTTACTACATGTGAGTTCAATTCTTGCTCTTTTCTTGAAATTTTTGTGTTTTTGAGACTTTTACAATTAGGTCCAACTATTTAATTCATTAGTTTTTGATTTCATGGGTGATTTTGAAAGTTACCATTGATGACTTCTGGAATTTTATGATGAATTAACATGGATTTAGAGTTCTAATTTTATTATATGATGATTTTATCAAGTGATTTCAATAAAAATTGATTATTAGGACTGAATTTTGAAGAGTAAAAGAATTAGGGATTTCTGTTATATTTTTATGAATCAAAGGCTGTAAAAAAGCTTAGAATAATGGAATAAATTTTTAATTGAGAAAAATTATCTCAATTGGTGGGAAAATTGATAAGGGACTAAATTGTAAAAATTGTAAAAGTTAGGGTATATGTGTAATTTCAAAAATTAAAGGGCATAAATTGTAAAGTGAATTAGATGCTGACGAATGAATAGTTTTGTATTATAGATCAAGAGCCCGAAGAAAATCGTGAAAAAGGGAAATTAGCCAAATAATCCCTGAATTACAACAAATTCTACAAATTAGCCCAAGTAAGTTCATATGGTTGAACTTTCATTATTAATTGTTAATTTAGGAATTATATAATGTCTTATTTCATATTTTTGTTATTGAATTATGTTTATTGTAAATATATGAGAATTAAATTGAAGGTTCAAATTAAGTGGAACGCAGGATTGAGTACGAATGTTCCGTGACACAAGATGAATTGATGGATAAGACCGTGGTTGGACCATGACAATGTTTAAATGTAAGACCATAGCTGGGCTATGGCATTTTAATGAAAAGACCATAACTGAGTTATAGCACATCGGACATAAGACCATGGTTGGACCATTCTGTCATCAATCCGAAACATTCTGTCATCAATCCGAAATTCAATATCTTTACGTTTCAAGTGTGCATACGAATTTTATATATCTAAAGCTGTTTTCGAGTTTTCACGAATCACTTTCATTTTTTTCTAACCTCTTGAATCAAACTAAATCCGTGACTCTTTTTCACATTGAACTCTGTACAATATAATAGACTGAAAACTATCATTATACGCGAATTTGACTAACATTAAATATTTTTCCCAGTTACCTCCGCACTCAAAATGGAGACTAACATTCCGTGTAATCTGACAATCTCAAAAACATATAACTCAGCTAATCTGTCAAGTGAGAAATCTGTACGTACCAGAATAAAATGTGCAAATTTCTTCAAACGGTCAACAATAACCCAAATAACATCTCTCTCTTTCGGAGATAAGGGTAATATCAATATAGAATCTATAATAACTCTATCTCATTTCCACTCTGGTATCATCACTGGCTGTAACAGTCCTAAAGGCGCTTGATATTTGATCGATGTTTTATGCTATGTTAAAGTCTTAAAATTTATATAAAGAATGATCGAACCTAGAAACTAACTATGACAACGATGTGAGGCAAGCGCACCTATCGAATAGTAGTATAGTTAAGGCAATACCGGGTTGTCGAACCCAAAGGAACTAAAAGTACTAATACTAACTTTCTTTTTATTATCTAGCCTAAAATAAAGGGAATTTATTGTTTAATCTAAATTAACTAACTACTAAGCTAAAGACTCTAAGACAAAGAAGAATGAAATTAAAGAAAATACTTGTGAGAGAAAACCAATTGAATAAAAAAATACCCGATGAAGAATCCACGTAGACTTCACTTGTTATCTAACTCTGAACCAGACGATTTATTCACTTAACTTGATCAGTAGAATTCCCTGATGTATATTAATCCCTCTTTCGAGGCAATTAACGTCTAACCCTAGGTTGATTAATTGAAATCTCTTTCTAATTAAAACCCCTAGAATTGCATTAACTCGATCTATGGACTCCCATATTAGGTTTGACCCTAATCCGGCAGATTTTCATCACCCTATCTCTAGGCGCGCGAGGAACTCCGCTTAACTATGCTAGATCTACTCTTAGGCAGGGACTTTTGCTCCTCCACCTATGCACATCATACTTGAATTAATATCCCGGAAATATCAACACAAGAATTAAGAACACATAATTAAGAACAAGTCAACTATTTATCATATAGTTCAACAAACGATAACAAGATTCATCTTAGGTTTCATCCCCTTCAGGTATCTGAGGGTTTAGTTCATAATAATAAAAGAAGACATCTCAGAAGAAAAGATAAAACAAAACATAAGAAATCCCTAAAACCCCCTGAAGGAATTGAAGGAGAGATCCTCCGTCTTGAGTATGATTCCGGCTTCTTGAGATGAATCATCTGGCTATCTTCGAGTAAATCCCCACAAGTCTGCCCTCTTTGGCCTAGCTGGACGCCCCAACAAAGGGCTTCTGTCGAACTCCCCCTTTAAGTTGCCCCCTAAGGTGTTTATATAGGCTTTGAGATGTCTTACTTGGCCCCTAAGTATCCTAATCCGAGTAGAATTCCTATTAGGGTGTTTAAATAGGCTTTGGAATGTGTTTCTTTGCCTCCAAGTATCCTATTACGAGTGTAATTCCTCTTATTCACGTCAGGGACACGCCTACGGCACACGCCCGTGTGAATCGTGGCCAGGCCGTGTTCGAATCTGTTGAATGAGGCACGGCCGTGTGGTCTTGGGCCCAGGCCGTGTTGATTTTGTGATATGACCCATTTACTCTGTTTTGGGCCCGTTTCTCATTCTTTTCATCATCCGGTGCTCTTCTAAGTATAAAACATGAAAAGAAAGGATTAAGAGCACCAAATTATACAATTCAATGCTTAAATCATCCGAAAGCATGCTAAATGTGGGATTAAAATATGTTACTATTACGGTTTATCAAATACCCCCACACTTAAGCTTTTGCTTGTCCTCAAGCAAAATTCTCAACTTACAATTAAAAGGAACTTCCTGGACTCATAATATTCATCAATAATGTTTCATCATAATTCAAAGATAATTCACACATTCATAATTTAACTCAAAGGGTCCTAAAGATTCAAACAATCAAAGTCATACATTTATAGCATGAAAACATAGGCGTTTTCCTTTATCTGAATAATTACCTCTGATTCAAAACCGACAAGGGCTGAGATCCTCACTAAAGATTCACTCAAATCACTCGAGGTGTTTAAGGTTCAGGAAAAAGCACTCATAAGTCAAACATGAAAATTTAATCTCATAGGCTTGCATGAAAATCAAATCTCCACCACTGTAAAAATGAGATGATACACAAATCAAACGGCCTTTAAAAAGGGTTGTAACGGGGCTTATGTTAAAGGTGTGGATAAAGGTTGATTAGAAGGTTAGATCGAGATTGAATTGACAATTTACCTAACTAAAAAAAAATGAACTAATCCTAAATCATTATATCAATTAAAAACTAATAATACGAGCTTTTTCTTCAAGATTTGAAATTTAAATGTATAAGCTCAGCTAACATAGAACTAATACTGAATATGCTTCGAATATTTTATTTTATTTTATTCTATTTTTTTAAGAACAAGTCATTACAATAATAAGAAAGAACTTTAATAACTGAAATATAGAACATAGTTGGGAAACTATTCAAAATCAAATCTCGACAAAAAGGGAGTTAAGGAATGGTGATAACAAATATAAAGGGTTTTGGGTTAATATTAGTGGGTGAGTCAATAAAAGGGTTGTTAGGATAAAAGGGGTTCACTAGAGGTTAATTATGAAGGTAGGCTTTTTAATGGAGTGAGTGGGTTAAATCTTACTTGCTTTTATCATCTCTGTATATCAAATCAATAATGTGGTCTCGACATGTAGAATCAAAGCAAGTTCTGGAATAACAAATCAATGTTGACACATTCATAATAAAAAAGTGAGCACGAAAAGAATAGACTTATGGGTATTTGATATGAGCCTCGTGAATTTCAAACTTCAAGGTAACATTCAGATTCAGGTAGACAACCTAGAAAAGTTTTTAATTTCTGAAAAATAGACTTATCATGCTCGATTCTCTAGTATCTTAAAATTTAATCATCAATGCACAATTAACTATGACTTAATCCAAAATATATCAAAAAATCATAAATCAGGGGAAATTTTCATTCTAATTATAATATGAGAAACTTACTTTAGAACAAGGCATAATTCAGGGATTTTCAAATAATACTATAGTTAACCCCCCACACTTAAGATGTACATTGCCCTCAATGTCAAAGGTAGATAATGATCATATAGTAAAAGAATCAAAAGAGAGGGAGAGAAGTGAAACTTCCTGAATTTTGGATGGAGTTAATGAAGAGAAACGTAGGGGGTGCCTTGAGCCATTTGAACTTGAATCCTCAAAGTAGTCGGTCTGATTTTATTGTATCCTAAGCTAAATCTAAATGTCATGGAGAAAAAGAAGAAAGTAATAACAATAAAAGTAAGAATAAAAGTAAATAATGAAAAATGAAAGAAGAAAGGTAACGGGAAAAGGAAAGGAAGAAAGGGGTTTAAATAGAGATGCATCCTACGCCCGTATTCCTTCCTATGGTGCCCACACGGCCATGGCCACGGCCGTGTGCAAGGCCGTATGGGTATGGAAACCTACGCCTAAATACGAAAAGAAATAAAACGAAACTAATTAGTAGAGTTAGTACTCGGGTTGGCTGCCGAGAAGCGCTCGTTTAAAGTATTGAGTTAGACTTACCTGTTATTCGCACAATCATGGTGGTTTGAGGAGGTGGAAATCCTTTCTCATGTGATCAATTCGGTTATTGATATAAAGTTTAAGTCGAGTAGTGTTTACCTTAAAGGTGCTGATTTTAGGACTAGTTACCTCGACTGTTCCGTCTAGGAAGATTGTGAGTACCTGATCTCCTATTTTAAGCTGGGATGTCTCATTATTAAGTTCGTCATGGAGTTGCCTCATTTTTGCTTCGTGTGTTTTTAGTTTCTTTTTGAAGTGTGTCTTCCACTCGTCTAGTTCATCGATCCAAAGCCTTCGTTCCTCATGAATTTCTTCTTTATCGACACGAGGTCTAGGAGCTGGCATCTGCGAAAGAGCTTCAAGAAACAACAAGTTAATAAGAAACTTCTTTGGAGGTTTAAGAAATTTACCGAATTGTTCCTCTGTGTGGTCTTTCTTTATCGCATTGGGGTATGACACACGAGCTTAGTACTCTGTAATTATCGGGTTTGGTAAATCCTGGCTTATCTTAACCTTACCTTCACTTACCACAGGCTCTTGCCTCGGGTCAGATTCCACTAACCTTTCACTGTCATGAGTTGTTACGGTTTGAATTTGCTCTTTTGGGTTAGTTTCAATGTTGCTTTGCAAGCTTTCTTGTGGTTGTTCTGAGATCAGCTTAGGAAGCTGACCTAATTGATTCTTGATCCCTTGAATCGATGCTTCTTGATTTTTGAGTGCTGTTTCGGTGTTTTGGAAACGTGTTTCTGTGACTGCTATGAATTTTGTCAGCATCTCTTCGAGGTTCGGTTTCTGGTCCTGTGGGTAGGGCTGTTGTTGGAAGTTTTGGGATGGTTGTTGCCTTTGATTTCCTTGACCACCCCATGAGAAATTGGGTGGTTCTTCCAACCTGGATTATAAGTATTACTATAAGGGTTATTGTTAGATCGAAAATTGTTACCCATATAGTTGACTTTGATCGTTGTTTTATGCGATGTCAAAGTCTTAAAATTTATATTAAGAATGATCGAACCTGGAAACTAACTATGACAACGATTTGAGGCAAGCACACCTATCGAACAATAGTATAGTTAAGGCAATACCGGGTTGTTGAACCTAAAGGAACCAAAAGTACTAATACTAACTTTCTTTTTATTATTTAGCCTAAGAATTAAATAAATTTTATTTAATCTAAAATTAACTAACAACTAAACTAAAGACTCTTAGACAAAGAAGAATGAAATTAGGTAAATTATAATTTGAGGAAAAACCAATTGATTAAGACGATACCCAAGGAAGAATCCACCTAGACTTCACTTGTTATCTAACTCTGAACTAGACGATTTATTCATTTGACTTGATCCTTAGGATTCCCTAAGTTATATTAATCCCTCTCTCGAGGCGACTAACGTCTAACCCTAGGTTGATTAATTGAAATCTCTTTCTAATTAAAACCCCTAGAATTGCATTAACTCAATCTATAGACTCCCATATTAGGTTTCACCCTAATCCGGCAAAATCTCGTCACCCTATCTCTAGGCATGCGATCAACTCCGGTTAATTATGCTAGATTTACTCTTAGGCAGGGACTTTTGCTCCTCCACCTAAGCACATCACACTTGAATTAATATCCCGAAAATATCAACACAAGAATTAAGAACACATAATTAAGAACAAGTCAAATATTTATCATATAGTTCAGCAAACGATAACAAGATTCATCTTAGGTTTCATCCTCCTCATGTATCTGAGGGTTTAGTTCGTAATAATAAAAGAAAACATCTCAAAAGAAAAGATAAAACAAAACATAAGAAATCCTTAAAACCCCCTGAAGGAATTGAAGGAGAGATCCTCCGTCTTGAGTATAATTCCGGCTTTTTGAGATGAATCAACTGGCTATCTTCGAGTAAATTCCCACAACTTGCCCTCTTTTGGCCTAGCTGGACGCCCCTTGACTAAAGCCTTGGGTTCTCCCCGTTTAGGTTGGACTTAGGGTGTTTATATAGGCTTCGGAATGTCTTTCTTCGCCCCTAAGTATCCTAATCCGAGTAGAATTTCTCTTGGCCACGACAGAGACACGCCCATGGCACACACCCGTGTAAGTCATGGCCAGGCCGTGTTCGAGGTTGTTGAATAAGGCATGGCCGTGTGGATTTCGTGATATGGCCCATTTACTCCGTTTTGGGCCCGTTTTCCGTTCTTTTCATCCTCTGGTGCTCTTCTGAGTATAAAACATGGAAACAAAGGATTAAGAGCACCAAATTACACAATTCAAGGCTTAAATCATCCAAAAGCATGTTAAATGTGGGATTAAAATATGTTACTATTACGATTTATCAAATACCCTTACACTTAAGCTTTTGCTTGTCCTCAAGCAAAATTCTCAAGTCACCATTAAAACAAAACTTCCCCGATTCATAATATTCATTAATAATGTTTCGTCATAATTCAAAGATAATTCATATATGGATAATTCAACTCAAAGAGTCCTAAAGATTCAAACATGGATAATTCAACTCAAATAGTCCTAAAGATTCAAACAATCTAAGTCATACATTTGTAGTACGAAAACATAGGTGTTTCCCTTCATCTAAATAATTACCCATGATTCAAAATCGACAAGAATTGACATCCTCACTAAAGATTCACTCAAATCACTCGAAGTGTTTAAGGTTCAGAATTAAGCACTCAGAAGTCAAACATGAAGAGTTAATCCCATAGGCTTGCATGGAAATCAAATCTCCACCACTATAATATGAGGTGATACACAAATCAAAAGGTCTTTAACAAGGTTGTAACGGGGCTTGGGTAAAAGGTGTGGATAAAGGCTGAATTAGAGGGTTAGAATCGAGATTGACTTGACAAATTACTTAACTAAAGAAATTGAACTAATAAATAATTACATCAATTGAAAACTTGTACTAATAATACTCCAATACAAGCTTCTTCTTCATAATTGGCGTTCAAACGTATAAGCTCATTCAACCACACAACTAATAATGAATATACTTTGGTTTTTTTAAGAACAAGTCAAATACATAATAAAGGATGAATTTAACTTCTGAAATAAAATAATTAGGCAACCGATCAAATCAAATCGCGACAGAAAGGGTAGTCAAAAGGAATGGTGATAATAAATACAAAGGATTTTGGGTTAATATTAGTGGGTGAGTCAATAAAAAGGGTTGTTAGGATTAAACGGGGTTTACTAGGGTTAATTATGAAGGTAGGCTTTTAGTGGAGTAAGTGGGTTAGAACTTAGGTGCCTTTATCATCTCTATATATCAAATCAAAGGTGTGGTCTTGATATGTATAATCGATGCAAGTTGTAGAATAACAAATCAATGTTGACACACTCATAATAAAAAGTGAGCACGAAAGAATGTATGCTTTAAAAGGCTCAAAATCTCACACAAATTATGGGTATTTGATGTCAATCTTGTAAATTTCAAACTTCAAAGTAACATTCAGATTTAAGTAGACAACCTAGAAAAATTTTAATTCTGAAAAATAGACTTATCATTCTCGATTCTCTAGTATCCTTCAAATTTAATCATCAATGCACAATTAACTATGACTTAATCCAAAACACATCAATAAAAGCCATAAATCAGGGAATTTCATTCTAATCATAATATGAGGAAATTACTTTAAGCCAAGATATCATTCAGGGATTTGAGAATAATGCAGAAAGTTAGGCACTTTCTTGAAATAAATATTCACCCCCACACTTAAGATGTATATGAAATTTAAGAGAAAGGGAGAGGTGAAACTTCCTGAATTTGGATGGTTTCCTTGAGTTGGGAGTCCCGAGGTGTAGTGGCTGCTACCGAGCTCTGCGCTAGATGAAGAAATTAGGAAGCTCGTAAAGAATTAGCCAGGAAATAATAATAATTCAAAATATACTAAATATATATTTAAAGACAAGAAAAATAAAGAGAAAGAAAATAGAAAGTAAAATAAAATTAAAGTAAAAGATGAATGGACCGAAGAGTCCTTATTGTTAGATGGTTCGCAAGGTGGGTGTGACTTCTAAGGCTGGATTGGAGTGGCGGTGGCTGAAGTGGCGTGATTCCCAAATAGCCTTTAGAACCTACAACCACGAAACTAAAATAAAATAAACTAATTTAAGCATAAGATAGTCAAAGAGAAGGAAAATAAAAAAAACGAGAAAATGAAAATATAAGTTAAATGGTCTCAAAGACCCTTGGCTTGTCTAGTGGATGAAGTGGCCGGCATGAACTTATGTAGATTGGTCTCCCACAGGGAGACTGTGCTTAAGTCCTTCCGCTTCTTCGACATGGATGTGGTGTAGCTCAAGATTTAGATGAAGGATTAAAGAGGAAGAGTATGGAAGGGGAGTGGTCTGAAGGATAGGATGAAAGAAAAGAGATGGGGGGTAGGTGAGAAGAAGGAGGGGTGGGGGTGGGTTAAATAGAGTTTTGGGGCTATGGTACTTTCCCACGCCCATGTACCATGGGCGTGCTAAGTCACACGGTCGTATCGCACTGCCGTGTTGTGATTTGTTCGCTTCTCTCACGCCCATGTTCAGATCTCCACGCCCGTGTATGATCTAACAGTATCGGCCATGGCTGCATCACACGGCCGTGGCGTGGTGGTTGGAGTCCGTGTCTCGAAGATATAATTTGTTCTGACTCGTACCATCTCTGCCCTGTCAGTACAGAGATTCGGTGTATCCATACGGCCACGACTACGGCCGTATGCAAGGCTATGTGGCTTGAAAATCTGTACTTTTGGTTAGTTTATAATTAGATGCTAGAGTAGAAATAAATAAAAAATAAAAATAAAGTTAAAGGAATGTAAAAGTTAATAGAGTTAGTGTTCGGGTTGCCTCTGGGAAGCGCTCGGTTATAGTTTTAAGCTAGACTTACCTCTCACTCGCATATTCATGGTGGTTTGAGGAGTTGAAAGTCCTTCCTCATGCTGGCAGTTCCATTATGATTATAGAGTGCAAGATGAGTGGCGTTTATTTTCAAAGTGCCAAAAATAGGGTTACTTACCTCGATTGTTCCGTATGGGAAAACGTTGATTACCTTAAAAGGGATTTCTTTGTTTGTGTTAGGATCAGGAGTAGGCATTCGTGGATCTACTTTTTCTATCGATAATTGATCTCCAATTTTGAACTTTTCTGTCTCGTAGAGTGGCTTTGGTTTTGCTTCATTTATCCCTAGTTTTTCTTTGAGATGCGTCTTCCACTCTTCTAGTTCATCGATCTGAATCCCTTGTTCCTCATGAGTTATTTCTTTGTTGGTACGGGGTCTAAGATCGGGTTCACTTGTGTTCTTTTGTGGTGCTTCCTGAAAAGAAGGATTAACTGAATGGTTATCAATAGAATTTATTTTCTCACCTTGATTATTCGATGTCCTAGCTGAATTGAGAGCTTGAAGAATGACTGTCTCGTCACCTACATAGAGTATGAGTTCACCTGCGTCGACATCAATTTTAGTCCTGGCAGTTACTAAGAATGGTCTTCCTAAAATTAGGGGGATCGTGTTGTCCTCATCCATGTCTAAAACGACGAAGTCTACTGGGAATACGAATTTATCAATTTTCACGAGTACATCTTCGATTATACCCCTAGGAATTCTAACAGTTTTATCAGCTAATTGAATGCTCATCCTAGTTTGTTTGGGCTTTCCTAGACCTAGTTATTTAAACATTTTATCAGGCATGACATTTATGATTGCCCCCTAAATCAGCTAACGCATTATCAATAGTTAAACTACCAATTAAGCATGGAATTGTAAAACTCCCTGGATCTTTTAATTTCTGTGGTAGTTTATTTTGCAACATTGCTGAGCATACTGCGTTTAGTTCCACATGCGATTCCTCGTGTATCTTCCGCTTATTTGTCAATAGCTTCTTTAAAAATTTCCTATAATCTGGCATCTGCGAAAGAGCTTCAAGAAACGGTAAGTTAATATGTAATTTCTTTAAGAGTTTAAGAAACTTACCGAAGTGTTCCTCTGTGTCATCTTTCGTTATCGCTTTGGGATATGGTATGCGAGGTTGATACTCTTTGATTACCAATTTTGGCTTTACATCAACCCTACCTTCTTCTACCACATTCTCTTGCCTTAAATTGGGCTCGTCTAACCCTTCACTATCTTGAGCTATTATGGCTTGAATTTGCTCATTTGGGTTAGTCTCGGTGTTGCTTGGTAGGCTTCCTTGTGGTCTTTCAGAGATTTGCATGGCAAGTTGCCCTAACTGATTCTTGATCCTTTGAATCGATGCTTGTTGATTTTTAAGTGTTGTCTCAGTATTCTGGAAACGTGTTTCTAAGGCTGTTATGAATTTTTTTAGCATCTCTTCAAGGTTCGGCTTCTTTTCCTATGGGTAGGGCTGTTGTTGGAAGTTTTGGGATGGTTGTTGCCTTTGATTTCCTTGACTACCCCATGAGAAATTGGGGTGCTTCTTCCAACGTGGATAATAACTATTACTATAAGGGTTATTGTTAGATCGAAAATTGTTACCCATATAGTTCATTTGTTCGCTCTCCATGCCCTGTCCGTAGGGTGGGTACTCAGGATTTGCCACACCTCCACTTGCGTCACACTGCATAACTGGATGTTCCTGCGAAGAACAGTATAAACCATCAAATTTTTTATGTAACATCTCTACCTGATTTGATAGCACGGTTACTGCGTCGAGGTTGAAAACTCCGGCTGCTTTGGCTGGCCTTGTCCTTGTAACTTGCCACTGATAATTATTTAATGACATCTCCTCTATAAACTTGTAGGCCGCTTCAGGAGTTTTGTTTTTTAGAGTTCCGCCGGCTGCTGAATTGATTAATTGCCTTGTTGAAGGGTTCACACCATTGTAGAAAGTCTGGACCTGTAGCCACAAAGGTAATCCGTGGTGTGGGTACCTCCTCAACAAGTCTTTATATCTCTCCTATGCATCGTAAAGTGTCTCTAAATCCATCTGCACAAAAGAAGAGATATCATTCCTTAACTTGACCGTTTTGGCCGGTGGAAAATATTTTAATAAAATTTTTCAGTCATTTGATCCCATGTAGGGATCGACCCTCGTGGAAGAGAATGCAACCACTGTTTGGCTTTATTTCTCAAAGAAAAAGGAAATAACCGAATACGGATGGCATCATCAGTAATGCCATTTATCTTGAAAATGTCGCAAAATTCTAGGAAATTCGCTAAGTATGTGTTAGGATCCTCATCCTGCAAACCATCAAACTGAACAAACTATTGTATCATCTGTATAGTGTTAGGTTTCCGTTCAAAATTATTTGCAGCGATAGTAGGCCTAACAATACTTGATTCTGTTCCTGTTAAACTAGGTTTAGCATAATCATACATAGTTCGAGGAGCATGATTTTTGGCCATCTTTGGAGGTGGCAGATGATTTTCAGCCATCTCTTCTGTAGTATTTATTTCGGTTTCTTACTCTTCTTCTATGCTTCACCTTATTTCTCTGCGATTTCTGCGATCGGTACCTTCAATATCATTCTCGTAAAGTAGGGTTCCTGTTGGGTTCCTTCTAGTCATAAATTAGAGGTACCTGAAAGGAACAAAAGAAGGAAGAAAATTTAGAAAAGTAAAAAAATTAAAAGTAAATTACAAAAAATAAAAATGGCTAAAGTAATAAAAATTAAGGGTTCTTAATATTTTAGTTCCCCGGCAACGGCGCTAAAAACTTGATCGTTGTTTTATGCGATGTCAAAGTCTTAAAATTTATATAAAGAATGATCAAACCTGGAAACTAACTATGACAACGATTTGAGGCAAGCGCACCTATCGAACAATACCCGAGGAAGAATCCATCTAGACTTCACTTGTTATCTAACTCTGAACCAGACGATTTATTCACTTGGCTTGATCCGTAGGATTCCCTAATGTATATTAATCCCTCTCTCGAGGCAACTAACGTCTAACCCTAGGTTGATGAATTGAAACCTCTTTCTAATTAAAACCCTAAAATTGCATTAACTCGATCTATGGACTCCTATATTAGGTTTGACCCTAATCCGGCAGATTTCTGTCACCCAATCTCCAGGCGCGCGAGAAACACCGCTTAACTATGCTAGAACTACTCTTAGGCAGGGACTTTTGCTCCTCCACCTAAGCACATCATACTTGAATTAATATCCCGGAAATATCAACACAAGAATTAAGAACACATAATTAAGAACACGTCAAATATTTATCATATAGTTCAGCAAACAATAACAAGATTCATCTTAGGTTTCATCCCCCTCAGGTATCTGAGGGTTTAGTTCATAATAATAAAAGAAGACGTCTCAGAAGAAAAGATAAAACAAAGCATAAAAAATCTCTAAAACACCCTGAAGGAATTGAAGGAGAGATCCTCCGTCTTGAGTATGATTCTGGTTTCTTGAGATGAATCAACTAGTTATCTTCGAGTAAATCCCCACAAGTCTGCCCTCTTTGGCCTAGCTAGACGCCCCAACAGAGGGCTTCTTTCGAACTCCCTTTTTAAGTTGCCCTCTAAGGTGTTTATATAGGCTTTGAGATGCCTTACTTGGCCCCTAAGTATCCTAATCCGAGTAGAATTCCTATTAGGGTGTTTAAATAGGCTTTGGAATGTGTTTCTTTGCCTCCAAGCATCCTATTCCGAGTGTAATTCTTCTTATTCACATTAGGGACACGCCCATGGCACACGCCTGTGTGAATCGTGACCAGGCCGTGTTCGAATCTGTTGATGAGGCACGGCCGTGTGGTCTTGGGCTTAGACCATGTTGATTTCGTGATATGGCCCATTTACTCCATTTTGGGCCCGTTTCTCGTTCTTTTCATCATCCGGTGCTCTTCTGAGTATAAAACATGAAAACAAAGGATTAAGAGCACCAAATTACACAATTCAAGGCTTAAATTATCCAAAAGCGTGCTAAATGTGGGATTAAAATATGTTACTATTACGGTTTATCAATATTCAGCTTCAATCTGCTGACATATGATAAACCATAATATATACATATTTTAATCCCACATTTAGCATATTGTTGGATGATTTATTCCCTGAATTATGGAATTTTGTGCTCTTAATCCTTTAATTTCATGTTTTATACTTAGGAAAGCACCGGAGGATGAAAAGAACAAGAAACGGGCCAAAAACGGAGAAAATGGGCCAAAGGAGCAACTTCAAGCCATAACAGCTCATGATAGTGTAGGGTTAGATGAGCCCAATTTAAGGCAAGAGAATATGGTAGAGAAAGGTAAGGTTGAAGTAAGTCAAGATAAGCCAAAACCAATAATCAAAGAATACCAACCTCGTATACCATACCCCAATGCAATGAAGAAAGACAACACAGATGAACAATTCGGTAAATTTCTTAAACTTTTAAAGAAATTACATATTAACTTACCGTTTCTTGAAGCTCTTTCACAGATGCCAGATTCAAGGAAATTTTTAAAAGAGCTTTTAACAAACAAATGGAAGTTAGACGAAGAGTCACATGTGGAACTAAACTCAGTGTGCTCAGCAATGTTTTACAATTCCATGCTTAATTGGTAGTTTATCTGTTGATAATGCCTTAGCTGATTTAGGGGCAAGTATAAATGTGATACCTTATAAAATGTTTACACAGCTAGGTCTAGGGAAAACCAAACAAACTAGGATGAGCATTCAATTAGCTGATAAACCTATTCGAATTCCTAAGGGTATAATTGAATATGTACTCGTGAAAATTGACAAATTCATATTCCCAGTAGACTTTGTTGTTTTAGACATGGATGAGGACAATAATATCCCTTTAATTTTAGGAAGACCCTTTTTAGCAACTGCTAAAACTAAAATTGATGTTGGTACAGGAGAACTCATACTTTGTATAGGTGACGAATCAATCAGTCTTCAAGCTCTTGACTCATCTAGGACATCAAGTAATCAAGGTGAGAAAATTAATTCTATTATTGACCATTCAGTTAAACCTTCTTTCCAGGAAACACCACGAAACTACACACTCGAGCCAGATCCTATACCTTGTGCCAACAGAGAAATTACTTACGAGGATCGACGGCTTTAGATCGATGAACTAGACGAGTGGAAGACACATTTCAAGGAGAAACTAGGAATACACGAAGCAGAACCAACGCCATTCCATGGGAAAAAAAAATTTAAGATCGGAGATCAGGTATTATTAGATAATGCAGACCCTCGAATATCTCCTTCCAACCTTAACGAAGAAATCCCTTTTAAGGTATTCAAGGTTTTCCCATACAGAATAGTCGAGGTAAGTAATCCTATTTTCGGCATTTTTAAAGTAAACGCTACTCAACTTAAGTTATATACTGATAATAGAACTGATAGCATGAGAAAGGATTTTCAACTCCTCAAACCACCATGATTATGCGAATGAGAGGAAAGTCTAGTAATACTTTAAACGGGCGCTTCTCGGGAGGCAACCCAAGCACTAACCCTATTAATTCTTACATTTTTATTTTTACTTTTATTTTTCCTTCTTAGCATCTAACTATAAACTAACCAAAGTGCTGATTTCCATACCACACGGCCTTGTACACGGCCGTGGCTGTGGCCGTGTGGATACTACAGATTTTCGTACTAACATGGTAGAGATAGTACGAAACAGGATGAAAAATATCTTCAAGCCACGGACTCCGACTAAACACCACGGCCGTGTGCACAGCCGTGGCCGACACTGTTTTATCAAACACGGGTGTGGCGACCTGCACACAGGCGTGGGAGAAAAGAACGAAGCATAACACAACCGTGCGATATGGCCGTGTGACTCAACACGCCCTTGGTACACGGGCGTGGGGATGTACCAGCTTTGAAATCTCTATTTAACACACCCCTTTCCCCTTCTTACCTACTCCCATTCCCCTCTCTTCCATACTCTTTACACCCCCTCCATTTTCATTTTCATTTTTTCTTCATTCTCCTAACTCTTGATCTAACCATATCCATGTCGAAGAAACGAAAGGATCCTAGCACAGTCTCTCTCTGCAAGACCGATCTACATAAGTTTATGCCGGCCACTTTATTAACTCGACAGGACAAGGACCCTTAAGTCCATTTAACTTTTCTTTTTATTTTCCCTTCTCCTTTATTTTTCTTTTCTTTATTTTTATTTTTCTTATACTTAATTTAATCTATTTTATTTCGTTTTCTTTTATTTAGGTTCTAAAGGCTGCTTGGGAATCACTCCCACCTCGCGAACCATCTAACAATAAGGACTTTTTAGTCCACTAATCTTTTCTTTTAATTTTATTTTACTCTTTATTTTCTTCCTTTTTATATTTTTTTCTTTAAATATATAATTAGTATATTGTGAATTATTCTTATTATTTCCTGGCTAATTCTTCACGAGCTTCTCAATTTTTTCATCTAGCGTAGAGATTGTTGGCGGCCACCACACCACGACCACTCCCAACTCAAATAAGCCATCCAAAATTCGAGAAGTTTCACCACTCCCTATATCTTATAATTTCATATATATCTTTGTACGTTGAGGGCAATGTACATCTTAAGTGTGGGGGGTGAATTTTATTTTGAAAAAGTTCCTAACTTTCTGCATTATTCTCAAATCTCTGAATGATATCTTATCTTTAAGTAATTTTCTCATATTACTAATTAGAATGAAATTTCCTATGATCCATGATTTTCTTTGATATGTTTCGGATTAAGTCATTGATAATTGTGCAGTGATGATTTAAACTTTAGGAGACTAGAGAATCAAGCATGATGAGTCTATTTTCAAAAATTAAAATTTGGTTAGGTTGACTACCTGAATCTAATTATTACCTTAAAGTTTGAAATTTACAAGGTTGATATCAAAAACCCATAATTTTTGTGAGATTTTGAGCCTTTTAAAGCATACATTCTTTTGTGCTCACTTTATTGATTATGAGTGTGTCAACATTGATTTGTTATTCTAGAACTTGCTTCGATTATACATGTCAAGACCACATCATTGATTTGATACACTGAGATGATAAAGGCACTTAGGATTTAACCTACTTACTCCACTAAAAGCCTACCCTCACAATTAACCCTTAGTGAACCCCTTTGATCCTAACAACCCTTTTATTGACTCACCCACTAATATTAACCCAAAACCCATCTTGTATTTGTTATCACTATTTTTTTGACTCCCTTTTTGTCGAGATTCAATTTTGAGCAGTTGCCTAACTATGTTCTATATTTCAGTTGTTATAATCCTTTCTTATTACTTGATTTGTTCTTAAAAAAAATGAAGTATATTCATTATTAGTTTTATGATGAAGTGAGCTTATACGTTTAAATTCCACATTTTGAGAAGAAGCTCATGTTATGAAATTTTAGTTGATGTAATTATTCAGGATTAGTTCATTTTTCTAGTTAGGTAAATTGTCAATTCAATCTCGATTCTAACCCTTTAATTTAGCCTTTATCCACACCTTTAACCTAAACCCCATTACAACCCTTTTTAAAGACCTTTTGATCTGTGTATCATTTCATTTTACAGTGGTGGAGATTTGATTTTCATGCAAGCTTATGGGATTAACTTTTCATATTCGACTTTTGAGTGCTTAATTTTGAACCTTAAACACTTTGAGTGAATCTTTAGTGAGGATGTCGACTCTTGTCGATTTTGAATTAAAGGTGACTATTTAGGTAAGGGGAAACACCTATATTTTCGTGTTACAAAAACTATGACTTTAATTGTTTGAATCTTTAGGACCCTTCTACTTAAATTATCAATGTATGAATTACATTTGAATTATGATGAAACACTATTGATGAATATTATGAATTAAGGAAGTTCATTTTTAATTGTGAGTTTAGAATTTTGCTTGAGGACAAACAAACGCTTAAGTGTGGGGGTATTTGATAAACCATAATATATACATATTTTAATCCCACATTTATCATATTTTTGGATGATTTATTCCCTAAATTGTGGAATTTGGTGCTCTTAATCCTTTAATTTATTCCCTGAAGCACCGGAGGATGAAAAGAACGAGAAACGAGCCAAAAATGCAGAAAATAGGCCAAAGTGTGAATCACACGGTCTGGGCCCAAGCCACACGGCTGTGCCCCTTTAAGCAAACCCAAGCACGGTCTGGCCTCGATTCACACGGGCATGCTACATGGGCGTGTCCCTGACGTGACCTGTTTGAATTTCACTCGAATGAGGATACTTAGGGGCGAAGAAAGACATTCCGAAATCCTATATAAAAACCCTAAGTGTGACCTATGAGAGGGGGTTCAGGTAGGCCAAGGAGCCAAGCTAGAGAGGCTAGAATTGTGGGATCTACTCAAAGAAAGCCAGTAGATTCATCTCAAGGAGCTGGGATCATACTCAAGACGGAGGATCTTTCCTTCAATTTCCTTCAGGGGGTTTTAAGGTTTTTCTTATGTTTTGTTTTATATTTTCTTCTGAGATGTATTCTTTTATAATTATGAACTAAACCCTCAAATACCTGAGGGGGATAAAACCTAAGAGAGATCTTGTTATTGTTTTCTGTACTATATGATAAATACTTGATTTATTCTTAATTATGTGTTCTTAATTCTTGATTTGATATTTTAGGATATTGATTCAAGTATTGATGTGCTTAGAAAGTGGAGCAAAAGTCCCTGTTTAAGAGTAGATCTAGCATAGTTAAGCGGAGTTGATCGCAACCCTAGAAATAGGATGACAAAAATCTACCGGATTAGGGTCAAACCTAATATGGGAGTCCATAGGAATCCAAGTAACTCTTCTGGAAACTCATCAGAATTTTCATATACCATCGCCACTGTTTTAAACATTGACTCAAATTCTTTAATATCCAATACATAAGCTTAGTAAATATTATAACTTTTTCTGACACATTTCTGTGCTGATATGAATAATATCACAATAGGCAAATCATTCAACTTTTCTGATTCAAAACAGAACATTTCACCATCTTGATACTTCAATATAATATGTTTTTGTTTACTATTTACCACAGCATCATGCAGAGTTAATCAATCTATTTTCATAATGACATCAAGTTTATCAATAAGAAAGAAAATACCAGTAATGACATCTGACGCAGAAGTATTTTCTACCGTATACACTTTTACCAATGTCTATCCTTCCACATAAACTAGAGAAACAGAGTTCTGTATTACTATATTTCCAATATCAAATAGAAATTATAACCGTAATAGATATAATTATCTCCGACCAATAAATATCCTTTACGAATAGACCATGTGTGATAGACAACAAAATCCAATATGTGAAACCATACTGAATTTTCTACCAGACATAATGGAACAAAATACCAAAGAAAGATAGAACAATGCCTATTATAACCCAGCCAAACTATCAATGCTTTCGTCTAACATTATTGTTAGCTAACTTTTTCATAAGATAAAGATTACATCTGAAAATGAACACCTGCATATATCTCTGGAAGGAAAAGAGCACATGGAATATCTAGCAGAGATCATTATAAGCTACTCGACTATAACTGTTGCTCTCAGATATCTTTACAATTTAAACATTATTCCGTTGACTATAACAGTCATCATTAATCCCTCATTATTCTATTTACTAACGAAAATCAATTCAAAAGAAATTCCGGACAATACATTCTTTAGATATCATATCCAAATAAGTCAATTAGTCGAGATTTACTTCTTCATTAATAGTGATATTGTGTAATCCGAATGATCTAAAAAAATTTTGATATCTCTTCTTGAACTTTGTTTACTTGCTAACCCATTCTCAGCTCTAACCGCATTATTAATCATTCAACCACTGAACTCTTTGGTTTCACACTTGTGAGCTTATCCAATCTAAATCTTGTGAATTCCGTTGTATAATACTATACTAGTGAGGGGTGAAGATTGTAAAGCCTTAAAATTTGACTCTCATATATACACATATATAACATAACATTTATCATCAACATAATATTATGAACTTTTATTCATACCTTTATGAGTTCCAACTCATCATAAGCAACATTTTTACTCAAATACTTGAGTATCTTTTTCAGCATTATCAAAATTAGCTCAGTTGGAAAGCATTTTTATCTAAGCAAAATAATTCTCATTAGATTCGGGAGATATCACACTATCGTAGGTTATATAATGGCATGTATAGCTAGACTCATATATGCTACGTTCAGTCTGAGAATTGACTAAATCGTATCTCTAATACCACTAAATGTAACACCCCTAACCCGTATCCGACGTTGGAACAGGGTTACGGAGCATTACCGGACTTATAATCGAACAAACAGACATTTCATGTTCTTCTCACATTCAAATCAAAAACCATTCATAATCAATCATAAAGTCCCTTATATGGGTCCTCGAGGCCCAAAATAAAGATTAGAATCAAATCGGGACTAAACCAAAAGCTTGAAGAATTTTTCGTGAAATCACAAAATTTCTCCTAAGTGTAGAGGACACAAGCCCATGTGGCCAAGCTGTGTGGCTCACACGGACGAGTGACATGCTCGTGTCTCAGGCCATGTGGGTATTCGATATGAGGCACACGGCCGTGTCACAGCTCGTGCCCATACCCGTATAACTCTCTGACTTGGGTCACACGGCCAAGCCACATGCCCGTGTGCTAGGCCGTGTGAACAATTGAATTTGCATTAATTAGGTGCAAGGGTCACACGGCCAAGACACACGCCAGTGTGTTAGGCCGTGTGTCAAACGCGGCTGAGACACACGCCCATGTCTATGCCCGTGTGGACGAAAATAGGCCATCTTCCAAGCCATATTTCTTACCCAACTTGGTATTAACCTAAACACCTCAATGTACATATAAACATGGCATATTTAGACATTCAAAACCAATCAATAACAAGCTTATAACATCTTATAAGATCACACAAAACCATGATACTAATAGACATCTTAATTGGCTACTTTAAACATGCTAATTTAAACTTTCAAAAAAAAAATCTATCTAAATGGTCAAACACATAAAGGAGACTTTGTGCCTAAAATTTAACATGCATAACATATCTCAATTTCAACCATTTAGTACACAAAATGCCAATTCACAAACAAGACATTCACTTGGCAACCATACACCACATATCATAAAGTCATTTACACATGTTTATATAACAAAACATATACCATTTTCAAGCCAAATCGAATGGCTAAAACACAACAAGACATATAGACTACCATTAGCCAAAATGACCTATACATACCATTATAACCAATATTATAAAACCACAATACTAAAATAGCTGATAGATAATGTGATGAAATCTCCGCCAACTTCCAACCCATACGAGCTTCCGATATCTACATACACAAAGCAATTAACACAAAGTAAGCATGTATTGCTTAGTAAATTCGTAATTCAAAAATAAAGCTTACCACTTCAATTTATAATCATAAGCCACTTTAGTCAATCCAACATATCTTGGCCTTAACCTAAACAACATTGGCCTCTCAAATTTTAATTATCACATAAACTAACAAACCATTTCAAAATATCATAGCATAAGTACACACTACTTAAATGCATTCACCTTTTCAAGCATGTGTCTAAGCTTATTTCGATCATCTAATAATTCACACCTTTCCGTGCTTTCATAGTAATTCTAATTGAAGCATTTGACGATCTTTCCTTCTTTTCATACCCGTTTAACCATAATTTAAGTAAGTAAAACAAGGCATATCATAGCTCAATTTGGCCCAAAAGCTTAACGCATAATCATCAACCAAGTTAGCCATGCCATGAATTCATATATCATAAATGTATATCATTTCCACGTATTTCGCGTACATATCTGTACTAGTTCGTATTGAACTCATATAACCTTGTAACAACACTGTGCCTGTTGACCCACTTAGAATAATACCAGATAAGCGATTATGTCGCACACTATGTCCCAGCATGTAAATCAATTTACCATTAATATGTTCCATTTATTAGCTAATCACAAAAATGATCAATATTAGTATGAAATTATAACTTAACCAAATAAGATTTCAATTCTTTTGCTAATTCAAGTAACCTTACCGCAAGATTTATTAGCGACGTGGCACCTGGTGCCTAGCGGTAAACGACAGAGGAGTTTGCGCCCAGTGCTAGTCGGATTAACTGACGATATTGAATGTGAGCCCAGCTCTAGTTTGGTAAACCAACGAAATTTGCACCTAGTGCTAGTCGGATATACCGACAATAATAATTGTGAGCCTAGCTCTAGTTGGATAAACCAACGATATTTGCACCCAATGCTAGTCAGATATACCGACGATAATAATTGTGAGCACAGCTCTAGTTGGATAAACCAACAATAATTACGCCCAGCGCTAGTCAGATAAACCAAAAATTGTGTGCCCAGTACTAGTCAGATAAGCTGACAAAGATTGCACCCAAAGGTAGTCGAATATATCGACGATTGTACAATCATTTACTTCTATAAATTCCTCATTCATTTTCCTTAACATTAATTCCATAATATGCATACATTTTATATCAAGAGCTAATTTAGTATTAATTAATTTAAATAGTAATTAAAAATAAAATTAAGTTCGGGTCCACGAACTTACCTCAAATTCGCACCGAGTTAACGGTTGCTTAATCCACGACTTTATCTTTTCTCTGATTTAGTTCCGAAAGCTACTTTTATTGATCTATATAATCAAATTTAACTTATTTAATCATATTTCTAATTAATTCGATCCAAATTTCATGTTATGGAAAATTACCATTTTGCCCCTATACTTTTGACCTTTTTACAAATTAGTCCCTAGGCTCGTAAAATGAAATTCATGTAAATTTCTCTACACCCAAGCCTAGAAAAATTTTATATGTGCTCATAGCAGCCCATATAATTCACAAATTCACACATTTATCACATAAATTTCACATTTTTCAATTTAGCCCTCAAATGACAATTTCACTAAGAATCACTTAACAAAAGTTGTTTAATAACAACAATGATTTATTTCCTTCTGTTAAACTTCAAAACCAGCCAATATGCTCTAATGGAAAAAACCCTTAACTTTCAATCATATTGCAAATTAGTCCCCTACTTAGCTAGCTTAAGCTACAACGGTCCCGAAAATATAAAAATCAACAAAAACGGGACAAAGAATTACTTACATGCAAGAGTTTTATGTTGCTGAAATTTTCAAGCTTCCATGGCTATTTTCTTTTACTAGAAATGGTTGGGGAAGGAGAAAGTGAAAAAGATGATAGCTTTCTTTTTGTTTTTCCTTATTATTTTATCTTTTACTACACCTAATACCAACCTAATATGTCAAATTTCATGGTTGAAATCCATGTACATCCACTAACTTAATTAATGGTTTAATTACTCAATAAGGACCTCTAATTTAAATTTCTATTGCTATTTACCACTTTTAGCAAATAGAACACAACTTTCGCACTTTATGCGATTTAGTCCTATTTCACAAATTGAGCATACAAACGGTAAAATTTCTTAACGAAATTTTTATACCATAATTCTAACATGCTATTGACCATAAAATAATATTAAAATAAATTTTATAACCTCAAATTTGTGATCCCGAAACCACTGTTCTAATTTCATCGAAAACAGGTCGTTACAATATATGTGTAAGACCATAGCTGGGCTATGGCATCCTGGTGATAAGACCATAACTGGGTTATGGCACTACGAATGTAAGACAATTGCAGGGCCATGATAATATATGTGTAAGACCATAGTTGGACTATGGCATCAAGAAAACGATGTACTTAAATCGTAAGACGTTCTCTAATTTGACAAAAATGTGATAGAATTTAAGAAGTTATTGATATTGAGCTCAATTAAGTGAATTCATCATTTGAAATTGTAAATGTCAGGAAATGTTAGTGACATACTTGTTTAATGATTTATTATAGTATGTTCAGTAAGATTTATTTTTAAAGCCAATGAATTTACTAAGCTTCATTAAGCTTACTTGTTTCATTGAATGTTATTTGTAGATTTTCAAGAAGTTCGGAGGATCAGATCAAAATATCGAGCCACACTATCCAGATTGCTCTGGTAGACTTTGTTATACATATTATGGTTTATATGGCATGTATAGGGTTAGACTAGAAAAGAGTTGAACTTGAAATATAATTGTGAATGATACATATATATGTTTGTATGCATGCATTTAGTAGTGGTATTTAGTAAATCAATGAATGGAGTTATTTTGGTAAGTCTATGTAAATAAGTTTTTGTGATGTCCTATTATGTTTAAAATAAGATCATTGGCTTGTGTTGGTTGCTTGGTTGGGATATGTTAGTATATTTCAATGTTGTGTGCAGGTTGATGATAAAAAAGGGTGAGAAAAATGACCTTGAAATGGCCTATTTTCGTCCACATGGGTAGAGATATGGACATGTGTCTCAGCTGTATGTAACACACGGCCTGGCACATGGGCATGTGGTCTGGCCGTGTGTCCCCTGCACTTTGAAATTTCAAAACAGAATACCTAGGTTTTTGCACACGGCCTAGCACACGGGCATGTGGTTGGCCGTGTGGCACAAGTCAGAGAGTTACACGGGTAGGAACATGGGCTGGGACACGGCCGTGTGTCTCACATCGAATGCCCACACGGCCTAAGACACGGGCGTGTCTAATTGCCGTGTGAGCCACACGAGCATGTATCCTCTGTTTCTAAGAAAATTTTTGACATTTTGCGAAAAATTCTTGAAGTCTTCGATCGAGTCCTGATTTACTTTTAACACCTATTTTGGGCTTTGAGGGCCCATATAAGGGACCATATGAGTGTTTTATGAATGAGTTATGATATATGTATTAAAGATTATGAAATGTTCATAATTAACCCGTAAAATCCGGTAATGCTCCATAACCCTGTTCCGACAACGAATATGGGTTAGGGGTGTTAAGTATAACCACAAGAAACAAGAAAACCCATATTAATCTTCAAAGAAATCAAAAGGAGATCTTTAATCTTAGTGGAAATTTGCTTCAAGTTCGGCTTCAATGGTGTTTTCCGAGTTGTTTTCTTCAATATTCTCTGACAACTTTCTCTCATTTTCTTATATTTGGTATATATAAGTCTTGAATGCCTGGAAAACCTAAAAACTATGTTTTTCCGTGTGTCCGGAATGCGATTCGCGAAATCTACAAAGTCTGGCACATAGCTGTGTGGCAGCCCATGTGGCTCACACGGTCGTGTGTCCAGCCCGTGTGGCTCCTGAAACTTGCTCCAATTTTCGCTCCTTTTGCTTCCAAACACTCTCCTAAGTATAGAAACATGAATTTAAAAGATTAGGAGTATAAAATTCACCATTTTAACTCGAATAATCATAAAAAAATGCATTAAGAACGAGCTTAAAACATGCTATACTTTTAGCACTTATCACACCCAATTCAGTACCCACCAATTACAACGGTTATCCAAATATTCACCTTTGTGTAATTATAAGCAATTACACCCAAATCTAATTATTATGTGACTTTTTAAACACTACTTTACTTTTAATATTCAACGTCTGAATTTAAATTCGCATAAGGATTGCACCACTCATTAAAAAAATTAAAAATACATAAAAATACTAAAAAAAAAGTAGATGAACTTGGAATATTTGTCTAGGTTCATTCCCTATTTGTAAAAAACCATATATATTTTTATAATTTCTATCTTTAAATGCTCTTTTTTATTTTTTTCATGTGTCAAAATGTAAGGCTACCAGATGTCACTATGTTATTGGTCATCAAGGCTACGTTAGCATATTTTAATGGTGTTAATCAAATATCTAAAAAGTATCAAATTAACTTAAAATTTTCAAATTTAAGTACCAATTAAATCTAGAAAAATATGAAGTATCAAATAGATACAAGTTATCAAATTTAAGTACTTGAATATATATTAAATTAACATATTATTAATACCATGCTAGAGCCTACGCAAAGCTGACCATCAGTGGCGTATCTAGAGAGTTGGCAACGGCCAACCGCCTAAAATGAAAAATTTTCATTTAGTTTCTTTAGAAATTTTAAAATATTAAATTAGTAAATATAAAATTACACTTTACCACCTTAAAAATAATAAAATTTTAATTTAATCTTTTAAAAATTATAAAGATTTAAACTATTAAAAATTATAAAATAATTTTGACTCCCTAAATTTTTTTTTTCTAACTTCGCCCCTATTGACCATCCAACACGTATAGTGGAATGTGTTGCATAGGTCCATTAATCAAAGTCGTAGGTTTTAGGGACTTTATTCTTACATTGTTGGGTTTTGTTGATATTTCACTGAATGATTCTCACGTCTCTTTTGGAGGGATTTCTTTGTTTTTACTTTTTAGTTGGTTCATTCTTTCCTACTGTAGTTACATCAGGTTTAGTAGATATGAAAGCAACATACCTTTTTCTCTGTGTTTTGCATTTTTTTTGAGAAAAGAAACATAATATTCCATGGCAAAAAAATGGACAAGTAAAAATTCTTCATTTAGTTTTTTTTAGAAATTTTAAAAAATTTAATTAGTAAAGATAAAATTATATTTTACTCTCTTTAAAAATGATAAAATTTTAATTTAATCTTTTAAAAATTATAAAAATTAAAACTATTAAAAATTATAATATAATTTCGACTCCTTAATTTTTTTTTTTAATTTCACCCCTATTGACCATCAACACGTGTAGTGGAATGTGTTGCATAGGTCCATCAACCAAGGTCGTGGACTTTATTCTTACATTGTTGGGTGTTGTTAATATTTCACGGAATAATTCTCACTAGAGGTGATCATGGGCCAGGTCGGGTTTGGGCCGGGCCCAGACAAAATTTTAAGTGTTTTCTAGGCCTGAGCCTAGCCCAGCCCGAAATATGGGCCTAAAAATTTGTTCAAGCCCGGCCCGAAAGAAATTTGATAAACTTTAGTCCGGCCCGGCCCGGCCCATATTAATTTTTTTATAGTTTTTTTCATAAAATAAAAAATTTTAAAACAAATATTAAAACAAAAAAACAAATAAAAAATATGTAAAATTTTCTTTTAACTTTTTCCATTAAATAAAAATTTTTAAAACAAATATTAAAACAAAAAAATAAAAAATATGTAAAATTAAAAAGTAATTTTAATATATAATTCGGGCCGGGCTCAGGCCAAAAAATTTTATCCGAGCCCGACCCGTTTTCTAAACGGGCCTCGTTTTTTTGCCCAAACCCATATTTCGGGCCTATATTTTTACCCGATCTCTCCTATTTTTCGGGCGAGCCGTCGGGCCAGGTCGAGTAGCCCAACCCATAATCACCTCTAATTCTCACCTTCTCTTTTGGAAGGATTTCTTTTCTTTTTCATTTATACTTTTTAGATGGCTCATTCTCTCCTACTGTAGCTATAGCAGGTTTAGTAGATATGAAAGCAACATCCGTTTTTCTCTGTGTTTTGCATTTTTTTTGAGAAAAGAAATATAATATTGCATGGCAAAAAATGGACAAGTGTACTTAATTAATTTTAAAAATTAAAAAAAATTATATAAATGAAATATAGGACGAACTTTTATAAAAAATTGACTGTTTGTGTATTAAATAATATTTTTTATAAATAATATTAAAATATTTTCACATGTTTTTATTTTGTGTATTAAACAATATTTTCCAATGTAAAGTCAACGCCAATTTGCAAAGAAAAAGGGGTGTATGGGCGGAAATATTTTCACATCTTTATTCCCATTTCCTATCAATTATTTTATTCCAATTCTTTTTTTTTTCCTTTTACAAATTTATTGGTTTACAAGTTGTTATCCCAATTCTAACCATCACTTACATACAGAATCAAAGATATTTTACTGAAAATCTTTTAGAAAAATGATAATTGTTAACCTGTGAGGTGAATAAGGGAAAATAGATGGTGGTTTGAAAGAGAAGGGAATGAGGATTGGAAAAAAAAACTTCAATTTTTGGGAAAGGCAAGAGGTATTACGTGACTTTATGAATTGTTTGCATAATTCTTTTATAGTGATTGACAAATTTAACTACGCGTATTAAGAACGTTAACGTGAAAGTCTGATTTGATATCATTGACAGTAATGGTGACGTAATGTCTTAAGATGGGACATATTAGCGTAACTACCAATTAATTACTCTGAGCTTTCACGTAATCCTCATATAGCCTTAGCGTTAGCAAAGGTGCATAGTTCACTAGATTGAGCTTTGTGGACTAACCATGGATTCGTGGTATCATTAATTCATTGAAAAACATGTGTCAAACTCTCTGTAAATAGGCTATAAAATTCACAGGTTATATTGTAAGGTTCACGATAAAAAATACAACAATAATATATTCCACTTACGTCTTAATCCAATACCAATTTTCGCTTATAACCACTTTATATTCCATTCTATTTCTTTATCTCAATTTTAAGACTTCCTTTAGATCGAAATTTATCTACGTTTCACAATTTTTTTATAAATTTTTCTCAACAAATACCATTTAACTCAGTGGTCAGTGGAGCTTTTAGTGAAAAATTAGAGTTCATTGGCATTTATTGGGACAAAATTTGCCTTATCTTTTCTCCCCTAGTTGTTGTACATAAAATGACATAATCAGAGGCGAATCTAGGGGGTGGCATGGGCCTCGGCCCCAACTTTGGCCCCTACTAAAATTAAAAAATTTGATTTAATCTTTTAAAAATTATAAAGATATAGACTATAAAAAATTAAAATTTCATTCGAGCCCCTAAAAAATTGTTATGGTTTCGCCCCTGGACATGATATATTCCTTTTGGCTTGTACTACTACTAAAAATATATTCCTTTTACCTACTGGCAAAAGTTTCCCTACTTAAAATAAATTTAGGTAAAAAACTTTTTTAGTATTTTTCAATTTCAATATTAAGTAAATTGAGCTATCTCAAGAAAATCGAGGTGATTTAATCTTTATCAACTTTAAAAGTGAGCAACTAAGAACAATTAATTACGACGTTAATATTTTCTGTCAAGTGTACATGATTTTGATTGATATAATATCATATTTAACCCTCAATGTTTATATCTTTTGTATAAACGTTGACAGAATGTGCAAATGTTGCGGGTTAAATTTATTAAAATTATTAAGATATGTAAACTTTAAGGACTAAATTTGATATTATACCAAAAAAATATGTACATTTGACAAAAGAAAATTAACGTTGTGATTAATTATTATTATTTGGTCATTTTCGAAATTGACGGGAATTAATTGCTTTGGTTTTTTTTTTTTTTGTAAAGAGACCAATTTTGTAATGGCTTGAATTTTCAGTGGTGTCGGAACGGTGATTCTTGGTCACTAAATCCGAAAAGTGAGTAGAAAATATTATTAATTTAGTGAGTATAAGTTAAATGTGAAGTTAGGAAAATTTTTGAAATAGTAAATAGTGTACTAGAAATAAATATTAAAATAATTAGAATAAAAAACGAGGTAATGAGACCTCAGAGATTTTTAATCGAGCCATAAATATTTTTATAAACATTTATGGAGTGTTAATAAGTTAGTATTAAAGTTTCGTCAAGAAATTTTAAAGTTTTGATAGTTAATTGAACAAAAAAGACTAAATTGTAGCAAATGTAAAATTATGGGAAATGATTAAATAGCTTAAATGATAAAAGAAAGAGGGCTTAAAAGGAAAATAGACCCAAGGTCTATTTAGGCTGGACGGCAAAGGCATGAAATCAATAAGAAAATAAGGAGAATTAAGGGCAAAATTGGAATGTTGCAAAATTTACTTAATAAAGCTAGGATTAAAGTGGAATTATCTAGATTTCTCTTTATTTTTCTGCATTCTCATCAGAAAAAACACCATAGAAGGGTTTCCTTAACTTATTTTTCATATTTTTACTGCAAGTAAGTTCAATTCTTGATTATTTCTTGAAATTTTTGTGTTTTTGTGACTTTTACAACTAGGTCCACTTGTTGTATTCATTAGTTTTTGATTCTATGAAAGAAATTGAAAGTTGCTATGAATATGTGCTGGAAGTATATGATGATTTAACATGGAATTCGAGCTTTAAATTGTTTATATGTCGATTTTATAGAAAGAATTGAATAGAAAGTGAATGTTTGGGACCTAATTGTAAAAGAGTTTGAAGTTAGGGTTTTATGTGAAAATTATGAATTTCAATAGTTGTGAAATAACTTATAATGTCTAGGTAAAGTATTAATTGATAAACCATAATTTACACATATTTTAACCCTATGCTTGACTTAATTTTGGATAATTTTCCATTGAATTTGATGAATTCGATGCTCCTAATCTCTTAATTTTATGTTTTATACTTAGGAGAGCTTAGGAAGTCGAAAAGATCAAGAAATGGGCCAAAAAGGGGCAAAATGGGCCTACCTAGGAAATCAACATGGCCTGGACCAATTGAACACGGCCGTGTGAGATGAGCAAAATCGAGGGAATCCAACACAGGCATGTCACACGGGCGTGTCTCTGCCGATGCTTGGTTTAATTCTATTTGGAAAAGGATACTTGTGGGCCAAGAGAGGCTTTTCAAAAGCCTATATAAACACCCTAGGGGGCAACCTAAAGAGGAGGTCGACAGGACGTCGAATAGACGTCGAGCAGAAGGTAGAAGATACTCCAAGACAGCCGTCGAGAACAGCTTAGGAAAAGGATCTCCATCAAGACTGAAGATCTCCTATCAATTTCTCTTGAAGTTTTTGGGTTTTCTTATGTTTTGTTGTTTTCTTTATTCTAAGATGTTTTCCTTTATTAGTATGAACTAAATCCCTTAAATACCTAAGGGGATGAAACCTAAGACGGAGCTTATTATTGTTTGATTTATAAGATAAATACTTGTTCTTATTCTTAGTTGTGAGTTCTTATTCTTGTTTTGATAATTCAGGTTATTGATTCAAAGTCGAATGTGCTTATTCAGTGGAGCAGAAGTCTCTGTTTAAGAGAAGATCAACACAATTAAGCGGAGTTGATTGCAACCCTAGAAATAGGGCGACAAAAATTTATCGAATTAGAGTCAAATCTAATAAGGGGATCCTTAGATCGAGTTAATGCGACAATAGGGGTTTTAATTAGAAAGAGATTTCAACTAATCAACCTAGAGTCAGTTGTTTTTAGTCTTGAAAGAGATATTAACATAAATCAGGGATTTCTATGGAATAAGTCAAGTGAATAAATCGTACGAATCAAAAGTAATAAGTGAAGTCTAGGTGGATTCTTCCTTAGGTATTGCCTATCTCATATAAGTTGTCCAAAAGTATTTTCCCAATTCACTCTCTGTCACGTTCATAGTCATTTAGTTAGTTAAATTAGTTAGTTAATTTTAGATTAAAAATAAATCTCCTTTATTATTAGGCTAGATAATAAAAAGATAGTTATTACTTGTAATTTTAGTCCTTGAAAATACGATATTCCGGACTTACCATAACTATACTATTGTTCAATAGGTGCGCTTGCCTTTGTTGAAATAATAGTTAGTTTCGAGCCCATCATTAATTGAGAAAAATTAGCTTAATTGAGAAAGGACTGAATTGTATGAACTGTGAAATTTGGGGCAAAATGGAAATCAACATTTTGCACTAAAACAGTTTTAGACAGCAGCAGTAGTCTAACTTTGAAAAATCACAAAATATTGTGGGAAACAAATTAGAGGATGAATAAAATATGAAATTAAATCTTATTGAGTCTAGTTTCTTGTATAAGAAACGGTGTAAGTAATAAAATTTTAAATCATAAAAAATGAAAAATTTTGTGAAACAAGGTTAGAATGATTTCAAATTCCCCTATTCTAACTTTGGAAAATCATAAAAAATTGGAGAAAAATAATTAGGGGCGTAAATTTATATGTTTAAAATCTTGAATAAGTCTACTTTCAAGAGAAACAAACAGGAACATCATCCGAATCCCGTACAAGGAGAAAATTAATTTTTAGTGAAAAAGGGGCGGAACTGTTAGACAGCAGAACAAGGGTGACTTTAAAGAATAAACTGTACTTATTGGCTAAACCAAAGATTCTGAAAATTTTATGGTAAGAAGATATGTGAGTCTAGTTTCTTGAAAAATTAGAAGATCATAATTTGGAGTTCTGTATCTCAAGATAAAAATAATTTAGTGACTATGACATGGATGGACAATATTGAATACACATAAGTAAATAGTGAAATTATAGATAATGTTACTTATAAGCAGGTTATAAACATTAAGGATGTGAAATAGAGTGAAGGTGAAGTCAATATTGATAAGTGAATGATTTTACAATGATAGATCAAGAACCCGAAGCAAGTCGAGGAAAAGAAAAAGTAGTTGATTAGTCCCTGAACTTTCACAAATTCTGCAAATCGACCCAGGTAAGTTCATATGGGGAAATTTAATGATTAAATGTTAATTTCATGAATTATATAATGTATGATGAGATATATTTGTTGATGAATTGAGTATAAAATAACAATGCGAAAACCAAATAAATGATCAAATTGAGCGGAACGCCGGATTTGAATACTTCTGATCAGTGACAAGTGATAAATAGTAGTTTCAGCTACATTTATCTAATCAGAGACAAGTGACAAGTGATAAGTGGTAGCTTTAGTTACACTTATCTGATCAGTGACAAGTGACAAGTGATAAGTAGTAGCTTTAGCTACACTTATCTAATCAGTGACAAGTGATAAATGTGATTCGTGTAAGACCGTGGCAAGGCTATGGCTTCGAAAAGTGATAAGTGATCATATGCAAAACCATAGTTATACTATGGCAAAGTGTAAGTGAAGTACTCAATTTTTCGTAACCGTTCCCTAATTTGATTAAGGATGGTAAGTGAAAAATGGGCCCAAAGGAGTTAAAGTAAATGGATAAGTGGTATTGAGTTTATACAAGGGGACTCACCAATGATTGTGGTTGACATGTGAACTTAGTAATTGTGTATAATGCATAAGTGTATGAATGTTTGGTAAGACTTATGTTTTATGCCTATGAACTTACTAAGTTTCTATAAGCTTACTTGAGTGTATTCAATGGCTCATGTAGATTGACGTGAAAATATACGGAGGATCGGATCAACACTAAGGATCACACTATCCAGATTATCTCCGGTAGCTTTTGTAAATTTCCTTTTTGATTTATATGGCATGTACATGGTTTGATGATTATATAAATGCCAAAACTTGTTTAATGAATATGTATTAAAGTAAAGAGTGATGAATATGCTAAATGGTAGAATTATAATAGAAGTATGTTTTGGGCTTTGGAGGCCCATCTAAAGGACGTTATGACATGTTTCAGTAAATGAATAGTAATTAATTCGTAATAACAGAAAATTAATTCGGTAAAACACCTCGTACCCTATTCCGGTGACGAATACGAATAGGGAGTGTTACAAATTTGCTCAATATCGATATTGAGAGAGACTAGAGAAATCTTTTTATCAATATTTTCACGAATTTATGGACTTAGAAATGTTATATGTTTATATAAAACAATTAATTAAAAAATATTTATATGAATCTATAAAATTCATATAAATAATTACATCAATAATAAAAATATATTATGATACATATTATTATTTTATTAATAAAATTATAATTTCACATAATTTTTTTAATTTCATAAAAATGAAATAATTTAGAACTTTTATATGTGCAATTTTATGTGTAATGTTTTTAATAGTCACTTTTTATTTGGCATAATGATTTATTTGGTTTATCAATTTTACAAAAAAAATAATTTTAGCTCTCCATTTAATTTTTCACCTCTTTATAATAGTCTCATTATAGGTTCTTATCATACCTGCTATTTTTGATTCAAAAACTAGAACTACCCATAGCTCCTCTCAGCCGGTAATTAGGAGGATAATGTGGTTCAACGCACTTGAACCTACGTTCTTTTGCACTGACAAAAATATCAATACCAACCGAACTAAGACTCAACCTACAACTTAATTATAAAGTTGAAGTTTTACCATAAACAGATTGGATCGATTGGGCAAATATAGGTTCGATTCTCCGAAATCCCAAAAGCAAGCATGACATCATTATGGATAGAATGGAATCCCAAAAATAGACTGGGATATAAAGTCCTAAAGAATGAAATCCCAAAAGCAAACATTACATCATTATGGATTTAAATGGGTTATGATAGCTTCTTTTAACATTCTTGCCAAATTTACAACTTAATTGTAAAGTTAAATTTAAATGGGATATGATAGCTTCTTTAACATTCTTGCCAAATCTACAACTTAATTATAAAGTTTTATGATTTTTGAAAATTTAAATTCGACTTTAATTATCTATACAATATTAAAATTTCACCAGGAAATGTATTAACTATAATAGAGTTGCTGTACTTGTCAAGTTCTCTCTCTATATATAGATAGATATTTAGCTTCGTCCAGATCACACAACACTGATCTTCCTCAACAAGCTGACCTCCTTTGAATCTTCGTTTATCTTAGCTCACGGCACTAGTCTTTGAAAACCCATTGTTCGCATACGCAAAATAATTCAAGTTATATTCCAAAAAGCGAAAAAAAAAAATGGCAGCTGGAACTTCAAGCAACGTTCATCTCCATGATATATCTGATGTGATACTCTCCAACATATTCTCTTTAGAGACTGAAACTCGCACACGCAACGCCATGTCTCTCGTGTGTCTCAAATGGCTCTTGCTCGAGCGCTCCACTCGCAAATCCCTCACCCTTCGTGGTAGCATCCGCAATCTCTTCCTCCTTCCTACTTGCTTTCGTGCTGTTACCCATCTTGACCTTTCTTTCCTCTCCCCATGGGGATTCCCTCTTCTCGATTCGTTTTCAAACCCACTTGTACTTGCTCAGTTCCTTCGACATGCATTTCCTTCAGTTGTTTCTCTCATCGTTTATGTCAGAAACCCTCTAACTCTCCATCTTTTAGCTTCCCAATGGCCTAACTTACAACATGTTAAGCTCGTACGTTGGCATCAACGTTGGCCTGCTGCACCTATTGGTTCTGATTTAGTTCCACTTTTCGACCATTGCCCGATGCTTTCATCACTTGATGTTTCACATTTTTATTGTTGGACTGAAGATCTTCCACCGGTAATCCAAGCATACCCTTCTATTGCAACTTCTCTTTCCCATCTCAATATCTTAAAACATGATTCAAGTACTGATGGATTCAAGTCCCATGAGCTTTTGTCTATTACTGCTTGTTGTCCTAACCTACGTAAATTGTTGGCAACATGTATATTTAACCCTCGAATCATTGGTTTCATAAGCGACCAAACCTTGCTTACTCTTGCTTTAAATTGTCCTCTCCTTTCTCTTCTTCACCTTGCTGATTCAACTTCAATGTCCAACGTTAGACCCAACCTTATTGAAGATACAAGTATCAGCTTTGCTACACTTGGGGACGTATTTTCTGAATTGCCACTACTTGAAGAGCTGGTTCTCGATGTTTGTCACAACGTTAAGCACACAAGGCCAGCATTGGAGTTGCTTAATACCAAATGCCCCATGCTTAAATCTTTAAAGCTGGGACAGTTCCAAGGAATCTGTAGAGGTATTGCCTCTCCACCAGATGGGGTCGCTTTATGCCAAGGCTTGGAATCTTTGTCCATCAAGAACTGTACTGACTTAACTGATAAAGCTCTGATAGCCATCTCTCATGGCTGCCATAGACTTTCTAAGTTCGAGGTTCTAGGATGCAAGAAACTCACCAGAAAAGGGATGTGGGAATTCACTCATAATCTTCGTAAAACGTTGGTTGATGTGAAAATCTCTTACTGTAAAAACCTCAACGCAGTTTCATCATTGCAAGCATTGGAACCAATCCGAGACCGCATAGTAAAACTCCATATAGATTGCGTATGGGCAAGCATCATCGGAGAAGAAAAAAGCTTGAAAAATTGGAGTAAGCTACAATATCTTTCCCTATGGATTGCTGTAGGTGAGTTGCTGAATCCACTATCATTATCAGGTCTAAACGATTGCCCATCACTAGAAGAGATACAAATCAAAATCCAAGGCGATTGCAGGGATCAACCAAAGCCATTCATGGATGCATTTGGGTTAAGTTCCTTAACCTGTTATCCAAATCTTACAAGGATGATCTTAGACTGCAGTGGAGTAACAGGTTATGCTCTTACAGCACCTGTAGGACACACAGATTTAAGCTTGTGGGAGAGATTTTTCCTTAGTGGAATACAAGATTTGACACTCAATGAACTCAACTATTGGACTGCACAAGACGTGGACGTGAATCAACGGTGCCTTTTTCTCCCGGCAGCAGGATTGTTGGCACAGTGTGGGAGTTCAAGGAAACTTTTCATACATGGAACAGCCAATGAACACTTGATGATGTTCCTGTTGGGAAATCCGACACTGAGGGATGTTCAACTTAGAGAAGATTATTACCCCGCACCAGACAATGATACAATCACAGAGATGAGGGTAGGATCTTGTTGTCGATTTGAGGACGCTCTTAATAGTAGTAGCCGCCATGTTCCTGATTAAGAATTTGTTGGAATTTTTATCAAAGTCAGATTCACAACACTTTTAAAATTAGGTTAAACTACACTTGTAGTCACCCAACTAGTACTAAATTTCAGTTTTAGTCTCCCAATTATGAATAGTTACAAAATAGTCATTCAACTATTTAGTTTTATCTTTTTTGTCACCAACGGGCTAACAATAGCAGCTTTTAAAATTGACATAATAACAAATTTATCCCTTAACATTTATAAATTATGTCAATTTAGTCTTCATTCTAAAAAAAATTATAACCAAATGTTTACACATTGGTTTGGTTTTTTTTTTTTTTTCAGTTTTGTTTTCTTTATGACATTAAGGATTAATTTTAAAATAATGACAAAAGTGAAATTTATTGTCTTGGATTTTTTATGTTTCTATTTTTTTTGTATTTTTTTCAATCAAATTTAGTTGATAAATTTATTTTTTTAGCTTTTTAGGTGAAAGGGTAAAAAAGAATGACAAAATTACAAAAAAAGACTAAATTACACAATATGCAAATTGAAACAGCCTGATTTTCAGTGGTGTCAGAAACAATGATTCGGGATCACTAAATCCGAAAAGTGAGTTCAAAAATTTAATAAATTAATATATTAGTCAAGTGTGATTTTAGAAGTATTTTTGAATTAGTGAATTTTGTGATTTAAAAGAATTTATTAGGTAAATTGGGTCAAAAATGAGGTATCAAGACCTCAAATTTATAAACCGAGCCATAAATATTTTTAGAAATATTTATGGAGTGTCATTGATTTAGTATTAAAGTTTCGTCAGAAAATTTTAACGTTTCGGTAGTCAATTAATTAAAAAGGATTAAATTGAAAAAGGTACAAAACTTGCTAAAGTGATTAAATAGCCTAATGGTAAATAAAGGAGGACTAAAAGGCCAAATAGACCATCTTAAATGGCTGAGGCTGCATATCGTTAAAAAAAATCAAAGATATTTATGTGATTAGAGACAAAATTGGAATTAAAATAAAGTGTATATGACCAAATGTTATTTTAATAGTTTCTAGATATTTTCTTCATCAATTTTCTATCAAAAACATCCATTGAAGAGGGTTTGAGCTGGTATTTCATATTTTAGCTTCAAGTAAGTTCAATTCTTGCTTTTTCATTGAAATTTTTATGTTTTTGGACTTTTACAATTAGGTCCAACTATTGAATTCATTTGTTTTTGATTCCATGAGTGATTTTGAAAGTTACCATGAATGAGTTATGGAATTTTATGATGAATTATCATGGATTTGAAGCTTTACTTTCACTATATGATGATTTTATCGAGTAATTTCAATAGAAATTGATTTTAGGACCTAATTGTGAAAAAGTTAAGAATTAGGGTTTGGTATTAAAATTCTGAATATTAATGGCTGTATGGTAGCCTAAAATTATTAGTTAAATTGTCAATTGAGGAAAATTAGCTCAATTGATAGGTTAATTGCACAGGGAATAAATTGTAAAAATTGTAAAATTTGGGGTAAAAGTTTAATTTCAAAAATCGAAGGGTATAAATTGTAAAGTAATGAATGAGTAATTTTATATTATAGATCAAGAAACCGAAGATAAACGGGGAAAAGAGAAATTAACAGACTAGTACCCGAATTTCTACAAATTCTACAAATAGGCCCAGGTAAGTTCGTATGATCGAAATTTGATATTTATATTGAATTGATGTATGATATTATGTATTTGTTTATATTATATGTTAAAAACATGGAAAGTTTATAAATATGAATGGTTAACGAAATAAATATATACGAAATTCATGAGAATAACGGTACAGGGAATATTGATTGTTATTGAATTGAATGTATGTGCAACAGTCCGAATTCAACCCTAATCGGAATGGTGATTTCGGGACCACGAATCCGAATTAGAAAAAAAAATATTTTATTTATTTATTTGATGTCTATGTTAAGTGTTTGTGCATGAGTAAAAATATCGTAGTATAATTTAATTGATTTGATGTTTAATTAAATAAAAGGATCAAATAGCTAAAGTGGTAAAAGTAGGGTGCATGAAATTAAGAAGGTTAATTGAATTGCTCTATTTAATTGAGGATTTGCATGTCAAATTTTCCACTTTTCATGTAGTGGACGGTAATGATGATGGGGAGAATTTTTAAGCATTTTATATTCTTAAAGTATTATATTTTATGATTATTATAATATGTATTATGTGGTGAAAATAAAATAAACATGTAAAAAACTTATTTCTCTCTCTTTTATCATCTTCTCCACCGATTTCTTCTTCAAAGAAAGAAGAGAATTTGAAACCCCATTTTCGGCCATTGCATGTGGAGCTAAGGTAAGTGATTGAGCTTTGTTTTAATAAATATTCACATAATTGAATTTGTTACCTTGGACATTACCGAAACCATGTTAAAATTGTTGGAATTAAGCATTTATAGGTTCGGCGATTGGAGGGGGGGAGAGAAAGGAGTAATTGTAATTTGTTGTGTTGATGGATATAAAATAAGTTGAGATAGAAATCTAAATGAATTGGAGAATAGTGAGTTGAATTTGAATGAATGTTATGGAATTTTTTCTAATTGGACCATAGTGATGCTCTTCACATTCGGCCGAATGTTGAAATAAGTATGTATGAGGGTTATTTTAATTTAATTGTTTAGTTAAGTATTATGCATATGTATATGGAAAAACGGGTATATTGAAATAGCATAATCAGCCATGGATGAATGTGTAATATCCTGGATTATGGCTTATGCGTAATTGCTTAATTTTATGAGGTAGCATGCCTATGTGTGTTTGAATGTGTTTTATGAATTTTTAGAACTTTAGTGTGAAGAAGAATGTCTTAAAAATTATTCGATTTTAAGTTTAAAAGAGGGAATTGAAGCAAAGTGGCCTTGAGAGAAAATGTAGGGGAGATGTGACACACAAATGGGCTTGGTTCAGTGGCTTGGAGGCGCCACTTAAGGCCTCTGGAAATGACGCCACAAGCAAGTGCAAATGGGCCAAGGTTCGAGTCGCATGGGAAGCAAAATAAAAGTTTTATTTTTTGCAGCAGAGATGAGCAGCAATGGACGACACTTAGGCTATATTTTAGGAGCTTAAATCCTTTTATTTTTAAGAGATAAATGGTGATAAATTAATTAGGATAAGGGATAAATGATGGTTTATTTTTTAATTTTAAATGAAGATATAAAGAGAAAAGCAAGGGATTTGATAGTGTTGGCCGAATAGGGGATTCTTGGGGTAGTAATTTCGGCTGAAAGAGGAAAAGAGAGGCCAATCTTCATTCTTTCTTTCCTTGTTCATCTGCCGAAATTCTCTAGCAAACTTTCTCCTTTCACTTTTATTTTGCCAAAGCCGAAAACTCTAGTAAACCTAGCCGATTTCTCCATCTTTTCCTTCTTCAAAGATTACCACCATTGCCGAATTGCTCAACCCTTCTCTCCTTCTTCTCGCAAGTTCATAAAAGCCGAAACTAAGTACTTGCTAGACCCTAGCCGATTGTTCATTGAATCCCAAAGCCGAATCTTCTGTGGTGTCAGACAAGGGTGTTGTCGATTTCTTCAGTAAGGTAAGATCAAATTCGATTTCCATTCTTTTCTTTTAGACTTGTCGAAATCTAGGACTAATCCTATTAATATTCTTGTTTGCCGAAATTTGGAAGGATCTTTCGGGATTTTCGGTGTAGTCGACTATAAGGAGGATTATTCGGGATTTCAATATCCAAGATACCATAATCAAGTAGCTATTTCGGGATTTTTAGATCCGCAGAGGTAAGTGAATACTAATCGGCCAAAGCCAGATTTGATGGTTCAAATCTATTTCTTATGTTTTTAAAGAGCCGAAACTAACCTATGAAGTGATTGAGTATTAGCCGAATGGCTTTCTACTAACATGTTTAGGGTTGGCCGAATATAGGAATTAAAGATCTAAAGTGCTAGATCGGGTTGTTCGGGATTTCTATAAACTCGCTAAGTGTACCAGGTGTGTACCCCACAGTAAATCTTATTAGATCACGGCTTTAATTTAATATATATGTTTGTAATAATATGAATGTGGCCAAAGGTACCATGCAATGGTACAAGTACTCAGGTACGTAATCCCGACATTATACTAATAAGTGATATGAATATTTGGCACATGGCATATGGAAATATTGATAAGAATGTGAAATAAGGAATATGGCATGACTTATGCATGATTTGTATGACATGGGGCATAAGGGTTATATGAAAGGGGGAAGTGATCTGGTGGTTTATACCAAAAAATCTGAATGTGGTGACTTCGGTCACATTTTCTGAATGTGGTGACTCATGTCACAAAATAATTATCTGGTGGCTATGCCACGAATTTTATAAGGGCAATGAGCACGTCGACTGCAGCGACTGCCTTCGATGATGTGTAGCGGATGGATGGTTGACTTAGTAGTCCCCACAGTGTGATGGTTGGTACGGGTGATGTGTAGCGGATGGCATCTAGGTTTGGGTTTGGGATTGCATCATTATGTATAATTGTTATATGTATGTATGTATTACCTGTTATGCCTGAATTTGTTGGGACTTAGTGTGGATGTACACATTGAGTCTATTTGACTCACCCCGTTGGGGAATATTTTCTTTCAGGTGACACTCAGTGATGGACCGGGTCGGCAGGAGCTTAGTGGTGGCCATGTTCAGCTCAGATTTTATTTCATTTTTGTATTTTTATTTCTAAGTATTTTTGGATTTATTTTTGGGTTTCGTTTTCGATGTAATAAGGCCAGAGTATGAACTGTTACGCTTGCATTTTAATTATTTTGGTATGATACAATCGTTATTAAATTAAACCTTGAATGATTATTCTTAAATAAAAATAAACCTTTAAATGTTTGACACTTAATATAAATGATTTTCAATTTAAATGGTAAACTCTAAAAACTCAACTTTTACCTTTAACTTATAGTTTTGGAATATGTCAACAAAGTTTTAATGAAACCTAATCTTTAAGCCCATAACGATGTTTTCAATTTGGAACTCCAATCGAATTTTTTTTAAAACCACCCAAGTTTTCCAAATTAACAAATGGATTTGAAAATGTTTTACTCGAGGAACATACCAGATTCGGTCGAGACTCGTGGGCCGATTTTGGGTGTTTCAGCTTGGTATCAGAGCCCAGTTTTAAACTCTCGGCCTTGGTTTAAAGCCCATAACGTTTTTAAAATAAGGCCCAAACAAGTTTTGTAAATAATTTTTGTGAATAAGCAGGTTTTCTGGCATGGCACCCAAGTCTACGACCCGAGGTCCACCAGGTAAGTACCTCTAATTGTTGTGTGAATTATAGTATGACTTGTAGAAGGGTATAAATGGAACGTAGATTAGTATATTAAGCACTTGAACCCTAGGACTAGTTTACCCCAATAATTGCATAAAACTTTAAAGCCTAAATAAACAAACCTGTGACTAAGTCGCCGAGTTAAGGTGTGGCAACCATTGTGCGCATGTCTAGGATTGGATCCGGAAGAGCCTGGTACTTAAGCAGTCCTTGTGACTCACCTCCTCTTCGCTGGAATCCTACCTGGTGCGTAGCTACGGTTCACCCTAACCAAGAGGACTCATTCACAGGCTAAACTCAATAACTAAAACCCGAAAGGGATTAGCTGTACTTTTATAAAAACTTCGGTTTTAAAATCACCAAATTACCCCTTTAAGTTATAGCAAAACTTAGTTTGAAAATTTTCCAAAATATTTCTGATTTACAAAATTACCTAAATACCCCTAGTGGTAAAATTACTAAAATGCCCTTGGTTTCCAAAATTACCATACTACCCCCGATTTCAATAACATTCTCTGATTTTGCAAAAATATCCAAAAACTTTATCGTTACAAAATACTAAGGTACCTTGATTTGGAAATTTACGAAATTACCCATGTTTTACAAAATTACCAAAATGACCCCCGATTCCCAAAATTCCTGCAACAACACCGATTTGGAAAAACAAATTCTCAAAAAGAACCCCAAATTTTACAAATTTTGAAATACCTTTGATTTCTAGAGATTTTTCAAATTGACCCCGATTTATTATCAAAATACCCCTGTAGGACAAATGACGAAAATACCCCTGGGGTAGGAACAGGCAAAAATGTTGGAATAGTGAATGTGTGTGGTAAATACCATTGAATGGATGCGTTTTCCTGAACTAGGATAGAAGACTTGAAATGTAACATCCTAGATTAGAGGTTATGCGTTCGTGCCTAATTCATGAGTTAGTAGGTTTTGGCAGTGTTGGAAGTGTATTAAGGGTTTTTAGAATTCTAGGATGGAAGAAGAAAGCTTTGGAAAATTATTGGTTTTAAGTAAAAAGGGAGCTAGGTAAATGAGGCTTTAAAAGAAACTCCGTGTGAAGCATGACACAAGGAACCATGTGGTAAAATGGCATGTTTTATGAATTATGAATGTGTTATGTGAATTAGAAGTAAGAAATGTATGGAAATGTATGGAAATGTAAGGAAATGTAAGGAAATGTGAGGAATGTATGGAAATGTAAGGAAATGCAAGGAAATGTAAGGAAATGTCTTGTCTTGGAAATGTAGGCAAACGTCCTGGAAATGTAAAGGAATAAAGAGGAAAGTGAACATTTATGGAAACTAGGAAAATGATTTAGAAATGATTCAAAAGAGGAAAGTGAACATTTCTGGAAACTTGGAAATGTAAGGAAATGTCAAGTTTACAGAGCCGATCGAATATTTTTGGAAACTTAGAAATGACCTAGAAATGACGAGTTTTAAGGTTTAAAAGGGGAAATTAAGGCAAGGTGGCCTTAAAAGAAAAAGTTTGTGAAATTTGACACACAAACAAGCTTGGAAAAGTGGCCTGAGGATGTCACTTAGGGCCTATGGAAATGGCGCCATATGCAAGAGGAATGGGCCTGAGTTCGAGTCACTTGGGAAGTAAATAAATGAGGTTTTATTTTTGCTTCCAGAAGACTGAGGTGGACGGCACATGCTTCTAGAAAGGAGGTGTTTTATTTTCATAAATATTCGATTAAAAAGGTGATAAATAAAGGATTTTTAAATTGAATTATTTTCTAGAGATAATTGTGGATTAATTCCTTTTATTTTTTTTAATGGATAAAAGAAGAGATAATAGAAGGATTATTATTATTAATTCAAAGGATAAAGTTATCAAATAAAGAAGAGTGGTGGCCAAGTAAGGGATTCTGAGTAGTAATTTTGGCTATAAAAGGAAGGAAAGAGGGCTACTCATCAATTTTCTTCTTCCTCTTCTCTCTGCTGAATTTTTTTAGGGCTCTCTTCTCTTTTCTTTCTAATCCCTCCAAAAGCCGAAAGTTATGAGAGCATCATTTAGCCATAGCCGAATCTCTGAAGTGGTGTCAAGAAGGATCTGTCTATTTCAATATAAAGGGTAAGGATCTATAATCATAATTGAATTCCTTTCTTTTAAGCCGAAAGTTAGTCTAATCCCTCCTCAATCTTATTGATCGAAATATGGAAGGTGAATTTCGGGATTTCAGATCTAAGGTATTTCGGCATCTCCATTAATCAGGAAGAGAGTTTCGGGATTTAAAAAGTTAAGGTAAGAAACTATAAGATTCGGCCAAAGGCCATGCTTTATGTTTTGAGGATTAGATTAAATCTAACATAAGGTTATAGGAATTTCAACACTACTAAGAAAACAAGGATCAATTTCGGGATTTGTTGGTGTCCAAATCGGCAGCAAGGTAAGTTTTAAGAATACTAATCCTACTAGGATTTGGATTTGTGGCGAATGGCTTTTATTAAAGTAGTAAGTGATTAATCAAATGTAGGGTTTAAGGATTTAAGCGATGAGATCGATTTCAAATCTCAAGGAATTTGCTAAGCGAATCAGTGTGTACCCACACTACTTTATAATATGTATTATGGCTATGTTTATTAATATATGTGTTATTAAGTATATGAAAGTGGCTAAAGTACCATGATATGGTACTAAGTACTCAGTATGCGTTTCTATTTCTACTAGGATTACGAAATATGTTATATTTAACATGTGAAAAGTGACATGAATGTGAATTTAAGTATGATATGCATAATATGAATAATATGGGGCATTCGGGTTATATGAGAAAGGGGAAGTGAATATGGTGACTTCGGTCTCACTATCTGAATGTGGTGACTTCGATCACATTATCTGAATGTTGTGACTTCGGTCACATTATCTGAATGTGGTAACTTCAGTTACATTATCTCAATGTGGTGTCTCATGACACAATTATCTGGTGGCTATGCCACGAATTTATATGGGCGATGAGCACGTCAATCGCAGCTGATGATCGCTTTCGATGGTGTGTAGCGGAAGAAGGGTTGACTTAGTAGTCCCCACGGTGTGACTGGCAGGTACGGGGATGTATAGCGGATGGACAATTAGGTTTGGGTTTGGGAATGCATCATAACTTGTATTTTATGTTTTGAATGTGTAACTATTGTATGCCTGATTCTATTATGATTTAGTGTCGTGTACACATTGAGTCTGTTTGACTCATCCCGTTGTGGGACCATGTTTCAGGTGATGAACAGTGATGGACCGGGACGGCAGAACTTGTGGTGGCCATGCTCAACATGAAGTCTTTGTTTTTATGGACTATTAACTTTTAAGTACTTTGAAGTATTTGGAAATTATTTGATGTAATAAGGCCATAAGGCCATAGTTGAATTGTTTTTTTCATTTATTTTTATTTATTATGTTTATGAGTTTTATCTATTAAAGTTTAAGTAACAATTTCTTTTAAACTAAACCCTAAATATTTTGTCACCTAAGATAAAAAGGGTTTTAATAAAAAAGTTGAATTCGTTTTCAACACAAGCCCAACCTAAACAATATTTTCTTAAAAATCGCACCAATTTTCTCTAAGTAGCAAAAGAATTTGAAACCGGTTTACTTGAGGAACATACCAAATCTGGTCAAATCTTGTGGGCCGGGTTTAGGGTGTTTCATGAAACCTTGATTGATCGAAAGTACCCATATTAATTTTCTTTTCATAAAACTTCTTCGCAAATAATCAGTGGAACAAAATACTAACGCATAAAATTTCTTAATCAGATTAAAGTGCGATCGTAGAAATGAGCTCTAGGGGACGTGGTCGTAACGTACGAGGACGCGGTCGAGGTGGAATGACCGTGTCGGAACCCGTTAGGTCGGGTCAAGGGTCTAAGAATGAGGTACCACCGCCCCCACCACCAGCTGTTGGTGTTGAGCAGCAAGATCAGATGGGTGATGATGCTGTATCATAGGCTGTGCTGCGAGTTCTTGAAAATGGTGGCTGGAGCAGGTGGGAATATGGGAGCTCAGAAATCTGTACCCGAGCGGCTCCGAGCCAATGGAGCTGAGGTGTTCCGTGGCGTATCTGGTGTGGCACCCAGTACGGCTGAGTATTGGTTGGAAGCAACCGAGCGAATTATGGATGAGTTGGATCTGACCCCTGAGGAGAAAGTGAAAGGGGTGGTGTCGCTGCTTCGCGACGAAGCATATCAATGGTGGCTCACAGTACAGGATGGTGCCATGGCTGAGGATCTTACTTGGGAATACGTTAAGGCGGTGTATCAGAAGAAGTATGTTAGAACCAGATATACTGATGCGCAGAGGAAGGCTTTTCTGGGGCTGGTTCAAGGGAACAAGTCCGTGGCGGAGTATGAGGCTGAATTTCTAAGGTTAAGCCGATATGCTCGAGGCGTGGTGGCTACGGAGCATAAGCGATGTGTCCGATTTGAGGACAGACTTAGGGATGACCTGAGGTTGTTGATAGCTCTACATCAGGAGCGGGAATTTGCCGCGTTAGTAGAAAAGGCTAAGGTAGCTGAAGGGATTAAGGACTCAGAAGGCGAACTCGATCGAGAATAGACGAAGAGAGGTTTTAGGTCGTGCGGATCGTCCGTGGAATGTACAAAAGAGGCCTAGAGCTGATGGGTCGCGAGGTCGACAAGTTGGTTCGGGAGGGATGATCGTGCACTTGTAATCAGTGTGGAAAAATGCACTTAGGGGAGTGTTGGAAGAAAACGGGAGGATGCTTTAAGTGCGGGTCGAAGGATCATATGATTAAGGACTGTCCAATAAAGATACATAGAAGTCGACCAACGTGGCCAAGGTGCTAATCAGCCGTAGAGGTGGGCAAGCTGACCTCGGCCGAGGTCGTGGTCTGAATAACAGAGGTAATGGTGCTGGAAGAGGACGTGGAACACCGTGTAACATCCTAGAAAGGGCCTATCCATTTTCAGTTTAATTGTACGAAATGACAAGTCTTAAGCACTATGAATAAATTTTTGGTATCTTTGGAAACCTAGAAATGCATGGAAATGGAAATGATTCGAAAGAGGAAACCTGAACATTTTGGAAACCTGAACATTTTTGGAAACCTGAACATTTTGGAAACCTGAACATTTTGGAAACCTGAACATTTTTGGAAACTTGAACATTTTGGAAACCTGAACATTTTTGGTAACCTGAACATTTCTGGAAACTTGGAAATGTAAGAAAAATGGCAAGTTACAGAGCCGATCGAAAATTTTAGGAAACTTAGAAATGACCCTGAAATGATGAGTTTTAAAGTTTAAAATAGGAAATTAGGGCAAGGAGGCCTTAAAAGAAAAAGTTGGTGAAATTTGACACACAAACAGGCTTGGAAAAGTGGCCTGAAGATGCCACGGAAACAACCATATGCTGGGTATACATATACTCAGTGGTATTACCATAATTCAAATTATAAACATAATAATCATATCATTAAATCATATAACTTTAATTTTACTAAACCAATTCAAACATAACTTTCATATAAGTTTGTCTTTCTCAATATATTCATACAATTCAATTTTAGCTAATCAACAATTGAAATAATATACAATCATGTTGAGCCACTATCCATTTCTTGAACCAATGGTTCATACTTTCTATTTTCATACTCATATTCCAATCACATTTTTCAGTTCATGTTCTATTTTCGCATTTCTTCCAATGGCTCAACCATTTCATTTTATTCAATTTAACCTTTTCCTTATTTACCCCTATTAACAGACTCGGACTTTAACGGATACACGGATTCCAACCCAAACACACCAGTACGGCACATTGTGCCTAAAACGGTACATAGTACCTGATTAGTATACGACACATAAGTGCCTGAAACGACACACGAGGTGCCTGATATGACACACGATGTGCCTAAAATACGACACATAAAGTGCCTAATTTTCGACACATAAAGTGCCTGATCGGCAAAGCCGATAAATCCCGTACTCTTCCAAATCCTATGGCATGCCAATTATATCCGACTCAGCCCGACTAGTTAATAGGGTATTTCAGTTCTCAATTTCATTTTCATTTCCATAACAAATTCAATTTCAATATCAATTACACTTTTCCATTTCAATCCAGATACAATTCAATTTCAATACATATTCATCATTCAACTCAATTTCCATTCAATTCAATAAAAACACTTACCTTATAATTTACTTACCATATACATAAATTAATCTAACATTTAATGAATAAATAAATAGTTTGAATTATAGTAATACAAACCCGAATTTGCTTGATTATTCCTCGGTAACCTTCTCCTTTCCTTTGTGGGTTGATGCCTCGAGTTCCTTTTTAGCTACGAAAATAATAATTTACATTATTAATTACAACATTAAATTACAATAAATAATTGAATTTTATTCAATTTCTACTCCTCCTCTTCATTCCACATCCTTTATACACAATTCTATTATTTACTTATAAGTTCTTTCAAAGCTGTCTACCTGAGTCATTGTCACTAAATTATCCATATCTTGAATTACAGAATTCCGAATTAAGATCCGTAAATTTTATATGAAACTAGACTCACATATATTCTTCCCATAAAAGTTTCAGAATTTTTTATTTAGCCAATAAGTACAGTTTATTCTTTGAATTCACCCCTATTCTGTTGTCTGACAGTTCCGACCACTCTTTGATAAGATTTAATTATCTCTTTATACAGAATTCAAATGATGTTCTAGTTTGTTTCTTATAAAAATAGACTCATTAAAGAATCTAACCATATAAATTATGTCCCACAATTTTTTTTTTACAATTTTTAATGATTTTTCTAAGTCAAAACAGGGGATCTCGAATTCACTCTGAACCAGTCTCACAAAACTCTAAATATATCAAAATAAAGAGTTCCTTTACTTTTTATGTTTCTTTCATATGAAAATAGACTCAATAATCTTTAATTCCATATCTCACCCAACTTCTACTTCCATTTCTACCATTTTTGGTGATTTTTCAAATTTACTCTTCTGCTGTTGTCCTAAATCTGTTTTCTTATGACTTATTTTGCAATTAAATCCTAGTTAAGTTTACTTATTTTCTTAATTTAATTCATACTTTGATTCTACTTAAATTCCTTCCATATTCAACTTGATTATATAATTTTCATAATAAAACCCTAATTTATAATTTCTTCCAAATTAATCCCTATAGTAGAAAACTTATAGCTTACCTTACAATTTAATCCATTTACTAATTCTAACTTAGATTTCATTCAATTTAATCTTTAATTCATCTTTTTCTTCAACATCAACTATACTTAAGAACCTAAAAACTCTCAACATATCAACTTAGTTTCATCAAAATCTTACTTTAAAGCTTCTAAAACATCAAAATTAAGAGAATAGGACTTGATTGACTTACCAATTTAAACTTCAAGCTTTAAATCCCTAGTTTTTCCTTTTTCTTTTCTTTCCTTCCTTTCCCCTGTTTCGTATGCTCTCTGTTTCTTCTTTTTTTTTCTGTTTCTTTGTTTTGTTTCTTTTCTTATTTCTTTTATTCTATTTACTTTATTATATAATATTATATTATATTAATAAAGTTAACTAATAATAATATATTTTAAGACATAAAAATCTTAGATTTTTATGTTTATGCCGCCTCAAATATGCTAAATGGTCTATTTGCCATTTTAGTCCTTTTTATTTTCTTTTAATCTACAATTCAACTTTTACCCTTTATTCACTTTAGTCCTTTTTCCTAATTACTTTAAATTAAACTAAATTCACTAAATAAAAATCTAATTAAACACACTATTAGACTCATAATTACTCCTAATAACTATTTACTAACTCGGTTTACTAAGACGGAGGCCCGATAACACACTTTTTCGGTGCCCACGGATTTTGGGTCGTTACATTTCTTCCCCCCTTAATAAATTTCGTCCTCGAAATTTACCTGAGAATAGTTGAGGATCTCGTGCTTTCATAGTTTCTTCCTGGTTCCCAAGTTGCTTCTTCTATACTATGGCTTCTCCACAATACTTTTACCAAAGGGACTCGTTTGTTTCTTAATTCTTTCACTTCTCGAGCTAATATTTGAACTGGTTCTTCTTCATATGACAAATCAGGTCTAATCTCAATGTCTTCAGTAGAAATAACATGAGATGGATCCGATCGATACCTTCGTAACATGGAAACATGAAAAACATCATGAATTTTCTGTAATTCTGGAGGTAAAGCTAGTCGATAGGCAACCGGTCCGATTCTTTCAACTACTTCATACGGCCCAATGTAACGAGGACTTAATTTTCCCTTGCGACCAAATCTCATAATTTTCTTCCAAGGCGATACCTTTAAAAACACTTTATCACCCACAGAATATTCTATATCCCGTCGCTTCAGATCTGCATAAGACTTTTGTCTGTCAAAAGCTACTTTCAACCTGTCTTTGATCTTTTTAACTACTTCTTCTGTCTCCTGAATTAATTTCGGTCCAACTATCTTTTTCTCATTCAACTCTGTCCAACATACCGGTGATCGACATCTTTGACCATATAATGCTTCATATGGAGCCATTTGAATACTAGATTGGTAACTATTATTATAAACAAATTCAGCTAATGGCAAGTATCGTTCCCAACCTGATTCAAAGTCAATAATGCAAGCCCGAAGCATGTCTTCTAAAATTTGAATTACCCGTTCTGATTGTCCGTCGATTTGTGGATGAAATGCAGTACTAAAATTAAGCCGAGTACCCAAAGAATCATGTAACTGCTTCCAAAATCTCGATGTAAATCGTGGATCCCGGTCGGAAATTATAGATGCTGGAATGCCATGCAGTCTCACAATTTCTCGGATATATACTTCAGCAAGCTTCTGTAAAACCAATCATCCCGATCGCTATGAAATGAGCAGACTTAGTAAGTCGATCAACTATCACCCAAATGGCATTCTTTTTGCTCACCGACGGTGGCAACCCCGTAACAAAATCCATAGTAATACTATCCCATTTCCATTCAAGAATACTAATAGACTGGAGTAATCCTGTCGGTACCTGATGTTCTGCCTTTACTCGTTGACAAGTCAAACATTTATTGACATATTCAACTATATCTTTCTTCATCCCTGGCCACCAATAAAGCTCTCGTAAATTACGATACATTTTTGTTCCACCCGGATGTAATGCGAAAGTGCCATCATGTGCTTCTTGAAGAATCATCTTCTTTAATTCAGAAGTAGTAGGAACACAAATCTGATTTTGAAACCTCAAACAATCATGTTCATCAATACTAAAACTCTCGATCGTACTATTTCTCGAACCATTTCTCTTTTCTTTAATAATTTGTCATCTTCCATCTGAGCTGCTCTAATCTGATCTAACATCATCGGCTTAACCCTTAACTCAGCTAACAAGCTTCCATCATCATTAACACTGAGCCGAGCAAACATTGCTCGTAATTCAATCGCAGCTTTCCTGCTTAATGCATCAGCTACCACATTTGCTTTTCCTGGATGATAGTCTATAACACAATCATAATCTTTTAGAAGCTCGATCCACCGTCTTTGCCTTAAATTTAAATTTTTCTGTGACAGAAGATATTTGAGACTTTTATGATCTGTGTAAATGTAGCATTTCTCACCATAAAGATAATGCCTCCAAATCTTTAAAGCAAAAATTACTGCAGCTAGCTCCAAATCGTGCGTCGGGTAATTACGTTCATGTGGCTTCAACTGTCTAGATGCATATGCAATAACCTTTCCTTCTTGCATCAATACACAACCCAAACCACTCAAAGAAGCATCACTGTACACAATAAAATCTTTCCCCGACTCTGGTAATGTTAATACCGGTGCCTCTGTCAACATTTGCTTCAAAGTCTCAAAACTGTTCTGACACTGATCATCCCAGATAAAAGGAACATTCTTCTGCAGTAGTTTAGTCATTGGCATTGCTATTTTCGAGAATCCATTTACAAATCTTCGATAATATTCAGCCAAACCGAGAAAACTACGTACCTCATACACATTCTTTGGCGCTTTCCACTGAACAATTGTTTCGATCTTCTTCGGGTCAACTCTAATCCCATCAGTAGATACCACATGTCCTAAAAATACCACCTCTGACAACCAGAATTCACATTTACTTAATTTCCCATACAACTGTTTTTCCTGCAGAATCTGTAAAACTTTTCGAAGATGCTGATCATGTTCTGCTCTGTCTTCAAATATACCAATATATCATCAATAAAGACCACCACAAACTGGTCTAGGTACAGCTGGAAAATGCGATTCATCAGATCCATGAAAGCAGCTGAAGCGTTGGTTAAATCAAACGGCATTACCAAAAATTCATAATGGCCATAACGAGTACGGAAGGCAGTTTTAGGCACATCACTTTCCTTCACCTTCAGCTGATAATACCCGGATCTCAAATCAATTTTAGAAAATACCAAAGCTCCCTTAAGCTGATCAAACAAGTCGTCTATACGAGGCAAAGGATACCGGTTCTTGATCGTCACTTTGTTCAACTGTCGATAATCAATGCACAACCGCATAGAACCATCTTTCTTTTTAACAAACAATACCGAGCTCCCAAGGTGAAATACTCGGTCGAATAAAGCCTCGATCTAATAAATCCTCAGAATCGCACCTTCAACTCTTTCAATTCAAAAGAGGCGACATTCTGATGCGGGTATAGAAATTGGTGCTGTACCTGGATACACCACAATAGCAAATTCAACCTCAATAGCAAATTCAACCTCTCTATCAGGTGGTAAACCCGGTAGTTCTTCTACCTAATCTGGCTACATTGGCTTCCCACTGAATCAGAATTAATAACATATGCCAAATACGCTGAACAACCTTGCTGTAATAATTTGTTAGCTTTTATAGCTGAAATGATACGTGTCGAACCACTGGTACGGATGCCATTCACTTCAATTCTGTCCCTGTTTTCTGTCTGAATACTAAACCTCTTTTTATAGCAATCCAAAACTACCCCATGTTTAGATAACCAATCCATACCCAAAATGATATCGAAATCGCCAAAAGGCATGATTAGCAAATCCACAGGAAACATTTTATCATGTATTATTAACGGGCACCTCCTAAGCATACTCGTCTACTAACACCGCTTTGTCCCAAAGGGCTAGACACCTCTATGAAAACTCTAGACATTTCAGATTCTAACTTCCCGATTCAACTAATTTTAAATTAATATATGAATGTGATGAACCCGGGTCAATTAAAGCATAAATAGGCTCAGAATACAATAAAAATATAGCTGTCATGACATCATGTGCATCACCTTCTTCCCGAGTCTGAACCACGTAGGCCCTGGCTGGTGTTCTAGCTTCCGATCTTTGTGTAACTATATCATCGCCCCTTCGTACACCTCCACCTCTGGATACAGAACCACCTCTCGCCTCAACCTCGCGCCTCGAGCAAGAGACACCGATCTTTGGGATGTTGTAGGTGTAATATTTTTATTCTTCGGACAATCTCTAACAAAATGCTCTACCGACCCGTAATGGAAGCAGCCTCCGATTACTTTCCAACATTCGCCCAAATGTTTCTTGCCGCAATATCCACATTCTGGAATTTCTGTATCCCTGAGTGGACCTCTTACACTACCAGTAGATACCGTCGTCTGTTTTTCTCTGCTTATATCCCCTCGATCAGATCTAAAACTAGGTCTCCAACCACCTCTGAATTCTCTAGATCTTTTTGGTAGTGGATTTGAACTAGTTGCTCCTACTCATTTCCTGGTCAATCCAACTGTTTCTGACTTTTTGTCTAGTCCCAAGACTTGCTCTATCATTTTGGCCCGCTCGATCAAATCAACAAATTCGATAATTATTTGGGACACTAATTGTAGTTTTATTTCATCTCTTAATCCCCGTAAAAACCGCTTACAACTATCACCTCTGTTGGAATATATTCAAGCATACCGCTCAATCTAGTAAACTCTCGATCATAATCCAATACTTGACATATTACCTGTTTCAACATTAAAAACTCTTGCTTTTTCTCTTCAATATACATTTCCCCAATATACTTCTTTTGAAATTCTTTTGAAACAAATCCCGTGTTACCCGATCATCCGGAAATGTCTAACAACAGATTCCCACCAGAGATATGCTTCCCTTGTAACAATGATACAAAGACATATCGATTTCTCTCTGGGGTGCAATCTAATTGTTGCAAAATTCTTTTTGTTGATTCTATCCAATTCTCAAAGCAGATGAGACGGATCAAGACCTCTTAGTCCCGAAAACTCCGTGGCACCATATTTTCTTAACTCTTTAATCGGGCCCGTCTAACAATGAGGTACCGATGTAGTAGCAGAGTACGATTTCGCTACATGTTGTAATGCATTGGCTATAGCTCTTAACAAATTGTGAGTTATCTCTTTCTCTTCCTACATTAGGAGGTTGGTTATCTAACGGATTTGCGATGAGGTATAACGATTCGATTTCTTCAATTTCTCGATTTCCAAAGATGCATTTCTGCTTCAACATCATACATTCTTTCGTCTCGACATTTTATCTATAAAACAAAATCAAATAAATATATATCAAATCCAAAACCCGACTAGGCTTCCGACTCAACAAAGTGGCATGTATTTCTAGAATCACTTTCGAGCCCGATTTAGCCCGAGAATCGACTAAACTCGATAGCTCGATACCAATAATTGTAACACCCTAACCCCAAACCATCGTTTAACAGGGTTACGAGGCATTACTGGACATATCAGACAATTTGCAAATAATTCTAAAAAAATTAACATTCATAGTATAATTTTAATAACTGATCCCTATTATGAACTTTCAAAGTCTAAAGTCTGTATTAAAAGTGAAATGGGACTCGTTTAAGTATTTCAGAATATATTTTGTTTAATATAAATTTCGGCAGCATTTCTTCTTATTATCATATAAAACCCCTTGTAAATTAAACCGTATTCATTTCAATCATAACCAATTCAACCAATTCATTTCATATATTCATTTTCTATTCTAAATACCTTCTAATCAAACTCAATCAATATAATATCAACTTAAATTTATCAAAATATTAGTTAGATTAAAATAAATATACTTCTTTCATTATAATTCTTAAACTTGTAATACTAACATTTTTAACCATTTACATTCAAAACATAATAATCTTTATACACAACCTACGTACATGCCACATTATCAAAAGGAAATATACATCACCAAAGGTTTGCTGAAGTCGGGTCTGGCTTCGGATGCTGGTTCAGTATTTGACTTCTACAACGTATGCATGAAACAACCGTCTGCACCGAGTATACATATACTCATGAGTATTACCATAATTCAAATTATAAACATAATAATCATATCATTAAATCATATAACTTTAATTTTACTAAACCAATTCAAACATAACTTTCATATAAGTTTGTCTTTCTCAATATATTCATACAATTCAATTTTAGCTATTCAACAATTGAAATAATATACAATCATGTTGAGTCACTATCCATTTCTTGAACCAATGGTTCATACTTTCTATTTTCATACTCATATTCCAATCACATTTTTCAGTTCATGTTCTATTTTCAATTTCTTCCAATGGCTCAACCATTTCATTTTATTCAATTTAACCTTTTCCTTATTTACCCCTATTAATGCACTTTACTTTAACTGATACACGTTCCAACCCAAACACACCAGTACGGCACATTGTGCCTAAAACGGTACATAGTACCTGATTAGTATACGACACATAAGTGCCTGAAACGACACACGAGGTGCCTAATACGACACACGAGGTGCCTACAATACGACACATAAAGTGCCTAATTCTCGACACATAAAGTGCCTGATCGGCAAAGCCGATAAATCCCGTACTCTTCCAAATCCTATGGCATGCCAATTATATCCGACTCAGCCCGACTAGTTAATAGGGTATTTCAGTTCTCAATTTCATTTTCATTTCCATAACAAATTCAATTTCAATATCAATTACACTTTTCCATTTCAATCCAGATACAATTCAATTTCAATACATATTCATCATTCAACTCAATTTCCATTCAATTCAATAAAAACACTTACCTTATAATTTACTTACCATATACATAAATTAATCTAACATTTAATGAATAAATGAATAGTTTGAATTATAGTAATACAAACCCGAATTTGCTTGATTATTCCTCGGTAACCTTCTCCTTTCCTTTGTGGGTTGATGCCTCGAGTTCCTTTTTAGCTACGAAAATAATAATAATTTACATTATTAATTACAACATTAAATTACAATAAATAATTAAATTTTATTCAATTTCTACTCTTCCTCTTCATTCCACATCCTTTATACACAATTCTATTATTTACTTATAAGTTCTTTCAAAGCTGTCTACCTGAGTCATTGTCACTAAATTATCCATATCTTGAATTACAAAATTCCGAATTAAGATCCGTAAATTTTCTATGAAACTAGACTCACATATATTCTTTACATAAAATTTTCAGAATTTTTTATTTAGCCAATAAGTACAGTTTATTCTTTGAAATCACCCCTATTCTGTTGTCTGACAGTTCCGACCACTCTTTGCTAAGATTTAATTATCTCTTTATACAGAATTCAAATGATATTCTAGTTTGTTTCTTATAAAAATATACTCATTAAATAATCTAACCATATAAATTATGTCCCACAATTATTGTTTTACAATTTTTAATGATTTTTCTAAATCAGAACAGGGGATCTCGAATTCACTCTGAACCAGTCTCACAAAACTCTAAATATCTCAAAATACAGAGTTCCTTTACTTTCTCTGTTTCTTTCATATGAAGATAGACTCAATAAGCTTTAATTCCATATCTCACTCAACTTCTAATTCCATTTCTACCATTTTTGGTGATTTTTCAAATTTACTCTTCTGCTGCTGTCCTAAATCTGTTTTCTTATGACTTATTTTGCAATTAAATCCTAGTTAAGTTTACTTATTTTCTTAATTTAATTCATACTTTGATTGTACTTAAATTCCTTCCATATTCAACTTGATTATATAATTTTCATAATAAAACCCTAATTTATAATTTCTTCCAAATTAATCCCTATAGTAGAAAACTTATAGCTTACCTTACAATTTAATCCTTTTACTAAATCTAACTTAGATTTCATTCAATTTAATCTTTAATTCATCTTTTTCTTCAACATCAACTATACTTAAGAACCTAAAAACTCTCAAAATATCAACTTAGTTTCATCAAAATCTTACTTTAAAGCTTCTAAAACATCAAAATTAAGAGAATAGGACTTAATTGACTTACCAATTTAAACTTCAAACTTTAAATCCCTAGTTTTTCCTTTTTTTTTTTTCCTTCCTTTCCCCTGCTTCGTATGCTCTCTGCTTTTTTTTTTTTCTGTTTCTTTGTTTTGTTTCTTTTCTTATTTCTTTTATTCTATTTACTTTATTATATAATATAATATTATATTAATAAAGTTAACTAATAATAATATATTTTAAGACATAAAAATCTTAGATTTTTATGTTTATGCCGCCTCAAATATGCTAAATGGTCTATTTGCCATTTTAGTCCTTTTTATTTTCTTTTAATCTACAATTCAACTTTTACCCTTTATTCACTTTAGTCCTTTTTCCTAATTACTTTAAATTAAACTAAATTCACTAAATAAAAATCTAATTAAACACACTATTAGACTCATAATTACTCCTAATAACTATTTACTAACTCGGTTTACTAAGACAGAGGCCCGATAACACACTTTTTCGGTGCCCACGGATTTTGGGTCGTTACAGGTGCAAATGGGCCAAGGTTCGAGTCGCATGGGAAGCAAAATAAAAGTTTTATTTTTGCAGCAGAGATGAGTAGCAATGGACGGCACTTAGGCTATATTTTAGGAGCTTAAATCCTTTTATTTTTAAGAGATAAATGGTGATAAATTAATTAGGATAAGGGAAAAATGATGGTTTATTTTTTAATTTTAAATGAAGAGATAAAGAGAAAAGCAAGGGATTTGATAGTGTTGGCTGAATAGGGGATTCTTGGGGTAGTAATTTCGGCTGGAAGAGGAAAAGAGAGGCCAATCTTCATTCTTTCTTTCCTTGTTCATCTGCCGAAATTCTCTAGCAAACTTTCTCCTTTCACTTTTATTTTGCCAAAGCCGAAAACTCTAGTAAACCTAGCCGATTTCTCCATCTTTTCCTTCTTCAAAGGTTACCACCATTTCTGAATTGCTCAACCCTTCTCTCCTTCTTCTCGCAAGTTCATAAAAGCCGAAACTAAGTACTTGCTAGACCCTAGCCGATTGTTCATTGAATCCCAAAGCCGAATCTTCTGTGGTATCAGACAAGGGTGTTGTCGATTTCTTCAGTAAGGGTAAGATCAAATTCGATTTCCATTCTTTTCTTTTAGACTTGTCGAAATCTAGGACTAATCCCATTAATATTCTTGTTTGCCGAAATTTGGAAGGATCTTTCAGGATTTTCGGTCTAGTCGACTATAAGGAGGATTATTCGGGATTTCAATATCCAAGATACCATAATCAAGTAGCTATTTCGGGATTTTTAGATCCGCAGAGGTAAGTGAATACTAATCGGCCAAAGCCAGATTTGATGGTTCAAATTTATTTCTTATGTTTTTAAAGAGCCGAAACTAACTTATGAAGTGATTGAGTATTAGCCGAATGGCTTTCTACTAACATGTTTAGGGTTGACCGAATATAGGAATTAAAGATCTAAAGCGCTAGATCGGGTTGTTCGGGATTTCTATAAACTCGCTAAGTATACCAGGTGTGTACCCCACACTAAATCTTATTAGATCACGGCTTTAGTTTAATATATATGTTTGTAATAATATGAATGTGGCCAAAGGTACCATGCAATGGTACAAATACTCAGGTACGTAATCCCAACATTGTACTAATAAGTGATATGAATATTTGGCACATGGCATATGGAAATATTGATAAGAATGTGAAATAAGGAATATGGCATGACTTATGCATGATTTGTATGACATGGGGCATAAGGGTTATATGAAAGGGGGAAGTGATCTGGTGGTTTATACCACAAAAATCTGAATGTGGTGACTTCGGTCATATTATCTGAATGTGGTGACTCATGTCACAAAATAATTATCTGGTGGCTATGCCACGAATTTTATAAGGGCGATGAGCATGTCGACTGCAGCGACTGCCTTCGATGATGTGTAGCGGATGGAGGGTTGACTTAGTAGTCCCCACGGTGTGATGGTTGGTACGGGTGATGTGTAGCGGATGGCATCTAGGTTTGGGTTCGGGATTGCATCATTATGTATAATTGTTATATGTATTTATGTATTACCTGTTATGCCTGAATTTTTTGGGACTTAGTGTGGATGTACACATTGAGTCTGTTTGACTCACCCCGTTGGGGAATATTTTCTTTCAGGTGACACTCAGTGATGGACCGGGTCGGCAGGAGCTTAGTGGTGGCCATGTTCAGCTCAGATTTTATTTCATTTCTTGGATTTTTATTTCTAAGTATTTTTGGATTTATTTTTGGGTTTCGTTTTCGATGTAATAAGGCCAGAGTATGAACTGTTATGCTTGCATTTTAATTATTTTGGTACGATACAATCGTTATTAAATTAAACCTTGAATGATTTTTCTTAAATAAAAATAAACCTTTAAATGTTTTACACTTAATATAAATGATTTTCAATTTAAATGGTAAACTCTAAAAACGCAACTTTTACCTTTAACTTATAGTTTTGGAATATGTCAACAAAGTTTTAATGAAACCTAATCTTTAAGCCCATAACGATGTTTTCAATTTGGAACTCCAATCGAATTTTTTTCAAAAGCACCCAAGTTTTCCAAATTAACAAATGGATTTGAAAATGTTTTACTCGACGAACATACCAGATTCGGTCGAGACTCGTGGGCCGGGTTTGGGGTGTTTCAGAATGTTTGCTTTTTGAAGTGTTGTTAATAGAATATCGAGGATAGATGGAAAGAATGGTATGATTATGTGTTTTGATTAGAGATGAATGAAATTTATTTGAATAGGTTCTTTTAAATTTGGTGTTAGATCAAGGAAGGAAAGATTTGGAAAAGGATCTGGAAAAAGCTAAACTAGAAAAGTAGCCGGGAAACCCTGAACCGTCGCTTTTTGAGGTAAGATTTCAGAAATTGAATTTAGTCGAATAGTATTTATAATGAAATGTACTTATTTAAATGAATTTATGGGTTGAATTCTCAAGTTGCCGAATGAAACATGGGAATTTTAAAGTATACTAGCCGATTGTGATGTGGATGGAATGAAACAATTATACTAGTCGAATGTGATAATGGGATTGACTAATAATTTGTATCATGTCTAGGTAATTTGATAGATGGGGTTGGATAGTAGAATTTATATACCACATTAAATTTGAATATAAGCGCATATTCATGGTGTTAAATAAGGTTGGGAAAGGCGTTAAATGTGAGAATAAAATTTGGAGGTGATGTGCTGAATGTGTGAGTTGTATTGAGTACGAGTATATAATGGTTTTTATGACTGAATGTATGCATGATGATATGTTTAAAAAGATGTGAGCTTGATTATTTGTTTGATTGAATACTTAAAAAAAATAAAGAAGAAGAAATACGGGTCTGCGAAATGTACCAAGGATACAAAACTATGATTTGGCAATAAATGTGCAGGAAAAATTAAGTAACTGCTCTAAATGAGCGATACGTTACGAGAAAATTAAGTAACGGCTCTAAGTGAGCGATACGTTACGAGATAATTAAGTAACAGCTCTATGTGATCGATACGTTACGAGATAAACTAAGTAACGGCTCTAAGTGAGCGCTACGTTACGGAAATATTTAGTAACGGCTCTATGTGAGCGATACGTTACAAGGTTGATTAGTAATGGCTCTAAGTAAGCGATACGTTACCGAGTGTAGTTAATAATGGCACTAAGCGTGTAAATCATTATTTAACTTATTTGTCAATATGCAGGTATAGAGCTCTTTTAAAGAGACTTCTTTATAAATGCGAATCAGTATATAGAAATGTTTGAATATAATACCCTAGGGATATGTATGAGTGACTAATTCTTGAGTGGTAAGTAAAATTTAGAGGTACGTTTCATTCATACTAATTTGAGATGAATGAGATTAGTAAAGAAGTTGGAAACTTATTTGGATGAGGTATGTTTACCAATTATTTCATATGATAGTTGTAAATTGAACATTGAAACTTTGATTATTCGGCCTTGTGGTTGTAAATGAAATGCTCATTGAAGATTTTAAGTAGAGTAAATGAAATTTAGTATATCAAGCTGAAATCTTACTAAGCTGCAAAGCTTACTTCCTCTCTGTTGTTTCATTGTATTTGTAGATCATTTTTTTTTTGGAAGTTTCAACTTAAGCTCGTGGATCAACTTAGAAGCTCATCATACTATCATCTATTTTGGTACCCCTTTTTTGTAGATTAATCTTTGATGATTATGGCGTGTATAAGCTAATTTGTTTTCTTACGTTTTGGATAAGACGAGTTTTTTTTTTTTCTTATGGATGTATGCCATGCGAAAATGGCTAAATTGTGGTACTTTGGCCTTGTGTATATTCGGCCATGAGGTCACCCTTTTATGAAAGTATAATTACTAATGTGTTTATGCTTGATGTATGAAAATGTAGCTTGAATGACCATTTGGTTAAAGTTTTATTATGCAAAGTCGAACATGTTGTTTGTGTATTTTGGTAACTAATATTTCATGATAGTCATATATGTGTGTAATGAGTTTGGTTTGCAAGTTAGGTTGTTTACAAAATAGATTTGATTTTGATAATGTGACCTTGTTAATTGAAAATGATGTGATTAATTATATGTTTTGGGATGCTTTCGACAATGGGAAAGAAATTGTGAAATTGGTATATATTTGGCTAAGATAATGAAATGACCAAATGAATGGTAAATGGGTTTTAATGAAAGATGTTTATGGTTGAAAGGTGTTTGGGTCATATGTATGGATTGAAAAATGTTGTGCATGATATATATATATATATAAAAAAATTTTAGGTAATTGAATACATTCGAATAGTAGATGTATGTAGTATTAAGATTCGGTTTTAGCATTTATATTGAGATGTGAAATTTTCTAAAAAAAAAAGGTACTGCAGAAGCATGATCAATATGTAAATTATGGATTGGGTTTAGTTTAGTAATGCCTCTTAACTATGATCCGGCGACGGATACAGGTTAGGGGTGTTACAGTATGTGGAATAGTGATATTTGAATATTGGATATATTGAAACAGATAGATTTAATAAGTGATGAATTTATTGAAATTATATTGATTGAGTTGGTATACATATTGATTATATTGACTGACTGAATTGAAATAAATATTGATTGTTATTGAAAAGTGAATTGAATTGTATTGAATTATGAATATATTTGATTAATTGAAATGTGTATTGATTGAAAACTGAAAAGTGATTTGGAAACCCTATTAACTAGTCGGGTTAAGTCGGATATAGTTGGCATGCCATAGGATTGGAAGTGTTCAGGGATACTTCGACCTCGAGTCAATGAGACACTGGGTGTCATTATATTACTTCGGAAAGATTCGATAAGGTACTGGGTACCAACTTACTTCGGCATGGCCAATTGGACACTGGGTGTCAACTTATTGCTTCAAACTATCCGATGAGGCACTGAGTGCCGTACTGGTGTGTTTTGGTTGGATCCGTGTATCCGTCCGAGTCCGAGTTGGGTTAATAGGGGTAAACAAATGATTTGGCCAATTGATTGATATTGAGTGATATTGAATATGGATTGGAATGGACAACGAAATGAAAAATGCAATTGAAATGCATGATATTGCATGAATCATGGATTCATGAAATGGATATTGATATTGAAATTGAATTGTGTATCTTAATGAGAAAAGCTATTGAATAGCAATTATGAGATTGAAATAGTATGATATGAGAATTAAAAGTGTTATGAATGGTATATTTATGAAATTATATCTAAAATACTCGGTATTGATATATATTTGATATATATTGAAAAGTGTTTTGGAAAATGGTATTTTCTTGATAGTGTTTTGTAAAATGATATTTACTTGATATATATATTGAAATGTGACATGGGAATGATATTTATTTAGTATATGTTGAAAAGTGACATATAAATATGTGTTTAACTTTAATATGTTGATATAAGAAGATTATGTATATGATGATGAGTATTAAACCCAAGTGTGATATGTTGAGAAAATAAGTTTATCAATATTGAATTTATATGTAAGATTGTAAGTATGCTAACTATTATTGTTGCTTGATGATTAGGCAAGTGCCAAGCTATAGTAGTATATTTATTTATTTGAAGCACTGAAAAGGCAAGTATTTAAGTGAAAGTAAGTTAGTGCTCATGAAAGAATGGTAAGGCTTAAATTATGAATTTTTTTATGAAATGACTTATTATGTGTACAATATGAAAAAGGCTTGGTTAAATGTACTAACTTGTAACTATGGCTGAATGTCATGCATATGAAATAAGTGTAGAAGAGTTAAAGTTATATAAAATTTTACTAAGCTCGAGGGTATATGTCTATGAGTGATACTATGGAATAGTTCACCTTGTGAATTAGTGAGAATAGTTTATAAGTATTACAGTAACACTAATAGGTTATTTTTTATATGTAAAGTTTTATAATTGAAATAAATTAGTATGATTAAAGATTATACGAGCTTACTAGGCATTCATTGCTTACATGTTTGTTTTATTTATCTATCTTACAGATTATCGGAAGCTCAAACGGGTTGGAAGCTTATCGGAGCCATATCACACTCAAACGGGTTGGAAGCTTATCGGAGCCATATCACACTATCCATTGGTTCTATCGGTAATTATGGATGACTTGATTCTGATTATAATGGCATGTATAGGTTATTTTGATTAAATGTTAGTCTACAGGTGTTATGTAGATATTAGTCATTTATCTGGTTTGCGTTTTGGTATTATGGGATTTGCATGATTTGCCTTATAATGTTGATGTGATTGAATAATGAGAGGTAAAATAGTAGTCGAATATGCATAAGAGGTGCCTAAAAGTATAATGATTATGTATGTCAAAATAAAAGTTAATACAAAGAATCATGAAAGAGTAAAATTAGCATTAAAATAGTTTCTGGACAACAGCAATGGTTCAACTTTGAAAAATCACCAAAAATTGTGAAAATCGAATCAGAGGTTTAATAAAACATTAAATTAAATTTTATTGAGTCTAGTTTTTCATAGAAGAAACGGTGTAAGGAACAAAATTGAAAATTATGAGATATAATAAATTTTGTGAGATAAGGTCAGAATGATTTCGGGTTCTCCTATTCTGACTTTGGAAAATCATAAAAAAATTTTAAAAAAATAATTAGATGTTTAAATTTATATGTTTAAATTCTTAATGATTCTATTTTCAATAAAAACAAACGGAAACATCATCCAAATCCTGTACTAAGAGATAATTAAATTTTAGTGAAGAAAGGTCGAAGCTGTCAAATAGTAGAACAGGGATAAATTTGAAGATTTTACTGTACTTATTGGCTAAATCATAAATTCTAAAATTTTTATGGTAGAAAGATATTTGAGCCTAGTTTCAGAAACATTAAGCGAGTCTTAATTTAGAATTCTGTAGCTCTAGATATAAATAATTTAGTGACTACGACTCAAGTAGACAACTTTGATATGAAGATAAGTAAATAGTAAAATTATCTGTAATTTTTCTGTAAACTCCGATAACATCCCGTAACCCTGTTCCGGCGAGAAATGTGGGTTAGCGGTGTTACACAAATGTTGAGTGTTAAGGTTGCTATTATGCCAATTTTAAAAGCTACCACCATTAGCCAATTAGTAACCAAAAAAGACAAAATTGAATAGTTAAGTGACTATTTTGTAACTTTCATAATTGAGTGGCTAAAAAAGAAATTTACAAATAGTTAGGTGACCTTTTTGAGACTTGTCATAGTTTTATTACCAAAAAATAAACCTAATAGATGGATGACTACTAGTGTAATTTACCCTTAAATTAGGCTAAATGCTTAAATTAGGACCTAACCTTTTAAGGGTTGCTCACATAAGGGTTAAACCTTTCAAAGTGCTCATATAAGGTCTTAACTTTTACAAAAATACTTAAATGAAAGTCAAACCTTTCAAAGTGCTCAAATAAAGTTCAAAACTTTTTGAAAATGCTCAAATAAAGACTTCTCAAATGTCGTATATTAGGTTTCAAATTATGTTTCTATTATTTTCAAGCAATATTTGATTCAATTGTCATATATTTTATTCTAAATACGTTAGAATTCACCTATTTTTTACTTAAATTTGGCTGAAGTCCTTATTTCAATTTTTTTTTTTATAAAAATTAAGTCCTTATATGAACATTTTGAAAAATTTGACTCTTATATAAATAACCCATTAACAAATTCAACCCTACTTTCAACATTTGGCCTTAAAATTACGATGTCTAGGAAAAAACCCCAAACCATGTTGTCATTGTTAAATCTTTTTCTCTCTTTTATTCCAACAACGGACCATTTCTAGTGGTTCTTGGCCATTCCAAGGCAACAAGTATATAGAACAAAACGAACCCAAGAAATTAAAGAAACTTGAATATACGAGCATTGATCTACAAAAAGAATAAAGAGGAAATAGGAGAAAAAAAAAACTCCATGACCCACTAATTTTAGATCCATTTTCCTTAAAAGAGATAATTACATTTTTTTTTGTTAAATTGATATATATTTTTAGTTAAATTTTGGCTATTAATTTTTTTTTTAAAAAAAGTTAAATTGTTTTTTAATAGTAACACTGACTAAAATTTTAATTTTTTAATGATGTTAGTGTGGCAACCCGCTTGATAATTTATGTTAGAATTAAGTGACCCGAATCCTTATTTAAATAAAATACAATGGTAAAATAAAATAAAAGAAGAATTCCTATAGAACTACACTTCTTTTATTTTATTTTAAATAAGGTTTTTTAAACCTTATTAAACTCCATCTATTTGATATTGATTAGAATAAGGTGTTTCAATATTACTACACTCCTTTACAAGCCTATAAATAGACATGGTCTATTCCTCTTGTAATTAATTCGAATTCGACATAGTGAATTTTCTTCTCCTCTTCCCGTGGTTTTTTCCTGAAAGGGTTTCCACGTAAAATCTTTGTGTTCTTTAAATTTTTATTTCTCTTTTCTTTGTGATATATTGTCATTACTGACGTTATATTTTTCACAAATTGGTATTAGAGCTTCTAGATTTTTTTATCTCGATCACAGTAATGACGTCTTTGAAGTATGAAATTTCGCTGTTGGATCGCAACACCAGATTCACTGTAACACCCCTAACCCGTAACCGACACCGGACTAGGGTTAGAAGCATTTCCGGACAGATCGGAAATATTCACAGACAAAATCACACATTCAATCATCATTCTCAGACATAATGTCCCTTAAACGGGTCCTCGAGACCTTAATCATATTTAGAAGTCGAGTCGGGACTAAATTGAAACACATATGAAATTTCATGAAAATTTTAAACTTTTCTAAAATATAGGGGAGGCACGCCCGTGGGAGGAGACCGTGTGCCCTCCACGGCTTCTAGACACCCCCGTGTGTCCTTTCGTGTCTATATACTGACTTGATCCCCACGGCCACAAAACACGCCCGTGTATCCTGATCGTGGTCCTATACTGACTTCCCCACTACGGCCAGATGACACGCCCGTATCGAGGCCGTGTGATACTAAACTGCATCCTACAATTCACCCACGGTTGTTAGACACGCCCGTGTGCCACAACCGTGTGACATTATAGACCATTTACAAGGCCAAAATGCCACCCATAAGGGTCAAACCTACAAGCCATATTTAACAAGATATCTCACGAACATATAACCATCAAAACATACCAAAATAATCATTCCAACCATGCATTCAATACCAATTCCAACCATGACCATTTCAAAGACTAAAACTCATATCAGCACAAGCATAATTCATTCATGTGCTTACTCAAAACTTGACCATATCAAAAACTTCAATCTTACCAATATAGGCATCATATATCACATTCATTAAGGCAAAATATGAACCAAAATAGTCATATATCATGACTAAGTATATACATCGACTTGTCCAAAACTAAACTATACATGTCATATCTAACTATATACATTTCCAAAGAGTACCAAAAAGAGTTCAGTTGTGTGATGACGATCCTTGACGGTCCCGAGCCTTCAATAGCTTTGACGATCTCGAATTCAGTTTATCGGAATGAAAACAGCTACTCGGTTACTTTCGCTTTCCCGCAATCTAAGCCCGTTTTCTTCAGTTCTTAATCTTGGATTTTTGCTTGATAATAGCCGAATATCAAGAGAACATTTTCTCCTTTTCTTTCTTGCTATAATCGGTGGTAGATGGATGATTGAAAATCCACTAACCATGTTTCTTTTATTATAAAATATCTATAATATAAAATAAATATAATATAACCTTTAACTAATGTTTTTAATATATAAAAACATTAATTATGCATTCCATCATTCAATGTCGTCCACTAGCCATAGAATTGGCTTAATTGCCATATAAGTCCTCACATTTTATAAAGCCACAACACATAAGTGCTTTAGCAAATAGCAAGCAACTTTCACATTTAATACAATTTAATCCTTTTGTCAAATTAAACACACAGACAGTCAAATTAGCTCACGGAAATTTACCACATGCTTAGTCACATAATAATGGCATAGAAAATAATATTAAAATATTATTTGGACTCAGATTCGTGGTCCCGAAACCACTGTTCCGACTAGGGTACAAATCGGACTGTTACATTCACGTTGTGGCAGATAAAGATGCAGGCAGTTCTTGCACAGATAGATTTAGAGGAAGCCCTGCTAGGGGCAGATAAGATGCCTTCGACATTGACGGAGGAAGAGAATAAGCGTAAGGATCGAAAGGCGTTAACACAGTTACATCTGCATTTGTCTAACGAAATTTTGTAGGATGTGATGAAGAGAAGACTGTCGCTGTATTATGGAAGAGGCTAGAACAAATATGTATGTCGAAAACTCTAACTAGCAAGTTGCATATGAAGCAATGTCTTTATGCTCATCGTTTGGAGGAAAGTGCGTCTGTGCACGAACACTTAACAGTGTTTAAAGAAATTCTCTCAAACTTGGAGGCCATGGAGGTTCAGTATGATAAGGAAAATCCAGGGTTGATTCTACTTTGTTCGTTGCCCCCATCTTATTCAACCTTTAGAGACACGATTTTATATAGCCGTGAGTCTCTATCAGTTGATGAGGTTTATGATTCTTTGACCTAGTATGTTAAGATGAAGCATCTTGTGGTTAAAATTGACTCTCAGGGAGAGGGTATCATTGTTCGTGGGAGACAAGATCAGAATGCTGATGATGATCGTGGAAGGACACATGAACGGAATCCTTACGGTAAATTTAAGGGTAGATTGAAGTCTTTAAACAGAGGTAAAACTTGTAACTTCTGCAAAAAGAAAGGACACATTAAATCTGAGTGCTATAAGCTATAGAACAAGATTAAAAGGGAGGCTGCGAATCAAAAGGGAAAACAACTAGAAAATTCTGGTGAAGCTGATGTTGTAGAAGACTACAGCGATGGTAAACTTCTAGACTCTTCTGTCAACAAGTTTAAAGTGAGCGAGGAGTGGGTACTTGATTCGGGTTGCACCTTCCACATGTGTCCCAATCGGGATTGGTTTACAAATTACGAAATAGTGTCTAAAGGTGTTGTTTTAATGGAAAATAATGCTTCGTGTAAAATCATAGGTGTTGGAACCATTAAAGTTAAGATGTTTGATGAAGTTGTCAGAATACTTAGTGACGTACGACATGTTCCAGAATTGAAGAGAAATTTAATTTTGTTAAGTACTCTTGATTCAAAAGGGTACAAATATACAGCTGAAAGTGGGATTTTGAAGATTTCCAAAGGTTCCCTCGTTGTGATGAAAGGGTTGAGAAAGTGTAACACCCCAAACCCGGCCCAAACGCTACGACCGGATCTAGTATGTCACTTAAGGGATTTTACAAAACATGTCGCATTTTGGAAAATATTTTTCTTCATTTTAACATTTTATTCGGGAAAATGAATGGTTGAATAATTCGTAAAAGATATAAATTTTCATTTAAATGCCTTTATCTGCTTATTATTCACATATTTTAAACATTAAAACCCTTAAATTTTAGCCTTGTTGCCATCCACTCCACCTAATCCTAATGCCCAAAATTTAGCTAACTTAAATTAAAAGAATTGGGCTCCATGAAACTTAAATTTGGGCCCCTTACTCCCTTGTATGGCGTTACCTCCTAAAATTGGGCCACAAGCCCACTTTGGTATTTTAAACATAGATACTACCTTTTAAACCCTATAATGCCCAAACAGATAATTTTAATCAAGGCCTCTACCTAAGCCTGAGCCCAATTTGGATCCCTAATACTTAAATTAACACATTAAACATATCCACCCATTAAATGCATAGGCCCAAAAATTCAGGATGTTACAATTCTACCCCCTTAAAGAAATTTCATCCTCGAAATTTCCAACTAACTATTAATCGTACTACCTAAGTCTCACTACCATGCTTTCGCTACGCACTCCAATTCTAAACCCAAAACAAATACTTGGTACACTATGGTAGAGTACGCACCGGTATTCACATCTAGAGCGTCCTCGTCCCTTTGTACTCGCGTTTATCTGATTAAAAAAATTATATGAATTATTGGTTTTCTTCCATTGATTATCCACGAACAGTCTTATGATTAGTAGTTTTAAGAGTAGTTCTTTCGAATTCGCAATTCAGTCTCAAGTTCACCTTTCCTAGTTCTATAAACTACATACATTCAACAATCAACATACAGACAACATCCATACATCCACACTCAATACGTAGGGGTATTCTCGTTATTCCACTACCTAGGGGTATTTTCGTAATTTATCCTACAGGGATATTTTCGTAATTTTCCAAAATAGGGTTCCTTGGTGATTTTGTGAAATAAGGGTATTTTGGTAATTTACAATTCGAGGGTATTTCGGTAATTTTAAAATTTGAGGGTATTTTGGTAATTTTAAAATTTGGGGGTATTTCAATAATTTTGAAATTCGGGGGTATTTCAGTAATTTTGAAATCTAGGGGTATTTCGGTCATTTTGAAAATCAGGGGTAATTTAGTAATTTACAAATCAGGGGTACTTTGGTCATTTTGCAAATCAAGGGTAATTTGTTAATTTTACAAATTAGGGGTATTTTCAAAAAAAATTTTACAAAACTAAGGGGGTATATATATATTTTTAAAACAAGGGTATCTTGGAGAATTTGATTTCAAAAGAATAATAGTAGTGTTCAGGTGTTTGTGGGTTTTTGGTTGTTGTCGTGTGTTGTATGTGTTTTTTTTTAAGGAAAAATTTTGTTGACTTTATAAATCTGGCTATATTTGTAAATCATGGTATCTTGGTACTTTTTTTTTTCAAAATAAGGGTATTTTAGCAATTTTGTAAAAATAATGTGGCTGGTCCCTTTCGGGTTTTAATTATTGATTTTGGCCCGTCAACAAATCCTCGTGGCTAGGGTGAATAAATCCTACTACGCACTGTAGGATTCCAAATAAGAGGAGGTAAGTCACTAGGATCGCTTAAGTACCAGGCTCTTCCGGATCCAATCCTAGACATGCGTATGCCTGTTGCCACACCCTAGTCTTGCGACTCGTTTATGGGTTTGTTTAGTGAAATTAAGTCTTATGAGATTTAAGGAGTTATTCCAGCTAAGCCTAAAGTCCATCAAGTTATAGTCTAAATAGTCTACGTCCCACAAAGCTCATCAAGCCCACATACATATATAACACACATGGAGTTCAGAATACTTACCTGGCGGACTTGGGCCGGAGACGCAGGTGCCATGCTGAGAAAAACCATCCTGTATAATTTATAAACATGCAAAACCCATCTTTAGAAAATGTTTTGAGCCTAAAACCCCCAAAGTTAAGTTTTGAACCGGGCTCTGATACCAATTTGTAACACCCCAAACCCAGCCCAAACGTTATGACCGGATCTAGTATGTCACTTAAGGGATTTTACAAAACATGTCGCATTTTGGAAAATATTTTTTTTATTTTAAGATTTTATTCGGGAAAATGAATGGTTGAATAATTCGTAAAAGATATAAATTTTCATTTAAATGCCTTTATCTGCTTATTATCCACATATTTTAAACATTAAAACCCCTAAATTTTAGCCTTATTGCTATCCACTCCACCTAATCCTAATGCCCAAAATTTAGCTAACTTAAATTAAAAGAATTGGGCTCCATGAAACTTAAATTTGGGCCTCTTACTCCCTTGTGTGGCGTCACCTCCTAAGATTGGGCTACAAGCCCACTTTGGTATTTTAAACATAGATACTACATTTTAAACCCTATAATGCCCAAACAGATAATTTTAATCAAGGCCTCTACCTAAGCCTGAGCCCAATTTGGACCCCTAACACTTAAATTAACATATTAAACATATCCACCCATTAAACGCATAGGCCCAAAAATTTAGGATGTTACAGAAAGACTGCCAAGTTATATGTTTTGCAGGGTTCTACTGTTATTAGTGATGCAGTTGTCGCTTCCTCTTCCTTGTCAGATGATGATATTACTAAAATTTGGCATATGCGCCTAAGGCATATGAGTGAGAATGGCATGGCAGAATTGAGCAAAAGAGGACTTCTTGATGGGCAATGAATTTGCAAACTGAAGTTCTGTGAGCACTACGTTTTTGGGAAACAAAAGAGAGTTCGATTCATCAGAGGAATCCATAACACGAAGGAAACGTTGGAGTATATTCATTCTGATCTTTGAGGGCCATCAAGAGTGCCTTCGAGAGGTGGAGCTAATTATATGCTAACTTTTATTGATAATTTTTCCAGAAAAGTTTGGGCATTCTTCCTGAAGCAGAAAAGTGATGTGTTTTTCGCATTTAAGTCTTCGAAAATTATGATTGAAAAACAAACGAGAAAACAAATAAAATACCTCCGCACAGACAATGGCGTAAAGTTTTGTTTTGATGAATTTAATAAACTATGCAAGTCAAAAGAGATCGTGAGACACTTGACAGTTCTTCATACTCCACAGCAAAACGGTGTTGCAGAACGAATGAACAAAACAATCATGGAGAAGGTTTGATGTATGTTATCAAATGCCAACTTACCAAAGTCGTTTTGGGCTAAAGCAGCCTCTACTGCATGTTTTTTGATCAACCGATCTCCATCCATTGCCATTAAGAAAAAGACTCCACAAGAGGTATGGTCTGGTAATCCTGCTAATTATTCTGATTTAAAGATCTTTGGGTGTCCTGCGTATGCTCATGTTGATAATGGAAAATTGGAACCGAGATCCATTAAATGTGTTTTTGTTGGTTATAAAGCTGGTTTAAAAGGGTATAAGTTATGGTGCCTTGAAAATAGAAAAGTTGTGATTAGTAGATATATTGTTTTTTATGAAACTACTATGCTACCTAAATTATCTCATAAAGGCTCTTCCAATAAAGAAAATAAAAAACAGGTGGAGCATCAGATTAATACAGAGTCGACTTCTCAAGCCAGTACAAAAATTGAGAATAGAATTGCTTCTTCACCACAATACTCTATCGCCAAAAACAAAACTAGAAGAGAAATTAAACCTCCAAAGAAGTATAACGAGGCTGATTTAGTTGCTTATGTTTTAAATGTGGCTGAAGATATAGATGCAAACTAAGAGCCGTCTAATTATTCTGAGGCGGTTAGCTGTGAAGACTCAGAAAAGTGGATGTTTGCTATGTAAGAGGAGATGGAATCACTCCTCAAAAATAGAACATGGGATCTTGTGAAATTCCTAAAGGTAAAAAGGTTGTTCGCTGTAAATGGGTATTTAAAAAAAAAGAAGGGACTCCAGGAGTTGAAGAACCCAGATATAAAGTAAGGCTTGTTGCAAATGATTAAAGTCAAATTCCAAGAGTGGACTTCACAGATGTGTTCTCCCTAGTTGTGAAACATAGTTTGATTCGAGCTTTGCTTGGTATCGTGGCCATGCATGATTTGGAGCTTGAGCAACTAGATGTAAAAACTGCATTTCTGCATGGAGAACTTAAGGAAGATATTTACATGCAACAACCAGAGGGTTTTACAGTCTCAGAAAAAGAGGACTATGTTTTCTTGCTAAAAAAGTCCCTTTACAGTTTGAAACAATCACCAAGACAGTGGTACAAGAGGTTTGATTCCTTTATGACTTCTCATGATTTTAAAAGAAGTAGTTTTGATAGCTGTGTTTACTTTAAGAAAAACAATGATGGTTCTTTTGTGTGTCTACTTCTTTATGTTGATGACATGTTGATAGCAACAAAAAATAAATGAGAGATAAGAAAGGTCAAAGCCCAACTAAGTGAAGAATTTGAGATGAAAGATTTGGGACTAGCAAAGAAGATACTTGGTATGGAGATTCTCAAAGATAGAAAATCAAGTAAATTGTACCTAAGTCAGAAAGGGTACATTGAGAAAGTTCTTTGCAGCTTCAATATGCAGAGTGCTAAGCCTGTTAGTACTCCTTTAGCAGCCCATTTCAGACTTTCATCGGCTTTGTCTCCACAATCAAATGATGAGATTGAGTACATGTAACATGTTTCATACTCTAGTGCAGTGGGATCTCTCATGCATGCTATGGTTTGTTCACGTCCAGATTTATCATATGCAGTCAGTGCAGTTAGCAGATGCATGGCAAATCCCGGTAAAGATCATTGGAAAACAGTTCAGTGGATTTTAAGATACTTACGAGGTACTACTAATGTTTGCTTACAGTTTGGAAGAACTAAAGATGGAGTCATTGGGTATGTTGATGTTGATTTTGCTGGAAACATTGATAGAAGAAGATATCTCACTAGTTATGTCTTTACAATCGGAGGTTGTGCAATCAGTTGGAAAGCTACTTTGTAAACTACAGTCGCTTTATCTACCACTGAAGCTGAGTACATGGCGATTACTGAGGCTTGTAAAGAAGCTATTTGGTTGAATGGACTCTTTAGTAAGCTTAATGAAAACCTTCAAATCAGCACCGTATTTTGTGACAGTCAAAGTGCCATATTCCTTACAAAAGATAAAATGTTTCATGAGAGAACAAAACAATTGATGTTCGGTATCATTTTGTTCGTGATATTATTGCTCGTGGTGATATTATTGTCAGCAAAATTAGTACTCATGAAAATCCTGCAGATATGATGACTAAGTCACTCCCTATAACCAAGTTTGAGCATTTCTTAGACTTGATTGGTGTTCATTGTTGAAGTTAAACCCTTAAGGGGTTTTATGGAAGAGGTGGGGAACTTGTTCGTTGAGAGTTCGCGATGAAGAACTTGTTCATTGAGAATTCGTGTCAAGGTGGAGATTGTTAGAATTATGTGACTCGAATGCTTATTTAAATAAAATACAATGGTAAAATAAAATAAAAAAAGAACCCTTATAGAACTACACTTCTTTTATTTTATTTTAAATAAGGTTTTTTAAACTTGATTAAACTCCATCTCTTTGATATTGATTAGAATAAGGTGTTTTAATCTTACTACACTCCTATTAGAATATGATTTTACAAGCCTATAAATAGACATGGTCTATTCCTCTTGTAATTAATTCGAAGACATAGTGAATTTTCTTCTCCTCTGCCCTTGGTTTTTTTCCCGAAAGAGTTTCCACGTAAAATCTATGTGTTCTTTAAATTTTTATTTCTCTTTTCTTTGCGATATATTGTCATTACCAACGTTATATTTTTCACAGTTTACGTATGCTTCATGTTGATATGGCACTATTTGTCTTATATATTATATCAACAAATAATTTAAAACTTATAAATATATTTTAAAAAATCTATATATAAAGTTTATAAAAAATAACATGCAGTGCACGTAAACTGTCATGCGAGCTGTCATGTTTAAAATTTAATGTTTTAGTTAATATTTTTATTAAAAAAACAAATCTACTCTTTTTGAAAGGTTGATGGTCAAATTCGACCCTTTTTAAAAAAAAAGATTAAAGCCGAATTTAACTAAAAATAAATAAAAATAATATAAACAAATAATATAAACATTAAAAATTATATCATTATACCTTTTTAAAAATCAAACCTTTGTTAATACTAAACCATGAAAGAAAGAAACTTTTGTTCATACTTTGTTTCTTTTTGGGTTGATACTCTTAAGATATTTATTTAGTTTCACTTTTTTTAAAAAGGGAAAAATTAAAAGAAATATTCTTACGAGGTTTTATTCTTTGAAAACTTTATTTAAAAATAAAACAGAAGATATACAGAAGATAAAACAGCTATAGAAAAAATAAAAACGAAAGGGTAAAATATATTTAAAAAATATATTATAAGTTAGTAATGTTAAATTGAAGTTTGCTCTTTTAAAAAATTATAAATATATTAATTAATACAATTATGAAACTGTATTTTAAATCTTATCAGAATTTATAATTTAATTTCTACTTTATTAAAAAAATTATTTCACCCTTGATCTTATTGAAAGATAAGACCAACTCGGTAAGGGTGTAGTTAGGAGGGCTGACAGGGCCCGACCCTCTAAAATGAAAATATTTATATTTACACCATTTAAAATTTTAAATTAGTAAAGATAAAATTATATTTTGACCCCTTAAAAATAATAAAAATTTAATTTAATTCTTTAAAAATTATAAAGATATATACTATTATAATTTAATTTCGACTCCTCTAAAAAGAATTTTTTGACTTTGTCCATGCAACTCGATAAATCTTTTAATATATAATATTTATTGTTTTGGACCTGAAAAATATAAAGAAAATTTTTGATACTTTTTTGACTAAACTAAAAGATTTGATTGGTGGGAAAGTTCAATTCTTTAATATATAGTGAAGATGATGACGTAAAAATGAAAGCAACGTGCAGTTAAAAGGGGTGGAAGAGCACATGGGTAACGACAGCTAAAGCCCACTCTGATTATACGCAATTGGCAGAAATGCAAATTGCGCATTCACATGGCTCATTGTTTGCAGTTTGCAGTGCAACCAACGTTACGTATATTAAGTAACCGCCTTCAACTTGGAACCAAACACCTTTAAAAAGCTGATAGATCCAAACTCAGACACAATCAACCAATCAATCCCATTGCCTGCATGTGTGTTTTTTTATTACATTTTCTACTCTTTATTTACATAAAGAAAAAAGCATATCTATTTCCCAGTTTTCGAAGTTATCAATGTTCTTATCTTTACATCAGCTCATGATCTGATCTGCCAGTTGCATGCTTTCGTATAAACCACCGCCTAATATATCTATATATTAATGGTAACATACATACAGGACTTGGGGTTAGGGTATAGTTTAGTCAATGGCAGATACAATAATGAAAAGAACCCAATATCACACTCTTGGTTTATCACCGAACCAATGCGGTTCAAGCTTGGTTCAATCCATAGATGCACCGCTTCCTCTAGTATGGTCCATACTCCGCCGCTTCGACAACCCACAAGCTTACAAACAGTTCGTCAAGAGCTGTACGTTGAGTGTCGGTGACGGTGGAATAGGGAGTGTACGTGAAGTGATGGTCGTGTCGGGGATGCCGGCAGCCACGAGCATGGAGAGGTTGGATCGATTAGATGATGACTTGCATGTTATGATGGTTAGCATTATTGGTGGTGACCATAAGCTTGTGAATTACCGTTCCACTACTAGTTTGCATGAAATTGGAAGTGAAGAAGAAGGGAATGGCGGGAGAACGGTGGTGGTAGAGTCATATGTGGTGGATGTCCCAGCGGGGATTAGTAAAGAAGATACATGTTCGTTTGCTGATATGATAATTGGATGTAATCTTAGGTCTTTAGCTAGGGTAACAGAAGGATTGGCGAATTCAAACAATTTATGACCTTTACTTTTTTCTTTTTCCTGAATAAAGTTTTTCGTGTCACTTTTTTCTCCCTTATTTATAGGAGATGAGCTACAAAATAATAATTTTCTTCCCAATTCTTGAAACCCTTTCACGGGTTTTTTTTGGGGGAGGGCGATAGTATGTATGGAGGTGCTATAATTTGATATATATGCTATAATAAATTGGTCAATTTGTGCTTCTTCTTTTTTTTTTTCTGTGTGTAAGGGGTGGATTTAGTAGTTATAGTTTAATTTGATACATTTTAATTTATGCACTTTTTGAATTATTTAATTTTAATTTTTGTATTTTTTAAATTTTTAAAAATTTAGTCCGGATCAAACGGTAATAGATAAATATGTTTAGTTAAATGCTACTATTAGTCATGTATTATGAATAAAGTTTTAGATTTAGTCTATGTTCTCCATCTTGATCATTTTCAATTTCTATATTTTTCAAAATTTTAATATTGATCCAAACAATAGTTGTTGAATCTATTAACTGATTTTTTTGTGAATAACATGTGAAAATAACAAGTTAACATGATATTACACATTTGATAATACATTTGCTGCATTAATTTTTGAAAATAGCATAACTTAACCAATGAATTTAATAGTTACCATTTGGTAAAGACCAAAATTTTAAAATTCTAAAAGTACAGGGATTGAAAATCAACAAATTAAAGTACATGGACTAAATCCCCAAATTTAAGCTAATAAATTTTAGTAGGTTAAATTGATTTATTTCCCCTTCTACTTCGTTGCTTCTTTTTTTTTTTATGACCAAAGCATTTTTCATATTTATTTTATGGTGCATAAAAAAATATATTTTTCAAAGTTTATTACTGTTTCTTTCAACAATATTGTCTTTAAAGTGTGAACTTGAACTCTCTAAAATTACAATATATCTTACCACTGTATCCAACATCGATATTTTTAAGAGGCTATCAATTTGTTGATCCGATCGATTCGATTAAAAAATTAAAAAAATTCAAAAAGCTAAAAATCGGTTCAATTAAATTTTCAACTGACTCAATCGATCCGTACCAATTTTCACTTCAATTGATTCAATACCATTCTTTAAATCGATATGTTAACCGATTTCTAGTGTCACCAGCCGGTCCAGTCCAATTGAAACTTCAAACATCATTGATTTATTAATTGTTGCCCGGAGTTTATAGACAAACACAACTTGATGTTTGGGCTTGTCTCAATCTGGGCCCTTGAGCTTGAGGGTTTCTTTTTAGTTTTGGGCTTTACCTTACTCTTCCCTTGATGGGGTTTGCTAGAAGGCAATGATAAATAATATAGAAGGGGGGAGACAAGGTAAAGTGGGGATGAGCAGTCCAATAAACATCCCCAGTCCCCACCATGTGCAGTCGGCGGTGATGGACGAGATGGGCTCTACATTCCTCGGCGTGTCACTTGGGGCATTGGAATGACCTCTGGTTACGTACAATTTCTCAGCTTTTTCCCCACACCAAATTCTTTTTGCTTTAGGTAAAAGCACTCACTCCCCCATGGCCCATCCTATATTCACATTCAAAATTGGAATTGATTACACTCTTTTCTTTTTTGAACGTGTTACAATCTATTTTCTATACTTATTTGGGCAAAAATAACAAAAAAATTAAATAAAATTGTTAAAAGTTAAAACCCTCTTAAAACCATTAGCCACTTTATATTGTTGATGAAAATGGGACATGAAACTCACAAATTCTTCGAGGGCCATGGAAGCAAACAAACAAAGAAACTTGAAAAAAATGGCCCGTCCCATGTGTAAGAAGCAAACATTTCCACTCTGTTTCTCTCAGCACCTGATCCCGGCCATGGAATATGGATTGTGGTCACAGGCAAGATAAATGGCTAACACATGTGTATTTGATCCGCTGATTTAGGCAAATTATAAAGCCACTTTACCCTAATTTTCTTATTACTTAATCATCTCTGTTTAATTTGAAGACAAAAGAACTTTGGGGGTATTGCGTGTTTAATTAAACCAGGGATTCTGGTCTGCCTACTTTATTTGATATCTAATCTACTTTATTTTTTATCAATCATGCAACTAAATTAATTTAAACCAAATATTAAATTCTATCACATTAAAAAATATATAATTAAACAGTTAAAATAATTGCTTTATCATCTTTTCTGTTAACACTATTTGTATGAGTCAAAAGCTAAATGATTTTCTTCTCAAATTTTTAATACTGATCATCAGAATGCCTCAAATATATATTCTTCTATTTAAATTTTCAAAACATAAATTTATTAATAATTTATTCACTTTTTAAGTATAATTTACTCATCTATTTTTTTTATCAATATAATAAAAAAAGTTCACTATATCATGCAACCAAATTAAATTAAAATCAAAATATTAAATTGTATCGCATAAAATTAGATTTAAAAGGTTCTTGTTTTGTGTTATAGTCAAAGTCGTCCTATCAATTTACCAACCAACCATAATAAAGAAAACATAAAATTGATAGTGGAGTAAGCAGTCACGTTTGAAAGGAAAAAAAAAAAAAGTAAAGTAAAGTGATTACGATAGGAAAACGACACGAAATATAAATAATTAAAATAAATTTTATTATTAATATAAAAAAACGTGAATTTAAATATTTTTTTTATTTACAATAAAAAATCTGACTGTGTTTAATTTTAAAGACTACTTATTTTCTTACAAATTTAATTATGGACAATGATTGATTATAGCTACGTCGACACACTACTCAATTTGAGATACATTGCCGGTTTAATATTAATAATATTTAAACTAAAAAAAAATTTCTTTTTATGCCATATTTAATAACTCAAATTGGATTATTAGTCTAGTGCATGCATAGGAAAGATAAGGACGCTGCTACGGGAAAATGTGGGATCTTGGCTCCTAGCTAAACTATCCATTTAAGTTCTTAAATTATTCTTTTAATTATTTTATTATAACTTTGATTATATTTATTTTTTATATAATATGAGTTATTTATAATTTTGCGTTAACTCATAAATAAAAAAACAATATATTTTAGTATACTAAAATTTACGTTATTTTATATTGATAATAATACTTATATTAATTAAATTAAGATTCAATCAACTAAATTTTTAATTAAATGTAAAATTTATATTTTTATCCTCATAAATTTTAACCATTTTTTTCTATTAAAAAGGACCGTTGGCTTATCAACCATCACAATTGATACCCTCCTCAACTGTATGCTCGTGACCACACCTTACCATCTTTAACTCTTCAATAATGACTAAAATCCAACCAATATGTTTTCATCTTTGCCCTAAAATCTAAGAAACAGCCATTTCTAACAATATCATGGCTTTAACTCCATTTTTGCTTCTATTGTTTAATGTAATTTTTCATGCATTTTTCAAAAGTTTTTAGCTTTGACTTGTTCTTAATACTGCAAAAAAGAAAAAAAAAAGAAAAAGAGAGAGAGATACTTTTTTCAAGCCATGAAATTTCATCAATGGAGTATGGATTATATTTTTAATATAAAAATAGTAAAAATAGAACCTATATATAAACCACAGAACGAATATAAAATAAAAAATAAATAAATTTAAGAAAGGAAATGAAAAAGTCTGTTAAAGTAGAAATAGAATCTACCGTCTCTTAAAATTCTCAAATGCAAAATGCATATACAAAGAAAAGAAAGCTCAAGAAAAAAAGAAGCTCAGTACTGTCCAATTTCTCCCTTTCTCTCTCTCTCTCTCTCTTAATTTTCTTCACTTTTCTTTATCCTCACTCATTCCCTTAACTCTTGCCATCATCTTAGGACAATCACCAAAGCTCAAAATACCTCAAAGCATCAATCAGCTCATTCATCTCTCCCTTACTGTCACAGGTATGTTTTTTTTTTTTTTTTTTTTTACGTTCAACATATGTTTATGTTCTTCGAAGTTTGAAACTTGAAACCAACACTGGGTTTTTGTTTTCTTTGTTAAAGATAAAGATTCTTGTTTCTTTTGTTAATCTAGCGATGTTGTTATACATGAAGTTTTATTTTTTCTTGCTGGAAAAGGTTGAAATATTTATGACAGTCTTTTAAGGTTTCTTTTACTGGGATTTAATTTCCTTGGTGATTCCAATAATGGATATGGCAGAGTAGATAAAATTCAGATCACGTAATCAATGCGTTTTCATTTGATTTTTTCTCATAGCCTGAAATTTAATGTCGGTGTCTACCGATATCTTATAAATTTACAATCTGTTTTTTTTTTTTTTTCCAAAATGGACTTCAAGACAAATCTTTGTCTGGTTGTTGGGGATGTAATACATTGAATTCTGTAATTAATTCTACTTTTGATTCAATATAGGGTGGTAGATTATGGAGATATAAAGTATACTGGGTGTTCATTGCAATTAGTCTAGGTTCTTAAAATAATTAGTTTTAGCATATTTACAGGTATTTTGCCATGGTGTTATACTTATGATCCACCATGTATCATCTGCTATGCCATGTTTTGAGTTTTTGAGCTATATTTGGAAGGAAAACTGTTGAATTTCTTGAAATGGAGGAAAGGAAATTGAATTTTAATGCTCCGCTTTTATCGGTGAGGCGATTTTCGGGGACATCTTCATTTCAAGATAGAAATAAGCAGAAGATCATTGAGAATCCTGCCCCTGCTATACGAGATGCGAGTTTCGATCAAGTAACCGAACCTGTTGCGGTTCCTTTTTTATGGGAACAGACCCCTGGGAAAGCAAAAGGTGGCGTCGAGCACGTGTTCGAGATGGATAAGGAAGCTTCTGGTACTCCGAGGCTTCCTCCAGGACGGCTTTTGCAAGTCGTGAAGCCTCCTGTGGAGAACGATTGTGTGAAGCAGAATATGGCTAGGCCCCAAGCTGAAACATATTCCATGAATGATAATGCGACTAAATTAGACTGCTTGAATGACGGGATGAATGAGAAATGTGTCTCGGAATCTGAAAACGATGATGATGATGATGTTTATTCTGATGCACTTGATACTTTGTCCCCGACAGATTCATTCTCCATGAATTGTAGTATAAGTGGTTTAAGTGGAGTAGATGGCCTGGTTGCAAAACCATCAGGAACATTCTCTACCGATCCACAAACTCAGGATTTCATGTTGCGTCGGTTTTTGCCTGCTGCCAAGGCAATGGCCCTGGAGACACCTCAGTATGCTTTAAGGAAACAATCTACGGCACCCGAACAACCTAGAGAGGTTAAGAAATTGGTTGTTGCGGATAGAAAACCCCTTGTTAATCAATACGAGACAGCTATCGTTCCGTATCATAACCAGGATGTAAATGAAGAAGAAACAGATGATGAATCCATTGACTATCAGGATTCTGGCAACTTATCGAGAAAAGCTTGTGGCTTGTTGCCTCGGTTATGCTTCAAGAACTCTCTGTGCCTCTTAAATCCTGTTCCTGGATTAAAAGCTAGGACCCACTCTTCAATGTCTTCTACTCGCGATGTCGCAAAACCATGCAAAGCTACCTACTTGAAGTCTCACAGCCAAATTGCTGAGAAGGTTAGTATGATTCTTTTCTGTATTTTTTATATTCAGGTACACACTGCTTGTGTGTTGAAAGTATTTGGTATCTTTGCAGAATGCTCGGGATGTTGTTCATAAGGACAAATCAGCTAGGGGAGTTCGATCCCCTCGGCTCCCCATGAACAAATCCGATGGTGCATTTGAACCACCTAGGCTCTCCAAGGACAAATCCGATACTGCATTTCAATCACCCAGGCTCTCCAAGGACAAACCAGATACTGCATTTCAATCACCCAGGCTCTCGAGGGACAAACCGAATACTGATGTTCAATCCCCTAGGCTCCCTGAGATGGGGAAAGAGCTGATATGCGTATCAAATCAGTTTAGCAGCTCAAATGACCAGCAGATAGTGAGTAAGTCACCTCCCAAAAAGCTTCCAGGTAGTGCTCACATTTCTCCGTATCGTAGGGAGAGACCTCTATCACCGTTCCGTGGAGGGGGCTTTCTTGGCATGCCTAAAGAAGCTGAGAAATACAAAGCTAATATGATGGTTAAGTATACCAGAAGCAATAACAACTCGCAGGAATTAGTACCGTATCAGAGCAGCAGACAAGGCTCAGGTCCTCTAAGCCCTGCAGTTGAGAAAACTTTGTATGTAGATACTGTGAATGAAATGGCAAGTTCAAATTCCAATTCCTCGGATACGAAAGTCCAAATGGATTCCATAGGAAAACATTCAAATACCTTAGAAGTGAACAAAGTGTTGGAAGAACCTGCTACCATAGAATCTCCCCTTCAAGGTACAAAAGGCCTTAGTCTCTTGGATGGAAAAGGCATATTGGCATACGAAACCGCAGGGTCAGTCAAATCCAGTCGATCTTCTTTCTCCGACAAACCTGATCTCAGAGGTCAAGCAGAAATGATAGATTGCTTCAAACAGAATGGAGGACTTGATCAAGAATTTAAGTCCTTGCAACGTATAAAAGTCAGAGCTGATGGAAATCTGACCCCTACCGATATTGATGATTCGAAAGCAGCTGATGAAACTAAGGCTGGTTCCGATCACTCTCCTCTTCCACCTCCTTTGCCAAAAACACCATCCGAGTCTTGGCTTTGGCGTGCTCTGCCTTCAACGACATCTAGAAAATCATCTTTGCAGCCTTACACCGGTACTCGTTTTAAACCTAAGAAACAAGAACCTAAGGCACCTTCTACTGATACCAAGTGGGAAACAATTGTCAAAACTTCCTACTTGCATCATGATCATGTCCGCTATTCTGAGGTAACCTTTTTCATTCTTTAACAACGATATCCTATTCTCTAATGAGATCTTTTATCTATATGAAATTCTAACATTTGTGTCCATTGCAGGAACTAGTAACCCCTTTTTCTCAGCAATCCAAAACTTGAAAAAACACTGAAGCATCACTGCATTCCTTGCACTCACTGCCTTTGTTTCGCAGTTTCGGTTCCAACGTGGTCAGAGCTGGTTAAGATTTTGCTGCAGCCTACCATTTTTCTTCTTTCTTCCAAGAGCTTCTCCTTCCACTCTCCTTCTATGGGCAACTGGATTTGTTAGCTCTTGTTATTGTACAAGCTTGTCAGTTGTTCATTTCTTTTTACCTATACATCACCCATAAGTGCAGGCTGAGGCCGCTGTTATGTCAAAGTCCGATTCGAATCTTGTAATGACCACAAAGATCTTTCTTTTTCCTTCTTTTACCTTTTGTACTTGGTTGTGGTGCTTGTCTTGCACTCGGGTCTCAACAGATTGTTGTGAAAAACATATTGGACTATAAGCAAAACTTGGAGTGAAAATTGTTCAAAAATATAGATTGTTGTGAAAAACATATTGGACTATAAGCAAAACTTGGAGTGAAAATTGTTCAAAAATAGTAATCAAACTATTGTATATTTTCTATTCTTTGTTCTTTTGGGCTTTTTAAGATCTTTCACCCCCCATAATTTCTTTTGCTTTTTTTCCCCCTTTGTTAAGCCTTAACCCCATAGGTTTAGATGATCATCATTCCATCATTATTAGTTTTCACCATGCACGCATGAACTTGACATCTAATCTTCAAAGCCAAAATCATGAATGTTATTGATGAAAATATACACCCCACAGTACACAACAAATTGTCAATTACAGCTCACAAACCTTCATATTCATCAAGTATAGGCCAAAAGCACCTCAAACCTTAGCAACATGATTAAGAAAGTGAAAGCTGAGTGCTAATTTCATGTGTTCCTTTACAATGGTTATTCTTCTCTTCATCAAATTTTCCATTTCTTTGGCTTAGTCTTAACTGCAAATCAGGCAACCGTTCCCTGTCCTTGAGCACTTTATCTTGGTTCCACTGCATTTCAAATAGAAAACACATTATTCTATGCTCATTATATATGTAAATAAGTTTAGCAAGCATAACTATCACCTCAAACTCTGTTCTACAGCTACTGAATTTGGTCAAGGGTTCATGCTTGTCTTCATCTGAGCTTGGTCTTTGACAAAAACAATGTGATTGAGACTGCATGTCCTTGTACATATTTCCATTAACCTTCCCTCTGTTACTAATCCTTTCAAAAGGATGCCATCTCTTCTCTTCAAGAAACCTGCTTGCCATTGCTGTAATGGGTCCAGTTCCATGAATTTGGTTTTGAATGTAGAAGCCATTTTCTTGTCCAAAGGCTTTGCTTATGAAAGAATTTGGGAATTGGTGGTGCCTATGCATACAAAGAGAGGGATCATTAAGTATACAAAAATGGTATAGCATTAAATCAAACTTGGGAAATAATTAGTTTCTGGGTTTCATCATCACCTTGGGAAGTTAGCTTTGAAAGTAGTGTTGCTACCATCAAGAGATTCACTGGCTAAAACAATTCCACCATTTTCCATTCTGAAATGTTGCTGTTGATGATGATGATGGGGACTGAAGGTAGTAATGGCCTGACACAAGAAGCTCCCAAATTCACCCCTTCCTTGAATTGCTCTTTTACTTTGGCTTAAAACTGCATGACGATGCAAATATTGTATGAGTTGAATGTACAATACTATTAAGCTTTAATCTAACTCCTTCCATGTAATAATAATAAATGATATGGTTCACTGTTATTCATGAATTTTGATCCTTTTGGGCATACACTATATATTTGGATCCTATCTAATACTTTATAACCTAGTTACTTCTGTTTTACAATTCAGTATTTTAGAATAAAAATTGGTGTAATTTTAATTGATATTTATTTTAAGTTGTATTTAATGAAATAAAATAAAATATAAATAAAGGAATTAAAAGAATTCCAGCTTAGGTCTACCAAATAATAATTTATTATTTAAAAAGGAAAATATGATTTTAATATAGGTTAAATTCTAAGGATAGTCCTTATACTTACCGATTTGTGCAGATTTAGTCTCTCTACTTTTCGATTGCTCATTTTTAGTCCATCTGTTGACTCTGTTAAAAGATTAGGTGCATTCACAAATTTAACCATTCAATCTTTACATTGTGTACAACAAATTTTCTAAAAGATATTGGAGTTGGAAAGTTAGGTTTTTGCAGTGACACAAGTAGGTTTTCTAAAACACTCTTTTTATTTTTGCTTTAATTATTAATTTTTTAAAACAAATATTATAGAAAATAAAAAAACAAAAAAAAAACACTAAGACTTAATATAATCACCACTAGATTAGAAATCACTATTCAATTAATTATGAATTTATTCTTACATAATTGAAAAATTAATTTTCTTAATAATAAACTTTGAAAAAAAGCCCCTCTTACAACTCTTCCTACTTGCTTCTTTAATATTCCCTCATGGCTTCCCCAAATAACCGAAACTAATAATCAAAACATTCATTATGTATTTTTCTAAAAAATTGAAACCCCAAAAGTAGAAAAAAAGAAAGTTTTCATGTCCCTATTTTTTTTCATGGTTTCACAGCCTTTTATAAATCACATTCAAAGTCCCTTTTAAAATCAAAATTTTCAGATTTACTTCCAAATTCATCCAAATCCAAATTCTCACCCAGACCTAACTTCAATTTGTTTTTCCATTTTAAAATTTTGTTCTTTTCTTTTAAAAATTTGTCTTACTATTTTATTTTAAAATATGTATAATAACCACCTAAATAATATCCTATTAATTTTAAAGTAAACCTTAATATAATATTAATCTAACATTAACCTCTAATGATAATCTAATATTTATCTTGATATTACTATGGACACTAAGAAGAAAAGGATTAAAATTGAAACTCTATCTTCCACCTAATCAAATTTTAAAAAATAAACATAAAAAATTATTTAAATTTTCAATTAGGTATTAATTTGTTTACATGTTATAAACAGGAATGTGGATTCAGATATTTCGTTAAAATAATTTAACAAGGTTATTGTAAGTGACTTAAGTTGTTAATAATTAAAATTAAATGATAGAATTTGATTAAATCAAAAACTTGTGATGAGGTTAAGTAAGTATTTTTCTCTATCTTTAATTTATTGGCCCATATGCGAAACTTTATATATTTTTTAATTTTTCTATAATTTTTTACATTTTAATAATTAAGTAAAAATCAAAAGAGTAGGATCGAATTGACAAAAGTTATAAAGGCTGAGGGACTAAATTTGTGATTGTACAAAATTTTTAATAGAGTTGACTGAAAAAGTTAATGAAGGAAATGAGAAAATCGAAAAGTAGAGAAATTAATTTTGAGCAAATAAAAGTAGAGTAACTAAATCCACACAAATTGATAAATGCACGGATTATCCTTAAATTTTAACCTTTAATATATGATCAAGTCTCGAGGATTCACTCATTTTTTAGAATAAAATTTGAAGCCCTTAATGAAAAAAGAGAAAAATAATTTGAAGCCCTAAAATTTCAACTATCATACTTTCACTTTTACTGCTACTGTACGGTAAAAATACCATTGAGGCCTCTAGATTAGAAGTTAAATTGCATTTTTATTACAAATGGGCAAATTAATCTTTTTATGTTAAATCAAAGAGCAACATGGTCAATTCTGTTAAAAAATGTATCTATTTGTACTATTAAAAATTGTCGGACAAAAAAAACTAGACAATGACATGTAGTGTGTACCTCATCTAACTACTTGAATCGGTTTTAAACAGTAGAAATAAATGAAATTTTTAACAAAAGTACCAGTTCGCTCTTTAATCTAGTGCACAGGTATTAATTTATCTATTTCTTGAATAGAAGAGGCAAAATGTAATCAGACTCCTAATATAGAGGACTCTATCATAATTTTACCACTGCCCTACTTTCACGTTTACTTTATAACATGACATGAAATGAAAGTAGTAAATAATAACAAGGAAAAAAGAACTTCACCTTGTCCAGCCTCGTCAAGCTTCTTACTTCTATACATCTGAAAACAAGAATATCATCAATGGATTGAAAACTTGAAACTATTGCAAGCAAATATCAAATCAAAATGGTTCTTTCTTTTTTTTTTTTTTCCTTTTACCTGTAAATGACTTTTTACATGGGCAATGCTGAGTCCCCTCACATTCATCAATTGCAGAACTAACTTTGGAGTTGCTCCTGCAACAAATTAAAATCATTTGCAAGAATTTATGATTTTAGAAAAGTTTTCAGAAGTAAAAGAAATGATGCTTAATATTTGATGGACTTACTCTCTTGACCACCAAGCCTTTCAACAGCACGCACGAATGAGTGATGCAGATCAGGAGTCCATCTAAGCCGAGGCAATTTCGACCGTACGTATTGCCTTACTCTTCTTCTACCGTTGCCATTGCCATTGTTATTATTGCTTGAACTCCCTTCAGTTATGTTCTCAATCTCCTCCTCTTCCACACTAGTTTCACCGATACAATCCCTTTCACTCCCAGCTTCGTCATTCAAGTCGAAGGACGAACACTTACGGGACCGGGACGGCATTGCACACACATCCTCACCTTGTTCTTCGTCATGCATCTCTATCATTGCTTGACGAGAACTGGAAAAATGGAGAAAAGGATATTAAAAGGCAAGTGAAACAAATAGCATCATATACCATTGCAATGGCACACAAATTCCTCTATGATCATTATGCAAGAAAATAAAAGAAACAGTCTTGATTTGTGTTTATTAATTATACCCTTAACTGTCAAATCTGTTTACTTAATGCAACATTCATTTGCATAATGGCTAATAAAAAACTTGTTCAAATTTGCAGCTGAATCCACTCCTACTATTTTTTTACATTTAAACCATCTTTTATGAATAATAAAAGACATTACTTGCATGCAACCTACCAATTCTAACATTACTTAATAAACTTGGACCCTTGAATTAAACATGCAATGAATCAATAAATTAAAATCTAAGAGATACGGGATAGAGGCTTCGAGTTTTGAATTCAAGACTTAATGTTTTTTTTTTTTTTTTTTTTTAATACAATTGTGATTTGAACACAAATTATTTTTAAGAAATGAAGATCTGATTAATAAATTACAATTTAGAGTCCATACCAATGATCAGTTAACAAGACAATAAACCTAAATACCAAACCCCATTTGGAGCTTTTAAATGGTTTAGATGAAGATATAGTTAAGGTGTTGTAATATGCAATAATTAGCAACAATTTCCAACATTTGCTGAGTTTTAAAACCTCTCAACTGCACCCCATATAGGTGATCTAAATAGATGTAATGACATTTTTTTAAGTGATAGGTTTACCTGCACATACTTATTGCAGTGTGCAAAGGGTTTTTAATTATTACAACATTTATGGGACATAAAAATGTGGAACATATATGCATTCTCTATGAGAAACAACTCTTTCTAAAGCTTGATGAAAACAAAATTTATTCGAGAAGATCCTTTTTAAGATTTCAGTATACATATTGTATATGATTTATTAGGTAAATCATGATTATTGCTGAAGGTACTAATGCAGGAGAGAAGAAAATGAGGGTCATATGTCACAGTCACACTTACATATTGATCTAAATCTTTGCTTGAGTGACACTATGAAGCCAACCTTACAGATTTGTGTAATATCTCAGTTTCTGCAAAAATAAAAACAGCTATCTTATGTTAATCTGACAACACAAATGGTATGTTGTGCAAGAAAAAAATTTAGTAGACATTTTCAACTTTGATTTATACGATATGATTATATTATGAACCACCCCCAAAAAAAAAAAAAGAAGAAATAATATGTAAACTTATGTGGAATATGATAAAAAGAAATTATTTCAGAAATGAAGAAGTGGAAAGCAGCTCATCATCACCTGGTAAACATCATCTTTCATTCATTCATTCATTCAAGAACACACTTTCATATTACTTATCCATACCCTAGTCTTAAAATTTAAAGGGAAATAAATAAATCCAATCCCCAGACACAGACAAAGAACAACACAATTAACTTACCCTAAAAAGATTTTAATTATAAAAAAATTGAATCAGTTGCACAACAAAGAAACCATGTCTTCTCTTTTTCCCTCAAAGATACAAATATTTACCATATAGAAGATGAAGATTCCTGAAGCCTATATTCCTCTCAACTTGTTGATCACCAGAGTATTCTTCTACTTGAGACTTGGTTTAAGCATATGATATTTCATATATACATAGAGAGAGAGAGAGAGATTGGCTTCAAACAAATGGTGAAGAGAGAGAAGGAAAAAGAATCTGGGTAAGGTTTTTCAACTTGGTCTGGGTTTCATTGAACCCTGGTCTTTTAAGTCATCAATATATTTGTTGTAAGACCTTCATCTATATTTATGGTTTAAAACAAAATAAAAATTAACCATGTTTAGACACCATCCACTTGTTCTCTTTATAATGCAAAATAATCAGTCTTTCCCATTATAGATATACATGCCACCGTCGCATATTCATGTCTTTCCTTACTCCTATAGTTTGTCACTATTAGTGTGAGTTTTGGTGTATTTTTCTATATTTTATTATCAATAAAATTATATTTTAAAAATTATCAATTATGTTTAATAACTCAATTAAATGTTTGTATTATATTTTAAATGTAATGGCAAAAATAAAAAATATTAAAATTTCATTTCAATTGATATGTGCTGATACACATTGAAAACTAGATATATTATTCTAATTTATGTTCCGATCTTCCTAAATTAACACAATAATAATGTTTTTAAAAAAAATTTAAAAAAATAATTTAGTATCAAAATTAAAAGTTTGTTTTCTCCAAGTTTTCACTTTCTTTGGCGATTAAACTAATTGTTTGACACTCCTTGTTTCTTTTTTTAATTAACAAAATGGGACATAAATAAAATCACCAGTTTTTTGGTAAGAAATTTATATGGGTCATTTCTTCATTAACCCATCAATTTATTCCTACCTAAACAAAGACTTTTTATTTCTCAAAATTTATAGATTCCTGTTAAATCAGAGCAGCACTCTTGTCTTGTCCCCATGTTCTTATTACTTTAGAGTCCACCACTTTAATTTATATGTTGCTATGACTTTGATGATTTTGGGCAAAAAAAAAGGGTCGTCCTTGTAATAAAATTAGAATTATTTTATGGGGTCAAGAAACATTTTAGTCAATTTTGGTGGGTCTACTTTCTTTTTTTTCAAACAAGTTGCCTCAATCGTTTTCCTTATAATTTTTTTTTTCTTTTTCAATTTTCGAACAGCAGAAAAAATGAGCAAAGAAGAATATTGGTATACACACACATATATAGAAGAATTTGAGAAAATTTTATTTTGTTTAATTTTTAAGTCACCCTTACATCAAACCATAGATTAAAACTAGAATTAATACAGTATGATTTTTGGGCCAATAATAAAATCCAACATGTTATGAGATTAGTTTGGTATTTTTTGCTAACAACAAAAAGGTTTACTTTCCCATGCTAAGAAAATAGAAATTTGGACTGTTTTGTCTTCTCCTAATCTTTCATATATATATATATATATATAAATAATAAAAAAGGAATAAGTTGAAGGATTAGGTTTGGGTAAATGACATCCAAAAGTAGCTCGTTATGAGTGACATATAAATGAATATTTATGTTCCAAGAACAGAGATGATAGATCGATTTTTTAAGGATTTAAAAGTAAGAAATTTTTTATTTATTAACAGAGACAAAACAACTTGGAACAACACTTGTTTGTTGTCTTCTCCTTTGCATGGGGAGTTGACATTATTAAACTTTTAGAATCTTTCAAAGAATTATTTTAATAAAAAAAATGGTGATAAATCCATAAATCAACTTTTTATTACCAATAATCTATTGTTATTATTCTGTTTGTTTCTTTATGATTATTGTTTAGTCTTCCTGTTTGGTCCCTTATCACGCAAGAACCGGCCGGCTCACCATATTGCTTCATCTGCTTTTCCCGCTATTGACACGACGGTCTCAATTTGATAGACGTGAAAAAGAATAAAACATAACCAATACAAAATATAAGCTTTGAAAAAAAAAATTAATTTTCATTAAAAAAACCATAAAAAAGTGCATCCTTGTAGGAAACAATCATTAGCCCATGCCATGGCTAATTGAAGTCATATTCATGAGTAGTTGGTTATATTTATTTACCTCTATTGATGCACAATATCAGTAGGGTTCAAGAATGAGGGGAGAAGAGTCTTTTTTTTATCCAGCCGTCTCCAGGTCATGAAGATGAGCTCTTTTTAGTACTTCGATCATAAGTTATCGGGTTAGATTATTTTAATTATAATTATATATAACAACTGTTTTAAGTTAAAGCTTATATAATATGCCTTAAATTACACACTTCACACGTGTGAGCTTATCTCAGAATAATCACTTCATAACTCTTGTTCAACAATGTGAAGGACAAATTGTTATATATGATTATAATAAAAATAATCCGACCTGGAAAACTTATAATCCAAGTACTAAAAAGAAACCCATCTTGATGACCTAGGACGGCTGGAAAAATAAAAAGACTTTTTCCCCCTCATTCTTGAACCCTATACCGTTGATACATGCTTCTTTTTTTCTCTTATAAAATCTCAATGAAATCATATATATATAAGGGTTAATGTTACATTGAACCCCTAAACTTTTACCAAACGTGAAATGTGATACCCAAACCCTTAATATCGTTAATTTTACCTGCAGACTTGGCAACAACCAATAAAAATGTTTTACGTGTACATGTGGACTGACCTGTATTATAATTTGATTGGTATATATACATTTTTCCTTCTGTTTTTACAGGCAAATTGAATGAATTTAACCTTCTTTTTTAATTATTAAATAAAAATTATAGTGTGGACATAAATATTTGTCTACATCAATATTCCATGAAATTCAAATGCTTGTACCTAAATTGAAATTTAATTTTTCACCAAATATCAATCCAATCCAGGGCTTAGGGATTTACTTTTTTTTTATTCATTTTTCTCAATAGAAAAAGACATGCCTGGTTAAAAAAAGTTGCTCACATGAAAACAACAGCTCTTATTCCCCTATATGCTTAGTTTCACCTACCTCCCCTTTCCCAATAGCAATCCATTTAATTTTTCCATTGCTTTTGCTGGTTCACCGTCATCTCTCACATTCCTACTATTTATAGGGCATTTTTTAAGTGATTTCATTCTTTTGCTTTGTTGGTCCATTGCAAAATAAGCTTTCCAAGGACCAAATTCATTATATGCAACCAAAGGCTTGCACATGGAGGGGCTAGTTAAAGAGAGATTAATATAGATAGGAATGTAAGAATACATACATACATACACCCTGATTTTGATTTTATATAAGTAAATTAATAGCTATATTTTGTCTTAAAAGAGGGTTGGGCAATTTGAAGACTTTGGTTACAAGTCTTCCAAGAGAAGTAAAGAAAAGAGACAAAAAGTGTCAATGTACCCAAGGAAAAAGTGTTACTTGCCTGATTCTCCTAACATAGACATAAATAACAAAAAAATAATGTTCTTCATACACAAGAATACTTGTATGAAATAAAATATTATGTGCGAATAATGAAATAAAATAAATATTATTAAAGTTTGTATGACACGAATCTCGTCATTTGTTGAAGAAATAAATACAGTGGTAAAATAAGGGGATCTATGGGGGTGAGAGGCTGAGGGTCGTATACAAGTATAGAGTTTTTGTGACCATACCGCACAAGTTGAGTCCATATAGAACTACTGATGGTCTCGAAACTAACTAATTATTCGACGAAGGCAAGCGGACCTATCGAACAGTAGTATAGCTATTGTGAGTCCGGAATATCGTATCCACGATGACTAAAAGTACTAGTAATTACTATCTTTTTATTATTTAGCCTAAAAATTAGGGAAGTGTTTAATCTAAAATTTAACTAACTAATTAACTATGAGCACGATAGAGATAAAATTGGGAAAATATTCGAAGAAAACTAATGAGAGAGACAATACCCAAAGAGAAATCCACCTAGATTTCACTTATTATTGTGATTTCGAATTAAATGATTTATTCACTTGCCTTGATCTGTAGAAATCCCTAAATTATGTTAATATCTCTTTCGAGACTAAGAACAACTGGCTCTAGGTTGATTAATTGAAATCTCTTTCTAATTAAAACCCCTATTGTCGCATTAACTCGATCTATGGATTCCCTTATTAGATTTGACTCTAATCTGGCAGATTTATGTCAACCTATCTCTAGGATTGCAATCAACTCCGCTTAATTATGCTAGATCTACTCTTAAGCGGGGACTTTTACTCCACTGATTAAGCACATCAAACTTGGATTAGTATCCTCAAAATATTAAAGCAAGGGTTTAGAACACATAATTAAGAACAAGAACAAGTATTTATCATGTAATTCAGATAATTAAATAATAGATTCATCATATGTTTCATCCTCCCTAGGTATTTAGGGAGTTTAGTTCATACTCATAGAAGAAAACATCTCAAAATAAGGAAAACAACAAGAGATAAAGAACCCAAAAACTTCTAAGGAAGTTGACGAAAATCTTCAATCTTGAATGAGGTCCTACTTTTGAATTGATTCCAACGGCTTCCTTCGAGTAATTTCTTCATTCTACTCTGTGTGTCCCTTTAGATCTTCTTCTAGTCTGTTTAGACTTTGGAACACTCAAAATACCTAAAAATTGGCTTTTTTCACGTAAAAACGAAACATGGTGTGACAGGGACACGGGCGTGTGATCAGCCCGTATAAGAATGCCTAGGCCGTGTGCAAATCTGACATGGTCCGAAATCGACAAGGGCTAGCACACGGGCGAGCGTCCAGCCGATGTGGTTCACACGGGCATGTGCTTGTCCCATGTGGAATCGGCACGGCCGTGTGGAATTGGCACGGCCTTGTGGATCCCTAAGACAGCCCGTTTTGTCCGATTTTGGCCCGTTTTTCGCCCCTTTTGCTCCCCTATGCTCACCTAAGTATAGAAACATGAATTTAAAAGATTGGGAGTATCAAATTCACTAAATTATATAATAAATCATCCAAAAGCATGGTAAGCATGAGATTAAAATGTGTTACTTTTATGGTTTATCAAATATCCCCACAATTAAGCGTTTGCTTGTCCTCAAGCAAAATCCTCAACCACAATTAAAGTTAAACTTTCTCAATTCATAATTCTCATCAATAATGTTTTATTATAATTCAAAAATAATCACACATTGATAATTCAACTAAAAGAGTACTAAAGATTCAAGCAATCCAAGTCACACATTTTTAAAGAATGAAAACATAAGTATTTCCCTTTATCTAAATAATTACCTTTAATTCAAAAGCGACAAGATTTGACATCCTCACTAAAGATTCACTCAAAGTATTTAAGGTTCAAAGATTAAGTACTCAAAAGTCAAACATGAAAAGTTATTACCATAGGCTTGCATGAAAATCAAACCTCCACTACTATAAAATGAGATGATATACAAATCAAAAGGTATTTAAAGGGTTGTAATGGGCTTGTGTTAAAGGTGTGGAAAAAGGCTGAAAAAGAAGGTTAGGATCGAGATCAAATTGATAAATTACCTACTAGAAAAATACTACTACTGAATAATTACATCAATTGACAAATTAATAAGAATAAACTGAGTTTCTCCTTAAAGTATGAAATTAAACTGTTCGAGCTCAAAAATCATAGAACTGATAGATGATTTTTTTTTTAGAACAAGTCATAGATAATTTAACAATTGAAATATAAGAACATAGTTAGGTAACTAACCAATTTGAATCTCGAAAAAAATAGAGTCAAATAAAATGGGGAAAATTCTCCACAAAAATGGGCTATGGGTTAATATTAAGGGTCAATCAAGAATGGTATTTTAGGCTCAAAGGGGTTCATTAAGGGTTAATTATGAAGGTGGGCTTTTTATGGAATAAGTGGGTTGGAACCTAAGTGCCTTTATCATCTCAATATATCAAATCAAAGGTGTGGTCTCGTCATGCATAATCAAAGTAAGTTTTAGAATAACAAATCAATATTGACACACTCATAAAGTGAGCACGAAAAGTGTATGCTCTAAAGGCTCAAAATCTCACAAAAAATTACGGTTTTTGATGTCAATCTTGCAAATCTCAAACTTCAAGGCAATATTTAAATCTAGGGAAACAACCTAACAAATTTTAATTCTGAAAATAGACTTATCATGCTTGATTCTCTAATGTCTTAAAGTTTGAATAATCAATGCAAAATTACCTATGAATTTAATCTAAAACACATCAATGATAATCATAAATCAATAAAAAATTATTCTAATAGTAATATGAGAAAATTACTTAAGAACAAGATAATTCAGGGATTTTCTATATAAATAACTTCCCCACACTTAAGGTATACATTGTCCTCAATATAGGGAGAGAAGTGAAACTGCCCTGAATTTTGGATTAATTCCGTGGAATAGTGAAAGCGAAATTGTGGAAATAGCTAAGTGAAGTGCATGATTCTAAGCAACTATTAAGAAAATAAACATAACTATGAAAGAAGATTAAAGGATTACTCGATTAGAAACAATTATAAAAAAAAACTAAAATAGAGTTCAATATAAAAAAGACAATTTTGTGAAAAGATGATAAGAAACATAAAAGTAAATAGACTAAAAATGAAAATAAAGATAAAAATAAAGATAAAAATAGAAATAGAAATAGAAATTAAATAGATGGACTCAAAGGTCCTCATCGTCAGACGCGTCGTGAGTCGTCGGTGCCGAAGATGAAATATTGAGATGGTGGCAGATCTGCTGCAATGTAGCCTCAAGACTGTCGAACCACTGAAAGTACTGCTGCTCGAAACGAGTGAGACGCTCGGATATGTCTGTCAAAGTGGTAGCAAAAGAAGGAGGTCGGTGACTCGGAGGTGGAGGATGAGTTTGGTCCTCGTGAGAGAGAGGAACATCATTAGGGAAGTTCTCGGGTTCATCCTGAGCACCAGAATGAAACAATCTGTATTGAGGAGGATCAAATCCACGACGTCGCTCGATCGTCCTCATATGTAGCATGCTCGAGATGCCCTGATAAGACATCCGACCGACAAGTGTAAGTGTGGAGAACTGCTCCGGTGTGTCGAGAAGATCGAAGTGTCGAGTAAGACGAGTCACGTAAGGGCCTAAGCAGATGGGGCCCTTCCTGTGGCAGTCAGTTTGATGGCAGAAGGATAAAACGATAAAGTACGCCAGACCAAATATATGTCCATGCGCCATGCTCCATAAATAATAAGCGTCATGAGTGCTGACAACTCTAGTGCTCTCTCACCATCCTATTAAAGTGTGAGCAAGGAGTGTGTGAATATACCGTAGGGCTAGAGAGAGAGAAGTCGCCTTCGAGCGACTAGCGTCATATGGTGTCAGGCCACCCATGAGACCAGTCCAAAAATGTGAAGGCGAGTGATGAATATGTCGATGAAGCTAAAGGAAGTCCTCGGCACTCATGAACTCCTCTGTCTAGAGTCCCAAAGCAGCACCGAATTCTAGGACGCTCATATGTCGCACCAAACCACCAAGGTGAAAAGTGATGGTGCCTGGCTCGTCATGGACCGACATGACGCGCTGAAGGTGAAACGTCGAGCAAAACTCCAAAGTAAGCTCCATATATGTAGGCTCGACGATACTAAAGAAATGGTCCATGGGGCTGTAGTGATGAAAGCGCGAACCTCATCAACGAGGTGGACCTGCTCCAACTCGGCCTAGTCAATGCATTGGCCCAAACCTAGTGGTCGTACGCGATGGAGCTGAAATAAGTCCTCCAGTGGGTCCGCGAAAAATCTGAGGTAAGAATGAGGAACTTTGGCAGAAGCGCTTGAGGAAGTCGCGCCAGGACACTTCCGCTTGGATTTACCATGAGTATTTGTCATGGTGTACATAAAAAATAGAATATTCTAAAATTCAGTAAAATAAGACCAAAAATATCACCAATCAAACGCATCGAGAAACATGTGAATGAAGCAGGAACATGACTTGAATGATTCTTTGTGTGATTTAAAATGGCGGAGATGTAGAACATGTTCCTATATGCAGTAATACCTAAACATGCAAGAACTAACAGCTTATTAATTTAAACTAACAGCCTACTAAACTAATCAACCAAAATAGCAAAAAGAAACAACAGTCTAAATGAACAGGGACACACCAATGCACAAAAGATTGAAAAGAATTAAAGAAAGAAAATCCTAATATAACTAACGAATAATCAATCCACGTTAAAAATCTAAACTATCAAAATAGTAATATTAAGGATGTAGTAATAATACTAATAATAAAAATAATGATAGTAAAGAAGTAACAAAGAAATAATGATATAATAATAAAAAATAAATAAATAAAATAATAATAATCAATAATCAAATAAATAAAAAATAAATAATGAAATAAATAAAAATAATGACAATGGAAGAGAATAAAGAAGAACCGATAGAGGGAAGAGCGACGAACGATGGCTATGGGCATGGTGGTGCCGTGGGAGGGTAAGGGGATGATGAGGGCTGGGGGTCGAGGTCATGCGCGCGTGAGGTCCGGGGGGACAAGGGGATTTTAGGTGGGAGAGGTGAGGGGATGAGGGCTGAAGGAAAGGGGTGTGGGTGTTGAAGAGGGAAAGGAAAGGGGAAGAAAAGAGTGGGGAGGTCGACGTGCGCGCGGAGAGAATGGGGGATTTGGGAAGTCGGTAGTTAGGGTTTAAAAAGTTTGGAAAAAAGAAAGAAGAAGAAAGAAAAGAGGGTTGGGGATTTTAATAGGTAACACGGTTATGTAACGGCCCATGCCAGGCCACACGGCCGTGTCACACGCCCGTGTGATCTATCTCAAGCCCGTGTTCGTCGCGAGATTTATAAGTCCAGTCTTCACATGACCTTGGACACGCCCGTGTGTACAGGTCGTGTGGGTCACACGACCATGTCGCACGACTATGTGTAATGTACTTCGCTTCTCCTACGCCCGTGTGACCTCACACATGGCCGTGTGTATTGCCCATGCGGCCCTTTGACTTGGTTTATATTTTAAATTTTGAAAAATTTAACTCTAGTTTTCACACGGCCTAGGACACGCCCGTGTGTCTAGGTTGCGTGGTCTACACAGCCGCGTAGCACTCTCATGTGGACTATATTTAAGCCGTGTCTCATGTCAATTTTTGGGAATTCAAGCTTCAGGATCCATACAGCTAAGGACACGCCCGTGTGTCCAGGCCATGTGGGTGACACGGCCGTGTCGTCAGGCCGTGTAACTCTCTGTCGATTTTTTTAAAATTTAAAACTAAGTCCCATGATCCACATAGCCAAGGACACGCTTGTGTGTCCAGGCCGTGGAGGTTCTAAAACACTATTTTTTAATTAATTTCAAAAATATCATAAATATAATTAGTAAATTAGGTATGTTAATGCTCGGGTTGCCTCCCGAGAATTACTTGTTTAGAGTGTAAGCTCGACTTAACTCGTTTTCGCTCGGTTATGGTGGTTCGCGGAGTCAAGACTCCTCTTTCTCACTATCAATTCTATTATCAACATATGGTTTGAGCTGAGAAATATTTACTTTAAAAGTGCCAAATTTAGAGTGATTTACCTCGACTGTATTGTACGGGAAAACATTCAGTACCGTGAGAGGAGTTGCTCTGTTTGGAATAAGCTTTGAAGTGGCAATTCGAGGGTCCTTTTCATCTAATAAAACCTGGTCCCCAATCTTAAATTGACTCATTTCATCCTCATGTTCTTCATGGCTTTGTTTCGGTTCTGTATCGTGTATTTTTGGTCTCTCGTTGACATGTGTTCGCCATTTGTCTAGTTCATCGGTCTGAAGCCTTCGTTCTTTATGAGTTATTTTATTTTTGTTTGTTGAGCTGGACTGTGGCTCTATCACCTTTTTCCGAAGAATTTTCTGCAAAGAAGCTTGAGCCGCAAGGTTACTCACATCAAAAGAACTTGCAATATCATCTCGATTACTAGATATCCTAACAGAATCACGAGCTTGGAGTATAATCGTGTCATCACTTACACGAAGTATCAATTCACTTGCGCCAACATCTATAATAGTTCTAGTAGTTGCTAAAAAGGGTCGTCCTAAAATTAAAGGTATGTCAATATCCTCATCCATGTCTAGAACAACAAAGTCAACTGGGAAAATAAATTTATCGATTTTCACAAGTACGTCTTCAGCAATACCTCTAGGAAATCTAATTGTTCTATTTGCCAATTGAATGCTCATCCTAGTTTATTTAGGTTTCCCAAGACCTAGTTGCTTAAATATTTTGTAGGGCATGACATTAATACTCGCCCCTAAATCAGCCAAAGCATTATTAATATCTAAACTACCAATTAAACAAGAAATAGTAAAACTCCCTGGATCTTTCAATTTGTTGGGTAGTTTATTCTATAAAATGGCTGAGCAGACTGCATTTAGCTTCACGTGTGACGCATATCTAACTTCCGTTTGTTTGCTAAAAGCTCCTTTAAAAATTTAACTGAGTTGGACATCTGCGAAAGAGCTTCAATAAATGGTAAGTTAATATGTAACTTTTTCAGGAATTTAAGAAATTTACCAAATTGCTCATTTTTATGGTCTTTTTTCGTCGCGTTGGGGTATGGCACACGAGGTTTATATTCTTTACTTACTGATTTCTGTGCATTGTGGCTCACCTCAACCTTACCTTTACTTACCACAATTTCTTGTCTCGGCTCTGGTTCAGGTTTAACTAACCCTTCTTCATCTTGAACAGTGATCGTATGAAGTTGCTCCATTCTGAAATCATCTTTGCCAATTGACTGATTTGATTTTCAAGAGAAGTTGGGATGGTTCCTCCAACATGCATTATAAGTGTTACTATAGGGATTATTCTGAGGTCTAGAATTATTACCCATATAGTTGACTTGTTCGTCTTCTGCACTAAGGTTGTAGGATCGATTTTCTAGATGGTTCCCTCTTCTATTTACGATGCATTGCATCACCGGATGTACCTGCGTAGAACCATATAAACCATCAATCTTTTTATTTAAGAGCTCTACCTGGTTTGATAACATGGTGACCGCATCAACATTAAAAACACTGGCTACTTTCATAGGCTTTGTCCTCATAACTTACCACTAATAATTATTCAGTAACATCTCCTCTATAAACTCATAAGCCGCTTCAGGTGTTTTGTTATTCAGAGTCCCACCGGTGACTACATCAATCAGTTGCCTAGTTGAGGGATTCAAACCGTTGTAAAAAGTTTGAACCTGTAGCCACAGAGGTAACCCATGGCGAGGGCACCTTCTCAATAAGTCCTTATACCTCTCCCAAGCATCATAAAGATTTTCTAAATCCATCTGCACAAAAGAAGAGATATCATTCCTCAACTTTGCCGTTTTAGCCGGCGAAAAATAGTTTAATAGAAACTTTTCGGTCATTTGTTCCCAAGTAGTGATAGAACCTCGTGGTGACGAGTTCAACCACTATTTAGCTTTATTCCTCAATGAAAAGGGAAATAACCGTAAGTGAACGACATCATCAGAAACGCTATTAATCTTGAAAGTGTCACAGAATTCTAGAAAGTTGGCCAAATGAGTATTTGGGTCCTCATCCTATAAACCATCAAACTGAATAAATTGTTGGATCATCTGAATAGTGTTCGGCTTCAGTTTGAAGTTATTAGCAACAACAGCAGGCCTCACAATACTCAACTCAGCCCCAGTCAAATTGGGCTTGGCATAATCGTACATCGTACGAGGAGCAGGATTCTGATTTACAAGATTCGCGGCAACCACAGGAGGTAGCAGATTATGCTGATTTTTGGCCATCTCCTCAGTAATATTGGTATCGTCCTCTTGCTCTTCCTCTATATGTTGTCGACCTTGCCTTACTTCTCTACGGTTTCTGCGAGCGGTACTTTCAATCTCACTGTCAAAAAGCAATGGTCCTGACGGGTTCCTTCTAGTCATAAACTAAAGATACCTGCTAGAAGCAAATAAAAAAAAGTTAGTAAATTAAAATAAAAACACAAATAAATTGCAATAAAAATAAAAATGGCTAAAGTAATAAAAATTAAGCGTTCCTAATATCTTAGTCCCCAGAAATCGCGCCAAAAACTTGATGGTCTCGAAGCTAATTAATAATTCGACGAAGGCAAGCGCACCTATCGAACAGTAGTATAGCTATGGTGAGTCCGGAATATCGTATCCACGAGGACTAAAAGTACTAGTAATTACTATCTTTTTATTATTTAGCCTAAAAATTAGGGAAGTGTTTAATCTAAATTTAACTAACTAATTAACTATGAGCACGACAGAGATAAAATTGGGAAAATATTCGAAGAAAACTAATGAGAGAGACAATACCCAAGGAGAAATCCATCTAGATTTCACTTATTATTATGATTTCGAATTAAATTATTTATTCACTTGCCTTGATCCGTAGAAATCCCTAAATTATGTTAATATCTCTTTCGAGACTAAGAACAACTGACTCTAGGTTGATTAATTGAAATCTCTTTATAATTAAAACCCCTATTGTCACATTAACTCGATCTATAGATTCCCTTATTAGATTTGACTCTAATCCGATAGATTTATGTCAACCTATCTTTAGGATTGCAATCAGCTCCGCTTAATTATGCTAGATCTACTCTTAAGCGGGGACTTTTACTCCACTGATTAAGCACATCAAACTTGGATTAATATCTTGAAAATATTAAAGAAAGGGTTTAGAACACATAATTAAGAACAAGATCAAGTATTTATCATGTAATTCAGATAATTAAATAATAAGATTCATCATATGTTTCATCCTCCCTAGGTATTTAGGGAGTTTAGTTCATACTCATAGAGGAAAACATCTCAAAATAAGGAAAACAACAATACATAAAGAACCCAAAAACTTCTAAGGAACTTGATAGAAATCTTCAATCTTGAATGAGATCCTGCTTCTGAATTGATTCCAACGGCTTCCTTCGAGTAATTTCTTCATTCTACTCTACGTGTCCCTTTAGGTCTTCTTCTAGTCTGTTTATATAGACTTTGGAACGCTCAAAATACCTAAAAATTGGCTTTTTCCGCGTAAAAACAAAACGGGTGCGATAGGGACACGGGCGTGTGATCAGTTCGTGTAAGAATGCCCAGGCCGTGTGCAAATCTGACATGGTTCAAAATCGACACGGGTTGGCACACGGGCATGTGTCCAGCCCGTGTGGTTCACATGGGCATGTGCTTGTTCTGTGTGGAATCAGCACGGCCGTGTGGATCCTTAAGATAGCTCGTTTTGTCCAAATTTGGCTCGTTTTCCTCTCTTTTTACTCCCCTATGCTCACCTAAGTATAGAAACATGAATTTAAAAGATTAGGAGCATCAAATTCACTAAATTATATAATAAATCATCCAAAAGCATGCTAAGCATGAGATTAAAATATGTTACTTTTATGGTTTATCAACTACACTTCTACTATTTGACTTTGATTAGAACAGAGTTTTTCAACCCTTAAATAGATGTAGTCCAAACTCTTCTTGTATCATTTAGTTTTCAGCATTAGTGAATTTCTTCTCCTCCGCCCGTGATTTTTTCCCAAAAGGGTTTCTAAATAAAATATGTATTCTTATTTTTTTTCTTATTGCTTTGCGATCATTCTAACATCATTATCAACATTTGTTATAACAAATATCAACATAAATAAGATAAAATTATTGAAGTGAAAAAAAAAACGAATACCATGATGGCTCTAGTAAAAGTAATATTCTTTAAGATTCCAACATACAGGAAAAAAGATGTGCTATCCAAAAGTGATAATAATCAACTGCCGAGAGTAAAATCCCTATATTTAACGTTAATAACATTTAATTGGAGTTCACACCACATAGCAACAAAAATTTAAAAGCATATCATGTGTTCTAAATCATGTTCATGCTTGTCTGTGATATTCCCCTTTGTAGGAAAAACCAACCAACAATCATTTCCAAGCATGGTTTAAACTTCAGCACCATCTAAATTTCATATAGATATAGCCCTGCGTAATAAGATTTACAAGCTTTTAGAGTTTTTGCACCCACAAGAATGCTCGATTATGCGATCAACCAACCAACATAATCAGTAAACATAGCCAATTTCCTACTATCAAGTGTTTCCATAACCAAGAGGGAGAAACAAAATAGCCAATCGCCACCGCAAAAAAATTGGAATTCTGGGGCAGTTGAGGTGGTTGTAATGATCTTAAAATGAACACTTTTTTCACTCACTAAATTGGGTAAATTATGTCCATGTCACTTACCTATTAATAAGTTTCTACTTTGGTCGTTCAAGTTTAAAATTTTATGAGTTGGTCGTTGAATTATTCGAATGTTTTTGTTTAAGTCATTGTCTCGTTAACCTGGTAATGAATGTTTAATGTGGTCGTTAACTCACTATTCTTCATAGTGTAAATTGCACCCAATGTCACTCAACTATTATTAACTTTGCACATTAGTCACTCAATTTTAAAAAGTTACAAGTTGGTCATTGAACTATTCGAAAGTTTACAAGCTTAAACTTTGGATACACAATCTTTGCACATACTCTCTAACTAATAATCCAATCAGTATCAACAATGACTCAAGCCACAAATCTTAGCAAAGTCACTCTCAACCCTATGTCTCATATTTGACCTAACCAACTTAGCAACCATTAATTCTTAACACATTCGCCATTTCCCCTCCGACCAAAATGATAACTTAAGAAAATCCACAATCAAGTTATTGACATGCCCTTACCCCAAACCAACAATTGATAGGATGTTGAGACCTACAAAAATAAACTTATTCAAATAAATGAAACTTTACGGTTAATGGTTAGTAGGGTCAAATCTACATATCAAATTGGTAGTAATTGTATTCCTTTAATTAAAACAAATAAAATGGGTTGTTTTTGAAGAGTAATAAATTGAAAACTAGCAAGAAAACAATAATTAAAATTGAAGAAAATTAATAAGATAAAACTCTAGTCAAGCAAAATCTCCATTTGATTCAAGGGTTTGACCATTGATGCAAAGATGATTTCAATACTCTTTAATAAATTGGTTATAGTTTTTGACATTCGCCTAACAACCTAATCTCTTATTACCGTCTCGATAATCAAGATACGCCATTAATTACTTCCCTTCTTGGCAAACAACCGTATAACGATCGCTTAAAATTTAATCTATCAATAACATTAAGAATGAAAGAGACCCAATACTAACCAACAAATATACAATTAGGGTTTATTTAAGTTAAATTGCATGCCCACACTACACAAATAATCATGTAGTCATTACAAATATTAGAAATCAATCAACTGACTAAATCCCTAATTGACAAGGCAATCATTTTGAGCTATCAAATACTAGCCACATAACCTGAACAATAAACCAAAAAACATGTAAATACCAAAGAACAAAGAAACAATTAAGAACAATTCGATCTCACAAACTTTATAAAATCAAAATTTGAGTATTACTTTGACTAGAAAAGAAGTTTAGAAACTCATAAAGAAAATAATACATGAAATCAAAATAAAACTAATTAAGAGTAGCTATCTCCATATCGAACCTGATAATGTCTATTTATTGGGAAAAAATAATATAATGGAGAAAATATAAAAGTGTCCTTAAATACATAAAACAAAATTTTTCTAGGTTTTTTGAAAAATTTCCCGTCAAACTTTCAAGTCATTTTTGGGTGCCTTCCTGACATTTTTGGGCTTGTATCTTGAAATAAATTTAACTAGATCTTTCAATTCCCTAAGAATAGGTATATTATGAGCCCGAAACAGAGGTTTGTATCTCAAGTTATAGGCAAAATACTAAAACTGCACTTGTCAAAAGTCTAAACTGCAAAAACTTGTCAAAAACAAAATTTAAGCACATTTTCTCCCATTATTTTGTAAATAAATAATAAATAAAATATAAGTATAAATAATATAATTAAGAACAGAAATAGCATAATTCAAGATAAGAAATATCGCAAATAATTTAAAATTTACACACTTATCAAGAACCACAAAAAAAAGGAAGAAAACCTCATGTTTTAGTGAGCCCCAAATATGACCTACATAAGCAAAGGGACAAAATAAAATCAAAGATAAGATAATCAATATATATGAGGTGACTCTCAAACATACCAGATTTAGTCAAAAGTTAGCTAGAGGATTCAGCCAACGCAGACTCAATCCAAAAGGTCAAGAAGAAAGTCTCGCTAAGAAGAGAATTATATTAAAGTCAAGCGGCCATCCAACGACAATGGATGGAATTTGATGAGCTTCTCTATTAGGGATTTTATATCAATGGAGTTTCAGGCCATTTCAAGGAAAAATAAATAGTAAAGTTAAAAAAATGAGGGAAAAAGCTTTGGTTCGGTGTGTTTCTTCACTAGAGGAGGAGGTTGAATGGTGGCAATATTATTGGAATACAACTATGAAGGAGTCCTTAAAACCCTAAAACTTCCAGATAGATCAATAACCAAATTGTAACTTTTGAAATTGAGTGACTAAATTGTAAAATTACTAATAGTTGGATGTAGTTTACCCTGTGATGAATAGTGACTTAATGAACATATCAAACTTTGGTTACCAAGTTAACAAGCCAATGACTTAAAATGATAACATTTGAATAATTCAGTGACTTAAACGATAATGCTCTTATCAATTCTTATGTGTAGTTTAACCCACTAAAATTTTACGTCATTATCAATTCTTCCCCTCTAATAAAAAAACAACTTGTCATCGAGTTAAGTTTATCTCTTTCAAGGTAGCCAATATCGTACTAATGAATGTATCATTTTTATCTCAGTACCAGTGTGTTTTGATGCATCATTTTGAAATTTTTGATGTTTTTAATTTTTTTTATATACACTTATAGTGTAATTTTAGTAATAATTTATATACATACATTCATATAAATATATTTAGATGCAAATATAAGTTTTAACTTTCTTAATTAGGATAAATAATTTAGTTTTAAAAATTATATTTTAATTTTAAATGTAATTTGAGAAAAATTAAAATAATTAAGATTTAAAGAATTAAAAATTGTTTAAAATATCAAAATTTGTACAAATCAATTTTGACCTGACCAATATGCACAAATATAAGTTATTATTGGTCTAAGCACAAACACACTAAAATTTTAATTAAAACATAACTTAAATTATTAGTACCGATTTAAAACCGAAATAATACGTACCAACCGATATACACTAATACCAATATCCACTATCAAGCTTTGAATTTTTTTTTTTCAATAAACCCTCACCTTTTATTGTTAAAATTTCATTCTCCTTTTTGAACTCGTCCTATAATGCAATAGGTTTGATAAGCTTAATTTCTCCATAGATATATGCATCTTTTTGTTGTTATATAAAGTACTTTGAAATAAGATATATACCATTAAAGTTTTGTGTTTACGGGCGAAGCCAGGGGGCTGGCATGGATCCCGGCCCTCCTAAAATGTAAAATTATTATTTAGATCTTTAGAATTTTTTAAAAATTTTAAATTAGTAAAGGTAAAATTACACTTTGGCCCCCCTAAAATTATAAAAATTCGATTTAATCCTTTACAATTTATAAAGATATAAACTATAAAAAATTAAAATTTTATCCGACCCCCCCTAAAAAATTATTCTGGCTTCGCCCATGTTTATGTTATTTGTAATATATATACATGTACATATATAATATGTATATATAATGAAAAGGGGATATTTTATAATATAAAATTGAAGAGATATTTTGTTATGATACTAATTATTATCAACCCAGTGACTCGTTAGTCCGTCGGGTCTTGACTCGCATTCTGTATGGGTTTGTACATTCGTAGTATGAGCGAGCCCCATATGAGGACACGTAATATGTAATATGAGTTCGTCTACATATGATACAAATCTAGTGTAGGCGAACCCACTTTAAGTATACGCATGTTAACCGTAAGATAGGGTACGTGTCATTATGCATGAAAACCTACTTAGCATGTCACATCTACAAACAGTGACCGTATCATATAAATATACAAAATTAACCAATCTGAGAGAATATACAGAAAAACACTGAACGAATTTATAATTAAATTGAGATAATTATTTATAAACCTTTTTAAAAAATAGAAAAAATAGTCTTAAAGTAACACACCTCTTGATATTATATATAAATCAGAATCAAGTTCAATTTTTTAAATTCATTTTGATTTAAAACAATTGCAAATATTTTGTACAACACTTTCCAACAATGCTGTTCTGGATTAGATCGTATACCGACTGCATTATCAAGTATCAAGTTATAAATATTATCATCAAAATAACATTGACACCTCATTGCCGGAAGGGATTGATTTGGAAAAGCTTTTAACAAAGGAATCTACTCTGCTCATTCATACTATTCCTATATTTGGCTAAGGTGAGCTATATGCTAAATGGGTGTGGGTTGAACTAGCTTAGCCATAGTACAGAAGCTTGTGTTTTTTTGCATGCATTGGAATAGCTTTTTGGATTATCCGATGTTTTCATGTCGTCTTAGCCTAAAATGCCATGAATTTTGCTTCACCGGTTCTTATATTCGATGTAATCTAGATATCTTTTTTTTCTGCTTTAACCAATTTTGAGGTTATATCAGTTTCAGGCTTTTCGGCAAATTGACATGCAGCTCTAAAAAGGAACACTTCAATCTCTAACAACGTGTCAATAGATGCAACACATACATATATATGTATATTTGTTGTTCAAGTTTTATGCAAATTGAAAAATGCGAAAAAGGAGCAAAATTTAAAGCTGTGAGACTGACAAACCAGACAGACTCTAAAGAAAAAAAACCAACATTTCAACCTCGATGTAACGAGTAAAATCACCTACATCTGGTTACATGTGAACCTATATTAACACTGCTAGTATGGCGCATGCATTTAGCTCTGCCTACTTTGTCTGCCGCCGGCCATGCTCGATGTTGGAGCCTTAAAAAATGACATTGTTGTGTAGTTCTAATATTATCGGATTCGAACCCTTTTGGTTATCCCTGTTTTGGCCCCATTTCCTGATCTGAATCTGAAGCATGCAGGTCCCAGCTAAGAAATCCAGTGACTGTGATGGATTCAATACATCCAAAACACCTTTCAAGGCCTTGAGTCTCACACAATCGGCCGCTTTCATCACCCTTTCTAGCCCTGCAAGTACACCCTTCAGCGCCACTTCAACTAAACCCTCCACCTGATGATTCCCCACCACCACCACCAGATCATCATTCCTTATCCGCCTCGCCGTACGAACCAACTCAACCACTTTCCGATCAGCCATTGCCACTTGTTGCCTCTCCATTTCCCTTTCCACTTTCTCTTCTTCCAACTTTATCTTCACCCTCAACTGTTCTATCCTTCTCACTTGCTCCTCCGTCAACTCAGCCACACTCTTCCTCCTCATTGACTCAACTACACCGAATATCATAGACGGTTTCCAACCGGTTAACCATGAATAAGCATTCTCTAACTTACTTAACCAAACCGGACAATAAAACGCAAGCACATCTTCATGTGCAGCTGCCCATTTAACAGTGTAATATTCTTTATAATGAGCAGTCAGTTTCGAAACCAAAGTTTGCTGCTCACTTTTCGAAACCAAAGTTTGCTGCTCACTTTCACTTAAACCTTCCCTAGACACCCTTACTAACTGCTGTAAATACCCATCAAGTTGACATATCCACTTATCAAAAAACTCAGAGAACCGTTCACCGACCGGACTCTTCATTTCTAATAGAGATGATAATAGTATAATACAAACTCAAAGTGACAGTAAAAAAACACAGATGGCTAATGGTATAAGAAGGGGGATGACATGGGTGGACTGTGTGTCAATTTACACTAAGCTTTTTAAAAAACTAATAATGGGGGTGGGATTCAATTCAAGCTTTGACTAAGGTAGCTTGAAGGGGGGTTGAAGAGTCATGCATGCGTATCACCAGCTGGTGCTGATGTTGTTGTGTGGATAAACGTGTCGACATGGGAAACAATCTTGGTTCAACGTGGAACTCATTCACGCTTGTTTTCACCCTCCCCCTTCACATTTTTGCATACGGGCTTTTTTTTTCTTTCTTTTTTTTGGTGCTTAGATGAGAAAATTCTTGTTTATCACCAGCTAGCTTTGTTTGTTTGTTTGTTTTTCCTTTTTTGGTGCTTACATGCTTGGTTTCTGGAAACGAGGAAATCATTTCTCAATGCCAAAACACGTTCATCTACCAATTGCTTCACCATTTTTTCAAGCATTTTTATTTTTATTATAAGAAAAATGGTGTTAATTAATGGGTGAGTTTACTGTGATTATATTGATTGTTTCCTTTAATTTTAGAAGACATACAAAATAAAATAATTTATATTTGTTTTAATTTTAAAAGACATATAAAATAAAATAATTTATATTTGTATAATTTTATATCATCATTTATTCATTGATATTCTATAAATTATATTAATAGACCAAATATTGAAAAATATATATCAGTTTTTTTATTTTCCTTTTTAAATGGCAGGTTTAGTCTCGTAAGCCGTACGACTTTAGATAATTTTTTGCTTTAAATACGCTTGAGATAATTTATCTTTCACAAAGTGAGAATTCTCATAAAATTTCTCTAAAGCAGTGAAATATAGCGGAACCAAACTTGAAAAAAAAAAGAGTAACAAAGAACAGAAAAATCAAAAGAAAGATAACACACACCAACTGTTTGGATAAACAACTATGAATGGAATGAATGAAGTGATTACAAATGAAGGTAGAGGCCTTTGTTTATAATTGAGCTCCCCTGGAACCAACTGTACAGATTGAGTTACACCCATAGTCGGGATTAGAGCTTATCTACAATTAAGAGTCACAAGTGATTTAAATTGTATACAATTTTAGGATTTACACTATTTATCCTGATAGCTTTAGTTTTACTTGAGTATTTCACTGAACCACCAAGGCTTTAAATAGATAGGTTTTTCCATTAGTTCCACGAATCAAATTAGTTCATAAGGATCAAATTAACCCCATTTAATAAATTGATTTCTATGAAACGTTTTGTGCGCAATAACCACGAGCTTTAATCTGCTACTTCCGACATTAAAACTCAATACTCGAAAGACACAACAAGGGAGCCATAAACATTTGTTTCCATTTGAGGCATGCTTGGCATGAAAAATATTTTAGGCTTTTTTTAATTTGAATATAGCAAATAAAATATTTATTAAACCACATAACTCTAAAATTATTTTTTTAAATGTATATCTCAATACTCAGAATTACTTTCTAAATATCAGGAGAAAACTATTGATGTACATTATAAAGAGCTCAATCCTTGTGTGTTGTCAAATCTTCATAAAATCCATGTGATGTTATTATTTATTGACTGAAACAATTTATTAATAAAATGATTTCGACCCTAAATATCGAAATCTCTTTTATAAATATCACATTCAGTTCTTTTTTATTTTCACCAAAAAAATCCACTTCACAAAACCTTTCAAACTCTCTCATTTTACAAAAGGAAAAAAATCTAGATTTTATATTTATTTTGCTTTAATGTTTCAAGAATAAATATATATATGCTTCACGATGTTTTAGGCAAGCCTCCGGACTATGAGTTTACTAATTTTCCCCAAAAACCCCTTATCTTCAATATCAAATGTTTCGCTATTCTAGCTAGCAAGCAATATCATCTTTTAAGTAAGTTGTATGGTCACCATGCTTAGACCACCTATTAAAATATCAAATGTTAATAATAATATTAAACATTTAGAATGTAATACATTTTATAAATGCTTCTAATTTTACCTTTAGCAAGAGGGAAAATTGAGATTCTCAAAGAGGATAGGTGTTATTCACAAAAATCGATACCACTCTCACGAGTGTAAAATAAAAAAAGTAACTATTTACTTCCTTGGCAGTCAATATAAGCAATTTTGCATATCTCGACTATATGTTTAGTGTTCTTGAAATTAGATAAAAATTAGAGATACATGAAATGAACTAAGTTGTCAAAACTTTTCTAGTATCAACACACTTCCAAATCAATTGAAGAATGTAAGCTGTAGCGTGATATTAAATATTGTCAGGAAGTGAATTTTTTTAGAGATACTCGAAATAGTTGTTCAACCATATTAACCTAATCCAAATCCCACCAAAGCTAAACTTATAATTGATACCTATTTCAAATGCCGCAACAAATACCTCTGTTAGATTGCACTTAAAAATTCTCATTAATGGATGCTTATTAACCGGAAGATTTGTCAATAATGCTACATCATTCAACATATAAGAGATAAAACGTATGAGTCTCTTTGATAATGAATGATAAAGTCGTGACGCTATGTTATTTCCATAGCCATTGGAGAATACTCCAATGTTGTTGCATTATGAACAAACGGACAATTTTATTGGAATGCTTCAAATTTTGAATTTAGAAAAAAAAATATTGGGTATGTAGGATAGTATAGAAGGAAGATTAAGGTTTTTTATGAAAAAAATAAACATGTGAGATATTATATTTATAAATTTTAGAGTTAGGATTCCATTAAGGTTTTTAATAGGATCTCGACATTTATAAAGATAAAAGTCGATTTAAATTGTCGTGATCTTTTCTTTTTCAAGTATCATTATGATTTATGTTTTTTTTTTTTTTAATTTTACAAACGATGTCGATAGCCACGGATATCAAAATCTCATTAAATATTATTCATAGCCATTACAAAATACATACACCATTACTATTTAAAATTTAAAAATTTTACGAGAAGTTTCACTAATCATACTATAATCATCGGTCTTATTTCAATGAGGCTAAAAAAATATATTTTGAGAATTAACTTATAAATAGAGGTGAATTTTCATGAGCACCAAGGGGGCCTTCCCCTCTCCCAAATTTTGAAAAAGTGTTGTTAGGCCCTTCAAATTTTATAAAAAATTTAATTAGGTCCCTAAAATTTTATAAATTATCATTAAATCTCTTAAAAGATTTTAAATTTTAACCATCCTTTCAAAAAATTTAAAATTATTATTAAGCCCTTCAATTTTAAAAAAAATAATTAAACCTCTTAAAATTTTTAAAAATTTTTATTAAGTCATCCAAAAGTTTTAAAATTTTAATTAAACCTTTAAAAATTTTAATTATATCTCAAAAGTTAACTTCCAAGATCCGTCACTGCTTGTAAACTTACCTATTTTGATATATTTCTTTTTATGTTAGATTTAAAAAAAATTTATAGTAAAAGCAAAATACAATTAGTGTAAAGATAGACGTGGCACTTGGCAAAGACTGGCATTTGATTTTAACCATGTTTGCATGGGGTCGGGCACGTGGGGTGTGTGAGTTGTTCTTGTGGGTGAGTCATAGTGTTATTTTCCACGTGTCTGTGATATTTAATAATAATATATTTAAAAAAAAAACACCCACACAATACATGAATTACAAATGTTTACCATCTAATAACCTTTACTATGTTTGATATCAGAGGTTGGTCCAATTTCATTGATTTTGAAAGTTCAAATTAATCAAACTTCAACGAAAAACAACCCATGTGATGTGATATTCAAATAAACATGTACCATATAAAAAGTTTGAAAATTTCCAATCACAAATAGTATCTTATCTATTATGCTACCTCAACATTACTACACGTACAAAATGATATAATTTGACCCACAAAATTGGTCACCTAAATCCTTAAAAAGAATCCAAATACAAAAGTGAATATAAGTCTTTGTATTCTTCACAAATTTAAAATTAATCTTTATATTTTTATTTTTAAAAATTTAATCTTTTTATTGTAAAATGAGCTTGAATTTAACAATATTAAATTTTAAAATCTGAAAAGTAGATAAGCTAAATTCTTAAAAATAGGAGTACATGACTAAATTTCAAATTTATAAGAAATCCAGGAAGTTATGACATATTTTAACCAATATAAAATTTATCGATCTAATTCACTCGAACTATTGTTTAAGTATTAAGAAATTTGATACTTCTTAAATAAGATTTTAAGTTCGTATTTATGGATAAAGGAAACAACATTAAGAGATCTTTATTCTAATCAGGGCCACTTTGACTTCTAAAAAATACTTTTGAAACAAAAGCATTCCTAAACAAAACAAGCAACTATTTAAGAGAAAAAATGTAAGAAAAAGTAAAAATATTCAAAAAGAACCGGAAAGTTAAAATGTTATAATACTACAAGTAAGCACAAGCTATATCTGTAACGAATCTTGGGCTCCTCTCCAAGTGCGTATTGATTGATACAGGGAATCACTTTGGTTGTCATATAATGGAAGCCATTAGCCATTTCCTTAATTGGTAACCACATTGGCAAATATTGCTTTAAAACAAGAAATTTTCAGAAACAGAACAAAACCCCCAACATGGCAAACTATTTTGTTTTGCTCTTTATAAGGTTTTCTACAGTTTGACCAGTCATGAGAGTCAGAATTTTTGCAAGGCAAAGGACCATATAAAAAAAGGGGCTTATTTCAATCTCAGGGTTTGTATTTTGTAATAATGACAACACAGGACCGCAATCGTTAATCTAATCCCAACAAAATCCTGTGGCTAATCCGAACAGAGTTGTCATCAACGAACCATGAATTAGTTGTTCTAAAAAGTATATTTGTTTCAGTCATTATCTATGAGTTCTCCTTTCAATCATCTTCGGCTTGTATAATAACAACACGCCATTTGACAACCATTTGGAACTTTACAATTGATGTTTGCGTGATTTGGCAAGAAATGCAGTGTCTGATAATTGTATAAAGATGTTTACTAGTGCCTTTCATTTTCATCAAATGTTTATACAGATGAGGTACATAACTTGCAAGTGACCATAATCATCCATGTCTTGATTGGTAACTTAGTGTATGAATATAAGAAAAAGCTTAATTATTACATAACTATTAAAATGATTTGTCATAAATAAAAAACCATTGGTATAAAATTATACTTGGAATTAGAAAGTCGAGTAAAACAGTAAAAATATAACTAATAATAATACAACCTTCAAAATGCTCAAAGCAAGTCATACGCAAGTGGCTAAAAATTAGCTAGCGAAAATAGTTTATTTCTAACTCATATACTATACTCGTACCAAATAGGATTTAAATTTTGGCTAGCATTTGTCTCCATGCCAACAAGATTAAAATATAGTCCCCTACTTTAAATCGAGACTTTAAATTCTTAGAAATAAAAATAGGAAGGTTAAACTCCAAGGAATTGCAGCATATTTTAACCTACTAACAAATATAGGTTCCCTTCCTTGCACCCAAATTTTCATCATACTTTTACATCATCCAAGACTTTGAAAAACTTAGAAGGTCAGAATAAGTTCGTATCACAAATTAGACCATCAGAAGGTAAAAACTGGAAAGTGTGAATTCATTTATATCAGCAGCAAATACTAAACTCAGCTGGTTACAATTTGAGATTAAGGCTTTTTCAACATGCTTGCCATAATTGCAAATGATACTGCTTCAAAATCAAACAGAAAATTGCATAGAAATTTTCATGCTTTATGCTAATGCAAGCTTCAAAGACCATAAAAATAAAAATATATCAAAATATATCATAGAGATTCATTTCACAATAAAGTTGATGGGAATGTACAAGCCAGAAACCAAATTGCCAAGAGTAGTAGAAATCTGTATTCAATTTCTCTGTATTCTACTATGTCCATCTCGATACAACAACAAATCATACATATATATATATATATTAAGTCATCTAAGTAGCACAACAAAAACGAGAACATATACGAAAGATGAACAAAAAAGCAACTCTTTATGATACACAAGAAGAAAAGAGAGAAAAAAAGCGTACCCTTTATATTTCCCTTCTTCCCCTTTTCTCTTCTATTCAGTATCCGAAGGTAAATATGATGATGAAGTAGCAGGTGAAGCTGCTGCAGAAGATTGTGATTCCTCCACCATTAATTTCTCTAACCCGGGTTTCAATTCCCTGTTACAAAAATCCTCATACTCTCCTCGTTCCCCTCCTTTCTTCTTCACCTCCACAACGACTAATGAAGGGGTTAATTCGAATATCTCAGCAGCAATCGATAATGGACCTTTAGCTCCTTCTCTGGAACCCTCCAAGCTCACCCTACAATCCTTTTTCCTCACTGTAAAGCTAACAACCTTGGCTATCTCCTCCAATTTCGATATGATTGTCGAAACCGGTGCCCCTGAAACGAACCGGGAACCTTCTTCTCCTTCCTCGAACAACCCGGATAGGTTGAACCCTGGGGAGAAAGAAATAAGGTCGAACGCGTTTAAACTAGCTGGCCTTGGCAATGTGCCAACTCGTTTCCTCGTTTCCCACTCTGTTTCTGACTCAGACATTGATGATTGGTCTGAACATGACCCAACATCATTATCATCGTCTTCGACACTGCATAACTTATCATCTTCGATGTAGAACTTAATATGTTTAAACCCCTTTTTGAACCAACGTTTCTCCATGATTTCTGGAATCGTAATTCTTGTTTCCGGGTTGGTGTCTAGGAGTTTGGTGAGTAACCGAATTAACTCGGGTGAAAACCATCTCGGACACCTAAACTCACCCTTGTAAATCTTCTTGTACATAGCCATAATGTTCTGATCTTGAAATGGTAAATACCCTGCCATTAGAACAAATAAAATCACTCCACAAGACCAGATATCTACTTTCGCCGCATCGTATCCTTTCCTCGCCAAAACTTCCGGCGCAACATAAGCCGGGGTTCCACAAAACGTGTGAAACAAACCGTCTTGCCGGATCTGATCCGATACAGCACTCAACCCGAAATCAGAGACTTTCAAATCCCCATTTTCATCGAGAAGTAGATTTTCAGGTTTCAGGTCACGGTGGTAAACGCCACGCGCGTGGCAAAAATGAACGGCCGAGATTAATTGCTGGAAATACTTCCTAGCAACATCTTCTTTTAATCGCCCTTTAGCCACTTTATTGAACAGTTCACCACCACGAACGTATTCCATAACGAAGTAGATCTTGGACTTAGTAGCCATGACTTCGAATAATTGCACGATGTTCGGGTGGCGAACGCGGCGGAGAATAGAGATTTCGCGCTTGATGTGAGCGATTAAACCACTCTTGAGAATCTTTTCCTTGTCGATCACTTTGATGGCTACGCTATCACCGGATTTGACGTTACGAGCGTGGTAGACTTTAGCGAAAGTGCCATGGCCGAGGAGCTTGCCGACCTCGTAGCGTCCTAAGAGAAGAGTTTGGCCATTGTTGGCGTCTTTCTTTGATGAGGTTGCGGCCTTGGACTTGGAGGTGGAATCCATTGTCGTAGATGATTAGGGTTTTTGCTTATTTGAGAGAAAAAAGGGAAATTTGATTGATTATTGATTGGCCATTAGAAGGCCTGAAGAGGCTTTTTGTTGTTGTTGTTGCTGTTGTGTGTATAGGTGTGCTTTGTTGAGAGGCTGAGTAGCTTAAAGAAATTGAATTTGTTACCTGGTTAGGGAAAGCAGATGCTTTTATTTTGGAAGGGAATATACTGTCTGCATTTATATATATAAATATATATATAATCTTTTATTAGTTTTATTCATAAAGTTAAAAAAAATCACATTTTCCATAAAAATCATATATTAATTTAGAGATCACAAAGGCCGAATATCTATAATTTTTTTAATTATTGGAATTTTAATAGATTTTTTTTTAAATTTAAATTCGTTTATGTATACTATTTAAAAATATTTTATTGGGTTGTTGTCACTCTCATATCATCAAATTGGTTAGAAAATTAAATTAATATCCATCTGTAATTAAAATAATTTATAATATAAATTAATTAAAATATGAATATAATAAGATTTGATCTTGGAATAAATGATGTCTTCTATAATTTTTATTTTGTGAAAGTCTTTTATACATTTTTATTTTAATATGCATAAACTTATTATTTTCATTAATTATATATATTAATAATGTTGCTAATTTAGTTAATGTCATAAGTCAACTCGACACTAACTCATCATTGTTGACAATACCATGATAACTAATTGTAGTGCATTTAGTATAATTTATCTGATGTATTTATGTATTTGAATTTCATTTTACTCATAATTTGATTTATTTTTTTATTTTAATAATCTTTCATGTGTTATTATGATTAATTAGTTTCAAACCATATGTTATTTTTAAACACATATTCGTGTTCTAAATATGTGGTTTCCGCACGCATACGCTTGTTATCTATAAATTATTCAAGTTTTTTTATCTAAATTAAATTAAATATTATTATTTGTGTTAATTTTATCTAAAATTTGAATTCGTTTATTATCTACAAATTATTTAAGTATTACTATCTAAATTCAAATTCGAATGAGATACTATTATCTGTTGAATTTTTAAATTCATAAAAAAAATCAATTTCAAAAAATATCTAAATTGACAAAAATTTAAATTTGAATTTGCTAAAATTATTTTTTATATAATTAAAATTATAAGATTTTTTAGCAAGCTGATTAGATATCTATATTGAAATATTGTTGACAATATAACTAAAATTTGATTTAAAGATCATGAATATCGCATATATATCTGAAAATTCCTTTGAAACAAAATAGGAGAAAAAACAAGATAATTATTATGATAAAGTTGATTTGATCATTTAGGCGTAAGATTTATTCTCTTGGTATTTTTTAAAATACATATAATTAGAATTTTCATATATATTTTAAGATTTTTAATTTTTTTTTTTTGTTAAATTTTGAGAGGGACCAATTTATACAATTTCAAAACTATCAATGATCAAAGAAGTATTTACATCGATTTATTTTCCGAGTTCTAAATTATTTGATTTATAAAATTTAACTTCATTCTAACTCGAAATACTTAATTATTTATTAAAATTAATTTGACAAATCAAAAAAAATAACTCAAATTAAATCAAGTTAAACTCATCTATCTAAATCTACATTTGTTATCTCAATAAACAATACCTTAAAATTAAAATAGTAAGTATTTAAAATATTTATCTACGTTAATTCTAGATTTACAACATATAATAATTTTAAAATTTACATCTAAATATTTATCCCCATTCATTAAACAAATATAAATTTTTTTAATTTAAAATTTTCTTATTTATTTATTTATTTCACTGCCACCACTTGCATTATTAAAATCACTAATCCTTCATTTGTGGAAAAGTCTTCAAATTTATTATCCACTGCCTTTTATGTTGGAAATTAATAAAAATATTTAAAGGTTTTATTTTAACATTATATTCTCCAGGGTAGCTAGGGGCTGAAAGGCTCCGCCCGATAGAAAATTTTCTATTTAAATATTTTAAATTTTAAATTAATAAAAATAAAATTATATTTTAAATTTTAAAAATAATAAAAATTTGATTTAATTTTTTAAAAATTATTTAAAATATATCATTGTAAAAATTATAATTTAATTTTGACTTTTTTAAAAAAAAATTTGACTTCACCCATATTATTTTCTCGCATAAACTCTAGAAAGAAAACAGTGCCAACAAAATATTGAATGAATTGTGTTAGGGGTGCAATAATATTTTTATAGAAAATGACTTTTGTGTTTTACGCACCACATTCTTTTCAAAAAAGCAAAGCAAGATTTAGAGCCGAAATCTCAAATTTTTGTTAAAAGAGTCTGAATTAAATTGTTTATTTATGATGGTTAAAATATAATTTTATCATTTTAGTAATTTATATTTTTGTAAATTTTTGAATGATTAAATCAAAATTTTTATTTAGGAGTCGGATAATTTTACCATATACTAAATTAAAATTTTAAAAATTTTAAAAGGCTAAAATAATCTATTTTGAGAGGGCGGAGCCCTCGGGTAGATTCAACTAGATAAAATAATTTTTTTATTTCTTTAGTTATTAAATTAAATTATTAGAGCTATTTGATTTTTCAAATTAATTTAAATAAGTAATTCAGTTTAGTTTTTTTTAGTTTGAGTGTGGTGTTGAATTTTTATAACTCTTAGAAAACAAATAATTTGCTATAAATACTTTTTAGATCCCTGTTATTTTAAAAAAAATGTTTAAATTATCCCTCTCAGAAATTGTGAAAAAAAATAGAATTATGAAAAAATCTTTAAAAAAACTTTAAATTATAAAAAAATTACTAAATTTGATAGCTTAAACAAGCAATTTACCAAATCAAGTTTTATCCTATTAAAGTATATTGTTTTTTTTTTCTCTTATTTTGCTTTGAAAGAGTTTTCAAATACATATGATATCAAATTTATGTGTTCTAGCTTGAAATTTAGCCATATTGTTAACAAGATTTTAATTTGGTATGTTTAAAAAAGTTTAATTAACTTGAAAAAATTTATTCAACTGAACTCAAATCAAATTTAATTTCATACGACTCACTTCAAAACAATTTCAAATTGACTTAATATAATAAAATATGACTCATCAACTGCTTCAAATTTTTTTAACCCTATCTCTAATAACATAAATTATGTTTTTGGAAAGAGATGTGAAACCGAAAACCTTACCTAAGACCAAAATGTTTGGGTGGAGAATGGGTCACAAGATTCTCCCTACAATGATTAAATGTGTCCCTTTTTCATTACATAATAACCCTTAGTATAGAAGATGCGATAATTCGAGAGAGGATGTTTTGCATGTCATTCAGGATTGCTTTTTCTCTAACAAGGTATTGATGATAATTTACTTAATGCCTCTTTTAACCGGGCCATTGATTGGATGAAATTCGCAATACAAAATCTTGACAAGGAGGCTTTCACAAGGCTTTTGGTGGTCCTTTGGCAGCTTTGAAATGCTCAGAACATGGAGCTCTATCAAGGAAATGTCATGGTTCCACAAGATGCTCTTTTCTAAGCTTGGACACTCCAGAAAAACTTCAGAATTCATAATCGTATTCAAGCACCCCTTTTGCCTAGAAGACCAAAGGTGGTGAAATAGGAAGCACCTATTGGTGAGCAGCTCAAGCTTTACGTTGATGCGACATAGTGAACACATGAGCAACTATGGGAGGAATCATGTGGGATGAGGATGCCATGTTCGTATGGGTTGCACGCGTCAACTTGAGGGATCTTTTGATAGGCTCTCAATCGTGGCCATTGCTACTTTGGGAGCACTTTGTCTAGCTAAGGAGCATGGCTTCCCCCGTATCATTTTTTAGTCCAATTGTTTTCTTAACAATCGCTCTTTAGATTTGTCATTGTTGAAACCCATAGATTGTGTGCTAGCTTTGATTCCACTATTTTCTGGTATGTTCATAAGTCCGACCATTGGGATTATACATAAATTAGCCCGATTGGCTATTTGATGAAAACATAGATTTTTATTTTAATTTGGACTATTAAGATGTTTTTCATCGATTTATATTAGAGGATAGTTTAATTACTTAATGACATTTTATTCTTTTTTGGTACTTTATATATATTTTACGTCCCATGTTTAATATTTGTAACTGTCTTTCTCAACAATATCATTTTCAAAATCTGAATATGCATTTTCCCCTTAATAATATTTTGCCCTAATTTTGCCCTAATAAGCTCTTTTATTTCCTTTAGAAGTTTCTTTTTCTCATAAAACACAAAGTTTTAATAATTTTTTTTAAATTATCAATGTAAAACGTATTATGTATGTTAAAAATATGGTTTTTTTTTTTTAATTATTGTTGCGATCTGACAAGGGAAAAAAAAAAAAGAAACGGAAAGAGAGAGTAGAATGGGAGGAATTTACGTGGGAAAATTAAAGAAAGAGGCGGGTGAGATATAAATCGGTGACAGCTCAACAACAATTCGAGTCGACAGAACAGACACAGCGATTTCATGGTTAAAGACTGCTGCAAGTGGGGAGAGCGTGTTTTATGATTGTTGTCTATCTCACTCTATGTTGCACATTGCATTCCCAACACCCATCTCTTTTCAAACCTAATCTTCTTCCATACCAACCTGCTGAAACAGGAATGCTCACCATTTTCCTTAATTATGCTTACGTGGATACGTGCACTACTCGCTGCCATGCCATTTCCCCCTTCTTAATGAATTCAACAGGTTTTATTTTAAACTTCAAATAAATCTTTTTTATTAAATTTAATATTCCAATAATTTTAAAATGAATCTGGGTGTAGCTAAGGTCTGGCAGGGGCCCTTAAAATGAAAAAAAAAATATTTAGACCTTTGAAAATTTTTAAAATTTTAAATTAGTAAAGGTAAAATTATATTTTAGTCCCTTTAAAGATGATAAAAATTTAATTTAATCCTTTAAAAAGTAAAAATATATAAACTATTAAAATGATGAAATTATATTTTTACTGTTGCAAAAATAAAAATTTAATTTCGACCCCTTAAAAAGATAAAAAAAACTCCGTCGATCCAACCTTTGATCAAATTTTTAGCCCTTCATGATTAAAAACTGAAGTTTAAAATTTTGATAGAATAGAAAAATTCATGTTGGCTAATACTAATTTTCAGCCTGAAGTTCTAGGAATTATGGGATAAATACTTGAAAAATAAAGAGTTTTAATAAACGTTATTATATATAAAACTAGTTAAAATTATGAACTGGAATCAATAATCAAACTATTATGGCACAAGCTATGAATTAATTAACTAAGGATTTAGAGATCAACACATTTTAATTGGTGAATATATCTGGGAGGTCCCTCTAGCAATTTAGTCTCTGTATTATTAAAAATATCAAATAATGTCAAATTGGAATAAAGTTAATAATTTAAAAAACATCATTTATTGTTTATTAAAGTTAAAAATTGTATGGTACCATAACTGAAAAATTTTGTTTAAAATTAAACTGCAATTGAAAAAAAAAATTAAAGACATTTTTTATACAATAAATGTCAATTCTATTACTTTGGACTCATTTTATTATTTTTTGTAGTATAAGAAATAAATTGATTCATTTAATAATAGATAGACAACTTTGATCTAATCCCTATAATATATGAACCTAGTCTTAAGTGCTTTAACCCATTCTAATTGCCCATGATGGATCTCGATCCTACGGCCTTCTCCATTACCAATTAAAAGCTTTATTGACTGTATAAAATTAAAGTTTAATGATAAATTTGGCCACTGACATTTACATGTTTTGTCAAAATGACCCTATTGTATTCTCAAGCCTCTTTTTTTTTTTTGTCATCAACCTTTGTTCTCTTTTTTAAATTGCTTTTTTTAACAGATTTGATGTTAAGAAAGTTAACGGGATTATATGGAATTTCATACGTGGAATATTTTTAATGATTACTTAAATAACCTAATAAAATAATTACATTTGGAAAATAATAAAATAAATAAATAATTCGTGAAGTAAAAAAATAATTCTTAATTTAAAGAAAATAAATGTAATTATCTAAAAAAAAGTTTTAAAATGAATGCACGCATTCAGTATTTTCAGTTTGATTTATTAATTATCTTTATGAAACTTTTTAGTAAACAAACGCATGCATTTATTTTTTAAACTTTTTTCAGATAATTATGTTTATTTTATTTAAATTAAGAGTTTTTTTTAATTTCATGTACGATCTATTTATTTTTATAATTTTTCATATTTAATCATCTTATTGAGTTACTTAAATAATAAATTACATCTCATTAAAAATTTCTACATCATCCACATTAATTTTTTTAATGGTACTTTCATAAAATCTGTTTCAAAAACCAGTTTGAAAAAAAAAAAACAACAACAAAGGTTGATGACCCAAAAAGACTCAAAAATACAATTGAACCATTTTGACAAAACATGTAAATATTAGTGGCCAAATTTAATCTCATATTTTTTTGTAATTGATTATTATTTAAATACGCGTGACACGTGCCGAGATTTCAGAATGAAGTTTCGGATTGTTTGGCCAAAATAACCATTCGTCTTGCTAGTTTATAATTATTTGTTGCTCCTCCAGCAATGAAGGACATTTTGTTAGAGAATTGTAATAAAGCTTTGATATTATAATAAAATTAATGGTTATAATCGCATAAATTGCTGTTTATTTTCTATGAAAAAATACGCGTGACCAGTAAGATACCATTGACTTTTTCTTATACAAAATAAATATAATTAATTAAAAGTCGGAGAGGAACTTGTGAAAAAACAAATAAATAAGAGAAATGTCATTAGGTATACAGTGAAATTAATTAAGATATTAATTTATTTAAGTTGAATAAAATCCCTCAAAATAAAAGTAAATATTATATTATGTACTTTAAATTAATAATGATATTTTAAGAGGACCACATGAATAAATATAGCTGGTACTGTATTTTTTATGGTTGCACTTAATCATATGACAAGGTACATGAATAAAAAAAGTACACCTAGCCCATCTGGCATTGGGGGGCGATAAATATAAAATAGGCAGCTAACTTAGTATTAAATTTGATTTTTTTTTCGATTGAGTGTTAACTCGACTGATATGAGTATTGTTGTTAATGTAGGAGAACGTCCTCTTATTTAAAAGTTGACGAGGGACTATGAGTAGTTTTAGGCATTGTATAAAAAAAGTAGATATAATAAGAACTTATAATGAGATTAGAATGTCCATAAGTCGGGTCAGGTTCGAGTTAGGCCTAACCAAAATCTTAGGCCCACTTGCTAGGCTTGAAAAATAGGCTTGAAATTTTGTCCAAACTCGGCCTGTATGTATTAAATTTTTTATATAATTTTTAAAAAAAAATTAATACATCAAAAATACCAAAAAATTAAAATAAATGTGTCCCACCAAATTGAAAATAAATTTTAAAAAAATATGTATATTTAAATAACACTAAGATAGGTGCAATTTAACAAGTAAATATCTCTAAAATAGTAATAAAATTAACAATAAAACAAGAGTTATATAATATATAAACAATAACAACAAATTAATAGCAACATAATAATGAAATGATAACAAAATAGTCAGAAAACAACAAAAAAATAAAAGGAAAACAGTAAAAAAAAGAAGAAAAAAATAAGTCTTTTTGTAAATTTAGGTTAGACCGCGTTCGGAGAATAAAAAGAGCCTTACTCAAGACTAGGTCTGTTTTTTAAACGGACCTTATTCTTTTTGTTTAAATTTATTTTTTAAAATTATATTTTTATTCAAATTATTTGCCCTACCCGTCTAAATCAACTTAATGTTGAAAAGAAACTTGAGCTTTTTTGTTTTGATTTTTATTTAATATATGTTGAAATTTACTTGTCTGGTTTCTATCACGTCTTTTTGATCAATTTGTCCTCTTTTTTTTCTTTTGCAAGAATTTGGTAGAAAGTAAGGTCATTGTTGAACACTTGTGACTTCATCAAACCAAATCTACCAGAGATTTTAAAATCACTATCATCTCTTTTTTTTTTTTTTAATCAATAAAAATTTATCCGCAAGTCGAAAATGTTAAAATAACTCATCATTTAGAAAATATGTGAAAATATATTTAAATATATAAATTTTTACCAGTAAAATTAAATTAACTAAGTTTAGAGTTTCCATATTATTATAAAATGTCATACATGTGAGTAAAGAGGGATGGAATATGTGGTCTCGATTAAAATTTTGAATAAATTAATTTTTATATTAGATCAAAGAGTAAATTGTCTTTTCTATTAAAAAATTCATTCATTTATATTGTTAGAAATCAGCATGGCTAACGAAATAACCATATAATAACATGTAGCGTGCCATGTACCTCATATTAATGTACAGGGATCAAACTTTAACAATAGAATTGATGGAATTTTTAAAAAAAGGACTAGTTTGTTTTTTGATCTAATGTAGAAGAACTAATCTGTCTATTTCTTTAGTAAAGAGGATAAAATATAATCTGATTCATAATAGAAAGACCTCTATAATACTTTTACCTTTTTAAGCACATAGTGAAAGTTGATAATATGGACTAAAAGAGGGTCTTAGGTGAATATTTATACTTAATTTTTAAGTTGTTTGAAAAGCTACTTAAAAATTATTCATTGGTTGACCTCTGATTATGTTAGTGTTAGTTTGCAGAGTGACTAATTAGTTGGCCTTGAAATCATAATTGTTTATAGCTCTTTTTATACAATGAAGTAACTCATTGTTTCACGTGACTTGTCTTATGATCAACGATGAGTTTTGCTAAATGTTCAAGGCTTTTGTGAGCTCAAACTTTATGTAAAACTATGTTACACATACCTTGCCAAACCTTCATACCTGTTCAAAGAGACTACATTATCCGCATTGTACCTCACCTAGACTAAGACCACACCAACCTCATTCATCTTGATAGAATTGCTTTCGATGGTCATATTAACTCACGTAACCAGTTTAAAAAAATATTTACAACAAACGACAACCCACAAATTATAAGAGGAACCGTGTCGTATAAGTGTACCCTTAAATATCTCTCCAAACCTTACAAGAGGTTATGAACATTAGAATATCAACTAAAATTATTCTTTTTAAGGGTTAATTTAGTATTATTTTTAAGAAACACTTTTAAAACAAAAAATTCTTAAACAAGCTGCATTTTGAGAGAAAAAAATGCTTATCCCAAATAAAAAATTGGCCCAAAAGTAATTCTTTCATAACCTAAAAATTTTAACTTTTTCTCGAAAGTACTTTTAAGAGACATTACTAAACTAGGCTTTAACACTCTTAACACCCTATAATATCTCTTCATTTACTGTATGCGACTCTCTACCGTTGGAGTGAACAACTTTGACTCATCAACAAGACTATAACTTTGATAATTGGTATAAATAATTTCGAAATGAATACTCAAATTTTGCAATAATAATTTACAACTCCCAAATAACATTGTAAATGAATCCGCCTTTTGAGCTCTAAATTATCGGAATGAGTAATAGATCCAATAAGAAATGGGTTGGGCCTTAATTTGAAAGATTAAAATGTTTGTTTGGGCTTGAACCGTGACCCGACTTTCAGATCCGGCTCTTTCACCTATCAAAATCAAAATCAGCCTTTTCCCCCTTTTCAGCCTTGACAACAATCACCTCCAACCCCACCAAGAAAATTTTCGAAAATTACTGCTTCCCCTATCAACTGGTTCTGAAATCCAAACCCTAATTTTCCTAATCCGAAAGCCTAATCGAACTAATTTTCAAATCAGTTAAGAATTTCCCGCCGAATCAGGAACCCTAGATTCCATGGCGTCGAGGAAAAAGGAATCCGAAGGGATTGCCTTGCTATCCATGTACAACGATGAAGATGACGAAGAAATGGGAGACATCGAAGAAGGTGACCAACGGCAAAACCAACAAACTGGGGAAGAAGAAGAACAACAACAAGAAGGGCAACCGCCAGAAGAAGAAAACGAGTACAGAGAATCTAATAACAATATGGAAGAAGATTCGAGAACCAGCGATAATACGCCTCCTTTTCCTCACCAAAACACCAATCTTTCACAACAACAGCAGGAGCCTTCTGTTTCTTCGCCGCATCAACCTCAACCTTTGGTGGCGTCGAAGAGAAGTGGAGGAGGAAGGCTGACCATTGTTGATTATGGCCACGATGAAGCTGCCATGTCACCGGAGCCCGAGGTAATCCCCTCTCCGCCTTGCCAAAGACTTTTTTTTTTAAAAATTCCTTTATTGTTTAATGATACGTGGTTAGGTTACTTTTTCCATGTTTAAGTGCAGGAAGGGGAATTAGGAAGCAGTGATGACCTCATGATTGGCATAGAGCAACAGAATGCCAATGGTACTTCTTTATTTCCTTTTTTCCCTTTCATTCGATTAATTTGACTACAAATGTTACTTTTAAAATCGATAGCTTCCTAATTTGTCATTTGTTTGCAGGTGATTTTCAAGGAAAAACGCCTCCGGCTGCTGTTCAGCTGACTCCGCAATCATCGGATTTAGAACCATTACAGCCTGAGACCTTGACCAATGCTGTTAATGAATCAGATGGTGTAGAAGTTGAGGAAGCCGTTTCTGTAGACAATGTTGATCCCTTGGATAAGTTTCTTCCACCTCCACCAAAGATCAAGTGCTCGGAGGAGCTACAAGTAAGTGTCTTTTGTATGCTATTAGTTATTAATTATATTTCTTTGGACCTAATGTAAAAAGCTTGAAGTTATCCTTATGTAACCCCACCCAAATGTTAACAGTTGAGATGGACTATGTTGTGCTGGAACTACTGTGTTTCTATGAGAGATGAAGGTAGCTAGGTGTAGTTAAGGTTTTCTTATTTGCCATCTGAAGGCATTCTGATCCATGGCACTCAATAAGTTGTAAATGCCTTTTTCTGTTTCCACAGGCCTGATTGTAATTTTTAGCTCACTCACTCCAGAATTTCATTTAGTTTATTTAACTACAATGTCAGTTGTTGCCGACTTGCCACCCTCTGCTGCTGAATGAAAGATTGGTAGTTCATGATACCTAATCCTTATGTATTAGTGGATGTCTTGCTCTTTTTTCATTTTTATACCAATGAGCATATCCCTTGTTGATAATCTAGAATGATCCAAGTTATATTGCGTTTTCCTTCAGTTTTATATATTGATGACCTTCATTTCTTTCTGTATGTTACTACAGAGGAAAATAGATAAATTTCTCAACTTGAAGAGAGCTGGAAAAAGCTTCAATGCTGAAGTTCGGAATAGGAAGGATTATAGGAACCCTGACTTTTTGCTGCATGCTGTGAGGTATCAAGATATTGATCAGATAGGGTCTTGCTTCAGTAAAGATGTGTTCGATCCTCATGGATATGACAAAAGCGACTTCTATGATGAAATAGGTTATAACATTAGCTTCTATAATTCTCTCTTTTATATATTGAATCAGTGTTGTCTAGGGCAAAAGTCACGCTCTAGGCGCTAGAACCCTTGTATTGCCTCAGAGGCACAAGGGGGAAAAAAAAGCACTAGCCTGAGTGAAGTAAAGCACAAAATGTATGTGTGCAAGTTTTTGTATGCATAATAAACTCTGAAAGTGTGATCTACTTTACTTTTATCTACAGAACATGCGATTTTTTTAGTAAATATGCATGATTTCCTTATGATCAATGTCTAAGTTGAATACTCAAATATTGAGCAGTACAAAGTTGGATACTATCCTTTCTTACTGGTAAATGTATATCTGATGAAAGAAGTGAAAAATGAAAGAAATTAAAGAGATCTTCAATCAGATGGTCGTTTCTTATGTTTATCACGTTACAATAAAGCATGCCTAGGTGCACTACGTGTGCACTTGATCAAATGGGTCTCTCCCGAAAGGGTTTGAGGCGCTTTTGTTGTCTAGTGCTAAGGTGTAGGTGCACCTAGTCGCACTCTATGCTCAATTGGCATTGGATGCATCTAAGCATTAACCGTTGAGTGTTGCTTTCTCTTATTTGTTTTTGTCAAAGCTTTTGCTATTAATCCCAATATATTTTCACACATTTTAATGTTCTTAAACTTGTTTTCTTAAATGCAGAGGCTGATATGAAATGTGAAAGGGAGAGGAAGGAACAAGAAAGCAAGAAGAACCAAAAGGTCGAATTTGTACCTGGTGGAAATCAACCTGGAGCCGTTCTTCCTGCTCCAAAAGTTAGCATGCCTACTGCAGGTGTTTTTCCTATGCTCTTTTTTTTTTTCCTGATGAATTTTCTTATGAGTGTATGTATTTTGAGATCTAGCGATGTTGTTCTTATGTTGATTGATTGAGGTTTTTCAGTTGCGGCTGGGAGTGGTTTGCCTTCAGGTCCAACTGCAGTGGATAACAACATTGTGCGGGATGGTAGACAAAACAAGAAATCAAAATGGGATAAGGTACTAGTCTTAGCATCTCTATCACAAATACATCATCTGTGATATCATGAACCCTAAGTTCTCATTGTTTCGTGTAACTTCCAGGTGGATAGTGATAGAAGGAATCCTCTTCCTGCTGGAGCACAGCATTCTCTATCTGCTGCTGGAGCACATACAGTTATATTATCAGCTGCTAATGCTGGAACCGGGTACACAGCTTTTGCGTAAGTCCTATAACTTGATGAAAAATTGTTCAGATATTCCCCCTCGATTTCATGCATTTTAGGATAAGAATCTCTTTTTTTGTGGCTGCATGATTAAATTATTGAAACAAACAACTTAGAGCTAGTGCTTACCGCTTAGTAATCAGTACTGATTTCATTTTTATTCTTAAATGGCAGACAGCAGAAACGGCGAGAAACAGAAGAGAAAAAATCCAGTGAAAAGAGGTTGGATAGAAGATCTTAAATTGATCATTTTTAGTTCTTGACAGTGTTCCAGAAAACTGTTTGTGAGGCTGAGAACCAGTCCTTTGCGTTTTTGCACCTTTGTAATGTTTACATTGTACCTTGTAGATCACTTACCTAATTATAGCCCCATATTGATGCTGTAGTGATGCAATAATGCTTTGCCTAGCTGTGTACTATCGAGGTCTAACTTTTGGTCTTCAGCTTTAACGCAGTAAAGCAAGCGTAGCACGAGAAAGATTGCTCAAAATCTCACATTCCTTGTCTTAACCGAGAGGGATGCAAATAGTTCGAAGAGCCAAGCAAGCCATGGTCATATCATCTTCATCTTGAAAGCATTTATCATTCTTTTGTGCTTAAAAATACATGGCCATCTCTTGGATGTTTATGTTACCAATTTCTATCATAATATCTGTTGAGGCAAGCAGGTGGGGGTGATTTCAAATATGCATGAACTTTGCTGCCAAAATACGAGGCAAAAATGACAATATATATTAGATGGGGTCATGGTCATGGGGGTTGGAGATAGAGAAAGGGGCTCAAAGATCAATGGTGCCTGTCTTTGTGTCTTTGGCATCAAATGAGAGACGTTGGAGATTCGTACACTGTTCCCTGCATACATTTCAGTCTCAGACTCAGATCTTTATTTAAAGCAATTGTTTCTGGTTGAATTACACCCAAGGTCGTTAAACTATTATCAAGTTTATTATTTGGTCACTCAACTTAAAAAAATTATAAAATTGTCATTAAATTGTTTAGAAGTTTTCTTTTAATTGGGTTAAGTTTTTTTTTTTTTTTTTAAAAGGTTCGATTAGTGAGTTTCAAGTGACAATTAGTATAGTAGATCAGTATTCATTGATAAATAGAACATATTTTAGGTTTAAGTCAATTTGGTAGTTAATATTGGAGATTAGAATAAAATTGTTTAGATTTTGGTTTGTAGGTTAGTTTTATAAGAAAAAAAAAAGTTGAATTGTAAATGAAAAAGTGAAAGCAAATTGGTGTAGGTAGAAAGCTATATAAAAATGGTTTTAACAATTTAATAACTTCAATAAAAAATTTTAAATAATTTAATGATTTTTGTAACTTTTTTGAATTATAGTTTATTGATATTGGATATATAGTTTATCTTTCTTTTAATGTATATCATTTTTAAAGTTTGTTTTAAGAGTAGAATATATTTTAGCATTGTAAATGATCTTTTGCTAAAACTACTTATAATGCTGAAAATAAACTTGGTAGAAAAGGTTCGTTTAAAGCATTAAGAATGGCAAAAAATGTTGGACAAAAAGAGACAAAAGAATGGTAAAGTGAACTTATCTTTAATAGCTATGATCAAATCACTGCCATGGTGAAGCAACAAACAACGGTTATGATGGAATTTGAAATATTTTTTTTTATATTTCCATAATTATATTAAGTTTTAATTAAATTAAAATTTAATTCTAATGGAATTTTCGAATAGAGATAAAATTCTCTAATTAAAATAAATTTAAGAGAATTTATACAGGTAATTTACATGATAAAATTTAATCTAGAACCCTCGCCATTCTCATTAGCTAGTTTCATTGCATACAATAAATGCAAAAGGGAAAAATATTCTCTAATTATTTGATAAACAAAACCATCTCTAGTTTCAATAAGATATCTATATATACATAGAGAAGAGATTGTATAAAATTATAATTTCATGTCATCTTTATCATTTTCTAATTGAGTATTTATATCGTAAAATACCGGTTTTATGCAATAACTTCCCATATATATTGCATTGGTTTGGTTGGGTGAATAATAAATACGTGAAAAGTAATTAAAAGAAACAATGAGCTGTTAAAATTTAATAATGAGAAGACCAACGGTAACATTTGCGTTTTGGCTGGTTGCTTAAGGGGTAATTTCGGAATACCAGATAAAGTTAACGGAACCTTTTTCTGCATATAAAATCAAAAGCAGTGTAAAAATTAAAAAGAAAAAAAAAACTGAAAAACAGAACTCAAACTCTCTCTGCTCTGTAAGTTAAAGTAGAGAGAGTGAAAAAATCCTTTAGTACTGAGCGGCAAAGTACTTATTTTTACTTCTTTTTTTGTGTTTCATAGCATAAGTTTATATTCAATCTTAAAGTTTCGAACTTTCAGCTGCTTTACTCTGGTTTGAGCTTAAAAATCGATTCTTTGATTCATTTTGTGAATACCCAATTTGAGTTTTAGAGGCAAAAAGTACGAATTTTTTCATAAAGCTATGGCAGAACCAAAACCTGAAGAAATAAGTCACCCACCAATGGACCAACTTCAAGGCCTAGAGTACTGCATTGACTCAAATCCTTCTTGGGGTGTGCATTTTTTTCCCATTTTAGATCAAATCTTTTCAACTGTATTTTTTTTTTTTTTTGTAACGCTCTGTTTTGGTGGTGGAAGCAGGAGAAGCTATAGCTTTGGGGTTTCAACATTACATTTTGGCCTTAGGAACTGCTGTGATGATCCCTTCTTTTCTTGTTCCTTTAATGGGAGGAACTGATGTAAGCAGTGAAATTTACAATGTTTTTCATTGATTCCCTCCCTTTATTACTGTATTCAACATGAAATTCTTTTAATGATGGTTTTTAGGATGATAAAGTTAGAGTGGTGCAGACACTGTTATTTGTTGAAGGGATTAATACACTTTTACAAACACTATTTGGAACTCGATTACCTACTGTTATTGGAGGGTCTTATGCCTTCATGGTTCCCATTATATCAATAATCCATGATACTACTTTGCTAAGCATTGAGGATAACCATATGGTTAGTACAATTCTATGAACTTTGTGTGTAAAGGCATAATTTTTCCTTTAGGACATGAGATGATGTCCTTTTTTTACGTGTATGCAGAGATTTCTATATACTATGAGAGCAGTCCAAGGTGCACTAATAGTAGCATCAAGCATACAAATTATCTTGGGGTATAGTCAGATGTGGGCCATTTGCACCAGGTTCAACTTTGATCTTAAATGAAGTTTCTATATCAAAATCCTAGAGAAACACAAGTTGAGAATGGTTTTTGCCCCATTTTTAGGTTCTTTAGCCCCCTTGGAATGATTCCGGTTATTGCTCTAGTCGGCTTTGGCTTGTTTGACAAAGGCTTCCCTGTGGTATAATATAGAAACTTTTGAGCTATTTTGACTTCTTATATGAAAAGTTTTCGTCTTAGCTTGTTATCAACTCACTATCAGGTCGGTCGCTGCGTCGAAATTGGGATCCCAATGCTTATTCTATTTATAGCCTTCTCTCAGGTACTACTATTTCTCCCAGTTACAAGTTCCATTTGCTATATGAAACCATATGGATGATTCTATCTTTTCTGTCAAAAACAGTACTTGAAGAATTTCTACACAAAGCAACTGCCGATACTGGAGCGGTTTGCCCTCATTATATCGATCACGGTAATTTGGGCATATGCACATCTCTTGACAGCGAGTGGTGCATACAAACATCGTCCCGAGTTAACACAATTAAATTGCAGAACTGACAAGGCCAACCTCATTTCTTCTGCCCCATGGTACTAAAGCTGTTCCCCCACTAGATTTGCTGATTGAATCAATGGAATTCTGACCGAAAATTTTTCATACAGGATAAAGATTCCTTATCCTCTTCAATGGGGTGCTCCTACATTTGATGCTGGTCATGCTTTTGGAATGATGGCTGCTGTTTTAGTCTCATTGATTGAGGTACTCATATGAAAACTCATAATTTTTTTTTGTTTAAAGAAAAAAAGAAGAGAAGAGCACAGGTACACGGGTATCACACGTTGAGTCTCTAAACCATTTCTGACTCATAAATTGAATAGACATATATTACTTAGTGATTCAAAGCTAAAAATGTTTGCTTTGGCAGTCAACAGGTTCTTACAAGGCTGCCGCACGCCTAGCGAGTGCCACACCACCTCCAGCTCATATTCTTAGCCGTGGTATTGGTTGGCAAGGCATCGGAATCCTTTTGGATGGATTATTTGGAACACTGACTGGTTCAACTGTCTCTGTGTAAGTATTGTTGCTTATTGTTCTGAAAATGATCCTTTTTTTGCCACTATACTATAACCTGGTAAAACAACAGGGAAAATGTGGGGCTTCTTGGAAGCACTCGTGTTGGAAGCCGCAGGGTCATTCAAATCTCAGCTGGCTTTATGATATTCTTTTCGATATTAGGTGAGTGACAATATATTAAACAGATTAGTCTCAGTATTTGTGCCTTCAGAGTTGATTTCTTTACTTTTCTGCAGGAAAATTCGGAGCGTTGTTCGCATCAATACCGTTCACCATATTTGCTGCTGTGTATTGTGTTTTGTTTGGTATTGTTGGTGAGTAACATTCTTGTATGCCCCCATTGCTATATGTTACTTTGCTTCTAACCATAGCTCTACTTGCTTTCAGCTTCTGTGGGGCTGTCATTCATGCAATTTACAAACATGAACTCCATGAGAAACCTATTCATCATAGGTGTTGCAATGTTCTTAGGCTTGTCGGTTCCCGAGTACTATAGAGAATACACTGCCAAGGCACTTCATGGTCCTGCTCATACCAGGGCTGTATGGGTGAGTTAAATGTCCCCCATGCCAACTTTTCTGCTAATCAAACATAGCATTGACATGTACTGTTTTTTTGACGTGCAGTTCAATGATTTCCTTAATACCATCTTCTTTTCATCTCCAACTGTTGCATTGATTGTTGCCGTACTCCTAGACAACACACTTGACTACAAAGATAGTGCTCGAGATAGAGGAATGCCATGGTGGGCTAATTTCCGCACGTTCAAAGGAGATAGCCGGAGTGAAGAGTTTTATTCACTCCCTTTCAATCTCAATCGTTTCTTCCCTCCGTCATAGATCATTGTCAACAACAACGAGATGCCTCGGTCATATGTATATTTGACTTGGGTTCAATCTGATATCGATTCCTTTGTGCTCCGCTCTAGTTATTAATTTTTTATTTTTTTGGTGTGTAATGTAGGCTTGCTTGCTGCTCTAACAATGTTTGCAAAAGTGACTTTGCAAGAACTCTGTGAATCAAATGTAATGCACTTTTTGGCTTCTCTCATCTATGTGCATTTTATTAGCAAATTACATTGATGAATAATGAACATGTCAAAAAGAAGAGAAAATGGGATGAGAACTGATTATGATACAGTTTCAGGGCTATGATCTGCACATACATTCAGGGCACCTTGGTTGTCGATAAATACTTCGACCAGAACCCCTCACCCGCACTCTTTGGCCTTCCTCAGTCATCTTTCTTACTCTATCTTCAAATGTAGTCCATCCTATGGAGCTATTCTCTGAAAAAATCGCAGCTAATCTCTTCTTGTTAGGCCGCAAGGTTGGAGCATGTCCATCACCGTAGTAAGTTCGGAATCCAGATACCAGTGATGATAGTTGGCTTCCAGAGTCTGTCATGGCGAAGACATCTGAAGTTGCACAAGCAATGAAGTCCAATGCTGCCAGCTTCACCCAAAGCAATTTCTTTTTCCATGTTACAAAAATGTACCCGAAAAAGTTCGTAAAACGATTGTCCAAATTCGAAAATACCTGAGAAGAGAAATTTCTAAATGGAGCAAGTTCATTGTATGTGAGCAGTGTTTCCTTGGTGACCAAATTTGGGTACAAATTGGTAAAGGGTTGCATCCTCGAACTTCCCCCGTATATACGAGACCCTGCAAGATAAATGTAAGTTCCACGCTTGAAGCCAAGAGCTGCAAGAACAAGTGCTGCTTCTTCGGGTGTCAATGGACATTTTCCCAACTTCCGCAACTCTGCCGGAGAAACAGGCCTACAAGCATCAATGGTAGAAAAGAACATATCAATCAGGTGCGTGCATGGAAACAACATCAGGTTAAACAACAATGCCAGAAGGGCTGGTAGGGCCGTACTTCGAGTTCTTTAAGCGCTCAATGAGCAGAGGAAAATGGACCTCTCTGTAGGCTTTGAGTTCCTTTTTCTCGTGTTCTCCACCTCCGAAATCACATTGGGAGTATGCTACCATATCCTCTTCAAATCTCAAGTGTAAGGCAAGGTATCTAGATGAGCCTCTTTCAACATAATCCTCTTTGGAGGAAATGCTAGGAGTGAAATCTCCGAGCAGTTGTTTGTCTAACCGACGTTCAGCAGCATGGTATTTGAATTTCCTTATCCTTTTGATTAATAATGAACCAACTTCTTGGATTTTTGGCACAAACTTTAGTGCATGGAAGTTACATTTACATCTCAATCTCTGCAATGGAGCAAAGCATATCCAGGTTCGGGGTGAGTTTCGAATGCAAATACGTGTTCGACATGTGTAGGCTCAAACGTGCAAGGGATGTTACACACCTGGAGTTCAGGAGGTAATGGGTCAAAGCCAAGCCGGTTACCAAATCCAAGGAAGTGAACAACTTTGTTCTTCATAAGGAGGGGAAGTACAGTGCGAACATAATCAATCGGCTTTGCTTCCTTCACGATATCTGCATCAGTGATCTGTATTGAGGTAAGATTCGAGGTTTTATAGTGTCACGAGAAATGAAAGCCGAACTACAATGCAAATGTGGAAACTTAGAAGATAAACTTACAAGGCTGCCAATGGCTTCAATATCCAGGGACTTCAAATGAAGAGGAAGTTCCTGCACTATATGTACATCATCCTTCAACATTCTCATAAAATAGTCTTCTTGGTAGATGTCACCGAACTGGCTGCATTTCAAACCCAAAATCCGCTATTAAGTGTATCGTTTCATTACCATTGCATGAATATAAGTATCAAATCAAAGGTTACATGGTTACCTAGGATCTTTCCATACATTGCTGTAAAGAAACTTCGGAAGAACCAACGTCGCATTGAGTAACGATGCCACGGCAACTGCATTGCATATCTGTGGACAAACCCCATTTTAACCGAAACCAACATCGAACTTTCCTAATGAAAAATGGATGGAAGATCAAAAAAGGGAATTAAACCGGATACTTACAGCTACGCGTTGTTGATTCAGACCACCATTCGCGCTAACCATTATATAGCCATTACTTTCACCAGGCTTCCCTGTCTCAACCAAAGACAAGTTAAAAGACTATTTTGTTACCTGTTGGATAAGGTTCCGAAGCATGGTACTTACCTAGGCTTGTTGGATATCTTTTATCTGCACAAGGTGTCCATTTGGATGCTTCTTGATATGGTTCCTCCCAAAAATTCAAACTTTCTTGCTTAAACTCCTTCTGCAAATCAATGAATCTATTCACATTTTTAAGGAAAAAATTTAACTTTTTTGCTTTAAAATTCATAGAAATCTAAGAAGCCTACCTCAGCAAGTGCACTTGAAGCTAAATTTAGAAGCCTACCATACATCTCAACTGTTGGCCTTTCCTTATGGGCAACACCATCCTCCTTAGCATATTCATGTAAACGCATATCAACAACTAGTTGGTGTCAGTTCCATCATTTTTAAACAATGCATATATTCATATTCAATAATTCATCGAAACAATAATCGTACCTCGCGGCCATCGGAATTTCTCGTACTCGAACTTCCATGAAAGTTGATCGAACCGAAAACCGACACCATCACAGAATCGAGTAAGAACATGAAAGCCGTTAACACGAACATAAACACAACCGATTTCACATTCCCGCGGAACCATGTGTGTCTATTCCCACCCTTACAAGGATTGAACTTGCCTGAATCATCTTTCAAACTATGAAGCAATACTACTTTGGACAAAGAATCTGAGCTTCTAACACGATAATCTTTCAACCTCAAAACTGACTTATTGTTGTTGTTGTTCTTCGACATGGTTATGAAAATCCCCAAAACCTGAACTTTGGCATTGGTTAATGTTTAGATAACAATAACATGGAACTCTTACAACATCTGTTACTATCTTTTCCATTGTCTTAACAAAGACATGCCACCAAATATGAACATATGTCATTAGTTGATTAAGTTTCAATTGTTGGTGAAGATGAACTAACACTTAAAAAAAAAAAAAATTTGGGATTGATGGTGTATAGTTGATAAAATAAGAGCGTCAAAGAAGATGGGAAAATTCAAAGAGACGTTAAGTTGTAGGTGTAGGTGACAGTGAGTTGAAAACGTATGAAAAGAGTGGAAAGCAAGGCAACTCAGCTAAAGTCGAGTTGGCTCAGAGCCTCAACTCAACTGCATTTTCTTTTAAAAACATTAAACTTGTAATATAAGAATCATATAATCCGTTAATAGCTACTTCCCACCAAACATAAATTAACACAAGTCTGGGTTTTTCTTTTTTTAGCTTCCATTGTTTTTCATATATTTGAAGATGAACCGAAAATTAAAAAATTGAGTCAAAATGGAAACGAGAGAATGGAAAGAAAAAAAAACATTGGCTTTGTGCCTCTATCAAAGACTTTTGAGTATTATATTCATTCTTAATAATCAATTAAATATGGTATTTTTTTTTTCCATAAAAAGATTGAGAATTTATTTGTTGCAATGTGTTAAATAAAAAAAATATTAATCAGGGTTAATTTATTCAATATATGTTCTGTTATATGACAGTCACAGATATTATTTATTTAATTATAAGGAAAAATTAGTATTTAGTCCCTAAATTTAGTAACTTTTTAAAATTGATCCTTGAAATTTTTTTGACATTAGTCATACAACTTAATATTTTTTTTTGACATTAATCATTCAACTTGGATCCCTTTAAAGTGTGTCGTGACACTCTTTAAGAATGTTAAGTCATTACTTAAAAAAATATATGTATAAAATTTAAAAAAATACAAAAGAATATAAACTATAAATTTAAAAATTTTCAGGTGATGACGCGACATAAAATTAGAGTACTATGTCATCACACTTTAACGAAATTTCAAGTTGACATTTAAAACCCATTTGAACTGCCATGTAAGACTGCCTTTAAGGAGGTAACAGAGTTTAACGGTAGAGTGACTACCTCGTAACAAAACGATAATGTAAGTGACTAAAACGTAACATTTAAAATAGCGCACCTCTTCCTTTGAAATTACCATGTTATAATTCAACACAAAACTATCAAAATTAATTATTACAAGTATTGAACTAAATAACTCACTTGATAAATTAATTCAACTCAAACTAATTCATCTATATATAATATTACATGAAAAAGACTAAAAGGCTATTTGACCCAACAAAGAGCAAGCAAGTTCAGTAAACAACTAAGGCTAAAAGGCTATTTGACCCAGATAAATTGAGTTAAGGCTCAAAGCCTCATACGACCTCTGGGCCTTGTAAGCCCAATGAGCTTATAAACACTGAAGACACAAGATTTACCATGACCTTAAATTACTTTTCATTTTCCATACCTTTAAGGCATATACTAATTTAGACATTGGAGGATGTCGTGAAGTATCAACTCCAATGCCCTGCTTTGCAACTCACTCACAAGTAGACCTCGACAAGTATAGAAACAAGGACTGAAAAGTCAAAGCAAATACCTAGTGAGAAGGTTATCCATTGTATTTGCATTCAGCCAAAACATACGAGTGTCATTTGGCTAGGGACCAATGTCCATCATGATGCTGAAACTTTACAAGCATTGACCCCAGTCTGGGCCTTGAGGATTTAATGCAGATATAAAAGATATATAGGTAAAAACTGTTAACTCATTTAATGGACGTAAATTCAAGTATGCTTAAATATATATTATCTTCATAAAACTTTCAAGATAAAAAGGATTAATTATTACTATTAACGATAAAAACCCTAACTTTCACAAAATAACAAGCAGTTTTAGGTCCTGTCTTCAGTCTGACCAATAACAGGGCCAGGGTTACATGGAAACATGAGTTTAATACAAATTCAACACAAATATTTGATAAAAATAGAGAATCATTTTTTATCTAGCAGATCATGATTGTTACTGTTTGTACCAAGTAATGCCACTACTGGTTTTTTGTTTATTGGTCCAAGAAATCAAGCTCCCGGTCTCAATTCTATTTCAACAGCCTCAGCAAAGCCATATTGCAAAGCTAAAGTTCATCCTCTGATGGATGAACATTGGCCATTGCTGTAACTCAGCCAAAGGTAATATATGTATATATGGGCAAAAGGTAGGAACAAACATATGTCAAAATGAAAGTTAATGTCTAATGCCTGTGCCATTTGGTGTTTTGTCCGGGATGGAAAGTTAATGTCAAGACTGTAATGATATTTTAGATGGTAAAAGTGTTATAGAGGTTATTATATATTTTATCTCTTTTATTTAAAATTTTTGTTAAATTAATAATTATTTCTGTTAAAAATTTTATTTATTTTTATCATAAGAAGAATAATTAGACAATTATATATAACTTGCTATATGTATCTCATTATAACATATATAATTTAATTTTTAACAATAAATTTTGATGAAATTTTTATGAGAAAAACCAATTTACTTAAACATAATTCAAACATTTACCTATTTAAGATGCATGCATGATTGTAGTGGTTTTTTTTTTTTTTTGTCAAAAAGTAGATGGCCCTTAAGTCTTATCCTTAGCCCTAAGGTCCTACCCATGCTTAATAATTAGGGTTTTCTTTTTCGGTCGTCAAAAAGACAATTAGCTGAGCTGGTTCCCTGTTTCAATGTTCCCCTTTCTGTTCTTTCAACATTCTTTGTTCTCCATTTTCTCTCTCACACATCTATTTTTCAAATCTCCCTCTGAATATAACTTATTAAACATTCAAATTTTTTAAATTTCGTTTAATGATTTAACCTCATTAAATTTTGATCCATTCTTTTCATAACAGATCAAACGAAATATCTTGCTTTTGTTTTCATTGTTTTTCTGAAACGGCTCCGTTTGGAGGAGAGAACCGTTGTCTTCCTATTGTGAAAAAATCCGAAAAAGTTAAATCAATATTTCGAGTTTGAATTACGTAACAACTTTTATATCGGGGTTTGAACTTTATTTTGATTAAATTAATCCTTAAACTTTGTAATTATTTTTCTATTAGAATTTGAACTTTTTTTCTCAAGTTAATATCTAAACTTAACAATTGTTATCGTATTGAAATATGAACTTGACAATTATTTCAATCGAAACCTGAACTTTAAAATTTTCAATAAAATATTAAAGATTAAATTAAACAAAAAAATATTCAATCCCTAATACAGAAATAATTATCAAAATCAATGACTTACTTAAAAAAAAGGAAAAAACTAAACTCAAATATAAAAACAATTATTAAGTTTAGAAATCAACTTAAATAAAAATAACTTAAACTCCGCTGTGAAAATTGTAACATACGATCAATCACTTATGAAAAGAAATTGAATCACTTATGAACCGTTCGTTTCCGATCAATCATCAAAACATACGATCCCAACGGCCCAAAACTAACTCAAATTCAGACAAAATCCAAACATCGTAAATCGTAACAATACCAAAAAAATACCACCTTTAAATCACGAAAAGCGACCATCTCTGTCATTTCACACATCTCGAGGACTTGCCCCATGTTCAAAGGATCATTCTCCTGGCCTCACCACTTGCAAAAACACCCAAAAAAAAAAAATAGCCTTTCCTCACCATTTTTATACTTGGAAATATTAATCTTTTCAGCCAAGAGTCCAAGCAGAGCTGCAAACAAATATATAATTCAATAAAAAAATCCAAACTTTAGCTGAATTCAGATTGCATTTTTTGTTTTCTGTCAGTAGATTTTGGCCTTACTTTCATTCCCTAAAGTCAAAAGCCTAAGTGAAAAAAAGAATCAAAAGCTTTCCAGCTTTCCTTTGTAACTTTAGCTTCTCCTTTTTGTCATTGCTTTTGTTTAACATTCAATGGAGCAGCACATTATATGGGTATTTTGGTTCTTTTTACATTGGTTTTGTTCGGTCCATTCAGTTTCAGATGGTGATAGTCTCCTTTCTCCCAAAGGAGTTAACTATGAAGGTCCATTTTGGGTTCTTAATATCTTTTTTTTATAGTATTTTTTTTCTTTTTTTTTTTTGATTTTGGGTGGTATTGTAATAACAGTGGCTGCTTTGATGTCGGTGAAGAGAGAGCTGAGAGATGATAAGCAGGTTATGGATGGCTGGGATATCAACTCGGTTGATCCTTGTACATGGAACATGGTGGCTTGTTCTGCTGAAGGTTTCGTTATCTCACTGTGAGGAACTATGCTCCTTTTCTATTTCTTTATCGATTGTGAATAATTTGATTTAAAAAAAAAAAAAAGAAGTAAAAATGAGAGCTTGATTTTGTAAAATTGTTGTTGATAGAGAAATGGCCAGCACAGGGTTATCAGGTATGCTTTCACCCAGCATTGGGAATTTGAGTCACCTAAGGACAATGTGAGTCCACCGTCTTATATCTTTTCTTGTAATCCAACTGCTAATTCTTACTGTATTGGAACCAATGTGAAATTGATGTTTTAGTAGTGATTAGGATTGCCCAAGACATTACTTTTATGGGGTATTCTTTTAGAAGTTGATTTGCTTGTGAAAGAATGTGCATTACAGTGCACTTGGGTACATGTTCTTGTTGGAAGAAATGCTAGTGTTGGTTCTCAGAACTTAGTTTTAGTCTTATTTTCTTAATTCAGAGGTTATTTTATCGAATAAACCTTCTTTTTCATTGTTTTTGTAGGTTGTTGCAAAACAATCAATTATCAGGTCCCATCCCGGATGAGATAGGGAAACTCTCGGAGCTTCAAACTCTGGATCTTTCCGGTAACCACTTTGTCGGAGCAATTCCAAGTACTTTGGGCTCTCTAACTCATCTAAGTTATCTGTGAGTGCGGCCCTGACATTTCTTCAATGCATTTTTATAACATTTGTTGTTATGTCCACGCGCAAGTTTTCTTAATGTTTGCCTCCTAAAATCTTTGCTCTGGATTTTTCAGGAGGCTTAGCAAGAACAATTTATCTGGACCTATTCCTAGACACGTTGCGAATCTCACCGGTCTTTCGTTCTTGTACATTCCTGTCATGTTACCTTAATTCTAACCAGACTGCTACATGATGATTATTTCAATTAACTTAAATGATATTGTGCAGGGACTTATCATATAATAATCTCAGTGGTCCTACTCCGAAAATACTAGCAAAAGGTTATAGGTGAGCTTCCTTGCAAAAAAGAGATTTCATTTCACATCAATAAGCCTAAGCTTTAAATATTCGTTTTCCTGTTCAGAACAATCTTGCTGATAAATAGCTTTCATTCACTTCATGCTCAATGTTCCTTTTTTGTTGTGTAGTATTACGGGAAACAACTTTCTTTGTGCTTCTTCTGAACATATATGCACAGATGTTTCGTATCCATTAGATGGTATGTTGTCGAAATCTATCAAAATGCTTTTGCTGTATGCTTTTTAATTATGACAATCTAACATGCCCGATTGTTTAGTGGCAGGCTCAGTTTCGTCTTCTCGAGTCAGTGGAAACCATCATTGGCTGCTTTCTGTTGCCATAGGAATTGGTTTCGCATTTGTGGTTTCCGTGATGCTGCTTGCTTGTTGGGTGCATTGGTACAGATCTCGGATTATGCTACCCTCATACGGTACTCCCAAATTCACAAGATACACTTTTCAAACACTGAATTTGTGTAATTGTTGGAATTTGAGAATTTTGTGTTACTTTGAATTGCAGTGCAGCAAGATTATGATTTTGAAATCGGTCATCTAAAGAGGTTCTCCTATCGTGAACTGCAAATTGCCACCGGCAATTTTAACCCCAAAAACATTCTAGGACAAGGAGGATATGGAGTTGTCTATAAAGGGTGTCTTCCAAATAGGTCAGTGGTTGCGGTTAAAAGGCTTAAAGATCCTAATTTCACAGGAGAAGTGCAATTCCAAACCGAAGTAGAGATGATTGGTCTAGCTCTTCACCGTAACCTCTTACGTTTGTATGGCTTCTGTATGACACCTGATGAGAGATTGCTTGTGTATCCTTATATGCCAAATGGTAGTGTTGCCGATCGTTTAAGAGGTTTGTTTTCTTTTTGTGGCTTAAACGCATAGTCATAACTATTCGTCTATTTTATGATTCCCTTGCAGCTTTTTATATTTTGCCCCTCGTGGCCTCCCCATTTCCTTATAATGTGATTATGTTTACCAGATGCTTGTCATGGAAAGCCTGCTCTGAATTGGAGTAGACGAATGCATATTGCCCTTGGAGCTGCTCGTGGACTTCTATATTTACACGAGCAATGTAATCCCAAAATAATTCACCGGGATGTAAAAGCTGCAAACATTTTGCTTGATGAAAGCTTTGAAGCTGTGGTAGGGGATTTTGGTCTTGCTAAGCTCTTAGATAAACGGGATTCCCATGTTACTACTGCTGTGCGAGGGACTGTAGGACACATAGCCCCAGAGTATCTTTCAACCGGACAGTCTTCTGAGAAAACAGATGTCTTTGGATTTGGGATACTACTGTTGGAACTCATCACTGGACAAAAGACATTAGATGCTGGTAATGGACAGGTTCAAAAGGGAATGATTCTTGACTGGGTAAGAAATGGTCGATGACTGTCTACTAACGCGGATCTTTGTCATTCCGAGTGCACACTGTTTACCTAGAGAAAGTTATGCATACCTACAAAATCCAGATCACTCAACATAATGGATGTTTGCTTTGTTATGACAACATCCAGCATAAACTAAAAATTTGTCGTACTTTTTGTTCTGTGCTATTAATCCATATTTAATCTGAAGATACTTCACGGGTGATACAGGTTAGGACATTGCACGAGGAGAGGAGACTTGAAGTGCTAGTGGACAGGGATTTACAAGGATGCTTCGACACAATCGAGTTGGAAACAGTAACAGAGCTGGCGCTGCAGTGTACTCGACCACAACCACACCTTCGCCCCAAGATGTCTGAAGTTTTGAAGGTCCTTGAAGGTCTTGTGCAGTCGGGAACAGAAGAACCACAAGGTGGAACAAACCATTGCGAGACCAGCGCATATAGCTTCTCTAGGAATTACAGTGACGTTCATGAAGAGTCATCCTTCATCATTGAAGCAATGGAACTTTCCGGACCTCGGTAAATAGAAAGCATAAAATTTGCCCTTCCCCATCAATTTGTATATGATTCTTGCACCTGGGAATCGAATGGAAGTCATGAACCAGTAAGAGTTAGATTGAGGATCTCTCCTATAAAGTTAGTGAAAATGTCCCAAAATTGAATCAGGATGTTGAGAGTAACCGTGTTAACCATTTTTATGTTTTTATAGCTTTTCAAATGTAATTACAAGGAATGCCTTAGCTTTTGTAGTCTATGAAAATATTTTCCCCAATTTTGAGGTGATTATTAACAACCAAAACTTGTGAAAAAAAAAAAAGTAAATCCAGTTCTCAGATGCTGTTGATACACGGTGGAGAGAAGGGTGGCTAAGGACAGTTCACCTGGTGGGCGGAGAGCAGTAAGAGAGTTTATGGGATCTGGGAGCTGAGAGAAGGTTTGGAGTTAGGAGTGAAAAAGTATCATGGATGTTCTGCTGATTCCTGGGTCTTGGGAGCCTTATAAAGGGTGTTGTTGGTCCCTTGCCGAGGCTTTACAGGTCTTTCTACTTTTGGTTTTGTATTATTTGGGTTTAGTCGACCTATTGATGTTCTTCCTACGTAGGTGTGGGTTGTCTTTGTTTGCTCGTCTTTCTGTGGGCCTGCGAGGTGCCTCTAGATACCGATCAGCAGGATTTTGCCTTCGTTATCGATCTTAGCTCGAATGGACCTCGACGAGGTCGTAGTGTCACACGACAAGCTCACCAGATGTTAATGATGGACTTTTGAGGTGTAGATATAACAAAAACAAAGAACAATTCTAATTCTAATATGAAGAAGACCATTTGGAATTTAGTTTGAACTGGATTGGGAATCAATTGTGATACCGGTAAAAAAAAAAGTTACTAAATTAATTGATTCGGGAATCAATACAGAATATTTAATCCAATTTTTTTTAAATTTTTTTATTGATTTATTTAATCAAATCGATTACATTCATCAAATCAAAATAAATCAATTTAATTATTAAATCGATTTTTAGAATTTTAGAATTTACAAATGGGAGTGTATGACACTCAAAAGTAGAAAAGAAAAAGTTAAATGATGGTCTTTGGAATATGCCGAAATAGCCGGCTGGTGATTGCTGGACTTTCAGAATTAAAATTCAAACTTTGGTAACATTAATTACGAAAATGAAATGATTATAATTTGGACAAATTTAAGGGAAGAAGAACATGGTAAACGACAAATTTCCATATCGACATGTTTGATTGTGGTTCGCCAAGTTTGTCTTCAGAGAAGGATTGCCCAAACATGTATTATTTCTTCATTGAATTTAGTTTCAGAGTAGACCCATCCTTTTTATTTGTCTTAAATATTTTTGGGTAAACTACACCCGAGGTCAATAAACTATTAGTAATTTATGTTTTAGTCACTTAACTTCAAAAAGTTACAAAATAGTCATTAAACTATTCAGAATTTTTCACTGAACTATTCGAAAGTTTTTATTTAAGTTACTAGATTGTTAAGTTCTTTTTAAAGTCCAGCTACTGAGCTCCAAGTAACGATTGAGATTAGTACAGTGGATTTGTATCCATCGACGAGTAGAAGAATATACTTTAGGTCCAAGTCAATCTGACGTTAATGTTGAAGATCGGAGAAGAAAGTAATTTGGATTTTCGTTTGCAAATTTGTGACGTTCAAAATTGTTTCATAAAAAAATGAATTGTAAAAAAAGAAGGGGAAAGAAAGCTTTTGGTTGATGTGAGCAGAGAAGGCTATATAATAGCAGTTTTAATAGCTTAGCGACTTTATTGAAAACTTTTGAATAATTCAGTAATCGTTTTGTAACTTTTAATGTTTAATGATCAAAACATAAAGTTAATAATAGTTTAGTGATTTTGGGTGTAATTTTTTCTTTTTCTTTATCTTATAAATAATTTTTTTAATTCTTTCCAAAATAATAAAATTATAAAGGATCAGTATGCAATTTCGTCATTATATTATAAGTGAAAATTGAAATTTGTCACTATATTCCACTTTGATATTTGTTATTGTCCTTATGAAGTAAAAATAAATTTACCACTATTTTGTTACTTTACTTTTATTTGATTGAATTTTGTCACTAAAAATAAATTTTTTTATTAAATTTTACTATTCAATTTTAATTTAAAATAATTTGAAGACAAAATTTAATAAAAAGTAATTTTTATATTTTACTTTAATATTTAAAATTAATTAATTAATTAATATACTATTAAAATTAAATCAATATGATTATTTTATAAAAATAAAGTTAATTTTTTTTCTTTTATGGTATATGTATTTTTATTTTTAAATATTTTATTTCATTAAATAAAATTACTAATTTAATTTTATTAATTTTTAATACTTATAAGTTAAATTATTGTTAACTATTAAAATAAATATTTGAAAGATTTTTTTCATTAAAATAGGTTTTCAAATAATCAAAATTTAATATTGATTGCTAAAATTCAATTAAAAACCAAAATTGGTGGCAAAATTTAATAAAAGTCAATCACATAAGAATTGAATGGTAAATTTACTCATATTTTTCAAAATATAATGACAAATATCAATAAAAATAAAGTACAATGACAAATTTCAATATTCACCTTAATATGATGACAAATTTATACTTTAACCCAATTATAAATTAATATATAATAAAATTATACTTTAACTTTTAAAAATGAAAAAGTTTTCTTTTTAATCCCTTAAAAGTGAAAGAAATTATAGATTAATAAATGATAAAAAAGTGTTTTGATATCTCAAAAACTTATTTATAGTTGTTGGGTTTTCCGTAATATCGCTGACGGTTTGCAATTTTCAATATGATTTATGCTTTTAATTGCATGGTTTAATTTTACTTTCAGTCCCTATACTCTTCACACATTTAAAATTTAATCTCTATTTTTATTTTCAAGAATTTAATCTATTTACACTTTTAATTTAATAATTGCAGTTCAATTAACAACATTGTTAAACGGTTTCCATTATATTAGATTATGTATCACATAATTCAAATTAATAAAAGTCTTTTTTATTTTAATTATTAAATAAAACATTAAAAGACAAATAATTGAGATTAAAAATAAATAGATTAAATTTCAAATGCCTGAAAAAATACAAGGCATGAGAGTGAAATTAGACCTAGTTATATTTATAAGAATTTGCAAGTTTAGCATAGTGGGCTACGAAATTTGCCATTTAGCTGCCACAAATGGAAAGAGAGAGAAATAAGATTAGAATGTAGACAAAACTAAACAGCTGATTGGGCAGAATGGACTGCCTTATCCAAAACCTGTGGGAGCCTCTGTTTTTTAATTAATTAATTAATTGTTGTCATCGTATTTATTCTTTTTTACACAATGTTTAAAATTATTCATAACTTCTCTTAACTCATAAATTATAGGATAATGCACTTCAGCATATTTAAATTTACGTCCTCCTGTATTGACAATAATTCTCATGTCAATTGAGCTAAAACTCAATTATAATTGACCATGGATCGGAAAAAAAGATGAATAAGTTGTGTCAAGCACTATTTATGTCCGAGTATTACCAACAGATTGGTAAAACAAAATTTTGGGTAACCTAACTTTAATGTTATTAAATTATTAGTAAATTTATGTTTTGTTCACTTAATTTTAAAAAGTTATAAAATTATCATTGAATTATTCGAAAACTTTCATTTAAGTAATCGAACTATTTAAAAAAAATTCTATTTAAGTCATTAGGCTGTTAATATTTTTTTAAAAGTCTGACTAGTGAGCTCTAAGTGACAATTCAATGACCGATACAGTGGATTAGTATCTATTAACAAATAGAAGAACACGCATTCGATCCAAGTCGATATAATGGTATTGGACATTGGAGAAGAAAGATGTTTGACTTTGGTTCACAGATTCATGATGTTCAAAGTTGTTTCATGAAAAAAGAATTGAACTATAAAAGAAAAAAGGAAGGAGAGTTTTTGATTTGTGCGGGTAGTACGAACAATGAAAGCCATATAGTAACAATTTTAACAGTTCAATGATTTAAATGAAAACTGTTAAATAATTCAATGACTATTTTGTAATTTTTTAAAGTTGAGTGACCAAAACATAAACTTACTAATAGTTTAGTGACTTTAAATGTAGTTTATCCTATTTTTCATCCATTCATAGTATCTACATATTATTTTGATAAATATGTTTGACACGAGTTCAAACACATCTACTTTCAATATTGTGTATATATATATTGTTTTTTTTTTCTATTCTTCTCTTCCTTAGCCCCCTTAAAGTTATCTCCTCGGTGGATGAGTGACAGTCGATCGTTGCACCCTCCGTACCAGTTTTCCACCCATTTCTCTCTTCCACCTTTACTATTTCTACTTTCTTCCCTCTCACCAAACTCCTTTTTCCTCTCATTCCATCTCCTCCCTTGTCCCTTCTTCTCTGCTTGTTTTCCATTGATGTCTATCTCTGTACCTTTTTTCTCGACCTCTTGCTTGAAGAATTTGTTCTCAGATTAATAATTTCTTTAGACATGATGTTAGCTGTTGTCTCTCCACTGGGGGATTTGGCTGAAGCATTTTGCCTCTTCACTAGATGAGATTTTTTTTTCTTATGTTTCAGGGTGTCATTGTTCGATAGTCAATGTCGTAAGAACTAGTCTAGTGGTTTATTGGGCCAAAATAAATAAATAAAAAAATCATAAAATTATTAAAAATTTCATTACTAGTTTAATCTGTTGAATCATCGGTTCTTTATCTCGTTTTTGAATTTTTATCGACTCATTACAGTTCGCTCTATTTCCAATCATATACCATCACTCAAACTAGTCAAACTACAAGTTTCTGATTTAACTAACTGGCATGGTCTGGTTATGACAACACTTTGATGAGTTATGCATGATCTGTTGGGGAACCCAATGTTCCATTTGGAGGTTGACACCACTCTATGTTGGTTATGATATGCTGAAGACTTTTGTTGCTGATGATTCACCTCTTTCTATGTATTTTTTAAATTATTGCAGAGGTTTATTTTATGGAGAGATGACATATTTACAAACAAAGTGAATCTAGTAATAGCTTAAATTTTCAGTGGTGTCGAAATAGTGATTCGAGGTCATTAAACCCGATAAGTGAGTAGAAAATATTATTAATTTAGTGAGTATAAGTTAAATGTGAAGTTAGAAAAAAAAATTAAATAATTAGAATCGAAAACGAGGTATCGAGACCTCGGAGATTTTAATCTAGCCATAAATGTTTTATAAATATTTATGGAGTGTTAATAAGTTAGTATTAAAGTTTCACAAGAAATTTTAAAGTTCCGATAGTTAATTGAACAAAAGGACTAAGTTGTAATAAATGCAAAGTTATGAGAAATGATTAAATAGTTTAAATGATAAAAGAAAGAGGGTTTAAAGGCAAATAGACCCAAGGTCTATTTGGGCTGGACAACAAGGGCATGAAACTAGAGAAAATAAGGAGAAATAAGGGTAAATTTGGAATATTGCAAAATTTACTTAATAAAGCTAGGACTAAAGTGGAATTATCTAGATTTCTCTTGATTTCTCTTCATTCTCTTCAGCTGAAAAACAACCATGGGAGAGAGCTTCAAGCTGGTTTTCATACTTAAGCTTCATGTAAGTTTAATTCTTGCTTTCTCCTTGAAATTTCTATATTTTTGGACTTTTACAATTGGATCCAACTTACTATGTCATTAGTTTTTGATTCTATAGCTAATTTTTAAAGTTGATGTGGATTATTACTGGAAGAATATGATGAATAAATATTGATTTGGAGCTTTAATTTTGTTATATGATGATATTATCAAGTGAAATTGATGAAAATGGGTTTTAGGACCTAATTGTGAAATAGCTGAAATTATGGCCTAGTGTTAAAATTCTGATTTCAAAGGTTATGAAGTAGTTTAAAATGATAGATAAAAGTATTAAATGAGAAAATTAACTCAATTGAGGGGTTAATTCAGCAAGGACTGAATTGTATGAATTGTGGAATTAGGGACAAAATAGAAATCAACATGTTACACTAAAGCAGTTTTGGACAGCAGCAGTTGTCTAACTTTGAAAAATCACCAAAAATTGTAGAAATTGAATTAGAAGTTGAGATAGATATGGAATTAAATCTTGTTGAGTCTATTTTCATATAAAAGAAACATAGCAAGCAAAGGAAGTCTACATTTTGAGATATTTAAAGTTTTGCAAGACTGGTTTAGAATAACTTCGTGATCCCCTGTTCTTACTTTAAAAATTTACTAAAAATTGTACAAAAAGATTATGAGTTATAATTTATATGTTTAGAATCCTGAATGAGTCTATTTTCAATAGAAATAAACGTGAACATCATCTGAATCTTGTATAAAGAGATAATTAATTTTTAGTGAAGAAGGTCAGAACTGTCAGACAGCAGAACAGGGGTGACTTTGATGAATAAACTGTACTAATTGGCCACACCAAAAATTCTGGAAATATTATAGTAAGAAGATATGTGAGTCTAATTTCAAATAAAATTAACGGATCTTAATTTGGAGTTCTGTAGCTCAAGATAAAAATAATTTAGTGACTATGACACGGATGGACAGCTTGAATATTCACATGAGTAAATAGTGAAAATTATAGAAAATGTTACTTACAAGTGTGTTGTTTATACTAAGGATGTGGATGGAGAGGAGGAGGAGGGAAAATAATATATGAATGACTTGTGTATAAATTGATTACATGCTCAATTATAATTGATATAATGTTTTATTTGGAATATTTATTATGAAATTATGATTATCGTTATAATACAAAAAATTGAAGTTGTGAGTTTATATGGCTAAATTTTAGTGATCATTTGTTAATTTTATGAATTTCATTATGTGTTATTTCATATGTATTGATGATCAAATTGAGCATTTCAGATTCGATGACAACATGAATTGACGGAAAATACAATGGTTGAACCATGGCAATAAGTGATAAGTGATAGCTTCGGCTACACTTATCTGATCAAAGACAAGTGAAAGTGAAAAGTGGTAGCTCCGGCTACCTAATCAAGTGAAAAGTTGTAGCTCCTGCTACCTGATCAGTGAAAAGTGGTAGCTCCTGCTACCTGATCAGTGAAAAGTGGTAGTTTCGGCTACCTGATCAGTGAAAAGTGGTAGTTTCGCTGCACCGATCGGTGAAAAGTGGTAGCTCGGCTACCGATCGGTGAAAAGTGGTAGCTCTAGCTACCTGATCAGTGAAAGGTGGTAGTTTCGGCTACCTGATCAGTGAAAAGTGGTAGCCTCGGCTACCTGATCAGTGAATAGTGGTAGCCTCGGCTACCTGATCAGTGAATAGTGGTAGCTTCGGCTACAAGTGACAAGTGATTTTCGTGTAAGACCATATCTGGGATATGACATCAGTGATTATCGGTGAAATTCAAGGCATACCGGTGCGCAACAATTTCGTAAGACGTTCACTAATTTGACGGTTGGTAAGTGTTATATAGAATTATGTGATATAAGGAAATATGAGTTGATGATACATGAACATAGAACTTGGTTGATGAATGAGTTCATTTGTGATTATATATGTGTACACCCTTGAGTGTATTATCTCAGTATGAAATGGTATTCGAATGAGTTAATGAGAAGAGTTCTAAAATGACATAATCTAAATTCAAAATGAAATATTATGAAAATGTACTTGGAATGTATTGGTATGTCTTGTGTGTGTTATTTGAGTTCATAATATGGAAAGTAAATGTATGTGAAAATATGAGGTGATGATAATCAGATATGGAATTTATTTATGGATACATGCATCCTAATGGATTGTAGAGAACATTGAAATTGGGCTCAATAAGTGAGTTGCCAATTTAAATTGTAATTGGCGGGAAGAGTTAGTGAATTGCATGATTATGAGTTGTTACATGTATTTGTCAAAAATACGAGGAAATGATGGTAAATGATACATGGAAATATGAGACTATAATATATAAAAACATGGAATGTGTTTGATAAATGTGTTCATTCATAATTATAGAATTTTTGCATCTCAAGTGCACTATATGTATAAAGATGATGTTTCAAATGATTTGATAAGTAAAACTCAAATATGAAGTAGTTTGAAACCAAGACAAATTGTTATAAAAATGTATATGAAAAAGCAGAGAGTGCGATTGTTATAAGCTATATGAATACATAGGATGAAAAAGTACAAGTACAAGAGAAATTTAATGAGAATTGAGCCCATATCGTTTCTTGTTATTTATATGAAGTGTACGACTAACAAATCGTATTAAGTATAAGGCTCAGTTGAATATCTTAAATTAGTTTTTATATGTATTAAATGTGGTGAAGAATAAGGATCAAATGAGTGAGAAATATGGCTTGAAAAATAGCATAATTTGTGAAAAATTAACTTTACCACACGGCCAAGCAACACGGGCGTGTACTAAGGCCGTGTGACCCAAGTTTCTCCACGGATGCAAGTCGAGAGAGTTATACGCCCTGAGGCTCTGGCCATGTGAGCCACACGGCGTGGGAACCTTGTAAATGAGATAAACTTAAGAATTTTGCAAACAATTTTATACGATTTTGATTTAGTCCTGACCCAATCCCAATGCATGATTTGAACCTTAAGGGTCTGATAAAGGAAACTTTTACAATAAATTTTAATATTTGAGCGATAAATGGTTTAAATAATCTGTAAATGTTTCGTACTCTTCGGTAATGCCTCATACTCTGTTCTGGCGTCGAACACGGGTAAGGGGTGTTACAGAATATATCAAGAGAAAGATAAGAAAAAGATTGGAGTAAAGCAAAGAGCCAAAAACAAGTGGTGGTTGGTAAGATGAAGAAAAAGTAAATGCAGCTAAAAGAATTTTGTGAAAGTTCAAATGTCAAATGTTGGAATTAAGAAGAGATCCTATTTATAAATGCCTAAAATATGTTTTAAAAAATTAGGCATGAAATAGAAATAATGAGTGAGATCTTCAATTATAATAGCAGTAACATCATCTTTATACTAAAGAGTTTAAGTTATAATAGCGATGAATAAGAATTCACTATATTTTAAAAAGAAAAAAAAGAAGAAATATAATGAATAAGATTTTGCTTAGTAGAGTAAAAAAAATTGGAAATGTGAAAAATTGAAGAATGGAAAAATAGAAATATAGAAAAAACAAAATTTCCTTTCCTAGGTGTTCTTGATAGAATTAAGAAAGATGGAAAAATGAAAAGAAAATATTTTTTCTTTTCTTCCATTGTTTGATAAAGTTGAAAAGTGAAAGGACAAAAAATAGAACGATTGAAAAATGCATAATTTGAACTAACATACACTTTTATTTTCTCTTCTCTTGTTATTCCAATTTGAAATGATTGGTTGTTATGCATTAGGATGAAAATAATCACCTCTCCTATTTTCTTTCCTTTTACCTTTTTTTTTCAACGAAGCACGTTAAAATTTATTTTTGTCGATGAGTGGGATCAATAGGGATGAGAAACGAAGTAGAAAGTGTTTGTGTAGACAAAGATCAATTCATCCTATCTGGGCGGAGAGCTGAAGAGTAAAGAGAGTGAAGATGGTGGAGATGAAGGCTGAGAGTAAAGTGGCAGAGTGTAGGCTAAAATGCTGAAGAGTTGATCATTTCTTCATTGTCTTGGGGACTATTTATAGGTGAGGGCCTCTTGTTTGGTGGCATTAACATGGTGGATTCGTCATTAGACCATCATTCTAGGACACGTGGGGTGAGATGTCTGTACTAGGATATAAATTGCCATTTCTTCTGATTCATAGTACGGAGTGGTTAATCTCATATGAGGTTTGGTGATTAAAAATATATGTTCTTCACAAAAGACCAATTGCTTGGGGAACTTTGGTGATAGCGTCCTTTCAAGGAGCAAGTGGTTTGACCAAAGGGTGGTACTTCTAATAAGCACTTGGTTTATGGCATGTAGGAGGCGTTTCTTAAGTAACCTATCGTCCTGCCGCATGTCCCATGAGGGTGGGGGGTATAACAATTTTCTTTCTACTTTTTCACCATCTTCTTTCATCTCTTCATTTTTCCACCAAACTAAACATACCCTTAATGTTAATGAAAAGGTTAAGATGAAACCTTTTAATTATCTCCATAATTCACTAAGCCAAGTTCTTTGAAACATTTTAAAAGTGAAAGACAACCCAAAAACTCAATTGACATACTCCGAGGCTTTTTTTTTTTTTCTAATTTGGTGAAGAATTATTCTTGAATAAATGCTATTTTAACTTATTCCAAATGTTAGTTTGTTGTCAACATAATTCTTCTTAGTAAATGTTGTTTCAAACAATAATTGTTTTATAATGATGCTTATTTTGAGTCACGACTCTTCTTAAAAAGCACTATTTTTTAAAATAAAAGTTCTAAACAAAAATTGCTTTGAACATAATTGTTCTTAAAACACAATTAATCTAAACAAGGTTATTCCAAACATTAATAGTTCTCAAATAATAATTATTCTAAACTAAAACCTTATTCTAAACATAATTATTTCGAATGTAACTATTATCAAACAAAAATTATCTTAAACAATCATTCTAAGGTGAGGTTTGGATGAACTGTTGGGTACGATGCGTTTAATTTATTTTTTATCTCATGTTACAGTATCGCTATAGTATCAATATTATTGTTACCGTTGTTTTACACTAATCGTAAACAAATACATGGTCCACTCAAACTCATCCTAAATAAAAGTTAAAAATAAGAATATCATTTATTCCAAATTAACTTTATTATTATTTTTGGAAGTGGAATTTTTGGAAATATAATATTAAAAGATTGAGTATATGAAGTTACCATTTTTGCCAATGCGCTTTCTTGAATCTTCCACGTCATTTATCTTATTTCATAATCATAATCATTTTCTATTTCTAAAACAAAATAAAGAGAAAAAAAAAAACTTCGCCCATTCAACACAATTCCTTAAAAAGTTAAAATTCATAAATGAAGTCAATGATCATATTGAGAGGAGAAAATCTTAGTGTTTTTCTAATAAAGAAAACATTTTCAAGAACCCAAAATTTTGCCTAAACCCTTTTGAACCAAAAAAATATATAAAATTTGCCTAACCCATCAAGATAAGCATTACTTATGTAACGCTGTGAATCCGAAAATGAAATCCTCCAAAAAAAGATTCCTTTTTTCCTCCATTTAATTAATGTAATAATTCTATTATTATAATCCCTATTTTTCTGCTGATTCTAGTCAATATTTAGGTAATCTTCACTCAACCCATTTTCATTCTTATACCATTTGTTTTCAAGTTCCTTTCTTCACCTAACCTCTTACACCCTCTTTAAGCCTATATATATTTGTATAGATTCTCTCAATTTATTTGTATTTTAATGGTGGAAGTGTTTGATTCTCTTATACCAATTGAACCCATTTTATTATGATCTTTTCTCCATTTGAATTCTTGGGTTTTGACATTTCAATGTTAACAAAACCCTTCTTATTTTTGGGGTGGAGGTAAGATTTTTGTTTGTTTGTCTATTTTGCTTGGAGTTGAAGTGATACAAAAGTAGGTAAGGATCTGATTCTGGGTTGTTTTGGAAGTTAAACAAAGAATCGGTTTTTATTACTTTTGAGGGAGTTCATAAGCTCTTTCTATGATTATGTTGATTCTTTTGTGATTATAGCTTTTTTGGATTCTTGTGGGGGGGGGGTAATGAGCAGGAAAAATGGTTTGATCACAGTGTATATGGTCTGGATTTGGTTTTAAAATGGAGAAAACGTTAGCTCTTTTCCATTATCTGATTGCTCATATGTATGCTTATTTCCTTGGTTTTTTTATTATTTTAGAGGAAGAGGTGTAGTTAGCTAAGATTAATGGATCAAGAGAAAAGGGGTGATTGCATAGGGACTAGTATGAACTTGAGTCAAGTTGGGGAATGTGTCGGTGGAAATTCAAAGAATTCGGTTTATGGGGTTGTGTCTGGAACCGCCATTGTGGAAAATTCTGAAGAAAAATTGTGTTCTAATGGAGAAAATTCGGATTTGAGATTGCAAAATGATGGCTTTGAATCGTGTAAGAATCAGGAGATGGATTTTGGGAGAGGAATTGGTCAGAATGATCTGGGAACTAACGGGAATTCAAGTAGTTTAATTGATGCAAATGTAGTGGTATCATCAAGTGAGGGGTTGGTTGAAGAAAGGAATGAATCGATTTACGAGGAGATGAATGAAATTAGAGGAGTTGCCGAAACACTAGGTCAAGTTGATCAAGGAAGTAGTGAGAGTTTCCCTAGTTCAGTTAGTGGATCTGTAATTCAGACCATTATTGTGATTAACACCCAAGAGGCAGCATCTCTGGAAGGAATTAGCGGAGAGTTCGAAGTGAAAGACTATGGTCTCGGTTCAAGTAAAGTATCAGTCGAAGGGCCAAAGACAAAAGCTGCTGAAGCAGAGGACGCATGTGTGATTGATGTAAAGGGAAGCGGTGGTGGCCGAAGACTGTTTAAGGAGAGTTGGGATGAGGAAACAGTTTGTAGAATTTGTCATTTGAATTCTGAGCAATCCCTTGAATCCACCAATAGTACATCGGCTACTGCAGCTGATGTGGATCTAATTCAACTCGGTTGTGAGTGCAAAGATGAGCTAGGAATCGCACATAGTCATTGCGCAGAGGCATGGTTTAAGTTGAAAGGAAACAGGTAATGTTCTTTCTCTAGTAGTGAAGTTTTAGGATCTAAACTAGGTCTCTTCGGGGAAAATACGCATTGCCTTATTGTTAATGCTTTGCTGTTACTACCATGTCATTATGTGTTAGGTATATAGAACTCTGGAATTTTAATTGTTCTTTGCTCTAGTTGTGTTTGGGATTAGCTTTAGGACCAACTATAAGTTTTTTAGGTCTCATTGAAACATTTTCATTTATGGATATCAAAATTACCATCCACCTTTCGTAAGGAGGCACAAAACTATATACGATAAGTGGAACAGAAGGGTGAATGATGTGAAATATTTCAATGGTCATTGAAACATGACTTTTTTTCTCCATTGCCATTGTTTTTTTGCAATGAAATATCTAATTGGACTCTAAGAACATACATAAGTGAGAAATGTTCACTTTGATCAATATCGAATATGAAGCTATAGACCCTTTGTGTTTTCCTATCTTCTTGTTTGTTCAACTGTTTGAGCGAATTGAATTGTCATCATACAAGTAGAAGGTGTAAGAGTTCATTGAATTATTATCAAATGGCAACTGTTTTTATGTATCGCGAATAGCTTGTATTTCAAACCAACATTCGATATCTCAGGAAGTACTTGGAAGCAGAACATGTTGGCAAATCTCCTATATATGCCTTCTTATGTTTAATTTTTTTTTTCTGCAGAATATGCGAAATTTGTGGTCAAACCGCAAAAAACATCAGTGGCGTTAGAGATAACAGGTTTATCGAAGATTGGCATGGCCAAGGATCTACAAGTGGCGGTGCTAGCTTCTCAGACCAACGTTCAGGATGTTGGCGTGGACAGCCTTTCTGTAACTTCCTCATGGCATGCCTGGTAATGGCCTTTGTACTGCCGTGGTTCTTCCGTGTGAATATGTTTTAGCAAAGGTGTGAACCAGACATAACGTTCGTCCTCTGCACCACCTTTTCTTGCCTTCCTGTCGGGTCGCTTCTCTTGCTGAATTTGAATGGATATGAAATAACTCGTCAGTGAAGCTACATTACGGGTTGTTTCCGGTTTTCAATACCCATATAGACAAACCATAAAGATTGAGTTTTCAAATTTCAGAAGTAGCCATCCATGCCCCAAATTCTTTTACTGTGACAAAATTGTTTTTGCTGCTTGCAATATTAACTTGTTTGGTATTTGTGCCTGTCAGCTTAAAGTCAAAGCTTAGGCAAAGGATGGCTTAGGCTGTATGCCTGTATTACAGTGAGGAGTTTTTTTTCTTATTTATTAAAGATCTAGATTTGGCATGCATTTATGTCGAATGCATTAGGGGAATTCCCATTATATATACATGAATGTAACACAAATTTGATCGACATAGAGTTGATGTTTATGATGAATGGTTTCTCAATAACAAATTTGTCGAGTGAGTGATAAGAACTTTGATATATTTCAAGTATGATTCTGAGTTTGACTTTTGTGGGTGGGAAAAATAACAATGGGATTAAATTTAGTCGGAGTTGAATGCAACTACAGAACTCCGAATTCTTTTAAAAGAAAGAATAAACTACATTTGAAGTCATTAAAGTATTAGTAAATTTATGTATTGATCACTCGACTTTAAGAAGTAAATTTATGTTTTGATCACTCGACTTTAAAAAGTTATAAAATGGTAATAAAATTATTTAGAAATTTTCATGTAAGGTTGCTAAAATCACTATCATGGCCTTCTCTTTCTTTTCTACAGTTTCGTTCTTTTTTCATGAAATATTTTGAATATCATGAATCTGTGAACTAAAATCTAAGTAACTTTCTTTTTTGATTTTCGTTATTAATCATAAGATCAACTTCAATTTAAGGTATGTTCTTTTACAGGGTATTGATCCATTGTATTGATTGTTAAAACATTTTTTGAAGCTCACTAGCTAGACTAAATGAAATTTTTTGAATAATTTAATAATTTTTAAAGTTAAATAATTAATATATAAATTTACTAATAATTTAATGACCCTGATGTAGTAAGAGAAAAAAAAAAAAAACAGCTTTGGGTTACCCTAGATTTTCAAAGGAAATGGACCTTTATCATGAGAAAGATCCAATTTATTTATTCCTTCATCTTCTTCTCTCTTGTTCTTTTAGCCCAAAAACCATAGACCAAAAGCCCAAAACTCAAGGAAGCGACTTTGCACTCATACATGAACAAGGAAGCGACTTTTAACACTCATACATGCAACCTGAAAACCCTAGAGTGAGGAATTAGACCCAGCTGCCTCTTTGTCACTTGTCAGTACAACGCTGCTCTCAACCTCCATTTACCATCATGGTAGCTTTCTCTTTATCTCGATCTTTTCTGTTTTGTTAATACATGTATCATTAACATTTTTTTTAATGGTTGTTTCTACTTTGTATAACTATGAAAGGCATCGGAGAAGAAGCTGTCGAACCCAATGAGGGAGATTAAAGTTCAAAAACTTGTCCTCAACATCTCCGTCGGTGAAAGCGGCGATCGTCTCACCCGTGCCGCCAAGGTAACCGCCGTTATTCACACAGACAAAAGCCCATTCATGTTCTCCCCCAAATCTTGCCCTTGAATATTAGCTTATCCCTATATACTCGTTTTAGGTCTTGGAACAACTCAGTGGTCAAACCCCCGTCTTCTCCAAAGGTAAAAAATATTATGATACCAATTCTGTCCTTTTGTTGGATTGTGTTGTTTATGGAAATAAAAATGTGGGGTTGATGTGAACAGCTAGGTACACTGTGAGATCTTTCGGAATTCGGCGTAATGAGAAGATTGCTTGCTACGTGACTGTGAGGGGAGAGAAAGCTATGCAGCTTCTTGAGAGTGGTTTGAAGGTTAAGGAGTATGAACTTTTGAGGAGGAACTTCAGTGATACCGGCTGCTTCGGATTCGGTATCCAGGAACACATTGATCTTGGCATCAAGTAAGTCTTTTTCTGTGTGTCTCTTTTGTTTTAATTGATATATGTTGATAATGCATTCTGGATACTTGTTTTTCAATTTAAATTTGATGAGAATTAGCAATATTTGATAGGTTCAAGTCTTCGATTTTCATTGAAATGGCAATGCACTTGTTTGTATCCTGCAATGCTTTTATTTAACTTTAGGGTCGGGAATGCTATTAGGATTTAAGAATGGTGCTGCTTTGCCAATTATTCCATTCTAGGTTTTCAATGTATTTAGCTGATTTTTGGTCATGTCCTCGTATCCATGTATCGGACGCATGTACTTCAAATAAAATGAAGAGTCCGAGCAACATAGAATTACCAGGAGATAGCAATGCAACTTTTAACCAGGCTTAGTCGTTCAAAGGTTTGCCTTTCCGGTTAAAGTTAGTGTCTGGCTTGAAACTAGGTTCCGCTTTAAAAGTTAGCATTTCCTGATGCAATCATCTAGTGGTTAACACTGGTTATGGGGATGGCTCAATTTTATTAGTAGTGACAGTTGATATGGACAAACTCCTTGAAGGCATAAATTACCAACTCTTGTTGTCTTCTCTAGGTACGATCCTTCAACTGGTATCTACGGCATGGACTTCTATGTTGTTCTGGAACGAGCTGGTTATCGCGTTGGCCGTCGTCGCCGGTGCAAGTCACGTGTTGGTATTCAGCACAGAGTTACTAAGGAAGATGCCATGAAGTGGTTCCAGGTCAAATATGAAGGTGTCATCCTTAACAAGTCCCAAAATATTGGAGCTTAAGAAATAGCAGTAACGAGCACAGCTTGAGTTGTTTTCAGTTTTGGCTACTTGATTTTGACTAGTTTGTGTATCAGTTTCTCTCTTTTTCCTGAATAGATTTATGCTCGAGACTTTCCTGTTGGTTTTATATTTATTCTTCAATTTTTAGTAACCCTTGTTTCCTCTGGCATTTGCTTGTTCTTTCAACCCTGCAAGTTTCAATTCGGTAAAAAATCCAAAAACCAATTTAATCAATCAATCAATCTTAAACCAGAATTGGACTGACCGGTTATTGGTACAAACTGGTTGAAATTATATATTTATCAGGCTATTTATTTATCAGGAAATGAAACTAAGGATTGTGATCGATTTAATCATTTTAACCATTACACAATCAAATTAATCATCATAACTGATTTAATTGATTTTATTGAATATTATCAATCGATTTGAACTGAATTTGCAATGCGCTGTTAAACTAAGATCCTTTTTAAATTAAGATGTTTTCTGATTATTTCTGTTAATAATATTATATCGGAAATTCATATAATGGTTGAAAAAGGCAGACCTTTATAAACCGTTAGCTCTCATAAAGCTTTCGCATTTTGGAAAGAGAGATTACCTGGCTTTCCATGGCTAAAGCGGCACCTAACTTATGTTTCTCTCCGCTAACTCTAAACCAAAACCGTAAAGAAAACTTTTTCTCATCTCAAAATGGTTGCTTTATCCATAAACCTTCTTTAAAGACTACATTTTTCTCTCCAATTTTCAGCTCTTGCATCCCTATCCGAATCTCAGCTACACCCACAAGAACCATTGATCATCAAGTTACTGATTATAATGCAAAAATCCTTCATTTCTGCCAATTAGGTGATCTTGAAAATGCCATGGAATTGGTTTGCATGTGTCAAAAATCTGAACTTGAAACTAAAACGTACAGCTGGGTTTTACAGCTTTGTGCTGGTTTAAAATCATTTACGGATGGGAAAAAAGTTCATTCAATCATTAAGTCTAATAGTGTTGGAGTCGATGAAGCCTTGGGCTTGAAGCTTGTATCTTTTTATGCAACTTGTGGAGATTTAAAAGAAGGGAGGAGAGTTTTTGATACGATGGAGAAAAAGAATGTTTATTTGTGGAATTTCATGGTCAGTGAGTATGCAAAAATTGGCGATTTTAAGGAGAGCATTTGTTTATTCAAGATAATGGTGGAAAAGGGAATTGAAGTGAACTCTTTCACCCTTTCTTGTGTTTTGAAGTGTTTTTCTGCTCTGGGTAGTTTAAAAGAAGGCGAATGTGTTCATGGGTATTTGTTAAAACTGGGTTTTGGTAGCTGTAACAGTGTGGTGAACTCCCTCATTGCATTCTACTTCAAGGGCAAAAGACCTGAAAGTGCCTCTGAACTGTTTGATAAATTGTGTGACCGAGATGTTATATCATGGAATTCTATGATAAGTGGCTATGTATCAAATGGTCTTACAGAGAGAGGGCTGGGGATCTATAAACAGATGATGTATTTGGGTATTGATGTGGATTTGGCTACTATTATTAGTGTTCTTGTCGGTTGTGCAAATTCTGGTACTCTTTCACTAGGGAAGGCTGTTCATTCTTTGGCAATAAAATCTAGTTTTGAGAGGAGAATCAACTTTAGTAATACTTTACTGGACATGTATTCAAAATGTGGTGATCTTAATGGTGCCTTGAGGGTTTTTGAGAAGATGGGTGAAAGAAATGTCGTGTCATGGACTTCCATGATAGCAGGTTACACCCGAGATGGCCGGTCTGATGGAGCCATCAAATTGCTTCAACAAATGGAGAAGGAAGGTGTTAAACTAGATGTGGTTGCTATTACAAGCATTCTACATGCTTGTGCTAGAAGTGGTTCATTGGATAATGGCAAGGATGTACATGATTACATCAAGGCAAATAACATGGAATCCAATTTGTTTGTGTGTAATGCATTGATGGATATGTATGCTAAATGTGGAAGCATGGAAGGTGCAAACTCTGTTTTTTCGACAATGGTTGTGAAGGACATTTTTTCTTGGAATACCATGATCGGAGGTTACTCGAAGAATTGTCTTCCCAATGAAGCACTTAAAACGTTTGCTGCAATGCTCAAAGAACTGAAACCTGACAGTAGAACTATGGCATGTGTTCTTCCTGCATGTGCCAGCCTATCTGCTCTAGAAAGAGGCAAAGAGATCCATGGTTACATATTGAGAAACGGGTATTCTTCGGATCGACATGTGGCCAATGCACTTGTCGACCTATACATCAAGTGTGGAGTTCTAGGTCTTGCACGTTTACTTTTTGATATGATTCCTTCAAAAGATTTAGTCTCATGGACAGTAATGATCGCTGGTTATGGTATGCATGGGTATGGAAATGAAGCTATCGCTACCTTCAACAAGATGAGGGACGCGGGAATCGAGCCAGATGAAGTCTCCTTCATATCTATACTGTATGCCTGCAGCCATTCTGGACTACTCGAGCAAGGTTGGAGATTCTTCTACATAATGAAAAATGATTTCAACATCGAACCCAAATTGGAACATTATGCCTGCATGGTAGATCTTCTTTCTCGAACTGGTAACCTTTCAAAGGCATTCGAATTCATTGAAACATTGCCTATTGCACCAGATGCCACAATCTGGGGAGCTTTGCTTTGCGGTTGCAGGATTTACCATGATATTGAATTAGCCGAGAAAGTTGCAGAACGTGTCTTCGAGCTAGAGCCGGAAAACACAGGCTACTATGTACTGTTAGCAAATATCTATGCAGAAGCAGAAAAATGGGAGGAAGTGAAAAGAATGAGAGAGAAGATAGGGAAGAAAGGCCTAAGAAAGAACCCAGGTTGCAGTTGGATAGAGATAAAGGGAAAAGTTAATCTCTTTGTGAGTGGAAATAATAGCTCACACCCACATTCCAAGAACATTGAATCTTTGCTAAAGAAGATGAGAAGGAAGATGAAGGAAGAAGGCTATTTTCCTAAAACTAAGTATGCTTTGATTAATGCAGATGAGATGCAAAAAGAAATGGTTCTTTGTGGTCACAGTGAGAAATTAGCCATGGCTTTTGGGTTATTAACCTTACCACCTCGAAAAACAATACGGGTTACCAAGAATCTCCGAGTATGCGGTGATTGTCATGAAATGGCCAAGTTCATGTCCAAGGAAACCAGAAGAGAAATCGTGCTGAGAGATTCGAATCGGTTTCACCATTTTAAGGATGGATATTGTTCTTGCAGAGGCTTCTGGTGACTAGGCTGTAGATTAACAAGTTTGTTTTTTTTTTTAATCCCGAATTCTTATGTCAACGAAGATTTAAGCATCGTAAATAATTAGCCAGTACGATGTTAAGCTTACTAGTAAAGTAAGGTCACAGCAACCTGGCCATGGATGACGGCTCTGGGGGCCATACATCCACGTGGTGTGGTCTTTTTTTGAGTAAGTAAGAACCACGAAACTAGTATCCAGGACACACAGCTGAACAGCAACTGGGATCCAACCATCAAAACTATTGCACGAACCATAACAGTTGGATCTGTCATAATGTTTCATCATTTTTATCACAATAAATTAACATCCACAAATTCATCCACCAACACCAACAACTTGGCTTTTAATCATTATCTCCAAGTTTATAGTAACAAAGAAGATCGTCCAACAGGTATATGCCACAACATACAATTTTGAGCCTGAGTTCGCAAAAGATCAACAGTAATATGTGGTTAATTGATATTTCAAGAACTGTAACCGCTTTAATGTGACACAAAATCTAGAACAGTAGCCGCAGAAGACGATACTTTGGTCGTTCTTACAGGGGAAAGCTCACAGTTCAACTTTTCTCTTGGCATTGAAATTAATACTTAGAAACCTTTTAGATGAGTGTTAGACAACACAGTTGGATAACAAATCGATTAAAGTAAAGCACAGTGAATTATCAGAAATGATAAAATCATAAAAATGGTGTCAAAAAGCAAATGCTTGAAGTTGAAGAATACATATTTTAAAAGACTAACATTGACACATTTCATTAGCAACTCCTTGTACACCTTTCATTGACCACAACCTCGTAAAAAAATGGAAACCAGTGCTAATGGCCAAAAATATCAGCAAAAAATAATACCATACCAGTTCAATGATTCCTCTGCCTCCTATAGCTACTTTTCCCCCCTCATTTATCACAAATCAAGTGTATCAAATATCAGTAATAAATAAATGGCAAACTATGAAAATCTAACCAATGATCGAAACTACTGTTTTGTTCAACCACACCATTTTGAGAGAAGAACTAAGAAAACAATAAGGAAAACTATGGAAGAAAGTCCAATTGCAACACCAAGAACAACCTTATTTGGCCCGTGATGATGCTCCTTGTTTTCACTTGTATCGTCTGCACTATCATCTTCATAATCTGAAGAGTCACTATCACCAGAAGACTCCTTAGAAGGAGGAGGTGACATAGGCAATCCATGCTTATCACAACGAGCAATCCCAAGCTTCATTTTTGATGACAAAACAGAATGGTTGTAACACAAATTGCTATTCCCACCAACCTTGAAAACAGCCAATTTCTTTATGAAACTAGCATTGAATGGTAACACCCCATGAAGTTCATTGTTCTCGAGGTTCAAGACTTTCAAGCCTTTCAACTGTGAGAAAAACCTTGGGACAGTGCCATTTAACTGGTTATTACTCAGATCAACATGAACCAAGCCTGGAATAGCAGAAATCGAATCTGGGATTGAACCAGAAAATGAATTGGAAGCCAAAGATAGGTTTTTTAACGATATCAAGTCACCAAACTCAGTGGGAATCTCCCCATTTAACCCATTTGATGAAAGATTCAAGTATTCAAGATCTTCAAGAAGTGTAAGGGAAGTTGGTATGTTTCCTTTGAGCTTGTTATCAGATAAATCAACATGGGTCAGGTTCAGATGCAAGTGCCGTGGAAGAGAACCGGTGAGATTAGCATGAGAAATGGTTACTGTTTTCAGCTTATGCATGTTCCCAAGGATTACATAAAGGCCGCTAGTGTTAACCGGAGTAAAAGAAACTGTGAGATCGGTTAAGTTAACGAAACGTGAGAGCCAGACTCCGGTGAGGCGGCGGAGGGAGCGAATGCAGGTGAAGGAAGTGAGGGAAAGGGAAAGATCATAAGGGAAGCGAATAGGGGATGTGTGGCAGTTCGTGAAGGAAAGAGAATGGACGGAAGAGAGGGACTTGAGAGCTGTGAAAGATAGGGAAAGGTCGGCGGAGCAGTTGGAAAGGTGGAGGGAAACGAGGTGGCGAAAGGGCTTAGAGCTGTCACAAACGGTGGCGTTGTGAGGGGAAGGTTGGATGCAAGGGTCTCTTGCGGTGGGAATGTTGAGGGATTCAAGTGCTTCAATTTGTTTAGGGTCTAGAGTAGAAGAGGAGGAAGAAGAAGAAGAGCGAGTTTCAGTGGTGGGGGAAGGAGTAGGGGGAAGTTTAGAGGTGGCATTTGTGGTGGTGGTAGCGGCGGAGATGACGGCGGAGAGGAGGAGGAAGAGGAAGAGTGGTAGTGAGTTGAGGGATGGTGGTGGTGGTTTCATGGTAGAGACTAGAGAGCAAGGAGCAAGCTTTAGTGACGTTGGAACTTGGGAAGTGAGGTGAGAAAGGAAAAGACAGAACACAACACAACACAACACAACACAGCAAATAAGCGGGGAGGGATTGGATTATGCTTACTAACATCCAATACGAGATTTTTATGTTAGGCTTAATTATGGTTTTAGTCCTTATATTATACTAAAAATAAATATTTAATCCTTAAATTTTAATTTTACATAATTTAATCGTTTTACTTTTAGGTTTAAGTCAAAATTTAGCCCCTAAACTATCATTTTGTTTTCATTTTACCCAAAAATATTTATTGGCATCCAATAAAAAAGTGCTTTGTGTCACATTCTTGTTGACAACAAAAGTTATAGTTGGATATCAAATTGAAATAAAAAATTTTAAAGTATAAATGTGAGAAAATATGTATAATTCAGGAGCTAAATCATGAGATTTTTATAGTGTCATTAATAGATCCAATTAATAACATTATTAATTGTTACTATTAAGTGATAAAATATTTTTTTAAAAAATATTAAGCATTTAATTGACACATAATTTTAACTATATGATCCAATAATAACAAAAAAAGTTACTTCATCATTTTAATAGCATAAGCTAGTGATGTTATCAACTTATACCTACCAAAGTCATTATGGAAATAAGGACCAAATTATGTTTGTAGTATAATAGATGTACTAAAACCAGAATTAACCCTTTATGTTATTTACGGGTGTACAAAACAAATACAATGCATGGGTCAAAGTTAGAATCTTTAAACTTTTTATGCAAGGTATTTCAGAAAGTATTTTTAAAAAACAAAATTAAATGCAGATGTCGGTTAAAAGGTATATAATATACTTTTCTTATAAGCTGTATTTTCGTGGAGTCCAGCTTCCAGCTGTTTTCTGCCCTTTTCATCCCCACTACCCTACAAAAGTGGTAATTTCCCTTGGGTCCATCCTTGTCTAAATTACAAGAAAAGAAAAAAAATAAAAAGAAGGTTCCACCCATGGTTAACTTGTAAGGACTTGAACCCTTTTTTACACATACTTGAAATTTTCTATAAATAAAATTTATTTTACCAAATATTAGAAAAAAATACAAGAATTAGAATGAATTTTCTTGTAAAAAGAATAGGGTTTCATTTGAATGATAAAGTATACATGTAACCATATAATACAAAACCAATATTAGTTTTGCTTAGTTTAGAGATTTGGGTGTTATCATTGCACAAGGGATTCTTTTCTTTATAATTTACACTAGAATTTGATGTAACTTGCAATCCATTCTTAATCAAAGTGTTATCATTACAGAAGGCTTTTTTTGACGACGTGTCATTATTTCATACATAATCAGCATCAAATGTATTTAGGTACAATATTATATATCATAAACATTAGAACAGGTAAAATCTGCAGACTGATGTAGTTTCATCTAATGTAAATTTCAATGAAATATGTATAGTTCATAGCATTGTTTAGGAAAATTACACACTGCTAAGAATAAAATGGGTACAAACCGTTCAAAACTTAGTCAATAGACGTGTTTCAGTCCACTTGCAATGATTTCAATTCTAAGAAACACATAATATCATCAACAATCAATGGAAATGCAGCTCTGTGACACGGTGGTGCTATCGGCGGTGCTGACAAACGGGTTGATCCGAACCCAAACAAGAGAGAAGACAGAAGCCAACAACACTGACCAAAGGACAACAATGGTCGGTGTCCTGTTTTGGCGTCCCATAAGACCTTTGAGGAATGGATAAAGATGGAGGATGACCCAGAAGGAAAAGAACACTTTGCCAAAGAGTGGTCCCCAAGCTTCGTACCCTTTGTTGAGGGCATCGGAGAATCCGGCAACGACACCAACCATGTTGACGATGAGGAGTGTTGTTGGAGGGATTAAAAGTGTAGTCCATTTCACAATGTAGAGCTCACCAAAATCTGCATCATCAGCTGCTTTGGCAGTGACAGTAAAGTTGGTGTCAATGCCTGCAAGCATCTTAAGGAAACCTTGGAAGACGGCAAAGAGATGGGCTGAAACGCCACCGATGACCCAAAACTGCTCGTTACGCCATAAGTCCTCGATGCTGACACCACTCCATCGGAGCTCGAGAACAGCGGTCACGATAATGGAAAGGAAAAGGCCAAGAAAGAGAACACTTGCCAGGTTTGAGAGCTGATCATCAAATTAGAAAATGTGAAGCAGTGTAAGCATATATATGATATCGAAAACTAAAAAAAGAGCACATGGATTACTAGCATTCAATACCGTTGGTATGATAAATTTTCCTGTGAGAAGACAGATTGCTGGTAGTGAACAATAGGCAATGAGTGGAAGGGATGTGAAAGGATAGACAATGGTGTTTATATATGCTAGTCTTTGAAGCCATTTAAGACGACCACCTCCAAAGCCATACCATAGAGGGCAATGCCTGCTTAGGAAAATTTCAACAGATCCAAGAGCCCATCGAAGAACCTGGTGCAACCGATCAGACAAATTGATGGGTGCAGATCCTTTGAATGCTGGCCTTAAGGGCATGCAGTAAATCGATCTCCATCCTCGGCAGTGCATTTTGAAGCCGGTTAAGATATCCTCAGTGACTGAACCATATATCCATCCAATCTGAGCAAACATATAGAAAGTTTTAATGTAGTTCAAGGCCTCTATGCAGGGAAGAAAGGTCAATAAAGATATCAATTTTGGCAATATGATAGATAAGAATAAAAGTTCCAACCTCTTTCCCCCATGCAGTCTTCTCTTCATAGCCACAGCTGATGACATGAATTGCTTCCTTGATTAGTGTGGAAGGGTTGGCAGATTCAGCCACTCCTCCATTCTCCATTAGTGTAGATTCAATGAAGACTGAAGATAAGCCAAAAGTTTTCTCAAAGCTTGTTTGAGAGATCAACATTGATCTTTCATACTCATCATAATCTGCATAAACAAAACCAGAGATATGTCAACAAGTCATAAGCTTAGTAAAGTATTAGTCTAACCATAATTTTCTGAAAGATTTTGGACTTACTGTCAATTTCCCTAAGGTTAAAGATGGCAGCATCAAGTTCTTCCCGTTTTGCATCCCTATAAAGCTCTGATGGATCTTTAGGTTCCTTCTTGCCGGGGCAGCAACACGAACAAGATGAGGAGGATGACTTGGGAAAACTTGGCATTGAAGGTGGACCATAGCCATAAAGTGCTTGCCTATTGAAAACACAACCTGTTCCCACATAAACTGGCCCTTGGATCCCATCAAGACCTTTCATGTTAACCTGAAGTTGAAATTTGGATGAATTGTCAGAACTCAAGAGGTTTAAAACTGTCACAAGCACTTAAGCAGAAAATTGGCTTTATCTTTGATCTTACATCAAAGAAAACTGTGTTCCGGTTGGCATATCGATCACTCCTATCTATGCCATCAAATCTTTGAGGAAACTGCACATAGCATACATCTCGACCGACTTGTGGGTCCATCAAGAAGCACATTGCCTCCCTAACTGCCTTGCTATTGTTAACATAGTGGTCACAATCAAGATTGAGGATGAAGGGAGCATTTGTAAGAACTGCAGACACCCTAACCTGTAACAAGCTATTCATGTCAGTTGCAACTCAGAAAATATTTAATCTATCTTTATGAAAGTCTGGTATTGTATCATGTATAACCCACCAAAGCATTTTCAGCACCAGCCTTTTTGTGGTGTTGATAGCCAGGTCTCTTCTCTCTAGAGACGTAAACCAGTCGGGGAAGTTCATTTCCTTCGATGTCACGAGCACCGCTATATCCAAGGAAAACCTGAATCATGCCAGGGTGATCACGCGGGTTATTTCCCGGCCAAGGAGTTCCATCTTGCATTGTCCATCCTTCTTCAGGTGTTTTCTGAGCCTTTGCAACTAAAGCATTGATTCGAATTTTGTACTCTTCATAATCTCTCTGTAACCAAATTTGAAAGGAAATTATTACAACATCAAAGTGCTATGGATATTCAAGAAATGTTGCTAAAGAAGCTCGAGGAACTTACTTTCATAGCTCTACGTTCTTTTACAAAAGAGGGCTGCACTTTATCTTTCAGGTAATCAATCTTCTGTGAGAAGTAAAACTCAGGTGCCCGTGGTTCAATGGAAAATTTTTTGCAGAATGGAACCCACTTTCTTGCAAAGTCTGCTGTTTCTACAAGAGATTCAAATGTCAGCATGGCCGCACCATCATCAGATATATAACAAGAGACCTTATCCACAGGGTAGTCCAAGGCAAGGATGGAAAGCACAGTATTGGCAGTAATCAATGGAGGCTCTTTCAATGGATCCACTGTACTCACGAAGAAGTCAACTGCAGCAAGTTCATTAGGTTCACCTTCTCTTTCATATCTGCCATGTTATCCAACAAGCTCAGTAACAATCCATATGTTACATAATTATGATACTAAATCAGCTGAAATAAGATAACTTATGTTATTAGCATCATTATTGGTATCGGTTACCTTACAGATAGTCTGTCAATGTATGTTTCCCTGTTAACAGGATACCACTTAGGGAACTGATCCAACACCCAGGAAAAAGCAAACCAGATTTCACATATGACTGAAGTGAGCCACAGTCCAAAAGCACTGTCAACGGGGTTTGTTACTCGATAATGGAAGAAAAGACCGAGAATAATCAATCGCATAATGATCACGGTTCGGTATGGTGCAAGTCTGCTTTTCGGGATTGGAATTATAGTCGAGAGGGGCTGGGAAGCATCCGGTGCCCTGCAGATGCAAATATTACATATCAGTAACACAGAACATAAACAAAAATCATTTCACTAAATAGGCTCTTATCATTAATCTGCTTTGTATATTTCAAAATCAAGCAAGGCTTTTCTAATTAAATACTTACGGTTTATCTTCCATTTGTTGCTCAGGTGGGATTTCAGCCTCTCTTTCAACCTTAGTTGTTGCAGGCTTCTTCTTCTTGTTCTTCTTTTCTTTCCAACTTTCCACCCTGTTCTTCCAAATCGGATTCCCATTGTCTTCAGTCATTTCTACGATATTTTACGAGACGATTCGAGCTTTCAGAATTGAAGGAAGATTGAAAGAAAGAAACCAATAATATGGAAAGAAATTTATATTACATACCACTATCCAATGTAGACACACTGCTGATATGTCTTGCATGAATTCCAATATCCTGTATAAACCAACATGAATAACACAAAGCTCTCAATATCCCTCCTGGCTTTGACTGAAATTTTCAAAGGCAGCAAAAAACAGTACCTGAGACTTGCTCAAATGTGCAGCCATTGTCGATTGATCACCGGTGGCCTTCTCGACATCGTCCAACAGGTTTTCTGAGTTCACAATAATCAGTCGTGCAATCAGTTTACAACTTCTCTATCTTTATCATTTTCATGGGAAATCGAACAAGCACTTGGCAAACACAAGATTTATAACAAAGATTTATCAAGAACCAAATGGAAACAAGTAAAAAACTAGCATCAAGAATTAAAATGAAATGTACCATCATATGGACTACCACAACGCAAGCAAGCTTTTCGTCCTTCCTTAAGATCATACTCAAAACAACTCTTACAAATAGGGAAATTACATTCATGGCAAGCCACAAAGGGTTCACCATTAACATTCAACCCAACATGTTCACCACAAGTGTGGCAAACAGGAACCCCAGATTCCATCATTCTCAAAAAAAGTACTTATCTTTCTCCTTCTTCTTCGTTGAGAAAAACCCAATGCTACAATCAAAATGCTAACCAAAGGGTCTTTCCCTCTACTTATCTTTCAATACCTTTGTCGCTTGTTGTGTGTTTTTATATGAAAAAGAAAAACAACCAAACACAAGATATAAGTGCATGCTGGGCTAAGGGTGGAGATAGGCATGTTGTAATGGTGAAGAAAGGTTGAAGGGGAAGGCCGGTTGGTAGTGTAATGGAGGGTGGGTTGTTGGTGTCAATGTATTTGCAGAGAAATCTCTGACAAGCAAAGCTTACATTTTTTTTCTTTTTTCTAAGGGAAAAAGAAATTTAAAAAATTGCGGGAAGTTTAAGGAAGCTTTCGGTTGGGCAAGGTACATCTTTAACTAACTGGCATCTGCTTAAGGTGGAATTATGCTATTAATCCTTGTACTATAAGTAAGTTGTGAATTTAACCAATGTACTCTAATTTGATCAATTTTAGACCCTGTACTTTTCGGATTTTGAAATTTATGTCTTGAACCAAATTGTAGCAATTAAATTTGTTAACTCAAAATTCTGTTATTGGTCTAGTAAATTGTTGATTTAATTAATGTTCTTCAATTTAATCATTTTTAGTTTTTATACTTTTTCGAATTTTTAGATTTCAGTCCTAAATCAAATGATAGCCATTAAATCTGTTAACTAAAATAAAGTGATTTTTCTATGAGTAATATGAGGAAACAACAAGCTGACATATTTACAGGGGCCGATGATCTTTATGGCCTCAGAGTTTTTGAATTTTTTTATTATATGTTTTTTGAAAATTTTAATTAGCCCGCTCAAAAGTTTTAAAATTCTCATTAAACCTTTCAAAAATTTTAAAAATTTTAGTCAATCACCCCCCAAAAGAAAACTCAATGTCAAGATCCATCCCTACATATTTATAACACATGTGATAACATAATTTAACTTAATAAATTTAACAATCACCATTTTGTCAAGACTGAAATTTCAAATTTTGAAAAATAAATACATTAAAAATGATCAAATTAATATCTATAGACTAAATCTGCAATTTACACATAGTATAATAACTAATAAATAATTTCACCCTTGTCTAAATGTATGTCACTGTTGAACCATAAATAATACGCCTCGCATTAATTTACTGTCTCATACATTTGGAGATTTCAAAAAATAGAAGAGAAATATCATATCTAGTAAGTTGAAAAGCAAAGATCATAAATTGGAAAAAGAAGCAAATAGACATTATTCAACTGGGTTTATAATCAACAAATTAAGATTATTATGATTTTAAAAATGAAAAAGAAAAGGTTAAGATAATGAGTCAGGAATGGAAGAGGAGTGACACCAAACCAAACATGTACCAAAATTTGGCCAGACCAGATTGTCCCTACCACATAGCTGCCGTCATGGACCTCTGTTTTCTGACATTGATTTTGCTACCCAAAATTGCATATTCTATTCAGCCTCATTGAAGACTTGTATTTTTTAGTCAAATCCCGATCTTAATTTTTGTTCTATGCGTAATCTTTGGTCAATTTTATTATTTACAATTTTTAATTTTTAAATTTTAATTTTAATTAAATAATAATTTTAAATTTATTAAGTTAAATTATTAAGTTAAATTCTATTATTTTTAATAGCGAAGCGAAGAATTTAGTATTGGAGGTCAAAATGAAATTATAAAAATTTTGTTTTAAAAAGGGTTGAATTAAACTATTTTTAATTGTATTTGAGAGGGACTAAAATTGTTATTATTCCATTTAAATAGGGGGCGAGTAGGGAGAGGGAACAGGCAGTGACTTGTCCCAAAAATGAAAAATTCTTTATACAGTCCATGTAATTTTTAAGAAATCACAAATTAGTATAATAATAAAATTACACTTTAACCTCTAAATTTTTAATTAATATTGGCTCTCTAAATAACTTCTTGGCTTGACAATTGGGGGCAAGACCCCGCCAACCTCTTAGCTACAACCTTAGCTATTTTCAAAATCTTATATTGCAAACATATGTTATGTGATATTATTATTTTCATATAATATTTATATAAAAACCACGCTATTTTAATTAATAAGTTTAACTGTTATCATCTAAGTTAACAGTGAAAATTTCGAAAAGCATAAAAACTAATAATTGATCAAATTGGAGAATAAAAACCAAATTCACAATTAGCAAAACCAAATTTCAAAATTTGAAAAGTATAAGAGTAAAATTGCCTAATTCAAAATGCATGGGGGACTAAAACTAACCAAATTAGAGTATAAAAATTAAATCCACAACTTATACAAAGAGCAGAATTTACCCTATTTTTCTCGTGAGAGTCATTTTCAAAGAATATTAAATAAATCAAAGACCCTTTAAGCAAAACAAATAAATGATTATATTTGTGTGGGTTACATAACCTTTGTTTATCATGCTACAATACTTATTTTTGTTTTGTAGTCCAATGCTAAGTATAATAAAGTGAAAAGAGTCAGCTTACTTGTTCACAAGGGATGAAAGGTAAAAGGAATGAACTACTCCAAAATTTGCAGTATCAACTTTACATCAACACGGTAACAGCTATGGGATTATATTTGTTTCCTTTGTATTTATTTCAACAAAGATAATACTCACCATAACCAACTATTTCAAGCTTACATAATTTCCTAGTGCTCCCGATGCCATGTCAATCTTTGGCAACAACATACTCCAGAAACAGTAATAAAAGAGAAACCTCACGTGATGATTCCGCAGCTTTGGCTTAGGAAACAGTATAGACCTTCACAAGTTTAGTTGTGTCACAAACAACGAGGTTGTCCGATTCAGCTGGAGTTGTACAGAGCCAATTAACCTGGCAACAGAAGTGGTTAAAAACGAGAAGCTTCGAATAGAAATTGAACATATACAGTACATGAAGCAATGAGATTCACCTTTTTGGTTAAATTGATATTCAAATGTAGCAGCTCGTTGGTATCTCCTGTCTGCCATGAATTGAGACACCTAGAGCAATCCCAGACCTTGACTAACTTATCGTTTCCACCTGATACAAGGAACTTCCCCTTCTCTCCAAACAACGAAAATGTCACACAAGACACGGCAGCAGTATGACCACCTAAAGAGTAATCTATATGCAACCATTTTCTTCCATTTTCATCTGGAACTCCACCATCACTTCCTTTGGACTGAGTTCCTTTTCGGGATTTCGTGGAACTTTTAGGTTTTGTGGCTGTAAGTTCTGATTCCGTATTAATCACATCAATAACACCATCACCCCTTGCCACAACACATATCTTGCCTATTTTGTCCAACATATCAACATCTGGAACTTTTACTGAGTGAACAAAAGCTGGATTTAAACATTGTCCAGCATTACTACCACTACGCATGTCGGGCAGGCCTGCAGTGAAGGGGCAAAAATACGAGAAATGAACATGCACTAGCCTTGTGTTTGTTTAGAATAATCACAATGAGCAAAGATGCACCAGCTTAAGTTCATTGTCAATGATATTATAAAAATGCTGTAGATATGACACATTTAATATTTGAAGAACCTCCATAAAACCACGAAACAAAGAATTTTTAAGACATATATACCAAAATCCACAATTTTGGATGGGCGCCCTTTTGAGAAGTCCCATATGATAAACTTAGAATCAAGACCTCCGGAAACGACTGCCGCATTAAAATAGAGTAAAAATATTATGAATCGTCATTCAAATAGAATAACTGTAATGGACAGCTAAGAGAAAACGAAGTTAGAGATTTAAAAGAGTACTATAAAACCTTAAAGACCTACTTTCCCAAGGTCTCCAAGGAATGAACTGAACACTGCTGCAAATCTGTGATGTGTTAAGGCGAGAAAGATATGAAAGAAGGATAAAGAATCAAGCTAACTCCAACCAGAAATGAATAGCTAACCACATTCTAATCCCCCCGCTCCGGATCACCATAATAACAAGTCAATAAAAGTCTCACTGTAAAAACGAGGGCTCGAAAGGAAACTTTCCAGGAATGAAATATAGAGCCAGGAAATTTCAGTTCATAAATCACAGGACATTAAATTATCATACACAATAGGAAAAGGCAAATGGCTTAAAGAGTAAGAATACACTTGTATGTCCGGCTCTCAATGTCTTGAAAATACGTTTCTGACGAATGTCAATGATCTGCAACATATATGACCATACAAGGTTAAAATGTTAAAATTCAAACAATATCTATCTAGAAAACAAAACTACAAACCTGCACGTATGACATTAGATATATTATTCATTGATAGTTTTAACATTATCAGTTAAATAAACCAACAAATAAATTCTTCATGGCAATAATAATTTATATTACTAGCATAAGACAGACCATTAAACTAATGAAAATCGATTTACCTTAATCTCACCGCTATCATCGGCAGAAGCAAGGAAAGATGATCTGGAATTACAAGTAACCTGCATAAACATAAAAAAATATAATATGCCAACACATACTAAACTTTACAAATTCATAAACTAAAGCATCTTTAAATTTCTTTCCCAAAGAATCTCAAATTTCTACCTGATTTATCTCCTCTTTATTATAGTTATAGCTCTCCAAAGGCTTCCATGAGTTATCTGCTAACTATAAACGAACAATTTATAAGCAAATTTCAAATGTAATCAAAACAAAAGCAGTCATAGGAATATAGAATTACCATATGCACATCAAAGCACTTGACCTCATTTCCAGTGGAAACATAGATGATATTCTCATTTCCTGCATTTGATGCCAAGAATAAATAATAATAAGTAATAAAAAGAAAAAATCAATTAGAAATGCATTAAGAAATTTTTTTAAATGATAGAAAATGACCTGAGTTGAAGCAAAGGGATGAAATTGGTTCATTGCTAACATCCATAACAAAATTCACATCTTTGCATCGCATATCAAACCAACAAATGCAACCATCCTAATTTAAAAATTAATTTTTGTAATATTATTAAAACAGACAAGCTTCAGTGAAAATTGAAACTCGAAGAAGGAGATTAAGAAGAAGAGTGTAGGGGTTACTTCGCCGGAAGTGGCGACGAGGCCGGGCTTGTCACGTGAGGCGATACAGCAAGTGGCGGTGGCCTTGTGACCTCTCAATCGTCTTGGCTCCGTCATCTGCGGCGCTTCTCCGCCTTCGACTTTGTCTCGCCGGTTTCCTTTCTCTATTGTTTTCCGTTTCTAATGGGCTGTGGCTTTGCGGTTTGAGTTTGAGTTTCTGGGAAGTCAGTTCAGCAGTGAACAATAGTGGCTTAACGGTCCACTTTCAAGCTAGGTTGGGCTTGAGCATGAGCCCACATTAAGCCCAGTTTCTTATTCTTAGAGAAAAGGGTTAATTTCACTTTACATCCCCAAACTATGACCAAGATTCTAAATCGCTCTCTAGAACTCAAAATGTTCTAATTGAATCCTCTAAATATTAGCGTCATATCAATCAAGTCCTTTTAGCCTAGCATTAGCATAGGTGTTAAATGCTAGTTTTTTATCTGACATGGAGCATATTTAAAATTATCATAACAAATTTTAAACATATATATAAACCTATTACATGGATAACTTTAGATTCAACATGTTAAAAACAAAAATTACCATTAAAATTAGAAGAATTATTTACTCTTTTAAATAGAATTTATTTAATTTTTGGACAAATTTTATTTTATCTTTTATTAAACAAATATATCATAAAGCAGCGGATTGATTTTTCAAAAAGAAATTAATTAAATTTATTGAAAATTGATAATAAAAAATTAGAAATTTTTATTTTAAAATTGTAAAAATAATGATATAAAAATTAGAATTAATCTATACATACTCAAACTCTAACTTTCATTCTAAATTAGTTTTCAAAATTTAAAACGTTCTAATTGCATCCTTAATCATTCTTACTGAAATTTTCATTTTAAATTATGCTACATAAGATTTGATATGTTATTTAATTGTTAAATTAACGGTTTTAATAGTAGAAAGACATGATTAATATAACATCGATAGTTTGAAGTTTGGGGATCAATTTAGAATGGAGATCATATTTCGAGGATGTCTAGTGCAAATGTGTAATTAACTCAAAAAAACTATCTATAATATATATAAAAGCACGAATTGGAAAAACTTTTGAACCGAGGAGAATATGTGTAATTAACTCAAAAAAACTATCCATAATATATATAAAAGCACGAATTGAAAAAACTTTTGAACCGAGGAGAATATCTTTTATTTTCTATCATATTACTAAATTAGCTTTAAAAATAATTATAAATTGAATTATTAATTAAAAAACTTGCGCTAATTTTAAAAATAAAATTATTAGTTGAATAGAACTTTAAACATAAAATATAAGAAAAATTGTGATAATTGTAATTAGTTAAAATTTTTGACATAAAAAAGTTGTGTTAATATTAGTGTTTTTAAAAAATAAAAAAAATTGTGCTAATTTTGTTGATGTAAAATAGAGTTATTACTTGAATAGGACTCTAAGAATAAAAAATAAAAGAAGTTTGTGATAAATATAATTATAATTAAATTTACAATTATTAGTTAAAAATTTTAGCATAAAAAAGTTGTGTTAATTTTTTTTAATTACACTAATTTTGTTGATGTAAAATAAAGTTATTACTTGTATACAACTATAAGTATCTTAATTATCACTTAATTAATATTACAGTTATATATCAATTAAAATTTAAGTTTAGTTTTATAAATAGTGTTAGACATATAATCAAGGAACATTTAAAAAAATTACTGATAAAAAAATGGAGGTTGTTAGTATCAATAAGTAAGAATTATATAAAAAAGAATGAAGCATTAAAGCAATGGTTGTTCGAAAAAACAATCACCCTTAAAATTGTTTCTTTTATTTATGTATTATTTGTTTAGTGTAGTTAAAAAATATTTTCCGGATTTGTTTAAAAAAAAGTGTCAAATATCAACCATTACTTTTCGAGCACTATTATTAATTTTGTTTATTAATTTAGTATAAATATATTTTTTATTTATCATGAACTATTATAATTTATGCATGTTATTTTACTTATTTTTTTTTAAAATTAACATTATAGCTTACTTTCTTATATAGTTCAAAATTTATATATTATTTAAAAATTAAAAAAATTATCAATATCAATAATATGTAACAATAATTAAAAGATATGTTCTTAATAAGGTAAGAACGAAACGTTAGTATAACCTTCTCAATCAACAATACTTTTGATCTTCAAATCATAATGTGATAAGACTCTAAACAGTTTTTTATTGTCGTGGTAGAAGAAACATCTCTAACTTGAAACAGTATATAGGACCAACTTTGGAACAAAATCGAAATCCCGTAAACATTCAATAAACCAGAAATCACTAAAAATAATCAACTACTTAACCTTTCCCATATAGAACTTGACTTTATAATGAAAAATAATTCAATACTATGTTGTATTACAATAAACCAATCGATTAAATAAAGTAGTAGCTATGGATTAGGCAAGACATGCCTAGTTTCATTGCTTTTGACTTAATCACCACCCACTTCTCTATTTATTTATTTGAATCGTAACTATATAGCAAATAACATATTATTATGAATAAATTAAATATTTAGATTTTGGGCATCATTCCCTTGTTTCCTCGCAATCAAACCGAGAATGATCTTTGCATGTGACCCCAAATTTGGCCCTACTACCCTATAAAAAGTTTTTATTTTTGCTAATGTCGTTTCTTTTTTTGAATGATTCCACCAATGCCCTCTCCTCAGTTACCCCCAACCAGCAGCTTGATGTAGATAGGCCTTTGCAGTTTCTAACATGGCAGCAATAAAGTTTATTACACAACATCTCTGCTTGAATCAAACAAAAAGTTGACCAAACATGTCAGAAGAAAAAAAAAAAAACCCTCCTCATGTTTTTGTTCATAACAAAAGACAAAAACCCAATTTCGGTTCATTTAATGGGTGGTACGTGAGTTCTATGGTTAGTTCTAACATGTGATATACCTTTCTTCTCCTAAACCTGTGGCGAAGTAAAAAAATTGTTCTGAGGAGTTAGAAATGATGAACAAATCTTTTGGGTGTGGATTTAGAGAGAGGTGTGGGTCAAAATGTGAAATGAGTTGAACGTGAAGAAAAAAAAGGGAAAAAGTAAGGAATTGCATGCCTGAGGAATTAACAGTGAAAACACTGTTTTCTTCCAACAGGTAGTATAATCACTATATAGAAAAATAATTAAAAATAAATGAGAAGTTTCTTGGATGCTTTCAGAAAACCGGATGTGGTTGGGTACTTCTTTTTTCTTTTTCTTTTCTTTTTTTATGTTAAGATTTTCAATAAAATATGATTTTTGGATTATATTATTTTTAAGAAAGTAATTGTTATGCAGATAAAATTATATTTGGTATATATAAAATTTCGAGAAATTTACATTAATATGATTGATTAGTTAAACAATTTATTAGGAATGTTTTTGAAATTTTTCCATTAAATAAAATATAAATTTTATGAATTTTAATATTTCAGTGATACTTATTAGGCATAAATATTAAATTTATATATTAAATTTGTTTTAATGTGTAATTTGACACATGAAACTTTTTCTTTTGGCTAGCGATAAATAAAATAAAGTTACATCAAATCAAATGCTTAAAAGCGTTACATGCTTTATCTTGTTGAAGAACTTCTAATACATCATCAGGAGGCACATCAAAAATCTGTAAACTTGATTGCTATACTAAATTGAGCTTAATCAGTCGATTCACAATTAAGTTGCAATCTATAGATACATATCTGTTCTCCCACTGTCCTTCAGAATTTATAATCCACTGAACCCTTCTAAGCAAGGTAATACTTGAATATTCCAACCTCTTAACAGTCAAGGCTTAAACCACCTCTAGATTATCCGTCTGAATTGTAGTCCGTTTGTAACCTTTATTTAATAAAATGAGAAGTCCATCCAGAATGCCTCATAGTTATGCCTCAAAAGTTTGTATATCTGCCCACATAACAATTATATCCTAAAATTCAGTTACCAACCGGATCACGTATCACACCGCCAACAAAAGCACTACCGATGTCTCTAGCCATTGCACCACCAGAGAGTAAATGAACTCTCATTCCTTCAAAGTGCATTTGATCAACCGAATTTAGGGAGTTGATCTTATATCCAATATTAAGGGATAGTTAAAATTGTTGTGCCCAGCTAAGAGAAATTTTGACAATTTCAAAAGCTTATCAAGTAGCAATCTGGAAGATTAAGAGATTCATATTCTTCCAAATTCGCCAGGTGATTAGGCCGAACAAACCTGACCAAGTAACTCCCCGTTTCTGCAAACTCATGACAACAAAGATTAGAAGAAAACTAAACCTAAAAAGAACCATAAAAGAACAAGTGTTGCTGTTCAACTGGAACCATAAAATGAATCGTAATTGAATGGTAGTAATTATATTATCAGAAAATTTAATATATTTTTCATCGTAACAAAGTAGATTCTATACATCCACATATCTTTCTCCTTCACGTGAAAGTTTCTTGGTCTTTACTTTAACAATCATGCCTCATGATTTTTCTTTTGATCTCATATGTTACCACAAAATACTAAATGTTGGGGCAAAATGTGGAGGAGCCTTGGAATTGGAAGTTTCCCCATTGCAAGGATCAAAAATGAAAACGTACGATTTTAGTTTTTTTTTTTTTTGTCATTGAAGTTAATGTAATTCAAAGCAATATTTTTGAAACACTACAATTTCTTGAGATAACCCCATCAAGCTTGAATTTGAATTCTAAAAATGTTTATCATATCCATAATTAAAACAAAACAACTAAAATTAAGTAATTAACCTTGGTTATTAAGAACATACTAATTAGTAATTACATGCTACATAAGAACATACTAATTAGTAATTACATGCTGCAAAAAAGAAAAAAGAAAAAATACAACGTCAATAGTCATGGAGACAAGTTTATAATTAGTAGCAGTAACAAATACTGATAATTATCTGACAGTGCAAGCGACAGCATAAGCCCATGATTTAAGATGTTCTTTCATGGCGAAACCATCGTTTGAAGGAGGCATTTTCATGATATAATGTCGGCTATCAAAGCTTTTATACCCATATGTTCCTTCAGAAAACGAAGACTCGGAATCCAAGTTACCATAGAACCCCAAATCAAGTTCTCCCAGCACTTTTCTCTTGCTTCGTTTCCTCCTCCGCCGCCGCCTCTTCCTCCTCTCCGCGGGCTTCTCCGTTGCCTTTGCGAATGGCTGAACCACTCGCTGCTGGTCGGTGACGACGGCGATTTCGCCGCAGTTGGGACACCTCGGAACAGGAATCTCAGAGCCAGGGACAGATGCTGCTGCCTCATGAAGAAGAATGTCGGGTTTGGGTGGTTTTTGTTCGTCAGCGGTATCGACGTCGACGGAAGGTGCGGTGGGGAAAGGGTTGAGCTTGTGGTGGAGTGGTGTTAAAGTGAGCACATTGTTGAAAAACCATAGATAGTCAAAGCTCTCCATGACTTTCTTTGAACCATCCATGAGAAAAGGGACCAGTAGACGTAAAAAACAAGACTTTATTATAAACACGGATAAAACAGAGGGGGAGTACTAGAAGCTACTGCACTTTTATTTTTAGGTTTAATCCCTCCCTCGGTCCTTATACTCTTGATATTTTTAATATTTGATCCCTCTACTTTTAATCCTAAGAATTTAGTCTCTCTTTGCAAAAATTTAAATTTAATTGATAACATTATTAACTAAATTATTTTAAATTTGAATATTTTTTTATCAGTTGTACTTTAATTTTTTAAATTAAAAATTTGAATATTAAAATATCAAATATACAAATCTAATGAAAATTTACTAGCACTCTTATTAATTGGAAACTAAAGTAAAAAATATTAAATTTTTAAAGTCTAAAGAATACAAGACTGAATGCATAATTAAACCTTTATGTTATTTTTTTCTGATATTTTTTATATTTATTTTACGATTTATGTTTGGGTTTACAAAATTGGTATCTTGATAGGACAAAGATTTAACCATTTCCATTTGTTGCGAGATTTATGTATTCATATTATATTTATTTACAATAATTAAAATTAAAACATTATTATTATAAAATTTGGTAGGTTAATAAATATTAATATATGAATTATAAATCATTTGGGGTACGAGATTTGCGGGGAAAACAGTGAAGGGTAGTTTTGGTAACGTGAGGAAGAAACTGACCGCTGAAGTCAGTGGGGGGCTATTTGGGGATTTGAAAAAGGAAAGTATATAGTATATTCATGGAAGAAGGAAATAAATTAGGCAACGGTCGAAACCAATGTGAACGAATATAATTATTCAACTTTTCAATCATTTTTTCTATTTATTATTCAAACCTTTTTCACTTTACTTCTTTTTTCTAAAAAGAAAAAAAGGAAGGGTTTTAGGGAAAAAGTTGAAAAATGATTACAATAATTTTAAAGCCAAAATTTAATTTTCTCCAACCAAAAAATTAAAGTCTTTTCGTAAATTAGAAAGTCAGTTTTGCTTCCTCTTAAATTTTAAAAAAATTACTCAAAAAATAATTTTGTTTGATTCATTTTGGGTTCGAGTCTTTTAAATTTTATCGAGTTTGTATCAACTGAAATTTTAATTATTTGGATTATTTTAAGTTTATTATTTTGATAATTTAAAAATTAGGTTATTTTCAGTTTCAAATCATTAAAATTTAAATTAATTTGAGTTTGAATTAGTCGAATTTGAGTTTGGATGAATATTATCAGAATTTTGAATAAGGGTTCAACAGGTAAACTTTCAAAATTCTGTAGAATTGCAATAAAAGAATGACATGCTTATGTGTGAATTGCAATTAATAACTGTTTTAAACACTACTAGCATTTTTGTTTAATTTCCTGTCTGCGTAATTCGAAGCATAAAAAAGAACATGCTGTAAAAGTAATTTAAACAAACTATTTACTAATATCTCGAATCTAGCTACATCAAACTTAAACAAGCGTAGATGATGATGATGATGATGATGATGATGGTATAGCTTCCCTAAACGTGTTGCATGGCCGAATTGCGGGGCAAATCTCCTTTGGCAGTGAGCTAGGCATCGCATCGCATATCGCCCACCACGTGCATACCAACATGCGATGTAACCGAGTTTTAGTTGCCTTCCAAAGGAGATTCACCCAGTAATGCACCCATGCATTTTTCCATCTTTAGCTTTGAAACCAAATACATCCATGCATTTCACTTTGCTGATGCACCGTTTAAACCCTTATGGCCTATATATATTGTTGGTGAAGAGCTAGCATGACTTGAAAATGAGTACGGTCTCGTATTTTTTCCAGTATAAAACAGTATATTCGAGGCACATCCAATTTGTTTCTAAACGAAAGTGGTCCTCTCCTCTCTCCCTTTTGATTCCATTGGCAATGGCATCATCCTTTATAGGTTTCACAAAAGTTAACTTCCCTCTCTAACCCCAATTTTCACTCATCAAATGTTCAAATATGTGCCCAATTTCAGCCTCAAATTTCAGAGTGTAGATACCTATTTTTGATTATTAATATTTTTGTTAATAGTATTGTTATTAATATTTTTGTTAATAGAATTGTTAGTGGTTGATGTTCCGTAGAAGATGATCCCTTGAAAACTACACTCCATGCTGAGAAGGCTGTGGAGTTAAAAGATTAAGAAGGGTAAGTGTTTACTTTCCTTTTTTTTTTTCTTTTTTTATTAATTCATGTAAATTAAATTTAAAATTGTAAGTAGCATTCTCTTTAATAAAATAAGTGTAACTTTCACGGAACCACCATTATACGCATTATTTTTATAATTTCTCTTTCGGAGGTGGATCTTCATTAGGGACTAGACCTCTCTAAAGTTTTTGAAAAGTTTAGTTATACTCTTAAAATTTTCTGAAAATTTAATTAAGCCTCTCTAAAATTTTTGAAAATTACTATTAAGCCTTTGAACATTTTTAAATATTTCAATTAGACTCTTCATTTTTTTTATAAATTTTCATAAAACCTCAAAAAAATTTAAAAATTTTAATTCAACCTACCAAAACTTTTTAAAATTCTCACTAAAATCCACAGTTTTTAAAAATTTCAGTTAGCCCCCCTAAAATTTAATTGCAAGATCCACCACTATTCTCTTCTATTATTTGCTACTAGCAACGTGAATGTGATTTCCTTCACTCTTATTACCTATTATTCATATTGTGTTCTTATGAGTTAACTTGCATCTCTCCTACCTTCTATAAAATACGTCACTTATTTTATAACCATCCTTTTGATAAATGTCTTGGAATAGATATAAATAATGGTTTAAAGATTTTATTTAGAGACATATTAGTCTTTTGTGAATCTTAAGTATATGACGAATTCTCTCTACACATTTCTCTAAACAATTATTACAACTATCGTAGTTTTCACCTTTCTTGACCACTTATCGCTTCCATCACCATTTCCTTCCATCTCTTGGTTTTAGGGTCTGCTCTAATTTTCTGTCCGTTATCTTTCTTCAACACTTTATTTTATTAAATTATAACGTCTCCTCACCTTCCTTTGCACATACTAGACCACATTCATGAAAAACACTAGATTATAATCAAATTGGTTGATCTTATTTTAAATATTTTGTTGTCCCTTTGTCTTCATATCTATGTATTCTTGCCTTTAAAGAAAAAGGAAGGCAAATCAACATTTGGTGTAGTGCTTTGAACTTGCCTTGGAGATTGATGAATGGGACGAGAATGCCGAAAACTATGTTTGGTAGCTGAGAAAACAAATGCAAAAGAGAAGGAAAAGAGTAATGAGAAAGTGAAGGGAAAGAGATGAAGTATTATTGAGGAAGCAAAAGTAGTACCTATATCGTTACAAGACACATTATTTATACAAAGTTATGTAGCTGATAAACATCTGTAAATTGAACCTGTTGCACTAATTAACTAACAGAAGTTATAAGCAACTGCTTAACAGTCTAACTAACCAGCTAACAGCTAACAACCACTGATAGTCTAATAGAGACAAGGTGGTCCAGATTTCAAACAGATGCATGCAATAGGTAGTGGAATTCCAAATGTAGCTGAAATGAAAGCTTTAGATTTTCTGAACACTAAAGTCTACCAAAAGATATCTATCAATAAAAAAAAAATGAAAAAGAAAGTTTAATAAAGCACATTCCAAGAGCTCCCAGTACAGTTAATCTCGCTCTCTGTTTGCCATGAAAGTACATTCCAAAAAGATTTAACACTATGCTCTTTCCTTGCCATATCCTTGTCTTGTTCTTATCTTGGTCACTTGTGGTTCATTTGCCTTTCGCCGCTCCTTTTTTTGTTCTTTTGTTTAGCAATAAAGGTTTTTTGTATAAATTTGCGCTATGCTCATATTTGGTAAAAAAAAAAGCATGGAGCTAGTCTACCTTGCTGATCTTGTATTATTTGGTCCAATATCACGAAAAGGTTTTGGTCTAGACAGTTCTGACATTCATCAACTAACAAATGTTAACACAGCCACCGGATCATAATCTAGTAGGTTCACCTTTTGATTTAGGGTTTTAGAGTTGAAATGTTAGCAGGAAAAAAAATCTTTAGGGTAGACTATAAAAATAGTCAATTTTGTTTGTTTTAAATTACATTTTAATCACTTATGTTTAAAATGTTACGTTTTAGCTTCATTTATGTTATCGTTTTATTACGAAGTGGTCACTCTACCGTTAAGCTCTGTTATCTCCCTAACACCAATCTTACATGGCAATCCAAATGGGTTTTAAATGCCAACTTGGATATCGTGGCAGTCCAATTCAAATTTATTTAATTAAAAACCTATTTTCATCCCAATAATTAGACATTCAAATTGACATTTAAAACCCATTTAGACTGCTTAATTCGCCTTATCTCGACAATTAAATTAAGATTTTATTGTATCTTAAATGCATAAAAAAAAAAACCTTAAAGAAAGAATATCAAGTCTCAAATTCTATTTTTCCATACATATTTTTATAACAATTTCATCATTAGCCTTATCACTCCAGACTCTAATGCTTCTTGTTTGGGTTTGGGGCAAATAAATATGCATCAAATCAATTTTTTTTCATTTTAGCTCGAATCTCGATTATTTTAAATTCATATCTTTTTATATCATTTAAGTACAATTCATACATTACATAACTATACAAGTTAAATCCGCACGTGAATTAATCTTACATTTTGGGAATGTGGTAAATACTTTTGGCCAATGCCCCAATGTTAAGGTTCATGATTCATTTAAGTTTATGGTTGGACGACGAAGCTAGGGTGGTTGACAGGGGCCTCGGTCCCTTAAAATGGAATTTTTTTTTATTTAAACATTTTTATAATTTATAAAATTATAAATTAGTAATGATAAAATTGTACTTTAACTCCCAAAAAATGATAAAAATTTAATTTAATCATTTAAAATTATAAATATATAAGTTATTAAAATAGTAAAATTATATTTTTACCGTCGTAAAAATATACAATTTAATTCCACGCAACAGAATTTCTTGGTTCGCCCCAGTTTTAAGCCCCCTTCACTCCTCTAAGGGTCACACGGCTCACAAGAATTTGCAGGAGACCCAATTTACCATAAAGAGAAGCATCGAATATTTGTTTCCTTTTTGTCCCAATAATGATTATTAGGCACCCTTTCAGAAGAAGAAAGAAGCAGGAGAAAAGGAAAAGTTAATGGTCATAGAGCATAGACAAGGAAGATCCAGTGGCATGTTCCATTACCTATATCTATGATACGATTTTGTGTTCTTTATGGGAGGGATGAAGGAACAATTTCTGTTGGTGCTAGCTACATGTTTTTACGTGCATGCATGTTATGCATATGTCAACATGATCATTTGTGTAAGTATTGCAACATAAATAAGGAGAAATGGCATCACTTTTGTAAAAAGAAAAATAAAAGATACATAAGCAAATTAGGACCACGATCCCATGAAGGGGAAATGTCATCACTTGGCATATGCCACTTTTTTCATTGGCATATACTAAATTAGAAACTAAATCATATGGTATGTTTAGCACTCTATAAATAGAACTGCTCTTGAATCTCTGTAACCTGGTCAAGGAAATCAAAACATATCCGTATGTGGAGTTGAGGAATTACAGAGCATGTCTCCTTTAGCAGAAATGTTTATGCTCTTGCATATGAATTCGATTTTGCCAAAGGAGATTTGCCCTGCCATTCACTCACACAATCATCTCATTCTCCCAATCAATAGCTCTTTTGCAGTAAATGCAGGCTTCACCTTCATATAGCAGCTAGCTTCCTCTAAACCGATGACACGGAAGGCTTTGTTTTCAGGCATTGCTCAACTCCTTTAGTCAAAATGCCTGCAGTTGATCAATGTGGGAGATAAGTGTACTAAGTTTTAGGCTGGTGAGTAATCATTGGGAGACTGTTACATAGCCAGTAATATGCACAACAAGATTGATAATGTATATTATGTAACGGCTTTGTAAGACATGTAAGACCAAGCAGCGTATATCATGGAAAATATTCCATAGATTTGGTGCAACAATATGTGGCGCTTGCTTTTATAAGTCTATATATATTTCAGTGATAGAAGAGGTAAAAATGTAAAGTCATCCTTTAAATTGGAAGCTAGACAGTAGTTTAGCCTTCTGAACAGAGGAGACAGAGGAAGATAACAGTAAGGGTCTGAAATGTATATACTTCTAATGTTAAGAGAAAACAATACAGTGTTCTATATTTTCTGTCAAGGGTTGCCTCAGACAGTTTCCTAGTATGGTTTCAACATTGTCTTCAATGAAGTTTTAAGGGGGGAGGAATTATCCTCAATAGATGGATGAAATCAAGCATATTTAACTTTTTCGGGGTTTATTTAAAAATTTTAATATTTAAAGGATTTAATGAAAATTTTCAAAAATTTTGATAAATCTGATTAAAACTTTTTAAAATAATTTATAAATCTAATGAGAAATTTTTTACACTATTTCTTCGTACCATAATTTTCTAGTCTAAAAAAGTACACATGATTTAGCTCCAATATATTTAATCCGAATGAGACCTTAGTTCACTGACAAGGTTGAGCTACTCAAAACTTTAAAAGTTTAAATTTGAGTCATATTTTGTGTAATAAATTAATTAGTTAATTAATTAGAAACAAGTTAATTATTGATTTAATTATTATACTTATAATAATTTAATTTTATTAGAATTGGAGATTTAAGTCTAACTTAAAAAGTACATCATCTTTTTAATGAAAAAAAAAACTATAAATAGTAGAATATTTCTCTTCTTCAACTAGATTTCAACTTGTATAATTAGGATTATACTGTAAATAAAACATCTGTAAATTATATATTAAAGTTGGTTGATTTTTGCACATTGGAAATGAACAACCTGCCTATGATTACAATCAAAATAGTAATGGAAAATTTGTTTACGTTATTCAAAAACTTCTTATAGTGCATTGCTCGTAAGGTAATCCATTATCAATAAACTTTCAAAACGTAATTTAAGTCTAACTCATTCATTAAATTGCAATCTCACTCCCGTATATAGTTTAGATCAACTTTTCAATAACACTTTCTCCTTTAAATGTTTAGTTGTAAGGTAATCAACAATAATAATTTACTTACACCAACTTTATTCCTTACCCCCCAAATGTCTGAAATTTGATCTCATGACAGCAAAAAAAAGTACTACATTGCATGTAAATACATGGTTGGGTTTAAAAATTGTTATAAGTTTTTTAATAAAACACATGTTAATTATGTTTCAAATTTATATGCGTTTATTGGAGTGGTTGATGAGTCCGAAATGTTTATAGATATTTGTGAAAATTGAAATTCATTGCATTAAACTGTGAAATATATAGAGCAAGAACACCATTAGTGTGTCATGTAATACGTTGGTAAAGTTGACATTCAAGCATAAATATATAGTTTATATGTGTGGCTAGAATTGTACAAGAATTGGTTATGCATATAATACACCATTAGGCATGGTTTGTGCAACCACATCGAGGAAGATAGGTTGGCATCTAGCCACTGAACCCGATCAATCGTGGGAATTGATAGACAATGAAACGTAACAAGGATATGACTCCAAATCTGTGATAGTGACATGGAAATCCCAGAACAAATATTGAATACTCTCCCCTAGATTAGAGCATAATGGGAACTGATCAAGAACAGCTAAGCCTCTTCGGCTCAGAACCTAATTCATGGGAGAGATTTCAACCCACATTTCCACAGAAAGACTTTCAATTTAGAAGGAAGTTTGGCTTTCCATACTGTCGTCCAGAGCTCCTTACCGTTGTTGGAATTCATAGGGGAGAGTCGAGGGCAAGAGAGTTAGCAATGGATAAAGAAAAAATGCCCAATTTAAAGGGACCCCAACAAAAAGAATCTGAACAAGAAGCGGGTCGAGATATAGGGGTACTCAAAAAGGAGTCCAAAAATTCCAGGGGGGTTGCATAGAGACGCAAGAGGGGTGTTAGAATTAATTGACCCAAATTCTTATTTAAATAAAATACAATGGTAAAATAAAATAAAAGAAAAATCCCTATAGAATTACACTTCTTTTATTTTATTTTGAATAAGGTTTTTAAACCTTATTAAACTCCATCTATTTGATATTGATTAGAATAAGGAGTTTCAACCTTACTACTCCTATTAGAATATGGTTTTATAAGCCTATAAATAGACATGGTCTATTCCTCTTGTAATTGATTCGAATTCGACATAGTGAATTTTCTTCTCCTCTGCCCGTGGTTTTTCCCGAAAGGGTTTCCACGTAAAATCAGTGTGTTATTTATTTTTTTTCTTTTTTTTTTTTTTGCGATATATTGTCATTACCGACGTTATATTTTTGTCAATTTGGTATCCGAGCTTCTGGGTTTTCATCTCGATCACGGTAATGGCGTCATTGAAGTATGAAATTCCGCTGTTGGATCGCAACACCGTCGGCGTTGTGGCGATATAAAGATGCAGCGCTTCTTGCACGATGGATTTAGAGGAAGCCCCGCTGGGGTAGATAAGATGCCTTCGACATTGACAGAGGAAGATAAGAAGCGCAAGGATCGAAAGGCACTAACACAGTTACATCTGCATTTGTCTAATGAAATTTTGCAGGATTTGATGAAGGAGAAGATCGCCGCAAAGATTATGGAAGAGGCTAGAACAAATATGTATGTCGAAAACTTTAACTAGCAAGTTTCATATGAAGCAACGCTTTATGCTCATCGCTTTGGAGGAAGGTGCGTCAGGCACGAAACACTTAACAAAGATGTTTAAAGAAATTCTCTCAAACTTGGAGACCATGGAGGTTCAGTATGATAAGGAAGATTTAGGGTTGATTCTACTTTGTTTGTTGCCCCCGTCTTATTCAACCTTTAGAGACACGATTTTATATTGCCGCGAGTCTCTCACAGTTGATGAGGTTTATGATTCTTTGACCTCGTATGATAAGATGAAGCATCTTGTGGTTAAACCCGACTCCCGGGGAGAGGGTCTTATTGTTCGTGGGAAACAAGATCGGAATGCTGATGATGATCGTGGAAGGACACAGGAAAGGAAACCTCGCGGTAAATCTAAGGGTAGATCAAAGTCTTCAAACAGAGGTAAAACCTGTAATTTCTGCAAGAAGAAAGGGCACATTAAATCTGAGTGCTATAAGCTACAGAACAAGATTAAAAGGGAGGCTGCGAATCAAAAGGGAAAACAAATTTGTAAAATTCTCGGTGAAGTCGATATTGTAGAAGACTACTGTGATGGTGAACTTCTAGTCGCTTCTGTCAACAATTCTAAAGAGAGCGAGGAGTGGATATTTGATTCAGGCTGCACCTTCCACATGAGTCCCAATCGGGATTGGTTTACAAATTACGAAACGGTGTCTGAAGGTGTTGTTTTAATGGGAAATAATGCTTCGTGTAAAATCGCAGGTGTTGGAACAATTAGTGACGTACGGCATGTTCTAGAATTGAAGAGAAATTTAATTTCGTTGAGTACTCTTGATTCAAAAGGGTACAAATACACAGCTGAAAGTGGGATTGTAACACCCCTTACCCGTATTCGACACCGAAATAGGGTACGAGGCATTACTGGAATTACAAATTTATTTATCAGACGTTTTATTATAATTTAGCATTTACATTTGAAACCAATCAAAATCAAACATATTGTCCCTTAAACATATTTATTTTTTTCACTTCATATCTTATTTGAATTTATTTCTCGTCTCAACATACTTAATCATCTTATATTAACATATTAAAGATAATCACATATTTACATATCATGAAAAATATCATCCAATTATCTCATCCTCATAAACATAAATCAGTTAATTCATCATATCAATATTTCACGTACCATCAACTCATATTTTCTTATATCACATAATTAAGTTACACGAACTTATCTGGCTAAATTTGTAGAAATATCAAGATTCAGGGTCATTTTAGAAATTTTCTATTTTCATCGATTTTTCAATCGATCTTAATCTAAATTCATAATTTCATTCAATTTCGATATTTTAATTAATAAAATAACCCATTTCATGAAAAACTGGTCATTTCCACATTTTTACAAAATTAATCATAAAATTTACTTTTATTCAATTTAGTCCCCGAGCTTAAAACATTTCGATTTAGCCATACTACTTAAATATTCATACATATTTTCCTCCTCCTCCTCTCCATTCCACATCCTTACTGTATATAATATTCTATAAGTAACATTATCAATAATTTCATTGAATTTCTCATATGTGTATTCAAAACTGTCTATTTGAGTTATAGTCACTAAATTATTTATTTCCAGAGCTACAAAACTCCAAATGAAGAACCGTTAATTTTTCCTGAAACTAGACTCGCATATCTTCTTCCTATAAAATTTTCAGAATTTTTCGTATGGCCAATCAATACCAGATTATTCTTAAAGTTTCCCCTGTTTTACTGTTTGACTGTTCTGACCTCTCTTCACTACGAATCAAATTACTCTTCATACAGAATTCATATGACCTTCTTATTTATTTCATTTGAAAATAGACTCATTCAGGATTCTAAACATATAAAGTTAAGCCCCTAATTATTTTTCTTCAATTTGTTATGATTTTTCAAAGTCAAAACAGGGGATCCCGAAATCCCTTTAAACCAGTCTTACAAAAATATAAATATCTCAAATTACAGAATTTCTTTGCTTTTCCTGTTTCTTTCATATGAAAATAGACTCAATAAGCTTTAATTTCATATCTCATTTAGCTTCTAATTCCACTTATACGATTTTTAGTGATTTTTCAAAACTAGTCTACTGCTGCTGTCCAAACTGTTTTAGTGCAAACTGTTTATTACCATTTTTCCCTAAGCTTTCAATAAATGATAATTTCGTCCCTGCTCAATTAACTTCTCAATTGAGCTGATTTTTCTCAATAAACACCTTATTCTATCACTTTAAACTACTTTATAATCTTTGGGAATCAGAATTCCAGTAATAGACTTTAATTCCAAACATTTTCACAATTTAATCCTTAAAATCAATTTCTAACTAGGTATTCCATTAATTAAACCCCTAATTCATCAATTTGATCCACATAACTCATGTTCAAAGATCTAAGAATTCCCAGAATTTCAACTTAATTCAACAAAACTTTTGTTCTAAAACTTATAAAACATCAAAATTAGAAGAAAAGGACTAAATTAGCTTACCTATTAAACATCCAAGCTTTAAATCATCAATTTCTCCTTTTTCTTTCCTTCTTTCTTTCTTTCCCCTTGCTTTCGTCTTGTTCTCTGTTTCTTTTTCTGTTCTGTTTCTCTTCTCCCCCCTTTTTTCTTTTTTTTTTTTTTGTTTGTATATATATAATAATATAATAATATAATAATATAATAATATATCTTAAACCAAAAATCTCAGATTTTCTTCACAAATAACCATTCAACTAACAAAATGGCTTAATTGCCATTTTGGTCCTTTATACTCTCTTTAATCTATAATGAAACTTTTACACCTTTTTCAATTTAGTCTCTTTCATTTAATTACATATCCAAACGTTAAAATTCCTCAACTAAACTTTAATAATAACTTAATGACACTCCATAAATATTTCTAAAATCACACTTAACTTATAATTATCGATTAACATTTTTTTTTTCGTCAGATTTAGTGATCTCAAATCACTGCTCCGACACTATTGAAATTGGGCTGTTACAGGGATGTTGAAGATTTCCAAAGGTTGCCTCATTGTGATGAAAGGGCAGAGAAAGACTGCCAAGTTATATGTTTTGTAGGGTTCTACTATTATTGATGATGCAGCTGTCGCTTCCTCTTCTTTGTCAGATGATGATATTACTAAACTTTGGCTTATGCGCCTAGGGCATATGAGTGAGAATGGCATGACAGAATTGAGCAAAAGAGGACTTCTTGATGGGCAAGGAATTTGCAAACTGAAGTTCTGTGAGCACTGTGTTTTTGGGAAACAAAAGAGAGTTCGATTCACCAGAGGAATCCATAACACGAAGGGAACATTAGAGTATATTCATTCTGATCTGTGGGGCCATCAAGAGTGCCTTCGAGAGGTGGAGCTAATTATATGCTAACTTTTATTGATGATTTTTCCAGAAAAGTTTAGGCATTCTTCTTGAAGCAGAAAAGCGATGTGTTTTTCGCATTTAAGTCTTGGAAAACTATGATTGAAAAACATACGGGAAAACAAATAAAATACCTCCGCACAGACAATGGCTTAGAGTTTTGTTCTCGATGAGTTTAATAAACCGTAAGTCAAAAGGGATCGTGAGACACTTGACGATTCGTCATACTCCACAACAAAACGGCATTGCAGAACTAATGAACAGAACGATTATGGAGAAGGTTCAATGCATGTTGTCAAATGCCAACTTACCAAAGTTGTTTTGGGCCGAAGCAGCCTCTACTGCATGTTTTTTGATCAACCGATTTCCATTCGTTGCCATTGAGAAAAAGATTCCACAAGAGGTATGGTCTGGTAATCCTGCTAATTATTCTGATTTAAAGATCTTTGGGTGTCCTGCGTATGCTCATATTAATAATGGAAAATTGGAACCAAGATCCATTAAATGTGTTTTTCTTGGTTATAAAGCTGGTGTAAAAGGGTATAAGTTATGGTGTCCTGAAAATAGAAAAGTTGTGATTAGCAGAGATGTTGTTTTTGATGAAACTGCTATGCTACCTAACTTATCTCTTAAAGACTCTTCCAATAAAGAAAATCAAAAGCAGGTGGAGCATCAGATTAATATAGAGTCAACTCCTCAAGCCAGTACAAAAATTGAGAATAGAGTTGCTTCTTCACCACAATACTCTATCGCCAAAAATAGAACTAGAAGAGAAATTAAACCTCCAAAGAAGTATACTGAGGCTGACCTAGTTGCTCATGCTTTAAATGTGGCTGAAGATATAGATGCAAACCAAGAGTCACAAATTATTCTCGAGGCGGTTAGTCGTGAAGACTCGGAAAAGTGGATGTTTGCTATGCAAGAGGAAATAGAATCACTCCACAAAAACAAAACATGGGATCTTGTGAAACTTCCTAAAGGTAAAAAGGTTGTTCGCTGTAAATGGGTGTTTAAAAAGAAAGAAGAGACTCCAGGAGTTGAAGAACCCAGATATAAAGCAAGGCTTGTTGCAAAGGGTTACAGTCAAATTCCAGGAGTGGACTTTACAGATGTGTTCTCCCTAGTTGTGAAGCATAGTTCGATTCGAGCTTTGCTTGGTATTGTGGCCATGCAAGATTTGGAGCTTGAGCAGTTAGATGTAAAAACTGCATTTTTGCATGGAGAGCTTGAGGAAGATATTTACATGCAACCAGAGGGTTTTATAGTCTCAGAAAAAGAGGACTATGTTTGCTTGCTGAAAAAGTCTCTTTACGGTTTGAAACTGTAACACCCCTTACTCGTGTTCGACGCCGGAACAGAGTATGAGGCATTACCGAAGAGTACGAAACACTTACAGATTATTTAAATCATTTATCACTCAAATATGAAAATTGATTATAAAAGTTCCTTTAACGAACCCTTGAAGTCCAAATCATGCATTGGATTGGGTCGGGACTAAATTAGAATCGTATAATTTTTTTTTATCCTTAAGTTTATCTCATTTACAAGAGTCCCACGCCCGTGTGGCTCACATAGCCGTGCCTATAGGGCGTATAACTCTCTGACTTGCATCTGTGGAGAAACTTGAGTCACACGGCCTTAGTACACGCCCGTGTTACTTGGCCGTGTGGTAAAGTTAATTTTCATAAATTATGCTATTTTTCAAGCCATATTTCTCACTCATTTGATCCTTATTCTTCACCCACATTTAATACATACAAAAACCAATTTAAGATATTCAACTGAGCCTTATACTTAATACGATTTGTTAGTCGTACACTTCATATAAATAACAAGAAACGTATATGGGCTCAATTCTCATTAAATTTCTCTTGTACTTGTACTTTTTCATCCTATGTATTCATGTAGCATATAACAATCGCACCTCTGTTTTTCATATACATTTTTATAACAATTTGTCTTGGTTTCAAACTACTTCATATTTGAGTTTTACTTATCCAATCATTTGAAACATCATCTTTATACATATAGCACACTTGAGATGCAAAAATTCTATAATTATGAATGAGCACATTTATCAAACACATTCCATGTTTTTATATATTATAGTCTCATATTTCCATGTATCATTTACCATCATTTCCTCGTATTTTTGACAAATACATGTAACAACTCATAATCATGCAATTCATTAACTCTTCCTCGCTAATTACAATTTAAATTGGCAACTCACTTATTGAGCCCAATTTCAATGTTCTCTAAAATCCATTAGGATGTATGTATCCATCAATAAATTCCATGTACAGATATCATCACCTCATATTTTCACAACATTTACTTTCCATATTATGAACTCAAATAACATACACAAGACATACCAATACATTCCAAGTACATTTTCAAAATATTTCATTTCGAATTTAGATTATGTCATTTTAGAACTCTTCTCATTAACTCATTCGGAACACCATTTCATACGGATAATACACTCAAGGGTGTACAAATATATAATCACAAATGAGCTCATTCATCAACCAAGTTCTATATTCATGTATCATCAACTCATATTTTCTTATATCACATAATTCTATATAACACTTACCAACTTCGTCAAATTAGTGAACGTCTTACGGAATTGTTCTGCACCAGTATGCATTAAATTTCACTGATAATCACTGATGCCATAACATAGCTATGGTCTTTCATCTTAAACACGTACCACACCGATGCCATATTCCAGATATGGTCTTACACAGAAATCACTTGTCACTTGTAGCCGGCTACCTCTTTTCATCGATCGTAGCCGAGCTACCACTTTTCACCGATCGTGTGCCGAAACTACCACTTTTCATCGATCGGTGCAGAGAGCTACCACTTTTCATCGATCGTGGCCGAGCTACCACTTTTCATCGATCGTGTGGCGGGAGCTACCACTTTTCACTTGATCAGGTAGCCGGAGCTACCACTTTTCACTGATCAGGTAGCCGGAGCTACCACTTTTCACTTGATCAGGTAGCCAAAACTACCACTTTTCACTTGATCGTGGCCGAGCTACCACTTTTCACTTGTCCTGATCGGATAAGTGTAGCCAAAAGCTATCACTTATCACTTGTTGCCATGGTTCAACCATTGTATTTTCCGTCAATTCATGTTGTCACCGAATCGAAATGCTCAATTTGATCATCAATACATATGAAATAACACATCATGAAATTCATAAAATTAACAAATGATCACTAAAATTTAGCCATATAAACTCACAAGTTCAATTTTTGTATTATAACGATAATCATAATTTCATAATAAATATTCCAAATAAAACATTATATCAATTATAATCGAGCATGTAATCAATTTATACACAAGTCATTCATATATTATTTTCCCTCCTCCTCCTCTCCATCCACATCCTTAGTATAAACAACACACTTGTAAGTAACATTTTCTATAATTTTCACTATTTACTCATGTGAATGTTCAAGCTGTCCATCTGGGTTATATTCACTAAATTATTTTTATCTTGAGCTACAGAGCTCTAAATTTCAAACCGTTAATTTTCTTTGAAACTAGACTCACATATCTTCTTACCATAATTTTTCCAGAATTTTTGGTGTAGCTAATTAGTACAGTTTATTAGTTAAGTTCTCCCCTATTACACAGTCCTACTGCTCTGACCTCTCTTCAATAGAAAGCAATTATCTCATAGTACGGTTTTCATATAGTGTTTTTGATTATTTCTAATGAAAATAGACTCACTAATAAATACAAACATATAAATTATAACTCATAATTCTTTTTGTACAATTTTTAGTGAATTTCTAAAGTAAGAACAGGGGATCACGAAGTTGTTCTAAACCAGTCTTACAAAAATTTAAATATCTCAATATGTAGACTTCTTTTACCTGCTTTGTTTCTTTTATATGAAAATAGACTCAACAAGCTGTAATTCTATATCTTACTTAGCTTCTAATTCGATTTATACAATTTTTGGTGATTTTTCAAAGTTAGACAACTGCTGCTGTCTAAAACTGCTTTAGTATAACATGTTGATTTCTATTTTGTCCCAAATTCCACATTTCATACAATTCAATCCTTGCTCAATTAACCCCTCAATTTAGATAATTTTCTCATTTAATACTTTTCTATATCATTTTAAACTACTTCATAACCTTTGAAAATCAGAATTTTAACTCTAGGCCTTAATTTGAACTCTTTCACAATTAGGTCCTAAAATCAATTTCCATCAATTTTACTTAATAAAATCATCCTATAACAAAATTAAAGCTTCAATTCAATATTTATTCATCATATTCTTCCAGCACTAATCCACATCAACTTTAAAAATTAGCTATAGAATCAAAAACTAATGACATAGTAAGTTGGATCCAATTGTAAAAGTCCAAAAACATAGAAATTTCAAGGAGAAAGTAAGAATTAAACTTACATGAAGCTTGAGTATGAAAACCAGTTTGAAACTCTCTCCCATGGCTGTTTTTCAGCTGAAGAAAATGAAGAGAAATGAAGAGAAATCTAGATAATTCCAATTTGGTCCCATACTTATTTAACTAATTTTGGCAATTTTCCAATTTTACCCTTATTTCATCCATTTCCTGATTTTTCTCAGCTATTGCCGCCCAAAATATCTCCTTTGGGCTTATTTTCACTTTAGGTCCTTCCTCATTTGATAATTAGGCTATTTAATCCTTTTAGCAACTTTTATACACTTTTCATTTTAGTCCTTTTTATTTAATTAATCACCCAAACGTCAAAATTTTCTAACGAAATTTTAATACTACCTTATTGACATTCCTTAAATATTTATAAAAATATTTATGACTCGGTTTATAACACCGAGATCTCGATACCTCTTTTTCTCGATTTCTTGACCAAATAAATCTTTATAAAACACAATTTACTATTTTAAAAACATTTTAAAAGCTACGTTTGACTTGTAAATATTAAATAAATATAATCTACGAGTCCATTTCTCAGATTTGGTGGTCTCGAACCATTATTTTTGACATCACTGAAATTTGGGCTATTACAGAAACAGCCACCAAGACAGTGGTACAAGAGGTTTGATTCTTTTATGACTTCTCTTGATTTTAAAAGAAGTAGTTTTGACAGCTGTGTTTACTTTAAGAAAAACAGTGATGGTTCTTTTGTGTATCTACTTCTTTATGTTGATGACATGTTGATAACAGCAAAAGATAAAGGAGAGATAAGAAAGGTCAAAGCCCAACTAAGTGAAGAATTTGAGATGAAAGATTTAGGACCAGCAAAGAAGATACTTGGAATGGAGATTTTCAGAGATAGAAAAGCAATTAAATTGTACCTAAATCAGAAGGGGTACATTCAGAAAGTTCTTTGTAGATTCAATATGCAGAGTGCTAAACCTGTTAGTACTCCTTTAGCAACCATTTCGGACTTTCATCATCGCTTTGTCTCCACAATCGATGATGAGATTGAGTACATGTCACATGTTCCATACTCTAGTGCGATGGGATCTCTCATGTATGCTATGGTCCTGCTCACGTCCGATTTATCATATGCACGATCGGTCAGCTTAGCGAGATACATGGCGAATCCGGTAAAGAACATTGGAAAGCGATTCGGTGGATTTTAAGATACTTACGAGGTACTACGATGTTTGTTTACTGATTTTGGAAGAACTAGAGATGGAGTCATTGGGTATGTTGATGCTGATTTTGGCTTTGAGACCTTGATAGAAGAAGATCTTTCACTGTTATGTCTTTACAATCGGAGATTGTGCAATCGATTGAAAGCTACTTTGCAAACTACAGATCGCTTTGTCTACCAACGAAGCCGAGTACATGGCGATTCATCGAGGCTTGCAAAGAAGCTATTTGGTTGAAGGGACTCTTTAGTGAGCTCAATGAAGACCTTCAAATCAAAGACAAGATTTTGTGACAATCCAGTGCCATCTTCCTTACAAAAGATCAAATGTTTCATGAGAGAACAAAACACATTGATGTTCGGTATCATTTTGTTCGTGATATTATTGCTCGTGGTGATATTGTTGTGAGCAAAATTAGTACTCATGAAAATCCTGCAGATATGATGACTAAGTCACTTCCTATAACCAAGTTTGAGCATTGCTTAGACTTGGTTGGTGTTCATTGTTGGAGTTAAACCCTTAAGGGGCTTTATGGAAGAGGTGGAGAACTTGTTCGTTGAGAGTTCGTGATGAAGAACTTGTTCATTGAGAATTCGTGTCAAGGTGGAGATTGTTAGAATTAAGTGACCCAAATTCTTATTTAAATAAAATACAATGGTAAAATAAAATAAAAGAAGAATCCCTATAGAATTACACTTCTTTTATTTTATTTTGAATAAGGTTTTTAAACCTTATTAAACTCCATCTATTTGATATTGATTAGAATAAGGAGTTTCAATCTTACTACTCCTATTAGAATATGGCTTTATAAGCCTATAAATAGACATGGTCTATTCCTCTTGTAATTGATTCGAATTCGACATAGTGAATTTTCTTCTCCTCTGCCCGTGGTTTTTCCCGAAAGGGTTTCCACGTAAAATCTGTGTGTTCTTTATTTTTATTTCTTTTTTTTTTTTCTTTGCGATATATTGTCATTACCGACGTTATATTTTTGTCAAGGGGCCTTATGCAACCCGACCCTCTCTCACCTGCTCAAAGGTCCAAGTGCTTTCCAAAGCTCGCAGGGGCCCTTGGACAAAACTTCTCAAGGTCCAAGCCCAGACCAGTTATCATTCAAAAGTTAACAATCGTGCCATCCCGTACCACCTATCTCATACCAGCTTCCAGCAGAGGACAAACCTTTCTAAGCGAGATCCAGGTAAAGGACGTATTAGTCAAGCGAAGGGGGTTACGAGGGGTACTTGGCGACAAGCGTTTTCGCCCAGAGATTATCCTTCTCGTGGATGAATTGCCACCCCAACTTAACAAGAAGGGCTTGGTTTTTTGGTTTAGCAGGAGTGTCAATTCCCCATTTAGCCGTGGGAAGTGTAACAGTTTCCCACCTAACCAGATGCACTTTCTTTGAATGCTCACTGCCACCTCATAAAAAGTTTCTATTAATAAGATCTAGTTTGCTGAGTATGCCTATGCGAAGCATGCGACATTACATAAAGTAATTAGGGATGGTAGCAACTGTGGACTGAATAAGTACAAGTCTGCTAGCCGGGAACTCTATAGATATATATCAAAATAATCCTAACTATAGATATAGCCAAAAGAAATTTTTTTAATTGTACAGTCGTAACGTTGCTCAGCAAAACCCTGCCAAGATGTTTACCTAGCCAAAGAACCTCATCAAGCAAGCAAACCTCAACAAGAGAACAAATATTGGCCTCCATCTATACACCACATAAGTCAATTGTCATACAGACTAGAAGGCCCTGAGAAGACAACATGTAACTCATTAATGATGTCCAAATACAAACACAAAAGCCCACAATGACTTAACTTCTAACCTTCCATACACAAACACTTGACATTGAGTATATGTTAAGAGTACTAGGAGAACATACCCCAAAGAACCCAAGATTTCTTGTAATCTCTAAATGAGTTTTCGCACAACCACTATGTGAACTGTCGTAATCCTGTCGTATTGTATCAACAAATTTCAAGAATGATCACCAAATAAAGATTCAAGCAAAGGTTTTAGGCTTCTTAGCCCCTTGTTTTGGCTAAACAACTGTTATTAATCAGCTCACGTGACTCCTTATTGAACAAGATAATAGGGAAAAACATCTTCAACATCATCTAGACCAAAAAAAGCAAATTGTTGGAAGATGCACAAACAAAAACAAGTGGAAAGATAGGGTTTCAAGATAATAATAATAATAAAATCGTATATTCATATTATTATCCATTTTTAATACATTAATGAACAAACAAAAAAACTAATAAAGAGTGATTTAAGGAGTGGGATGCAAGTGAACTGCAAAGCTATGGAGCTGCTAAAATCCAAGGGTGAATTCCCTTTTCACCTTTCATCTGTAAATGGCTGCTTTCTTTTTCTGCATGCTTGTGAATGAAATGATTAAACAAATTGGGAAGCAGACAAAAGCGTTGTTGCCATTGATAAAAGGCAAATGTACAATGTCATAAATCTGGTCTCTTTTTATTTTTTCTTGGTACATAGCTCTACTACCGCTCACTGTTTTCGTGTCCAAATTCCGACGGTTTTATTTTGCTATGATATTATCAAAAAATTCTTGGCCCCTTTTCACAATCTTTTATATTTGTTAAATTGAAATGACAATATCTATCAATGTGGGAAACCAAATGTAAGCCAAAATAGCTTTTTATTATCTTTGCCCTTGATTAGTGGATATGCTTTTTTAACTACTTTTCTTATTAATTAAACTCAAAAAAGTGAACAAGACTTTGCAGAGATCTAGGCTATGGATAATCCACTAGTTGGTGTGTCACTGCGTAGAATCTGTATATGACATTGCTTTGTACCTTTTTTTAAAAGTCATTTTATATAAAACATTTTTAGTGTTGTTGGTGAAAATAATTGAAACCCAGAAAAGCTTTAGTCAGCATGATCTTTTAGAGGGTGATATGATCAACTCTTCACTACCATTAATATACCTATTTCGTATTTAAATTTGTTTTCGATGTTTAATTTAGTATTTGAGTTTTTATTGTTTTAATTTGCTGCATTAGTATGACTTCAGTTTTTATTTTAGTACTTGAAATTTTCTTCATCTTAGTAAAGTATCTGAGTTTGTCTTATCTTCGAATCTGGTGCCAGAGCTTTTTTTCCCATTAAATACCTATTTGTTATGGTTAATATATCATTTGAGACTTGAGTTTAATTTTAATGTTCAATTTAGTAACGAAGTTTTTTTGTCCCAATTTGATACTTAAGTTTTGTTTTGATGTTCAGTTTGTTACCCAGATCAAATAGTATTATGTGGCCCAATGAATATTAAATATGTGTGCTCTAGTAAAGAAAACATAGGTATTTAATTGGGACAGAAAAAAACCTCAAATATCAAATTTAAAAAACTTATGTACCAAAGTAAATATTGAAGCTAAACTCAGGCACCAATTTGGGACCAAAAACTTAAGTATTAAATTGAACATTAAAGGCAAATTCAGGTATAAATCAAATAGCATATTAAGTTATTAACCCTTTTTTTTTTTTAGAACACACGTATAAATCATTTGTATCAATTATTGAGCCACATGGTACTATTTACTCTAGGTATCAAAGTGAATATTGAAGTTTAACTCAGGTACTAAATTAGAATAATAAAAATTAAAGTGCCAAATTAGACATAGAAGGCAAATATAGCTACCAAATAGTATTTAACCCTTCTTTTTATTAGAGCCATTCATTTACATGATACCATTTGCTCTAATTACCAAAATTAGCACCGAAGCCAAACTCAATTGTAAAAAATTAATTATTAAAACCAAACTTAAACCAAATGATATATTAACGCAATAAACTATACAGAATAAAAACAGAAGTGAGAGTGTCAGAGAGCATGTGAGCTCCCTACAAAGCCACAACTGAGCTAACCAAGCAATGGCAAAGCCAAAGTGTATAGGTTGCAAAGCCAATGAGAAAAGACCCTTGAAGACTGTGAAAAAAACATGGCTCAACCAACATGGCCATGGCATAGATATATACAAACATTGACTGACTCAGTGCCCCCTATGCGTTTGATTGATTGCCTCAAAAAAATCATCTGCGACTGAAATTCCCACATCTCTTCCCATGCAAATAATGCTAAGAACAAAGAATATGACAACCAGATAATCCATTTTATCCATCATTTTAGTATTTGTTGTTAGCCACCCCACAAGTGGCCCCCTGTTTCTCACGTTGTCCATACTTCATTGTCACTGAATACCCTTTACTTATTACTGTTAATTAATGAAAACCTTTTTTTTTTTTTTTTGTCTCTTATAAATGTCTTAAAAATTTTGCCCTTAATCACTTCCAACCAATCTATCTTATCACATGCTCATATCTAAATTTAAAGTATAGCTGACAAACATTCCATCAAACCATCAAAATTAGCAACCAAAATATTGGATTCCAAGACATACCCTTTTTTCCTCTCTCTTCCTATAAAAAGCTAAGCCATTGCATTCAATCCTTTCTACATTTTTACATTGAAAAAAGATGGCTACTAAACTGCAAAGAAGAACAGCATCTCTTAGAAAGCTTCACCTTCTGCAAACTCTCAACAAACCCAAATCTGTAATTACCGAAAATAATTTTCTTTCTTTCTTTCTTTTTTGGTTTCAATAAACTTAACAGCTTCACTTAATACCCTAGTTGTTTTGTTTTTTGTTTTTTTTTTTTTTGAAAGGTTAAAAGGAGTTGCAGTATCATAAATGTTCTTCTCCATTTTTACAAGCTCAAAGTCAAGTTGGAAGTGATACAAAGAGAATACCGAAACCTATTGAAGAACATACGAATCCCAAAGGTAATTATAATATACTTAGTTTTATATGTATTTCATCTTTATATATTTTTGGTAAAAATATCATGGAGGCCTCTACACTAAGAGTCAGATTGTATTTTGTCCCCTTCATAAAAAAATGCGCAAATTAGTCCTCTGTTAAAAATTGGTGTGGCTACCTCATTCTGACGTATAAGGACCAGTTTTTAACAATAGAAATGGATGAAAATTTTAACAGAATGATCAATTTGCTCTTTGATATAATGTACAGGGGCTAATTTAATCACTTTTTGAATAAATGGGACAAAATACAGTTCGATTTTTAGGATAAAAGCCTCAATAGTACTTTTACCAAATATTTTTGGTATTTAAATACAAAATTTTCAATATATATTCATGGGAAAGCTTAAACAGGAGGTGAAGGTGGAGAAGATTAATGGAGAACAATTTGTGGTTAAAGTGGCTTGCAACAAAGGAGGGGACAAGTTGGTGTCAATATTAGAGGTATTTGATGAACTGGGTCTTAATGTTGTTCAAGCTAGAGTGTCTTGCAGGCATTCCTTTTCCATGGAAGCCATTATTGGTGTAGGTCAAGACCAGAAAACAAGTGATATGAAAGATATTACTGATGCTGTTCTTAAGGTCATTGATGAAAAGAAAAGTGGGGAGCAGGAGATGCATGTAACATAGGACTTATTTGATTAATATTCTAATGTGTTAGAAATGTTTTTTATTTTATTTTATTGTATCTAATTAGCCTTTGCTAGTTTCACAATAGTTTCATTTTAATGCTGTACAAGGTTCTGAATATGAGAAGATATTTAAGAAATCAAGTGTGATGTTCGTTTTTTCATTAAAAATTAGTAAATTTCATCATAAATCCCTAAACTACGACTCATGTTTTAAATTGGTTCTTAAATTTTAAAAAGTTTTAATTACATCTCTAAACTATTAAGATTACAGCAATCAAGTCCTTCCATTACTAAAATTGTTTAACTTTACCGTTAAGTAATATATCATATCTTATGTGGCATAACCGTATAAGATATAATGTGTCACTTAACTAACAGATTAAATTAAGAGTTTTAGTAATGGAAGAACTTATCAATATAACCTTATTAGTTTGGGAGTATGATTAGAATGTTTTAAAGTTTAGATATCAATTTAAAATATGGGTCATAGTTTGAGGATATTTGGTGCAATTTGCTCTAGAAAAACTGGCAAAGGGAAGAAAAAAAATTACATTTTCCATTGCCGGGAATTGAACCCGGGTCTCTTGGGTGAAAGCCAAGTATCCTAACCACTGGACGACAATGGAATAATTCTTAGAGATCCAATTGTACTTTTTTCTTTTAACTATTGTTTATCCTACTATGAAATCCATTTTAAGCCTGCTCTATTTACAGACCGAGCTACCTCGCTAAGCTCGAAATCTCACATGAACTTTGGTGGAATTTGGAAAAAATTATTATACCTGAAAAATAATTTAGCAAAAAAAAAAAAAAAATGCTCACTTAATAATATGTTGAGTTTGAACTCAAACATGAGTTCAACCAAATTTATTTTTAATCATGTAATATGTTATTTTATATTTATATTTTTACATTATATAAAAATTAAATTAATAATATATAACACGTAAACATTAAAATATATGTTACATTATCTATATTTAAATAAAAAGTATATATTAAATTATCACATACTAAATTAATTAAAATAACATAAATTTTTGTAATTATTTTAAATACTATGGAAGGCTGAGTTTGTTATTTATTAATATGAACAGTGTTTTTGGCTGAAACAAAAAATAGAGAGGTTTAGACAAAATTTGAAGGTTTAAATATGCTAAAGGTTCTTATATTTTTCTTAATTTTAAAATTTAGTCCTTAAATTTTAATTTGGGGACATTCTAATTTTCAGACATTGAGTTTTTATACTTTATTTTATTTAAAAATCTTGGTCCTTTTGTCAAATTTGCGGTTAGAATTGGTGATGCGGTTGTTATAAAAAAAAGTAAAATGACTTCTTTAACCCTCAACATTTACAGTTTTGGCAATTTGGTCCTTACTATTTAAAATTATATAAACAATTTCAAATATATATATTAAAAATCAAAAAAGAAATTGTATTTTCAATAAAAATATGTAAAACATGAAAATTTAAAAACTCTTTAAAATTTAAAAAATAAAAATGATTTGTAACAATTCATTTTAAATATTTTATAAAATATGAAAAATAATTTTTTTTTCAAAAGTTCAAAAATGTGTTATTTACTCCACGAATGATAATAAAGTCTCTCTAAACTTTGAGCTATTCGTTTGGTCTATATTAAAAAAAATTAGAACAACATTTTTTTTATTTTTAGTTAGATTAATCATATATAAAAATATATTTTTATGTAAATTTAATTATAAAGTATATAAAATGTTAGTATAAAATAATTTTAAAATAAAGAACAAACTCTGAATCGATTCAAACTAAAATAAATTGAAGATAGGGATTGTGATCGGGTTTAGCAAATAGCTTGAGATCTTATTACTATCCATGGAGTAAATAACATATTTTTAAAATTCTTGAAAATTTTCATATTTTTTAAAATTATTTTTATTTTTTCAATTTTAAAGAGTTATAAAATTTTCACAATTGTTATACTTTTTATTGAAAATACGAGAAAACTTTAAAATTTTAAAACATGTTTTTGTAATTGTTTATGCACTTTTAAGGAGTAAAAACTAACTCGACAAAAAAATGTAAATATTAAGGGCTAAAATAGTTATTTTACCTTTTTTATAATAGTCACATTATCAATTTTAACAGCAAAATTGCAAAAAGAATTAAGATTTTTAAATAAAAAATAAAGTATAGGAACTCAATGTCTCAAAATTAAAAATATAAGTACTAAATTTTAATTTTAAAAAAAATACATATTTAAATCAAAATTGATTCACAATTTTTACTCTAAACTAAAATAAAACAAATATAAAACAAACTAATATCATATATTAACATAGATTTTTCTATGACCTAAATTTGTTTCTAACTTATGTACACCTTTAATTATAATATGGTATGATGATTGGTCCAAAAATTAAAAATGGTTATGGTCAGCCTATACATAATACAAAATCCACTAGACATAAATAAATTTAGGTAAAGTTAAATATTTCCCTTATATGGAACATAATTTCAACTTGGTAGGTAGTGAACCTCTGACCATTCCTTCTATATAAAAAAAATTCCCAATTTAAATTAGGATAAAAAAATGTCATAACAAAATATCAAAGAACCAAATTAGATGAGAGCTCAAAACCCCATTCATATAAACGAATCAACTGTTCAATTCCATGGGAATATTATATATATATGACAAAATGTTAACTAAGTTTAGCAAAAAATCACGAATTTTTTTAGATGGCTTCAAGTGAATTACTATTTTTTTAAAAGGACCAAAAGTGATTTTTGTTAGAATAGTCTATATAAATTATAAATTATAAATTAGGATATGTCATATCAAATTATTAAGAATAAATAGAGTCTTATAGTACTTGAATTTACCGATATCTTAAATTCTTCAAGTCTTATGGTTTTGATATTCCAAATTAGCACGCAAGTAATTTAGAAAATGTGACTCTCTCGTTTCTATAGATGAGATATTAGAAAAGTTAAGTTATATGTAATTCGAGGACCATAACCTTAATATATAACTTTCGCACATTAACCCTAATTTCTAATTAGCCTATCATCAATTAGAAATTAGTTACTAGAGTATTTACGCATATCTGACTCACATTTTATTTAATAACTAAAACCCAAAAAAATTTAACCAAATTAGATCACTTTTAATTTAGGCTAACATTTGATGATAGTAAATAATAAGTTGTAATATTTTCCAACAATTTTTTTTTTCATTTAATTGAATGTTTTTTTTTAAAAAAAAAAAGCTTAAATTGATGGTTTCAATTTTTAGAAGGGCTTAAAATGAATTTTCTCATTAAGAGGTCCAGATCCCTACCTTCCCCCTTGATTGAACTTGTGATGTAATGACAACAAAAATTAAACTAAATTAAATATTAAATCACATTAAATCTTAATTTAAAAAAGAAAAAAGAAAACTCATATTTTGATGTGAATTAATTTATAACATAAAAAAAAATACATATTACAAGCTCTAGGCAAAATTAAGTTAAGTGAAAAGTCTAGGTTAGCAGGTGTAAGCATCTAGAAGACGAATTATATGATTTTATTTACAATGTGATTTAAATCTCATTACTATATGACATGGGAACATAGAGTATGGTCAAGAGTTTGGTGCATTTCTTAAATGGTAATGGTGGGGGGTCCATGTTATTTATATGTCAACCTTTTGGACAATTTGTTAGTTGAAGTTGTCAGTATTTTTACTTACTCTTATGGATAAAACCAAAAAAAAAAAAAAAAAACTTAAAATAAAAATAATTCTACGGCAATCACAAACTCTGGAAAAAATAAATTATAAATAGGGGTGAGTATTCGGTCGAGTCAAATCGAGTTAAAAAATTTCGAGTTGAGTTAACAAATCCTATTATTTATATTCAATATTGCGTTTACATAGACTGCTTATTTAACTAGTAAACGAAGTACAAAATTATTTAACTACGCAAGTAAAGTTGATAGATAAACATTTACCAAAACGATATAGTTTTGTCTTTTCTTATCCGGATTTTCGGATAACTCGAATTGTGTAATTCATATTTGAGTTAAACAGAAAATTTTGATTTTTTTTATTCGAGTTCATCCGAATAACTCGAACTATTTAATAAAATTTAAATTTTTTATCAAGTTTTTTGAAAATTATTGTTAGGATCGACCCGATTAAGCAACAAGAAAAAATAGCGAAATAAATTGAGAAATTGAACACACACAAATTTAACGTGAAAAAACCCCTCCAAAGAGGATAAAAAATTATGAGCAAAGATAATTTTACTATAATGGCAAAAGAACAAAGAGTACAAAAGATGGAGATAAAAACTAAACCCCGAAAACCTGAAAACAAAGAACCCTCAAAACGTAAACACAAAATTTTCAAAATGTGTTATGAGTTCTAATATCTAATAGGTGTATTTTCTAAGGTTATAAAAGAGCCTATTTAGAGGCTAAATTCATAGGTCAAATAATAATAAAATAATCTACACTAATCAGTGTTTGATTGAAACAAATAAACAGAGTTTAACTAGAAGATCACTTCTCAAATTTGACTGAAATAGGAGTCATACTTAACAAATCTCCACCTTGACTCATATTTCCACAATGCCATCTTTGCGAAAGCCCGCCACGAGCCTATCTTGAACCATGCAGGGAATTAACTGAGTCAAATCTGTGCTTAGAAACCAGAATACTTCTAGCCTTCGACTTGTATAGTGCCAAATCAAAACTAACCCGGGTTTGAATTTCACGAACACAGTGCCCTAACTTTTTAAAAGAGAACCTCTCTTCAACGAAACGATCATACCTTCTTCCCTCCTATGACCAAGTTGCCTCCGCTCTAAATGAGTTGACTTCGACTCTGTAACGGACGAGGGACGTCCGATTTCACTGATCCATCGTAGAACCTTCCGAATATAAAGATCGCCGGTTCTTTTACCTTTTAACAAAATGAGAGCTCTACGAGATACTTTAATGTCGCTCGACTTGATATTGATTCTGCATCTACATACCTGACATCTGAGAGTGTCCTAATCGTCCCATCGTGTATCTTAATTTTAACAGTACCAATACCAATTACCTTACTAGATGAATCGTTTCCCATGCACACAACTCCACTTTCAGCCGAGCTGTATGTGGAGAACCATTCTCTATTGGGACACATGTGGAAAGAACATCCCGAATCTAGGATCCACTCGGACGTGAGCTTGGAGTTATCGCTCGTTGACACTAACGAAAAATCATCACCGCTTTCATCGACCAAATTAGCACCAGCTACATCTTCCTCGTTACTCTCAGCAGCTCTTTTATTTCGCAGTTTATAACAATCTACTTTGTCGTGACCTAACTTTTTACAATAGCGACACATTTTGTCTCGTTTCTTTGATGCTTTCAAAACGGAAGCTTGCCTATCTGCCTTGCTATCCAAATGAAACTCATTGTCGAGTTTGTCTCTACTCAACAAATGACCCTTCACATCTTCGAACGAGAGTTTGTCTCTGCCATAAATCAGGGTCTCCTTGAAAAACTTGTATGAAGGGGGTAAAGAGCACAATAATAGCATAGCCTGATCTTCATCGTCAATATGAACCTCAACATTCTTTAAATCATTTAAAAGAGTAATGAATTGACTGATGTGATCTCTAAGAAGCTCATCTTCGTTCATGCGAAACGTAAATAGATTTTGTTTCAACACTAAACGGTTAGCCAAAGACTTAGTCGCATAAAGAGTTTCTAACCTATTTCCACAAGGCAGATGAGGTCTTCTCCATCAATACCTCCTGCAATACCGTATTCGTGAGGCACAACTGGATTGCAGACAAAGCTGTTTCATTAAGCTCTTCCCATTCTGTTTGATTTAGATTCTTAGGCTTTTTCTCGGTAACAACCTTTTTCAAACCGGATTGAACTAGAATTGCCATCATCTGAACTTGTCACAGATTGAAATTTGTCTCACCATCAAACTTCTCAATTTCAAACCTTGTTGCTGCCATATCTGAATGGGCTGATCTAAGAAAATTGAACTAGCTCTGATACCACTTGTTAAGATCTACCCGATTAAGCAACAAGAAAAAATAGCGGAATAAATTGAGAAATTGAACACACACAAATTTAACGTGGAAAAACCCCTCCAAAGAGGATAAAAAACCACGGGCAAAGATAATTTTACTATAATGGCAAAAGAACGAAGAGTACAAAAGATGGAGATAAAAACTAAACCCCGAAAACCCGAAAACAAAGAACCCTCAAAACGTAAACACAAAATTCTTTAAATGTGTTATGAGTTCTAATATCTAATGGGTGTATTTTCTAAGGTTGTAAAAGAGCCTATTTATAGGCTAAATTCATAGGTCAAATAATAATAAAATAATCTAAACTAATCAGTGTTTGATTGAAATAAATAAACAGAGTTTAACTAGAAGATTACTTCTCAAATTTGACTGAAATAGGAGTCATACTTAACAATTATAAATTGTGAACGAATATGAACAAATAAAAAATATATTACACTACCGAAAAATAAAAAGTACATTTTATATAGTAGTATTATTATATTAAATTTGTCAACAAGTATCCAATGTAGTCGAAAATATTTTGTATTGTTGTTTTTCAACATTAGTGAATTTATCCTTCTCTATCCATAGTTTTTCATGATAAATGTTTTTCTTGTAAAATTTACGTGTTCTTATTTTTCTTTCTTATTACTTTGCAATCATTCCTATTGTGATTATGAACGTATAATATAACAGTCTTAAGGCACATTGTATTATTAAGAAGAGAATTTAAACTTGAACATTGAAAATGACATTATTAAACAACTATAAATATTTTTCTAAAATAGACATTGATTCATTATTAAAAAAAATTCTTATAAAATACATTTATTTCATGGATCCATCCATGCATAGATATGGTATTGATTTTGTTTTCCCACATTACATGGATCTAGAAAAAAAAAAATATATATATATATAAAAGCATGTGCATTACATACCATTGGATGCTCTAATCAAATCATCCCTGTATAAATTTTACAGCTCAGGGACTTGTAAGTTTTTTCAATAATTTATTTGGTTAAATTATTTACTTTAAAAATGCAAAAGATGCAGGGATTGAAAAATAATGGACCCTTTTTTTTTCTCTCTCCTTACAGTTCCACCCAAACGAAGAAAACCCATTTTAATTTAAAAAAAAAAAAAAGAAAGAAAGAGAGAAAACCTATGGATGAAAAATATAAAACATTATAATATATATAGTTATATGTATACATAATCTCATTTTAAGTTCCGATCATATCTACTCTTTTTTGATACAATGTCTAGAATTATCCATAACCCTTCCCTAACCCATAAATAAAACAATAATACGTTTTAAAGCATTCAAACTTACTTACTCCTATATTAGTAACAATATCAATATTAATAGAATTAAAACACAATCCACGCTTATATATAGTTATAGTTTATAGATATATAACATTGGGTTATTAAATTTTACAATAATCTTGTTTGTTTAATAGAAAGACATTATAATATGTGCATACGTCGAACGAGTTCTAATAACATATTATATGTAAAATCGTACATGTCGTGTTTAACAAGTATATAAGAGATAAATCTAAATCCATTTTGTATAGTTTTTCCAACGTTAAAATATTGTATAAGTCCCTATACTTTTTGAAACTTAAAATATAATCTTTTTAATTTTATTTTTAGGAATTTAGTCTTTCCACTTTTCATATTTCAAAATTCAAGTCTAATTTTTAACAAAATTAAAATTGTTTTGTTAAATTCAAGTTCATTATGACGTCATTTTTTAATTACATGGCTATCAAGTGAGTTTTTTTTAATTTTCAAAATGCCACATCAACAAATTTAACAATAAAAAAGAAATTTACAGTGTTAACAGTTAGACTTGAATTTTAAAATCTGAAAAAACTAGAGGGGTTTAAATCATGAAAATAAAAGTATAAGAACTAAATTTTAAATATATAAAAAGTAGAAAGACTTGTGGTATATTTTAACCTTTTTATGCCGTTGGTGCAAGAAGTCAGAATGGGAACAATGCGGCGGCTAAGTACTTATCTATAAGTGTCATTAAATTAATGTTATCTACGTGTCATATATAGATGACAAAGTTAACATTTTGTCTAAAAATAACTTTTTTTTAAAAAAATTAATTAGCTTTTCATGGTAAATTACTAATGCAGCATAAATTTTTTTTGTTAATTTCTATAATACAATAAACATTTGTCTTCCTGTCTGTTCTAGTTAATTGACAAATGTCATAATTTTATTGGTTATAAAGGATTTAATGACATTGTTTATCTTTCGTCCCAAAAAAGTTGAATTATTAGGATATTTATATATTTAGCGGCTGTTTTGGAAAAGCATAGCAAATTTTATGTTTTAGTGGCATCTTAGCCATCTGATTGCCGCTAAATATATGAAACTCTGACGATTATTCTTTTAATAAAAACCACAATATGTTGCGGCAATAGCAGCGGTTTTATCCAAAACACAACGAATTGGTGGTAGTATTTTTTTTTTAATGATTCCAATGTTAATATTAAAATATTTTTATAAACATTTATAATGAATATGTAAAGATTTGGTTTTCAGTGGTATCAAGAATTGTGATTCCAGGATCTTGTTTCAGTAAATTAAGTCTGTAGATATTAAATAAAGATATTTACGAAATTATAATATAGATGAATTTAAATTTGGATAGTTAATTTAGTTGAAATTATGATTAATTACAGCCCATGGACTAAATTGTAAAATTCAATCGCTATAAATTTTTAATTGGTAAATTTTTTAGGGACTTAAAATTGTAGTTAATCAAAGGTTAAAAACAACAATTAGACCATGTTTAAGTGTGTGTTAGTGGGCGGTAAGATGAAATGGCCATTAACTTAAACAAATTAGAATTTATTTAATTAAATTAAGATTAATTAACTTAATTAGCAAATTAATCCCACTATATGAGTGAATTTTCGATGGGAAGAGAGATAAACTCATATTCTCCAACCGAATAGAAGAAAAGAGGAAGAAGAAAACAACGCCATTAATGGTTTTCAAGATTTTGACATCAATTTCAAGTAAGTCCCTAGCCATTTTTCTTTGATATTTATAGATTTTTTTTTTATCTTGGAAGCTTGATGAAGCTAACCTAAGAATCAATTTAGGGACTAAATTGTAAAATATGTTTGATATTGTGAATGGTTTTGATTTGAATGGAATTTAATAAAATCATAAAATAATATTTTATGATTTTATTTAGCTAGCATTGACACGGAATAGTCGAGAGGGAAATGAAAATTTAAAGTAGTCGATGAATAGCTCAAATATTTGGTTTGTATTTCTATGATTTGGGAACCATTATATGGAGTTTGAGGTGAGTTATTGATGATTACTTGAGCTAAATTGATGTGATTAAGATTGATTATCAAGATAGAGACTAAATTGAATAGAATATAAGATTCATGATTTAATCAATATTTGATAATTGACATGAAATTAAGATGAAACATGTTGCATTATATGATAAATTGATGAATAATTAGAGATGATAAAGTATGATTTGAATTGTTTATAATGAATCAGAAATTTGGTTACGTTATTAGTTGTTCGGATCGAGTCGAATATGGCAATCCGGGGTGATAATATGCACTTGTACTGTAACACCCCTTACCTGTGTTCGACGCTGGAATAGGGTACGAGGCATTACCGAAACAAAACACATCGTACTAAACCGAGACGTAAAATTTACATGCAAATTTAAAACTTTTCAATTTTCATCACACACTCATTCAACCTAGTCATGCATCTCATAAATTACATCATCATAAACATATAACTTGATCAATAATAGCTAACATCAATGGCCTTATACAAAATGAACTATCAAATAACATAGGCCAACATTTTAAGCCAAATCAATTATGACACATAACAAAATAACCAAGTCCTCTATACATGCCATAATTCAAAATGTTGATTTCAAAATACCAAAAGAGTGTTGATAGTATGGATGGATCTCCGACGATCTCCGAATCCCGAGCTAGCTTGGTGACCCTATAAAACAAGGGAAACGAGAAGGGAGTAAGCATATAGCTTAGTAAGTAAGTATGTAAATAATAAACAATTTATTAACATGCCTTTAACAATCCTCATAATATGTTCTCAAGATAATGCAATCATAATTACACATAGTTCCACCATTTACTAATGTTCATCTTAAGCTGTCTACTCAAGTCACAGTCACTAAATTATTTGTATCTCGAGGTACAGAGCTCCAAATTAAGATCCATTAATTTTTCCTGAAACTAGACTCACATATCTTCCTACCATAAAATTTTAAGGATTTTTGGTTCAGCCAATAAGTACGTTTTATTCTTTAAATTCTCTCATGTTCTGCTGTCTGACAGTTTCAACCCTTCTGCACTAAAAATTAATTATCTCTTCGTACGGGATTCGGATAATGTTACTGTTTGTTTCTATTGAAAATAGACTCATTCAGGATTTTAAACATATAAATTATAACCCATACTTATTTTTGTAAAATTTTTAATAATTTTCCAAAGTCAGAATAAGGGATTCCGAAATCATTCTAACTCTGTCTCACAAAAATTCAAATATCTCATAATATGAAAATCTCTTGCTTACACCGTTTCTTTTATGCAAAAATAGACTCAATAAGATTTAATATCATATCTTATTCAACTTCTAATTCAATTTCCATCATTTTTAGTAATTTTTCAAAGACACATAACTGCTGCTATCCAAAACTGTTTTATTTCTAAATTTCACTCTTTCATGTTTTTTTAAAGTAACTTTCATTGTAACACTTACTCCGTATCAATCTTACCAAAGTTTGATCACATATCGAGCACATTGCTCATAAGTTTACACACACATACCTGCACTTATTCATCACATAGTCATATTCATTTGCACTTAGTCATTTCCCGTTGAACGCATCGGAATAATAACAGATACACGAAAATTTACACATAAGTACCACACTTGTAGCTAAAGATACTTCATATCACACTTTTCACATAGGCTCGGTCTCGAGCTATTCACATTCACGGGTCTACTCGCACAAGCTGTCGGTCATACGTAACTACTCAATGCTGCTCACACAAGCTGTCAGGTATCCGCAACACATGTCGGATTACCCAGCCATTGGTAGAACTTATAAGACTAGCACCCGTTTCACATAGTCACAATTTTGGGTATGCTCACACAAGCTGTCGATCATGACGAAACTACACAGTGCTGCTCACATAAGCTGTCGAGTATCCGTAACACATGCCGGATAACTCAGCCACCGGTAGAACGTACGGACCAGCACTTGAATCACTTATTTCACTTAGATCTCACATAGGTTTCTAGTGAACATGTCACTCGTATCCATTTTTATTCCTAAGGTTCAACCGGGAAATTTTTCACTTGTCGATATTTTGTCAATTACATCAAATATTCAGCCACAATTCATACCATTTATCAAAATATGAAAACGTAAGTAAAAACGATGCATTATTTACATACAAACTTACCTCGACACAAAATATGACGAATCTGTAATTTAATCCACAACCTTTTCTTTTCCCCGATCAAGGTCAGTTCCTCGTCTTTCTTGATCTATAATAACACATTTAACTCAATTAATACTCACATTATTTAATTTAGTCCAAAAATACACTATGACAAGATTACATTTTTGCCCCTAAAGTTTCACATATTTACAATTTTACCCCTAGCTCGTAAAATGAAAAGCACTTATTTTTCTCAAATCCTAAGCCTAGCCGATTCATATTATTTCTTATAGCAGCCCATATGTTTCACTAAATCATATTTTCTACACATAATTTTACAACTTTTACAAATAGGTCATTTTATGCAATCTCATCAAAAATCACTTAATAAAAGTTGTTTATCACACTTCAAACTTTCATATTCTACCATAAAATATCAAAACACATGCATGTCATCCATAGGTAAATTTTTAAACACAAACCCTAGCTCAAAATAATGGTAGAAATAGGTAAATATTGTTACGAGGATTTCAAAAATGTAAAAATTATTAAAAACGGGGCTAGAACGGACTTACAATCGAGATTGGAAACTTGAAAAACCCTAGCTTTGTCTTTCTCATGTGAATTTCGGCCAAGGGATTGAAGATGGACAAAAACTGACTTTTAATTTTGTTTTTAATTCATTTTAATCACCAAATGACTAAAATATCATTAACTTAAAAATATTCTATTTCACCTATTTCATGTCCATTTTTGTCCAATAAATTAACCAATGGTCTAGTTACATTTTAAGGACCTCCAATTTAAAATTTCATAACAATTGGACACCTCTAGCTTCTAGAACTCAAGTTTTGCACTTTTTACAATTTAGTCCTTTTGACTAAATTGAGTTCCCAAACATCAAAATTTTCAAACGAAATTTTCATGAAATCATTCCGTAAAACTGTAGATCATAAAAATATAAGAACATTAAATTTTTCCTTGTTGGATTTGTGGCCCTGAAACCACTATTCCGACTAGGCCCAAAATCGGGCTGTTACATGTACAGCGTCATCATTGTCAAGCAATCTAATGTGATGAATCCGTGCATCCATTCTGAGTTTGTGTTTGATTAATAAGGTTATAAACATGAGAATGGATAAATGATATGTAAATTGATAAATGACATTAAATTGTAATATGTGACAATATGCGAAATGAACTAAAATGAGCCCTGGTGGCTGATCGAGTAATAATAAGCCAATAGGCTCGGAAATATTTGAAATGTGGTATAAAATGTGACATATTGTATTTATGCTAAGAATGATAAATGAATGAGTATGTATGAACTAGAGATGATAGGTGAAATAAACTAAATGGTATTTGAAATTGTAGATGATTGGTAAGTTTATGTATATGCTCAAATGAATTGATGTAAGTTTAGTATTATATGTATTTATCATGGTGAAAATGATTGTATTGTGGAATGAATAGGCAAAAAGATTAGGTTACCAATTGAATTTGATAGGGATGTATGCATATGTTTAATTTGTTTATATTGACTTGAATCATGGAATGGTTAAGCATAATTGCTCAACGTATGATTTGTTTTCTCCGTACGCAGGTATAACAGATTCTCGATATTTCGAATGGTTGATCCAGTATCCCAGAAGCAATCCCCAACTCAACAAAGTTTGTTTAAGTTTTGTTTTGGTGTCCAGTATGGCATTTACCAAGGTAAGTTCAATTTCGTATAAAACTATGTTATTTACACTTTTGGTTTAAAAAGGTTGATGTGTGAACTTGATTGGTTGAATATAACATGTAAAAAGATTCAATATGGTTTGGAATGGTACGAAATGTTGCAATTGTCAAAAGTTTGATGAATAGATAAGAATGTTTAAGTTTTAAATGATATATGATTATTTGATTTAAATCATAGATGAAATGGTATGTTGCATTGTTGTAGATGATGTTGTAATCCCTGAATTGAGGCTTAAAGACTTCATATGTGACCTGAATTTGTGAATGATTGTGAATTGTGATTGTTTGAAAAATGCAGGCAAAAGTTCCTTTTGGCATTTTGCAGAAACAGAATGTAACGTCGCGACATCGAGCATGGGTTGTTGAGACGCGACCCAAACAATGTATTGCATCACGAATAGGAATCCCCTTCATCACGACATCAACCTGCACTTTTGAAAATCTTACAGTTTAGTCCTAATTCGATCTTGGGTTAGCATTAAAGCTTTCGTAAGCTCGTATAAGACCCGAAAATGAGTACGAATCGTTTTATATACTTGTTTTATTAAGATTTGAATGTTTAAGGTTGTAAATCGAATTGTATTCTGATCATAATTGCTTCGACAACGAACGGGACACCTTATAGACTGGATCTGGCGATCGGGTCGGGTATAGGATGTTACAGAACAATAATAGAAATTGTGCTTTAATAAGATTGAAGAGAGATAACATTTAAATTTAAATAAAAGTTCAATATTCATTACATCAGTTCATTAATCAAAATATACTAACATTTAGAGTAAACAAATATTGAAGTACCTAAGACAATAGATGTTGAGACTGTTGTTACCACATAAAAGCTAATACATTTTTAAGTTGTGTCTTTAGTTATTGATTCTATGACTAAACTTCATCATATCTTGTTATATCTACTTCCTGTTTGACTTCAAATCTTCTTTTCATCTCTTTCAAGTGGCCTTTCAACTTATCAGCTTTTTATTTAAGTAGTGAAAAAGTAGGTTTGAAAAAAAATGTGATTAAAAATTACTTTTGAAAAGTTTGTTTTAAAAATTAATGCGAAAAACATTGTGTCTTTATTTTAAGAGTTTAATATTATTGTAAAATAAAAAGTATTTGAAAATTAAAAAAAAATTAATTCAAATGTTTAAATTCATTAATATTATGGTATATTTTAAAAATTTTATAGACCTTTCCCAACTGTCTCCGTAAAAAAAAACAAGAGCGCCTCGTTAGGTGCCTAATAAGGCAAACAATAGACACCTGATGAAGTTCTCCCACTTTATGAACTTGCTTCTTCAAGCACTTGATCTCTTAGCAGAGTCAAGAGACAAAATTCCCACCAGAGACAATACCAACTCACTGAAGGATTCACCAACTCCTGACAAACGATATTTTACATAATCAAATACCAAAATCTGACTTTTCAGTCAAATAAATCTAATAGGATAATGTAATATATCAAATAATATGCCAACCAATCTTTACATTGCGAAAATTTCATTACCGATCAAGGGTAATTTTTTTTTAATCCAAATATGTGAAATTTCATTTTGGAATGTAAATTGAATACCTAATTTAAAAACTTTTTTAATATATTAAGCAATTAAATACTATTGTTTTGGACTAAAATTGATTATCACATCGATAAAAGTTAACAACATCGCTTCAAGTCAAGATTTCATGTTATTTATGTATAATATTCCCCAATTACACATGCTAGACTTGTTCCCCTAATTTATATTTTATTTAATTTGTAGTGCTAAAAGCTGGGAAGCGAGGAATCTCAATTATATAAATGGTGACATTATTTTATTTTATTTTTTTAAATTAATATAACCAACAACATATTAATGTATAAGAGTTCATATAAATTATTTAAAGCGAAGTTGATTGAATTTTAATTAGATCGACATCGATATTATTGTTAATGTAGGAGGACGTAGGTTCGAGTGTGCTGAAGCGCATTATCTTCCTATTTAAAAGTTAGAGAGGGACTATGAGTAATTCTAAGTATTGTATCAAAAAGATCAGATATAATAATAACCAATAATAAGATAATGACAAAAAAATTTATTTAAAGTGAAAATTTATAGGAAAAAAAAAAAACTATAGACCTCATGGCCGTAGTACTCAATTCTAATTAAAGTAATAAATGTTGTCCACAACCTTTCTAACTAACCATAAAAATGCATCGCCTATATATATATTTTAGATGAAGGGTTAGGCCATTGGGTGGCAAAAGTATTGAAATTAAATTATAAATTTTTTATTATATAATAATTTATGATTTAATTATTTTTTTAAAAATTAAATATATATATATGGAAGTTATAAAAGTGTAAATCTACTATATATTAATTTTAATTTCATTATCTGTGTGGGATTAAAAAGTAATTTTTAAATTTTTTATAGTCAAGATTTTAATGGGTTTAAACACAAAGTATCTTCTATTTTAAACATCAAAGGGTTAAAAATAATTTAGGAATGGAATATTAAAGAAAATAAAAGAGATAGTAAAATATATGTTATATAATTGTAGATATTTTAATATCAATGCAATTAATAAATATGTTTCTTATTAAGAAATAAAAATAATTACCTGATTTTATGTTATCATAAATAATTAATAATATATTATCTCGTGTTAAATGATTATAATTATTTGTATATAGCAAGTAAATTAAAATTTATATATTAAATCAAAATTAATGATATATTTTTAAAAGATACTCATTATTTTTAAATGAGATGATATCATGTCATATAATAATTAAATATTAGAAAATATCTTTAAGGATAATTGTAAAAAAGGAGAGAGAGAGAGAGGAAAAAGACCATGGTTAAAACTGGGTCATTTTCATATTACACATGAACAAAAGCTTTGTTTGGGATTTTATATCACATTTGTTTGCACGTCCTTGATAAACAAATACAAAAGAAAAAAAAAGGTCTAAAACCACCATTCGATCTGTCAACAACAACATGCCGCCCCTTCATTTTTAAAAGGACCACCCTTTTTTGTTTCTTCTTCTTCCTCGACCTAACCCCCTCCCTTCCTTTCTCTTTCTTATTTGCTTTTAATCAATCAACATCATCATAAAAAACTCCGCTTCATCATCATCGACCATGGACGGCGGTGGTAGTAGCAGCAGCAGTTTCAGGAAAGTGAGGAATCCTTTTGTCACTGACCAAGAATTAGAAGAAAGTGACAACGTTTCGTCCGTAACTGGAGCTGAATCTCCTCCTCCTTCTACTACTAAAAAAGGGTAAATTGATTTTTTCCGTAACTCGTACTTCTGTTATGTTCGTTGTTTAATTTCCTTTTTTGTATTGACGTAATGGGATATTTTTTTTTTGGGGGGGGGGTACAGTAAAAGATCCATGCAGAAAAGAGTGGTGTCAGTACCAATCAAGGACGTTGAAGGTTCCCGTCTTAAAGGTGAGGGTGCTCCACCGGCTGATTCTTGGGCATGGCGGAAGTACGGCCAAAAACCTATCAAAGGGTCACCTTACCCGAGGTAATCATTATCGAGGAGTAAATTTTAGTTTTAGGATTAGTTTGTATAATTATCGAACGTTGATTGAGGTTAACTTATTTGATGATATCGCCGGCAGGGGTTATTACCGGTGTAGTAGCTCAAAGGGATGTCCGGCGAGGAAACAAGTCGAGAGGAGCCGTGTAAACCCTACAATGTTAGTAATCACTTACTCTTGCGAACACAATCACGCTTTGCCTGCTTCTAGACACAACAACACATCCGCTAAACAAGCGGCGGCGGCTGCGGGGGAAGCTTCCGAGTCAGCGACTAAATCCACCACAGCTGTAAAGCACGAGCCGTCCACGTCGCAACCGGATACGGAACCGGATTCAGGGATGGAAGATGGCTTCGCTTGTCTGACGGAGGATTCCATTCTTACGACGGGGGATGAATTCGCTTGGTTCGGGGAGATGGAAACCACGTCGTCGACGGTATTGGAGAGCCCGTTGTTTTCGGAAAGGGATAACAGTGAGGCGGATGACACGGCGGTGATTTTCCCGATGAGGGAAGAAGACGAATCGTTATTCGCTGATCTCGACGAGTTGCCGGAGTGCTCGTTTGTGTTTCGGCACCAACGGAATGTGGGACCACAAGTTGGGATCTGCTGACCTTGGCGGTACCGTAGGAGTAGTTGGCTCCGACGTCGTCCGGAAAATCCCCAAAGGGTGGGACAACCAAAAAAATTGAAAAAAAAAAAAAAAAAAGTGAAAACGAAAATTTTATTTTTAAGGAATCTCTTACATTTTGGAATTTCCTCTGAATTATTATTATTTTTACAGTATTTAAGTTGCCTTTGATTTCGGGTGTAGTAAATGAATAAAAAAGAACTCCGAATTCCTAACTCCGTCGTTATCTTATCGTGCTCACCAACATTTGGCGTCTGATTTAGGGAGCTAATTGAATAACAGGAAAATTTAACGCATCTCAATGACAATTCTCCAATCTACGCTATAGCTTATAATGTAAACGGTGGTAGAACCCCTTTTTAGACTCTCTGTTGTTTATTCCCTTTTTCTTCTTTAGCACAATTCACATCTTCTTTAGCATAATTTGTCAAATAAGTAAAGGTCAAATTCTGATTTTGGTCCTCCTATTATACTTAAATTTAGAACTTAAGTTTTATACTTTCTAGAGTTCAACATTGATTTTTTTTTTTAAAAAAAAATTGTATCAGAAGTGTTTTTAAGAAAATTTATAAAATGATTTAATTATTTAGACAAACTAATGATGTTATTAAAGTTTAGGATAAAATTATGCAGTTATGAATTTTACTAGGCATTATCGACAACATGCATATAAATAAAGTCTTGCTTTATTTGAAAGAGGTGATTGTGATAGTAGACCTCTTTGCTTTTTTCTAAAAATGGGCAATGTTTGTAATTATAGTTTTTAATGTTTTTGTTAGTTGTTTCTTTTAATTTTGTTTTTAGGAAGTTTTAAAATAGGTTGGACTAACCAAATATCTATCGATTTAGCCCAGGGATTAATTTGTGCATCACCAATACTGAAGGGTCATATTGCATTGTTATAAATCAGAGTTCATTGTCAACGCGGTCTAATAGTGGCACGGTTAGGATGTTATTACTTGTAGTTGATAACAGTGTTGTATCTCTGGTACATACTATCAATTTAGTGATCCTTGTCGTGTATAGTCACATTATGTTTGTACTTCACTATTCTTACTTAGTGAGTTGTGTAGTGATTATAGTTTAACTCACTTTTGAATTAATAAAATTACCATTTCTCTCAAATAAAAAGGTTTTAAACGAGTACAAATTACAATATAAAAACTAAATTTTACATTTGAAAATAATAAAAGGACCAAAAACAGAATTTGACCAAAAAAGTAAATGTGGATATAACTTTACGTTACGCTTCCTATATTTCGTCGTGAATGATCTCATAAAATGAATAAATTCAATGTACCATTACGCAAGATTTATGTTAGTGTCATAAATCTTAGGTACTTATATATTGATTATGATTTTTTTATACAATAATAAAACTTTAAAAAATTACCACATGCTTTTTTTATACAATAATAAATTATAAAAGATCATAAGCTTCTAATATTTTTGATTGGACAGCCGGCCATTGAATTTTCAAACCAACTGAAAATTTGTTTTACAGAAAAATACAACCCATCTTTTTAAACTTTAATATATATTTTTAATACTTTCATTATATATTGTAAACACCTATATTTATCCTTACTAAATTCGCTTCTCCATTAAAAAATATATAAATAATAATACAAGGGGTAGTTGAGGGATCGAGGGACCCAAGTTGATATAATTCAAAGGGATTAAATATATAATATTTGTTTAATAATTAGTATTAAATAAAATACGAATAAAATAAATTAAAAAAAATCTGTCAGCTGCACTCAGCAGTGGTTGTTAATTTATGATTATTTTAAAATTGAAAAGTCTTTACACGTTTATAGGAGAGGTCAGGGTAACGTCACCAATTATTGAATACAAATTTTTTTTTTTAAATATTATAAAATAATTAAATAACCTTCTTATCCATTATTGCATTGAGATGCATAAATTATGAGAAATGCCAGCTTATATAATCAGGGTTAGCCGTTAATGTAGCAAATTTAACTATTATCTCACCATTTAAAATTTTGAGATTTGTGTGAGTTTTTAATTAAGAATTATTTTAATTTAAAATTTATAATGTGTGATTTGATTTTTAATTTAATTATATTTTATAATGATTGGTTTTGATTATATTTATTTGAATGTATGGTATGTAATTATATAATTACGGTTGTATTTTAGTATAAAAATAAATTTAATTTTTAATGTTTATATATTTTGTTAATTTAGTATTTACTTTTTTAAGTTAAATTTGACCATCAATCTTTTAATATGAGTCAATTTATTGTTTTTTAAATTAAAATACTAACTAAAACATTAAAATTTTAAATATAGCAACTTACATGATAATCTACGTATACTTTATATATATATATATATATTTAAAAATGTGCTTTATATATATTGACTTTGATTTTTTAAGAATATTGTTATAATTTTTAAATTATTTGTCGACGTTTCATATACGACAAATAGTGTCATGACAACATAAAGTACATGTGAATTGTCATGTACGTTGTTACTCCAACATCGTTAAAGTTTTAGTCAATATTTTTATTAAAAAAATGATTTGACACTTTTCAAAAATTTAATGATTACTTAAAAAGAATAAAAGTAAAATTAACCAAATATATAAAATTTATGACCTAAATTTATCATTATGCACTTATTTATTTTTTGTACCTTAAAAGGAGTCAAGTACATGACCACAAAAGCCATGAAAAAGAAAATAAATTTACTAATTCAAAGGTGTCAAGGTTAAGTTAAAGTTTAATTGATATTGTTATTGTTACGATAAATTAAAAGTTATGTAACTTAAAAGCATGATATTTTATCTTAGTACAGTAAAACCTCGATAAATTAATATTCGATAAATTAAAATCTCGGTTAAATAATAGTTTTTTTATCCCGACTTGGGCCAAGGGGATAAAATAATAACTTCCCTAAATGTATAAGATAATAATTATTAGAAAAATCCTTATGGGCCCAATGAAAATATAAAATAATAATTCATTAAATATATTGAAAATTTTATATACAATACATAAAACTACAGTGCTTTCTAGACAATGCTTATTATTATTTTTTTATTCTTTGCTAAAATATGCATCTATAGTTAACTGCTTCTTTTTTCCTTGTGAATCAAATACAATTTCATATATATTTAAATTTTAGAATGTCATAAATCAAATCTGGTATACTATTCTCGTATCGTATTAAATAATTATTCAAGGTATCCACAGCTAGAAAAGCCTCTTTTGGAGAAACATGTGATAAAACCCTATTGTCATCTGATTCTTACTTGTCATCAGTTGACACATATATAACTCCTTGAATAATTTATTCATCTGTAAGTGATTCCATCAAAGATTCATTTTCACTTGGATAATTCAAAATATGCTCAACATCAATGACATTTCTATAGTGTAAATTAGAAATTAATTCTTTTAATTTATGAATGCCTTCAACATCACCAATTTCTTATTCGAGAGGCATATCCTCCTCGGATTGAATTTTGCAATGTCGGAAACAATTTGCAATAGTTGTAGGCTTCACATCAATGTTCCAAGCAGCGTTAATAAAATGGATTGCATCCAATACATTAATATTTTCAGGATTTATTTATCCTTTCTCGTAACCTTTCAAGATGCTAGAATAAAAGCGATGTCGAGAATAAATCTTAACTGCTCTAATAATTCCAGCATCACATAGTTGAATTTTTTATGTTGAATTTGGAGGCAAAAAGAATAATTCAACGTTTCTCAAGCCTTCAATAACCTTAGGATGAGCTAGGCAATTGTCTACTATAAGCAATACCTTTCTACCAGTCATTCTAGCATCAAACCAGTGAACAAAATCTTGAAAAAGTAATCCAATCATTCATGTTTTTTTGTTGGCTCGATAATGACAGTTAAGATTGTCAATATTCACATGTTTAAAACATCTAGGATTAGCAAACTTACCAATAACCCAAACAGGCACTTTATCAGAACTATCCCCATTGCAACAAATCACACAGTAAGTATTTCCTTATCCTTTTTTCGTCCTTCTAATTACTTTGTAATCAGTGAATGAACTGTTTGCAAAAGATAAAATAAACATGTTTCATCTAGGTAAGGCATCTTCAATATTCTCCATAACAACTGAACCACTTTCACCAAATATTCTATAAGACTTAATCCCATGTCTTGCCTTGAATTGTTCTAGCCAACCAATTGAGAAGTTAAATTTGAAATTTGCATCACCATATATTTTCGACAGAAACTGTTTTGCTTTAGTTTGAATCATTTCTCCAGTCATGTTTACTTTCTCTTGATATTAGAGAAACCACTCATACAATACATTCTCTAATTCGGGATATTTGGTTGATTTGTGCCTTTTAACATTGCTATTCTTTATCTCTTTTGACAAATATTCAGATGGCCTTTTAAGAGTATTTGATATTATTGATTGACTAACAGAGAGGTCAAATGTTTGTTGAACTCACTGTTGCAAGTCATTTTGACTTGAAGAGGGATGCTCATTTTTGTTCTCACATAATGCTTTTCTCATCTCATCTATCAATGTAGACTTTTTTGCATCTTTCAAATGGAAAACCATAGAGGAAAAAATTATATGAATTACAATATTTTGATACGTTCATGTATGTATAGATTTATAATAAGATTCTTTATCTATCAAATGAATATATAAGTATTGAATTTTGAAAATATTTAACTCTTTTCTTTTTGGTTACATGAACCAATTAATTAACTCTCTTTTTTTTTTTTTTGTTACATGAACCAATTATCGTTGATTCATTGCAACTATATGCATATTGGATTTTAATAATAATAAAAAACCAAGCATAAAGTATGAAATATTCTCTAAATTAATAAAATAATTCATTTATCGATAAACTAATAACCTCGATAAAATAATAATTTTTTTGGATCCCAAGGGCATTATTTTATAGATATCTTACTCTATATTTTTTAAAAAAGAATATTTTTTTATCTTAGTTTATTTTAGAAAAAAAATATAATTGAGAAAAATATTATAATGAATCATTTTCTTCCTGTTTAACCGAACAAGATTGTGAATATTCTTTTTATGTATTTTTTTTCCTTATTAATTTTAACCACCCTTACAATTGACCAAAAAGATGAAAGAAAAGCTACAAAAATAAACATTTTTCTTCATTTAAGGTGTTTTTCTTTTCCTCAAAAAGTAATACCTTTAAAACCATTCATTCATTTTAGATCTGCCTGAAAATGGAAAAGGATAGAAAATAGTATTTTCCAACAAGTAACTCAATCTCCATTATCTGCTAATCCCCTACTTTAGCACTTTAGCTTATGGATGTAACACCCCAATCCTATATCAAGAAATTCTAAGCATCTACTACGATATTATATGTAGAGACTTAAACTCGGACCTATGTTAAAAGCGGACAATACCTCACAAGTCAAGTTCGGGCCTCCACAATGCACACTTTTTACGAAAATGTGACGAAACAATGGCTGACAAAGAAAACAATGCAGCTGAACAAACCCAGACTTTCAGATCCCTATCAGCTTGAACAGCAACCCTCTTTCTTCATTGCTGAAACATCTTTACCGACATCGATTTTCTCTCCCTTGGAGGGCACGGCTGAAGCAGCCCCATCATCGCTTGTCTCCATAGCTTTCTTGCTAACGACGTTGTATATCTGAGTAAGAACTTCAGCAAATGCAATTTCCACGTTAGTAGCTTCCAGAGCAGAAGTTTCCATGAAGTAAAGGGATTCTTTCTCAGCAAAGGATTTCCCATCCTCGGTTGAGACAGCCACGAGGTGACGAAGATCTGATTTGTTTCCGACAAGCATGACTACGATGTTGGGATCTGTGTGATCCCTCAACTCTCTTAGCCACCTCTCTACGTTTTCAAATGTGGAGTGACGTGTAACGTCGTACACAAGGAGTGCTCCCACAGCTCCTCGGTAATAGGCACTTGTTATTGCACGGTACCTATCAGTGTAAGAAGACAAATTCAGAAACAATATGAAAGATAAGTTGACAACCTCATCAACACTAGCTGCAACCAATATCAATTGTCCCTGAAACATCAAGGGTTAAAAAAAACTCATGCAGCTACTTGTTCATAATGTAAAAACCAATTCCATTGATCCCTATCTGAATCCAAACTGTGTAACACAACTCAGCTAAAAGATTTGCTAAACGGGATGTTTTCAATGTTCTTGTGGGTCAATTCCTCTTTCTTTATGCCATTAGAAGGAAGAAGATGAAGCCTAACATTCTATTTTTCAAACCAAAGAATCACCTTAGATAAAACATATGATAAATTAGTAGGCTTTACATATGCCTACTGAAACAGGGTAATCAAACGATAATCAGGCCATGACAGTAGCAGCCCGTAGCAGTAACAGCAACAGTATAAGCATAACACACACGAAACATCCTATACATAATGACAATTTTGATTCAATGCCTCATCAAACAATCTTGGAACAAGATCATACAATGAACATCCTACTATCTCAAATCACACAGTTTGAAAACATTATATTCGACCTGTAATATATACAAGCATGCCCCAAAAGAATCATGTCACTTGTCAGCCAAGATTATGCGGTCTTCGAGGTGAAGCAAGCTATAATTGCAACAGAAGAATTGCCTAGCAATTTTGGGGATGGTTAAAATTTTAGGACATAGATAATGGTGGCAAGCAGCATTTGCAATAATGATTCCCACATCGGCAGGTGTATGGTAAAGACTATCCAGCAGGATAAAGTAAGGCAGCGCTCGGCTAGAATCAATCAAGAAAGCTAAAACGATCCTATACTATTCTAACAAGCTGTTTCTTTCATTACCAATTTATCATTTGTACTGTCCATGCAACAACCCTAAAATATCAAACCAGATTAATGATATATACACTAGATTTGCAAGTACGATACACAAATGGAAGCTCAAAGATACAGGTATAGAATCATCACCATTCTGTGAACATGACAAAACTAGAAAGCAAGCAAGGGTTCCAGTGGCATTATCATGCAGGCATTATCAAGCAAGGGTTCAAATCTAAATAAAAACATTTGCCAAAAAAAGAAGAAGGAAACGATGTCGATTAAGCACAGCTCACAGATCTAGCTCTTCCATGATCGAAGTTGCTTTCTTTCCTCAAGTTCAATAAGAACAAAACCAAATTCCTTGCAAAAACAGAAGAAAACTAAAGATACCCAGATCAAAAATAAAGGAAAGCAAGGCAAGGGAATAGTAAAAGTGATACCTTTCTTGACCAGCAGTGTCCCAAATCTGAGCTTTAATGACCTTGCCATCCACATTCAAACTACGAGTAGCGAACTCAACGCCGATAGTAGACTTGGACTCGAGGCTGAACTCGTTCCTGGTGAACCTGGAGAGTAAATTAGACTTCCCCACACCTGAATCACCGATCAAAACTACCTTGAAAAGGTAGTCATAGTCATCCTCTGCTCTGTAACCAGCCATATTTCACCCTTCCTTTTTTCCTCTCAAAACCACTGATGTTGATACTATATTACTTTCCCTTTTGCTTTGTGTGGAGTAAAAATATGAGAAAGAGAGTGTGAAACAGGGGATAGTTTCAAGTTTATCATGCTTTTTCTATTTCCCCCTTTTAAACCTTTTATTTTGGTGGGTTGGGAATGTAAAAGATTATTGGACACCAGGGTGGCAACATGTTGATAATATATTTTAATTACAAGGACTAATTTGACAATCTTTTGATAGGGGCAGAATGCAATTTATGTTTTAGTATAAGGACCCCATTATATTTTCACCACATTATCATAATTAGAAAACAAAACAATAAAACATTAAAATGCGTTTGCCGGGAGTCGAACCCGGGTCTATTGCTTGGAAGGCAATTATCCTAACCGTTGGACTACAAACGCTAATTGCTAAAGTTTCTAAATAAATAAAAATAGTAATAATAGAAACAAAAACAATTGAAATTCGCTTTTATATAGACTTTCCAGGAAACTTCGGAAAAAAGGACAGTGATGAAATGAACTCACAGTACTCCCCCAAGCACTGAAACATTATAACAGTGAGACAAAGAATATTATAAACTAACAAGTATAAGATTTGAATATTGCAATGGAAGCAAAAACTTTTGGTAAAAAGAAATGTGTATATGTATATATAGTTTCAACATGATACTTGAGGAGTTACATCATCATCATCATCATGTATGTGTATCTATTTATATATATATATATATATATATATATATATCATCGATGACCAACTCCATCATGCCTGGTGGTGTAAATAGGTATAGTATTGCCGCTATGGCTCGGACCCGAAGGCGTAATTCGACCTTTCTTGAGAACACCAACAACAATTCCATGTGATCCATGGGGTGGTACTGCAACAATATTATGATGATCAGCTGCGAGCATGTTCCGATTCACGCCTGCGGCGTCCCCTGAATGCTTCGACGGTGTTAGCTCGTGGTGGATTCGAATCGTAGAAACGGTTCTCGACATGAAAATTGGAAATAATATGATCAAACTGGTAAAGAAAAGTATATAATTGAAGGCAGCCATTGATGTTTTTTGCCAAGGTTGTTGGTAGGGGGATGAGCTAGCTAGCTATTTAGCTTTGGAGTTATAAAGGACAAGTTTGAAAAAAATGAAAAGGAGAGATTTATAGCATCTAAAGAGTAATTACTAAGAACCATATTTAAGAAGAAAATATAGAGAGATTAAAAGGTTGGTGGGCTATGGTTTATAGACAATGGGAAATGAGAACTTCATTCATAGTGCTGCTTTAGATTATGATGATACCTACCCAATTTTACATTATACACGAGGAAATCTATAAAATATTATCTATTTTTATAAATTTTGAAATATATCAAAACATAATTTTACCATTATATTAATTTATAATTATATAATTTTTAAAAATGATAATTAAAACAAAAAAAAGCCCCTACCACATTTACAGTTTTAACACAATATAGTCTATTCATAAAGTAAATTAATTTGATGATAAAATTAATCTGATATAATGTCTTTTTTTTTCTTTTCCTTTATAATGAAGCAAATAATTTGAAGGAAAAAAAGGTAATAGTGATGACTGGATTCAATTTGACCTTTGCATAGATATTCAGTGACTTGTGTAAGAGGTCATGATTATTCCTTTTATATCATACAGGTGCTGGAATAGGAAAAAGGAATGGCTGCTGGCACGTTGCCGACGTGCATGATTAGGGTAAATTTTAAATTATTAGTTAATTTATATTTTTGTTACTTAATTTTATAAAAAATTAGAGGTTTTTATTTAAATTATTATGTCTGTTAAAATTATTGTTATATAACTTTTTTTATTTGCATTGTTTATATCAATAGAGAGTTCTTTGATTCCCTTCTCTTCTACCTTACTTAAGATTTTTTTTATAAAACAATTTTGATCATTATAAATTTATAAATTTAAATTTAAATAATTTTTTAATTTCTAACACTCACTATTAAATCAACTTCTAGGATATTTTTTTATACTCATCAATTAATATTCGTACGGATGTTGGAATCATTACTTAAAATTTGTTAGATATCTGAATTATTTATTTTTATAAAAAAAAAACTTTCGTATTTGAAGTTATATATACAGTTTATTTTAAGTTAGAGCATCTTTTACACCCTAATTTTTTGTTCATTTATTTGAAAAGGCTTCTCTGTTTTCTATCATCATCTTCCTCCTGCCATCGTCCTCTTATATCTCGTCTCTGCAAGTCTGTTTTTTTTTCTCTTCTCATCTCAGTTTTCACCCACCGCTGTGTCCGCTGGTTTTTGCCGGATTTGACCCATATCCTGTGTCGGCACGGGCACTGCACCCCAAATTGCAGAATCCAGGTAACGAGGGTTATGGATAATCGTAAGAATGGTATAAAATGGAATTTGGTCCCTAGCTCTTTTAAAATCTATTTGAGTTGCGTTTGCTCAAAGTCATACAGTTTGCATTTCTATTGTGAAGTTAAATGTATTTTCACTAGTCAAATCCTATTGTCTTTCAAGTGTTTGATGTTTTTCCCCACTGAATTCTGCCTAGATTTGTCTTTTATCTTATAGGCAGTTTCATCTGACAAGTGTAAATCAATTATGGTATTCGTCTAACATGGTTTAATATTATTTGCAGTTGTATTGCGAAATCCCCAAACCAAACCTCAGGGTAATATTATTGTTCAACTTCAATGCCTGTGAGGAAGCCTCCACTCCCTAGAATCCTTCTCAACGACGTGTCTTGCATGAGAAATGCACAACAAATCTTGCGGCACGTGAATGTGTCGGTTCATGATGGTGGAGCACTTGTGTTGACAGGGAGCAACGGCTCTGGCAAGACCACATTCCTGCGTATGTTAGCGGGATTCTCTCGACCTTCTGCTGGTCAGATTCTTTGGAACGGCCATGACATTAGTCAGTCAGGAATCTTCCACCAATACAAGCTTCAACTAAATTGGCTTTCCCTCAAGGATGCAGTGAAAGAAAAGTTCACGGTCCTTGACAATGTTCAATGGTTTGAGGTTCTTGAAGGTAAGCATGGTAAGTCCTTGCCAGCCCTGGAGCTCATGGGCCTAGGAAGACTGGCAAAAGATAAGGCAAGAATGCTTTCAATGGGACAACGAAAGAGGCTTCAGCTTGCTAGGTTGCTTGCCATCGATAGGCCGATTTGGTTGTTAGATGAGCCTTCTGTTGCATTAGATAACGAAGGGGTGAGGTTGTTAGAATATATTATTGCAGAGCATAGAAAGAAGGGTGGGATTGTAATCGTTGCAACGCATCTCCCAATTCAGATTGAAGATGCCATGAATCTGAGGTTGCCACCTAGGTTCCCCAGAAGGATGACTTTGGTAGACATGCTTGATCGTGCTGACATTGCATAAACCAGACCGCCGCCCATAAGTTGGACCATAACTCTTCTCCTTCTCACTCATATTTGCCTAGCCTTGATATCATTTTAGAAACTTTTATCCCTAATGTCCATTTATGCCACTGGTTACATGTCTTGGCGCTCCTTGCAGATTTACATGGTGGATCATTTGATAGTTTTGAGTTGTGATGATTTGGATCAAGTATCTAATCTTAATAAATGAAATGATTGAATTACAAATTTAAAAGTTTATATCCTGCTGGCCACATTAAACTAAAAGAAGAAACATATAACCCAAAATTGAGTGGCTGAATGCTCAGGGAAGTGAAAATAGAACTTAGATAAACAGTTGTCCTATTAGCTTAGTTGGTTAGAGTATCGTGCTAATAATGTGAAGGTCGTAGGCTTGAGATCTGCATGGGCTAAATAAGTAAATTTCTTTTTATCTTTTTTACCTCTTCACGGCACTGCATAGGCTGGTGTAGGTATGGAAGCAGAGATCATATAAGCAATCCCACAGCAAAGAATTATTGTTATGATCCACCCACAGATAATTATGCATACCAATTTCCAGTTAACATTCTGAAAAACAAGTGTCTTAAATTAGTTAAAATATCTTGAGCACTGAGGGTGTAAAAACACTGAAATTGAATAAGAAATGGTTGAGCAAAACTTGTCCAGCGATCGTCTGCTACTCCGACTCCTACTAAAGAACCGACGAATGCTTGGACACTCGAAACTGGTAGCTTCACCTTAGCAACTATGATCATTGCTGCCACTGTTGCTAACTGGGATGCCCATCCTCTATGGTTGCTCATGTATGTCAGCTTCCCACCAAGGCATTGAGTCAGCCTCCACCCACATAAAAGGAATCCAATTGCAGCAACAAGTGCTCCAATGCCACCATACCACCACTTTACTTGTAAATGTCCCTGATAATATTGTCTTATGAATGGTTATATTGTATTTCGGTTTAACCATGAAAATGAATTGTTCGATAATGTTTACAGTAACTCGCCACATCTTCTCTAGAATATTTTGATCTATGGTCGAACACGTCGAGTATAGCTACATATGGATTCATAATGGAAGCTATCTCAGTAGTTGATTGAATAAGCCTGCATAGCAACTTAGCATAGTTTAAGATTGAAATTGTGTGATTTTGGTTTAGTGTAATGAGTTTAGGTAACCTACGCAACCATGCAGGATGCTAGAAGTTGAGGAAAACCGAAGCAGTCTTCGATATCGTCAAAATTTTCAGCCAAGGCATGTAGAACAAGAGTTCTTCTGTCATACTCAAGGACCTAATCCATTACAAATTTTCTGTCAATAAAAGAAAAAACCAGTGCAGTTTATAAGACCAAGTCGGAGTATGACCCTGAGTACATACAGGGGAAAAAGTGGACTTCGCCGTATCTCCGATATACTTGATGAGATTTTCTATTGTTGTTGTTTTTTCAATCCTCTGAAAGTTCTGTGTTTGCACCAACCTATTCGGCGTAGACTTAAGCAGATGTATAAACGGAGTGGATTGTTCCATACTTGTATTATCACCGGGTTGAACCTGCTCAGGCTCTTGGATCACATCAAGTGAACCACAACTTCTTTCTTCCTCCTCATAGACTGTTTCAAGCACTCTCATCTGCATAAAATCTTCCAATACATCATCATCGACTTTTGCACCATTAGAACAACCTTGATTTCCTCGACTTTCCACAGATTCTTGCTTCATGGATGAATTGTTCTCCATTGAGTTTCTATGGTTTTTAGTGGTAGCAAGTTTTTTAATTGCCAAGGGAACCACTACAACCTGTGTGCAAAAGCCAATTGGAAAATAACATAATTTTACAATAGCAATATGAAAGTATACTATGAATGTACTAATTACCAAAGATAATACAGCGCCAATCAAAGCAGACCCTGCAACAGCAATCATAACAGTCAACCTATTAACATCCACATAGTTCCCTATGACCTGCCACCCAAAACATGAAACTGTGACAATAATTAAGTAGGCAATAATGCCAATGAAGATAAGCTATAATTACTTGAGATTAAGCATAACATGAGAAACCTGAGATATGATAACGATGCATAGTAATTCTGCAGATATCCCATAGTCGATAGGGAGGAAAACAAGAATCCTTTTCTTTGCATTTTCGCGGCGAAGTATAGAACTCTTCAAAACAACAAAGAGGAACCATGCACATAGACAGGCAATTGATGGGGCAAGAGTCCATTCAAGGAATATCCAGAGCAGTCCACTGTTAAAATCATGATTCTCGTTCTGCAGTAAGCTATTGATTAGTACAAGGACCGAAACATTCCATGAGCAAATCAACTAAGTCCTTTTACCTTGTTCCATAGTGGTAAATAGTCAAAACCTTGTGTAACCAGCATGGTTCCTAACATAACAGCATGTATCGATTGCTGGGATGATACTGGTAACTCTAGGTATGTTGCAAGTGTAAGCCACATTGCTGTCCATGTCAAAAACACAATACCATGATGAACTAATATTACTTCAATGTCAAGCCAAAGAAAATCCAAAATCAATGAGACCAACTATTATAGAAAGTACTTCTTGTCAGCAGAACAACTACCATACTCCACATCAAGAAACCTTCAGTGGGTTGACTTTCTTTGAGGAACTGCATCAAACAAGACATGATCATGTTCTTTTACCAATAAATAGACTTGCTTGTCTGTGTAAGGAAATCCACAATCTTTTAGGTTACATCAGAAAATAAAGCATCTACTGTTCTACTGTTGCTTGCAGAGGCTGCTCCGGGAATATATATGGCGCAAGCCATGATTGAGGCTTTCAAAAGGGTTAAAGCCCCTGAACCTATTGATGTTGAGAACTGCCATCAAAAGAAACAATTTTTATGTCAAAAACATGTGTTTTTTTAAAGTTTATACCTTGCCTCAAAGTAATCTACGAACCGTACAACTGAGCTAAAAAAAGGTGGCGAAATTGAGAGACAAACCAGTGCTGGGAGATTGTTGGCACCAACTGAAAACGCCATTGCAATGGTGGCAAAAGCTCCGAATATTGGTATCCATTGATAAGTGTCGTTCCATTTCCCAACAACCTTGGTGGCCAATTCAACAGCAATTTTGTCATTCTTTGAAGGCATGTTTGGTAGCAGCCGTGTGGCCTCAAATCACAATTTTTTGTTGAAATTAAGGGGGAAAAAAAAAAAGCATTAATGCAACATTGGAGACATCTTCTCCAAACCCAAGGCCTAGATTGGTGTTTGTCTTTTCCATTTTTTATTTTTCTTCTTCTTGTTTGTCTTCAATGCTGTACTGATCATATTTTTCCATTAACGGATGTTTACAAAGTAGAGTACTTTTAGGCATTGTTCTAGCTTTTTCTTGTTTGATTGGAAAAATACAATGCCTTCAAAAGCCTCGATGACAACATATTAAGATGTCTCAAATACTTTGCTTAAACATGTTGAAAAAGAAAAAAAAAGGCATAATAACTTTTTTAGCCCTCCATTTAAATTTTCATGTCTTTTAACCCTTAAACTTGTATTTTTTATCAAATCATCTCAATATTGATGGAAAAATTAATGCTACGTGATTTCCACATGTCAAGATTTAATTAATTTTAGAATTCTTTAAAAATATTTTTTTTTGTAATTTTTATACTTTTTTAAATAATTTTAATTATTTTAAATTTTTAAAAATATAATTTATATATCTTTTGAATTTTAAAAAGTTTAAATTAATTAAATACTGATCTATCATCCACCTACAATTCACATATATGTCACATAGTGAAATTAAAATTCATCTATTTTAATGTGATTTAACAAAAAAAAAAACTCAAGTTTAAGGGCTAAAAAAAAGAATATTCAAATGAAGAATTAAAATGATTTTTTTAATAAAATTAAAGTGTCTAATAAGTCATTATGCCACAAAAAAAAAACAACAATCATGCGAAATGCGACAAAACAAGTATATTTTTTGGGCTGAACTTCACTCAATATTATTAAACTATTAGTGAGTTTATATTTTGGTAAATTAATTTCGAAAAGTTAAAAATGGTCATTGAATTATTCAAAAGTTTTTATTTAAGTAATTGGACTGTTAAAATCGTTGTTATATGGCCTTCTATATTCACACCACCTGCACCAGTCGAAAGCTCTCATTTCTCTTCTATTTTACAATTCAGTTATTTTTAATGAAACAATTTTGAATATTATGAATTTGCAAACCAAAATCTAAACAACTTTCTTCTCTGATATTTAGCACTAACCGTTAGATCGACTTGCATCTAGGGTATGTTTTTCTACTCATTGATGGATATTAATCCACCATATCAATTATTGAATCATCACTTGGAGCTCACTAATTGAACTTTAAAAAAAAAAAAACTTAACAACTCAAAGACTTAAATAAAAACTTTCGAATAATTCGGTAACTTAAATGTAAACTTTTGAATAGTTCAACGATCATTTGTAAATTTTGAAGTTGAATGACCAAAATGTAAATTTACTAATTATTTAGTGACATTGAGTGTAGTTTACCCTAATTTTTATTACGAGTGTGTTTGAACTGTTTTAGTAACCAGACTGGTGGTCGAACGGGTTAGACTATTAGTTTCGATTTAACTGGTTCAGTCATCGGTCTAATATTAACTAATTAAATCGTCATAAAATTAAAAAATACTAGAAAGTATTAAAAATTTATAAAACTAGTTCAACTAATTCAATTTTTTTTTTTGTTTTGGTTCAGTTTTTGTGTTTTATCAATTTCGAGCAATTCACTTAAACGTCAGTTCAAACTTATATTCAAACTAATATACCAGCCAATCCCACTCCAACAGATTCAACTTGTTGATCTAGCCCAATTCAAATAACATTGATTTGTACAATATAAAATAATTGTAAATGTAATTAAAAAGATAGCAACTAAACGTTTTGTAATTATAAAAAATAATTAGTATTTGGTACACTTGAGTGTTTTTTTTTATTCCACAAAGAAGCCTTAAAAAAACTATCATGTGTTTATTTTTTTTAATAATTTACTATACTCGTATAGAATACTTGTCAACCTTAACCTTGCTTGTAGAGTCTAAATATAAAAAAAAATTCAATTTTACAAACTTATCATTTGGCATGGTATAATTACATAAATAAAAATTAAAAAAAATCTCTTAATTAAAGATTAAATTTCAAATTTTCAAAAAATACAATAATTTAAGGTATATTTTAGTCCACATTTTAATTATACAGATAATTTATATTTTCTCACAGAATATTGAACCGGTAAAATTTTTTACATAAAATAAATAGTTGGAAATATAAAAATTTACATCAAATTTAATATGCATTATATATATGAATAATGTTATATCATTAAAATATTAATAGTACAAAAATACATGAAAAATTATAAAATTACTTTATTTTTAACTTTTTCAGCAATAAAAATTTATCAAACTTCTTTTCTAATTTTTTAAATTTTAAAAATAAGTTATATTTAAATATTTTGTTCCCACCCAACAACAAATTCAGCTTCTTCTTTTTTTCTATGGAAAAAATTGAAATTTATTTATGGTTGTGGATATTGAAAAGTGAGAATGCAAGGTAAGCAAAAGGTAGCGATCTTATCTAAAAGACTTCTTTTTTCCTCATTCTCTTTCTTGTTTAGGTTTTGACCATATTTTGCATGTTTTCCCAATTTCTCCCCGTCATTATGTATTTCCCTCTATATTTTTCCTTATTTGGTAATGAAAATGAAAGTGGAATCTTCATTTTTCAATTTTCTCTCTCATCTCCTTATTTAATTTCCCATTTTTTGTTCTTGTAAAGAAATTCCTATATTATTATTTGTTAAATAATTGTTTTTTTTTCTTATTTTTTTCTCAAACATCACTAAAGAAAATTAGGTAAAGGACACGGTGTGAGTAAAAAAAGGGGCTCATCAATCTCGTCTAATCTTAAATTAAAAGTGTTGATAGATTTGGTCAAATTAAAATATAATAGTAATATAATTTATTTTTTTAAAATCTGGATTAGATCAAATTTAACTTCAATGTGCTATAAATTATATAATATAAATAGCTTAATATAATTAATTACAAACTAAAAAATATACAGTGTTAATAGGTCTTGAATGTTTCATATTTTTATTTTTGCCAAAACCCGTTTTTCGAGCATTATATTTCTATTCCAAATCTTTTCAAATTTCGAATGGACTTTCGGACTTAGATAATTAACTCAACTCTTGAATTGATCTACCCTAAATTTGCCTATTATTTTCCTTTGATTCCTGATATATAAAAATCACCGAGTTTAGGTTAAATCTAGAAATCAAACTCCTTAGGACTCAATCCTAAACAATATCTCTACAATATTGTTTAAATTGTTCCAATTAAATCAAGAACAAGTTGAGATATTGATTCGGGGAGAGGATTAGCTCAATTGAATTGAACTAAAAAATCGGTTAAATTTTTTAAAATTTTTTAATAAATTTTCACTAATTTATTTAATTAAATAGAATAAATTAATAGGAAAAAAAATCGATATTATGACTGGTGGAACCAATGGTCGGGTTTTGAAAATTTGCTTCTCTAAAGTCTGGCCACACCTACATTAAAATTTATAACCCCACATTTTTTTTCTTTTTCATAATTTCAATTCAGACCTTATATTTTCTTTTAATTCTAAAGTCCATTCCTACGGCCACACTACGTGACAATGCTCACAAGGGTGAAAATGACATTTTATGTCCAAAATAAAAGGAACAAAAAAGCTTGTTTCCGCCCACCTCACCCTAACCACAAGGTCTTAATCAAAAGAACATAACGCCAAACGCAGCGTTAAATCGAGAAATAGCTCCTCCAATCATCTCTTGCCACCTAATCATTATGACTTCACTGGTGACGTCATTCACTTCCATGTCATCACGTATTCCGCAAAACACATTTGTCCGTATTACGTGGAGATGTCGTGAACAGGGTAAGTGCAAAAAATAGGTTATATTCAAATACGGCGGCGGACCACAGATAGTTCAAGTTCCTTTCAAATGGTTCAGTGACACGTAAGATAAAGCTCTTGTCGTTCACTACGCGTAAATACGATAGTGGTTAGGACAGGGTTTGAGGGAAATACGAAGAAGATGTGATTTATTCTTCTCCACTTTTTAATGAAGATGACGCGTGGGGCCATCGGATTGCACTAAATAATACACGTGGCCGACAGTCCTGTTAGCCACGTAAGCAACTGCCTGGGGGAAAGAGAGAAAGAGCGCGTGATGTGAAAAACACAACAGCGCCAGCTGGCATCACTGGGTTATCCAACTGGCCGATCTTATCCTCTTGCTTTTTTATATTCTTTTTTCAAAATATGAATTTTATTTTATTTTTCATTCCAAAGACGAAAAGAAAAAAAAGAGGGGAATTGGAGTAAATGTGGCTCTTTGAGATAAAAAGGACCAAAACAATCCCAAAACAACCCTAAATTTTTTCCCTTCACAAAAAAGAAAAGAAAATTCATATTTGGATCCAAAGGGTTCCCATTAATCACACAAAACTCTGTGCTTTGAAGGGTAAGTTTAGTTTCAAAGTTTCATTTTTTTTTGTTTAAATTTACTCCCATTATTTTGAATTCATCTAGTTGAAAAAAAAATTCCTTTTGATTGAATTCTGTTATGATATTTGATTTGGGGTATGCTTTCTTTTTCTTTTTCTATTTATGGATCTTATTTATTCATGGGTTTATTTTGTTTTATGTGATTCTTGTTACTTTTTTTTTTTTTTTTATGTAAAGATGATATCTTTGTTGAAACCCAATGCAGGTGATGCCAAATTAAAAAAGTACTTTTGGAAGAGAAACAAAAACAACTATAGTTTTAGGGTTTTTTTGATTGATTCTTGTTGAGGTTAATAAGCAAAATAAGAGAGGTTAAAGATGATGTCAAGATCGTATACCAATCTTTTAGATCTAGCGTCTGGTAATTTCCCGGCAATGGGTCAACCTCGAGAAAAGAAGCGGTTGCCGCGGGTTATGACCGTTCCCGGGGTTATTTCGGAGCTTGATGATGATCAAGCTAATAGTGTGACCTCTGATGCACCGTCATCGGCTATTCAGGATAGAATTATTATAGTAGCTAATCAACTCCCGGTTAAAGCTAAGCGTAGACCAGATAACAAAGGGTGGAGTTTTAGTTGGGATGACGATTCATTGTTATTACAGTTAAAAGATGGTTTGCCTGAAGAAATGGAGGTTCTGTATGTTGGTTCTTTGAAGGTAGATGTTGATCCGGTAGAACAGGATGATGTTTCACAGCTTTTGTTGGATAAATTTAAGTGCGTACCAGCATTTCTTCCGTCCGACATTTTGACAAAGTTCTATCATGGGTTCTGCAAGCAGCATTTGTGGCCGCTTTTCCATTATATGCTTCCATTCTCAGCTAGTCACGGAGGAAGGTTCGATAGGTCTTTATGGGAGGCATATGTTGCTGTGAATAAGATTTTCTCTCAAAGGGTTATTGAGGTTATAAACCCAGAAGACGATTATGTTTGGATACATGATTATCATTTGATGGTGCTGCCAACTTTCTTGAGAAGAAGGTTCAATAGATTGAGAATGGGGTTTTTTCTACATAGTCCATTCCCTTCGTCCGAGATATATAGGACCTTACCTGTTAGGGAAGAGATCATGAAGGCACTATTGAATTCCGATCTCATTGGTTTTCATACTTATGATTATGCACGTCATTTCCTGTCTTGTTGTAGTCGAATGTTAGGGTTAGAGTATCAGTCAAAGAGGGGTTATATCGGAGTGGAGTACTATGGGAGGACGATTGGGATAAAGATCATGCCTGTCGGGATTCACATGGGGCAGATTAAGTCTGTATTGAGTCTTGCGGATAAGGAATGGAGAGTAGCAGAGCTTAAACAACAGTTTGAAGGAAAGACTGTATTACTTGGAGTTGATGACATGGATGTCTTTAAGGGTATTGATTTGAAGCTGTTGGCAATGGAGCAGATGCTGAAACAGCACCCAAAGTGGCAGGGAAGAGCGGTTCTGGTACAGATCGCGAACCCTAGTAGGGGAAGAGGGAAAGATCTTGAGGACATACAGGCTGAAATACAGGCAAGTTGCAAGAGAATTAATGAGACTTTTGGTCAGCCTGGTTATGAACCGATTGTCTTAATTGATAGGCCGGTATCCCTTTGTGAAAGGTTTGCGTATTACACTATAGCCGAGTGCGTTGTTGTCACAGCTGTGAGGGATGGAATGAATCTTACTCCTTACGAGTACATTGTGGGCCGGCAGGGAGTGTCTGAATCAGAGTCTTCCTCAGAATCAAGTGGACCAAAGAAGAGCATGCTAGTTGTGTCGGAGTTCATTGGTTGTTCCCCTTCATTGAGTGGTGCAATTCGTATAAATCCTTGGAATACCGAATCAACTGCAGAGGCAATGAATGAGGCAATCTCTATGTCTGATGCTGAGAAGCAGTTGCGCCACGAGAAGCATTATAGGTACGTTAGCTCACATGATGTGGCATTCTGGTCTCGAAGCTTCTTCCAAGATTTGGAAAGGACATGTAAAGATCATTTCAGAAGACGATGTTGGGGAATTGGTTTGAGCTTTGGCTTCAGAGTGGTAGCTCTTGATCCTAACTTCAGGAAGTTGTCTATCGACCACATTGTATCTGTGTATCTAAGGTCCAAAAACAGGGCCATACTATTGGACTACGATGGAACGGTTATGCCTCAAACATCACATAACAAGACACCAAGTGCGGAGGTTATTTCGATCATAAACGCACTCTCCGGTGATACGAAGAATACCGTCTTTGTTGTGAGTGGAAGAGGAAGAGAAAGTTTAGGCAAGTGGTTTTCCCCATGTAAAAAACTGGGAATTGCAGCTGAACACGGTTTTTTCATGAGGTAAGTTATTTTCTTTTCTTTGTTTCGGTTTTTATCCTTTCATTTCTGTGTAGTGATTCTTCGATAAGTAGACTTACTTTGAAATTGTTGATATTTTCAGGTGGTCTGCTAATGATGAGTGGGAACTTTGTGGGCAGAATAGTGAGTTTGGGTGGAAACAAATAGCAGAGCCTGTTATGAAATTGTACACAGAGTCCACTGATGGCTCCTCTATTGAAACCAAGGAGAGTGCTTTGGTCTGGCACCATCGAGATGCAGACCCAGGTTTTGGATCTAGCCAAGCGAAGGAGATGTTAGACCATCTCGAGAGTGTATTAGCAAATGAACCTGTGGCTGTGAAGAGTGGCCAGTTTATCGTTGAAGTGAAACCGCAGGTATTTTTACCTTGATTTTCTAGCTTTATGAATACAATATATTGGCTTTCGTATCTTTTTTAATTGTTTTCGTGTAGTTAATGTACTGAAACTTGTATACAATTTCATTAGTTTTTTAATAAACTTTTCACTGTTGCTTTTAGGGAGTAAGTAAAGGTATGGTTGCTGAAAAGATCTTCACAACCATGTCTGAGAACGGAAAGCAAGCCGATTTCGTTCTCTGCATTGGTGATGACAGATCTGATGAGGAAATGTTCGAGATCATCAGCAATGCAATTTCTAGTGGTATTCTATCCTCAAGTACATCTGTTTTTGCCTGCACTGTCGGCCAAAAACCTAGCAAAGCCAGGTATTATTTAGACGACCCGGCAGAGGTCTTAAACATGCTCGAAGCTCTTGCAGAAGCTTCAGACCCCGAATCCTTCACAGATACTGAGTCAGAAGGCTCCCTTTGAAACACCCTCCATCACTTAATATCGAATTTCATCGAGCCTGTTATTGTATTTGTCCACTTGGGAGAAAAGAATGCCATATGCCTGACCTATGGTGAAGGGTATAGATTTCGGTTTCTGCTCGGTCTCGAAGTTAACTATTGAAAAGGACATTCATGAAGGGTTGAGGAGAACATTTTTCTACATGAACTTTGAAAAGGGGAGGGATTCATGGGGACAAACATGGGATCGAATGCTATATGTTACTAAGGTTTGTGCAGTCATTGACAAGGGTTTAACATAGATTGTGTGTATTGAAATGCGGTACAGTCAGAGAAGTATATCAATTAATATCACAAAATGACGACAGTTTCACTTCTGCTGGTGGTGGTAACATGAGAAGGTTTCTCAGCTGGGTTGAAAAATCATCCTGTTGAAATGAACATATTCAAATGTCATTTTGTAATTTTTCTTTCGAGTGTTTTTTATCTGTTGGGATCCATTCCTTCTGTGCTTTGTTGAATCTGTAAAAATTCTATACAAATATTTGTGACTGTTTTTTCTTTCTATGCTTAGATTCATGTGGAAACTGATTGTTTGATGCAGAGAGGGTTTTTGCAATGGCTGAAACAACTATGAACTTCTTGGTAAATTTATGTATTTACCAAAAAAAGGGTTTTCAAGGAACTCTTGCATATCCTGGATTGGTTTGTTCCTCGTAAACAAATCTTTTACTTCAATTATTAAAGATTAATATATGGTATTAGCCCCTTCACTTTTTTTTATCAAATTAGTCCCTTATCCAAATGTTTTATTTCTTCAATCATGAAAGCTTAAAGTAAATGACACTCGATGTCACTAAACTATTAGTAAGTTTATGTTTTAGTCATTCGATTTTAAAAAACTATAAAGTGGTTATTGAACTATTTAAAAGTTTTTTTATTGAAGTCATTGAATTATCCACGAGTTTTTATTTAAGTTATTGGATTGTTGAGATTTTTTTTTTAAAAAGGTTTGGCTAAGCAATGATTCGAAGATTAGTACAACGAATCGGTAGTTGTTGACGAGTTGAAGAGCATACCTTAGATCTAAGTTGATTTAATGGTCAATGTTGAAGAACGGAGAAAAAAGTTGTTTGAATTTCATTTTGCAGATTTGTGACATTTAAAATTGTTTTATGAAAAAATTTTGAACTGTAAAAGGGGAAGTAGAGCTTTTGATTGATGCAAATGGTGCAAACAAAGAAAGTTATACAACATTGAGTTTATCAACATGGTGACTTTGAATAAAAATTTTCTAATAGTTTAATGACTATTTTATAATTTTTTGAAGTTGAGTGATCAAAATTTAAATTTAATAATAGTTTGGTGATTTTGGTTGTAATTTACCCAAAAGGTTAAAATATGTTATTAGTCCCTGTATTTAGTTAGAATTTGAGATTTAGTTCATTTATTTAAAAAATAAAAAATTCAATTTCATCCTATTTACCCAAATTCATCAATTCCCTTCCCACGCATCAGCCTCCATTGCCGCCCCCCGCCCAAAAAAAAAGAAAAAGAAAAAGAAATTCCTTCTTCTTCCCTAAATCTGTCGAATGATATATAAAGAAATCTCTGATGGAGAACTTTTTATTGTAAAAAATGTGTTGAAGCATTGTATATGACCTCTGCTACAAAGCTTAGTGTGTCCATTTTTTACACCACCACTACTACTACCACTACCACTACCAGGGGTTTTACTACTTTCATTTTCACCACTTAATTCAAAGAAAGACCCCTTTTTTCAACACCCAAAAACCCAAATTTTCCATCACAAGCAGCACCACCGGCAACAACAATTCCATTGGCTCCCCCGGTTTCAAATGGTTCAAACCTCAAACTTCGATTGCTTTGTTCCATCAAAGAGGTTGGAATCTGAAACCCCATTTGAGAATTTTTGGTATCTCTCCCTATTTGATGAGAAACATTCGAAGGGAGTGGCAAAAAGTTCCTCTCTTGAACTTCACCACCATTGTAGCAGTTAAGATCATTGTTATAGAAAAAACGAGGGTAAACCCAGAAAACATATTTTTATTTTTATTTAATTTTTCTTTTTAAAATAAACATTAATTGGAAATACACATTTAAATGACGTGGCACAATATCATTGGTTGGAAAATTAATTGATGCAGTTGAGCAAAGGCAATATATTTAAGCTTTAAAAATATTTATATAAATGCAAATTGCAGTAGTTGAATTTGATATTTTTGGGGGGACAAGTTAACATTACAAGAGTCGCATCCCACTACCACTACTACTACTACAATAGTATAAACTATATTAACAGTAAGGGTTTTTTTATATATATAAATATAAAAATAAGACTAATTTTTAGCTTGAAAGAAAACATAAAAACCCCACTTCCCTTGTTTCCCTGTAACGCCAAAACCTAGCTGCTCCTCCATTTTTCTCCTTCGGTCCCACATGGGTGTGGATCAAATCTCACGCGCCACCCCACCGTCCGCTTTGTCTTCCTGATAACATGGGAGATAACTGCACTTCTCAAGTGGAAAACTAATGTTAAATCCCACTTGAAAATAGCACTTAGCTCCCCTTACCAGGGCGGCGTGTGTACCAGTTCGAGCGTGAATAACATCATCTCAACGTGTTTCCATCTAATAATGAAGTACTAATCGGATTAATCACCGGAGACAAGTAAACTTGGCTTTGTATCACAGTCTTACCGATTTTGAACCCGGGAACCACCGTGAAACCGACTCTAAAATCAACATCGGCACCGTCGACGATTTCATCGATGAAAAGTGATTCTTCGCTAACGTTTTCCATGTAAACCTCGGAGAATCTGTAACCTTTCATTACCTGAAAGACTGAAACTTGGTCACTCATCGACAACCCCAAGCAATGTAAGAGCCAAAATCGCCGACACATCTCTGTAAAAGCCATGAAAAAAGCCGTATCGGAAAATCCACCGGAGATAACCATTTTACGTTGGTTCAAGTTCCCAAAAAATGAACATTCCATTTTGGGATGAACAAGTTTAAGGTACTTGTCTCTGATGAACTTAGCAAAACCAGATTTCGGGTTTTGAACTAAAAACGATTTCGGGTTAGCAGATTTCAGGGTTTTGAATGCATTGAAATACTGCTCACGGTGGAGACTTTTTAAGCCACTAAAATCATGAGAATCGAAGCCCTGTAACATTGTTTTACACACAAAAGATTCAAATAGAAAGCAGGCATGGCTTTGTTTAGCAAGCATGGCTGAAGGTTCAATGGCTTTAGTAGCTGCAACAATATCCCATTTTGCTAACTCCATTTCCTTCATCATCAACCTCACGAAACTACGGACAGATTTCAAAGCAGAGTGTAAAACTTGAATGAAGTGACTTGGATTCAACGTTGTGAACTGGATATTATCAAACATAAACAATGGCCCGGTCTCGTTTAGCTTTTTCTCCATGGATTTGTTGAAAGCAATGCAATGTTCGAGCTGTTTATGGTGTAAATCAATGGCTGAATCTTTTTCTTCGATATCAGATTCTAGATTCTTGATTGTGATATCGTAAGTTCGCATCATGCTTTGTTGTTCTTGGATCTCAGCAAGCATTAAAGTAACTTGAGGTGAAAGATCAAGGTCTTGTTTTAAGAACTTGTGTTTCAACTCTGACAGAACCTTGAGTTGTTCCACGACAGCTTGGTCGGCAACTTGGATAGCTTCACCGTCGTAAGGATGTTGAGCCATTTGCAGCTCGGCGTAAGCAGCTTTGATGGAAGTAACACTAGCGAAAACCATGGCTATTAGAGCTTTTAAACCAGCTTTTCGCTTAACGTCGTCGCCGTCGTCGCCATGGGAATAAGTTCCGATTCCGACTCCATTGGTTGAAGCGATTTTCGAAGCGGTTCTTAAGTTGATGACCCTTTGGAATGTTCTTGCTAGTTTGTTCTTATTATGGGTGCCATTGTTGAGAGCCGATCTGGGTTTCATTGTTTCCAGTGAACTAATGTCACTGTGAGCATAAAAAAAAAAGATTATACGTTTGAAAAGGAACAAACAGAACAAATTTGACTAGCAGATTGAAGCCAGAGACGGTGGTGGGTTGAAAAAAAACATGAGAAAAATAGGATTTAAAAAGCGGGAAATAAAGAAAGAAAAAATATGCACACTAGCGGGCAAAAGAGCCATGGGGGAATTGCATTAACATAAATTATGTTACTCTTAGGCCCTTTGTATGGTATTGTGTTTAATCTCATATTATACTCTTCGTATCTATAAATAAATGTACCGTCCATATCTAAATGAGTACTTAATCGTAATTTTAAGGCCCAAAAAGCTTTTATTTAAGACTTACCCAATTAAACTTTGTTTCTCTTCCAGATAGAGTAATAAAACTTTGATTTCATCCCTAAATGTCTAAATTTGTTTTCAATCCCTATAATATTTTGATATTTAAAATTTAATATTTTAACTTTTAAATCTATCAAAATCTTCCATTATTGAGAAAATTCTATTAAATTAAATTTTTTAACATTTTTAATTGAGACAAAAATTGGTCACATCATTATATGCTTAACATGTTAAAGAGTATAGCGTTGTATAGGATTAGTTTACCATTGAAATTAAAAAAAAAAAAGTGTTTTTAAAAAATTTGATAGTATTTATTATAGTTGTCAAAAAGTATTTTTAGGGAAATAAAATGTTATGATATTATAAATTAAAATTTTAATAACGGGATAAAAAAGTAATTTAATAGAAAAGTAATTTTTCAAAAGTCAAAAACTAAAAATTTTAGTTGTTTAGCTTGGGTTAAAATTTCAATTTAAACTTAAGGTAAAAATATGCTTGTTTATATTTTTTTTTCTTAAAATGAAGGTTTGGGTTAAAAAAAAAGAAAAGCCTTAGCACTATTTCATAAAAATAAAGTGAAAGTCTATTTCTTTTTGGTAAACTACATTATTAGTCACTAAATTATGGTGAGTTTTTATTTTTGCTATTTAGTTAAAAAAAGTTACAATTCGACTACTAAACTATTCAAAAGTTTTAATTTAAGTTACCGGGCTTTTTTTTTTTTTTAAAGTTTCACCAACGAGCTCCAAAGGACGATTCAATGATCGGTACGATAGATCAATACCCATCGACAAGTAGAATAATATACCTTAGATCTAAATCAATCTAATAGTCAGTATTGGGGGTAGGAGAAAAAAGTTGCTTGCATGTTAGTTCGTAGACTTGTGACGTCCAAAACTATTTCATAAAAAAAAATTGTATAAAAGAATGAGAAAGATAACATTCGATTAGTTTAGGTATTGCGAATAGAGAAAGCCATATAACATTTATTTTAATAGCCTTATGACTAAATGAAAACATTTGAATAATATAATAACCAAATCGTAACTTTTTTTAATTAAATGACCAAAATATAAAGATAACTACTTAAATCATTTTTAGATATTAAAAAAATAAAAAAATATTAAAATATTTTAAAATTTAGTAGAATACAAATAAATTAGAAAAAGAGAAGAGAAGGTGAGTGCATGTAGGACCAAGTTGTAAGAAAAATCAAAAGGAGACATGGAGTCTAGAAGTTAAGAGACATTGGGCAGACATGGTTGACTGCACTACACGTTCACCATTTCTAGGAATTAGGTCACTGTTTTATTTTATTTTTAAATCATTCTAAATTAATCTCAATATTTTTTTATATAAAATATATGTATCAAATTATATGAAAAGCTAGTTAAAAAATAATCTTAAGTTGTTTTTCCTTTTAGGTTTAATTACAAAATTGACTTTTAAATTATATTGATTTTCTCATTTAGGTACCTAAAGTTTTTTCTTGTCAAAAGTATTATTTAAATCATCAAATTTGTCTCATTTTACTCAAAAAGTATACGACATTCAATAAGAACATGTCATGTGTCATATTTTTATTGATTAGTATCGTTTTTAAGTATAAAACGAGATAAAGTTGAAACTTTCAATATCAGTTCTGATACAAAAATCTACTTTTAAGTGAGAAATGGTTTAATTATCTTTTTCACAACAAATATGGACCATTATTCTTCATGCTTGTGATCTTCATTTGCAACTTGACTTGTGGTAGAGTATTTTTTATCGAATGGTTGGGAATGGTAAAACGAAGGGTGGGTTTGGATGGGCGGTGCGTTTATCTACGGTTAGTGTAAAAACAGCGGTGGCGGTGAGATTAGATACTGTAGCGATATTGTAGCGTGAGACAAAAAGTAAGCTAAACGCACCGCACCACACCGCACTCAATCGCCCATTCAAACCCACCCTAAGACCCTTACATCTCATTTGGTTCAACGTAAAAAAAAATATGATTCAATCTCAATTCTTTGTGCTACAGTAATTCAATGGTTTAGTTCATTGAATGAGTGATCTAACGGAATAAGAATTCTCTCTCTTATTCTTGCCCTTCCCGTAATAGCAATTCGCTAAATTTTAGCCCCTCTAGACAAATAAAACATTCCATTCTAACTTTTTAAATATTTGGTTAATGAATAAAAATAGTTTAACCTCTAAAAATTAAATTTTTTTAAGGCAAAAAAAAAAAAAACTCTTAAATTTATAATGGTTAAAATATGATGTTAGTTATTGTACTTTGACAAAATTTAAGATATTGCCCGTGTACTTAGAATTTTAAAAATTAAATCGTTGTAAATATTTTCCATTGAAATTTATCAATTTTGCATATTGATTAGGCTATCATAATGTAACATAAAATATAGTAGACCAAAAATAAACATGTTAAGATAAATTTTAACGAAAACTACTAACGAGCGATATTGATTAGATTATAATTTTTAAATTAAAAAAATATTACATTTTTAACTTTCAAAACATAGGGACTAGAATCTCAATCTTTCAATAAAAATACATGGACTAACAACGTATTCTAACCTTTTATTATTGTTGAGTGATTTTTGGGGTGTGTCCTTCAAAAGGGTTAGATTCTCTATTTATATGATACGATTATTGTTTATGGATGGGTCATCGTAGGTAGATAGATCTCTATACATGTCAACACGTATCCTAGAATAACACGTGTTTTCTAGATGAGGGCTCGTCTTCGTAATGGTAGGAACCCACATTATGCAGCCTCATAAAATGATGCAAACACCTTACTTGCGAACCCTGCAAACTACGAATCAGGACCCAATCAAATATCCGAATAACGGATGAATAATAGCAGCTAACATAACAATTATTATTCTACCCAACCGGCCTCAAAACAAAATTAGAGTCCAAACAGCCATTTGACTTATAAAGAGATGCAATAAATGATTAAGACCAGGTTTCACATATAATGCTAAAGGACAGTTAGAGTAAATGGAAGTGAGTAAATTACAATGGAGTAGAAATCTGAAGCAAGTGGAAAGCATCTATTATTAAGTAAAGGTAATTAACAGAGACATGATTCAGAATTCAGACACTGAGACATAGCCAATTTGCAGAGGTACCCATGTGCTATTTCTTTTTTTATGTTCATCAAATCTGCTGCTTCTGTGCGTGTCTTCTTTATAGCTATGGAAGCTTACATTTTCATAAATTTTTTATTAATAGAAAAAGTGACCAGATTCACAGAAAAAAATATCAAACTAGTCCTAGAAAGGAGCAAGTGGAGCAGCAGCATGCAGAGGCAAAACATGGGAGGGAGCAAGGGACAATATTACTGTCTATCTCCTGTATTATTGTTTTATATTTCTAAAACAAGTTTAAAAGTTATGTTAGGTTGCCGAGGTTCGTTGAGGAGGTAAAAAAAAAAAAAAAATCATTTTTACTTAAAAATTTTACTTAAAAATGGATAAAATAATTATTGTATGTTAGATTAATAAATAAATTGATTTTTTATTAAAAATTTCGTTTTTTTTTACAGTTGGAAACTGACATCAATTTTTAATATTAAAGATAATGAAATTTTTAATAGAATAATTAATTTATTTTTTTATCTAGTGAATAAGATTTAATTTGTTCATTTTATCGTTAAAAAATATAATATAAATTTAAATATGATGCAAAGTTTTTAAGTGATTTGAAATGTTTACCAATTCATTTTAATCTTTAAATTGAAATTCGTTAAAATTTGATGTTATAGTATTTAAAGAGAAATTGTTTTATGAATTCTTCCTACCACATCTTTCGCGATTCTTTTTTAATTATTTAATGATATTTCAACAATTTTTTTCCATGTTAGTAACACATAATTTTGATAATTTTTTTATTCTGAACCATGAACCTTGAATCCTGAACTCTAAACTCGAGTTTTAAGATTCGAGTTTGAGTTTGGAGTTTATAGCTAAGATTTAGAGTTTAAGATTCAGAATTTTAAATTTGAAGTTTAGAGTTCAAGATAAAAAAATATTAAAATTATTTATAAATGATATAAAAAAATTTACAAAAATATCATTAAATAATTAGAAAGAGATCATAAATAAAATTTAAGGTAGAAAATTTACATTCTTGAATTTGAGATGTAAAAGATTTAGTTGAATTTTTAAAATAAAAAATAAAATAAAATAGTACACGGTACAAAATGTTGAAAGTGACGATTCATTATCTTTGATTTGAGTAAGGAGGAGAGGTGCCTTCCTTCATCCTCTATTACTGTCTGCCATTATCCAGCTTTTCAGCCTTGACTTGAGGTTGGCCGTCAATTTTTATTTCTTTATTTTTTTATTTAATTTACATCTAAACTTATATTTCATCACACATTTTAATATCTCCGTATTAATATTAATTTGTATCGATATAAAATTTATAATTATCCATTAATATGTGATAATCAAGTGACAAATATAAATAAAAAATATATATTCTTATTTAAAGGTTTGGTTAACTGATCAATAGTGTCTATCTTTATATTCACATCACGAGCTTGAGTCGCATGAATTATTTGATAATAATGTGTGGTGTAATTTTTCTGTCCTTTGTACGTTTGTTTTATAATTTATGTTTGAAGTTTGTAGATATATTTTTTTGAAAATATCATTTTTAAAATTTGAATCTATAATTTTTCTCTAAAAATACCATTAGACTCGACCATTTGTTAATTTATAAGAAACAAATTTTATTAGTGGTATTTAAAAAAAAAAGAGTTAAATTAGTATATGTTTTGTATTCAAATGGCGGGCCAACCTTGGAGAAATTTGGAAATCTTTGTATTATTATATGCAGTATCATGCAAACTTTTTTCAAAATTAAAATATATAATTATTTTTAAATAATAGTATATTACTACTAGGATATTAGGATAGGATATGATCGGAATAGATGATAAAATATTACTAAGTATCTTTCCGTTAAAAAAATGTGTATTGAATAGGGTGTAATCTTGTCTGGACCTACTTAAACAGTGTTTGAAGTTAAAATTTAATTTCTCAATTTAAAATTCATCCCCCACAAAATAAATTAAATTATTTTAAATCCATTCTATTCGATTTATTTATTAATAAAATAAAATAATTATATTTAGGGTAAATTATTAAAAATAATCTTCAAGCTTTTAGTTCTATTTTAATTGAATATTAATTTTTTAGATTTAATCATTCATTTTTCGAAACTAAATACTTTAATTACTATATTATTTATTTATGCATTCTATTTATTTAATCTTTAATCTAAAATATTCAATTAATATTTAGATACAAATTTAATTCTAGTTAAAAAGCTTCACGATATTCTAAAAACTTTACCATGACAAAAATAATTTTGCCACGATATTGCATTTGCCAGAATAGGATTTGTTGTTGGACATGGGCCTATCTTTTAAACTACCTTCTGGGCTCTCATATTCCTATATCAACAGCTAGAATTATATCGTCGTTCATATATTGCCCGTCAATTATAATCTCAGCAAGCCAGCTTGATTCATAGGGATGACAGAACAATTTATAGTATATATAACAAACTTAAATGACCATCTCCAACTATATGTAAATTAACCGTCTTTCATAATTTTAACCAACCTATCTGACTTAATATTAGTGGTTCAATCAGTTAAAGTCAATTAACCAACTTATATTTTAAATAATTAACGAATACTATATATTAAGTCAGTCGACTCAACCGGCTCGATTATAAATTTCAATAACCCATAACTAACTTAAAAACCATTCTAACTGAAACCTTAACCTGTTTAACCACAAAAACTGAATTAACCAAAATCGACTTAACAGAATGGATGGACCAATTAAATCAATTTTAACTGACCTGTGCTCACATAAAGATGAACAAGAAGGAACACTACACCTCCCCTCCCAAGTCCCAACCACACTGCTGGTTTGCCTCCATTCATTTTTCACCTTCCCCCATTGCAATCATTATAGTATCTTTACAAACTCAAAACTCACTCATTACAATTAATAACGGGGATGGGCAAGGCTGATGAAATACAACTATCTCCTACTAATTTTGTTCACAACTATATCTACCTATCTGTATATCTACACATATATATAATGAATTCTCCTCTTCCACTTCCTCTTCCTCTTCCTCTTCAAAATTCAAAAAAGCAATTGCGACGGATGCTGTTTCAACACTACCTTTGCTCCATAACTTTGATTTCTATGAAGTGAAAAAGAACTCTCGGCTCAAGCTGGTAGCTGCAGTTTAGCATTGTTTTTCCAACTGCCAAGCAAAAGATACAATTTTCACACATACCAGAGGCGTTGTAAGAGAGTACAAAATCAATAAAATATATATATAAAAAGGATAGTAACTACCTGACGAAATAATAGTAGAAGAAATCTGCATAGAGGGCTGTTTGGACAATACCAGAGACACATGCTAAAAACCAACAAAAATATTCACAAGTCAAGAATCAATATCAACATTCGGAGATAAATAAACACATCGGGTAACATTGCTCTTAGGCTCTCACCTATCCATCGAGTAAAATGCTGCTCCGTAAAATATCGATAAATCCAATTAAGAATGTAGAATGCACGATAAGCCCTGCAAATTCAAATTTTGTTTCATACATACATCACTTATATGTAATATATATTGTCTCTACAAGAGCACAATCGAGGTTGAACAAGGGCAAACTAGAGCACATCCAACCATATTTGGATACCAATCAAATTAAAATATGTTTAGCAACTAAAAACCCAATGCTAACTACTTCAGTTTATTTTACACCTCCAATCTGGGTATTCCATGGCTAAGCCAAAAGGTTGGATTAGCAACAAATAAGGAAGGCAATCACTGTCAATTTATTACCAATGCAATTGTTGCAGAAGACATTGGAAAGGGCTAAAGTAAAGTGAAACAGGATAAAACTATATAATTTTCATGCAAAGAACATATTCTATATTATCGATGCCAAGTTTGAAAACCTTTTGAGTCACAAACCGAAGTTGTCTACTACTAATAGTCAACGAATGAAAACTAGGCATACCCTAAAAACAGGACATATTGCCCAGTTAAATTATCCACATTTCCACTCCGTTGTAGCAAAACTAATTGGGGAAGAATAGCAAGAGCCTCCAAGTATATTGAAACTGCCCAGAATATCTGCAATAAATGAAATAGTTTAATAGCCAACTTGTCGCAGTTAAGAATTCACGAAGAACAGGAACATTGCATGAGAAGATAAAATAATAGATTGAACTACCCCGCAAAAAAGGGGAAATCCTATAAAGTTCATTGGTTTATATTAACTTACAGGCCAGCAACTTGAGATAAACAAACTAAGATAAAGAAATCAACATTTACAAGCACAATAAGAGAGGACTTAATTGCAAAAAGGAACAAATATATCGCTTCTGAAGAACAATTATGAAAACTTGGAGGAAAAAAAGATTATGCAACCACGAGATAAAGCAAAACAAAAGCACCAAAATGCTGCTTAAAGTGTAAACAGTATACTGCATAAGTGAAAAAAGTGAATCAAAAGCACCCAAAAGAAACACTTACAGTTCATTGAGAAAAGAAAACGGGTGATGGCAGAGCAATAGGAATAAATAATTTAACACGCGCAGGAAAAGGAGGAAGAGCGAAGATGCTGTTTTCATGATTCCACTTAGGCCATTGCTTTGTTTTCAGAAGGTATAATTAGCACTTCAGGAGTTTCAGAATTTATCAAGATTCAAGAATCCTAGATCAGGAACTAGCTCTCTACGGTAGCATTACGGAATAATAGTAGAAAAAACAGTACCAATTTCTCAATATCCACATTCATATAATCAAACTTTCAAAAGTATTAGAACTTCGATAAAATCGCCACCTCCTGAAACGTGAACTTTTCATGGACCAAAAGCGCCAAGAGGAAGCTTGTCAAGATGAGAAAATGATGACGAAACGTGTCGAGGTCCTTCTCGTAAGAACGCCTCACGACTCGGTCCACTCTCATACACCAAACAATGGCGACAGAGCTGACGATGAAGACCACCTTCATGACGGTGTTGTACACAGATACAAAATCCGTGAAGAGATCCAAGTAGCGAGCCAAAAACACCAGCGCATACAGCTCCTGTGTCTTCAGCGAAATACCTAAAATAAAAATAAAAAGCAAATGCAACTCGTAGAAAAAAAAAAAAAACAGTAATGCCATGCTTACTGGAAATGCGAGGAAAAAAAAGAAAGAACAACAGTTTCTAAGCAACCAAACAGCAAAATTTTCCCGTTGACACATTAAGAAACGCTTGAAATACTTCAACACTTGACCGAGGTGAAATTTTAGCGATTTCTCGGGAAACAAACGGAAAATTGGAGTAGCGGAAAGATTTACCTGAGCAAGACTTGGTAGCGTAGATTTTGAGGAGTAGCACTAAGATGCTAATTAAATGAGTCACGTCACCGGCAAATCTGAATATATTCATCTTTGCAATTACGGTTTCTGTATTTTCACAACGAATTTTAGGGAAAAGAAATTGGAGACCGAGGGAACTGAGATTGATCCCCTAAAATCAGAGAAAAAGGATGTTTTGAAATAATAAAAAAGGCGCTAGGCTGTTTTTGAGTGTATGGTTTTCGTGGAGTGTAGAGAAGGAGATGACGTGGCGTTACGAAATTGAAACTTATTTGCTTTCGCTTTCCTAGTGTCGCCACGGCGGGGACGGTGATAAAAGGCGGGTTTTGTTTGCGTGGAACGCGTGTTTATATATGTAACTATATTAGCACCTCGTTGGCTTAAATTAATGCCACTAAAATAAGGAAAACAACTAGCGATATTATCAATCTCACCCTATTAATAACACAATCTTCTATTCTGAGAATGATAAATCATGTTTTTTCTTTTGAGTTTTAGTAATTTTTAGTTGTATTTAAATTTTATAAGGAAGAAAAAGTTCAAAATTAGGAGAAAAAATATAATTTATCATTCTACTGTTGAAAAGAGATAAGGATGACGTGAAATAACAATTTCATACAATTCTATCTCTAAAAGGTATCAAATTGATTATGTCATTTTTTTCGCTCTTTAACCGTTGCATCACATTTTTCTTTTGTGAAATGGATAAGGTTGAATTCGGATTAAGGTAGTTAGTATCGTACTCATGATGTATCATTTTTTTTATTGGTATTGGTATTAATCTGTTTCGACATATCATTTCAGAATTATTACTATTTTTGAAAACATTTGATAATGCATATAAATATAAAAATATTTATAAATATCAAATAATGAGATTAAATAAGTCTCAAATATGAAATATTCAACAATTATATAAAATTATTATTTAATAAGCTTCACAAATACAATACACCATTAGCAAACTCAACATAAACAAATAAAAGAAATATTTTTCTAAATTAAACAACAAGGTAATCTCAAATTATGCATGTAAAAATCCATATCAATAGATCTAAAATAAATAATAAAAATTTAAAATATTTGTTAAAATTATTTTTTGATACCCATCAGTACACCATATTCTAGCTAATACGAGCAAAACCAAAAAGAGCATATAATGACTTTAACTTCAAAATGATTCAATTACTTTATAGCCCCTTCAAAAATTATAAAATTATAAATTATGACTTATTTTTGGTTTCGCACCTTCTTTTGTTGGTTTTCATTTTTAAGTGTAAAAAGTACAAATATAAATTTGAGTAATCACGAATATCAAATTAAGAATTGATACAATCTAAACCAAGATCAAATAAACTGATTGAATTAACTGAATTAATTCACCTTTAATAACCACACATAAAAATACTCGAAAACTTGTAAAATTCCGCATGGTAGGTGACATTGGTTGTCGTTTTGAGCATCCTAGATCAAGCATAGTTTGCCACCTTGATTCACCGTCCAATGAGAAAAGATGGAGATTCGGTGTCAATGCATTAGATTTGTGTTTTTGGTGACTAAAGCCATGCATGATGGTTTAGCTGTTGCCTCTATTTTTACTTTCGTTTTGGCCTGGTCTATGGTTGTTGGTGCTTGTTATGGGGGACTTGTAGCAGTATTACCTCTCTGGTTCAAGGGCTACATCATATAGACATAGTTTACTCTAATTTTTTTTATTAAAAATATAAATTTCTCAAGGTGATAATGTGATATAAGGAATCGTATGTTATTTTAGTTTATTTGAAAACTCCATAAAAATGATTAAAATAATAAAAGATAGTTTTATAATTTTATGTTAATTTAATTATATATTTATTCTATATTTTAATAATATGTTAATCTTAAAATTATCTCTAAATAAATTTTTAAAGCTGAATTTTAAAGGTCGTACTTGAATTTGACTTCAACACTCATTTGGTATTTGAGTTTTTTTTTCTTCTTACGACATGTGTTAAACATTCATTAGATTATATGATACAATTTGATCCTAGTTAAAATTAAAAAAATCTTAAATATCAAATTAAACTTTAAAACTAAACTAATTTACTAAATATCAAATTTAATCTCATTTATGCATATCATCTTGACCTAATTCTTTCCTTTTAAGCATTCCCTTTTACACATTTGAAAAAGGAATGAGATCTTTCTCAATCAACAAACCTACAAAACTATACCTAAACCACTAAACAATGGCCACTAACACCTATTTGGAATTGCAGCAAAAATCAAATTTGGAACATTCAAAGTAAAATAACTCGACAAAGTTTATCGATATTGATTTTAATTTTTATTTGCTTAATTAAATTATAGCACAATCACGATATGTAAAAATTTATCCATAAAATAAATTATATAAAACACAAACGAGGCTTTGATTGAAATGACGAAGTTGAATTTAACATCGATAGTTTAGAAATATAATTAGAACATTTTAAAATTTAATGACCAATTTAAAATAATAGTCAGAGTTTTAAGGATATATAATGCAATTAACTCTATTTAAATTGATATCTTTTCTATGACTTAGTCGTGCATTGACTTAGATATTTTACCTCAAAATACTCTTGGCAATTTCCATATTTATTATTTTTTGGGTTGAATCAATTTCCTTATTTAAATAAAAGTACTAAATAAATGCAAAACTAACCTACTGAATACCATATTAAAGTCTTATTAGGTTGACTTTCAATCTATTTTTTTTAATATTTAAATTTAAGTATTTTAAAATTTTGATGCAATCTCAAAGGACAATTAACACATTATGATAGGCTACATTTATATTAAACATTCCATTTACGTATTGCAATTACCATATTCAATGAACGGTTTAGCTATCATGGAAAAACAATTGAAAAGTGAGTGAATTGCTTTTTTAACCTAGGGTAAACTACACCCCAAAAGTCATTAAATTATCAATAAGTTTATGTTTTTATTATTCAACTTTAAAAAGTTATAAAATAATCACTGAACTGTTTGAAAGTTTTCATTTAAATCTCTGGGCTATTAAATTTGTTGTTGTATGCGCTTCTTTGTTCGCACTATCTATATCAATCGAAAGATCTCATTCTCCTTCTCTCCTATAGCTCACTTTTTTTTTTTAATTATGAAACAGTTTTGAAAGTCACGAATTTGGGAATGAAAATCCAAACAACTTTCTTCTTTGATACCCAACACTGATTGTTAGATCGATTTGGATCTAAGGTATGTTCATCTACTCGTCGATAGGTACTTATCTACCATACTAATAGCCAGATCGTTGCTTGAAGCTCGCTAGCTGATGGCTGTCGATTCCACCAATATAATCCTACACCTAATTTGCAAATTTAAGCAATATAGGGAGTAGGGTCAATCCCATAGAGACTGGGTTTACTGAAAATTGTTTATCTCTCGACTAGATTTATGTCTGAGCAGTTGTCGTGCCCGCGATATTTGGGGGGAAATAAAATATAAAACCTGAAATAAACAGAGGAAAAATGTAAAAAGTAAAATCTGAAGATAATTAAACAAAAGAAAATTAAACAAACATTGGAATTAATTCTACAATTTATTAAAAATCGAGCTTCTTTTACTCAATGTAAACAATATAGGCAAAATTAAATAAATAAATACTCAGAACATATAGTTTAATCAACGAGTGTCATAAAATTTGAAATATGTGAACTAGCTAATTAAATTGAGTTTGAATCCAATAATTTGCAAGGCAATATTAATTAACTATGCTTTAGAAAAATTTTAGACATGGTCAAACCTTTTTACGCGAACTAGGATGACAACCCAAGTACCCTATCCCGGTTACTTAGTTCAAACAGTTATTATTATTATTATTAGGCTCTGTTAGCGGAATGTTATTAAGTTATCGACTTGTCACTCGAACCTTTTTACGCGAGATGAGATGACAACCCAAGCACATCACCCCGATTACTCAATCCGGTCACATTTTCGAACCTTTCACTCATAACTTGAGCCTTTATTTATTTATCTATTTATTTCTTTTTTTCTTTTTTTCTTCTTTTTTTTCTAAGTTTTTTCATGCACAAGCAAATATATATTTTTTCAAACAATCAATTAAAAAAAATCTAGCTACATATATCAACCTTAAAACGCAAGTGTCGACTAATCTATATACTTGAACATTTAAATTCAAAAAATTGCTCAATTGTCCAAATTGACTAAGTATGAGATTAAAGGCTCAATGTCAAATAAACTATCGAATTAATTCAACGTAAGATTGAACATATGCAAAAGAGAAACATGCAGCCAAAATCAATTAACCATCTATGCATACTAAGCCAAAATCAACCATCCATGCATACTACCATTTTTATCCCCCCACTTAATCTATGCTTGTCCTCAAGCATGTGTCATATAATAGAAAAGAAAAATAGCAGCTCAAATAATAAATAATAAGAAAAGTTCAGAGTACTCCCCATGTGTCCTCAATGATTTTGTCGGTGTTGGGGGTAACGACTTTTGCAGGATATCAATAATTGTGGAGACTTGAGTTTCTATTGTTCCAAGTCTCACCTCGATTTGGCCTAAACGTGCCTCCACAGATAGAGGTTGTTCCTCTTGCTCTCTAGTATTGATGTGTGGACGTTGGTGAAAAACCATATTTTCGTGAGTAGTCCGAGTACCTGAAGGAACAAAATAACACGAAGTAGGGGTATCGGTAAGCAATCCCATAGAATCCAAACAATATTTATCTAGGCTGTCCATACTATATGCACATGTGAAGGTTGAGAAATCAATTTCAGCTTGAAAAATTCGAGAGGTTAAATTCGAAATATATGACCTAAGTATTAGTAGACGATTTTAACGCAAAACCGCATGAAAATTTCGTCGAAACCAATATCCTAAATTAACTTTAAAACTCGAATGCATGCACCACAAAAAGAACAGTTCAATCTTAGTCAGAACAGAAGATGAGTTATTTCTACCTGAAAAACTAAAAGCTAAAAATCGGTGAATATATCTTAAAGCAGGTTCATGCACCAATAAGTTTTTTGTAGTCTTTGGATTATAAAGATGATCAGAATGAGTTAAAACACGATAAACATGGTGAGCATCAAAGTTGCTCGGAATATCTAACAGAGTAGAATGATAGGAATCAGATTGAATATCATCATGGTCAATGAAACCCATGGCAATGTTAAATTCTGAAATTAACATCCGAAAGTCCCTCCCAAGCAAACGAAAACATACAATATTTTGCGTTTCAACAGTTCACAATGCATTTATATCGAAGCTAAATGTGGTGTAAAATTCATATACTAATTCATAATATGCATTACAAGTAATATTAGCAAATAAATTCCAACCAATAGCATTAACATAATGAAGCACTGCATCATGAATATTTAAAAGATCAAGAGTGGAGAAATTGATTTGCTTACAGACCGGGAGCGAACGTTGTCGGATAGCGTTTATCGTGTTCGATGCTCCGATGTCGAAAAGTCTAGAAATCCTCACAGACGACTTTCAGTAGGAATAGTGTTTGCACGACTACGTCTGTTGTGTTGATTGTCTCGGGGCAGTCAAAAACGTTCGTTAGGCGAGTCGAGTGAGCTCTCACCTCAGTGCTGCTGTCCGGGGGTGTCGATGGCTCACGTGTTGATTGTCGACGGTTTCGAGTATACCGTGTTTGGCGTTGAAAGACACGTTCATCTACGGTGGGGGTAGCTTCAACATGGTCGTTAGAAGTCCCAACCTCTTTTGGACTACTCGAAGTGTCTGTTTTGACCGGGGTCAGACTTCGTTGACGGTCTGTTTTGACCGGGGTCAGACTTCGTTGACGGTGAGCTCTCGATGGGCAGGCGGTTTGTCTTGGAGGAGGCGGAGGAGCGTCATCGTCGGCTAAATCGACAAAGAGAGGTGCTAAAAAACAATGTCGATTACAGTTAAGTGAAACCGGAACATTGTCGGTCGTTTGGTTTCGAGTTCAGACCATTGCGTCCGTGCTAATGTCACGAAGACGGCGGTGGTGCACGGCGGTGGCCCACGGTGATCAGCGGCGGTGAGTGGTCACGGCTTGTTTTGGCCAATTTTCGAGAGTGACAACGGTGGTGGCTTCGGTTGTGGACTCGGTTAAGGTGGTTGAAAGGGTAGTTTGGAGGGTGAAGAGAAAAGAAATATGAAAGAGGTGGTGGTTGGGGGTATTGGCTCCGATCGGCTAACTTGCGGTGGTGGAGAAGTGTAATGGGGACAATGAGAGGACGGAACGGTGGTGGAGGAGGTCAGCGTGGTAGGGGAAAGAAAAATGGTTGGGAGTTTGTGGTGGAGAGACTTTCGACAATAGCAAAAAAGGGGGGGAGAACGACGATGGTGAGGTGGAGTGCGACAGCGACGATGAGTCCTATGCAGTGGTGACGGCGATGGTGATGGGCGACGACGACGGTAATAGGCAACGGTGGCAGTAATGGCGGCGTGGGGTGGTCTTGGGGTGAAGGAATTGTTTTGAAGAAGATGAAGATGAGAAAATGTTTGGGGATTTTGGGATTAAGGTGTTTAAAATTTTTATTTTTTCTTTTTTTTCTTTTCTTTGGACGGTTGGGCTCCTATTCTTTTTTTTTTTCCTTTGGATTTTCGATTGGGCCATGGTGTTGGGTTTATTGGGTTGTTTGATTTTTGGTTAGGTATATTGGGTTTTGGGTTTATTAGGTTGTGTTGTTGGGTCGGTATATGGATATATGTAGGTGGGTTAAATGGGTTGGTGGATATTAGGTTTTGGTGTTTTATAAAGGTTGGATTTTTTTTGTTTTTATTTTGGTAGATATTTGTCACCATATTAACATGTCGTGCCCACGCCAACACTGTTATCCGGCTCTCGAAAAAATTCATGCTCTTCATTATTTTCCTAAAAACATTAAATTAACTGAATTAAATAAAAATTTATTTACACCCTTGATTTTACTAAAACTTAAAATTAAATAAATGAAAAGAAATTTGTGTTGTCTCTCAAAAAGCGCATATATTTAACGTCGTTAGCTCGACGACCTGTTATTCAAATTCTAGGCTCATCGAGAACAATCTCCTCAGCTGTGTGCGTTTGAAAATTCTCGAAAAGGGGTTTTAGTCATTGACCATTCACCTTAAAGCACTTTCGTGTTTCTTCACTTTAAATTTCTAGTGAACCATTCGAAAATAAATTAGTAATAGCAAATGGTCATATCCATTTGGATCAAAGCTTACCAGCGAAAATTTTTAAGGTGGAGTCGTATAGGAAAACTTTTTGTCCTATTGAAAACTGCTTCCTAGTGATTAACTTGTCATGAAACGCCTTCGTCTTTTCTTTATAAACTCGAGCATTTTCATATACATCATTTTTAATTTCCTCGAGTTCCTAGATGTCCAATTTTCGTGACCTTCCTGCAGGCTTCATCTCCATATTACACTACTTAACTGCCCAAAATGCCTTATGCTCTAACTCGACCGAAAGATGGCACGGTTTACCGAAAATGAGTCGGTAAGGTGACATGCCTATTGGTCCCTTGTAATATGTCCTATAAGCCCAAAGTGCGTCATTTAGTCTCAAACTCTAATCCTTCCTGTTAGGCTTAACGGTCTTTTCCAGAATAGACTTGATTTCTCGATTCGACACTTCGGCTTGCCCGTTTGTTTGTGGATGGTAAGCAGTGGCAATTCGTTGAGTCATTCCATATTTCTCTATAAGTGCACTTACGAGCTTATTGCAAAAATGAGTTCCTCTATCACTGATTAGTGCTCGTAGAGTGCCATACCTGGAAAAGATAGAACTTTTAAGAAAGTCAACTACGATTTTAACATTATCATTGCGAATGGCTTTCGCCTCTATCCACTTAGAGACGTAATCAACAGCTAAAAGTATGTAATAATTACCAAAAGAAGTAACGAAAGGACTCATTAAGTCGATGCCCCACACATCAAAAATTTCACAAATATGAATAGGAGTAAGGGGCATCTCATTTTGACGACTAAGGTTGCCAACTTTTTGGCATTTTTCACAGGTTTTGCAGAATAAAAGGTATCACGAAATATGTTTGGCCAAAATAGTCTACATTCAAGAATTTTATGTGTGGTGCGTTTAGGTCTAAAGTTCCCTCCATATGCATAAGAATGACAAAAAGTTAAGATAGACTGTACCTCTATTTCTGCTACACACCGTCGAATTACCTGATCGAAGTAATGCTTCCAAAGGTAAGGATCGTCTCAAATGTAATACCGCGCATCCTTTTTTATCTTATATTTTTTAGACCTTGGTAATTCCGAAGGAACAGTACCTATAACGAGGTAATTTACTATGTCTGCGTACCAAGGATGAACCGTATTTGCTGAAAATAGGTTTTCATCTAAGAAGTTGTCTTTCAATGGTGTGTCGTCTACTGGAATCGGTAATCGACTTAGATGGTCAACTACTAGGTTTTCATATCCCTTTTTATCCCGGATTTCAAAATCGAACTCTTGTAGGAGCAGAATCCACCTGATCAGTCTGGTTTTGCCTCCTTCTTCCCTATTAAGTATTTTAAAGCTGCATGATCAGAAAAAATAATCACCTTAGTTCCCAATAGGTAAGATCTAAATTTTTCTAAAGCAACCACAACAGCTAATAATTCTTTCTTAGTGGTTGCGTAACTACTTTGGGCAGCATCCAAAGTCTTCGAAGTATAGTAGATAACATGAGGCTCTTTCCTTATTCTTTGGCCAAGAATAACTCCCACACTTTGGTCAATTGCATCACACATGACTTCGAACGGGAAGTTCTAGTTTGGTGGCTGCACTATTGGAGCGGAGACCAATTTTTGCTTCAGTACGTCAAATGCGTCTTTGCAAGTCTGATCGAATTCAATCTCTTTATCCTTTTGTAACAGACTGCAAAGCGGTTGCACATTTTCAAGAAATCTTTCATGAATCGTCTGTAAAATCCTACATGACCAAGAAACAAACGAACTTCCCTCACTGATGTGGGGTAAGGTAACGAGTTAATAATATCCGTTTTTGCCTTGTCAACCTCAATTCCTTTCGAGGAAACTATATGACCCAAAATTAATCCTTTGTCAACCATGAAATGGCATTTCTCATAATTTAAAACAAAATTAAACTCTAGGCATCTTTGTAATATCTTAGCAAGATTATCGAGATATTCGTTAAAAGAGTTACCGTATATCGTGAAGTCATCCATAAAGACTTCAATGATTTTCTTGACGTAATCAGAGAATATGCTCACCATGTACCTTTAGAAGGTGGCTGAAGCATTATAGAGTCCAAACGGCATTCGTCTGTACGCAAACGTTTCGAAGGGGCACGTGAAAGTCGTTTTGTCTTGATCCTCCGGAGCCACTGTGGAAAAATCCTGAGTACCCATCGAAACAGCAATAATGGGTCTTACCAACTAATCACTCAAGCATTTGATCAATGAAGGGAAGTGGATAATGGTCTTTTCGGGTAGCTGCATTTAACTTCCTGTAATCGATACAAACCCTCTATCCATTCTGGACTTGGGTAGGGACCAGCTCTTCTAATAAGTTTTTCACCACCGTCACACTAGTTTTCTTGGGCACGACATGAACTGGGCTAAACTAATTACTGTCAAAAATCGGGTATATCATTCCAGCATCTAATAGTTTTTGGATCTCCTTCTTTACTACCTCCAGCATAGGTGGATTAAGGTGCCTTTAAGCATCTCTCTTTGGTTTCGTGTTATTTTCGATGGAAATTTTGTACATACAAGTGGATGGACTTAGCCCTTTTATGTCGGCTATCGTCCAACCAATAGCTTCCTTATAATCTCTCAGAACTCGAACTAGACTTTCCTTCTCGTCTTTGGTTAGTTTGTTTGACACTATTACCGGTAATGTGTCTTTCTCTCCCAAAAAGACGTACTTAAGGTGGTCTTGTAATGCTTTAAGCTCCAAGGTTGGTGGCTGCAAAACCGAAGGTGACATTTTAGTTTGGGAAGGTAATAGTTTAAATTGATTACTTTGGTTTGTCAACGATGGTCGCGTTTCCAAGTGTTTGACAATTTCTCGCAACGGATTCTTTATGATTTCCAATTCATTAAAGTTATGATATTCGGAATAAGATTGAGTTAAACAATCTATAATATCAATACTAGAAATATTTAATAGTGAGTTAGGATGACCCATAGCCTCGTAGACATTGAATTTCACGATTTCGCCATCAAATTCCATTGTCAGCGTTCCACTTCGAACATTAATTTTTGCGCTTGCGATACTTAGGAATGGCCTTCCAAGCAAAATTTCAGACAAATTAGTTGAGTTATCATCTTTCATATTAATAATATAGAAATCTACAGCACTAATTCGTTAACTTTAACAAGGATGTCTTCAAGCAACCCTTCGGGATAGACGACTGACTTGTCCGCCAACTGGATTATTACTCCTATTTCTTTTAAAAGACCCGCGTTAATCAACTTATAAATAGAATAAGGCATAATATTAATGGAAGCCCCTAAATCACACATGGTTTTCTTAATGCCTTACATTACCTATCTCACAGGAAATAACAAACATACCTTGATCCTTGTATTTGGGCGGAACTTTTTTTTGCAGTACTGCAGAGACATTTTCTCCTACATTTACTCTTTCGTTACCTATTAATCTCCTCTTGCTAGAACATAATTCCTTGAGAAATTTCGCATAACGAAAGATTTGTTTGATAGCATCGAGTAAAGAGATATTTACCTCCACCTTCCTGAATGTCTCGAGGATTTCTTTTTCCTCCTTCTCTTTCTTATCCTTTGCAAGCCTCCTTGGAAAAGAAGGTGGAATCTGGTTTTCAAATTTCTGATTCCGGTCTGACTGTTGGATCAGAGATCTGCTTTTCTCGTTCCTTGTCTTGCTCATGACTTTTTTCTGAAACTGTTTCCAAAACCTTTCTGCTACGAAGAGTTATTGCACTTGCATTCTGTCGAGGATTCGGCTCTGTCTGGGAAGGTAATTTACCTTGAGACTCCACGCGATTAACTGCCATTGAGAGTTTACTAACTTGATTAGTTAACTCTTATATTGATGCGTCTGTCCTCTGTTGATATTTTGCAGCATCGGCAGCAAGTCTTTCCACAACAGCTTCTAGAGATGTGCTCGGCTTGTGTTGATGTTGTGGTGGTTGTAGAGGTCTCTGTTGGTATGATGGATTATATCGAGGATTAGCTCCGTAATTTAAGTTGGGATGATCCTTCCACTCGGTATTGTAAGTGTTAGAGAAAGGATCATAACGTCTTTGCGGAGGTCTCGGAAAATCCCTGACAGCATCAACATGTGCTGTTGAATTATCGTTAAGAATTGGGCACAAATCCGTCGAATGTTCAGACGTAGTACAAATTCCACACAATTGGGTCAGATTCTTCTTTTCTGTAAGCAAAGATTGAACAACATTAGTAAGCTTATCCAATTTATCTTCTAAAGATGAAACGTTTACCACATTAACCCGTCTTGTGGGTTCCGAATTCGATCGATACTGTTGAGAATTTGCCGCCATGGTGGATATTAGTTCTCTTACCCTTTGAGGAGTCATATTGACAAGCTCCCCTCCACTAGCAGCATCAATTATCTTCATTTCCATAGGGAGCAAACCCTCGTAGAAATATGAAGAAGTGATTTTTCGGTCAACTCGTGTTGAGGGCAACTTGCACACAGTTTTTTGTACCGCTCCCAATAGTCGTAAAGCGATTCACTCTCCATTTGGCGAATTCCCACTATGTCCCTCCTAAGCTCAGTTGCTCGTAACGCTGGGGAGAATTTGTCAAGAAATACACGAGATAGTCATCCCACGTTGTGATAGAATCCGGGGGTAAGTAAAATAACCATTCTCTTATTGTATCAGCTAAAGAAAAAAGAAAGGCCCGAAGTTTGATTTCATCTTCGGTTACTCCCTGAAGTTTCCTGTTTAAGCAGACCATGTGGAATTCTCTCAAGTGAGTGTGTGGATTTTCGTTTTTTAAGCCTCGAAAAGTGGGCAAGAGGTGAATCAAGCCTGATTTCAAATCGAACGGGGTTCCTGCAGTTGGATAGTTGATGCATAATGGTGTTTGCTCATTGGGAGCAGCGGCTAGTTGACGAATGGTTCGGTTTGTCATCCTTTCTGGTTCACCAAGGTGGCCTTTTGCTTCTCTTGTTTCAAAAAATGGTTCGGTCTCAGGTTCAACCACTTCGACTTGTTTCCCACGTCGAATTGCCTCTGCACGAATTACTTCGCTCAACTTTTCGACGTCAGATTTTAGGATCCCTTGTCCTAGCTCAACTCTTGCTTTACTTGCACGTTTAAGAGCTTCTGTCTCTTTTTGTCACGCTCGTGCTGATTTCTCGATCTCTAGGCCGTATTCGAGATCTCCAGATGAAGATCTGGTCATGAAAACAATTTAAACAATTACAAATGTTGCCAGTCCCCGGCAACGACGCCAAAACTGATGGCTGTCAATTCCGCCAATATAATCCTACACCTAATTTGTAAATTTAAGCAGTATAGGGAGTACGATCGATCCCACAGAGACTCAGTTTACTGAAAATTGTTTATCTTTCGACCATATTTATGTCTGGGCAGTTGTCGTGCCCGCAATGTTTGGGGGGAAATAAAATATGAAATCTGAAATAAACAAAGGAAAAATGTAAAAAGTAAAAGCTGAAGATAATTAAATAAAAGAAAAACAGTGAAGTAAATTTGAAGAAAAATCAATTAAATTTAGCTCAGCTTTAAGCACGAGTCTTTCCGTCTTTGCACCCATTCTCGAAATTAGATGAACTCCTCTTTTCCAATAAGCTAGTTATAGCTACCAAAGACGCCTCAGACACCAACTCTTCCTTGTGTAAGTTAGTTATGGAACGTCCTATAACTAACCCTTACCGATCGAACAACCTACGAAACATTCGTGATTTAGAACTCCGGCAGTGTTACGTTCTAGAAGAGCCTAACTCGAACCAATGCCCTCAAGCGCATGGGACATTTAAATTCAGTTACTACTTCCCTTGACGGAACCAAACAGCAATCCCCACTTGGCACACCAATGTGTTCACGGAAAACAGATTAGACAATCGATCCTTTCGGAATCCCAGCTGTACGTCTTACCACACTAACTCAAATGACGTCTTTTTTGACTTTGTGTTGATTTAACTTTGTGAGTTGACAAAATCATACTCTTAACCCGGATAAATAATAAATATTGGAAAGTAGGGGTTAAATAGCTCGGGTTCGTAACTCACAGGTCTTTGACGGGGTTAACACCGGCTTAAAGCTGAAAGGGATCTAGTGTGGCATGAATTTGATCATGCTTGAAGGTTGTGGAATGTGTTTTGGCTTGGTGTAAAGGATGATGAAACTTTGGAAAGGAAAGGGGGCTTGGAAGGCAATTGAACCAATTTTGGAAAAGCAAACAATTGCAACTGAAATTGGAAGAATGCTTGACGCCAACTTGAAGGATAAAAAGAAATTCTATTCTAAATTGGACTAGGAAAAACAAAGAGAAGAATAAAACTCCAAATTGAAGTAGAAAAAGAAAAAGAGGATAATTCAACTCCAAATAGGAAAAGAACTAATTGATTGATGATTTTCTAAGAACAAAAAGCCCCTATTTATATACATAGGGTTTACTAAAAATAGCCTAAATTAATTTAATATAAAATCTAAAATAATTAAAAATAAATATAAAATAAACTAAAATAGGATTTTCTATTTTTGGCTTTTTACAAAGTCAAATTATTTGATGTGTCCTTAGCTTCCTCCATCTTTTTTATTTGGCCCACTTTCCATGATTTTCTTTCAATTTGGCCCTTTTCAGCTTGCTTTTGATCAATTGCATCCCTGACAAGAATTAAATCGTAAAAATACTAATTTAGCAGGGATTGATTCAGAAATAAACCTAATTAAACACAAGAAACCATGCAAAATAATCATGTTATCACTAGCTTAACTTTAAAAAAAAAAACTTAATAGCTCAGTAACTTAAATAAAAACTTTCAAATAGTTCAATGAATTAAATGAATACTTTCAAATAGTTCAGTGACTATTTTATAACTTTTTGAAGTTGAATGACTATTTTAAAATTTCAGTCTTTACCAAATGACAACTACTAAGTTCACTAAGTTTTGTTATTTCCAAAATCTGATGTGGCAAACATATTATCACGTGTGTAATATCATGTCAGCTTGTTATTTCCACATATTACTCATTAACAACCCAGTTAATGGATTATCAACTATCATTTGCGTTAAGATCGGAATCTCAAAAAAAGGAAATTACAGGGATTAAAATTGATCAAATTAAAATAAAGAGACTAAATCTACAACTTTTGAAAAGTACAGGGACTAATAACAGAATTTAAGCAAAAATTTTGATAAAATCACAAATATAAATTTTTTTATAATTGAATGATCAAAACAAAACTTGTTAACAACTGAGGGACGCCACTCGAATTTACCCAAAACAAATTATACGAGAATCGAGAAACGAAGTTCTAGTAAATTAGAAGATTTAACTTCGTTAGGAAAATATAATATAAAAAAGAAGAGGTTTCGAAAAATAAAAACAATTGTTGATCCAAACACTGTATATAAACCCGAATATTGAAAAGGAAGTTTCTTCGAAAATCAAAAAGAAGCAGCAAAAAAGAATAAGAAAAGAAAACAAGAAGAAGAGTGAAGAGGGAGCAACTCTTTTTCTTCTTCATTTTTTTTTATTAGCTGTCGCTTTAAAGGTCGCTGCTTGGTGCTTTGCGAAGGCAAAAAAAAAAAAGAAAAGAAAAAAAGAAGGTCCTAAACTACAGCCGCAGCAACAGCAACAACAACAACGCCAGCTGCTGTTGTTTGCATCAATTTATACTATTTTCGATTCCTTAAAAGAAAACCCATTTTTTTTATTGCTGCCTTTTTAGCCGTGATGGGTTGTACAGGATCCAAGCGAACCAGGGGTGACGGTAAAAATGAATTAATTTATTTTTCTCTGTTTTGGATGGTTTAATTCGACTCTTTTTTTTTTTTTGTAATGGTTGTTGTTCTTCTTTGATTGCATTACTTTGAATTTTTGGATTTGGTTATGGAATTTGACTAATTTTGACCAGGTTTTGATAATTTCTTTTTTGGTATTTAAAAGGTAGGGTTTAGATTTAATCATCATAAGATTTACGGTAAATCCATTTGATAATTTGATTTTTGTTTTTTACTTGACTGATATCTTATGATGATTGATCCATGTTTGTATAGTAAGATTGAAAGCTAAAATTGTGTTTTTTTTTTTATTAGTTGAGGAGTTTATTGGTGATTTCAAATATGTTTTTTTTGCAGAAAATGTGAAGAAAATCAGGAAACCAAAACCTTGGAAACATTCCGAACCGATTACCAGGACACAACTTAAGCAGATGCGTGATGAATTTTGGGATACAGCTCCTCACTACGGTGGCCAGAGAGGTATTTTTTTCCCCTTTGTATAATTATTTAGAAAGATCGATAATATCGCAGTGATTATTTGTTCGATGCAATATGGTCGATGCCGGTTGTTTGTGCAATGTTTTCTTCAGTTTCCGTCACACATTTATAGGTTTTACTAGGAAATGCCGCCTGGAAATGAGAGTCGGAGTAATGATTTATGTGAGGATAGAATCTTCATTTGGAAGTTAAGTCAGGGCTGCCATCAGGTTATCAACCTGCCCGCATCGGACGTAATTTTCTAAATGTAGTGCGATTAAGAATCTGTTCAATTAAAAGGGTTGTTTAGACAATTCGATTACTTACTATGGTTAACATCATAAATTTTAAGATCACCATTAGTTCTTAATGCTTTGAGCAACAAAATGTTGTATTTACGGTTGCTTGCGAGATGTGAGAACTTGACCCTGTATGTGAAAGCTTGTCCTCTTTTGCTCTTGAAAGTAAAAGGTCCGGGAGTCGGACTACCATTAAATGTCATATTGAATATATACATCTTTCTTCAATTCAAAATCTTCCTATTCACTTGAGAGCACCGTTTGCCAACCTATAAAGGTTTAGGTTAACAAGGGTATATTACATATAAACTTTTTATATCTTGTCATTGGATTGGGTCGTTTATCCTCTCCAATTTATGCTCAATACTCTCTTTATTGAACCAACATCCCTATAGGTATCAACTAGGAATGTCTGCAGTGAGCGGTGTTTCAATATTGGAGATTCTTTTGTCTCTTTACTCTCTGACGAGATATTGTTTATGTGATGGGAACCTTATTATATAATTCGTGCCGTGCTATTCTTCATATCGGTTTTGTTATCAGAGATATGGGATGCTCTTCGAGTTGCGGCAGAATCTGAGCTAACCCACGCTCAAGCAATTATCAATAGTGCAGGGGTGATTGTCCAGACCGACGATCTAACAATTTGCTACGACGAAAGAGGTGCCAAATCACTAGCAAACTAGTTATTTCTATTCTTTTAATGAATTCCCCCCGCCCCTATACTTTATGTTTTGCTTGTAAATTCATGATTGCAGGTGCCAGGTATGAACTACCAAAGTATGTATTGAGCGAGCCGATCAATATGATTCACGAGAACTGACGAGAGAAACCGGAAAAAAAGGGTACAGAAATTCATTTAGACTGTAAATTAAGGTCATTATCCTCTGGTTAAAATCCACATTTATGTACACAATATAGTTAGTGTCAGTAAAAGGTTTCAGCTATGTCTTGCACCTTGTGGGCTTCAAGTAAAAACAGTTTTTTTTATGCTAAAGGAGACAATAAGAGAATGTAAGTACATTTTATGGTGTATTATGGATTCAAATATTTCATTTTATGATATTTGAAAAAGTAAAAAAATTAAAACACGTGGTAGTTATTTAATCTTGTAATAATTACTTAAATTATACAATTTCTCATTTAGATACCTAAAATTTTTGGTCAAAAATAAGTATTTAAAGATTTAGGTTTTATATATTTTTATTTAATTAAAAATGCCACGTATCATATTAGTTCAAAGGTTTTTTTTAATAGAAGTCGATTTCTAAAGTAGGGACGAAATAAAATTTCGGGTATTTTAATATTAAAAAGATTATGTAAATTATGTACATAAATGAGAAAAATTACATAATTTAGATACTTATTTTTAATACGAACTTTTATATTTATCAAACCCAAAAAAGCTTGATTCCACAATATCCTAAACCTAATCATTAATTCGAAAATTTAATTCGACCCAATTTAAGTTAATCATAAATAATAAAAAATCTGAACTTATTTAAGTCAAATTTAATTTAATTTAAATAAATAATCTAATATATAACCTCAAATGATATGAACTAATAATCACTTTGACCTCAAAAATCAACCCTCAAGTTCTGGTAATCCAAGCTCAAAATTATCATAAACATCTATAATTTTAAACCTAAAATAAACCCAAACTAGTCCGAACAAAACAAACTTAAACATTTTAAAGTTTTGATTTAAGTCAATCTAAGTTGATGTAACCCAAAATCAATTGGGCGGCTGAATTCATGGTCCAATCCTCTCTTATACCACTTTAAGTATTTTTAGATAAAACCTAGTCTAAACAATTACAAAACAGCCGCAGTTTGATTGCTTAATAGCTGTAAGTAGGCAGTATTTTTATTATTATTTTTGGGGTGGAACAGTATTTTTATTAATAAAAAGAGGGGATTAGGGGTGGATTATTATATTCCAAGCGTGCAAAGTGTAAGAGTGTACCAAATGCGGCACTACCTTACCTTTCCCTAATTAAACATTTACACCATGGGTGGGGAATATATTTAACACTAAACCGTAACAGTTATTGTTTGATATTATCAAAAAATAATTCTTTCATGTAACTTTAAATAATAAAATAAAATTAATTTCTAGATTAGTCCTTTAAAATTTAGATTTGAAAAATATTTAAATAAAAATTAAAAAAATAATATAAAAAATAATTATATTAAGAATTTTATTAAATTATATATTTTTATATTAAAATTTAATAATAACAACGATAATCATCTATCTAAAAAAAATTATGCCAAGGATACTCTGGCCATTTTAATTTTTTTCTTTACGATATTACAATATTTATTACAGTTTTATTCTATTATAATTTTATTTCATCCCAGTAAATCAAATATACCATTAATTTTAAACACCCTCCAAATCTGCCAACTAGTGTGCTTCAATGGTCACTTAATCACCGCAAAAGGAAGCCACCCATTGCCGTGTGCTCAATCAACTAAACAAAAATATTGAATCGAGTGATAAAAAATTTAATATTTTGTAAATAAAATTTTTATTTCGAATATTATTGATAAAAAATTTAATATTGATTGCAGTTTTAAATTTATTTTAACACTGACGTAAGTTATAAACATTAAAAAGATTTAATTGTTAAAAAAGAATGATTAGCAGGAGAGATTGGAACAAATAGCAAGAATATTGTCTGTCGGGAACTAGACATGAAGAAGCTTTTTCCAATGACTAGAAATGATGCCTTCCACTAAACTATCTTCCGTTTGTGTGTGTTAACATCAATACATAAAAGTGAGGAATCTTCATAGCCTACACCCCCATGATGATATAAAGGCAAATCTTAATCCTGAATTTCCTTTTTATTTATTATTACGAGCGGAGAGATGAGTTTAGTCGAGTTTAAACCCTTTTCATCGAGACTTGCAAGCAATACCTTCGTTATTATAATTACTCATGGAAAGTGATTTTTAATCAATTTTTTTTTTTATGTTTTAAGAGTATATCAAAATAATAATTGATTTTATACGTTTGATTGGATCGGTATCATCTTGTCTAAGTTTTTAGTCTTATTTTTACAAGTGTTTTTAGTGACGGATTTGTCGTCATCTCTAGTTTGGTAAATATTCGATACTTTTGCTTATTTTGCTCATCGTTTTGTATTATTCGAGGTTGGTTTCTTTATTATGATAAATGCTTGTAATCATCCTATATATCAAGGGCGAATCCAGGAATTTTTTTTAGTAAGGGCTAGAATTTAATTATAATTTTACCATAGATAAAAATTTTAAGTTTATCATGTATTAATTTATAATTTTATCATTTTTAAGGGATTAAATATTTTTTTCCATTTTTAAGGTGTTAAAAGTGCAATTTCACTAAATTAGCTTATAGTTTCTCTATTTATAAGAAGATTGAAATGAATTTTTTTTCATTTATTGAGACGTCATATATGTCATGCTTGAATTATGAAAAAAAAAATTAATTATTAACATGTAATATTCTATCAAATTCGATTATTATTGTATTAATAGAATTTATCTTTTACTGTAAATCGCAAATCTTTTCTCTTAATTATATAATCGAATAAACTAATTTTTACTTTCGAAAAAGTAAATATAATAATTACAATAATAAGGATTTTAGAGAGTTCCTTAGAACAATCATAAGCAAAGCCCAAACGAAAGAAAATTCCGGTCAAAGATTTCGACGCTATTATTAACTTTTATTATTTAATCTTCATTATTATTAAATTAACATACAACCCTTTTAACTTTAAATCTAACAAATTCTTACTATGTCGGGATATTTATCAACCTAGATATAGTTAGAATTTAAATTACGTTAATTATATTATTGTTAGGGTTTTACTATTTTCTTGTAATTCATCAAATATATATAATTATAGAAAAACAATGCTTAATATTGTTTTAGCCTTGAGGGACTGCTCCTTTGAAGAAAAATCATATATTAAAATTAGAGAATATATTTGATTTACGAAGAAATTTTGCTAATAATCTATATAGTTTTTAGTTTTTGTAATTTTAGAATTTTAAAATTATAGTCTTAAACTAATTAGTAACAATTAAAAATTTGGTAAATCAAACTATGTTATTATTTTCGTATTATATTAAGTTGTGGATTTGGTTATTGTTCTCTAATTTGATCATTTTAAGTATTTATACTTTTTGAATTCTGAAATCTCATTCCCGGTTTAAATGGTACCCGTTAAATCCATTACATAAGTAAAAATAATAACTTGGAATGACATTACACATATGATAATATGTTAGGTGATGAAATTGAGAAAAGATGTCAACTTTATAGACTAAATGTTGTCTTATCCCTAACGAATTTAACTGTCGGTAATTTGATAAAAATTAAAATTTGAAAATTTGATTAAACTATATGGACTAAATCTACAATTTACACATTATATATAGACTAATAACACAATTTCCCCCTTGTTAGCATATAAGAAAAATCCTTTTATATTAATGCTATCTGAATATTATAAGTAAACTTTTTTTTTGTTTTTTTTTTGGGGGGGGGGGGTCCTATTTTATAATGAACGGAATGAAGGAATCCTAGAGACTATGCCATGGAAGACACAGCAGTCTGAGTTGGAGAGTGATAGGCGATATTCATTTTCCAATGGTGCACTAAGCAACAAAATTTATTCAAGTGGTCCATTCTTGACTTAGTGTATTTATTTATTTTTCATTTGGAGAATCCAAAGAAAAATCCACATGGAAACTGGATTGACCTGACATTATGCAAATATGTATACTATATCCAAATACCACCCATTCCTTCCTCATGCTTGTTTATTGTAGGCACATGTGGTATTTCGCTTAAATAAGAAAAACCATAAGATATGGTCATATGGGCACACTTCCAATGCATAAAATTATAATTTAATTTATTTCAATCTTTGTAATCTAATATGATGAACATTTTATAAAATTTTATAATAATTAGATATGTTAGACCAAATTTTACTATTAAGTCTGATTATTTGTTGTATTTTGAGTTCTAAAAGTACTTTTTCATCACCGCATAAGCAATGAAGAACCCCTGATTTTTTAGGTCAAAATTGCGGTGGAAAATGTTTTTCCATCCAAACACAAAAGTTGAGATTTAGGTGTTTTAAGCTTTTGATTTTTGCCCTTGGAAGTGAAATTTATCATAATATCATTATTTATATTTAAATTATATATAAAAAATTAGATTAATATATATTTAATGTATCATTTATATTAAATTATTTAAATATGATTTATGTATCAATAATTTTGTAATCAATTTTTATTAATTACTTACAAAGACATTTAAAATTTATAAAATATTATATTAAATTATTTAAATATCATATAACTTAATTAATTCTTAATTTTTCACAATCATGTCAAAAAAACCATTTTAACCTCCTGCCACAATTTTTGGTAACAATGAAGAATACTAAAAAGTTAACAAATCACATTTTTTTGCAACATTTTTCTATCACACTTTTTTCAATTGCAATGTCAACAGAGAACCGACAATTAATCTCTATGTGCAAGCAATAAATTTAATTTATGTTTTTCAATTCGATTATTTTAGACCTTATAACTTTTTAAAATTTAAAATTTCGATCATGTCTCGAACGGTAACAATTATTATTATTATTTTAATTATTATATGAAAATAACAAATTAACATAATATTACACATGTAATATTATGTTTGTTGCACGAGATTTTACTAAAAATTATAAAATCAAAATATACAACATGACTAGCTACCCTCAATTAAAAATAATGAGAGGAATATATAAAATAACAAACAAAAAAAAAATCCTTCAATTAAGGATTATTATTTGATGTAGCCTTCAATACAAGAGAATAGACATCCACCTATAATTGTAAATACAAGATGTGGTATTTGGGGGTTGCTTTTCTTATATGTGGTTCCAGTTTAATACTGAAAAAAGAAAAGGGTACTGATATGATGTGTAGCTGAAGAGGAATAAATTTAATACAAAATCTCACTTTTGGTGTCACCGTAACGGGCTATCACCACTTGTGGGACCTTTTTCAAAATTGTTAAAATTATTTTTTTCGGTATAATCATGTAATATGAGTTGATATTTAAGTAACTTTTTTGGGTTTTTTAATTTAAATAATATAAAATATATATCAAAATAGGATAGGAAAAAAAATTGGTTATCGAAGTGGACATTTACTACAGTAAATTGTCAATGTTATCTGCCTAATTGACGACACCACTCCTACTTCTCCCAATTATTGCGGTATGATTAGTTTTTTTTTAAAATAAAGTGGCGCTGTCACTGTGTCAAGGGGTACCGGTAATATTTTTAATATTTTTTAAGTTGGTAAATTAATAAAAGCACTAACATTTAACTATCTGACTAAAAGAGCTAAATTGTTAATTTATCAACTAAAAAAATGTTAAAAATATTACTGGTACCGCCTAACACAATGGCGGCACAAATTTCTTTTTAAAACTAATCATGCCACAATGATTAAGGGGAAGCGAGGGTGGTACCGTCAGTTGGTCAAGCGTCACGGGCGATTTACTGTACCAAATGCTTATTTCGGTAACTATTTATTTATTTTATATTATTTAGATAAAGAAGTCAAAATTTTCACAATAATATTAATTATAATATTCAAACTTAATCTAAATATTAAAAAAAATCACTTTTACTTCTTCCAATTATTTATTGATATAGTAAAATTTATATTTAATACTTCGAATCTCGTAAAATTTTATTTACTATTAAAACCAGCAAAAGTTAACTCGATAAAACTTCATTCGATAGGTTTCATTTATAATCCTTCTACTTAAATCGAGTTTTGGTTAAAATAAATAATAATTCATTACAAGAAACTCAATAAATAATTATAACAAAAATAAATCTTTTGTGAGGTTTGCATATGAGATTTTAAATTTTCTAATAATTCAATATTGCCTATGAATGATGAAAAAAAAGTTGTTTGAACTGGACCGGTTAGTCGAGTTAAAAATTAATTGAGATACCTATTTAAAGAAAAGCATTGAATTGGTTGAACGGAACAGATAAATCGATTGAACTGATTTTTTGATATTTTTTATTTTATAATTTTTAAATATTTTATTTAATTAAACTGATCAGACTGACCAATTAATAACTTTGACCGATCGAGTCATGAATCCGATTTTAGAAACATTATAAGAAAAAGAAAACTTGCCTTTAAATTAAGATTGCATTAACTATAATTTTGAAATATTATATATATCATAATGAAGACTTCTTAATCTATGCATGAAACAATTTTTTATAATAATAAAAAAAAGGTGGAACTATGTAATTGATAACAATACATAGAAAAATGGACTAAATTGTGCATATATGTCGTTTGTTTTCGTTAATTGGTTAAATAGGTTTTTTTTAAGATTTAAGAAAATAGATTGATTTTAAAGAGAATATGAAAGCACGTTTAATTAGATGAGCTTTGGACATCCTTTTCTACCAATTGTGTAGAAAGCTCGTCTAGTTGGACGAGCTTTCCTGACAACTATGCGGAAAGTTTGTTCACCTGGACGAATTTTTCTACCAACCGTGCAGAAAGTACGTCTAGTTGAATGTGCTTTTCATTTATAATACTTGCTTTCATTTACAATACCTTCTTGGCATGATTTATATACATTCAAAAATAAATGATGAAAGCAGTTATTATTATGCATGCATGCATGATGAATCTTGATTGATGAAACTTCTATAAAAAGATGATGGGAAATTTATTTCTTTATCATTCACATTGGTTCATAATTACGTAACATAAATAATAATAACAACAACAATAATAATAAAGTTACCAATTATATAAACATGTGTAAGTTAGGCAAAATCATGCTTTTATGATTAATTTTGGGTTAAAAAAAAACTTTTTTTACGTCGATTAAATCTTAGTTCAATTGGTATGAGTATTATTATGATCAATCCAGGAGGACGTGAGTTCCCTATACTCTTTAAACTTTTAAACTTTAGTATTTTTGCTTTAATTTCTAAGAATGTAATATGATTTGAAAATTAAAATCCATTTAATAACACTTTAATGAGTTTTCGATAAATTTGATCATATAATATTTTTAAAAAATAAAGTTTTGCTTTAAAAACTAAAGCCTAAGGCCTAAAACATATTTAAATTAAGCAGAACTATCCATTATACTTTACTTTTCAAACTCATAAATTCTTGAAATTAAAAGCATAAAACTAAATTGGAAATATTTAAAGAGTACAGTGACTAAAAGAAAAATTAACCCAAAATTAAATCTCAAACAAACGGACAAAACCGCCTTATTGGCACCATTTCCTGTTTCAAGACATGTCTCTCTATTACTATTTTTTTAACAGATCTAAGCTATAACCCTTTGTTCTCCCTAAAGACTATAGTTTTTTTCACCTCAAAAGAGCACTCTTTTTTTTTTTTTTTCTTTAGATTCTTTCGTTTCAAGCACTCTCTTATCACTTTCTCTTTGTCTTGAGGAAAAGAAGGGAAAAAAAAAAAAAACTGTGATTCTATCTCTGGGCATTTTTTTTTCTCTTTTTGTGGGACTTGACTATCGTTTTCTATAGACCCAAGGACCAATTTGTGAACCAACATGTGAAAGTGGGGGGGTGACGAAACAGTGATAGAGATTCAAAAGAAAAAAGATAGAAAAAAAAAGTTGAGAGAGATCTATGGGAGGTTCTTAATGATGGCAACGGTTCATTTTTGCTTTTTGGGATTTAACAGGTGAATGCAGTTGAAAACACCCTCTTTTTATTCCTTTTTTTTCTTCTTCTTCATCCTCTTTGCCCATTTTTCTCTTTTTTTAGGACGTTGAAAATCATGGATTTTTAGTTTCCACCTCTCCTTTTTTTTTTCCTTTTCCAAAAAGTTTTAACTTTGAGGAATCTAAAGCCATGAATTTTGAACTTGTGGGTTTCTTTGCCTTTTTTATTTTGCATGTTTCAAAAGTTTGTTTTTGTGCCTTTAATCTCATGCGTTGAAGTTGAAAACTTTTGGTCCAAAGAGCTCTTCTTGCTTCTCATGGAGTTAAGCTTGCTTGGTTTTTTTAAGGTATTTTCTTTGCTTACTTTTAGCTTAATACTTGTGTAGATTTATGTCTTTGAGTACATGATGACGGCTAGCTTAAAGGGCTTGTTGTGGTTGACTGGAAATTTCAAGTTATGGGGCTCTGGTCCTTGAAAATGAATGCTTTGTTTTTGAGGAAATGACTGTGAGAGCTTCAAGTTACAGTGGGATGTGAGAAATTTGAGATTTGGAAAGTGGGAGATTTAATGAAAATGCTATATGTTTTGGTATGTTTGTTTAAGTCAAAAGAGATTCCACAGTGGTACACATTGATGCTTTGATCATGACCAGGGGTGTTAGTGATAGGATACTCAAGGATGCAAATGGTAACATTAGTGATCATCTACGGAACCACATTCATTTGACTAATTGTATCCACTTGAAGAACCATATGCATAAGCACAGCCCGATGTTGGCGGATAGGTCGCTTATGAGGGACCTTATAGTCCTTCAAAGATCACGGTCCCTTAGGGACCCGTCTGCCAGTCCTCCTTCTTGGCATTCACCTTCTGTTGTTGATTTGCTTTACAAGAAGGGTGATAAGGGTGCTGTTCGAGAAGGGAGAAGGTCTTTGGGTGCCGAGGTGCAAACGGATGGGAGGAGGATTTCGGTAAGCTCACCACCTTTAGCTGCAATGGGTGAAGCTAGTGGGGTCAATGAAGCAGTACCGGTGACTAGTGAACGTAGTACTAAGAGTGGAGCTAGAGATAGTAGAAGAGTTAGGAGAGAAGAATCTGGTAGGAGAAGTAATAGGACTGACCTTATAGGTGAAAACAAGGAGCCTGTAATGGAGCAAGATGGTAATGATTTGGCTCCTGATGCAATCTCGGGTAATTCTGAACTGAAGAATAGGAAGAGTAAAAAGGTAAAAGGGAAGCAAACACAAGTGGCTCAAATCAAGACTCTATCCGAGCAATTGAATGATGTCCCCCCGGATAACAATGATGTAGCATCTTCAAATGTTTGTGGCAGGCATGCTAGACCAGAAAAAACACCTGAAGTTGCCGCCGTCCGTGGTCATTCAAGTGGATTAAACAGGGTGAAAAGGCGTAAGTTTCGAGGGACAAGAAGAGCTCGGGCTGCTCCTTCCTCTAGAGAGGTTGGAGGTCAAAATGAGTTGTCAGTGGCCTCTAATTCATTCGCTCAGGGTTCTTTGCATCCAAAGTATGGTATGGAAGAGGAAGAAAATGAATATGATGATCGGAATGTCACTAGGGCCCCTAGAAATGGGTGTGGGATCCCTTTTAATTGGTCGAGAATTCACGATAGGGGTAAAACTTTCCTTGACATGGCAGGGAGGAGCTTTTCTTGTGGTTTATCGGATTCTAGATTACGGAAAGGTCGGTCAGGTTCCCATGGAAGAAATGCTCCTGAAATGCCTGTTGAATCTGATCCATCAAGCTCATCAGCAAAATCCAATGCAGAGGCGCTGCCTCTTCTATTCGAAGCATCTGGATCTCTTGACAGCACTGAGAATGCTCGTTGGGTGAATGACTATTCAGGTGAGCTAGGTATATTTGCTGATAATTTGTTGAAGCGCAATGTTGATTCTGACCTTGCTTCTGAAGCTAGATTCGGTGACCAACGCAAGCTAGGCAGGAACCTCCGTAGCAGGCACCAAAATATAACACAAAAATACATGCCAAGAACCTTTAGAGACCTTGTTGGACAAAACTTGGTCTCACAAGCCCTTTCTAATGCCATTATGAAAAGGAAAGTCGGGTTACTTTACGTGTTTTATGGACCTCATGGAACAGGAAAAACTTCCTGTGCTCGGATATTTGCCCGAGCTTTGAATTGTCAGTCAGTTGAACAGCCTAAACCTTGTGGTTTTTGCAATTCTTGTATTTCACACGATATGGGAAAGAGTCGAAATATTCGAGAAGTTGGTCCTATAAGTAACTTCGATTTCGAGAGCATTATGGATTTACTGGATAATATGATCATCTCTCAACTGCCTTCGCAGTACAGGGTTTTTATATTCGACGACTGCGATACTTTGTCTTCTGATTGTTGGAGTGCCATATCAAAGGTCATTGATCGAGTGCCCCGGCGTGTGGTTTTTATTCTTGTGAGTTCAAGTCTTGATATTCTGCCTCATATAATCGTGTCCAGGTGTCAGAAATTTTTCTTCCCCAAGCTGAAGGATGCAGATATCATTTATACTTTGCAGTGGATCGCATCCAGAGAGGACATCGAAATCGAGAAAGATGCGGTTAAACTGATCGCATCACGATCAGATGGATCGTTGAGGGATGCCGAGATGACACTCGAGCAGCTCAGCTTGCTTGGGCAGAAAATCTCTGTTCTTCTGGTTCAAGAACTGGTCGGGCTTATCTCTGATGAAAAGCTGGTGGATCTTCTTGATCTTGCATTATCTGCAGACACGGTAAACACCGTAAAGAGCTTGAGGGTGATAATGGAAACCGGTGTGGAGCCTTTAGCTTTGATGTCACAGCTTGCTACGGTGATAACTGATATTCTTGCTGGCAGTTATGATTTCACTAAAGAAAGGCATAGACGGAAGTTCTTTCGCCGACAACCATGTGAGTCTTAAAAGAGAAATTTTAATTTTTTCTATTTAATAATGCTAAGTAGTTCGACTGTTTGTTTCAATATTTATCTTCTAAAACTAATATAACGCCTTTATGCAATCCAGTGTCCAAAGAAGATATGGAGAAGCTACGCCAAGCTTTGAAAACATTATCTGAGGCAGAAAAACAACTGAGGATGTCGAATGACAAACTAACATGGCTAACCGCTGCTTTGCTTCAGCTTGCTCCAGATCAGCAGTATATATTGCCTATATCTTCCCCTGGCACTAGCTCTCATCACAGCCCCTTGCCTCTAAGCGATGTGGACGGAAGACATGATGTCCGTAAGAGTTCTAGAGGCTTATCGAAAAATACTCGGCCTGAAAATCTCCATGCTGGAAGTTTAGGGAATTTTGAAACTGGTATGGTTAACGGTATACATTTCGATAGGAAGAGGCATGCTGCGTCTGGGATGGCTCCTCAACAAACATCAATAGTCTTTACTGAGAGGCAGAATTTAGTCAAAAACCGCAACGGGATCGAAGAAATTTGGTTGCAGGTGCTTGAGAAGATTCAAGTTAGTGGTCTAAAAGAGTTTTTATATTCAGAAGGAAAGCTGATCTCTGTCAGTTTAGGCACAGGTATATCCTACTGTGCATCATGCTCGTCTTTATGTGCCTTGATCATGTGGTTTTAACATACTTGTACATGAGAAATTTTAGCAAGCTTGAATCCATAATGCATGCTTTCTGTACTCGAGGATAATGGGATTTGAACCTTAGTCATAGTTGTTTCCTTCTCCATTTTAATCGAGTTTTTTTTTTGCAGCACCAACTGTACAGTTGATGTTCAGTTCACCTATGACCAAATCCAAGGCGGAAAAATTTAGGGGGCATATTTTACAAGCATTCGAGACTGTTCTTGGTTCGTCCGTGACAGTTGAAATTAGATGTGAAGCAAAGAGAGATGCCCGAGCTGGGGTCGGTCCATCTCAGATGGTCATGGATCCAGAGTCTAATTCTAGAAATAGGATGCATGCCGGGGTCGGCTCCCAAGCTCAGCAAGCAGGGAATGAAATTGTTGAAATACCAGCTTCTCCAAGAGAAGCCAAGGATAACGAACATGCCGATAACTTTGAATCTAACAGAAGAGGTTTAACACTGGCCGATGCTGCAACTTATAGGAAACCGACATTGGCAGGAAGACGGAAACTCGGGGAACTAAGCAAGAGTCAAAGCATCGTTAGAAGTAAAGTGTCCCTCGCACACGTAATTCAGCAGGCAGAAGGATGCACGCAACGAAACGGATGGTCAAAGCGCAAAGCAGTTTCCATTGCCGAAAAGCTCGAACAAGAGAACCTGTATGTGTATATATCCAGTGCCACTATAGATCCTCCATTTATGTCAAGCTTTTGTTATCTTCAACTAAGAATCAAATTCATGTCTGAAAATTTCAGGAGATTGGAACCTCGGTCGAAAAGCTTGCTTTGCTGGAAAGCAACTAGAGTAACACGCCGAAAGGTAAATTATCTACCATTTTAACATAAATTAGCATTATCCTGATGAAAATGTTCGATTATTGATTTACTTATGTTCCGCAGCTCTCACGCTTGAAGATTAGGACACGAAGACCGCACTCGTTATTGAAGTTCGTCTCCTGCGGAAAATGTCTTTCTAAATCTCCTAGGTAGGATAAATAACAAGAAAATTTTTGGATGGCTTTGAAGGGTTGGTGCCTAACTTTGATTGAATTCATATTTACATTTGTAATTACCCATTTTCTTGCTGGTTTACGACGTAAGTTCGATCTGTGAAATTGTTTTTTCTTTGAATAAATTACAAGCCTTCTTCCACTTCCCTCCCGGAATTAATTTCAGCCTATATCGAGTGGCTACGGATTCGATTTTCTGCCATCCATGGTGGTGGTAACTGAAGAAATGACCTTAAGGCAGGTATATAGGGAGGGGCCTGAAACCTCCATAGCCATAGTGAAATCTTGGTTTGCCTAGTTCATAACTTTGTTTAGCGAATGATTTTAAAATTAAAATATTTGAGCAAGTGTTACTGTAATGTAATGTAATGTGATTCGAATGAATTTTGTTCATATTACCTTTTGATACTGCTTGTGTTCTTGGAATCCTGTGGCTGATTTTGATATTCAGAAACTTCGTGTATTATTTGTACATCTTTACTTTGACGATTTTAAAATATAAATCTAACTGTTAATACCGTTAAAATTTTCCGATAAATTCAACGTCAAGGGATTAAAATCCTAATTTGCAAAACATATTAAATTTTAGGCAAAGAAAATTAAGGGGAAGATGCCGGGGTTCGAGTTATTTAAAGAAATAGGTTGATTTTGATTCGACCTAACATGCTTATATGGTGTCTTATAAGGTACGCTTTCTCGTTATGGGATGTCACATTAGCATCTTGTACTGCTTAAGGATTTAAAATAGGATTGTTGGATCAAAGTTCAAAAACAATAATAATAACAAAGCCACGGATCAAAATATGAAAAACGAGAAAAAATTGATAATTTTTATTCCAAAAAATTCGAAATAACTTTCATTAAAACGCCTCTAATTAAAAGCCATCCCAACAAAACTAATTTATTTCCTTAAAAAACTCAAAAATTGACTTAATTTTTTTTATTTTGCAAAATCAACATCTATGTCTAATTTTACCTAAATTTTAATTTTTCTAATATCACATATTTTTTTAGCTTAATGATAAATTTGGCTACCAACATTTATATATTTTATCAACATGACTCTAATTGTATTTTTGAGCCTTTTTTGGCCATCAATTTTTTATCTTTTGTTTTTCAATCTGCTTTTTTTTAATAGATTTAATAAAATGCCATTAAAAAAGTTAACGGGGATGATGTGGAATTTCATACGTAGAATATTTTTAATGAGATAACTCAATAAGATAATTACATGTAGAAAATAATAAAATAAATAAATAATACATTAAATTAAAAAAATAACTCTTAATTTAAAGAAAATAAGTGTAATTATCTAAAAAAAATAACTCAGTAGAAAAACTTCTCAGTAAACAAACGTATGAAAAATTGAAACCTTTTGAAAGAAAACAAATATTGAAACATTAAATTTATTCATAAATCTGTTAGAAAAAACAGATTGAAAAAAAAAAAACAAAGATTGATGACAATAAAAAGACTCAAGAATACAATTAGGATCATTTTGACAGAACAAACAAACACTAATAGCCAAATTTATCATTAAACCTATTTTCTTAATTCCCTACGTTAGCTTCATATAGCAAAGTCTAAAATCAGTTACATTGAAAATGAATTTTCCAACATTCAAAAGTTGACACACCAAATTTATAAAATAAATAAATATTATTTCAATTTTTTTCAACTGTACCAAAGTCAGCATTTATAAATTAAATTTTAATTTAGTATATAAAAAAATGGTTTGATTCAAATAACTTAATAGAAAAAATTGCATTATCATTTTCTATTTCTCCACGTTTAAAAGAAAATTGTATCTTTATGTATTATTTAAAAAATTAGACAATAATTAATAACGGCATTTTCTGACCACATTGGATTCAAAATGTCCCATTTACTTTTCAATTCATAATATAGCCGTGGGGAGTACGTGGGCCTTGTGTGCATCCCATTACGGGTAAATTGCGTTTAAAGTCACTGAATTATTAATAAATTTATTTTTAAGTCACTTAATTTTAAAAAGCTACAATAATTTTTAAATTATTCGAAAGATTTTATTTAAGTCATTAAACTGTCAAGATTGATGTTGTATGGCCTTCTCCATTCGCGCCACTTGAATTAATCAAAAATTTTCTTTCCCCTTCTCTTCTACAGTTCAGTTTTTTATTTTCATAAAACTTTAAGTGTCACGAATTTATAAACCAAAATTCAAACAGTTTTTAGGTATGTTCTACTCATCAATGGGTACTAATCCATTGTATCGGTCATTTAATTGTTGCTTGGAGCTTGCTAACCGAACTCTTTTGTTTTTGTTTTTTAAACTTAATAACCTAGTGACTTAAATAAACACTTTCGAATAATCTAATGACCATTTTATAACTTTTTAAAATTAAGTGATCAAAACATAAAGTTACTAATAGTTTAATAACTCTTGATATTAAATGAATGATTTTTTTATTTACAACTTAATTCAAAATAAAGGATTTCATTTATAAAACTATAAATGTTAAATAATAAATGACACTGAAAAAAAGTGAATGTTGATTTTGTGAAAATTTGACTTTAATTATTATTTTTAATAATATAAAGATAAAATTGATTTAATTAAAAGGGACTGATTTGATAATGTACTTATAATAGATGGACTTGATAGGTACTTTCACCAAAATACTATTTGTTTTGATGTATGGTTGGAGATGTATGATATTGACTACTTCCTACCTGTCAATTCAATTTAATAATATTAAATGGATCAATATTACATTAAATTATCATCATCTTAACTGCACTGAAATTTTAGATTTAATCTATTTTTCTAATTTAATATAATTTGGTGAATTTATTTTTATATTATTATTAAAATATCTAAATTGATCAAAATTAATTTAACGTGGATTGTAACGACCTCAAAAGTATGGATATTGAAAAATGAGTTGTCGGGTCTCCATTTTTAGTAAACGGACTCATAAAATATTTATTAAAAATATTTACAAAGTTAGTTGTGTGTTTAATAAGGTTTTATTTAGGTGAATTTGATTTAATTAGAAGTATTTGAGAAAAAGGATTAAATTGAAAAAGGTGCAAAAGTTTGATTATAGATTAAAAGAAAATATAAAGGACTAAAAAGGCAATTATGCCATTTTTAAATGTTGAGGCTAAAAAAAAAAAAAAAAAAAAAAAATCCTAGATTTTTTGGTTAAAAACGTGTATATGGATATAGATGTATATAAAGTATATTATTATATTATTATATTTTATTATTATATATATATAGATTAAAGGAAAGAAAGATATAGAAACAGAGAAGCAAAAAAAGAACAGAGAGCAAACGTGAAGTGAAGGAAGAAAAAGAGAAAAGAAAGAAGAAAAAGGAAAAATAGAAAGTTTGAAGCTTGGAGTTTAATAGGTAAGTTAATTTAGCCCTTTTCTTCTAATTTTGATGTTTTATAAGTTTTAGAACAAAGTTTTGTTGAATTAAGTTGAAATTCTGGAAATTCTTAGATTTTTGAACATGAGTTATGTGGATCAAATTGATGAATTAGGGGTTTAATTAATGGAATATCTAGTTAGAAATTGATTTTAAGGATTAAATTGTGAAAATGTTTGGAATTAAAGTCTATTACTGGAATTCTGATTCCCAAAGATTATAAAGTTGTTTAAAGTGATAGAATAAGGTGTTTATTGAGAAAAATCAGCTCAATTGAGAAGTTAATTGAGCAGGGACGAAATTATCATTTATTGAAAGCTTAAGGAAAAATGGTAATAAACAGTTTGCACTAAAACAGTTTGGACAGCAGCAGTAGACTAGTTTTGAAAAATCACTAAAAATCGTATAAGTGGAATTAGAAGCTGAATGAGATATGAAATTAAAGCTTATTGAGTCTAGTTTCATATGAAAGAAACAGGGAAAGCAAAGGAATTCTGTAATTTGAGATATTTATATTTTTGTAAGACTGGTTTAGAGGAATTTCGGGATCCCCTGTTCTGAATTTGAAAAATCATAACAAATTGAAGAAAAATAATTAGAGGCTTAACTTTATATGTTTAGAATCCTGAATGAGTCTATTTTCAAATGAAATAAATAAGAAGGTCATATGAATTCTGTACGAAGAGTAATTTGATTCGTAGTGAAGAGAGGTCAGAACAGTCAAACAGTAAAACAGGGGAAACTTTAAGAATAATCTGGTATTGATTGGCCATACCAAAAATTCTGGAAAAATTATAGTAAAAGATATATGAGTCTAGTTTCAAGGAAAATTAACGGTTCTTCATTTGGAGTTCTGTAGCTCGAGAAATAAATAATTTAGTGACTATGACACAAAAGGACAGCTTTGAATAAGTTTATGAGTAAATGATTAAATTGAAATGTGAGCAATAGTAAGAAAGCATGAATTTATCATAAAATACATGTTTATTTTATTAAATAGTACAGGAAATTATTTGATTATTTTTAACATATAAATGTTATATGTTTATATGAAATTGAAGAAAAGAAAAGGAAGGAGAGGACCGAATCGAAGGAAAAGGAAAAGAGAAGGTTAAGGAGTGAAGGAAGAAGAATTCATATCACCTCAATCTTTTATTGTAAGTACTACAAGAATTTTAAATTATTGTTATTTATCTTTTTGAAATATTTATGTGAATTATTTAAATACATGAGATTCAAATTTAATGCCCAAGTAGACGAAATTAGAACTACTTTGGGATATTAGTGGCATGCCATTAAGGAACTTTAGCGCGCTCTCGATATTAGCACGTTGGTGCTCTCGATATTAGCACGTTGGTGCTCTCTCTCGATATTAGCACGTTGGTGCTCTCTCGATATTAGCACGTTGGTGCTCTCGATTATTAGCACGTCGGTGCTTTCGATTATTAGCACATTGGTGCTCTCTGCTCACTTGTGCATCATAATGCACCTCTGTATATGTTCCGTATATCCGATGTGTTCTATAAAGTCTACTTTGGGCTAAGAATTGAAACGAGGACAAAGTGAATTACTCGATGTGTTAAGGTAAGATTTATACCTTACAAAAGATAAGTTAAATTTTATTAAAGCAAGGCATACATGAAGAAACTTATATGTGAGAAAATATGCAATAATTGATTGAGTTAAAATATTCTGTTATGATTGATTATATAATTATTCTTGTGGTGCTTACTAAGCCTTCACGGCTTAACGCGCGTTTATTTTAACGCGTGGGTACAATTAAACTAGAAGAGATAGAGTCCAACTAGAAGATCTCTCACCTCATCACATCCTCAAGGGCTTCAAAAGTAGGTACTATATTTTGTATTAAAATGGCATGTACATATATAGTTCAAATGTGTTCCTACGTGATAGGGACTAAAATATAGATTCTTGAAATTTTATCTATTTCAGCTTATTTGAAGTATGTTCAGATATATGGAATGAACTAATAAACAATAAATTTGTTATCAAAAATGGTTGGAAAGTTAAAATATTATATTCAAATGTTTTAATTAGATGAAAGATCTCAGCCATAATTATTTTGGCACCAAATGTAATAGTCCTATACCGGGTCTACATGATTGAACCGGGTATAGGGGTATTACATGGATAATTTTTTAAAAAAATTAATTTCGGTTGTGATAGAGATGTACATATTATATACATATAACAACATTTGAGATCTGAATCATATTTATTTTTTATTTTCAATTTAAAAAGAAGGCATAATATAATAATACTAGCTAATGTTATTTAGACCATATATTTTAAAAAAAAATCAAATGTAATTTCATTTATTCTCATTTAAATTTTAAATGATTTATTAAAAAAATATTTTAACTAAATTTATGAATTTTATTTCAATTTGGAATAAAATTAATTTCACTAATTTAAAAACAAAATGTTATTATCGAAAACTAATTTGGTCAAAGAATATACTTTATACTTTATCTTTATTTATATTATAAGTGAAAAACTGTTATAAATAGTAAAAATAAAGCATAAAAAATTAATTTTATAATAAAATTGACTATTATAATAAAGTGTTGTTATAAAAATCGTTAATTATAATTAAAAAAATAAAATTAAACATTTAAGTGATATAAAAATTTATTATTTATCCAACGTTTTTTAATTAATTTGTAGTTCACTCTTCATTCTATTAAATTATGTTAAATTTATGGATATTAAATTTTAAATTTTTATATAAAAATATTTAATTGAGTCTTAGTTCGATTAGTATGAAAATTGTTTTCAATGCAGGATGTGAGTTTGAGTATGTTGATGCGCATTATTCTTTTATTTATGAGTTGAGAAAATATTTTATGTAAAAATATATATATATAATCATAACTTATATTAAGAATATTTTAAAAAATATTTATTTTAAATTTAAATAAGGATCGAATAAAAATAAATTTCAAATCCAGAAAATTAGATCTGACTTTTATTGAAATTTGAAAAATGTAATAAATTATATGGAAAAAAAAATTCAACATAATGAATGATTTGAATTAAGCTTGAATTTTGTGGCTATGAGGAAACTGTGTTTTATTATGGTCCAAACATTTCGTTGACATTTTAATTTTTTTCAATTCTTTTAAAGGACTGACCAAATCCTATGTACGTGGCGTAATCCTAGCCGACAGTTTATCGGGGGATTTGACGGAAAGCAAATGCAACACGTGGAGGCCAAGGGTGAGGAGAATACATGTGGAGATGTGTGGTTCAACGGACGTGAGATGATCCAGCTGTATACTGGATAAACACGTAGCACATGAGTTCCTTGAACTCTCCAAATAAGCTTTTGTCTATTTTTAGACATTTCGGTTTTCTTTTTGCTGTTGTTGTCGGTTTGTTTCGAGTGTTAGATATATCTTGTCTAAAAACTAAAAAGTCAATTTATTAACCTTATTAGTCAAAGTAGTTTTTTTGGTTAATGGAACTTTTGGCCCTTAAATTTTGCAACTAAATCTATTTTGGTACTTCAACCTTTCTATCATATTAATCCTAACACTTTGATTACTTTAACAATTTGGATCTTAAATTTCGATTTTGTTAAAAGATGATAACATGATGTCATTACTTAAAACTTTAAAAAATATATTTCAATAAAATTTTTAAAAATATTATACACAAAATCTAAAAAACCACAAAAAATTGTATAATATATATTAACTTTAAGGTAATGACATGGTATATTATCAAAATACAATAACATCGTATTTTAACAGAATCTAACTTAAGGGATCAAATTGAAAAAAGCTACCAAATTTTAAGAGTAATGTGAATAAAAAAAATTTAGATACCATAGTGGACTTAATTCTACTCGATGTCACTAAATTATTGGTTAGTCACTCAACTTCAAAAAGTTACAATATAGTTATTAAACTATTTGAATGTTTTCATTTAAACTACTAGATTGGTAAGTCTTTTTTTTTTTTTTTTAAGTTTGGTTGGTGAGTTTTGAGCGACTGTTTGACGATCAATAGTAGAACAATACCTATTGATAAGTAGAAGAATATATCTCAAATCCAAGCTGATTTGATGGTTTATTGTCAAAGATTGAAGAAGAAAATTAATTAGATTTTAATTCACATGTTAACATTTAAATCTATTTTATGAAAAAAAGAATTAAATTGTAGAAAATAAAGAGAAGCTTATCCTTTCAACAAATGTTAAAAGTAGAAACAGAGAAAGCTGTATAATGACAATTTTAATAACCAACAACTTGAATAAAATTTTTTGAATAACTTAATAATTATTTTATATTCTTTTAAAATTAAATAATATAAATATAAATTTACTAATAACTTGATATAGATTATTTTTTCTTACCAAATAATAAAGCAAATCTCCTTTTCTAATGACTTCACAACTTCACGCACCTAAAAGTCGCGTGGGCCATGCCTTCATAATTATAGTCAACTCTTGAATTGAAGTAAATCTTAGGTATAAACAACTCTCCAGTCCTTCTCAATTTAGATATTAAGCAAATTGATCCTTTTAAAAGATAAACAATTTAGTCCTTATAAATTTCAAAAAATGAGAAAATAAGTTTAGTCCTTATAAATTTCAAAAAATGAGAAAATAAGGACAATTAATAACATGTTACTATCTTTCGTCCATTTTACTAACATAAGCTCTAATGTTTACACAGTATATCAATTTAATCACGATTCTAATAAATTCAACAAATTTAACTCTTAACATCTATGCATCTTATTAAATTAATTATAATTTTAAAAAATATCTAAATAAAATTTAAAAAATATAAAAAAATTAGAAATTTTTTTATTTCCACTAAAATACACAAAATTCCCTATCTTTTTAAAAATTTACAATACTCACTAAATATCTTAAAACGTGAACTATCCAATTTTAATATCATAAAATGTTCGATTTTATTTCAGCAATCAACACCATCACTGGAATCCTTTTTCTCCCTTCTTCCTACTTCTCGATTTAGGGCCCTTTTAAATAGACGTTTATCTCTAGTGCATCTTACCGCTACTGTTGTTTATATATTAACTGTAAGTAAATGCACCACCCATCCACTGAATGAAACTGAACTATAGCTTTGGATCTTGAAAGCTTCTATCTCCGTTGTGCGTCGGAAGATTTGCTTAGATTCCGGCCGAGGCTTCTTCTTGACCCAATCTACTTCCCCACCGTCGGGATTCAACAAGTCACACCTAAAAACTCTCCCCCACCGAATGTCTCTTTTAGTTTCCGAATATCAAAGGGCTTTTCACCTTTTTTTGTTTGTTCTCTTCTCTGAGTTTTCTCCAATTTTTTATTGTTGTGATCTCAATGTTTATTTTGTATTTCTTGAGATTGTGTTTTTTCATTATTTTATTTCATATTTGATTAGTTATATTTTAAAAAAATCATAATATAATAAAAAAAAGATGGCCATAGTTGCGTTCCATAAACTCATGAACAAGCATTGGTTTTTCTACGAGAAAAAAGAAGGAAAAAGATAAACAGATAAACATAAGTCAATAAATAGAATTCATCAATAAACTGCATTTTACAATTCCAAATAATTTTTTAAGTTTAAATTATTTTTATATATTATTTTTTAGATTTTTTAAAATTCTAATTTTTATTTATTTTATATTCCTTTTTAGAATCAGGATCAATTTGATAAAATGTGTAAATATTGAGGGTTAAATTAATTTATTTTGTTAGAATTAGGACTAAATTAACAAAATATGTAAATATTAAGGGCCAAATTTGTTATTATACCAATCAATATATTGTAAAATGGATGGAAAATAGTAGCCCCATTATTAATTATTCATAATTGCTCTTTGAAATTGACAGAGACTAAATTGCTTCATTTTTTGAGAGAGACTAATTTACTTAAAATCGAAATTGAGAGAGACTAGAGAGGTCATTTTACCTAAATCTTATAACCAATTTTCCTTTATTTTAAAGTTTTATAGTGAAAAACAAATATAATCATACTCCTATGCCACAGATTACGTATGTGTCATATGGCTAGATCTTATGCAATCCATGACATTTATGTGGTGATAGATCGAAATTGGGCTAAATCATGAAAATGTATCGTTTTCTTTTTTTTTTCCACGTTACTAAATTATATAAAATTTTAATGAAGTTAGTTTAAAAATAATTTGTATATTATAACATTTTCATTTAATGTACTAATCATTATAAAAAAAGAAGAAGAGTAAAATATTAAATTTAACTTTCAACATTTATTCATTTTCTCACTTTGATCTTAATTCATTTTTTTATCACTTCGACCATCAACATTTCATATTTAGTTTAAAAATTTATTTTGTGAATGAAAGTTGTTTGAATTATTAAAATTTTAACGATGCAAATGTATCAAGTCAGATGATAGCCCATATGTGCTTCATTGCAGACATTAATATTTTTTTTTTTTTTTAAGAAAAATCTTTTATAAACCTTTTAAAAAGTTTCAATAAATATTTTGAACTTTTACGGAGTATATGTAAATTGCCACATAAACTTTTAAGCGATCGATTTTAAAAATTTAATTATCTAACTTATTTTTCGATTTAAAAAAACAGTAATTTAATTAAATTTTATAAGCACAAGAACCAAAATAACTAAAAAAGAAAGAAGATTAAAGTGATAAATAAATAAGCTTTCTTTTAGGTGGAACTAAAGTATTTTTCGTAAATGTTTTATAGTCCATTAAAATTAATTTTTTCGGAATTCATAATAAACTCTTTTAATAATATTATCTTTTTAAAATTTTCATTAAAAATGTAATATTTGTAGATGATATCAATAGTTGGAATGAGGACTAAACCAAGGCAGTATATTATTTTCAAAATGGAATACTTCTAGAAAAATTATTTTCTTTCTTAAATTAAAAAAATTACAATATCTCATAAAAATTTAGAATTTAGTTTTTATATTTTTATTTTTAGAAATTTAATCTCTTTACCTTTTAAATTTTAAAATTTATGTCTAATTATTTATATTGTTAAAATTATTTTATTAAAATCAGGTCTATTATTAAACCTAAGAGTGAAGCCAGAACAATTGTTTAAGGGGGTCAAATGAAATTTTAATTTTTTATAATTTATATCTTTATTAATTTTTAAAAGATTAAATCAAATTATTATAACTTTAGAGGGTGCCAAAGTACAATTTTATCTTTATTAATTTAAAATTTTAAAAAATTTTAAAAGGTATAAATGGTAATTTTTCATTTTAAGAGGGCCAGGGCCTATACCAGCCCCTTAGAATCCCCTTTGGTTAAACCATAAAAAAATTTAATAAAATTAATAATTGGAGTTCAAATTTAAAATTTTGAAAAAAAATCTAAAAATAAAAGTATATATCCTAAAATTTAAATTTATAAATAGTTTATAAAAACTTGCAATTATTTCTTTAGGAAATTGGCAAATGCCAACTAACAACAAAACTTAGGAAGAGACAGCAAAGCCCCCCAAAGCCATCTAAAAATAAATTGTAACCAGACAAAGTGACATCATCACTCTACCCCACCAAGCCCTAAAAAAAGGGCCGACCTTTATAGTTTAACAAAATCTAGTTTTTTTACAAACAAACCAGTAAAAAGGGTAAACACGAAAAAAAGCTGTATGCATTTAAGGACCCCCGTTGCTTTCTGGGTGAACAATTAATGGCCTAAAATATGATTATTTTCAGTCAAAGCCATACGCCATTTATTTTTCATAGCAAACTGCATTGAATTTTCTTACAGGAAAAAAAAGAAACACGAGCAAGGAAGGTAGAAAATGAACAAAGCATGAAAGAAGCTTAAGAGAAAGGGACAAAACACAGTGTCTTTTTTCTTTTTCCTAAACGCGAATTAGGTTCATGTTCTTATACAAAATCCCCTTCTCATTTTGTATATAAAAATGCTTTTTTTTTTTGGGTTGTGTTAAGAAAAAAAAAACAATTTTTTGCTGTATTGTTTATGAACATCCTTTGAAGATTTAAATAACAACCCAAGGACTAGAATAAAGCTGAGAACCTTGGGTATTCATTAGAGTTTAAAAATTTTCATTTGTTTTGTTGCAGATTCTTGAGTTTATCAACAATGGCATCAGCAGCTATATTCTCTTCTGTAAGGAGGAGAAGGTCGCGGTCTCTAGAGGCTTTCTTGGTCCCTGTTGACTTAACACAAGTGGCTCTTGTCCAAACCTTGGCCGCCTTGTCGTCCGATCTTGTTTCTTGCTTTTCCGACCATGTTTTCTTCTTTCAACGGAGGAATTCTCGGTCTTTGGTCCGAAAGTTGGAAATTTTCCTTGTGGTTTTGGCGTATTTGAGGGATTCAAGGTCTGGTTCCTCGTCGAACTTGTCTCCAACAGCCGTATTGTGCTTCAAGGAACTCTATTTGTTGCTGTATAGGTCCAAGATACTACTTGATTATTGCTCTCAATCCAGTAAGTTATGGCTTTTGCTTCAAAGCCATTCAATTTCAGGCCACTTCCATGATTTGAATCAAGAAATTTCTACCCTTTTGGATGTTTTCCCTATAAAAGATTTGAATTTGAGTGATGATATTAAGGAACAAGTTGAGCTTTTGCAGAAACAAGGTAGACAATGCAAATTGTATGTTGATAAAAATGATGAGGTTTTAAGGCTTAAATTCTTTTCATTTCTTGATGAATTTGAGAATGGGAGGATACCAAATCATGTGGAATTGAGGTTGTTTTTTGTGGAGAGACTGGGGATTAAAGATGTTGAAAGTTGTAGGTCTGAAATTGAGTTTTTGGAAGAACAGATTGTTAATCATGAAGGAGATATCGAGCCTGCAGCTTCTGTGCTTAATGGATTCATTGCGATTACTAGATATTGTCAGTTTTTGCTATTCGGTTTCGAGGAAGATGAGTTGCGGTTGTGTTTCGAGAATCCGAAGAAACCATGGAAAGGGTTGATTAGTCAGGAGATGGCGCATACGTTTTTGACTATCCCTAAGGACTTTTGTTGTCCTATATCGTTGGATTTGATGAAAGATCCCGTGATAGTTTCAACAGGGCAGACATATGATCGGAGTTCGATAGCTCGGTGGATGGAGGAAGGGCATTGTACTTGTCCAAAGACAGGGCAAATGCTTGATGATACTCGCATTGTTCCTAATCGAGCTTTGAGGAATTTGATCGTGCAGTGGTGTATTGCTCATGGTGTTCCGTATGATCCTACTGAGACCGGTGATGCATCTGCAGAGTCTTTTGCTGCGCCTTTGCCGATCAAAGCAGCAATTGAAGCCAATAGAGCAACAGCAGTGCTTCTTATTCAACAACTAGCAAATGGATCTCAAGGAGCTCAGACTGTAGCTGCTCGTGAAATTCGTTTGCTGGCTAAAACGGGGAAGGAAAACCGTGCTTTTATTGCGAAGGCTGGGGCGATACCGCCCTTACTGAAGTTGCTGTCATCCTCGAACCCCATTGCTCAGGAGAATGCTGTTACTGCAATGCTGAACTTATCTATTTATGCTAAGAACAAAAGTCGAATTATGGACGAGGATGGTTGTCTAGGATCGATTGTTGAAGTCTTGAGACTCGGGCTCGCGGTGGAGGCTAGGGAAAATGCTGCAGCAACATTGTTTAGCCTCTCCGCGGTTCACGAGTATAAGAAGAGGATAGCTGATCAGGGAGGAGCTGTTGAAGCCTTGGCAGAGTTGTTGAAAGTAGGGACACCTAGAGGGAAGAAGGATGCCGTGACTGCTTTGTTTAACCTAGCGACTCACGCAGACACTTGTTCGAGAATGATAGAGTCCGGAGCTGTTCCAGCCCTTGTAGGAGCATTAGGAAACAAAGGGGTGGCGGAGGAAGCAGCAGGTGCATTAGCCTTAATTGTCAGGCAGCCAATCGGGGCCGAAGCTGTAGGGAAGGAAGAAACGGCAGTCTTAGGACTAATAGCAATGATGCGATGCGGAACACCAAGAGGGAAAGAGAATGCTGTCGCAGCATTGCTCGAGTTTTGCCGCACCGGTGGAGCTGCTGCAACCAGAAGAGTGCTCAAGGCCCCTGCAATGGCTAGTTTACTCCAGACACTATTGTTTACCGGTACAAAACGAGCAAGAAGAAAGGCCGCATCACTTGCTAGAGTGTTTCAGAAGTGCGAGAACGCCACTTCACGTTTCGGAGGATCGGGTGTTGGATATCCATTTGCAAGCAACTCAACTACGAATGACGTGTCGGTGGTACCCATGTCCATTTCAGTGTTGTAATGGCATTGCCTCCTTTTTTGTTGGCAAATATAAAATTACAAATTCTTTCATTGAAAAAAAAAAAAAAAAAAGTTTATACAACTACTGTTCATTCAGCTTGATTTTCATATATGTAATTCCAATGAATTAGAATCACAATGTTACAATAATACTGAAAAAAAGAAAGAATACTGTTTACAAGTTCATCACTTTAAGCCACCTGCAATTTACAATATTTTGCTTGTTCTAGTGGTAATTATGATATACAGGTGGGCAACCATGGCCTTGCTCCATTACATTCTTATTGCTTATACATGTCATCACACATCATTGCACATTACACAGTTTTGCCATTTGATTTGCTAATGGGTCATTAAGTGGGATTTAGCAACTTGCCAACTTACTTAGAACACCATTGGTGTCTCTCCTTAAAAAAATATATATATAATTATGGCATTGTATCTGTACCTCGATTTAACCCGACCTATGGACTCAAATATTCTAAGTTGGAATTAATTGCTGATATGAACTACTCATTATAAACATTAGAAGAAAGCTTTGTAAAGCAAACATAAACCACAAACCACACTTATCTTCTTCCTAATAATAATTGCATTAAGATTGGGGGGGTATGGGACATATACTTATTGATGAATGTAGGGACTTTTCTTTTCACCACATCGAAAAGAAATATATTTAGGTTTTTGTTAATAAAAACTTCTAGATGACAGGAGCAATGCATTAAATTTATAAACCATAAATATGATTTGTTTATTGGTTTATATAATTATCAGTTATTGTCAATTTTTATCAGTATATGACCGCAATATGGCAGTCAGTAATAAAGGACAAAGATTTGAATGTTCGTGTTCCTTCTAACGTCTGACCATTTGCATGCTGCAGGATGGGAATGGAAATTGTCTGTTTTTAATAGAAAAAAGAAAGGTTAAATTTTACTATTAGGTCCCTGTTCTTTATAAAGGTTATAGATTTATGTCTTTATACTTTAATTCGATCAATTTTAGTCCTTATATTTGTCGAAATTTGAAACTTTAGTCCTTATCCAGATAGTAGTAGTTAAATCCGTTTGGTTAATTCAATTACAATTTACAAGTCTTGTACTATGCATATAGTTGTAGATTCAGTTCATATTCTCTAATTGGACCGTTCAAAATCCCTATACTTTTTGAATTTTGAAATTTCAATCTTGACACAAATGACAGTTATCAATTTATTAACTTGATTAACAATTTTCCGCATCATATTTTAGAAATAGGGGAACCTAACATAATGAACCTAATAAATTATTATTTGGTGAAGATTGAAATTTTAAAATTTTAAAATTATGTAGCCTAAAAATGACCAAATTGAAGTAGAGAGACTAAATCCACACTTTTGTAAAGTACAGGGACTGATAATAAATTTAACCAAAAGGAAAAGTGCTTTGTAGACTGCTTTTTTCTTCTATTGAGTGACGTAAAGAGCCCACAAATTGCAATCGAACTCAGGCTGATATGGGATGAAAATGGGGACCAAATTGGTCCTTGCAAGACATTGTGTTATTTTAGTAAATGATCAAGTAAGAACTTTATTATACCTCATCAGGTCATCCATTGTCGTCCAGTGGTTAGGATATCTGGCTTTCACCCAGGAGACCCGGGTTCAATTCCCGGCAATGGAAATAATTTTTATATTATGGGCAAATTGCCCTATTTTTTATTTTTATACTCCATGGGCCACAACCCATACCCAAAAGAATTTCAAACATAGGCCCGTTTTGAGTTATTTTTATTAATATTAATATATTTTTATAATTAAAATTAACTTTAAAATATTTTTTTAATTATTTAAAACAAATTCGAGCCGGACAGACAAAAAAATCCTTATCCAAGCCTAGTTCAAGTTTGGGTTGAGTCATGACTGCTCTAGGGACATCCTTCGGCTCAGGTGAGCCTCTTCGCAAGAGGTAGACAAAGTAAGTCGTCCCTACAGGAGCCCGGCACTGCCAAGAAAGATGGAAGAGGAAAGGGTGACAGCTGATTGCCAGCGGCCAAGCAAAGAAGATACAGGGTACTTTCAGAGAGTTTCTTTTTAGTTGCTTTCATATATTTAATCTTTACCTAGAAAGTTACTTGAGTTGCAAGCATAAAAATACAAGAAAATCGAACTTTTTACTTAAGACACTTGCGTCCATACCATCATAAGCTATATCCTTCAAGACATTTTTTCCTAAACCCTCAGCCATACACCCTTCTACTGCAACACAGCACTTAATTCTACTTTTCCAGCAAAATGGATTGATTTTTTCAGTAATTTCACAACTACGTAACAACACCGTCTACTTCAATCATGTACATCTGCATTTCCCAACTTGACATAAACACAGCATGTTGTTAATCACCTGTCGGAATGCATTTTCAAGACGTTAATGAAGCATGCCTATTGCAACCTTTAGCAGACCCTCACATGATGCAGGCAACAAGATAATCATCAAATATGCCATAAAATACAGTAACATGACAACTTTGCAAATACATTAAAATCAGAGTTATTCTAAAAAAATATGTGAATCTGAACTATATTGAAGCAGTAAAAAAAACAGCCATGTATACAGCACCTAAAAATAAAATGAACAAGTGAATATTAATGACATGCTTTAGTTATCAAACCAATCATACCTAAACTTAATACATCTGAAATACAGAGGCACCAAAAGGTGTAAAAAGAATAGTCAACCGATATCACGTTCTCTCCGCAGGAGTAAGATGCCCCATCTGTTCTGCAAGGTTATTTACATTCTTCGTATTCCACCAAAATTTGCCATGATCACCGGGTTTGCTTTCGTTCTTACTGGCATCGGAATCTTTTCTTTCTGACTGAACTTCCTGTGTATCGGTTGAACCGGGATTTTCAGTCAAAAATTGTTCCCAAAATATATCATTAACCCCAGTTGTTGCAGGTGCAGTAGTTCCTGAAGCTTGTTCCTTTGCTGTAATAGGCTCAGAAACAACAACGAGAGCAGGCTCAGAGTTCATGTCAATCCCAGGGGATCTAAGTCGAGCATCGATATTAAGCTGTATGCAAGATATTGCTGGGGTTTCTGCACAGCTTGTTGATTCATCCAATTCAAGGTTTGACTCATGTTGAATGTTGGTTTGACCAAAATCGTGTACCGCATTCTCCCAAAACGCCATGGATGACTCTAATTGTTCAAATGGCTCCATATTAGACAATGATGTACTATCTACATTTTCTCTAGCAATTAGGGAATTGCCTGTCTGACTATCTTCGATCCCGGCTTCATCATATAAGTAAGCAATTCTAGTCAACCTTCTCTTTCTGTCGTTAGTCTCCAATTGTGGTGTCAGATTTATGGCAACTCCTGGTTTCTGCAAGACACGAGACACGGAAGACATCATAATTTGTTGCCGCCGTTCCATATTTTGTATACGCTCCCTCAAAAGCCGCATTTGCAACTGAAATCCTTGACGCTCCTGTTCATGCCTCTTTAACTCTAAAGCAAGCAACTCCTTTTCATTCTTAAGTCTCTCGATCTCATCTCTTAAATTCTGTCTCTCCGATTCCGTTAATGAAGATGCTCCTTGACCTAAGTGACTCTGCATGGAATGACTATGAACCGGTTTGCGTCTATGTATGTTTTTCAGAAGATGAGGCTGACCTCTGATAAAATCATCATTCGCAAATTCCCACTGCTCTGGATCAATTTTCCTGAAACCCTGCAAAGTATGGAAATAATTTAATTCAAGCTATAAAAAAATAAAAATAAAATGTGATCAAGCGATAAATGTCGGAAGGAGACAAAGGAACAAGTGGCTCACATATGTATTAAGCTGTCTGATAAAGCTAGAAAAGTTATTGTGCTTGAAGAATCTGGGAAGTAAATCTCTTGAAAACTCAGGCGGATTCCATACAACGAAACTCTTATCACTTGCACTCCAGGACACGATAGAATCTGTGGAAGGATCATCCACCATCTCATACGTCTTCGCGAGGAAAGGAGGGAGCGAACTTGAGCTGCCCTGAGCATCATCCATACCCAAATTCCACTGTATCTAATCTCAAACACCCTATGTTTGGTTCCCCAACAGTCAAATGTCAACCAACCTCAACAATTTCCTCATAAATCTCAGAACTTAGAAACTAACATCCTCACTCCAACCATCAATCTCGCCCTTATACCATATGTGGCTGACCGGAGATTGTCATCCCTTATTAATCAGGATCCATAATTAGTCAAAAGGCTCTAATTCATGATTTGAATCAAAGATCAAACCCTTAATAGCAGTAGCATCAAACACTGAATGTATAAAATAAGCTACAACTTTGTTGACCACTTAAAACCCCAACATCACAAACCCAAGATCAATAAAAGAAAACCCTTCAACCCTGTACAAAACCCAGTCAAATATCTAAGCTGTTTCAATGTAATCAGCTAAAAATTTTAAAAAAAAAAAAAAAAAAACCTAATCCAAACCCCTAAATTCTCCAAAATTCAATCAAATAAAACAACTTTGTCCTCCAATCACAAAACTACATATCATTCAAGTTCAGCTTCAAATTTGAAAACAAAACAGAGGTTTCTGTATTCAATAAAAGCAAAATCAAAATGAAAAAACCGATCAGAAAAGAAACTCTCTGATTCTATTATTAGCTGGAAAACTATCGAATAATCAACAAGCCGTTAAACAATCCTACTAGAGCCACAATCACAACTTTTTTTCTCATTTTTCTTACAAACGATGAAAAGAAAAGAAAAAAAATTACAATAGAAACAACTTGAAGCAAAAGCAACAAGAAATGAATTAATAATTAGGTTTTGAGGAATGAGTCACGAGCGTTAGTTGAGTTTGTTTTTACCTGAGACAGACTATAGGCCAAAAAAAAAAAAAGGCGAAGTTGCAGTGAAGATGATGACGACGACCCAGAATTCGAAAACCACAAACAAACAATTCCAAAAAAAAAAAAAGAACGAATCGTTTTAGAAATCTGAGGTTTTTTATTTTCTTTTCCCGAGAATATTTGGAGATTCTCGTTTTCTCGTTCCTTGAACCTAGCTATGCTAATTTGTAAGAAAATTTTATTAAATATTAATAATATTAACTAAAATAGTAAAATTGTCGTTGAAATTTTAAAAAATTGGGCATTATTGCTTTAGAATGTGACGTGAACTAGTGAAATTCGCTTTATATATATATATATATATTATTTTTGAGAATAAACAAATATGAAGAAAAAAAATATTTTTTACGCTAGAAAAATGTAAATAAAATAATAGGGTTGATATGGAAATCTCTAAAAATATATTAGAAAATTGAGGGATTTGATTCTTGAATTAGAGTGTTGGGATTTTAAGCAATTTTATTCTCCATTTACCTTAGACTAGTAATAATTTTTGGAAATGTTTGATTTTGTTTTTTTTCGGGGGCTTGTCTTCTTGCTTAGCACTTTTCATTTATAAATTCATTTTCATAAATAGAATATTTTATTTTCTATCAACATGAAAAATGTTATAAATATTTCATTAATCTATTGAAGATAAAAAGTTTGATATATTTTACGATTTTAATATCCATTAAGAAGAACATAAAACTTATTGCCAGCAGACTGATTTGAAGTTGCGTCTCGTGTTTTCATTGATGACTTGCTCGATTACTCTAAATTTTAGCAAGACTTGAACCTACACCATCTGCAAACAAATGCAAAACTTTATCTGTTCAAATGAATTATTTTCTTTCCAGATCACACCATACTCAAATATGTTTCTAAATATGAATATCTATCTTATTTGATTTTGAAAAGGTTAAAACATCATATAAGTCTACACGCATATAAGGTAAAATTAAATTTTCAGTCTCTCAAGAAAATTTAGAGTAATTTAATCTTTTAATTTTAAAAATGAACAACTTATTACAATTAATCATGACGAAATTACTCTTTTTCTAAGAAAAACTAATTTGGTTAATATCAAAATTGAGAGAAAGAATAAAGCATGATAATATTCCCATTGCTCCGTGATTGGCTGTTGAAACTCGAGGAGTGGGCCATGTAACACTTGGTTGACTTTAGGCAAAAGAGTTGGTCCACTGAATCATTTGGAAAGTGGGCCCTACTTTTAGGAAATTATAAATAGGCTCTGAAAAGTCAACGCTGAATAAATGGCCCATATGAGTCTTCCTTGGGTTCGTCGCTGAATTCCATTTCATTGGCCCAAACTATGGCTTAATGCTTCATTAGTTTTATAATTTGAGTCGAACATAAGAGTGCAATTATTTTGTAAGTCAAGTTTATGGTTTTTATTTTAAATTTTGATAATTTTTAAAATATTAAAATCTTAGAATTTATCAATTTAAAATATCAATCATCGTAATTATATGGTTTGGATAAATAATTATTAGAATTTCATAAGTTAAAAAATAATTATCAAAGTTATTAATAATAAAATATAAAAATATGTAAGATATAGATATTTTGTTTGTAAAAAACTATAAATAGTTTTAATAATATAAGATCTTAAATTATATGTTAAAATTTGAGTATATATATTAAAATCAAATAAAACTGATTTTTTTATATTTAATTTTTTTATTCTATAGTAGGAACATGTACATTAAATAATTGGGTAAATTACTAAAATAGTCACTTTTGTTTATCTCATGTTATGTTAAAGTTTTGTAATATTTTAGTCACTAAACCGTTAACTGTCATTAAAGGTAATTAACGATGCAACAGTAAGCTGACCTGGCATATTAAATTATCATTTCAAACAAAAAATTTAAATTTAAATTTAAATTTAATCAAACAATTGGTTCCCATATTTTTTTTTCGTTTTGAGTAATTCAAATTTTTTTCTTTTATGTTTTTTTAACTTTCCTTCTTTTTTTTTTTTTCATTCTCTTTTGCTTCTCCCCCTATTTTTCTCCCTTCTCCAACTCTTTTAACGTAGTTTGTTTATGTTTCTCATTTGTTAAAACTAAAGGGGAAGAAGAAAAGGAAAATAAAAAAAATTGTTCAAAAAAAAAAGTATAGGGGCTAGTTTTAACAAATGGAAAATATAGAAAAACAACGTTAAAAGAGATGGAGAAGAGAGGAAAACAAATGGAGAGCAGGAGAGAATAGAAAAAAAAAAGTTAAAAGAACATAAAAGGAAAAAAATTAAATTGCTCAAAATAGAAAAATATGAGGACCAATTGTATAATTTAACCTAAATTTTTTGTTTGAAATGATAATTTCACGTGCCACATCAACTTACTGTTATACCGTTAGTGACAATTAACGGCTTAGTGACTAAAATGTTAGAGCATGTTAATATAAACGACTAAAACGTAACATTTTAAACATAAATAACTAAAAAATAAACTGAAGTGAACAAAAGAGACCATTTTAATAGTTAACTTTAAAACAAAATTATGAATTTAAAAGGAAAAAGAATTTTTACAACTAAAATCAAGTAATTTGGGATAAACCCATTATGTAAATTTGAGATGAATGAATATTAAATTCTTAAAAGTAAAAATATAAAATTAAATTTAAAATATAAAAAATATAAAGACGACATTTATCTAAATCGAATCTATTAAATCAGGATATTGATTTAAATAAAGACTTTAAACAGATAAAATTATAAACATTTTTAAATTTTAAATAATTTTTAATAATATATTTATTGGAACTATGGCAGGATCGGTGGTTGTTCTGAAAAGCTTGATAAAGATTTGAAACAAATTGTAAGCAAAAGAAAAACAGGGATGCCAAGTGGGTGGCGGGCATATCGGGCATCACCTCACCCCACCATTGTAACGGATAATATGATTGAGATGGACCCCACCACATTTCAACCACCACCGTCAGAACCCAAAAAAGAAAAATGTACACTCTCTTATCTCATTCTCTCCCGTAATGGGTGCCTTGCAAAACGGAAAATTAATCATAAAAAATTGCTCCAAAAGGGAAAGTGGGGGTGGCGGACTCAACGGTACTACTTTCAACTCCATTTATATACCCTCTTTGGAATCCGCCCCAACATACGTTTGATTTTTAAAAAATGTTATTGGATTTGTATTTTAAATACAGATTTATCTTTAACTTTGCTTTTTAAGATGATATTTGGTGAGGGTTATTTTACTATTTGGAGAGAAATTTATGAAGTGTTATTTATTAGAAGTTGATTTATTCTTTTAACAAGTTCGATATTAAATTTAAAATATTAATGTTTGATATTATTTTTAAATTTTATCTTTTGATTTTGTTAAGAGTCACAAGGATTCATAAAATGAAAATAATCTCAACATTTATTCTTAGTATGATTTTGGATTAATTTGTTTAAAGTCCAATTAACATTTTTTTGACAGATAGAATGTAATTACCGTTAATAACAAAACTTGTGAAAGGGTCGACTATACCCGAACCAATAAGTTTACTCCCATTTGTCTCTCAATACTATTACTATTAGCCGAAATAGAAGAACAATCCAAAGCAAAAACAAATGCCAATATAAACGAGGAAGATTGTCCCACATTTTATAATCTGAATAAGATAGACATCGGTTTAAATTCGAGTTAATTTAAATTTTAGTTTAAGTTAATTCTCACAGTATAAATAAATTGAACGTAAATAAATAAAATAATTACTATGTCGGAAAAGAATTATTGTCTTAGAAGCATATTCGTCTTGATCGGTGTAATCGTGTAGTGGACATTGTCTTCAATGTTAACACACTATTTCAATATTCATACACCAAAATAAAATTGAATAAATCAAAATCTATCGTGTCAAATAATCAATAATAAATCAAGAACAAAACTAAATGCGGAAGCGTACCTGAATCCATAAATTCCTTGAAGTTTTACCGGATTTTGGGGATTTAATCTTTCAAATTAGCACACAAGAAATTCAAATAATATCTACTCTCTTTTTCCTAATGATGGGATATTAAAAAATATATATTGAGTGTAATTTGGGCCCATCATTAATATTTGCTCTCTCTTTCTTAATTAGCCCATCATTAATTAGAATTTGATTAGAACTCAATTACTAGAGTATCTACACATATTTTACCCATACTTTATTTAATAATTAAAGCTTAATAAAACTTTAACCAAATTAGATCACTTTTAATTTGGGCTAAGATATCATGATAATAAATAATAATATGTAATTACCCTTATTATATATGTGATGTCCATATTTTCCAACAATCTCCCACTTAGACCACATATATATACAAATTACTCTGTAATTACATGCCATTACTATAATTATCCAAAAAGTATTCCGAACAATCTCGTCCATTAATTATGTTAACATAGAACCAATGCGACTTTCGTTACATATATCGTAACTAAATCCATCCATGATCACGTATATTAACACAACCAAATGACATAGACCAAGTATGGATGTGTAGCATGGAAATTACATGCAATATGGTCTAAACATGTCTATTTCCAACTGGTCCTCCTTAGAGAGATCAAACCTTACCAAAATCAGAGTGTGAATAAATCAAATAAACTTTATTTCTGCAGAAAATAAACTTAATATCTTTAAACTGAAATAACTAAAAATGTGTCTATAACATAAAAGCATTTAAAAGTACAAACTCTCACTAAAACCAAATATCCTTAAATGATATTACACCCATGTAGGGCCTAACCCGGAGTCTAATAAACTAGTCCAAAATTACAGCCCATTAACCAATTTTACAAAAAATAAAACAAACATGCCCAAACCTAACTACCCAAGCCCAATGTTAGCCCAATATCCCCCAAAACAGAAAACAGCAAAGAACCCTAGATATTGTTTGTGCCGCAAGAACGCAGCAGCCTCTGCATCGTGCGCGCCTCCACCATAGAGCCACGTCCGCCACGCCCGTGTGAAGTCCCCTTTTCCATCACGCAGCTACAAAACAGGGAAAATTATTTGTAAAAAAGGGCTATAAAAGCCGAAATAACATAATGTAAAGGGACTACGATTTTTTACAAAAAAAAAAAAAAGCAATACAGAGTACATTTTTACACGGAATATACAAAGAATACCAAATCAGCAAAGGTTTTTTTTATTTATTTTTTCCTTTTTCTTTTCATTCCCGAATACTGTTATTTTTTTTGAAACCATATATATAATATATATCGGGTTTTTTACCAGAAGAATACAAAAAAAAAAAAAATCAAAATGGTATACAAAATCAATTATGTACCAAAATGGTACAAATGGGGTGGTGCCGCCTCAGCCACTGGCACCTTTGGTGCCGCCTGTGGCACACCCTCAACCACCAATTTCTGTTTTTTTTTTCAGCAGTTTTTTTGAGGGACCTATTATGCAATTTTTCCAGTTTTAAGAAAAGGAAGGAAAAGGGTGCGACTATCACACTCAACTTTAAATTTGAATAATTGCCTTCTAAGCCCTCCCTATTTATTATTTTCTTTTTATTCCCCTTCAACTCACTATATTGTGTTTAAACAAACTATTAATCTGTTTTTGTAGTTAAATAAGCCCTTTACTTATTGTTTTTACTCATAAAATTTAAAAACTTGTTGATTAAATTTTAAAAACACAAAAATGATAATGTGTTACGTAAACATGAGAATAGGGACAAAGTGGCATATCGAGTCTTTGCTCCCCCTCTCTGGATAATTAGAATTTTTTCAATTTTATCCCCTCCCAAAAATAATAATTCAATTGAAACCTTTTTAATTTTGTAGTAAAATAATATTTTAATCCTCCTAAAATTTAATAAATAATTTTAAGAATTTTATCATAAAATTTTTAGCTTTGCACCCTTCCTATATTTTATAAATTTATCTCAATCCCACGACATAAAATTTTCGACTTCATCTCTGCAAGAAAAAAGTATAATAATAGTTGTAGTATAAGATATTCAACGTTAAAAACAAATAAAGCTTTATCATAAAAGAAAAAAAAGGAAATGATACTTATCATTTTGAAAAAGTGTTGTAAAAAAGTGTAATATGTTGATTTCAAGGGTTTAATATTATTATCGTAAAATTACGGTTGAAAGTTAAAATATCTATTTTAGACATAATGATGGAAAGTAAAAAAAAATTAATAATTTAATATAATGATATATGACATATAAATTTTAAATATCTAAATTATTTGTAATATTTAATTTAAATATATAAATAGATATTATTAATAATATAATATCAATTACTCTTAGTAATATAATAATAACTATTAAATCTATGCATATATGAAATTTGAAGAGTCCAAAAATGTATATCATAATGTTTACAATTTCCAAACATGTGCCCTAAGAGTGAAGTATTGTTAATTGTGTAAAGTAAAGCTATTTTAACATTAAAGTAAATCTATTTAAAAATTATAAACTAATTCACATCTTATGTTGATGTAAATTTGATGAGAATAATTTATTAAATAAAAATATATATATTTAATTTAATCAACAAGTTTTTAAATTTTATGAGTAAAAATCATAAGTAAAGGGCTTATTTAACTACAAAAATAGATTAATGGTTTGTTTAAACACAATATAGTGAGTTTAAGGGGAATAAAAAGAAAATAATAAATAAGGAGGGCTTAGAAGGGAGTTATTTAAATTTAAAGTTGGGTGTGACAGCCGCAACCTTTTCCTTCCTTTTCCCAAAACTAGAAAAATTGCATAATAAGTCCCTCAAAAAAAAACTGCTAAAAAAACCAGAAATTGGTAGTTGAGGGTGTGCCATAGGCGTGGTGCCAGTGGCTGAGGCGGCACCACCTCATTTGTACCATTTTGGTATATAATTGATTTCGTATATCATTTTGGAATTTTTTTATTATTTTTTTGTATTCTTTTGGTAAAAAACCCTATATATATCATATACAATAAAAGGAAAAAAAAACTTACTTTTTTTGTACGGTGGCCGGCAGTGGCGTCACCGCGACGATCAGCCGGAGCCCAAGGCCGGAAATCGCCCAAGCGAGATAGAAAAGGGCAGCCTTTCTATTTTTATTTTTTTTGAAAATAAAGGGAGACTGACTTTTAAAAAAAAATCTTGCTTTTATAAAGGGCCCAAAACGGCGCCGTTAACAGAGCTTGACCTACCCGCGTGACTGTAACGACCCAAACCCGGCCCAAACGCTATGGCCGAATCTGGTCTGTTACAGTGAAAACCCTTTTGAAGTCCCTTTGTTTAAACTAACTTAAAGTTTAAAAACCTTTATTTATTTGAAGTAGCCAAAACCATACTTAGTTTTTAATTGAAAATTTAAAACAAGTCATTTTATTATAAAAATTACTAATGTGCCCGATGGCTCGATAAAAACAGTTATGCAGTTTAGTTTAGAAAACCCCTTTCATCTCATTTCATAAAGAGATAATTAAAACAATTATTCAAACATAGGATAAAATAATAATAGAATAGTAGGAGGCCTTATTACATAAAAATAGAATTTAAATCCACAATCCCATAAATAAATTGAAATTCAAAGTCTAATAAAATTTAACTCAATTGCATGGCCACCTCGAGTCAACCCGGCTCCACATCCGCGATCTACTCATTACCTGAAAAAAATGTAAAGGAGAAGGTGAGTCACCAAGACTCAGTATGTAACCCTTCTCCCGATTTAAGTAATTTCATACACAACATGTAACAATCAATGTGCATAATATCATATGCCCCAACCTAGCCAGCCATACGCCACTGTCTACCCCGTTGTGGTACCAAACCACTGGTGGTGCCAAACCACTGGTGACATATAGTCACGATGTGCTACCAAAGCACTGGTGTCCGTAGACACAAATCGGGTGATGGGGCCAACCCATCGTGTGATACCAAATCACTGGCAGACGATCCCATATCTCAGGTGGGGCCAACCCACGGTGGTTTTAACCACAGGAACAAGTCGCTATGAGGTACCAAACCTCTGAGGTACCAAACCTCTGTGACCGTAGTCACAAAGCAGTGTTACCAAAACACTGGTGCCCGCCGTCGGCACAATCAATCGCGCCTCTCTCACTCATCAACCCATATCAAACATTGTATAACAGATCTCATGTCATCACATATTTAATCAACATATAGTAAACAATGGCATGCTTCCCAAAAGCATTATCAACAATCTCACACTGACAGAGACTTACCGGCATCCTCGCTTGTACCATTAAGGTACTAAATCCATATCTACATAAAGCAGATATTCACACAACAGACATTCAATATGTTTTATTAATCATTACAAGTGTGTATGTACACACCTTTCACCAACGAGAGTCTAAATCCCGAAGAAGAATCGGCCACCTAGCTTTATTGATCCCTATATTCGGCCAACACTAGGGTTAGTATTATGGGCCATTCGGCCAACCAAATAATTTAAAGGGGTCATACCTTGTACCCGAATCCTTACCCAAATCGCTTCGAGTACTAGCCTTAGCGTCCGATTTGTGAATCTGGTTCACAAGCTTCACTGAGTCAATTAATAACACTACTAATCATAGCCTTTGGCTTTTAAATGAACTCCAATTACATATGTAGATCCTTACCGAAAATTGATTGACGAATGTTGACGAACTCACTTGCTTGTTCCCAAATCCCGAAGATCCTACAACGAATTCGGTTTAATCTGTGATTAGCACCCTTAATTACCAATTGCCAAAACCCACACCTACCTTTACCAAAGTTGATATAATGAGAAAAACATAAACATTCGCCCAAAACCCTTACCTTCCAAAATCAACTAAAGGAAAGCCACGTTCTCTTGCACAAAATTCGCCAAGTAGAGTTTAATATAAAGGAAAGGGGTTTCGGCACTTTGATAGGGATGAGATTCGGCTATTATGAGGGAAAAGTAATGGAGAGAAAAATAAAAATAAAAGAAACAAAGTAGGAAGGGTTCTACTGAAATAATAATAAAAAAAAAAAGAAAACAAGATGGTAGGTGGGGTTTATAAAAGGATTTGGCACCCCTTCAATACTTGCCGTCCACTCCATTCAAAGGAGTTTAAAATTTTGCAAACTCCTTGAAACATTCTCTGCCAAATATTCAAAATAATTTGAATAGCTAAACACCTACATTTTCTCTTGGATTTAATAAGATAAGAAATCCAATTAAAAAGCTTTATCCTTATCATCTTGGAATCAAATAAATAATAGAAAACAAAGAGGCCATGTGTTTTGCCAAACTCACCCGAAAGAACAAGGGACCATGTGCACCAATTCACGCCAAAGCTTCAAAAAAGAAGACCAAGTGCTTGCTCCTTAGATTCGAACCAAAGACCACCCGTGATGCCCCCTTATTCCAGCGCCCTTCTTGCCAACTCTTCCAAAATGACTTTCATGTCAATCTACCCCACCATTTATTTATAAGACCTCCCCGCCGCTTACCCCAAAAATTAGAATTAAAAAGAATGCAAAATGTCATGGCAGCAATTCGAACGCAAGGCCCATCCACTTCCAAACTCCTAGTGGCGCTCCAAGCCACTCCACCTACTACCGCCTCTTATGTCAAGAAGCCCTCTGATTTATTTAAAAGGCCTTCCTAGGCTAACGCCCCAAAAACCCAAAAAGGAAAAAATATTTCCCCTTGCTCCTTCCACGAATCGAACCCAAGGGCTCCTTTGCAGCCCTTAAGTCATCAAGCCAACACGCCAATTACAATTCTTGTGTCAAGTTTTCCTTAAATTTTATTTAAGCCCTATCGTTACCTAGCTCCTTCCTTGTACATACTTTAAAAATTTTTTTAACACTGGTCGTGCCTAGCTCGGGTTATTTTTAGACCATTAAACATGTCAAATAAAATTATAAATTTTATTTCTTGAAGCCCCATTGTAATTTATTTAAATTACAAGTAACCCCTAATTTGGGGTGTTACAATTCTTCCCCTTAAAATAAATTTCGTCCCCAAATTACTTAACTAGAAAAGGTGGGGGTATTGTCGCCTCATTACATCCTCGTGTTCCCACGTAGCTTCCTCTGAACCATGGTTCCGCCACAACACCTTCACCAAGGGCACTCGACTTCCTACGTAGAACCTTCACGCCTCGGCCTAAGATCTCGAATCGTTTCCTCTTCAAACGATAAATCTGAATTCACCTCGATTTACGCCATCGCACCACGTGCGATGGGTGGTCCGACCGATACCGCTCTCGGCGATTGATACGTGAAAAACATCATGGATCTGGTTCGATTCGCCGTAGAACTCAAGTGGTGCGCCATCGTCCAACACGCTTAATCACCGTATATGGCCCGATGAACCTTGGGCTTAGCTTCCTTTCCGCCCAAATCTTAACACCTTTTTCCAAGCGACACCTTCAGAAAACCTTGTCTCCTACCGCATACTCCATTTCTTTGCGTTTTAAATCGGCATAGGATTTCTCGCTGTCCGATGCTTCCTTCAGACGGACCGAATCACTTTAACTTTATCCTCTGTCTCATCACCACCTCGACCCAAAATCGTTGTTCGCCTAATTCCGTCCCAACACGCTTCGGGTACGACATTTCCGCCATACAATGCTTTCGTATGGTGCCATCCGGATACTCGCACCGATAGTTGTGTTGTTGTAGGCGATTCGCTAAAGGTAGAAATTCCTCCCAACTACCACTTGAAATCCAAGACACAACCTCTTAACATATCTTCCAAGATCTCAGTATCACCCTTTCCGATTGTCCGTCGATCGTGGATGGAAAGCGGTACTAAAATCCAACCGTGTGCCCATAGCTTGATGCAAGGCTTTCCAAAACCTTGACGCGTGAACTCCGGGATCCCTATCCGAGATGATTGATGTTGGAACCCCATGCAATCTTACTATCTCCGAGACGCATGCCTTTAGCTAGCTTCAAGAGAGAAATCCATCCTCACCAGGGTATGAAGTGAGCCGACTTAGTTAACCGGCCTCACTATTACCCAAACCGCGTCTTTCTTATCGGGCGTAAGGGGTAGCCCACTAACAAAATCCATAGCGATCCGCTTCCCACTTCTATTGGGGAATCTTCACCGGTCAAGCAACCACGACGGCAAATCGATGTTCACTTTGACTCTGCCGACAAGTCGACACTTACCAACAAACTCTGTCACTTCACGCTTTAACCCGCCACCAAAATCGCTCTCTAAGATCCCTATACATCTTGCTTCCTCCCGATGCATAGCGTAAGGGTCGCTATATGTGCATCATGGAGAATCTTACGCCTCAATTCCTCATCCTTTGGCATACACGCCGCCCGCTTGAAAGCATAATACTCGAGTCACTCTCGACAAAGTTATATCCTTCCAAACCACCATCCCGAACTTGTGCTCTCTTAGCGTTCAACCCTTCATCCACCGATCGCTTTTTCCTTAATTTCCTCTATCCACGCTTTCGAACCAACTTGAAGTTACGCCAAGAGGCTTCCATCATCATATAAACTCAACCGAGCAAACATTGCTCTTAAATCAAATCCACCACCTTCCGCTCCAACGCGTCGGCCTACCACGTTGGCCTTGCCCGATGGTACTTTCGATTGAACGATCGTAGTCTTTTAAAAATTGATCCATCGACGCTGCCTCAAGTTCGGATCCTTCGGGTCAAGAGATACCTCAAATCTCTTGTGATCTGTGTAGACTATCGACTTCTCCCCATATAGATAATGCCGCCATATCTTTAGAGCAAAGACAATCGCCGCCAATTCCAAGTCGTGCGTTGGGTAATTCAGATTCATGTGGCTTTAATCGCCGTGATGCATAAAGGCTACTACCTTCCCCCTCGCATCAAAGACACATCCCAAACCGGTATGGGACGCATCACAATACACTGGTATACAACCTCCCCGCCTCGGGTTGCACCAACACCGAGCTTCATCAAAAATTTTCCTTAGCTTATCAAAGCTTTCTTGCTGCTTCTCCGTCCATACAAATGGAACACCTTTCCTTAGCAGCCGTCACAATCTGCAGTCTTCGCGATTAAGGAAAATCCTTCCACAAACCTTCGATAATACCCCGCTAGACCTGAGAAAACTTCTGATCTCCGCCACCGACCTAGGCGGTTTCCAATCCAACACCGCTTCAATCTTGCGGTGGTCTACCCTAATTCCTTCCGCCGATACCACATGTCCTAAGAAAGCCACTCTCTCACCCAAAATTCGCACTTGCTGAATTTGGCATATAATTGCTTTTCCCTTAGTACTTGCAACACTATTCGCAAATGCTTGTCATGTTCTTCCTCCGCCTTAGAGTACACCAAGATGTCGTCAATGAATACCACGACGACGAATTGGTCTAGTGCATCTTCTTGAAATACTCGCTCATCAAGTCCATAAATGATACCGGCGCGTTGGTCAACCCGAATGGCATTACTAAAAACTCGTAATGTCCATACCGAGTTCGAATGCCGCTTTATGGACATCAACTTCCTTCACCTTTAGTTGATGGTACCCCCGACCTAAGGTCTATCTTTGAAAACACCGAGGCACCCTTCACCGGTCAAACAGTCATCGATCCGAGGCAACGGTACTTGTTTTTGATCGTTAACTTGTTTAACGGACGGTGAGTCGATGCACATCCGCATGGACCCGCTTTTCTTCTTGACAAAATAAAGACAGGGGCTCTCACGAGATATGCTTGGTCGAATAAACCCTCTATCCAAGAGCTCTCGAATTTGGGCCTTCACTCCACCAATTCCTTTGGTGCCATTCGGTATGGTGCTATGACACGAGTCTTGCCGCTCCGGGTAGCAAGTCAATACCGAATTCAACTTCCCGATCCGAGGCGGACACGGAAGTTCTTCCCGAATACGTCGAAGAAATTCCCAAACCGTTCGAACCTCAACTATCGACTCCTTAGCTTCCAAAGCACGGATCCGAACCAAATATGCCTCGCAACCTTTCTTAACCATCCTTTCGGCCTTCAAGGTCGACACCACATTGATAGGTAATTCCTTCTATCACCTATCATAACCACTTCATCACCTCACCGTCTTAAGCACCATGCGCTTAGCCGCGCAATCCAAATTCGCGATACTTAACTAGCCAATCCATTCCAAGGATCAAATCGAACTCTCCGAAAGGTAGTTCCATCGGATCGGCTACAAATACGACCCCTGGAGTTCTAGGGTACCTCTTTATAAAGTTTGTCTACTACTACAGAGTGTCCTGGGGCTTAGTGCGATCATCTTCCCAAGAGTAGTCTCGAGTCTAGGTCCATAGTTCCTACCACACTACTAGCAATGTACGAGTCGCGTCGAACCCACATCAATCAATGCAACATAAGGTAAACCAAATATTAGAAACGCATCTGGTTATGACGTCCGTCGCGTCTCCTCCTCACGGCGCCTCACAGCATAGACTAAGCCAGCCGCCTAGCCTCTGTGTTACCCGAACCTCCGCCACGAGTTCCACGACCTCGGTTGAAACCATTGTTTCTCTCGCCATTACCCCGACCCTCCGTGGTGGTCCAACATTCCTATCCCGAGTGCGATTCGACCTTCCGGCGATCCTTAGTGCCTTTTGAGGACAGCCCTCCCTTACGATGCTCCAAAGACCCACACTCAAAACAACCTTTGTTACCGGTCCAACAACCTCCCCAATGGGTTTTTCCACAATGGTTGCAGACTCGAGTCGGCCTTTGATTAGTAGTCGTGGGCCTCTGGGTGCGATTTGGCCCACTCGCCTTAGCCCGCTTCGAGCATTAGTGCTACCCGATCCAAATGACCCAAATCCTCTTTTCTCAAGTTATTCCGACTATAGTTTTGTCTCACGCCTCCTTAATCCCTTCGCCACCTTGGCTTTCTCCACTAGGGACGAGAACTCACGAACTCTCTGCATGGGCAATTAGCAATCTCGAGTCATCTCAACTCATCGACTCCTTAGCTTCCAAAGCACACTCGATACCAATTTTGTAACGACCCAAACCCGCCCAAACGCTATGGCCGAACTGTGCTTATGATGAAAACCCTTTGAAGTCCCTTTGTTTAAACTAACTTAAAGTTTAAAAACCTTTATTTATTTGAAGTAGCTAAAACCATACTTAGTTTTTAATTGAAAATTTAAAACAAGTCATTTTATTATAAAATTACTAATGTGCCCGACGGCTCGATAAAAACGGTTGTGAGTTTAGTTTAGAAAACCCCTTTCATCTCATTTCATAAAGAGATAATTAAAACAATTATTCAAACATAGGATAAAATAATAATAGAATAGTAGGAGGCCTTATTACATAAAAATAGAATTTAAATCCACAATCCCATAAATAAATTGAAATTCAAAGTCTAATAAAATTTAACTCCAATTGCATGGCCACCTCGAGTCAACCCGGCTCCACATCCGCGATCTACTCATTTACTCGAAAAAATGTAAAGGAGAAGGTGAGTCACCAAGACTCAGTATGTAACCCTTCTCCCGATTTAAGTAATTTCATACACAACATGTAACAATCAATGTGCATAATATCATATGCCCCAACCTAGCCACCATACGCCACTCGTTCACCCCGTTGTGGTACCAAACCACCGGTGGTGCCAAACCACCGGTGACATATAGTCACGATGTGCTACCAAAGCACAGTGTCCGTAGACACAAATCGGGTGATGGGGCCAACCCATCGTGTGATACCAAATCACCGCGCATTTATCCCATATCTCGAAGTGGGGCCAACCCACGGTGGTTTTAACCACGGGAACAAGTCGCTATGAGGTACCAAACCTCCTGAGGTACCAAACCTCCGTGACCGTAGTCACGATGTGTTACCAAAACACCGGTGCCCGCTCGGCACGACGATCAATACGCCTCTCCACTCATCAACCCATATCAAACATTGTATAACGTGATCTCATGTCATCACATATTTAATCAACATATAGTAAACAATGGCATGCTTCCCAAAAGCATTATCAACAATCTCACACTTGTGAGAGACTTACCTAAGCATCCTCGCTTGTACCATTAAGGTACTAAATCCATATCTACATAAAGCGGATATTCACACAAATGTATATTCAATATGTTTTATTAATCATTACAAGTGTGTATGTACACACCTTTCACCAACGAGGAGTCTAAATCCCGAAAGAAGAATCGGCCACCTAGCTTTATTGATCCCTATATTCGGCCAACACTAGGGTTAAGTATTATGGGCCATTCGGCCAACCAAATAATTTAAAGGGGTCATACCTTGTACCCGAATCCTTACCCAAATCGCTTCGAGTACTAGCCTTAGCGTCCGATTTGTGAATCTGGTTCACAAGCTTCACTGAGTCAATTAATAACACTACTAATCATAGCCTTTGGCTTTTAAATGAACTCCAATTACATATGTAGATCCTTACCGAAAATTGATTGACGAATGTTGACGAACTCACTTGCTTGTTCCCAAATCCCGAAGATCCTACAACGAATTCGGTTTAATCTGTGATTAGCACCCTTAATTACCAATTGCCGAAACCCACACCTACCTTTACCAAAGTTGATATAATGAGAAAAACATAAACATTCGGCCCAAAACCCTTACCTTCCGAAATCAACTAAAGGAAAGCCACGTTCTCTTGCACAAAATTCGGCCAAGTAGAGTTTAATATAAAGGAAAGGGGTTTCGGCACTTTGATAGGGATGAGATTCGGCTATTATGAGGGAAAAGTAATGGAGAGAAAAATAAAAATAAAAGAAACAAAGTAGGAAGGGGTTCGGCTGAAATAATAAAAAAAAAAAAAGAAAACAAGATGGTAGGTGGGGGTTTATAAAAGGATTTCGGCACCCCCCCCTAATACTTGCCGTCCACTCCATTCAAAGGAGTTTAAAATTTTGCAAACTCCTTGAAACATTCCTGGCCAAATATTCAAAATAATTTGAATAGCTAAACACCTACATTTTCTCTTGGATTTAATAAGATAAGAAATCCAATTAAAAAGCTTTATCCTTATCATCTTGGAATCAAATAAATAATAGAAAACAAAGAGGCCATGTGCTGCCAAACTCCAGCCGAAAGAACAAGGGACCATGTGCAGCCAATTCACGCCAGGCTTCAAAAAAAGAAGACCAAGTGCTGCTCCTTAGATTCGAACCAAAGACCACCCGTGACAGCCCTTATTCCAGCGCCCTTGCCAACTCTTCCAGCCCGACTTTCATGTCAATCTACCCCACCATTTATTTATAAGACCTCCCTGGCCGCTTACCCCAAAAATTAGAATTAAAAAGAATGCAAAATGCTGCAGCAGCAGCTCGAACGTGCGTCCATCCACTTCCAAACTCCTAGTGGCGCTCCAAGCCACTCCACCTACCTGCCTCTTATGTCAAGAAGCCCTCTTGATTTATTTAAAAGGCCTTCCTAGGCCTAACGCCCCCAAAACCCAAAAAGGAAAAAATATTTCCCCCTTGCTCCTTCCACGAATCGAACCCAAGGGCTCCCTTGCAGGCCCTTAAGTCATCAAGCCAACACGCCAATTACAATTCTTGTGTCAAGTTTTCCTTAAATTTTATTTAAGCCCTATCGTTACCTAGCTCCTTCCTTGTACATACTTTAAAAATTTTTTTAACACTGGGTCAGGCCTAGCTCGGGTTATTTTTAGACCCTTAAACATGTCAAATAAAATTATAAATTTTATTTCTTGAAGCCCCATTGTAATTTATTTAAATTACAAGTAACCCCTAATTTGGGGTGTTACAGTGACCCTGCCCGCAAGGAGGATCCGCATGTTTTTTTGTAAAGTGGGTTATTTACTACTTTAACCCTTCCGCATTTTTATTTTTGTTAAAGTTAGTTTTTTTTTATTTTTGAATTGGCCCCGATAGTTTTCTTGTTGATTCATTTTAGTCCTGTGGAATGACGGGTTTCGAGGACTGGGATTTTTTCCCTTTTGGTCCTCGGCTTGTTCGCTTCTTTTGAGTTTAATCCTTTTTAGTTATTTATTTATTATAATTTGGCACCGCAATTTTGCTCTAACCCTAATTTGATCACCATTGTTTTTTTAATCCGGTTATTTTTTATTCATTATTATTTTTTCTTTTTGTGTTATTTTATTCAATCTTTTTTTATTTTGTATATATTTTATTACTATTAGCAATTATTATTATCATTTATTATTATTATTATTATTATTATTATTATTATTATTATTATTATTAGTGTTATTTTCATCGTTATTTAATATTTATATTATTATCCTTGTTACTATTATTATTATTATTATTACTTTTATTTTTACTACTACTGTTATTTTTTTTATTATTACCATTAATTTTAATATTATAACTATTATTTTATTATTAATACTATTTTATTTTTACTAGTACTATTATTACTATTTTTATTATCATTAATATTATTTTTTTATTTTTATTTTTTCCATTATTATTATTACTATTTATCATTATTGTTACTATTATTATTATTATTATTACTACTATTGTTTATTTTAAATTCTTTTTCTCTCCTATTATATTTATTATTATTATTATCAACATTATTACAACTTCCATTATTTCTATTATTTTTATTATTACTAATATTATTTTTATTATTACTATTATTTGTTTATTAATATATTTTATTATTATTGCATTTTTGTTACTATTTTTCTTTTATTGCATATTATTTGTTGGAATTTTCATTTATTTTTGCTTTTATTATTTTGTCTCCATTGTTTCTACCCTAGTATGTATGTCTACTATAATTCGTCTTTCATTCTACTACGGCCATATCACATTTTATTCAAGGCATTGCGTTTCGTCCGATTTTCGAAATAAGCAAACATTCCGCATTCTAAGGTTCGAAAGAAATCGTACTCTAACTTACTAGGTTTCGATTTTTTCTCTTCGAGTCCAAAGAACCTATTACTTTCTTTTTAAAAGTTAAATAACAACTTATTCTCAAGAATTCAAAATTGTCGTGTCCTAACTCACTAGATGTGACGTTTTGTTATCTTGGGATAATGATTTCAAAAAAAACAAATGCAATATTCTATATTTGGTATTTTAGGAAATCGAGCCCTAACTTACTGGGTTCCGATTTTTCATTAGACTCCAAATAACCGAATATCCTTCTTAGATTTAAACACATTAATTTTGAAAGTCAAAGGACAAGCTCAGTTTTGGAAATTTGAAATGTCGTACCCTAACTCACTGGGCGTGATATTTCACTTCCTCGAAATAAGAGGGTCTTATCACCCATGTTTTATTCAAGTTTTCCTTTACAATAAAGAGAATCGTATTTTGAAATCTATTCAAATTTTCAACATTAGGACATTAAATAATCAATTAGGTACCAATTTTGGGCGTCACGAGGGTGCTAATCCTTCTTTCTGCGTAATCGGCTCCTGAACCGTTTTTTTTAATTTCGTAGACCAAAACTGTCGTTTTAATAAATTAAATGTTTTAACGATCAATCTAAAGGTGACCCAATCATACCTCAAAAAGATTGGTGGCGACTTCATTTTCATTTCCAAAGTCGACCCCGTTTTCCAAACTAAAAAAAATGGTTTCGACAACCCATATGAGCAATGTGCTCATGAAAAACCTTGGTGTAGTCCCTTAGTAAGCGAATCCGTAATCATGGAGTCTTTCCTAATATACTTTATAGACACCTAACAACTCTGAACTTTTACTTTAACAACCAGAAACTTAAAGTCTATGTGTTTTGACTTTGATGTGCTCTTGTTGCTATTGGAATAAAAGACTGCAATTTGTTTTCACAATTTGCACCTTAGTGACAAAATCTTGTATCCATATTACATCAAAATCGGAGTCTGTATACCTGATGATCTCTAACTGATTAGACCTCCGATATGTGAGCATGTAATCTTTGTTCTCTGAAAATACATTATAACCCTCTTGAATGCTATCCAATGGTCCAAACCAGGGTTGCTTAAAATATCTGTCTAACATCCCAATAGTGTACACAATATTCCAATGTATACAAACCTGAACATATATTGGACTTTCTACTGCTAAAATGTAAAAAAATTAATGCATTTTTTTGTAATCTCAAAATCAATCTTAGGGCATTGATTAAGGCTATATTTATTATTGACAAGTAGTATGTCATTAACATATAAAACCAAATATAGAACCTTACTCCCACTAAATTTATGGTATATACGATTATCAATAAAATTCATCTCTAAACCGAATAAGATAATCATTTGGTAAAATTTGTAATATTATTGACGAGAAGTTTGCTTAAGCCCATAGATGAAATTCTTTGCAAATCATTAACTTTGCATTATTAGACACAGCTTTCTAATTGTACCATATAAATGTTACCATTGAGAAACAATTAACTTAATATTCATTTGATGTAGCTTAATGTCAAAATATTCCACTAAAGCCATTATAACCATTTTTCTAATGGACCTTTTTAATGACATTCATTCTTGAGCTTGTTGAGTTTGTTCTTCTGGAACAATTACCTCATCTTGAATAAATAGTTGTTCAACATTGCATCATTAGTGAGATTCTAGATTCACTTTTTAATCAATGATAGATATGAGAACCTAAACATCGTCAAAAGTGATAGTAGGAACTGAGTTAGAATTCAATTCCTCCTTAAAAGCAATGTTTCTAACCTTATTTCTCCCTCCAAACTCAACATCCTAAAATAATGTTGAAATTCTCATCTCAAAAATATTCCTAATTGTGAGATCATAAAACTCATAGCCCTTAGATTGTTCAATATTTCCTTGACCCTTATTCTTTATAGACATCAAAGAAGTTAGAAGTGATGTCATTTCAACATTATCGTTTTTAGCAAAACGTTTCTCAATTTCGTCAAGGAAACTTTGGCCTAAGTAATATTTTTAGATTCTTTGCCACTGTAACATCCCAAAAATGGGGCTATTTGAAATTTCATTATTTTCTTATGTATGAACTACTGAAATATTATTTATGGAATAAGAGAGTTTAATTTAAGGCTTTGAGTTGGCTCGGTTTAAAAGAAAATTTAGTTTTTAAACTTGAAAGGTAAGGAGCCTTAGCAGAAGGGTGTTAAAAGAATAAGTGGGGATATTTTGACACTAAAAAGCCCTTGGTAAAGTGGCAAAAAGAAGCCACTTAAGAGCTAGCATGGACGCCACATTAAGGGGAAGGGAGAGCCTTGGTTCGAGTCACAAGGATCCCTCCTTTTTGCATTATGGATGGACGGCACATGTGGAGAGTTTTTCTCTCCCTTAATTCTTTTTTTTATTTATTTTGGATAATAAAGGGGTTATTATTATTATTATTAAGGGATAATTTAAGCATTTTAAATTGGTTTTAATTTGCTTAAACCTTTAGATAATACAAGATATATGATAATTTCATCAAGGATATTATTTGATTAAAAGGGATTATTAGGTGATTAATTCAAATTATTTGAATTAATTAAACAAGTGGCCAAGAATAATTTGAGGAAATTAAATGGATTTTGAACTCCTTGGATGATAGGAGTGGACGGCAAGTCAAGGGGGTGCCGAATGCTTATAAATACCCCAACCCACCACCTTGTTTTCTTTTTCCCATCTCTGCTTAGCCGAAAAACCTAACCCTTTTCCCTTCTAATTTTCTTTATTTTCTCTCAAACCTCATTAGCGAATTAGTCTTCTATATTTCTCCTTGCCGAACCTCCACCCTCAATCCTCTTTTCTTTTAACACCAAGCATCCACGCCTTTTTGCCGAAAATTTTAACATCCTTCTCCTCCATTGATTTCTTCAATAGCCGAATATACCCATTGGAAGTGCGAATTCCTTTTTACTATTTTTAACCTCTTGGTCGAATAGTGCAATGGCATAGATACTCTCGGATTTCTCTATCGATCATAAAGGTAAGGGATGGCAGAACCCTCCTCTTGTATTTTCTTTTACTCATCGACTGGATAAGAGGGAAGCCAAAATTCGGCATTTGGATGAAAAGTATGACTAACTTGTGTTCTCCTTTGAAATCAATTCTCATAAGGTTCTTCAGATATCGTGAGCAAGTTTGTCTAAGTCTGAAATTGTTGGCATTCGGCTTTGGTAAGTGTTGGTAGAGGCTCGTTTATTTTCAATAGGGTATTACTTAAGTGATTAAAAGCCAAAAGTTCTTGACAATATCCCCGATCCATTATTTGGTAAAGCGGATCCGAGAGTCACCGTGGATTGTAGCGAACACAAAGGTAAGAATCCGGGATCACAATCGACCCTCTAGATTTTGTTTGGCCGAATAGGCCATAATACTAACCTTGATAGTTGGCCGAATATAGGGGCAAGGACTTAGAGTGTGGCCGATTGATTAACTTCGGGATCTAAGGCTATCGTGGTGACAGGTGTGTACATACACACCATATGATATATTAACTGTGCTTAATATTGTGAATGCTCATTTTGATTTATGTAGCATTGGAATTAATACCAACTCGGTATAAGTGGCGACTCGTAAGTACTGCTTATTATGAATTTGCTATTTGATGCTTTTGGTAAGCATGATGTATTGACACATGAAATTTAAGAATGTGATGGCATGAAACATATATATGTTTATCTGTGTGGGATTGATGAGTGGAGGGGGCAGTGTATTCGTGCCGACGGGCACCAGTGTTTTGGTAACACACCGTGACTATATGTCACCAGAGGTTTGGTACCTCCAGAGGTTTGGCACCTCAGTAGCGACTTATCCCTGTGGTTAATACCACCGTGGGTTGGCCCCACTTGAGATATGGGATCGTCTGCCAGTGATTTGGTATCACACGATGGGTTGGCCCCATCACCCGATTTGTGTCTACGGACACCAGTGCTTTGGTAGCACATCGTGACTATATGTCACCAGTGGTTTGGCACCACCAGTGGTTTGGTACCACAACGGGGTAGAGCAGAGGGTGTATGGTCGCTAGGTTGGGATATATGATGTTTTGCATGTTAATCATTATATGATGTGTATGAACATATTTAAAACCGGGGAAGGGTTACATCTCGAGTCTTGGTGACTCACCTTCTCCTTTACATTTTTCAGTAACGAGTAGATCGCGGATGTGGGCCGAGCCGACTCGAGGTGGCCATGCCGTTGGAGTTAAATTTTAACGGACCTTGAATTTCAATTTATTTACTATGGGATTGTGAATTTAAATTTTATCTTCTTTTATGTAATAAGGCCTCCTAGTATTTTTATTTTATTTTTATTTTACGCTCGAATATTTGTTTAAATTATCTTTTTATGAAATGAGATGAAATGGGTTTTCTAAACCGAACTCATAAACGTTTTTAACGGGCCATCGTGCACATTAGTAATTTTATAATGACTTGACTTGTTTTAAATTTTCAATTAAAAACTAAGTATGGTTTTAGCAACTTCAAATAAATGAAGGCTTTCAAAATTTTGAGTTGGTTTTCAAAAAGGAACTTCAAAAATGTTTTCACTGTAACGGACCAGATTCGGCCATAGCGTTTGGGCCGGGTTTGGGTCGTTACAAAATTGGTATCGAGCCCAGTTCAAAGCTCTCTACTGTGGGGCCCAAGGCCCAAAAATGTTTTAAAAGGCCTTATGAAATAATTTTTGGATTTTGAACAAAGATGGCCCGAGTCTCCCAGACCGATCCGCCTGTAAGTACTTCTGAACCTCTTGGTGAACTATATTCTGTAGAAGGGTAGGAAGTATGGAACGTAGATAGACTTATAGGACTTGAACCCTAGGATTAGATTACTCAAACACATGAACCAAACATAAGACATTAAGGAACTAAACCAATCTATGACTTAGCGGTGAGCTAGGGTGTGGTAACCCCATGCGCATGTCGAGGATTGGATCCGAAGAGCACTGGTATTTAAGCGATCCGTGTGACTCACCTCCTCTTCTTCGCAGTATCCTACAGTGTGCGTAGCTTCTGTTCACCCTAACTCGTCGGAGGCTCGGTGGTGTGGCAACCTCTCATGCGCATGTCTGAAAGGTTCGGTGAGAGCTTGGTATTTAAGCGGTCCGCGTGACCCACCTCCTCTTCACTCGAATCTGCACAGTGCGTAGCTTTGGTTCACCCCGACCAAGAGGGCTCGGTTATAGGCTAAACCTAATGACTAAAACCCAAAAAGGGAATTAGCCATGTTTTCAAACGAAACGAAACAATAACAACTCAAATGTTTTCAAAACTCTTGCAACAACTCTTTCAAAGCGAAAACATCATATTTACAACGTTTTCCTCGAAAAACTCAAATTTTTGGAAAATTACAAAAATGCCCTCTGTGGTAAAATTACTAAAACGCCACGACTCATAAAATACCAGTTCAATGGTTTTGCTCAAAAATTTCAATTACTTTACAAATATCCAACAACTTAGTTTTGAAAATCAACACTGAAATATTTTGGTTTTAGAAAATTACGAAAACGCCCTCAATTTGTGAAAATTACCAAAATGACCCTGATCTTTGGAAAGCGTTACCAACATCACTATTTGAAAAGGAAAACTTTCAGAAAGGACCCTCAAAGTTTTACAACTGTCGAAAATATCCCTGATTTATCAAAATGACAAAATTGCCCCTGATTGACAAAATTACCAAAATACCCCTGGTTTCAAAACGATTACGATTTTACAAATTTTTATAAATATCCTCCAGTTTTGGGAATGTCAAAATGATCTACTCTACTAAAGTTTTAAAATTTCTTTATTTATGAAAATAACCCTGTAGGGAAAATGACGAAAATACCCCTGGGTTGGGAATGGGCAGAAATGTCCGAAGAGTGAATAGGTATGGAAAGCATTAAGGAATGGATGCATGAACTCTTTGTGTGAACTAGGATAGAAGACTGAAACCTTGTTTGCTCGAAAGAATCCCTAATTAAATTACATTTCATAAAATTTCTTCATGAATAAGAAAGTGAAACAAATGCTAACACATAAAATTTTCTTAATCGAGTTAAAAGCGCGATAGATAGAATGAGTTCTAGAGGACGTGGACGTCGTGGACGCGTAGGGGTAGGATGACGGTGTCCGAACCCGGCGGGACAGTCGAGGTTCGAAAAAGCGAGTACCACCGCCACCACCACCTCCTACTTTCGTAATGGCGAGGAAGCGAGACCGCACCGGGTGGTGGTCGTGGTCGCAAGTCGCTTTTCGAAGTTTTGGAGATGGTGGCGGGGCTGGTGGTGGAATTTGGGAGCTCGGAAGTCTGTTCCCGCGCGGTCGGTCTAACGGGGCGAGGTATTCCGTGGTGTCTCTCGAGTGGCACCCGCAATCCGCAGAATATTGGGCGGAATCTACGGAAAGGGTCATGGATGATCTCGACCTAACCGACGAGGAAAAGCCGAAAGGGCGCGTGTCGCTTCTAAAGGATGAAGCGTACAGTGGTGGTGATCGTCCGGGATGGAGCCGCGGTGATGATCTCACGCGGGACTACTTTTTAAAACGGCTTTTCGAAAGAAGTATGTGGGCACTAGTTACACCGATGCCCAAAGGAAAGCCTTCCTAGGTCTAGTGCAAGGAACTAAGTCGGTGGCCGAGTATGAGGCGGAGTTTTTAAGGTGAGTAGGTATGCCGAGGAATCGTAGCCACCCGAACATGAGCGCCACCGTGTCCGCTTTGAGGACGGGCTCGAGAGATGATCTGAGATTGCTAATTGCCCATGACGGGTTCGTGAGTTCTCGCCCCTAGTGGAGAAGGCCAAGGTGGCCAGAAGGATTAAGAGAGACGTGAGACAAAACTATAGTAAGAATAACCAAAAGAGAGGTTTTGGGTCGGTTGGATCGGGTAGCGCTAATGCTCGAGCGGGCTAGGCGAGTGGGCCAAATCGGGCCGGTGAGCCACGACTACTAATCAAAGGCCAACTCGATTACAACCGCACGTGGAAAAACCCATTGGGGGAGTTGTTGGACCGGTAACAAAGGTTGTTTTGAGTGTGGGTCTTTGGAGCATCGGGTAAGGGATCGCTCTCAAAAGCGCGCTAAGGATCGACGGAAAGGTCGTAATCGCGCTCGGGCGAAATGTTGGACCACCACGCAGGGGTCGGGGTAATGGCGAGAGAAACAATGGTTTCAACCGAGGTCGTGGAACTCGAGGCGAGAGGTTCGGGTAACACGCAGGCTAGAAACGGCTGGCTTAGTCTATCAATGCGGCGTCGCGAGAGGAGAGACGCACCGGACGTTATAACCGCAGACGCGTTTCTAATATTTGGTTTACCTTATGTTGCATTGATTGATGTGGGTTCGACGCACTCGTACATTGCTAGTAGTGTGGTAGGAACTATGGACCTAGACTCAGAGACTACTCTTAGGAAGATGATCATGCTAAGCCCCTAGGACACTCTGCTGTAGTAGTAGACAAACTTTATAGAGATGTACCCCAGAACTCCAAGGGGTCGTATTTGTAGCCGATCCGATGGAACTACCTTTCGGAGAGTTCGATTTGATCCTTGGAATGGATTGGCTAGTTAAGTATCGGCGAATTTGGATTGCGCGCTAAGCGCATGGTGCTAAGACGAGCGAGGGTGATGAAGTGGTTATGATAGGTGATAGAAGGAATTACCTATCCAATGTGGTGTCGGCCTTGAAGGCCGAAAGGATGGTTAAGAAAGGTTGCGAGGCATTTTTGGTTCTTGATCTGTGCTTTGGAAGCTAAGGAGTCGATGAGTTGAGGTTCGAACGGTTGGGAATTTGCTAACGTATTCCCGGAAGAACTTCCGTGTCCGCCTCCGGATCGGAAGTTGAATTCGGTATTGACTTGCTACCCTGAACGACACTGCGTGTCTATAGCACCATACCAATGGCACCAAAGGAATTGGTGGAGTTGAAGGCCCAAATTCGGAGCTTTTGGATGTAGGTTTATTCGACCAAGCATATCCCCGTGGGGAGCACTGTGCTATTTGTCAAGAAGAAGGGAGCGGGTCCATGCGAATGTGCATCGACTACCGCCGCTTAAAACAAGTTAACGATCAAGAACAAGTATCCGCTGCCTCGGATCGATGACTTGTTTGACCAACCGGAAGAAGCCGCGCGGTGTTTTCAAAGATAGACCTTAGGTCGGGTTACCATCAATTGAAGGTAAAAGAGGTTGATGCTCACAAGACGGTATTCGAAACTCGATATGGACATTACGAGTTTACGGTGATGCCATTTGGTTGACCAACGCGCGCGGCATTTATGGACTTGATGAACAGTATTTCAAAGAGATACCTGGACCGGTTCGTCGTAGTATTCATTGACGACATCTTGGTGTACTCTAAGTCGGAGGAGGAGCATGACGAGCATTTGCGAATAGTGTTGCAAGTACTAAGGGAGAAGCGATTATATGCCAAATTCGGTAAGTGTGAATTTTGGCTAAGGAAATAGCTTTCTTAGGTCACGTAGTGTCGGCGGAAGGATTAGAGTGGACCTCGCAAGATTGAAGCGGTGTTGGATTGGAAACCGCCTAGGTCGCGATGAGATCGAAGTTTCCTAGGTCTAGCGGGGTATTATCGAAGGTTTGTAGAAGGATTTTCTCGATCGCAAAGACCGCTGACGAAGCTACTAAGAAAAGGAGTCCCATTTGTATGGTCGAAGAAGCGGCAAGAAAGCTTCGATAAACTAAGGAAAATTTTGACTAAGCTCGATTTTGGTGCAAACGAGGCGCGGAAAATTGTTCACCGTTTATTGTGATGCGCCCCATACCGGTTTGGGATGTGTCTTTGATCTGAGGAAGGGAAGGTAGTAGCCTATGCATCACGTCGATTAAGACCTCATGAATTGAACTATCCAACGCATCGACTTAGAGCTAGCGGCGATCGTCTTCGCTCTGAAAATATGGAGACACTACCTTTATGGGAGAAGTCGATAGTTTATACTGAGATCACAAGAGTCCGAGGTATCTCTTGACTCGGAAGGATCTTAACTTGAGACAACGTCGGTGGATCGAACTTTTGAAGGATTACGATTGTTCAATCGAGTATCATCCGCAAGGCCAACGTGGTAGCCGACGCGTTGAGCCTAGGAAGGTCGTGGCGGATTTAAGAGCAATGTTTGCTCGGTTGAGTCTATATGATGATGGAAGTCTCTTGGCGGAACTTCGAGTTAAGCCAACATGGATCGAGAGGTTAAGGAAAAAGCAATCGAGTAGATGAAGGGTTGAACGCTAAGAGAGCACAAGTTCGGGATGGTGGTTTGGAAGGATATAACTTTGTCGAGTGATGGAGTATTATGCTTTCAAGAGAAAGTGTATGCCAAAGGATGTGGAGTTGAGGCGAAAGATTCTCCATGATGCACATAGCGACCACTTACGCTATGCATCCGGGAGGAAGCAAGATGTATAGGGATCTTAGAGAGCGATTTTGGTGGCGGGTTAAAACGTGAAGTAACAGAGTTTGTTGGTAAGTGTCTAACTTGTCAACAAGTTAAGGCTTTGAACATCGATTGCTTGCGTCGGTTGCTTCACCCATGAAGATTCCCAATGGAAGTGGGAACGGATCACTATGGATTTTGTTAGTGGGCTACCCTTACGCCCGATAAGAAAGAAGCGCGTTTGGGTAATAGTAGACCTGGTTAACTAAGTCGGCTCACTTCATACCGGTGAGGATGGATTTCTCTCTTGGCTAGCTAAGCTAAGTTTATGCGTCTCTGAGAGATAGTAAGATTGCATGGGGTTCCAACATCAATCATCTCGGATAGGGATCCCAGGTTCACGTCAAGGTTTTGGAAAGCCTTGCATCAAGCTATGGGCACACGGTTGGATTTTAGTACCGCTTTCCATCCACAGTCTGACGGACAATCGGAAAGGGTGATACAGGTCTTGGAGGATATGTTAAGAGGTTGTGTCTTGGATTTCCGTGGTAGTTGGGAGGAATTTCTACCATTAGCAGAGTTCGCCTATAACAACAGCCACCAGGCAAGTATCCAGATGGCTCCGTATGAGGCACTGTATGGCAGGAAGTGTCGTACTCCGACATGTTGGACTAACTAGGTGAGCGGCATTTTGGGTCCGTAGAGTTGGTGAGCGAGAGACGGAGGATAAAGTTAAGGTAATTCGGTCTCGTCTTAAGGAAGCATCGGATAGGCAAAAATCCTATCTTGATTTAAAACGCAAAGGAGATGGAGTATCTTTGTAGGAGACAAGGTTTTTATGAAAGTGTCACCTTGGAAAAAGGTGTTAAGATTTGGAAGGAAAGGGAAGCTAAGCCCAAGGTTCATCGGGCCATATGCGGTGATTAAGCGTGTTGGACCAGTGGCGTACCAGCTTGAGTTACCGGCCGAACTGAACCAAATCCATGATGTCTTTCACGTATCAATCTTTGCCGAGATATCGGTCGGACCCATCGCACGTAGTGCCGATGCGAAAATCGAGGTGAATTCGATTTATCGTTTGAAGAGGAACCATTCGGATCTTAGGCCGAGACGCGTGAAGGTTCTACGTAAGAAGTCGCGCCCCGGTGAAGGTGCGTGGGCGGAACCATGGTACGCAGGAAGCTACGTGGGAACTCGAGGATGTAATGAGGCGAAGAATACCCCCACCTTTTCTAGTTAAGTAATTTCGGACGAAATTTATTTTAAGAAATTAGAATCGTAACATCCCAAAAATGGGGCTATTTGAAATTTCATTATTTTCTTATGTATGAACTCTGAAATATTATTTATGGAATAAGAGAGTTTAATTTAAGGCTTTGAGTTGGCTCGGTTTAAAAGAAAATTTAGTTTTTAAACTTGAAAGGTAAGGAGCCTTAGCAGAAGGGTGTTAAAAGAATAAGTGGGGATATTTTGACCCTAAAAAGCCCTTGGTAAAGTGGCAAAAAGAAGCCACTTAAGAGCTAGCATGGACGCCACATTAAGGGGAAGGGAGAGCCTTGGTTCGAGTCACAAGGATCCCTCATTTTTGCATTATGGATGGACGGCACATGTGGAGAGTTTTTCTCTCCCTTAATTCTTTTTTTTATTTATTTTGGATAATAAAGGGGTTTTTATTATTATTATTAAGGGATAATTTAAGCATTTTAAATTGGTTTTAATTTGCTTAAACCTTTAGATAATACAAGATATATGATAATTTCATCAAGGATATTATTTGATTAAAAGGGATTATTAGGTGATTAATTCAAATTATTTGAATTAATTAAACAAGTGGCCAAGAATAATTTGAGGAAATTAAATGGATTTTGAACTCCTTGGATGATAGGAGTGGACGGCAAGTCAAGGGGGGGTGCCGAATGCTTATAAATACCCCAACCCACCACCTTGTTTTCTTTTTCCCATCTCTGCTTAGCCGAAAAACCTAACCCTTTTCCTTCTAATTTTCTTTATTTTCTCTCAAACCTCATTAGCCAGAATTAGTCTTCTATATTTCTCCTTGCCGAACCTCCACCCTCAATCCTCTTTTCTTTTAACAACCAAGCATCCACGCGCTTTTTGCCGAAAATTTTAACATCCTTCTCCTCCATTGATTTCTTCAATAGCCGAATATACCCATTGGAAGTGCCGAATTCCTTTTTACTATTTTTAACCTCTTGGCCGAATAGTGCAATGGCATAGATACTCAGGATTTCTATCGATCATAAAGGTAAGGGATGGCGAAACCCTCCTCTTGTATTTTCTTTTCTCACGACTGATAAGAAGGGAAGCCAAAATTCGGCATTTGGATGAAAAGTATGACTAACTTGTGTTCTCCTTTGAAATCAATTCTCATAAGGTTCTTCGATATATCGTGAGCAAGTCTTGTCTAAGTCCAAATTGCTTGGCATTCGGCTTTGGTAAGTGTTGGTAGAGGCTCGTTTTATTTTCAATAGGGTATTACTTAAGTGATTAAAAGCCAAAAGTTCTGACAATATCCCCGATCCATTATTTGGTAAAGCGGATCCGAGTCACAGTGGATTGTAGCGAACACAAAGGTAAGAATCCGGGATCACAACCGACTTCTCTAGATTTGTTTGGCCGAATAGGCCATAATACTAACCTTGATAGTTGGCCGAATATAGGGCAAGGACTTAGAGTGTGGCCGATTGATTAACTTCGATCTAAGGCTATCGTGGTGACAGTGTGTACATACACACCATATGATATATTAATCGTGCTTAATATTGTGAATGCTCATTTTGATTTATGTAGCATTGGAATTAATACCAACTTCGGTATAAGTGGCGACTCGGTAAGTACACATTATTATGAATTTGCTATTTGATGCTTTTGGTAAGCATGATGTATTGACACATGAAATTTAAGAATGTGATGGCATGAAACATATATATGTTTATCCGTGTGGGATTGATGAGTGGAGGGGCGGTGTATTATTCGTGTTGTGCGGGCACCGAGTGTTGTTTTGGTAACACACCGTGACTATATGTCACGAGAGGTTTGGTACCTCCGGAGGTTTGGCACCTCGATGGCGACTTATCCACGTGGTTAATACCACCGTGGGTTGGCCCCACTTGAGATATGGGATCGTCTCGCGGTGATTTGGTATCACACGATGGGTTGGCCCCATCACCCGATTTGTGTCTACACGGACACCGGTGCTTTGGTAGCACATCGTGACTATATGTCACCAGGTGGTTTGGCACCACCAAAGTGGTTTGGTACCACAACGGGGTAGACAGAGGTGTATGGTAGCTAGGTTGGGATATATGATGTTTTGCATGTTAATCATTATATGATGTGTATGAACATATTTAAAACCGGGGAAGGGTTACATACTTGAGTCTTGGTGACTCACCTTCTCCTTTACATTTTTCGTAACGAGTAGATCGCGGATGTGGAGCCGGTGACTCGAGGTGGCCATGCCGTTGGAGTTAAATTTTAACGGACCTTGAATTTCAATTTATTTACTATGGGATTGTGAATTTAAATTTTATCTTCTTTTATGTAATAAGGCCTCCTAGTATTTTTATTTTATTTTTATTTTACGCTCGAATATTTGTTTAAATTATCTTTTTATGAAATGAGATGAAATGGGTTTTCTAAACCCGAACTCGCAAACGTTTTTAACGGGCCATCAGCACATTAGTAATTTTATAATGACTTGACTTGTTTTAAATTTTCAATTAAAAACTAAGTATGGTTTTAGCAACTTCAAATAAATGAAGGCTTTCAAAATTTTGAGTTGGTTTTCAAAAAGGAACTTCAAAAATGTTTTCAACAGAATGCGGACGATTCGGCCATAGCGTTTGGGCCGGGTTTGGGTCGTTACAGCCCCTAAAGGCTTCTGAAATGTTGTACTTCATGATCATTAGACTCATGCAATTTGAACGATCCCACCTCTCAAAATCCCTTTTAACATAAGGGTGTTTTCCGCAGTGAGAGGTGCGGGTTGTTCTTCCCTTAACGCAAGGTCTATTCCATACAACCAAACATTTTAAATGTCTTTTCTATTTCGTAAAATTAGTCTCATTAAACATGGGTATAGAATTTATATTAGCAGATATTGTGGCAGCAAAATATAAACTAGTTGAATCCAAAACAAAATAGATAAAAACAAGCTCACATCAATATTCACAAGTAAACAATAAATTCAAAATAATGGCTAATCTCATCTTAAGATACCAAACACAACATTAATATCAAGTCTTTGGACAGTAATATTAACAGTAAACGGTACTCTTGTTGTAGCAATCAAACATTGACAGTAAATTATGTCAAACAATTAATTAATCTTTGGACTAACTTATTGCTAACATAAAATACCTTATAATTGTCACACATTTATCACCACAGATGTCGTTGAAAATTTGCCAAATATTAACTTACCTTTGGGTCAATTAATAAAGGCATGAATCACAAAAACATATAATCATCTTAATATTTTAAATAAACTAATCTACACAAAAGAGGTCACTTTGGCAACGTTTTGTTTTAACTAATCTATTTAAAATATTAGACATCATTAATTAAAACCTAAAGCCAAAATCTGCATTTATTTGTTTCAAAATACTTTTCTTAATTTCATATTTCAATCAAATTAAAAGATAATAGTATATATATGTATATATTTATCCCAAAACAACATACAATGATGTTCGCAAATATAATAATAGTTGAATAAATCATAATCCATAAGACTTCAAATTTAAACCAAAATAATTGGAATAAAGGTAAACCTCATCATATCAGACACTCCATTAATATTTCATCTTTAGACAAAATACTAACTTGTAATTGATATATTAGTGTAATAATCAAAGATTGACAATAAAAGCATGTCGAATTATGGGGCCAATTTATTGCTCACATGTAAAACCGAATAATTGTCACATGTTTATTACCATAATTGCACATGTAATATTATTAACTTTTATTTGGGCCAATCAATATTAACATAACTTAAGTTACATGCACACAACCTTTTATATTTTAAAACAAAAAAAGTTATACAAAAAAATTACTTTAGTGACTTTTTGCTTCAATTAAGTTATTTTAAAATATATATAAACATACCAATATTCAAATTTAAAATTTCCCCAATAGTCAAATGTCAAAACTACTTTTTTATTGCTTTATAGACTCCAAAATAACCTAAAATAAGGTTGTCTTAATAATGCAATAAAAAAACCGAAAACCTTAATTTTTGACTATTTCTTTTTTGTTCCAAAACCATATATATCAAAACCAAACAGAAATAATGTAGTGGTTTAAAGCCAAATAATTAACAAGCATATGCATGTATTCATAATTTTGGCATGGATAAAAACACCAAAGCAATTCACGCATATACATGTATTCATAATCAAATAAAAAGTCTTACCCTGAATTTACCATGTAAATCCAAATTTGTATTTATGATTAAACAGATATTCACATTAATACTTGAAAAATATTTTCAAGCCAATAAATCTCAAAAAAACAAAATCATAATAGTTGGCATATCCCACAATTCATACAATAAACCATATCATCATAATTTAACCAAAAAATTGGAACCCTAATATGCCAAAACCTAAGATTATAGAACCAAACTTAAAACCAAAATATCTAAATATGTATATAGTTTACATGAATTTACACCAAAACACCCATAAAATTGAATATATAAACATAACAAAATAATAATAATAATAATAATAATAATAATAATAATAATAATAATAATAATAATAATAACAACAACAACAACAACTTCAACGATATCCATCAAAACTTAATTTCACCAATTAAACTATAAAATATATCTTATTGAATAATGGTTATAAACACCTATTCACACAACTATAATCATGCATTAATCTTCAAAATCACTGATATGCATATAATATATACACAATTGTAATAATATAAAAATAATACTGGCTTGCCTTACATATTTTATGTAAACTCAAATTTATATTCATGACTAAAGATATTATCATAAAACTTCTTTATACACATAGATACTTAAAAAAAAATTCATAACCACTAAATATAAAAAGAATCCCAAATTATATAAAAGCTTTTATATGCGCAACTACTTATGAAAATCCATAGCCACCATATTTAAAAAAAAAATCCCAAATATTTTAATTTTAGTAGGGTTTCATAAGGACTAAAACTTATATAAAATAATTATAACAGAAACCAAAAGTAATCATTCGTATATATGAATTGAATTCAATGGTGAATATAATTCATCATGAATAAAGACAAAATATGATAATTCCATATACATTCAACCAGAAACAAAACATTTAAAACAAATAGTGCGAAAAAAAAACATCTTAACAACATTCATTTATTCGATTCTCAAGTGAATTAACTTTCAAAACCAATTATACAACCCAATTGGAATTCTTCAATTGCAAAAAGTTATAAGTCTGTAACTTTAATTTAATAATGACTGTAACCAAAATTTATAAAATAATTATGTGAAAAGAAGAGAAAGAAATCTCACAAATAAATTTTTATCAATTGATTATAAATAAACAAATAAATAAACCTTCATCTTTCGAATAGCATATGCAAATATAAAACAAGATTATATTTATAAAACCCTAAAATTTTATTTAAAGAATCAAAACCCAAAAATTTATCAGGAATCTCAAAGATTCAGCATAATATATAATTAAAATATCAAATTCATAAAATTAAAAAAGAAAAATGAATCAATCCAAAATTAATAAAGAATCAATTCATTCTCAATAATTCAACATGACAAAGTTCGGATGCCACTTGTTAGATTTGTAAAATAAATCTGAAATAAAATTTAATAAACCATGATCTATTATGTCAAATCATCAAGAATAAATCAAGAACAAAATTAAATGCGGAAGCGTACCTGAATCCATGAATTCCTTGAAGTTTTACCGAATCTTGAGGATTTGATCTTCCAAATTTGCACATAAGAAATTCAGAGAATATGCGCTCTCTCTTTCCTAATGATGGGATATTAGAAAAGATATATTGTGTATAATAACCCTAATATTTATAACCTTGGCATATTAGTTCTAATCAAATTCTAATTAGCCCATCATTAATTAAAAATTGATTAGAACTCAATTACTAGAGTATTTACACATATTTGACTCATATTTTATCTAATAATTAAAGCCCAATAAAACTTTAACCAAATTAAATCACTTTTAATTTGGACTAACATATCATGATAATAAATAATAATGTGTAATTACCTTTATTATATATGTGATGTCTATATTTTCCAATAAAGTAGACTGAAAACTTGGTCGAAAATTTAAGCAGAAAATTTTTTGAACAAAAAAGGGACAAGTTAAAAAAGGCAAAGAAAAATTGTTGTTTGCTTCTTGTTGTAAAAAAATGAGAAGAATGAATATTCTGTAATATCTTAAAAAAAATATATCTTAAAAAACAAACAAAAATATTTTTGAAATAGAACAAAGCGGCAACAACACGTGTGTTAAGCCTTTAACCCCAATTTACTCCATAAAAATAAGAGATAATACTATATTTAAATTCCCTTAAAAACGTTTTCTCAATTATCTACATTACATTACCAACAAAATCAAATTTAGTTGTAATACGAATCATTATACCCCTACTTGTATTATAATTATTTCTTTTGCTTTACAAGCATTTAGATTTTAGACCACTTCCATTAAACAACCTTGAATATCATTAATAATAATAATAACATTTATCCATTCAAATGCTCGGAAAACAACCGTTCAAATATATTAAAAATAAAAAATAATTATAAATGTAATCTCTTTGCTTATAAAAAAAATATAGTTGAACAGTAACTAAGAAACTGTCCCGCTACATAAAATTAAGCATAAGAGGGACAGAGAATCAACATACACAAACACGTAGAACCGAATGTTTGCATGAAATCGGACTAAGTGAACAGTAAAAGTGTTTATCGCCTTAGGTATGACTTGAGTTTGAATCGCGATAATTACATTTATTGTTTGGGTTTTACTTTGTTATTGTAATTCACAAAAAAAAAAATTAATTTAATAATTATGACAAATTCAATAACATAATACAGCAATAATTGATATAAATTAATCAAAATAGCACAAACCAAAAATAATAAATCAAGATATTTTTTTTCCGTAAAAACCCTCTTTAAAGTAAATGATAAAAACAATGTGATTTTGAAAAATCTATTAAAAAATGTCACTATAATCAAAATTTTGCTACAAATCGTAACTAAATCAATATACAATTCGGACATGACTATTATCAAATAATTTCAAATAAATTTTAAGAGGAAAATTAAAAATATTGTCAAAAAGGCTGACTTTAAAAACCAAAAACCTGAAACGACAGTATTCCAAACTAAAATGGGACTATACACACTAAAGATTTTTGTCTACTAACTACTGTAATCAGCTCCAACGGATATCAAACGTAGCTAGGATGGAAGAAAATATTAAAAATGAGTTTGGATGGGCAGTGATTAGTATAAAAATAGTGATGATAATAAAATTAAATATTATAATTATACAATAACATAAAACAAAAAGTAATTTAAATACATTGCACAGTACTCAATCTACTATCCAAACCCAAAACTCATCTATGTAAATAAACTGTTCTCTCCTTTTTATTCTTTAACTTGCAGCACACAAGCTCCTCTTTTTCAACACCCCACACCTATATATATGTAGGGTACACATAGAAGTGGGCTCCCACGTAGTGGGACCACCCATGGCCCGACACTGACAAATGTGACGGTCAGTCAACTCAGCCAGACCTTCGCATGCTACAGGGCCCCACCGCGTGTAGTCCCTAATGCCCAACCGATACTTTAGCTACTAGACGATCCCAATTATTTTCACTTTCTTTTCTTCTTTTTATGAAAGGATTTTTCACTTTCTTTAATAATAAGAAAATTGAAGACACTAATTTTTATTTTTATCTAAAATTCATTCAATGAATAAAATCATACTATTCATAAAACAAATGTTAATAAATATTTATAGATTATAAATAACAAGTTTTATCAACACAACAAATGCTTTAATTTCAGTATCAATAAAACATCATGACACATTGATATTTAGTTTTATCACAATTCAAGCACAATATATCTAGAGTGATTGCAAACATTTAATACGATAAAAAAACCAGCCTTGAATGGTCCAAAGCGATAAGCCAAAATGGATAAAAGAGTCGAGCATTCATCACATTAGATAGAACGACAACAAAACCATCACTACAATCACTTGTAAAACTAAGGTTACATGTATAAGGAATACTAAAAAACATACTACAAGAGTAGATAAAAACTTCAAAAACCAAAAACTTATTAAACAATGGAAAAACAAACAAAAAAACATATAGAACTTAAGACAACACGAGTTCAAATCGATTCATGAAATCATTTATTATTATGAAATACTATCAAAACATAAACAAATTAAAAAATTGACGAAGAGCCACCCACTTTCTAAGAAAAACTACTGGTGGTCGGTGGAGTTTTAGTGAATGACAAACGTTGTCATCTGTCCTTCATAACTTTTGAAGACAACAAAGATACCCATAAAATAAATATGTAAACTGAAAAGAGATAAAACATGTGGAGTGAATGAGAATAATAAAGAAATAAAGGGTTGGTGAGAGGGGAAAAAAGCGAGTAATGCTAGCCCGGGAGGCTAGCACCGCTACTAGGCAAAACAAAATATAAGCAAACGGCTTGGGAAAAAAAGAGTTAATATCAATATTTTAAAAATCAAACTGATGGTTGAATTGATCAAATTATCGATTTTCAATTTAACCAATTTATCTAATTTAATTAAATAAAATAATTTAAAACAAAAATATTAAAAAATAAAGAAAAACCAGTTCAATTATCAATTCAATCTATTTAAAATTAATAGATTCAACATTATCTAACTTGAGTTTGAAACATGTTGGTGAACAAATTTATGTATAAAACGTATTTATAAAAAATTTGATATATATATATATATATAAAGCCTTCAGTTAAAATACTAAATTTGGGTTATTAAAAAAATAGTAAATTTGATACATCGAAACTTATGCTATTTTAAGTTCAAAATATATGTTGTGTATTCGTAAGAAATTTATATAAAAGATAAAAAAAGAAAACATAAATATTATCATCATAACCGTAATCTATTTTTTGTGTAGATGTTGCTCACCTTATCATTTTATTATGAGGTTGGGGATATGTTCAGTCGTTTACCTCTTTGGAGAGTACCCACGACGTAAGAATTAGTCACTGTTACCAACAGTGAACACCCTGGTATCGACCATCATTGTAATATCTTATTTTGTAGAAATAATAACTTTTTTATAATTTGATGATCAAGTTGGAACTCAATTGATTGGTGATACAACTTCAATCAAACACATAAATAATAAGTAAATATTAATTAAAATTTCCTTTTTATACTATATTTATTTTGAAACATAATATTTACATTTCAATTTGTTACAATTTGATTTGTTTATTATTGTTAATTTTTAATTAAGGTATTTATTTCTAAACCCGTATAGCTCGTACTTGTTAAAATTCTCTATTTTGGTAGTAAATTGGAACAATATAATGTCTAGAAGTACTCATAACTTATTCTTAACGATCATAAATAGGAGAATAATGTGCTTCGGCGCAGTTAAACTCACGTTCTTTTACATTGACAATAATACCCATACTAATTGAACTAAAACTCTGAATACATTAATTTTAAATATAAAATACTAACACAGTTAGAAATTTTAGTTAGTTAGTAAATGGTGGATGATAATTAACTTTAGTTAATTTTAAAAAGTTTTCCTTAGTATAGATTTATATTATATGTACTTATATAATAAATAAAATTAAATTGACACTCTAAAAATAAATTTTATATATTTACTTGTAACTTAAATGTATATTAATAAGGTATAATGGTTGATTTAGTTTACTAATTTAAAAAATATATTTTTTTAATTTTTCATTTAAATTTTTTTATCTATTTAGTCTTTAAACTTACATTGTTTATTTAATCACTCCAAAATGGATTAAAAAAATTTAATTTTAAAATAAATCAGTTACTTGCTTACATGGCATACATATAGATGCTACGTCTGCAAAATTGACAGATGTTAACATTTTCATCCATATTAGGGTGATTTGATAAAAATGCAAGTTTAAGAATTAAAAGAGGCAAAAAATTAAATTGTTAGCTTTTTTTTTTTTTTTTTTTGTAAAGTTAGAGGGATCCACTTACATCGAAGTAAAACTTAAGTTTGATGTTCATAGAGATCATGCATGTCAAGTTTGGTATAAATTAAAATTTGGTAACTATTCATTTTATGTTAAAATAAAATAAAATTCAATAGTTAAATATATATTAGTATAGACATATTTTAGATCGATATTGAATTGCTTAAAAATTTTACATGCACAATAAGTACAAATATATTGATAAATTGAACGATTGAATTATAGAAATATTAATTGTATAAAAAATTACAAATGAGTATAAACCCGGTTAAATTTTACACCGATATAAGTGAATATCTCCCCTAACAATATAATTTACCAAGTAAAAAAACACATTGCTATTACTTTTATTTATGAGTAGATAAAACTTATTATTTTATAATATTTTTTTATGAGATAGGTAAGTTTTTAGGGCTTCAACATGAGATTAAATGTTAATTGACATCTTAGTTATCACTAGTTGGTTAGCATATTACTTATATATTTTTAATTTGTGCTGAATTTATTAATTTAATTAATTTAATTAATTTAATGAATCAATTAGACATCGATTTAATTAAAGGCGATAAAAATATTATGATAATATTTATATTTTAGTAATTTTATTATTTATATTAAATAACTTAAAATACAAATTTTAAATAGATATTAAAACGAATGAGTGGTTAAGAGATTGATTTAAAACTCAATCCTTGGTGTTGATTATATATAATTTTAGGGGTGAAGTTATGATATTTTTTTAGAATTGAGGGTTAACTTGTATATATATTTATAGTTTTTAAAATGATTAAATTAAAATTGTATCATTTTTAGAGGGTCAAACTATAATTCTGCTATGTATTATTTTAAAATTTTATAGATTTTGAAGGAGTTCAAACATAATTGTTCCATTCTTGGGGGAGCTAGGGTATTGCTTGCCACACAAACTTGTTTATGGGTGGGGCAGCCGGTTAGGTCCGACCCAACTTGCATCAAGTTTGGACAATATTTTTATATTTTGAGTCGACCCAATCTGGCTCGAATTCAATTTAAATAATAAAAATGTTTAACGATGTTAAATTATGTTAAATTAACGTGTACTAAACTAATAGAAATTAAAATCGAAATTTAAAACATTATACTCCAAACATGCTTTAGTTTTTTTAAAGGGTTAAATATTAAAATTATACATAAAGTTTGACACGTAATGTTGTATATCAACTTTAATTTGGCACATTTACATACATCAAGCTTTATTTTTTGTTAATTTTTCACGTTTCACTAATCTCATTATTTATATAGCACAAATTTCTGCTAAATCACGTGTAAATTTTGATATGACATTTTGTTAGGTTAAATTTTTTTAAAAATTATTTTAACCTAGATTAAAAAAATGGATTTGGAAATAAAAAACCATTTTCTGAAGTGTGTTTATTTTTTTAATTTAAGTGAAAAATTTTAAATTTATTTGTTTATTTTTTAACTTAGTAAAATACCGTGTAAGTAATTTACACATGATTTAATAAAAAATTGTGTCGCATAGACAATGAAATTAGTAAAATATGAAAATTGAACTAAAATTAAATTTTGATATATGCAAATGCACTAAATTAAAATTAATGTGTAACATTATAAAATTATTTCAAATTTATATACATATATTTGATATTTGTTTTTTTAAAGGGTATGTTGAGTCTTTTTTAATTATTGGGATAATTATCCAAACTCTCGACAATTTTAAATTTATTGATATTAGAATAAAAGAAGGAAAATATATTATAATTAATTATTTAATATTTGACCATAATTAATTTTTAGTACAACTTATACTTCTGTTTTTATGGAAAGTACAACTACATATTTCCTACTAGAGTTAAAATGAAAATAAAACATAACATAAACAGCCAATTGACCGAAAAATATCTAAAGTTGAAAATACAAAAAAAAAAAAAAACACGTGTTGCCCACGTGATCCTGGGTAAATCTTTTCTATTGCATATAATAAGTGGCACTCTCGTAATTTTAACTAACATTCATGCCCAATTACACTCCTCCCTTATAGCTCACACTTATCCTCCATTTAATAGCACTTCCATCTCCAAAAAAACCAAAACGAAAAAAAAAAAAAACACTGGAAAAAGTAATATTAAAAAGACCGCCAAATCCTTTTGTTTTTTGTTTTTGTTTTTTTTCTTTTTTCATCTCTTCGTTTGTTTCTCGAGAAAATATACACTCCCGGATTCCGTGAAGTTAATCGAGTTGCCGGCGTTGCTTTGAGGAAGGTATCGAAGCATGACGTCAGGGACGAGAATGCCGACGTGGAAGGAGAGGGAGAACAACAAGCGGAGAGAAAGGAGGAGGAGGGCGATCGCGGCGAAGATATTCGCGGGGTTGCGAATGTACGGAAACTACAAGCTACCGAAGCACTGCGACAACAACGAGGTCTTGAAAGCACTCTGCAACGAAGCCGGTTGGACCGTCGAAGAAGACGGCACCACTTACAGAAAGGTATACAACTCAGAAACCATTCAACTTTTTTTTTTACATGCGATTATGCGTATGTTAGTATAAAGGTAGCGAATAGTGATAGAATACGCCGTGGTGTAGCAAGTTGTCCGTTAAAACTGTGATGGTGTCGGTTAAGAAAAAGTGAAAGCACAAAGCACGAAGGTTTATCAAAGATTCGTTTTCTTTTTTTCTGTTGATGTTACTGTTTCGGCTTCGGTAAGACAAAAGGACGAAGAAGATTTGTCCAGGCAGCTTTAACCAGAACTTGTTTGTTAGTAAGACGATAATGCCCTTCGTCGATCATCAAAAGAATTGCCGGTGTTTTATTCTTTTGCTTTCTACTGTAGCATTTCAGGCAAGGGTAATTTTGACATTTAGAGGACGCTAAGCATCTCCTAGATTGAAGCTTTGCAGCTTGCTTTAATGCAGCTAATAATGATAAAAAAAATGCTTTTATATTTCTCTTTTTCTTCTCAAAGGTAAGGTCACTTTGGTCATTCTCTTTCACGTTTATTATATGCATTCCCGGGATTATTGGCTTTGCGAGCCGCAATGCTTTTTAATCAGTTTTATGAGAAAATGGAGGAGAAAAAAAGGGTGATCCTTGGATTCCTCTTTTTGTGACGAGATTTCAAAAGCGTGTAGGGATAGGGTTCTAATTAATTAAGCTTATAAGAAAACATGTTAGAAGAGTTAGCGTGTTAGCATGGTGCATTATGCTTGTGTTGTGTTAACATATCCTATCCAAGTAAGTCTGACGCCATTGTCTTTGACAATAGTTTTCTCTTTAAATCAAAGTTTTTGTCGGGTTGTAATGACCATGTTGTCCCATCATGCTTTTTTTTCATCAGAAATGGTCTAGAGACAAAGATGTCGCATGTGATGTTTGGCAAAATGAAGACTGGTAGTTAGATTCTATTTATAAAAATGATTTATGTTCATAATCAATCATTGCTTGTTCTTTTCTAGTCGTTGTTATGAGAGCCAAGTGGTTGAGACAAAGTTAGTCATTGTTGATGGTGTGAACTTAGGGACTTGAAGATTAGCATGAGCAACGATTTGGGGTGTTTTACTTATCCAAAAAACAATTTGGGCTACTATGTGTATGAAATGAATTTGCTCATACTTAAATATAGGGGATACCAATGGTGAGGTCCATATTCTATGGGACAATGAGCTTCTTGCAAGAACTGTGTTCATGGATCCATGAAAGTTTTCACCTATGATCATTGGGGATGAGAAAGTAGGGAAAGGGTCTTTAGGGAAATGTGTATTTTGTTATTGTTGCTCCAACGTGTAGAGCTGTTTCAGTGATTTTGTGTTGGTTTTTCCATTTCTGCAGGGATGTAAACCAGTGGATCGTATGGACATAATGGGAGGTTCTGCATCAGCTAGTCCATGCTCATCATATCACCCAAGCCCTGGGTCATCTTCCTTCCCAAGTCCAGCCTCATCCCATTACACGGCCAATGCCAATGGCAATGCTGATGCCAATTCCCTAATCCCTTGGCTCAAAAACCTTTCTTCTGGTTCATCTTCAGCTTCATCCAAGCTCGCTCACCATCTCTTCATCGCAGGTGGTTCCATTAGTGCTCCTGTCACTCCACCACTTAGCTCTCCAACTTCCAGAACTCCTCGAACCAGAAGTGATTGGGATGAAGTGAACGCTGGCCCAACTTGCACGGGGAAGCGCTTTTCTTACCTGCCTGCATCCACTCCACCAAGTCCAAGCCGTCAGGTTTTTCCTGATCCAGGTTGGCTTTCCAGACTTGAAATACCCCAAAGTGGGCCAACATCTCCTACGTTTAGCCTTGTCTCCCGAAACCCGTTTGGATTTAAAGACGAGGCCTTATCAGGAGGAGGTTCACGAATGTGGACTCCAGGGCAGAGTGGCACATGCTCACCCGCCTTTCCTGCAGGCGTTGATCAAACATCAGATGTTCCCATGTCTGATGCTATTGCTGCCGAGTTTGCCTTTGGCAGTAACATGACAGGGTTAGTGAAGCCTTGGGAAGGAGAAAAGATCCACGAGGAATGTGTAGCTGATGATCTCGAACTTACACTTGGAAATTCAAAAACCAGGTAATTCGGGATCAATCCATGCATTTTTCATAATCCTTCATAGGCTTCTTCAGTTGTCTAATAAACTCGTTTTCATGAACAGATAGAGCTTCATAAAGAGAATGAGCATCACATCAAGCAAACACTATCAGAAAGAGGGCGAGAATATAATTATCCATGGGACTTCATTAAAGCTTCATCATTTAGATCGGAAGTTAAAAATTTTCAAATCAAAATCTAAGATTTCTATGTTTCGGTCGGGCAACAATTTTTCGAGTTAGTACGATGACTAGAAGAAGCACCTATTCCAATCTCCAACCCCATTAATCTCTTTTCAAGCAAAAGAGAATAGCTCTAATTCCTATGAATTTGCCTCTTTTAAGTGCATGCACTTCATTCCTCTATTTTCATATTCCGTCTTCTCCAAGTTAGCAAACAGCATCAACAATGGTACTGGCTGATTTGTATGATTGTGGCTTTCTGATTGAAAAAAGTGGTTTTTGAATGTCTGAATTCTTACATATTTGCTTATGAAATGACCTTTTTCCTTTTTATTCCCATGGAGTTTGAATATAGAGTATATATAATGAACAATGATGATAGCAAGCAATGCCATCATTTCCCATATCCGTTTGATAGGGTAAAAGAAAAGTGGAAAACAGTAGCAAACATGGAAATGAACGATTACCAGTTCAAATACTTGCATGTTTACAACACTAAGGACGATATAATTTAGCAGTATGGGGGCAATCAAATCCAAGATCAATTGATCATATGATGATGTTTTGAGAAAAAACAAAAAATGGTGTCATGGTCCATGGAGAGCAACACTCCCATCATTTCCTTTATGTTTCTGCCTCTTTACACACTCCATTTACGTTGATCAAATCAGTAATGTCAACACTAAAATAAAACTTTATCTATATTTTGGGCACTTTATCTATAGTTTGACCAAAGAAGATTTTTTCTTTTTAAAAAAATGAATCAAAATTTAAGATTATTTTCATTTTATAATATTTGTAGATACTAAATAAATATTAAAACCATAGATATTTGAATATGTTATATATTTTATAAATATATGAAAATCATACATTAGTATGGAATTGTGTGGAACAATTGTTGAATTGATGTAACTAATATTCATATACGTGAATATTTTTAACTTTGATTGATATAAATTTTGGCCCCGTATTTTCTTTTTGTCCACTTTGGCACTTGAACTTGATAACTAAATTCATTTTGATCTTTGAACTTGAAAAATATAAAAGTTTGATGATGTGGCACTTTGAGATTGTACCATATCATCACTTGAAAATTTAAAAATTTATATAAACTATTGATCCTTGATTTAACAATTTTTTATTTTTACCAATTTCAAGCAATTTTCGAGTCAATCAGTTCAACCTCTTTGTTCGAACCGTTACATTGATTAATTCTCGGACGGCCGGTTCGGTCCTGTTCTAGTAACATTGATCACATCATCAAATCTTGACATGATCCAAGTTCAAGGATCAAAATGGATAAAAAAAATACAGGTACTAAAGCAGATCTAGTTGTTAAGTTCAGGGACCAAAAATTATATTATCCCTTTTTAACTTCACTGCAAACCCGAGACAGAGGTGGATAAAAGGATCCCGGCTCCTTCCACTCTATTACCTTCCCTATAACCCTCATGTTGCATTCCAACTTATTTGGCTGCTGAGAAATCAGGATTCGGACTTGGAGTTGAATGGTAATTAGGAAAAAGTAAAATAGAAAAGAAAAAGGGTTTGGTAGTGGTAATGCAATTATGGTGCTGCCTTGTCAATTATTGCTCTGCAGCCGCACAATATAATCACGCTCTCCTTTTACCTTTTTGCAAACGCCAAAATGATCCGGTGTTTTCTTTTTAAGTCGTTTGTAGATTTTACAGTATGCATGTCGTAGATTCTTGTATTTTAATTTAATTTTCAAATTTTAAATTTTTAATTCCAAAAAAATGTATAGGCCGTGGATGGACGGAAAGCATCCACGGTGAAGTCTCGGCGATGCACTGACATCGTATCGGAAAAGGATATATTAGCCAACAACATAATTTAAACAAATAGATTTGTTCTTTCTTTTCTTTTATGATTTGAACGTTGTTCAACAATATGTACCTGCATCTTACACAGGTAAAGAATGATGGTATGGAAGATATAAATATATATGATTTACACAATGTACATAAAGATTCATGTTGAATTGGATCCTTCTTCATACTAGTCTTGAAGCTAATCAGTTCGGTACCTGACTTCCGGCATTCAACTTAGTGTGCTGTATAGATCAGAAAGTGCATGGTAGAGCATGGCAGCAGCGGGTGCTTGAGGCATTGACCCTAGAAGTATATCTGATGCCGATATTGTTTGGCTGCCATAGAATCGGGAATTCTCTAGTCTGCGAGTTGTGACGATACTTCCTTCGAGGGAACATCCAAAAAAAGCACCTACATATTCAAACATAGACATAGAATATCAGTTATAATGGCAAGCAGCAGGGACCTTCTGGGAGTAGACGACAGACACTATGTTAATGGTCAACATGATACAATGGCAGTCCCACTAAGACAAATACGCAACTAAAATGGATCCATTTACCTTTACTGCAGCTATATGTATAACAAGCGGCACAACCACCATCACCGACTCGTAAATTAGCTTCTGCAGCCCTTCCTACACTACCAACAGCAGCACTCAAACCAGCTCCGAAAGAAAGATGTGCATTGCTACTAAAAGTCTTGACTGCATCATTTGTTCTCAAGATTATAATAAAATCGGTCAGTTCACCCCCAGCCTGCAAAATGTAACCTTAATAGTTAGGAAACAAAATGGGAAATAACCTAATTTTACAAGATTGGTCCATTGCATCTGATTGTCGGCAAATCCCAATTGAATTCCCCGCGCTCTGTGCTGTTTAATAATAAAGTTGAAGCCATGTTTGCATTTGAATTGTTCAACAGTACGTAACAGAGATGCTCCAACATGCAACAAATACCCACAACATACAGCCATTTTCGACTTTGATGGATGTGAATTTCGAATAGGAAACACCTATTGTATGTGTTGTTAAAGAACAAAGATTTTAAGTATTCACCTGAGCTCCCCACCCTACACCGAGTGAAGAAATGGCAGAGGGTGGTGACCAGGAGCCATCCTCTCTACGAGCGATCACAAGTCCCGTACCAATATTATACATAACCATGACACCAACTTTCACAACAGATATTATTGCAAGGCCTTTTGCTTCTCTGAGAATGGCATCCGGAATTGATTTCTCGGGTTTCAAAGAAGCAACCTAGCCAATGGAAAGGAAAAGGTGAGAATTTATAGTTTCTTTTCGTTATACTCAGCACTCCGACATTGAAAATAGGGAGTCATGACATGATAGTCCGGAGAAACTACCAACAAGAAGAATAACAGGCTCTTCACATTCACATGTAAACCTTAAAGCTCACTTCTTACCTTAGTGATATAACCTCGAGTTGTATTTGTTGCCTTATAGATTTCGTGTTCCATGGACTGCCCCCAGGGGAAATTAACCCAAGATCTCAAAGTACTCAAGTCGGTCAGGTCATGAGTTGGCAGCTGAGCAGCATTACTAACTTGGTCCATCAAGTACGGTTGGACAGACTCGAGTCGCACGCAGCATACATCGCAGACACGTTGTGGATCGGCAACACGAAACTTTCCTGGCATTAAACTCCTTCCTCTAGAACACTCGCCACAAAATATTCCTCCACAAAACCTGCAATGGTGTCTAGAACACATGATCGGGTGAAACCTCACACCACACAGCATACAAGCAGAAGCAGCACTGTCAGCCAACCACTTCGGCGGTTCTACTTCAAGAATTTCCTTCATGTTCCCCAAATTTGATTCGGTTAGTGTCTGAGCCATCTCTTGCCAAGCCTGCTCAAGTAAATGACTCGATAAAAGCCATGAGATACCACGTCTTTGAAGATCACCGGAAGTTAAAGTGTGTACTTTCCCACGGGCAGCCAGAACCATTTCCGCTATCACATCCCACATTGTCAACTCCTTGTCTTCTTCCCCAAGAAACTGGTCCCATCCCATATCACCTTCTGGGAAATAACCACCATTGGAATGAAAACCTCTAGTCCACTCTTTGTGATCACTTTCTAGCATAGGCGGAACCGAGACCGGTATCCACACGCCGGTGTCCTCAACAAGTGGGGAGTCGTAAAAGAAGTATTTTCCCGGCTTCCGAGGGCCGGTCATCGATTCTTTTTCCTCATCATTCAACTCTTCCATACTTTTAGTTGGCACTGATAACCCATTATCATAGTTTTCAAGTCCCATCTTATCATCCTATTATTAACGTAGAAAATATACAACCATCAAAGGAAAAACACCCAAATCAGAAATATCCCTCAGAAGTTCGAATTCTAAGGGAAAAAATAGATCAGTAATTAAAAACATTCAAAAGGAAGAAGGAAAACAAAATCAAAATCAAAGTCAAAATCCCAAACCTCATCAATTCAAAGATTCTAAGACTAATTCAATGAATAAAAACAATTCGAAAGACTTACCGTGAGAGAATTAGGGTTCTTATAGCCGGTATCCTCGTTTGGGGTCGAATTGAAAACCCTAGAATCCAAAACCTGGCTTTCTGAGTCTCTGGAATCGGGATAAAACCCAGCATTTTGATTGGAGCCATCCATGAAGTGATCGAAATTCAATTAAATTCTTTAGCTAAATAAGGGCATAATGGAATTTTTTCAAAAACAGAGGCCGGAAAGAGGAAAAAAGGTTGCTTTTTTTTTTTTTATCCTTGTGCAATTAATTTTAAAGAAATTTTTTTATAGATGGACTATTTGAGTTGCCTTGGAAACTTGGAAGTCCTTTTGTTGTTTACGTTTTGTTTACGGTTTTCTCTCCTAATCTTTCTAAAGCTTAATTAATTAGGTTTTCTTGTATACTAATAATCATATTAAGGGGAAAAAAAAAACAGGTCTTTCATTTTTTATTAAACAAAACGTATTAAGATACCATGGAACAGAAAATTCTAAGCTTTTCACCCTCTCTTCCCAATTCTCTTCTTTTCTTTATTAAATGGAAGCTTCATCATAATCAACTGATAGCAAAACCTATCACTCAACAATTGCCACGTGCTTTATTATTTTATTATTATTGAATTGTTCTAAGAGATTTTTTTTTCTATGAACCAGAGGGTAAGCTGTTGTTGATGATGATGATGACAATGGGTTTCTTTTTAAGAGGCTAAAACATAAACTTGAATTAAAAATTAAAGATTTGAGCAATAGCCTTTTACCACTGGAAAGGGTCCTACTTTTCAAACTTCATTAGAACTTGATGCCATTAAAATCTGTGCTTTGAAAGTTTGAAACTAGTTATAGATCTTTAATTCTTACATGAAAAATCTGGGAAAAGAAAAAAGAAAGAGAAGAGAATATAACAATGAAGACGTGGAATTCGATCTAATCATAATGCAGGCTTTTTTTTTTTTTCCTAACATGAACAAAATCTATTGTTCAAAAACGAAAACAAGAAAGAAAAAAAAAAAAAGAATTCAACCACCCTTATGAGCAGAGCAAGACTGCAAGAGTCATAGCTTCAACTGCACAAAGCCATAATCACAGCAGCGCCGCCACCGTTGAAATACTGCTTGACTGCTACTCTCATATCCTCGAACCGTTCACACCACTGAAAGAATTGCACCAATTTCTCAAGCTCCCTATCGTGACTATCCTCCACAAATGGCCGTATAGGGACGGCGTTCTCTGGTTGCAGAGAGTAAGCGTTTGGGTTATCGTCGACGATGACAATTCTCCCTAAATCCCTCCCCATTTCAGACAAGTCTTTAACGAACTTCCCGTTCAGTTCCTTGCAAGAATCCCGATAAAGCCGGTGGGATATTAAGCCCTTCGGGTCGAGCTTATCCAAGACCTGGGAAGCATATTGCTTGAGCCCCGCTGTGAAAACCACCACTTCGTGTTTCTTGCTTATTTCTTCCAGGAAAAAATCGACGCCGGGCCGTTTCAACACGTAGAAGTTCATGACCTGGCCTTCAATGCTAGGCCGTACGACGAAATCGTACGTTTCGGGAGGTGGGTCGGGGCTAGAATGCACCAGGGTCTCGTCTAAGTCAAGAAAGATGGTCTTTTTCGTCTTGGAAATCAACGGCGGAAGCAAGCACCGCTCGAACACTAAGGCACGAGGAACGATGAAATTGCTTTCAAACCCACAGAACTCTTCTTGCTCTTCGTTTTGTTCTTGCTTGAGGAGTTGGAAGCCATTTCGGTAGCGTTTGGCGGCGGTGGAAGGGGTTGTTATATGGGCTAACCTCGAGAAAAGCCTCACGATGCGACGACGGCAAGTCTTGATGGACTTGTTGAGGGAGGCAATGACGGAGAACGAACCATTCTTCTTCACCGGAGAAGTCTTTCTCCGGTGGTGGTGACGGTGGCGCTTGATGGATCGTGGCGGAGTTCGTTTCTTGATAATCTTGGAAACCATTTCAGGGCTGTGGATTATGAAAGGGCGATGGAGATTAATCATTAGCCGCTTATAGGATAAGTTCGTAGATTTAAAAAAACATAAAGCCAAAGCGGAGGTTTCCTTTTGGTTCGGGTAATAACGGGAAGCTCTGAGGCTCCGTTATGTTTTAAATTTTGGTTCGGTGTAACGGTCATGAAGATAGAGCTTCGGAATGCAAGCTTGAGTCGTTGGGTATAATTGATTAGCAAAGCGACAAGGTGGAATTGTTTGGTCAAATTTTATAAAGGTCCCCGTATTATGACATTTTACCGGATTTAATCCTTCCACTGCAATTTGATATTTTTAATTCATTTTTAAAAATATGTATTTTTTAAACATGGTTTGATGTGACATTGTACAACTTGACTTTTTTTATTTTACATTTTTTTAATTGTGTAAAAAATTGTCTCATTGTAAAATAAAATGTCAAGATGTATATATTAGTTTATCATTTTTAAAAAAAAATAAGCCACTGAGTTATTTGGTGGAATAAAAAAAAAGGGTTGGGTTTGAGATTCAAAATACATATTTTGAAAAATGGAAGACTAAGAATATTATCAAATTATAGTAGAAAGACTAAATTTAACAAAATTGCATAATATAGGTACTTTAATAGAATTTGACCTTTTTTGGATTAAAATTCTGTAGACCCTAAAGCCCGTTACTCATTATCGATTATTTTTGGATTTTATTATCGAGTGTCGATAGTTTAAAACGGAATTGTAGTAGCTTTGGTGAAAGAAAAGTGTAAAAATTTAAAATTATGAGAAACAAATAAATGAAAAAAAATTGTCACATTAATTAGTGTGGGTGACTATCTTCATAATTATCCTATGATGTATTAAAATGATGAATAAAATTCTTAAATTAATGCATTAATACAAATCTTAATAACTATCTTACAATATTTGGTAACAAAATCATTTTAATTAATTTTACATATATAAGTTTTTTTTTAACTTTTATCATTATAAATATATTACAATATTAAAATAAATAAAATAAATACAAGTCCATGCAATTGCAACGTAGAAATCAAAATAATATAAATACAACGAATGAAGAATCGAACAAAGCGAATTCATGACATATGCACATGTTGGAACTTGAGACCAATCCAATTCTATTTTAAGAACACAGGTCATTTCATCAAATTCTGATGTAATCCAAGTTTAAGGACCAAAATGGATTTAGTTGTTAAATTCAAGTACTGAAGTGAAAGAAAATATAGTACAAGTACCAAAGTGGACCTAATTCATGATTGCTTTTTTATTTTTTTAAATGTTAATCTACTTATTTTAAAGTTTTTAATTGAGTTGGTTCCAGATGGTGTCAGAAATTAATCGAGCAAACTTAATTGAAAAAGATTTATTTATCCTTTTCTTTTAAATAATAACAATATTTTTTTATAAATACTTTTATCTTTTCATACTTTTATATAATAATTTTTAAATAAAACTGTAATGGCCTAAATTCAAGGTTATCGGAACAATGGTTTCGCAACCATAAATCCGATTTAAAGAGAAATTTATTTCAATATATTTGCATGAATATTTATATGATAGGAAATACTTTTATAAATATTTATAAAATGTTAGTAAAGTGGTATTAAACTTTCGTTAGAAAATTTTAACGTTTGGGTAGGAAATTAAATGAAAAGGACTAAATTAAAAAAGGAGTAAAGGTTAAATTATAGATTAAAAGAAATTATAAAAGACCAAAATGGAAATTATGCCATTTTTTAAAGTTGAGGCGGTTAAGTATGAAAAATCTGAGATTTTTTAAAGTATGTTATTATATTATATTATTATAATATTATATTATATAAACAAACTAAAGAAAAAAAAAGATAGAAACAGAAACAGAGAAGCAAACGAAATAGAGAGCAGGGGAAAGAAAGAAAGAAAGAAAGAAAAAGGAGAAATTGATGATTTAAAGCTTGGATGTTTAATAGGTAAGTTAATTTAGCCCTTCTTTTTTAATTTTGATGCTTTATAAGTTTTAGAACAAAGTTTTGATGAATTTAAGTTGAAGTTTTTGAAGTTTTAGAGTTTTTGAATATAGCATATGATGAATAAAATGATGAATTAGTGGTTTAATCAAAAGAATTTGAAGTTAGAATTGGATAAAGGACTTAATTGCAAAACAAGCTATAAGAAAACAGTTTTGGGACAGCAGCAGTAGAGTAACTTTGAAAAATCATTAAAAATAGTAGAAGTGAAATTAGAAGCTGAGTGAGATATGAAAATAAAGCTTATTGAGTCTATTTTCATATGAAAGAAACAAGGAAAGCAAATGAATTCTGTATTCTGAGATATTTATATTTTTGTGAGACAAGGTCAGAATGAATTCGAGTTCCCCTGTTCTAACTTTAAAAAATCATCAAAATTTGGATAAAAATAATTAGAGGCTTAAATTTATATGATTAGAATCCTGAATGAGTCTATTTTCAATAGAAATAAACGGGAACATCATCGGAATTCTGTATGAAGAGATAATTAATTTTTAGTGAAGAAGGGTCAGAACTGCCAAACAGCAGAACAGGGGTGACTTTGATGAATAAACTGTACTAATTGGCTAGGCTAAAAATTCTGGAAATTTTATGGTATGAATATATGTGAGTCTAGTTTCAGAAAAAATTAACGGTTCTTCATTTGGAGTTCTGTAGCTCTGGAAATAAATAATTTAGTGACTATGACACAAAAGGACAGCTTTGAATAAATTTATGAGTAAAGGATTAAATTGAAATGTGAGCAAAAGTAAGAAAGGATGAATTTACTTTATTATACATGTTTATTTTATTAAATAGTACAGAAAGTTTATTTGATTACTTTTTAACATATAAATGTTATATGTTTATATGAAATTGAAGAAAAAGAAAGGAGAAGACCAAATTGAAGGAAAAGGAAAAGAGAAGGTTAAGGAGTGAAGGAAGAATAACATATATCATTTCAACCTTTTTGTTGTAAGTACTACAAGAATTTTAAATTATTGTTATTTATCCTTTTTGAAATATTTATGTGAATTATTTAAATATATGAGATTCACTTTTAATGCCCAAGTAGACGAAATTTAGAACTCATCGGGATATTAGTGGCATGCCATTAAGGAACTTTAGCGCTCTCTCGATATTAGCACGTTGGTGCTCTCGATATTAGCACGTTGGTGCTCTCGATTATTAGCACGTCGGTGTTTCTCTCGATTATCGACAGACGTTGGTGCTCTCTGTTCACTTGTGCATCATAATGCACCTCTCGTATTTGTTCCGTATATCCGTGTGTTCTATAAAGTCTACTTTGGGCTAAGAAAGTGAAATGAGAACAAAGTGAATCACCGATGTGTTAAGGTAATTTTTATACCTTACAAAAGATAAGTTAAATTTATTTAAAGCAATGCATAGTTGAAGAGACTTATATGTCAATAGATATGTAATAATTGAATGAGTTTAAAATATTTTGTTATGATTATTTACTTATTTAATTATTCTTGTGATGCTTACTAAGCCTTCACCGGCTTAACGCTTAACGCGCTTATTTTAACGCAGCGTAGGTACAATTAGACTAGGAGAAGTCCAACTAAAAGATCGTTCATCTCATCACATCCTCAAGGACTACAAAAGTAGGTACTATATTTTGTATTAAAATGGCATGTACATATGTAATTCAAAGGTGTTCCCATGTGATAGGGATTAAAATGTAGGTTCTTTTATCTATTTTCAGTTACTTAAAGTATTTTGGTGTATATGGAATGAATTAATAAACAATAAATATGTTAGCAAAAATGGTTGGTAAGCTAAAATATTATATACAAATGTTTTAATTAAACAGTATCTGGCCATAATTGTTTTGGCACCAAATGTAATAGTCTTATACCGGGTCTGCATGATTGAACCGGGTATAGGGGTATTACAAAAACAATTAAAAATAATATATCTAAAGATTAAACAGTTCAATAAGATTTAAATACAAGTTTTTATCACAACACCAAATGATCATTATCAATTAAATTTTCTTTCATCGATATGGTGTGAGAGATAATTTAATAAATGTTACCTACTTGAAATAAGGTTAAATCACTTTTTGGAGCGTGAACTTTGTAACTTTTTCTAAATTGTGGCTTGAACTTTTTTTGTCCAGGTTAGACCCTAAACTTGAAAATTGTTCTCACATTTGGGCTTGAACTTTCCTTTGTCCAAGTTAATTCTCGAAAACTCTAAAGTTCAAGCGCCAATGTGAAAACGATTGACAAGTTTAAAGAACTAACTTAGATAAAAAAAAAGTTGAAGCCTCGATGTGAGATCAGTTGTCTAGCTCAAACTCAAATGTAAGAACAATGATTAAATTTAGAGTTTAATTGAAAAAAAAAAAAGTTCAAACTAAAAAAAACATATTTAAGCACAAATAGTGATTCAACTCTTTCACTTTAATTTAAACCTTTTCTTTTTTGGTCTTATAATTCAAAAAGAAACTTCTTTTTCTTGATTCATAATTTAAAAGTAAACGCATTTAATCTGCAAATGAACCAGCAATTGGTTTGAATTAATAGCGGCCTTTGAATCCACTTATTAAGTCTCGACGAAAATTAATCTCCTGTATTTACACAAAAATACATTTAATCTACAACTATATAGATAAATTTTCATATGTGGTGATATTTTATAACTGATGAAAGATCCCTAGTACTACGATGACGAGACGACGATGATGTCCGAGCCGGTTTGGTGGTGTTGTAGGCACCACCTAAATACTGTTTCACCGCCTCTCGCATATCCTCAAACCCATCACAATACCTCTCGAAAAACCCTAACAGCTTCTCCAATTCCTTGTCTTCAACATCATCGACAAATCGCTTTATGGGGATTGCATTTGCAGGTTGCAAAGCATATGACCTCGGGTTATCATCGACGATCACGACGTTCTCAAGGTCCCTCCCTATCGTTGACAAGTCCTTGGCAAACCTTCGTTTCACCAATGGCTTGCACGAGTCTCTGTATAAACGATGCGATATCAGCCCTTTGGGGTCTAAAACGTCGAGCAACAATGAAGCGTATTGCTCCAACCCGGCGGTGAACACCACCACTTCATACTTTTTGCTTATGGCTTCCAAGAATTCATCGACCCCAGGACGTTTCAAAACGTAGAAGTTCATGGTTACACCCTCGATGGTCGGTGTGATCATGAAGTCATAGTTTGGTGGTGGTGTGCCGGTTGTGGAATGGACCAAGGTCTCGTCCAAGTCGAGGACGACGGTCCTTTTTTTACTTGAAACTAATGGAGGAAGCAAATATACTTCGGCTTGGCGCTCCTCCTCCTTCAACACGGCAACGCGAGGGACAACCGCTGAGAAACTGGGGCTGAATTTGAGTTTAATCCTCGGCCCGACGTTGGGTTCCGAGCTGATCGGTTCTTCTTCCCGTTTGAGGATCACGAAGCATTTGTGTATTCTCGGGCCGGCAGCCAACTTAGAAAAGAATTGGAGGATGCGGCACTGGCATTTGTGAACGGACTTGCTTATGGAAGAAATGAAGGAGAAGGATTTGGTTTTCAGCGACGATGATCGTCTCTTAGGGTGGTGGACACGGTGGAGATGTTGGCAACGGAAGAGGCGGTGGTAGCGCATGGTGGACTTGAGCTGAACCCTTTTGTTTACCTTGAATGACATAATTTTTGGCTCTGGGTATTGATTAAACAATACCCAGTTAGAATTGTTCTGCAGAGAAATACGAAGAAGAAGAACATTTACAGAAATCTATGCAAATTCGGTGATTAAAAGGATGTCTTTACTTTTCTGTTTTGATAAACAATGGGTTGTTTTTGTTTTTGTTTTAATGCTTAGTGCTAGTTATTAACAGCTAAATTAGGCAAAAACAAATGTAATTTTCTTTCTAAACCTAAACTAAGTTGTTAACTACAACTATTAAGGGGATTCAACTTGCAATAGTTCATGTATTGTTAATTACTAAGTTTTAGTTCATTCAAAATAGGTTAAATTTTGCTATTAATCCCTGCACTTTATGAAAGTTGTGTATTTAGTTTTTATACTTTAATTTGGTATTTTTAGTCCTTATACTTTTTAAAATTTATAACTCTCACCAAATGATAATTGTTAAATTCATTAAGTTTTGTTATTTCCAAAACATGATGCGCCAAACATATTATCATATGTTAATGTCATGTCTGCTTGTTATTTCAGTATATTACTGATTAAAAATTCAACTAATAGATTAACGATTGTCATTTACATCAAGACTAAATTTTGAAAATTCAGTACTTAGAATGATCTAATTTAAAAATATGGACTAAATCTAACTTGTACGTAATGACTAGTATTTATATTTAAACAAATAGCTTTAGCAATTACTATTTAAGTTAAGACTAAAATTTTAAAATACGAAAAGTACAGTTATAATATTGAGCAATTAAAAAAGTTCAAAAACTAAATTTGATCAAATTAAAGTAGAAAGACTAAATCCATAATTTGTACAAAGTACAACAACTAATAAAAAAATTTTAACCTATTTATTAACTAATTATAGATATATTGAAATATATTGAAAATTCGGTACTTAGAATGATCTAATTCAGTATAGATATAACATATAATAACTAATTATGAAGAGTTAAATTAGGTAAAACAAATGTAATTTCCTTTCTAAAACTAAACAATGTTAATTAACTAAATTGAATTGTTGTCAATTAGAAGTTTTAGTTATTAAATACGGGATTTCAAGTGGATTATCAGAAACGTTGTTGCGGGGAAGATGTTCTTTCCCGTGGACAACCCTTTCTAAAGCTTGGCTGCTTATTCAGAAAAAATTGCTTTGGTCAATAGGTGATCGTACTATTATTATATGTTGGCAGGATCCATGGATTCCGAAAGTGGGACCAATGGCTAACATGGTTCCCGGATGTTCCACTCTGGATACGGATGGCCTTTTAATTTGTGTGATATGGTTACTGAGGATGGCAAATGGAATTTAGATCTCTCCCGTTTTTGGCTCTCAGAGGAGATAATTTGAAAGATTGTTGGGATACCTCCATCTCATCCGGCAGCCAGGGTTGACAAGATTATTTGGGGAGGTACTTTGACCGGTTGTTTCTCCCTTAAAAATACCTATAAGAAGCTTCGGGAAGAATCGTGGAATCCAAAAGAACTGATGTGGCGCATCCCATGGAAACTCCAAGGACCCCAATGGGTTAGATTCTTTATTTGGCTTGCTTTCAATCAACGCCTGCTTACCAAGATGGAAATAACATGCCGAGGACTTGGACATGATTCAGCTTGTGGGGTTTGTGGTCATAGTCTTGAAGATGTACTACATGCTATTATGGATTGTCCTATAGTGAGGAATATTTGGGACTAGTTAATCCCAGTCGAATGGTACTCTAGATTCTATGCAGGAAATTTACATTTATGGCTAGTTTTAAACTTGGAAAACCAACATGGCTAGTGCTTGGGAGACGTGGACTGGCAATGTCTTTTTTGGATCATCGCTTGACATATTTGGAAGAATCATAATGTTTTCATCTTCCAAGGTGCTTCATGGAGTGTTAGTGGTGAAACTATTAATAGTTGGGCAAAGCAATATGTCTCTACTACTAGGGACAAGTCTACTGAACCACGAGGTAAGTTTTCGTTTTTTGAATTAGTTAACAATTGGGTATGTTTGAGTACAGATGGATTTGTCCAAAAAGAAGTTGGTGATGTGACGGCAGGGGGAATAGTCTGTGATCGAGATGGAGCGTGGATTCATGGTTTTAATAGATATTTGGAAAATTATTATGTTTTTTATGCGGAATCGTGGGGCATTCTGGATGGACTAAGTCTTCTTATTGAACGGGGATATGACAAGGTGCTTATTTAGTCTGATTGCCTTAAGGCGATTATAGCTATTCAGGAGAATTCTTCAGAAGGGTCCAATTCTGCCTTGATCAAGAGGATCTGTTAAGTGTTATCCCAATTTAAACAGTAGAGCATTTGACACATTTCCAGAGAGGATAATCAAGAGGTTGATCGTTTGGTCAAATTAGTCCAACATATATAAAACAAATAATTTACTTTTGTTTGAGATCTCCCCGTTGGAAGGGATATGGTCTAGTTTATATAATTAGATTATGTATTCTATTTTTTCATAAAAAGAAATAAATTTTAGTTATTTAAAATAAAAGAAAAATTGCAATATTCCTAAATGAAAATTTTCAAATTTTCTATAAATGGAATTTTTTTTGAATTTAGTGTAAATATATGATAAAATATTTGCATAGAACTACCCATAGCCCTTCCCAACTCATAATTATATTTGCTCTTCTTGATATGATTTTTAGAACTACCCATCCCAACTTATAAATAGGAGCAAAATGCGCTTTAATACACTTGAACCTACATACTCTTATCAATTGAGTTAACACTCGATCGATTTATCTTTTATCTTTTAATTTTGCACATATCACATACCTAATCTAAATCTTTTAAATACCTAAATGAATGGGATTAAAACTCTTTTTTAATATACTAAAAATTTTAAAAAGAAAAAAGAAATAGCATTGACATTTCCATATCTCCCCAATCTTATAAATTAAGATTTAACCTTCACAAATTTTGGGAAATTAATTAACCAAATAAATAACAAAGAAAATTTTGTATCTCCTTGCTCTTCAATTCTCTTTATGAAAGCATTGTTCTACATTTTGAAAGTTTAAGATAATCGGGCATATAAAAAATCACAACAACTCAAAATAATTAAATAAAAGAATGATCGAATTCATTAAAAAATATAACAAGGAGAGATGAATATAAACAACTAAATGTTGGAAAGTTACTAGGAGAGACTTCCTATCACCCTAAAAATCTTTTGTTCTTGAACCATTCAGTAACTGTATAATCATAGGTGAAAAACATCATTTTTAATTCATAGAGCGTCGAAGAAGAGGATGACACCCATGTCGAAAGCTCTAAAACACTGCTTCACCAAACAAATGTGGAGCTCGTGTTAGTCTTTAGCACCTCCAAGATAATGGTTCACAGCGTCTCTCATGTCTTGAAAAACATCGCATCTCTCGAAAAAACCGGCCAACTTCATCAATTCCCTGTCCCAAAGCTCATCGCCGTAGAACGGCTTGATCGGTATCCCATTTTCCGGTTGCAACGAATACGACTTTGGGTTATCGTCGACGATGACAGTCTTCCTCAAGTCCCTCCCTATCTCCGACAAGTCCTTGATAAATTTCCCCCGCACTTGCTTGCATGAATCCCTATAAAACCTATGCGATATCAATCCTGTAGGGTCGAGCGTGTCGATCACCTTGGACGCGTACGCTTTGTGCCCCGCCGTGAAAACGACGACCTCATATTTCTTGCTGATGATCTCCAAGAACTCGTCGACCCCAGGCCGTTTAAACACGTAGAAATAAATCGTCACTCCGTCCATCACCCTCGAAACCACGAAATCGTACCTCGGCGGAGGCGGGCCGAGTCTGGAATGCACCAACGTCTCATCCAAGTCAAGCACGATGGTCCCTTTTTTATCCGGTCCCAACGGTGGAAGCAAGTTCCGCTGTAAAACAAGAAACGGTGTCGGTAGAGGCAAGACGTTAAAACTACATGGCTCGAATTGGAGTTGAAGTGCGGGACGGACGGCTTTAACATCGACGTAATCGAACTGGGGTTTGTCTTTCTTTTCGATAACCTCGAATCCCTTAATGCGACACGATGGGGTTGCTTTACGGGCGAGCACCGATAAAACCTTGGTGAGCTGATGGGTACATTTAACAAAGGACTTGTTTATCGATGCGAAGATGGTGATGGAACTGGCGTTGTTGTTCTTTTTACCAGAAAAACACCTTCGTATATGGAAAATGTGGTGCAGTTGTTGGCGCTTGCTGATGGGCTCTTTTGGCTTCTCGGATAACATCATGATCGGTTCTGACTTCTGAGTCGTGTTTAGATGCCGAGAAAGGTAAACTCATTTGTTATACAGAAAATTGAAGCGACATTAAAAGGAAGGAAAAACAATATGGTAAAGATCTTTTTAAATTTTGCTTCGATGTTAACAGACTATAACTGGATTTTGGTTAGAGAGTCGAAGCTGGAATCCATATTTAGAAATCAAATCTGTTTTTTACAGATAAATTACTCTGATTTTTTTTTCCGATTCTCTTTTTATTCACATCCATTTAATTGAGTAAATTTGGGTTGGTATTACAATATAATCGGACCTTAACTGTCAATAAATTTAAAGATAATTGCGTATTTTTATGAAAAAATTAAACTTTTTACTATTTTTTTATTCTTTATATCCATTTTTTTTAATAATTTCGTGTAAATTATTACTAAAGTTACTGACCCGCGTGACATTTGATTTAGACAGTGAAATAAAATAACTAAAAAAATCTAAAATTAATCCTTTAAAAAATTATAAACATATCCCTGAAAATTAATAAAATTTTTTAATGCAAGATATTATTATAAGTTTGATCATGGTGTTTTAATTTTGATAAAAACATGGTAAAACATGAGAAAAAGTAATTAGGATGCATTTAATATTATTTATCAAATATATTTATTTATCTTAATTTTTTATTTAAAATTTAAATGCCTTTATTTTATTGAAATTTTGTACATATGTACATATCATATTATTATAAGTTTTAAATCACATATTAAATCTTTAATTTATTGTATTTTTTAAAGTAATTTCCATTTGCACACGTGATAGGTATATTAGTAATGGTTAATATTATATGAGTTTTGTTAATGAGTCTTAACTCGATTGGTATGAGCATTGTTGTCAATACAATAAGATTGTGGGTTCGAGTGCGCTAAAGCGCATTATTCTCCTATTTATAGGTTGGGAATGGGCTATGAATAGTTTCAAGTATTGTGTCAAAAAGAGTAGATTCGAATTATTAAAAAAATTATTTTTTGATTTTTTTTTTTTTATGGTAATATATTATAAAAACTCTCATGCTACTTTGATTAAATAGATGCGTTGGGCCTTTAACAAAGGCATACAAATAAAAGAAGGCCCAAAGGTTTACAAAGTTGCAACGCTTAATAGTTTAGTTCCTGATAAATACTAATCTAATATTTTTTGTGACTAGACCAGAACATTTTCTTTTAATAGGAGAAACTAATATAACACATAATTTGTTATAAGTAGAGTTGTTCATGGGTTGGGTTTTAACAAAATTTAGGTCTGATTGTTAGGCTCGGGTCCGAAAAATGGGTCTAAATTTTTGCACGAGCCCGATCCAGATAAAAATACTAAAACTCCGCCAGGCCCAACCCATATTAATTTTTTAAATTTTATTTTTTATATAAAAAATTTAACAAATTTAATACACTAAATACACTAAAAATGTTAAAATAAATGTTTTCCAACAAATTAAAAATAAATTTTTAAAAAAGGTCTTTATACTTAAATAACACTAAGATAAGTGTAATTAACAAGAAAATGCCTCAAAAATAGTAGCAAAATTAATAATAAAATAAGTGTTATACAATATCCAGACATTAACAACAAAATAGTACAATATAATTGTGAAATGGTAATAAAAACAGTGACAAAAAGTGAAAAAACAACAACAAAAACAGCAGAGATTTTTTTAATTAAAAATTCAGGTCGGGCTGAAAAAAAAAAAAACTTACCCGAAGCCCGACCCATTTTTTTTGCCCAAACCTATTTTTTGGACAACAACTTTAATTATAACTTATGAGTATCTCTCTTAAATAGGTTTTATCGGCCTTATCCTATTACAACACAATTTTGCAAGTCAGCACTTCACTAGGAGTAACATCTCATAGAATCTGAACTTTACAAACATGCATGCGTAATATGTGAAATTCCAATAGTCCACCTTGGCAAGGATAGATGTTGGAACTTTTCTTACATAGTTTACATATGAGAGTTTACATATGAAATCTCGACTAATCATCTCTATTCTGTCACTGCTTACCTAGAGAATTAGATTGCTCCCTAAATGGCCGACCAACATAGAACTTACGTCAAGACCTAAGGTTAAGAGATCACATCACCTACAAATACTTACCCCTAGTATCGAGAAAAACTTTTATCTCTCCTTCATACTTTCTCTCTTCGCGTCCCCTATCATATGAATCTTCGCATTCTTCTCCCACGTCATAAACACGGTAGATGGAATTTAAGTATAATTAATTTTGGATAATGGGTATAGTTAGTTAAATTTAAAGTCAAACCAAATAATGTTGTCGTTATCCTCCCACATCTTAATGCATTCTAATCGACACCCAAATAATGGGGTGATCACAAGGAACATGAATGTTTCTTTATTTATTATTTCACAAGTGAAAATTTAAAATTTTCATATGTTCCATTTATAATTTTTTAAAATTTATCATAACAATTTTATTTTATAAATAATAATTTCTAAGAACTTTCTAAGTGAATGCGAAACCAATGTGAAAAGGATGATTCAAGGGAACATAAGCTAATGGATGTGGTAAATGCCCATAGAGAAAGAGTATGATTTTGGTTTTAGTCCCTCTACTATGTTGAGATTTGGGATATAATTCTTTTTCTTTAATTTGATGCAACTTGATTCCTTTTGATTTTATAATGTTATAAGTAGGTTTAAATTGATAATAGTTTTATTGATTTATTCTATTAATTGATGATGTGAAATTTCATTTTAAGTATAATTTAGTCGCACAATCAATGTCACCTAAAAAACCCAATCAATCATATTCAATCGATACTAAATTTACACAGCAAGCAACAGAATGTTTAAAGTTACTTTTAAAAAGTTACATCATTACTTTGAAAATGATAACTAATGGTATTATTAATTTAAAATTACTAATAACATTGTAAAAATTGAAAGATTAAATTATATCAAATAAAAAATAAATGGATTAACTTCTGGTTTGAACATAGTAGAGGGTTTGAAACCATAATTAAACAGAGCAAGAAGCTTATGATTATGAATAGAAGAAAAGAAAGCTAAGTGAGTATTTTACAATTAATGGTAGAGATAGGAAGTTTTACATGCGCATTGAAACACACACACACACAAAGTTCTGGGCAAATATCCAAAATATACCAAAAAATTGAAAAATTACGGAAATGGGCCAGTTTGTAGAAAATTTACAGGAAACGGCCATTTCCCCCCAAAAACGCGCCCACGTCAGCGCGTTTTTGGGTGAAACTGACCAAAATCGCGCCCCCTGAGAGGCGTTTTTGTCCACCTCAGCAAAAACGCGTCCACGTAGGCGCATTTTTGCTTGAGGTGGACAAAAACGCCTCCGAGGTGCGCTTTTTTCAGTCGATTTTGCCAAAAACGCTACCGACGTGGATGCGTTTTTGGGGTACCCTCCTATGAAATTTTTTTTAAAGTTTTTGACCCAATAGTCTCCGGCAAAATAATTTTGAGAGAGACGTTTAACAAACAAGCATGGCAAAAACGCTTGGCAGCAGGTGTACCGTCAAGATGCGTCTTGAAAAGCGCTCACGCGTGGATGCGCTTTTGCTACTGATAGTCTCGCAAAAATAAATTTGAGGAGACGTTTACGAACAAATGAAACATGGCTAAAATCGCTTTCCGGCCAGGTGCACCGTCGGCATGCGTCTTCGAAAAGTGCTCCCACGTGGGCGCGCTTTTTACTCTGATGAGTCTCCGGCAAAATTAGGCTATATATCACCAAATTTCATTCTCGGGTTGCATAAGGGAATTGAGGCAAAAGGAAAAAAAATTAAAAATGAGTGAACGTATTAATGCTGTTATTTACTACGACGGTGAAGTTCGTGACACCGAAAATGGTGTTGTTTTCTTATCGGAGAACACAAATACGATCGAGTTTTAATCGGAACATCGATTTGGTAGAACTTCGCAAAAGAATTAGGCGTAAAATATTCGGAACAACGCCAATGAAAGTTCAGTGTATTAAGTATAGATTTTGCACCTCGGTTGATCCGGTGAGATATGAGTCGTTCGACATCAAAGGTGCTCGGGGCTTTGAGGCAATAGTAGAGACTCATCTTGCTAGCGGATCACCCTATATCGAGGTATATGTAGAATTTTCATCTCTAAGTGATCTTTCTGTGACCTCGACATCTACTACCGTTCGAGGGGAATACACGACCCCAAGCCGACACTCTGTAAGTGGGAGGCAAAACACAGAAGTGCCCGTGTGCGGTCGTAGTACGGAAAACATAACCCCTGCACGACACTCGGTTGGTGGATGGGACATGCTTATCCAACATTCGACGTCCGATGATAGAAATACATATTGGGGGACGTCGTCAACTTCTAGTGGTTGGCAATCTACATACGATTGGAATCTTTACGAAAGATGTTTAAGGAGGGATGATGTACTCCCGACGACATCCACCAAATGAGGGCCTCGTTTGTTGCGAGTTATGGAGGGTCGGACGATGAATCCAATGTGGATCCACCTCGGGAGCCGGGGCCGACGGTGCGTGAAGTTGGATTATTTTACAACCGGAGCCCGTTCCAATTGTACCAAAGACATTGAGGCGGTTGGGCGAAGAAGAAGATCTCGCTATTCGGGCGTGCTGCGCCTCCACCCACATGCATAATGTCGATCTAGCTCAAGATGATGCATTGAAGTTTCCTGAACTACCACACCGGACGCGTGACCGTATAGATTCTTCGTTGGATTCGGACCAATTAGAAGTTGGTAACCAGTTTTCCAACAAGAATACTTTTCTTCTTTGCATTGAAACGATGCGACAAAGATTAAGAACGGGGTTAACTACAATGTAGTTAAATCTAAGCTCGATAAGTTCGATGCGAAGTGTGCAGTGCAAGATGGCACATGTTCATAGAAAATCATGGCGTCGTTGAGGAAAAGGACAGGGTTGTGGGAGATAAAAAAGTACAAAGGTCGACATACATGTCTTACCGGTACAGTACCACTATGTGTTCAGTGATTTCGAATAACAGTAATAATATGTGATATTGCATTATTTAACGTACTTCGTTGACAGGTGTAACACAAGATCATCCGAAGATTGATTCAGACATGTTGGCTAACCTAATAATCCCGACGGTGAAGGCCGATCCCAAGACTACGGTGTCGGCCTTAATTGGCAGTATTCGTAGCCAATTGGGGTACACGCCCTCTTACAGAAAGGCTTGGATAGCCAAGCAGAAGGCGTTAGAAAAGTAACACGGTGGGTAAGACACTTCATATAATGAAGTGTGGCAGTGGTGTCAGGTGCTGGAGAGATATGTCCCAGGCAGCACGACAGACCTTGAAACGGAACCTGCGTACTACAACGATCGTCTACTCCGTGGATGCGCAGTGTTCAAGCGTCTGTTCTGGACATTTAAGCAATGCCGAGATGCCTTTAAATACTGCAAGCCATTGGTACAAATTGACGGTATCTTTATGTATGGTAGATATACGCAACGGCTATTGCTAGCTGTGGCACAAGACGGCTGTGGGAGAATCCTTCCGATTGCATCCGCAATAACACCGGGGGAGTCAGCTGATGACTGGGACTTCTTCCTATCTAGGTTAAGGAGGCATGTTTGCCCCCAACCTGACATATGCGTTATATCGGATCGGGGCCCTGGAATACTTGCGGCAATAGAACGCCAGGGAAGCATGTGGCATCGCACACACCATCGATATTGCCTGAGACATGTTTCATCCAACTACTATGGGCAACATCGATCTAAAATACAGAAACAGCAAGTGACCGGTATGGGTATGAAATGTCTATTAATATAATTTCGTTTGTAATATTCAATTTATTTTCAATTGAAGAGTGATATGTAATATTCACTATCAACGTATATTGGCAGGGTATGATATCAACAAAGATCGTTTTCATGAGATGCTGGCCAGTTTGCGCTCAGATAACGCCGAAGGCGCAAGCTACCTGTGCAATATTCCTTTCGAACAGTGGACACAAGCATATGACAGCGGCCTACGATATGGGCATATGACCACAAACCTGGCCGAATGCATAAATTCTGTTCTGAAAGGAACCCGTCATCTGCCGATTACATCAGTTGTGCGAGAGACATATTTTCGGTTAGCGGCACTATTTCCAAAGAGAGTAGCGAGTTATAAAGAGCAGATGCAAGGAGGCCATGTATGGAGCCCGAAGGTTTTGCAAGAAATAAACCGTGGGAAGGCAGGGGCGAATACCATGCACATAGTGTGTCATGATCGCGACAACCTATGGTTTCGTGTCACGGAGTTTGACAGACCGAACCAAGGTATTGTTGGCGGCCATTATCGTGTACACTTGACAAATAGGACCTGCGACTGTGGGATATTTGATGCACTTCGTTACCCATGCGCCCATGTACTTGCGGCTTGCCAGAATCTCCGTCTTGATCCAATGAGATATGTCGACGAAGTGTATAAATTAGAAAACATGTACAACGTGTGGAGACACGTATTCCCACCAGTCCCAGGTAAACGTAAATGGCCATTCGTATCGCTTGCACCGTATAAGCTGTTGCCGAATAGACAATTGAGGCGCAAACCAAAAGGTCGACCTTGCTCGACTAGAATACGCAACAATATGGATATCCGAGAAACAAGCAACCAAAGTCGGCGGTGCGGGTGGTGTAGGAACCCGGGCCAAACATCTCGCTCGTGTCCAAATCGGCTTAGTGCCGGTGTGTGATTCAAGCTCATGCCTAGCAGGTTTTATACCGGTGACTTATAATACAAGCTTATACTTACGAAATGATTGAATTATGGTGGCAAATGAACAAGCTAAAACTTATTCAAGTGAATTAGATTATTTGGCCATAAGGTATGTATTGACTTAAGTACAAATTATATGTGATGTTTATTGATTAAGTAAGTTGATAGATAAGTAAGTTTGGATTTTTGAACTTAAGGCATGTATAGGCTAGCTTAATATTTGGATGATATTTTGTAATGTTTATAAGCCATGCGAAAATGGCTATACTTTTGTGTATAAGTATGATTAATGTTTGGAGTTTAAATGAAATAGTTTTTGGTTAACAGTAGTAACATGATTTTGAAAAATCACCAAAAATAGGAGAAATGGAATTAGAGAGTGAATAAGATATAGAATTAAAGTTTGTTATGTCTATTTTTATATGAAAGAAACAAAGTAGGCAAAGGAATTTTATATTATGAGATATTTAAATTTTAGTGAGGCTGGTTCTGAATGACTTCGTGATTCCCTGTTCTGTCTTGGAAAAATTGTTAAAAATTATACAAAAATAATCATGGAGCATAGTTTCTATGATTAGAAACCTTAATGAGTCTATATTTGATTAGAATAAATAAGAAAATTATTGAAAATTATTTACAATGAGATAACTGAGTTTTTATAAAGATAGGTCAGAACCATCAAACAGTGAAATAGGGGAAACTTTGATGAATAAACTGTACTAATTGGCCATATGAAAAATTCTGAAAAAAATTATGGTAAGAAGATATATGAGTCTAGTTTCAAGGAAAATTTACGGATCCAAATTTTAAGCTTCGTAGCTCAAGTTATGGTCAATTTAGTCAGCATGATACAGTTAGACAGTTTTAATTTTTATGCCCCGAATTAGTAGTCAAGTCTAGTAATGCCACATACTCGGCTCCGGCAAAGGTCTCGGGTAAGGGGTGTTACATGGCTGCTATGTAATATCTATTTTTTTGAAGGAAAACGGTGAACTTTTGTACAATAACTCTTATTTTATTAAAAAATTAAAATAAATTAAAAAAATTAAATTATAAAGAAAAAAGTTAAACTCAAATTTTATTAAATATATTAAAACTTTTGTACAAAAAAAAATTAAACCAATTCTATTTTTTCAAAAGTATTAAAATTTAAATAAATTAAAAAAATTAAATTACAATAAAAAAATAGCAAACTCAAAATTTATTAAATATATTACAACTTAATTACAAAAAATTAAACCTTAATTACAACTCAAATTAGGGGGTTTAGGGTTTAGTGCTGATGCCGGTGGGAACCAGTGCCACAGGGGGCGGTCGACGGTTACGCGCTAGATTCCTCCTTCTTCTGGCTTCCGGCGGGGGTCGTGGAACCTCGGGCGGGGAATCGGGTTCCTTCGGCAGTAGGTCTGGTTCTGGATGTTACGATAGTGACCCACTCTGATAAAATATTGACCCCGGAGGTGTTTGCATAAACCACAGCGGGGGTGACTGCATCTCGAACGAAGAAGGAGCCTGGCAGAAAGAAGTGCTCCCCGACGGCGCCTCCTTTGAACCCACATGCGACGTCAGCCTCACTATCGGTGGCCAACCAAAAGTAGTCGAACGGACTCGAACAAGACCCATACACTCCAACTGGGCTAGGGACGGGAAATCAAAAACATATATGGGTTAGGAGGATACATATAAGGGGAAGGGTACGCACCTGGCATGAACGGTAGATGCTGTGATATCGGTGTTGTCGGCTGAACTGATGGGCTCGGTGACTGTGTAGGCACTGTTGCTGGGCCCAGTGACTGTGTCGGCGCTGATGATGGCTCCGCCTCATCACCCCTTCTCCTTGGATTTAAAGGGGCCCGACGTTCCCTTCGCTCGCGAAGTTGCCGTCGCCTCTCTTCTTTCGACAACAGATACAGCTTGCCATGGATCCTAAACCATGGCATGTACTCCAGCATGCACGCTAACTCCGGAACGACTATCGGTTCCCGGTCAGGTATATAGTCATATCGGTTCTCCCACGTCTCGATATGTTCTGACCAAAATCTTGGCCAATTCGTGTGTGTTTGCCGTAAGTCCACTTTGTGCTCATCATCGAGCACCTCCGGTGGCACGGGAATCGGTTGCCGAAATCCAAATTGCCGCAGAACCCAATCTGCCTGGTGCATCTCCACGGTCGCATAGGTGATCAATGAGACCTTTACGTGCCAACCGTTCGGATTTTGGAGGAACTCCTCCGGAATTACTGCACGAATTTTTGGCTCGTCGTACGGTGTCCATTGAAACTATATTAACATTACGAAAATATTAGTTATATACCTAATATTAGACACTACATACGAAATACTAAATTATAATAACAAAATTCGAAACTTACTTGTGATTCCGACCTTTGGTCCAATAGGAGCCGTATATCCTCAAGCAAGTTAGGTATTCCAACATGACTCGCCGAATGGTTCCACCTAATTAAATAAACTTTTAGCATGCAATTATACTATAAATCTACGAAATAATTGTAAAATATAATATTAAATTTACCTCGTTATTAGTGGGAATGAATATGGGTGGTCGAGTTGAGGGCGTAAAAATGGAAATCGAAACCATGCCCATGACTGCAGTAGTGATAGGCAACCTCCGATTTTTACTTTACTTGGCTGCGTCGCCCCGCACATCTCCCGGTACAACCTCTCGACAAAGACGATGCACTTCCCAACTCAATTCACCGGCTGCTCTGAAATCAACAAGTTTCAGGAGCCATCTCAGGTGGACGAGGTTTTTAGAGAGGTCCGGCATCAGATAGCCTCCAATTATTTGAAGAATGTATGCCCGAATATACCGTATTCTTTCTACTTCGGTCGAACCCTCGTTCGGCTCCAGAAATGTGTCTCGTAACCACGTCATATAGATCCGAGCTCCTTGAATTCTATCCGAAATGGCACCCAGAAGCTCGTAGCATACGGCCATCCAATCAGTAGATGTTACGGACCCGGTGACTACCGACCCGTCCACTGGTAATCCCAACTGCAAGTGCACATCTTCTAGAGTGATGGTACACTCTCCGCATGGTAGATAGAAAGTGTGGGTCTCGGGTCTCCACCTCTCAATCAACGCGCTGATCAAAGGTGGCTCCAACTTGAACCCCCGGCCTATCGTGGCCACGTGCCAAAAACCGCTTCTGCGCAGTAATTCTCGATCAACAATGATGGGGACCATGCATGTTGCGAATATAACATTCCAACACCCGATCTACAGATTGTTTAAAAAATTATAAAATTAAAAATTAATTAAAATTGCATAATTGGAAAAAAATTAAATAATATTGCAAAATTAAAATTAAAACTTACCATTTTCATTTGCTCGACGGAGATGTGTTTGTCGTCTAGGCGACGTAATTCCCCGGCCATTGTAATCCGATTTAAAATTTTCCGAAAAAAATATATTAAAAAAATTATAAAAGGCTTTTTCGTAAATAGTAAAGGACTATTTTAAAATTTGAGCGTAAATTTCAAGGACCTTGAGAGAAAATTGAGAGAAAATTGAGAAAGGATTGAAACGTGAAAAAAATAAAGGGTGGGGGGTTTTATACTTTTTTTCCCGATCATTGGGAGCCAACGGTCAAAAAATATGATGTTGAAAATAAAGCGCGTCCTACAGGGCGCGCTTTAGTGTCAGTTTCCCCCAAAAACGCGCTGACGTAGAAGCGTTTTTTGGGGGAAATGGCCCTTTCCTGTAAATTTTCTACAAACTGGCCCATTTCCGTAATTTTTCAAGTTTTTGGGCATTTTTAGGTAAATTACCCCAAAGTTCTGTTAATAAAAAAATAAAAAATTCAAGAATTAAGAAAGAAAAAGCGGTATTTAAACTCTACTTCTGAAATTAAAATATTTCTTGTAGACCAGTCTTAGCTCAATTGGCATGAGCATTGTTGCCAATACAAGATGATGTGGGTTCGAGTGCATTGAAGTGCATTATCCCCCTATTTATGGATAATTCTAAGTATTGTGTAAAAAAAAAAAAACAGATATGATCATGACTTATAATGAAAATTATTCAAAATATATATATATTTCTAATATACCAAATAATAATTCATATATTATTTTCATTGATTAGCACTTGAAATACTTAGTGGGCTTCTACTTAAATTCAATGCAAAATAATTCTACAATACTTAATAATTATAGCATGCATATATAAAGGTATTTATTTTCATTTTCAACTATATTTACCTTCACTTTTTTGACTATTGGTGTTAGTGTTTTTCTTCTTGAAGTGGAAATTTCATGCAAAAAAAGAAGGATCAAAATGTAATGAAGTTGACTTAAGGAGAAAATTAAAAAAGTAGTGGCATTGAATATTGCATAGATAATGGTATAGTCAATGAATTGGTTATAAGTTCCATAAATATGGGCATGAAATGCTGGTGAGTGGAGACCCACTCCCACTGTATCTTTTTGGTTGGATTTTCCCTTAGCTAAGTTGGACTGGCTGTGCTTTTAATTTCTATTTCTATGGTTTCTTTTTGGTATCCTCTTTATTATTATGAGAAAAATGCAAATCCCTTTCACACTTATCATCATTTTATAAAAAAGTTAATGAGATTAGGCAAGGGGCAAATATAGAAATTATTTTAGAAGAGGTTGGAATTGAATTATAGTATTTTAAAAGATTAAAATATAATTTTATCGTATTTTAGTTTATAATTTTATTTTTTTAAATGATTAAATAGATATTTGTTTTCATTTTAGAGGTTAAAATGTAAATTATGATTTAATAATTCTTAAAGAGGTTGAACCAAAATTCTCCATTTTAGTTACATTCACCCATGAGATTAGGTGAAGGTTATTGTGTTTTATCGGTAGTTGTATTGTTTATATTTGTTATTGATACGTGTGTATTTTTTTAAATTTATCGGTATTCTTAAAATACCTTTTCATATATGTATTTATAGTTTGCATGTAATTATGAAGAAATAAAAATAGTTAAGACAAAAAAAATGAAAATTGACTAAAATATCAAAATCTTGTGCCAGTTAGTACGAACCTATGATAATGGTATAGGCCAGTATTGGTCGAAGCGGAACGAAACAGATTGAAATTTTAATTTGAACTAAACTTAAATTATGTGATACCGGTTTAGGGTAACTAGGAGTGAAGATAAAAAATTATTTTAGGGGCAAAATTAAATTATAAAGTTTTAAGAGATCAAGTTGCAATTTTTATTTATTTATTAAGGTATCTTCTGAAGCGAGTCCAGTAACAAATCTTCCGCATTTACCAACCTCTATTGGTTAAAATGGTACGTATTAACCAATATGACCGACATGGATATGATATTGAAGACGATGGGTTATTAGTGATACAAAATAAGAGATGAAATATAATATTATGTGTTTAAAAATTATTAAAATGATTTATAGGCACACTTTTATTAATATTTTATAGTGTTTAAGATTTTCACATATCTATTTTGTTTTTTTATGCTTACGTGATTAATATAAAAACAAATACGATACATTACATTTAATGTCACTAAATTATAAATAAATTTATGTTTTGGTCACTCAACTTTAAAAAGTTACAAAATGGTCACTAAACTATTTGAAAATTTTTATTTGAGTCACTGAGTTATTAAAATCGTTGTTGTATGTCCTTTTCTGTTTGCACCGCTTGTACCAATCAAAACTAAAGCTCTCTTTTCCCTTCTCTTCTACAATTCAAATTTTCCATGAAACAAATTTAAACATCATGAGTCTGTGAACCAAAATCCCAACAACTTTATTCTTCTATCTCCGACACTAACGTCAGATCGACTTGGATATAAGGTATGTTCTTCTATTCTTCTATGCGTATTGATCCACTGTACTGATCATTTAATTGTCACTTGGAGCTTGTTAGCTAGACTTTAAAAAAACTTAACAGCTCAGAGACTTAAATAAAACTTTTGAATAGTTTAGTGATAATTTTGTAACTTTTTAAAGTTGAGTGACCAAAACATAAACTTACTAATAGTTTAGTAACATAAGGTGTAGTTTACCCAAATAAATTGTTAGGAACTTTCCTACAATTTAGCTTAGATTTGTAGAATATTAAAGAACAGAGAATAGAAAAAGAAGAGAAAAGATAGAAGAAAAGAGAATAGGGAATAACCAACTTAAATACCCATTCTGTTACAACCATTTCTTTTTATATAATCCTAGTGGTTACTAATAAAAACGTACATAGTCTCTTAATGCTTTTGGCTCTCTTCTTTCAAGAGTTCCTGTGTGATTCTGAGCTGGTACATGTTGCTAAACGGGCTGCTCATTAGGCCCCAATTCTGTTACATTGCCTTCCCTTAGTAAGGGAACCTTGTCCACAAGGTTCCAAGCTGGAAAATTTTTCAGAAATTCCTCCTTATCCTCATATGTAGCTTGGCTATCATTTGTACTATCCCATTGTACCAACACTTGCATTACAACTTAATTTTCATGTAACTTGACCTTGCAAGCTAATATTGTTATATGATTCTGCATTCTTACTTCAGTTCCTTACAATAGCTGCAAATGAGTAAACTGTTGATTTAGACTACCTTTACATGGTTTCTGTAACACTCATTGCCCAACCTAATAGCCGAGTCCGAGCTATAGGATGTTACATTCATTGTTGGAGCAATTTCATTTTATCACAACATAATTTCCATTAATTCAACAATTTAAATTCATTAGCATGACCATTATATCATAACATTATTTTGTACTGAGGTTTATATGAGTTTATGAAAGCTCTTTTGAAAACCCGAGACCATTGGAGGACTAAAATGTAAAGTTTTAAAATATTTTGGATTGGCGTCGTGACATTAGGGGTGTGATGTCGCAACCTCCAAAATAATAGGCATGCATTACAACTTAGGGACTAAAATGTAAAGTTTCCAAAGTTCATCAAGTTGGCGTCGCGACATCAGGGTTTAATGTCGCGACGATGATAGTTGGTGTTGTGACTTTACAGACAATCTACTATAAGTTTCTAACCATTTTAAACTAGTGCCACGACATCCGTGAGGTGGTGTTGTGACTCTGTAGGCAGAATGCAACAATTTCAATCCCCTTTGAATTCAACTTATCATGTCGCATATTAAACAATTTTGGTGACCTATTGATGGGCGTCGAAACCACCAAAAATAATTCCTACAAAAATAACTTTAAATTGTAGTAAACAGTGGTAGTAAGGTCGAGTCCACAGGTATTGAATGTTATAATCAACTTCTGTGTTTACTTATGAACAGAATGTTTGTTGTGTCAAAGGTCGTGGCAAGAGTCGTGCCCACGACTCGAAACGTACCTGTAACAAAAATAAACAAGTAATCGGGGGGTTTCGAGAATGTTTAGAAAGTAAATAATCTATCAGCGTAAATAAATAATTAAATAATATTAGAAATAAATTTAGTTCGGGAAATAAATTCAGAATTTTGCAAACAGAAATAATAAGCCTTAGCCTTAGACTCGGTAAATTCTGTATCAAGAATCGATCCTCGAAAATTAATCTTCTCCTCCAACGATAAGTTGGTTATAGCAGTTAAGAATGCCCTAACCACTAATTCTTCCTCTCGTAGCTGGTCCTGGTACGACCTGCAAACCAACCCTTACCGATTATCTAACTGAGATACACGAGTTCCCGATTCAAGATTCCGGCAACCTTGCGTTTTGAAGAACCCAACTCGAATTAACAACCTCAACCGCGTGGGTCGTTTAAACCCGGTCACTTATTCCTTGATTTGTTCTCGAAGATTCGAATACAACACGACCAACTCGTTTCTCCAACTGTCAGCAAACACGACTCCAACCCAACGTGCACTTTGAATTGAAATCGAGTTTAACTTTAAGGGATGATTGGTCTATCCCTATACTTAAGAAAAAAATGAATACCGATTGGAAGGCTTTTTAGCACGAATTCGTATCTCACGATTCCCGACCGGAAGGAACACCGGCCTAAGGTTAAGATGAAACTTAGTGAAGCATGAAATTATTTATGCTTTGTAAACTTTTGAAAGTGGTTTGATGATTATGGTGAAGAAAAGAACAGAAAAGGACTGAAAAGAAATTAGCCCAATTTTGTAAAAGCAAGAAGAATGCAAATTGAAGTAGCAGTATGCTCACGCCAATTTGAAAGACAAAAGAGAATAATTCAATTCCAAATTGAAGTAGGAATGTAGAATTAAGTGATGAATTTCTGAAGAACACTAAGGCCCTATTTATATATATAATTTACTATTTTTGGCCTCAACTAATTTAACATAAAATCAAAAATATAATAAATAAAACATACTAATTTTTTTTTCTATTTTTGGCTTTTTATAAAGTCAAAAATTCTTATGAGTCCTTGGCTTTCTCCACACTTTTAATTCGGCCTCATTTTACTGATTTTGTTTCGATTTGGTCCTTTTCTGCTTGTTTTTGTCTCTTAGCGTTCCAATTGCATCCCTGACAAGATTAAAACATAAAAGTACTAATTTAGCAGGGATCAATTCGGAAATAAACCTAATTAAACACGAAATAACATGCAAATTAATATGTTATCAAATTCCCCTACTTAACTCATGCTTGTCCTCAAGCATATTGTTCCTTCAAACATTAGAAATTATTCTACGATTTATTACAAATCGAGCCTCTTTTCCACATCCATAATCAACGTAAACAACATAGACAAAAATAAACAAATGCTCAGAATATATAGTTTAATCAACGAACGTCATAAAATTGAAATATGTGAACTAAATAATTTCACTAAATTAAGTTTGAATCCAAAATTTGTAATGCATTATTAATTTAAAAGAATTTTTCAGACATGGTCAAACCTTTTTACGCGAACTAGGATGACAACCCAAGCACCTTATCCCGGTTGCTCAATTCAAACAGTCTGTTTTTTTTTAAGGCTCGGTTAGCGAAATGTTTGCAAGTTATCGACTTGTCACTAGAACCTTTTTACGCGAGATAAAATGACAACCCAAGCATCCTATCCCGGTTACTCAATTCGGTCACGTTTTCGAAACTTTCACTCATAACTTGAGCCTTTATTTATTTATTTATTTATTTATTTATTTATTTATTTATTTATTTATGTACAAGCAAATATTTTTTTTCAAACAATCAATTTATATGAAAAATCTAGTTACATATATCAACCTTAAAACACAAATGGCGACTAATCTAGATACTCGAACACTTTTATTTAAAATTTGCCCAATTGTCCAAATTGAATAAGTAATGAGATTTAGAGGCTCAATGTAACGACCCAAAATCCGTGGGCACCGGAAAAGTGTGTTAACGGGCTTCCGTCTTAGTAAATCGAGTTACTAAATAATTATTAGGTGTAATTATGCGTCTAATAGTGTGTTTAATTAGATTTTTATTTAGTGAATTTAGCTTAATTTAAAGTAATTAGGAAAAAGGATCAAATTGAATAAAGAGTAAAAGTCTAATTATAGATTAAAAGAAAGTAAAAAGGATCAAAATGGCTAATATGCCATTTAGCATAAGTTGAGGCAGCATATGAAATAAAAATTTAAGACTTTTACTTAGATTTTAATTATAAAATATATATTAGTAATAAATTATATTAAATTAATTTAAAATAATTATATTATAAGATATTCATATGATAAATAATAATAAAAAATACAAATATATGGTGATTAAATTATACATGTGTAATGTATATATTTGTATACTTGTAAAATAAATATATAATTACTTATAATTTAAGCTAAAAGATATTTGTTATTAAATAATTATTATATATTATATTATTATAACATAAAGTAAATAAAACTAAAAAGAAGTAAAAACAAAAGCAAAAACAAAGAAGAAAGTAACAGAAGCTTTCGAAACAGGGGAAAGGAAAGAAAGAAAAAAAAAACTAAGGTTTTAAAGCTTGGAGTTTAATTAGGTAAGTCAATCAAGTCCTATTCTCTTAATTTTGATGTTTTAGAAGCTTTAAAGCAAAATTTTGATGAAACTAAGTTGATATTTTGAGAGTTTATAGGTTTTCAAGTATAGTTTATGTTGAAGAAAATGATGAATTAGGGATTAAATTGAATGAAATTTAAGTTAGAATTAGTAAAAGGATTAAATTGTAAAGTAAGCTATAAGTTTTGTGTTATAGGGATTAATTTGGAATAAATTATAAATTAGAGTTTTACTATGAATATTAGATAGTCAAGTTGAATATGGAAGGAATTTTAGTAGAAACAAGGTATGAATTAAGTTAAGAAAATAAATAAACTTAATTAGGATTTAATTGCAAAATAAGCTATAAGAAAACAATTTTGGGACAGCAGCAGTAGAGAAAATTTGAAAAATCACCAAAAATGGTAGAAATGGAATTAGAGGTTGAGTGAGATATGGAATTAAAGCTTATTGAGCCTATTTTCATATGAAAGAAACAGAGAAAGCAAAGGAATTCTGTATTTTGAGATATTTAGATTTTTGTGAGACTGGTTCAGAGTGATTTCGAGATCTCCTGTTCTAACTTGGAAAAATAATTAAAAATTGTACAAAACTAATTGTGGGATATAATTTATATGGTTAGATTCCTTGATGAGTATATTTTTATAAGAAACAAACTAGAACATCATTTGAATTCTTTACAAAAAGATAATTAAATTTTAGCAAAGAGTGGTCGGAACTGTTAGACAACAGAATATGGGTGATTTTAAAGAATAAACTGTACTTATTGGCTAAATAAAAAATTCTAAAAATTTTATGGAAATAAGATATGTGAGTATAATTTCATAGAAAATTTACATATCTTAATTTGGAATTCTGTAACTCAAGATATAGATAATTTAGCGACAATGACTCAGGTAGACAGCCTAGAAAAAATTTATAAGTAAATAATAGAATTGTGTATAAAGAATGTGGAATGAAGAGGAAGAGTAGGAATTGAATAAAATTCAATTATTTATTGTAATTTAATGTTGCAATTAATAATGTAAATTATTATTATTTTCGTAGCTAAAAAGGAACTCGAGGTATTGACCCACAAAGGAAATGAGAAGGTTACCGAGGAATAATCAAGCAAATTCGGATTTGTATTACTATAATTCAAACTACTATTTATTAAATGTTATATTTAAATTTATGTATATGGTAAGTAAATTATAAGATAAGTGTTTTTATTGAATTGAATGGAAATTGAGTTGAATGATGAATATGTATTGAAATTGAATTGTATGTGGATTGAAATGGAAAAGTGTAATTGATATTGAAATTGAATTTGTTATGAAAATGAAAATGAAATTGAGAACTGAAATACCTTATTAACTAGTCGGGCTGAGTCGGATATAATTGGCATGCCATAGGATTTGGAAGAGTACGGGATTTATCGGCTTTGCCGATCAGGCACTTTATGTGTCGTATTTTAGGCACCTCGTGTGTCGTTTCAGGCACTTATATGTCGTATATTGATCAGGTACTATGTACCGTTTTAGGCACAATGTGCAGTATTGGTGTGTTTGGGTTGAAATCCGTGTATCCGCTAAAGTTCGAGTCTGTTAATAGGGGTAACTAAAGGAAATGGTTGAGCCATTGAAAGCAATGTGAAAATAGAACATGAATTGAAAAATGTGATTTGAATATGAGTATGAGAATGGAAAGCATGAACCATTGGTTCATGAGATGGATAACGGCTCAACATGAATGTGTATTATTTCAATTTTTGAATAGCTAAAATTGAATTGTATGAATATATTGAGAATGACAAACTTATGTTTGAATTGGTTTAGTAAAATTAAAGTTATATGATTTAATGATATGATTATTATGTTTATAATTTGAATTATTGTAATACCACTGAGTATATGTATACTCAGCGTACGGTTGTTTCCGTGCGCAGGTTAATAGATGTTCAAAGTCTTGGTTCAGCATCCAAGGCGATCCCGACTCCAGAACAAAACTCGATGATGTATTCTTCTTTTGATAAAAGTGGCATGTACATAGGTGTTATTTTGATCACTTTAAAATACTACATGACTTTTGTTGTAAAGAATGATATTTGGTATTTTGGTGTTTAAACTAATGAAATGGTATGAAAATTTATATGATATACTTGGTATAACCGGTATAAATAAAAATTAGAATAAAAATTATAAAATTAATGTTATAGAAATAATTTAAATACGAGTAAATATGAAATTGCATTGATTGAATGGTTAGATTTTGGAATTGGTTGAATTGGTTATATTTGAAATGAATATGGTTTTATTTGCAGGGGGTTTTATGTGAAAATAAGCAGAAATGCTGTCGAAATTTTTATACGATTAAAAAAATATATATATTCTGGAATACTTAAACGAGTCCCGTTTCATTTTTAATACATGTTTTAAATTTCTAGAGTTCATTATAGGGACTTAATTATTAAATTATACTATGAATGTGTTTTTATTTGTGAATTATTCGTACGTTGTCCGATATGTTCGGTAATGCCTCGTAATCCTGTTTCGGCGACGGTTTAGGGTTAAGGGGTGTTACACTCAATGTCGGAATAAACTATTGAATAATTCTAGCATAAGATTGAACACATACAAAAGAGAGACATGCAGCAAAAATCATGCATATTTACCATTTACTTACTATTTCAATCCCCCTTACTTACTCTATACTTGTCCTCAAGCATGTTTTATATGCAATAAAGTTCAGTAACTCAAACAACAAGCAAAGAGAAAGGTTAAGAATACTCCCCATGTGTTTCAATCGATGTTGTAGGTGTTGAGAAATAATTGTTAGCATTTAGCACGGCGTGCCCACGCCACCATCATTATCCGACTTTTGGAAAAATTCATAACCTCCATTACATTCCTGAAAACAGCAATTTCACTGGATTAAATAAAAATTATTTATTTGCAACCAAAATCTTACTAAAACTTGCGCGGTACTCAAGAATGGTCTCCCAAGAAGTATCTCAGACGAATTGGTCGAGTTGTCATCCTCCATGTCGATAATGTAGAAGTTTGAAGGAAATATTAGCTCGTTTACCTTAACAAGAACGTTCTCCAACACTCATTCCGGATGCACTACAGATCTATCTGCAAGCTGAATAATTACACCTGTTTCCTTCAAATGACCCGCATTAAGTAGTTTATAAATTGACAAAGGCATAACATTAATTGAAGCGCTTAAGTCACACATGGCTTTTTTAATACCGACACTACCTATTTTGCAAGATATGGAAAACATATCTCGGTCCTTACATTTAGGTGGTATTTTCCTTTGTAAAACAGCGGAGACATTTTCTCCGACACTCACCTTTTCATTGCCTAGGAGCTTCCTCTTACTTGTGCATAATTCTTTTAAGAATTTTGCATACCGTGGAATTTGTTTAATCGCATCAAGAAGAGTTATCTTGATTTCTACCTTTCGAAAGGTGTCTAGGATCTCTTTCTCTTCTCGCTCCTTCTTGCATTAGACTAGTCTTCCAGGAAACGAAGGTGGAAATGCAAATGATTTTTGTGGTATTGACTCCACTGGAGCCTTTGTGTCAAGTTTCTTCTTATCTTGACCAACATCATGGGCACGATTCGTGCCAAGTACGGGTTCCAAAACCTTCCTACTCCTCAACGTCATAGCACTTATATTGTGTCAAGGATTAGGCTTAGTTTGGGACGGTAGCTTACCTTGGGACTTTAAACGGCTAACCGTGAGCGTGAGCTTGCTTATCCAACTCCTGCAAATGCAAGTCAATTTTTTGTTGAAATTTCTCAGTACCATTGGCTAGCCTTTCCACTATAGCTTCCAAAGATGACTTTGGGGGTGGTAACTGTTGATTCTGAGGCGGCTTTTGTTGGTACGGTTGATTGAACCAAGGGTTCGACCTATAACTTAAATTCGAGTGATCTTTCCACCCCACATTATATGAGTTCGAGTAGGGGTCATATCGCTTTTGGGGCGGTCCTAGAAAGTTCCCGATAACATTTACTTGCTCTGTCGAATCCTCATGTAAAATCGGACATGAGTCCATCAGATGGTCAGGCTTAGCGCAGATTCCGCACAACCGTGCTGAGCTCATTTTATCTGCAAGAAAAGTTTGAACAATGTTAGTCAGCTTATCAATTTTATCTTCTAGAGATAGAAAACTTAACCCATGAACCTGTCTCGTAGATAGAAAACTTAACCCATGAACCTGTCTCGTAGGTTCTGTGGCTGGTCTAAATTGTTGAAAGTTAGCAGCCATTGTCGAAATCAACTCTCGTGCTCTCTGAGGAGTCATATTAACTAGTGCCCCTCTACTTATAGCATCTATCATTTTCATTTCCACCGGGAGCAATCCTTCATAGAAATACTGCAAGAGTGATTGATCATTCAGTCCATGTTGTGGGCAACTTGCACACAACTTTTTGTATCGCTCCCAGTAATCATTGAGTGATTCAGTCTCCTTCTGACGGATTTCCACAATGTCTCTCCTTAGTTCGGCCACTCGAGCTGCAGGGAAGAACCTGTCAAGAAACAAACGAGATATGTCAGACCATGTGTTGACAGACCCTGGAGGCAAATAAAATAGCTACTCTCTAATAGAGTCAGCTAATGAGAAAGGAAAAGCACGAAGTTTGATTTGGTCTTCTGTTACTCCCTGAAGCTTCATGCTTGTGCACACCATATGGAACTCTTTAAGGTGGGTGTGCAGATTTTCATTCTGTAATCCATGAAAAGTGGGTAGTAAATGAATCAAATCCGAATTTAACTCGAACGGCGTTCCTCCTGCCGGATAGGTTATACATAAGGGTTGTTGTTCATTCGGTGCTGCAGCGAGTTGGCGTGTCGTCTGCTCGGCCATATCGTTCAGTTCGCCAAACGAGAAATTATCCTCAGTGTATGATATGGTTTCGAATCTGGGATTTGGCCGTTTACCACGTCGTATGGTTTCTCTTCGCAGTTGTTGGGCCAATTTCTCAATTTCTGGTTCAAACTCTAGAGTTCCCAGTTCTAATATGGTTATAAGGTAAACAAACAAAAATTAGAAAAATATCTCCAATCCTTGGCAACGGCGCCAAAATTTGATGGGCGTCGAAACCACCAAAAATAATTCCTACAAAAATAACTCTAAATTGTAGTAAATAGTGGTAGTAGGGTCGAGTCCACATGGATTGGATGTTATAATCAACTTCTGTGTTTACATATGAACAGAATGTTCGTTGTGTCAAAGGTCGTGGCAAGAGTCGTGCCCACGACTCGAAACGTACTTGTAACAAAAATAAACAAGTAATCGGGGGATTTCGAGAATGTTTAGAAAGTAAATAATCTATCAGCGTAAATAAATAATTAAATAATATTAGAAATAAATTTAGTTCGGGAAATAAATTTAGAATTTTGCAAACAGAAATAATAAGCCTTAGCCTTAGACTCGGTAAATTCTGCATCAAGAATCATCCTCGAAAATTAATCTTCTCCTCCAATGATAAGTTGGTTATAGCAGTTAAGAACGTCCTAACCACTAATTCTTCCTCTCGTAGCTGGTCCTGGTACGACCTGCAAACCAACCCTTACCGATTATCTAATCGAGATACACGAGTTCCTGATTCAAGATTTCGGCAACCTTGCGTTCTGAAGAACCCAACTAGAATTAACAGCCTCAACTGCGTGGGTCGTTTAAACCTGATCACTTCTTCCTTGATTTGTTCTCGGAGATCCGAAAATAGCACGGCTGACTCGTTTCTCCAACTGTCAGCAAACACGACTCCAACCCAACGTGCACTTTAACTTGAAATCGAGTTTAAAAGGGATGATTGGTCTATCCCGATACTTAAGAAAAAATAAATACCGATTGGAAGGATTTTTAGCACGAATTCGTATCTCACGATTCCCGACCGGAAGGAACACCGGCCTAAGGTTAAGATGAAACTTAGTGAAGCATTAAATTATTCATGCTTTGTAAACTTTGGAAAGTGGTTTGATGATTATGGTGAAGAAAAATAGAAAGGACTTGGAAAGAAATTAGCCCAATTTTGTAAAAGCAAGAAAAATGCAAATGGAAGTAGCAGTATGCTCACGCCAATTTGAAAGACAAAAGAGAATAATTTAATTCCAAATTGAAGTAGGAGTGTAGAATTGAGTGATGAATTTCCAAAGAACACTAATACCCTATTTATATACATAAAATTTACTATTTTTGGCCTTAACTAATTTAACATAAAATCAAAAATAAAATAAGAATTTTTCTATTTTTGGCTTTTTACAAAGTCAAAAATTCTGATGAGACCTTGGCTTTCTCCACACTTTTAATTCTGCCTCATTTTACTGATTTTGTTTCAATTTGGTCCTTTTCTGCTTATTTTTGTCTCTTAGTGTTCCAATTGCATTCCTAACAAGATTAAAACATAAAAGTATTAATTAGCAGGGATCAATTCAGAAATAAATCAAATTAAACACGAAATAACATGCAAATTAATATGTTATCACCTATATTGACAACCATTACAATGCAATTTCATACCAAGTTCACCAAATCATCTTATTATGCCAATTATGAAACTTAAGCATATGAAACCTTTGGAACCAATTGCCTAAATGGCACATAACTCATGAACAAGATTAATCATAGCGAGGCCACATATCAAGCCAAACACAAACATAACCATAGCCACACATTCAACCTTGACATTCACATTTAGGGAATGACCATTTACATAACTAAAACCTTATAGACATGTCACAATTTTAGGTTCTAAAATAAACACATTTCTACCCTCTTGATGATAGGGTATGATCCACACTAATCTAACTTGGTGAGTTCCATAAAACGAGAATTTATATGTAGGAAAAACAACGATAGTAAGCATTTAATGTTTAGTAAGGTCAAATGGAAATTACAACACTTACCTTGCTCATAGGTGAGCATGCTAACTATTAAAAGTTTTGGCATACATTTAGCTAGGGCATGACACTTAGGGCCACAACAAGGTGAGCATATAAACATAAGTATTCATGTGCATCAATCATTATAAGCATAATTCAAAGCATCACCAAATTTGTATCTATATTCACATATACTCATTTCAGTGTCATATTCTATCATTAATCTACAAATCTATACCATTTTAGTTGAATCACATATCATATGAGTTTATCAAATTCAATTCGTTTAATTTTTTTCTCCAATTTCCAAGTTTAATTCAATGTTTCACCCAATGGAACCCTAATAAAACGAATTCAGATACGCGGGTGAACTACACCACATCTAGGTAGCTCGTAAGAGCATAAACTACACTACACCAAAGCACCAAAGTGCAAAAGCCTGTAGGCATCAATGTATACACATATACAAATACATCCTTCCACCATATCGAAGTCTTCGTAGAGACAAAGATTGCTAGATGATCCGCAACAAATGTTGGATCTCAATATAGCCTATCATAATCTCCATATCGTCAAGTATCTCATACAAGTGCACATATAACCCTACTGGCGTGCCAATTGTATCTTAACGTTTTACTCATATGGGTATCAATCATATATATTAACATATTCATACCTTGTATCATTCACATTTGCATATCATACCTTGTAATTGGTCATATTTGCATTTTCATACCTTGTAATTGGTCACAATTGTCTCCTTCTTTGCATCCATTGGAACCATTTCTTTGCTAGTCCTTCCATCCGAAATGATGCCATCGTAACTCGATGGTGGTCTTCTATCTCGTAAAAATCAAAGAAGTTATGTGCTGATGTAATCAAATCTTTAGGATCCTTACCAGTGAATAAGGGTAACTCCACATACGTAGGTTTAGGTGGAAAAGGAAATTCATCCTCTATCTCTTCCTTTACTTGCATTTTTCCTCGATTTTTAGAGCCCTTACCTAACCCACCAGCATCACCAATGATTTTAGACAATTGCACCATATGAGAATTCAAAAGAAAAATCTGGGAAGCCACTTCTTGCAAGGTTTTCTGTTGAGCTTCCATCATCTTTTTCTGAGCTACCAAGTTGGATTGAAGGAGGTCAACATCTGATCATGCTTTGAATGAGACTCTTGCAATTGACACATCATTTCTTGTGCTCGTGTCTCCATAACTCTCAACGAAAAAAGCACCAATGTCAGGAACTTTCCTGCAATTTAGCTCAAATTTGCAGAATATTGAAAACGGATAATAGAAAAGGAAAAGAAAATATAGAAGGAAAGAGAATGTTGAATATCCAACCGGAATACTCATTATGTTACAACCATTTCCCTTTATATGATACTAGTGGTTACTACTAAAAATGCACATAGTCTCCCGATGCTTTTAGCTCCCTTCTTTGACGTGTTCCTTTGTGATTCTGAACTGGCACATATATTAAATGGGCTGGTCACTAGGCCCCAAATCTGTTACAAAACAAATAAAACAAGACGTGAATAAATTTTTTTAAATAATGTTGATAATTTAGAGGATTACTAGCCTAATTAGTATATTAACTACATATCCAAATGCCAAATTAGATCAAAACAAAATTCATTTTTATAGTCTTTATTTAAGAAATAATTAAATAACAACAATAATAATGATTAGGTCATAACGTAAACATGATTTTTTTTCTTTGTTCAAATGTAAACATGATTATGATCATTCACGTAATCCATGATGGAATATGAGATCATTTTGGTGGGTAAAATATTTTAGTTCTCTTTTTATTTCACAAATAAAGACTTCAATTATTTTACACATTTTTTTAATTCAATATCTTTTAGGGTTTAATTCAACCCATCGAGAATTCCCTTTCACTTTCAATGCCTATCATAGAAAACCGCCATAATCAGAGGGTTAATTTTTTAAGCAATAAATTATTTTAAAATTTTCATATTTCATTAATTATTGGAAATTAATAGAATGAAAATAGTGATGATTAGAGCAGTGATTGGCCATGATGTTTTGGTGGGTCTTATAAGTCGGAAATTATGAATTCTATTATATTAAATATGATAATTAAATTAATATATGTTAGATATGTGATTCAAAATAATTAAGTATCAATTCAATTGAAAAAAATTAATATACATTTTTAAATGATTAATAATAATATAAAGACCGTGTTATTATCTTTTCATTTATTTATATAATTTTTATATAAAATTATTAAAGATATATATTCAAGTATTGAATATGTGTTTAATAAGATTTATATACAAATTCTTGATTAGTCCATCTATAATCACTATTGAATAAATTTTAAATAAAATGTTGATACACGGTGGTACAACAAGAGAGGAGGAAAAAAAAGGGATCACAGTGGCACAGAGGAGGTCGGTTCATATAAAGAGACCAAGAGTCGAAACAAGGACAAGAGGACAGGCTGATTGTTGGAGGAGGAAGACGTTGCTCAAAGTAAGCCTAAGGCACAAAAGGTCAATTCTTTCTTCATCGTTTGAAGGGTTTTTATAGGAGAGGTCCTCTTGTCCTATAGTGTGGTGTGATCAGATAAGCATTTAATCTTGCCAAATGCGTAAAGAATATTCACGAGCATATATCATGGGACCTTTTCAGTACGAGGTTATTATACCTAAATGAACTCCTTATCATATTAATAGTGCGTGCATTCACACTTGGGAAATGTCTATACCTAAAAAGTGGGTAAATGCCTCCCTATGAGAGGAATGGGTGGTCTTACCCCAAAGGTATTGAGGGTGAATGGCCTGTTGAGTCATTACTTCAGATGGAGTCAACGTGAAAGTCAATGATGCGTTTGGCGTTGATCCGTTCCTGCAAAGGAGTATAACATAATATATTTTCTTTCATTCATGTTGTGGTTGTGACATAATATAGTGATTGAATAATGTGCTTAATAACAATAAGTATTGGATGCAGTGGTAAGTCTCATTACACTCTCAATGAGAGAATATGAGTTTGAAACTTAGAGACAACGTTATTAGGAGGAAGAACCACAAATCCCAAACATGAACCGCAAAACAATCATAAAAAATATGATCCAAAATCAAATTTGATTATTTGTTTGTAACAAATATATGTATCTGAAAGCCTTTGATTATAAAAGTACATACATATGTTTTGGCTTACAATTAGAGGAGTTGATTATAAATTATTCTTAGTTGAATCATGACACATATTCTCCTTGTAAATTAAGTAACAATTATTTAAATAATTTACAAATTAAAATATTTAAGCAGTCAACAATGTATAACTACAAAAAAAAAAAAAAAAAGGCATACTTTCAACCATGTATAAATCATATATCCCGGAACATAATTACCTTAAGAACTTATCAATCAGCTTTTACAAAAGTATTGCGAATGATATAATTTTATTCGAAACCCTAATATCATCGAAAATAAATACAATTTTTACAGATTTTATGAATAATAAAAACCCAATTTATCTGAATGTTTTAATCTGAGTGAACTGTTTCGAAAAAAGAAAAGCAACAACAAAATTTGGCCCATCTTAAAGAAAACTTGACCCATTTTTTAGAGGATGGCATTCATGATTTTCTGTATAACCGGTGGGTGGTTGAACTTAGAACATGAATTAAAGCGGCCATTAATGTCTTCTATGTTCATAAAGTTCTATTGAAGTCACATTTTTCAACCTTATCCTCCTAAGTCCACAAAAAAAAGATAAATATAAGACTTAAACAATATAAAACCCATATTTTTCTATATTACCACGAAGTTTGTATTTAACTGATCCCATCTATTTAACGATTTCATTATAATAAAATTTTATAAAAGAAATTTTAAATTAAAATAAAAAAATATTAATAAATATCTGATAATCAATTTAAGAGATTTTAAATTTGGGGTCACTGATATAATTTCTATGTTTCAACCAAGATGTGACCTTAGACTAGAAAAATAAAAAATTTCTCTTGTTTTTGTTTTTGACCTTTAAATTGGCTTTTGCTTTCGTAGGTAGACAAATTTGATTGTTGAGGAATCAAAGCCTGGCAGAAGAAACAATCTTTCTCTGTCTTTTGTCCCCTTCCCCTGTTTTTCTTTTTGTTGTTGTCATGGCGGAGATTTCTGGGTGTAATGGAAACCATGAAGTGGTTTTGAATGTTAATGGTGAAACCAGTCATCCTCCTCCTCCTCCTTCATCAGCTCCAAAAAGAAAAGATTCTGACCTGGGTTTCTCTGTACCCGTCATTCAAAAGGTAACTCTACATACATACATACATAAATATCACGATGATGATGATGGTAAGATGGTTTTGTTTTACATCCGAATCTGCAGCTAATGGCAGAGGTGTTAGGCACGTACTTCTTAATATTTGCGGGTTGTTCAGCGGTGGTGGTGAATGTAAACAATGAGAAAGTGGTATCATTACCAGGGATTTCCATGGTATGGGGATTAGCTGTAATGGTCTTGGTTTACTCCTTAGGTCACATCTCTGGTGCTCATTTCAACCCTGCTGTCACCATTGCTTTTGCTACCTGCAAAAGATTTCCTCTCAAACAGGTAAAAAGAAATTTGGTATCCTAGCCAATGGTTCTGCAAGTCTCTTAATTTGATTGGTCTTTTTATTTTTAGGTCCCTGCTTATGTATTAGCTCAAGTTATTGGATCAACACTAGCAGCTGGTACACTTCGGTTGTTATTTAGCGGACCACATGATGTCTTCGCCGGAACATCGCCGCAAGGGTCCGATTTGCAGGCTTTTGGGATCGAGTTCATCATTACTTTTTACCTAATGTTCATAATATCTGGTGTTGCCACTGATAACAGAGCTGTAAGTATGCTATCAATGTTTTTTTATTTTATTTTTTGGTATAACCGAGGCTAGAGGTTGAAGATGATGGGAATGGAATCGAATGATTCAAACAGTCAAATATTTATTATATCATTGATTAGTTTAATTTGCCTAATATGTTCCAAAGTAAATGGAATAAAAAAGGGGTTAATAATGAGAGGGACTTCCCCAATTTCAAATCTTATCTGTATTGGAAACGACATTAAACCTTTGTTTTAAGTTAACACAAATCATGTTCTGATTGGTTTCTAAACACCCATTTTTTTTTTTCTTTTAATGGCAGATTGGCGAACTTGCTGGACTTGCCATTGGTGCCACTGTGCTGATTAATGTGATGTTTGCTGGGTATTTAAACATTTTCCCCTTAATTGACTCGCCTACTACTATTTAGAGTTGTGCATGAGACGGGTCGGGTTCAGGTCGGACATACTAATATACTTTATTTTTGCCAAAGCCTGACTTGACAAAAAATATGAGCTTAAAATTTTGTTCAAACTCGTTTATATTTGTAAAAGATTAATCTAAGTCTATTTTAGGCTCGCCCATACTATTTTTTTAATCAACTTTAGTACTTGAATTTGACAATGAAGTCTGTTTTAATCCCAAAACTTGGATTCATCAAAATATTATTGCGAGATATTATGAGATTGTGTAATTTCATCACTTTTAAATATATTTTTTTTAATTTTCAAATGATGAAATGGCACGATATCATAGTGTCATATCATCAAAATTTTACATTTGCTAAGTTAAGGGTTTAGGGTTGCCAAGTTTAGGTAAAAAAATGGACAAAAAAGTGAAAATACCAAAATGGACCTAATGGCTAAGTCTAAGGACTAAAAGTTATATTAATCATTTTTAACACTACAACTCTCTGCTGATAATTTAAGATACTGTTTGGACAGGCCAATTACAGGAGCATCAATGAACCCAGCAAGGAGTTTGGGACCTGCAATTGTGTCGAATCATTACAAGGGGATATGGATATATCTGATGTCACCAACACTTGGGGCAGTGTCAGGTGCATGGGTTTATAACATGGTGAGGTACACAGACAAGCCATTAAGGGAGATAACCAAGAGTGCTTCTTTCCTCAAGAGTTCTGGTAATTCTGGTTAAATTGTACTATAGGGTAGGAACCAAAGGAGGTTTTACTTTTATTTGCTTTGTTTTGTGTAAATCAGAACTATAAAATAGTGTTTGATAGGATTGAATCATATTAACCTTTATTGATATTGCAAACCAAAGATAGGAATGTACTGATCATTGAGAATGAATGAATGAGATTGGCTCATTTCCGCTGTATGTTCATCTAATTTTACAAAAGATTTCTGAGGTATATGTTCCATTCTCAAACAAATTTAAAAAAGGGTAAACTGTACTTATAGTCACTCAATTATTAACTAATTTCTCTTTTAATCACTTAATTATGAAAAAATACAAAATAATAACCGAACCATTCGATTTTTTCTTTTATGGTGGAAGTAGAAAAGATAAAAATTGACATAATAAAAATTTTAACCATTGACATTTATACACTATGTTAATTTAGTCTTAATTCTAAAAATTTTAACCCTCCATATATATATATACACACACATTGTGTCAAAAAAAGGAAGTCAAATAGTTGGGTATAATTGAGTAACCAAAAAAAAAATTTACTAATAATATTTATCCAACTATAAAAAAAAATGTCACTATTACATTAAATTATTTAATGAAATTAATTGAAAAAGTTGTCATCAAGACAAAAAATACATATATCTAAACAAAACAAACTAGAAATAAATGATCAAATTATAAAAGAAAAACTAAATCAGCCAAAAACGTATACTACAAGGACCTTTTATAGAATTTGACCCAGTAGTTTTGCATTGATCCTTTGTTCTTTCCCCCTTAACTTCCAAGTCCTGAAAACATTTGATTTAAATTCCCAGTACCATGATTTGCTTGAATAAATTTGGAAATTTCTTCCATGTAGACACTTGAAACTTATCTTCTTATCCAAACCATCAAAATGGTTCTTTATTACATCATCAAAATTATGTGAACTCAGAAAAGTAAGAATGCAAAGTAACTTTCTTATATCATGTGATGTGAAGAAAAGAAACCTTCAAGCCTTTTAAAGATTAAAAATTAAATTAAAAGAATTAGTTGAGATCACATGTATCATGCATGTTCCATATGCATATTTCATGGTATGCATCCCCTTGCAAAGGTTGCTCAAATTGAGGAAGCCTCTCCTTCTTCAACAAGTACGTGATTCCTGTATGGCATGAGGTTTTTGACATTTCAGTAACCTATTGATATCGAAAAAATCTAATTCCGAGTCATGTGTTCTATCCTAAACACGGAATAAAACGGGTCATGTTCAGTAAGAGAGTGAGACAAATGTTCATTATTTCCATCATCTATGCAACCACTAATCAACTCATCAACTACATAAAAAACAGTTAAGTTTCATGTATTATTACCTTAAACTCCAGAACACTTCAAATCTGTGGTTGTCGACTATTTTGTGTAGACATGCTCCTGGTAGAACCATCTCTCATTCGTGTTCTTGGAATGAGTAAAGGTCTACAACAAACTAAAGTAAACAGTACCTCCGTGGTAAACAATGTCATACTGAGCCATATAAAAATAGTTCTCCTCCAATACCATATCATTCTTTTGAAAAAAGGTAGTTCTGAGTCAAGGATGAGGGATGCATCGTATAGTTCAGGAATACCAGCACCTGATCTGAACTCCGCTCGTTGTTCAAGTACTACCCTTAAGCAAGCAGTAGGCACGGTTCCTTCGTGCAAACCTCTAATCTTCAGATTCAAAATCTGGGTTTCTGAACTGTAGCCAGTGATTAGAGGAGCAATCTTGAAGACTGTCAGTAGAAACCGGATAGGCTCACTTTTGAATTTCAACATGCAATGACGGCTTGAGCTGGCAAGAGTTTCACCATTAACAGACAAGAAATCTACCCTGACCTTCAAAAAGAACAAAGTTGCAGGACAGTTCATCAATACAAATTTGTTTTCCCAAAGTTAAAGAGTCAAATTACTGATTAAATTAAATGCCATTCACTACTCAGGAAGAAGCCACCCTCTATGAAATGGCCATCTTTCCTTGTTACCAAAATTTCATAGCCTGTTTCTAGACTCGGTTTCATCCAAATCATCACCAACTGCAATTGCTATAGTACATAATTTAGTAGATATGTGATAGAAATGTTGTAGAGCAGAGGAAAGTGGTCTATGACTCTTAGTTCAAGTGACTTAGACGCAATGGATAGATCACTGGAAGATGACCCAACTTATTCTAGAACTCTCTTACGGTATCAGGCTGACACTAACCTATTAGACATGCTAGTATAAGAAGCAGCAAACTCCAATATTCCCTGAATCATGACTTTAGCAATACTATCAAGAGGTAAGTGGCTATACATTTTCCCCTGCTCAAGAGGTAAGTGGCTCGTGGAAATAATAACCTATTCACTCGAGGATTAAGATCAACAGTCACTCCGAATGCCATGACAAGACAAATTACACCATAAAATCGGTTTCTAGATATAAAATGTAAACATAAGTGATCAGAAGTAAAATAACATGAAAATGATAGCAACCTCGGCATTCCATAAATCAAACAAATACCTGGAACATCCCAAGATATCTGTTGTACTCTGACTCCGGCAATGTCAAAGAAACAGTAACCTTCAATTTGTGATCCATCGGTATGACTCGAGAACCCACATTATTCCCAACATTTATCTTCTCCATACATTTTGCACCACAACCAATGGCGGCACAAGATACAATCGGAACATATGCAACCGGACTACTCTTACTATAATCAAAGTTCAACATTTCCTTTATCTCCAATGGTTCATCCACCAAATACCTCATCAAAATCCCACTAGTAGCAAGTGAAGTAAACAATAACCCGCATAAAGCACAGCCTACATATGTAGCCCAGAACGTTCCCCAGCCAAATCGGAACAAGAGGTTCCATATAGGTTTATGGTAGTTCAAGCAATCATTCATCATAGGATTGAAATACCCACAAATCGAATTCCATAAATTTGACAACTTTGTGATTACATAAGCTCTACCATGACTCAAAGCTTGAAAAGGATCAATAATAAACATGTAGAAGCTACTTATACCTGACAGAGGTAATGTAATGGAGCTAATCAGCAAATTTAGCTGAAACCCAATTGCCTTTATCACTAAACCAGCTATAAACAGTAGCAAACTCGAAGAGGAATGTAGCGACTCACTGAGTTCGGCACTCGAGTCTGCAGAGTAACGGGCTTGGTCAAGTGATTCATCATTTTCTGCGGTGGTGACAGTGGATTCAACGCCGGCGTTCTCTTCTGAGACGCGGATCGGGTTAACTCCATCTCGAGGCGACTCGGTTACCACCAAAGCGTTGTCGCTTGACTTCAAATCGCGGAAAAGATTGTACCTTGGCTCTCTAGAACTGGTTCTGGAGTGGTCTTCGAGAGTGGAAGTTTCTGGAAGGGACTCTCCTCCGGATTCCTTGGAGGAGATTCCCCGGCGAGATAAGGCTCGCCGGCGGAGAGTAGACGGTAAGTGAGACGTGGAAGGATCTGATTGGTCAAAGGTAAGGCAATCGTAAAAGGGGAAGTCGTCAAATGCGTCGAAGAACTGATCCTCTTCGTCGGAGCTTTGGGATTCCATCGGAGAAAATGACCGACAATACGACGCTGTGATTTCTTTTTTTTCACAAATTTCTAATTTTTTTAAAAAAAAAATCAAAATTTGGAAATTATCTATCAAAAAACTTTTGGAAATTACGGCTAGAAGAAGACAATAACAAGAATACGTGTACGATTAAGCAGTCTTTCCTTGTGACAATATAAAATGAATTTATTTATATGCACGTATATTTGTTGGGTTAATATTTTAATTAATTTTTCATTAACCGAATTAATTAAATTTATAAAAGCATCAATAAATAATTAAATCCAAGTAATTGGTTTTTTACTTGAAAAATAGTTTAATTTTTTTATTATTTTAAACTAATTCTATAAACATCTTCAAATATCAAATTATTCATTTAAATATAAAGGTTTACTTGAAATTTGAAAAAAAATAAAAAAATTTAATATTTAAAAATAAATTTGGGTAAATAAAAGTTGACTTTAATTTCCCATCTCTTTTTTTCAATAAAAAATTTTTAATCGAATTTTTAATAGATTATTTTATATATCCAATCAAACTACAGACAAATCATATATTAATAATTATCAAATATGCAACAAAAATAATTATCAAATATCAATTTCAAATTAATAGATACATTTAAAATAGGGTAAATTATAAAAAATATTCATTTTTGTTTGCCTCAAATTACAAATGTTACGTTTTAATAACTTACGTTATCGTTTTTGTTACAAAATAGTCACTCTACTATTAAGCTCTGTCACCTCTCTAACGACAGTCCTACGTGACAGTCCAAATATGTTTTAAATGTCAATTTGGATGTGCAGCTGGGATGGGAATATATTTTAATTTTTTTTTTATAAACATAAAATACAAAATTTTACCCTAGATCTCAATTTTCTCCTATTTGAAAAGAAGCAATAGTTGGATTTTGGAAAATTTTCTCCAATTTCTACTTTGAAAATGAATTCCTCACTCCAACTTGGGTTCAACGTCTTCTTCACTACTTTGGTCCTATATCTCTATAGTAATTTTGTAAAACCCAATTATTGCTTCTTTTTAAATAAGATAAAATTGAATTTTAGGGCAAAAATTTGCATTCTATTTTCATAAAAAAAGATTAAAAATTTATTCTCATCTCTGGACATCTAAGTTGACATTTAAAACCCATTTGAACTGTCGCGTAAGACAGCCATTAGAAAGGTAACGAAGCTTAATGGCAGAGTGACCACTTCGTTACAAAACGATAATGCAAGTGACTAAAATGTAATATGAGGTAAACAAAAGTAACTTTTTTTATAGTTTATCCTTTAAAATAATATAAACTCTAATTAGATATGGTGTTATTAAGAAGAGTAATAACGAACTCTGAAATAATCAATCTCGATGAATTATAAAATTAATATGAAACATAATCACTAACCAAAATAATATTAACCGAAGTAAATTAACAATAAAATATTTTTTTACTTTTATCTTTTTATGATTAATGGTGTCTAGAGGTTTGCTCCTTAGCCAAGGCATTCCTCATATATTATTTCTACTATCAATAGTAAAAATAAAATAAAAAACCAAAATAGAGGATGTATTGATTGCGTTGAAGATAGTGTGTTGAGAATTGCATCAACAAATCGTGAATTTATGAATGAAAAGAGGCATGATTTCTGGTCCACGACACCCACATGCCTTTAGAACTCAATATTTGCTGTCTGGCTAGATAAAACTATGTTGGATCGATTTGGTATGAAAAATAAAACCTTATCTTGTTGAGCTTTTGTGTTTATATAGATGATTATATTCTGGTTGGTTCAGCTTAATGGGTCCCAAGCTTTATATCAGCCCAGCTCAGGTATTCTTGTAAACCCAATTTTACTCCAATTCAAGTAGATTGAAGCTTGTTAAAAATGATTTGGTTGATGTGTCCTGATATCAAAAAGATGAGGAGGAGGAGTGTTGGTTGATCCTATTTGTGCGGATTTCTTAAGAAGAAGGATAGTATGAAACAGAAGCTTTGTATCATTTTGATAATTTTTTTAACTTTAATAATTTTTTTAACTTGAATATTGAATCCTTAATCTTAAACTTTAAACCCTAAATCATTGGACCTAAAACCCTCAATCATAGACCTTATGTCCTGAAATCTTAGACCAGGATTCAAGATTCAAGGACCAATGTACAAAAAAATACCAATATAATATGTTAATGACACGAAAAAAAATACTGAAATGATATTAAATAATTAGTAAATAATATATGATGATATGATGTCTCTATTTTATATAACTATTTCTCGATTTCTAAATAAAATAGAGATTGAGAGAGAGGACTAATAGGAGGATGAAGAAGATATTATAGGAATTTTAGAATCCCTTGAGGTTAAAAGGGATATCTTGTCTTCTTATAAGAGAAGATATTGCAAAAAAATTAAAATCTTTTAACATTTAGGTTGAGAAAGGTATTTTCATCAACTAATCCTCTTTTAACAGGTGTTATCTTCTATGCATATTTAGTTATTCACATTTATATTTTACCATTTAATCAACGTTTAATTTGATATTTATATAAACCTTTTATAAATATATTAATTACATGATTTTATTTTTTACCCGCATTATGAATATAGCATAATCTAATCTAATCAATACAAGAATCATCAAAATAATTAAACTAATAAAATGAACCATTTAAATTGAAAGTGTTACTAAATTTAAATACAAATTCTAAGAAATCAAAATAAATTTTTTGGATGAGTCAAGAATAATTTTATAAAATTTTGATAAAATTAAAATGAAAACGCCACTGCGACTGCCACTACCACCGCTACCCTTCGATTTTGCTATTGTTCCAAGTGATATAAAAATACAAATAGCACTTAAGATTTTACCATCTAAACTCTTTTTCTATATTAATTGTGATGAGTTTATACGATCAGACCTCTTTATAATAATTATTTGTTATAATAATATTTTGTTATAATACTTAAATTTTTAGTAAAATTGATTTTGGATGTTTTATTTTAATTTTGTATAACAATTTTTAACTCATAACAACAATAATCATGGTTATTGCGTACATTATTTATTAATTAGTTATCTATAATAATATATTGTCTAAAATTTTTAAATAAAATTATAGTTATTTCATGTAAGCAGACATATTAATTATAATTTATTAAATATAAATTATTTTAATTAAAATATTATTTCAATAAAACTTTTAAAATTCACATGAAAAAAAAAATCTATTAATCATATTTTGCTAAATGAAAATAATCTTCGTCGAGTGGAATTAAAGATATTAATTCGATAAACTGTTATGTTCCCTAATTAAATATTTGATTATGAATTTGGAACGTTATAAACTTATAAATTAATTACTTAAATTTAATAACTCATGATAAATTAATTAAGTTAATTTGATAATTCATACTAATTAATTGAACTTGTTAATTTTATGAATTTCATAATTAATCATGTGAAATAATGTAAAATAAAATATGCATAAAAGCAATATTTGCATTTGCCTGCTATACATTTTTTAATTTTGTTGATTTGATTCTCGATTTCTTTCTTTATTTTGAACTTATTTCTCACATTCTTTGTTCGATGGAAATTTACGATATAAATTCTATGATAGTTTTATAACAATTATCTATTTATACTAATATATTTTTATAGGTGTATAGCAACCGTCTCTCTATAACAAGTAAAATCTTGATTGACAGATGAGGCTGTTATAAAGAGAATTGATCATACTCTATTTGTATTAGAGATGTTTATAGATTAAATAAATTTTAATCAAATTATATCATCCGGATAAGTCAAAAGTTCAAAAAAAAAATTATAATAAATTTAATTAAAATATTTTTTAAACTATTAAACTAACTTAAAAAAAAAAAAATTATTGTCAAATCTGACTCAAAGCGAGCTGGGGCCAAGGGAGCGGCCGTAATAAATAGGTCTAGTAGCATTGAAACTAACTGTCGTATTGCCTACATATATAAAATACGTACCTTTACTGGTTTTGAGTAATTACAAATAGTTATGACGCTCCACTGTATTAATTATGGATAATTATATTATCTAGGCAATTTGCCAAGTCAACCAAGTAATGCCACGTATATAATTACACATTTAATTTGCCAAGTCGACCTGGAGTTCAAATGTTTATCTAAATTTCGTTGACATTGAAACATAGAATGTTGCCATGTTAAAAGAAAAAAAACCCAGCTAAAAAGGTCAATTAAATTGAGCCTTCACAGCTTGACCTGGATCCTTGATAAGAGCCAGCTTTCAAGGCACCCAATACAGTTGGAAAATCATTAAGACAGAATATAATATCAAAACTCCTCAAACAATGGTTCATATTTTAAATCCATCCTCAATAATTAAATTATCAAATATAATATCAACTAAATTTTTTCCGCCAGTCTAACTATTAACTAGACTTGTTTATGGGTTGAGTTACCCATCTAAGCTCGAAGGTCTATCTTGGCAAAAATATTAAATTCGAAAAATGGGTTTGGGCAAAAAAATTAGACCCTTTTAAAATATGAATTGGACTCGGGTTTGAACATTCAAGACCCGAGCTTAACCCATTTTAAGTTTATAATAGTTTATATTATGTAATTCAAGACACATTAAAAAAATAAACTTATATTAAATATATAATGCTACTCTAGTGTAAACATTAAAATAATGTTAAGATAATTATATAAAAAAATTTAATAAATAAAAAATTATAAAATAAAATAATATAAATATTTTAAAAAAAATAATAATATGGGCAGGTCTAAATGAACTTGGATAATCTTTTGTAAATATGGACGAATTTGAGTAAAATTTTAGGCCCAGATTTCAGGCTGGGTTAGGCTTGGGAAAGTATAAAGTATGTTAATATTATGCTTAGACTCGACTCATGAACATCTCTAGTATTAACTTTGGTATTAAATGCCAGTTCAAATACAGATATTTGTGTATTTATTGTATGGATAGTTTGGATTCTATGTGTAAATCTTATTTGAATTGACATTTTAACACTTGGAGCCTGGCTGATAGATGATCGATACTTTGAAAATTGAACTGAACTAATATATTTTGAAATTTATGAACCGATTTAAATATACACGATGATTTAATAATATTTACTGAAATTAAATCCAATATTATCAATGAGAAAAAGAATGATTCCATTAGGATTAAAAGCAAGTAGATAAGTGTAGAAAAATTCTCCAATCTCATACTTATCTTAATTGTTTATTTCATTGACATAAAAAGCCATGTTTAAAAGGTCAAAGGAAACCAACTTATTTCTTTCTGGATAATCATGGAATATTCACCTAAACTTTAGTTGGTTCCTTTACTTAGTCAAAAACGCCATCCAGTTTTCACAATATAACACACTGGTTTAAAACAAAATACTTTAAAAACAGAAGTGTCCAAAAGCATAATTATCCATTTATTTTTTCACAAAAGCATACATATTTATCCATTAAGATTATATTTTAGTTTCTTAATCATAACAATCATATCCCCAACTTGCAACCTTAAGCAATGTTAACTTATTATTCACTATTCATATTTCATATATATATATATATAACTTTGATTGAAATAAAATTAAGAATCTTTGAAGAAGAAACTAAAAAAATCATTTAAAAATAGAATAATTGAATTTAAATTACAATTTTTTATGAAAGATAAAAAAATATTTTTTAAATTTTAATTGAGGGGTTAAGACCATTATATGTCTTGTTAGATCGACCTCGAAAATAAAGAAAAACAATATAATAATTTATAATGTTATCCATAATTAGAATCTTACAAATTATCGATATAAAATTTAAACTTAAAATATCATAATTTTTTAATATTGTAAATTTATTATTTTCTTTTTATAAATATATTAATTTTTTACATCATTATCAATAAAAAATTAGATTCTTAAAAATGAAGTAAGTAAAATAACACATATTTTAAAAATATATAAAAAATTAAAAAGAAATATGCTTATGATAATAATGTGTATCAAATCATTTAATTTTTCTAAAGGCGGCTGAAATGAAAACTTGAAGCAGACACCAATTTGCTCAAATTGCCGACCACTTAGGATACAGATTTATCCAAAAATATTATTTTCGTCACGTGGTACGCAAAATGGATATATTAAACGACACCGTTTAATTATGCGGTCATATTCAACTGATCAAAATGACAACCGTCAGATGTTTCATCAACGGTCCCGGTTGTTAACCCTTTCCACAAACATTCGGTGCGCAATTATCTCCGTGAAGTGTAAGTTAATCACGTACTTCTTATCCTGCGCCGTTTTGCAGCAACTTCCCTCACGCGTTTGCAGCGTGTGAAAGACACACCCGATTGTGATAGAAAGGAAAAAAAAATTTGAAAATAAATAAAAAGTCCGCGACGTAACCGTCACTGAAAACTTCAACAACTGCCGTCCCATTTTTTTATTTTTAATTTTATTTTCCCTCTCTTTAAAACCACCCCTAAATCTTTCTCTCTCGGCTCTCATTTGCTCCTAATTTTGTTTTTCAAAATCTCGTTTAATTAAAGGCTTCAATCAAATTCAAAATCATACTCATTACCGCAAAAAGTAGTAAATCATTTTATTGATTTTCCTAGTTATTTTTGTTTTTTTAAGCGATGGAAAACAAAGCGGCGGTGAGGTTTATGTTAGGGAAGCAATCGTCGATGGCGCTGGAGAGAGGTAAGGATGGATCCGATAGAAAAGATAAAGAGGAAGGAGAAGATATAGATGACGGAGTTAGGCTGATGTATTTAGCCAACGAAGGTGACTTGGACGGCATTCGGGAGCTCTTAGACTCCGGGATCAACGTTAATTTCCGCGACATCGATGATCGGACGGCTCTCCATGTTGCTTCTTGTCAAGGACAGTACGACGTCGTCTCCTTGCTACTTCAACGTGGCGCTACCGTCGATTCTAAAGATCGCTGGGGAAGCACTGTAAGCGAAAAAGCAAAATCGCCTCCTATTTTTTTGTTCTTTTCTCTAATTTTTTTCCCTAATTTATGTTTATTTTTGGTGAAATAGCCTCTGTCGGATGCTATATATTATAAGAATCATGATGTGATTAAGCTTTTGGAGAAACATGGAGCTAAGCCTTTGGTGAGTTTTGCATCTTTGATCTGGATTGTTTTTTATTTGCTGATTTTTTAATGATACTGATCGTTGAATTTTGGTAACAGATGGCTCCAATGCACGTAAATCACGCGCGTGAAGTCCCGGAGTATGAAATCGATCCAAAAGAACTTGATTTCACTAACAGCGTCTACATTACTAAGGTAATCTCTTTTTTTAATAATAAGTAACTGTTCATGATTTCATAACAACTGAAATCATAGTTATCTGTAGGATTAGTTTTATTGGTTAACTGAGGAAGTGTTGGCGACTAGCTAATATTCACCACATTGCATTGATAAAGAGGAAACAGTTACATTGTAATGCTTATCGAAGTTTGTGAATAATGCTTGGAATGTTTGAAATAGTGGCCGGATTATTGCACTGTGAGTTCTTTTGTTTCTTCTAGTTGTGGTGGTAACTTTGTGCATACAATGGGGAGTCGCTAGACCATTAAAAAACAATTGTTTTGTTGCATAGAGCAAACAGTTTTGTTATCTATGCAATGTAGGTTTGAAGTTTGATAAGATACACATAAGAAGAAATGGCTGTTTTTGTGACTTCATGTTTCAGTTGCATGCATTTGCAACAGTAACTCATCATCTGATGAGTCTATGCTTTTGCATAGTTGCTGATGATTTAAGACATCTCTGTGATTAAATTTCAGGGAACCTTCTGTAAAGCCTCATGGCGAGGAATACAAGTTGCTGTAAAAAAGCTCGAGGATGAACTTATTACTGATTCGGATAAAGTGTAAGTTGCTCATAAAGTGAGGGATTTCTTACTTCTTCATGGAAAAGAGAGGGTTTTTTTTTTTTTTTGGGAGGGGGAGAGGCAGTGGCTTGTGGGCTTGGAAACACTGGACCAGGCTGGGTTCTTCCATTCCCATTAAATATGTTATTTGATTTCTTTTTCAGGAGCGCATTTAGGGATGAGCTTGCATTATTTCAGAAAATTCGACATCCAAATCTAGTCCAATTTCTTGGTGCAATAACTCAGAGTAGCCCGATGATGATTGTAACAGAATATTTACCCAAGGTTTTACTCTAGCATCTATGGTTTCTGCATGCATTTACTTGTGTCTGATTTCGTGGCTTGCTGAGTTGATTTCAAAACTTGTTGTAAACTTGGTGTGTTACAAATTCTTTTTGTTGTGTATGAAATGCTGAATAATTCGTTTATATGAATTGCAAAGCCAAATCTCTGTTCCCTCTTTTTTGGGTTATTTTAGGGATGATAAAATTGCAGATGAATGACAGGATTTTGTAAAATATGCTCTAGGCTTATGTGCTTCATTAGCAGTTTGCTTTTCAAATATTAATTCACTGTCTATTTTGCAGGGAGATTTACGAGCTTTTTTGAAAGGAAAGGGAGCATTGAAACCAATGACAGCTCTGAGATTTGCTCTTGACATTGCAAGGTTTGTTTTCATATTATTGAAGTGGACTTGATAAACTATTGCTTTAGTATGCCATATGGAGAGAGCTGTTTTCCTTGTCATAAATGGGCAGTTTAATTTGAGAGTTACAGAAAATTATGAGTGAGTATGTTTGCTGTTACATGGTCACTATCTTCGTGAAGAATATTGATAGGCAATATAAAATCTGAAATCATGATAGCTTAGTTTGACCAAAAAAAAAGAAAAAAGAAATCATGATAGCCTAGTGTAAAGAGAAAACTAGTGGTGATACATGTGACTGCACATGTTGATCTTAGATGATTGAAATTGAGAATTTATATTTTTACTGGGTGCCAGATTGCAATAGCTGAACTTGGAAGATCTTTGACATTTTCCCTCTTCTTTTTGTAGGGGAATGAATTATTTGCATGAGAATAGACCACCAATAATTCATCGTGATCTTGAGCCTTCGTAAGTTTTTTTGATATTTGTTTTTCGTTTCCTAACAAAATATGTATGTTTGACCAAGAAATAACTTCAGTTTTGTATAAAAGAATTGTTGTCTCCTTCTGAAAGTCTGCGCCTCTTACGTGCCTGAAATTGGAATGACAGAAACATTTTGCGGGATGACTCAGGACATCTGAAAGTCGCAGATTTTGGTGTTAGCAAGCTGCTCACAGTTAAAGAAGTTAAACCTCTAACATGTCCAGTGACATCTTGTGAGTTCTCTTTCTATTTGGTTCTACTTGTCCCCCTTCTTATTATGTAAGCAGTCCTTTTAAAAAAATTATCTGGATATGTTGGGCTTCATGTTGATATGTAACAACTCTTCTCTGTAACCTGAAATATGTTGATTGTTGTTGTCACAGGTCGATATGTTGCCCCAGAGGTTTTCAAAAATTATGACTATGATACCAAAGCGGATGTGTTTTCATTTGCCCTGATTCTACAGGAGGTAAATTATCAGAGTCCATGGCCTGTCTCAATCGCCCTTTATCATGTATCATGTGTTGTTCTGTCTCCCCCCCCCTTTTAAAATGGAAAATTTTTTATTTAGGCACTTTATAATTTATAAAATTTTAAATTAGTTATAGTAAAATTGCATTTTGCCCCCCCAAATAATAAAAATTTGATTTAATCTTTTAAAAATTATAAATATATAGACTATTAAAATGGTGCAAATAACATTTTTTCTATGGTAAAAATATACAATTTAATTTCTGCCTCCTAAAAATAAATTTTCCAGCTCTGCTGTTTGTCTTTTGTTTGTTTTTCTTTTTATTCTTCGATAGGTACATCGCAACAGGCTTGATAAATTGTTTAAATGTGGTATACTTTAGATGATTGAAGGCTGCCCGCCATTTTTTACAAAGCAAGATAACGATGTTCCCAAGGCATATGCATCAAAGGAGCGTCCGCCTTTCAGAGCTCCATCTAAGTATTACGCTCATGGGCTCAAAGAGTGAGTACTAGACTTTGCCCTCTTCAATAATGAGGTGTAGCCATTTAGCTTGAAATTATCTCTTTCAAAGTTATCTGGTATCTTTTGAAGACATTTTATTTCTGTGAATTAACTTTTAGCATATCAGTCATTGTATTTCTCTCTGTCAAAACGATTAATCTACCTGGGAGCCTCATAATATATAAAAGATATACTAATGTTATGCTCCCGCTTACAGGTTAATTGAGGATTGTTGGAATGAGAAGCCTGCTAAGCGACCAACATTTAGACAGATAATAAAAAGACTGGAATCGATCCATGACAGTTTCAGTCATAAAAAGCATTGGAAGGTATTCTTTCTTTCCTCAAAACTACCATTCCCTTGCACTCATCTTCTCTGAGTTTGCATGCCTGCTTGTACATTGTCGTATTGCCAGTGGAAACACTGATTGTCAAAGAAGAATACAAACAATTATTCAGATATTGTTTGAGGGAATTAGTTGCTTATAAACAGGCAAAAATAAAGTATGATCTATGATTGAAATTTGAGGAATACATGAACTTTCGTAATTTCCCATTTTTGGATGGCCAACAGAAGTTTGATTTACTGTTTTGGTCACTTGCACAGTTAGCATTTTGGTCCAATTTTGCAGGTGTGGTGCAATCTTTTTTAACCATTAGGCTGATAATTGTTCTCTACGGGTGCATTATGTTCAGGCTAGACCATTAAAATGGTTTCAGAATCTGGAGGCAATGCTGAAGAAAGATCATTCTAGTTCAAGCAGTTCATCTCATTCTACTGGAAGCATATGAGCGAAGTGACCGAAGCTTTATCTTCCAAAGCTTATATATAATTGTGCATAAATTTTCACACCATTGATTTTTTTTTTCCCTTCTGATAATTTGTTTAGTCATTAAATATGATCTTCCAAACTTGTTATCTCCCTTTGCATTGTGTTTGGGGACTGAGAACTACATTTGTATTTGTATCTTTTTCATGTAAATTAAAAAAGAAAAGAAAAAGAAGAGTCATAATCCAAAATTTATGCAAGGCAGGCAGGTTCTCAAATGAGGTATAACCGAGTTGAGTTTCAGCTTTACACTTGAAGCTATCAAAATTATATAAAAAGAAAAAGGGGTATATTTATTTACTGGGATCTGATGATATGGTAAAACTTTGTGGGAAATTTGCTGTGTTAATCATTTTGTTGAAAAGTATATAATATATATTTGATGATAGATAAAAAGAATGAAAATTCAAACATCAAATTTCATTTTTCTCTTAAAATCAATGATAATAATAATAATAATAATGGTTGATGAAAGTAATGGCTCAAGAAATCAACTTCACCTGAAAGTTGAAAATGCACCCCATCGTTATCAAATCGATGTTTACAAAGATCTTTTGGATCACTCAAGTTTAAACAAGAAGGAATTTTGGTATTAATATCAATGTATACCTAACCTAACACATTATATGCCAACCCAATTCTTGGAAGAATATACGTACTCTCTTTTTTTATTAGTACAATTTAATGAGTTTCACAAAGTTTCTTTTACATTTTGTGTCACAAATGTAAGATATTTTTTTTATAAAATTATTTAACTAGGACAGAAAAAAAATACATTAGAATATTTGCCTTAAAAATATTATTGAGGCCTTTGTATTAGGAATCGGATCACATTCTGTCTTTTTTACTTAAAAAATGGGCAAAACAGTACTTATATGTTAGATCAAAGAGCAAACTAGTTCAATTGTTAAAAATTCCATTCATTTTTACTATTAAAAACTGGCTTTTATGTGTCAACATGTTGTACACATGGCAGACCATGTGTAGTTTGTTTGGTTATTTCGTCAACTATGCTAGTTTTTAATAATAGAAATAGATAAAACTTTTAACAAAAATAACTGATCTGCTCTTTGATATAACATATAAGAATTAATTTACTCATTTTTTGAGTAAAAAGAACAAAATACAATCCAACTCTTAAATAAAGACCTCCATGATACTTTGGCTAACATTTACTAAAATTCAAGAGATTTATGAGAATCCATTAAAGTGGGATATTCAATAGTTGGGAACCAATATCCAATCCCACCATCCCCCGGTTTACTTTATGAGATTTCAGGCAGCAACTGATCCTATGGGGGGCCTTCATGAATGGTTGAATAAAGGTTTTTTTAAAAGAAGAAAAAGAAGTTGAATTTAAACCCCATCCAGACATTGCTTATTCATTGACATTAAATTCTAATATTTATAATAAAGAAAAAGAAGAAGATAGTAAGCCTAACATACCTTTCATGTTATTGAATACCTTCTGGGACTTATCCAAGACAATTTCAAAAAGCTTGTAAGCACAGTTTCTAGTTTGGGAACTGCCTTTAACATGCCTTTGGGTCCACAACTAGTTGATTAATGTAGGACCTCACTCCCCTTCCCCACCATTGTGGGATCTTTATGGTACAAATTGGTTATTGCCAATTGCCAATTCGCAATGCGATCACTGTCATGTATACATGTACTACTTTCCCAGCTTATAATGTCATTTTTAATATTGAGGTCCAGTGTGATGATTACTTACCTCATTTTTTTATTTATATGTTTAGAAGTTCGATCCTCATTCATAAAAATGAAACATATTTTTTATTATTTATCTTTTCAGAAAACACTTGTAATGAGAAGATTGATCATTACTGCCAGTGATGAATACCATAGGTACGAGAAAAAAATAATAATGTCATTTGTTAGTTCTAGTGGTAAGGGATTTGATACTCTTTAATTAAGGTATGGGGTTTGAGTATTGCAAATAGAGAAAACAGAGTTATGAGCAATGGTGAGCAAAACTCAATTCCATTCGAAAAATTTGAATTTTGTTCGAATTTCAAGTTTATTGAATCGAGTTGTTCGGGTTTTTCAAATCAACTCGAATAAGTGATTCATTTTCTCCGGTTTGAATCGAGTTGAATTTTACAACTCGAATAAGAAATTAATATAAATATCCCTTGGGTCCTTGATAGTTTAAAAAATGTGCAAAGTGTCCGCTTTCAAAAAATAAAAAAAAATCCTCAAAATTTTAAAATATTTATTGTTCCGAATTTTATAAATATATTTAAATTTAAAAAATGAAAAAACATTAAGAAATCTTAAAAAATATAAAAATGTTTAAAAAATATTTTTTTTAAATTTCTAAAATTATAAAACTGAGGTGTTAAACAAGTAAATTATCAAATACTATTTGTCTTATTTTTTATTTTATTTTAAAAGAGTTTTCAAATATATATGATATTTATGTTCCTTAATTTGAGAATTTAGTCATATCATCAACAAGATTTCAATATGACCGGTTTAAAATTTTAATTTATCTTAAACAAATCTATTTGATTCGAATTTCATTTCACTTGATTTGAAAAAATTTCAATTCAAGTTATGATGATAAAATAAAACTTATTGACTCAAAATTACTTCACTCAATGTAACTCGATTCAATCGAATATTCACCTCTAATTAAGAAAACTTATTTTACATTAAAATATGCACCTCAAATCCACTCCAAATTTAATTTCAACTCTAGAGGAACTATTAGACAATCAAAAAAATCTCATACCAAAACAAGAAATTGTGAGATTGATTGGATTTGCTTGTCCCTTTTAGCTACTTTGAGAAAGATAGGAATTTGGTATATTTATGAGATGGTGCTTTATTCTAATAAACATTATTTTGCAACCAAGGGTCCAATCATTTCAAATCAAATAAATTTCAAACTCACCTTAAAAAAATTATAATATAAACATTGTTATCAATATAGAAGAACGTGAGTTAGAGTGTGCTAAAGCGTATTATCTTTATGAACTGAGGAGAGGTCATGAATAGTTCTAGATATTGTGTAAAAAAATAAATATAATCAAAATCAATAATAAAATTGTTTTAAAAAAATATTGATGCAAGAAATAATAATAATAATAGAAACATGCTTCTAATAAAACAAATAAAAGAAGGTAACAAAAAAAAGGAGGAGAATTGATGAAGATGTTGGATTAAATCTAGAAAAAAAATGATTAACCAACAGATCATGAATAAAGGTAGGGAGCATCATAATACAGTAGGTTTTTAAATATTATGGGATGTAACACCATCCACACAAATTTGACCTAATTAATTTAGGTTAAAGGGTTATATAATTCTTTGAATTTTTCAAAAAAATTAATTAAATTTATATGTACAAAATATATTTAATTAAGTCTTTAAAATCTTAAATTGTGTTAATTAAGTCTTTTGACCAATGTTTTTTATTTTTAACTGGGACAAAACTGATATGGCTATTAACATTGCTAACATATTGTTAATGTGATAGTATCATGTCAGCAAAAAATAAAATAAAAAAAGTAAAAGGAATATTTTTTATTTTTACTATATGAACTAGGACAATTATTTGTCCAAATTTATATATTTTTTAAAAAGTATAAATTTATAAAAACATTATTAAAATTTATAAAAATATTCTAAAAATTTTCATAATAAAAAAGTCCAGAATAAATATCAACATATGATTGTCCAAACTCGATGTGAACCTAAATAATCAATGTAGAGATTTACTAAAGATGTTTTTTTTTAATTATATAAAATTTAATATGGATTTCTTTGTCCAAAGTTGGTAAAAAATATTGTCAGGACTATATATATCCTCTAATTAAAATTTTCATGTAAAATATATTTTTTCCGATATTTAATTTTTTTAAAAAATCAATTTATTTTTTTAAAAAAATTCAATAATACCATGACCGTCGCATTGCTGGTGGTGTCGAAGTACCTCAGCACTTGGCCTGGGTACCCCACATCTTTGCTTGGGTTCCATTTCGATGGTAACTTGAATCCATCCCCATTCTATGGCATGAAATCTGTGTTTGTTTACACTTCTTGCATCCAAATCAACTCATATTTCATTTCCCGACTTAAAAATATTTCTTTTATTTTTTTCGCTGACATGGTAGTCATTGACATGAAGTGTCATATCAATGTTGTCAACAGCCATGTTAGTGCTATAATGATCAAAGATGAAAAAACGTTGGTCAAAGAATTTAATTGATGCAATTTAAGAGTTTTATGAGTTTAATTAAATATGTTTTCCGTGAAAGGACTTAATTGATTCTTTTTACAAAAGTTCAAGGATTTATATACCTTTTAGCCATTTATTTAATAATAATTAGAACAGTTTATTAAAATAAACTTTATATATTGCAGCTAAATAAACCTTGTTCTTTAGAAATGAAATAATCGGGAGTAACAATAATGAATTTAAAAAAAATTATGGAAATTAAAATTAGAAGTATTTATAAGTTAGATTGGACTGAGGTTCGATTCTAAAAATATTTCCAAGCTCGAGCCTAAGCTTGGCCTACCCAAATTCCAGACCTGCTCAAAAAACCTATTTTACTATTTAAAAAATATATTTTTATTTAGATTTACTGTAAAAATATATAAATATTAACAAATATATATATTATTTATAAGCAATAAAATGAGTCAAGTCAGGCAAACCCAATGTTGAAAAAAATGAACTCGGACTTGACCCAAAGCGGAATGAATCAACTAAATTGGGTGAGTCACATGGTCCATAAACACTTTTAAATAAAACGGATTTGAAAAATATCTTAATTTCACAAAATCATATGAAAACCCAAATAAAGATTTTTTTTTTTTTAATATGCTCTAAGCCTATGTACTCTTTATACATTTGAAATTTAGTCCCCATACTTTTATTTCAAGAAAAATTCAGTCTCTCTACTTTTTTTATTATTATATAAAAATGCAAGTTCCATTCTTAACATAGTTAAATTTCTTTTTTTAAATCCAAGTTCATTACAATGTCAACTTTTTAATTACATGATTATCAAGTGATTTTTTTTATTTTAAAATGTCACACCAACAAAATTAATAATAAAAATTTAATAATGTTAAATTTTAGACCTCAGAACTGAATTTGAAAAGCAAAAGAGATTGATTGTTGAAAATGAGAGAAAATATTCTTTGCAATTAAGTAATACACTATTATTTTTGCATCAAATTGTAATGGTTAACGCTTACTAATCTTATTATTCTTATTAATAATAACTTTAAAAATGTGGTAAATAAAATCAACTCTTAATAAATACTTTAACCATTAAACTTGATCATTTGTATTTAATTAGTATTTATATTTCTTTAATTTAATCAATATTTAACTTAAAATCTATGACACATTTTGATATTTGTGCAATAACACAATTGATGTCCAAGTATTAATAAAAATATATTTAAAAATTATAAAAATTATTTCACGTCCAGAATAAAAATAAACAATGGATGTCAAGGTTGAAACCATTTTGGAATTTAGTTAATCATTTGTCTATATTCCACACATGTTTTTTTTAAGTAATTTTATATATTTTTAAAATTTTATTAAAAACGATTACACAAATATTGAAGTTAATAAAATCAAATACTACAAAACCAATATTTATTTAAATATGATGTAATAATATATAAGTAAAAAAAAAAGATTTCTTAAATGTTTTGATTAAAATCAAGATACCAATTTATTTTTATTTTTATTATCATTTTAAAATTAAAAAATATTTAAAAAATACATTTAAAATAAACCTAAACAAATAGACGTCCGAGATTAAAAAAAAAAAAACTCTAAAATGAAAAATAAAAAATAAAAAAGAAGGTGAGATGGTGACTGCCCTAGAAACAGAATTGCATTAATGGGGATTAGGTATTTGCATTGAAAGAATTCACTTTCTCATGAAAAATCAAAATCATTCAATTCCAAGTTTAGCTTAATTTGTGGTCCCTTCTAATATTATTGCACACAGAATATTTAGTTTGAATTGGTAGCATTTTAATTTTCCACTTCCTTCCTCTCTTGTTATTTTTTCAATATATTTTACTCTTTTTTTTAACAAATACATATATTGTTGTTATCAACATTCGTACATAATCGAGACATAGAATGACTGATGGAAAATCCAAGTTAATTGTCTTTTCTTTTCGGTTTTTATAATAGCCGATTACATGTTAACTCGAGTGGTATCGATATTATTATTAGTATAAGAGGATATAGGTTTGAGTACGCTGAAGCACATTATCCTCCTATTTAAGAGTTGAAGAGTGACTATGGATAGTTCTAGAAATTATATAAAAAAGAACAAATATGATAAAAATCTATAATAAAATTAATATTAAAAGAATAAAAATAATTTATATAAAACTCATCAGCATTATAACATAAACTCTTCATTTTTTTTTTACCATTTCTTCCTTTGATAATTTTTTTTTTATATAAGAAGAAAAAGCAGATAAATTTTCCAAGTTCACTTCTATTAGTTCCTCTTAACACTTGCTTCAACACAATACATCAATTGGGTAAAAGTGTAATTATTAAGATAATCATTATAAGAGGACGTAATTATATTGTAATTCTTTATGTCATGTTTGATTGTATAAATTGTAATTATATAATTATATATTTTAATTTTTTTAAAAATATTAATTATTATAAAAGCTATCAATAATACTTGAGAAAATAATCTTTAAACAAGTAACAAAACTCAAAATCAAATCATCATATACGTTAGTCAAATAAAATATTTCATAATATGATTGCTATTAACAAGAAAAAATAATCAATTGAGTTTATCTAATTGAAATGGGCATTGTTGCCAATATACGATGACATGAGTTTAAGTGCACTGAAGTGCATTATCATCCTATTTAAGGGCTAGGGAGGGGTTATGGGTAGTTCTAGGCATTGTGTCAAAAGAACAGTTATGATCAGAATATTATTCAAAAAACCAAACACAATTTCATCCAACTATGTACTCTAATATTCCATATTTGTGGGGTTATTCATTATCTAACATTAAACATATAATCATTTACATCAATTGGTCATTCACGGACCAAGTATAAATAATTAATATTATGTAATTTAATTAAAATTAGTGTAATTAATTTATAATAAATACTATTTAATTTAGTTAATTATTTAGTAAGACAAAATGTATCTTCAATAAAAAAAAATTAATTTTTTTAATGAGATTAATAGATTAATATAGTTATATTTTAAAAAATAAAATATATGCCATAAAATTAAAATGATAGTATTGCTGTAAAAAAAAAAAAAACATCTTAAGAATTGGACCTACATGCGTGTTTGGAAAGTTATAGTAATTAATTACATCCAATTTTAATTACTAAGTGATTTTCTAAACGCATCATTAATATATTTCCGCCCTTGTTATTTTACCAAATTCCTCATTAATATATTTCCGCCCTTGTTATTTTACCAAATTCCTTTATGGTTATTTTCGACATATAACGTTCCTACTTTTGTTTGAAAGCTCTAACGAGACTTATAACTAGAGGCGTTTATAGTTAGACAGAGATTTGATTTATTTAAAAAAAAAAATTCAAGTCTGGGCCGACCCATCCCACCTCAAAAAACCATATTAATGTTTGAAAATAATAAAATATATTTTTATATAAATATTTACATATTTTATGATTAAATTAAAATAATATATATTTTAAAAAATCATTTATTTACGTTCGAGCAAGATTGGACCATGGATAAAAACTCTTTATCTAAGCCTAACCCAATTTGAATTAGGATGATCAGTCAAATCGGCTACTCCACTCATATACAACTCAACTTAAAACCATGAAATTTTTTTACACAATTTTTAGAACTACCTATAACTCCTCTTCAACTCTTAAATAAGAAGATAAATACGCTTTAGTGTACTCGAACCCACATACTCCTGTACTAGTAACAATGTCAATATCAATCGAATGTTAGTAAAGATCAAATTGAATAAATCAATTAAGGCTAGCAAATGCTAAAAATGTTAAACCAGTTGTTTTAATTGTTCTCTTGGTCTACAAACTATTTTTGTGAAAACCTAAGATGGACCGTTTAGTTTAATATTTATTATTAAAGCCATGCATGTCTGTATCCATATTTGATTTATTTATATAGATACGTTTTGGAAGATAGGAAAAAATAGCTTTCATTTTGCCCATTTTTCATCAAACATCAAGGAAGGTACATTAATTAATTAATATATTATCTTTTCTCTTTGTAGAATTAGCACTGGGTGAATGAATTTTAAATTAGTTTTTACCTCATTTGTTGGGAATTTTATAAAATAAAAGGGCTAGAAATGTAAAAAAAGTTGGACTTTCCAATATAAATTATCCATAAAATTAGTCTTAGTCCCTGTTTATTTCATTTATAAAAATTATGGGATAAATCTTAAAATTATATATCAACTTTGATCTAATATGTAATTTTATACATGGACTTTAATTTGGTACAACTATACACGTAAAACTCTAATTGTGATATAAATCTATACTCGAAACTTTAATTTTGATTCAATTATACTCATTTAAAGAAAAAAATACATCAATTTATTTTTATATTTGATAAATATAATTATTTATATATGCAGTATATAAACATAAAATGATGTTATATCAATGTTGTGTTAATAATTTACGAGAATTGAACTGAATCAAAATTTGATATATAAAATTACATAAAATCAAAGTTCATGTATACAATTGTATATTAAGCCAAAGTTTATATATAGTTTTGAAATTTATCCCTAAAATCAATTATTACACATACTATTTATTAGAATAGCCAAAAAATTAAAAAATAAAAATAAAAACTCAAATAAATTATAGTAGAGAAAAAATAATCATTTTATAATTTATAACAACAAAATTAAATATACTATCTTCAGTCCGATTTTAACATTTTTTTTATTAGATTGACCAATTCTTTTTTCGATTCATCCATTTCAATGTTGTAACATCAAATTAATGGTCAAACCGATTAGATTATTAATTTTTTGTGAAACTAGTTAATCGTGAATTCAACCATGATAAAATAATAATAAAATGTTAGAAGATTAATAAGAAAAATAAAACAAAAAAAAACACAAATAAATAATAATAAAAGCATAAAAATTCATTTTATAAATTATGACAACAAATTTAAATATACTAGCTTCAACCCAATTCTAGCGGTTTTTTAATTAGTTCAATCATTTTTTTCGGTTTATCTCTTTTCGATTATATGATACCAATCGAACTGTTGAATTTATTGATTTTCAATTCAATCAATCAGTCAAACCTTATTATAAAAACTGTAAATATTTATGATAACCAAAAATCTAAAAAAAAAACTCAATAATCATGTAAGGTGGACAGCTAATATAAAATGATTAATATATAAAAAATTACAGTCCAATCCCAGCAAATAATGAAATAAATATGATGAAAAATCGTATTTTGAAACCATTTTTGTTCACATTCTAATAATAATGGTGAGAAAAAGGGCAATGGTTGTGTTGTTGTGGTCCTTACTTTCTGAATTCTGAAGCGTGTAATTAGAGTTTCCCTGCTGTGACCCACAAACAGATGACCGACCAATGAGAGCAGTGCACTTTCTGTTTTAGAAATGAGAACCTTTAGACTCTAACCCATGAATGGAAACTGCGCTCAAACTTGTGAAAAAGGTCCCTCACATGCCTAACTATACACCCAATTATATAATGCATGCATCCACCTTGGCATATATTATGTAATCGCTTAAATTTCGGACCCAAATTCAAAATCTAAATTCAAATTCAAAATAATTCAAAATTAAGTGTTATTTTAATAGTTTTATACCACTTTTGTAACTTATTGTCTTATGAATAAGATTCGGTTTAGCATTAGGTGTAATAAGTATTCGGTTTATCTATAAGTATTGTTGGAATAGATAGTCATGAGTTTCGAATATGATTACCTTGATTTAAAAAAAATTTAGCTTAGCAAAAAAGGGAAATAGAGTGATCAAAATCCGAAATAATCGAACTCGTAATAATCCAACTAAAAAATTTTAAGCTTTAAATTTGAATAACTTAAACCCAAATCGATCCTAACTCAAAATTAATACAAACAAAAATAACTCAACAAATTTGAAACTCTAAAGTGACCTATTCTTATTGACCCAAAACTAAAATAAACTCAATTGTAAATTAAATGCGAAAGGATTGTATAAAGCTATGATTTCACGTCATAATTATCCATTTTCAATGGGAGAATGACAAATTGGATTTTTCCTCTTGATTTTCAACTTTTTTTCTTCTGAAAAAAATTTAAATTCAACTGAAAATGCTAAAAATAATATATTTTTTGGTAGATTATAAGAATAGAGTAAAACCATATCAACAACACGACTTGAACTTAAGCTGTACTTAGGACAATGAATACTGTATTCATCAAGCCAACAGATCAAGTTCCTTAAAATGTAATATTTAATCCAGCTTATGTAACCTCTTTCTCGTATTTCAGCCTCCATTGTGCCAAAAAGAAATTTTATTTGTAGCGTTTTTCTGTTCACATTATAATCGTGTTAAAATTTAAGTAGTGGACCTTAAGCTATCACTTAATTTTATTGGCAATCCAAGGAATTAAGTAGAGTGGCCTTGGTTCCTAAAAATTATAAAATCGTATTTAAATCTTTAAAAATTGTAAAATTATAATTTAATATAATAATAAAATTCTATTTGAACCCTTTCCCAAAGAATTATGATTCAATTTTGTCCTCCATAATATAATTTCGTAGCTTACCATGTTTGGGTTGTAGAAAAAATATGTTAGACACTGTGCTTCTAATGCTGAAGATGAGAATAACTTTGGGTCAAATTTTGAACGTCAATTGAAGCAGAATATTAATTAATAGCACATCATAATTGTTTTCTTTCTTTATAGATAGGTGACAATTATCATAGTTTTGATCTTTGTTTATTTATAGTACATACATGTGGGCTGCGATCTGAATTCAATACCTTCATTTAGGGTTTGTTTAGTAGTACTTAAAATAAACACTTCTCGCTCTAAAATTATTTTTTGAAACAAAAGTTGTACTGAACAAGTTGCTTTTGGCTGAAATTTTTTATTTTTCAGAAGTACTTTTCAAGCACTTTCGAAAAAGAGAAGCTAAAATTTTTAGCTTTTCCTCTCCTAAAAATACTTTTGGTGTTTAATTACTTTTTCACCATACAAATGTGTTAAAATTATTAATTAAAAATAAAAAATAATTTTTAAAATACTAATTACAAATATTTAATGGTTATATTTAAATATTTAAAATATAGTTTATATATTCTAATTAAATTTTATAAATAATTAATATTTATTGCTTAAAAATATTTAAAATTTATATTTCATATATTAAAATATTAACAAGTTATAATAATTTTTTTATATTCTTACTAAAATATAATAATATTAACTAATTTAAATATTATTTAAATGCATATTTATTACTTAATAATAATATGTCTAAAATTGACATTTTATTTCTCAAAAGCACTTTTTAACAGCAATGCTAAACAATTAAATTTTAAACTAAACTTTTTCACAGCACTTTTCAAAAGCATTGTCAAACTAGCCCTTAATCATTCAGAATTTAAACCTACCCAAATTCAGTTTAGCCATACAATTCATAATTAAAAATTGTCCAAACTTGTAATAATTTTATTCGAAAAATCCAATCCAAAACCTAAAATTGGCCTCGATTAAGATACGATTAGAAAGTTCCGAAAACCGAATTGATTTGATCCAAAACTAATCCCATCTATTCAATTGGTAGATACACTTTTGCATGATCAAAAGAGAGAATGGAGTTAAAGAAGAAGGCAGAAAGAAGAAATGAATGAATAGATGGAGCTTAAAGTCAATAGTGTCTAAAAATGTGTAGGTAACAAAACAAGGGGACATAAATTTGTGCCCCAAACTTTTAAGTGAAACACAGTTTGAAGTTCCATGGTAAATGCTTCTTGGTTTGTAATTTATAAAGGGTTAGTATACTATTTGGTTGAGTTTGGTTTTTAGTATTCAATCTGGTAATTAAGTTTGATTTTAATGTTTAATTTGATATCTAGACCAAACAATCTAATGAATAACCTATTAAGCAATACTTAATTGGGATAAAAAACTAAACTCAGATGTCAAATAGAACATTAAAGCTACCAAATAGTATAACCTATTAAGCTTAGCAACATGATTCCAATGCATAAAAGAGGGTCAATTACTCACAACAGGAATTTAAGGTTTTAGCGACACTTTTAGTGGCGTTTGGAAGGAAAACTCCGCAAATATTATACATTAGTGGCGCTAACGGAAAAACACCGTAATAAGGGTAAATTAGTAACGGCATTTATGAGAAAAACGCTGCAAAAAGAGATAAATAGATTTAAATTTGTGTTTTGTAATGAAAAAACAATAATTGAAATAAAATCAAACAAACAAGCCGAAACATGGAAGAGTGGTATAAAATGTTTTAGCAGCAATTACTTTTTTGACTTAAAATTAGCATGTATTTTGTGGGGTTGAAAAAGATGGGATTGTAATCCTCAAATGATGTATTTTCGTGTCCAAAAGGATTTAGATTTCCATAAAAGCAATTCACTAATTAGTTTCATCATTAATATGCTTTACATTTGTCTAAGTAATTATTGTTAGACAACTAAGATTAGAAAATAAATCTCAAAAATTTAAATTTATCACTTAATTTTTCATTACTTATTTATTTAGCACTTATTTTTTTTTAATTTATCAAATGTATAGCTTAAATATACCGAAACCACAACATATGGATATCTTCCATACAATTTGACCAAACAGAAAATCAATGGTGTATTTGCAAAGTCACTTAGTAATTAAATTTGAGAGTAATTTCTTGTAATTACATACGTATGAAATTTTTGGGTAAATGTTATAATTATTGGGTTTCAGTGAGCTGAATATAATTGGTGCACCCAATTATTTACTCCAATTCTCATGAAAAGTTGAAAAATAGAGAAATTACTCAGGCGAAATATTCACACACCTAGTAGAGACGTAAACACACTCTACTAAGGTTGAGCAAAAAACCGACCAAACTAAAAACTGGCTGAAATAGAGGTATTTGGATGGTTTATGGGATGTAAGTTCAAAAATCGTGGTTACTCAAAATTGAACTGAAATCTGTTTTTTATTTTATTTAATATATAATTAATTTAAAATTTTAATAATATAAAAATAAATATTTTATATTTAAAAGTTCTTGAAAAATTATTATTTTTTAGAAATATTTATGAAAAGACTTTGGAATTTTGTCAAATAATATTCAAAAGTCATAAAATAAAGATAATTTTTTTCAAAATGAGTCTAAAAATTCAAAACAAAAAAATAATATGAAAAAACCGAAAATCTAACTGAATTATGATTGAACTTTGTTCGGTTCTATGGATGAATATCTCTTAGCTAGTAAGCAAATCATAAATATTAAATTTCTTAAAATTACACCTTACAATTTCTATAATGTTGAAATTTAACCAATTCCATTTTATTGGAACGTCCTGCCTCATGTAACCATGATGGAAAACTATTGTTTGAGGTAATAAAAATAATGTTTTTCTTGTCATCCAAACAACAAATCTATATATCTATGATTTACTTTCAAAAGAAAATTTTTCTTACAGAAGAGAATTTGAAGTAAACAAACGTAGCCTTAGCCTAACGTCTCATCCACCACCATTAATAGTCCTTTTCAAAAGGGTCCCTTTCTCTTCTCTCTCTAATGCAATGCCATCCCTTCGTTCACATGAAAAAAGAAATAGAAAAAAAAGGGTTTAATGGTTAATGGTGTCTGAACCATTCAAGTGATGATTCCCAACTTTAACCTTTCTTTTTTATTCCCTTTAACTTTAAAATATAATTCACCACTTATATTATTAAAATAATGAAAAAAAACCCAAATAGAACTAAAAATGGGATACATTATAGTATTTAAAAATGGAAGATTAAATTAACTGGTTATATAAAAATGATGATAAACACAACAGAAAAGGGTTTTCTGGTTTATTTACATTTATAAATAGAAACCTCTCAACCCTTCTTTGCTTCCATTTTCTGCATCTCTTCTGGTCAGAGATTTGCAGCTAAAAAGAAAAACAAAGAGAAGTAAATCAAAAACTCTTTTCTTCTTTATTTTCTGCCTTTAATTATCATACTTGCCTTTTCTTTTCTTTTCTTTTCCTTTCAAGGTTAGTCAGCCATAAACTGAAAACAAAATTATTTTAATCACTTCTTCTTGCTTCACTTACTTTGGGTTTTTTTTTTTTTTTTACCTCTCCTTGATCATCAAATTCTATATATGTACTTTTCAAAGAATATAGTAAATGATATTATTGCCTTCATCATGGTTTTTCTTTTGGTTTTTTGGTTTGTTCCAGTTAGGAAGCATGGTGTACCCCAATGAATCCCTTGAAGACTCTCCCCAGAAGAAAATGGGGAGAGGAAAGATCGAGATCAAGCGGATCGAAAACACGACGAACCGCCAAGTTACCTTTTGTAAGAGGCGCAATGGTTTGCTCAAAAAGGCTTATGAGCTATCGGTTCTTTGTGATGCTGAGGTTGCTTTGATTGTCTTCTCTAGCCGTGGTCGACTCTACGAGTATGCTAACAATAGGTATGTCCTTTGATCTTAATTTTCTCAAAGTACAATGAAAATTTTGTCAATGGAACTATATATAGGAATGGATCTTTGATCAGTGGAAGTATTAATATTTATTATATAGTTTTTTTATATATATTTTGGTGAAAAGCTATAGATTGAGTTCACTAAAACTAAGATTCAGTTGTCTTTTTTTTCCCTTCTATTTTGTCTTTTTTTACTTGTATAAGCTTTAGGGCTTTATATATATTTCTGTTTATGATCTTTTTCTGAAGTTCCTAGTTTGGTGGATACATGGATCTGGTGCAATAGATGGAAATAGACAGCATTATGTTTTTGCGGAAGTAACAATTTAAAAGCATAGGTTTTGGGGATATGATATATATGTGTGTGCGTGTGTGTGTGTGTATATATATGACTGTTGGACCTGTGAGAGATCAGCCTTCTGTGCTTTCTATATCCTCCATTGATGTTAAAATTTATCCTTCCTTTCCTTTCTTTCTTTCTTTCTTTTTTTTTTTCTTGGGGCTGAGCCTGTCTCAGCCATGGGGCTAAAGGGCCTATATACATGAATATCTGTCATGTTCCCATTAGCTCAAAAAATCATCCTTAATGGATGTCAGTTGAAAAAGATCAAGATAGTAAAAGGAGTTTGCCCAAAAGGAAACTAGAAAAAAAACACACATTTTGTCTAAATTAAGAACCCCCAATGTAAGAAAATCAAATTAGGGTTTCATTTTTTTAAAAATAAACATGGTGTTTATTTTTTTTTTAAAATTTGCTAATGGGAACATGTTAAGACTCCTTTTTACAACCAATCACAACCAAATTCAATAAGATCTAAATTAGGGTTCTTCATACACGAAATTTCCCTAAATCCCCACTTTGGACACCACGTGAATTCCCCTCCTTTCACAGTCAAACATAACCAAATTAGGGTTTGGTTTTCTTTTTTCTTTTTCGGTATTAACCACATAAGGCTAACAACTCTCACCAAAACCCTTTTAATTGGTAACCCTTAAATCAAGCAAAGTAATCTCCCCGCAACAACTCACCAAATTTTTTTTACATAGTTTTAGACATACTTTTTTTTCTCTTCCTTTCTATCACCAATTTGGGTCTTTTTTGTGTACTTTTAAATCTATCTAGGGTTTATAGATTTGGGTTTTAAATTTTGGTTCTCGAAGTCAATTTTTTTTTTTTAAATCTATCTAGGGTTTTGATGACTCCATGACTAAGATTAGGTGCGGTGTTGTCTTAGTTACCAGAATCTTTTGGTCACGTCACACACGATTTTCTCAGTTTCTTCACTACTTGACAAAATGGGTTTTCTTACATTATTCCAAAACCTCAGTTTCGTTGTCTTTTTTTTTTTCATCATTGCAAACCCATTTAGCCAATGGAAATAAAGCTCAAAAACTGCTCAAAGGGTCATCATCATCATCATTTATAATGAATGACTTACTGTTGGCATTAGCTTCCCCGGTTTTCATTTGTGAAAAGATCTTTGCTTAGATATATTCGTGCAAGTTCAAATTAAGAGAGAGAAGCAACACTTAAAAAGTAAAAAAAGAAAAGAAAAAGTGAGTCAGCACACAGCAGTGTTGTCTGAGAGAGACAACGTACGGCAACTGCGAACCAATGGGAGTGTTCTGAGTTTTTGGCTTCTACTGTGAAACTTGTAACTATGGCTGCTGCTGCTCCTCACAGTTTTCAGACACTGACAGAAGCTGATAAAATCACTGTTCTATATTTTTATATCAATTAAATTCTTCTCTCTCTTTTTTTGGCTTTTGCTTTATACTATTTGTTTATTAAATGAGGTGGGTTAATAACTAAAATAACGTACGAACTCTTTAAAGTATTATCCTCCGTGTAATGGGTTAATGACACCTGGCACAAATAAAAAACTTTGAGCCAATCATACTGCTAGAAACAGTGCTAGCATTGGCAGGGACGGCCAATCAGAGGCTCGACGAAATTAAGGTATCAGAAAGGAAATTAAAGTTGATTTGGGGATGACTAACGAGGTGACTAAGGGGTCTCATCAATCAAATGTGGTCCATATATATGTGAACAACACAGCTAGCCATTGCTCCATTGTAACTTTGGGGGGTTCAAGGTTTCGTATTAGATTCAGTTAACTGACACAATTGGTTGATTTGACCATTTTGCTTAATAAAACAGCTACCTACTAGAATTACATATGATGATGATGATGATGATGATATAATGTTTCTAAACACCATTATGCTCTAACTAATTTTTAATTAATCATAATGACATTGCTAAAGGTTGGTAATATGGATCACATGCAAGCATTTCATGAATGAATGATTTATATGTGTACTTTTTACATGAGTTATATATATATGTATATACATTTTTCAAATAATTAACTGTGTTATTTGCCTTGATTGTTGATATAATTTGTTTTGTTTAATTAACACAATGTTTTTGCAGTGTTAAAGCAACAATTGAGAGGTATAAAAAGGCTTCTGATTCCTCCAATACTGGATCGGTTGCTGAAGTTAATGCTCAGGTATTAACTCATTCAATCTTCATTGTTTTAATTTGCATTCAATTAAGTCCTTAACCTTAACATTTCCCTGAAGAAGCTCTTAAGTCTTAACCTTTACCATCTGGTTTTGTTCAACTCCTTGGTTTACTTAATAAAATTTCTTTGGTAATGCCATACGGATGTAAATCTCAGTTCTATCAGCAAGAAGCTGACAAACTCCGAAATCAAATCCGGAATTTGCAGAATGCAAACAGGTCATTTCCCCATGGTTTTAATTCACTTCCATCATATATAATTTTATTTCAAACCCTTTTTGTTTAACAATGCTATGTGTATATATGTTTGCAGGCATATGCTGGGAGAGTCCATAGGGGGATTGCCTATGAAAGAGCTTAAGAGCTTGGAGAGTCGTTTAGAAAAAGGAATCAGCAGAATCCGTTCCAAAAAGGTATCTGAAAATAATTTATGTAATTAAAAATAGTTCCTTTAAGATTATTAATTATTATTGCTACTGACAAATTTTCCCTTCTCCTTTAATTTATCCCCTTTAAACTCTACCAGAATGAGCTGTTGTTTGCTGAAATTGAGTATATGCAGAAAAGGGTAAGTACTTTTTCCTCTTCACTCACCATTTAATCCAAAACTGATTAATTGTTTGCCTGAGTGTGTTATATAAGGCAATTACTTTGGTCTTTGGCCATCAGTTAAAAGGGGGGTCTCAATGGTGTTTTATTTGATTGAACCATGTAGGGATCGATCCATAGTATGTTCTTAGTGTGTATGTTTATAATTTTGTCCTTCGCTGCAGGAAATTGACTTGCATAACAATAACCAACTTCTTCGAGCCAAGGTCTGATCTCTCTTTCTTTACTTTAGTTTAACATTGTTGTTGCGGTTGAAAAAAACTTTGCTTGGCAAAAACCCTTTGTTTATCATTGCTTTTGCCGTTAAAAAGTGCTGTTGGACAGCCAAAAGCCATGCTTAACCCACCATTTGTGCCATTACTGTATGTTGCAGATAGCTGAGAACGAAAGGAAGCAGCAGAGCATGAATTTGATGCCCGGAGGTTCAAGTGCTAACTTCGAGGCCCTACATTCTCAGCCATATGACTCTCGGAACTACTTCCAAGTCGATGCTTTACAACCCGCCACCAATTATTATAACCCTCATCAGCAGCAAGACCAGATAGCTCTTCAACTAGTGTAAGAATCTTTGCAGAAAAAAAAAGTCTTTGTATTACCCAATATTTTTTCATCTTAGATGAAGCTATATAACATATTCCTATGGTTTATGTGCAGCTAATGTTGTGGGGGCGTGCATGGTTCATTGCTGCTGTTTCAGTTTTAGTGAAGAACATCTTAGCATTGTGTCAGATGAAAGCTACTATATAAGGCAGGAATATTATGTTAACTTTCCTTAAATGGAGGACCCTAGATCTGATCTTCTGCCATGTTTAAGATGTGTAGAGTGTGTAAGAATGATAAGTTTGATTTTCAGACAAGAATGTCCTCTTCCATATGCTTAGAACATGCATTAAGATTCTACAAGATTATCCCCCATGAATCATGGCATTTCCACTTACTATGAAATATATAATATACATATATCTAGGAATTGATTATAAGCTTGTTAAGGTTGATGTAAAAGGAAAAGGGGCTAAATTTACTTTTGACGTGGACTTGGAAAATTAAAATATTCATGTCTACTGCAGCCCCTTTTTTCTAGCTTTTAGATGATGAATTAATTAAGTTAATTAGAATTATCAAAGTAGATAATTATTATTTTTTAATAAATTAAGAATCAATTGTGTGATATGAGGTGTTGATGTAAAATTAAAATAATTCATATTTCAAGTATTTTATTTAAATATTAACTCAGGATTAATCTATGATGTAAGACGAATCAAAAGAAAAAAACAATTAATAAAATGATAAATTAAATATATCCCTCATGTAAATAACAAGTTTAGGGATAAATAATAAATTAATAAAGATACTACTCTATCATTTCTCTCGTCCTCGAGTTAGCTTTATCCTCTAGACATGTCTTTTCTAAAACCACTCTTCCACATTCTTCTTTAAAATTACATTTCCCTTTAGTTTCATTTGGTAATTTGAGAGGTTTAACTTTGTAGGCAACGCTTGTAACATAATATCTTTGAATATCGAACATTTTGAAAAAGTGGTTTTTCCATTGATATATGCATCGTCTCAATGATGTTCTCCTTTCGGCCATTATCAACTACCAAGTTGTAAATGTTACCAGATGGTGCAACTAGTTTGGAAATGTTGTTGGCCTTGGGTTGTATGTTCATCCTTCAATCTTAATATCTTTCGTATGGCCAAAACGTGTCCATCTGCTGAATCTTTTCTATTGCTGTCCCCATCATGTTTGCATATTATTTCATTTCCTTCCTCAAATTCTTCTTTGTAATCACCACGTTCTATAACGTTAATTTCCTTTCTTCTTGGACAATCATTGGCGCAATGTCCAGGTAGATTACACAGACAACATTTTTTAGGAATTGACTTAGTATATGGGTTCTTTGATGGTTGTGACTGTGTTTGTCTCAACCCCTTCCGCTAACTTCTTTCTCGTTGCTTTGTCATAATTGGATTTTTATGTTTGAATTTGCAAGTTTTCAGTTTATTATTATTCTCCAAAGTTGCTAGTGCAAACTGATAGCAATTCTTCTTAGTCCAACCCACCTTTTTCCATTGTATCATTCTCTTCGCCTTTAACTCCATATTACGTGCTTCGGTGATGTTTTACAACATTTTCACACCAATCTTGTCCTAGATTAATGTAAGTCCTAGTCCATTTAGGTATTTGGCTACCATTTGGCTATCGGAATCCATCAAGTTGTTGCGTTCAGCAAGCCTCATGAACTTTGTGGCGTAGTCGTGCATTAATCTCTCTATAGGCAAAAATCGACCTTGAGCAATTGTTTCATTTTGTACCATGTTCGTATTTGGCCCTTTCCCTCACGCTGTATTGTGTCTTGTAAACATTCTCACCAGGACGAGGCTCCTTCCTTTAATCTGTATACTACTAATCTTACCCTTCACTCCTTAGGATTCTCCCTATGGTTGAAAATTCTATCTACCTCTACAAGTCAATCCATAAAACCCTAAACATTCAAATTACCATCAAAGTGAGAAAGAACTATCTTTAGACATAATTATCATCTCGTGCATATTGTTAAGAAGGTTGGTGTTGTTGTGTTAAGATATTATTATGGGATATTATCGGAATATCTAAATATATTATATATCTTTTAGGAATATATTATATATCTTTAGGAAAATATTTAAGAATATATTATATATCTTTCCTATTCTGACTATTGCAATATAAATATGATCTATGCTCTTGAGGTTTATCAATAAGATTGAAAGGGATTACCCTATTCTTGTTATGGTATCAAGAGCCTAGGTTTCCTTTTATTTATTTTTTTCTTCTCCAAGCAATCTGCTTCTTATCTTTTGTTTTTCCCGCGGTGCAGCATGTCAACTTTCGGGTTGGTTATCATCCGTCTTTTAACACAATTTGTTTTCATCGTTCTCAAAGGTTGGCGGCAGTTCTACTTTTCCACCACCACCACAAGTCGATCGAGGGACATGGTGATGACTTTAAAAGAACGAGTGGTTAATCTCAAGGAGTCCATGAGGGACATGAGAGAGACGCTTGAAGAGGTCGAAAGGCGCATCGATGAGTTTGATTCAATGAGGGATCAACTTAAGGACTTTTGTGTTGGAGTCTCACGAGACCAATATGGAAAAGATGCAAGGGGCACTCAATTTCACTAGAAATAAGCTGATAGAGAAGAATGATGTTTTCGAGGCCATAGTCAATCTGTGTTGCAGATTGCAATTGAAGTGGATTGTCACTTTGTTTGAGATGCAATAGTCAGTTTGCTTTACATATTGCAATTGAGGTGGATTGTCACTTTGTTCAGGATGCAATCCAGGATGAGTTGATTGTACCTTCTTATGTTCCGACATCCTCTTAGTTGGTTGACATTTTCACAAAGGCGCTTGGTGAACCGCAATTTGATTGCCTCTCAACAAGTTGGGCATTTATGATTTGCATGCTCTAACTTAAGGAAGGGTGTTAGGTCATTTGTTTAGGATAGATTAACTACTATTTGTTAGTAATTGACTTTTTTATTAAGGAAGATGTAATGGTTACTATGAGATAAAATATGATTATATTGGACAATCACTTATTAAGTTGCTTTTGTAATAGTATATAATAAGGGAGAGTTTAATCATGTTACATAGAAATGCAAGGCAACCAACAACTTAACCGAAACTAGAAAAAATTGACAATTAAGCGAAAAGTCACCATGTATGGTGACTGATGTAGGTGACGTGGGTAGAATCTCCCAAAACATTGCATGGTGCGCAACAACTGCGTTGGGTAGTTGTGAGGACGAGAAATGTAGGTGGTCAAGGCATTGCACCTAGCCAGTGTACAAGGGGCGACCTAAACTGGGGCATTGCGACTTGGTTGGTAAGGTCGCGCCAGGGGCCATGGCATTGCGCCCTAACCTGATACAAATGAGCGAATGAAAGCGAAAGCGGATCATAAAGTTTGTTTAAGTCGCGGATTTAACTTAGGGCTCTATTGTTTAAGTCGCGGGTTTAACTTAGGGCTCTAGACGTTTAGAAAGAAATTTGGATTTTGACACAATTTGAAACACAATCAAATCCAAATCAAATAAAAAAAATAAATAACTAATATAAATAAATAGAAAAAATAAATCAAAGATTGGAACAATAAAGAAGAAAATAAAAAAAATAGATGGAAAATATAGAACGTGATATGTAGAAGTCCTGAGAAGCCTTGGAAACATGAAGAATCCACAACCCCCAAGATAGAAAACTTGGCAAAAAAGTTTATTAACTCAAAAGAAAAGTTGAATAATAATGAATTGATTACTTTGTATATAATGCAAATGCCTATATGTAGACTCTTAAGTATACTAGAATTCTAATTAATCTAAATAAGAAATAGTTTCAAACTAAACTTTCTTGTTAGCATAAAACTCAACTTAAATACTTAATAATTATTAAACATTTGGAATAATAAAATAATAAAATAATAAGAGTTGATAAATATAATATTGGACTCATATATAATAATTAGGCCCCAAACCTGAACCCAATATGATTTAAACTTGAATTAAAAGCTTGAAACTCGTAATTCCCGTCATAATCCTGTCCAGAAATTCTACTCACTCACTAAAGCAGTCATAACTTGAGCTCCCGAACTCAAATTCAAGTGATTCAAAGTGCGTTTCGAAGCTAAGAGATAAATATTTGAACAATATGAGACATCTCAACCCAAAAATGTCTGGATCCAATCCAAAAAGTCGTCGCAAGTCTGTTGATTTCCCAAACTTGAAAATTGGCAGCTTTGGTGAATGAAATTTAATAAATTTCACCCCATCTATGCATGTATCACAACCTAACAATAATAGTCGAGCAGAATTGGTAGTAGGCAAGGGGTGTCGTCCCCCAACTTGGTTGGTTGCGACAATAGTAGTGAGCAAGGGTCGCACAAACAAGCCACGATCGGTGTTGGTTGGAAGCAGTGCAAACGACTGTTGGCAAATGTCTACAACAAGTTGATTGACGACAGTGCTAACGATGGCTAGTGGAAGTGGTGGTCAACGATGATATTTATTTTAGTTTTCAGGTTCGTGTTTTTGGTTTCGAGTTTAGTTTTGGCGAACAAGTTCTTTTTAGCAAAACCCAAGATATTCAGGTTTTACCTAGAAGATCTAAAGAATGCTTTGGAAATAATATTGTAATTTTAATTATTTTATTTTTCCTAGGATGAAACCATGGAAACTTTTGACTGGTTAGAGTTAGTTTAATTTTCAATTTTATGATATGTTAATATTATATAAGAATGGGTTAAAAAGATTACTATATGATATAAGCATGCCATATCATTTAGAAAAAGAATGTCACTTTTACTTGTTATAAGCATGTTTATAAGAATAGGGGTGATAAAGTAAAAAACCAAGTACATACATATATGATATAAGCATGCCATATAGTTTAGAAAAAGAATGTCACTTTTACTTGTTATAAGCATGTTTAATCATTCATGACTGAAATTGGTTAAAACCTTGCATTTTTTTTTTAAATATTAAGTGGGAGAAAATCCATAAACAAGACCCACAACCTCTAACGATGGTTTCTATAAGATAGCATAATAATACTTCGAGTCAATTTCACCTTGATCGTAACTTGCAATAAGTATTATTATGAGGGTTCATTAGGGAGACTTCCTGTAAAAATGATAACTAGTCATATATGTTACTCATTGAGATTGTCTCACGAGGACTCATAAAAGAGTATATATCTATAATGGTTGTTGAGTTGACGATCAGACATTCAAAATTATTTTAGTTAAGTAACTTCCTACGAAGCTTTACTTAAGTTAAATTAATAGCCAAATGTGAAACGATTAAAAATATGTGTGAATAACTAATGAATCAAATTCACGTATTAATCAGATGAAAATCCATAATCTTATTAGTTGTTTACTATTAGCGGAGGATATTAGAAATTGAGTAATTTCTATGGGGGTACTGCTTGAATTCTTGTTGATTCATATTTGATGATTTTGATTTGTTGTAATGTTATTGGATTGTAAGTTTACATGATGTCATTGTTTTTTATATTAGGATTGGGATTTGATGAAGTGTAGTGATTCATTTAAGTACGAGCATAATTTTTAAGGTGTTAGAAGATGGTTAAAACTTAAGTTATGATATATTATTTTTGATGCTTTTGAAAGGGTTTCTTTATGTTGTATTTGTTAAATGAGATGTTTTTCTGGGAGTTTATCGTTGTAAGTTGTTTAGAGATTTTTATTTCAAAAAAAGTAATTCAATTCAATGGGTGAAAGAATTATCGTTGCAACAATTTATAAGTTTTGATATCTCATTAAAAATTTTGATATATACCAAAATATCTAAAAATACGAATTTAAAAAATTTGTATTTTGATAAAAATTTTAATAGATGCTTAGATAATATGATTTTAGTATACTAAAAATTCGAACCATGCATAAAAATTGTGATATATACTAAAATATCTAAAATTACGCGTTTAAAGTGATAAAAGCTTAATGCTTAGATACCATGATTTTGATATTCTCTTAAAAATTTTTGGTATTCACATATAAGGCAATAAATAAATTATCTAAATTTTTTTTTTTTAGAGCTCAGGCTGCAACTACCGGTCTCAACCATAGAAGTGATGATTCCCAACTTTATCCTTTCTTTTTTATTCTCATAATTCACAGCTTAGATTATTAAAATACTAATAATTTTTTTTTTCTTCAAAAAACCCAGATAGTACTAAAAATAGGATACATGTATGTGAAAATGGAAGATTAAATTAGCTGGTTATATAAAAATGATGATAAACACAGCAGAAAAAGGTTTTCTGGTTTATTTACATTTATAAATAGAAACTCTCGACCCTTCTTTGCTTCCATCTTCTGCATCTCTTCTGGTCAGAGATTTGCAGCTAAAATGAAAAACAAAGAGAAGTAAATAAAAAACCCTTCTCTTTCTTTTTCTGCCTTTAATTATCATACTTGTCTTTTTCTTTTCTTTTCCTTTCAAGGTTAGTTAGCCATAAACTGAAAACATAATCCTTTTAATCACTTGTTCTTGCTTACTTTGGGTTTATTTTTTCATGGGCTATTTTAGCTCTCCTTTGGTCATCAGATTCTATATATGTGCTTTTCAAAGAAGATAGTAAATGGTACTATTGCTTTCACCATGGTTTATTTTTTTCAGTTAGGAAGCATGGTGTACCCGAATGAATCCCTTGAAGACTCTCCCCAGAAGAAAATGGGGAGAGGAAAGATCGAGATCAAGCGGATCGAAAACACGACGAACCGCCAAGTTACCTTTTGTAAGAGGCGCAATGGTTTGCTCAAAAAGGCTTATGAGCTATCGGTTCTTTGTGATGCTGAGGTTGCTTTGATTGTCTTCTCCAACCGTGGTCGACTCTATGAGTATGCCAACAATAGGTATGTCCTTTGATCTTAATTTTCTCAAAGTACAATGAAAATTTTGTCAATGGAACTGTATATAGGAATGGATCTTTGATTAGCGGAAGTATTAATTTTAATTATATATTTTTTGGTGAAAAGCTATAGATTGAGTTCACTAAAACTAAGGTTTACTTGTCTATAGATTGAGTTCACTAAAACTAAGGTTTACTTGTCTTTTCTTTTTCCTTCTATTTTGTCTTTTTTATCTGTACAAGCTTTAGGGCTTATATATATATAATTCTTTTTCTTTTTCTTTTTTTTCTGTTTATGATCTTTTTCTTAAGTTCCTAGTTTGATGGATACATAGATCTGGTGCAAGAGATGGAAATAGGCAGCATTATGTTTTTTTTGGAAGTAACAAATTAAAACTATAGGTTTTGGAGATCTGATATGATATATCCTCCATTGATGTTAAAAATTGTGCTTGATTTCCCTTTTTTTTTTTTTTGGGGGGGGAGCCTGTCTCAGCCATGGGACTAAAGGGCCTATATACATGAATATCTCTCATGTTCCCATTAGCTCAAAAATCGTACTTAATGGATGTCAATTGAAAAAGATCAAGATAGCAAACGGGGTTTGTTAAAAAAAAAAAAAACAATTTGTCTAAATTAGGAAACCCAATGTAAGAAAATCAAATTAGGGTTTCGGTTTTAGAAAACCCCAAGTTCTTTTTTAAAAAATTTTCTGTCATTGGGAACATGTGAACACTCCTTTTTACAACCAATCACAACCAGATTCAATACTAAATTAGGGTTCTTCATACACGAAAAGTTCCCTAAATCCCCACTTTGGGCACCATGTGAATTCTCCACCTTTCACAATCAAACATAATCAAATTAGGGTTTTGTTTTCTCTTTTTGCTTTTTTTTTGGTTATTTTTTTTCTCGGAAATAAGATATATATTAATAAGATAAAAAGGCAATACCTAAGATCATACACAACAACAACAAAAATCACCAAAAACAATAATAAAAGACACCATTCTCTTGGCTCTTGAAGCACCTGGAGACTCATCTTACAAGAATTGTGGTAACACCTCTAAAAGATTCGAAGGCTGAATTCATACACCATGAAATAGTGAAGCTCAATTCCAAAGCTTTAAGCACAATAAAAGAACAAATCTCAGCAACATTTTATGACACCAGATCAGCAATGTTACCCACATGAAATATCCCACTTTGTCTCATTAAAAACGGAAGAAAAAATCAAAATTCATCCTTGAAGCATAGTCTCCAAAACTAAAATCAATGTTTGCATCCTAGGAGAACCACATCAAATTTGTTTGATTTCATGCCCATTAGCCTTCAAACCCCCAAATTTACCCAATTCCCAACCCTCTTTCGCTGCTTTTTAAATTACTAATTTCCTCTCCCTTTGTTATTGGCCCTCATATTTGTAAGCCTCCGTTCCTTTAATTCCTACTTAAGACTTCACTTTTCTCGACTTTTGTCACCCAACAATTGCCCTACATGTCTTCCTTCTCTCATTGTCTCACCTTCAAATTTCGACATATTCAGATTCTTTTTCGGTTATTGACCACACAAGGCTAACAACTCTCCCCAAAACCCTTTTAATTGGTGACCCTTAAATCAAGCAAAGTGATATAACTCACCAACGTTTTACATAGTTTTAGACATTTCCTTCCTGTCTATCATCAATTTGGGTCTTCTTTTATGTACTTAATCTATCTAGGGTTTATAGATTTGGGTAAAAAGAATTTATGGTTTTGATGATTTCACGACTAAGATTAGGTTGGCGTTTCGTCTTAGTTATGGAATCTATTGGTCACACGTCACACACGATTTTTTCAGTTTCTTGACTAGTGGGTTTTCTTACATTATTCCAAAACTGAGTTTCTTTGTCTTTTAAATTTTCTTTCTTTTCATCATTGCAAATCCATTTAGCCGGTGAAAATAAAGCTCAAAAACTTCTCAAAGGGTCATCATCATCATTTATAATGAATGACTCACTGTTGGCATTAGCTTCCCCGGTTTGCATTTGTGAAAGATCTTTGCTTAGATATATTGGTCCAAGTGGATATTAAGAGAGAATCAACACTTCAAAGTAAAAAAGAAAACGTGAGTCAGCACACAGCAGTGTTGTCTGAGAGAGACAACGTACGGCAACTGCGAGCCAATGGGAGTGTTCTGAGATTTTGGCTTCTACTGTGAAACTTGTAACCATGGCTGCTTCTCCTCACAGTTTTCAGACACTGACAGAAGCTGATAAAATCACTGTTCTATTATATTACTATATAATTAAACTCCTCTCTCTCTCCCTCTCTTTCTTGGCTTTTGCTTTACTTTACCTCTTTTAAATTATTATTATATTTTTTACACTATTTGTTTATTAAATAAGGTGGGTTAATAACTAAAATAACGTACGAACTTCTGAAGTATTATCCTTCGTGTAATGGGTTAATGACACCTGGTACAAATAAAAAACTCTGAGCCAATCATACTGCTAGAAACAGTGCCAGCATAGGTAGGGATAGCCAATCACTGGCTCGACGAAATTAAGGTATCAGAAAGGAGATTAAAGTTGATTTGGTGGATGACTAACGAGGTGACTAGGGGGGGGTCTCATCAATCAAATATATATGTGAACAGCACAGCTAGGCATTGCTCCATTGTAATTGTAAATTTTGGGGGTTCAAGGTTTCGTATTACATTCAGTTAACTGACAAAATTGGTTGATTTGACCATTTTGCTTAATAAAATAGCTACCTACTAGCATTACATTTACGTATGATGACGATGCTAATGACGACATAATATAATTTTGAATTAATCATAATGACATTGCTAAAGGTTGGTAATATAGATCACATCCAAGCATTTCATGAATGATTTATATGTGTACTTTTGCATGAGTTATATATATATGTATATACATTTTTCAAATAATTAACACAATGTTTTTGCAGTGTTAAAGCAACAATTGAGAGGTACAAAAAGGCTTCTGATTCCTCCAATACTGGGTCAGTTGCTGAAGTTAATGCTCAGGTATTAACTCCCTTAATCTTCATTGTTTTCTTTTAGCAAGTCCCTTTAATTTCAATTTGCATTCAAATAAGTCCTTAATTTTAACATTTCTCTAGAGAAGCTGTGAACCTTTAATATAAATAGTTCTTTGCTTGACTAGCTTTTTACTACCTGGTTTTGTTAACTCCTTGGTTTACTTAATAAAATTTCTTTGGTAATGCCATGCGGATGTAAATCTCAGTTCTATCAGCAAGAAGCTGACAAACTCCGAAATCAAATCCGGAATTTGCAGAATACAAACAGGTTATTTCCACATGGTTTTAATTCATTTTCATCATATATAATTTTATTTCAAAACCCTTGTTGTTTGACAGTGCTATATGCATATATATATATATATATATATATATATGTTTGCAGGCATATGCTGGGGGAGTCCGTAGGGGGATTGCCTATGAAAGAGCTTAAGAGCTTGGAGAGTCGTTTAGAAAAAGGAATTAGCAGAATCCGTTCCAAAAAGGTATCTGATAATAATTTATGTAATTAAAAATAGTCCCTTTAAGATGACTATTAATTATTATTATTGCTACTGACAAAATTTTCCTTCTCCTTTAATTTATTCCCCTCTAAACTCTACCAGAATGAGCTGTTGTTTGCTGAAATAGAGTATATGCAGAAAAAGGTAAGTATTTTTTTCCGTTCTTGTTGCTCTTCACATCGCTATTTAATCCAAAACTGATATTTTGTATTTTCACAATTCCTAGCTGCTGCTAGTTTTCACTCTCACGCCTAATATTTCTTATGCTTCTCAACACTCAATAACTATTTCTCACTTATACTTCTTTTTTCTTTGCTCACTTATACACACTACACATCTAAACGTGTATGTATATAGGCTATATAAACCGACTTAGAGGCTTAACCTTGCTGCCATACTTTCAGCAAGCTACCACCTTGCTTAGGTTCTTGCCACATTGTTTCTATCCATGCATTGTCAATTTAAAACCATTTATAACTTTCCACCTAGCAAGCCAACTTATCAACTTATCTCTATGATTAGCCGACCTTGAAGTGGATTTGACTTTTAACACTTCCCCTCAAATCCAGCTTTTTCATTATATATTTTCTTTTAAGTTTGTGGAATATGTTTGTCTTCAGTGAATTTGTAAAAATATCTGTTAATTAATCTTTCGTCTTGCAATTGACTAGTTGAACGTTTTTATTCTTCACCTTTTCCCAAATAAAATGTTATTTTATATTAATATGCTTGTTCCCGCTATAAAACACTGGATTCTTTGTAAGAGAAAATGTGGATTTGTTGTCAACATATATTGTAATTGGATTTTTTTGTGTAAGAAATAGTTTATTCAAAATATTCTTTAACCGAATTTTTTGACAAGCAATTATATATTCTACTTCAAATGTTGAGAATGGTATTGTTTGTTTTTTCTTTGATGACCATGAAAATGTTGCAATGCCAATATGGAATAAATATCTAAAATTCTGAATAACCAACTAATTTTGACTTTTGTGAGAGTATGAAATAAACCTTGATCTATTGTACCTTTGATATATCTCAAAATTCTTTTTGCTACAGCTAAGTTGTCTTGTTTTGGCTTTTACACAACGTTGGATTTACCTACTTTCTCGTTGAATCAACACTTAATTTCATGTCTGGTTCTAATGGCATGGCTATTGCCTTGCAATCTTTCATTTTAACTTGCTTAAAATTTGTTATGCTTATTCCTTTGGAGACATAAATGTTCCATCTTTCATTTATTTTACCTCAATTCCAAGAAAGTTTAACATCTCACTAATGTTTATCATTTCAAATTCTTTAATCATAATTTTCTTTAAATCATTAAACATACCTGGATTGTTTACTTTGAAGATCATACCATTCATGTATAAACACACTTTGATAATATCACTATCTCCATTTTTCTTCGTATATAAGGAATGCTCATACAAACATTTTATGAACCCATTCTTCTGAAAGTACTTGTCTATTCATTTGTTCCATACTCTCGAAACTTGTTTCAGTCTATATAAAGCTTTCTTCGAGCGGTAGACTTTGTCTTCTAGTCCTTGTTTGCTATATCCAGGTGATTGCCCAATCTAAACTTCTTTTTCTACATAACCATTAAGGAAAGTTAACTCCACATTCATTTGATTAATCTTCCATTTGCTTTGTGCTGCAATTGTTGTGAGAAGACTTATGGTGTCGGTTCTTGCTATTGGAGCAAATACTTTATCATAATCCACTCCATGTTTTTGCTTGTAGCCTTTGGCAACCTGTCTTGCCTTGTACTTCTCCTACTTTTTCTTCTTTATTTCTTTTATCTTGTACACTCATTTGACTCCAATTAAACTGTGTTCTTCTGGCAAATTTGTTAACTCCTGCCTATTATTTCTTCTTATTGCTACAATTTCTTCATCCATTGCCTTCTTCCACTTTGACACCTTCAATTGTTTCTTCGTATGTTATTGGATCACATTTTGTCATTAAACAGAATAAGGATTACTTAAGAGTCGTCTCTATAGGTTCTATAGGTTCTATAGCATTCTCTTAGGTGCTTCCTCTAAACTGCTACTACTATTTGGTGATGACAGTGTAGATGTATATAAGAGTTGTTGCAATAGGACTTGCGAGAGGACTTTGATCATCACTTTGGTCATCTTGATTGATGAAGTCATCATTTTTATTATCATTGAAAAGTAATGCTTCAATTTTCTTTTCTTCGTCGCTCCATCTCTAGTAATATGTTTCATCAAACTTAACATTTCTTGAAATAATAACTTTTTTTGGTGAGAGGATTGTATAGTTTATAAGCCTTACTTTTTTTCATAGTCAATGCGGATGCACTTGACTCCTTTGTCAATTTAAGCTTCCTTCTTGTTTGATCAAGTACGTGAGCATATGCGATGCATCTGAAAACCTTGAAATGCCCATCTCCGGGGTTTTGATGGCTCCAAGCTTTATTCGACGTCTTGTATTTCACACTCTTTGTTGGACATCCGTTCAACAAATAAACAACACATTGAACAGTTTCAACTTAGAAAGTTTTTGATATTTGTTTACCTTTCACCATACTTCTTGCCATATCAAGAATAGTGGGGTTCTTTCTTTCAACAACTTTATTTTGTTGTAACGTGTATGCAGTTGTCAATTGGTGAATGATTCCATGCTCCTTGCAAAAGCTTTCAAACAATTTTGAGGTATATCTGCCTCTTCTATCATATACGAGTATCTTTAGATAATGTGCACTCCTTTTTTTTACCGTAGCTTTGAATTCCATAAATTTAAGTGCTTCTGATTTTGTTTTAAGAAAATATAGACAATATCAATAAAGGTAAGATAGTACTTGTTTTCGCCAAGTGATGGTATATCAAAACGACTTGCTATAATAGCGTGCACAATCTCCAATGGTCTCCAATGGTCTCCTGACTTTTTGGGATTTTTCAAGTTCTAAATTTTGTTTATGTTATTTCCCTTTAATGCAAGCTTCACACAATTGATCAAGAGGATTAATTTATGGTAATTTACTCGTCATCTTTGCTTTTGACAATAGCTTCAAGCTAAAAAATCCAAGATGCACGAACTTTAAATGTCACATCCATGAATCATCTTTGATTGTAGTCTTCATACACGTCACTTCTCTTGATTCAATATCAATAGTGAACAATCGATTCCGCATCATATCAATTAGTGCAATTATTTCTCCACTATTATTTGTTAGGGCATGCAAGTGATTCTTCATTTGCACTTCATGTCCTTTTTTTTGAAAGTTGGCGAAGGCTAATAATGTTGCTTTTCAAAGTTGGTACATAATAAACATTTGATATGTACTTCTCTCCATTCTTTTGAGTAATTGTGACTTTGTCTTTACTTTTGATTGCGGCGTGTGATTTATCTCCAAAAGTTATTTATCCATGAATAGTCTCATCCAATCCTAAGGATAGGTTTTTTCGGCCACATATGTGATTGTTGGCACAATTATCAATATATCAAATATTTTTCTTTCATTTTTCACATTCTTTTGTGTAATTGCGACTAGATATTTGTTGCTCTTCACTTGTTTGCTCTTTTCTTTTCATTTCATTCACGACCGTTTTCACTCGAGTGACATAGTCATCAATACTTTCCAAGTTTTTCATTTTCAACATCTCAAATTCAGCTTTCCTTTACGACTCCGTGAAAGGATTTTTGCAAAATGCTGCAAGCCTCCTTTGATGTCTTCGCATCTAAAAGATTTTCAAATGTTGATTCATCAACTCCTTAAAAAATAAAGATATCCTTTTTACTAGCTTGCTTCAATGCTCGTTTCTCTTCATTTGTCAAAGCTGATTTGGCAGCTACATTTTTGTCAATATCCCAATAATCTTCTTCAATAAAATCCCAACAATCTTGAAAGCCGAGCTAAAGCTTTATTGAAATGCTCCAATTACCATAATTTATCTTTATTAATTTTGAGATTTACGGTTGAATCATGTTCGTCATCTGGACACAAACCTAGCTTGAATACTTCTTGTTAAAAACATAGTGTACACTTAAACCAAAATAATTTTATTACTCAAGAAAAATAACAAAATAACACAGATATATTTTGTAGTTTCACAATTGCTGCTAGAATTCACTCTCACGCCTAGTATTTCTTATGCTTCTCAACACTCAATCTCCTTTTCTCACTATACTTCCTTTTGCTTTGCTCACTTATACACACTACACATCTAAACGTGTATATATATAGGCTATATAAACCGACTTAGAGGCTTAACCTTGCTGCCATACTTATCCTATAATTATTATTATCATTATTTATTTATGTTTTCAATCCTTGAAGGAACTTTCAGCAAGCTACCACCTTGCTTATGTTCTTGCCACATTGTTTCTATCCATGAATTGTTAGCTTAAAGCCATTATAACTTATCACCTTGCAAACCAACTCATCAACTTGTCTCCATGTTTAGCTGACCTTGAAGCCGGTTTGACTTCTAACAATAACTGCTTGCCTGAGTGTGTTATATAAGGCAATTACTTTGGTCTTTGGCCATCAATTAAAAGGGGTCTCAATGGTGCTATATATGATTGAACCATGTAGGGACCGATCCATACTATGTTACTAGTGTGTATGTTTATAAATTTTGTCCATTGCTGCAGGAAATTGACTTGCATAACAATAACCAACTTCTTCGAGCCAAGGTCTGATCTCTCTTCTTTCTTTGCGCTAATTTAGCATTGTTGTCGCGGTTGAAAAAAAAAAACCTATATGTCGCTCGTCCATTTACTGTATGTTGCAGATAGCTGAAAACGAGAGGAAGCAGCAAAGCATGAATTTGATGCCCGGAGGTTCAAGTAATAACTTCGAGGCCATACATTCTCAGCCATATGACTCTCGGAACTACTTCCAAGTTGATGCCTTACAACCCGCCGCCAATTATTACAACCCTCAGCAGCAGCAAGACCAGATAGTTCTTCAACTAGTGTAAGGATCTTTGCAGAAAAAGAAATGTCTATGTATTGCCCAATATATTTTCATCTTAGATGAAGCTATATAACATGTTGTTTCCTATGGTTTGTGCAGCTAATGTTGCGGGGGTGTTCATGGTTCATTGCTGCTGTTTCAGTTTTAGAGAAGAACATCTTAGTATTATGTCAGATGAAAGCTACTATATAAGGCAGGAATTTTTATATTAACTTTCCTTAAATGGAGGATCCTAGAACTCATCTTCTGCCATGTTTAAGATGTGTAGAGTGTGTAAGACTGATAAGTTTGATTTTCAGACAAGAATGTCCCCTTCCATATGCTTAGAACATGCATTAAGATTCTACAAATTAAGATTATATGTATATCTAGGAACTAACTAAAAGCTTGTTAAGGTTGATGTAAAAGGAAAAACTGGACTCAGAAAATTAAAATATTTATGTCTACTGCATGCACGCACAATGTGAGAACAAAGTCTGGTTAATTGAATAGAGTGGTTAAACGTGATGGAGGAAATTATAACTACTTTAATGTCAAATTGAGGATTATAAATTTGTAGGGGAGGAAATGAAAGTTGGAGAGCAAATGATGAACAGCAAGTATCAGCTTCACTCCCTTTTTATCTAATTTTTTTATCTATACTATTATACTATTTAAATGTATGATTGAGTTGATATCGAGATCATTAATTTATGCTATTATAGAATATTTATATATTTTCACACTTTTATGTAAAAATTTAAATTTTATCATCCAATCAAAACTTCATTATTGTCTTATATGACAATTTTTTACATAAAATTTATAATTAGATTTTAAATTTTTAAATTTTTTTACCATGATAATTTTTTTACGTGATATAGAAAAATGATAATATCATAATAAATAATTGAAGTGCATTTATTATTCTTAATATGATGTACTTACCTATTAATTTCTTTTTACTCACGATTTAAACTTTTTTTCATTGAAATTTCGTACATATTGTATATATGTTGCAATTAATAGTTTCAAACTATACATTTTATTATGTATTATATATTATTTTTAAATGCATATATATATTAAATACATTTTTAACACCCTTTATTTTATTTGTTTTGAGAAAATCTAGTACTACCATAGGAGGGAGATAAAAAATATGTAAATTTTCTTTTTTAACCAAAGTTAGTTTGGCTAAACCATTTGCAACTTGATTACGCTCTATGGGGATGTAGCGCGAAATTTACTGTTCTTCTTATGACAGAATATTCTGAATTCGTCTAATCAAGACCGAATTCGAAGTAGTGGAGATGCTTCCTTGAATTGCTTTAACAACCTCCAAGTTGTCAAAAAGAATTATAATCTTGTCATGACCTTGACGTTGGTTAAGCTTGAGCCCCTCCAAAGTGCCTAAAATACATCTTTTTCCATCAAATATATTTGTTATGGTGCTAGATACTTTTGTTAATACATTATAGAGTAAAGAGCAATTTAATTCTTAATTGAAGTTAATTTTTATAGTGTTTGAAATTGAGCAAATAAAAATAATTGAAGAATTAATTATTTCCATCAAATAAAAGTTAACTTGATGAAAAGGGAAAAAAAAATAAATACAATTGTGAAAGAATGTCAATGTGTAAATCTACAAATTGTTCGGTCTTTGAAGCTGAGCTATGGGGTATTTTTGACAGGCTGAATCTTTTACAAGATCGAGGATGAAACAGATTATCGATTCACATGGATAGCCTTGAGGTGGTTCTTGTTTTGCAAATAAGTTTTACAACTAGTTCGAGTTCAGCATGGGTTAGACAGATCCAATAGAAACTACGAAATTTTGAGCATTGGGAGATCAGACATGTTCCGAGAGAAGCTAACTCAGTCGTAGATCGAAATGCCAAGATGATGTCTATGGACATGGAGGGAATTAATGTTTTGGCATATGCTCCTACATATCTTTTAGTATTCCTTGAAAGAGACAAAGTTAATGGTGCTTTTGATTGTATTAATGTAGCATAACTACTTAAGCTTTGTTTTTTTTTTCACCAAAAAAAAAAATAATAGAAATATAATTGTGCCTTAATTCGATTGATATGGGCATTGTTGTCAATGTAGAAGAACATGAGTTTGAGTGCACTGAAACGCATTATCCTCCTATTTATGGGTTGGAAAGGCGCTATGGATAGTTTTAAGTATTGTGTCAAAAAGAGTAGATATGATCAGAGAACCTAAAATAAGATTGTTAAAAAACCATAAACAAAAAATATAATAATACATAATAATTTAAAACTTAAATAATAAAAGAATTTACATAAGGACCAAAAAATTAGTAGAAAAAGTGAACGAATTTCTTCTTGAAGTATTTGGATCAAGTTCGAATATTAGATTTATTACTCTTTTGAGAACTTTACTTGAATATTATTATCCAGATTGAATAAAATAGCCTAAGATGTAAAGCCACACAATTGATTATACCAAAATAAATAAAATTTTATTTTTTAATTTAAAAAAGGCTAATTATTTTTTAATACTTTATGATTCTTTTCCAAAATTTCATAAATATTTATTAATTTCTTCAATTGTTAGAACTATGTCTGCCCATTAGACTTGCGGGTTGCAAACTTGCAATGATTTGTTGATTTGAATATGTATTTGCCCAGCTTCTAGAAATGCATGTTGGGCTTGGCCCTGTTGTGTTTTATGATTTAGTAAGAAATCAATATTTCCCTTTAAGAAATTTAGGGTAAATTCCAAAATTAATCCTCCAATTATGCATTTGGTTCTATTTTGATCATCAAAATTATTAATATTTTCAGTTGGTTTAATAACAAAAATTAACCACTCTACTTTTCGAAATTAAATATTTTAGTGACTCCCCTTAGTTGCGGTTAACTAACTAAGGAAAGTCTAAGGGGCTTTTTAAATTGGTTTAATAACAATTATAGTCCTCCAATATTTGATCTATTTGATCTATTTAAGCGCCTTTTCCGCTTGTTTCGTGCCTTTCTTCAATCACTTCCAATTTATCATTTAGGGTCTTTACTCGCAATGAAAGAAAGTTTAAGCTCACCGTTCCTTCTTCAACTTGGTGACATTGAAGACCTAGTACCAGCAGAGCACAATGATAGCGGTACTATGTAATAGTTACTAGTTGACTATCAAGTGTAATAAAGCAAGGGTGGAGAGAAATGATATGCTGTAATTGGGAAACCAAATTGCAGCTTTTTTCTTTGCTAAACACAAAAATGCTCACGTTAGATTTTCTTTACTAGTAGTAAATTCGTTATAAGTTTTGGGGTTAGAAAAATAAAAAATAAATTTTACTTATAAACTCTTTAATTTATTTTATAATTAGTGTATTATTTCATAAAAATTTAAAATTGATCTCAAAAAAATTTGAAAATGATCCATCAAAATTTTTTAAAAGAATTATTTTATAAATTAAATTGTTTTAAAAATAAATGAAATTTTCTCTAGTTATTAAAACCCAAAAAATCTTTATTTTTTTTATTTTGCTCCGACACTCATTACTTTTTTTTTTAAAAAAAATTCTTTTACTCTCTAGAATTTTTAAAATAAGTATTCAATTTTTCATTACTTTTATGTCGGTCTCCCTATTTGGTAACAACTGTTCTTTTCTTTTCATGCTTTATTGATTAATCTCTAGAAAATTAAGATTGTGGCTTTTTTTATTATCATAAATTGGAAATTTTTATGCAAGATCTAGTTTTTTTATTATTTATTTATTGAATGATTTTAAGATTATTGATTTTGTATGAGATTCCTAACATCATGATTTAGTAATAATTTTTAGAGGTGGATTAATGCAAATCCTTGAAGAAATTAGGATTGATTAATACAAACCCTTGAAGGAATTAGAATTGATTAGAAATTTAGCATTTTTATTTAGTAATTGTTGTTACTAATGTAATTACTGCAAATCTTGTGTTTGAAAAATTCATTATTACATTCTCATGACGGGTTAGTATTTAGTGTACTTTTTTTATTCCACAAGTAGTCTCAAAAAAGTGTCATGTGTCTCTGTTTTTAAAATATTTATTTTTTTAAATATTTTACTTTGCGCTTATAAAACACTTATTAATCCTATGACTCTAGTTGTGGAGTCTAAAAACTCCACTGACAATCTACCAAATATTTTCTAATTCTCATGACACCAAAAAGCATTTAAGTGATATTTATTTTTGTGAAAGAAAATTACTAATGGTATGTTGACTTCATGAAAACATTTATGTGTTTAAGGCTTAAATATATTTGTTCTAAATTTAACAAGAATGGAAAAATATTTTAAAAGAAAATCTACTAGTGAAATGGAAAAAGAACAACAAGAAAAAAAAATTATAAATGAGTTTATATGGCTTTTATAAACGTTTTAATTTTTTAAAAATTTGACTACACAATCCAAAATTTTTTAACTCTATCCCTAATTATTAAGTTAAGGACAATTTATAAAATAATAATTAAAATATTTAATCTCGAAAAGTTGAATAGCTAAATCGAAAAAATTAATAATTAAATAACCAAAATACAACCAAGGCATAGTTAAACCCAACCCCATCAATCCATTAACATTATTAGTAATGATACAAACCAAAACTTTACAACAATTACCAAAGAGAACAACACTCATCATTTGGAGCTACATATAAAAGTGCATATATATTGCTTGCCACTTCCCTTAGAACAATGACACTTATGATTGTAAGCTGTTACACAATTCAAAACGACACAAAAATAGAAAGAATTCTACAACGATTCAATTAATTATCTATAAATTCCCATAAAAAACCTCGTCGACGTTCAGTTTCAGAGCTGAGCAAGACGGCGGATATCAATGGGGTAAGCATCGGTAGGAGATTGAGCGCTGTAGGATCTCCTCCCAATGATCGCATTGGCAGCCTCACTTGGATGAAATGCATCCCAAAACAAGTACTCATCCCTGTTCTGGCATGGTGTTTGGAATGGCAAGCATGTTATTTGCCCATTGTTCCTCCCCACTCCACAACATCCTGCATTTGTCACCTTAAAACCTGAAATATTATTCCATATATCAACTCATTAGTACATTATAACTTTTGGATCAAATTGTAAACGACTGATTGTATGGTTACCATAAGCTGCAGGGTTGCTGGTGATGTCTTGGAAAATTCCATAAGCATTAATGTAGATGAATTTAGCATCAGAATTGGCGTTATTGAATTGATCGACAAGACCCCTAAGCTTGTTATTGAAAATCCTATTGGCAGCATTGATTCTCTCCACACATGTTCGACCATCTCCACTGTTTTGAGCCAATTCATTTGGACTGCAACCGATCTGGCCCAAACCAATCAACACAAACTTCCTTGCCCCATAGTTGTATAATGCCTGAAAAAACCATTCATCCCATCCATTTTACAATAATCATAAAAAATTGTAAAATATAAGTATGTAAATAATTGGCTTAATTCCATTAAACGTTATTATCCTAATTCCAGATTCTAACTCATCAAAGTATTAATATCAAATGAATAGCGTACTCTCATCAGTCTAATCATATCGTTCAATGTTATTTCAAGTCTGATATGAAGTATATTTAAAATATATGGATTAAATTGTAAATATGTGTATACTTATCATATGATCAGTTTGGATATCAACAAATAGTATCTAATTAGTTTGGATGTGACATTCAAATTGTTTATAATTCGATTCATTAGATATGCTCCACGTCATATTTTAGTTAACATTTAGTGGTCATAATTAGAATATGTGAAGTTTTCGAGAGCAATTTAAAATCCAGATCGAGTGGAATTAAACCTAAATAATATTTACTAACCTGAAGCTGCTCAGTGTACTCTTGAATCAGAGAATTGGCATATTCCTCGGGACTATATTGTCTACTGGTTGAGTAGTAAAGGGGCATGAAATAGTTGTTAAGGTAATCGTTGCTACCCAATCCAATTGAATAAATACACTGCCTTAAGTAATTTGCTGCACTGTCTTCATCTCCAAGCAAGTTCACCACTTGTTGAACTGTTTGTTGGTAATTTTTAACTTGCCCACTGAAACTAATCCGAGCTCCCTATAGTGAAAATCAACCAATCGTTAAACCAAGCGATTTATTGGGTAAATTATGCTCCAAGTCCCTATACATTTTTCTTTTAAAATTAGACCATGATTTTTATTACCAGTTGTTGTCCAGTTTCTTCTCTGATTCCAGCAGCAGCAGATGCATAGTTAACTCCTCCCAGTATTTGTCTACCACTTGCAGTTGAGTATGGAGGGATGTAATCGTCAAACCCCAAAAGTTCAGCTATAAATTATAAAGCAAATAAAATGCGTTAAAATGACAATATATCACCACATGACCATTACTACATATAGTACTATCCAATCTGTTGTTTTCAAAGAAACAATGGTGAAAGAAAGCTCAGTTTACCTATGACATCCACCGTAGTTCGACCGTTCGAAAACCGGCCGGTCGGTCCATTAGCAAAGTCAATCCCATAAGGCAAGTAATCAGCTCTAGCCAATGAACGAAGTTCATTATTGTTCCCATTATCTACCAATGAATCTCCAAAAATGAAGTAACATGGAACTTGGGGTTCTCCTTTAACGCCAAAGAACAAACTAAAAATCAACACCAACCCTAAAACCCCATACCGTTTCTCCATATTATACTATCAAAATTATATAAAAAAGTGTGAAAAAAGAATGATGGAAATGTATGTGAAAGTCAGCTTAATGTATAGGATGAGCAATATAAATGCTAACAGGTAAGTATTTAAATAGAGGGAGTAGATGCATATTGGTTTTTTAAGCTTTTACAGGTGAAGAGGTAGGTTAGAACATTAATTGTACGCGGAGACTGTGTGGAAGTCTGTATTTCTGATGCAATGATTTAAGTTTCGATACTAATACATTTATATATGATTGCGGACGACGAGAATTTTTTATGGTGATGATGAATTATGATAAACATTAAAATGTAAAAAAAAAAATAGAATATTGATTATAATATATTGCATTAAGATCATCAAGTGCTGGCCTTGAACCTGGATCAGCTCTACATTTCTGCAAACGACTTAGATTTTACTCAAAACTGAATAAAAGCTGGCTTGTCGGTCCACAGTCAACTTGTGTATATACTGTCTTTTGTTACTTTTTAGTCTTAAATATTGATTTAGCCTAAATAAATAAAATGTTAACTGCATTTAAAGTCACTAAACTATTAGTAAATTTATGTTTTGGTCATTGAACTATTCAAAAATTTCATTTAAGTCATTGGGTTGTTAAGTGTTTTTTTATTTATTTAAAGTCTAGCTAGTGAGCTCCAATCGACGATTCGATGGCCGGTACAGTGATCAATACCCATCAATGAGTAGAAAAACATACCTTAGCTATAAGTTAATTTGACAATTAGTGTTGGAGATCGGGAAAAAAAGTTGTTTCAATTTTGGTTTGCAAATGCGTGATATTCTTAGATATTTCATGAAAAAAAACTGAATTATAGAAGAGAAGGGAAATAAGAACTTTCAATTGATTCAAGCAATGTGGACAGAAAATGCCATATAGCAACGATTTTAACAACTCAACGACTTAAATAAAAATTTTCAAATAGTTCAGCAATCATTTTGTAAGTTTTTTAAGTTGAGTGACCAAAACAAAAACTTACTAACAGTTTAGTGACCTTAAGTGTAATTTACCCTAAATAAAATTATCATATAATTTATTTTTATTTTTTTGCATTTAAGCATTGATATCAATATCAATATCAAAATAAGCTTTGCATGTTAGTTCAGTTGGTACTGATACTTTTAAAGGCTTGCTATACCATAACATGAATAAGGACAAATATGATATTTGTCGAGCACTATCGACTTAACTCAGTACAATATAAGACCACTCTTTAAATCAACAATCGATAAGAAGTAAGACCAGGAACCAAGCGGAATGGCAAAAGGTATTATCCCTGAGAGGAACATCTTTCTCTTATCTTCTTCTTGTATCTCATATTCATTTCTCTTAATCATAAACTTTTATCTTTGTTTATTACCAAGTTGTCTTATTGATTTAAGCATTGAAAAGCATATTGAAACACAAATTTCAATATTTTTATAGTTTAACTTCATCTTGTAAGAACTCGACAACATTTGAGTTCATCTAACTTAAACCAAAGTGATTAAAACTTTATGAAGCTAAGTAGATTTAAACCTATAATGCTTTTATAAATAAATATAATTAGTTAAGAGTCCATATATCCATTAAATCTTAACAATTTTTAAAAGATTAAATTAAATATTTATTATTTTTAGAAGAGTAAAGTGTAATTTTACCTTTATCACTTTAAAATTTTTAAAATTTTAAAAAACTTAAATAAAAAATTCATTTTAAGGGACTTGCAGCACCCTAACTACCTACTGAAAATGAATATATATAATATGCTATATAGGAGAGACAGTCCCATCTATATGAATAACAATGATTTCAATTAATCTACTTTTTTTTTTTTCTTGTTCAGCGACTTCAATTAAACTACATTAATGAACTAGTTCTACTTTAAATAGTTTACTTTTTTAAAAAAATAAAAATAAAGATTGTTGGTAAGACATTTTTAATACTTCCCTTCATATAAATGAGTATATATTATATATCGTTTCATAAATCGATCACACCTACCCTTATAATCAATGAAAAAAATAATAATAATTAGATTGCTGCTCTAATTAATATTAATGTAGCTACGCTATTGAATGATGATGTGCACATGGTTTATCGTTTTCATTGCCCCGTTTTTTTCTTACATTTGGATGTTTAATTACACCTATACATAAGCCATATATAGTTGCAGCCTTTTTTAACCTTGGGAAAATAACATTTGGAAAGTCAATCCTATAAATGCTCAACATATATATATACATATCGTCGTCGTCGTCGTCGTCATCATATATATTGGTGATCTAACAGAAGAAAAATGGCAACTCCATCACATGCAAAAAGTTACACTAATCGATAATAGACCTACTGTGGTCCTATTCCTATATGCATATATAATTTTATGTCATCTTCTCAATTCAGTGATGGCTCATAGCTTCGATTCAGGTTTTCAGATCAAAGTAAATGGTGATGGAGGGTAAAATGAAAATTCATCAACGGTCAAGATTCAAACATGTTTCGTGCAAGTGTCTGCGTCTTTGAAACAATGGAAGTAATAAAAGTCATTAATGGTGGTAGATAGCAAAATTTAATGATGAAGAGACTCAAGTCATACAGGGTAACATGCATGGGGTCATCCAAGGGGCACCTAAGCTCAGCTGTGTACTTGCTGGCTTTTTGTTTTACGAGTTCCAAATGCATCATTGGTATAAATAATAATGCTGATGATGATCGAACCAAGGGGGTTAGGATTGAATAATTTATGGTCTAATTTTGGGGGTCAGTCCTTCTACTTTGCTAAAATTTATTACTTAACATCTACTTTAATTAGATATAGTTTGATATATATACTTATAGGTTGCAGTTGTGACGATTAAATTTATGTGGATTTTTTTTTACTGTCATACAATAATGGTGACATAATGCAAATATTCTCAAAGTAATTTCTGAACAACTTGATATAAGTTTGTGTCTTGATTTTTTAATTTGGATGTTACTCTCTTTTATTTTGTAGCTGTATTTACAATAAGAAATAGTTTGTGGACATTTGAAAGTGAAATAGTCGTTTCTAGCATTAGTTTTAAATCGAAAAATTGATCCTGTAATTAACGTATTGATATTAATAAAGAAAGTATTGATATTTTGACTAAAAAGTAATTGCTAGTGATCGTTGAATGGGTTAGGTATCGATATCTACATGAAGGCATCGATACCTATAAGGCATATATCAATACATGCAAAGAATGTATAATTACATGGCCTACCAATTGTGTTCTTTGGCTATTGACTTACAATGTATTGATACCTAGACCTCTAGTATCAAAATGCTACAAAAATGCTTTAAAATTATTTTAAACACTTTAAAACAATTTGATATTGACTCAAAAACATTTGGTACAAGTTGAAACACAATTAAAACATGTTTTTAAGTATTTTTTAAAGTCATGAAAATGTTTGATCACTGAATAACCTAGTAATAAATTTTATTTTAAATATCGTTACATTTTTAATCTTCCCTTTTTAATATAGCAAATATTTAAAAGAAATTTGAGTTTGAAACCACTAAATTATTTAGATATTTTTAAAGAGAATTCCCCCTTAATAAAAATTTCCCCAGGAAAAAGTCAAGTACAAGCCGGGACAAAGTCAGAAAAAAATTTTAGGGGGCCAGAATTAAATTGTAATTTATACGATAGTAAAAATGCAATTTCACTATTTTAATAGTTTATATCTTTATAATTTTTAAAGGATCAAATCAAATTTTATCATTTTTAAGGGGGACAAAATACAATTTTATCTTTACTAATTTAAAATTTTAAAAATTTCAAAACGCGTAAATAAAAAAAATTTCATTTTAGGGGTGTCGCCTGCGAGCCCCATTAATTTCAACCTTGAGTACAAGCACTTCAACATAATGAATTTCAAGAAATATGAATTTAATTTGATAAATATTTGTAAGAATATTTTGTTAAGAGATTAATTAAGATAAGATATATTTTTATTTAATTTGATAAATTTTAGAATTTATTTTAAAAAGTTTGATTAGTATTAGAAAAAGCTCTGTTTTTTATTCTCTTAGTTCAATCGTGAATTTATCTTTTCTTATTTTCGAGAGTAACATGCTCCTTCTTACTATTTTTCTTTTCCTTTTCCAATTTAATTAATAAAATTATTTCCTTAATTAATCATTTCATTATGCATAACTAAGTAATTAATCTAGTTTAGGATAAATCAAGTTGGATTACGAGGTTACCAGATTCGAATTCATGCTTCAATTTTTTTAGTGATATTTTTCGATTTAGGAGATAAGTGAAAACCATTCTTAATGTTATTTTCTGTGTCGATTCAAGAATGATCTCTTATTTAATATTAGAAGTAATAATAATTAGGATAAATTTATCTGCAATTGTCCATTTATTCTAATCACTAAATAAATTAATATAGTCCGAGAGGAAGGGCAGTCGAGTTATGTTAAATGGGTGAATAATCTAATCTAAACAAATATACAGATGAGTTTGTTAGTTAGAGTCGTGTTTTTCTAAATCATAAAGTTGTCAAACAAATTAAATCTTAGAAACATCTTTCTAGGACTATTCAATTAGCGTGAGTCTATTGTCGAGTTGTTATCATAGTTGATTTACAATTAAGGAAAAATTAGTTGTTTGGAATTGTTCTTCAATCTTTTTAATTGGCTTACCAGAGATTATAAAATATCTGTAATCCGTGATTGACTCCTATATTGTTGTTGGAATGGCCCCGAAGCTAGAATTGTAATTGTTGCTACCTTAAGTTGCTTATTTGCTTAACACAACAAGTGCAATGAAAGTGCTAGACTGTAGTGATCACTATGGCTTGGCATTGTGAAATTGTACAAACAAAATAACAAATAATACCAAGGATTTGTTTACGCAATTAGGTTTTCCTACATCTGCAGAGCTTTGTTTAATGAGAAATTACACTCCCATATAGAGACCTCATCCTTGACCAAGTATAATAGAGTGTAAGTCACGTGTTGTATTGTTGACTAAGGATAGTGGAATTTCTCATTAAGCAAGACTCTGCAGACGTAAGTAAACCGAACTACGTAAAAAATTCCTTCGTGTTATTTTTATATTTTTAGTTCTTTTATTTAAACCTTTCATAAAAATAGTAAAAGACAACTATATTAATATATTCAATTCTTTATTAAAAAGGTATTAAAATAATTTCTTTAACTGAGTTGATTTGTGATATCAACTCAACCGAATACAACATATAAATATAGATAGATATCACATATTATGTAGAGAGAGAGAGAGAGAGAGATCTTTTTTACAAACTCAAACTATTTTTGAAAAAAAAAACGTGAACACTTGAAAAGTAGGCCAGTGGGTCTTGAAGTACTATTTCTGCATCCCCCTTACCACATCCACCCACATTAGGATTAATTGTTAATGGTTGATCGAGTTTGACAGATTTACCATCTAAAACAAGAAGTTTTGGCCTTGGGTGGATAATATCAACCACTTGATGTCCATCCAAGGCATCCGTTATGGTTATTTCGTACCCCCTTTTTCTTTTCATATGATTTTGCTTACTATACCTGTTGCCATAGCATTATAAACAGTATTGTTACTTTTGTTCCCATCAGGCTAAGTATTGTCCCTTCCCCTGTTTCCACCTACGTATATGGGATATTTTAATAAATGAATATCCTTATTACTAGCAAGGTCTAGAGAGAATAGAAAAGTTGATTTCACTATATTTTTTACCAGGAACAAGACCTAGCACAAGAATATTTTTCTTAGAGAGGCGATAGTTCTGAAAAGACAGATTACCTATCTTTTCTTTCATCTCGAGAAAAATACGATCAGGCGGAGCTAACTCAAACCTATCTGGTAAAATAAGAATAGCACCCACATTCAAAGCGCCACAACTTAAATTAATAAAAAAACATTAATAAAAATATAAATTCAAAACAAATTAATAAATAGAATAAGATCAGTAAACAATTAAATAAATAATTTAATAATATTTCATTTTACAATAAACTTAAACAACATAATAATGTTGAGCAAACCGGTTTGAAACTTGATTGTCAGCACATTCTTGCCATACAAAAATAATATAGTTTATAAACAATCATAATTTAAACATACCAAAATAAATATTATTAACCAACCTTCATGAATTAATTTAGAATAATTTAATAAAGATGCTGTGAAATTATTGCAAGAATTTCTTTTTGTTATTTTTAAGATATTTATCGAAAAAAGTCCAATAAATAATCCTCTTTATTCTATAAACTTATTATTACAAGAATTATTTTTTATCAGAGAACCCGAGTCATACTTTTGTAAGGAAAATAAACGGTGGTTTAATGAAATTGTTTTCTTTTGTCCATGTAAACTCTTAAGATAGTCTTAATATAGAAAAATAATCCAAGCCCATGTATTTGTCATGCTTTTAAGTACCTTGGTAGTCGGTACCGTACTCATATCAGTATCAGTTGTCTTAAATCGGTAATAAGTAATTTATGTTCTATTTCGATTAAAATTTTGGTACATTTCAATATGTTTCAACCTGTTTCGATCAATACGGGCTTATATCGGTGCATATCGGCTCATATTGGTTGGTGTAAAATTTTAATATTTTAAATTATTTTTTATTTTTTAAAATTAAAAGCTATTATATTAAATTATTGAACTTAATTAATAATTTTATATTTTATATTTACATATAAATATATTTATATGGATGTAGTTGAAATATCTTTGCATGTATATATATATGATAATTTATTTTTTATCAAAATAATATATAATTTATTAAGAAATTAAAAATCAAACTATAAACATATATGAAAAATGTGTATATAATTTATCAAGAAATAAAAAATGAAACTACATATATATATATGTGTGTGAAAAATATTTAAAAACACTAATAAATCCAAAATGGTACATTGAAACATGTTTTTCTATTAAATTCACTATTTTTTGACATTTTAAAATTAAAAAATTTCACTTGGTAGTCATGTAATAAACTAAATAATGTTGAAACTAATGATTAAGATTTTTCTTAATAACACCCATAAGAACTCGTTTTGATAAAATAATTTTTTTGTTGTAGTAGTATTCTTAAGTGTCGAGTGATAAGTCTGTTGTTAAAATTAAAATGTCACAATATGCTCCGAGTTTTTGCACATTTAGAATCTAGTCCCTACAATTTTGTTTCTAAGAATTTAATCCTACTTTCAAATTTAAAATTTTAGGTTCAGTTGTTAACATCGCTAAAGTTCTTCTATTAAATTCACTAGGTAACAATGTGTTAAAATGCTACTGTAATGTATTTGAAGTTAAAAGAGAATTTTAATGGTATTAACAATTCTTAAAATTCACATTAGCATTTTAATCATAATAAAGTATTTAGGTTAACAAATTACATTATAAATGTTGGGTAATAATATAGGTTGAAAATTAAAGTATAATGACTAAAATCAAATTTGAAAGAAGTATAAGACTGAAATTGAAATTTAACCTTCTTAATATAACCTATAAAATAGAAAGACCATTATTAACGTAATATAAAAAGGAAAAAAAATCATTGAAAGTTAGTGTCAAAGGAGCTTCATGTATATATTATATAAAAGTATATAGATAAATATTAATCTTACATAAATATCAAATTTTATATAACTAAAAAAATAATTTTTGAATTAATAAGATAGTGTTTATATCTCTTGAAGTTTAATTTTTTTTTAAAAAAACCAATTATTTAAGTAAAATTATTCTAATAAATATTTATAAGTAATTTCATTTTTTAAAAAGATAGAATTTCGAACTAAAAAAGCTTTATAATTTTTAAATAAGATAAATCTTATTCAAATTTAAAAAGAGAATTTTTTTAATTAATAAGATAGTGTTTATATCTCTTGAATTTTAAATTTTTTTTTTTAAAACGGAACAATTATTTAAGTAAAATTATTCTACTAAAAATTAACAGTATTTCATCTTCTCTTTCAAAAAAAAAAAATTTGTATGCTCTCTAAACATGAAGATAACAATTTTTTATTTGCTTCTTGTTTTGATTTCCCTTCCTCTTTTGGCTTTATCAGTAGAGAAAAAGGTATATATACTCACTTTGTTCATTTTTTTTCCTTAATAATTTCAAGTTTGAAGAAAAATAGTATACAACTAAATTATTCTTTCTCTACGTAGGTATACATTGTATATTTTGGTGAACATGATGGGAAGAAAACATTGCATGAGATCGAAAATACCCACCATTCTTATTTGAATTCTGTGAAAGAATCCCATGAAGATGCTAAATCTTCACTTCTTTATAGTTACAAAAACAGCATTAATGGCTTTGCTGCTAAGCTTACCCCAGATGAAGCCTCTAAGCTCTCTAGTAATTCATTTACACCCTTAATACTTAAGTGTATATATTGTTTTTCTTTGATTATGGCATTATAATTTTTTTTTTGATAGAAATGAAGGAGGTTGTGTCGGTGATTCCTTCACATGGAAAATACCGGTCGCAGACGACAAGATCATGGGATTTTGTAGGTTTGAATGATCATTCATGGAATAGGGCTCAAATGGGAGATGATTTGTTGTTAAATGCTCAATATGGCAAAAATCAAATTATTGGTGTAGTTGATAGTGGTAAATATTAAAGTTTAACTCGAATTATATACTTATAGGTAACTAAGAGTGTACAGTATTGTATTTTTCATGATTATGTTTTGGGATATTTTTTATTTAGGTGTGTGGCCGGAATCGGCGAGCTTCTCAGACGTAGGAATGGATCCGTTCCCGAAAACATGGAAAGGAATCTGCCAAGAAGGGGTTGCTTTTAACAAATCTCACTGCAATAGGTGATTAAAATTATGTATGGTTATGATATGTATTGTTTAATGACGTACAATATACTTATTATGTTTTGTGTTTAATTCTTCCGTAATCATTTTGTTGATGTAGGAAGATAATCGGAGCTCGATACTATGTTAAGGGTTTTTATAACGTGTTTGGTGCAGTAAACCCGTCTGAAGATTACCTCTCACCACGGGATGCCGATGGCCACGGAACACACACGGCCTCCACAGCTACTGGCAGACAAGTTCCGAATGCGGCTGCGCTCGGTGGGATTGCAAATGGTATTGCCTCTGGAGGTGCTCCTATGGCCCGTCTTGCCATATACAAGGCCTGTTGGGCGATGCCCGGTAAGCCTAAATCGGATGGGAACACATGCATGGATGAAGACGTTCTAGCTGCCATCGACGACGCTATAGGTGATGGTGTTGACATACTTAGCCTCTCCTTAGGATTCAATGAGCACTCCCCTCTAGACCAAGATGTCATTGCCATCGGATCGTTGCATGCCGCGAGTAAGAACATCCTCACTGTATGTAGTGCTGGAAACGGCGGTCCTTCCCCAGCATCATTGGCTAACATAGCACCTTGGGTGATAACTGTCGCCGCTAGTGGCATCGACCGGCAATTCTCTTCACCCGTTTTGCTCGGAAATGGCATGAAAATCCAAGTAAAATTTTAATCCGATTCAATCATACATCGTAATTATCATATTTCATTCATTTTTTTTTTCTTATTTGTAGGGATATAGCATTTCACCATACGCAATGAATCAGATGTACCCTTTAGTTTACGCAAGAGACGTAGCTCACCTTGGTGTACCTCAATACCTTGCAACGTAAGTATAGTTTCATATACATATATACATATATATACATAATATTGAATAATGAGGATATGTAATGGTTTAGGCAATGCCAACCTGATACACTTGACCCTTATAAGGTGAACGGGAAGATTGTGTTGTGCTTCATAGGACAGGGACGAAACGTAGATAAAGGCATCGAAGTGAGCAAAGCTGGTGGCGTCGGTCTCATCTTAGCCAATAATCAAGACAACGGAAATACAATATTTTACGACAGTCATTTTATTTCAGCAACCGGTGTGGGTTATGATGGTGCGGTTACGATCCTTCAATACATTTACTCTACCGCATACCCTACCGCTAGGATCCTCCCGGTCCAATCAGTATCGTATACTCCTGCACCGTTCATGGCAGGGTACTCCAGTCGCGGTCCAAATCATGTTGATGCACATATTCTCAAAGTAATTTGTGATGAGTCCTATAACATGCTATATAATTGAGAGATTATATATTATATATCATCTAATTTGTTTTCTATAATTCTATGATATAGCCGGATATCACCGCTCCTGGACTGCAAATTTTGGCAGCATGGAGTGAAGCATCGTCTCCTACAAAGCTTCCATACGATCGCAGATCGACGAAATTTAATTTGTATTCCGGAACATCCATGTCATGCCCCCATGTCTCTGGTGTCGCCGCACTTCTTAGAGCCGTACATCCCAATTGGAGCATTTCAGCTATAAAATCTGCTCTAATGACCACAGGTAATCACAAATGGCCCAAACCCAAATCCGAAAATTAATTTAACCCGTCCAACTGATATACTATTTAAACCATTTCATTTGTATGCAGCTAGCGTAACAGACAACTTAAACAATCCAATTCAGGATTATACAGGGAATCCTGCAACTCCATTTGTTTTCGGTTCGGGTCATTTCCAGCCTATTAAAGCATCCGATCCGGGTCTCGTCTACGATATCTCGTACGATGACTACCTTCATTACCTTTGCACCATTAACCCTGGGCTTCTAAACAAAGTGAACGCCAAAATCAATTGCCCAAATCAGCTAGCTTCACCACTGAACTTGAATTATCCATCGTTTGTGATTCCCAACCTTTACGGTCCGGTCACAGTTACGAGGACGGTCACCAACGTATTCGACGGCCAAGGCCGATACGAGTTCAGTTGGAATTTGCCGCAAGGGATCAGCATTCTTGTTTCACCAACTGTTTTGGTTTTCGACCATGTTGGCCAGTCGTTTTCTTTCACCATGACAATATTTCCTGCAAATGATTACTCAGTGAGGAATCAATATGTGTTTGGTTGGTACATGTGGAGTGATGATCGACATCTCGTAAGGAGTCCTTTTGCTGTTTTTTTACCTTAGTTTTTATTAGATACTTTTTTTTTGGTAGGGTTTATAGTGGATTTTTTCGAGTTTTTTTTTTTTAGAAATATAATAGAATAATTATAAATAAGTCCTTAATTAATATTTCTTATACGTGAATGTATTGATTCTCCTTTATTATATGATATAATTTATATTATATGAAAGCCAAATATGTGATAAAATATTTAATCATATAAATATTAAGTAAATGTAAGATGACGTGTATTTGAGCGCGTTAAAATACATTTATCCTCTTATTAAAGAGTTGGGAAAAGATTAAGTAATTCTAAGTATTTATATATAAAAAAAATAATATAAATAATTAAAACAGGCTTAAATAATTTAGACTTTAGCAACTATATATTGTTACAATACATGAGCCCAACCCAAATTATTCATGAAGTCCATATTATATATATAAGGGATTATATGAAACTGTGATTTCACGTCATCTCTATCCCTTTTTAATAGGAGAATGATAAATTAGATTTCCCCTTGATTTTTAGCATTTTTAGTTGAATTTAGATTTTTTAGAAGGAAAGAACTGAAAATTAAAAGAAAAAATTTGATTTGTCATTCTCCTATTAGAAAGGGATAGCAATGCCGTGAAATCACAGTTTCATATAATCCCTTATATATATATATATAATATAGACTTAAGAAGTGTACATGAATAATTTGGGTTGGGCTCATGTATTGTAACAATGGGAAAGGATTAAATGAAACAGTGACGCCACGTTATCTGTATCCCTTTCCAATAGATTTATGCCACATCATTATTTTCATCCTGAATTTTAGCATTTTTATCCTGAAAAAAATCAAATCCAAATTAAAATCCTGAAATTCAGGATAAAATGCTGAAATTTAGGATAAAAATACTGATGTGGCATAAATCTATTGGAAAGGGATACAAATGACGTGGCGTCAATGTTTCATACAATCCTTTCTCTGTAACAATATATAGTTGCTGAAGTCTAAATTATTTAAGTTTGTTTTAATTATTTATATTATTTTTTATATATAAATGCTTAGAATTATTTAATTTTTTCTCAACTCTTTAATAAGAAGATAAATGTATTTTAACGCGCTCAAATACGAAGCCTAAAAACTTTTCTATATATACATATTGTTTTGTTGAAATTTATATTATATGAAGCCTAAAAACTTTCTTGTATTCTAATAATTATATGATATTTTGTATTCTTATATTAAACATTACCCACTAAATAGAGTTTTTTTAGTCCAATTGGATTTTATTTTTAATTTTTTTTTCAAATTGTTTTTATCATCCACACACGTAATTTAAAGATTATTTACCTTTATTACTTATTAGATACTCATACGAAAAATAATTTAATTTTCACTAGTATTCGCATAAAAAATTTATTATTTTTTTTTTAGTTGAACAGCAATCCGAAAAATGGGAGGGTTTAGGTAAAAATATAAATCTAAAAAATAGGCTTTGACAACAAAATAAGGTTCATTTTTTAAACGGGTCTGGCTTTGGGTAAGCTTTTTTAGCCCGGCCCGAATTTGTAGAAAAAAATACCGCTACTGTTTTTTTTCATTGTTTTGCTATGATTTTGCTATTATATTGCTACTATTTTATTGTTATTATTTGGATATTGTATAACTCTTGTTTTATTATTAATTTTACTACTATTTTAGATGTATTTGCTGCTAAGTTGCACTGTTATTTAAGTATATTTTTTTCATTTGTTGGAAAACATTTAATAATATTTTTAGTGTATTTAATAAAAAAATCTTAACATGGGTGAGTTGAGTCGGGTTCGAAATTTAGTATTTTTATTCGGGTCAAATTTGAGCAAAATTTTAGACCCAATTTTCGGGTTGGGCTAGAAAACAGACCTAAATTTTTCACTTGACTTGGCCCATGAACAATTCTACCTCAACTGATTGATTTATAATGGAATTTTTATTAATGGAAATTTTTTTATAAAAAAATTCAAAAAATTCCAAAGCATATCCAAATTCAATTTAAGCACCCCTAAAACTTAAACCTAATGTAGGAATTTTTGGAGGGATAAACCTCAAAATTGATTGGAAATTTGCCAAATGCTAATGCCGTGACACTAAGTCTCACTAACTAAGAATTTGAACCAAAATTTTGGTTTAGATTCTTTGAAAAAATATCATAAAAAGTTGGATATAATAGGTACCCAAAAGAATGTAATAATAATGAAAATCAATGAATGGAGGGAGGAAGGTTGAGGGGTCATTTTCTTTAAAAAGAGATTATATGTACGTCACCAACTCTATATTTATCGTAGACTAGACTTTGCTATTGGACCAAAAATGATTAATTACTATCTTTTCAATTATTCCTTTTATATCTTAATCTTCCTTTTGCTATAAGGACAAAAGAAGCGAAACAATGTATACTATCAACCTTGATGGTTTGGGTATTTTCTACCTACAAATTTTCATATTTTAATCCATAGTTCATAGTGCTTTAAGTTCAAGTTTCATCATGTGTGGGTTTTTTTATTGATTTTATACAATATATATATATATAAACAAAAATATTCGGTAAACTTTACTTGGTAAAAAAATAATTTTTTCTTTCATCTAGCGCCTAAATGATACAAGTTTAAGCCTTATTTCCTTTTCTCTTAATATTGTAATAATAATTATAAAAAAAAAAAAACCAATATTGAAGAGTCTTGTCTTATCCCTTTCTAATATTACTAAGGTTTTGTTTAGTATTATTTTTTAAAAGTGTTTTTGAGTCAAAAGCACTTTTAAAGCCAGAAGCAATGTTAAACAAACAACTTTTAGAGTCAAAAGTGCTTTTGAACCTAAAAACAAAAGTAATTTTTTTTAACTTTTGCTATTGACAGAAGTGCTTTTAGACCAAATGATAGTTTTAACTCTTATAATATATTTTATATAATATTTATATTTTGTATTTTCCAATTAAAATTTAATTTAAATATATAATATTATATTTTTAAATTTTTATTGGTTATATTTTATTATTTAAAATATAGTTTATATATTTGAATTAAATTTTATGATTAATTAATGTTAATTTTTTAAAAAACATTTAAAATTTATATTTCATATATTAAAATATTAACAACAAATTATAATAAATTATTTTTTATATTCTTATTAAGATATCATAATATTAACTAATTTGAACATTATTTAAATGCATATTTATTACTTTATAACACCATGTTTAAAACAGACATTTTATTTTTCAAAAGCACTTTTTGACAGCAATACTAAACCCTTAAATCTTAAACCAAATTTTTCAAAAGCATTTCTCAAAGTCACTTTTTAAAAACACTTCTCAAAAGTAATGCTAAATTAGCCCTAAGTTTCTTTTCCATTCACTCAAATTCTCAATTATTTGTTATTATTTTTGTCTTTATATTAGGTTATTTTTGTCTTTTTGTTAGAGTATGTTTGATTTTTTTTTTTATATACAATTATGATTCGAGTTCAAATTATTTTTTAAAAGATTGATACTTAATCAATAGATTATAATATAGGGTTCGAATATATTTGAGTAATTGATAATGTACAATTCTAGTGAATAATATAAATAATCAATGATTATAATGAAAACATATTACTATTTTTTTTTCATAATAAATTCAAATGTTTTATTTTTAATGATATTGGTAATATGTAGATTTTGTGTAGGAAATTCAGAAAAGGAAGTGAAAAATAGTGAAAAGTATATTGAGTTTTGTTCATTTTATTAAAAAAATTATTTATTTTTTATTATTAATAATTGAAACAAAAGTAGTTAGGCAATGTTTGGTTGTCGTCTGCGTAGAATTTTTTAACAGAAAAATAAATTTATAGTTTGATCTAACATGCTGAGACTAATTTATCTATTTTTTTAATAAAATTAACAAAATGTAATTTGAATATTAATATAAGTCCCATGATAATTTTATTAAAAGGAATGAATATTGATATGATTTTGAATCCGCATTATATCATTTTATAAGTCTTAACAAATAATATGTATTATTTAATTTTTTTTAACATAGATTTCAAATTCAAATTTTATGAATAAAATTAAACTTCGTATATTGGTCTGATGATTAATATGTTCATCGTTCAAGGTGCGATCTGAATTTGAATCACATCAAACACGTTGACGTTGCTATTAGGACTTTAATAAAAATATAATAATAAAATTACAGTCGAAATATAAGATGTTTTTGTTAATAAAAAGAGTGTTAAAAAAATAAGGTTCCCTTTGGTTTTTCTTCATAATACTATACTATTAATTACTTGCACGAAAACAACGGCTAACAACGTGGCACCTAAGCGGGCAAGGAATAATGAGATTCCCTTGGACCTCGTGTTGGATTGCACAGCAGTTGGCGTCATGTACGACGTGTCAATAGCTAATTGGATTGTCTTACTAGAAATCATCCAGAGATAGATTAGGTGGACCTCACCACTCCACTCTCTTGTTTTATGCGTCGCATAAGCCGTGGGTTATGGCCCGAGCTGATGGATGGATGTATATCTTTAAACTTACGCCTTTTCCACCCAATCATTTTAACTTACGCCGTTACACCATTTTTTTGGCTACGTTCAGCCTAGCCCCTTTTCCCTTGTGACTTTAAAGTGATATTTATGTACTTTAAAGTTTTATTAATGATGTCATACCCACCTCTAGACACGTGGAATTTAAGAGAGCATCATAGAGATGTATGTGGATGGTTCTCTACCTCTCATCTTTTGCATCGTCACTAGTTGTTTAACTTTCCGAGCAAGTTATTTCTTATGAGCACCATTCGCTAATAACGAGAACATTTTCAACTTCAGGTCACCAGTTATTATGATCAAGTCACTCATTTTTTCAATAAAAACACTCATTTTTATGCGCTACTGAAATACACTTGAACATAAAAACATCGTACTAAAAGAATAAAGAATAGACATCACCACGTACCTCTCCCTCACACTCTATGATAACAACCTATTAGTAACAACCTACCATGCCACCACTCCTAGACAAAAACACCTTATTTATAAATACTCTCCATAAAGACCTCATCTTCCTCCTTGTTAGTCACCTTAAGCACATACTTTGTACATTTAGTCTCCTTTACCTTCCTCCTCCTGTCGTCTTTTTTTAGCTCTCTGCTTGTTTAGATGAACCAGCTTCCTTTATACCACCACTTTCTCCCCCTTATCTCTTCCATTGTTGATACCTCCCGTCAACAAGTGAGTATTATGATTTTTTTTTTTTAAATCTAGTAATCACATTAGATTCAAACTAAATATGGGAGTTGGATTAGGTAGACTTATAATGGAGGCAAAACTCTTTTAATGTTGTTTTTTTACTAAAAAGCATTGAATTCTTTATCACTCAATCCCGTAAGTCTTGATGATACACTTTACTCATCTTGCTTTTAGTTCTAAATCTAGTTTTGTTTAGGTTAGGGCTGATATTCAAGTAAAACCTTCCCAACAATACCAACTTCAGGATCTATACTTTATCCAAATATTTGGGGAAGAAATTTATTTCCATTCCTTCCAACCAATTGTTGATTATATGGTATCATATATTAATCATAGATATGATCATTTGTTTATTTGTATTGTATTTATGATTATTATGTTTAAAGTATTATATATTTATATAAATTGAATTATGTTAATGATTCATATTTTTATATATTTTAACACCTTTTATTTTCATGTTTTCTTTGGACAAAATGCTATGTTTTTATATTTTCATATTTTACTAATGTTGTGCAATTCATACTTTTTCATATTTTAATTATTTTTTATTGGTTTGCATGGATGGCTAGTAATTCATGCCATGTTCCATATAATCTCTAGTAATGTTGGATAATCAATTATAAACAAATTTAAGAAAAACACTGAATCACCATTGAAGTATATTGATGATTTACTATTGGACGTGAAAGTTTTTAATCTTTTTTTTATAAAAGAAAAAAAAAAGTTTATCGATACAAGTACAATACAGATAAAGTAGAATATAATTAATACAAAAGTATAATGGATAAAGAATAAAACAGAACAAAACTCATCATGAAAAATACACATGTTGAAATTAAAGACTCACACATTACAAAATACAGATAATGAAACTCGAATATGAACACTCAAAAATCCAAAATCTTATTAAAGCTTCATTGTTAAAATATTTTTTTAATACGAAAATAGGAGCCTATTTTTGTACATTGACAATAGAAGTTATTAGCTTCAAAAACTTGATTAAAAAAAAATTATCCCTTTAACCGTAAAAGAAAGTCTAAAAAACTTTAATAAATTTAATTAAATATTATGCGAAAGATAAGCTTAATAATAGCTAAGGCAGATTAGTTAAGCAATAAATTAGCTAAAGAAGTTACACATAAAGCCTTAAGTCTCAAGTAAAAGAGAGAGGAGATTAGCCAAATGGGCAGTCTTCATAACTTAAACAATCAGAAAAATCACAAGCACAAGGCAGAACCCAGATTCGGAAAATCACATAAGCAACCAAATATATATATAAAGAACATTAAAGTGGACAACGAAAACATTAATTAATATTGTATTCTAGAAAATATTTTGTCAATAACTTGTATCATGTTTGATTTTACGTTTGGGATTCAATTACTAGATAATCCAACTTGGATGTAAATGAAAATCTAATTTTATAATTACAACTTAATATCAGCGGATCAGTGGTAAGATATTTTATACTCTTAACGAAAGATGTATGTTTAAATTTCGGAGATAATATTATTGTGAAGGGCATTCACGAACCCCGAACATTGACAATAAAACAGACATGACAAATACTAAACTATATATGATAACTCATAGATCAAACTTTTATTATTTAAAAATGTTTAATTATGGTATAATATTAAAATTTGAAATTTAACATGTTTAATTTGAAATAATTTAGTTGTTTTATTTTTATAATAGGGATAAATATTAAATTTATATATGAATTTTAATTTGGAGCAATTATACATATGCAACTTAAATTTCGGTGCATATATGTACATGAAACTATGATTTTAATACATACATTTACTTCCATATCAAATTAATATAATTATTTGTATATGTTATATATCAACACAAATTTGTACTAATTCAATAATATTATTAGTGATTTGTGAAATTTGAATTAAATCAAAATTGCATGTATAAAGTTTGATATACAATATATCCCTTTATAATGTTATTAGTTGGTCTAAACTAATAACACCATAACTTATTTTTGTTAAAGCATTGACGTGGATTCTTTTTATTCTTATTCGATAATACATACAAGATTAATGTTATTGAAATTGGATTAAATTAGCCGATCGAATTGGTTGTTATACCAATTTGGATAAAGAGGTTGAATCAACCTCTGAGCGAACCGTTATGGTTGAATCAATTGATCAAATTTTGTTTTATTTATTTAATTATTATTGTATTAGAAGTCAAACTGGTTGAACAAGATTAGTAGTCTGATCATTTTAAACACTGATCCAATTTTAAAAGATTGATATAAATCACATAAAAATTTTGTTTCATTTTTGAATTGAATGATCAATTTAATCACAGCAACTAATGATATTATCAATTTGAATAGACTAATAACTTGGTGTGGGTTTGGATGGTTTTATTTACGGTTAGTGTAAAAACAGCGGTGACGATGAAATTAGATACTGTAACGATACTGTAACTTGAGACAAAAAATAAACTAAACATAACGCACCATATCTCACTGTTCATCCAAACCCACCCTTACAATAAAATGTTTTTATTTTAAAAAAAGTGGGGACCACATTGGACGCCTTCCCGACGTCATCTGCAGCAACATAAAAAAAATACAATCAATAGAGTAATTACTACGATTTAGATTCGCTCCTATAAATTCCCTTCCTTTTCCTTTCATTTTCCCTCACTGTTTTGCCCAAAAAAGGAAAATTAAAGCTTTCAATCTCTTCATTTTACTACACAATCCAATCATCAGATCTTTAACATGGCTGAAGAAGAATTCCAAGAGTCCGAGGTTATATTCTCCGACAACATCAGCAACATTCACAGCTCTCATGACGAGGATGCCGCTGTTATTGATGGCGGCTGCTTCAATTACCGAGGAGGATTTTCCAACAAGTCCGACGAGAACACCACCAAGAGGAAGAAGAATAAGAAGAAGAAGAAGAAGGTGGCGGCTGCTAGTTCGCTTCCCGTCAACATTCCGTGCGGTGTTTTCCATTACGGCGGCCGCGGCGGAGCTTATGATTTCGAGGAAGAAGATGAAGATGATATGGAAGAAGGGGAAATGGTACCACCGCATGTGATATTAGGAAGGAGAATTGCCGGGAAAATGGCGTTTTCCGTTTGTACTGGAAATGGAAGGACGCTTAAAGGAAGGGATTTGAGTCAAGTTCGGAATTCGATTCTTAGAATGACTGGATTTTTGGAAGCATAACACCACCATAACTCCATTATCTCAAAATCTTTTCTTCTTTTTTCTTTTGATTTTCATTTCAGAATTTCAGAAACGAAATGAAAACAAACAAACAAACAAACAAAAACCCGATTGATTTCCTTTGTTAATTGTTGGGGTTTTTCTCTTTTGATTCTTTTTAATCATTCATTGTAACAGAACAGAATGAAGAATTAATTATACAAACACATAATAGAATTTTCTTTTATTTTTTTGGATGAATTTTCTAGTTTTCGTGCAATGATTAAATTCTGCAAAATTCCAGTGGGTGCACCTCCCATTTTCAGAAAAGAAAAACAGTGGTTTAATTCCACTTCCAGTCCTTGTATTCTTTGGACTTCGAAATTTAATCTCCACTTTAATTTTCATTGAATATAGTTAATGGATTTAATATTCAAACTTAATTTTAAAATCAAAGGACTAATTTTCAAAATTTTAAAGAGTGCAGGGACTGAATATAGAATTAGACCAACAATTATTGGACTGTTTTGTCCTCAGATGGGACACAATCCCAACAGGAACAGCTGTTTTTTTCTTTTCTTTTCCTTTTAATTATTGAGAGAGAGAAAAAGAAAAACTTAAAGCAGCGATGATAGTTTGGGTTCATTGGATTAATGTGAAAAAAATAATAATAAAAAGGAAAGAAAAAAAAAAACTGTTAGTTTCTTTCAATATTTTCACAGTTTTTATCTTTCTCATTACAAAGCATCTTACCATTTTTGACATACTGCTTGTTTTTCCTTTTGGGTATAATTCTGAATTTTACGTTTCTATTTTATAAATAATTTTAAATTAGTCCCCCTGTTTCATAAAAAGTTAATTATGAACTGTTGATTCTCATATTAATAATGTCTAACAATTTTATCCCATTAGACTAATTTCTCAATTTTTATTAAATTTTAGTTTTTGCTTAACAATTTTATTATATGTTCTAATTATATATACTCTTTTTTATATAATACCTAGAACTACCCATGGCCCCTCCCCAACTCATAGGAGGATAATACACTTCAGCGCACTAGAACCTATATCCTCCTGTATTGACAATAATATCCATACCAATTGAATTAAGACTCAATCGGCAGATTAAAACTTAAAATATTATAGAATTCACAACTTCTAATTGATTAATACTTGGTGTAGGATAGGGTCTTAGGCTCAATAATTTGGACATGTGATTACAATTCTTATTAATTACTCCACAAAAGATAAGTATTAGTTTAGTTTTGTTGACAACTTCTAAGTGTACCATTGCTGTTTATTTTATATGGTTTTTTTTATTTGAGAATAAGGCACATTAACCATAGTCAAACAAACCCCTTTTGGGGATCTCTTAGGATATCCTATCAAAGTAAAAGAAACAAAAGCAAAGTTCACATATATTTTGGGATCATTCAAACTTTATATATTTAGGAAAATTGTATGAAAGGTCCTTGTATTTTTAATAAATTTAGGTTTTTCTTTTACCTTTCCAAAATATGTATTTCCAATCACGAAATCAATTTTTTTTCATAAATTTATTCAAATAATTTGGCGTGACTTGCTTTGTAAAACTATGGTGACCGGCATATATATACAGTTTAAATTTTATAAAATTATAAGTTAGTATATGGTAAAATTGTACTTAGCCCCCCAAAATGAAAGGAAATTAATCTAACCCTTTGAAAAGTTATAAAGCTATAAGCTAATACAATGATGAAATTACATTTTAATTCTCATAAAAAATATGTAATTTAATTCCGCCGCCTAAAAAAATTTTCTAACTCCATCCCTTAGTTTGACAAATATCGTACATTTTCTTAAACATTATACATTATACAAAAATGTTAAGGCATATATATATATATATATAATTTAACACATTTTTAAAAAATCACCTCAAGTTATTTGATAGATCTAACCGATAAATTTGACCTTGAAACCGAAAATACATATTTTGCAAAGTAAAGAGACTATAAATTATTAACTTATAAGAGAAGGATTAAATCCGTAAAAAACGCATAGTATAGGGACTTCATAAGAATTTGACAATTTATATATAGATGGACAAATTTATTGCATTCATAACGAATAAAGATGAAATATGGGCTTACATTTATGCTGTAAAGCTGAAATTTTCTGTTAAAGGTTCAATTTTCCTAGGGTTTTGATGATATGGGATATGAAATTCAATACTTTTTCCCACATTCATGCACATACACCACAAAATGGGGGTTTTTCATTATAAAAATAAATAAAAAATCATGAAAATATCAAGAAAAGCATAAATTCGTTCCTTTTTCTTTATATAAATTATATGAACCCTATAATTACATGTTAATTAATATAACATTCATTTACCTAATACCATGCTCTTCTTTTTTTAATTACTGTTCATGCACATGTTAATCTTGTCTAATTACTTCTAAATTAATTGCATATTATGAACCCTTTTTATTAATTAATCTAAAACTTTTGAAAAATATGAAATGATAAAAAATAAATTTTTTAATGTATAAAAATCCTAGATTAGAGGCTTTTTTGAAGTATTAATTAATCTTGGATTTCTGGGTTTTGATCACTTTTTAGGATGTGTTTAGTTTTTGACATTGAGTTGTGGTGTATTTTTGATGGTTTGACCTTTCTACAATACCGAGATTTAAATAGGATCTTGATTCAAACTGATAGCCTTAAGATAACTCATGCTAATTCGAATTCAGCACTGGTTAGGCGGCTTCAACAGCAGCTACGAAATATTGAGCATTGGATGGTTAAACATATTCCAATGGAGGCCAATCTAGTCATAGATTAGATTGCCAAAATGGTATATGCTGATTTGGACAGAGTTAATGTTTTGACATGCTCCTTCAAGTCTATTACAAACTCTTGAGAATAATAAAACTAATGGTGCTTTTGATTTTGTTAATGTAGTTTAACCTTTTAAGTTTTGTTTTTTATCAAAAAAAATTAATTTTATCATATCATAATTTGATTTAAAATATATGATTAATAAATAAAAAAAATTAAAAATAAAAAATAAATATAATTGTGTTCTAATTATATGGTGTTTAATATTATAGGATTTACCAAAACATCATAATTAAGTTAGATATTGCAACAGCATATTTTTTTTATTTTTTATTTTTGCTTTTTGGTTGAAAATCTGGATGAGAACCACGTGTTGACGATTTATGGATAAAAAATAGATCAGAATTTTTTTTATATGATGTACTATTAAATTAATTTATTATAAAAATTAATTGGATTGGGAGAAATCGACAACGAAGCCACGTGCGAGTTCATCAAACCCTTGATTTTTGCTTTATTATATTTTAATAAAATGAAACCTTAATTATAAATTTAATTATTTATCTCAATATATATATTTAATTATAAATCATTGATTCTCTTTGGTGTCGATTTTGCTTTCTTATAAAAAACACGAGTATGTCATATGTTTTAGGAATTAAAAATATTAATTGATTGAGTCTTAACTTAATTAGTATAAATATTATTATTTTGTGTGTGTTGAGGTATATTTTTCTTTTCTTATAAAACTGTCCATAATTCTTTTTCCACCTATAAATAGGAAGACAATATACTTCAGAGCAATCGATATTAATTGAGTTAAGACTCAATTTACGAAATATAAATATGTTAGAACCTAAACTATAATAATGAAGATTTAATCATAAATGGTTTTAAATAGTTGAGCTAAAAATGTGTGGTTGTTAGGATGCAAAATGGATTATTTTGCACTTTGCAAAGAAAGTTAAATATTTAAATCTAATTTGTCAAATCAAGTAGGTGAGAACTGAATTTGTTCGTATTTCATAAAAAAAAAAAAAGTTATTGGTATAATTGTTGAAAAGGGTTTTCTAAACTATTCCTTTTTGCAATTACTGAAGAAAAATATAATTTAATTACGTTTTTGACTTTTGGATAACTTAGACATAAATCTATTTAAATCATATTAATTTTATAGTAATAAAAAATCTAATTTATTCAAAATCTGATCCAATAAAAAAGTGATGTCAGGCAAACAAAATTAAAGCATGCAAATCAGCATTCATTGAAAAAAAAATAGTATTTATCTTTTTTATATTAATTCAATTTCGAGTTGTATTTTCTAATAGTTAATTTTAAACGTAATTATTCAGATGTGTATTATTTATATTTTGTAATTGTGATTATATTTATATCTATATTTAATATATAAATTTGACTGAATTTAAATTTATGTGTTAACCAGATATTAATTTAATTTGAAACAAATAAAAATAAACCAAAATTTTAACAAATATTCATTTAGAAGTATACATATATCATGGGCGAAATTAGTAGGGCTGGCAAGGGCTCTGCCCTCCCTAAAATGGAAAATTTTTTATATAAACCCTAAAAGAAATTTTAAATTTTAAATTTTGATTTAGTCTTTTAAAAATTATAAAGATATAAGCTATTAAAATAGTAAAATTATATTTTTACCATCATAAAAATTAAAATTTAATTTCGATCTCCTAAAAATATTTTCTAATTTCGTCCCTAATATATATATTTTAATTTTTTATATAATATTTAAAAAAATTAACCATTTATTAAAAAAGCACGCTCCCTCTCATAAACTACCAAACATTTAAAACCTTTTTTATATCTTGGGTGAAAGTATAATTTTATTATTTTATTAACTTAAATTTTTAAAATTTTGGTCTACTTTATGAATTATAAAAAGTAAGAAATTATTTCAATTAAGTAATATTTTTAAACTTTACCATTAAATCATGAACATGAGAATTAATAATTCATCAACTTATATGTACAAAATCAAGAAAATTAATAGTTTAACAATTTATATATAAATATATTAGTAAAAATTAATCATTTAAATTTACGTATTTTTTAAAAGTAGAATTAATTTCTCTATTTTCATAAAGTAATGACATATTAAAGTAGATAGACTAAACTCTCGATTTTTGTAAAATAAAGGGATAGGTTTTATAATCAATTTCTTTTGGGTTCACCCTTTAGTATATTCTAGTTTTAGAAAAGGAAAAAGAAAAGGGACAAATATAGCATTTTTATGGATTCCCATTTGACCTATCTTGAAGAAAAAGTGTAAAGAAAAAGGGAAAAAAAGAGATGAACAAACCCCATATTCAAACAACTTCCAGTTTCCAGAAAACGAAAGAAATCTACAAAAGGTTAGCTACCACAAGATGCTTTTTCAATTCCACAAGGATAAACCTTCGATATGTAAGCAGCTAATTAAAACCTACATGTAATTATATTCCAAGAAGTAGTTTTCAGGAAAACATAGCTATCATGTACTCCAAAAGAAGAAAGAAAGAAAAAAGAGATACCCTTAATGATTTTGTATGGTCATCAGCTAAGTTAAGTTAAAAAGATAAAGAGAAAGAGGAAATTTTTAACATTAAAAACAGAGAGAGAGAGAGAGAGAGATACGTGTTGCAAAGCATTTCTTGTTATTTGGGTTACTCAATATTATTGGATTGCACTATGAGGAACCCTTTGCTTGTTTTTTTTGTTTTTTAAATATACTTTAACGTGAAGGTTTTGATTAGGACTTTTTCTTTTGTACCATTATAATTGTGTCCATTTCCTTCATCGACTAAAAACATAACAATGGTGGAAAATGGAGTTTTTAGATTAGACTTTGGTGATGCTACCATCCTTATCCCTTTGGTTTGCCAAAATGGGTTATTTAATACGAGGATTTGAATCTTAAAATTATTGAGTAATTTTATCTTGTATACTATTAATGAGAATATTCGGGTATTTATACATATTATTACTATTCACAACATGATTTCACTATTCATAGCTTGACCCCACTATTCCTAGAACTGATATATCTGAGCGGACTTCAGGCATGCTGGACACTTGTTTCACTCTGAGTTGCCTGCTAAACCACGCGATCTCCCTTCTGCGAGCTCCTTGAGTATATGCGAACTGAGACCGCGGTCTTCCCTTGGTTCGTGGGACTTATCCGTGTTGCGCGGCGACCCGGATCATACCTAGAATTCAAGCTGGTGATCGCTAATGTATAACAAAAATAAATCTCAATCGAAAACTTTTTTATATTTGGCTTTTTTCTGATGATTTGTAAAGGTAATAAGTGACTCATCAGCTAAGGTTTCTAATTCTTGAGGGAAACAGTTTGCATACCTAGACATGCATGCAAAATATTTTTGACCTGTCTTTTTAAAAAAAAAAAATTGTTATAATGGTGGGTATGTAAGAAATTTGAAATCGAATTTCAGTTTAATTGTTTATAATTACTTATTAATTATTTTTTGAAGGATGTCAAAATTTAATTGGGGTTGATGCAAATTTGAGAGTATCATCGTATGCTTCAATTGCCTTTATTTTATAATTTAGTAGGATCTACTATTATCATGGTTATTCAAATTTGTGATGAGGATGACTTAAATGGATACAAATTATTTCAAGGTTAAAATATGTTATAGATTTTTGTATTATTTATAAATTTGAAATTTAGTTTATGTACTTTAATTTCTAGAAATTTAGTTCTACTTTCAAATTTTAAAATTTAGATTCAATTGTTATTATTGTTGTAACTAAAAAATGTAATGAACTTGTATTCAACAAAATAATTTTAACTATATTAATAATTGGATTTGAATTTTGAAATTTGAAAAGTAGAGCGACCAAATTCCTAAAAATAAAAGTACACAAACTAAATTTCAAATTTACAAATAGTATAAAGACTATAGCATATTTTACCTTATTACAAATAATTAAAAAATTTAATTAGGGGTTGGACTGGTATTCGATCAATTCAAAATAAAAAAATTTCGGCCAATTTGGGTTCAAATTATAATAATTTACCAATTAAGCTTTTTTATGCCTGGAAATAAAATAATTTCAAGTTACATAATTTTAAATTCAGATCATTTCGAGATAAGATATTTTTTAATTTAGATAATATTTTTACATTTAAATCAAATCAAAGTCAAATTTATGGATAATGAAAAGTAGGAAATTAGGAATCAATCACTTTACCTACAATTTTTTTTCTCTTAAAGAAGGGAGCTACAAACTTAGCTATCAAATTTCAGAACACAAGATCTTCTCTTAGTAATCCCCATGGTGTCGCTTATTAGAATAGTCCATATATGCCTCTAGGAGGAGTCTCAAAATACTTTATACCCGGATCCACACTCATCGCCATGAAACCTGCCATCGAGTTTGCTTCTCGGTAAGCATGTTTAATTCGAACTTCCCACTGCCAACTCTTAATTTTCTGCAATACGTAATGCAAGGTAGATCTAAGAGGCTGCTAGCTTGAATTGCTGGCTAATATTATTATGGGCAAAGTGCCGAAGTTTTCCCAGTGAATGTCATTATCGTGGTGTAACAGGTACCCTGCCTACTTCATAACAAACTATTAGCATGTTCTCAATTATAACACGCTACCAAATAGCCACCGCTTGAATAGAACTGAACTACCAAAACTGGAAGTTCACGTCTGGCTCTACAGCCCCTTTGCACTAGTCACCAACATATGAACAATGTACTTGTATCATATTTGCCAAGAATGCAGTTTTAATGAAAAATAACAATTACAAAATCAATGTTGTTGGCAATTTCTTCAGTCAGTAGCTCTATATAAATGAAAATGCCGGGGGGGGGAATGGTACAAATTAACATATTTTTTTCTTGAAAACTCGATATTCTTCTGGCTATAATTCGTTTAAAGTCCTCGGCAGTCCAAAATCATGAGTACCCTGAAAGGAAGAAACCCTTGATCTTTAAATACGAAAGCCATTGTCAGGGAAAGAGCTATAAGTAAACAGGCATGAAGGTGAAGAATGTCACTTACAATTTCTACGGATGAACGGTCTTTTAACTATTGTTGGGAAAACAAAGATTTGACCGCTTAGCCATTGCAAAGTTTGGTACTTCTGCTAAAAATATGACCAAAATTCAAAATCTACGAGATGCTAATTTGACCTTCTTGTTTTTTGGAACATAAGCAAACTGGTTAAAATCCACAGCAGCAGATGACCTAACAATAGATAAAACCAAGTTTTAACTTATGAATGCTAGGAATATAACCCTTAAAAGTGTATCTCTCTGTAGGATAAAGATTTAACTCCGTTTACCTGTTGTTACATGTGTTCCGAGCATCTTTCAAAGGGGCTCGAAGACCACTAGCACGAGAACCGGGTGATGAAAATCTAAATGATGATATTACTGAAACAAATCTTTCCATGGATTTCTCTGCTACGTCAGAATACTGGCCTAAATGTGAAATGTTGGATCCAAATTTTGCCTCTCCAGTTTTTGTCTCCACAAATGTTTCGAGAATAGGACCACAATCACCTAGAAATGGAAATAAAAAAACAGGTAAAAACTCTTCACCTTTGTGCCAAAGTTGGACCATGACAACCATATAAATTTATAGCTAAGCAATAGCAGTTTATATTCAGTGAAAGCAAGCAATGTAATCAAGCAATATAAATCTGTATTTTCGACTTTAGCACAGTGGCATAAATAAATAAGGCTCCTAAGCAAACAGAATGAGAAAATGATACAAAAATTAGAACTAAAATTACACGCTTGATGGGAAAGGGAGGAAAGAAAGAATAGTAATAGAAAAATGAGTATCAATTCCAACAAAACATAAGCATGCAAGGCTGTTGATTAATTGATTTGAAATGAAAATTGATGTTTTATTAGTCGGATTGACCGTGACCAAAAAAGAAACCTCTATATCAACTAGCAAACCAAATTTGAAATGTATAGTTCATTAAGAACCATTATGATTAATACTTACCGTTACCATCACAGGATGCATCAGTGTAGATTTGCTTGGGATCCACATTTTCCTGAAAAAGAAAATTAACTTAATCAAGAAATACAAGAAAAAGTAGAATGAATTATGAAACCCGAAAAAATAAAGTGAAAACACTGACTGTTTCAACATATTCAAAGGAGTTCTTCCTTTTTGAAGCCATTCCCTTAAAATAGGTATTCCCATAACCATCAAGATTGCCAGTCACAGGAAACTGATTCGTAATACAACCCCTGCAACAACTTTTTCCTTGTTTATCTTCCTGATCATTTATGTCGACTTGCTTCTTCTGAAAGTAACGACTTGTTACAATGCTCTTTCTGCTATCTGTTACTGTTTTGCTTTTAGCTGCATCTGGGACAGTATTATTATCATGCTCTTTGTCTGAAGCTGTTGGAGGTCTGATCGTTGGCCAGTCAGATTCTAGTGGCAACACATGGTCAGTGCTTCTCGTTGTATCCACCTTGGCTTCTATATCTATGAATGCACAAAGTAAGCATTAACGCCTTGTAAAATTATAAATTTATCAGGCATGTATGCTTACCAGGATTTGGAGATTCTGAATACTCAGGGAGCTTGGTAATGAAACCATTTTCTTCCTGCAGAAATTGAGGCATAAAGCATAAAAAAATCTACAACTATTAAAATAAACTAAATGTAACTCTCACTTGCTTCACTCACAATGCTGTTAGTATTCTTGAAGTCAGGAGAGGCTGACAACAGGGTATCAATTTGGCAAGAACTATCTTCCACAGTAATGTCTTTGTCAGACTCAGGACTGATAGAAGAATTAGCAACCGGACTTGAATGCTTAGGTGATACTCGAGGGGCCTTGAAGTTTCTTTTTGCTTCAATAGATGCAAAGCCTTCATTTGTTAAGGAACAAACAATATACAAATAAAGACAGAAGAATCACCCTGATGAAATATATGGTGAGAAGGGCAATTAGATATAACTATTAACAATCACTTTATATAAATATTTGGCTAGGACACTTTCATACATTTATAACAATAATTTAACTCCGCATTTTCCGAAAGTCTATATAGACCGTGCCATATTTTGGAAGAATTGAATAGGGTCTCTTAGAACATGAAAAGTTATCAGATACATAGTACAGAGGACAACGGAAAATGCCTAATTTGCCAGAAAGAATAGACACATAGAAGGTCATATAAGCAGCGTGTAACGCAGAGAATATAAACTGTCTAATTTTCATAAGAGATTATTAAAATGCCAGAGGAAGAAATCTCTTCCATGGGAAGATGTCCCTGTTCCGTTAATGGTAAAACTAGACTGCTTAATGATAACTGAATAATGCTCACTCAGAGTCAATAATGTATTTTTACCGTAAATATGATATAAATCAAAGGATACAGAAATAGTTGGTCAGGAGGTTCTTTTGCACAGGCAAATCTAGCCTTTTTCTTTCACTCTCGGGCTTAAAACTTTTCAGCTGTAAATTTCTATCAAGTGCCAGCTGAGAACTATCACTGACTGCCTGTTAAAGAAGAACAAGGATACAGGAATAAACTCTAATTAGTGGAAATGATGAAAGAAGCAATATAGAATTCAGAAAGTAGATAGAACAATTACCTGAAACGGCATTTGAGTAAATGGATCAAGATCACCTCTTGCTATGCCTTGAGCTATTTGTTGGGGTATCGGCGTATTTCAAATTAAGGTTTATCAAACATTTCTCAATAAAAGGAGTAATAAAAAAAGTTTTAACTGATAGGAAGGTTTCTTAAGGATATGGGCCTAAAAAGTCCAAATCATCACCAATGTTGTCAGATATGTCAGATAAATGCACGATATCTTCTGTGATAGGATCATAGACTCGTTGGCACTGAAATGTTAATATTGCTTTCTTGAATGATTCTTCATACAAAGGAGGAATTGAAACAGTGCTGTACCTCAGGTGCTTAATCACCTAACAGAGACAAGAAGAATTAGTATAATCAAAGAGAAGATATGCAGGAAATGCTTGAACATATTAGAAGACTTTACCATCACTTTTTCTTGTTAAAGATATTCAATGTATTGAGAGCATTCATGATGGTACTCACCTTGTCATAACTTTTGAATTTTTTCGTAAGTGCATGGGCCCTTCTGAGCCCCATTCCTGGCAGTGACTGCAAATAGTCACAACCACTTAGGATACACATCTCAAGCAGCATCTGTTTGGTGAATCCAGCAAAGCTTAGCTCCTTGTTTTGCTGTAGCATGGAAGACTTAAACTCAACACCTTGCCCAAACTTATCCATTTTAAAGATAACCTGCATTAGATAAAGAATCATATCACTTCAAAATCTTAAAGATTAATACAATAAATAAAATAAAATAAATCCTTGTCAACATTGGAGAAACTGTAGTATGACGTTGAAAAAAAACCAATAGCTACGCAACTCACTCTAGGACAGCCAAAGGGTATAAGATCAGAATCCTCGGTGATAACTGCATCAACCTGTTTGCTAATGGCCAAGAAAGTCATTTGTGCATCTGCCTCATAAGGTGCCACAACATAACAAACATTCTCCCGCTTCAAGACCTTCCACAGATAACCATGTTGACAAAGAAACAACAGTATAACATAAAGGACTGTTTAAGATTGATTCCTTCCAGAAAATCTAACAGGACCTCTTTCATAATTTGTTACTTACCATGATTAGTTCATGTGCAATTGAAGGTGAAATGTCAACAGCTTTTTGGTAGCACTCATAAGCAGCAGCAGAATTCCCACATGACTCATGTTCAACTGCTCGTGCAAGATTTTCCTTCCTTGCCCTGCATTTATGAGGCATGGAACATTTCTTTAGACCATACTAAAAGATCAATAATTCAAAAGAACCAATAATGGAGTCAATGTAAATCATACCCCCTAGCATCTAAACAATAGAGACTAGAGAGGGTAATCACAATAAAGCTCCAAAAAGAGCCAGGTTGAGTTTGTAGTACATTCTGAATTAGACACTTTTAGCAGTTTAGTTGCATTAATAGGAAGCATTCATGTACTGTGAACATCACATTGCACCTCAGAGAAGATAACTTTTTCATACGAATCACTTTGAATGAAGAAAGAACATAACTTATCTCACAGAGGTCTCAAGAAATACCTATTTAAACTTCTGATTTCAAGCTTATCATACAACCATGGTCAATGTCACTGAAAATTTTGACTGTGTGAAAGCAAGAACTATTCACAAGAACAACTTATTTCAAGTAACAATACCTATCTAAAATTCACTATCAACCTTAAAATGCAACCATGGATCAATCTGACCCAAAAGTTTCGACCGTGAAAGCAAGAATGATTGTAAGAACAACTTTAACAGGTCCTGAGAAGTGAAGCAGAGCTACACACAAACTAAAGCATATAAAATGCAAGTTAAATACATAATTTGATAGTTGACACCTAAAGTGGATAGGCGGCTGACCTAAAAGAACAATGCCATATAATTAGGACTACAACTTCTTAAATAGCTTATTAATTTGCTAACTGTATACCAAAGCAAGACTAGTTCATATATTTGGTATAACCTAAATCAGGTTTAGCATTTCAGAAAAAAAAAAAAGAAAAAGAAAGATATCAAACATACCTTGCACGCTTGTTCTCTTGCTCAATCTTCATTGGAAGAAGACCTCCATCAAAGACAAGAACTGGTTTAACACCATGATGTCGCAGCAAATTTACCCTATGCATACAGTACTCAATGTGCCTAGAGTATCAGAGAACCATGCACACACATTAGAACGGATATAATCAGAGAAAAAACAGTTCTTTCATCTGCCTGTTCCTTGGTCATTTGTCACCAAACAAGGTGAACTAAGCTGTGCTTCTTCTTTTTACAATTAATAAACTGAATTCACTTATTATATCCATTGATTGTTGGAACAATACAAAAATATTTTACAAAACGATAGAATGCAGAAAACCCATTTCTGTTTTACTTTAAACTTCCCTGAATTAAAGAAATGCAAACTGAAATCAGAAACCAAAATATCACTCCCAAATCCAACCTTTTCAACTTCAGAATTAAATAAAGAAAAGAAAAGAGGCATACTTTTGAATATTCTAAAAGGAAAACACATCACCCAAATTACCCAGATTGATACAATCTCCATACTTTTCACTTGCCTGAGGCAATGAAAAAAAAGCATCATTCAACTAATACCCATTAACCCATTTCATCCAAAACTTTAAAATCCCCAACGAGCAACCTATGAATTGATAGTCAGTGGCTGTGCATTTATAGGGGATAAAAAGAAAAGAAAGCTGGAAAGAGAGGAACCTGGAGGTGGGTAATCCTTTACAGAGCTGAGTGCTGCAAGACAAGGCTCCTTTGTGGAGCCAAGAATAGGTGTCGATAGCTACGCTACAGCCTTCAAGCTCCTTGATATGGATTGGTACCATAATCGATTTCAATAGAGGCAAAAGCCCTTGTATTCCCATCCCTGTTATTCTTTTCACAATAGAGAGTGAAAGACCAGCGCCTTAATCTTGCGCTGTTAACATCATATTTACAGAGAAATAAAGAGAAATTTGAGATACCAAAGAAGAAGAACCCAATAATGTCCCAAATTTTGGGCGGGAAAAAAATGGTGGGATGATTTGATGGGTCCCATGATCAAATGTGGGAATTTTTACTAAGCTCTACATGGCCAAGCTACCGGTCTCTCTTGAAAGGGGAGGAATTTAGATAAAAATATTTTTAAATTTATAATATTTTATAATATGTTATTTTTATATATTATCTAATTTAAAATATATTTAAAATATAAATTTGTATTAAATATATAATATATTCTAATGTAAATATTAAAATAACATTATTTATGATTATATAAAAAAATTTAATAAATAAAAATATATAAACATTATTAAATATTAAAATAAAATAAATATTTTAAAAAAATAAGATAGGCGGGCCTAAAATAAGCTTAGATTAGTCTTTTGTAATGTGGGCGAATTTGGGTGAAACTTTGACTCATGTTTCGGGCTGGTCTGAACTTAAAAAAATATAAAGTATGTTAATATCGTGCTTAGACTCCACTCTTTTACCCTCCAAGAAAGAATGTTAAATGCTAATATTAGTACGTGTACTTTGGTAAAGTTATTGATTTAATTTTTATGTTTTAATTTAATTATTTTTAGTTCATTTTTTTCCAATTTTAAAATTTTAGTTGGACTCAAATATCATCAATTAAATTCGTTTGATTAAATTCAATTATTAATCTTATACTATATATTTAGCCCCTATTCTCGTATTAGATTATTATCGAAACCACATTTGTCAATCTTTTAACCAGATTTTCAGTCTTCATTGCCCTTCCTGTCAAGATTCCATCATTCAAAAAGCCTCTTTGCTGCGACTGAATACTTTAGTCTCTGTTATAACACTAAATAGCATTTTCACCCCTCCTTCATTACGCTGGAAGGGCCACAGGATGGTATAAATTAAATCCTGACGGGTCTTCCATTGGAAATCCCGGACCTGCTGGTGCTGAAGCAATCATTCGACACAAGCACGACCACGGGGTTTCAGGCTATCATCGATTCTTAGGCACTAATACAAATAAGGTAGCAGAACTTTAGGCGCTCCGCATTGGCCTCACCATTGCCAAGCAACTTACTATATTAAAACTTATTATTGAAGTTGATGCTTAGTTGCATTAAGAATTTAAGAATGGACAACTTGTTGCATGATCCCATTGTGACTGATTGCAGGACTATGCTGAGTGGTTTTTAACAAGTCCAAATTCTCCATATCTTTCGAGAACGAAATCGTTGTGTCGATGCCTTTGTTAGGAAGGGTAGTAGCTTTCATTTTGATTTATTTTTGGATGATTGTAATGGAGCAAATTGGATTATTTTGTATTCAAACATGCCCAGTTTTATGACTCCCCTCGTCGTAGCTGATGCAACAGGAATACCTATGTACCCTTCTACCTTTTTTTTAGTTTAAAAATGGCGTAATAATAAATTTAGCCACTAATGTTTATATATTTTGTCAAAATGATCCTGATTTTATTTTTAGCCTTTTTTGGTCATCAATCTTTGTTCTTTTTTTCAAATTATTTTTTTTCACAAATTTGATAAAAGTGCCATTAAAAAAATTTAACGGGATGATGTAGAATTTCATATGTGAAATATTTTTAATGAGATATAATTTATTACTTAGATAACCTAATAAAATAATTACATGTGGAAAATAATAAAATAAATAAATAGTTCATGTAAACGTAATTAAACATAATTATCTAAAAGCACGCATTCAATTCAGTATTTTCGGTTTAATTTATTAATTATTTTCTTGAAACCTATCAGTAAACAAATGTATGAATCCATTTTGAAAATTTTTTTTTAGATAATTCATCATCGCTAATTTTTTTTCATACTATTTTAACAAAACATATAAACCATTAGTGACCAAATTTATCATTAAACCTTTAAAATTTATTAAATGATTTCAGATTGAAATAATTATGCATGTGAGTTAAAAGAGATATGAATATCTTATAACACATGTGGCTTACATAAATATACAGCGACATATTAGAAAAGTGTCACATCAAGGAGAGCTTGGCAGCCTGCTGGAGACTTTTACTTGAATCTGTGTCTATAATCCATCCTACACCACCACTAATCTTGATTTTGATTCTACACCGTATATTTTATCTGCCTTCTCTTTTATGTGGGTGGGGGGGGGGGGGGACAAATATATCCTCTCTTTTCTCTGTGTGTAGGGTTTGATTTGCATGAAAACATGAGTTCATCAAATGATATCACTTAATTGTTGTGAACATATGTACCAGAAAGTAAACTAGTGTGTTTTTGGCTGTGAAAAGTGAGTCCAGGCTGAGCTGTTTTTTTAACTGATTGACAATGACTCAGTAAGAATCAATCATGAACCAGGTTTAATTCATTAAAAAAACATATTTACGAGTTAACTCAAAGTGACATGGTGAGCAAGACAGGCTACTCTGCCTCACCCCTGTCTATTGAAGAATTTTGAAATTTGTGAACACTGCTCAAGCACACAAAGACAAAACCAAGTTGGCAATCAAAACTAGTGGTTTTAAATTATACCCCGCATGGAGAATTCAGAAAGCTTATATGTATTTGTTGGTGAATATATCAAAGAGGTCCTTCTTTTATAGGGGCCTAATCAAATTAGTCATTTTATTATTAACGGATCAATTTAATTTCATACTATTAAAAAAATTAAATAAAATCAAATCGGAATAAAATTAATATTTACCGTTTATTATTAAAGGGGTTAATATTTTTAAAGCTTTTGTGATTTTGTAAATGAAATTTTTACAATTAAAAAAAAAAATACAGTAACTAAATTGATCTAGTCCCTATAATACAGGGACCTCCTAAGTATTTAAACTAAATTTATTTATGTGGTTTACAAGTGATCAGCATTCAGCAAGCTGAGTCTTATATAAACCAGAAGCTTTCTCTTGGGATTTATTTGCAAAAATACAAAGCTAAGAAATAAGAGGGGAGAAGCAAGATTAGTGGGAGAGAAAAAAAAAAAAAAAAGAAAAGATATTTTGAGGTTTGCAAATGTCTTTAACAGTAATATATTCAGTTTATGAAGTTTGCAGTGATGCAGCTGGTATTGCAGGTAGGCTATAGCTTCTCAAGCTTTCCTCTTTGATTATGATTAAGCTTAAGAGCTGTTCATATTGTTTGCAGTATGCATGATCGGGAACTTTGAACTTATGTACTGAAATTTGATGCCTTCGAAATAAATAAAGATTTTCTGCGTTAAGGGTTTCTTTTTTCTTGTTCATCAAATGAAACAGTCAAATTCAGTCATGCACTTTGTTAATCTGTGTTGATTTTAAAAATTTTTGCAGGTAACATCTTTGCTTTTGGGCTGTTCTTGTCACCTATGTAAGTTTATTTGCACACTGAAAAAAAAAAAAAAAAAAAAAAAAAAAAAAGCTGATACAAGGCTTGTTTTTACTGACATTTGTTTCGTTGGTTTTTTTAAGACCAACATTTAGGAGAATAATCAGAAATGGATCAACAGAACAATTTTCAGGGATGCCATACGTATATGCTCTTTTGAACTGTTTGATTTGCCTCTGGTATGGGTTCCCCATTATATCTCCTGGTATTATCTTGGTGGCAACTGTAAATTCCATTGGAGCTGTTTTTCAATTGATTTACATCATCATTTTCATTGCATATGCTGAAAAGCCAATGAAGGTAACTTTCTAAAAGAACTTTTAACCTTTTCCCATTTGCAAAATGATCTTTAATCTTATGATGTTTGTGCTTTGTAGCTGAAGATGTTGGGGTTCTTGGTATCGGTTTTCGCGGTGTTTGTTTCGATCGTTTTCGTGAGCCTCCAGTTCTTGGACTCATCGTCACGGCAACTTTTCGTCGGATATTTAAGCGTCGCGTCTTTGATTTCTATGTTTGCTTCTCCCCTGCTCATAATCGTAAGTCCCATTCGGATTTTTTCTATGTTTTAGAACCCGGAATCCCCTCTCATTCATGTTCTTGTTTCAACATTCATATGGCAGAATTTGGTGATCAAAATGAGAAGCGTTGAGTACATGCCGTTTTCACTCTCCCTGGCAACATTCTTGATGAGTTTAGCTTTCTTTGTATATGGATTGCTCAAGCACGATCCATTCATCTATGTAAGGTCCACCAAATCTTTGTTTTTGTTGAGAGATTTTCGATTTATTTAGGAAAAGTCTTTAAAATGTTATTCGTCTAGAGTCCGCAAATCCATCAACAAGTTCGATATTGTCTTAAGTTGGGGTTTTGTCTTTTAACTCTTTTGATAGCTGAATAGAGTTCATGGAATGAGAGCATTTCCTCAAATTGATCTGTGTGTGGTGCATGACCATCTAGAAATGGAAGGTGAGTGTCACATGCTTAATAGGATTTGAATCATTGCCCTTTATCCAAGGATTTAAATCTTAACAAGTGCATGACACTCACGTCCCCTTGATAGGTAGTATTATATTATGTACAGCTCAATCCAATGAGGAATCTTATGCGGCTATTGAGAGATAAACCTTGATATGAAACAATACCGAATTTATTACGGGATCCGTCGGTTCCCTATAGAGATTTCTATTAAAGGAATTGAAAATCCCTGAACAGTTTCCTTGAGTAACTATTTAAATATTGTTCTAAAATATTGTGTGGTGTTGATACAGGCTCCCAATGGGATTGGAACAGTACTGGGGACAGTCCAGTTGGCCTTGTATGCCTATTTCAAAAGAGCCTCACAAGAGGAATTGAGGCATCCATTGATTATTCCTTGAAAGAGAGTTGAGCTTCGTGCATGAACTAGTGCTTTGCCACTCAGCATTTTTTCCAGTTTTCGATTGGCATTGAAAGTTTGTTTTATTTTTTCCCCCGTTTGTTCCAGTTGAACTTCACATGTAATTCACCTTTGTTTTATTGTCTATATTCACGGCTTGTGGCTGTCTCTTCCAACGATGTCGTCTTCAAGATCCGAATTTGAGTCCTCCCGTTAAGAGTGTAATGTGCCTTACCATTACATCCAACTACTTGTTGACAATTCACATGTATTATTAATACGTATGTATATATCTATATATAGGGTTCATAATGCAGAAGCTAATTCTTGTTGTAATTTAAATGAATGTATATCCATTAGATTTTAGATATGTAATATCATTGGTATCATCATCACACTGCTTTGAGAGGAAACTGTAGGACTTGGAGAAAGAAATAATTGAAGGAAGAAATTACCTGAATAATACAAATCCTTTTCGAGCTGATAAAGCTTCAATAAGAGGATGAAGCTCTTTCTTTCCAATAGAGGAAATTGATTGAGTCTTGGACAATAATTTTGTAAATTAAATTCCGTAATTTTATATTTAGCTAAACTATATTCTTTATCTTAGATTACATTTTTGTCACTTATGTTTAAAATATTACGTTTTAGTCACTTACATTATCATGTTGTAACATTGTAGTCACTGAGCGGTTAATTACTGTTAACGGTAAGCTGTTGTAGCACATTAAATCATCATTTCAAACAAAAATTTTAGGTTAATTATATAATTGATCTCCATATTTTTTTTTTGTTTTGAGCAATTTAATTTTTTTCTTTTATATTCTTTAAAAGTTCCTCTCTCTCTTTTCTTTATTTTCTATTATCTTCTGTTTCTTCCTCTATTTTCCCACATTCTCCATTTATTTTAACATATCAGGAAGTTGAATTGACAGTGAAGAAAGAAGCAAGAAGTCGAAAGCCATCATTGCCTATAACCAAAACCCATAAACCCATGCCATGCTTCTTTCTTTATTGCCAATTCGACTTCCTTATATGTTAAAAAAAAATGGAGAAGGTAGGAAAATAGAGGGAGAAGCATAAGAGAATGGAAAATAAAGAAAAAAAAAAAAGAAGGTTAAAAGAACATAAATAAAAAAATTAAATTGTTCAAAATGAAAAAATATGGAGACCAATTGTATAATTTAACCTAAATTTTTTGTTTGAAATGATGATTTAACATGTCACGTCAGCTTACCGTTACACCGTTAACAACAATTAACGGTTTAGTAACTAAAATATTACAACACAATAACGTAAGTGACTAAAACGTAACATTTCAAACATAAATGACTAAAATATTTTATCTAAATTTAATTATAATACATAAAACAATATTGTTTTAATAATAAAATAAGTTTTGAGGATGACTTGAATAAATTTTAAAGAGAGAAAAAATTTGGTCATTACCCAACTTAGGCACCGTTCAGAAGTGTTTTTGAGATGAGTTTTCCCCTCAAAAATCACTTATCACCTAAAAGTATTGCCAAACAGATCTCAATTGAGTAAAAATTTCAACTTTAAAAAAGTGTTTTTTACTGCTATTTACATTTTTAACCTCAGTTTATCTTCTCCAAAAGACATGTGAGAATACCAATTTTTTCTTCATTTTTTCTTTCCTCTTGTTCTCTTCTCTTTTGTTCCTCTTTTAATTCCTACACTGATAAGTTTCTTTTCTTCTTCTTCTCTTCAAGTTGTTCATTTTTTTTTGTCTTTTAGTTTAGTTGTTTTCTGATTGTTTAAATTTAATAAATAATATTAATTACTTGGAAATAGTTAAAATTAATATTATATATTAAAATAGTAACAATAAGTTATAATAAATTATTTTTTATATTCTTGCTAAAATATCATAATATTAACTAATTTGAATATTACTTAAATACATATTTGTTACTTTATAATATCATGTCTAAAATGAATATTTTATTTCTCAAAATTACTTTTTGACAACAATATTAAACACGTAAATTTTAACTTCCCAAAAGGATTTCTCAAAAGCACATTTAAAAAATACTTTTCAAAAACAATACTAAATTAACCCTTAACCTTATAAAAGTTTCTAAATCGATCCGTTTGTATTATTTTTTTAATGTATATTAGCAATTTACATTGTACAATCCTATAATATAAATACTGAAAATGATGTTACAGTTAAGGAGTTTATGTTTAGAAATTGGCTTAATATAATATTTGGTACCTGAATTTGACCTTTTTTCTAATTTGATACCTTAATTTTACTCTTTTTCCTAATTTAGTATCTAATCTTTTTTTTGTTCGATTTGGTACTTGAACTTGACAAACATTTACAAATTACTCCAATATACTAACAATGTTATTTTTTTATGAGATAAAAAAAATAATCAATGTATGACCAACCTGTGACAGATGATATAATGTTTTTTCTTATATTTTATATGTTCCATTACTTTTAGTTTTAATTAACTAATTAATTATTTTATTAATTAAAAATAATAAATTTCTTTTAATTTGGATTCTTAATTTTTTTCTTATTTAATATTAATTTGTTAAGCATAGCTCAATGCCTATTTTTTTTAACATTAATTTCCTTTAATACTGGCAATACCATAACAAAAAAAATTGACATTGTTAGTGTTTTGCGTTATTTGTATAACATTTAATAAATTTAGGTACCAAATTGGGGGAAAAAAATTCCAAGTTCAGATATCAAATTGGGCAAAAAAAAGTTTAGGCACCAAATTAGAAAAAAAATACAAAGTTCAGGTACCAAATGTTATATTAACCCTTAAAATTTTAATAGAATAAAAGTAATTGATGTATTCATAAATATTAAATATTAAATAAAATAATATGGGTTATCTAAATTAAACTTATCCATAAGTTGAATTATTTATCCAAGCCCAAAGTTCCGCATGAAATTTGGGTGATTTTGGATAAAAATATTGTAGACTTGAACAAAAAAATAAATCCATTTAAAATATAGACTAGGTTCAAGCTTGAACATCTAATGCTTGAGCCTAGCTCGACCCATTTCTGTATTTATTATATATTATGTTATTTGTATATATTATATAATTTATAAAAAATATATAATAATTAAATATTAAATTAAAACTATTATAAATAATCCAGAAAAACAATATGGACGAACTTTGAATGAGTTTTGATTAACCATTTACATATATAAAGAGGTTTGAGTAAAATTTTATACCCGTGTTTCTAACCAGGCTAGGCTTTGACAAATATAAAGCATATTAATATCATGCTTAAACCTAATAATAACCTGATCCGACCCAACTCATGAACACATTTAACTAAATAAGTTTAGGGTTAGCCATATATAAGGGTTTAAAAAAAAAATTGAGGCCTATATTTCAAGTCGGGCCAAGAAATTTTATATAGTATTGATATCACGCATGAGCTCGGCCCAAATCCAACTTTACTTTATAAACTCTTCTATTCTTCGAAACTTGAAACAAGTCCTACCCTTTTTTAAATCTATAATATATTATTATTTTTATATATTAATAATTTATATGGTGTGAAAATTTAATACATTATATTGTAATGTAAATATTAATAAATATGTGTAATAAAATAAAATGTTAGATCTAATCCGACCTAAACTATAAAAATGTTTAATCTTTTGGCCATTTGTGTTCTTATTTTATCCACAATATATGCAATATTTATTTTTATATATTTTGTTGCCCTAAAAAAAAAATCAACACAAATAAGATATTCTTTTTGAGGGCAACACAAATAAGATATTTAATATGACAGTTGAACCTGAGCCACATCAACATTATTCTTATCTTTTGGTTAAAGTCAACACAAAAATCTACAAACTATGTACTTCTTTAAAGCTATTAATTTTCTCTCCCCTTCTTAATTTTAATGGTAAAATATTAAATTTAATATTTAATATTTATATATTTTTTGAGACTGTTAAATTTGACCATCGATGTTTTAAAAAAATTAAATTAATTTTTTAATGAAAATATTTTAACTCGAATGACAATTTATATGTACTCCATAATAATTTTTAAAAAATTAATAATTTTTTTAAGTTTTAATTTTTACTAAAATTTTTATAATTTTAAATTATTCGTTGACATGTTATATAAAACAATTAGTGTCAAGCTAATATAAAGTATACATAAATTGTCATGCTGGTTATCATGCTAATATAGTTAAAAATTTAATATTTTAATTAGTATTTTCGTTAAAAAAATAGTTTAATTATTTTAAAAAATTAATAGTTGAATTTAATTAAAAAAAGTCAAGACGACAAAAATATATAAATAGTTAAGAGTTAAATTTAAAAATATGCTTAATTTAATGAGTAAAAATTATTTTGTTTGCTAATTTGGGTTTAAAGTTAAATTTCATATTATTTTGTATTATTCTTTAATTAGATATTTAATATATATAAAATTTAATGATTCTTAGATAAGTACATTTATATCCAATTCAGAAAAACATAATTTGACTGTTGATGAGGGGATAAAAAAGGGTAAGTTGGTCAAGTACATTGCGGGTTGAGGACGAGAGATATGAAAAGAAAACCCTAAGATGAGATTTAGCCGCTCTCTCTGTTTTGCTATGGAAGAAGCGGTAGAGTAAGAGTAAAGAGTAGCAGTGTAGAGAGATAAACCCTTGCTAATTCTCTTACACTCTCTCTCTTCTCTTCTCCGTCTTTACTCTCTTCTATTATACTTCCGTTTCGCTTCTCTTCGATCTCTCGCCGTTGGATTCGATCAATCGGTTTAAGTTGTTCCTGGTGATTGCTTGTTTTGATTTTCTGGTATGTTTCGGCAAACCTTAATTTGGGTTTTGTTCTCTCTGTTGGGTTGAAGCTTACTGTTTTGATTCGGGGGAATTGAGGTTTGGAATGTATGTACAAGCCTTTTTTTTATTAGTTCTCTTGTGGCCCCAATTTGATTTTTTTTTTCTTCTTCTTCATGGGTTTGAATCTTCTGATATCTTGGAATTGGGGGATTGGGGTCTGGAATTCATGTGTGGGTTGGGTTTGTTATGAATGTACTTCTGATCAGTACTCTGGTGAATAATTTTGTTTCTGTTATTAGTTTAAGTTGAATTCTTTTCATGGAAAGTTCCAAATTTTCCCTGGTACTGAAGCAAAATTTCGTGTCTAAGTTACTGAATCATCGGTTTAAATATTTTTTGGGTTTATTATCTTTAGTCGTGTTTGATACAAAGTTTTGGTCTTTTTGGTCAACGCTGTCTGAAGAATGATCGGGTGATCTGTAAAAAGAACAAATACATTGGCTTTGAAGTGTTTTATTTGGGGGGGGGGGTTTGCTTTTGTTGGATATTTGTTTGGGAAACCCCTATTGCATCTGATCAGCTTTTTACTTCTTTTGAAGGTTCTTTATTTTATCCTTAGTTTACTTGTATCAATCCATGTTGGCATTATATCTTACCATTTTTTTAATGCGTGATGCTTTTGATATTGGTCCTGCCAATAGAAGCCATGAATTTATGGATCTTTTAGCATGTTGCTGCTTCAAAAAAAAAAAAAAAGTTTAAACTCTTGTTTATGTTTTTTTTTATATATTACTTTTCCATATGTTTGGCTGTGTGTAAATATAGAAGGTGGTATATTTCAAGTTCGCAGGTTCAAAAAATGATTGCTGCAGAAAGTGTAGTGCCAAAGCATAAGTTGAAGATTAAATTCCCCATTCTAAGGATTGAATCGGTTTCTGCGCCACAATCACTTGAGTTTGGGCAGCAACTGAGCAGCTCTTTTGATGGAAAAAGGAAGTCATATCCTGGCAATTCAAAAGAGACTTATGGTGCTTCTAAGCGTCGACCAGAAGGGGTGATAGTGGGTGGTCCACAAGAGAAGAGGCGAAAGATAGACCGCAGCATGACTCAGCAGTGTACTACCCTACTGAATGCTTTGATGAAGCATCCAGCTGGTTGGGTTTTCAATCAACCAGTGGATCCTATAGCTTTAAAGATTCCTGATTATTTTTCAATAATAAAAAACCCTATGGACTTGGGTACAATTAAGTCCAAGCTAGTGAAGAATGCTTATCTTGGCATTGAAGAATTTGTGGCTGATATTAGACTGACGTTTTCTAATGCCATGCTGTATAATCCCCCATCTAATAATGTTCATAAAATGGCTCAAGAAATGAACGAGTTTTTTGAGTCAAGATGGAAATCATTGGAGGAGAAGTGGAATCAAGAAAATTTGAAGGTTGGGAATGGGAAAATTTCAAGTGTGCGACTGAAAGATGTTGATGAATCAAGGCAGGGTTGTCCTAAAATACAGCTATCCCGAAATAGCTCTTTGCCGAAGAAGTCAAAGCCATCTGAGGAGAAGGTTGAGAAAGTGGCTTTGAATGTAGAAGCAGCAGAAGTGAGTACTGTCTGTGGTATTTGTAAACAAACATTCTTGTGTATTTTGAATTGGTTTAAATTTGATTTATTTATTAAAGAAAAAGGCTGGGTTTGAAAATTGCTTACAAAACAAGTAGGAGTTAAGCATCTTCGTTCTGGCTTGATGTTATTGTTTGCTCATTTTATGTTATTATAATAGAAAATCCGAGTTGTTTTTGATGCTGAGATCATTGACTTGTTAACAGGTTGAGACTCCTAAACCTGCACGGAATAGTGTGAGCAAGTTTCCAGGAAAGAACTTACAGAAAGGTACGAAGTGGCAGAATAAAGTTTCTGCTTTATGGCTCTTTATTGGAGCTAATTTGCGATGTGTCTTATAGGCACCAGTAGTGCTAGTTCTAGTGGTGGGTGTACAAATGGGTCTATCAATGCAAAGCCACCATTGAGCCCAGGTGCCTGCAAATGCAGTTCATGTGGGAGCATGAAGTGTCAATGTAGCCTTCCATGTGATTCAATTCATGCATCTTCGAGTGGTTAGTTAATAACTTCTTGTGCTACCACTTTTTCTTTTTCTTTTTTGTTATTTTAGGCCATAACTTTCTTTAATTTTCCAAAAATCTTATTTTTGGCTTGGTGTAGATGTGACTTCAGAAAGATTGTTGGGTGGAGATCTTAGAGTGTGTTGTGCTGATGCCTCTAAACTGGTACATGTGATTGTTTTTATAATATCATGGTTATTGTTCTGATTAGTGCCATGAAATATGTTTACTAAAATTTTGCATTAAAATATAGGACTGCCAGGCAAAAAGCACATTGACATCACAAATGAGCAAGTCTGATCCAGATTCCATTGGTGAGGAAATATCTCAATTGTATTTCATGATTTTCTACTTGATTCTTGATTTGAGTATTTGAATTCTTTCAAAAAATGTTTAGGTGCTGTAAGTGCTTTAGACGAAGGGAATGTTTCTCTTAGTCCCCATCTTACAACTCCTGCAACAGATGCTGGCTCCGGTGAAGGTTAGTTTATCTACTGATGTTAAACCGTTTTAAGTTCTTTTCTCTTTGCCTTGAAGAGGTGATGTGGTTTGTGGCTGTCGTTAAAATTGCTTCAATGCGGTAAGTTTAACCAGTTCATTGTTTTTCTATTATTAGGCTTCTCAACTCCTATTTTTGATGCACAAATGTCACCAAAGAAGGCTCTCCGAGCTGCAATGCTAAAAAGCCGTTTTGCAGAAACCATTTTGAAAGCTCAGAAGAAGACACTACTTGATCATGTAAGTTTATGCAAGGTTATATCTTTTTCATTTTGAATGTTGTCTTGGAATTTTATGTTGCATGGTGTGAATTGCTTGTTGGATTCTTGGTATTTAATAGTGATAATTAAGCTGCTTTACTAAATAGGGTGATAAAGCTGATCCAGTTAAGTTACAGCAGGAAAAAGAAAGATTGGAACGGAGGCAGCGCGAAGGTGATTGTTCTAGTTCTTGAGTTATTGTTGTCTGTTGTTGGTCATTTTATTTTTTTCTGTTTCCTATTTTTAATTTGGCTGCTATAAAATGAACTTCTGATTCTCATAAAATGGAATTAAAAAGATTGACAACAATGGGTGTCTCAACTCTCAAGTGATGCGTTCCAATTTAAAATACATGTTTACTTCGTTTTTTTGTTACTTATTCATTTATGACATATGAACTATTAAATAAGATGTATATATATTTTTCACCCTTTTTTGTTTGTGTGCGCCAAATCAATCTTATTATCAGGATGATCCAGTGTGTGCCTCCATATTCAATGATTAATTTGATATCATATTCTACAATTTCTTTTCCCCTCGTGTTATATTGTGCTAATGTGTTCATATCTGAAAGTTCTCATTATATAAAAGAAATGAACGTACTTGTAGGGTGGGTTTGATTTATACAGTTCTATTCTATGTTAGTCTATCTGTTTTATGATAAGATGGGATATATGTGATTAGGAATACCAGTCCCCCTGATGCACATTTTTTGAAGGCTGAATACAGGAACCAGTCCTTGTTACTAGTAGTTCTAAGCTGGATAACTCTATTCAGCAATAATACCTGTAGGTTTGGTAGTTGACTCTTTGTTGTATCTTTGTACAGAAAAGGCAAAGATTGAAGCTCAAATCCGGGCTGCTGAATATGCTGCCAAAATGAAGGCGGAATCTGAATTGAAAAAGCAACGGGAAAGAGAAAGAGAAGCCGCTCGACTTGCACTGCAAAAGGTTTACAATTTTTTGCCCTCTGTTTCGGGTGTACATTATGTTCATTTTGTAGGAGTGGGTTTAGATTTGTATGGCCTTTTGATATTTGCAGATGGAAAAAACAGCAGAAATTGAACAGAATCTGGAGATTCTAAAGGAACTGGAAACGTTGTTAGGATGTTGTCTGTACAGTAATCAATTTTATGGTCGAAAAAGTGGAGCATGTGAAAGGGTAATTGATGGAGGAGCTTATGGGATGATAAAAGGTGAGAATCCACTCCATAAACTGGGTTTATTCTTCAAAGACGAGTACTTTGAAGACGAGGAGGATGAGGATGCTTTTCTTAATGAAGACATTGTTGGTGAAGAAGGAGAAATACTGTAATAAAAAACATGATGATTGTTAGTATTAAAAATTAGCCGCTGTCCTCGTTAATAGCTTCCTAGCGAGTACCCCTAGATTTGATTGTAAATCCAAGTATTTTTGTAGGATTAATTGTGTAGTCAAACAAACACATTTATTATTATTATATAGAAAAAGCTAAAAAAAGCATAGTTCCCAACAACTTCAATGCCCACTCTCTTCAAAAGATTTGCTACACGTAAGGCAAATATCTCATTTATTATAGTGATATTGAGGGTTTTTTACCCAAATAATACAAAATAAAAAAATAACCAAAATACTGTTTTAAAAAAAATAGAATCTGTTAATAAAAAAAATAAAAACCAAGGTGATTTGACTGGACAAGAAGGTGTGCCAGAGGCGGCACTGGTTGAGGGTGTGCCAGAGGCGGCACGGGTGCGATGGGAGACATACATGCAGCTTTGGAGACCTTAAATGGTCTCCAATTTCATTTTAATGGCCACCTGCGAGGAGGAGGAGGAGGACGGTGTCGGGAAAAAAAAAGAAAGAGAAAGAAAATAGAGAAGAGAAAGGAGAAAGAAATAGAAGAAAAAAAAAAAGAAAAAAAGAAGGTATAATTTTTTTTTTAAAATAATGTTTTTATTGTTTTTTTTTTTTGGTTAGTTTAGTTATTAAACAAATTGTTAGTTATCATTAAGGTTTTTTGTTATTTGTTATTATTAAACAAATTGCTATTTTGTTATTATTATTATATATTGTTTTTTATTGTTTTTTTTGTTAGTTTATATGCCATCTCAAAATAATATTGTAATTATATAGAAATCAAATTAAGAAATTTTACTTCCATAATATAGGTCTTTTGGCATGCATCATTTAAGTTTTGAATTTTTAGTAAAAAAGTAATTATTGTTAGTTTAGTTAGTGTTATTGTTAGTAAAAAACTAATATTATTATTGTTAAAAACCCTAATTATTATTGTTAGTAAAAAAGTAATTATTGTTAGTTTAGTTAGTGTTATTGTTAGTAAACAACTAATATTATTATTGTTAAAAACCCTAATTATTATTGTTAGTTAGTATTATTGTTAGCAAAAAATTCTAATTATTATTTTAGTTAGTATTATTGTTGGTAAAAAAACTATTATGATTATTATTATTGTTAGTCATTAATATTGTTAGTAAAAACCCTAATTATTATTTTAGTCAGTATTATTATTAATATTGTTAGTAAGAAACCCTAATTATTATTATTATTATTGTTAGTAAAAAACCCTAATTATTATTTTAGTTAGTATTATTAATATTGTTAGTAAAAAACTCTAATTATTATTTTAGTCAGTATTATTATTAATATTGTTAGTAAAAAACCCTAATTATTATTTTAGTTAGTATTATTATTAATATTGTTAGTAAGAAACCCTGAATATTATTATTATTATTATTATTATTAGTTATTAATATTGTTAGTAAAAAACTCTAATTATTATTTTAGTTAGTATTATTATTAATATTGTTAGTAAAAAACCCTAATTATTATTCTAGTCAATATTATTATTAATATTGTTAGTAAAAACCCTAATTATTATTTTAGTTAGTATTATTATTAATATTGTTAGTAAGAAACCCTGAATATTATTATTATTATTATTATTAGTTATTAATATTGTTAGTAAAAAACCCTAATTATTAATTTATTATAATTGTTAGTTATTAATATTGTTATGTTATGTTTTTGTTATATTTTTTTTATTGGCATGTTATTTTTATTAATTTAATATAAATTTCTTGTTTTTTATGTAGGTAAAAAATTAAACATTTGAGACGACAATGGCTCCATTGATTAGTAAAGATCCTCACATATCTGACGTAGCTAATAGTATGGTAATGTATTGTTATTTATTAATCACGGGTTATATTAAAAAATAGCTACATAATTTAGGGAAATAAATTATATTATTATAATTATTTTTTGTGACTTAACATTGTCAGGGCTCATACTGTGAATTAAGGGGCCAGGTGAATGGCTTAGGAAATTCCCCAGATGAATGACTGATGCCCTACTTAGAGCAAGCTGGATTCGAGTCAGTAGCACTGATCCAGATGTTTGATTTGCGGTATGATTTAATATCCGCACTAGTCAAGCGTTGGCGCCCAGAGACCCACACTTTTCATTTCCCCTGTGGAGAGTGCACAGTCACTCTAGAGGATGTTGCAGTGCAACTTGGGCTCTGTAATGGCCTAAATTCAAGGTTATCGGAACAATGGTTTCGTAACCATAAATCCGATTTAAAGAGAAATTTATTTCAATATATTTGCATGAATATTTATATGATAGGAAAATCGTATTAAAATATCGATAGAAAAATTTTACCGATTTAGTGGTTAGTTAGAAAAAGAAATTATTGAAGGAATTGGGTAAAAACAAGGTATCGAGACCTTGATCTCATAAAATTAAGTAGGAAATATTTTTATAAATATTTATAAAATGTTAGTAATGTGATATTAAAATTTCGTTAGAAAATTTTAACGTTTGAGTATGTAATTAAATGAAAAGGACTAAATTGTAACAAATACAAAATTATGAAAAATGATTAAATAGTTTAAATGATAAAAGAAAGAGGGCTTAAAAGGAAAATAGACCCAAGGTCTATTTGGGTTGGACCGCAAGGGCATGAAATCAGCAAGAAAATAAGGAGAATTAAGGGCAAAATTGAAATATTGCAAAATTTACTTAATAAAGCTAGGACTAGAGTGGAATTATCTAGATTTCTCTTTATTTTTCTGTATTCTCATCAGCAAAAACACCATAGAAGGGTTTCCTTAAGCTTTTTTTTTCATATTTTTACTGCAAGTAAGTTAATCCTTGCCTATTTCTTGTAATTTTTGTGTTTTTAAGACTTTTACAACTAGGTCCTACTATTAAATTCATTAGTCTTTGATTTCATGGATGAAATTGAAAGTTACCATGGTTGAGTTCTGTAATTTTATGATGAAATAGAATGAAATTGAAGCTTTAATTTGTTTATGAGATGATTTTATTAGGTAATTCCAATAGAAATTAATTTTTAGGACCTAAATTGTGAAAATGTTTGGAATTAAAGTCTATTACTGAAATTATGATTCCCAAAGATTATAAAGTAGTTTAAAATGATAGAATAAAGTTTTAATTGAGAGAAATCAGCTCAATTGAGAAGTTAATTGAGTAGGGACGAAATTATCATTTATTGAAAGCTTAGGGGAAAAATGGTAATAAACAGTTTGCACTAAAACAGTTTTGGACAGCAGCAGTAGACTAACTTTGAAAAATCACCATAAATTGTATAAATCTAATTAGGAGATTAAAAAAATATGAAATTAAATCTTATTGAGTCTAGTTTCTCATAGAAGAAGCGGTGTAAGCAATAGATATGTAAATCATGAGATATAATGAATTTTATGAGATAAGGTCAGAATGAATTTGGTTTCCCCTGTTTTGACTTTAGAAAATCATCAAAAATTGGATAAAAATAATTAGGGCTTAAATTTATATGTTTAGAATCCTGAATGAGTCTATTTTCAAAAGAAATAAATGGGAATATCATCTGAATCTTGTATGAAGAGATAATTAATTTTTAGAGAAGAAGGGTCAGAACTGTCAAACAGCAAAACAAGGGTGAGTTTAAAGAATAAAATGTACTTATTGGCTAAACCAAAAATTATGAAAATTTTATGGGAAGAAGATATGTGAGTCTAGTTTCAGGGAAAATTAGCGGATCCTAATTTGGAGTTCTTTAGCTCAAGATAAAAATAATTTAGTGACTATGACTCAAGTAGACAGCTTTGAGTGAACTAAAAATAATAATAAAATTATAGAGAATGCTACATGTGAACATGAAATGTATTGAATTGATGATTAAATTTTTTTATTTAGATCCGGAAAACTCAAATACGAAGCTAATTCGAGGAAAGGAAAAGGTCCCGGATTAGTAGATTTTGTATACGAACTAGTATCGAGGTAAGTTCATGTAACTTGAAGTATATTCTTAAATGCTTGAAATGTATATTATTGATGTGAATATAATTTGAATGTTCATTGTATGAAAATTGATGAAACATTGATATATTTGGTAAAAAGGGGAAGAAATCCCGGTTGAATGAAAGGAAAATTCGATGGATCTCTGAAAAGGAATTGACGGTAAAAAGGATCTAGCCCGGACGGGTGATCCTATCCTGATATAGCCCTCCCGAAGAATATGTGGAAAATGGATTTAGCCCGGACGGGTAATCCGAATTAGGGTCTGAATTTAGCCTGGACTGGTAATCCTGACAATACTCTGAGTTTATATTACAGGGGATTTAGCCTGGACTGGTAATCCCGCTGTAAGGATAAGGTTCGTGGAAGTGTGCTCTTTGAAATGGAAATGTGCGCACATGAACATGAATTGACGGATCTGGATTTGTACACTAAAGTGTACCTCTGAAAATCCATCGAAAATTCCAAGAAATTCAATGGGATAAATATGGAAAAATAATAAGGGAATGGAAATCATGGTATTGATGAGTTCATCAATCATAGTATATATTATTGATATATTGAAATTATTGGACTAACTTGAATGTTGAGTTTGTGCATGTTAGGGTAATAATGCATTGAATGGATATATGAGTGTTTATTGCATTGTATTGAAAATATTAGGTAAGTATAATTCTTGTTACATGGACTTACTAAGCACAAAGTACTTATCTTGTTTCTTTTTCTCCTGTTTTGTAGTGTTAAGAGCTCGGAGGTCGGATTCAGTCGCAGACACATCACACTATCAACCTCAAGATTTCGGTATATAAAGAAACTTTATTTTGGAAATCAATGGCATGTATAAGCTAATAAAGTAGATGTTAATATGAAATGAATGTAAGGTCAGCCATTGGTATGGCTAACAAATTTTAGTTTTAGTATGTAATGAGATTATCTTATAAATATGCATGGATCTATTTTGAAAATATGTTGAATTGGATTGGTTGATGTGAATTGGTCTAGGTTTAAAAATTTGCAGGGAAGGCTAGATATTTATAAAGGGGTTATATTGAGTAAAAAAAATTCGTAAACTCCGAAAATGCCTCGTACCCTATTTCGACAACGAATACGGGTAGGGGGTGTTACAGGCTCCCAATCGACGGGAGTCCCGTAACGGGTGTCAGTGCGATAGCTAACCCATTTGCATTTTGTCAGAGCCTACTAGGAGTCTCGTACGACAATGATGAGGAAAATATTTCGGGCTTGAAATTTACATGGCTGAAAGCGAGGTATGAACACTTATCAGCTAATGCCACTGAAGTCGAGTTGATGTGCGCTGCTCGAGCATACATTATGCACATCATAGGGGGTGTACTGATGCCCGATGCAAACAATAACAGGGTTCATATCATGTACTTACCTCTATTAGTTAATTTGAGTAATGCTCGCTCTTATAGTTAGGGCTCCGCAGTTTTTGCGATGTTGTACCGTGAGCTTTGTCGGACGACAAAGCCAACTGCCATAGACATAGGCGGATGCCTTACATTATTACAGTCGTGGGCTCTTTATCGGATGCCATTATTGGCATTAGTTAGTTACCAACCATACGTATATCCACTAGTTAACAGGTGATAAAATATAATTTGTTATTCATTGACAATTTCTTTATATTGATACTATTGTAACGATACTATATTGACTTGAAATTTGTTTTTGTAGATGGAGTATTTATCCGAGTATCGGGAGGTCGTACACTGTCCCGATATATCGGCTTATGATTGAACAACATGTCGGGGAAGCGGTAAGCGATTCTAATATTCATGACATGTTACTTTGTATATCTTACTCACACCGTGTTAAATTTTAACAATGTTATTAATTTTACTCACACCAAAAATTGCGGTCATTATACCCTCGTCTGCCTACATTCACTCTCATATGTGGTGCACTAACACACCAATTATCAATTTCAATGTAGTCGAGTTGTAACACCCCTAACCCTTATCCGTCGCCAGAATAGGGTTACGAGGTATTACCCGACCTCAACACTCATCAAATGCACTTTTATACATGTTACCACTTAAATATAGTATACCAACTCAATACTATCGAAAATAAAGTCGTATCCCTAGTCAAATATCAAGACATTTAGTAACACTTCACAAACAAAATTATTAACAACTAGTGACTCATTACTCATTGAATCATTCACCATCAAAGACTAAATAAGCATACGGTAATAATCAGTTTACTCCTTTTCTATAATCAACCTTGCATTCAATCATGTACTCCCCTTTTTTTTTATTAACGCATACATCATTATGGATTTCATAAATTTCTCATTTCATTATCACTTAAGATCATACCATTTGCATATGTAACCATTTTGCATTATAGCATAACATGTACATAAATATCAACCGATTCATCAATTCACATATTCATTCATCTCATTCGGCAACGACCATTACTTACGTACATATATATACTTATGTAATTATAACCTCATAATCATACCTTAATACTCATTTCACATAACCGAATATAGTTAGCATTCAAATGTAAACTGAACTCCAAACAAGATCAACTCATAACCTAGTATTTTATTTATGCATTTAACATACAAGACATGCAAATAATGGTACCTATGTTCATTCAATTCTTAAATATATGATATGCATGAATCAAACATAATTTACATGCATTTATATGCGTACCATAGGTACATTTTATCAAAGTATAAAATTTTACCCTAAATGCTTACCACAAAGCCATACATATTTAAGCATTATTAAATGACATTACAAGTATAAATATATACATTTTACCATGCATAAACAAGTCAGCTAAAACAAAATAAGATAGCCATTTTCGCATGGCATCCTTGTACATTCACATTTACTCCTTTATAAGAAACATCTCAACAAGTAGTTTAGTCTATACATGCCATGAACCTTGGGTTTGAAAAACAAAAAGGGTACCAAAAGAGTTGATAATGTAATCGACTTCGACGACGATCCCCGAGCTCAAGCTTCGCTTCAAATCTAATGAACAATGCATCAAACACACCAAGTAAGCTATTATAGCTTAGTAAGTTTTAAGCTTATATATATAAAAATATATACAACTAATCGATATAAAAAAATCTTGATCAAATAATATGATCATTATCCATTTCGTGTACACAATTGAGCATGGTTTATTACCGTTCAGTAATTCACCACTTCAAATAGACTTCAAACCTAACCTTCACATACTTTATGTAAATTCGAATCAAGCTCACATATAAGTAATTCTATCACATTTCTGTAAGTTTATAAGTAAGATCAACTCACCTCAATAGTACTAATTATTCGATTGTCACATTTGAATTACCTGTATACCATTTCTCAAACACTTTCACTCAATTGCTAAGATTTCTAGACAATTTAACCACTCGTACAAGCTAGACAAATCATTACGTAACGTATCGCACACTTAGTGCCGTTACTTGCAATGTATCGCACACTTAGTGCCATTGCGTAATTCGCACGCACATTTCGTGCCCATCGACCGATTCGCGCACACGGTGCTCGGTAATTTAATTCGCACACATAGTGCCATTCAACCGATCTCGCACACACAATGCTCGGTGAATAATTCCGCACACACAGTGCCATTCAATCATCTCGCACACACAGTGCTCGGTGAATAATTCCGCACACACACGTTGCGTGGCGATCATTTCCTCAATCACATAAACATATATAATTTCACTATCAATATTATCAACTATACACCATTTCAAAACACATATTCATCATAAATTATTCATACAATTCCATCCCATCAGTTTCGGCAACCTCTAATGCACATAAAGTATATTTTCAAACCAAACCATTCTTCTTATGGCTTACCATCCCTTCGATCACACCCATACATACAAAAAGTTGTTCATTTGATTATATCATCACCTATTCAAGGTCCACACATGTCTACTACTTAATACATAAATGTTCATCTATTTCAAATATATATAGGAAATTTGATGCATAATTCAACTATACATTCGACCACATATACCTTGCCCTAATGTTACATTCGGCCTTACCTAATTTAATAAGCTTTATTCAATCAATCATATACACATTAATATTCCATAAAAATAAGAATTTAATTCAACCAAAGTAGCTTAAAAACTTACTTCAAAAGTCGATGAAATTGAGTATCCAGGCTATTCGTGTAACTTTGTTTTTTTTTCCTATTCCAATCCGTCTCCTTTGGATCTTGATCTAATTAGGTTCAAATTAAATTCATTTTAATAAATTTCCATTCAATTTAATCTATAAATTCACAATATTACGATTTACCATTTTACCCCCATCGAATTCAATGTTTACAAACTAGTCCTTGTAACTCAAAACTCACAATATTAAGAATTTGACTACATTCAACAAGGACCGAATGTTCATTCCTCTATTACCAATCTATCTAATTCATTTCTTTAACAATCTAACTCTATATTCTTTTCTTTTTAAAAAAAAAATCCTAATTTACCCACATTCATCAACAACCCAAAAACAACTTATATTTATCTAATACAAGTCTTTCATCTAAATGTTAAAATCATCTCAAAGCTCAAATTATTAATAATGGTACCAGACGCATACATGCTCTATATACAAAATTTTCACATGGGCTACTAATAACTTAAAACAACTGTACCAAAAATATAAAAATCATGAGAAAATAAGCTAAATACTCACTTTAATTAAGCTCCAACAAAGCCGAATAGAGCTAAGCTCTCCTCTCTTTTTCTTTAGCAACTTACGGCAATCACAAGGAAGAAAGATGAACACCCCCTTTCATCTTTTCTTGTTTTATTATTAAAGTATTAAAATAATTAATAAACAATTAAAACCAATTAAAAATTCAAAGCACTATTACATGCACAATGATGGCCGGCCACTCACCTTATGCTTTTGGCAAAATTTCACTTCTATTACCTCAACTAAAGGAGTTACCTTCAATTACTACTTACACATTCAACTACTAAGCTTCTCTTTTATACATTTTACCCCTTTATAGAAATTCAAGCATCAACCGATTAAAATTCAATACTAAAATTTCACACTTACTAATTCACACATAATAAACATCAAAATTAGCATTAATATATTATCCCAACTCGGATTAGTGGTACCCAAAACCACCATTCCGATTAGGGTCACATTCGGGCTGTTACACGAGTGGTACCATGGGGATCGAGTGCTCCGACAGTTTGGTTGCATCCAATATATCCCGGATTCGCCATGCGAGATGGGAGAGGTTCACTGCATGAACAAGAGAGGGAAACAGGGATTGCATTGGGGGTTAAGCATCGGTGATTTATTGCGGCGTGGAATGATCGGATGACTCGAATACCTCAGATGGATATGTCTTCCGATTTGCAACTCCATTAGAGTACATACAATGGTACTCTAGTATGGGAAAGCCATATATACTTGGAGGGTAGTCGACTGTAGTCCCCCACACATGCAGCGACATGGGGCATACGAGCCAGCGGTCGATATGGAGGCCGAGCCAGCGGTAGATCTTGATCCCGAGTCAGAGTCCGAGCAATCACATTCACATTCGGATGCACATTCGTATCATCCAGATGTGCTAGGCAATGACTATTTCCCGGGCTCGTCAGGGGGTGGATACCATTACGGGTTTGATATCTTTGGATAGTACCCACCGCGGTACAGCACTCCCGGCTCGTATTCACTGCAGTACATCAGACCTCCTAGGTCGTATCCACTGCATCATGGCACTCCTTCCGCCTCAAGTTCATCGGTGCCATTCGAGCCACATGATTTTTCTGCCATGTTTAGCACACCCCCACTTGGGTCTGAAGAGGATGTTGGTCGTCGCAAGCACCTACAACGTGAACATCGACCTCCGCAGAAGTATACCCCTAGGACCACATCATCGAACCATCAATTTTAGGTGTTTCTTACGGTTTTGATATTACTCTAGTTTGTATTTTTTTATATTATAATGTTTGTATTTTTTTTTGTATAAATTTAATTCAATTAATTGGAACTTTAAAATTTGTAACAAAATTTGACCATAATGCAGAGTAGATTAATTTGGAGATTATAACATTAAAACACTAATACACATTACAACTGTAATAATCTAAATTTCAGCGATGTCGGAAATAGTGGTTCGAGACCACCGAATTCGACAAATGAACTCGTAGATTATATTATTTAATATTTATGAGCCAAATATAGCTTTTAAAAGGTTTTGAAATGATAAATTGTGTTTTATAAAGATTTATTTGGTCAAGAAATTGAGAAAAAGAAGTATCGAAATAAACAAACAAAATAGCTTTAAAACAAAACATAAAAATAACAAAAACAATAATTAGGGTTATTTACTAACAATATTAATAATACTAACTAAAATAATAATTAGGGTTTTTTACTAACAATATTAATAATAGTTAACAACAACAACAACAACAACAACAATAATAACAACAACAACAACAACAATAACAACAACAATAATAATTGTTTCTTTTACTAATAATAATACTAACTAAAATAATAATTGCGGTTTTACTAACAATAATAATTAACAGTAATAATAATAGTTTTTTACTAACAATATTACTAACTAACAATAATAATAATAATTAGGTTTTTACTAATCCTAATAACTAACACAATAATAATTAGGGTATTTTACTAACAATACTAATAATACTAACTAAAATAATAATTAGGCTTTTACTAACAATAATAATAATAATAATAATAATAATAATAATAATAATAATAATAATAGTTTCTTTTACTAACAATAATAACTAAACTAACAACAAAAAACAAAAAAAAAAAACATGATAATCCATTATTTTTCTTCTCTTTCTTTCTCATTTCTCTTCTCTATTTTCTTTCTCTCCTTTTTTTTTTTCGGCATTGTCCTCTTTCTTCTTCTTCTTCTTCTTCTTTCCTTTTCTTCCTTCGCAGCTGCTGCATATCCTAAAACCCAAATAAATATCGCATGCATGCATGCATGTGTGCTGTCGCACCGATGCCGCCTCTGACACACCCTCAACTGGTGCCTCCTATCGCACACCTTCCTGTCCAGTTAAATCACCTCCGTTTTTTATTTTATTTTATTAACATATTCTATTTTTTTTAAACAATGTTTTTTTTAATAGATTATGGGGCAGAGTAGGGTGATCACGCCTCTGCCAGAGGCGGCACCACCCTACATGTACCATTTTGGTACATAATTTTTTATCTGTACTATTTTGGTTATTTTTTTATTTTGTATTATCTGGGTAAAAAACCCTGATATTGATCTGTCCTATAGGTGCTAAATGCTCTCACAGATGTGGATGTTGAAATGCAAAAAAGATGCTTTGGGATTTTTGCCTTTTTGGGTTTGGGAGTTTATTTTGTGGGATTAGATTGACAATTACCTAACCAACAAATTCAACACGTTTAGAACAGTGCTATATTTGTGCCACTTTTTTTTTATTAGTAGGAGGATTGAATTTTGTTCTTTTTCATTAAAAAAAATAAAAAAATTAGTTATTTTATATTAAATTAAGAAGTAAATTGATCATTCTGTTAAAATTTTTATTGTTAAAAATTAGTCTTTATACATTAATATAAAATACATATGGCATGTTACATATAACTGTATGGTTATGGTTGAGATTTTAAACAAAAAGGATAAATTTACTTTTTAATCTAACATACAAAGATTAGTTTATTAATTTTTTAAATAAAGGAGATAAAATACAGTTTAACTCTAATACAAAGACCTTCATGATATTTTACCGAATTTTAAATAAATATTAAGTGTATGAATTTTAAGTTAATTGGTATAAGGTCTAGAGTTTAATCCTTATTTTATTTTTAATCACGAGGTGTAGCAGACAGCTTATTTTATCTTTTATCTATGTGATTGAGGTTTGATTTTTTTATACGAAAATAGGATATATTTTATAATCAATTATTTCTCTTTTTGGACAATTCTAATTGCGAGAAAATTAGTCACTACTTCTACTAAAAGATTTCAACACATGGCTTAATTCTGTTGGTTTGGTTGGACACCACGACATAGACACCACATGTTAATTCTGTCTGTGGTGCAATTATCAATTTCCTCAGCTGAACTGGGTATTGGTTTTCAATTATGATGCTTTGTCCACTAGAAGATTACAAATTTAGAGCCGACAACTCCACCAGTGGTGAAGGTGTTAGACGTTGACAGCCACGTTGGGAAACACGAGCTTCGGGACATACATCACATCACATCACTCCCTCCCTCGTGTGTATAAAAATGAGTCCAAATTTTCTTCCAAGTGTAGCTGGAAATGTTGTAAAGCTTTAAATTGGAGCTTCTTTAGCCAACTTTGACCACATCCCCCACCTTGTTTTTCGTATGTTAAAATGATTTCTTCATTCATTTCCCATTCCATTTCCATCCATAACATTCTCAGGAAAATGAGTGGATATAATTTTTTATAATTTATATTATTAATAATTTTATAAGTTTTCTAGAAACACTCAAATTTCAATTCTCTAAATTTCAAATTTTAAACACGATATTCAAATTACAAAACCAAAAGCTTGAACTCTTAAATTCCAAACCACCAAACCTCTACTCTTAAACTCGAAATTTTCAAACCTCAAACTTTAAACCGTAGTCCTCAAAACTCAAGAATCCTAAAACCTTTATTATTGAACTCTAGAAACCTAAACTTTTAACTCAAAAACTCGATTCTAAACTATAAACCTAAAACTTCAAACCTTAAAATTTTAAATTTTAAAGTCTAAATTCCAACTTTTAAACCTTACTTTTTAAAATAATGATATATTTTTCAAAAAATTATGGGTCGGATTAAAATTAATTAGTTATAAGAGAAAATTAATGGTATACTTGAACTAGTGCTTATCATTTTAAAAAGAGTTGTGATGTGAAAAAAGTGGAAAGAAAATAAATTTTGAGTGTGTTTGGTGAGAAAGAAAAGTGGGAGGAAAAAATAAAAGAGATAGATCATTTTCTATCCTAATACATAAAAACCAATAATTCCAAATTGGTATGATAATAGTAGAGAAAACGAGAGAATGATGTGTGTTAGACTATGTTTGAAAAACTGAAACATTAAGTGTTGAAAAAATAAATATTGAAAAAATAAGTACTGAAAAATTAAGTGTTGAGTTTAAGTTATAAAATTTGTTTGACATATTACTTAAAATTAAATTCTAAATATAATTAGATTGTTTAATTAAAGATAATATAAAATAAAAAATAATCAAAATTATTCTGTATTAAGTGATAAGTAGGTTACTATCTACTTATTATTTGTTCAAATAATCAAGATGCTGAAAATATTAATTTTCAGTTAATTGAATTTTTTCAACATTTTTATCAAATATGACCTAATTTAGAGTTATAATTTTTTAATTTCATCTTATTTTTCAACTCTATCAATCAATATAAATTTTATTTTTTGGAGCAAAGTCTTAATGTTTTTTTTTTTGTAAAGCTTTTATTATAAATGTATTATTATACAAAATCAAATAGACACAAACACATACGTTTTACACATTTTATTCATTATGCTATACGAACACAAAGCCCCGCAGATAGAAGCAATTGAGCTCACGTCTCATACATATATAACACCAAAGCTCCAATATTATCACACCACACTAAAGCTGTGTGTGTATATATAGTTTTTGATTTTCAAGTAAAATCAAGTAGAGTGATAGTCTTCTTCATTATTCATCACTGATCCTCATATGTTGCAGATATGTTTTCCCATTGAGCTTACGAGAGAAGAAATCTTTAACGTATTGCTCCATCCCAACCCTTTTATACAATGGAGGGTTTTGAGGATTTATCAAACTTGGCGATGGCCCTACGTATGCCTCTCTTTTAGGCTTTATGAAAAAGGCTACTGAGATTCTTTCTTTCTCTGCATTCGGTATTGCCCTATGCTCAATGCTGCGGTATACCCCATTGCTAAAGATCTGCAATATTTAAATATTTAAATATTTAAATATATATATACATATATATATATATATAAAGATAATTTTACCGCGCATCCCTGAACTATGGTCTAAAATTTAAACACTATCAATATTATATTTTTTTATGAGAGGATATATATACTTAATGTATGACTGACAGGTGACACTCACACATGATATGAAATTTATAGTATGAATTGTTATCTATTTGCAGTTTTCTCAGTATCACTAAACAATATGCTTAAATTTTACTTTTCATTGGCGTTAAGATTGCTTTGATTGTTAATGATATGAATGATTCAAGAGGGACTTCATGCTAAAAAGTATGGCCTGGTCTTCACAAAGCCCTTAATTTTATAAAAAAATATCTTCAATATCAGAAGAAGTCTGTGTTAAAAAAATTATGCTTTGAGCTATGCTTAATGGATTATGAATATTGAAGAAGAAGACAAGAGTTTTAAAAACCCAAAATAAAAAAAAATATTATATTAAATTAAAACATAAAATAAAATAAACAACTTAAACTAAAAATAATTGAATATTTAAAATGCAAAAAATAAAATAAAATCCAAGTCATTTGCCACATGTTGGCCATACATAGATAATGGATTATTTTTTGCTACCTCGTGACAAAACATTGTTAGCATATTAGAGAAATTTGTATAATGTTTGAAAAATTTATATACTAAATTCAAAAAAGTATACGTACCAAATTAGAAAAACAAAATGTCTAAATTAAAAAAAAAACCACAAACTAAATTAAGAAAAAGTATCAAATTCAAGTATCAAATGTTATATTAAGTTGCATTTATGGGATGAAAAGTTTGAAATTGATGTGTTGAAAAAAAATAGTGTTCTTAATTTATGAGAGCCATTTTTTTTAAATATAAATTACATTCTAGTTGATCATGTAGCCTGCACATGTTTAAAATATACTCCTGGTTATATTTGAGCTAACTTTAACGTCCAAATTAGTCAAAGGAAATACCTAATTGTTATGATATTAATATTCTAAGAAGTCAACAAGAAAATCTAAAATTTGGGACCAATTTAAAATATGAATTATAATTTGAGGATGTGTTGCAGAATAAAACCATATTTAAAACAAAAGAGAGAGAGAGAGAGATGAGAGAAATATTTGAACCTCTAAAATGTCTCCTACATTGACAACGAGGGCATTTGGAAGGATGGTAACGGGGAACCAACAACCATCTTTGCTGATGTGGAGGCCGTCGACTCCATTAAGTTGGAGGAGAAAGGTGAGGATAGTGGGATCGGAGTGGGGAGTAATGCCCGTCACCAACTCCGGTTTCGGGCATGGAGGATAGCATGTCATCCTCAACGATTGCATGCCGTCCTCGAAATATTCTATCATTTCTTTTTCATCAATTTCCAAAACTTTAGCCATTAAACTCAGAAGCTTCATCGCAAGGTTTTGCAGTTCCAAGATGTAAGACTCCAACGTATTTCTTCATATGAAGAGCAAAACAATGATCTGTCATTAATAGATTCACTAATAATCTATAGTTTTCACTTCCACATTGATAAGAAATGAGATTTTAACTGTGTTATTAATTTATTTTCTCTTTAATTCAATATCTATATTTCAGATCCATTTTACTATTCATTTTCAAGAATACGAGATTTTTAAAAGAAAAAGGTAAAAACCTCAAGAATGAAGGGAGCTCAGGGAAGAGATGAGGTTTTCGTATAAGAATAGGGTTAGTGATCATATAAAGCCTATCAGCCCAATCAAATTTGCCGTCCTCTCTCTCTATACTTCCGTACCCTTCAACCTCACCTTCCCTTATCTTATACTTCATCTTCTCCTCCAATGGAAGCTTATAAAATCCTTCAATCTCCTGTTTCACCTTCTCCATTACGGTACTGTCAACCCCATGGTTCACCAACTGCATTGCAAAACCAGTTTTAGGGTTTTTTTTTTTTTTTTTGTCTTTTTCTTTCTCTTCTAATAAAATTAATATATATATATATATATATATATATATAGTGAAAGTACATATAAGTCCAAAACGTGAGACTATATCAAGAAAATTATGATTTCATGCACATAGCATGCAAGCTTATAAAATATATGGGTGAACTGAAGAACCTGAAAGAAACCCCCGTCTTTGCAAGCGGAGTGCAACTTGTGGAGTTGAAGATCAAAATCTTTCCCATAAACCAGTTGATTCATGTCAATGATTGGGATAGTCGGGAAGGGACGGCCACCGTGAGGGACGGTGGGGGGTTGCTGGTCTAAACGAACATAGTGCTGGGGGATTGTAATGATAGGCTGTTTGACAAGCTCTTGAACACTAAGAGCTGGAATTGATGCCATATTTGCTGACCTTGGTTGATATGCTTATAGAACAGCGCTCACTACAAGAGTATTTATAGGGAAAATTTCGTCTAACATTTTGGATTGTTTTTTAAATTTAAAACAAAAAGTGGATAATTTTAAAAAAGAAAAAAAAAAATTGTCGGTTACTACCACCTACAGGCTACAGACGTGGTTGACCATAATTTCTAATAACTATACATATGGCAACTGTCCTCCTTGTTGCTGTACTAGATGAATTTCTGCATGCATTGTTACAATGCATATGATTCAATGGATTGGAAATTGACGCAAATTACTTTAAAATTTTGAAATTAAAGATATAGTTGTTTATTTATTTTAAAAAATAATTGTCCATGTAATTTTTTTTTTACAATTAATTCAACTAGTTGAATTAGTAATAATTCTTCATCATCATGATTGTAACATTTTATATAATTTTACTGGATAAAAAACATTATCGAATATAATATAATTGAATCAAAATTATTTTATATCTAGATTATAACAAATGAGAATACTTACATAATTTCATGGGTGAAAAAAATTGTAATTTTATATCGAAAATAAATGAGAGTTTAATTGAATTGATAAAGTTAAGAATTTGAGAAATTATGGTTGAATGTGTTAAAAATCTACTATATTATTTTAAATTGACTATAAAATGAAAAAAAATACTCACAAGATAATATTTATTACTATGCGCAAAGAGAGAATTTTTACTTATTTCCTAATTGAATTGATGTTTAATTAACTTATGATATCAACTCATTGTGTATATAAGATGAATAATTAGATATTTTAAACACAATCAATGCAAATGTAACATAAAATACAAACATTTGAACAAATAAGACTGTATAAATAATTATAAAACAAAATAAAAATAAAGTAATATCACACTAATATTTATACTTTATTCGATGCAATAAATAATTATAAAAATAAATTAGTAATTCTTAATTTAATGGCATAGTTTTGTTGAAGATTAATGGCAAAAAATATTAAAATGGAGTAATGACATAAAAAGAGGTGTCAAACTAGGATTTATGTTTAATGCATGTAAATTAAACTGTGTTATTTAATTAACTAAATAACATGTAATTTACTATTAATATGTAAATTCATACATATTAATGTATTAAATACTATAAATTAGAGGCGAATTTAAGGGCTCACAGATAAATTTAAAATTATAAAAATTTAATTTAAATATTTAAATATTATAAAAATTAAAATTTTATTTCCACTACTTAAAAGGATTTTCTGGCTTTGCCCTGCTATAAACCCACTAAAATATTTGAAAGCCCTCATCCCCTTTTTACTTTTATCATCATTACAAAATAATTATAAATTAAACATTTTTAGAATGGATAAAGTTGGTTTAATCAACGTTTTCCCAATCATTTTTATAATTAAAATAACATTTAAATGAGAATTGAATTGTACATAAAAAAAAATTAAGGGTGTTTGGTGTTTTTTCATGTTATAATTTCAGTCAAACACAAATTTTTTAGAATATATTTATTTTCTAAATATAAATTAATTTGCATTTCAATTAATTAAAATTATTGAAAGATTAAAGACTTTTTGTGATGCCACCCTCTTTAAAAAAGTATTATTATTTTTAGTATAGATATATATAGATCGTAAAATGAATATAGATATCAAAATTTATACATCATTGATATACCCAAATTATTTTGTTTCGAAAATATCACTTCAAAAGAATTTACTAGGATAACTACATAAATAGAAGAGGTTTATGCAAGTAGAAACTCATTTAATTCAAAAATTATGAAACCTTGTCACATTTTAAGACTTTATATTAATTTTTCAAGACTAGGGGTTATTTTGAATGAACGTTTACTTTTAGCGCGGTACGTTTAATTTTTTATTTTATTTTACCATTACTGCTATTTTTATATTAACTATAGATAAATATATCGTTTATCTAGTAGCATCTACCATTCTGTACCTCAACCACTACCAAATAAAGCACTAATTCAAGGGGGCCGACGCCAAAGTCCAAGCCTCTTTATATAAATTCTCTCTATCATCGCTAAGCCCCCTTCATTTAGAAGAATAAACTTCCTAATCTCAACCTCAATTATACAAAACATTGCCCCTCTCATCCATTAACAAAAATGAATTATGAACACATTAAACGTGTAAAACCTTAAACATTTGCACTAATACATTGAATAATGTTTATTTTCAAGTTAAGAATCATGACTTAGCTATATCCATCAAATAAATTATAGTTTATAATTACATGTTAATTGATAATTATCTGATTGAATGGTCGAAATTGTTGATAAAAAGAACCAAGTCATTGTCATCTGTTCCGTGTTTACCAAGGCGGTTACTTTTTCCCCAGCAAAATTAAAGCTAATTACAAAAAACGTGCTTGACTCCTTTTTAAATCATAAATTTGCCACAATGTTGCTTCACAAATTTTTATGGTTTACGCGATTATTGTTTAAAAGGCATGCCACGTTTTTAATTCTGGAATCTGGGGCCTATGACTATATATGTTTAAGTGGAGTCCTCGTCATCAATGACGAAAATTTATTTTTTTATTATACACAAATATAGTTATGAAGAAGTGGACATTAGGATTCTATATTATCTAGGCTCTTCTAGATTATATTATTTTTACATTTCATGTCAACAATATTTATTACAATGTCAAAATTCTCGATAATAACACTTGTCAATATTTATTACAAAATCTTCCCCTTTTTATATATACACAAATGAATTATTATTAATAATTTAGCACACTTAACATTTTTTAGGTAATTTGTTCCTTACAACAAGTTGTGGAACATGACCCTCTCTTGCTGTATCATGGACTATTTGAATTAATGTTATAACGGGTGTATGTTTCAGACAAAGTTTTTTTAGGTTGGCATTATTGACATTAAAAGGCCATGTTTTCAGAGGCAAACCAGCAGACATGAACGTTGCTTGAAGCTTGATTAGCTCAAGGTTCTTTATGGTAAAATATTGTCTGTACTGCTTGTCCCATTTCATGTTCGAACAACAATTAGAACAAACTAGTTTGGAATAGTCAAAGTCTTTGTGTTGGCATATTTGACTTTTAATTGAATATTGTTAATGCAACAAATGAAGAAGCATTTCGCGCCAGAATATCATCTTTATCCATTTGATTGACTTGGAGGGCATAACAAAAGTTTGAAGTGTTGAATATGCTTATGTTTATCCTTGTCATTTTTTTGAGAATTTGAAGCTTTTGGGAAGCTTGCTTATGAAGAACTTTTTGAGATAAATATTCAACTAATATATTCAACTTTTAAATGTCAGTTTAAAGTCTATACAAACTCTGCTGAAGGGGCTTTTTTATTAGCCTATATATAGGCTATTGATCGACTTCCTCATTGAGTCGTTTGGAGGTGTATTTGGGCATCCCTTGTTTAGGGATGTTTATGGAGAGATATCGAATGTAATGTGAGGTGTTTGAGGAGAGTGATTTGTAACAATCTGTGTTCGACTTTAGGGCTGCAATTATCTAACGAGAGAGGGTAGATCGGCCTTTAGCCAATAGTTGTATCGGATGAATTGTTGAATAAAATCATTCTCTGATCGAGGCTTCGTAGATGTACGATTGGTGAATCTGAACTGCGTTAGCAAATATCTTGTGTTGATTCTCTCTTCATATATTTCTTTAACTCACTTACATATTGGATTTGTTATTCAAACTCTCTAATTCTGTTCCAACTTTTATTCTAATAAAAGATTGAACAAAACTGTTTACAGCGATTGCAATTTGAGGACTGTTTCATAATCCTACATTTTGTCAACCAAACAATAAAGGTGATTGTGCGAGGATCAAACCTAAAGGAGATTGTGCAAAATAAAGCAAAGAATAAAACTAGCATGCAAGAGAAAGGCTATTGAATTACTACGACAGTCCAAAACAAGTGATTTGTCTAAAAATTAGTAAAAGTAATTAAGCATAAAACTTTTATGTTAGCAATAAAATTATACATAAGGACTCAATCGACAATTCCCTCACTCAACAAATTTTACCTCCCGGTCTTAATTTAATCAAATAAAGAACATTAATTGAATTATCCTCTCAGCCTCACTCAATTAAGTCGAACTAAATCAAATTTTACTCAATACATTCTCCTGTCAATCTCCCCTATCTTAATTTCCACTCAATGTTGTCAATTCTAAGTTTTTATAGTTTATTTAATTTAGTCTAAATTGTTCAGTTGAGCATTTTAGTTACAAAATAATATTCTAACAATCCAATTAACCAATCACCCAAGTAATTTAGCAATACCTATAACAAAATTAAACAAGCAAATCAATTTCATAAGATAAAACAAAATATAAGGATGAAATAGAAAAGGTTGAGAAATGCTTAGGAATAGTGAATTTGGGGTAGAAAAAACTTCAATCCAAGAGATTATTGAATGCCCAATCAATAAATTATTCAATTGAAAAGAAAAAGACAAAGTAATGAACAAGATTTTGTAGAAATAATAGTAACCTAGAAAGTGGTCCTTGTACTAATTTAACCTAAAAATCCTAGTAGCTATTCTAACAATTCTAACTTTTAAAACTATACTAACACTTTAATTATCCCCTAATTTTGATTATAAGTTGGTATTTGTAGGCAAAATAATAATATCTCAATTACATATTTGTCCCCCAATATTAAACTCAAATATGGCAAGTTTGACCCAAAAATTCTTCATGTTGCCCTCTTGATTTGGTTGTGATGAACTCAATATCACAACACTGGGAAGGTATGGTTGCGACACCACTATTCAAAGGGTCCTAGGTTGCGACACCACAAGTTCGATGTTTCGACACTGTGAGTTAAGAGCTTGATCTCTTTGATCAATTCTATAAGTTATGCTACGACATCACAAGCCTGATGTCATGACCTATCAAGTTAGGTAGCTCTGTGCTACGACATTGAAGATTGGAGATCATGACATTGAAGCTTAATGAGATGGTTTCCTTGGCTAAGTGGAACAATCGATGTTGCAACATCAGGAAGTGATGTCACGACCTTGTGAGTCAAAGAACACCATGTTGTGACATCAATCTCTTGAGGTTGCAACACTACAATTCCTTCCTCATTCTCTCTCTGTTAAGTCCTTGAAAATGCCTTAGCCACTATTAAGCCCATATAAATATGTAAATGAGGTTTTTATTCATAAAACCATAAAAATTAACTAAAAATTGCAATTAAAGTAAATTCTAATCTAAGTACGAAAAAACAATAAAAAGACTAGAATAATTTATCGAAAACAAGCTTTTTAAGTTCGAAAACAAGCTTTTTAAGTGTGAAAAAAAGCTTAATTTGTCAAATCGAAATACGACATAGAAATGAGAAATATATGTTTGTGTCGTGGCATAGGTGTACCCATCAACGAAGTTGTTGGAGCTGGCTGAATGGTTGTGATTGACGTAGAGGTCAAGGCAAATATGTTCCTACTAAATAGGGGTGTTCAAACTTCGGTTCAAACCGAATTAACTGATCAAACTGATCTAATTTGGTTAATCGGTCAGAAGTCAGTTAATGATTTTTTAGAATTTCGGTTACCGTTAATTCAGTTCAAAATCGGGTAATTAACTGAATTAACCAAACTTACTAATTATGTAGTGTTTCAAGACTTAAAATTTAGGTTAACTTTCAAGACAAACGAACATTATTAATGTATTTTTTTTGATATGTTTTATACTTGTTTTAACCAAAAGACAAAAACATATAAATTTTAATTAATTTTTTTTTAAAATTTGGTTTGGTTAATGGTTAAAGGACTATATAGTTCTGTTAATTCAGTTAATGTTAGTTCAATTTGGTTAATAATCGAACTAACTGTTTGAACACCCTACTACTAAAGACGCCTTGGCTATTGTACCTATCAAACCTGATAAAGGTCACAAATTTTTAAATGTAAAGGTCGATCCTAAATTTGCCTAAATAATGGAGGAAGATCTGATGTACCAACCGTACAATCAATGAATTTTTTTTCTCTTATACTTCAAATAGATACTTAACTACAATACAAATATTATAGTTATAGGGTTTTGAGTTTAAGGTTTGCAAGATTGACCTTCATGCCATGAAAATTAAATTATGTATTGTGATTTCATAAATGAAAACAAATTTTTTTGTTTGAAAAAAAATGCAACAATTGGTTTAATACAAATTAATATTATTTGGTTTTAGTTTCATTTAATTTGTACAAATTATTTTCATTCATTGGTTTCAATTTTAGGGTTTATGTTAAAAAAATATTGGAAAGATTGTTAGGCACAAGCCGTCATTCATGTCTCTTGTATATAAGGCAAATTTTTAGAAGATTTTTTTTGAGAATAGCAAAATCTACATCAATTTACACATCAACCAATGTAATTACTTAATAAACATAAAATTATTTATTTAGAGAAAAATACCATAACTCATTTCACTAATTCTATAGAAAAGATTTGCCTTAGTGATTGATTTGAGCGGCTAATATAGTCATTTATGTATGCTTTGTGAGTCGTTCATGCCACCACAACTAAAAAGGCTAGAGCATAAGTGCATGGAAATATAACACCCCAAAATATAAGTGGTTAAATGGAATAAATATTTAAGAAATGTGCCTTAGTCTAGATGGTTCAAACCCCAAGGTTCAAACCTTCCTTCTCTTATTCTTTTTTAGTTTTTTAGCAACTAAAGAACAAAAATCAAGCTAGTATATATATTATATGTGGTTGATAGTGCCAAAAATAGGTAGTAGCCCAAGTGGTAAGGCCTTGTACTTTCCTCCCCGCTTTTTAAGTTCAAATCATGCCAACTCCATTCCTATTTTATTTTCAGAAAAAGGGTAAATTACCCTACAGCCCCTTAAAAGTTTGAAATCCTAGTTATTTAGTCCCTTTTCCTAATTACCTTAGGATTTTGATTTACTTTTTTCATTCCAATTGGAATTTCTCCTTCTATTCTCTATATATCTTCATCTTTTCTTTTCTCCCCCTTTTATTTTACATTATTTTGCTGTTGAAAATTATTTCTTTGTTTACCTTGAAACAAAATCAATATCCGTTAAACCCGTTTCTTCACTGGTTGTTGAATTTATTATCAATAACCTTCGAAATCTCATCAAAGATCAGTAAGTATTATTGTTTCCAATTAGTAGAATCCATAAATTCTTGAATAACATCGTTCTTGTTAATCTTTCAACTCGAATATGAATCTTTTACGAGTTTTTCCAAAAATCTTGAATAATATTTATGAATCTTGAAAATCAATATTAATTCTTGCGTGTTTCTCCATTGAAGAACCTGATTTCGGTACCCTGGATCAGACTTAGGCACAAGGAACAACGTTCAACACCCCGAAAGTTAAATGTGTGTTCTTTTACGAGTAAACAAGTAAAATCGTGCCTAGGATAGGGGCACACGGCCTACCACACGACTATATCCCCTTGCAAACCCTAGGATGGTTTGCTTCTCACATGGGCATTACCTTTCCACACGGGCGTGTAGACCACATGACCTACCACGCGACCATGTGCCCTGAAAACCCTAGTGTAGTTTGTAAATCACACGACTGTGTAAACCCTCCACACGACCTGAGGCATCTCACACGGCCATTTGCCCTTATTTTTTAAATTTTACAATTTTACCCATATTTTATGATATGTTCAATTCAGTCCATGAATTGGTTCTCGAACTATTTTTAGTGTTTTATTTTATTCAATTAAGTCCTGATAATATGAATAATGCTTGAATCCATGATATAATTGATTGAATCGTTATTGTGAATGCATGACGCGTGATTGTTACATATCTACTGTCACTATATTTTCGATGTACTGATATTGTTATGCAAAACCACGATGATACTGATTGCATGAGATACATGCCAATGTTTTTGTTAAATCGAACATATGATAAGCAAGTTTGTTGCTACTATTATGATATGTTATAAGCATAATAATTGCTATTATATATGTAACAGTCCAGTTTAGACCCTAGTCGAAACAGTGATTTCGGGACCACAAATCCGAGTTAGTAAAATATTTTAATATTATTTTCTGTGCCTTTGATATGTGATTAAGCATGTGTTAAAGTTCCGTAAGTTAATTTGTCCGTTTGTGTGCTTAATTTGAGAAAAGGGTTAAATTGCGTTAAATGCAATATTTGCATGCTATTTGTTAAAGCACCTATGTGTTGTGGCTTTTAAATGTTGTGACCTTATGAGGCAATTAATTCATTATTTAGTTAGTGGTTAGTTAAATGACAAAATAACCTTATTGTTTATTTGTCCTACATGTTTAATAAAAGGATAAAATGGGAAATGAATAATTAAGTCATAATTTGATATAACAAATAACTTGATAATGGCCATATTCATCATCTTTGGCTGAATATACAAAGAAAAGAAGAAAAGAAAAAGAAAGCTAGGTTTCGGTTGATTTTGAGCTTGATTAAGGTATGATTTTGACTCGGTTTTTGATAATTTCTACGTTTTTGCAATCATTGCTTCGTATACTTCAAAACCCATGTCTTAATTTTGAGAATTTAAGATGTTTTTGAAATGAGCCTTTGATGAACTTATGTATTTTATGATGTTTGATAGTGAAATATGAAAGATATGTGTTTGATTATCATAGTTTGTCTTTGGAGTTTTGTTGATTTTGAGTAATTTGGATTTAATTGATAAAATAATATTTTGAGGGACTAAATTGTGAAATAAATGAAATGCATGGATTGATATGATCATAGTGTATATTCGGCCAAGCATGGATGTAAGCAAATTTGGTGTATTTTGTGATTTTGTGAAATAAAGAGTAAAATGTGAAAATGTGAAAATGTGAGGGCTAATTTGTAAATTGCCCTAAATATGTGTTTTTGGATTGAATTGAATAAATTGTTGAATAAATGGGTTAAATTTGAATATGTATAGATCAAGAACCGAAAAAAACAGATTTAGATCGAGGGAAGTCAAAAGTTGTCGAATAACCGAATCCATCAAATATCCGAATCCGAGGTAAGTCGATATACAAATAAATATATTTGAATTGAACTATTTGTGTATATATGAAAATTTGAATTGTTATGAATATCTATTAAGATGGAATGTATGTGAAATCCGAGTTTACGAATAAGTCGACAAGTTATTAAGTCCGAGAAGTCCCGTATAAGCCTAGGAATAGATAGGATTTCATATGTCATGACATAGGTGTCCATTATGTGGTATCTTGTAAGACCACGTCTGAGACGTTGGCATTGATTCGAGATTTCGTGTAAGACCACGTCTGGGACGTTGGCATCGATATGAGATTTACGTATAAGACCATGTCTGAGACATTGGCATCGTATTGATTCGTGTAAGACCATGTCTAGGACAGTGGCATCGATATTTGGTTACATGTAAGACCACATTTGGGACTTGGCATTGTACGACTATTTAGAGCACTCTGAGTATCCTATTTAGTTCCGAACGGTTCAACAGGCAAGTTTGAGAACTGAATGAATATGTGAATTGTACATCCATTTCAGGTGCGTTTGAAAAGTACACTATGTGTGTATGAAAGGTAAGTGTCTATATGAACTTACTAAGGAGAATATGTGTATTAAAATGATGAGATAATATGTGATTATATGCTTGAATGAGCTATGTGTATATGTAACATTTGAGTTGAAGAATGTGGTGAGCTATGGCTAAGCAAATGAGCCAAAGAATATGTGATAAATTTGTATTGAGAAACATTAATGTCATTGTTTCAATATGGTTATGTGCATTTTATGCTAAGTTTATTTGTATATGGCTTACTAAGCTTTTGAAAGCTTACTTTGTGTGTGTTTGCTCTGTTTTATAGATCGTCGAAGCTACTGAAGACTCGGGGACCGTCGAGGATCGTCATCACACTACTCAAACTTGTTTTGGTACCTTTGAAAAGTGTATATAGCTAAATATGGCATGTATATGCTAGTCTTTTTGGTATATATTTGAGATATGGGGACCGTTGAGGATCGTCATCACATTACTCAAACTTGTTTTGGTACCTTTGAAAAGTGTATATAGCTAAATATGGCATGTATAGGCTAGTCTTTTTGGTATATGTTTGTGATATGAAATTAGTTATGTGATGTGGCTAGTTATATGTTGGTATTATGCATTTGTGAATATGGTATATGATGTTGGTTTTGGTATGATCTTATGTCTATGAAATGGTCAAGTTTATGGTAAGCATATGGATGAAATTTGAGTAGGTATGTTTGAGCAATGAAATAGCTATGGTATGGCAATTTGTGATTGAATTATGCTTGATTATACATGTGTTTGGTTGTGCAAATTGGTATACAAGTTGGCATGAATAGAAATGAGATTGAATGAGATGATATGTTGTTCATTTGACATGATTTTGGTTGCCATTTGTGTATGGAATAATGCTTGTTTGAGATTGTAGGAATGACCCAAATGTGGGTGGCATTTTGGCCTTGAAAATGGCCTATATTTGCCCACACGGTTGAACACACGGGCGTGTGGCTCGACCATGTCCCTCGTGGTTGAAATTCAAGGCAAGTCAGGATCGACCACGGGCTGGACACACGGGCGTGTGTCTGGCAGTGTGGTGAAGTCAGTAGCGACCACGGGTGAGGCACACGGGCGTGTCCACGGCCGTGTGGACAAGTCAGTATGTATGCCCTGTTTTGACACGGCTTAATTAGACACACGGGCGTGTTGAGGCCGTGGGAGGCACACGGTCTGCCCACACGGGCATGTGACCTCTGCAGCTTTGAAAAAGTTTTAAATTTTTGAAAAATTTCATATGTGTTCGGTTTAGTCCCGACTCTATTCTAAAGCATGATTAAGGTCTCGATGACCTATAAAAGGGACACTTTAATTGCGTTGGATGAATTGTATTATGAAATGTCTGTAAAAGTTTTCGATCTGTCTGGTAATGCCTTTAACTCTAATCCGGCGACGGATATGGGTTAGGGGTGTTACAGTATATACTTGATATGAACATGTTAATGCTATTGTACTTAACTGTTATAGCATGTCACATTGCATTGCATGGGGTGAGACGATGTGAACGGAGGAAGTTGATTAGTTTATCTGCACCGTTGAGTGGTTTATCCACATTGTTTGAGCAGCTTTTATCTGCACCGTTTGAGTGGCTTAACCGTATCATATTAGCATCTTCTACAAACATGTTGTGCATCCACAACATTCTGGCAACTTATCTGCAAAAACCTTTTTATAAAAACTCGATGTTTCATCCACCTTTTTTTTTTATTACTAGTGGTTTGTCCATAAGGAGTGACTTGCCCACAACAATGAGTGGTTTTATCCACAACGTGGTGTACAGGTAGAGGGGTTATGAGGAACACTTATTGTGATGTGTAACGGTAGGATAGGAACATTTTCTAATAAATTGAAATTGCATTGCATTTATAAGCATTTGCATTCCTATGAATACCAGGATATTATGATAGTGAGTTATTCTAAAATATTGAAATTACAAATTGCTATTTAAATTGTATTTATCCTTATAACATTGAGATGTTATGTTGATGAGAATCATCGGATTTACCGATATTCTGTATTGTTAGTTATTTGTGATTTGTTCTATGAATTGATATTCTGTATGTTTTGTCTACTGTTTGCACTGATTGTCTTGTGATGGAACCCACACTACACTGAGCTTCATAGCTCACCCCTTTTTATTTTCATCTTTACAGATAACTCACCAGGTTAAGATGCGGACACAACATATGGAGGGACTCAATTTAGTTTCACTTTCTTAATATTTAAAGTTTCATTAATATTCGTTATTTCCTTTAAAAGATCGTATTATTTATTTTTGAACCGTGGCATGGAACATAGGCTTTAAGTTTGTGTCACTTTATTTAATAATATTTATCCAAATTTTTAAAAGATGCAATTAAATGTACTTATTAAATGATTTTGTAAAATTTATTTTAATTATAAATCAAACCAATGACTGAAATGATGATGACATGAACTCTTCAAATATTTTCTTACGTATTAGTGTATCATTTCAGTAACAATGGTTGCCTTTATGCATTTATTTTAATTAATCCTTTAAATTTTAGTTAGTTAAATGTTACTTATCAACAATTAAGATAAAAATGGGTCTCCCTAATCTGTCACCTTTTTCATCTGTCACTTAGGACCGTCGTTAGAGAGGTAATAGGGCCTAACAGTAGAGTGACCACTTCATAATAAAATAATAACGTAAGTGACTAAAACATAACATTTCAAACATAAATAATTAAAATATAATTTAAAACAAATAAAAATGACTATTTTTATAATTTAAGCTTAATTACAACTTGTTAATTCGTGCTTGATTCAATAAAAAATATGTGTAATTCGTGCTTTACGTATCATTGATATAAGATAAATGTATATTATATAAAAGTTGACAGAGTTGATGTAATGTCGAGTTGGTCCAACTACTAGCTTGTGGTCCATTCTTTTATTTTAATTGATTGAATACAGTACTGAAATGCAACGTGCCATTTGTATTTAAAAATGGAATCCTTTAATTGTCACATTCTTCATCTGTCAAGTGTCAACAAATAAGAAAATAACTATATTGGTTATTTGTTAATTAAAATAGAATATATAAATATAACTGAAGCACATGATATATTGCTATGACTTTTGCACTTTGCTTTGTTAATTAAATAAGAAACATGTCTGATCATCTATTTGCCATGTTGAGAGGAAACAAGTACAATTAAATGGCTTCATGATGTTAGCAATTTTGTTATTATTATTATTTTAATAATTTTATTATATGTTATGATTATATCTGTTTTTTTACATAATATTTAAAATTATTTTTAATTCTTCCTCAACCGATAAATAAGAATATAATATGCTTCAGCGCACTCGAACTCAATTAATAGGTATAATATAAATTTCAATTATGTAATGGTTGACAAAGTTTATATATATATATATATATATAATGCATGAGTCGGTCCAGCAATAGGTGTAACATGTATATTTTGTTTTGGTCCATTCTTTTTATTTTAATTAATTGAAATATTTTAAATCAAAAATACAATGTATAAAAAAGTGGAATATTGAAAAATTTGTACAGGAGCTAAACGCAACGTGCATTATTCTAGATCATTATGGAATTTAGAAGAAGAAGTTAGGAATAATTTTTTTGTTAATAACTTTATATATAAGAATAAATTTAGGGTTTTAAAACCTTATCCTCCTCCCTTTGAGATTTTTATTTTTTAATAAATATTATATTATGACGCATTTATAACGTGAGTGAAAACATTTATATGTAGTTTTAGTTGAAATTATAAAATTGAGATATCGAAGACAATGATATCTTAAGTCCAAACCTTATGATTCTTATCATGTGGGTGTATTTTTGTAAATTTATCAATTTATAAAATAACATAAATATTCTCAAAATATAATATTTATTCCTTTATTAAAAAAAGTAACAGTTTATGTATCTAATTTTTTTATTTTTACATTATAATAATATTAATATTATATTATGTGGCATCCACGTTGTGTAGAAAAAAGAATATTTTAAAATATATAAAATGGAACACTAAAAAAATTTAAACTTTGGTTTTAATTTTTAATGATATAAAAAATATTAATTTTTTTAATTTGTAATTTCAAATTTTAAAGGGCTTCTCGTAGCTTCTGCTTCTATCATTGGAAAAGTCATGTAATCTATGTGTTGGATAGATTTAATAATGGATTGAGTTATTTGTCTAAATTTAGAAGTTCGTCTAAAATTTTGGAACGTTTGAAAAAAAATTAAGCTTAGACCTAGCCTATTTTATATGTTTATAATATATTTATATTATTTATATTATTATTTAAGTTTCTCTTTGAGTCGGTGTTATGAGTCAATTGGATATCAACTTAGTAAAGAAAATTATAAAAGTATCATTCCGCATATTATGTTATTTATATATATTATATAATTTATAATATATAAAAACTAAAAATTTAATAATATATATTACTATAATGTAATATTAAAAAATTATTAAGATGTTTATATATAAAAATTTAATAAATAAAAAAGATAACTTATTAAATATTAATTAAAAATAATATAGATATTTTAAAAAATAAAAATAAAAATTAAGACATCAAATTAGACTTAAATAAGTATAAAATATATTAATATCATATTTAAACTCGAGCTGACTCTGTTCATGGACACGTCTAATGTTTATGAATAGAAACTTTTATGATTGCTCCAAATATTAGGGGAGTTAAAATGCAAAATGGAAGTGTGTGAAGACCATGCCAAAGCGAAATTCTTTGAAACAACTTAAGCAAGTCAAAATTATTTTTGTCCATGGGTTAGCCTAATTTCATGTGTAAATGGGCTAAGCTATCTTTGGGTCAGGCCTCCAGATAAAAATCTAACAAACAACAAATTAATACTTGGGGACTTGATAATTAGGGTGGAGAAATTAGAAATTAATTTAAATGTTTATGGAATAAAAGTTAGAATATTTTGGTTATTTTGATTGAATTAATTGAATTTTATTTAATTTTTTATAATTTAAAAATAAATATTTCATAAATATTTTTTTTTAGGAAAGAAGGAATTCACCTATACGCGTGTAAAACTAAAAGACTTCAATATATTTTTGTAGGATTAATATTTAAACAATGTAACTATCCTATCTCAAATAATATTTATAGAAAAAAAGTTTAAAATTTTATCAAATAATATTTAAAAGTCATACAACAAAGCTTATTTTAATAAAATAAGTCAAAAAACCCAAAAATCAAAATTAAGATTAAAAAACTGAAAATTGAAATGATCTGAATAGAATTATCATGAATTATTTGTGAAATTAAAAAAAATCGATTGAAAAGTTACAACATGATCACTTAATTATTAATTTTTTTATATCTAATTATGAAAAGTTACAAAAACGATCACTCAATTATTCAATTTTATCTTTTTTGAATGTTCATATTATCAAAGTAGTGGTAAAAGTGCCACAAAACCCCTATACTATATATTGAATTGCATTTTAACCCTTCTATTAAATAAAAGGATAAATTAACCCATGTATGTCGACGAGTGAGTAAAATAGGCTATCAGCTAAACTTTAGTGTTTATATTTAAGGTGTAATAATAAAATTATCCCTCAAACTTTACATATTCATTCAATTTCACCTCTATTCTTTTTTTAAGGGATAAAAATAAAAATTTAATAAAAAATTTTAAATAAAATAAATTCTGTTGTAATTAATATTTAAGTAAACCGCGCTCGACATTGATAACTTCAGAATTAAAATTCAAGCCCCAAAAAAAAGTCCACTGCTTTACCATTTCTCACTTCCAGTTCTACACGATTTCTGAAATTAATGCAATTTGATTCTCTCACTATCAAGAGCTGAATTTTTATTTTGATTTTATATAATAATGCAGCCGCCTCCAAAGAGAAAGATTCCAACTCCTTTTTTATGGTTCATTTTCATGAAAACTTGAAAGCACTTTGCCAATCCTAAGACTTAAGCACTTATGGATACAGAATTTGTCAACCTTGGGAAATCCATGATAGTTCCCAGTGTTCAAGAGTTGGCCAAGTACCCCCTCACCAAAATCCCACCTAGGTACCTGCGCCCGCATGAAGAACTTCACTCCATCTCCCCCAATCATCACCTTCCATCTGTCCCCATCATCGATCTTCACAAACTAGCTGCTGGGGATTTCATTGACTCTGAACTTCAAACCCTACACTCTGCTTGCAAGCACTGGGGTTTCTTCCAGGTATGTGTCTTGTTACCTTGTTGGTATTTTGGTTGAAATTGTTAAAACAAGTTCTTTTGCAAATAATAGGTAGTGAATCATGGTGTTAGTATATCATTGTTGGATAAATTCAAGTTGGAGATTGTGAATTTCTTCAAACTATCACATGAAGATAAGAAGCTTTTATGGCAAAAACCAGATAACCATGAAGGGTTTGGTCAAGCTTTTGTAGTTTCACAAGATCAGAAGCTAGATTGGTCTGATATGTTCTATATAACCACACTGCCATACAATCTTAGGAACGTTGACGTATTTGAAAAACTCCCCTTTAAGTTAAGGTATCTCTCCCATGGTTATTTTCAACTTTGGAATTTGAGACTTCGATTTACAATGTTTTTCTTTTTAATGATTTTGATGCAGAGAGACCCTGGAAGTGTATTGTGTTCAAGTGAAAAATCTAGCTATGAGGATATTGGGTTACATGGCTAAGGCCTTAAATATGGATGCTGATGAAATAAAAGAGCTGTTCAATGATGGGGTGCAAGCAATGAGAATGAATTACTATCCACCATGCCCTGAACCTGATATGGTCATTGGTTTCAGTCCCCATTCCGATGCCGATGCTTTGACGATTCTCTTTCAGCTCGACGAAACCGATGGCCTGCAAGTTCGAAAAGATGGGAAATGGGTTCCCATTAAGCCACTTCCCAATGCTTTTGTGGTTAACATTGGAGACATCATGGAGGTATATATACATATATATATTGCAATTGCTCCAATTGAGTCATTTCCTAACAATGATGATTGTATTTTGTGTGTTTGGTCTGCAGATTTTGAGCAATGGGATATACCGTAGCATCGAGCATAGAGCGGTTGTAAACTCAACCAAACAGAGGCTATCAATCGCAACGTTTTATAACTCCAAGTTAGACTCGGAATTAGGCCCTGCACTTAGCCTTATCGGTCCAAATAACCCTGCGATTTTTCAACGAATCCCTTTGGAGAAGTACTTGAAGGAATTCTTTGCAAGGAAACTAGATGGCAAGGCTTACCTTGATTTCATGAGAATTAAAATCAATGAAGAACATGAAAATTGAAAAACATTAGCTGAAGAATGGATTGAAATGACTAGGAATAAAAACACCTATAACCAGGGTGGTTAATTGATCAAATTTACGTTGAATGCTTAACATGATTATCAAAATCCGCGTTTTTCGAGTTCATCATATCTCTATAACCTTACTAAAGCAGTATTAAAGAAGAAGAGAAAGGTATCATCTAACTGCCAATGATCAATGGTTACTAAAAAGGAGAAGGAATCCACTAAAACAAATAAACAACAACTCAGTTCACGTGTGTGAATCCCCACATACAACCCTTTTTTCTTTACCAAATTCTCAAGCATTCTTTTTCCTTCTTTTAACATCACCCTCCTTTTTATAACCCCAAGCAATGTCGATCCCTCCAACAGGACATTATTAACCCAAATACCACCACAAGCCACTCTTGTTACTGATACAAGCCATCATCTTGCTTCACTACTAAACAATAAACCAAGCCTGGTTTTTTCATAACAATGCATAGATAGGCACGTTTGCATGTATTCCTATCTGGTGAAGGCTGGTCCCTTTGTAAATAAAGTTGTGTCTAATAACGCAACCCCATATACTCCGCTTTCAAACAAAGATTTCTAGCTAGTGCACTGTCCTTTCCAGCTATATTTGCTCTGTAGTTGGTTCTTGGTCACGCATCCTATATATATATCTAATTATTTTATGGTCCCTCTTGTGATTACCTATATAAAGGAAGTAAAGGGCTCCTAGCAAATTCAAAAATTACAATCCTTTCTCTCTTTAATATAGATGGCAACTTCATGGTTTTCAGTGTTGCTTTTGGTTTCTATTGTTTTTAGTTGTTTCTTGGCTGCATCAGCTGGTGATTTTTACCAAGAGTTTGATCTGACATGGGGTGACAAACGTGCTGAGATACTCAATGGTGGGAGGCTTCTTACACTTAGTCTCGATAAGGCCTCTGGTTCAGGTTTCAAGTCTAAAAGAGAGTACTTGTTTGGAAGAATCGACATGCAAATCAAGCTTGTCTCTGGCAACTCTGCCGGCACTGTTACTGCTTTCTATGTAAGCTCTTTGTCTATTTTTTTTTGAATTAATTGCACCAGACGCCCCCAAATTGTGATATGAATTCTAAATTAATCTCTAATATTAAAATATTTTAATTGAATCCTCAAAAATACCAATATTGTATCAATCAAGTCATTCTATCAGCCTAGATATTAGCTTAAACGTTACATGCCAACTCTAATCTATACTTAAACATATTTAAAACACACGAACTATCTATTTTTTTTTTTTTTTGCAAGTGTAGGAAACCATGTTTTGTAATGTCTAATTTTGGTTGCAGCTGTCTTCAGAAGGGCCAAACCACGATGAGATAGACTTTGAATTCTTAGGTAACTTAAGTGGAGACCCATACATTGTGCACACTAATGTCTACTCCCAAGGTAAAGGTGACAGGGAACAACAATTCTACCTATGGTTCGACCCAACAAAGAATTTCCACACCTATTCAATTATCTGGAGCCCGCAATGCATTACGTAAGATTAAAATGTTGGTCTTATTTGGTTTCAGTCCCTCCACTATACTAAGTTTTAAGATTCGGTCATTCAATTTATTTTGATATAATTCGGTACTCAGGTTCAAACTAATAACACAATTAATTGCTTTTTAGTCATATAGTCAAAAGTCATCTAGTATCGGGAGCAGAACTTAAGAGGCTAAAAAATTTAGAAAATTGCCATTAAGTCTTTTATTTTTATTGAAAATTTTACTTAAACCCTTAATTTTTAAAAAATTCTAACTAAGCCCTACAAAAGTTTTGAAAATTTTAATAAAATTTTCAAAAATTTTCAAAAATTTTCATAAAATTTTCAAAAAATTTCTTTAAATTTTTTCAAAAATTTAGTTAAACCATTATATTTTTTAAAATTCTCATTAAATCCCAAAATTTTAAAAAAATTTAAGTAGATCCCAAAACTTAATGCCACCACCTCTCGCCACCACGTTGAACTCTAATAGATCATGTTCAACTAATAACAAAATTAGCCAAATGCTTATGACCATTTAAGAAAAATTCACATCATTTTAAACGGTAGCAACCATCATTTAACAAGGATGGACTAAATTATACTAAATCAAAATAGAGAGATTAAATCTCAACATAGTGAAAAGACTAAAACCATAATATACCCAAAAATCTGCCTCTTTCGAAGACTTTAAAATCTCTGAAAAAGATAACTAACTCCTTTTTTTTTTTCAACTCACTAGTTTCATGGTGGACAACATTCCGATCAGAGTATTCAACAATGAAGAATCCATTGGAGTTCCCTTCCCCAAAAACCAGCCGATGAAGGTATACTCAAGCCTGTGGGATGCAGATGAATGGGCGACAAGAGGCGGGCTGGTGAAAACCGATTGGTCGAAAGCTCCTTTCAAGGCATATTATAGGAATTTTAATGCCTATTCATGGAACTCCGTCGGAACCGATGTTTGGCGAACTCAGGCACTGGATGCTACTGGAAGAAGATGGCTCCGATGGGCACAGAAATACCACATGGTTTACAACTATTGTGCTGATTTGAAGCGATTTGCTCATGGTCGTCCCTGCGAGTGTAGGCGCTCTAGGTTCCTTTAACCGCCCAAAAAGAATGTTGCTTCAATCTAGGATTTAATTTTGTCTATTACTATTGTAAATTTGTTCTGTTTATGGTTTAAATTTGGAATTCAATCATTTTATCTTTTATTTGGAAAAATAAATATTTGTGTATTTTTATAAGATTATTAATTTATCCAAATTAGAGATGTTATTGACAGCCCAAATTTAAGGGTAAAAATATGTCTACTGAATGCCTTAAAAAAGAATCCAAGCTATTGATGGATAGTGCTCACCTCCTCAGATGTGATTTAGGTTTACCTCAAATGTGACCTAAGTTTGAGTCAAGCTAATCGCATTATTATTAGTACTTTGCCCTCTTGTAATTCACCAAAAAAAAAAAATCCGAGCCATCACTTTATCAATAAAATGCAAAGGGAGCAAACGCAATCTCTGATCAATAGTTTAATGGCAGTAAAAGAAAAAAACTGAAGAAATAAAAGCTGAACCTTAGTTCTATCATCTAAATAATTCAAAAATAGATGGATAAATTTACAATAAATTTTAACCTATCTGCTACACGGACCAATTGCTTCATTCCCTATTTCCAAACTTGTATTTCAATCCCTGATTTCCACCAACTCGTTACAAAGACGGGTCTTTCGCAACTAATGTCGGAATACAGCAGAATCCCTCCAGCAAGCATCGGTTGCATTGTCTCTCGACCTATCATTTCAAAACCAGAAAACAATCATAACCAAACTTATGCAACTTCATCAAAGACCAAATGTATAGCCATATTTCCGGGTTACACGACAAGGCATGTACTAAAGTGCAGTTTGCAGAACCTACAATGATCATCACTCTTTGCTGCATACTCTCACCGATATGAAGCAAAAGCAAAAGAGTATGAGACGAGCATCTGGCTTAACAGTCTGGCTCACAAGTTAATAAGTTACTTAGCCAGGATGGGGTACGAAACAAAAGCATGCCGAACTCAAGGAGATTCAAAATGGGAAAGCCGGTATGATTGAAACTTTTAATGGTGGAGGAAAAAGTTTTGGTGGGAAAAAGGAGAATGAAAATTATGATGCAAGAACTTTAGATACAGTCATTATGAATAATATATTATCGTGGTGGTGCCCCCTTTTTCTTTTAAACATTCCCACTTCTGGTATATTTCATTCATTAAACCCCCTGCATACATCGTACAATCATCCCAACTTGTCGATGAAAATTTCAACCCCACAAACTTTTATGCACACCAAGATCTACATAGATTCATGGTTTCCCGGACCTACGGAAGGTTACTATATGGTATTGTTTAGCTAATGCAAATGTATATCGAGGCACAGGCACGGTTTATCCCGAGAATCTAAACTACAACTTCAGGTAAGACTCGGAAGGCATCGAAAACACTATGAAATCAACATCATTCGTATACATATATAAGTCGAATCTGAAAAGCACATGTTATAATCTAGTCCATCAATCCGAAATTCCAAATAGTCCAACAAATTGCAACTAGAGACCTTAATATAAGCAAGCACATTATGAAAATTTGCAATATCTGCCTAACAGTGAGATTTAAACTCTTTAAAACTATTCCAATCAATTGCAGAAGAGACCTTGACACCACAGCTTCTAATAATTATTTACATTCAAATCCTTAAGCGTCCTACATTTTTACTCATACAATCTAAATCAAATACCATAATATATATAGAACAAGCAACCAAACATTCCAACAGCAACAGAAGCAAAAGCAATAACAAGCCCCCATTTTTTTTCTGGGTATAGTACAAAAGCAAGCAAAATTGCAGTATCAGACAACATTGTAATAAACTAAGCTAAAAAACCACACTTTATATAGCATAGTAAAAAAAATGCCTAAATTTTAATAAACCCCAAACATTCTTTTAAAAGAAAATAAAACAAAATCTTTAAAAAAAATCCCCCAAAAAAATAAAAAAAAAATCAAACCCCAGACTGTAGCACAGCAAAATAGCACCTTAAAATGATGGAAAAAAAGGAAGAAAGGGGGGAAAAAAGAACCTTGTGGGCAAAAACAATATCCCAGGAAAATGTAGTGGCATGAGCAAACTACCACGGCCAAAGTGACCTGCTTGAGACATTGTAGCACAGCAGATTTTAAACCCTAAATTTTTTTTGAGAGAAAAAGACAAAGACAAGAGTTTTTTAAGTAAAAGAAAATGCAGCTTTTGTGTATGTATATATATTTATTAATATTGAAAATAAAGAGAGGGTTTAAGGAAAACAAGGTTCGTTTCTGGGTGTATAATGCAACTTGGAAAATACAAAACTACAGGGAGTAAAAGAAAGTGAAAGTTTATAGATTTGCACGAGTCCCAATGAAAAATTGTGAAAATACAGAAGTTTTTCGAGGAGTTGAATGTAAATTTTTAATTGTGATTTTTTTTATATTTTTATTTTTTGCGTATCCGAGGTCATTTGTTGTTATTGTTTGCTGTTCTGGTTTCTTTTCTATTTCCTTTTTGTCTTTGCAACACTGCATTTAAAACACGCTTTGGGTCTTCCTTGTTGGTTTTCTGTACTTCAATTACTACAAACTGCAACTCAACTGGTTTTGGCATTAGATATTGTGTTTTTTTTTTTTTTTTTGTTTAGGCGCGTTGGAAGCACTCTCCAATGGAGGTCTTTCAGTAGAGTTTCAGACATAATATTAGACAAAATCCTATGCCACCCTCTTTTGCTTTCCTCTGCAGATTCCTAAAAATAGATTGGGTTTTGCTTGTTCTTAGCTGGTAACACGTTGACAGGGCTGATGGTTTTTTATGTTTATGCTTGAAGGAGAAGTAAATTTAGGTTAAATTTCACTGTTGTTTAATCGTTACTTTGAGTCTTGAGATTAAAAAACAGTACTTATTATGTTTTTTAAACATGTTTTTTTTTTTTCTAACAGCTTTCAAAAATTTTATTGTAAGAAAGTTATTTGAGCTATTTTTGTTGTAAAAAAAAGTTATTAATAAAATTAATTTTTATTGAATTTATTAATAAGGAGATATTATTTTATGCACTCTTCCCACTGTATCATTCATTGTTCATTTCTAATTAAATAATAATATTTTAATATTTTTTATATTATGGACACATAATTTTAATAATTTTTTTACCTTAAATCTCAAACTCTAAACTATGAATTTTAAAGCTTAAACCTTAATCTCAAATCTTAAATTCAAACTTGAATTGGGGTTTGAGTTTGGCATATAAAATTTGGGGTTTTGGTTTTGATTTAAGGTTTAAAATTTTGGATTTCAAGTCTGAATTTAAGGTTTTAAGTTCAGATTCAGATTTAGGGTAAAAAAATTACTAAAATTATGTGTTACTAATATGAAAAAAATTATTAAAAATTATTAAATAATTAAAAAAATCATGAAAATAAAAATAATTTCACGGCAAAAAAAAAAGAGTTAAGAAATTAATAATCTATTTAATCCAAAACGGGTATCCTGTTTTGCCAAATCAAGACAAGAAGTAATGCCAAATAATTATTAAGCTCTTTTGGAAAAAAAAGTTAAATTCCCCTGTACCAAAGCGACATTCATACGCTAATACTACAACCGGCAAATGAAAGCGAAACGTAGTATCATAACACAACGTTGCTTTGGGGAGACAATTGGGATCTCCTGAATATTTCTTTTTTCCTGTTTTTGTTTTAGGTTGCGTTTGTTTGTAGGAATTCATTTTTCAGTAAATATTTTTCTGATTTTTCAGTGTTTGGTTGATTGAAAATATTTTTCAATACACGGGTAAAATCCTTTACATTTTAGGAAAATTTTCTTATGATTTTCATTTCTGTAAGACATTTTCCTAAAGGCTTTGTTTTCATCCAGATAAGTTTTTCCCTTTTTTCCTTCCTTCCTTCATTCTTTCTCAGGCAAATCTCTTTCTCTTTTTCTCAGAAAATTTCCTGCTCCTCTTCGTTTTGATGGGTCTTGGCAGTATTCTTGGAAAAATTCATCTCTGATCTCCTCAAGGTACTCTCATGTTTTCCTTCTTTTATTCTCTATTAATTTTTGTTTCATGTGATACAGATTTTTTTTAAAATAATTATAAATAAAAATCGAAGCCCTAATGATTGCTTGATCTTAGCTTGGGACTCAACTATTTTGATCTTAGCTACAGTTTTGTTTTGGGTTTAATTGTTGTTTTGTGTTTAGCTGAATTTTGTGGAGGCATTGTAGGTTGTTGCTGTTGTATACCCGGAGAGTATATTGGATTAGTGAAAGTGGGTGAATTGGCTTTTATTATAATAAGTTGATCCTACACTGGACACCCAACATGGTTTCTCAACTACTACTACCCTGATTTAAATTTTCAAGCCTCTATGCTTCTTGTTCCAGCTACCTTTCCCCATGATTGAAGGCTAAAGTTACTCGCTTTTCAGTTTGTTATTTGGGGTTGTCTTTTTCCTTCTTTTTACTTATCTTGATTCAACAATTTAGGAAATTTCACCACCAACTGTAAAAACAAATGGCAAATACTCGTGGGGTTTCTCTAACAAGAACCAAATGTGTTTTAAAAAGAACATCCATCTACTGCAAATATCGTGTTTTAAGTACTGTTGAACACCAAAGTGAGGGTTGGGGCAACTTGGTTGAACACAACATAGTTTATGCTTATGATTCAACTAAATCTTTTAGTAACGAATTGATAAACCATAATTTATACATATTTTAACCCCATGCTTGGCTTACTTTTGGATGAAATTTCATTTGATTTGATAAATTCGATGCTCCTAATCCCTTAATTTCATGTTTTATTCTCAAGAAAGCTTAGGGAGTCGAAAAGATCGAGAAACGGGCCAAAAATGGGTAAAATTGGCCTACCTACGAAAACAACACGGCTAGACCATTGGACACGGTCGTGTGTATTGAGCAGAATCAAACACGACCTAGAACGTCGCCCACGGGCAGACCACGCGGCCGTGTGTGGTGAGCAGAATCGAGCACAGCCGAAGGAGTCCACCACGGGCATGTCACACGGGCGTGTCCCTGTCGACCCCAAGACGAATTTTATTCGGAATAGGTTACTTGTGGGCCAAGAAAGGCATCTCGAAGCCTATATAAACACACTAGGAGGCAACCTAAAAAGGGAGTTCGATAGGACGTCGAATAGACGCCGAGTAGAAGGAGAAAATACTCCAAGACAGCCATCGGGAACAGCTTATGAGAAGGATCTCCATCAAGACTGAAGATCTCCCATCAAGTTCTTTAAATGTTTTTGGGCTTTCTTATGTTTTGTTGTTTTCTCTATTCTAATATGTTTCCCTCTATGTATGAACTAAATCCCTTAAATACCTAAGGGGATGAAACCTAAGACGAATCTTATTATTATTTGATTTATGAGATAAATACTTGTGCTTATTCTTAATTGTGAGTTCTTATTCTTGTTTTGATAATTCAGGTTATTGATTTAAGTCGAATGTGCTTATTCAGTGGAGAAAAAGTCCCTGTCTAAGAGTAGATCAACACAATTAAGTGGAGTTGATTGCAACCCTAGAAATAGGGCGACGAAAATCTGCCGAATTAGGGTCAAACCTAATAAGGGAATCCATAGATCGAGTAAATGCGATAATAGGGGTTTTAATTAGAAAGAGATTTCAATTAATCAACCTAGAGTCAGTTGTTTTTAGTCTTGAAAGAGATATTAACATAAATCAGGGATTTCTACGGATTAAGTCAAGTGAATAAATCGCATGAATCAAAAGTAATAAGTGAAGTCTAGGTGGATTCTTCCTTAGGTATTGCCTATCTCATATAAGTTGTCCAAAAGTATTTTCCCCAATTTACTATTTGTCGCGTTCATAGTTAGTTAAATTAGTTAGTTAATTTTAGATTAAAAATAAATCCCATTAATTATCAGGCTAGATAATAAAAAGATAGTTAATACTAGTACTCTTGGTCCTTGAGGATACGATATTCCGGACTTACCACAGCTATACTACTGTTCGATAGGTGTGCTTGCCTTTGTCGAAATAATAGTTAGTTTCGAGCTCCATCACAAATCCTGAAGGAGAGAGATTTAAAAGTATCACCAAATCGACATAACCTTTCCATCATTTTATAAATAAGAAAGGAAATCTTTTCAGCAATCCAATTTGGACCAGCTCTTCTATGATAATATCATGTTTTGAGTGTTTTTATATTTTGTACTATTGGATATTATTTTTATAGCTTCATCATCAAGTCATTATACCATATCTGATTCAGTACCAATTAATTTCCAAGTCATTGAAAACAGAATTTAAGCTGACCATTAAGATCTTTTTGGCTCAGCGGGTTGTTGTACATGATTTTTGCTCCATCCATCTACTTTTGTCAACTTTCTCCTGAGTTCATCCATCTCTATCAATTCTCCTTTTTTGCAATGCTTGACCTCCAGCTGTACATTTCTTGCTGTGGTTCCTTTCCTTACATCCATCTCATCACTCTTGTTTCTGCTAGTAACCTCAGTTGATACTTTCATAACAGTTTCAGTCGATACTTTCATAACAGTTTAGTACCAACTGCTGACACTGAAAACTTTTTTCAAAAATAAATAATCAATTCACTACAACTGCAAATATGGATAGCATTTGTTGAGTCATTGAGGGTTTTTCAGTGAACAAAACTTCTCAATGTTCCAAGAATGCGTGTATACTCCTAATAATAATAATAAGACATTTTTTTTATTTAAGATTATAAAATATATAAATATTAATAATTTTTAAATTATTCTTAATCCAGTACAAGTGGAAGCGTAGTAGTTTAGAACTTAGAAACAATGTACATGTTCGCTGTGAAATCAGAGTTTTAAATATTTATAAAAAAACGATCAAACCTGGAGACTAACTCTGACAACGATGTTAAGGCAAGTGTACCTATCGAACAGTAGTATAGTTTAGGCAAGACCGGATGTCGAACCCAAAGGAACTAAGTTGACTAATACTCACTTTCTTTTCACTACTTAGCCTAAATAAGATAAAAATTGGTTGTGAATGGTAGTAACGATAACTAGACTTAAAGAAACAAGAACAAGAAGACTAGATTAGGGATAACTTGAAAAAATCTCAGTTGATTTTTATGATACCCTCGGGAAGAATCCACCTAAACTTCACTTTATTACTTAACCTTAAATTATACGATTTCTTTTACTTAGCTTGATCCGTGAGACTCCCTAACCTATGCTAAACCCTCTCTCGAGGTGAATAACGTCTAATCCTAGGTTAATTAGTGGAACTCTCGTTCGTTTATAATAACCCCCTAGGAAAGCAGTAAATCGATCAATGGATTCCCATATTAGGTTTCACCCTAATCCGGTAAAATCTCGTAACCCTATCTCTAGGCGTCCGATCAACTCCGCTTAATTAATGTTGGATCTACTCTTGGGTAGGTCTATTCCTCCTCCACCTAAGCACATTCAATATTGATTAAGAAACATAATTAAGAACAAACTAAGTAATTTATCATATAATCCAAAAATCAAATAATAAACATCTGCCTAGGCTTCATCCTCCTTCAGGTATCTAAGGGGTTTAGTTCATGAAAGAAAAATAAAACATCACAAGAGAAAAGATAAAACAAAACATAAGAAAAATCTTAAAGCTCCCTGTCGGGATTGAAGGAGAATGTCGCCGTCTTGAGTATAATCCCGGCTTCTTGGTGATGAATCGATTGGCTATCCTCGCGTTATTCCCTAACTCTGACCTTCTCGGCTTGGCTCATTGGCCTAGCTTTCGACCCCCCTTCAAGTTGGTACTTGGGGTGTATTTATAGGCTATTGGAATGAGATTCTTTCTCCCTAAGTATCCTTTTCCGATTGAAATTACTCTTTCCAGCGTCAGGGGCACGGCCATGTCACACGCCCGTGCAAGTCATGGCCTAACTGTATTCGGATTTCTGTATTGGCACGGCCATGTGCGGTGGTGGTGAGGCCGTGCTCCAGGTTTTCGTCGAGGCACGGGCGTGTGGTCCTTGGTCCAGGCCGTGTTGATTTCGTGAAAAGGCTTTTTTCCTTCGTTTTAGGCCCGTTTTACGTTCTTTTCGTTCTCGGGTGCTTTCTTAAGTATAAGACATGAAAAGAAAAGATTAAAAGCACTTTTTATATAAAACAAGGCTTAAAACTCTAAAAAGCATAATAAATGTGGGATTAAAATATGTTATATTTCCGGCTTATCAGTACAGCTTGCTGGTCTTCTTATAGAACCTTTGGAAACTCCTCTTTTAATTTGTGTGATGATAAAACTATATATCAGAAAGTACAGAATTAGCCAATACAAGTGCAGATGATAAAGCTCAATACATTAACAATCATAAACATTGATGACAAAGTGGGCATATATATCAGAAATGTTATTGTATCTTTACAAGTACAGAACCATAGTAAGAATACTTGATAAACCATAATAGTAACATATTTTAATCTCACATTTAGTATGTTTTGGATGATTTATCCTCTATTTCATATAAAAAGGTGCTCTTAATCATTTCTTTTCATGTCTTATACCTAGGAAAGCACCCGAGGATAAAAAGAACCAGAAAAGAGCCCAAAACGGAATAAATTGGGCCAAGGAAGAAATCGACACGACCTGGACCAAAGACCACACGGTTGTGCCTCACTGATCATCTAGAACACGGTCTTACTTCGAGTCACACGGTCGTGTCTCATTAAAGGAATCCAAACATGGCTTGAAGACCGACCACACGGGCGTGTGCCATGCCCGTGTCCCTGACATGGCAAAGAACAATTTCATTCGGATTTGGATACTTTGGGGCAAAGAAACCTATTTCAAAAACCTATATAAACCCCCTAAGTGTCAGCTGAAAAGGGGGCGGTTAGCTAGGCCAAGGAGCCAAGCCGAAAATGTTAGAATTGTGGGAAACACTCGAAGGTAGCTAGTTGATTCATCTCAAGAAGCCGGAATTCTACTCAAGACAGTGGATTTCTCCTTCAATTCCTTCAGGGGGTTTTAGAGATTTCTTATGTTTTGTTTTACCTTTTCTTCTGAAATGTTTTCTTTATTTATTATGAATTAAACCCTTCAGATACCTGAAGGGGATGAAACCTAGATGAATCTTGTTATTATTTTTCTAAACTATATGATAAATACTTAGTTTGTTCTTAATTATGTGTGCTTAATTCTTGTGTTAATATTTCCGGGATTTTGATTCAAGTCAGATGTGCTTAAGTGGAGGAGCAAAAGTCCCTGCTTAATAGTAGATCTAGCATAATTAAGCGGAGTTGATCACACGCATAGAGATAGGGTGACGAGATTTTGTCGGATTAGGGTGAAACCTAATATGGGAGTCCATAGATCGATTTACTGCTATCCTAGGGGTTATTAATAGAGAAAGAGATTTCCATTAATTAACCTAGGGTTAGACGTTATTCGCCTCGAGAGAGGGTTTAATATACGTTAGGGAGTCTTACGGATCAAACTAAGTGAATAAATCGTATGGTTCAGTGTTAGATAACAAGTGAAGTCTAGGTGGATTCTTCCTGAGGGTATCGTCTAAATCAACTGAGCTTTTCTAAAAGTTATCTCCCCAATTTAGTCTTTTTGTCTTTGCGTCTTAGCTTGGTAGTTAGATAATTTTAGATTAAACAACCAATCACTTAATATTTAGGCTAGATAATAGAAAGAAAGTTAGTATTAGTACTTTTAGTTCCTTTGGGTTCGATAATCCAGTCTTGCCTTAACTATACTATTGTTCGATAGGTGCACTTGCCTTAAATCGTTGTCAGAGTTAGTTTCCAGGTTCGATCATTCTTTTATAAATTTTAAAACTCGATAGACACACAATCAATACTCGGAGTAGATTTCTATAAAATGAGCCCAACGAGTCCAACGAATGACTTAATTCATAAACCTATAGAGTAATTAAAACCATCTCTAAAGCAGAATTAGCTCAACTTGTAGTAGGAAAATGGGTTACCTTTAGAATCAACAGAAGAACCATCCATGTCAGCCATAAAGAGGAGTTTGAGACAGAGCAGTTGTTGTTTTACGTGTGGAAATTGAAGGAGTAGTAATAGGCGACATGGTTGGTTGAGAGGGGGAAGAATGGATGTTGACAAAGGGGGGCGTTGATAGGTAGTTGAATTTCTTTACTTATTGGTTGGACGGTTGGTGTCTGCATACTGAGAAAGTCTCTCAGGTGTTTATCTGGAATTTCTACTTATTTCACTTCAATTATTATTTATCTCCAATAACCCCAAACTCCTATTTAATCACCTATCACATGCCTATTACTTCCACACTCTTATCCATTAGTACTCAATTTTGGGATTTTATTTCCTTAAATTATCTTAAAAAATATTAATTTTTATTTAACCAAATATTGTTTTCTTTAACAAATTATTATTTTAGTAAGGCAACATATTGTTTTAGGACATATTTAAAAATAAAATAAAAAATTGTTGATGCAAGCTTTAGTAGCCTAGTCATTTGTTTATGCATTACTTAAACCAGGGTATATACAAGTGCATTCACATTGATTTTGGAGCCACCACGAATTTGATAATTATAAATTTAAGGATACATTTAATCTCTCACATTAAAAATATTATTAGATTATTATTTGATATCACATTCAAGTTTAAGAAGTTGCTATGGTTTTTTATGTTTTTTTGGGCACTAATAAGAGAAAGAGGTAACAATTTTTTTTTTTGAAAAAAAATCTCATTTAAAACTTTAAAAATCTCAATTAATTGAATAGTAATTTGGTTGATTGAATTAACAGATCAGCTAATGTCCCTGAATTATTGAATATTACTGTTTGTTACAGTATTAGCTCAACTTGTAGGTTTATAAAAATAAAGCCAAAATGTTGGTGATCCCCATAGAATTCAATTCATATAATAAAGCATAAACTAATGGCAATGAATGAATGCCCCCAATAGCTTCCACATGGTCATGTTCCCCATCTCTCTTTGGGGTCCTCAATTTCTAATATTTTCATATATGTATGTATGCACTTTAGTCATGGTAACTTTATTCATATATGTGATATTTGTGTGGCATTATTTTGTGTAGATGGATCGTAGTTAAGATCAAAATGCAGTTGTCGGAGTCGTGGCTTCAGTTTTAGTTTTTGAGGCTCTTTGGATTAAAAAATTAAAAACTAGGAAAGAAATTGCTTCTCACCCTCGTGTGAATCGAGATTATGAAAGAGAAAATTATATTAATAGTATTTGATATAGTGGTGATCAACATTGTATCAATGTAATAAGGATGAGACCGATTACCTTTTTTAAATTGTGTGATATTCTTAGTAGGAATAATTTGTTACAATCAACTAAATCCGTGAATATTAGGGAGCAAGTAGTTATATTTTTACATATAATTGGTCATAATGTAAGGTTTCGAGTGATTGGATCTAGATATTATAGATCAACTGAGACAATTCACCGTTACTTTAGGGTTGTATTGAGAGCTATTTTGAAATTGTATAAACTGGTTATTAGATCACCTGATGAGTTAACTCCTAGTGAAATTAGAAACAATCTAAGGTTTTATCCTTATTTTAAAGATTGTATTAGAGCATTAGATGGAACTCATGTTCGTGCATCCGTTCCACTTAGCATTTAAGAAAGATTTCGTAACCGTAAAGGGGGGACGACACAAAATGTATTGGCTGCCATTATATTCGATTTGAAATTTTCCTATGTTCTAGCTGGTTGGGAAGGTAGTGCACATGATTCTCGTATTTTAAGTTATGCACTTTCACGCCCAAGAGGATTAAGAATTCTGGAAGGTAATAATTATCATTAAATATCAAATAGTTCTAGTAAGCTCATAATTTATTAGTATTAATTATGTTTTGTAAAATTGTACGTAAATATTATCTTGCTGATGCTGGATATGGCATCCGAAATGGATATATTACCCCATATCGTGGTGTCCGATATCATTTAAAAGAGTTTAGTGCTCAGGGGCTTGAAAATGCAAAGGAACTCTTTAATCTTCGACATTCATCATTGCGAATCATTATTGAACGTGTTTTGGGGATTTTGAAGAAACATTTTCGTGTATTAGATGCTGAACCATTTTGAAATTTTCAAACTCAAGTAGATATAGTTTTGGTTTGTTGTATCATTCATAAACATATAATGGGAGTTGATCCTAATGATTTACTTAATCAAGGATTATACGAGGAGCCTGAGTCTGATTTGATAATACCAACTCTTACGGAGCGAGAAGAAAGAGAAGAAGCAAGAGAATGGTCTACTAAGAGAGACGAAATTGCACAAACTATGTGGACTGATTATATGGCTAGAAATATTAGGTAGGTTTAGGGCTTAAGGCTATTGTTTCTATGTTATGTATGTTTTAGTATTAAAATTATTTTTTTTTGTTAATGTTGGTTGGATAATGATATTGAAATTTTAGTTTGTTGGATTTTGAAATTATTATGTCTTGAATTTGTTAGATATTGATTATGTTTTAAGCTTGTTAGATATTGAATTTATTATGTTTTAAGCTTGTTGGATATTGGAATGATTGACAATGACAATTATTAATGTAGAATGGGTAAAGGCAACAAAGAAGGGACCTCTAAGGAATTCAGGTGGACAAAACCAATGGAACATGTTTTTCTTGAAATTCTAGCAGAGGAAGCCCAGAAAGGAAATAAGCCTTCTAATACTTTCAAAGCAATTTCTATTAATCGAGTTGTCAAAGCTATTTCTAAAAGATTTCAAGTCCAATGCGACACGAAACATGTGGAAAATCATTTGAGGACTGTAAAAATCCAGTGGCAGATTATATGCAAAATTCGAGGAGCAAGTGGTTTTGGATGGGATGATAACATGAAAATAAATTGTATCTACATATCTGCTAGCTTTTTAAAATAAATTGTAAAGTTTATCAAGCTTTTCATTTGTCAAAGCATATTTTATATTATTGTATTCTACACTAGTTATATAGGCTTGAATAGCCCACTCACCAATTAGGTCTTTGGTTTCCATCATTGTTGCAATGAAAAAGTGAATGTATACTTTAAAGGGTTAGCTTCTATTATCCCTAATAGAAAGTAAATTTGCAAGGTTTTTAAGGATTGCTTATCGTTATTTTTTAGAGTTTTAAATTTATAAATGAGAATGATCGAACCTGGAAACTAACTCTGACAACGACTTAAGGCAAGTGCACCTATCGAACAATAGTATAGCTTAGGCAAGACCGGAATGTCGAACCCAGGGGAATCAAAAGTACTAATACTAATTTTCTTTTTATTATCTAGCCTAAAATAAGTGAAGTTGTTGTTTAATCTAATTTTAATTAACTACTAAGCTAAAGACGCAAAGACAAAAAGAATGAATTGGGGAAATACTGTTGGAAAAACTCAGTTGATTAAGACGATACCCTTAGGAAGAATCCACCTAAACTTCACTTGTTATCTAACACTGAACCAGACGATGTATTCACTTGACTTGATCCGTAAGATTCCCTAATTTATATTAAATCCTCTCTCGAGGCGAATAACGTCTAACCCTAGGTTGATTAATTGAAATCTTTTTCTAATTAAAACCCCTAGAACCGCATTAACTCGATCTATGGACTCCCATATTAAGTTTCACCCTAATCCGACAAAATCTCGTCACCCTATCTCTAGGCGTGCGATCAACTCCGCTTAATTATGATAGATCTACTCTTAGGCAGGGACTTTTGCTCCTCCACCTAAGCACATCATACTTGAATCAATATCCCAGAAATATCAACACAAGAATTAAGAACACATAATTAAGAACAAATCAAATATTTATTGTATAGTTCAGAAAACAATAACAAGATTCATCTTAGGTTTCATCCCCTTCAGGTATCTGAAGGGTTTAGTTCATAACCATAAAAGAAAACATCTCAGAAGAAAAGATAAAACAAAACATAAGAAATCCCTAAAACACCCTGAATGAATTGAAGGAGAGATCCTCCATCTTGAGTAGATTTTCGGCTTATTAAGATGGATCAACTGGCTATCTTCGAGTGTTTCCCACAAATCTGACCTTTTCGACTCGACTCTTTGGCCTAGCTAACCGCCCATTTTCAGGTTATACTTAGGGGGTTTATATAGGCTTTTGAGATAGATTTCTTTGCCCCCAAGTATCCAAATCCGAATGAAATTGCTCTTATCCATGACAGGGACACGGCCATGGCACACGCCTGTGTGAATCGTGGCCAGGCTGTGTTTGGACTTTTAATGAGGCACGACCGTGTGGTCTTTGGGCCAGGCCGTGTCAATTTTTCTCTTGGCCCAATTTGGTCCATTTTAAGCCCGTTTCTCGTTCTTTTCATCCTCCGATGCTTTCCTGAGTATAAAACATGAAAAGAAAGGATTAAGAGCACTTTTTTACATAAATCAATGGATAAATCATCCAAAAATATGCTAAATGTGGGATTAAAATATGTTACTTTTACGGTTTATCAATTGCATAATTAGCTAGAAAATATCCTATAAATTGACAAGCAACCTACTCGAGAGTGTGTATAGACCCAAACAATAGAAAGTTCTTGCATGATCTAAAAGAGTCATTAAAAATACTTTGCATTTGAGGGTGTCAGTGGCACCCATAATATTCATATAATTGTTGTAATGCAACAAGTGGTCATATAGGTCCATGTTGTTGTTATACTTTTCTTTTGGGGGGGTCTAAATATGGGTAGTAAGTGTTCAATCGCAATATTTGAAGCCAAAAGGTTATTCGACGAAGCGCTCACTCTACATCATCTAACTTTGTGATTTATAATGTTTGTAGTTACTATTTAGTGGCTTCTATTTGGTTCTCCAAAGACATGGGCAATGTTTGTGGTAAATTTTGAATGTTATCATGAGATGTACATGATGATAGCCAAGAGGAGCCTACTAATTCATTATATTGGGGTGTTTGCTTTTGAGAGAGATTTTAGGTTGCTCGCAGTTCTTGTATGAGTTGGGTGTTTTGTAGGGTTATTTTTTGATTTTGCTATTATTTTTATAGTTTTTCTAGCATCATTTTAATTTGTTCATGAAGCTCAAAATTTTTTTAGGACTTAAAATTTGGATTTAGAACGTGATTTGATCATCAAGTGTTGGGTATGGTCGAACTTTTGGCATTGGTGGTGGAAAAGTTCTTTGGGACGAGTCTAGCAAATTGTAAGATTGTTTGCTAGCTAGAGGATAATTAATGGTGATTGGAAGATTCTCTTGGTTCAAAGGTTGGTGGTTAGGGATAGTTTTATTAGGATTAGCCATTGAAGATTTGAAGGTTTTTAGGTGTGTAGGTCAATGCTCACTACACCAATTCGCAAGGTTGCAAGAAAGAGAGGAGGGTTTGGGAAGGGGGTTATTGAAGAAGGTTCACATGAAGCTCTTTCTATGCAGAGAGCCTAAAAAAAAAGAAGAATGAAGTCCTCCCTTTTAGGTAAGTGGGAAAGTATATATGCATAATCCGTAGACAAGTCATCAACTCTTAAGAGATGAGTCAAGTAGTCTAGTTGGCACCTATGCTTGGGCTCCTAGGTCGTGTGTTTCCCAATAAAACTTTTTATGTCTGCATGATGATTCGACCTACTTTACTAGTAGTGGATAGTATATGGCAAGGTTCCTATCTTTAGTGAGGAGATGAGTTTTGGTGAGGTAGATATTTGACACGACTTTATTGAAGTGAGATAGATAAGTTAAGGCATATAAGAAACATACTTTTTTTACATATATTGTGGAGTTATGCCTCGCATTTTGGACTAAACAGTGTGTGACGTCTCAACGAGGACGTGTTCTTTGTCTTGACGAGCAACCGACATCACGATGAGAAGAAAGCCCTCATCTTAACGACGCAATCCTCTTTCGTCCTGATGACCCGATGCCACGTCATGATGTGACGATGTGTAACTCAAATTTTTCGTTTTTCTTCTCCCAGTTAAACTCTATTTTTGGTTTTCCACTTAAACTCTGATTATCCTAGGGTTGTTGTAGTCATATATGCTATGAATTTCAGTCTATAAATAGACTGTAGTTACTTTACGAATTTCAACTTATAAATACATGTATTGTTAGAAAATTGACCATTTTGTCAATATAAAAAAAATATCTATATATATATATTAGAATATGTAAAAATCTAAATGAATAACATTTACATAAAAAAACTCAAGTAATAGGTTCATTGGTTGAAGTGGTTCATCCATGTTTAAGATTGATCAATGTTTGATCCACAAATTTACTTGCAGGGGCGAAGTCAGAAATTTTTTTAGGGGGGCCGAAATTGAATTTTAATTTTTAATAGTCTATATCTTTATAATTTTTAAAGGATTAAATTAAATTTTCATAATTTTAGGGGGTCAAAGTACAATTTTACCTTTACTAATTTAAAATTTTAAAATTTCCTAAAGAGTCAAAACAATAATTTTTCATTTTAGGGAGGGCTGGGGCCCTGCCAGCCTCCCTGGATTCGCCTCTATTCACTTGTATGGTAGCGGAGTGTGTGCATGTATGAGTTTGAGTATTGTATAAAAAAACATTGATATTTATTAAAAGTATTATATATTAATTTTGTTGTGTTGGTATTCAAGTGAATTATATTTATATACTATTTTCGGATTTTTCATATTCATTAAAAGTATTATATTAAAATACTTATTCTTTATATCATACTTCAAATTGTCAAATTTACAAGGATTTAAAAAAAAAAACACAATTCATTGGATAGAAAATAGGAAAAGAAAAAAGAAAATTATTCATCGCGTATTTTGCCCCTAATATACCAAAGTTAGGAGTATCCAACTTTTTGGGAGTAAAAAAAAAGGGTTGTGATTGATAAAGCAGAGAAATTAGCTCGTCCAAATTAATTGCCCTTCATTGTAGACTTAAAAAAAATATTAATTATGATTTAAATTGGTATGATAAAACATAACAACCATTTAAAAATTAGGAATGAATGAAAAATAATTTTCCATTATTAGATTAAAGGTTAATATATCTTTTAGTACTTGATTTTAATTTTAATTTTAATATGTAATTTAGTACTTTAGTAATATTGTACTTTTTTTATTTAATAAGCAGCCTTAAAAAATTATCACGTGCTTTTTTTCTGAAATAATTATTTTTAATATTTTATTATACTCTCATAGGACACTTGTTAATCTTCTAACCCTGTTTGATAAGTCTAAAACTTCACTAGTAATGTATCAAATATTTTTTCTAAACAATAATGTTTTTCAATAGAAAATATTTTTTTTATAGAAATCAAACTTTTTTTTATATCTTTTGTAAAATTTAAATCATCAAAAAAATATTCATTAGACAATGTAACAAAATATATTTTTTTATTAAAAAATAAAAAATATATATTTTTGGTGAATTACAATGACAGGGTAAAACCCGAATAACAAACGCGACTAGCGTAACTCAAACTTAGGTCACACTTGACAATCAAGCCATTACATACATGATTTAAATTTTTGGATAATCCGTTGTAATGTTCATTTATGTCAAATATTCATTAAATTAAGTAAAAAATAATAATAGATAAATAGGTTGAGTTTGATAACTTCTCGTAGCTAAATTCTTGTGATTTGTCAAAAACAAATATTTTTTATTAACATGTGACATATAATATAGTATATGAGTGGAATTAATAATTATTTGGAATGGCAATTATTTATAACGTGAATCCACATTATAATTCAATCTTTGATCACATGAAAAATAGTTTGCTCAAACTTGAAACTTTCAAATCAACAGCAATATAATTCCAAGTTCTTAATAATGGATTGCGTAGATAGGAGAATGATTTTATGTGTAAGTTGGAGATTTAATTTGGTTATTTTTAGTAATTTTATTTTTTGAATTTTTTAAATTTTAGTCATAATTAAATGGTAAATGTTAAAATTTATTAAATTAAAATTTTTTTATTTTTAAAATATTATGTGATAATTATGTAAGTCGTGTCAGGTAATTATTATTACATATTAGTCACACAAAAAAAATATAGGATTAAGATTTACCAATTCGGAAAATATATGGACTAAATTTGATCAATTTAAAATATAATGATTAAATCCACAACTTATATATAGTACCAGAGATAATGTTACAATATGAACCCCTTTAAGTTATCTCTTTTAACTTAAGTTTAAATAAAAGTAATTTAGGTGTTAATTGATAAACAGAAAGATTAAGTTATAAAATTTGTTTGGTATATTTCTTAAAATTAAGTACGGAATATGATTAGATTGTTTGATAAATTTAATTTAGGAATAATGTCACATTCAATACCTATTATTTTATAAAATATTCAGTGTGATATTGTACCTTGAAAATGTTCAATGTGGTACATGAACTATCAATTTTTGCATTATTTGATACATGTACTTTCATAAAATGTTCAATGTGGTACTTGAACTTAGAGTTAACACTTTTAGTAAATGCTAAAACAACAAGTGAAAATTCGACACATGGATTTATTTTCCAAATAATCAATTCCACGTGAATAATAAAACATAAGTGAAAAGCTAAACAAAACAAAAATTTAAATTAACGATGTGTTTGATAAACTGAAAAGTTAAGTATTGAATTTTTATTGCTAGATTTTATAAGTGTTAGTTTATATTAGAAAATTGTTCAGTAAATTAGTAAATATAAGTACTAAATATAATTATGTTGTTTGATAAAAATAAATATTGATTTTTAAAATATTATTAAATTTTTAATTTTAATCTTATTAATATAATATTTTATATTACGTTATTGTTGACTTATTTGAACTAGAATGGGTAGCTGAATAACTTGATTTTGAATACCATGAGATTCTCTAAATTTTGCTTTTGAAATATTAAATTCTAATTGGTTGGTTTAACATTCACTCACGGTTTGTAGGTATTATAATAGAGAAAAGATTGTATGAAACAAGGATAATATCCCTTTCCAATAGTTTTATGCCACATCAGTAATTTTATCCTGAATTTCAGGATTTTAATTTGGATTTGATTTTTTTTTCAAGATGAAAATGTTGAAATTCAGGATGAAAATGCTGATGTGGCATAAAACTATTGAAAAAGAAATACAGATGACGTGGCGTCATTATTTCATACAATCCATTCCCATTATAATAATACACAAATTGATAGTTCAAGTATCATATTGAACATTTTTTGAAAGTACATATATTAAACAATACACAAATTAATAATTCTAGTGTCACATTAGACATTTACAAAATACAAGTACCACATTAGACATTTTATAAAGTATAAATACCAAATATGATATTATCTTTTTAATTTTTAAAAGTAAAGTATTTAAAGTACAATCTTAAAAAAATTAAAAAAAGAAAAAAGAAAAATCCCCATATTAAGTGATAAGTATAAGTGTTTAGTTATTAATTTCTACAATTTTATTGAAAAATATATTATTTACTTTTTATCAAGAATTATTAAATATATTTTAAAAATAAGGTTTTTAATTACGCTTGAAACATTTGGTGTCTTGGTACATATAAACATAAAAACTTCATTAATTAATTAGATTACATAGTTAAAAAAATTGGATACTAAATATAACATATTTTATTTTATTTTAAATAATTTTTACAAATGAAAGTCTGTTTATATTAAAATTCTAAATTAAAAAAATTTATAAGTGAAAAATAATGATTTATTTAAATGGAAATTAAAAATGAAAAATCAAAAGCAATGGAATAAAACCACAAATTAAATGTAAAAAAAAAAAAAAAAAAAAAGAAAGAAAAAGCTCCAAAGTGGAGCTAATATGTCAGCACACGATGGAACAATAGAGTCATCAACAAGTTTCTAATAACTAACAAAAATAGGAGGAGAATCGGATGTAACAAAGACCAAACTTCTAGAAAGACCAAAATCAAAATACTAAAAAAAATTAATGATAAATTTAACCTTAATATTTATATTTATTGTTAATTTAATCATAATTAATTTTTTAAAAAGGAGTCAAAATTAGTTATTAACGAAAATACTGGCTAAAACATTAATGGATGATATTGCACTTTTTATTTTATATATAATATTAATAAATAATTTGATAATTATGGATACACATGACATGTAATATTTAAAAATTTAATGACTAAATTTATTATTATACAAATTTAAAATACATAAATAAAATTGTAAGATATTAAAAAAAATAATATTAACAAAATTTAAAGGAATATATATATTTTACATATTAAATTAAAAAGATATATCCATTTAGCTGAAATGATACATATATTTTAAACACACTTCTCTATTAACCCAAAAAAGGAAAAAAAAAAAAAAATACTGATTGAGTTTGTAAAGGAATCATTAAATTTATTCACGTAGTACCCACCATAAATTCCTGCTTTTATTCAACTTGTTTACATACATTGCTACGTCTCTCTTTCTCTCTCTCTTTCTAGTTGGCTTGTGATCTTTCTTTAGGGGCTATTTTCTTGAATTTTCTTTCAACTGTTCTAACAATTTACAAACTAATAATTAACCCAAGAAAATATTTGGGTTGATTTCCCTTCTTTTCTTTTCTTTTTGATCGAAAGGAAACTGGTATATATATACGTACGAGAGGATCATTGAAGAAGCAAAAAATGGAGGTTGATACTGGTGATGGATCATCAATGAAGAGGGGTGAAGCAGCTGATAAAGAAGAAGATAAAAACAAGAACAATGGCAGTAACAACAAGAAGAAGACATCTGCTGACGATCAAAAAGTGCCATTTTACAAGCTCTTTTCATTTGCAGATAGATTGGATATGTTCTTGGTAACAGTAGGAACCGTCGCGGCTATTGCTAATGGCTTAACTCAACCCTTCATGACGCTCATTTTCGGTCAAATGATCAATTCTTTCTCCGGTGCAGATCAATCCGGTGTCGTTAAAGCAGTCTCAAAGGTTAAAAACACTAGTTTCTTTCTTCTTCTTTTTCCCTCTTTTGGAGTTATTTTCGTCAAGGTTTTGCTTTTAAGCAATGTTCATATATATAGAATCAGAAAAAGAAAGAAGAAATTGAAAGTCCATCTAATTATTGTTTGATTCATTGTTTCTTAGTTTTAAAGATTGAAAACCATTGAGGGTCTTTTCAATATATTGTTTTTGACTTTATTTTCAATTTCTGCTTCGAATTCTGTTATTCATTAGAACATATGAATTATCAAAGTTTAGGGTATTATGGCCGACAGAGTGTGGATCTTAGGAATAATTATGTTGGCAAATATTGGTTAAAGTTAAGAGTTTAGTCGCTTTACTTTTTATATATATATATATATATCAATATTGATTGAATTAAAAGTGAGTCAATCCGAATTTATTTTCTAAACAAATATGTATAATGAGCATAGATTTGGAGAGTATCTATATATCCTATTGTGAAGTAGTTGTAGTTACTAATGAATTTCTTTGTTTGATTTTCCAGATTGCAGTCAAGTTTGTCTACTTGGGGGTTTATGCCTGCATTACTTCATTTCTACGTGAGTGTTGAATTATACCTATTGCTCTATTTCAAGTTTTAAAAACAAAAATATATATTATTTTTATTCATTTAAAAAAATATATATAATCATACGTTTAACTTTTTGGATTTGGAACAATGTGAGTTTTTCAGAGGTAACATGTTGGATGGTGACCGGGGAAAGACAGGCCGCCCGCATTCGTGGCTTGTACTTAAAAACGATACTCAGACAAGACATTGGTTTCTTTGACACTGAAACATCGACCGGTGAAGTCATTGGGAGGATGTCAGGTGACACTATCCTCATTCAAGAGGCAATGGGCGAGAAGGTCAATATTTTATATATACATACAAACCATTTCATATATGTGTATATATAATTTGATATATTTTTTTTGTGAGTAGTGCAGGTTGGGAAGTTTATACAACTAGTATCAGCTTTCATTGGTGGGTTTATAATAGCTTATGTAAAAGGATGGCAACTAGCACTAGTTCTAACAGCCTGCATCCCACTTGTTGTCCTTGCTGGTGGAACCATGGCCATGATAATGGCTAAAATGTCGAGCAGAGGACAGGTTGCTTATGCTGAAGCTGGAAACGTGGTGGAACAAACCGTTGGGGCCATTAGAACTGTAAGTGATCTTTAACTTGAATTCAGGTTTCATTCATGGCGAACTCAATTGATTTCGTTGATAAAATTTTTATACTTTTCAGGTCGCGTCATTTACCGGTGAGAAATTCGCTATCGAAAAATATAATGATAAGCTACAGATCGCCTATAGTGCCACCGTTCACCAAGGGCTGGTTTCAGGCCTAGGACTTGGTCTAATGTTGCTTGTTGTGTTTTCTACTTATGGATTAGCTGTATGGTTTGGCGCTAAATTGATAGCACACCATGGATATAATGGCGGACAAGTCATTAATGTAATATTAGCAATTATGACAGGAGGAATGTAAGTATATTTATATGTATGTTTGCCAAGTTTTTCTTGTTTGATCTCTTACATGGTTTATTGTACTGTTGGTTTCAGGTCGTTGGGACAGACAACTCCGAGTGTAAATGCGTTTGCATCGGGGCAAGCTGCAGCGTATAAGATGTTCGAGACTATTAAAAGAAAACCGACGATTGATCCGTACGACACGAGTGGAGTAATGCTGGAAGATATCCAGGGTGAAATCGAACTTAAGGATGTCTATTTCAGGTACCCTGCAAGACCAGATGTGCAGATATTTGCTGGTTTTTCGTTGAACGTACCGAGTGGTACAACTGTGGCCTTGGTTGGACAAAGTGGGAGTGGGAAATCAACGGTGATTAGCCTTTTGGAGAGATTCTATGACCCTGATTCTGGCCAAGTTCTTATCGATGGCGTTGATTTGAGAGAGTTGCAGCTTCAATGGATACGGGGAAAAATCGGGCTTGTCAGCCAAGAACCTATATTGTTTGCAACAACTATCAGGGAAAACATTGCATATGGAAAGGACAATGCCGCTAATGAAGAGATTAGAGCAGCAATTGAGATGGCTAATGCTGCTAAATTCATTGACAAGTTGCCCAAGGTAACATAACATGATTTTGTTTTCGGATCGAAAATTTTTGAGCGACTAAGCTAAGGATTGCTGTATGGCTAACAGGGGCTTGACACCATGGTGGGGGAGCATGGAACTCAACTTTCAGGCGGGCAAAAGCAACGAATAGCTATAGCAAGAGCCATTTTAAAGGATCCAAAAATCCTCCTCCTCGATGAGGCTACGAGTGCGCTGGATGCAGAGTCGGAACGGATTGTTCAAGATGCACTAGTGAGAGTGATGACTAATAGAACAACTGTGGTGGTGGCACATCGACTGACGACTATCAGGAACGCCGACATGATAGCGGTGGTGCATTTAGGGAAACTTGTGGAGAAAGGTACCATCTCTAAACCACTTTTGTTAGCCTATGTTTCTAAACTATTTCACCAGTTTTTGTAACATTAAGAGAATAAAAATCTAGGAACTCATGAGGAGTTGATCAGAGATCCAGAAGGGGCTTATTCCCAGTTAGTTCGTTTGCAAGAGGGAACTAAAGAAGGCGGTGATGTTCTCGGGAAGGAAGCCGAACAATCTGATGTAACCACAGATATAGAGAAGGACATTAGTCGGTCCGGAAGCCAGAGACTCAGTGCATCTTTGATAAGGTCCATAAGCAGAAGTGCATCATCAAGCCGACAATCCTTCACATATAATTTCGGTGTTCCCGGTCTTGCTAACTTTGCCGAGACAGAAGAAACAGGCGTAGAGAGCAACGTACCAGAAGAAACTAAAATCGAAAGACGCAAAAGTGTTTCAATTAGACGGCTGGTGAATCTTAACAAGCCTGAGGTACCTGTCCTATTGATTGGATCCATTGCTGCAGCTGTACATGGACTGGTTTTCCCTATATTTGGTCTCCTTTTCTCATCAGCCATTAAAACATTCTATGAACCACCAAGTAAGCTGTTAAAGGATTCCAAGGTGTGGGCAGTTAGTTATGTTGGAATGGGTGTGGTTATTCTATTGGTCGGACCGATGCAGAATTTCTTTTACGGAGTTGCAGGCGGGAAATTGATCCAAAGAATCCGTTCCTTGACGTTCGAGAAAGTAGTCCACCAAAACATCAGTTGGTTCGACGATCCTGAGAATTCGAGGTATACTTTAACCAAACTTTTTTTTTTCCTTATGTGAAATTTCTTGCAGCTTTTAACAAATATCTCTTTTGAAACTTCACAGTGGCGCCATCGGTGCGAGACTGTCCACCGATGCATCGACTGTAAGAAACCTTGTCGGTGATAGCTTGGCCCTGATTGTACAAAACATAGCTACTATCGTAGCAGGATTAGTCATAGCATTTACTGCTAACTGGATATTAGCTATAGCAATCCTAGCTGTCATGCCATTTACATTAATTCAAGGATACCTGCAGACCAAATTTCTCAAGGGATTCAGTGCGGATGCAAAGGTCAGTGATACTGATACTCGATGATGCATATATGGCAAAAGCGTGTATTTATATGCCTATATGTAACATGTAAATGAATGTAAAATGCAGTTGATGTATGAAGAAGCAAGCCAAGTAGCTAATGATGCAGTAGGAGGTATAAGAACTGTTGCTTCATTTTGTTCAGAAAAGAAGGTGATGGGTTTATACCAAGAGAAATGCCAAGCCCCAATGAAGCAAGGAGTCCGTCTCGGACTCGTAAGCGGTTCCGGGTTTGGTTTATCTTTCTTTGCTCTATACTGCACAAATGCCTTTTGTTTTTACCTTGGAGCTGTACTAGTGAAGCATGGGAAAGCAACATTTGAAGAAGTATTCAAGGTTTTCTTTGCATTAACGGTGTCGGCCATTGGTGTTTCACAAACAAGTGCTTTAGCTCCTGATACCAATAAAGCCAAAGATTCAGCAGCTTCAATATTTGAGATTCTTGATAGAAAACCCCCCATTGATTCAAGCAGTGAAGATGGTTCCACAATACCTACCGTTACAGGCAATATTGAGTTGGAACATGTTAGTTTCAAGTACCCAACACGACCAGACATTCAAATATTCAAAGATTTGTGTCTCAGCATACCTTCTGGAAAGGTAAATTTATTGCAGAATTGAATACCATTTAGAACCCAAATTCTATCTCATTTTGCTTACCTTTTTTTTTTTTTTTTTGTATGCAGACTGTTGCACTTGTTGGTGAGAGCGGGAGTGGGAAATCAACCGTGATTAGCCTCATTGAAAGGTTTTACGATCCAGACTCTGGTTGTGTAATGTTGGATGGCATTGATATTAGGAAGATAAGAATAAGTTGGCTTAGGCAACAAATGGGATTGGTTAGCCAAGAGCCAATACTTTTCAATGAGACCATACGTACCAACATAGCCTATGGAAAACAAGGAAATGCAACCGAAGAAGAGATCATGGCAGCTACGAACGCAGCGAATGCACATGTATTTATCAGTTCGCTGCCGCACGGTTACGACACTTCGGTCGGAGAACGGGGGATTCAGTTGTCCGGCGGGCAAAAACAGCGTATAGCCATTGCTAGAGCCATTTTGAAGGACCCCAAGATCCTTTTGCTTGATGAGGCAACAAGTGCTTTAGACGCAGAATCGGAGCGTGTGGTGCAGGAGGCATTGGACGCGGTTATGGTGAACAGAACGACTGTTGTTGTTGCTCATCGCCTTAGCACGATAAAGGGTGCTGATATTATCGCGGTGGTGAAAAACGGAGTCATTGTTGAGAAAGGTAGACACGATACGTTGATGAATATTACCGATGGGGCTTATGCTTCCTTGGTGGCACTTCACTTGACATCTTCGGTAGACACGATACGTTGATGAATATAACCGATGGGGCTTATGCTTCCTTGGTGACACTTCACTTGACATCTTCAACACAAGGCAGAAACTTCATACTGTGATGCATATTACGTTGCTTGACTATTTGTAGAAGATGTCAAGTGAACACACACACAATGCAGATGAAGAAGATGATCTTCAAAACTGTAACTCCAATTTCTCAAAGTAACTACAAATATCAATTTCTTAGAGCCAAAAGGATTGGTTTTTGAATTTACCTTTTTACCTCCTTTCCTTAGACATCATGAAAAACTACATGTTGAAGGTTAAAGTTTCATAAGATAGTTCTATAAATATCTTTAGCTAGTTCCTTCTCGGATGCACCCAAAAAATGGATGCATTGCCTCAATGGTATAATTGTGATTATAGTGCATTCCAAATTGTCAATTGTTTAATTTAGTCCTTTTAGCTTTTATTTAAATGATATAATTATAATTTTGACCTTTTTCAAAAGTTAAACATTTAATTTAAGTCACTTTAATATAATTCTTTTAGCTTTGGGTTTTATCTCACTCCCAATCACAAATTATTTATATTAACATTAAGTCTACATGAGCAATCACCCCGCATTGTTGAAGAATTAATGTTTTAGTCGTCATTTTTATTTAAAAATATTATTCGACTCTTTAATGTTTTTACCATTATTTTTATTAAGAACAAATGATTTGACTATTTTTGAAAGGTTAATAATTAAATTTAACTAAAAAATAAATATTAAATTCACAAAATATATAAAAATATATTTTGACGTCAAACTAGTTTTCTTTTTAATTTTCAAATCATACATATTAATATTGGATTCACACTCACCTCTATAATCTCATGCAATCAAAACTTACTCCATGTCGACTGTCACGTGAGCCCCACCTTTAATTTTAAATCCTATCCATATATAGAGTGGGCCGAACATGGATTGGATCTGACGGTGCTTGTGTTGGACCATGTATCACTATACATTTTTATATTTGTCTAAGTACAATTCAAAATATGGGCTCAAATTGCAGAAGTTTATACTATTTTTAATTGGCATAAATATGAAATAGTCCTTCACTTATTTCTTTTGTCTGTTTGATCTTTATTTTTTTAGAAATGAGATCAACATGATAACATGCGTGACCGTTCACGTATATTTAGTGAAAAATAACAAAATAGGTAAATATTAAGTGCTAAGTTTTATATTATACCTTTTATTTTAATATATTTTTAATTTTTAATTTTTATGTGATGTAAACTATATAATGTATAAAAATAAAGCAATATATTACATAATTAGAAAACATATCACCTTGAACTGAACTTTGATAAAATCAAACCATATTCTTAGTATTTTTATAATTTTTAATTTTTTTATAATATTTGTTATACTATTAATGTTCAGAGTTTATGACTGCCCCCTTTTAATAATATCATCTTTAAGATTCTAATACAAGTTCTCTTCCTAAGAATACATTCAATTAATTGATGATAGGATATCTTAAATTTGAAGCAATAAGTCGAATTTCACCATTACACCTAACTCATCTTAGCCAACCAATGAAAATCTCCAAAAATATTAATTTTACTAACATTAAAATTCACATCAACCACAGGTAAAGTAAACCAACTCCATCGAGGGAAAGGAAGAAAAAAAAAAGAAGAAAAAAGCTTTGCAAAATCCACACCACTCATTCCAAATTTCATCATTAGGAAAAAAGATTAAATTGAATAAGTGGTAAAAGTTGAATTATAGATTAATAGAAAGTAAAAAGGACCAAAATGGAAAATATGACACTTAGCATAAGTTGAGGTGGCATATGAAATAAAAATCTAACATTTTTACTTAGATTTTAATTATAATATATATATATTAGTAATAAATTATATTAAATTACTTTAAAATAATTATATTATAAGATATTTATATGATAATTAAAATAAATTCATGATAAATGTATGGTGGTGATTTAATACAAGTGTATTAATAAAAATAGATACACTTGTAATACTATAATTAATTATTAAATAGATATTTATTAAATGATTATATTATATTATATTATTATTATATTAATAAATAAATAAAGCATGTAATAAAAGAAACAAAAAAGGAAACAAAACATAAAAAGAAACAGAAAGCATTCGAAACAGAGCAGAAAGAAAAATAAAAAGGAAAAACTAGGGTTTTAAGGTTTGAAATTTTAATAGGTAAGCCAATTAAGCCTTTTTCTTTTAATTTTGATGTTTTAGAAGCATTAGAATAAAATTTTGTTGAATTTAAGGTGAAATTTTGGAAGCTCTTAGATTTTTGAACATGATTCATGTTGAACAAATTGTTGAATTAGGGGTTTAATTGAATGATTTTTTAGTTAGAATTGATTAAAGGATTAAATTGTAAAAGAAGCTATTAGTTTTACATAGTAGGGACTAAATTGCAAGAATTTCGAAATTAGGATTTTATGATGAAATTTAGATAGTTATGTCAAAGTTTGGTTGAAATTTGAATAGAAATAAATTATGAATTGAGATGGAAAAGTAAGTGAATTTAGTTAAGACTAAATTGAAATTAAAGTAGAAAATTGAATAGAATTTCAATTAATTAGATATAAATTAGTAGTGTATTAATGATTATAAAATTATCTTAATTTTTCGTAGCTAATATCGCACCCGAGACATCCACGAAGAAAGGAAAAGAGAAGATCATCAAGGGGTAATTGCGAATTTCGGGTTTGTATTATTATAATTTGAATTATTTATTATTAAATGCTAAATTTTAATTTATGTGTATGGTAAATGAAATATGAGGTAAGTATTATTATTATTATTATTATTATTATTATTATTGAGATGAGTGAGAATTAAATTGAATAATTGATATGAATTGGTATTTGAATTGTATATTGATTGAAAGCGGAAAGTGAATTTGAATCGAATTGTGACTGATATTAAATTGAATGAAAATGTATTGAGTTGTGAAAATGTGTGAATATGTGAATTGAATATTGGTTGAAAGGTGGAAAATAATTGAATTGAAAATGAGAAAATATTGAATTGAGATTTATGTAATTTTTGTGATAATTGAATATTGAATATTGATTGTTGCTGAAAAGTGAATTGAAAACCCTATTAACTAGTCGAGTTGAGTCAGATATAGTTAGCATGCCATAGGATTTGGAAGAGTTCAGGAGATTTTAGGTTTGGCTGAGGAGATACTGATGTTACTATATTTTTTCGGATTATCCGAAGAGGCATTTAATGCCTTTCTGGTGTGTTTGGGAGGATTATTTATTCTGGTGTGTTTGGTTGGATTATTCTAGTGTATTTGGTTGGAATTCGTGTATCCGTCAAAGCCCGAGTCTTGTTAATAGGGGTAATTAAAAAAGAAAGAAAATGAATAAATCTTGATTTGAATGAGTTGATGGAAGAAATGAGATAGTGAAATTATGAATTGAAATGTGAAGTGAGAATGAGATATGAGATTTGAAAGCATGAACTTAAGGTTCATGAATTGATCAAAAATGCAAATTGTTGATATATAATATCTGTTGATATCATATTATAAATGAGATATTAAATTGATTGCAAAATTTGTTCTTATGATTTTCTATATTACAAGTTGATGTTATAATTTATTAATGTTATATAATTTGAATTATGGTAATACTATTGAGTATAGACATACTCAGCGTACGGTTGTTTCCGTGCGCAGGTTAGCAGAAGTCAAAAGTCCCGGTTCAACATCCAGATTAATCCGGACTTCAGCACAAACTTGGTGATGTAATTTTCTCTTCGATAAATGTGGCATGTACCTAGGTCTTATTTTAGAGTCTTGTGAGTTTTGGTTGTAAAGAATTGGTCTTTAATGTTTGAATGATAAATGAAATGTTAAGTTATAAAATGGTATGCTTGGTATTAAAGTTGAAATGAGATAAATGAAGTTTATTAGTTCATCCAGATCAATCCCGACTTCAGCACAAACTTGGTGATGCAATTTTCTCTTTGGTAAATGTGGCATGTACCTAGGTCTTATTTAAGAGTCTTGTGAGTTTTAGTTGTAAAAAAATGGTCTTTAATGTTTGAATAATAAATGAAATGTTAAGTTATAAAATGGTATGTTTGGTACTAAAGTTGAAATGAGATAAATGAAGTTTATCAGTTAACTTTTATATAGTACCATGAATGTTGTTGATTAATTTGATAAGTCAATGTTTTAGGCATGATTTAAGTATGTTTGAATGTGAAAATGTGTTGGTTTCAATATTAATTGTAAGTTGGTTGCGGTTTGAAATTGCAGGGAAGGTTAGATATTTATAAAGGGGTTAAATCGTCTGGTTATTTTCCAACATTCACCTAGATGCTTTTTCCCACAATGCTCGCAATCTGGGATATCACTGTCTCGTGAAGGCCTTCTTACATTACCAGTAGAAACCGTAGTTTGCTTTCCCTGGCTTCTATCTCCTCGGTTCGATCTAAAACTCGGCCTCCAACCACCTCTGGATTCTCTGGATCTTTTTGGTAGAGGATTAGAACTAGTAGTTCTAGCTCGTTTCCCGGTCGATCTAACTATTTCCAACTTTTTATCTAATCCTAGAACTTGCTCTACCATTTTTTCCCGTTCGACCAAATGTACAATTTTTGTGATTCGATGGGATACCAACTGTACCCTGATTTCATCTCTTAAACCCCATGGAAACTGTTTACAACTGTCGGCCTCTGTCGGTATAAACTCTGAAGCATATCGGCTGAGTCTAGAAAATTCCCGTTCATAGTCTACCATTGATAGATCACCTTGTTTCAACATAAAAAATTCTTGCCTTTTGTCTTCAATATATAATTCCCCGACATATTTCTTCTGGAATTCTTTCTGAAACAAATCCCATGTTACCTATTCTGTTGACAGATGTCGAATTACAGATTCTCACCATAAATAAGCTTCACCTTGCTGTAGTGAAACAGCACAGATCAAACATTCTCAGGGGGTACATTCTAATTGTTGCAGAACTCTTTTAGTTGATTCCATCCAAATCTCTGCTGTGGATGGACCGACTCCTTTTAGACCCAAGAATTCAGTGGCACCGTATTTTCTTAATTCTTTTATTGGGGCCTATCTCGGAATAGGTATGGATGTCGTAGCAGGAGTAGTTCCCGCTACTCTTTGTTAGGCATCAGAATTTGCTCTTAATAAATTAGAATCATTCCTATCTCTGACATTTCCCCTATCTACTCTAGGGGGTTGATTTCTCATCGGGTTTATACTAGGTGTTACTGATTCAGTTTCATCTAATTCGTATGATTCTTCATCTCCGGTATACATCTCTTAATCAGCATCATCTATTCGTTCATTTGACATATTTAATATATAAAACATAAATAAACAAATAGGTCAGCTTCCAAATCCCGACTCAATTTCAACTCAACAGTGGCATCTCGAAAATAAGTCTAGAGGTACATGCCACTGTTGAGTCAAAACTGAGTCTGGATTTGTATGCTGACCTATTTGTTTATTTTTGTTTTATAGATTAAAGATGTCAGATGAACGAATAGATGCTATTGATCAAGAGATCTATACCGGAGATGAAGAATCATACGAATTAGATGAAACTGAATCAGTAACACCTAGTATAAACCCGATGAGAAATCAACCCCCTAGAATAGGTAGGGGAAATGTCAGATATAGGAATTATTCTGATTTATTAAGAGCAATTGCTGATGCTTAACAAAGAGTAGCGGGAACTAATCCTACTACGACATCCATACCTATTCCCAGACGGGCCCCAATAAAAGAATTAAGAAATTACGGTGCCACTGAATTCTTGGGTCTAAAAGGAGTCGATCCATTCACAGCAGAAAATTGGATGGAATCAACTAAAAGAGTTCTGCAACAATTGGAATGTATCCCCTGAGAATGTTTGATCTATGTTGTTTCACTACAACAAAGTGAAGCTTATTTGTGGTGAAAATCTGTAATTCGACATCTGTCAACAGAATAGGTAACATGGGATCTGTTTCAGAAAGAATTCCAGAAGAAATATGTCGGGGAATTATATATTGAAGACAAAAAGCAAGAATTTTTGATGTTGAAACAAGGTGATCTATCAATGGTAGATTATGAACGGGAATTTTCTAGACTCAGCCGATATGCTTCAGAGTTTATACCAACAGAGGCCGACAGTTATAAGCGGTTTCTACGGGGTTTAAGAGATGAAATCAGAGTACAGTTGGTATCCCATCGAATCACAGAAATTGTAAATTTGGTCGAACGAGCAAAAATGGTAGAGCAAGTTCTGGGATTGGATAAAAAGTTGGAAATAGTTAGATCGACCGGGAAACGAGCTGGAACTACTAGTTCTAATCCTCTACCAAAAAGACCCAGAGAATCTAGAGGTGGTTAGAGGCTGAGTTTTAGATTGGACTGAGGAGATAGAAGCTGGGGAAAGCAGACTACGGTTTTTACTGGTAGTGTAAGAGGGCCTTCACGAGACAGTGATATCCCAGATTGTGAGCATTGTGGGAAAAAACATCTAGGTGAGTGTTGGAAAATAACCAGACAATGCTTTCGATGTGGGTCTACAGATCATTTTATCAGAGACTGGGCGAAAGGTGAAGGTACCGCACCAGTAGCATCACAAAGGTCAGTGTCTATTGCTCGAGGTAGAAGCTCGGGTAGAGGCGATTCCGTTTCCAGAGGTGGTGGTGTAAGAAAAGGCAGTGACATAGTGACTCAGCAATCGGAGGCTAGAGTGCCAGCCAGGGCATACGTAGTTCAGACTCGGGAAGAAGGCGATGTACATGACGTCGTGACAAGTATATTTTTACTGTATTCTAAACCTGTTTATGCATTAATTGACTCAGGATCATCACATTCATATATTAATTCAAAATTGGTCGAGTCGAAAAAATTAAAATCTGAAATGTCTAGAGTTTTAATAGAAGTGTCTAGCCCTTTGGGACAAACTGTGTCTATGGACCGAGTGTGCCAAAGATACCCATTGATAATACATGATAAAATATTTCCCGTTGATTTGTTAATTATGCTTTTAGTGACTTTGATGTAATCTTGGGCACGGATTGGTTGTCTGAACATAGGGTGGTATTGGATTGTTATAAAAAGATATTTAGAATTCAGACAGAAGATAGGGACAGTATTGAGGTAAATGGCATCCGTACCTGTGGCACGACACGTATCATTTCGGCGATAAAAGTTAACAAATTGCTTCAGCAAGGTTGTACAACATATCTAGCTTATGTCATTAATTCAGATTCGGTTGGTAGTTAGTGCAGCAAGATCAGAACTGTATGTGAGTTTCTGGATGTATTTCTTGAAGAATTACCGAGTTTGCCACCAGATAGAGAGGTTGAATTTGCTATAGAGGTTTATCCGGGTACAACTCCAATCTCTATACCTCCGTATCGTATACCCTCTACAAAATTGAAAGAATTAAAGGTACAGTTGCAGGATTTGTTAGATCATGGATTCATTAGACCGAGCATTTCACCTTGGGGAGCTCCGATACTCTTTGTTAAAAACAAAAATTGGATCAATGCGGCTATGTATCGATTATCGGCAGTTGAACAAAGTAACGATCAAGAATCAGTATCCATTGCTCTGTATAGATGATATGTTTGATCAGTTGAATGGAGCTTTAGTATTTTCAAAGATTGATTTAAGTTCTGGGTATTATCAACTAAAGGTAAAAGAAAGTGATGTGCCAAAGACTGCATTCCATATTTGGTATGACCATTATGAATTTTTGGTGATGCCGTTTGGGTTAACTAACGCCCCAGCTATTTTCATGGATCTGATGAACCACATTTTTTAGCCGTATTTAGATCAGTTTGTTTTGGTCTTCATTGATGGCATATTGGTTTATTCGAAGGCAGAATCAGAACATGATCAACATCTCAAAATAGTGAACAAATTCTGCGGGAAAAATAATTGTACGGGAAGCTGAGTAAATGTGAATTCTGGTTGTCAGAGGTAGTGTTTTTGGGACATATGGTATCTGCTGAAGGGATTAGAGTTGATCTAAAGAAGATTGAGACGATTGTTCAATGGAAGGCACCAAAGAATGTATTTGAGGTACGCAGTTTTTTGGGACTAGCTAGATACTACAGAAGATTCGTTAATGGATTTTTGAAAATAGCATTACCGACGAAAAAGCTGCTACAAAAGAATGTTCCTTTTATCTAGGATGATTAGTGCCAGAAGAGTTTTGAGACATTGAAGCAAATGTTGACTGAGGTATTTGTTTTAACCTTACCAGAGTCTTTAGATAAACTGGCTGAACTGTATATATCTGAGATTATCAGACTACATGGAGTGCCTGTCTCCATTATATCAGATAGAGATCCCCGATTTACGCCTCGTTTAGGATAAATTGCAAGAAGCTTTAGGTACTCGGTTGTATTTTAGTCTTGCATTTCATCCTCGAGACGGATATGGCCAATCTGGCGTGTAATTCAAGTATTGGAAGATATGCTTCGATGTTGTATACTAGAGTTTGAAGGTAATTGGGAGAGGTATCTCGCTTTGACCGAATTTGCTTACAATAACAATGCTTATCGATCCGATATTAAAATGGCTCCGTATGAAGCTTTGTATGGTAGAAAGTGTAGAACACCGTTATATTGGACAGAGCTTAGTGAAAAGAAGATACATGGGGTTGATTTGATCCAAGAAACAGAAGAAAAAGTAAAAGTCATTCGAAATAGTTTGAAAGCAGCATTTGATCGTCAAAAATCTTATGCTGATCTTAAAAGAAAAGATATTGAATATAATGTGGGTGAAAAAGTATTTTTGAAAGTGTCGCCATGGAAAAAAATTCTCCGATTCAGGAAGAAAGGCAAGCTCAGTCCAAGATTCATTGGGCCGTATGAGATCTTAGAACGGGTTGGTCCAGTTGCTTATCGGATAGCCTTACCACCGGAATTGGATAGAATTCACAATGTTTTTCATGTCTCAATGTTAAGAAGATACCGGTCTGATCCATCTCATGTGATTACTCCTGAAGTAATAAAAATTCAACCGGATTTAACTTATAAAGAGGAGCCAATTAAGATACTTGCTCGAGAGGTAAAGGAATTGAGAAACAAACGAGTTCCGTTGGTAAAAGTGTTGTGGAGACATCATAATTCGGAAGAAGCAACATGGGAAAGAGAGGAAACAATGAGACATCAATATCCGCAGTTATTTACGTCAGGTAAATTTCGAGGACGAAATTTATTAAGCGGGGGAGAATTGTAGTGACCCGATAGTCGAGTAACCGAAAAATATATTTTCGGTCTCCGTTTTCATAAAACTGAATCTTAAATATTTACTAAAAATATTTACGAAACTAGTTGTGCGTCTAATTGGGTTTTATTTGGATGAATTTGACTTAATTAGAAGTATTTGGGAAAAAGGATTAGATTGTAATAGGTGTGAAAGTTTAATTAAAGATTTAAGAAAATAAAAAGGACTAAAAAGGCAATTATGCCATTTTTAATTGATAAGGCGGCATAAGAATAGATTTTTTTTTATGTGATAAGATATATTATTATTTTAGTTAATATAATATAATATTATATAAGAAGGTAAAAAAAAAAAGAAAGAAACAGAGAAGAAAAGAAGAACAGAGAGCAAACGTGAAGGAAAGAAAGAAAAAGAGAAAAGAGAGAAAAAAAAAAAGGGAAAATTAAAGTTTGAAGCTTGAATATATAATAGGTAAGTTAATTTAGTCCTTTTCTTTTAATTTTGATGCTTTATAAGTTTTAGAACAAAGTTTTGATGAATTTAAGTTGAAGTTTTTGAAGTTTTAGAGTTTTTGAATATAGCATATGATGAATAAAATGATGAATTAGTGGTTTAATTGAAAGAATTTGAAGTTAGAATTGGATAAAGGACTTAATTGTAAAACAAGCTATAAGAAAATAGTTTTGGGACAACAGCAGTAGAGTAAGTTTGAAAATTTACCAAAAATCGTATAAGTGGAATTAGAAGTTGAGTGAGATATGAAATTAAAGTTTATTGAGTCTATTTTCATATTAAAGAAACAAGGAAAGAAAAGAAGTTCTGTATCTTGAGATATTTAGATTTTTGTAAGACTGGTTCAGAATGAATTCGGGTTCCCCTGTTCTGACTTGGAAAAATCATCAAAAATTGTATAAAAATAATTTGGGAACATAATTTATATGGTTAGATTCCTTAATGAGTCTAGTTTTAGAATAAATAAACTATAACATCATATGAATTCTATATAAAAAGATAATTAATTTTTAGTGAAGAAGAGTCGGAACTACAAGACAGCAGAACAGGGGTGACTTTAAAGAATAAACTGTACTAATTGGCTAAATCAAAAATTCTGAAAATTTTATGGCAAGAATATATGTGAGTCTAGTTTCAGGAAAAATTTACGGTTCTTCATTTGGGGTTCTTTAGCTCTATAAATAAATAATTTTGTGACTATGACACAAAAGGACAGCTTTGAATAAGTTTATGAGTAAATGATTAAATTGAAATGTGAGCAAAAGTAAGAAAGCATGAATTTATCATAAAATACATGTTTATTTTATTAAATAGTACAGGAAATTATTTGATTATTTTTAACATATAAATCTTATATGTTTATATGAAATTGAAGAAAAAGAAAAGGAAGGAGAGGACCGAATTGAAGGAAAAGGAAAAGAGAAGGTTAAGGAGTGAAGGAAGAAGAATTTATATCACCTCAATCTTTTATTGTAAGTACTACAAGAATTTTAAATTATTGTTATTTATCCTTTTTGAAATATTTATGTGAATTATTTAAATATATGAGATTCACTTTAATGCCCAAGTAGACGAAATTTAGAACTCTTTGGGATATTAGTGGCATGCCATTAAGGAACTTTAGCGCTCTCGATATTAGCACTTTGTTGCTCTCTGATATTAGCACGTTGGTGCTCTCTGATTATTAGCACATTGGTGCTCTCCTATTATTAGCACGTCAGTGCTCTCTGTTCACTTGTGCATCATAATGCACCTCTGTATTTGTTCCGTATATCCGGTGTGTTCTAGGAAGTCTACTTTGGGCTAATATTGTGAATTGAGAATAAAAGTGAATTACTGATGTGTTAAGGCAAGTTTTATACCTTACAAAAGATAAGATAAATTTATTTAAAGTAATGCATAGTTGAAGAGACTTATATGTGAGTAAATATGCGATAATTGATTGAGTTTAAAATATTCTGTTATGATTGTTTAATTAATTATTCTTGTAGTGCTTACTAAGCCTTCACTGGCTTAACGCGTTTATTTTAACGCGTAGTATTTAAAAAAAAAAACATATTTTCGCTAGTTTTGTAGAATGTTTAAACAAGTTTCATTCTACGTTAAATATATGCTTTGGCTTCAAGAGCCCAATATAAGAGTTAAATTACTAAATTATACCAACTCATAATTTTTATTTATAAGTAATTAGGAAAATTGACTAATATGTTTGGTAATGCCTTGTAACCTGTTAAAACAGCGGTTTAGGGTTAGAGGGTGTTACATTATGCGGATTTGAAACGACGAGATATAAAATATTACATTAGTGATAAAGTATTTCTGAAGGTGTTGCCTTGGAAGAAAGTCCTGAGATTTGGCCGGAAAGGTAAATTGAGTTCTCGTTTTACTGGGCCGTATGAAATAGTGGAAAGAATTGGATGGGTGGCTTATCGACTAGCTTTACCTCCAGAGTTACAGAAGATTCAAAATGTTTTCCATATTTCTATGCTTCAAGATATAGGTCGGATCCTTCACATGTCATTCCCACTAAAGACATTGAAATTCGATCGATTTGTCTTATGAAGAAGAGCCGGTTCGAGATATTAGCTCGAGAAGTGAAAGAGTTTAGAAACAAACGGGTTCCTCTAGTAAAAGTATTATGGAGAAATCATAATGTGGAAGAACCAACTTGGGAACCGGAAGAAACTATGAGAGCGCAATATCCTCATCTATTTTCAGGTAAATTTCGAGGACGAAATTTATTAAGGGGGGAGAAATGTAATGACCCAAAATACACATGCATCAGAAAAGTACATTATCGGACCTCCGACTTAACGAAATGGGTTCGTAAATAATTATTAAAAATATTTATGAGTCTAGTGGTGTGTTTAGTTAGGTTTTAATTAAGTGAATTTAGCTTAATTAAGGGTAATTAGGAAAAAAAGACTAAATTGAATAAGTGGTAAAAGTTGAATTATAGATTAATATAAAGTAAAAAGGACCAAAATGGAAAATATGCCATTTAGCATAAGTTGAGGCAAATAAAAATCTAAGATTTTTACTTTAGATTTATTAGTAATAAATTATATTAAATTACTTTAAAATAATTATATTATAAGATATTATATGATAATTAAAATAAATTCATAACAAATGTATGGTGGTGATTTAATACAAGTGTATTAATAAAAACTTGTAATACTATAATTAATTATTAAATAGATATTTATTAAATGATTATATTATATTATATTATTATATTAATAAATAAATAAAGCATGTAATAAAAGAAACAAAAAAGGAAACAAAACATAAAAAGAAACAGAAAGCATTCGAAACAGAGCAGAAAGAAAAATAAAAAGGAAAAATTAGGGTTTTAAGGTTTGAAATTTTAATAGGTAAGTCAGTTAAGCCTTTTTCTTTTAATTTTGATGTTTTAGAAGCATTAGAATAAAGTTTTGTTGAATTTAAGGTGAAATTTTGGAAGTTCTTAGATTTTTGAACATGATTCATGTTGAACAAATTGTTGAATTAGGGGTTTAATTGAATGATTTTTTAGTTAGAATTGATTAAAGGATTAAATTGTAAAAGAAGCTATTAGTTTTACACAGTAGGGATAAATTGCAAGAATTTTGAAATTAGGATTTTATGGTGAAATTTAGATAGTTATATCTAAGTTGGTTGAAATTTAAATAGAAATAAAGTATGAATTGAGATGGAAAATTAAGTGAATTTAGTTAAGACTAAATTGAAATTAAAGTAGAAAATTGAATAGAGTTTCAATTAATTAGATATAAATTAGTAGTGTAATAATGATTATGAAATTATCTTAATTTTTCGTAGCTAATATCGCACCCAAGGCATCCACGAAGAAAGGAAAAGAGAAGATCATCAAGGGGTAATTGCGAATTTCAGGTTTGTATTATTATAATTTGAATTATTTATTATTAAATGCTAAATTTTAATTTATGTGTATGGTAAATGAAATATGAGGTAAGTATTATTATTATTATTATTATTATTATTATTATTATTATTATTATTATTATTGAGATGAGTGAGAATTAAATTGAATAATTGATATGAATTGGTATTTGAATTGTATATTGATTGAAAGCGGAAAGTGAATTTGAATCGAATTGTGACTGATATTAAATTGAATGAAAATGTATTGAGTTGTGAAAATGTGTGAATATGTGAATTGAATATTGGTTGAAAGGTGGAAAATAATTGAATTGAAAATGAGAAAATATTGAATTGAGATTTATGTAAATTTTGTGATAATTGAATATTGAATGTTGATTGTTGTTGAAAAGTGAATTGAGCATGCCATAGAATTTAGAAGAGTTCGAGGATTTTCGGTTTGGTGAGGAGATACTGATGTTACTATATTTTTGGATTATCTCAAGAGGCATTTAATGCCTTTACGGTGTGTTTGGGAGGATTATTTATTCGGTGTGTTTGGTTGAATTATTCTGGTATGTTTGGTTAGAATCTTTGTATCCGTCAAAGTCCGAATCTTGTTAATAAGGATAATTAGATGAAAAGAAAATGAATAAATCTTGATTTGAGTGACTTGATGGAAGAAATGAGATAGTGAAATTATGAATTGAAATGTGAAGTAAAAATGAGAGATGAGATTTGAAAGCATGAACTTAAGGTTCATGAATTGCTCAAAAATGCAAATTGTTGATATATTGATTGTAAAATTTGTTCTTATGATTTTTATATTACAAGTTAATGTTATAATTTATTAGTGTTATATAATTTGAATTATGGTAATACTATTGAGTATAGATATACTCTTCAGCGTCACAGTTGTTTCCGTGCGCAGTTAGTAGAAATCAAAGGTCCCAGTTGAAAGATCCAAATCAATCCCGACTTTAGCACAAACTTGGTGATGCAATTTTCTCTTTGGTAAATGTGACATGTACCTAGGTCTTATTTAAGAGTCTTATGAGTTTTGGTTGTAAAGAATTGGTCTTTAATGTTTGAATGATAAATGAAATGTTAAGTTATAAAATGGTATGTTTGGTACTAAAGTTGAAATGAGATAAATGAAGTTTATTAGTTAACTTTTATATAGTATCATGAATGTTGTTGATTAATTTGATAAGTCAATGTTTTAAGCATGATTTAAGTATGTTTGAATGTGAAAATGTGTTGGTTTCCATATTAATTGTAAGTTTGTTGCGGTTTAAAATTGCAGGGAATGTTAGATATTTATAAAGAAGTTATATTAAGTTTCTTTTTTAAAAATATATATTTATGAGAAAAATTTCGGAGTACTCGAATAAGTCCCCTTTCATTTCTAATACATGTTTTGGGCCTCGAGGGTCTATTATAGGAATTTATTTGTGAATTATTTATAAATTGTCCAATATGTCCGGTAATGCTCCGTAACCCTGTTTCGGCAACATATTAGGGTTAGGGGTGTTACAAGCTCTCCACCTGCTGAAGCTAGTAACGTTACCGAAAAACCCCAAGATTCCGAGTCTAAAAAGCAGGTATATCTTGCCCTTTTACTTTTCTAGAGTTGTGGATTCGAATGTTCACTTATTTGACTGAAAAGTGATTTCTTGTTTATTTCCTGAATTGGTTCACAGCCCCTTGTTGCTTCAACTCCACCGACAGTGCAAACAACCTCATTCTTAAGTTGCTGTGGATTGTTCGATGTTCTTACCGGTTCAGGGAGATAATTACAGGTTCAGGTTAAGCTTTAAGGAGAAAAACTATATTATGCTTTCCCTTGTAGTTGGTAGCTCATATCCTTTGTGCTTTCGTGGGTGGATGAGAATGCTAGGACTAGAAACCGCAACTCGAGACCTGAAATTATTGCTTGTCGGCTACCTGTTATTCTTTCAGAATCTCATTGGCCTTTTTTCTTTCTTTCCTTATGGCTTCATTGCTTAAACTAACCCCCAATTGGTTCTTGGTTCATCCTGATACATTATTATAAGTTAACAGCATATTCAGTGCCTAAAATAATACAACTCGAAGCAACCTCGTTCTGTAATATTATTTTGGTTATGTATACATTTCTTGGTCATATACACACATTTATGTCTGATATGTTCTGTGATTTCCTATTTAATGCAGAACCACTTTTCCATGGTGATTTGGTAGACATGGCATGAAATGATATCTACTCCCTTGATATCATTGAAATCTTCGTACACTTACATCAATTCTGCCTACTATATTCAACCTAAATGTCATCTATGATGCCAACGCGATTAGAGTACTTAATTCGGATGTGCCAGTTAAACTGAGTTTAAACCTCATATAAGAGTCAACCTCAATGAAAGTAAATAATTGTAAAAAGATGTTGAAGGAACAATAAAAGAATGGAGTAAAGCTTTCTTTTTCTAATATCAAGACATTAGTAACAAGATCGAACAGAACAATAATTTGAAACTATACATAGAAAGCCTTTTTAGTTGTTTTTCTTATAGTTATATATATGAAAAAGCTAATAATTAAGCATTTGATGGCTAATTCGTCCCCAATAATACTGAAAGGGCGGCCACTGTGCTGCATCAAGCAGTTGGGTATGAGGCTTCCATTGCAATGCCGCAGAGTCCTTCCTCAGCATCAATATCTCTTTGCATTCTAATGTATCCATCCTCTCCCCAGCTGGTGCCCCATGAATTTTCACCAACCAATACTTGGTCCCATCATCAGCTTCTCCATACCCAACTGCTGTAACCCCATGGTCGAGAGAGGTGCCGCATTCGCCGGTGAAAACACCGCTTTTGTAGTGCTGGAAGTCAGCACCACCAGCATCAATGGCAACCGAAACTGGTTGATTAGCCACTGCTTTCAGCAATGCTGACTCACTATTTGAAGGTACGTCTTCATAACCAGTGATTTGAGCGGCATGGTTGGCAGCTGCCTTCTTGTTGCATGTTCCATCAACTCCTTGGTAGGGGTAAATTGATTCAGTTGTAAGTCCTTTGTTTGTAATGATAAATTCAAAAGCATCATCCATGAGGCCCCCACTGCAACCTTCGTCTTCCCCATTGATATCACAATCAACTAACTCTTGCTCTGATAGTGAGACAAGGTTACCGGTTTTAAGTTTGGTGATCCCTTCCATGGCTGCAACAGCTGAGAATGCCCAACAACACCCTACATCATTTAAAGCAAATATTAAAAATTATATATGGAATCAGGATTACATTGATTTTTTATATATGAATTCTGTCATTCTGACTTACCACATTGGCCTTGGTCCTTGATGTTGGTAACAGCTCCTTTAGATCTCCAATCCATGCTAGATGGAACGGCAGTAACATTTTCATACCTAAAAGAAAATGTTTTGAAGACGCAACAGGGTGGAACGTTGCATTTTATAACCATTCCTCATTGACTTAAATTCCTCGTTGGTCAAATCTGTAAATTCATTAACACCAAGCTGGTACTTTTTGCCAGTATGACCAGCATTGTGGGATTCGATGTACACTACATTTTCTTTGAATATCTGGAACCGTTTATCCTTCTCGGATGGATCTTGGTAAACTAGGCCATAGCTAGCCATCCATTGTTCAAACCTGTCTGACATGGATACCTCAGGAATCGAACGAGACGAGGCCTGAGAAACCCAAATTCCCAAAATAAAGAGTAAGGCCAAGTATTGTCTTCCAGAAGCCATTGCTAGAAACAAGAGTCCACAAGTAAATTTCAAGAAAGGTTATAGTGAAGGAATGTGAGATATATGAATCCCAAAGATGGGTTGTGGTTTATATAGCTTCTCCTAGATTTCAAAAGGACGAATTCCCACAATTCTACGTGCTCCGGAATTTATCCTGATAAGGACTCCATCCTTTGATTTATATATTTTATTCTTTTAGAAGATTTCTATTCTATAATTATTGGAAATAACTGACTGGAGATGAATCAAGCAGCTTATGTTCCTACTTCCTAGTAGTCCTGCATGTGTTCCCACAAGTTAGGCAAAAGCAACAAGTAATGGCGTTCTAATAGATAGTTAAAATATGACAAAATAAAGCTCCAAAACAATTAATAAATATCTGAAACCTGCATGAGAAACTTACTCCGTTTCGTCTAGTTAATGTTTAAAATTTATTAATACTGATGGAGAAAGCTAGCGTTTTGCTAAGGCAGGCGAGGCGCTTTTACATCAAATCTGCAACCTTACAAATTACTAGCCCTCCCTCGGATTATCCTAAGACAATAGTTTTAACCTTTTGACTTGACGAAAAGCATTTTGTGGAATTACACCATCAAATTAATTTTCTAATTATCTAATATAAAAGAATTATTATCATTAACTATCTATACAAATACAATGTCTCTTTATTATTATTATATTCAGTTGTTACCGTTGCTATTGGAACAATAAAATTTTGTGGGTTTAAGCACACTTAAATGCATTTTTTTCTTCCGATTTAAGGGTTTGAAGATTATAAATAAAAGTACGTATTGTATCAAAAAATATATTTATTATTACAATGCTTGTGGTTGAGTATGTGTCACGAGTTAAACAAATACCAATTTTATTAAAAAAAGACCTAAAAATTATTATTTTTTAATTAGCAATATTCTAATGATCTTGTTGTCTTTTTCATATTTTTATATAAAATTTTTAAACATATCAACTAAAAATCACTATTTGAAATAATCAAGGCTTTAAAGACTCGTATTGGTGAAAATTTGTAAACAAAACCTTTACCATTCCACCTAAATTTAATTTTGACGAATATCTTTTTTGTATACATGTACTTTTGTACCTAAAAAATTATTTTCATCTTCATAGGTTATCAATAAAAAGTCTAAATATTTTTTATTAGAAAACATCAATCAAATAAGACTTATTATCGTAACACCTCTCACCCATCCGGTCACGGGCTCAAGCTATGAAATGCTACATCAATTATCGAAACAATTGAATACGATTTATGCCAATTAATTCATTTTAAAATCATCAATTCAATATTCAATTTCATGCACAATGGATTACAACCAAAAACGAAACTTAATTAGGTTCATGATTGTAAATAAATCAATTTAAACATAATGAGAGGTTAAATTACAGCATTGCAAAATATGAGTCCAAGTATCAGTATCCAAGATAAGTACCGATATTCTTTTTAGTTTCGAATTTACAAAAATCAAGTTAAGATAAATAGGTATCGATACATAAAATTACGATAACGATATTTTTTTATAAGTACCGATACCAGGACTTGATATCGATACCAATTTAACAATCTACGGATTTAAAATACTGTTCATTTGGTACCTTGATCTAGGGTAAATCTCCTCTAAAACAATGTGCTATTTACAATGAGTTTAAATCTCATCTAAAGTGACAACTTCATTTAACATATATAATAGTAAATGAATGTGAAGGGGGGAACAGTAGGATTACAGAACGAACCTTTTTTTTGTCTAATCTCAAGGGATTAAGTAACAAAGTACAGAACAATAATATTGGAACTATACATGGAAAGCCATTTTAGTTGTTTTCTTTATGTAGTTTCAGATTATGTAAAAAAGCTAATAAGCACATGATGGCTAATTTGTCCCCGACAATTATGAAAAGGCAGCCATTGTGCTGCATCAAGCAGTTGGGTACGAGGCTTCCATTGCAATGCCGCAGAGTCCTTCCTCAGCATCAATATCTCTTTGCATTCTAATGTATCCATCCTCTCCCCAGCTGGTGCCCCATGAATTTTTCACCAACCAATACTTGGTCCCATCATCATCTTCTCCATACCCAACTGCTGTAACCCCATGGTCGAGAGAGGTGCCGCACTCACCGGTGAAAACACCGCTTTTGTAGTTCTGGAAGTCAGCACCACCGGCATCAATGGCAACCGAAACCGGTTGATTAGCCACTGCTTTTAACAGTGCTGACTCACTATTTGAAGGTACGTCTTCGTAACCGGTGATCTGAGCGGCATGGTTGGCAGCTGCCTTCTTGTTGCAAGTTCCATCAACTCCCTGGTAAGGGTAATTGGATTCAGTTGTAAGTCCTTTGTTTGAAATGATAAATTCAAAAGCATCATCCATGAGGCCCCCACTGCAACCTTCGTCTTCCCCATTGATGTCACAATCAACTAACTCTTGCTCTGATAGTGAGACAAGGTTACCAGTTTTGAGTTTAGTGATCCCTTCCATGGCTGCCACAGCTGAGAATGCCCAGCAACACCCTACATCATTCAAAGCGAACATTAAGCATTATATATGGAATCATGATTAGATTGATTTCTTTATATACAAATTCTGTCAGTCTGACTCACCACATTGGCCTTGGTCCTTGATGTTGGTAACAGCTCCTTTAGATCTCCAATCCATGCTAGATGGAACTGCTGTAACATTTTCATACCTAAAAGAAGATGTTTTTGAAAACGCAACAATTGTGGAACGTTGCATTTTATAACCGTTCCTCATTGATTTAAACTCCTCGTTGGTCAAATCTGTAAATTCATTAACACCAAGCTTGTACTTTTTGCCAGTATGACCAGCATTGTGGGATTCGATGTACTCCACATTTTCCTTGAATATTTGAAACCGTTTATCCTTCTCAAATGCATCCTGGTAAACTCGACCATAACTAGTCATCCATTGTTCAAACTTGTCCGACATGGATACCTCAGGAATCGAACGAGACGAGACCTGAAAAGCCCAGATTCCCAAAACAAAGAGCAACGCCAAGCAGGGAGTTGTAGAAGCCATTGTGAGTAGAAGAAATGTAGAGTCCACAAGAAAAGTAGAAGAAATGTAATATTGAAGGAATGTATGTGAGATATACCAATCCCGACATGCGTTGTGGTTTATATAGCTTCTCCTGGATTTTGTAACAGACAAATTCCCACAATTCTACGTGCCCTGGAAAATAAAATATCCTGACAATTAGGACTCCATCTTTTGATTTATACAATATTGTACTTTCAGTAGATGAATCAAGCGGCTTATGTTCCTAGTAAACCTGCGTGTGTTCCTACAAGGTTGGCAAAATGTATTAGCGACACAAAATAAGGGTCCAAAAAATTTAATAATTATCTGAAACCTGCATAACAAAATTACTCCGTTTCATATAGTCAATGTATAAAATATTTTAATACAGAATAACTGGTGGAGAAAGCTAGCATGCTAATGTAGGCTGTGTGTTTTTACACGAAATCTGCAACCTTACAAATTACAAGCCCTCCCTGCTATAATTATTTGAAGTAAATAAAAAAAGAACAACCCACTTGTATGGCATTTCTATCTTAAAGCCAATCCTCAACTTTTCAATTGTAGAAAAGAAAAATCCTTAATTTTTTTTCCAACCTTTTCCCATTTATTAATCAAACGAGATATTATGGGCCTGGAACATTATGGATTTGCATCTTATAATAAGAACACGATTTGAAGTTAGCTGTTGTAATCTTTGCATTGAAGATTTGGAGGCATTACTTGTATGGTGAGAAATGATACAGTTATACTGATTATAAGAGCCTTAAATATCTTTTGTCGCAAAAGGAGTTGAATTTGAGACAAAGATGGTGGATTGAGCTTCTAAAATATTATGATTGTGTAATAGACTACCATCCAGGAAAAACAAATATAGTAGCAGATGCATTGAACAGAAAAGCTGCGGTTGAATTACGGGCAATGTTCGCTCGGCTTAGTATTAATAATGATGGAAGCTTGCTAGCTGAATTAAGAGTTAAGCCAGTAATGTTTGATCAAATTAGAACAGCCCAACTAGAAGATGAAAAGTTGATGAAGAGAAGAGAGATGGTGCAGAATGGTATGGTAGAAAATTTTAGTATTGATGAACATGATTGTTTGAGGTTCCAGAACCGAATTTGTATTCCAGCTATTTCTCAACTAAAAGAGTTGATTCTCCGAGAAGCACATTATGGTACTTTTGCTTTACATCCTGGTGGAATGAAGATGTATGATCGTTGTTTTCGCGATGTCAAAGTCTTAAAATTTATAAAAAGAATGATCAAACCTGGAAACTAACTATGACAACAATTTGAGGCAAGTGCACCTATCGAACAGTAGTATAGCTTAGGCAAGACCGGATTGTCGAATCCAAAGGAACTAAAAGTACTAATACTAACGTTCTTTTTATTATCTAGCCTAAAATAAGTGAAGTTGTTGTTTAATCTAAATTTAACTAACTACTAAGCTAAAGACGCAAAGACAAAAAGAATGAATTGAGGAAAATAACTTGAAGAAAAACTTAGTTGATTAAGACGATACCCTTAGGAAGAATCCACCTAGACTTCACTTCTTATCTAACACTGAACCAGACGATTTATTCACTTGACTTGATCCGTAGGATTCCCTAATTTATATTAAACCCTCTCTCGAGACGAATAACGTCTAACCCTAGGTCGATTAATTGAAATCTCTTTCTAATTAAAACCCCTAGAATCGCTTTAACTCGATCTATGGACTCTCATATTAGGTTTCACCCTAATCCGGCAAAATCTCGTCACCCTATCTCTAGGCGTGCAATCAACTCCGCTTAATTATGCTAGATCGACTCTTAAGCAGGGACTTTTGCTCCAGCACCTAAGCACATCCAACTTTAATCAATATCCCAGAAATATCAACACATAAGTACACATAATTAAGAACAAATCAAGTATGTATCATATAGTTTAGAAAACAATAACAAGATCCATCTTAGGTTTCATCCCCTTCAGGTATTTGAAGGGTTTAGTTCATAACAATAAAAGAAAACATCTCAGAAGAAAAGATAAAACAAAAATTAAGAAATCCCTAAAACCCCCTGAAGGAATTGAAGGAGAGATCGGCCGTCTTGAGTAGAATTCCGGCTTCTTGAGATGGATCAACTGGCTATCTTCGAGTAATTCCCACAAATCTGACCTTTCTGGCTCGGCTCCTTGGCCTAGCTAACCGCCCCGACAGAGGGCTTCTGTCGGACTTCCCTTTCAAGTTGCCCACTAGGGTGTTTATATAGACTTTGAGATGCTTTACTTGGCCCCTAAGTATCCTAATTCAAGTAGAATTCCTACTAGGGTGTTTGAATAGGCTTTGGAATGTGTTTCTTTGCCTCCAAGTATCCAAATTCGAGTAAAACTCCTCTTGGCCGCGGCAGTGACACGGCCATGGCAGAAGCCCGTGTGAATCGTGGCCAGGCCGTGTTCGGACTTCTAATGAGGCACGGCCGTGTGGTCTTGGGCCCAGGCCGTGTTCATTTCTATTTTGGCCCAATTTGGTCCGTTTTAAGCCCGTTTCTCGTTATTTTCATCCTCAGGTGGTTTCCTGAGTATAAAACATGAAAAGAAAGGATTAATAGCACCTTTTTACATAAATCAAGGGATAAATCACCCAAAAGCATGCTAAATATGGGCTTAAAATATGTTACTTTTATGGTTTATCAATGTACTGTAATTTACAGGAGTTATACTGGTGGCCAGGGATGAAAAAAGATATAGTCAAGTATTTTGGTAAATGTATGACTTGTTAGCGGGTAAAAGCAAAACATCAGGTACCGACAGGTTTGCTTCAGCCTATTAATATTCTCGAGTGGAAATGAGATTGCGTTACTATGGATTTTGTTACGAGGTTGCCACTGTCAGCAAGTAAAAAGAATTTCATCTGGGTAATTGTTGATGGACTCACAAAATCAACTCATTTTATAGCAGTTTGAACCGACTGGTCACTGTAGAAGCTTGCTGAGGTTTATATCCAAGAAATTGTTAGATTACATGGTATTCTGGTATCGATAATTTTAGATCGGGATCCTCGGCTTACATCGAGATTTTAAAAGTAGTTACATGAGTCGTTGGGTACGCGGCTTAATTTTAGCACTGCATTTCATCCACAAACAAACGGACAGTTTGAGCGGGTAATTTAGGTTCTAAAGGATATGCTTCGAGCTTGCATCATTGATTTTGAATCAGGTTGGGAACATTATTTACCATTGGCCGAGTTTGTTTATAATAATAGTTTCTAATCTAGTATTCAGATGGCTTCTTATGAAGCTTTATATGGTCGAAGGTGTCGATCGCCTGTATGTTGGGCAGAATTGAATGAAAGAAAAGTGATTGGGCCTGAATTAATTAAAGAAACAGAGGAAACAATTAAGAAGATTAAAGACAGATTGAAGGTAGCCTTTGATAGATAGAAATCTTATGTGTAGTGACCCGATAGTCGAGTAACCGAAAAATATATTTTCGGTCTCCGTTTTCATAAAACTGAATCGTAAATATTTACTAAAAATATTTACGAAGCTAGTTGTGCGTCTAATTGGGTTTTATTTGGATGAATTTGACTTAATTAGAAGTATTTGGGAAAAAGGATTAGATTGTAATAGGTGTGAAAGTTTAATTAAAGATTTAAGAAAATAAAAAGGACTAAAAAGGCAATTATGCCATTTTTAATTGATGAGGCGGCATAAGAATAGATTTTTTTTATGTGATAAGATATATTATTATTTTATGTTAATATAATATAATATTATATAAGAAGGTACAAAAAAAAGAAAAGAAGAAAGAAACAGAGAAGAAAAGAAGAACAGAGAGCAAACGTGAAGGAAAGAAAGAAAAAGAGAAAAGAGAGAAAAAAAAAAGGGAAAATTAAAGTTTGAAGCTTGAATATATAATAGGTAAGTTAATTTAGTTCTTTTCTTTTAATTTTGATGCTTTATAAGTTTTAGAACAAAGTTTTGATGAATTTAAGTTGAATTTTTTGAAGTTTTAGAGTTTTTGAATATAGCATATGATGAATAAAATGATGAATTAGTGGTTTAATTGAAAGAATTTGAAGTTAGAATTGGATAAAGGACTTAATTGTAAAACAAGCTATAAGAAAATAGTTTTGGGACAACAGCAGTAGAGTAAGTTTGAAAATTCACCAAAAATCGTATAAGTGGAATTAGAAGTTGAGTGAGATATGAAATTAAAGTTTATTGAGTCTATTTTCATATTAAAGAAACAAGGAAAGAAAAGAAGTTCTGTATCTTGAGATATTTAGATTTTTGTAAGACTGGTTCAGAATGAATTCGGGTTCCCCTGTTCTGACTTGGAAAAATCATAAAAAATTGTATAAAAATAATTTGGGAACATAATTTATATGGTTAGATTCCTTAATGAGTCTAGTTTTAGAATAAATAAACTATAACATCATATGAATTCTATATAAAAAGATAATTAATTTTTAGTGAAGAAGAGTCGGAACTACCAGACAGCAGAACAGGGGTGACTTTAAAGAATAAACTGTACTAATTGGCTAAATCAAAAATTCTGAAAATTTTATGGCAAGAATATATGTGAGTCTAGTTTCAGGAAAAATTTACGGTTCTTCATTTGGGGTTCTTTAGCTCTATAAATAAATAATTTTGTGACTATGACACAAAAGGACAGCTTTGAATAAGTTTATGAGTAAATGATTAAATTGAAATGTGAGCAAAAGTAAGAAAGCATGAATTTATCATAAAATACATGTTTATTTTATTAAATAGTACAGGAAATTATTTGATTATTTTTAACATATAAATGTTATATGTTTATATGAAATTGAAGAAAAAGAAAAGAAAGGAGAGGACCGAATTGAAGGAAAAGGAAAAGAGAAGGTTAAGGAGTGAAGGAAGAAGAATTTATATCACCTCAATCTTTTATTGTAAGTACTACAAAAATTTTAAATTATTGTTATTTATCCTTTTGAAATATTTATGTGAATTATTTAAATATATGAGATTCACTTTTAATGCCCAAGTAGACGAAATTTAGAACTCTTCGGGATATTAGTGGCATGCCATTAAGGAACTTTAAGCGCGCTCTCGATATTAGCACTTTGGTGCTCTCTGATATTAGCACGTTGGTGCTCTCTGATTATTAGCACATTGGTGCTCTCCGATTATTAGCACGTCAGTGCTCTCTGTTCACTTGTGCATCATAATGCACCTCTATTTGTTCCAGTATATCCGGTGTGTTCTAGGAAGTCTACTTTGGGCTAATATTGTGAACCGAGAATAAAAGTGAATTACCCGATGTGTTAAGGCAAGTTTTATACCTTACAAAAGATAAGATAAATTTATTTAAAGTAATGCATAGTTGAAGAGACTTATATGTGAGTAAATATCGATAATTGATTGAGTTTAAAATATTCTCATTATGATTGTTTAATTAATTATTCTTGTAGTGCTTACTAAGCCTTCATCGCTTAACGCGCTTATTTTAACGCGTAGTATTTAAAAAAACATATTTTAAGCTAGTTTTGTAGAATGTTTAAACAAGTTTCATTCTACGTTAAATATATGCTTTGGCTTCAAGAGCCCAATATAAGAGTTAAATTACTAAATTATACCAACTCATAATTTTTATTTATAAGTAATTAGGAAAATTGACTAATATGTTTGGTAATGCCTTGTAACCTGTTCCGGCAACGGTTTAGGGTTAGAGGGTGTTACATTTATTGGTATCAGAGCCTAGGTTTTCTGAATTCTTGGGTCGAGTATGAGTCTATTTGTACATGCCATTTTATAAATTGATGTGATGAGATAGTTTTAGTTATTTAATTATGTAATTTATGAATATTGTAGAAACTTAAAGATGTCAAATAGATCTCGTGAAGAGTCAGAAAATGAAGTAGAGAGCGGGCGCCAAACCTTGATAGGAAAGAGATCAACATAGAGCCCAAGTTCAAGTGAATCATGAAACTTAGGAGATGATAGAGAGCACGAATTGGAAGAAAGAACTCAATCAAAAAGCCCAACCAATACCGGCTAGAGAAGAAATTCCGATTGCAACTTTATTACGGAGACAATGAATCGATTATTGCGACAAGTTGTGAGAACTAATAATGCTCCATCTGTTCCACCACTATCTTCTCCTTTTCTTGCTCCACATCCACAATCATCTATAACCAGTCATCGATCCCCCTTAGAGAAAATCAGAAAATATGGTGTCGTAACCATTTTTTGACGAAAACGGGTGTCGAACTTGGACTTCAAAAAAAATAAAAACGGGAGTCGCCACCGACCTTTTATTAGGTGTGATCGGATCACCTTTGTCTTAATAAAACATTTTGATTTACTAAAACAAATGTTTTTGGTCTTCGAAGATTTGAGAAAATAGGTTCGGGAGTCGGTTACATGCGAGGAAGGGTTAGCACCCTCGTCAAGCCCAAAATTGGTACCTAATTGATTAGTTGATGTCCCAATGTCGAAAGTTTAAGAATTTAGAAACGAATTTGGAAATTTTGGGTCTTTTTGGAAATGTTTGAGTTTTCTTAAAATTGAATATTAAGATTTCCTTGTTTCGAAGGGACCAAATATCATATCCAATACATAGGACACGATAATTTCAATCCTCCAATCCGAGGTCATCTCTTAATCCCTAAGACTCATTTATTAAAACAACAAAAGGTTATTCGATTATTTGGCCAAGCGAGAGAACCGAAACCCAACACATAGGGCACGGTCCCTCGAATTTCCAAACACGGAATATTGCCTTATTTAAAAATAGAAACGAAATTTGAAAGGTTATCCGCTTGTTCGGTCAAACGAAAAGTTGCACCCAGCACGATTGGGCATGAAGTTTTGAATTCCCAAACTTATGAATATTATCTTTGTGAAAACTCGTTTTCAAAAAAAAATATATAAAAATAATAATAATAATGGAATATTGGATTATGATGAAACAACGAAAGCAAGAAAATTAGCAAAACATGATAATAAGAAGATGCAATAATGAAACAAGAGTAAAAAGATAGAAATAATAACGATAAATAAAAATAAAAAATATTAGTAATGATAGTGACAATAATATATACAATACTAATAATAGTGTCGCAAATATAATAATGATAATAATAATAAAATAATAACACAAAATATATACAAGATAATAATATAACTATAATAATAATAATAATAATAATGATAAAATAATAATAATGACACAAAAATAGAATAATAATCATAATAATACAAAATATGTACAACATAATAATAATAATAATAATAATAATAATAATAGGAGGATCATAATAACAATAAAACGGTAAGAATAACAAAAGGACCAAACTAAATTAAAAACAAAATTTTAAGGCAAAATTACGAATTTAAAAAAAAAAGGTGCAATTGGATGCGATTAAAGAGTGGCACAAAAAGGAGGGACTGGCCGCGCAAATTATCCATTCAATTTGAAAATGCGCCAGCTTCCCAATCTTCAATACGCATGCCTTTTTTTCTCCTTTTAATGACACCCCCTTTTTTTAAAAAAATGATTATAACCTTTATTATACTTATATTTTTTTTTAAAAGCTCATAGATTCTCTTTTTTTTTTTTCTAAAACAAAAAACAGAGCATCCTCCCCCAAGTTTCTTTCAAAAGACAAAGGGTTGTCCTCTCATCTCCCTTTTTCGCCCGGTAGTCGGTCTTCCTCCATCGCCATCGCACCACCACCGCTTCATGGGGCCGACGAAGCGCAGAGAGGGGTCTTAAGATCCCGCTTGAAGACCCTTCGGAAGGCCAAACCCTCGGTGAGTCGAAACGAAGAGAGGGGATCCTCAACATCTCTCTAAAGCGGAACCCCGACGGTGGAGAACGCTTCGACGCCACGCCCGCGAAGGCTTCGGTAAGGCTCTACTTTTTCACTCTCTTTATTATCTTTTTTATAACCAATATTTTTGCTAAAAAAGGAGTAAAGCAAAATGAAATAGGCAAGAAACGACAGTAAACAAAAATAGAACTAAAGAACGAAATCAACCTTTAAACTTTTTTTGTTTTCGATTTTCCGAATGTGTAATGGAGTACAAGAGTTCTTCTTTCGATTCTTTTTTTTTTTGATTTTTCCCCCTTTACAATGTTTTCTCCTTGATTTTTCTTTTTTGATTTTCAATCTCTCCTGCCTAAAAATGATCCCCCCCTTCCATTTTCTTTTTTTAAGGCTTATATAGCCGAAAAAAAAAAGTTACCAAATCATTCTACTTTTTGCTCCTTGCTCATCTTCTTGCTGCTATTATTCTGCCATTTTGTTGTTTTACAGGTGTGGAAAGAAGTCAACGGAACATGTTGGGCCATTTTGTGCTAAGGACGCGCAAAAGAGGGACCTCGGGATGGGGTACCTCGGGTGGAGGCGACGGAAAGGAGGGAACCCTAGGGTTCCCTAACCTGATTTGGTATTGGGCCCTTTTGGGCCAATGTATTTGGGTTTTAGTGTTGGGCTTTGGTTTGTAACAGGCCCGGGCTAATTTGGGTATGTACAGCTACCCCTCTTTGCTCATTGTCGTGTAACGGGAATAGAGCAAAGACATAAAGAAGGCCCAAATTTGCCCAGGTCCACTGTCTCTGGATTCTTTGGTGTCCTTATTCTTCATATGGCTTCATTCTAGCCCCTTGCCTCTTGTTGCTTTGGCCACTTCATTGCATCTTGGTTTGACTTTGATTTGCTTCTTTGTATCTTCGGAAATGACTTCAATCTTCAGTCTGCTCCACTATATCTCCAGGGAACAAGATCTGAACTTTTCAATTTGCTTCATTACTATCTTCGGGAAGACTTCAATCTTCAGTCTGCTCCGCTGCTACTTCCGAGAGATATGGCATGTAGCTTCATTATGCTCTTGCTCAATCTTCTTTGTCCACTGGAACTTCTTCGTTCAATTTGCTCAAGGCGACTTCGTCTTTTGTCTGTAAGTACCTCCGCATGTGACCCGAGGCTCAAACCCCACTATCATAATATGAGTTTTTTTTTTTTTAAGACAGACATTGAAAATACCTCGGCAGGGTAATATGATTTGATTCTTGAAGATGGAAATTGAAGAACAGAAATTGAAAATAGAAATTTAAAACAGAAATTAAAATGCCTCAGCGTGCGACCTGAGGAGTTGATTCAAACGGAAATTGAAAGACGGAAATTAAAATGCCTCAGCGTGCGACCTGAGGAGTTGATTCAAACAGAAATTGAAATGCCTCAGCGTGTGACCTGAGGCTCAACTCACCTCTCGCAATATGAGCTGATATTTGAAAAGAAATTAAAAGACACCTCAGGGTGTGACCCGAGGCTCAACTCACCTCTCGCAATATGAGTTGATATTTTGAAAAGAAAACTAAAAGACATCTCAGGGTGTGACCCGAGGCTCAACTCACCTCTCGCAATATGAGTTGATATTTTGAAAAGAAAACTAAAAGACACCTCAGGGTGTGACCCGAGGCTCAACTCACCTCTCGCAATATGAGTTGATATTTTGAAAAGAAAACTAAAAGACACCTCAGGGTGTGACCCGAGGCTCAACACATCTCTCGCAATATGAGTTGATATTTTGAAAAGAAAACTAAAAAACACCTCAGGGTGTTGAAAAAAAATTAAAAGACACCTCAGGGTGTGACCCGAGGCTCAACTCACCTCTCTCTGATATGAGTCGATATTTTGAAAAGAAATTAAAAGACACCTCAGAGTGTGACCCGAGGCTCAACTCACCTCTCTCTGATATGAGTTGATATTTTGAAAAGAAATTTAAAGACAGAAATTAAATTCCTCGACGTGCCCCGAGGCTCAACTCACCTCTCGCATTATGAGTTGATGTTTAAAGACAGAAATTAAATACCTCGGCGTACCCCGAGGCTCAACTCACCTCTCGTATTATGAGCTGATTTTTGAACAGAAAATTAAATACCTCGGCGTGCCCCGAGGCTCAACTCACCTCTCGTATTATGAGCTGATTTTTTTGAACAGAAATTAAAAGACAGAAACTAAATACCTCGGCGTGCCCCGAGGCTCAACTCACCTCTCGTATTATGAGCTGATTTTTGAACAGAAATTTAAAGACAGAAATTAAATACCTCGGCGTGTCCCGAGGCCCAACTCACCTCTCGTATTATGAGTTGATTTTTGAACAGAAATTTAAAAGCTTATCATCTGGTGGAACTCGGATGTCTTCTCTTCCTCGATTTGGTACCATAATCAAGATTTCTTGCTTTATTGGTGTACCTGTATGTGTTATGCGTGATGCTATCATGATATGCACATGTTTTTCTTAAATGCTCTTATGCCTACGTGATTATGCCATGTGCTCTGGGCTTGTTTATCTCGTTATGATTTTCATGATGGTTTGTATTCATTGCTTCGAATCTTGACTTTTCTTTCAGATTTTGTTCTCGTCCTCAAGTTTTACGAGTAGTCTGCACTACATATATCACCCATTTTGCCCCCTCGTTGAACTTTTGTCTTTGCTTTGAGGCTCTTGTGTTTACCAGGTTCTTATCCAGGTAATGCTCAACTTTTTTTTTCGTTTAGAGTATGTAATTTCACTATTTACCATTTAAATGAACCAAACACGAGATGCATGACAATGGCCAGGTAGGTGTGAAGGAAATGCCTTACATTTGTTTTTACTTCAAAGTAATAAGCAAAGAAAATTGACAAAGAATAATTCAATAAGGAAAACATAAGAAAGTGGATTCAATCGTCACAAATGCTCTAGATACCCAACGCATGAACTTCTCCATGTTCCTTCATCCTGAATCTTTTCAAGCGAAGCTTCTTGTGTAGAAGATTCTGAGCTTCCGAGTCTGTTTCGAATATTATGACCTCGCCATTTGACTTTCTATTCAAATCGCCCCTACTCTTTATGTCCAAATCCTTTTCATTAGGATGCCCTTTCGGGTTTTCATCCCAATTTTGTTTGTCAAGACGCCCTTATCGGGTTTTCATTCTGATTTTTTTTTTTAGACGTAGTACTTCTTCACGGCATCTGAGTTTACTGGATTCGATACCTCCTTCCCATCCATATCTGCGAGAATCAAAGCTCCACTGGAGAAAGCCTTCCTTACGACGTAGGGTCCTTCCCAATTTGGTGCCCATTTTCCTCGAAAATCTTTTTGTATTGGGATGATCTTTCTCAACACGAGCTCTCCTTCACGAAATTCCCTTGGACGTACCTTCTTGTCATGGGCAATGATCATTCTCTTTTGGTACATTTGCCCATGGCAGATTGCTTTCAAGCGCTTTTCTTCGATCAGATTCAGTTGGTCATATCGAGCTTGTACCCATTCTGATTCTTCTAGTTTTGACTCAATTAGGACTCGTAAAGAAGGGATTTCCACCTCGATGGGTAGCACAGCTTCCATTCCATATACCAGAGAGAAAGGAGTTGCCCCTGTAGAGGTCCGCACACACGTGCGATACGCGTATAGGGCAAATGGTAGCTTCTCGTGCCAGTCTTTATACGTTTCGGTCATCTTTCCAATAATTTTCTTAATGTTCTTGTTGGCGGCCTCTACTGCTCCGTTCATCTTTGGGCGATAGGGTGAGGAATTGTAATGTTTTATTTGAAATTGCTCGCACACTTCCTTCATCATCCTGTTGTTCAGATTCAAGGCATTATCTGAGATGATTTTCTCAGGTAATCCATATCGACATATAATCTCCTTTTTCAGGAACTTGCAAACCGCGGTCTTTGTCACGTTCGCAAACGAAGCGGCCTCAACCTATTTTGTGAAGTAATCTATGACCACGAAGATGAATCGATGGCCATTAGAAGCTTTTGGGGAAATGGGCCCTATAACATCCATGCCCCACATGGAAAAAGGCCATGGAGATGTCATAACGTGGAGGGGCGAAGGTGCTGCATGAATTTTGTCGCCATAAATTTGGCATTTGTGACATTTCCGTGCGTAGCTGATGCAGTCACTTTCCATCGTCAACCAGTAATAACCGAGTCTCATAATTTTCCTGGCCATAGTGAAACCATTGGCATGCGTTCCACAGGTTCCTTCATGGACCTCTTCAAGTATTTTTCTGGCTTCGACATCATCCACGCATCTTAGAAGCACTTGATCTTTTCCTCTTTTGTATAGGATGTCCCCATCAAGAATAAATCCCGTTGCCATTCTTCTGATTGTTCTTTTGTCGTTCTCGTTTGCTTGCTCCGGATACCTTTGATACTTAACATATTCCAAGATGTCATAGAACCATGGTCGTCCATCCGCCTCTTTTTCAATGCTAAAACAATACGCCGGGGCCTCATATATGCTCATCTGGAGAGGCATTATTTTCGCTTCTCGATTCGCTTTGAACATAGAAGCTAAGGTGGCCAGGGCATCAGCCAATTGGTTTTCCTCCCGTGGGAAGTAATTAAAGGTTACTTCTTCGAATTCTTTAACCAGATCCATAACAAGATCGTGATATTTGACCAGCTTTGAATCTCTTACTTCCCAATCTCCACGGATTTGGTAAATCACCAATCTTTGAATCCCCGATACCTTTAGGATTTTGATGTCTCGTTCAATAGTCGCGCGAGCCCCATAATGCAAGCTTCAGATTCTCGCTATGTTATTGGTGCGAGAAGAAGTTTAATCGGGGCGATGAATGGATAATGATTCCCTTACGGTGATACCAAGATCTGCTCAGATCCGTGCCTAATGCATTTGATGCCCCGTCAAAACTCATTTCCCATGGCTCTTCTTTTGACGATTCACATTCCTTTTCTGTGATGCACATCAAATCTTCATCCGGGAAGTCAAATCTTAATGGCTCGTATTCTTCTGTAGTTCGGGCTGCTAGAAAGTCAGCTATTGCGCTCCCTTTTATTGACTTTTGGCTCACATAGGTGATGTCGTACTCCGATAGCAATATCTGCCATTGCGCCATTCTTCCTGAGAGTGCGGGTGATTCCATCATGTACTTTATTGGGTCCAATTTTGAGATTAACCACGTCGTATGATACAGCATATACTGTCTGAGCCTTCGAGTTGCCCAAACCAGAGCACAAAAGAATTTTTCAATTGACGGGTATTTTGCTTCATACTCTGTGAACTTCTTGCTGAGGTAATAGATCGTCTGCTCTCTTCTTCCTGATTCATCATGTTGCCCCAGTACACATTCCATTGAATTTTCGAATACCGTCAAGTACAGTATTAATGGTCTCCCGGGGGTTGGTGGTACTAACACAGGGGGGTTAGACAAATATTGTTTTATCTTGTCGAAGGCAGCTTGGCATTCCTCATTCCATTCCCCAGGATTGTGTTTTCGCAAGAGTCGGAAGATTGGGTCGCATTGGTTGGTAAGCTGAGCGATGAACCGAGCAATGTAGTTTAATCTTCCTAGAAACCCTCTGACTTCCTTTTGTGTCCGCGGAGGTGGTAAGTCTTGTATGGCCCTTATTTTGTCCGGATCAACCTCGATACCCCTCTCGCTGACGATGAAGCCCGATAGTTTTCCCCGAGTCGCTCTCAGAATGTGCACTTAGCCGGATTAAGCTTCAGTTGAAACTTTCTCCCCGAGATTTGGCAATCATATCGTCGACATAAACTTCTATCTCTTTGTGCATCATGTCGTGAAACAACATCACCATTGCCCTTTGATATGTTGCCCCAACGTTTTTTAATCCGAATGGCATCACTTTGTAGCAGAACGTTCCCCACATTGTCACGAATGTATTCTTCTCCATATCCTCGGGAGCCATCTTTATCCGGTTATAACCCGAAAATCCATCCATAAAAGAGAATAATGAATGTTTTGCCTTGTTATCAACCAACGTGTCGATGTGCGACAGGGGAAAGTTATCCTTGGGGCTTGCCCGATTCAGATCACGGTAGTCCACACACATCCGCACCTTGCCGTCCTTCTTTGGCACTGGGACAATATTAGCCACCCATTCTGGATATTTGGAGACGTGTAAGAAACCAGCATCGAACTGTTTTTTGACCCCTTCTTTTATCTTTAAGAGCATTTCGGTCTCATCCGTCTTAGCCTGTTTGGATTGGCTTGCATTACGGTTTCACCGGGAGCTCAGTGGACCACTACGTCCTCGCTTAATCCTGGCATGTCCTGATATGACCATGCAAATACGTCTTTGTATTCATGAAGCAAGGTGACCAAGTCGTGTTTGGTGGGCTCTGAGATAGAGGTCCCAACTTTCACCTCTTGCCTATTTTCTTCGTTTCCCAGGTTCACCGTCTCAACAGATTCTTGGTGGGGGAGTATTTGTCTATCTTCCTGTTCTATCATCCTTAACAAGTCGGTTTTGAGATAATCTTGACGTTTTAAATCGACTTTCGGATTCTCCTAAACAAGCAGCTTGCTCAAAGTCGATTTTAGGATCAGTAGCAGGATTGTTCACGTCGTCGTTATCTGAGCACCTGGCAAGTAAATGGAAAAGAAACTATAGGGAAGTGTCGAGGTATTGGAACCAAAAATATGATTTCATGAGATGAATATATATATGAAGACAGGCTATGAGAAAAGAGAATAAATATGAAGCTAATGAATGACAACATGCATATTCATTGATTGTTCATTAAAAGTTAAACAGCTGATCAAACTCTTATAACAAATTCCCCTTCAACTTAGAGGAATACAGAAAGTTGTCATTGAGAATTACTTTGGAGGGATCCTAGAAACTACAAGAAGATCTTCAGCGGTCCAATTGTTCAACACATGTCCAGGAGGACTAGGGTGTATTTTTGAAGGACCTTTCATCGTATCGTCCGCTTGGTGTGTTTTGCGAATCACCTCCCTCTGGGTATATCATCCCTGCGGACGTAAAAGTCTTCGACAAGGTTGGATACGTCATGGGCTCCCATTTTACCTCCTGACCTGAGGCTCTTGCAACCCTCCTTTCCTGGTTCTTCTATAGTTGTTCCCTTCTTTGTCGTTCGTCAGGTTTGAACCCTAAGCCGTATTGAGCCTTGTGGTGTACTGGGTTTAACGCTCTAGCCATCCCTTGTTGGTGTCTCCCTAAACCTTTCCGTGCTCGGGCTCCTTTTCCTACCGTCAGTTTGATCCCCATTTTGGTGTTTCTGGATAGTTTGGGCGTGGGAACCTTGTTCCCTTCGGCGACAAACATTGCGTTGATAAATTCAAAGGAACGGAAGGAGCATTCTGGTGCATTATTGTTGGGCTCGATGTAGGGTGCATCGGTAGAGAGTGATGTGACTATGTCCTCTTCACCAGCGATTGTGATCAAGCGGTTATCTATAATAAGCTTTATTTTCTGATGGAGAGATGAGGGATTGCTCGTGAGTGGATCCGGGGCCTTCCTAAGAGACAATTATATGAAGCGGCGATGTCCATGACCTGGAATTCGACATTATATGTGCACGGGCCCACCTCCAAAGGGATCTTAATTTTTCCCATAACTTTTCGCCGTGTTCCATCGAATGCCCTTACCGCGAGAATGACAAGGCCTCGAGATAGGACATATCGACGGGCATCCTAGACAAATAGCGCCAACGGCGGCATGACATTGGCGGACCCATTGTCAATAAGCACGTGCGGTATTATATATCCTTTGCACCCAGTTGTGATGTGCAATGCTTTAACAGAGCCCCTACCATTTGGTGGTATTTCATCGTCGCTGAAGGAGATGAAATTATCCACGTTTAAATTGTTCACCCACCTATCGAGTTTTTCAATGGGTACATCACTTGGTACATACGCTTGGTTTAACACCTTCAGTAAGGCGTTTCGATGTGGCTCTGAGTTCAGCAACAGGGATAATACTGAGATTTTTGCCGGTTGTTTATTTAACTGCTCCACAACATTGTATTCGCTGTGCTTAATAAACTTTAAGAACTCCTGTGCTTCATCCTCGTTCATCGGTTCCTTAGTTCCTTGTTTAGATTCTACCTCAACCTCAACCTCGGCCTCGGGTACTGGTGCCTTCCCTTTCTGACTCGTGCCGACGGCTTTCTTCTTCGTCTCAACCACCTCAGGGGAATAGCACCTCCCACTGCGGGTAAAATGCCCCACCTCACTGATGTTTCCAGTTGTAGCCTCGGGTATGGTGATGTTGACATCTTATTTCCATGGCACCGCCTTGCTATCCTTGTAAGGGAAAGGAGAAGGTACTTGGATTATCATTTTTGGTTTTCTCTCTTCCTTCTTGGTCTCGTAGTAGATTACTAGAGGCCGATCGGCGCTGTAGGGAGGGCCTGATGATTGGCCTTCAGAAGCACATATATCATTTCCATCAGTCTCTTCTATCTTATTGCAGATTTCCACCTCTTTATTGTCCATCATACTTTGAAGCAGCTCTTTGAACTCCTCACAAGATTGGATGTGGTGTCCTTCTATGCCGTGAAAGACGCAGAAACTTAGACTTTTCATGCTTTCCTCCTTGAAATTCTTGTCGAGCATACCCTTCTCAATCATTACTTCCCAGACTTTCTCCAAAGGTGTCCTTATCCTAGCGACGCAACCTTTGGCTCGCCACCGATCTTCTGGTGTCACCATATTCACGTTCCCTGTGGCATGGTTAGGGAGCGGATTTCTCACCATATTGTCAGTACCGTCAAATCGCAAGATCCCAGCGTCGATAAGGCCTTGAACTCTTCTCTTAAAGGCTAAGCAGTTATCTGTAGAGTGCCCCTGATTCCCGGCGTGATACATGCAATTAGCGTTGGGATCGTACCACTATGGGAATGGGGGCTTTAATGGTGCCATGTAATATGGTGAGATTAACTGTTTTTCCAATAGCTTCGGGCATAGTTCTCCGTATGACACGGGAATGGGGGTGAATTGGGGTCTATCGGGATTGGGCTTTACTGGTCTTTGTTCATTTTTTGGCTGACTTTGGGTAGGCATGGTATTTAGCGGGACTATGGTGAATGGTCTTTGATTGTCGGCGGCATAGACGGGGTAGGGATGAGGTGCTTGATAGTAAGGGTTTTGTGGAGGAAAGTATAAATTTGGCGGTGGGCGACACTGAGGTCGTGGTTGGGTCGGATATGGAATAGGAGCATAGTGGCTCCCAGTCCCCACCATATGGGCTTCGGGATCTTTTTTCTTTGCAGTTGTGGGTTTCTTCGAGCTCTCAGGGCCCTCCATTCTTCCACTTTTGATGCCGTTTTCGATGAGTTCACCAGATATCACGAGGTCGGTGAAATCTTTTATGGCATTTCCCACCAGTTTGTCATAGAATGGCGTCCTCAAAGTATTGATAAAAAGGACTGTTATCTTACTTTTGGTTAGTGGGGGCTCGACTTGGACTGAGAGGTCCCTCCATCGCTGAGCATATTGTCTGAAGGTCTTTGTTGGCTTCTTTTCCAACATTTGTAGCGTCGGCCGGTCGGAGCCACGTCGAAACATGCTTATATTGCTCGCGAGAATCACGATTGCGAGTCCTTCCATGAACGGATCCTTTCGTGCTAAAATTGGTCATACCATCGGAGGGCTAATCCAATCAAGCTATCCTGGAAACAGTGTATTAACAGCTTGTCTTCATTTAAGTGCCCAGCCATCTTTCGACAGAACATAATAAGATGTGCCTTCGGACATCTCGTTTCTTCATACTTTTCGAAATCCGGCACCTTAAACTTTGGAGGTAGAACCAGATCGGGCACCAAACTAAGGTCTTTGGCACTTAATGCAGAGAAGACTCCAGTACCTTCCACTATTCTGATTTGGAAAAATCATCAAATATTGTATAAAAATAATTTTGGAACATAATTTATATGGCTAGATTCCTTAATGAGTCTAGTTTTAGAATAAATAAACTATAACATCATATGAATTCTATATAAAAAGATAATTAATTTTTAGTGAAGAAGAGTCGGAACTGCCAGACAGCAGAACAGAGTTGACTTTAAAGAATAAACTGTACTAATTGGCTAAATCAAAAATTCTGAAAATTTTATGGCAAGAATATATGTGAGTCTAGTTTCAGGAAAAATTTACGGTTCTTCATTTGGGGTTCTGTAGCTCTGTAAAGAAATAATTTTGTGACTATGACACAAAAGGACAGCTTTGAATAAGTTTATGAGTAAATGATTAAATTGAAATGTGAGCAAAAGTAAGACAGCATGAATTTATCATAAAATACATTTTTATTTTATTAAATAGTACAGGAAATTATTTGATTATTTTTAACATATAAATGTTATATGTTTATATGAAATTGAAGAAAAAGAAAAGAAAGGAGAGGACCGAATTGAAGGAAAAGGAAAAGAGAAGGTTAAGGAGTGAAGGAAGAAGAATTTATATCACCTCAATCTTTTATTGTAAGTACTACAAGAATTTTAAATTATTGTTATTTATCCTTTTTGAAATATTTATGTGAATTATTTAAATATATGAGATTCAGCTTTAATGCCCAAGTAGACGAAATTTAGAACTACTGGGATATTAGTGGTATGCCATTAAGGAACTTTAGCGCGCTCTCTGATATTAGCACTTTGGTGCTCTCTGATATTAGTACGTTGGTGCTCTCTGATTATTAGCACATTGGTGCTCTCCGATTATTAGCACGTCAGTGCTCTCTGTTTACTTGTGCATCATAATGCACCTCCGTATATCCGGTGTGTTCTAGGAAGTCTACTTTGGGCTAATATTGTAAATTGAGAATAAAAGTGAATTACTGATGTGTTAAGGCAAGTTTTATACCTTACAAAAGATAAGATAAATTTATTTAAAGTAATGCATAGTTGAAGAGACTTATATGTGAGTAAATATGCGATAATTGATTGAGTTTAAAATATTCTGTTATGATTGTTTAATTAATTATTCTTGTAGTGCTTACTAAGCCTTCACTGGCTTAACGCGTTTATTTTAACGCGTAGTATTTAAAAAAAAAACATATTTTCGCTAGTTTTGTAGAATGTTTAAACAAGTTTCATTCTACGTTAAATATATGCTTTGGCTTCAAGAGCCCAATATAAGAGTTAAATTACTAAATTATACCAACTCATAATTTTTATTTATAAGTAATTAGGAAAATTGACTAATATGTTTGGTAATGCCTTGTAACCCTGTTCCGGCAACGGTTTAGGGTTAGAGGGTGTTACATTTATTGGTATCAGAGCCTAGGTTTTCTGAATTCTTGGGTCGAGTATGAGTCTATTTGTACATGCCATTTTATAAATTGATGTGATGAGATAGTTTTAGTTATTTAATTATGTAATTTATGAATATTGTAGAAACTTAAAGATGTCAAATAGATCTCGTGAAGAGTCAGAAAATGAAGTAGAGAGCAGGGCGCCAAACCTTGATAGGGAAAGAGATCAACATAGAGCCCAAGTTCGAAGTGAATCAGTAAACTTAGGAGATGATAGAGAGCCTGAATTGGAAGAAAGAACTCAATCTGAAACTGAACCAATACCGGCTAGAGAAGAAATTCCGATTGCAACTTTATTATAGACAATGAATCAGTTATTGCAGCAAGTTGTGAGAACTAATAATGCTCCATCTGTTCCACCACTATCTTCTCCTCTTACTACTCCACATCCACAATCATCTATAACCAGTCATCGATCCCCCTTAGAGAAAATCAGAAAATATGGTGTCGTAACCATTTTTTGACGAAAACGGGTGTCGAACTTAGACTTCAAAAAAAATAAAAACGGGAGTCGCCACCGACCTTTTATTAGGTGTGATCGGATCACCTTTGTCTTAATAAAACATTTTGATTTACTAAAACAAATGTTTTTGGTCTTCGAAGATTTGAGAAAATAGGTTCGGGAGTCGGTTACATACGAGGAAGGGTTAGCACCCTCGTCAAGCCCAAAATTGGTACCTAATTGATTAGTTGATGTCCCAATGTCGAAAGTTTAAGAATTTAGAAACGAATTTGGAAATTTTGGGTCTTTTTGGAAATGTTTGAGTTTTCTTAAAATTGAATATTAAGATTTCCTTGTTTCGAAGGGACCAAATATCATATCCAATACGTAGGACACGATAATTTCAATCCTCCAATCTGAGGTCATCTATTAATCCCTAAGACTCATTTATTAAAACAACAAAAGGTTATTCGATTATTTGGCCAAGCGAGAGAACCGAAACCCAACACATAGGGCACGGTCCCTCGAATTTCCAAACACAGAATATTGCCTTATTTAAAAATAGAAACGAAATTTGAAAGGTTATCCGCTTGTTCGGTCAAACGAAAAGTTGCACCCAGCACGATTGGGCATGAAGTTTTGAATTCCCAAACTTATGAATATTATCTTTGTGAAAACTCGTTTTCAAAAAAAAAATATAAAAATAATAATAATAATGGAATATTGGATTATGATGAAACAACGAAAGCAAGAAAATTAGCAAAACATGATAATAAGAAGATGCAATAATGAAACAAGAGTAAAAAGATAGAAATAATAACGATAAATAAAAATAAAAAATATTAGTAATGATAGTGACAATAATATATACAATACTAATAATAGTGTCGCAAATATAATAATGATAATAATAATAAAATAATAACACAAAATATATACAAGATAATAATATAACTATAATAATAATAATAATGATAAAATAATAATAATGACACAAAAATAGAATAATAATCATAATAATACAAAATATGTACAACATAATAATAATAATAATAATAATAATAATAATAATAATAATAATAATAATTATAGGAGGATCATAATAACAATAAAACGGTAAGAATAAGAAAAGGACCAAACTAAATTAAAAACAAAATTTTAAGGCAAAATTACGAATTTAAAAAAAAAGGTGCAATTGGATGCGATTAAAGAGTGGCACAAAAAGGAGGGACTGGCCGCACAAATTATCCATTCAATTTGAAAATGCGCCAGCTTCCCAATCTTCAATACGCATGCCTTTTTTTCTCCTTTTAATGACACCCTTTTTTTTAAAAAAATGATTATAACCTTTATTATACTTATATTTTTTTTTAAAAGCTCATAAATTCTCTTTTTTTTTTTCTAAAACAAAAAACAGAGCATCCTCCCCCAAGTTTCTTTCAAAAGACAAAGGGTTGTCCTCTCATCTCCCTTTTTCGCCCGGCAGTCGGTCTTCCTCCATCGCCATCGCACCACCACCGCTTCATGGGGCCGACGGAAGCGCGAGAGAGGGGGTCTTAAGATCCCGCTTGAAGACCCCTTCGGAAGGCCAAACCCTCGGTGAGTCGAAACGAAGAGAGGATCTCAACTTCTCTCTAAAGCGGAACCCCGACGGAGGAGGAGAACGCTTGACGCCACGCCGCGAAGGCTTCTAAGCTCTACTTTTTCACTCTCTTTATTATCTTTTTTATAACCAATATTTTTGCTAAAAAAGGAGTAAAGCAAAATGAAATAGGCAAGAAACGACAGTAAACAAAAATAGAACTAAAGAACGAAATCAACCTTTAAACTTTTTTTGTTTTCGATTTTCCGAATGTGTAATGGAGTACAAGAGTTCTTCTTTCGATTCTTTTTTTTTTTATTTTTCCCCCTTTACAATGTTTTCTCCTTGATTTTTCTTTTTTGATTTTCAATCTCTCCTGCCTAAAAATGATCCCCCCTTCCATTTTTTTTTTAAGGCTTATATAGCCGAAAAAAAAAAAAGTTACCAAATCATTCTACTTTTTGCTCCTTGCTCATCTTCTTGCTGCTATTATTCTGCCACTTTGTTGTTTTGCAGGTGTGGAAAGAAGTCAACGGAACATGTTGGGCCATTTTGTGCTAAGGACGCGCAAAAGAGGGACCTCGGGATGGGGTACCTCGGGTGGAGGCGAGGGAAAGGAGGGAACCCTAGGGTTCCCTAATCTGATTTGGTATTGGGCCCTTTTGGGCCAATGTATTTGGGTTTTAGTGTTGGGCTTTGGTTTGTAACAGGCCCGGGCTAATTTGGGTATGTACATATGGGGCTGAAGAATTTAAAGGAAAGAAAGATGATGACCCAGCTGAGGCTGAGGAATGGTTTGAGAACAGTCAAAGAATATTTGAAGAATTGCAGTGTACAGGGGATGAAAAGTTGAAATGTGCAGTATCTTTATTAAAGGGTGAGGCTTATCAATGGTGACCACTGTTATGAATATTCATCCTGCAGAGAAAATTAATTGGGATTTCTTTGTATCTGAATTTAGAAAGAAATATGTGAGTCAACTTTATCTTGAGAAGAAGAAACGAGAATTTCTGGATCTGAAGTAGAACAACATGTCTGTTGCTGAATATGAACGTGAATTTATCAGATTGAGTAAATATGCAAAGGAATTAATAGCAAATGAAGCAGATATGTGCAGAAGATTTGAGTGGGGATTGAATGAAGAGATTTATGTTCCTATTATACCATTACATCTACAAGAATTTCCTATTTTGGTTGATAGAGCACAACGACTGGAAGAAGGGTTAGCTCGTTCAAAAGAAAAGAGTTTTGGGAAGAGACTAGCCACTAGTTCAGCACCACCACTATTTTCAAAAAGAGTGAGGGATTTTAGAGATTCTAGATACACTTCTCCTACTGTTGGGCAAAGATCTAGAATTCAGATAAGACAAACTCAGCAGACGACCTCTATGGGTAGTACCGGGGGTTCTAAAAGAAAACCAACACCATCCTCATGTGAGCACTGTGGAAAATATCATTGGGGAGAATGTCGACTGATTTCTCGAGCCTGTTTTCGGTGTGGGTCAAAAGATCATTTAATCGTAGATCGTCCAAGATGTCGAAAAAGTGTTACTGAGCAGTGATGCAGCGAGAGGTAGCTCGGTTTCACGAAGAGGTAGACAACCTGGAATTTCTGGTGGCACTAGTAGTGGTACGAGATTGGTGAGGGAAACAACTGATAGATCTGAATCCCGAAGGCCTCAAACTTATGCTATCAGAACACGAGAAGAGGGAGACGCTCCTGATATGATTACTGGTACATTCTCTTTATTTGATTCTTCTGTAATTGCATTAATTGATCCGGGCTCTACACATTCATATATATGCATTGCATTAGTGAAAGAAAGAGAATTACAAGTAGAATTTACAGAATACGAAATAGTAGTTACTAATCCTTTCGGGCAGAGTGAGAAAGTTAATAAAGTGTGTAGAAGATGTCCCTTAAAAATTCATGATTATGAGTTTCCAGCAGATCTTATGGCACTTACGTTTTATGAGTTCGATGTGATATTGGGTATGGACTGGTTGTCAGAACATGGGGTTATGGTTGATTGCAGAAGAAAAAGAATTTCCTTGAGAACTTCAGATGGAGATGAAGTGATTGTAACCGGTAAAAAATATCGTGCATTGACGAATGTTGTGTCTGCAATGAAGGCTTCTAAGATGATGAGAAGAGGATGTACTGCTTTTCTTGCTTACATTTTAGATACTCGTACAACAAATTCTGAGATTGAAAAGATACCAGTGGTTCGAGATTTTATTGATGTGTTTCGGAAGAATTCTTGGGTTTACCCTCGAAAAGAGAAGTAGAGTTTGGGATTGAGTTAATTCCGAGACCTTTGCACCGATATCAATAGCACCTTATCGGATGGCACCCAATCGAGTTGAAAGAATTAAAAATGCGATTTACAAGAGTTATTAGACAAGGGATTAAATGCGTCCCTAGTGTATCACCATGGGGGCACCATATTATTTGTAAAAAGAAAGATGGGTCTTTGAGGCTTTGTATAGATTACCGTCGGTTGAATAAAGTGACTATAAAGAACAAATATCCGTTGCCCGAATTGATGATTTGTTTGATCGATTAAAAAGAGCTAGTGTATTTTCTAAAATTGATCTCGAGATCGTGGTATTATCGATTCTGGTGAAAAAGAATCGATGTGTCGAAATCGCATTTAGGACCCTGATGCGGTCATTATGAATTCTTGGTTATGCCATTTGGATTGACTAATGCTCCAGCTGCTTTCATGGATCTTATGAATAGAATTTTTCAGCCTTATTTAGATCAGTTTGTGGTTGTATTTATAGATGACATTCTAGTGTATTCAAAAGGTGAAGAAGAGCATGATAAACATCTCCGAATTGTGCTACAGATTTTGAGAGAAAAGCAATTGTATGCTAAACTGAGTAAGTGTGAATTTTGGTTAAAAGAAGTCACTTTTCTGGGACATATAGTATCGGCAGATGGTATTCGGGTAGATCCCAAGAAGGTAGAAGCTATACTTGAATGGAAACCACCAAAGAATGTGACAGAAGTAAAGAGTTTTCTCGGATTGGCTGGTTACTATAGAAGATTTGTTGAAGGATTCTCTATGATTGCATCTCCATTAACGAAATTGTTGCAGAAAAATGTAAAATTTCAATGGACAGAAAGGTGTCAGCAAAGTTTTGAAAAATTAAAAGTAGCATTAACAGAAGCTCCTGTGTTGATTCAACCAGAATCTGGTAAGGAGTACGTGGTTTTCAGTGATGCTTCATACAATGGTTTGGGCTGTGTGCTAATGCAAGGAGGAAAGGTAGTAGCATATGCTTCTAGGCAATTGAAGCCACACGAAAAGAACTACCGACGCATGATCTTGAATTGGCTGCAGTGGTGTTTGCACTAAAAATATGGAGACATTATTTATATGGGGAAAAATGTTATATCTACACTGACCATAAGAGTTTGAAGTATTTGTTGACTCAGGAGGATTTGAATTTGAGACAAAGAAGATGGGTTGAATTGATAAAGGATTATGATCTAGTTATCGATTACCATCCAGGTAAGGCTAATGTTGTTGCTGATGCTTTAAGCCGAAAATCTTTATTTGCTTTGCGAGCTATGAATACCCAATTGTCTTTGGTTGATAATGGTTCAATCATAGCTGAGTTGAGAGCTAAATCAACATTTTTACAGCAAATATGTGAAGCTCAAAAGAATGATGAGAAGCTACAGATTAAATGGGCACAGTGTGAGTCAGGTACTGATTCTGAATTTCAGGTTGGAGTTGATGGTTGTATGTTATTCAAAGGTAGGATATGTGTACCTCGTAATTCGAACTCATACGTAAGATTTTATCTGAGGCTCACAACGGTACTATATGTCCGTACATCCGGGAGTAATAAAATGTATAATGATCTGAAAAAGATGTATTGGTGGCCAGGAATGAAACGGGATATCTCTGAATTTGTATCAAAATGTTTAATATGTCAGCAAGTTAAAGCTGAGCATCAGGTACCTTCAGGGTTACTTCAGCCAATTACTATACCGAAATGGAAATGGGAAAGAATCACTATGGACTTTGTATCGGGATTACCGTTGTCTCCGAAGAAAAAAGATGCTATTTGGGTGATTGTTGACCGATTGACAAAATCAGCGCACTTTATTCCGGTACGTATTGATTATTCTTTAGATAAACTGGCTGAACTGTATATATCTGAGATTATCAGACTACATGGAGTGCCTGTCTCCATTATATCAGATAGAGATCCCCGATTTACGTCTCGTTTCTGGGATAAATTGCAAGAAGCTTTAGGTACTCAGTTGTATTTTAGTACTGCATTTCATCCTCAGACAGATGGCCAATCTGAGCGTGTAATTCAAGTATTGGAAGATATGCTTCGATGTTGTATACTAGAGTTTGAAGGTAATTGGGAGAGGTATCTGCCTTTGACTGAATTTGCTTACAATAACGATTATCACCCAAAGATTAAAATGGCTCCGTATGAAGCTTTGTATGGTAGAAAGTGTAGAACACCGTTATATTGGACAGAGCTTAGTGAAAAGAAGATACATGGGGTTGATTTGATCCAAGAAACAGAAGAAAAAGTAAAAGTCATTCGAAATAGTTTGAAAGCAGCATTTGATCGTCAAAAATCTTATGCTGATCTTAAAAGAAAAGATATTGAATATAATGTGGGTGAAAAAGTATTTTTGAAAGTGTCGCCATGGAAAAAATTCTCCGATTCAGGAAGAAAGGCAAGCTCACCCAAGATTCATTGGGCGTATGAGATCTTAGAACGGGTTGGTCCAGCTTGCTTATCGGATAGCCTTACCACCGGAATTGGATAGAATTCACAATGTTTTTCATGTCTCAATGTTAAGAAGATACCGGTCTGATCCATCTCATGTGATTACTCCCAAGTAATAAAAATTCAACCGGATTTAACTTATAAAGAGGAGCCAATTAAGATACTTGCTCGAGAGGTAAAGGAATTGAGAAACAAACGAGTTCCGTTGGTAAAAGTGTTGTGGAGACATCATAATTCGGAAGAAGCAACATGGGAAAGAGAGGAAACAATGAGACATCAATATCCGCAGTTATTTACGTCAGGTAAATTTCGAGGACGAAATTTATTAAGCGGGGGAGAATTGTAGTGACCGATAGTCGAAGTAACAGAAAAATATATTTTCGGTCTCCGTTTTCATAAAACTGAATCTTAAATATTTACTAAAAATATTTACGAAACTAGTTGTGCGTCTAATTGGGTTTTATTTGGATGAATTTGACTTAATTAGAAGTATTTGGGAAAAAGGATTAGATTGTAATAGGTGTGAAAGTTTAATTAAAGATTTAAGAAAATAAAAAGGACTAAAAAGGCAATTATGCCATTTTTAATTGATAAGGCGGCATAAGAATAGATTTTTTTATGTGATAAGATATATTATTATTTTAGTTAATATAATATAATATTATATAAGAAGGTAAAAAAAAAAAGAAACAGAGAAGAAAAGAAGAACAGAGAGCAAACGTGAAGGAAAGAAAGAAAAAGAGAAAGAGAGAAAAAAAAAGGGAAAATTAAAGTTTGAAGCTTGAATATATAATAGGTAAGTTAATTTAGTCCTTTTCTTTTAATTTTGATGCTTTATAAGTTTTAGAACAAAGTTTTGATGAATTTAAGTTGAAGTTTTTGAAGTTTTAGAGTTTTTGAATATAGCATATGATGAATAAAATGATGAATTAGTGGTTTAATTGAAAGAATTTGAAGTTAGAATTGGATAAAGGACTTAATTGTAAAACAAGCTATAAGAAAATAGTTTTGGGACAACAGCAGTAGAGTAAGTTTGAAAATTTACCAAAAATCGTATAAGTGGAATTAGAAGTTGAGTGAGATATGAAATTAAAGTTTATTGAGTCTATTTTCATATTAAAGAAACAAGGAAAGAAAAGAAGTTCTGTATCTTGAGATATTTAGATTTTTGTAAGACTGGTTCAGAATGAATTCGGGTTCCCCTGTTCTGACTTGGAAAAATCATCAAAAATTGTATAAAAATAATTTGGGAACATAATTTATATGGTTAGATTCCTTAATGAGTCTAGTTTTAGAATAAATAAACTATAACATCATATGAATTCTATATAAAAGATAATTAATTTTTAGTGAAGAAGAGTCGGAACTACAAGACAGCAGAACAGGGGTGACTTTAAAGAATAAACTGTACTAATTGGCTAAATCAAAAATTCTGAAAATTTTATGGCAAGAATATATGTGAGTCTAGTTTCAGGAAAAATTTACGGTTCTTCATTTGGGGTTCTTTAGCTCTATAAATAAATAATTTTGTGACTATGACACAAAAGGACAGCTTTGAATAAGTTTATGAGTAAATGATTAAATTGAAATGTGAGCAAAAGTAAGAAAGCATGAATTTATCATAAAATACATGTTTATTTTATTAAATAGTACAGGAAATTATTTGATTATTTTTAACATATAAATGTTATATGTTTATATGAAATTGAAGAAAAAGAAAAGGAAGGAGAGGACCGAATTGAAGGAAAAGGAAAAGAGAAGGTTAAGGAGTGAAGGAAGAAGAATTTATATCACCTCAATCTTTTATTGTAAGTACTACAAGAATTTTAAATTATTGTTATTTATCCTTTTTGAAATATTTATGTGAATTATTTAAATATATGAGATTCAGCTTTAATGCCCAAGTAGACGAAATTTAGAACTACTGGGATATTAGTGGCATGCCATTAAGGAACTTTAGCGCGCTCTCTGATATTAGCACTTTGTTGCTCTCTGATATTAGCACGTTGGTGCTCTCTGATTATTAGCACATTGGTGCTCTCCTATTATTAGCACGTCAGTGCTCTCTGTTCACTTGTGCATCATAATGCACCTCTGTATTTGTTCTGTATATCCGGTGTGTTCTAGGAAGTCTACTTTGGGCTAATATTGTGAATTGAGAATAAAAGTGAATTACTGATGTGTTAAGGCAAGTTTTATACCTTACAAAAGATAAGATAAATTTATTTAAAGTAATGCATAGTTGAAGAGACTTATATGTGAGTAAATATGCGATAATTGATTGAGTTTAAAATATTCTGTTATGATTGTTTAATTAATTATTCTTGTAGTGCTTACTAAGCCTTCACTGGCTTAACGCGTTTATTTTAACGCGTAGTATTTAAAAAAAAAAAACATATTTTCGCTAGTTTTGTAGAATGTTTAAACAAGTTTCATTCTACGTTAAATATATGCTTTGGCTTCAAGAGCCCAATATAAGAGTTAAATTACTAAATTATACCAACTCATAATTTTTATTTATAAGTAATTAGGAAAATTGACTAATATGTTTGGTAATGCCTTGTAACCCTGTTCCGGCAACGGTTTAGGGTTAGAGGGTGTTACATTATGCGGATTTGAAACGACGAGATATAAAATATTCTGTTAGTGATAAAGTATTTCTGAAGGTGTTGCCTTGGAAGAAAGTCCTGAGATTTGGCCGGAAAGGTAAATTGAGTTCTCGTTTTACTGGGCCGTATGAAATAGTGGAAAGAATTGGATGGGTGGCTTATCGACTAGCTTTACCTCCAGAGTTACAGAAGATTCAAAATGTTTTCCATATTTCTATGCTTCGAAGATATAGGTCGGATCCTTCACATGTCATTCCCACTAAAGACATTGAAATTCGATCAGATTTGTCTTATGAAGAAGAGCCGGTTCAGATATTAGCTCGAGAAGTGAAAGAGTTTAGAAACAAACGGGTTCCTCTAGTAAAAGTATTATGGAGAAATCATAATGTGGAAGAACCAACTTGGGAACCGGAAGAAACTATGAGAGCGCAATATCCTCATCTATTTTCAGGTAAATTTCGAGGACGAAATTTATTAAGGGGGGAGAAATGTAATGACCCAAAATACACATGCATCAGAAAAGTACATTATCGGGCCTCCGACTTAACGAAATGGGTTCGTAAATAATTATTAAAAATATTTATGAGTCTAGTGGTGTGTTTAGTTAGGTTTTAATTAAGTGAATTTAGCTTAATTAAGGGTAATTAGGAAAAAAAGACTAAATTGAATAAGTGGTAAAAGTTGAATTATAGATTAATATAAAGTAAAAAGGACCAAAATGGAAAATATGCCATTTAGCATAAGTTGAGGCAAATAAAAATCTAAGATTTTTACTTTAGATTTATTAGTAATAAATTATATTAAATTACTTTAAAATAATTATATTATAAGATATTATATGATAATTAAAATAAATTCATAACAAATGTATGGTGGTGATTTAATACAAGTGTATTAATAAAAACTTGTAATACTATAATTAATTATTAAATAGATATTTATTAAATGATTATATTATATTATATTATTATATTAATAAATAAATAAAGCATGTAATAAAAGAAACAAAAAAGGAAACAAAACATAAAAAGAAACAGAAAGCATTCGAAACAGAGCAGAAAGAAAAATAAAAAGGAAAAATTAGGGTTTTAAGGTTTGAAATTTTAATAGGTAAGTCGATTAAGCCTTTTCTTTTAATTTTGATGTTTTAGAAGCATTAGAATAAAGTTTTGTTGAATTTAAGGTGAAATTTTGGAAGTTCTTAGATTTTTGAACATGATTCATGTTGAACAAATTGTTGAATTAGGGGTTTAATTGAATGATTTTTTAGTTAGAATTGATTAAAGGATTAAATTGTAAAAGAAGCTATTAGTTTTACACAGTAGGGATAAATTGCAAGAATTTTGAAATTAGGATTTTATGGTGAAATTTAGATAGTTATATCTAAGTTGGTTGAAATTTAAATAGAAATAAAGTATGAATTGAGATGGAAAATTAAGTGAATTTAGTTAAGACTAAATTGAAATTAAAGTAGAAAATTGAATAGAGTTTCAATTAATTAGATATAAATTAGTAGTGTAATAATGATTATGAAATTATCTTAATTTTTCGTAGCTAATATCGCACTCCAGGCATCCACGAAAGAAAGGAAAAGAGAAGATCATCAAGGGTAATTGCGAATTTCGTGTTTGTATTATTATAATTTGAATTATTTATTATTAAATGCTAAATTTTAATTTATGTGTATGGTAAATGAAATATGAGGTAAGTATTATTATTATTATTATTATTATTATTATTATTATTATTATTATTATTATTGAGATGAGTGAGAATTAAATTGAATAATTGATATGAATTGGTATTTGAATTGTATATTGATTGAAAGCGGAAAGTGAATTTGAATCGAATTGTGACTGATATTAAATTGAATGAAAATGTATTGAGTTGTGAAAATGTGTGAATATGTGAATTGAATATTGGTTGAAAGGTGGAAAATAATTGAATTGAAAATGAGAAAATATTGAATTGAGATTTATGTAAATTTTGTGATAATTGAATATTGAATGTTGATTGTTGTTGAAAAGTGAATTGAGCATGCCATAGAATTTAGAAGAGTTCAGGGGATTTTCGGTTTGGCTGAGGAGATACTGATGTTACTATATTTTTTCGGATTATCTGAAGAGGCATTTAATGCCTTTCTGGTGTGTTTGGGAGGATTATTTATTCTGGTGTGTTTGGTTGGATTATTCTGGTATGTTTGGTTAGAATCTTTGTATCCGTCAAAGTCCGAATCTTGTTAATAAGGATAATTAGATGAAAAAGAAAATGAATAAATCTTGATTTGAGTGACTTGATGGAAGAAATGAGATAGTGAAATTATGAATTGAAATGTGAAGTAAAAATGAGAGATGAGATTTGAAAGCATGAACTTAAGGTTCATGAATTGCTCAAAAATGCAAATTGTTGATATATTGATTGTAAAATTTGTTCTTATGATTTTTTATATTACAAGTTAATGTTATAATTTATTAGTGTTATATAATTTGAATTATGGTAATACTATTGAGTATAGATATACTCAGCGTACGGTTGTTTCCGTACGCAGGTTAGTAGAAATCAAAGGTCCTGGTTCAGCATCCAAATCAATCCTGACTTTAGCACAAACTTGGTGATGCAATTTTCTCTTTGGTAAATGTGACATGTACCTAGGTCTTATTTAAGAGTCTTATGAGTTTTGGTTGTAAAGAATTGGTCTTTAATGTTTGAATGATAAATGAAATGTTAAGTTATAAAATGGTATGTTTGGTACTAAAGTTGAAATGAGATAAATGAAGTTTATTAGTTAACTTTTATATAGTATCATGAATGTTGTTGATTAATTTGATAAGTCAATGTTTTAAGCATGATTTAAGTATGTTTGAATGTGAAAATGTGTTGGTTTCCATATTAATTGTAAGTTTGTTGCGGTTTAAAATTGCAGGAATGTTAGATATTTATAAAGAAGTTATATTAAGTTTCTTTTTAAAAATATATATTTATGAGAAAAATTTCGAGTACTCGAATAAGTCCCCTTTCATTTCTAATACATGTTTTGGGCCTCGAGGGTCTATTATAGGAATTTATTTGTGAATTATTTATAAATTGTCCAATATGTCCGGTAATGCTCCGTAACCCTGTTTCGGCAACATATTAGGGTTAGGGGTGTTACAAGCTCTCCACCTGCTGAAGCTAGTAACGTTACCGAAAAACCCCAAGATTCCGAGTCTAAAAAGCAGGTATATCTTGCCCTTTTACTTTTCTAGAGTTGTGGATTCGAATGTTCACTTATTTGACTGAAAAGTGATTTCTTGTTTATTTCCTGAATTGGTTCACAGCCCCTTGTTGCTTCAACTCCACTGACAGTGCAAACAACCTCATTCTTAAGTTGCTGTGGATTGTTCGATGTTCTTACCGGTTCAGGGAGATAATTACAGGTTCAGGTTAAGCTTTAAGGAGAAAAACTATATTATGCTTTCCCTTGTAGTTGGTAGCTCATATCCTTTGTGCTTTCGTGGGTGGATGAGAATGCTAGGACTAGAAACCGCAACTCGAGACCTGAAATTATTGCTTGTCGGCTACCTGTTATTCTTTCAGAATCTCATTGGCCTTTTTTCTTTCTTTCCTTATGGCTTCATTGCTTAAACTAACCCCCAATTGGTTCTTGGTTCATCCTGATACATTATTATAAGTTAACAGCATATTCAGTGCCTAAAATAATACAACTCGAAGCAACCTCGTTCTGTAATATTATTTTGGTTATGTATACATTTCTTGGTCATATACACACATTTATGTCTGATATGTTCTGTGATTTCCTATTTAATGCAGAACCACTTTTCCATGGTGATTTGGTAGACATGGCATGAAATGATATCTACTCCCTTGATATCATTGAAATCTTCGTACACTTACATCAATTCTGCCTACTATATTCAACCTAAATGTCATCTATGATGCCAACGCGATTAGAGTACTTAATTCGGATGTGCCAGTTAAACTGAGTTTAAACCTCATATAAGGAGTCAACCTCAATGAAAGTAAATAATTGTAAAAAGATGTTGAAGGAACAATAAAAGAATGGAGTAAAGCTTTCTTTTTCTAATATCAAGACATTAGTAACAAGATCGAACAGAACAATAATTTGAAACTATACATAGAAAGCCTTTTTAGTTGTTTTTCTTATAGTTATATATATGAAAAAGCTAATAATTAAGCATTTGATGGCTAATTCGTCCCCAATAATACTGAAAGGGCGGCCACTGTGCTGCATCAAGCAGTTGGGTATGAGGCTTCCATTGCAATGCCGCAGAGTCCTTCCTCAGCATCAATATCTCTTTGCATTCTAATGTATCCATCCTCTCCCCAGCTGGTGCCCCATGAATTTTTCACCAACCAATACTTGGTCCCATCATCAGCTTCTCCATACCCAACTGCTGTAACCCCATGGTCGAGAGAGGTGCCGCATTCGCCGGTGAAAACACCGCTTTTGTAGTGCTGGAAGTCAGCACCACCAGCATCAATGGCAACCGAAACTGGTTGATTAGCCACTGCTTTCAGCAATGCTGACTCACTATTTGAAGGTACGTCTTCATAACCAGTGATTTGAGCGGCATGGTTGGCAGCTGCCTTCTTGTTGCATGTTCCATCAACTCCTTGGTAGGGGTAAATTGATTCAGTTGTAAGTCCTTTGTTTGTAATGATAAATTCAAAAGCATCATCCATGAGGCCCCCACTGCAACCTTCGTCTTCCCCATTGATATCACAATCAACTAACTCTTGCTCTGATAGTGAGACAAGGTTACCGGTTTTAAGTTTGGTGATCCCTTCCATGGCTGCAACAGCTGAGAATGCCCAACAACACCCTACATCATTTAAAGCAAATATTAAAAATTATATATGGAATCAGGATTACATTGATTTTTTATATATGAATTCTGTCATTCTGACTTACCACATTGGCCTTGGTCCTTGATGTTGGTAACAGCTCCTTTAGATCTCCAATCCATGCTAGATGGAACGGCAGTAACATTTTCATACCTAAAAGAAAATGTTTTTGAAGACGCAACAGGGGTGGAACGTTGCATTTTATAACCATTCCTCATTGACTTAAATTCCTCGTTGGTCAAATCTGTAAATTCATTAACACCAAGCTGGTACTTTTTGCCAGTATGACCAGCATTGTGGGATTCGATGTACACTACATTTTCTTTGAATATCTGGAACCGTTTATCCTTCTCGGATGGATCTTGGTAAACTAGGCCATAGCTAGCCATCCATTGTTCAAACCTGTCTGACATGGATACCTCAGGAATCGAACGAGACGAGGCCTGAGAAACCCAAATTCCCAAAATAAAGAGTAAGGCCAAGTATTGTCTTCCAGAAGCCATTGCTAGAAACAAGAGTCCACAAGTAAATTTCAAGAAAGGTTATAGTGAAGGAATGTGAGATATATGAATCCCAAAGATGGGTTGTGGTTTATATAGCTTCTCCTAGATTTCAAAAGGACGAATTCCCACAATTCTACGTGCTCCGAATTTATCCTGATAAGGACTCCATCCTTTGATTTATATATTTTATTCTTTTAGAAGATTTCTATTCTATAATTATTGGAAATAACTGACTGGAGATGAATCAAGCAGCTTATGTTCCTACTTCCTAGTAGTCCTGCATGTGTTCCCACAAGTTAGGCAAAAGCAACAAGTAATGGCGTTCTAATAGATAGTTAAAATATGACAAAATAAAGCTCCAAAACAATTAATAAATATCTGAAACCTGCATGAGAAACTTACTCCGTTTCGTCTAGTTAATGTTTAAAATTTATTAATACTGATGGAGAAAGCTAGCGTTTTGCTAAGGCAGGCGAGGCGCTTTTACATCAAATCTGCAACCTTACAAATTACTAGCCCTCCCTCGGATTATCCTAAGACAATAGTTTTAACCTTTTGACTTGACGAAAAGCATTTTGTGGAATTACACCATCAAATTAATTTTCTAATTATCTAATATAAAAGAATTATTATCATTAACTATCTATACAAATACAATGTCTCTTTATTATTATTATATTCAGTTGTTACCGTTGCTATTGGAACAATAAAATTTTGTGGGTTTAAGCACACTTAAATGCATTTTTTTCTTCCGATTTAAGGGTTTGAAGATTATAAATAAAAGTACGTATTGTATCAAAAATATATTTATTATTACAATGCTTGTGGTTGAGTATGTGTCACGAGTTAAACAAATACCAATTTTATTAAAAAAAGACCTAAAAATTATTATTTTTTAATTAGCAATATTCTAATGATCTTGTTGTCTTTTTCATATTTTTATATAAAATTTTTAAACATATCAACTAAAAATCACTATTTGAAATAATCAAGGCTTTAAAGACTCGTATTGGTGAAAATTTGTAAACAAAACCTTTACCATTCCACCTAAATTTAATTTTGACGAATATCTTTTTTGTATACATGTACTTTTGTACCTAAAAAATTATTTTCATCTTCATAGGTTATCAATAAAAAGTCTAAATATTTTTTATTAGAAAACATCAATCAAATAAGACTTATTACTGTAACACCTCTCACCCAGTCCGGTCGCCGGGCTCAAGCTATGAAATGCTACATCAATTATCGAAACAATTGAATACAGTTTATGCCAATTAATTCATTTTAAAATCATCAATTCAATATTCAATTTCATGCACAATGGATTACAACCAAAAACGAAACTTAATTAGGTTCATGATTGTAAATAAATCAATTTAAACATAATGAGAGGTTAAATTACAGCATTGCAAAATATGAGTCCAAGTATCAGTATCCAAGATAAGTACCGATATTCTTTTTAGTTTCGAATTTACAAAAATCAAGTTAAGATAAATAGGTATCGATACATAAAATTACGATAACGATATTTTTTTATAAGTACCGATACCAGGACTTGATATCGATACCAATTTAACAATCTACGGATTTAAAATACTGTTCATTTGGTACCTTGATCTAGGTAAATCTCCTCTAAAACAATGTGCTATTTACAATGAGTTTAAATCTCATCTAAAGTGACAACTTCATTTAACATATATAATAGTAAATGAATGTGAAGGGGGAACAGTAGGATTACAGAACGAACCTTTTTTTGTCTAATCTCAAGGGATTAAGTAACAAAGTACAGAACAATAATATTGGAACTATACATGGAAAGCCATTTTAGTTGTTTTCTTTATGTAGTTTCAGATTATGTAAAAAGCTAATAAGCACATGATGGCTAATTTGTCCCCGACAATTATGAAAAGGCAGCCATTGTGCTGCATCAAGCAGTTGGGTTCGAGGCTTCCATTGCAATGCCGCAGAGTCCTTCCTCAGCATCAATATCTCTTTGCATTCTAATGTATCCATCCTCTCCCAGCTGGTGCCCCATGAATTTTCACCAACCAATACTTGGTCCCATCATCATCTTCTCCATACCCAACTGCTGTAACCCCATGGTCGAGAGAGGTGCCACACTCACCGGTGAAAACACCGCTTTTGTAGTTCTGGAAGTCAGCACCACCGGCATCAATGGCAACCGAAACCGGTTGATTAGCCACTGCTTTTAACAGTGCTGACTCACTATTTGAAGGTACGTCTTCGTAACCGGTGATCTGAGCGGCATGGTTGGCAGCTGCCTTCTTGTTGCAAGTTCCATCAACTCCCTGGTAAGGGTAATTGGATTCAGTTGTAAGTCCTTTGTTTGAAATGATAAATTCAAAAGCATCATCCATGAGGCCCCCACTGCAACCTTCGTCTTCCCCATTGATGTCACAATCAACTAACTCTTGCTCTGATAGTGAGACAAGGTTACCAGTTTTGAGTTTAGTGATCCCTTCCATGGCTGCCACAGCTGAGAATGCCCAGCAACACCCTACATCATTCAAAGCGAACATTAAGCATTATATATGGAATCATGATTAGATTGATTTCTTTATATACAAATTCTGTCAGTCTGACTCACCACATTGGCCTTGGTCCTTGATGTTGGTAACAGCTCCTTTAGATCTCCAATCCATGCTAGATGGAACTGCTGTAACATTTTCATACCTAAAAGAAGATGTTTTTGAAAACGCAACAATTGTGGAACGTTGCATTTTATAACCGTTCCTCATTGATTTAAACTCCTCGTTGGTCAAATCTGTAAATTCATTAACACCAAGCTTGTACTTTTTGCCAGTATGACCAGCATTGTGGGATTCGATGTACTCCACATTTTCCTTGAATATTTGAAACCGTTTATCCTTCTCAAATGCATCCTGGTAAACTCGACCATAACTAGTCATCCATTGTTCAAACTTGTCCGACATGGATACCTCAGGAATCGAACGAGACGAGACCTGAAAAGCCCAGATTCCCAAAACAAAGAGCAACGCCAAGCAGGGAGTTGTAGAAGCCATTGTGAGTAGAAGAAATGTAGAGTCCACAAGAAAAGTAGAAGAAATGTAATATTGAAGGAATGTATGTGAGATATACCAATCCCGACATGCGTTGTGGTTTATATAGCTTCTCCTGGATTTTGTAACAGACAAATTCCCACAATTCTACGTGCCCTGGAAAATAAAATATCCTGACAATTAGGACTCCATCTTTTGATTTATACAATATTGTACTTTCAGTAGATGAATCAAGCGGCTTATGTTCCTAGTAAACCTGCGTGTGTTCCTACAAGGTTGGCAAAATGTATTAGCGACACAAAATAAGGGTCCAAAAAATTTAATAATTATCTGAAACCTGCATAACAAAATTACTCCGTTTCATATAGTCAATGTATAAAATATTTTAATACAGAATAACTGGTGGAGAAAGCTAGCATGCTAATGTAGGCTGTGTGTTTTTACACGAAATCTGCAACCTTACAAATTACAAGCCCTCCCTGCTATAATTATTTGAAGTAAATAAAAAAAGAACAACCCACTTGTATGGCATTTCTATCTTAAAGCCAATCCTCAACTTTTCAATTGTAGAAAAGAAAAATCCTTAATTTTTTTTCCAACCTTTTCCCATTTATTAATCAAACGAGATATTATGGGCCTGGAACATTATGGATTTGCATCTTATAATAAGAACATTCGGCTTGGGTCTCTAAGATTATGACCCCAGGAGTTTAAAGCAGAAATTGAGGTTTACGTAGAAATATAGCTTGATTTTTTGTATACTCGAGTGATCATGACAATTATGATTCTTGTAATTTGCAAATCCTCCTAAATATAAAAATTTTAATAAATTTGTTACTGCAATATAAGTGGATATTGAACATTAATTATGATTATAAAATATTTTAATACGATATTTATTTATGTATAATAAATATATAAAATAAAATTTAAATTGAATGGTAATATACAATATATAATGATATAATATATTAATTTAATTATACGATAAATAGTGTTATACTTATCGATTAAACGTAATTTATTATGTGATGTTAATAACATTACTAATAAAAGTAATTTCTTTTAATAAAAAATCATCTAAAACAAAATAAATTATTATTATTTTAAATTGTTGAACAATTAAAGCAAAAGGAAAAATACAATATCCAAATAAAACATATTAATTTAAAAAATTCTTAAATTCATACAATCATACAAATATATAAAAACCAAGTCATCCTAAACCCAACTCTTAAAGTTTGCAAATAATAGCAACATCCAAAATTAGAATTACAATAAAAAATAACAATTAATCTTTATATATAATTTTTTTTTTAAAAAATTGTATCAAATAAAAAAATATTTAGATAGTAGAAACAATATTAACAGTTGGAAAAAATTTTAAATTTCTAAAATTAAAAAATATAAAAACTAAATTCTAAAATTTCAAATAGTATAAAGATTTATGGGCATATTTTAACTTATTTTTATCATTGGACAAAACTAATAGTGTATATTTGAAAATTATACTAATATGTTAGCGCTAAATTCATGGCAGTGTCTTTTGGATGCTCTGAGGGGCTATTTCAAATGTTGAAGACACCAAATAAAAGGTAAAATTGCCATTATCGTATTTGGCTCTGCAATTTGGTCCTTAAGTTGCCCTTTCGTAAGACCTTTGCTAAAAAGACTAGTAATCATCATTCGTTGATTTGGCTTTTGTTTATACCATAATACCATTACTTCTTTGTTTTCATTTGTAGCCTTTAATTGACTTTTGTACACACACACATACGTGTTGGCAGTGTAGAATTGAAATTCCACTGTATTGCATGTAAGATATTTGATAAATCTACATTTCTTCATTTACTTACCTTGAAACAATCAAGTCTAAGTTAATACGCAATCTTAACTAGACTGATATCGATGTTATTATCAATACAAAAAAATATAAATTTCAACGTGCTAAATTACGTTCATGCTCCTCTTTGAAAGATAGAAAGAGATTTATCATTTAATCCCTTGACCCCCAAAGTGAAGACGAAATGAGTATGCAAGACTCTAAAAAATGTTAAATTTATCATTTAACCCTTTAAAATTTTATAAAATTACACTTTTAACCTTTCTTAAAAATTATGATACACGCAATGACTTATTTAACATGTTTCATGTCTGGACACTCCGACTGTTGTGTGACAATGATGGAGACCTCCATCAGCTTCATCAATTAGATATGATCGGAGCTGCGACTGATCCACAGCCACAAGTTTTCCACTTTCTTTTAAGAAGGTAAGTGGGCTGGGGTTCAGATTTTCGCCTTTTCTATTTATATTTTTTTTACATCTGGTTGCTTTCTGTTCTGTCACCCACCCACCTTGGATTTTGCCGAAGTGATGTTGGAACAACTTCCTTTGGTTTTAACCTTTTTTTTCTTCTTACAACAAATATTTTCTAATTACAACTTCGGTAATAATAAATCATTATAAACATAAAATTGAATAATTGATTAAACTTAAACTGGTTCATGCATTCATAATTTATACGAGTAAAACTCATACATAAACACTTAGAAAAGCCCAACATGCTATCAGTTGCATGATGACAGAAACTTAAAATTGAAACGCGTCTTCTTCACGTCAGATAGAAAGTTGCTTAATTCATTTTTTTCCCCCACTACTTATATCATAAAAATTATGGCCAATTCCTTATATTTACATTAACCAATAGCAAAAGAATGGAGGTATATGTTAAAAGTTTATGAAAGTTAAAAGTTACGGGGTAATGATAAAGTATATTATTCATAAATAGAAAATTTTAAATTTAGATTTTAAATATAATATTATTAAAAAATAAAAAAATTAATCTTCATAAACTATAAAATTAATATAAATTATGAAGAAGCAAAGTTAAAGGTCAAAATCTCATATAATTTATAAATATTATCTACAAAATGCATTGAATCTGGACGAATTAACTCATAAATAAAAAAAATAAAATTTTGTTTTTCTGATGAACACTGCTAGTTTATTTTTTATATCAAGTTGGTGCCTACAAGGAAAATTGTGACCAATTCATGAGTTAGATGATAACGAAGAAAGACCTACATAGCCTATAAAAAGAAAGTCTTCCATTGAAGTTTTGTTTTGCTCTTTTAAAAAAGAAAAATAATGTAGTTAATCAAAATGTGATGGAATCTTGATGTGAATGGAGAAAGCTGTTGAGAGGAAGTGAGGTCCACGTGTTAGCTTCTTCTTCTCAAACATCATCATGCCATGCAGTATTAAAATGGAGCTTTTCCAGAACTATACATTTATAAATATAAGAGTATTGTTTATATACTGATTTGTAATAAATTAATCATTAATTTAAAAATGAAATTAAAATTATCTAATTATAGATACATATTTTATATAAAAAGGCACATGTTACCTAACAAATAAAGTATGTTAAAAGAATTTAAAAGATATAACATCATGGTTTTTATGTGGTTAAGATTAAAAGTGTGATTGTATAATAAATTTTGATACCCTAAATCTCAAAAGGCTTATGTTTGATTTTGAGTCTTTTTGTAGGAGGAGAAATGGGAGTTGTTTGGTTTGTTTTTATAAATTGAATTCATCGTATCGCAATTTTAGTAGTCATGGATATCAAGATCCTTATAATTTTTTTTTTACGAGATTTTTAGTTTAATATATGAAGAAAATAATCTAATGGGTATTGAGATTTAAACAATTTCACTTCAATTAAACTCTAATGTTTTTTTAAACCCTAAATTTTAAATTTTTTTTAAACCTAACCCTTAAATTAAAACATTTCGTAAGCATCTATCAAATTATTTAAAGTTAAGAATTTCGATCTAATTTCAATAGAAGGAAACTCCGATCTCATTGATCAGTTTTATAACCATTGGTGGTGAAGCATTTTTCAACTATGAAAAAATCTTTAAGGAGTTGTGTTTTATGGACTCCGCCTCCTATTGTATCATTGAAGGATCATTGAAGTTCAATGTTGATGGAGGATTGTCATATCCACGAAACTAATTAAAAAATTGATTAAGGTAAGTGTATATATCAATTAATAGTATAGTTACGATAAGTAAAGATATTATTCTCATGGAGACTAAAAATATTAGTAATTACCATCTTTCTATTATTTAATCGATAAATCCGAGTAATTGATTAAAAACTAAAATTAACTAAATTAATTGTTAACGAACATGACAAAGAAAAAGTCAGAAAAATAATCGAATAATAACCAAGAAGTGAAACAATACCCAAGAAAAAATTCACTTAGATTTCATTTGTTACCATCAATCTAAATTACGCAATTTCTTTATTTAGTATCTTGATCCGTAAGAATCCCTAAATTATACTAATATCTCTTTCGAGAGTAAGAGCAACTTACTTTAGGTTGATTAATTGAAATTTCTTTCTAATTAAAACTCCTATTATCACATTAACTCGTCTCAAATAGGGTTTATTCCTCAATTACGCAATATCTACTCTTAAACAGGGTTTATTCATCATTTGATTTAAGCACATTAAACATGGATCAATAATCTAGAAATACCAAACCAAGAATTAAGCGCACATAATTGAGAACAAGATCTAAGTATTTATTGCGTAAAATAAAAATCAAACGATAAAATCCATCATAGGTTTCATCTCCCTAAGTATTTAGAAAATTAGTTCATACTTGAATATTCTATGACAGCTCTCTCCTATCTTCTTATTTTTGTCATACATACGTCTTAGAGTGCCCGAAAAACTTAAAAATCACGATTTTCAGTAATTCAGAGTGTAAACCCGCGAAATCGGCATGGCCTACCACATGGTTGTGTGGTAGCCCGCGTGGGTCACACGACCGTGTGGAATGGGTTAGCCCATGTAGTTCTTGTAGCTTGCTAAGATTTTTCAGTTTTTGCTTGTTTTTCGATTCTTTTACTCCCAAATGCTCTATTAGGCATAAAAACATGAATTTAAAGAATTAGGAGTATAAAATTCACAATTAACATCGAATAATCACCCAAAAACGCATTAAGAATGATATTAAAACATGTTACTTTTAACACTTATCACAATGCAAAATTCGATTGGCAAGGGTGGTTTTGGTAGGGTTTTACGAAATAAAAAAGGTTCGATCCCGGCTTTGTTTTCAAGTCCACTTTAGGTTACAAATCCTACTATTGCAAAGCTTCTTGCTGTTGCAACAGCTCTGGATATTTTTGCTAAAACTGATTAGATTCATATAGTTAATTTGATTCTGGCAATGCTACTAATAGTATTGTTAATTGTGACATAAGACCATGAACTTTATGGATGATTCGTGAGGATGCTAAAGTTTACAGTGAAGCAAACGGAATGGCAGATGCTATGGCCGGAGCAGGAGTTGATAGATATGCAGGGGCGAAGCCAGGGGGCTGGCATGGGCCCCGACCCCCCTTAAAATGTACAATTATTATTTAATCACTTAAAATTTTTAAAAAAATTTAAATTAGTAAAGGTAAAACTGCACTTTGCCCCCTAAAATTATAAAAATTCGATTTAATCTTTTACAAATTATAAGGATATAAACTATAAAAAATTAAAATTTCATCCGACCTCCCTAAAAAATTGTTCTGACTTCACCCCTGTAGATATGAACTATTCCAAGCATGGTGATAGTATCAATGTTGATTTTTGTAATTTGCCTTTTTAACCTTATGTTTTGTTTAAGACTAAACTTTCTTTCCTTTTATTCTCTTTTCAACATTCAAAAATTTTATTTCTATGAATAAATTAATCATGCTTGGCAAGAAATAGTGATCATAAATAAAGTTTATGGTTATTTCTATGGATTAAGAGTTATCCGCGACACTAAGTTATGTTAGTCTATAATTAATTTTTTTATGAATAATCTCATTATGAGTTCTAATTATATTTACTTTTTTTTTAACACAATGTTTAGAACTACTCATAGTCTTTCCTCAATCCATAAATAAGAAAATAATGCATTTCATTGCATTCAAACCCACGTACTCCTATATTGACAATACTATCTATATCAATTTAGCAAAAACTAAATCAAAAGTCTATTAACATTTACAATATTAAAATGGAAGTATTTAATTCCCATCCCAACTTTCTCTCTATCTTTAGCCTACCACTTTTGACAAACAACATAGACAAATTGATGACACCAAACTCTATATTATAGTGAATAATGCCATAATTCCGTATTGATATAATTTATATAACATTAACTTAATAACAAGTTTTAAATAGATATTATATATTTATGCAAGAAAAATAATTTAGTGATCTGAATAATATTTCTCAAAAGTTCACATTTATCAATAAGAGCACATTAAAATCAACTTAAAATAATGTAATTATATTAGTATATGCAGTACAAATTTTATATAAAAAGCCAGATGTTACCTAACAAATAAAGTATATTAGAAAAAGTAAAAGATATACCACCATGATTGTTTACGTGGTTAAGATTAAAAGTATGATTATAAAATAATTTTTTGTATTTTTTTTAGGTCATTAAGATAAATTAAAAACAACAGTGCTTAATCCATTGACCTTCTAACACCATTTTTAAGCCCTTGTGAGAGATCCCATCTATGTTAAGTCTTCCATGCTTACATAGCTCAAAGAAAAAAAAATACTCTTGTTCTTCCCTCTGTTGTTTGCTCCCTCTTGAATATTCACCGAAATCCCAAAAATCCCATCTTGTTTTTGTTTTGGTTTTTGAGGTTCAAACGTCTCAAAACTCTAGAAAGGAATCACACATACCTATGGAGGAATTCAAGACGATCAAGAAGAAAATGTGGATGTTTTCTCTTTAGTCTTTCTTTCTGTTTGAAAAAACGATCTCCCTAGAATTGTTCACTTGCGTTATGGAAGCTATCATCGAAACAATCATAGCACTGATTATCGGCAACAACGAGAAAGTCGTTAACCATCAAAACTTTGTTCTTCAAGAGCTATCTTTCTGGTTCGCTCCCACTACACGTCCACCTGGTCTACTCTCTTTCACTTCTGGTTCCTAAAAACAAACTCTCATACAACTTCGTTTAGCTTTCTTTTTATTTTTGTGTGTGTTTTTATATGGCTGCTTACTATTTCAACAACAACATTTTTTCATCTGGGAATTGTTATTCTGGTTTCCTCGATCCCTTTTCCCGTGATTTGGGTCCATGCAATGGGATTTCACAGTCCTTGGTGCTAGATAATGAGAAAAGTGAGCTGGTGGTGAAGTCACCGGTGAAGGTTCGGAAGAAAAGCGTGTCGGAAGAGAAAGTTATAGCGGCTTTGAAGAGTCATAGCGAAGCTGAGAGGAGGAGAAGAGAAAGGATTAATGCTCATCTGGACACCCTCCGTACTCTCTTGCCATACAGAGAAAAGGTTCTTCTTACAACCTTCTTTATATATGTTATATGGCTAATATAGTTCATTTAAATTGTTTACTTATATTATGTGCCTGCTAGGATTCTTTGATTCTTAAAACTTGTTGTTTAACGGTGATCATTAGATGTAATTACCAGGTTGTCCAGGTAGAGTATAAGGTAGAATATGAAGGGTAGCAATGAACCTGAAAGGATCTTTGTCGACCCTAAAATGAATTTGGATATTTTAATTATAATAAAAAAAGTTTGTTGTGAGGTCATTTGCTGCATCAATTTTGCACTTGGAAGGTCAACTCTGAATTTCATAAATGCTGGAGTCAACTAAGAGAATGCATCATTCTTTTTAGCAGATGTTTTACAATTTGACAATTACGAGATTAAGGTTTATTTAGGATCCCAGTTTCAGACCTTCAGTTCTAGATAATCCCCTACCTGCTTCGATTGATGGAGATATTATCTACAAGATTTATGGGAAAAGTGTTTATACAGTGCGTGATATTAATTATGTAGTCAGCTGGACGTAGGTGATATCCATAATAATTATTGTTACCTAGTATATTGACACCTTTGTTTTTTGTTTTACAAAGTATATCTCTATCAACCAACGCTCTTTTAACTTTGTGAATCAAACCTATTGAGGCATGTTAGTTCTCGACAAAGTACAAAAAATACAAAATCTCCATTAAAAGACAATACCTTTCATTGTTGGCGTCCGACCAGCAATGGCAAACCACACTTCAAAAGTCGGGTCTTTCAACAAAAGTCAACTAAGGGGATGCATCGTTCTTTCTAATAAATGTTTTATAGTTCGACAATTATGAGATTAAGGTTTCTTTAGGATCTCAATTTCAGACCTTTAGTTCCAGATAAGTTTGGTTTTATATTTTTCAAACAAAACCAATCAATCATGCAAGGTTGTCTGCAGTTAATGGTTAGCCAACTCTTTTCTTGCTCTCTTTCAACTACTACTCCTTATCTTCGTGTTAGTTAAGAATTAACATCTCCATAATATAATATAATCTTTTGACATCACTTCGTGCAAATTTTGTTTTTTTTTTCTGTTAAACCCTACCGTCAGAAAAGTGTAAGCTAATAAATGATTGGACATGTAGGAGGGGGGCAATGTAACATAACACCTGATCTGCTATGAATTCTAATGAGGTCTATTTCTTGATTTATAAACTAATTTAGTTGACAAATAAATCTGTCTTATATCAATTGTTTTTTTTCTTTCTTTTAAATAATTAGTTAACCAAGTCAAATCAAATGGTCATTGTAGATGGATAAAGCAACATTACTTGGTGAGGTGGTAAGACAAGTGAAAGAACTAAAGAAGGCTGCAACTGAAGCTAGCAGAGGGTTTCTTGTTCCTGTTGATGATGATGAAGTGATAGTTGAAACGTGTAACGATGAAGCCAATGGGACATATTGTTTCAAGGCATCAATCTGTTGTGATTACAGACCCCAACTTCTAACCGACTTACGACAAGCTCTCGATGCTCTTCCGATTAAGATGGTTAAAGCGGAAATATCAACCTTGGGCAGTCGGCTGAGGAAAGATTTTGTTTTCACCGGTTGCCGAACCACCACACATGGTGATGACCCCGAGTCACGGCAATATCTTGCCTGTTCCATTCGCCGGGCCTTGAATTCTGTCCTGGAGAAGGCTTCTATCTCGCCGGAATACTTGCCATACTCGACGTTTCCAAAGAAGAGGCAGAGGATCTCATACTTTGATTCCTCAAGCTCATCTTCATAAAAAAGATGATTGCCATTGTTTCGTTTGTGTCAATCCACTGCGACATCTCCTTTATTTTCTGCAGGTGTTTGTTTGAATGTGCAAAGGTTGGCTTGAAATGCAAATTTAGAAAACATGTTATATATATACATATCATTAGCTGTAAGAGTTCAATATTAGATCATATGACTGTTGTGTGTAAATTTATATGAACTCATCTCTTTTCGTTTCCTGTTATGACTGAACATTTCATTTCATGTTATCCAATAATTTTAGCTCTGTTGCTTATATATGATAAAATCTTGCCTGCCTACTTTGCATCACTCGAAGTTCCAACAAGTTAATGGAGATTCCAAATCCTTTTTTGCTTAACTTGCTTTATTATTTAAAATTATAACACCTAAGACCAAAGCACCAGTGGTCTAGTGGTAGAATAGTACCCTGCCACGGTACAGACCCGGGTTCGATTCCCGGCTGGTGCAAATGACATTTTGGCTTCATTCACTTCCTTCATTATTTATATATATTTCCATATACTAAAAGAAAGTATGTATTTTTTGAAATTTGTACCAAAAATGATAAATTTTATTTAGAAGAAAAAAAAAGGTAGTTTTTTTTTCAAGAGAAAATTTTTTAATTTGGTAGTTTTGTTAGAGTTGAATTCTTAAGAAAAATAGTTTAAATTATTTTATATTATATCAATTTTTTTAAAAGGGATTGCTAATTACTAATTAGTGTTTATATTATTATTGGTATCTCCTTTGAGTTTTATTTTATTTTATTGAGAAAATTTAGCCGTATTTCCTTCTTCTACCTGCCTTCTTGGAATTAGAGTTTAGTCTAACTGAACAAAGGGTTTAATCACAACCTTCCCTCTTCCTCGAGAAAAAACCTGTAAGTGTGTTAAAGAAAAAATTTTGTCTTCATTTTTCTTTCATAGTTTTGTTTGAGTTGTTCATGCCAAGTTTTAGCCTTGCCTGCAGTAACAAGTCCCAAAACCTGTTAAATTGATCACTATAACTTTGGGGTTTATCCACTAATTACTTTAATAGTTTACTTAATGATAATTTTTCTGCTTGTTGATCATCTCGGTGATCCTTTTCCTTAATTAAATATTTATGCTTCTGCATGTTGATCATATTAGTATTTATTTTTTGTTTCTTTTCTTATTTTAGGGCATTGAGTTCTTTTTCTTGGCTCAAGTTTTTTTTTTCTGTGTTTGTTGTGATGAAGACTTGTTGCTTTGATCCCCAAATCTTAATTTATTGTTGTGATCTCTCATATCTGTTCTTTTTTTGATCTTATGATCACAAGCATTGCTGGAAATGTGATGTTGTAGCATATCTGTATATTAGGAATAAATTTCTATTCCTTTTCTTTGAATAATGCAGTTCATGTTAAACCCAAGTGGGATCTGAAAATTGAAGTAAAACCATCCTTGTTGTTGTTCAATGGAAAAAAAAGCTAAAGGCATAGCTTGGGTAGGCAACCTCTATCAGAAATTTGAAGCTATGTGTATGGAGGTGGATGATATGGTCTGCCAGGTATTTTTTTTGCCCTCTTTAAATTATGGCACTGTGTTTATCTGTTTATGGAGAAAAAGATGATCACTTTGGGTGCTTTATATACATTTGTAAAGTTCATCTTTGTAAATTCTTATTTCTTCCAATGCTGCTAAGATCTCTATTGAAATTTGATGGCATTCTCTGTCAGGAAACATTGCGATATGTTGAAAACCAGTTTCAGACAGTTGGTTCTAATGTTAAACATTTCTGCACTGAACTAATGCAAGATTTGGTCGCTTCATCTACCGATTCGTTAGAAGACCTTAACAAGGTGCAAATTGCCGGTGTTGCATCCTCTGAGGACTCGAATGGAAGTGCCAATGAAGATCACTCTCAGACCAAACTGGTCGATTCCTCTTCTGTAAAATCTGTTGAGGATGTACATTTAGGCTTGCCTTCAGAACAAATCACAGAGGATCAAAATTCCTTGGCTCATTCTAAAGGGTTCACAGCACCTGGTTCTCTAATTTTCTCTAAAGCTTTCAAGAATGAACTTAAGGACAATGATTCTACTGCAGATGACACATCGTTAGAGTCGATGGGTACATATTCGATTCGTATGTTATATGCATATATCTTCATATTTCGAACTATGCTCTTTATTTATTCATATATATGTTGCCCCAGAACCAGAAGTGAAAATGGGACCAGCATGTTTATTAGAGGCTAGCCATAAATCTGTTTTGAAAATGGAACCAGAAGTTCCATCATTTGATAACACAAAGCTTGAAGAAAGCTGCATTATAGTAGACCGTAGTGAGCTTCTTTCCGTCTCTAACAACGTAGGAAAACACAGGTCATACAAGGTATGATACGGCTCTCCCTCTCTCTCGAGTCCTGACCCCTTTGCCAATGCTAAGGATAAACTTTATCCTACTTTTGTTACTTGAACCTGATATTATATACGTTTGTTTTATGGAACAGAAAAAGCTCCGGGATGCTTTTTCTTCTAAGTCAAGTTTCACAAAGCGGGATGATGAACAGCATGCACTATCCAGACAAAGGAACAAACGAGAATCACAAGACATGGAATTTTGTGAATCGGGTTGGGAGATTATTTAGACAAGTTAAATTGGTTTTTGGTTTTTGTTTATGGACTTTTTGTTTATGGACTTAGGTATGCATATGAAGTAATAAGAACACAGATAAACATTGTTATGATATGAGACTGGATGTCCCTCGGTTGAAGATGTATAAAGATGGAGACAATTAGGCAGTGGAGTAGAGCGTTCGGAAATCTCCAACTTGTTGGATTGGTGGAACATCTGACATTGTTGTCTTGTTTTCTTTATTGGAATTCTTTTATAGTTTTTGCTTTGAATTCGTAGTTTTTATAGATTCTTCTATATAAAGTCAAAGTCCAGTCGAGTTATACCTGGCCAAACTGTTCCAGGATTGTTTTTTTTATCCACAACTCAAACCTTAAACTTTAGAGATATTAAGTTGCTTATCATTTGACCCGATAAGTGATAATGAATCTTTATCAACAACATATAAGTTTAAATATTAATATATTTTATGTTTACCCAAGTTCGACTTAGCCCAAAATATGAGTCCAAAATTTTGCTTGAATCCACCCATATTGTAAATGGTTAAACCAAGCCTATTTTGGGCTCAACATATTTTTTTAATTTTTTTAAAAAATATTTATATTTTTTCTAATTTAATATTTAATACTTGTATATATTCTTTTCATTTATTAAAACTATATATAGACAACTTAACATTTTTTAATATAATTATATTATAATACTATATATTATTATAAATTTAATTTTTATGTGTTGTAAATCATATAATACATAAAAATAACATAATATAATCTTTGAGCCAAGTTTGCGATGAATCGGGACTGGAGTTAGAAGGGTGGTAAAAAAAAAAGGGCACTGGAGTTTGGATTTTGGAGCACCTTCCTATGTTCAAGTCAAAGAGGTTTATGAAGAAAGATAAACATAACTTGGCTAGGGTAAAAGCCTTACCTGTGATAAACATAACTTTGGCTAGGGTAAAAGGCTTACCTGTGCGGAGTCATTTGTGGTGGTTTTTTATGGCTTTGATGTTTGCTCAGGAACAATTAGACAAGTGCCCGAATCTAACGACTATGGCTAATCTTAGTTCTTAAGAGGGTGCATCCTTGCGTGCTCTTAGCTTTTGGAAACTTCTCGAGACTACTTTTGACTAGCAGTTATGGTGTGAACATAGGCATTCACACAATCGAATGAACTTTCTTGGGGCTTAGGTTATCTAGACCATTTTTTATCAATCCTTGTTGGGTTATATCAGTTATGAAGAATCGAACTTCCCCTTGTCGGATTATCAATATGTTTGGGTCCGATTTGTGTGGTGTACTAACCATAATAATTACAAACTTCAAAAATACATCGTTGGTATGGACTCAAGCATTGAATGTTTTATTACATTTTATAGCATATTTAAAGTTATATTAGTATAGTTATTATAGCATTTTAGGATATAATTTTAGCATTTAAATCATATTTTATTTGAATTTTTTTTTTATCATTTTTAGAGTTAGCTCGAATTTACTCATTTTTAGAGTTAGCTCGAATTTACTTGCTATTTGTTTCTCTACATTGTAAGTTTTGGATGAAGAATGGAAGGCTTGAAGTATAGAGTAAAAAGTAGTGAAGAGAAGACTTCTATTCTACCGATTTCAATGCATTGGAGCACAATTTTCAATTCAAAATTTTTAAATAGTAAGCAGTTCACTCCACTGCAGTTTTGTGTAAGATAGAGCAGAACCATTAAAACCCTAGAAGTAAGAGGAACTTATTTAATCAATTTGGAGGCTAAGAAACAACTCTTTCACACCAACAAAAAGTTAAAGCTGGCAAAGACGATAAGCAAAAGAGAGCTGGAGCGCTCAACATTAGCTTGATAATTATTTTTCTCTCTAGATTATTTCTTTTTACTTTCTCTTAATGCGAGTTTGTTTTAAATTTCTTCTTGTGATGTTTTCTCAAACCAACATAAACTAAACTCTATTTTCTTAGAACGATGATGAATCCAATTTTTAGTTAATTAATTTATTCTCTTTTCAATTGTTTCAATCCTTGTTAGTTATTTTTTTTCAATCCCGTGTTTATTTAATCTGCTTGTCTATCACCAAGTTGCATTAATTTGATAATCTTAATTTATCTTGGAAGAGAAATTCGAGATTTAGATCTAGACTGAATAGATTAGAATTAAATTTAGTAGCGTCGATGAACAAGTTAATTTGCGGCTAATATAGGAATATACCTAAAGCACTAATCAACCTAATAGGCTTGATTGTAGTGACTTCACCCAACTTGCCTAGCATAGATGGAGATTAACTTAGCTAGATACTGGAAGGATTTAGTTAATGCCAATGAATCTTGGGTTAATAATTACATAGGTTAAACAAGTAGATGATAGATTATCTGTCGAAACCATTTTTTTGTGAAAAAGGAGTCGACTTTGATTTTAAAAATGAAAAAGAAAAATGGGAGTCGCCACCAATATTTTTTAATGAGGTGTGATCAGGTCACCTTGTAATTCGATCATTCTAATAAGAGATTTGATTTATTAAAATGACGATTTTGGTCTACGAAATTAAAAAAAAAAAGGGTTCGGGAGTCGGTTACACGCGAGGAAGGATTAGCACCCTCACAACGTCCAAAATTGGTACCTAGTTGATTAATTAGTGTCTGAATGTCGAAAATTAAAAATTTGAAGAAATTTTAAAATACGATCCTTTGCTAAATATTGCTTAAATTTTTTTTTGAGAAAAATGCGTATTCCACATTAAACGAGAAAAAGAATTATGTCTCGTAAGTTAGGACACAATGCCTTAAATCCTCGAAATGAGAATAAACCCCGAAAATTTTATTTATTTTGAAAGAAATTTTACTATCTTGGTTTTAGAAAGAAATCATATTCCATAAGTTAGAACACCATCTTTTCTTATTCCCGAGAATATGAAAATAAATAAAAACTTTAAAAACGTTCGGGTATTTGGATGCGTCGAGAAAATCGAAACTCCGTAAGTTAGGTAACAACCTTTCAAATTTCCAAATACGAAACAATGCTTACTTTTAAGAAATTCTTTTTCATGCGATTATGTGAAAATGAATATAACATTTGAAATGTCAAGGATTTTATTCGGGACGTGATAGAACGAAAATTTAAAATGGTTCGCGGTGTGATTGCAATAATAATAAAATGATGATGCGTGACACAATAATATAAGTAAAATAAGTAATGGCATTAGCTAATTAAACCTAACATTAATTAAGTAAAAATAAAAAAATAATAATAAAGGAAAATAAAAAATGAACAAAATAAAAAAATGCAAATAAAAAATGAAACCAAATGGTAATAAGTAAATAGATAAAATGCATATACATAAAGTTAAGTTTAAATATTTGGAAGATAGAAGAATGAAAATTAAATAAATCAGTATAAACAAATATAAAATTTAGGTAAAAATAATGAACATATACTAATAATAATAATAACAATAATATTAACAGCAAAAATATTAAAATAAATAATCTAACATTTGAAAGTATATAAAAAGATATAAAATAATAAATAATGAATAAAATAATCATAATGAAAGTGATGATAATAAAAAAATAAGTAAAGTCTATTTAAAAAAAGTAAATAAAAATAAATATTCAATATTAAATTAATCAATTTAGTAATAATATAATAATAACAAAAAAAGGGCTAAATTGAAATCAAAATAGAAATTTGGGCAAAAATCGGGCAAAATTAAAAGAAGAACAAAAAAAGGACTAAATTAAAAATGGCCGAAGAAACGGAAGGGTCAAAAGCACAAATAACCCCTTTTCTTAAAAAACAAGCGGATCCTAAGGTGGGTCAGGTCGGATCGGGTCAGCCTCCCCAAAACGATGTCGTTTTGAGGCTTTTTAACACACATTGAAACGACGTCGTTTTACTCATCTATAAAAGCTAATTTTTTATTTTTTTTTTTGCAAAAACTTCATTTTTCAACGTTCTCCTAAAAAAACAAAAAAAAAAAAGCTCTCAAATCTCTCAGCCCTCCGCTAAGTATCCGGCCAGGGGTCCAGCCACCAGCCACAGCGCCGGCCGCCGGTCACCAACGACGGCGCTGCCGTCCGCTGTGGCAGAAAAAAGCGAAACTTGCACCCTCGTCCTTTTGACCCTCCTAAGTCCAAATCCGGGCCCAAAATCTTCAAAATATTAGCAAAAACGCCCAAACTAGTCAAATAACCTTTCGGTTTCCGACCACCTATCCTCAGAGGTGGTTACCTCAGCCGTCCACAGTGTCGGAATATCGAACACCAGGTGAGTTCCTTCACCATTTTTCCTTTTTTATTTTTGAATGTCAAAAAAATAAAAAAAATGAAAAAATAAAACGAAATAAAACAGAACTTAAAACGCAAGTAGAAAAAAAAATCACCTTGAGAAATTTGTTCTGTTTGTTCTTAATCTGTGATTCCTTTTTTTTTGTATTTCAAAAAAAAAATTCCCTTTACAAATGGGTTTTTAATAGGCTTTATAGCCGATTTTTACAGTTTGTTTGTTTGTGTTTTTTTGTTTCTGTCTGTCCTTGCAGGTACGGAGAAGGCTAGCTGTGGAGGTACGGAGGTGCTGACGTGGTAGAGGGAGCGGCAACTGAAGGGTGCGGCGGCAACTTATGCTAGGGTTTTTAGGGTTTTTCTGATTTTTTTAAGTTTAGGCTATTGAGTTGGTTGTGTTTTTGGGCTTGATATGTAAATGGACTATTAAAAAAATTTTAGACTTTATATTTATTGTGTTTTATTTTTGATTTAGGCCCAGGCCAAAATTGGCCTATTATATTATTGATTAACTGAAATAGATGAAATTAGAATTTCAAGATCTTAAAATTCATTAAAAAACTTAGTAATTTTCATTATTTTAGTTTAATAGAATTTTCATAGTTAGTTTAGTATAATTCTAATAGAAATAAGAATTTATTTTCTTGAGTTAGATTAGATAAAAATGAATAGTTGAGATAGTTTGTAGCTTAGAATTTGATCCTCGTAATGATATCTTTTTATGACTTTATTACTTAATTCGACATGTGTACCTACGTAACGACTTTTCGTACATTATAATTTTTTTTAATCTAAGCTTACTTTTCGAGCCTAATAATTTTAACTAAACCCTCTTAAAATTCGAGAAAATTTTAGAACTTGAGGCAGTAACATTTAAAAGACTAAGCTAATTGAACTTGGAACAAGATTGTGGTTAAAGCAGCAAGTGGTAGGAGAAAGATGAGTATTGGACAACCTTTATAAATTAAACTATTCGTAAAGATATCTTTAATTAAGTATATATCAATTAACAAATCTAGATAATGTTTAAACTCTAAACAGATTTTATTCCTATTCCTAGCGAGGAAAGGTTTTCCAACAGAACATATGCAAGTTGATGAAGCAGACATGTCTTTTTAAAGTTTAGCAAATCTGGTTGTTAAATTAATACTAAAGCACTGCGGTTGGTCCAGATAATGGTGTATTAAAATTATAAGATTAATATAAAGGGAAAGAGGCTAATGGATAATGGATAATGATTGATTACTTTCCATTTCGACCTTACAATGTCACTACCCTACATCCCCATTGGTTGAGAAATTATTAATTTCACTTTGAAAACCAATCATGATATTTATTTATGTGGTGGACACTAATGTTTTCTCTCTTTTTTTTCTTTTTGATTTTATTTATTGATGTTGGACATAAACATGGTAGGAGTGGGGTTTGGTTCTTTCTAACATTGATACCATTTATATATGTTTAGAGTAGTTTTCAGAATTTTCATAAATCATTTAATTGATACCAATTTAATCAGAGATTTACTCGAAGAGACTTTAACCTCCTTAATTAAGGGATATAATATTCATTTCTATTCAATTCACTAATTGCCTTTACCTCCATTATTGCTAAGTATCAAGCTCCACTTTAATCTCTCTCAATTGATTTTCTTGACATTGAAGTAATATTAAATGCATATTATAATTCAAACATCTTTTGAAAAGTTGACGATATTCATCATCTTAACAATATTTAATCATTAAAAAAGAAAACAAATAATTTTGACAACTTCATCTATCTAATAATTAAAAAAAAATGAATTTCAGTGTTTAGTTCATTAGTTAAGAATGTTCGCTTCATGCTCACATCGTATGATCAAATCTTAAGAATTATCTGCTAGTAATGTATTACAATGATTTATTCCTATTAATAATATATGAGTTTTATCCAAAATAAATATAAAAGAATAACAATTTAGAACTAGTCGGTCAAGTACAACTTACAAGATACATACAAGAAGTTGTTATCATAGTTGTGAGCTTAAACAAAACATCTTCTTCCCAAACGTTGTGGAGAAAAGATGTTGTGTCTTCTTATTCTTAATAGTTCCTTGAGCAATAAGCAATTTGTGGTAAAGCTTTTCAATCTGGTCCTCCATTTTATGAGTACAGCTTCATCTATCTAATAATTAAAAAAAAGATGAATTCCAGTGTTTAGTTCATTAGTTAAGGATGTTCGCTTCATGCTCACATCGTATGATCAAATCGTAAGAATTATCTATTAATAATACATAACAATGATTTATTCCTGTTAATAATATATGATCAGTTTTACCCAAAATAAATATAAAAGAACAACAATTTAGAACTAGTCGGTCAAGTGCAACTTACAAGATACATACAAGTTGTTGTTATCATAGTTGTGAGCTTAAACAAAACATCTTCTTCCCAAACGTTGTGGAGAAGGGATGTTGTGTCTTATTATTCTTAATAGTTCCTTGAGCAATAAGCAATTTGTAGTAAAGCTTTTCAATGTGGTCCTCCATTTGACGAGTACAGCTTCATTTCCCCCCCTTTAACTCATCTGAGTCTTTCTTTTGATGGTAGGACCTGACAATATCGTTCATATCCCTTCAAAATTTATATAAATATATAAAAAGTACTATAAATACTAGTATACCACACAAGTACAAGTATTATTTGGTTCAGTTTACCAATTCAAACCACTAACAACAAAACTGAAACAAGATGAGTCGATATCGTTTGGTCCACTCTAACAAGTTTTGTTCAAAAAGAGTGGGCAAATATAGGACGGATATATACAAGGATAGTGTAGTAGCCCAGCCAGCCTTCTCCCAAAATTCTCATCAATCAATGTATAGACTTCGATTCTCGATGCTTCATTTTTGGAACTTAAATCATTTATAAATCCGAAAAGAAATAACAACAGAAAAGAAAAACGACAGCTGACTTTTCTTCCTATTCTTTCTTAATATCATTACTTGTTCATGTATAAGACCTACTTAATTTTAGACTAAAATGAATCTTATATGCATGAAGGATAAGCAAAGGTATACTTGGAAAAAGAAATAATGGAGAGGAAGCTGAAATAATTTGTTGCAATTTTATAATATTCAACGTTATAAAAATCAGATAGGTGGTTAAATAAAATTGTTGACTAGTAGGTGGTGACGGAAATTGTTAATGCAATTTCACATGTTAATTAAGTAATACAAAATGAGATCGTTTTTACGAGGATTAAATTCTAAGCAGTTAAGTATCAACAATTCACTTTTATCTAATCTAAATTTAATCATTTAAATTCTAATTACTATTACTCTTAACAAAAACAAATTATGGGTATTTTACTAAACTACAAGTCAATAAAAACTTTCGGAATTTTTCAATAATTTTATAATTTTGGAATTCTAAGTTCACCTAATTTAGTTAATCAATTATCTCTTATTTAAGTGTTAAATTTACATAATTATTAATCCAAGATTTAATGGCATTAATTAGACTTTTACTATATCTAACTAAGATAATATCCTTCCCCACTAGCTATATTCTATGCTATTCAAGTTAAGTCATTAAGAATAAAGAATTGATTGCGCATTAAGTATATTTCTATCATAACTCCAGAATCAATCCTTATCTATTCGATTTAAATCTCAATCCTATCAAATCAATATGGTGGCTAAACAAGCCTAGAAATTTGAATAAATAATTAACATATATCAAAACAATTGAAGAAAAAATAATCAATAAATTAATATATAAGATCCATCATCATTCGAGGAAAATATAGTTCAGCTCATTTTAAGTGATAAAATGAATATCATAAAAAGATATTCAAAACAATCTTATCAAAAAAAATATATAGAAAGAAACTCTAAAGAGAAAATAGATAAAAGAAATTTGCGCCGATATCTCTGGTCTCTTTTTGTCTTGTCTTTGCAAGATTAAAATTTCTCTTAGTGTTTCAGAGTTTTCTTTTTCGGTAAATTATAAAAATAGTCATTTTTTTACCTCAGATTATATTTTACTCGCTTATGTTAGAAATGTTACGTTTTAGTCACTTACATTATTGTTTTGTTACAAAGTGGTTACTCAGTCGTTAAACTTCGTTACCTCCTTAACGGTAATCCTATGTGGCAGCCCAAATGGATTTTAAATGCCAACTTGTATGTTCAACTAGGACGAGAATAGGTTTTTAATTAAATAAATTTAATTAATTGAAATTTTAAACTAATTACATCTTGAATTGGAAAAGAAAAACCATCGGTCTCCTTTTTCTTTTAGTTTTCTTTTCCATTTTAACTAAAAAAATACTCTCATCCCAATTGGACATTCAAGTTAGCATTTAAAGACTATTTAGATTGCCACGTAGGATTGCCGTTAGGGAGATAACGAAATTTAACGGTAAAGTGACTACTTTGTAACAAAACAAAAACGTAACGTTTCAAATATAAATGACTAAAATGTAATTTAAGTCAAACAAAAATGACTATTTTTATAATTTACCTTTTTTTTTTTATCTTCAAGTAACTTCTCACTCTTTTTTCTTAAAAGTTTATAATCTTGGAACACTTGAATTTTTTTTACCAAATAGTTGGTAAAAAAAATTCAATCTAAAAGATAAAATTTTAAATTATAATAATATAAAAAATGAATTAAAAATTATAATATAAACAAATCCAAAAAATTAAAATCTAATCTTAAAATAACTTTAATATAAGTGAGAAAGTTCCAAGAGAATGGATGAGGGATGTCTCGAAAGCTTAAATTACAGTGCCATGAATCTTTTAAAAATTGGAGTGATAAATCATTACAGAATACTGATGTATGTTTAACCTTTTGAATTGGCATTCGTTTACATCTTTCACGGATGTCCTCGAGACTTGTCCCATTTACCGACAAGTATCACGGGTGAGACTCCTGTTAAGTGTGATTCACTTCTAAGATTCTTGACAAGAGACGTACTGGCCATGCTTTACTAATCTTGTGTCTGCCTTGTAATCTGCACGTTTGTCATTGTATGGATGCTGTAAGGGCCCCTCCTCCTCTTTGCCTGCTTAGTCAAACCCATTTTCCAGACAATTCTCTCGCCTCTTTTCAGCATTAAAAATGATAATCTCTTCTTTGATGGGAAACATCCTGGCTTGGGAGAGACTGATCATTAAGAGTTTTCTTCAACAAGTATTAATTTTTTTAGCATATGGTTCCTGACATCAAGGCATTTTGTTAATTAGGTTAGTAAACTAGAAATTTATTGAGTGGAAATCCGAATCAAGCCCATTCATATTTAGCATCATTTAAAAAACCCTGTTTAATTTTGTGGTTTAGGAGCAAGGAGAGAGACTTATAGAGAAAATAAAATATCCTTCAATTTCAATCATTTTGTTTCCTTTCTCCCTTTGACTAAGTTAGGGTGAACTCAGATTATAAAATAAATGATAAATTATATCATTAGTTATTAAATTATAGATAAGTTTTCGTTTTGGTTACTTAGTTAAAAAAATATATAATTTAGTTATTGAATTATTCAAAAGTTTTTATTTAAATCACTGCACTGCTAAAATCAATACTATATGACTTTCTCTATTTGCATTACTTACACTAATCGAAAGCTCTTTTTTTTTTCTTCTCTTCTATAGTTCAAATTTTTTCATGAAACAGCTTTGATTGTCATGAATCTACAAATCAAAATTCAAACATTTTTTAAATTTTCGATATTGATCGTTAGATTAACTTGGATCTAAAATATGTTCTTTTACTTGTCGATAAGTATTAATTCACCATACTGATCGTTGAATCGTTGCTTTGCAGCTTCCAGTGACTTAAATAAAATTTTTTGAATAGTTCAATGAATTAAATAAAATTTTTTGAATAACTTAATGATGAAATTGTAATTTTTTTTAGTTAAGTAATCAAAATGAAAACCTATCTATAATTTAGTGACTGATAATATAATTTAGTTGATTGATGCAACTAAGGAGAGTTTCTCTTCTAATCCCACTATTGAAAGTGCTTCACTCCATTTTCTCGTTTTTTAAACAAGAAAACAATGCCAAAAGTGTTTGAGAATGGAGAATTTGGGAGATGGCATTGGCAGTGCATCATCATTCTTCTTTTTATCATTATCAATTTAACCATTTTTGTTTAACAAGTTAAGTTTTGTAAACAAGCAGAGTTTTGTTTAACAAGTAATCCATTTCAACTTCATATAGGACAAGTTTTCCTTTTGAAAATAGACAACCTATTAGTGGAGCATGAACTAGCCTATTGGTAGCATAAAGCTAAATATGTAGTAAATTATTTTAGTTCCAAGGTCCCATCCCATGAATATTCTAATGAGAAACATATTTAAGAATGGAAAATCCTGAAGTGTGAACCATGAATGGAAGCCCCAATTTCAGAAATGATGATTTTGCGTCCAAAGGTTGCCTCCTTATGCCTCCAATGGACTAATGACCAAACCTCACTGACATGATATGATATGATCACCTTTTGAAGTAGGCCCCTGATTTGGAAAATGGGTGTCCCACTCACCCTGGTGTGGTTTATTTGAACGGAATATCGTGAAGCTCAACCGCCAATGTGGTGGGCCTTGTTGTGGTGATGCTGGGAATGAGTGATCTGATATTGGAGCTTTTTGATTATATCCCTAGGGGAAGGTCTCTAGAAAAGGTTAAATTCTTTTATTAGTCCCTTTTTTTATGGAAATTTTGAATTTAATCCCTGTACTTTAGTTTAGTTATTTTTAGTCTGTGTATTTTTTAAAGTTTAAAATTTAAATCATCACTAATCAATAACTATTAAATTCATTAAGATATACTATTTTCAAAATCTGATACGATATGTTAGCTTGTTGTTTTCACATATCACACACTAAAAATTTAGTTAACGTCAAGACTGAGATTTGAAAATTTGAAAAAGTATAGGAACTTGAAATGATCAAATTGAAGAATATGGACTAAATCTACAATTGTATGCATGATGCATAACTAGCAACTGAATTTAACCAAACAGATTTAACTGTTATTGTTTGGGTCGGGACTTAAATTTTAAAACTCAAAAAGTACATAAACTAAACTTAATCAAATTAAAGTACAAGGACTAAATCATCATATTTTGTAAAGTACAGGGATTAATATTAGAATTTAACCCTCTAGAAAACAACTTGCATTTCCCTTGGTTGGTTTATGTAATTCCATGTGCTGTATCCCCCAACCCTCCCAAAGAATTCTGGTTTCTATACGCCAATTATTGGGGGGAAAAAACATTTACTCTTTTATTTTGTTTAGAGCACCCCACCTTCGAGGAATCGACTATGAAACTGGGTTTATTCTGAAGGAAAGTCTCCTGTCAAGATTCAGGCCCCCTAGACTCTTGTCTTGTAATGGCAATACCTTTGGTTTGGGTATCCTTGTATGAGTTGTCCATCACATAGCCCATTGGTCCCCCTACTATGAAAAATATATATATACATATTTGCATGATTACCTTCCTTGTAAGCATTAACCATTCCAGAATTTAGGCCAAATCATCAAACACCAGTCTCTTCCACAAATTAGTTATATGATTGCTTCTCACTTTGTCAATCATAATACTCATGTTCCATTATCTCCAATTTGGTTACACCTTCTCTTTCCATTAACTAAAAGCAGTGTTTTTAGTTTGGTTTAACTAAGTTGTTAATGAGTATTATTCAGACATCTTTGACTCTATCTTTGTCTTAAAAGTTTAACCTTTTGACATTTATAGCAAACACAAACTGATGTTGTTGCAGTTTCTTGGTTTTACCATACTTGACAATGTCTATCTACGGAAATAGAGTGAAAGTCAAGCTAACCGTCAAAACATATACCCTTTTTTTTTCCCTTATGTTTCTTCATTTTAACTCATCTTCCCGTGAAAGCAAAATACATTTCTAGATCTATATAATACAAAAAGATCATACATTTTATAATGTTTTCGTCTACAGATTGAACAAAAAAAAAAAGTATCATTATTAATTATGATCATCACGGGACTAATTTCTTCACTCAAAAAAGTCAATATAAAGGCCATGCCATGTGCTATTTTTTTGTTATATTATATTATTGGTTAATTTCTGCTATTAGTCTCTACACTTTTATTTGGTCATTTTTAGTCTTGTATTTTCTAAATTTTAAAAATTTCAATTCTCACTGAATAATAGTTGTTAAATTCGTTAAGTTATATTATTTTAAAAGTATAACGCCATGTTAACTAGTTACTTTCATATATTATTCACTAAAAATCTAATTAATGGATTAACGATTGTCATTTATGTCAAGATTGAAATTTCAAAATTTGAAAAGTATGGGGACTTATAATGATCCAATTGGAGAATATTGACTAAGTCTATAATTGTACACATAGTATAATATTAGTAATTCAATTTATCCAAACGTATTTAAAAGTACGGAAATTAAAATTGATATAGAGACTAAATTCATAACTTTTACAAAGTACATGGACTAATAGCAGAAATTAACCTATTATTAACATATGTCTCATGACATGCAAGAGAATGCAATAGCAAAAGAAGTTGACAAGAAGCTTATGTTAAATAATAATAATATTAATAATTTAACAGTTCGATAATTCCCCGAGAGAAATACCCTACACATCATATTATAAACCAATCCTTCCGAAGTCTCCCACAAATTATTATTTGTAAAATTTTAAAAAAGAGATTGTGGTCTACCTTATTCCATGTGAACCCACTAAGCAGCTTTTTTATTTATTTTTTTTATTTTTTGTCCCTTGGCTTAATCGTCTCCTCTCTCTGTTTCCTCACTTTCAGTCTCTCTCATACACTTGTATATAAGCACTGGGTCTACAGACAAGTTTATTTCATAACAGAGCTTGTTTTAAAGACACAAAATCCCAGATGGGTTTCGGTTGCAAAACGCTGTTGTGTTTGTTTTTCACAGTTGTGGTTGTGTTATTGCAAGAAGCAAGTGCGCAGAAATATTATTACAATGTGAGTGGGTTAAGAAACCGAAAGCAAGTGAGTGGATGTAATTTGTTTCAAGGCCAATGGGTGTTTGATCCTTCTTATCCTTACTATGATTCCTCGGGATGTCCCTTCATAGATGCTGAATTTAATTGCCTTAAATATGGCAGACCAGACAAACAGTACCTTAAGTACTCTTGGAAACCTGACGGCTGTAACTTGCCAAGGTACCCTTTTTTTTCTTTTCCCTCTTTGCTTTCATTTTTAACTATCAACTTCATTGTATACACTTTCACTGCTTTTTGTTCATTTTGATGGTAGATTTGATGGGGCGAGTTTTCTGGCAAAATGGAGGGGAAAGAAAATAATGTTTGTAGGTGACTCACTGAGTTTGAACATGTGGGAATCTATGGCTTGTATGATTCATGCTTCTGTGCCCAACTCCAAGACCACATTTGTGAGGAAGTCCCCTTTGTCTTTTGTTATCTTTGAGGTGACTTACTGTCTTTTTCTTTTTTTGAAAATTCAACTCAGTTTTTACACTCCATTGGATTGGATTGGATAGTTCCTATCCTTCTCTTTAATTATCTTTTTCATGAATTATGGTTCCAAGCTAGGATTTGAAGATATGGCTGCGTTGAGTAAAGCTGTGGGCTATAATAAAAATAGTAACAATAATCAATTCAATCTTAGTTTAATTGACATGTAACGAAAGTTTGAGTCACGTATTACTCGATTAAAATTCACAGGAAAATGGATGGGATACTGTAATTTTATCTGTGATTTGTGGTTTCCAAGCCACTTTTAGTTCACCATCTTTAGATGTTTATTAGGATTCTAAAAGAGGCAACTTAGGACTTATGAGGGAGCCATAATGACAGGGGAAGTGTTTCCACCTATTTTGGGTTGTATTAATTTATATTTCATATTTTATTTTATTTCTTCACAACAAAATGGACTGTTTTATTCGAAGCCAGACATAGGCCTTTTTATCTTTTTAGACATTTTGACTTGGCAAACAACAAAACATCAATGCTTAAAACTTAGTGGCATGATTAGTAGGTTGATTAACAAGCATCACACATCTTCATCCATCACCGCACACCATAGACAGCTGTTTTAAGCGACCTGCCAACCTGTTTTATTATATAATATTTGAACTAATCTCATCATTTGAACATTGCTTACCGGCACTGTTGATTTTAATTATTTATTTATTTCATGCCCAAGAAATACTGACCCTTACTACGTACGCAGGATTATGGGGTAACACTCTATTTGTATCGAACACCATATTTAGTGGATATAGTTAAAGAAAATGTTGGTGATGTGCTTAATCTAGGCTCCATCAAAGGTGGCAATGCATGGATAGGGATGGACCTCTTGATTTTCAACAGTTGGCATTGGTGGACCCACAAAGGAAAATCCCAAGGGTAGGATTTTTTTTTTTTTTTTTTTTCACCTTATTCGTTTTATGAAATCAACCCTGACCATTATTATAATGTTTGTAAATATCATGTTTGATTAATGTATAGATGGGATTACATTAGAGATGGGTCTGCATTATACAAAGATATGAACCGTTTAGAGGCCTACAACAAAGGGCTTACAACATGGGCTAATTGGGTCGACACCAATGTCGATCCCGCCAAGACCAAGGTCTTCTTCCAGGGAATTTCCCCTACCCACTACGAGTAAGTCGAAAAAGGAACCCTTAGAACATTACATTTTATTATGTTTATGTACTGATTGTGTTGGATCAAACCAGGGGTAGGGAGTGGAACCAACCAAAAAAGAGTTGTTATGGAGAACAAGAGCCACTATCCGGTTCCACATACGAAGCAGGGGCTCCACCAGCTGCTGCCATTGTGAACAAAGTACTGGGGTCGATGAACAAACCGGTTTACTTGCTCGATATTACGACGTTGTCACAGTTGAGAAAAGATGCTCATCCTTCGACTTATAGTGGTGACCATTCGGGTAATGATTGTAGCCATTGGTGTCTTCCTGGTTTGCCTGATACATGGAACCAGCTTCTTTATGCAGCTCTTGGTATGTGAAAAGGTCCACATTGGGCAACATAGAATTTACCTCTTTTTCTTCTTCATATGAATTATACAATATTCAAAGGTGATGAAAGTTATCACATACTGCTTGTAGGTGATAATTGGTGGGGGGAGGGGGGGTAAAGATCAAATGTAAAAGTGATTGATTTTAAATCAAAATAATCAATGCTCTTATAAATTTCATGCAGTTGCCCGTGAATTATTATCAAAAACACCGTGTGTAGTTAAAAAAACGAAGTTAAAAACTTAAAATGGTGGGTACACCTTGCTTTTATACGTTTTCTACCAAGCAAAGTCTCTGGCAACTAAGCTATGCTTTGTAATTTATCTTGTTAACCAAACCAACACGTGCATGAAATTGTCCCTTATTCCCGGGACACATTGCACTCTCAAAAACAGTCACATGAAAAGTACCTCAATTTCAAGTCAACACTGGTTTTTGTCTATGACCCTATAAACCCTCATCAAGTTCACGGTTCAGAAAAAAACCAAAATGTACATAGGTCAAAATCCAACTTCTGTGTACTTCCTACAGATTTAGAGAACCTTATGAACCCCACTAGTTAGAAGACGTGAGCAAGATGGTTAAGTTATTTTGGACATAAGTTATAAATTGCAGGTTTTTTTGGTCTTCCACGTTGAAACAATAGCATTCAAAGGCATTCTTTAAATATAATCAATAGGAGCAAAGTACGATTTGATAAGTCTTAAAACTATTTACAATAACTCCCTGACTCAAGGGGTCAAGGCACGATTACCAGCTAAAGTAGGACAGCTGGGTTTAGGTGATACAGTAAATTCCCAGCTTCAATAGCTGGCATTAAATGAATTGAATGTAGGTGGATAAATAGCAGCTGGCTCGTTGTATTCACAAACATGATGTTTCGATCTTTACAACAGAAAAACTGGTATTTTCTTTTGAAAAATCAGCTTAGTGTAGTAGACCTGCAAATGAATTTTTGCTGGTTTTGGCATTGTACATTGCATGATCTTGCTTTGTCTCTCAGTTCCTCGAAAGCCCTCATTGTTTCGACATCAAATCCGCCAGCAAACTGTCCATGAACAAAAGAAAAATGGGTTGCCTTCACTATGCCTTCTTGGCTCAAGTTGTAAAAATTAATGAGAATAGCTGTTACCTGATGTACACGGAATGCAAATCTAACACCTTGAACAATCAGTTCCTCTTCTTCAGGCCCACCACCTCCAACTGCTTCAACCTCTGAAGATATCCGTCTCATGTACTTCATCGCTAGTTTCACTGACGCCAGCTTGATCTGTCACAATTTATTTGCATATATTAATGAGTTGAAATAATGCACCATCTGTAATTAGTGTCTAATGTTATAGAACATGAGGGTTGAAAGCTTAAGTTACCTGGCTTACAATACCAGTTTCAAGCATCCAATCCATGGGAATTTGGAACCCCTTGTATCGCTTTGTAGCGGATTCTCTCATTCGGGATAGATTGTAAACGCCATGTTCTAGCCTGCCATTATTCAGATTAATAATTGAATGAGATATATATTCAGATTAATAATTGAATGAGAACAAGCAAACAAACAAACAAACAAGCACTGCAAACAGAGAGATATTCAGGATTATATATACTTTTCAAGCAGAGCCTGCATCTTCTTGAGAGCAGGACCACAAGGTTGTCGGGCATCATCAGGAATCGATGCAGCCTCGGATTCTAGTTTCTTCAGATCACAATACCCAAATGCAGCCTCGCGCAATGCATCAGCCTTCTGTTCCGGCCACTCGAAATGTTTCAGTACAGCTCTTTCATCCACCTAAACGAAGAACAAAACACTAATAATCAAAACAAAACAAGAAAAAAAATCCTCGAAAAAACCGAAAGGATGGAAAATGTATACCAAGTAGGACAGCTCATCGTCTAGCCATTTAACAAAAGGCACAACATCCTCAATATCTGTAAATGCAGCATTCTCAACTTCTTTAATCAAAAACCTTATGAAGTCTCCTTGTGTTTCTACATCTGTCTTTATCTGTGTATTAACCACAAAAATTATCATAAGTGCCAGTCCCACATATTTTCAAAAAACAACACCCGTACAACCAGATATTTCATCATGGGACCATACAAAAATGCCAAATTTGTACGATATTATTTGAAATTTAAGCTAGTTGGGCCTGAAATTGAAATTATAAACTACATGTTTACCAAAATTCGATTAGACCTTCTTTTCTTTTTATAATTTTGTAAAGTTCCTACATCGAATCTACATGCTGTCTTGTCTGGCAAGAAATCAAATCTAACAAAAGCAATAAAGTCACGGACGACTAGTCACTTGTCACTGACACAAACACCATAGTGGTATTATCGTAATAAACTATAGAACCGGAAACTCACCGCGAGCAAATAAGATGACCGGTTCTCAATCTCCCCGATCATGTCCCTGGCATTGGCGGTTGCAGGTAAAACCTCCGGCGCGCTACACCCACCGGCGGCTTCTCTTTTTGAGTCTCTCCGCATGAGCGAGTGATAGAACTCCACGACTTCCGGAACTCTCCTCACTTTCGCCACGATTGCTTTCGTCCCTTTAGGAGGCGGTGGTGGAGGTGGCGGCGCAATAGCTTTTACCGGTGGTGGTAGCGGAGGAGGAGGGGGTGCTAGTTGTTTGACTGCTGCTACTGGCGCCGGAGGAGGCGGAGGTGGTGGTGGAGGAGGAATTTGCTTCTCTGTAAAATCAGGGGAGCCATTAGATGAGATCAATGATGAAGATGAAGGTCTCGGCGGTGGTTTTGGGATCCTAGGAACGCGAGATCTGATGTTAAGAAGAGTTGACTCAGCGAGTTCATCTGAGTTACACCTCGAGTGTCTCTGTCTATCAGCTTCAAGTTCCTCTCTTTTAAACTCCAAGCTCTCAACTTTTTCATTACTCGAAGCACTAAAAACAACAGTTTCCCAACATTTACTGTTACTTCTCTTCAAATTCTTAACCAGATTCGACTTCGCACTAACTTCCACTAACCCATTAAACCTCTGCGAAGACGAAAGCAAGTCCTCGTTTTCACCAAAAACCTCAGCTTTACCGTTACAAACAGGGTGCGAAGTCACCATTTTCTTCAACTCACTTATCTCGCTCTCCACTTCTATCACTTTCCTCTCTTTTTCTTTCCTTTCTTCTTCAACCTTTCCCTTCATTTCTTCTACCTCTGTTCTCAACTTTTCATTTTCGTTCCTCAAATTCTCCACCTCTTTCAAAGCTCGTTCCAGCTCTGCATTTTTAACAGCAATGTCATTTTCAAGAAGGGGAACTATGGAAACCGATTCTTTTAAAAGCTTGTGTTCTAGGAGCTCGGTTTTGAGCCTGGACTCTCGATCTCTTAACTCTTCAACGAGTCGAAGGAGTTCGGTAACATCAGGTGGACGAGGCTGGACTTGAGCTGAGGATCGTGGGAAATAAACACCAAAGGAACGTGAAAAAACAGTTTTTTGGGAAGAATTGGTTTTGTTAGCTGAGCTAGGAGACGGCAATGGAGGTTTAGGTGGAGTTCCATGCTTTGGTGATTTTTGCAAACCCATTGCTAACCTTACCTTACCACCCACCATGATAAGGTCTGTTGTTGCTCTCTCACTCACTCACTCACTCTGGTTTTGGTTTGGGTTTTGGATTATAAGGTCCTATATCATCTAATATGTAATCACAAGGGGGAAGGGCAAGGAAAAAAAGTTCCTTTGTCAGGTTGGGTTTGTTTGGTTCTCTCAGACAGTGTGGGCTTAAACTTGGGAGTTCGTGAAAAATTGAATAAATACAAAAAAGAAAAAAGGAAATAGACGTTGAAAAGATGAATTGAAGAACTGTAGGTGGAGGAGAGAGAGGGGAACTAGGTCAAAAATAAAGAGTAGAGGAAATATAATAATAACGGCACGAATATCGAGGAACGGTCTTCTCTTCTCGGATCCAGTTTGAAAGAAGGAAAAAAAAAAAATTTCTTTTAAACGATTGTCATTTGGAGTACGTTTAAGGGTAAACTGCATCTATGGTCCCTAAACTTTATTTAAAATTATATTTTAATCATTCGACTTTTAGATCTTACAGAACTACCACTAACATTATCAGATTATTATAAAATAATCATCTAACTATCCATTAAGTGTCGTTAATGAGGTAATGTTTATCTGATTTGGTACATTAAATATGCCACATCTTTTCACATGTTTTATCACCTTATTATTTTACATTTATTATTACGGTAGAAGTCACCCAATTATGTTTTTTTTTATTTTTAGTCACTTAATTATAAAAAGTTACAAATTGGTCACCCAATTCTTCAATTTTATTTTATCTTATCAATTGGCAAATATAAAATTGAAAACACCTAAATTCAATATAATTAGGTAGTCAAAAGGCAAAAGTAAATAATTAAATAACTATTTTTATGACATTTCATAATTGAATTGGCAAAAAAATTTTAACGAGACTACCATACTTTTTTTATTTAGAAGTAACATGTCATTACTTAATAAGGCTACCATACATAGGATAGGATAGTTGACTATATCAATCCTAAAAACTTGTGCAGTATGGAACATAATAATACACCCCATAATCATTATAACAGTTCATAAAATCAAGGTTGTTAATCATCCAAACATCTATTTCCCTCTCAAAAACAGGGGAATTCATCTGCATTCAAAAGTTTTCAAAATAGTCCTACAATCATTAAGAGATGAAGCAAAATATTGGTGGAGGCTGAACCTTGAATGAGACTAGTGGCAGCACTAGAATCTAATTCCACAATTAAATGGTGATGTTCAGATTACAAGCAAGCAAGAGATGAGGGTTCATTGTTGGAGTTTTCTTACAGTGATGGAATTAGAGTGTTGTTATTAATGGTTTATCACCATCATACATCTCTTAAACTTTTTATTATTATTAATTTTGTAGTTTTTTTTTATCTCTTATCCATTCTATTTTTATGCTATTAGGGGTGTTTACTATTCGGTTAAAATCGAATTAATCGATCGAAGGTTGATTGGTCGGTCGATGATTTTTTAAATTTTAGTTATCGGTTAATTTAGTTTAAAATCGGATAATTAACTAAATTAATCAATTAATCGAAATATTTATTGTTTTCAAGACTTATAGAGTATTTGGTTGTTAACTTATAAGATTTATGTAGTGTTTCTAATGTATTATTTGTTGTTTTCACCTCCATTTAAAGTTTTTTAAACTATTAAATAAAAAAAATTAACATTAGCAATGTATTTTTTTATATGTTTTATATTATTGTAACCAAAAGACAAGAACATATAAAATTCAATTAACCGATCGAATTAATCAAAATATATCAATTCGATTAATATATTTAAACAAAAAACTTCAACTTGATCAACGATTAAAATTTTTACATTTCGAACAATTTAATTAATAATAATTTAATTCAATTATCAATCTAATCGACACATTCCTAATGATTATGACATGTAACTATTAAAACAATGGAAACAAACAATTTTAAATGCCATTTTAGTTTTGATTTTCTTTAGTTTGGTGTCTTTTCGTATTTGTACTTTAACTCTTAACGTTTAATGTGCTGTATTATGATTATTATTATTCTAGTTCGTAACACCACTAACTTTTTCGACCAATAAAATCGCTTTTTACTTTATAAATAAAAAACAAAACAAAAAACAGAGTAATGGACAAAATCTTGCCTTTTGATTTAGATGTAAACTGAAAACATTGGGATTCTTTAATGGGAAAAATAGTAAGAGATACGTGAAAAAAGAAACGTAGAATAATAGGTTTTTTTTTAATTATTGTGATTTTCATATCTAATCGATACGGTATAATTAAATATATTCATGGGTCGTGTCAAGTTGAGTTAAAACATAATATTAATATATTTTATATTTATTCAAATTTGATCTGACCTGAAATGTGTGTTTAAAATTTTATCTAAATTTATTCATATTTGTAAAAAAATTAACTTAATCACATTTAAAGCTCGCCCATATTATTTTTAATTTTTTAAAACTTATATTATATTATTTTAATATTTAATAATTTTGTATATTTTTTTTATTGAATTTTTTATATAGTTATCTTAACATTATTTTAATGTTTATATTAGAGTAGTATTATATATTTTGTATCTGTTTATTTTTTTAATGTGTTCTAAATTACATAATATATAAAAATAACATAATATAAAGTATTATAAACTTAAAGGCAAGCCGGGCCGAGTTCGGACAATGTTCAAGCCCAAGCCTATTTTTCGGGTCTAATATTTTTATCAAAACCTTCTCAAATTTCAGACAGACCTTCGAGGTTATTCGGGTAACCCGAACTATTAAAAGTTCTAGAGATTCAAATAAGAGACTTTAATTGTAAATTTCATTAACGTTGTGGAATTTTATTTTTGTCCTAACATATATAACTATAAAATTAGACATAAATAATACGTTAGTTATAAAAAAATAAATAAATAAATTAGAAGAGGATACAATTGGGCTGAAATTATTTGGATAATGTCATCACTGTCTTAAAATTAACATTTTGTGATGTGGTCTCAAGGCCCAAATCATGATAGATAGGACGTTATAGCCCACTTATAAATCCCATAAGACCAAGGCAGCCCATTGATAGATTTGATTCAATCAAGTAATCTTTTAGACTTGAGCCTTATCTGATATTCTAATTAAATAATAATCTATGATGATCGATAAATTTTTCTATGAATCTTTCTCATCACATTATTTATTGCTCCTTTCCAATTATTTAATGACATTTCAATAATTTTCTCCATGTCATTGACATATAATTTTGGTAATTTTAAAATATTGAACCCCGAACCTTGAATTTAGAACTCTAAACCTTGAATCCTAACCCCAAACCTTAAACCTCGATCACGGTTTAAGGTTCAAGGTTAAAGGTTAGCAGTTCAAGGTTCAGGTTATGGGTGAAAAAATTACCAAAATGATGTGTTACATGAAAAAAATTACTAAAATATCATTAAATAATCGAAAAGAGACCATAAATAATATGATGAGAAAAATCCATAAAATAATTTCTCATAATGATCTTTTAAGCATACTTAATAATCTATCATTAAAAATATAATAGAAGTTTTCGATAAAAAATTGATAAGTAAATAACGAATTACTTATCACTTGATAAACTAAAAAAAATAATTAAATATTGAATTTTATAAGCATTGAATTTGTATTATAAATTTATTTAATATATTTTTAAAAATTAAGCACTGAATATAATTAGTTTGATTTTTGAAAATTCATTATTTCATTATTTTAATATTATTAATATGGTATTACTTATTTTATTTTGGATAATTTTAGACAAAACTTAAAATAAAATTTGGTTTTATTTAATTCATGATAAAATGAGAAAATAATTTATTTCAAAAATAAGATTTTAAAAAATAAAATCAACATAATATTTTCAACATTAAGTGATAAAAAGCTATCTACTTACTTATCACATTCAACGTTTTTTTTGTTGAAAATTTTATATTAAGTAGAAAGTTAATATAATTATCAAACACATTAAAAACTCAATAGAAATAATTTTTTTTTAATGATTTTTCAAACATACCCTTAATGTAGAATTGTTTCAATTCTTTTTATTTTATTTTCTTAACATTATTCTTTAAATAATTTACTTTTAAAATTTTTAAAGTTATATTCATCGAACAACACTTAATTTTATTTTATTTTCGATACTTGATCATTCAACTTATCAAACAACATCATACTTTTCTTTTGAATAATAAAAAATTAAGATATTTTAAAATTTATTATTTACAAAATTATTGTATTTGCGATTATATATTTTATTCAGATAAATATAATTATTTAATTACAAAGTAATGCTAAATAGAGGGTATTTATAGGTCGGGCCATTCAAAAATAAATTTATACCCAAACTCGTTTTGGACTAATTTGACCCGCCTAAAAAGCCGATTTCACTATTCAAAAAATAATAAAATAATAAAAATTATATTTTTAACTGATATTTTACATACTTTTTAATTAAATTTAAACTTTAAAAATATTTTTATTATTTAAATTAAACATCCACCCGACCAACTCATAAAATTTTTTATTGACCTAATCAGATCAAACCTACCGAGCTACTTGACCCTTGGACGTGGTGAAGCACTAAACCGAAGGATCCAGACTAGTGGTTGCCACGACTATAGACAATATTTTTGATATTTAAAGAATATAATTATTGGGACTGATCATGCCATGGTAAGGCCATCTAGCAACACCCACGCCTCCCCTTGAAAAGCCGAGCAGCTGCCATCCCAGTAGCCAGCCACCGCTTCCATCTCTCACTTCACCGCCTGCAGCTATGCGAAGCAATGTAAGTATCATTATTTTTGTAAATATATATATATTTTAATATAAAAAATATATGAAGGTAATAAAATGATCTTTTTGGTTTAATTTTTATTTATTTTATATGTGAATTAAATAAGAAAGTTTTGAGAAATTTGGAAAAAACCACTTTTTGGTGAAATTTAAATAATTTGATTAGTATAATATTCCTTTTATAAAATTTGAACTTCCCTCTTTATTTCTACACATACAAGTCAATTTATATTTTAGAACTTTATTACGTATATATCAAATATAACCAAAAACAACATATTTTTAGCCAAATATGTATAAAAAATAACGAAAAAGAAGATAGTTTTAGCCAAGGTATCCTTAAATTCAAAGGTAACAAATATTTCTAAAATTGGCTCCAGAGAGAGACTTCACCAAAACTGAAAGACTCAGCAAAGTATCTATCTATGTGATTAAGTCACAACAATTGCCTTCTTCCTTTTGCAAGCATCTCTTAATCTCCTACCACATATTCTCTCTTTTGCTAACTTCAAAGCAAAGTCACTCTATTTTAAGGTTTTCATCTGCTAAAACCCAATTCAAGCTTCTACCAAATGTTTGTCTATTGATACATATATTCCAAAACATTCTGATTTTCTCCCAACTTTCGGTGGGAGGTAACATGAATTTCCTTGTCCAAAAACAGGTAAATGCCCTTCAAAGCCAAGAATATTAGTTTGAGGATTTTTCTTTTATAATTCATGTAGAGTCCGAATTAAATTATAACTTTTTTGAATGCGTAATATACCTAGTGTGATACTCAACACTAATACCAGAAGATTTATTAATTTCTGAAATATATACGTGAAAGAAACATACCGTACATCTACATGGTTTTAAATTATTTGGGCTTATATTAAGACAAACGAAGTAGCCAGAAAATCCCCAGGAGAGAAGTTAATATGTTTGGTTTTTCATGTAATGACTTTGACATATAAAACAAGCCGTGTAAGTTGCTAATATGGTATTAGATGATAATAGTATATGTGGTAGATTGGTTGTATTTTCCTTTTCGAGCTGTCACTTGAAATATCGTAGTCTAAGTTCCTGTTGTAGTGCAATTAATTGCACGTCATTCTAAGAAAAATAAAGATAATAAACATATAAAAAAATTATAATGATGAATTTAGCTTTTAAATATCTTTTATCAATTTAATTTTATTTATTTATTAATTAAATTTTGCTCTTAATTTTTTAAATAGGATTGAATTTAATTATTAATTTTTCAAAAAGAGTCTAATTCTTAATTTTTTTAATAGAAACACAAATTAAAATATTAAAATTTTAAAGCTGTATAGCGGTTTACACGTGTACTTCATGTTACTTTTTTAATATATTATTTATTAGCATGACATATAAGACAAAAGGTATCCTATCAACATAAAATATATATGAACTGCTATGCATGTTGCCAACCAACATCATTAAAAAAATGGTTTAGCTAAAAACATGAGAATCAAATTGACAAAAAATATAAACATTAACTGCTAAATTTATCATTATATATATAGAAGAATATAATTCAACTTATATACGGCAAATTAGCATGTTAAACTTTACACACTTATTTTGTTTGGTAAATGAAAAATCTAACCACTGATGGATTTTTTTTTATGGGCAAGAAAATTACATTGCTTGCATAATGGAAATTGGGTGGTTAATGTCGGTGCAAGTCAAGTTTTGGGGCTATAAATAATCGATGAACAACAACATGAAGCATCCTTGAAAGGTATGGGAACACGATGCATTTCTAGGAAGTGGTTCGGTAAGAAAAACAAGGTAATGCGCAGCAGTATAGCAAAAAAATGGAAGGATCTAAGTGGCCAAAAGAATTGGGGAGAGCTTTTGGACCCTTTAGACATTGATCTCCGGCGTTACATTATTCACTATGGAGAAATGGCTCAAGCTGCCTATGATGCTTTCAACACCGAGAAGGCATCGAAATTTGCTGGGAGTAGCTTGTATGGCAAGAAGGATTTCTTTTCTAATGTGAATTTGGAGAAAGGCAATCCTTATAGGTACCAGGTGACGAAATTCTTGTACGCGACATCACAGATTCAAGTCCCTGAAGCGTTTATCGTGAAGCCGGTATCGAGGGAAGCTTGGAATAAAGAATCAAATTGGATCGGGTACGTTGCGGTGGCTACGGATGAAGGGAAAGCAATGTTGGGAAGGAGGGACATTGTGATTGCTTGGAGAGGAACGGTGCAGACCTTGGAATGGATCAATGATTTTGAGTTTAACATGGTTTCACCTGGGAAAATATTGGGTGATCAACGAAGTGATGTTAAGGTGCATGAGGGCTGGTACTCGATTTACACCTCGGATGACCCACGTTCGCCCTATAACAAAAGCAGTGCCCGGGACCAGGTGAGAGATTCTTTAATTTATTGTTTATCAACAAAATCTTGTGCCAAAAAGAAAATTCCTTTAAACAATAGAAAGGTAATGATGTCGAGGGAATTCGATTTCATTCAAAAAAAAAAAAGTTTGAAAAAGTTTGTAAAGTTACGTCTATTGGGGGTTAACAAATTTTTAATAAGTCAATATTATTTTTTGGTGGAGGGTTTATTTCTCGAATTTACTAAGTATTCGTGTGCCTTAAGAAGCTGTAGGTTTATAGAGTGAAATTTTCTTGATAAATGACCATGTGCAACTTGCATAGTTCGTCTTAGGGCACCAAACAAGGTGCTCCTACTTTATGAACCTATCGTCTTTTTAAGTATTTGGCCACTTAAAAAGTTAGGAAACAAAACCTTATTGTCTCGTTGAGGGTCCATCAACTCCCAATAGATAACGCTTTATAAACTTCTTCCAACGAAGCCGACATCCTTTCAACAAATGCTATAAGATAAATAACTTAATCTCTTAATTGCTGAAAAACATTCATATTAAACTCTTTTTTATTTATAAATTATGTATGATATTGAAATCATATGCTTGATTCCAGTCAAGTTCATAACTACCTAACACAAGTTGACTTAAAATGGTACAAGTAGCTAGCATCATCTATTATAAATAAAAATAAAAATGAAAATGGTTCTTGTCCTTGTACTGATTCTTTATAGGTTCTTAACGAGGTTAGGAGACTAATAGAACAATTCAAGAGCGAGGAAATAAGCATCACAATCACCGGCCACAGTTTAGGTGCAGCCCTTGCAACTTTGAATGCCATCGACGTAGTTGCCAATGGATATAACAAGCCCCAAAACCAGTCGAGCAAGGCCGCTCTTGTTACAGCCTTTTTATTCGCTAGTCCCCGAGTTGGCGACTCAGACTTCAAAAAGGCATTTACAGGTTTCAAAGACCTTCGAGCTTTACGCGTTCGAAACGCCTTAGATGTCGTCCCAAACTATCCTTTGATAGGGTATTCGGATGTGGGAGAAGAATTGGGTATCGACACCCGTAAATCAAAGTACTTGAAGAGTCCTGGGAACTTATCAAGTTGGCATAATTTGGAAGGTTATTTACATGGGGTGGCTGGCACACAAGGTAGTAAAGGAGGGTTTAGTTTGGTTGTTAATCGTGATATAGCCCTTGTGAACAAATCACTCGATGGGTTAAAAGATGAATACATGGTGCCAGTGTCTTGGCGGGTTCGGAAAAACAAAGGTATGGTCCAACAAGAAGATGGGTCTTGGAAATTGATGGATCATGAAGGTCAAGATGATGATTATTCTTAAATGGTTTACCCTTGGTTATGCTTGATGACATGGGGGTTCAATGGGGTTGAAAGATGAATTTCTCTGTATGTTTTTATTTTTATTGCACTAGGTGTCTAATGTCATGCGTGTGGCCGGTTTGTTGTTTTGTTATTGTTGGTTTTATTCATTCAAAGTTGAAGTGGTCAACTTTAGTCTCTACGAATTTCTAATTTTAAAATTTTAGTATTGATCTAAAATATGCCAGGTTAAAATTTTCTATTAATCTTATTATATGCGTAAAGTTATAGATTCAGTTCATGTTTTTCAATTAATTATTCTTAGTTCAGAAATTTAAATTTTGATATAAATGACAATATTTAAATCCATAATTGATTTTTGTGTGAATAATATGTGAAAATAACAAGTTAATTCAAGATATTATACATGTAATTGCAGCATTAAAATTTGAAAATAAGAGAATTTAATGAATTTAAAAATCACCATTTAATAAAAACTAATATTTTATTATTTTATAAAAAATAAATATTAATATAAAATTAGTTTTTATATTTTTTGATTTATAAACAATAAATCTAATGGAATTATGTCAGCATGAATTGAAAAATATAAATTCTATTTCGGTCTAAAGCGAATCATCTAATTCATGAACACCAAACAAAATAATATTAGTGGTAACATGGTGTTTTGTTTTAAATTCCTCTAGCACCCCCTTCACAATCAAACTTGAGAGAAAATTTTGAAGAGAGTTTCAATAAAAGAACTCAATGATTGTTCTCGAAGAACTTTATGATTGTTCTTCAAAATTCTCAAAAATTACTCCCTACTATTGTTTAATTGACCCTTAATGCAAATCGTATCAATCTAAAATTAAATTTCGACCATTGATTTGAAGCTTTATTTTAAAAAATAAAAAAAAATATTACTTTTTATTCAAGAAAATAATAATAGAAAATATTTTTTTGTCATTATTCGACTCAATTTGTGTGTAGAATGATATATTGATCATGTAATGATTGAATATGGTAGCAAAATATTGGTGTTTTGATAATTTTATGAGTTGGCTTTTATTTTTATTTTGTTATTTGTTGATGGATTTGGCTTGGAGTGATGGTTTGACTAGGGATCTCATCTTTCTTTTCATAAGTTGATAGTGGTTTCGGGGCTTCATTTTGTTGCGAAATACTCTCCTAGATCCGAGGCATGCATACCGATGTTGGTGACCATGATTCCTTACCTTAATGAACAAATACTCTTAGTAAGCTCTGGGTTCTCATAGGGTAAGGCTAGGGTTTATGGCTCTTTGTTCTCTCTTGTGTTTTTAAGCCTATAGGATACCGTCAACCATTTATTGTTTACTGAAATTCATAAATCAACCCTTGCCCTGTTTCATTGAAGTCGCTAAGTAGATTAAAGCTTAGTTTAAGAGTTACTTTAAACATATGCTCAGATCCTATCCTTTTTGTGTCTTCTGTCAGTTGTCAACTTGTCATTATTCATTAATTAGAGGGAATAACTTCTGCTAAAAATAGTCTTTCTTTAATTTTCAGGTGTCCTTAAGTAATGTCATAGCATCATCGTAAACATAAATGTTTACTTATATAATAGAATTCTTTTAATTACAATTATAAATTAATGATAAAATAATAATAAAAATGGCATTGTGGCTCATATTTCTAATGCTGGAAATGTGGCTTGCTCCATTATTTAATTTACTACAGGACGAAGTTATGCCGTCTATAATAAAGCATGCATGGCAAAGCTACGAGTTGCATCGCATCCTCACAAACAGAGTTTAGCTTATAGTGAGAATAGATAAATAATCATGTCTAGTTCTTGATCTTCAAAGAGTTAGGCTTAGTTTAGCAATGCTTATAAGAACTACGGAAAATTTGAAAGAAGGATGATGACCATGGAAAATTTGATTTTTCAATCAAAGATGAGGCCATTACTGTGGATTAGATCTGTTTATGATAAACTAATGTTGCAGGAGAACTTTTAGTGGACATGTCCAAATAGGTGCAGGATTGATTCAATTAAATCCAAACCAGCTGCATTGATATGGTGCCCTCCTCCGCATGGATGTTTAAAGTTTAATGTTTTTGGGATTGCAAACGAGGATAGAGCAGGTTGTGGAGGTGTCTTGAGAGATAAGGAAGGAGTCGCAAGAGCTTTATTTTCAAGTTCTATAGCAGCAAATGATACTAATTTTGCAGAGATTGGCACGGTGATGGTAGCATTGGAAGTATTTTTAGCTATGAAATGGAAGCTAGATGATTCTCTATTTATAGAACTTGGTTCAATAGTGGTGTTTAATTGGTGTGCAAATAAGTCGATGAGACCATGGTCTCTTCAAGCAACTTTCGCAGATATTGAAAGAGACATTGAGAAGGTAAGAAATTTTTTTATTTTTTTTTTATGGTAGAGAAGAATGGAAGTGAATGACATCTTCCTTGGCGATTGCAGATATAAATCGTGAGAAAATGTTTAAAGCTTGGTGGTGAGCCATTGATTTGATGTAAACGTAGGTCTGTTAGCGATTGAATGTATTTTCTTTTGGAATGTTGTAATGTTAAACTTTTGAACGCTGTTCTGTTTGTTTTTTACAACAGAACAGATCAAATGTAGCAAAAAAGAAGCATTTTATAGATGAAAAGCGATTTTGAGAAAAGTTAATTTTTTTTTTTTGCTTTTTGAAAAAAAGGCTTTTGGGTCAATTTTTTACTTTTGAAAAGTATTTTTTTTTCTCTTAGAAGAGTCTTTAAAAGCATTATTAAACTAACCTTAGAGCAGCTAATGATGCCATCAACCTTACCAAGACAGCAAAAGATTTAGCTTATACCCACCTGCAGAGGCGGATACAAGGGGGGCTGGCAGTGGCCCTGCCCCCCCTAAAATGGAAAATTTATATTTAGACGCTTGAATTTTTTTAAAATTTTAAATTAGTAAAGGTAAAATTGCACTTTTTCCCCTTAAAATTATAAAAATTCGATTTAATCCTTTAAAAATTATAAAGATATAGACTATAGAAAATTAAATTTTCATTCGTCCCCCCTAAAAATTTGTTCTGGCTTCGCCCCTGCCCACTTGACCAGTTTTTTTCTAGGGTTAGTCTTAAAAATGGAAATCATTATACAGTGACCAACTTAGTCTTGAAAATGGAAATCATTATAGAGTGACCAACTTTATATATGCTGCTACAAGTGTTGATGAAGTGGTGTGTTTTGGATATGTGGCAGTGGCCACGGATGAAGGGAAAACTGCTCTGGAAATGAGGGATATTCTTGTTTCATGGAGAGGAACCATAACAATGCTCAACTTTTGGAACACTTTCGGCCTTTGTAGTGGTTGTAGGGGGGTCTCCAACCAGTAACAATAGCTTGTCAAGCTTTCTCATCCATTATTGTGATGAAAGCTTTCTTTTCTGCCTTCCAATAGGCATAGTTGGAACCATCCAACGTAGGAGGACATGCAACTAATGATCCTTTGATAACTTAGTAATAATAACACTAGGGATCACTACTAAATGTGTTAAGTGGGACACTTTGATACCAATTGAAGATTTGAATAATTGTTAGCTTGTTAAGTAAAACAAAGTATAAACGGAAGGGACAGCAGAAGTGGGTACTTCAGATGGAACTACGTAAAATAGAAAAACAAGAGACAATGAATTGTTTGTGCAGTTCAATTTTCTTATATCTATGGAGTCTAGCTTAGTAAGAAGAATCAGTTATCTTTAATCTCAATACAACAAGTTATTTAAGTCTTATCACACTCCAGTATAGCAACCTCACATTTGTATCTAAATACTAGATCTCTCACCTCTAAGTTCTCTCCATGAGAACTCAGGCTGTAAAAGCAAACAACAAAAGGTTTTACTCTCTCAAACGCACTCTCATAAAAATGTTCCCTGATGACTAAATAAGTGCTTTCTTAGTTTCGTTATAAAATCTATACAAGTCTCTCATTATATAAAAATTTGAGACTTGCTAATATAGTAAAGATCAATTACATTTAATTCCATATTAAACAACATCTAAAATAACAATATACAATATAATTTTAAAGAACAATGTAAATTGAAAGTGTTGGAGATAAGTCTTCCAAGTTTGTCTCGATCCAACATCCTTGATCCAAGGGATTTGTTTTGTATGATCCAACCTGAACTCGTCCAATCTTTAAGATGTGTTACTCCAAATAAATTAATTTTCATTATAGGCTTGAATACTTCCACAATATCAACATTGATGGCTATATTTTGTTTCAAAAATTATCAACTTACAAATATGACAAAGAAGCTATTTGTGGTAGTGATAACGGGAGTGAATAAGGTTGTACCCTCTCTTTTCCACCATACAAAACAGAATGAGAACGACATGGATTGTTGATGTATATTTAATATTAATTTATAATATGTATAATTAAAAACAAAATCAAATGTATTACTAAAGTTTAAACCCTAAATACCAAAATTATATAATCACAAACCCTACATCATAATACCCTAGACATTAAATCTTAAACCTTAATTAAAAATCTCAACTCTAAAAACTTAAATCTTAAACTCTAATGTTAAAAACCTAAACTTAAACTCTAAAACTTAAATCTTAAATCTTAAACTATAAATCCTAAACTCTAATGTTAAAAACCTAAACTTAAACTCTAAAATTTAAATCTTAAACTTTAAATGATAAATTTTAAACGTCTATAATAAATTTTAAATTTTAGATCTTAACTTTTAAAACAAATCTAATGGTTGAAATTGATCCGTGCATTCCAGAAGGAATTATTTAGTACTCTTGCACGAAATAAAAATTAATAAATAAATAATTGTCATGATTATTCTTGCGGCCAAGGATTGTTTACTAGTAGGATTATCAGAATTCAAATTTCTAGAGGAGGAAATGAAAAGCATTTAGAAATCTATTTAAAACGTGGTGTAATAATGTTGTCCGAGCATATGTCTTAGTCAGGGTACTAAACCTTTGATTTCCTATCTATTAATAAACATGTTTATTTTGCATGCTTCAAGTAGGCCATTTGCGCCATTACTTTGCTTCTTTATATGCTAATTTGCGCACTTACTTTATAGTTTATAATGATAAACATTTTACTTTTTTAATCTCAATAATAAACTCGCTAAGGATTAACTTACCCTGTCTATATAAAGCAAGCTTAACTACGACTCGAATCCTCACCAAGAAACTTTAGAATTTATAAGGTTAAAAGAGATAAAATCATTATGGCAAGTTCTGCAATAGCATCTCCTTGGAGAGAACTTAGTGGTGAAAACAACTGGGAGGGTTTACTGGATCCTCTTGATCTTGAATTTCGCCGCTATCTCATTCACTATCTTCAAAGGGCTGGAGCTGCTGGTGATGCTTTCAATGGGACCAAGGCTTCAAAGGGTTATGCTCTTAGCCTATACCCACCTGACGAGTATTTCGCTAGGGTTGGTCTTGAAAAGGGTAACCCATACCGTTATAAAGTGACCAACTTCATATACGCCGCTCCAAGCGATGATGAAGTTGCATATTTTGGTTATGTGGCGGTGGCCACAGATGAAGGAAAAGCTGTTCTTGGAAGGAGGGATATTCTTGTTTCATGGAGAGGAACCATAACAATATCTGAGTGGTTTAGCGATGCTAATATTTTTCAAACATCACTAAAGATTTGTTCGAATCGCTCTGTGCATACTTGTTTTTACAACACCTATATGAACTCAAATGCAAATTCCCTTACACTAAAACCAGCGCCAGCAACGGTAATTCTTGATATACATAAATAATTGAACATATATTTTACTCATATTGACAGTTCAATTGTTATTAATGACCGTCAGCTTGTAAAGCGGTGAAGGAGCTGGTGGACAAGTATCGTCGACGAGGAGGTCGGCATAAGCGTAATAAAGCCATAGTTTAGGTGCTTTGCACTTGCAACCCTAAACGCTATGGACATAGCTCATAATGGTTTCAACAAGCCAACAGACAACTCGAATAAAGCGTTCATGGTGACTTGCTTTCCATCTGCTAGCCCTCGTGTTGAAAACCTAGCCTTCAAAGGAGTTTGTAATAGACTTGAGAACTTCCATATCCTACGCATCGTAAATGCCAAAGATCCTGTCCCTAAGATTCCATTTGGACCACAATACTTCCATGTGGGAGAAGAGTTGGGGATTGACACAACCAAGTCACCCTACTTGAAAGAGAAAATTAATCCTCACAATTTGGAGGGTTACCAGCATGCAATTGCAGGGATGCCAAAAGATGGAGATTTCAAACTTGAAGAAGAACTAGATTTTGATAATGCAGTCATAAACAAAAATAGTGATGGCTTACTGGACAAATACAAAATACCAGATAACTGGTGGACTCAGGAGTTGTTCAAAAACATGGTTCAAACGGACGATGGGCACTGGAAGTTTAATGACACTGCCTATGTGCCAGATCCGCCGAGTGCTTAATTGGACCGGTCGATCATGTCAAATAAATGACATCCTTTTAAATGCAATCATATAAAACCAGTATTGTATCTCTGTCCTGTAAAGTACCTCTACTTACAGTCCAAATAGCAAATTAAAACAAAGTTGGACGTTAAGGTCGCTTATCAGCATACGCCCCATTGCATCGGACATGATTGTGCTGTCTCAACTTGTGTGTTCCTCTTCACACAGCCTTAGTACACGCTCGTGTTGCTAGGTCGTGTGGTAAGGTTAATTTTCACAAATTAGACTATTTTTCAAGCCATATTGCTCACTCATTTGACTCTTATTCTTCACCCACATTTAATACATACAAAAATCAATTTAGGATATTCAATTGAGCCTTATACTTAATACCATTTATTAGTCGTACACTTCATATAAATAACAAGAAACGTATATGAGCTCAATTCTCACTAAATTTTTCTTGTACTTTATACTTTTTCACACTATGTATTCATATAACAGATAACAATCATACCTCTGTATTTCATATACATTTTTATAACAATTTGTCTTGGTTTCAAACTACTTCATATTTAAGTTTTACTTATCAAATCATTTGAAACATCATCTTTACACATATAGTGCACTTGATATGCACAATTCTATAATTATGAATGAACACATTTATCAAACAAATTCCATGTTTTTATATATTATAGTTTCATATTTCCATGTATCAATTACCATTATTTCCTCGTATTTTAATAAATACATGTAACAATTCATAAACATGCAATTCACTAACTCTTCCCGCCAATCACAATTTAAATTGACAATTTAAATTCAATGACTTATTGAGCCCAATTTCAATGTTCACTAAAATCTATTAGGATGTAGGTAACCACCAATAAATTCCATGTACAGGTATCATCACATCATATTTTCACATACATTTACTTTCCATATTATGAACTCAAATAACATATACAAGACATACCAATGTATTCCAAGTACGTTTTCATAATATTTCATTTCGAATTTAGATTATGTCATATTAGAACTCTTCTCATTAACTCATTTGGAACACTAATTCATACGGATAACACACTCAAGGGTGTACAAATATATAATCACAAATGAACTCATTCATCAACCAAGTTCTATGTTCATGTCTCATCAACTCATATTTTGTAACACCTCTTACCCAGGTCTGTCGCCGGAACAGGATACGAGGCATTACCGGACATGATCCAAGCTATTGTACAAAATTCAAAATGTAAAATCCATATAAAGTTAAAACTTTTCCCATACATAGTCGTCAATACCCATAAGCAAAATAACTCGTCAATACCCATAAGCAAAATAACCATTCGTAACTATAAATAACTAAACAATTAAGCCTTCTATACATGCCATAATTTCCAAAATATTGTTTTCAAAATACCAAAAGAAGGCTGATAGTGTGAATAGATCTCCGACGATCACCGTATCCCGAACTAGCTTGATGACACTATAAAACAAGGAAAAGAAAAGAGAGTAAGCATATAGCTTAGTAAGTAAGTATATAAATAATTAATAAATGGATTTAGTATTTTTACAAAACAACACATTCAAACCTACAATCAAATTCATTATTTATTCAAGTTTGGAGCAAGCTGTCTATTCGAGTCACAGTGACTAAATTATTTTTATCTTAAGCTACGAAACTCCAAATTAAGATCCGTAAATTTTCACTGAAACTAGATTCACATATCTTTATACCATAAAATTTCCAGAATTTTTGACTTAGCCAATTAGTACAGTTTATTCATTAAAATTTCTCCTGTTTCACTGTTTGACTATTCTGACCACTTTTCACTACGGATCAATTTTCTCCTTGTACAGAATTCAAATGATGTTGTAACTTGTTTCATTTGAAACTAGACTCATTAAGGAATCTAAATATATAAATTATGTCCCAAAATTATTTTTGTACAATTTTCAATGATTTTTCCAAGTCAGAACAGGGGATCTCAAAATCACTCTGAACCAGTCTCACAAAAATCTAAATATCTCAAAATACAGAACTTCTTTTCTTTCTTTGTTTCTTTCATATGAAAATAGACTCAATAAGATTTAATTTCATATATTATTCAAATTCTAATTCAATTTCTACCATTTTTGGTGATTTTTCAAAGACACATAACTGCTGCTGTTCAAAACTGTTTTATTTCTAAATTTCAATAACTTTCATTGTAACATTTACTCCGTATCAATCTTACCAAAGTTCTATCACATATCGAGCACATTGCTCATAAGTTTACACACATATACCTACACTTATTCATCACATAATCACAGTCATTTACACTTAGTCATTTCCCGTTGAACATATCAGAATATTAACGGATACATCGTAATATTGCACATAGTGCCACACTTGTAGCCAAAGCTACTTCACATCACTTATCACACATAGGCTCGTTCTTGAGCTATTCACATTCGCGGTCTGCTCACACAAGCTGTCGGTCATACGTAACTACTCGGTGCTGCTCACACAAGCTGTCGGTATCCGCAACACATGCGGGATTACCCGACCATCGGTAGAACTTATAAGACCGCACCGCTTTACATAATCACAATCTCGGTCCGCTCCCACAAGTCGCTTCGGTCATACGTAACTACTCGGTCTGCTGCTCACACAAGCTCGTCGAGTATCCGTAACACATGCTGGATAACTCAGCCACCGGTAGAACGTGCGGACCAAACACCGGATCACTTATTCCACTTAGATTTCACATAGGTTTCAAGTGAACATGTCACTCGAATCCATTTTTATTCCTAAGGTTCAACCGGGAAATTTCTCACTTGTCGATATTTTGTCAATTACATCAAATATTCAGCCACAATTCATGCCGTTTATCAAAATATGAAAATGTAAGTAAAAACAATACATTATTTACATACAAACTTACCTCGGTGCAAAATATGACGAATTTACAATTCAGTCAACAACCTTTTCTTTTCCCCGATCAAGGTCAATTCCTCGTCTTTCTTGATCTATAATAACATATTTAACTCATTTAATACGCACATTATTCAATTTAGTCTAAAAATCACACTATAGAAAAATTACATTTTTGCCCCTAAAGTTTCACATATTTATTATTTTGCCCCAATACTCGAAAATTAAACTTCAGCCCTTATTCTTATGTTTTATAGCATGCTGATCATTTTTCCATTCTATGACAACATCAAATTCTTACTCTAACATACACTTATGAACATTAGGAATTTTTACCGATTATGTCATTTTACCAGTTTTCACTTAAAATTACTTAGCAAAAGTTCTTTAACATCATTTCAAGCTTCATATTCTACCATAAAACATCAAAATACATGCATTTCATCCATGGGTAAATTTTTAAACACAAACCCTAGCTCAAAATAATGGTAGAAATAGGTAAATCTTGTTACGAGGATTTCAAAAACGTAAAAATCATTAAAAAGCAGGGCTAGAACGGACTTACAATCGAGCTTGGGAGCTTGAGAAACCCTAGCTATGTCTTCCTTATGAGAATTTCAGGCCAAGGGGTTGAAGATGATCAAAAATTAGCTTTTAATTTTGTTTTTAACTCATTTTAATCACTAAATGACCAAAATGCCCTTAACTTAAAAATATTCTATTTAACCTATTTAATGTCCATTTTTTTTTCCAGAAAGTTAACCAATGGTCTAGTTACCTTTTAAGGACCTTCAATTTAAAATTTCATAGCAATTAGATACCTCTAGCTTCTAGAACTCAAGTTTTGCACTTTTTACAATTTAGTCCTTTTGACTAAATTGAGTGCTCAAACACCAAAATTTTCGAACGAAATTTTTACGAAATCATTTCATAAAATTGTAGATCATAAAAATATAAGAATATTAATTTTTTTAAAATTTTTTTCCTCATCTGATTTGTGGTCCCAAAACCACTATTCCGACTAAGCTCAAAATCGGGTTGTTACAACTCTCCCCCTTTAGGGATTTTAGTCCCAAAAAATCTTACCGAAAAAGAGGTTTGGGTACTGTTTTCTCATGGCTTCCTCTGGTTCCCACGTAGCCTCTTCTATTCCATGTCTTTGCCACAATACTTTCACTAAAGCTATACTTTTATTTCTTAAGCTGTTTAACCTCTCGAGCCAAAATCTTAGTCGGTTCCTCATCATAGGTCATATCCGGTTGAATCTCAATCTCTGTCGAAAATCACATGTGAAGGATCGAACGATAAGCGTCGCAACATTGACACATGAAACACATTATGAATTCTTTCTAACTCTGCTGGTAAAGCTAAGCCGATATGCCACTGGGTCCAATCCTTTCGATAATCTCATACGGCCCAATGAAACGAGGACTCAACTTGCCCTTTCGGCCAAATCTCAAAATCTTTTTCCATGGAGATACTTTCAGAAACACTTTATCACCCACTTGAAACTCAATTTCTTTTCTTTTCAAATCCGCGTATGACTTTTGTCGATCCGAGCGACTTTCAAACAATCACGAATTACTTTCACTTTCTCTTGGTTTCTCTAACTAAATCAACTCAGTGAATCTGCTTTCTCACTAAGCTCGGTCCAATACAAAGGAGTTCGACACTTGCGACCATATAATGCTTCGTACGGTGCCATCTGTATACTCGACTGATAACTATTATTGTAAGCAAATTCAACCAAAGGTAGATATTTCTCCCAACTACCTTCGAATTCTAAAACACAACATCTGGAGCATGTCTTCAAGAACCTGAATTACTCTTTCGGATTGACCGTCAGTTTGCGGGTGAAACGCGGTACTAAAATTCAATTTCGTACCCAAGGCTTCTTGCAACTTTTTCCAAAACCTCGAAGTGAACCTCGGATCTCTATCCGAAATAATAGACATAGGCACTCCGTGCAGTTTCACAATTTCAAAGAATATACAATTCAGCCAACTTATCAAATGAGTAGTCGGTACGTACCGGTGTATAAAGTGAGCCGATTTCGTCAATCTATCCACCACAACCCAAACGGCATCTTTCTTTTTCGAGTCGAGGCAAACCAGTCACAAAATCCATCGTAATTCTATCCCATTTCCATTCGGGAACCATCACTGGCTGAAGTAAACCCGAAGGCACTTGATGCTCGGCTTTCACTTGTTGGCAAATCAAACACTTTGATACAAACTCAGAAATTTCTCTTTTCATACCCGGCCACCAATAAAATTTCTTCAAATCATTATACAATTTTGTACTACCCGGATGAACTGACAAACAACCACTGTGTGCCTCATGTAAAATTTTTCGAATCAACTCATCATCTTTTGGTACACACACACCCTATCACGAAAAACATCAAACAATCATCTGCCCGATTCAAAATCTCAATCACTACCTAATTCACATTGAACTCTTTTAACTTGCAATTCCTGTCTTTCTTTTGAGCTTCGCAAATTTGCTGATGAAATAACGGTCTAGCCCCCAACTCGGCCAAAATCGAACCGTCGTCAAACAAAGTCAAACTCGTATTCATAGCTCTCAAAGCATACAAAGATTTTCTACTCAAGGCATCTGCAACTACATTCGCTTTTCCCGGGATGATAATCAATCACTAACTCATAATCTTTCAATAATTCGAGCCACCTCCGTTGTCGCAAATTCAAGTCCTTTTGATTCATCAGATATTTTAAACTTTTATGATCGGTAAAGATTCGACATTTCTCACCATACAAATAATGACGCCAAGTCTTCAAAGCAAATACGATGGCGGCCAATTCCAAATCATGCGTCGGATAGTTCTTTTAAATGCGGTTTTAGCTGCCTCGAGGCATAAGCTACTACTTTGCCCTCTTGCATCAACACACAACCAAGACCATTCAATGATGCATCACTATAAATCACAAACTCTTTTCCCGACTCAGGTTGTACCAAAACCGGTGCTTCTGTCAATCGCGCTTTCAACTTCTCGAAACTTTGCTGACATTTATCGGTCCATTCAAACTTAACATTCTTTTGCAACAACTTAGTCATAGGAGAGGCAATCATTGAGAATCCCTCAACAAAACGTCTATAATACCCGGCTAAACCCAAAAAGCTTCTAACTTCGGATACATTCTTTGGCGGTTTCCAATCAACTATTGCCGAAATTTTACTCGGATCAACCCGAATACCATCACCCGAAACTATATGTCCCAAAAATCCGACTTCACAAAGCCAAAACTCACTTTTACTAAATTTAGCAAACAATTTCTTTTCTCTCAAAATCTGTAACACCATTCTCAAGTGTTTAGCATGTTCGGACTCATCTCGAGAATAAATCAGGATATCATCTATGAACACAACCACAAACTTATCCAAGTATGGTCGAAAAATGCGATTCATCATGTCCATAAAGATGGCAGGAGCATTAGTCAAACCGAAAGGCATCACAAGAAACTCATAATGTCCGTACCTCGCTCTAAAAGCGGTTTTTGGCACATCTGACTCTTTAACTCTCAGCTGATAGTAACCAGACCTCAAGTCGATCTTTGAAAACACTTTATCGCCCCTTTCAGATGGTCAAATAAATCATCAATTCTCGCAAACGGATACTTGTTCTTTATAGTCACTTTGTTGAGTTGTCGATAGTCAATACAAAGTCTCATAGATCCATCTTTTTCTTCACAAACAATACGGGAGCACCCCAAGGAGAAAAACTCGGTCTCACAAATCCCTTATCATCACAACTCTTGCAATCGAGCTTTTAATTCTTTCAATTCACTTCGGAGCCATTCTATAAGGAGCAATCGAGATCGGTGCAATCCCGAGCAATAGATCAATAGCAAATTCAATCTCTCTAATTGGAGGTAACCTGGGCAATTCTTCCGGGAACACATCCGAAATTCACAAACTACTGGTATTGACTCAAGCTTCGACTCGGACATCTCAAAGATTCAACACATAAGCAATATAAGCTTCACACCCTTTTCTCATGTATTTTTACGAGCGGACATATGCGAAATCACCATAGGCAATTTATTTGATTCATCTGTTTCAACCCAAAGAATCTCACCATTTTCACATTTCAATTCAAGGGTTTTCTGTCTACAATTTACCTTAGCATCATACAATGTCAACCAATCCATACCTGAATAACGTCAAACTCATCAAATGGCAACAACATCAGATTAGCCTGAAAAAGCGGACCATGAATCATCAAAGGACAATTCTTGCAAACCTTATCAACTAACACATATTTGCCTAAAGGGTTTGACACTTTAATCACAAATTCATAAGTTCAACAGCAAACTTTTACTAGATACTAAATTCACACAAACATAGGAATGAGTAGATCCGGGATCAATCAATGCAATAACATTAGTATCATAAAGAGAGAATGTACCAATGATCACATCGGAGATGACGCATTCTCACGGGCACGTATGACATAAGCTCTAGCGGTGCTCTCACTTCGACCTTACAACCGATTCTTTCGCTATACTTTTCTCGCTAGCTCCAGCCGGCATTTCTCGTGGTCTACCTCTGCTGGCGATACCCCGGTCTAACACTCGATATTTTCCTTCTTCAATCTTCTCGGGGCAATCTTTAATATAGTGCTCTCGAGAACCACACTTAAAACAAGCACGGCTAACCATATAACACTCGCCGGGTGTCGTCTACCACAATCTTGACATTCGTGTCTATTGGATCTAACATTACCCACACTTGCCATTGAAGTAGCTTGAGTTTTAGAACCCGAATATGATCTCCCACGGTTTTGGTGCGAATACCCAAAACAATCAATCGATGATTCATATCTTTGGATTTCTTGGATTGAGATTGGAATGACTTACTTATTGGCCTCTTTCTTGCATCTCTCGCTTCAATCACGACTTTCTCTTTTTTTGTTCAAATCTTCACTTTACAAGCTCGATCAACCAATACCACAAACTCTTTCAAATTAAGATCCCAACTAGCAAATCGAATATCCTCGTTCAACCCATCTTCAAATCTCTTACACATAATGGCCTCGGTAGACACACATTCCTGGGCATATTTAATGAGTCTAACAAACTCTCTTTCATACTCTGTCACGAGATATTCGGCCTGCTTTAACTCGAGAAACTCTTTGCGTTTTTGATCAATGAACCGTTGGCTTATGTACTTCTTTCTAAATTCCTCTTGGAAGAAATCCCATGTAACCCTTTCTTTCTGAACCACAGATACGATGTCTTCCACCAGTGATATGCCGAGTCCCTTTAATAAAGATATTGCACACTTTAAACATTCTTCTAAGTACAAGAAAGTTCATCAAATACCCGAATAGAATTCTCAAGCCAAAACTCGCTTTCTGGGATCATCATCTATGTTAGCCCCGAATTCTTCACCCCTTGCTTTGGATCTTATCAACCGGAGGCTTAGTCGATCTTATCATTTCTGTACCTTGAGGAACTACGGAACCGGTTGAGGAATAGGAGGAGGTGGAGGAGGTTGAACATTTGGATTCGCTCGAACAAATTCTCAGATACCAATTATTCATCATATGGAGGAAGGCTTCCCGAGCCCCATCTCCTGACTATGTGTTTCAGTCTACTACCCACCGCACGGTCCTTGCGTGGGAGCCGCGCATTACTTTCTACGTCATCGCCTCTGACTCGGTCAGATCCATTTACTATATAAAAACACAATTTAAATTGTCGAGTCGTCACACTATCACGGTATTTTTATGGCATGTATAGCTAGACTTTCACATACGCTATGTTAGTCCGAGAACCGACTAAACCATAGCTCGATACCACTAAAATGTAACACCTCTTACCTGTGTGCATCGCGGAACAGATATCGAGGCATTACTGGACATGATCCAAGCTATTGTACAAAATTCAAAATGTAAAATCCATATAAAGTTAAAACTTTTCCCATACATAGTCGTCAATACCCATAAGCAAAATAACTCGTCAATACCCATAAGCAAAATAACCATTCGTAACTATAAATAACTAAACAATTAAGCCTTCTATACATGCCATAATTTCCAAAATATTGTTTTCAAAATACCAAAAGAAGGTGATAGTGTGAATAGATCTCCGACGATCACCGTATCCCGAACTAGCTTGATGACACTATAAAACAAGGAAAAGAAAAGAGAGTAAGCATATAGCTTAGTAAGTAAGTATATAAATAATTAATAAATGGATTTAGTATTTTTACAAAACAACACATTCAAACCTACAATCAAATTCATTATTTATTCAAGTTTGGAGCAAGCTATCTATTCGAGTCACAGTGACTAAATTATTTTTATCTTAAGCTACGAAACTCCAAATTAAGATCCGTAAATTTTCACTGAAACTAGATTCACATATCTTTATACCATAAAATTTCCAGAATTTTTGACTTAGCCAATTAGTACAGTTTATTCATTAAAATTTCTCCTGTTTCACTGTTTGACTATTCTGACTACTTTTCACTACGGATCAATTTTCTCCTTGTACAGAATTCAAATGATGTTGTAACTTGTTTCATTTGAAACTAGACTCATTAAGGAATCTAAATATATAAATTATGTCCCAAAATTATTTTTGTACAATTTTCAATGATTTTTCCAAGTCAGAACAGGGGATCTCAAAATCACTCTGAACCAGTCTCACAAAAATCTAAATATCTCAAAATACAGAACTTCTTTTCTTTCTTTGTTTCTTTCATATGAAAATAGACTCAATAAGATTTAATTTCATATATTATTCAAATTCTAATTCAATTTCTACCATTTTTGGTGATTTTTCAAAGACACATAACTGCTGCTGTTCAAAACTGTTTTATTTCTAAATTTCAATAACTTTCATTGTAACATTTACTCCGTATCAATCTTACCAAAGTTCTATCACATATCGAGCACATTGCTCATAAGTTTACACACATATACCTACACTTATTCATCACATAATCACAGTCATTTACACTTAGTCATTTCCCGTTGAACATATCAGAATATTAACGGATACATCAGAATATTGCACATAGTGCCACACTTGTAGCCAAAGCTACTTCACATCACTTATCACACATAGGCTCGTTCTTGAGCTATTCACATTCGCGGTCTGCTCACACAAGTCTGTCGGTCATACGTAACTACTCGGTGCTGCTCACACAAGCTGTCGGTATCCGCAACACATGCGGGATTACCCACCATCGGTAGAACTTATAAGACCAAGACCCGCTTTACATAATCACAATCTCGTCCTGCTCCCCACAAGTCGCTTCGGTCATACGTAACTACTCGGTCTTGCTCACACAAGCTGCCGAGTATCCGTAACACATGCTGGATAACTCAGCCACTCGGTAGAACGTGCGGACCAAAGACCGGATCACTTATTCCACTTAGATTTCACATAGGTTTCAAGTGAACATGTCACTCGAATCCATTTTTATTCCTAAGGTTCAACCGAAATTTCTCACTTGTCGATATTTTGTCAATTACATCAAATATTCAGCCACAATTCATGCCGTTTATCAAAATATGAAAATGTAAGTAAAAACAATACATTATTTACATACAAACTTACCTCGGTTGCAAAATATGATGAATTTACAATTCATCAACAACCTTTTCTTTTCCCCGATCAAGGTCAATTCCTCGTCTTTCTTGATCTATAATAACATATTTAACTCATTTAATACGCACATTATTCAATTTAGTCTAAAAATCACACTATAGAAAAATTACATTTTTGCCCCTAAAGTTTCACATATTTATTATTTTGCCCCAATACTCAAAATTTAAACTTCAGCCCTTATTCTTATGTTTTATAGCATGCTGATCATTTTTCCATTCTATGACAACATCAAATTCTTACTCTAACATACACTTATGAACATTAGGAATTTTTACCGATTATGTCATTTTACCGTTTTTTCACTTAAAATTACTTAGCAAAAGTTCTTTAACATCATTTCAAGCTTCATATTCTACCATAAAACATCAAAATACATGCATTTCATCCATGGGTAAATTTTTAAACACAAACCCTAGCTCAAAATAATGGTAGAAATAGGTAAATCTTGTTACGAGGATTTCAAAAACGTAAAAATCATTAAAAACAGGGCTAGAACGGACTTACAATCGAGCTTGGGAGCTTGAGAAACCCTAGCTATGTCTTCCTTATGAGAATTTCGGCCAAGGGGTTGAAGATGATCAAAAATTAGCTTTTAATTTTGTTTTTAACTCATTTTAATCACTAAATGACCAAAATGCCCTTAACTTAAAAATATTCTATTTAACCTATTTAATGTCCATTTTTTTTTTCCAGAAAGTTAACCAATGGTCTAGTTACCTTTTAAGGACCTTCAATTTAAAATTTCATAGCAATTAGATACCTCTAGCTTCTAGAACTCAAGTTTTGCACTTTTACAATTTAGTCCTTTTGACTTAATTGAGTGCTCAAACACCAAAATTTTCGAACAGAAATTTTTACGAAATCATTTCATAAAATTGTAGATCATAAAAATATAAGAATATTAATTTTTTAAAATTTTTTTTTTCCTCATCGGATTTGTGGTCCCGAAACCACTATTCCGACTAAGCTCAAAATCGGGTTGTTACATATTTCTTTATATCACATAACTCTATGTAACACTTACCAACTTCGTCAAATTAGTGAACGTCTTACGAAATTGTTCTGCACCGGTATGCATTGAATTTCACTGATAATCACTAATGCCATAACATAGCTATGGTCTTTTCACTAGAATTCCATAGCTCAGCCATAGTCTTACATCTTCACTATCAATATGCCATGGTGAAACCATGGTCTTATCCGTCAATTCATCACTTTTCACTAGAATGCCATAGCCCAGCTATGGTCTTACATCTTAAACACGTATCACATCAATGCCATATCCCAGATATGGTCTTACACGGAAATCACTCGTCACTTGTAGCTGAAGCTACCACTATTCACTGATCAGGTAGCTAGAGCTACCACTTTTCACTGATTAGGTAGCCGGAGCTACCACTTTTCACTGATCAGGTAGCCGGAGCTACCACGTTTCACTGGCCAGGTAGTCGGAGCTACCACTTATCACTTTTACTTGTCCTTGATTAGATAAGTGTAGCCAAAGCTATCACTTATCACTTTCACTTGTCCTTGATCAGATAAATGTAGCCGAAGCTATCACTTATCACTTTCATTTATCCTTGACCAGATAAGTATAGCCGGAGCTATCACTTATCACTTGTTGCCATGGTTTAACCATGGTCTTTTCCGTCAATTCGTCTTGTCACTGAACTGAAGTGCTCAATTTGATCATTTATTCAATTTTCATGCTTTTACATTATTCACGATTTTATCATCAATACATATGAAATAACACATCATGAAGTTCATAAAATTAACAAATGATCACTAAAATTTAGCCATATAAACTCACAAGTTCAATTTTTGTATTATAACGATATGATAATCATAATTTCATAATAAATATTCCAAATAAAACATTATATCATTTCTAATTCAACATTTATCAATTATAATCGAGCATGTAATCAATTTATACATAAGTCGTTCATACTCCTCCTCCTCTCCATCCACATCCTTAGTATAAACAATACACTTGTAAGTAACATTATCTATAATTTTCACTATTTTCTTATGTGAATATTCAAGCTGTCCATCCGTGTCATAGTCACTAAATTATTTTTATCTTGAGCTACAGAACTCCAAATTAAGATCCGTTATTTATTAGTCGTACACTTCATATAAATAACAAGAAACGTATATGAGCTCAATTCTCACTAAATTTCTCTTGTACTTTATACTTTTTCACACTATGTATTCATATATATGAGATAACAATCATACCTCTCTATTTTTATATACATTTTTATAACAATTTATCTTGGTTTCAAACTACTTCATATTTAAGTTTTACTTATCAAATCATTTGAAACATCATCTTTACACATATAGTGCACTTGATATGCACAATTCTATAATTGCATTGGACATGATTGTGCTGTCTCAACTTGTGTGTTCCTCTACATATTTCCATGAATAAAGTTCGTGCTTTTTTTTCCCTTTTTTTATAATATTATTTTGTTCAATGAACATCGTTAATACTTGAAATTTTTGGTAGTAGTATGTGCCATGAAATTAATGCTATGCATGCATTCATAGCAGGAGGATTAGCCAGCATTAATTATAATATTCATTTCCTTCAAGTCGTACGAGAAAGGATTGTATATATGAAATAGTAACGCCACGTCATCTGTATCCCTTTCCAATAGATTTATGCCACATCAGCATTTTTATCCTGAATTTCAGCATTTTTATCCTGAATTTCAATATTTTAATATGGATTTGATTTTTTTCAAGATAAAAATGCTGAAATTCAGGATAAAATTGCTGATGTGGCATAAATCTATTGGAAAGGGATACAGATGATGTGGCGTCACTGTTTCATACAATCCTTTCCCCAAGTCGTACATTCATTTCACGAGTTAATCGCGAAGGTAATATTAGACATTAGAAATTTGGTCTCCAAATGATATAATTACACAATTTTAGGTTAATTTATCCTGAAAAAAAATTAAGAAAGTATGTTAATTTTTTAAAATTTATTGATTTATGCTGTTTTTGGAGAGAGAAAGGAAAATGTGTCCTACAATTTTACAGAAATTAATTTTTTTTTCTTACAGTTGGAAGTTAATAGTTTGTAGATATATTTTTGTCCGTGTTTGAGATAGACATAGTTATAGTTTTACGGAATGTTTGAATTTACGGTGGTGTTGTTGAGCTAAGTGACCTACAAATTTCATCTACCATGTGAGTATGAAGCCATCACTTAGGAAGCAGAATCGCATTGCAACTCAAGATCTTAGTTGACGGTGATTATACGATCTGAGGTTCAAATTTACAAAGGTTATGTTATCAAAGAATGAAGCATAAATGGGGTCCCAGTTGGCAATGATTATGAAGGTACGACAACCAGTTTTTCCTCGTCAAAAAAGGATACTTTATAAAACCCAAACATGTCTACGAAGAAGAAAAATATAATGACCTTTTAGTATAATCAATTATTTCGTTTTATCCAAATCCACGAAACACAGTAACTACCTTTATATTTTGGTCACTTGAATGGAGTCATCATTTTGGAAGCAAGAATTTATATTTTGGTCAAGTTTTGTGTGGTCTGCTTTTGACTGTGGTAGTGTTGGTTTGGTTTGATGTTGCTGTTGCTGTTGTTTTGGCCTGTATGCTTTTCCTCTGACATTTAGATTTTCTTTTTAATAATAATAAGAAAAAAAAAAAACTCTGGCTGATCAGGTTGTTTTAATATTCGTCTTAATCATCTCTCATATCATACTTTTAAAACAAATCATCTAATCCGTTTTATAGGTTATTTTGGCATAATAATTTGGTAATTTCATTATATTTTTCCATCTTGTAATTTCTATTTTTAAGAAAAATTGTAAAATATATTATAATTTTTAAAATTTTAAAATTCTTATAAATTTCAAATTATTTTTACATTTTTTAATCATTTTTAATTTTTAAATGATTTTCACAATTGTTTAAAATTTTTATTATTTTTTAACAATTTTACAAATTTTTAATATGTTCAAATATTTTTATAGTTTTTAATAAGTCTTAAAAAAGTTTAAATATTTTTTTGCACATTTTATATTCTTAAAGTTTTTTTAACATTTTTACAATAATATAATTAATTTCAACTATTTTTTTCATCGTAATTTTAAATTTTTATATTTTTAGATTATATATTTATATTTTTTTATTTTTTTTATAAAAAAGAAATCACATGGCTATGTGATTGGCCACTACCCGAAAAATAAACCGTAAAATGTACAGACAAAGTAATAAAAAACTCAATATATCTCATGGTTAAAAAGTTTTCATTATGTGGGAAGTTGCTTTCACAACTTTTAACTCAATTGGTGTTTAGGGTTGATTGCTTTTTTCATTGCTGATCAACGTGGTTTTTGTTTGTAATGCTTTTGGGTGTTTAGGCTTTACTCCTTTTTGTTTGCAGACAATAGTGACTTTCGTTTGTTATGCTTTTGGGTGTTTAGGTTTCATTGCTTTCTCATTGAAGACAACAGTGGTCTTTATTTGTATTGCTTTTCGGAGTAGCCCGGTTTTGTTAGTGTTTTTCTTTTCCTGTGCCGATGAGATTTTATCGAATAAAAAGGATCTGAGACCAATTTGAAAACAATTGTACGCAACATTATTTAAAGTTAAAATAACCTGAATATAGGATCAAATCCACATGAAATAGAGGACGAAGTTATCCAGTCTTTATAAAGCATGCACAGCAAAGCTACAACCCCACAAACAAAGTTTTAGAATATAGAGAGGAGAAAATAAATAATAATGGCTAGTTCTTCTATAGCATCTCGTTGGAGGGAGCTTAGTGGTGAGAAAAATTGGGAGGGTCTGTTGCACCCTCTTGATCTTGAACTCCGCCGCTATCTTATTCACTATCTTCAAAGGGCTGCCAGTGATGCTTTCAACGGGACCAAAGCATCAAAGGGTTATTCCCTTAGCCTATACCCACCTGACCAGTTTTTCGCTAGGGCTGGGAAACCCATATCATTATAAAATAACTTACGTGTAAAACTCAAGGTGGATAATAATAATATAGAATGTGCGCAAAATAATAAGAAAGAAAAGAAATAAATTTTACGTGAAAATTTTTTCGGAAAAAAACACTATAGAAAGGGAAGAAGAAAATTCATTAATGTTTGGAAAATTCATTAACGTTGGAGGGAGCTTAGTGGTGAGAAAAATTGGGAGGGTCTGTTGCACCCTCTTGATCTTGAACTCCGCCGCTATCTTATTCACTATCTTCAAAGAAATTTGCCAAAGATGCTTTCAACGGGACCAAAGCATCAAAGGGTTATTCCTTAGCCTATACCCACTCGACTAGCCGCTAGAAATTTGGAAACCCATATCATTATAAAATAACTTACGTGTAAAACTCAAGGTGGATAATAATAATATAGAATGTGCGCAAAATAATAAGAAAGAAAAGAAATAAATTTTATGTGAAAATTTTTTTGGAAAAAAAACTATAGAAAGGGAAGAAGAAAATTCATTAATGTTTGAAAATAAAATGATATAAGAAGAATTGTGACAACATCAAAACATTATTCTAATAAAAGTCAAAAAAATGAAATTTTAACAAAAAATTTAATTTGCTCTTTGATCTAATGTATGGACTAATTTGCCTATTTTTTAATAGAAAAATAAAATGCAATCTAACTCCTAATACAAACTACAAAAAAGGGATGAAATGAAAAAAATTTATAGGGGCCGAAATTAAGTTGTAATTTTTACGATATTAAAAATGTAATTTCATAATTTTAATAGTCTATATATTGACTAAATTACCCATAAATGCCGAAAAATTTTAAAATTTACTAGATTAGGTCATTTTCTGAAAGAAGGCGGCACCATAAAATTTTTTTAAATTTAATTTATATATTTTTCATTTAACTTTGAAAATACATGTGAAAATACGACGGGGTGAAAATTTTATATGAGTGTCGTCTTAGTAAGCTCTGGATTCTCATAGGGTAAGGAAATGTTTTTTTTTTTAATGATAGAAAAGAATGGAAACGAAATGACATCTTCCTTGGCGATTGCAGGTATAAATCATGAGGAAATGTTTAAAGCTTGGTGGTGAGCTATTGATTTGATGTAAACGTAGGTCCATTAGCGATTGAATGTGTTTTCTTTTGGAACGTTGTAATGTTAAACTTTTGAACGTTATTCTGTTTGTTTTTTACAGGCTTTTCATGATCTTATTGACCCGACCAGGAAGTTTTTTTTTATGATACATTCCTAATTGAATAAAATCCTAATCTATTAGGCGTGAATTGCTCTAAGCACAATTATTGGACAGTTTCGTTTTTGATTCTTTTTTATTTGTTCAAAAGAAATGGGTATTTTGTTTTTTGAAACTATATATTTCTAAATAATTATGAATATATTAATATATTTTAATTTTCAATAAAAAGGAATTCGAAATTCTTATCAACCAGTCAATTTGTAATTGAATTTTTATTTATTGACCAAATGCCTCAATTCTTTTTTTAATTCAAACCAAACAGTCTTTTAACTTAAACCAAAACAGAACCTTAAAAGAATGAATGAGAAATTTCTCTTTACTTTAATAGAACAGGAGGTTTACTTACTGAGTTTTTCTTTGAATTGAATTCAAAATTGTTCGAATTGTATAATCGTCAATTACTGACATTGGTAAACGACCCAAAACAATTTGATTAGAATTCAATTCGTGACGGTCGTAAGTAGAAAGTTCATATTCTTCAATCATTGATAAACAATTTGTTGGACAATACTCAACGCAGTTACCACAAAATATACAAATTCCGAAATCAATACTGTAATTAAGCAATCGGTTTTTTCGAATATCCATTTCAAATTTCCAATCAACAATGGGTAGATCTACAGGGCATACACGAACACATACTTCACAAGCAATGCATTTATCAAATTCAAAATGGATTCATCCGCGGAAACACTCTGATGTGATTAATTTTTCATAAGGATATTGAATAGTTACGGGTAAACGATTTGAGTGGGATAAGATAATTGTAATAGGCCAATTTTTACCTGGCCGATTAACCCAATTAACCAGTTTATTAAATCAAAATAATAACCAAATTAAAAAATTGACCCAAAACAGTCCAATAATTATAAAGTCTATTAAATTACAGTCCAAGATACAAACCAAATAAACCCGTATTAACCCAAAACCCACAGGCCCAACAGAACCCAATACTGAAAGGCCCAATTGTTAGAATGACCCGAATGGCCCGAATCTCGGTTTCAGAAACTGAAACCCTCAAAAGCTTCTAGAGCTTTCCAGCGCCGCCACCGCGTCCCTCACACGCGCACCACCTAGCCTTGCGCCGCTTCAGCAGCCTCCAGCGCACAGCCTCCATACGTGCCACAACCACGCCTCCGTACGGCCACACACGCTTTGTACCTGCAAAAACAAACAACACAGCACAGCAAAACGAAAGAGAGAGAGGATTGTATTTTCATTTTTTTCTTTCTTTTACGATTTTCGACTATAAAACCGAATGGAAATTCTTCTAATTTTTTTTTACGCACACATACAGAAATACAGAAATATACAAAAACCAGTTTTTGCAAGATGATTATTTTCTGGATCTGGGTTATTTTCTTATTTTCTTGCCTTTGGTTTCTTAGCATATAATAATAAATAAAAGAAGAGAGCGTTATACCTTCGTAAATAGGGTTGCTGGAATCTTCTCTCTTCGTTGAAATCGGGGTATTCTGGAGAGGATTCCGTTGCTGAAACGGTCTCATTGCTTGAACCTTGGTTCTAACTAGGACCTCTGAGCGTCATTAACCATCGTTTCTGGTGGAGTAAAGGCGTTTGAGGGAAAATCCCTCGCGGCAGCGGAGAGGGGGATGAGAGCCATGGGTTTCTTTTTGTTTTAAAATGGCTGAGAATGGGTGATTTAGGGTTTAATTTTTGTTCTTATAGTTAGTCTGAAACGGTGCAGTTTGGAGCCTGATTCAGTGGTTCCAAAACGGTGCCGTATTGGCCTTTACCTAGTGACCCGACCCGATTTCAGTTTAGATCCGCGGGTTTCAGTCCGAAAAGGGATATTTTCACTTTCAATCCTTCCCTGTTCCGTGGCCTTTTAATTAAGCCATATGGGTGTTTTTATTTTCTTAATTTTGCACTCGAATTCGTGCGACATTTCAATTCAGTCTAGCCTATGCACAGCGTTTTGAATCACGGAATATTTGTTGTTTTAGTCCCCATAACTTACGCGCAGTTCGATTTGATCCTCGCATGTGTTTAAATGTTTTTATTTTGTAGAACAGTCCTATAATTTTGTTTTGTTTCAATTAAGTATGTTTTGTTTTCATGCATAATCTCCGCATTTTTATTAAGTTTAATTCATTTATTTATTTAGTTTTAAACTATTTTACAATATGATAAAAAATATATTTATATACTATCTTTTTTAAATTATTTATATATTATTTATTCTAACTTGTTTTAATATAATGTTTATTAAAGTTTGTTTTGCTATTAATTTAAAATAATTTTATACATATTACTTATTCTAAACTTATATACATTATCTATTTTAGATTTTTTACGTATTATATAGCTTTTTTTTCTCTCATATATTATTCTTTAAAAATCGTTATATATTGTAATTCCCTTATATATATATATATGCTTTTAAACTTTTCTATTTTTATAAATTATTTTATATATCTTATTCTAGATTTTATTTATCCATTTTAAAAAATGTTTCAACATTATTTTACACTTTTATAATTATATTTAAATGTTTTATATGTTATTTGTTTCAAATTATTGTCTATTACTGATTTTTAAATCTATTTTTTTACATCATTTATTTATTAATATTTTTAATTTGATTTAGGTTCATTTCCTATTATTGGTTATATATATTATTTTGCTCCGTTTTCTTCAATAGCTAATGTTGAAATTACGTTATATGATTATTGTTATTGTATGGATTATAATTGTTAATTTGTAATCATTAATTATTTGTGATTCATCATTGTAATATTTTGTGTACGTATTGCTAGTTTGTTTTGTTTATTATTCCATTGCGATTCATTGGTTAAAGAAAAATCGAGTTTTGTGACATTTAAGTTTTAAAATCATTTTACTCAAAATTTTTAAACAAGGCAATGCTCGCGTTTGGACGCTTCGAGAAAATCGTGCCCTAACTTACTGGGTTCCGATTTTTCTCGCTAAATCTTAGTAACCGAGTACCCTTTTCTCTTTTAAATCAAATTGTATAAGTTTTTAAATAAAAAAAACTTATTCTCGGGAATTTGAGGCGTTGCGTCCTAACTCACTGGATGTGACGTTTTATCATCTCGAGGTAAGAATTTTAAAAAAACAAAGGCAATATTCCGTATTCGAGAATTTTGAAAATTTGTGCCCTAACTTACTAGGTTCCAATTTTTCAAAAAGCCCAAATAATCGAATACCCTTCTCAAACTTTATTACATGGGTTTTTAAAAATCAAGATAAATTTAATTTCGAGAATATAAGATATTGTACCCTAACTTACTGAGTACGACATTTTATTTCTTCGAAATAAGAAGTTTTGACATCCAATATGATTCTGTCCAAATGTATCTTAAGTAAATGGATCGTAATCTAGAATCTTTTCAAATTTTCGGCATTAAGACATTAAATAATCAATTAGTTTGGGGGCTACGAGGGTGCTAACCCTTCCTCGTACGTAACCGACTCCCGAACCTGTTTTCTTGAGTTTTTGTAGACCAAAATATGTTTTAATAAACCAAAGTTTTATTAAAGTTTTCAATCTCAAGGTGATCGGCGACTCCATTTCCATCTTCGGTTTTCAAAGTCGATTCCCGTTTTTTTCAAAACATAAAAATGGTTTCGACAATAATCATGAAACCTTGACCAATGTACCTTGCTCCTCGGACGGTTTGGTGGCTATTATTCATGAACCCATTTACCATAGGGAACATATGGTGAATATCTATGAATAATTTTATGTTTGTTTCTTTCTCTTGTTTGAACCAAGTCATGAATCTCATATTCTTTTTTTCTTTAATGTGAAAGAAGTTGGAAAGAAGTTGTTAATAATAGATTACCAAGAGAAATGGGTAAAAGAAATTTCCACATGAAGCAAAAAAGAAGCATTTTTTTAGATAAAAAGCGCTTTTGAGAAAAGCTAAATTTTTTTGCTTTTTGAAAAAAAGGCTTTTGGGTCAATTTTTTGCTTTTAAAAAGTATTTTTTTTCTTTTAGAAGAGTCTTATTTAAAAATATTTTTAACTCAAAAGCATTTTTTTGTTCTAAAAGTACTTTTTAAAAGCATTATTAAACTAATCCTCAGAGCAGCTAATGATGCCATCAACCTTACCAAGACATCAAAAGATTAAGCGTATACCCACCTGACCAGTTTTTTTTCTAGGGTTAGTCTTGAAAATGGAAATCATTATAGAGTGACCAACTTAGTCTTGAAAATGGAAATCATTATAGAGTGACCAACTTTATATATGCTGCTACAAGTTTTGATGAAGTGGTGTGTTTTGGATATGTGGCAGTGGCCACGGATGAAGGGAAAACTGCTCTGGAAATGAGGGGTATTCTTGTTTCATGGAGAGGAACCATAACAATGCTCAACTTTTGGAACACTTTCGGCCTTTGTAGTGGTTGTAGGGGCTCTCCAACCAATAACAATAGCTTGTCAAGCTTTCTCATCCATTATTGTGATGAAAGCTTTCTTTTCTGCCTTCCAATAGGCATAGTTGGAACCATCCAACGTAGGAGGACATGCAACTAATGATCCTTCGATAACTTAGTAATAACAACATTAGGGATCATACTAAATGTGTTAAGTGGGACACTTTGATACCAATTGAAGATTTGAATAGTTGTTAGCTTGTTAAGTAAAACAAAGCATGAATGGAAGGGACAGCAGAAGTGGGCACTTCAAATGGAACTACATAAAATAGAATAAAAATAAGAGACAATGAATTGTTTGTGCAGTTCAATTTTCTTATATCTACGAAGTCTAGCTTAGTAAGAAGAATCTATTATCTTTAATCCCAATACAACAAGTGATTTAAGTCCTATCACACTCCAGTATAGCAACCTCACATTTGTATCTAAATAATAGATCTCTCACCTCTAAGTTCTCTCCATGAGAACTCAGGCTATAAAACCAAACAACAAAAGGTTTTACTCTCTCAAACTCACTCTCACAAAAATATTCCCTGATGACTAAATAAATAAGTGCTTTCTTAGTTTCATTATAAAATCTATACAAGTCTCTCGTTATATAAAAATTCGAGACTTGCTAATATAGTAGAGATCAATTGCATTTAATTCCATATTTAACAACATCTAAAATAACAATATACAATATAATTTTAAAGACCAATGTAAATTGAAGTGTTGGAGATAAGTCTTCCAAGTTTGTCTCGATCCAACATCCTTTGTTTTGTATGATCCAACCTGAACTCATCGAATCTTTAAGATGTGTTACTCCAAATAAATTAGTTTTAATTAATAGGCTTGACTACTTCCACAACATCAACATTGATTATAGCCAAAGATTTTGTTTCAAAAATTGTCAACTTACAAATATGACAAAAAAGCTATTTGTCGTAGTGATAACTGGAGTGAATAAGGTTGTACCCTCTCTTTTCTACCATACAAAACGAAATGAGAACGACATGGATTGTTGATGTATATTTAATATTTATTTATAATATGTATAATTAAAAACAAAATCAAATGCATTACTAAAGTTTAAACCCTAAATACCAAAATTATATAATCACAAACCCTACATCATAATACCCTAAACATTAAAACTTAAACCTTAATTAAAAATCTCATCTTAAACTCTAAAACTTAAATCTTAAACTATAAATCCTAAACTTTAATGTTAAAAACCTAAACTTAAACTCTAAAATTTAAATCTTAAACTTTAAATGATAAATTTTAAACGTCTATAATAAATTTTAAATTTTAGATCTTAACTTTTAAAACAAATCTAATTGTTGAAATTGATCCGTGCATTCCAGAAGGAATTACTTGGTACTCTTACACGAAATAAAAATTAATAAATAAATAATTCTCTTGATTATTCTTGTGGCCAAGGATTGTTCACTAGTAGGATTATCAGAATTCAAATTTCTAGAAGAGGAAATGAAAAGCATTTAGAAAGCTCTTTCAAACGTGGTGTGATAATGTTGTCCGAGCATGTCTTAGTCAGAGTACTAACCCTTTGACTTCCTATCTATTAATAAGGAGAACCCGCAGCGTTGGCGGGCATTGTACGCTGTATACTTTGCATGGTTCAAGTAGGCCATTTGCGCCATTACTTTGCTTCTTTATATGGTAATTTGCGCACTTACTTTATAGTTTATAATGATAAACATTGTACTTTTTTAATCTCAATAATAAACTCGCTAAGGATTAACTTTCCCTGTCTATATAAAGCAAGCTCAAGAAAGCTACGAGTCGCATCCTCACCAAGAAACTTTAGAATTTATAAGGTTAAAAGAGATAAAATCATTATGGCAAGTTCTGCAATAGCATCTCGTTGGAGAGAACTTAGTGGTGAAAACAACTGGGAGGGTTTACTGGATCCTCTTGATCTTGATTTTCGCCGCTATCTCATTCACTATCTTCAAAGGGCTGGAGCTGCTGGTGATGCTTTCAATGGGACCAAGGCTTCAAAGGGTTATGCTCTTAGCCTATACCCACCTGACGAGTATTTCGCTAGGGTTGGTCTTGAAAAGGGTAACCGATACCGTTATAAAGTGACCAACTTCATATACGCTGCTACGAGCGATGATGAAGTTGCATATTTTGGTTATGTGGCGGTGGCCACAGATGAAGGGAAAGCTGTTCTTGGAAGGAGGGATATTCTTGTTTCATGGAGGGGAACCATAACAATATCTGAGTGGGTTAGCGATGCTAATATTTTTCGAACATCAGCTAAAGATTTGTTCGGAACTGGCTCTGTTAAGGTGCATACTGGTTTTTACAACACCTATATGAACTCAAATGCAAATTCCCCTTACACTAAAACCAGCGCCAGGCAACAGGTAATTCTTGATATACATAAATAATTGAACATATATTTTACTCATATTGACAGTTCAATTGTTATTAATGACCGTCAGGCTTGTAAAGCGGTGAAGGAGCTGGTGGACAAGTATCAGAAGGAGGAGGTCAGCATAACTGTAACAGGCCATAGTTTAGGTGCTGCACTTGCAACCCTAAACGCTATGGACATAGCTCATAATGGTTTCAACAAGCCAACAGACAACTCGAATAAAGCGTTCATGGTGACTTGCTTTCTAGCTGCTAGCCCTCGTGTTGGAAACCTAGCCTTCAAAGGAGTTTGTGATAGACTTGAGAACTTCCATATCCTACGCATCGTAAATTCCAAAGATCCTGTCCCTAAGGTTCCATTTGGACCAAAATACTTCCATGTGGGAGAAGAGTTGGGGATTGACACAACCAAGTCACCCTACTTGAAAGAGAAATTTAATCCTCACAATTTAGAGGGTTACCAGCATGCAATTGCAGGGATGCAAAAAGATGGAGATTTCAAACTTGAAGAAGAACTTGATTTTGATAATGCAGTCATAAACAAAAGTAGTGATGGCTTACGGGACAAATACAAAATACCAGATAACTGGTGGACTCAGGAGTTGTTCAAAAACATGGTTCAAACGGACGATGGGCACTGGAAGTTTAATGACACTGCCTATGTGCCAGATCCGCCGAGTGCTTAATTGGACCGGTCGATCATGTCAAATAAATAACATCCTTTTAAATGCAATCATATAAAACCAGTATTGTATCTCTGTCCTGCAGTACCTCTACTTACAGTCCAAATAGCAAATTAAATCAAAGTTGGACGTTAAGGTCGCTTATCAGCATACGCCCCATTGCGTCGGACATGATTGTGCTGTCTCAACTCTGTGTGTTTGTCTACATATTTCCATGAATAAAGTTAGTGCTTTTTTTTTCCCCCTTTTTTTATAATATTATTTTGTTCAATGAACATCGTTAATACTTGAAATTTTTGGTAGTAGTATGTGCCATGAAATTAATGCTATGCATGCATTCATCGCAGGAGGATTAGTCAGCATTAATTATAATATTCATTTCCTTCAAGTCGTACATTCATTTCACGAGTTAATCGCGACGGTAATATTAGCTAGACATTAGAAATTTAGATACCACATGGGTAAAAATAAAAAAAATCATAAAATCATATAAAATAATAAAATAATAAAAGGTATTAAAAATATTAGCTTTTATCAACCACGTAAGAGAATGATAGTTAAAGTCTGACATCCCTAATAATCATGTTTTAAACAATTTTGATGTTTTTTTCTCCAATTTGTAAAAAAATAAAAATAAAAAAAATCTACAATTATTGTGAAAATATTCAATTAAATTCCTTTTAATTTTTTTTTTCAGCTAATTAAGCTCTTCAACTCAAAAACTTGATCGATTGAATGTTTTGACTGTTAAATTTAACACGCAACTATTAATTCTTAATTGCCTTTTTAACATGGGCTTTAACGATTGATGAGTAACCACATTTTTGTTGGCATTACATCCCATGTAAAATCCACAGCTGAAGAGTGACAATCGAAGACCTAGGGCTTCCAAGGAAACATACCTTTGAGAGAGAAAAAAAAAAAAAAACAAAAGATACCAAAATGATATACTAACACAATTTTAGGTTAATTTGTCCCGAAAAAAAAATAAATAAGAAAGTATGTTAATTTTTTAAAATTTATTGATTTATGTTGTTTTTGGAGAGAGAAAGAAAAACGTGTCCTACAAATTTACATATTTGTAGATATATTTTTGTCCGTGTTTGAGATAAACATAGTTATATAGTTTTACAGAAGGTTTGAATTTACGGTGGTGTTGTGGAGCTCAGTGACCTACAAATTTCATCTGCCATGTGAGTATGAAGCCATCACTCAAGAAGCCGAATCGCATTGCAACTTAAGATCTTAGTTGACGGTTGTCGAAACCATTTTTTGTTTGGAAAACGAGCCGACTTTAAAAGGGAAAACGGAGTCGCCACCAATCATTTTTGAAGTGCGATTGGGTCACTCTAGAAAACATTTTGGCCTACGAGTTTTAAGAAAACGGGTTCGGGAGTCGGTTACGCATGAGGAAGGATTAGCACCCTCGCAATGCCCAAAATTGGTACCGTATTGATTGATTAATATCCTTAGTGTCGAAAATTAGAAGGGAGTTTAAAATACGAATCCTTTGAAAAATGTTTGGGTAATTTCGAATTGGATATCGAGATTCTCTTATTTCGAAAGAATGAAATATCACATCCAGCACGTTAGGACACGATGTTTCAGACCTTTGGCACCAAGATCATTTCATGGTTCCCAAAATTCATGCGTCATTTTAAAAAGGGTATTTTATTATTTGGCCAAATGAACGAACCGAAACCCAACACGTTAGGGCACGATCCTTCAAATTTCCAAACATGAAATATTGCCTTATTTTAAAGTTGAGAAAACACGATCAAAATTTTAAAAGGATATTCGGTCCTTTGGACGGGCGAAAAATGAAACCCAGCACGTTAGGGCACAATTTCTCAAAACCTCCAAGCACAAAATATTGCCTTGTTTTCCAAAAAAACGGACATAATAAGGATATTTAATAATTCGGTCGATTGAAAAACCGAAACCCAGCACGTTAGGGCACGATTCCTCGAATTTCCCAAACATGAAATATTGCCTTATAAGAAAAAAAAAACTTTTTTATGAGTTGTCTAAAAAACGTAGTACAAAGGAAAAAAAAACGATAAACGAGGGTATCAATGCTAAGGCAATTGACAAATAGAAAGATGATAACGATTCTTTTGAATGTAACAAAAAAAAAATAGTAAAGCAAATAAATATAACACTACAATATAAATACAATAGTAGGATAGCAACAACAATAAGCAAAAACATATACCAATGAGAAAATGATAATAAAATTTGGATAATAAAAAAAAGGTCTAAAAAAAATATTAATAATAGAAATATAAATATAATAGTATACGAAAAGAAATAAGCAAAACAATATATAAAATCATAGTAAGTATAGTAGAAAGTATATACTTATAAGAATAATAGTGCTAGTAAACAAAATAACATTTATCAATAAAACAATAATAATACTTAAAATAATGGTGAAAATAAAAGTGATATTAGTAGTAGCTATAATAATAATTGAAGTAGTAGTAAAAACATTAGTAAAACAGTAACAAAAAAAAAAAAAATAATAATAATAATAATAATAATATATCAATAATAATAAAAATGACAGATATAATAATGATATACAATAATAAACAAAAATACAACAATAAATATAATAACAATAATAATAATAAACCATAGCGGTAATAGTAAATAATAATACAAAATAATAATCCAAAATAACATAGTGGTAATGAACATAAATATCGTAACAATAACATAAATATATAATATAATGGCAATAATAAAAAAAATGATATTAAAAATGATAACAATAGCAAAAATGACAAAAAAAAAAAGAAAAAAAGGAAAAAAAAGGATCAAATTAAATCAAAATCAAAATAGCTGGGGCCGAATTCATGATAAAAGAAGAATAAGGAGCTAAATTGCCATCTGTGCAAGAACTGGGGGGCGAAAAGCAATTAACCCTAATTTACAACACCTGCGCTGAACTAGGACCAAATTGATACTACGCACAAAATTTAGGGGCAAATTTAAAAACACTAATGGGGATGCAATTAAACAGCGCATTTAATAAGGAGGACCTAGCGCAAGAAATTACCCATTTTTGGGTAAATACGCCATGACTCCAGTCTTTGAAAACGGTCACACGCGCGCGAGCCCATCCCCTATACTGACGTCGTTTTATTTTCTCGCTTAAAAGCCTAAAAACAAAGCTTTCTTTCATCATTTTTTTTATATTTTGAAACACCCCCCTTTCTTCTTCTGGTCTTCTAGGGTTTGCACTTCTTTTCTTTCTTTTTTGCAGCAAATGTAGCAAGCCCCCCCATGCACGCGTCGAAGGCGGCGGACGAAGGAAGCTCGATAAGGCCTCTGTACTTCTCCTTCTTTTCTTTTTTAAAAAAACTTTGTTTATTTTTTTCTTAAAAACCGATGAAATCAATTTAAAAAAAGAGTTTTCGTTTCTGAAAAATGAATAAGAAAGAAAGAAAAAAACAGATTCAACAAAAATGAGAACGAAAGGGAGAACCTTTTCTTGGTTTCTTTACTATTGATTCGTGATACTTGCTCTGTGGATTTCTTGTGTAAATCCTGTGTAAAAAAAGTGTATATTCCTCTCTTGTTCTCTCAAAAACCCCTTAACCAAAACAAAAAAATTTCCTTTTAACGGTATTTCGATCTCCCTTTTATAGCCCAAAACCCTAACAGAATATAACCCCCCTCTTAGTCCCGTACTGCTCGCTACTTCTTATTTTGCAGGTGTGCTATCAAAGACGTGTAGGTGTCTATTGGAAGAGGAGACGACGTGGCCTGGCACGCAAGCGAGGGAGTCGTTGACGGCGCGAGAGAGTGGCTAGGGTTTCTAAAACCCCGATTTATGTTTGTGCTGTACTGGACTGTTAACTCTTGGGCCTAGCTATTTGGGCTTTTAATTAAACTAGTTGGCCCGTTTGGTTGTTGGTTAATACTTAGTATTGGGTCCGAGCTGCTAAATTGGGCCTTACAGCTACCCCTCTTTGCTCATTGTCGTGTAACGAGAACCGAGCAAAGACTTTAAAAGGACCAATTTTGCCTTGTATTGCTGAGTCTCGACTTTCTGATGCTTCATTGCCTTAACCCCTGCATCTTCAGGGCTATAGGAATTTTGTTTCAATCTGCTCCACTACTGCTCCATGGAGATAAAGATCTGCTCTTTTTAGCCTGCTCCACTCCTGCTCAGCGGAGATAAAGCTTATAATCTTGAGTCTGCCCCATTGTCGATACATAGAGATAAGACTTGTTGTATTCGATCTGCTCCACTCCTGCTTAGTGAAGATAAGATCTGCTTTCTTTCAGCCTGCCCCACTCCTGCTCAGTGGAGATAAGGCTATGATCTTCAGTCTGCTCCATTGCCGATACATGGAGATAAGACTTGCAATTTTCGATCTGCTCCACTCCTGCTCAGTGAAGATAAGATCTGCTTTCTTTCAGCCTGCTCCACTCCTGCTCAGTGGAGATAGGATCTGTTATCTTTGATCTGCTTCGCTCCTGCTCAGTAGAGATAAGATCTACCATCTCTAACCTGCTCCACTCCTGCTCAGTGGAGATAAGATCTACCATCTCTAGCCTACTTCACTCCTGCTCAGTAAAGATAAGGCTTCAGTCTTCCGATCTGCTCCATTTCTGCTCAGTGGAGATAAGATCTACCATCTCTAGCCTGCTCCACTCCTGCTCAGTGAAGATAAGGCTTCAATCTTCCGATCTGCTCTACTCCTGCTCAGTGGAGATAAGATCTACCATCTCTAACCTGCTCCACTCCTGCTCAGTGAAGGTAAGGCTTCAGTCTTCCGATCTACTCCACTCCTGCTCAGTGGAGATGAAATTTATAATTTTTCGATCTGCCCCGCTCCTGCTCAGTGGGGATAATATCTGCTTCTTTCAGCCTGCTCCACTCCTGCTCAGTGGAGATAAGGCTATGATCTTCAGTCTACTCCATTGCCGATATATGGAGATAAGCCCTGTCATCTTCTATCCGCTCCACTCCTGCTCAGTGGAGATAGGATCTACTATCTTCAATCTACTCCATTCCTGCTCAGTGGAGATAATATTTGCTATCTTTAGCCTGCTCCACTCCTACTCAGTGGAGATAAGGCTTCCGTCTTTCGATCTGCTCTACTCCTGCTCAGTAGAGATAATATCTGTAATCTTCTGTAACTCCCATCAATTTTGCTACATTGTCCTCTGGGGAACCTACCTGTAGAATTGATTTCATGGGGTCTATGCTTATGTCAAATAATTAGGATGTCATGAAGATGCTCCTAACTATATGTATTATGAATGTTATGAATGGATGTAAAATGTCATGAGAACAATCCATTTTTTTAACACTTGGGCTGTCATTGCTTGCTGTTTATTAAGGTGATCCCTGACGTGTGTTCAACTGATACTTCTAACAGAGAATCTGAAGATGTCATCACTGCTTAGACCCTTATCTCAAGTACTCTGAACCCTTTAAGTCTAGTTAGTTCTAAATAACTGTCCTGTTTCGAATTCTTATATTATTTAGAGACTTTTAGAGTAATACACGAAACTTTTTTTGTGAAAACATTATTTGCTCAGTAATTATTATTTCAATATGAAAGGCTTGGAAGATTATAGAAATGAATAAAACTATAATTTATTCGGGATAAAACCCGTGAATAATGAATTGAACAAAAGCAGTAAATTTTGCTAAGGTACAAAAACGAGTAAGGGTGAAATTGGTACCCCAGATATCACAGTCTGAGCTTTTTTGTACGAACTTCCTGAAGACCACTCTGAGCTCAACACGTGTCTAGAAGATCTGTGGTACTTTGTCAATGCTCCAAAGATGTAGCATATCTTCTCATTGTCAATTCAGGTATGAGATGGTCAGCGCATGCCCCATTTCTCCAAAACATTTGAATCGCCCTCTACGGGTTTTCAATTCAAAGCCCCTTTAGTCTCAAAGTGCCCTTTGCGGGTTTTCACCTTGGCCTCACCGTTTTTTTTTTGAACTCAAGACGCCCTTTACGGGTTTTCGCCTTGGCTCATTCTCTTCTTACACTAAATACCTCTTGACGGAGTCTGCATTAATTAGATTGGGCAGACTTTTGCCGTCCATCTCAGCAAGTATCAATGCTCTCCCAGAGAAAGCCTTCTTTACAACATAAGGTCCTTCCCAATTAGGCATCCACTTTCCCCTGAAATCTTTTTGCATAGGGAGGATCTGTTTCAACACCAAGTCTCCCACATGGAACACTCTGGGGCGGACCTTCTTATTGTAAGCCCGCATCATCCGCTTCTGGTACATCTGACCATGGCGAATGGCTCTTAGCCTCTTTTCCTCAATTAGATTCAGTTGATTATATCGAGATTGAACCCATTCTGCTTCGTCCAACTTCAGCTCTGACAAAACCCGGAGAGAAGGAATTTCAACTTCAATAGGCAAGACTGCCTCCATCTCATAAACCAACGAGAAAGGAGTTGCCCCGGTAGAGGTTCGAACCGATGTTCGATAGGCATAGAGGGCAAGCGATAACTTTTTATGCCAATCCTTGTAAGTCTCAGTCATTTTCCCCACAATTTTCTTGATATTTTTATTAGCTGCCTCAACTGCGCCATTCATTTTTGGGCTATATGGCGATGAGTTATGATGTCTAATGTTAAACTGACTACAGACTTCCGCTATCGTGTTGTTGTTCAAGTTTAAAGCATTGTCAGATACGATCCTTTCCGGCATACCGTAGCGACATATGATTTCTTTCTTCAAAAACTTGTTAACTGCCATCTTCGTGACATTGGCATATGAAGCTGCCTCTACCCATTTGGTGAAGTAATCAATGACCATGAAGATGAAACGATGTCCATTGGAAGCTTTCAGTGAGAACGGACCAATGACGTCCATGCCCCACATTGAGAAAGGCCACGGAGAAGTCATAACATAGAGAGGTGAAAGAGGCACATGTATCTTGTCTCCATAAATCTGGCACTTGTGGCATTTCTTGGCATAACGAATGCAATCTCCTTCCATCGTGGACCAGTAATACCTAAATCTCATGATTTGTTTGGCCATTGTAAATCCGTTGGCATGCGTCCCACAGACACCTTCGTGGACTTCTTCCAGGATTTTCTTAGCCTCCACAGCATCGACACACCTTAACAACACTTGATCTTATCTCTTTTTATACAGGATCCCTCCGTCTAAGACATAGTCATTGGCCAGTCTTCTTAATGTTCTCCTGTTATTTTCTGTTGCTTGATCAGGATATTCACGGCTCTTCACATATCGCAGAATATCATGATACCAAGGACAATCATCTCTCTCATCTTCTTTGTCTATATTGCAGCAGTGAGCCGAAGTCTCATAAATACTCATTTGGATGGGCTTCATACCCTCTTACTCATTTACTCTGATCATAGAAGCTAGGGTGGCCAAGGCGTCAGCCATCTGGTTTTCATCACGCCGGAGGTAAAAGAATGTGATATCATCAAACTCCTCAATTAATTCCAAAACTAACTTTCAGTAGCTGATCAATTTGGGATCTCTTGTTTCCCATTCTCCTTTGAGCTGATATATCACCAACGCAGAGTCTCCATATACCTCTAGCACCTTAACTTTGCAGTCTATGGCTGCTTGGATTCCCATAATGCATGCTTCGTATTCTGCCATATTGTTCATACAGTCAAAATCCAACTTGAAAGTGAATGGATAATGGTCTCCATTCGGGGATATCAGGATTGCTCCAACTCCATTACCAACGGCATTTGATGCTCCGTCAAAGTTCAACTTCTAAGGATGATCTTCTAGGGTATCTTCCTCAGTCGCCGCTACAAACATCAGATCTTCATTAGGAAAATCAAAATTAAGAGGCTCATAATCATCTAGCGCCCTGCTGGCTAGAAAATCTGCTATTGCACTCCCTTTCACAGCCTTCTGGTTCACGTAGACTATGTCAAATTCGGAGAGCAAAATTTGTAATCGGGCATTCTTCCATTCAAAGCGGTCGACTCCATCATGTACTTGAGAGGGTCTAATTTCGAGATTAACCAAGTCGTATGGTACAACATGTACTGCCTCAACCTCCGAGTTGTCCAGACCAAGGCACAGCATAATTTCTCAATTGGCGAGTATCTCATTTCACACTCAGTGAATTTCTTACTGAGGTAATATATCGCCTTTTCTTTCTTCCCTGTTTCATCATGTTGGCCGAGCACACACCCCATTGAATTGTCGAATACCGTCAAATACAAGATCAATGGCCTGTCAAGACTAGGGGGCATTAGCACTGGCGTATTAGACAAATATTGTTTGATTTTGTCAAATGCCTTCTGGCATTCATCGTCCAAAACGCCTGGATTGTGTTTCTTAAGAAGATAAAATATGGGGTCACACTTCTCAGTCAATTACGAAATAAATCGGGTAATATAATTCAGCCTTCCTAGAAAACCTCGAACCTCCTTTTGAGAGTGTGGCGGAGGCAATTCTTGTACAGCCCTAAATTTACCCGGGTCGACCTCAATCCCTCTTTCACTAACTACGAAACCGAGCTGTTTCCCTGACCTAGCCCCGAAAGTACATTTTGTTAGATTGAGTTTCAGCTGAAATTTTCTCAACCTCAAGAATAGCTTCCTCAGAACCTGTACATGCTCATCTTCTGTTCAAGATTTTACGATCATGTCGTCAATGTAGACCTCGATCTCCTTATGCATCATGTCGTGAAACAAGGTTACCATAGCCCTTTGGTATGTTGCCCCCGCATTCTTTAATCCAAATGGCATCACTTGGTAACAAAAAGTTCCCCATAAGGTTATGAAGGTAGTCTTTACCATGTCTTCAGGATGCATCTTTATTTGATTGTATCCCAAGAAACCATCCATCAAGGAGAAAAATGAAAACCCCGCCGTGTTATCCACCAAGGTATCGATGTGAGGCAGTGGGAAGTTGTCCTTTGGGCTGGCTTTGTTTAAGTCTCTATAGTCGATGCACATTCGTACCTTTCCATCCTTCTTAGGTACAAGGACAACATTGGCTACCCAATCTGAATAATTCACCACTTGTAAAAACCCAGCATCAAATTGCTTCTTGACCTCTTTCTTTATCTTTACCGCGACAGAAGGTCTCATCCTTCGGAGCTTCTGTTGGACCGGCTTGCAATCTTCCTTTATAGGGATACAGTGTACAGCAATGTCAGCACTCAACCCCGGCATATCTTGATATGACCATATGAAGACATCTTTGAACTCTAACAAAAGTCTAATGAGGTCCTGCCTTGTCCCTTTGGTGATGAGGGTTCCAATTTTCACCTTTTCCCCTTTCTCTAGAGTCACATTCTCAATTGTCTCTTCGTGAGGTAAAATCAGCTTCTCTTCCTGCTCTACCATCCTTAACAAATCTGGGGATACACTACAATCTTCGTCATCTGTAAAGTCCTTAGGCCCTTCTAGGCACATATCTTGCTCATCAGGAAATTCTGGATCCGTAACAGCGTTGTTCATGACATCGATATCTGGGGACCTATGGTAGGTATGAAAGAGTATTCAATAAAAATGAATTTAAAATGACTTATTTATACGTTATGATTATGAATAGAATGGAAAAAAAAACAAAAGATTAACTGCACGGTATGAAAGGAAGATGCACTTTTATTGAAAGTAAAGATGCTTGAACATAAGCCTATTTCATAAAAGATTCTCGTTGTTCCTTAGGCTTGAAACAACAAGTGTGTTTTAAACATTACTCTGTTTTAGTCCTAAAACCTACAGGAATTTCTTCCGCAGTCCAGTTATCCAGAACACTTCTAGGCTCGTAGGGGTGAATACCTGCCAAGTTTCCTCTCATTGAACTTTCTTTAGACACAGCATTAATGTTCAAAGCTCCCATCATATCCTCAGCTATTTCCTTATTCACGTTCTCCAGTCCTGAATGGATAAATCCCCTCGACACGAATGTATTAGATATATGGGGAAAGGTTATTGGACCCCACTCGATCTCTGCACCATTCAGTTGTGCCCTTCGTCTTTCACATTTCCTCTCCAGCTCCTCCTTTCTCTGTCTGGCATCTGGCCTATGCCCCAGCCCAAAACGATCATGCTTGTCAACCAATCCTAGCACTCTGACCGGCCCCTGAAGATATTTTTCGAATCCTTTTCTAGGCAATGCTCCTTTTCCTACTGTCAGTTGTAGGCTCATTCTTGTTGCTTCAGAGATTTTGGGCACCGGGATCTTGCTTTCTTTACTGATGAAAGTCGTATTTACAAACTCCAACGACCTGAAAGAGCACTATATAGCTTCCGTATCATTCTCTATGTACGGTGTATTACTAGTAACTGACGCGATGATATCTTCCTCCGCACTTATGGTTATCAACCGACCCTCTGTCACCAACTTTAACTTTTGGTGCAATGATGATGGTACGGCTCCCGCTGAGTGGATCCAAGGCCTCCCCAATAAGAAATTATAAGAGGGCTTGATGTCCATAACAAGGAAATCTACTTCATATGTATTTGGCCCGATTAGGAGGGGTACATCAATTCTTCCCATTACTTTTCTTTCGGTGCCATCAAATCCTCTCACTATATTTTGGCATGCTTTCATATGAGAGCTGTCTACGGGCAACCTGTTCAGCGTAGATAGGGGGCAAGACATTTAATGCCGACCCGTTGTTAATTAATACCCCTGCTAATGTATACCCTTTGCATTGGGTAGTGATGTGTAGAGCCTTGGTGGATCCCATGCCTCCTGGTGGTATTTCATCATCACTGAAAGAGATAAAATTGTCTGCGCTTATGTTACTAATAAGGCGGTCCAGCTTATTTACTGAAATGTCTTCAGCGACATATGTTTCATTCAACACCTTCATTAGTACGCTACGGTGTACATCTGAGTTTAAGAGTAAGGCCATCACTGATATGCGTACTGGCTGCTTGTGTAATTGTTCTACAACACAGACACTCACAGTACTTCAGAACTTCGAAAACTCCCGCCTCATCCTCATTCTTCGTTCATTAACCAGTGGTCCTGTCTTCTCGTCTCCCCTTCTTATCATAGAGGACTCAGCTTTTGAGTTGGGTGTGCTGGCCAAACTCTCTTTCTCGGAAACTGTCACAGTGCAATTGTAATTCCAAGGTACCCTCTTGTCATCCTTATAAGGAAAAGTTACGGGTTTTTAAATTACAATCCTCGGTGTGTCCCTATAAGGAGAAGTTACGGGTTTTCTGATTACAACCCTCAGTGTATCCTTATAAGGAGAAGTCACGGGTTTTTTAATTTCGACCCTCGGTGCTATTTTCACTCCGGCCTCGTCGATCCTTGGCCATGTGATAATCACTATTAGGTGATTGACTTTAGGGATCCTTTCTGCAGACCCTCCTTCTATGGAACATACGTCCTTTCCTTCCACCAAGACAAAGAACTCTATCTCTTTATTATCCATTAGCCTTTGTACTAGGGCTCTAAATTCGTTACATTGCTGGATTTCATGGCCTTCCTTGTCATGGAACTCACAGTAGCTTCCTGAATCTTGAGATCTTTTCACATTCTCTTGCAGAACTAACCCCATTTTCTGCATTACTTTCCAAACTTCTCTCAATGGGGTTCTAACCTCAGCAACTTCCTGCTTGGTTCTCTTCCCCCTGTTCTCAACTATCGCATTTACCCCTTTATCCGTATGATTGGGTAACGAATTTCCTCCCCCGGGAGCGTCATTAAACTCTACCACCTCCGCCTTGATAAGTCTCTCGACTAGCCTTTTGAATGAAGTACAATTTTCTATCGAGTGACCTACTACATCCGCATGGTATTCACATTGAGCGTTTGTATCATACCACTTGGGATATGGAGGTTGCAACGGCTTCAAGTAGAATGGGGCTACGGCGTGCGTATCGAACAAAGTCTTATACAACTCCCTATACGTCATAGGTATGGGAGTAAATTACAACTTCTCGGTTTTCTGTCTCGTGCTGGGTTCTTGTCTTAGTGGGGCCTACTGGCCCGCGGTCACCGCTTTTGGTTGATTAATAGTAATGGGTTTGGGATAACCCGAGCTTATATTACCCACTTCATTCTCCCTTTCTTTTAGAGCCGTTTTTCTCATGCTCTCTCCAGCTTCAATTTTTCCACACTTTATCGCGTTCTCTATCATTTCGCTAGACATCACTATGTCTGTGAAACTCTTGGTGGCACTCCCCAACATATGGTTGATGAAAGGTGCTTTCAGAGTATTTATAAAGAGCATGGTCATTTCCTTTTCTAGTAGCGGTGGCTGGACTTGTGTAGCGACTTCCCTCCACCTTTGAGCGTATTTCCTAAAACTCTTACCTGACTTCTTCTCCATGTTTTACAACGTGATCCTGTCAGGTGCTATATCAGTCACATGGCCGTAATATTTCATGAAATCCTGTGCTAAATCTTTCCACGATTTGATTTGAGTACAATTGAGTTGATTGTACCACTTTGTTGCAGCTCTAGTCAGAATATCCTGGAAATAGTGGATCAATAACTGGTCGTTGTTGACATATCCCGTCATTCTCCGGCAAAACATGGTAATATGGGCCTCAGGGCAGCTGGTCCCGTTGTACTTTTCAAACTCCGGCATCTTGAACTTCGGAGGAAGTATTAGATTTGGGACTAGACTCAGCTTCCTAGCATCCACATCGCATTGGTAATCAGCACTTTCCAATGCTTTAAACTTCTCCTCTAGCCATTTGCAACGATCCTCAAACTCTTTTGGAAGTTCTGCCCCTCGTTTTTTCCTCTTCTACTGCATCATCAAGATCAGAGACCATCGGTTTTGTCAGGTTGCCTCCGGGGTTGGAGCTCGAGCCTACAGGGAAATTTACCGGTGCTAGGGTATCAGGTTGGTACTGAGGTCTGATATTGACAGACACTCTCGGTGGTTGTGCTTGAGAATTTTTCGGGGCTAAGCTTGGAGTATAAGTAGAATTTTCATTCTCATCTTCGGCATCGCCCATAAGGCCCTTTCCTTTATCTTACCTTTTAGTCAACAAATACGTTAATTGGCTCATCATACTCCTCTAAGACTCCAGCATTTGATCCCTCATGTCCTGTTGGATTTTAGCCAACTGTTCTTGCATCTGAGTCTGCAGTTGGTCCTGCATCTCTTTCTGCATCTGCTCTAACTTTTCTATCCTTTGATCCATAGCTTTTGTTTTTTTCGAGTGTAATAGTGGTGTTCCAGGATAACTATAATTTAACCTCTAGTTAATAGGGTTGTCTTATGATATTTAATGCAAATAATGTGATGCAATGTGAATGCATGAAATGCAATGTAAATGAATGAATGCAGAAATAAGAGGAGTCGATTTTGATTCAATTTCATTTAGAATACTTATTGAAAAAACAAAATCCTTTACATAAAACAGAGTCACATATACGACCTAGCCCTTATGCCCAAAGTTTTAACTTTCTCAAGAAGCAAAGCTAACTCTCAACCCTGGTCCTATTTTGACTCATATACTATACTTAACACATCAGTCTGAACCATTAAGGTTTGTAAATGATCAGCTGCTTCTAGTATCTGAGCCACAGCTTCGCCCATAAGGTAGTCTCTTTCTCTGACTTGGTTCTGAGATCATTGAAGTTGTTCTTTCCATCGTTGGTTGTCTGCCTCAATAGTTGGATCCAAAGCTCACTGTTTTGCAACACCGTTTCGATCTTCACCACCTTTCTTTTCAACTTTTCAATCTGACTTAGGCTTGATTCCAACCTCACCGCAGAGTTGCGGCTTCGGCACAATACCCTCTCTAGTTCTGCTACTCGAGCTCTTAACATCTCATTTTCACTTTGGTTCTCACTCATAGTCTTTCTCAGAGTATCCTTTTGTGCTTGAGCCTCATAGAACCTCTTCTTCCACTGGTCCACCTTGGCCTTCTCTTCTTGAATTTCTTGAGGCCATTGTTCTTAGGTTTTACCCAACCCAGCAGTCCTCATGGATAAATGTAACTTTTTGTAGTCGGTTTTCAAGCTGTCCAAATATTCTTCGGCCTTCCTTTTTCCTTTTCTCAATTTCTCAGCCTCTGATTTCTGGACATCAATATCTAATCTCAAGTGTACATTTTCCTCTTCCAGTTGTTCTATCTTCTTCCCTAACTCTAAATTTTTACTTTCAAAGTCTTGTTTCAAAATTTCCAACTCAGAAGGGACTACTTGCAGATATTCCTCTATTGGTCGAGCACCATCCTGTGTCGATCTGGAGACATTATCATTGATTCTCCTATTCCGCCATGCACTATACTCGAGGGTTGCCATCGGACCTACAGCAACTCTTTTCATTCGGCGAGTCTGCTTCCAAGCATCAGAAATTTCTTGAACTTTCTTCTTATAATGATCATCCCTATATGAAAACTCAAAATGAGCTAGACCAAATGTTGCCGGTATGAACTGTCTTAATCTATACTGCCTCAACACAAGCAAAGGAGCGTACCCAACTGCTCCCCAAACTCCTGACAAAGGAACCCAATCATAACTCCCACATCGATAGAGGATTTCAACGGGAACCAACCAAGGAGCTCTCCACTCAACGTCTTCCTCTTTGAAATTTTAAAGGAGAGCAATCCAATTTTCTTCTGATACATCATCTTTTCTGGGAATGGTTGCTAACTTCTTTAGCGGTGAGTAATTCTCGCAAAAAACTCGACAGGAAACTTTAACTACCCTCCAAAAATAACTATGGAACCAAGCTAATAATAACTGTGCTCACCCTATGAATCTGCCTTCCCCGGTTCTCCTGCATGCATTCAAAGACCTAAACGACTCGGCCAAGATCGCAGGAACAGGTGTGACCCCTCTATCAAGTCGGTCAAAGAGATCTGAGACTGCCTCATCTACATATCCCAATGCCCTAGGGAAAACCATTAATCTATAGATGCTTAGAGCGAAGACGTCAACTCTCCTCTTCGTGTCAGGATGTACTAGAATCAAATCCTTCAGAATCCTCCATCGGATGCACTTACACTCACCTTTTTACTTGATCCTCGCCGCAACCCACTGTTCACTCATCCCGGTAACATTCATCATCCTCTTTAAAAATGTTGGGCCACAAGTAGCTTTAATATAGACCTTATCAACTTCGACCTTCGGACAGCGAAGTAAAGCCGTATATTCCTCTATAGTAGGTACCAAATCTACCCCTCCAAAGGTAAAACAGCTATAGGCAGGATTCCAATACTGAGTGAGGGCCCGAAATAAATGCTCATCTATATTGATTCCAAATAAGTGAGGCAAATCCCCATAATTCCCATAAAACAACTGCCTAGTCTCTTGATCCCACTGGTCCCATATTTTCTTTAATTCCCGAAGATCATTTTGCGTCACACTGATGCGAGTGTAGTTACATAACTCCGATGTATATCCCCTAGCTAGGCTGTCCCCCTTTTTCAGCTGCGTTCGCTCTGACCATATTCGGACGGCCGCATTATCCTCTACTTTATTAAAGAATTCGTTCTCCATGACAAGTTTCCTAAATTAGAAATCGAATGTGAGTCAACACCTCTTTAAAATGAAATGACATGCAATTACAAGGAGATGCGTCAAATTAATATCATGCACCTGAAATAATATAAAGAACAACAATATATCACTCATCTGGGTAAATACTAAGGTTTGGAGTAGCTCTACCTAGGGTAAGTTCATAGGGCTCTCTATATGCGGTTTGGCTCTAAAGCAAGGGTACCTGAACCAGCAGATTCCTCGATCCTCACCCATTATAGGCTCATACGGACCGAGTTCAGTTCTGAGGAATACATTTCCCTATGGCTGCACGGAGGTGAAAACTTCACGAAGACATAGGTACGGATGTATCCCGAAAGCGATCCACTATCCTGTACGGAGGTGAAAACCTCACGAAGGAGTAGCTTCTCACTCTCACTTAAAGGTGTGACCACTACGGTCATGCAATATGATGCAACTGTATCCTAGACACTAAAAAAACATATGCGATGAAAAAAAAAGTTAAAATCAGATTTTAATTTTCAATAAAAGGACATTAATCAATCAATTCCACGGCTTGACTCTCTTATAGGTCCCCAGTGGAGTCGCCAAGCTGTCGAAACCATTTTTTGTTTGGAAAACGTGCCGACTTTAAAAGGGAAAACGGAGTTGCCACCAAACATTTTTGAAGTGCGGTTGGGTCACTCTAGAAAACATTTTGGCCTACGAGTTTTAAGAAATCGGGTTCGGGAGTCAGTTACACACGAGGAAGGATTAGCACCCTCGTAACGCCTAAAATTGGTACCGTATTGATTGATTAATGTCCTTAATGTCAAAAATTAGAAGGGATTTTAAAATACGAATCCTTCGAAAAATGTTTGGGTAATTTCGAATTGGATACCGAGATTCTCTTGTTTCGAAAGAATGAAATATCACATCCAGCAAGTTAGGACACGATGTTTCAGACCTTTGGCACCAAGATCATGTCATGGTTCCCAAAATTCATGCGTCATTTTAAAAAGGGTATTTCATTATTTGACCAAACGAACGAACCGAAACCCAGCACGTCAGGGCACGATCCTTCAAATTTCCAAACATGAAATATTGCCTTATTTTAAAGTTAAGAAAACACGATCAAAATTTTAAAAGGATATTCGGTCCTTTGGACGGGCGAAAAATGAAACCCAGTACATTAGGGCACAATTTCTCAAAACCTCCAAGCACAAAATATTGCCTTGTTTTTCAAAAAAAGGGACATAATAAAGATATTTAATAATTCGATCGATTGAAAAATCGAAACCCAGCACGTTAGGGCACGATTCCTCAAATTTCCCAAACATGAAACATTGCCTTATAAGAAAAAAAAAACTTTTTCATGAGTCGTCTAAAAAACGTAGTAAAAAGGAAAAAAAACCGATAAACGAGGGTATCAATGCTAAGGCAATTGACAAATAGAAAGATGATAACGATTCTTTTGAACGTAACAAAAAAAATAGTAAAGAAAATAAATATAACACTACAATATAAATACAATAGTAGGATAGCAACAACAATAAGCAAAAACATATACTAATGAGAAAATGATAATAAAATTTGGATAATAAAAAAAAGTGTAAAAAAATATTAATAATAGAAATATAAATATAATAGTATACGAAAAGAAATAAGCAAAACAATATATAAAATCATAGTACGTATAGTAGAAAGTATATACTTATAAGAATATTAGTGCTAGTAAACCAAATAACATTTATCAATAAAACAATAATAATACTTAAAATAATGGTGAAAATAAAAGTGATATTAGTAGTAGCTATAATAATAATTGAAGTAGCAGTAAAAACATTAGTAAAACAGTAACAAAAATAATAATAATCATAATAATAATAATAATCATAATAATAATAATAATAATAATAATAATAATAATAATAATATATCAATAATAATAAAAATGACAGATATAATAATGATATACAATAATAAACAAAAATACAACAATAGATATAATAACAATAATAATAATAAACCATAGCGGTAATAGTAAATAATAATACAAAATAATAATCCAAAATAACATAGTGATAATGAACATAAATATCGTAACAATAACATAAGTATATAATATAATGGCAATAATAAAACAATGATATTAAAAATGATAACAATAGCAAAAATGACAAAAAAAAAAGAAAATAAGGAAAAAAAAAAGGATCAAATTAAATCAAAATCAAAATAGCTGGGGCCGAATTCATGATAAAAGAAGAATAAGGAGATAAATTGCCATACGCGCGCAACCTGGAGGGCCAAAAATGCAATTAACCCTAATTTCTGAACACTGCGTCTGAACTAGGACCAAATTGATACGGCGCACAAAATTTAAGGGCAAATTTAAAAACACTGATGGGGGATGCAATTAAACAGGCGCGAGAATAAGGAGGACCTAGCGCGCAAATTACCCATTTTTGGGTAAATGCGCGCAGACCCAGTGCTGAAACGGGTCACATACGTGAAGCCCAACCCCCTATACGACGTCGTTTTATTTTCTGCTTAAAAGCCTAAAAACAAAGCTTTCTTTCATCATTTTTTTATATTTTGAAACAACCCCCTTTCTTCCTCTGGTCTTCTAGGGTTTGCACTTCTTTTCTTTCTTTTTTGTAGCAAATGTAGAAAGCCCCCCATGCACGCGTCGAAGGCGGTGGACGAGGGAAGCTCAGTAAGGTCTCTGTACTTCTCCTTCTTTTCTTTTTTAAAAAAACTTTGTTTACTATTTTCTTAAAAATTGATGAAATCAATTTAAAAAAAGAGTTTTCGTTTCTGAAAAATGAATAAGAAAGAAAGAAAAAAACAGATTCAACAAAAATGAGAATGAAAGGGAGAACCTTCTCTTGGTTTCTTTACTATTGATTCGTGATACTTGCTCTGTGGATTTCTTGTGTAAATCCTGTGTAAAAAAAGTGTATATTCCTCTATTGTTCTCTCAAAAACCACTTAACCAAAACAAAAAAAATCTCCTCTTAACAGTATTCCAATCTCCCTTTTATAGCCCAAAACCCTAACAGAATATAACCCCCCTCTTAGTCCCGTACTGCTCGCTACTTCTTATTTTGCAGGTGTGCTATCAGAGATGTGTAGGCGTCTATTGCGGAGAGGAGACGACGTGGTTGTTGGTTAATGCTTGGTATTGGGTTCGAGCTGCTAAATTGGGCCTTACAACGGTGATTATACAATCTAGGGTTCAAATTTACAAAGGTTATGCTATCAAAGGATGAAGCATAAATGAGGCCTCAGTTGGCAGTGATTAGGCATGTACGACAACCAGTTATTTTCCTCGTCAGAAAAGAATACTTTATAAAACCTAAACAGGTCTACGAAGAAGAAAAATATAATGACTTTTTAGTATAATCAATTATTTCGTTTTGTCTAAATCCACATCCACTAAAGGCAGTGACTACCTTTATATTTTGGTCACTTGAATGGAATCATCATTTTGGAAGCAAGAATTTATATTTTGGTCTAGTTTTGTGCGATCTGCTTTTGACTCTGGTAGTGTTGGTTTGGTTTGATGTTGCTGTTGCTGTTGCTGTTGTTTTGGACTGTATGCTTTTCCTCTGTTGTTTAGATTTTCTTTTTAATAATAATAAGTTTTCCCCATAGAAAAAAAAACTCTGGCTGATCAGGTTGTTTTAATATTCTGCTTAATCATCTCTCTTATCATACCTTTAAAACAAGTCATCTAATCCGTTTTATAGGTTATTTTGGCATAATAATTTGGTAATTTCATTATATTTTTCCATTTTGTAATTTCTATTTTTAAGAAAAATTTTATAATATATTATAACTTTTAAAATTTTAAAATTCTTATAAATTTCAATTTGTTTACATTTTTAATTTTAAATTATTTTCACAATTGTTTAAAATTTTACTATTTTTTTAATAATTTTACAAATTTTTAATATGTTCAAATATTTTTATAATTTTTAATAATTCTTAAAAAAATTTAAATAATTTTTTTGCACATTTTATATTCTTAAAGTTTTTTTAACATTTTTACAATAATATAATTAATTTCAACTATTTTTCTTTCATCGTAATTTTAAATTTTATAATTTATATATTTTTTATATTATATATTTACGAATTTTTTAGGGCAAATATCTAGAAAATACCAAAAAAAAATAAAAAATTACCGGAAAGGACAGGTTTCAAAAATATTGACCGGAAAGGGCAATTTCCTCCAAAAACGCGTCCACGTCAACGCGTTTTTGGGGAAAACGGGCTAAAGCGCGTCCCTGAGGGCGCGCTTTAGCCCGTGTTGCAACGGTCAAAATTTTTTTGACTGTTGGCCCCCCAACGGTCCAAAAAAAAAAACTATAAATACCCCCCAACCCTTTATTTTTTTCACACTTCAATCCTTTCTCATTTTTCTCTCATTTTTCTCTCAATTTTCTCTCAATTTTCTCTCAAGTTTCTCTCAAAAGTCCTTGAAATTTACGCTCAAATTTTAAAATAGTCCTTTACTATTTACAAAAAGTACTTTATAATTTTTTAATATATCTATTTTTGGAAAATTTTAAAATTCTTTATCTGGATTACAATGGTCAGGGAATTACGTCGCTAGACAACAAGCACATTGTCACGAGCAAATGAAAATGGTAAGTTTTAATGTTAATTTTTCAATATTATTAAATTTTTTTAATTATGCAATTTTAATTAATTTTGAATTTTATAATTTTTAAACGATCAGATCGGGTGTTGCAATGTTATATTCGCAACATGCCCGGTCCCCATCGCTTGATGATCGAAATTACTCGCGGAAGCGGGTTTTTGGCACGTGGCCACGATAGGCCGGGGGTTCAAGTTGGACCCGAGTTTGATCAACGCGTTGATAGAGAGGTGGAGACCCGAGACGCACACTTTCCATCTGCCATGCGGAGAGTGTACCATCACATTAGAAGATGTGCGCATCTGATTGGGATTACCGGTGGGCCGGGTCGGTAGTCACCGGTCCGTAACATCTCTCGATTGGATGGCCGTATGCTACGAGCTTCTGAGTGCCATTCCGGATAGAATTCAAGGAGCTCGGATTGATATGGCTTGGTTACGAGACGCATTCCCGCAGCCGAATGAAGGTTCCAGCGAAGAAGTAAGAATACGGTATGCGCGGGCATACATGCTTCAGATAATTGGAGGCTATCGATGCCGGGACCTCTCTAGAAACCTCGTCCACACCGAGATGGCTCCTCAAACTTGTTGATTTCGAGCAATGTACTGTATTGAGTTGGGTCCGCTGTATATCGAGGTTGTACCGGAGATGTGTGGGGCGACGGTCTTTGAGTAAAGCAAAAATCGGAGGTTGCTTATCACTACTGCAGTCATAGGCATGGTTTCGATTTCCATTTTTACGTCCTCGACTCGACCAGCCATATTCATTCCCACTGATAGCGAGGTAAATTTACTATTATATTTTACAATTATTTCAGAGATTTATAGTATAATTTCATGCTAAAAGTTTATTTAATTAGGTGGAACCATTCATGAGTTATGTTGGAATACCTAACTCGCTTGAGGATATACGGCTCCTACCGAAACAACGGTTTAATCACAAGTAAGTTTCAATTTCGTTATTATAATTTAGTATTTCGTATGTAGTGTCTAGTATTATGTATATAACTAATATTTTGCTAATGTTAATATAGTTTCAATGGACACCGTATGAGGATCCCGAAATTCGGCAAGTAATTTCAGAGGAGTTCTCTAAAATTCGAACAGCTTGGCACGTTAAGGTCCCGCTTAATCACCTACGCGATCGTGGAGATGCACCAATCGGATCGGTATCGCGACAATTTGGATGCGAGTAACCGATTCCCGCCTCCCGAGGTACTAGATGATGAGCACACAGTGGACTTACGGCAGCAGCACACGGATTGGCCAAGATTTTGGTCAGATCATATCGAGACGTGGGAGAACCGGTATGACTTTTTACCTAACCGGGAACCGATCATAGTTCCTGAGTTAGCGTGCGTGCGGAGTACATGCCATGGTTTAGAATCCATGGCAAGCCATATCTGTTGTCGGATGAAGAGAGGCGACGGCAAATTCGCGAGCGAAGGGAACGTCGGGGCCCTTTACATTCAAGGAGAAGAGGTGATGAGACAGGCCCAGCAACAACGCCTACACAGTCACCGGGCCCATCAACAGCGCCTACACAATCACCGGGCTCATCAGTTCAGTTGACAACACCGACATCACAGCGTCCACAGTTTATGCCAGGTGCGTACCCTGCCCCTTATATGTATCCTCCTAACCCGTATATATTTCCTTTTCCTACTCCCACCCCAGGTTGGAATGCATGGCCGGGTTCGAGCCCGTTCCCAACTACTCCCGATAGCCAGCCGATCGTGAGACCGACGTCGCATGTGGGATTAGAGGAGGCGCCGGCGGGAATGGATTCTTTCTACTGACTCTCTTCACAGACGGGATGCGCCACCCCACCGTGGGTTATTATGCAAACGCCTCCGGGGTCATTATTTTATCAAGGTGGGTCATCATCGCAACACCCAGAACCAGACCCACTACCGGAGGAACCCGATTCCCCGCCCGAGGTTCCGCGACCCCCGTCGGAAGCTAGAAGAAGGAGGAATCCAACGTGTAACCGCCGACCGCCCCCCTGTGGCACTGGTTCCCACCGGCATCAACATTGATTAAGATGGGCTTTTTTATTTTTTAAATTGTAATAAATTTTTTTATTTTTTGAATTAAAAAAGTTGTTTTTTATTTGTGTTTGTAATTTAATTTTAATATCTTCACTAAAATAGAAGTTGTTTATTTTTTTGTATGTAATTTAATTTGAATTTTTTAATAAAATAAGAAGTTTTCTTTATTTTTTATTTTATTGTAATTTAGTTTTAATATATTTAATAAATAAGAAGTTTTAATATCTTTGATAAAATAGAAATGGTTTAATTTTTAGTTTTTTCAATTTAATTATTTTATATTTAATAAATTTGAGTTATTGTACAAAAGATCACCGTTTTCCTCCAAAAAACAGAAATTACATTGCCAGCAAGAGACAAACAAGCTAAGAACACGGTCAACTATTCCGATTTGGACACTAGCGAGATGTATGGCCCGGGTTCCTACACCACCCGCATCGTCGACTTTGGTTGGTCGGTTCTCGGATATCCATATTGTTGCGTATTCTAGTCGAGGAAGGTCGACCTTTTGGTTTGCGCCTCAATTCTCTATCCGGCAACAGCTTATACGGTGCAAGCGATACCGATGGCCACTTACGTTCATCTGAGACTGGTGGGAATACGTGTCTCCACACGTTGTACATGTTTTCTAATTTGTAGACTTCGTCGACATAGCTCATGGGATCAATACGAAGATTATGATAAGCCGCAAGTACATGAGCACATGGGTAACGAAGTGCATCAAATATCCCACAGTCGCATGTCCTATTTGTCAAGTGTACACGATAATGCCCGCCAACAATACCTTGGTTTGGTCTGTCAAACCCCGTGACACGAAACCATAGGCTGTCGTGGTCGTGACACACTGTGTGCATGGTGTTCGCCCGTGCCTTCCCACGGTTAATTTCTGCCAAGACCTTCGGGCTCCATACATGGCTCCTTGCATCTGCCCTCGATAACTCGCTGCTCTCTTCAGAAATAGTGCCGCTAAACGAAAATATGTCTTCCGCATGACCGCTGTAATCGGTAGATGACGGGTTCCTTTTAGCACAGAATTTATGCATTCGGCCAGGTTTGTGGTCATATGACCATATCGTAGGCCGCCGTCATATGCTTGTGTCCACTGTTCAAAAGAAATATTGCACAGGTACTCTGCGCCTTCGGCGTTATCTGCCCGCAAACTGGCCAACATCTCGTGAAAACGGTCTTTATTGATCTCGTACCCTGCCAATATACGTTGATAGCGAATATTACATACCACTATTCAATTGCGAATAAATTGAAAATTTCAAAACAAATTATATTAATATATATTTTATACCCATATCGGTCACTTGCCGTTTCTGTCTTTTAGATTGGTGTTGCCCATAGTAGTTGGATGAAACATGCCTCAGGCAATATCGATGGTGTGTGCGATGCCACATGCTTCTCTGTCGTTCTATTGCCGCAAGTATTCCAGGGCCCCGATCCGATATAACACATATGTCAAGTTGAGGGCAGACATGCCTCCTTAACCTAGATAGGAAGAAGTCCCAATCATCAGCTGACTCCCTCGGTGTTATTGCGAATGCAATCGGAAGGATTCTCCCACAGCCGTCTTGTGCCACAGCTAGCAATAGCCGATGTGTATATCTACCATACATGAAGGTACCGTCAATTTGTACCAATAGCTTGCAATATGTAAAAGCATCTCGGCATTACTTAAATGTCCAGAACAGACGCTTGAACACTGCGCATCCACGGAGCGCATTTGTGTTGTAGTACGCGGTTCCGCTTTCAAGGTCTCAAGCAGTCTTTGCTCGGGACATACGCCTCAACACTGACACCACCGCCACACTTCATTATATGAAGCGTCCCCACCGACCGCGTGCAACTTTTCCAACGCCTTCCGCTTGGCTATCCAAGCCTTTTTGTAAGAGGCGTGTACCCCATTTGGCTACGAATATTGCCAATTAAGACCGCATCGTAGTTTTGGGATCGGCCTTTACCGCCGGGGATTATTAAATCACCAACATATCCGAATCCATTCTCGGATGATCTTGTGTTACACCACATCAACGCAAATCGTTAAATAATGCAACATTACATAATATTAGTGTTATTCAAATCATTGAACACGTGGTGGTACTGCATCTGTAAAGACATGTATGCGACCTTTGTACTTTTTCACCTCCCACAACCCCTCGCCCTTTCCTCAAGGACGCCATGATTTTCCATGAACATGTGCCGTCTTGCACCGCACACTTTCGCCTCGCACCTATCGAGCTTTGATTTAACCATAGTGTAGTTAACCCGCGCCTCGATCTTTGTATTGTTTCAATGCGAAGAAGAAAAGTATTCTTGTTGGAAAATCGTTACCAACTTCTAATTGGTACGAATCCAACGAAGAATTTGTACGGTCACGCGCGTCCGGTGTGGTAGTTCAGAAACTCCAATGCATCATCTTGAGATTGATCGACATTATGCATGTGCGATGGAGGTGAGTATGCCCCGAATAGCGGATCTTCTTCTTCGCCCCGAATCGCCTCAACGCTTTTGGTACAATTGGAACGGGCTCCGCTCGAAAAATAATCCAACTTCGCACCGTCGTGCCCGGCTCCCGAGGTGGATCCACATCGGATTCATCGTCCGATCCTCCATAACTCCGCAACAAACGAGGCCCTCGCTGGTGGATGTCGCGGTAGTACATCATCCTCCCAAAACATCTTTCGTAAAGATCCCAATTGTATATGGATTGCCATCCACTAGAAGTTGATGACGCCCCCAATACGTATTTCTGTCATCCGACGTCGAATGACGAATATGCATGTCCCATCCACCAATCGAGTGTCGTGCGGGGTTATGTTTTCCATACTACCACCGCACACACGGGCACTTCGTGTTTTGCCTCCCACTTACAGAGTGCGGCTTGGGTCGTGTATTTCTCTCGAACGATACTAGATGTTGAGGAGCGCATGCATGATCACTTGGAGATGAAAATTCTACATATACCTCGATATAGGGTGAACCACCGGCAAGATGAGTCTCCACCATTGCCTCAAGGCTCCGAGACCTTTGATGTCGAATGAGTCATATCTCACCGGATCAACCGCAGCGCAAAATCTATACTTAATAGACTGAACTTTCATTAGCATTGTTCCGAATATTTTACGCCTAATTCTTTTGCGAAGTTCTACCAAATCGACGTTCCGATTAAAACTCAATCGCTACCGTGTTCTCCGATAAGAAAACAACATCATTTTCGATTGTCACGCACTTCACCATCGTAGTAAATAACAAAGATTAATACGCTCACTCATTTTCAATTTTTTTTCCTTTTGCTCGAATTTACTTTCTCGCCAACTAAGAATGAAATTTGGCTGATTTATAACCTCATTTTGCCGGAGACCATCAGAGCAAAAAGCGCCCACGTGGGAGCGCTTTTCATTCTCTGCTAATAGTGCACCTGCTTTGGCGTTTTTGCCATCGCTTGTTCGTAAACGTCTCTCAAAATAATTTTGCCGAGACCACCGTAGAGTAAAAGAGCGTCCACGTCGAAGCGTTTTTGGCCACTTGCTTGTTCGTAAACGCTCTCAAAATAATTTTTCCCTAGACCCCAGTAGCAAAAGCGCGTCCACGCGGGCGCGTTTTGGCCACGGCTTGTTCTTCGCAACGCCTCTCAAAATTATTTTGCGGAGACTACTCGTCCAAAACTTATTTCATTTTTCAAATTGATCGGAAGAATTTCCCCAAAAACGCCGCCCACGGCAAAGACGCTTTTGGGGGAAATTGCCCTTTCCGATCAATATTTTTGAAACCTGTCCTTTCCGGTAATTTTTGATTTTTTTTGGTATTTTGTGGATATTTGCCCAATTTTTTATATATTTTTTAACGTCCATATACATTCAATAAAAAAAAATATTTATTTATTTTTTATAAAAAAGAAATCACATGGCTATGTGATTGGCCACTACCCGAAAAATAAACCGTAAAATGTACAGACAAAGTAATAAAAAACTCAATATATCTCATGGTTAAAAAGATTTCATTATGTGGGGAGTTGCTTTCACAACTTTAACTCAATTGGTGTTTAGGGTTGATTGCTTTTTCATTGCTGGTCAACGTGGTTTTTGTTTGTAATGCTTTAGGGTGTTTAGACTTTACTCCTTTTTGTTTGCAGACAACAGTGGTTTTCGTTTGTTATTCCTTTGGGTGTTTAGGGTTTCATTGCTTTCTCATTGAAGACAATACTGGTCTTTGTTTGTAATGCTTTTGAGTGTTTGGGGTTTACTCTTTTTATTTGCATACAACGATGGTTTTCGTTTGTTATTCCTTTGGGTGTTTAGGGTTTCATTGCTTTCTCATTGAAGACAATACTGGTCTTTGTTTGTAATGCTTTTGAGTGTTTGGGGTTTACTCTTTTTTATTTGCAGACAACAGTGGTTTTCGTTTGTTATTCCTTTGGGTGTTTAGGGTTTCATTGCTTTCTCATTGAAGACAATACTGTTCTTTGTTTGTAATGCTTTTGAGTGTTTGGGGTTTACTCTTTTTTATTTGCATACAACAGTGGCTTTCGTCTGTTATGCTTTTGGGTGTTTAGGGTTTCATTGCTTTCTCATTGAAGACAACAGTGGTCTTTGTTTGTATTGCTTTTCGGAGTAGCCGGTTTTGTTAGTGTTTTTCTTTTCCTATGCCGATGAGATTTTATCGAATAAAAAGGATCTGAGACCAATTTGAAAACAATTGTACGCAACATTATTTAAAGTTAAAATAACCTGAATATAGGATCAAATCCACATGAAATAGAGGACGAAGTTATCCAGTCTTTATAAAGCATGCACAGCAAAGCTACAACCCCACAAACAAAGTTTTAGAATATAGAGAGGAGAAAATAAATAATAATGGCTAGTTCTTCTATAGCATCTCGTTGGAGGGAGCTTAGTGGTGAGAAAAATTGGGAGGGTCTGTTGCACCCTCTTGATCTTGAACTCCGCCGCTATCTTATTCACTATCTTCAAAGGGCTGCAGCTGCCGGTGATGCTTTCAACGGGACCAAAGCATCAAAGGGTTATGCCCTTAGCCTATACCCACCTGACCAGTTTTTCGCTAGGGCTGGGAAACCCATATCATTATAAAATAACGTACGTGTAAAACTCAACCTGGATAATAACAATATAGAATCCCAAAAATAATAAGAAAGAAAATAAATAGATTTTATGCGAGAATTCTTTCGGAAAAAAATTATATGAAGGGAAGAAGAAAATTCATTAATGTTGAAAATAAAATAATATAAGAAGAATTGTGACTACATCAAAACATTATTTTAATAAAAGTCAAATAAATAAAATTTTAACAAAAAATTCAGTTTGCTCTTTGATCTAATGTATGGACTAATTTATCTATTTTTTTAATAAAAAAATAAAATGCAATCTAACTCCTAATATAAACTACAAGAAGGGACGAAAAAAAAAGAAAAATTATAGGGGCCAAAATTAAATTGTAATTTTTATGATATTAAAAAATAATTTTTATGATATTAAAATTAAGTTGTAATTTCTGTAATTATAAAACAATAATTGAGTCATCTTTTTAAGTGGTACCATCGTCGGAAGTGAATACATCTATTGACACTATAAAAATTAAATCACTTTTCTAAATAATCTAGTTGTAAGGTAATTTTCGTAACTTTTTAAAAATTTTGAGTTATTTATCTAAAGCCCCCATAGAAACTAGAAACCAAATCTCCCCGGTCCACTCTCAGATAAAAAACCGCCCCCTGTATCATTTTCCCCTATAAATTCCATTATTTTCCACTTCACTTCACCTCACATTCACATTCACATTCACATTCAAACTATTTCCCTTTTTACTTCCAGACTTAGCCCAAAACAAAAAGTTTTCTCTGTATTCTTATTCACCAGATTTCCTATTTCTTTTTATTTGAAATGGATACCAAGATTGGATCACTTGACAACTGCAAGCCTGTTTCCAACGACGTTTGCTCTCCGGCAAACGGCACCGTTTCCATCATTCAAGGTTCCGTTTCCCCCGCCGTTGTTAACTGCTCTGAAGCCACTCTGGGCGGCCACTTGGCTAAGCGGCTTGTTCAGATCGGTGTGAACGATGTTTTCTCTGTTCCCGGTGATTTCAACTTGACTTTGGTTGACCATTTGATTGCCGAGCCTGGGCTTAACCTCATCGGCTGCTGTAACGAGCTCAACGCTGGGTACGCCGCTGATGGTTACGCTCGATCACGTGGCGTTGGTGCTTGCGTTGTCACATTCACCGTTGGTGGGCTCAGCGTTTTGAATGCCATCGCCGGTGCTTACAGTGAGAGTCTTCCTCTTATTTGCATTGTGGGTGAACCCAACTCCAATGACTATGGAACTAACCGGATTCTTCACCACACTGTTGGCTTGCCTGATTTTAGTCAAGAGCTCAGATGTTTCCAGACTGTTACTTGCTATCAGGTTATATTCTCTCCTTTCTCCTGTTATTAAATACTATTGCTGTAGTTTTTTGTTTAATCGGGAAGATGCTAAATATGGGGTCTTTGGTTTTGCACTAGGCTGTGATTAATCACTTGGAGGATGCTCATGAAATGATCGACACAGCTATTTTAACTGCTTTGAAAGAAAGCAAGCCTGTTTATATCAGCATCAGCTGTAACTTGGCTGCAATTCCTCATCCCACTTTTACCCGCGAGCCCGTTCCATTTGTGCTCTCTCCAAAGTATGCTTTTTCCTTCTCTTTACAGGTTTAAGATTGTTCAGTGATTAATTTTCACGTCAAGTAATTCTTTTTTTTTCTTAATGGGTGTAGATTAAGTAAAAAGATGGGATTAGAGGCGGCGGTGGAGGCAGCTGCAGAGTTCTTGAACAAGGCCGTGAAACCCGTTTTAGTCGGTGGACCAAAGCTACGTGTTGCCAAGGCATGCGAGGCTTTTGTTGAGTTGGCTGATGCTTGTGGCTACGCCGTGGCGGTAATGCCATCGGGTAAAGGGCTTGTCCCTGAGCATCATCCTCATTTCATTGGGACGTATTGGGGAGCTGTTAGTACTGCATTTTGTGCTGAGATCGTTGAATCTGCTGATGCTTACTTATTAGCTGGACCTATTTAAAATGATTATAGCTCTGTTGGGTACTCTTTGCTTCTTAAGAAAGAGAAGGCGATTATTGTGCAGCCTGATCGTGTGGTCATTGGTAATGGGCCTGCATTTAGGTGTGTTTTGATGAAAGACTTCCTTAGAGAACTTGCCAAGAGGCTTAAGCACAATAATACTGCTTATGAGAATTACCATAGGATTTTTGTTCCTGAGGGACAACCTTTGAAGGCAGCATCTAAAGAGCCTTTGAGGGTCAATGTTTTGTTCCAACATATACAGAAGATGCTTTCTGGTGAAACTGCCGTGATTGCTGAAACTGGGGATTCTTGGTTTAACTGCCAGAAGCTGAAGTTGCCTGCAAGATGTGGGTGAGTATTAGAGAAGGAGCTTTTTATGTTAGGATTTAAAATCCAAAGATGGTTTTTTAATTTGACATTGAACTCAAAAACTTTTGCGCAGGTATGAATTCCAAATGCAATATGGATCAATTGGGTGGTCAGGGATTAAATGCACAGGCTGTTCCAGAGAAACGTGTCATCGCCGGCATTGGTGATGGTAGTTTCGAAGTACGTACTGTCATTTTGGTCAGTAGGGCGTGAAAGAACACAATGGTCCATTAATTCATATTATAATTTGATTAATTCATATTATAATTTAATTCATTATGTTTGAAATGTTACATTTTAATAACTTGTGTTATTATTTTGTTACAAAATAGTTACTCTACCATTAAGCTCCGTTACCTCCCTAACAGCTGTCTTACGTGGCAGTCTAAATAAATTTTAAATGTCAACTTAGATATCCTACGTGACCGTCCAAATTAAATTTATTTAATTAAAAATCTATTTTCATCCCAGCAACTGGACATCCAATTTGACATTTAAAAACCTATTTGAACTTCCACGTGGGACCACTGTTAGGGAGGTAATAGAGTTTAACGGTAGAATGACCACTTCGTAACAAAACGTAACGTAAGTGACTAAAATGTAACATTTCAAACATAAGTAACTAAAATGTAATTTAAGATAAACAAAAGTGACTATTTTAATAGTTTATCCTAAATTGAATCACATTTGTATAATGTTCTTGCTTTGGGTACATCTTCATAATGTTGGTGGTGATTGGTTCAATAGGTGACCGCACGAGACGTGTCCACAATGCTGCGATGTGGGCAGAAGAACATAATTTTCCTCATAAACAATGGTGGGTACACCATTGAAGTAGAGATTCATGATGGACCATACAATGTGATCAAGAATTGGAACTACACTGCCTTGGTTGATGCAATTCATAATGTTGAAGGCAAGTGCTGGACAACCAAGGTGAGTCAAATTCAAACCCCGTGCATTGCTTGAATGAATTAAATACAGTTCCTGACATTGATAAATTTGCTTGATATAATACTAAAATTTTGATATTGTTTCAGGTATTTTGTGAGGAAGAGGTCGTAGAAGCAATTGAGACGGCAATAGGAGCCAAGAAGGACTGCTTATGCTTCATTGAAGTGATAGTTCACAAGGATGATACTAGCAAAGAGCTGTTGGAGTGGGGCTCCAGGGTTTGTGCTGCGAATAGCCGACCCCCAACTCCTCAGTAAATTCTTGGCCCTCCCATCAACACATGATGCTTTATGCTTTGACCTATTTAAGTTGATGAAAATTTATGGTATGAATGCTGAGTTAAAAGCTGGGTTTTTCACATTTTTCCAAAATTTGCGGAGTGCTTGCTCATATTTGTGTACATTCACTTTCAATGTCGTCTCCCGTAATGAATGCTATGTTCTGGTTTTATATGTCTTTTGTCTTTTGTTAACAATTTGATGAGTAGTGTAGGTAACCATTTTGCATGATAAAAGGCGGAAAGGCAATAGGTATGAAAAATTTCGACTTAATTAAGTTTGAAGAATTTTATTTTATTATTTTAACTTGATTTAAAATTTTTTTGAATATAAGTTGAGTAAAATGAAATTCGAGTTGAATCGAATCGAGTTAAATTGTTCGAGTTAAATTAAAAAATTAAACATATTAAATTAAAATCTTGTTATAGTATAATTAATTTCATGTTGGAACACATAAATTTGAAACCATATATGTTTAAAAAAAATTTCAAAGCAAAATAATAAAAAATAAGATAAATTTATAACATTAATTAACTTATTTAGATCTCAAAATTATTATTTTAGAAATTTTTAAATTTATTTATATATTCTTTAAATTTTTTTAAATTATTATAATTTTTTTAAAAATATAAATTTTTATAAATATTTTGAATTTTTGAACGTTATTTTGGATTTTTTTTTGTAATTTTTGTTTAGAGAGAAATCAATTTGCTCATTTTCAAAATTGACAGAGACAAAAAAAAAGTATTTACACCAATTTGTTATTCGAAATATTCGAATTGTAAATTCAACTAGATTCGAACTCAAAAGTCAAATTATTTATTCGAGTTGACTCGTGTAAAACTAAACGCTGATAATGACAATATTGAATGATGGCAAAACAATGAGAAAGAAAAATAAAACACATATTTTACGTGGAAACCCTTTTGGGAAAAAAATCATGGGCAGATAAGAAAAAAAATTCACTAATGGTAAAAATCGAATGATACAAGAGGAGTTGCGACTATATTTATTTAAAAGTTGAAAAACCCCATTCTAATCAAAGTTAAATAGAGGATGTATAGTTCTATACGGATTCTACTTGTTTTGTATGGTCCGTATTATTTCTTTAACAGAAATTTGGGTCACACAACTCTAACAATCTCCACCTTGACACGAATTCTCTACAAACAAATTCTTCACCACAAGTTCTCAATGAACAAGTTCTTCACCTTTTCCACAAAACCCTTAAAAGGGTATTCTTCAACAATGAACACCATTCAAGTCCAAGCAGTTATCAAACTTGGTCATAGGAAGTGACTTAGTCATCATATCTGTAGGATTATCATGAGTACTAACTTTACTCACAACAATATCACCACGAGTAATAATATCACACACAAAATGATACTGAACATCAATGTGCTTTGTTCTCTCATGAAACATTTGATCTTTCGTAAGAAAGATGGCACTCTAATTATCACAAAACACTATACTGATCTAAAGGTCTTTACTGAGTTCACCAAAGAGTATATTAAACCAAATAGCTTCTTTACAAGCCTCAGTAATAGCCATGTTCTCGGCTTCAGTAGTAGACAAAGCAACTGTAGTCTACAAAGTGGCTTTTCAACTAATTGCACAAACCCCAATAGTAAAAACATACCCTGTGAGATATCTTCTTTTATCAAGATCTCTAGTAAAATCAAAATTAATATACCCAATGTCTCCATCTCTAATTTTTCCAAACTGTAAGGAAACATCACTAGTACCTCATAAGTATTTGAAAATACACTAAACTGCTTTCCAGTGTTCTTTACTGGGATTCACCATGTATTTACTAACTACACTAACTACATATGATAAATCTGGACGTGAGCAAACCATAGCATACATGAGAGATCTCATTGCACTAGAATATGGAATACGTGACATGTAGTTAATCTTATCATCTGATTGCGGAGACAAAGCCGATGAAAGTTTGAAGTGGGCTGCTAATGGAGTACTAATAGGCTTGGCACTTTGCACATTGGACCTATAAAGAACTTTCTCAATGTACCATTTCTAACTTAGGTACTATTAACATGTTTTTCTATCTTTGAGAATCGACATCCAAAGTATCTTTTTTTTCTACTCACAAATCTTTCATCTCAAATTCTTTACTAAGCTGGGCTTTGACGTTTCTTATCTCTCCTTTATAGTTGGCTGCTATCAACATGTCATCAACATAAAAGAGTAGATATATAAAAGAACTATCATTGTTTTTCTTAAAATAAACAAAACTATCAAAGCTACTTTTTTTGAAATCATGAGTAGTCATAAAATAATCAAACCTCTTGTGCCACTGCCTTGGCAACTGTTTCAAGTTATAAAGGGACTTTTTCAGCAAGCAAATACAGTCCTCATTTTTCGAGACTATAAAACCCTCTGGTTGCTGCATGTAAATATATTCCTCAAGTTCTTTATGCTAGAACATAGTTTTTACATCAAATTTCTCAAGCTCCAAATCATACATGACCATAATACCAAGTAAGGCTTGAATCAAACTATGCTTCATAACTGGAGAAAACACATCTTTGAAGCCTACACCTGAAATCTGACTGTAACCTTTTGCAACCAGCATCACTTTATACATGGGTTCCTCAACTTTTGAAGTCTATTCATTCTTCTTGAATACTCGTTTATAGCAAACAGCCTTTTTACCCTTAAGAAGCTTCACTAGGTTCCATGTTCTATTCTATGGAACAATTAGACATCTTCTTGTATAGTAAACATCCACTTTCCTAAATCTTCACAACTAGTTACCTCATAATAAGTAGATGACTCTTGATTTGCATCTATATCTTCAACCACATTTTAAGCATAAGCAACTAGAACAGCCTCAGCGTACCTCTTTGGAGATTTAATTTCTCTTTTATGTCTATTCTTGACGATAGAATATTATGGTGAAGAAGCAACTCTACTCTGAGTTTTTGTACTAACTTGAGGAGTAAACTTTGTTGTAGATCATGCATCAATCTGAAGCTCCACCTACTTCACATGTGTGTTTGAACTTTGTTGGTCTTTATTGGAAGAGTCTTTAAGAGATAAATTAGGTAGCATAATAGTTTCATAAAAAATAATATCTATGTTAATCAAAACTTTTCTATTTTTAGGACATCATAACTTATACCCTTTAACACCAGTCTTATAATCAAGAAAAACACATTTAATGAATCTAGGTTCTAATTTCCCATTATCAACATGAGCATATGCAGGACACCCAAAAACCTTTAAATTAGAATCATCAGCAGGATTACTAAATCATACCTCTTGTGGAGTCTTTTTCTCAATGGAGACGGGCGAAGATCAGTTAATAAAGAAACATGCAGTAGAGGGCGATTCAGCCCAAAACGAATTTAGTAAACAAGTATTCGACAACATACATCAAACTTTTTCCATGATTGTTCTATTCATCCGTTCTGCAACGCTGATTTTCTGTGGAGTATGTCGAACTGTCAAGTGTCTCACGATCCTTTCAAATTTGCACAATTCATTAAACTAATCAGAACATAATTCCAAGCCATTATTTGTGCAAAGATATTTTATCTGTTTTCCTGTTTGCTTCTCGATCATAGTTTTTCAAGCCTTAAACATGGAAAACACATCACTTTTCTGCTTTAGGAAGAGTGCCCAAAATTTTCTAAAAAAATCATCAATGATCGTCGGCATATAATTAGTGTCATCTCTCGAAAGCACTCTAAATGGTCCCTAAAGATAAGAATAAATATAATCCAGCGTTTCCTTCGTGTTATGGATTCTTATGGTGAATTGAACTCTCTTTTGCTTCTCAAAAATGCAGTGCTCACAAGACTTCAGTTTGCTAATGTCTTGCCCATCAAGAAGTCCTCTTTTGCTCGGTTTTGTCATGTTGTTCTTACTCATATGCCTTAGACGCATATGCCAAAGTCTAGTAATATCATCATCTGACAAAGAAGAGGAAGCGATGGCTGCGTCACCAGTAGCAGTCAAACATTGCAAAACATATAACTTGGCAGTCTTTCTCTACCCTTTCATCACAAGAAGGGAACCCTTGCTAATCTTCAAAACCCTACTTTCAGTTGCGTACTTATACCATTTTGAATTAAGAGTACTCAAAGAAATCAAATTCCTATTTAAGTTTGGTACATGTCGTATGCCACTAAGTATTCTGACGACTCCATGCGATTTTATATGCGATTGTGCCAAAATACGCGATTTTACATGAAGCATTATTTTCTATCAAAATAAAACTTTTAGACACTATTTTATATGTTGTAAACCAATCCCGATTAAGACTCATATGAAAGGTGCAACCAAAATCGAGGATCCACTCCTCACTCACTTTAGAGTTGTCGGCAGAAGCAACTAGGAGTTTACCATCGTTGTAGTCTTCTACAACATTAGCTTTATCAGATTGTTCTGGTTGTTTTCCCTTTTGATTCGTCGCATCCCTTTTGATTTTATTCTACAACTTATAACACTCAAACTTAATGTGCCTTTTCTTCTGGCAAAAGTTACATGTTTTGCTTATGTTTGAAGATCTCGATCTACCCTTAGATTTATTGAGAATTTTTCTTTCCTATGTCCTCCCACGATTATTATCAGTATTTCGTTCTTATCTCCCACGAATAATAAGACCCTCTCCCTGAAAGTCGGATCTAGGCACAAGATGTTTTATCTTGTCATATGAGGCTAAGGAATCATAAAATTAATCAATTGTAAGAGATTCAAGGCTTTAAAAAATTGTATCTTTAAAGGTTGAATAAGACGAGGGCAATGAACAAAATCCTAAATCTTATTTATTATACTGAACCTCCATGGCCTTAAATCCGAAAGAATTTTTTTTAACACAGTTAAGCTTTCATGCATAGACGCACCTTCTTCCAAACGATGAGCATAAAGAGATTGTTTTATATGCAACTTGCTAGTTAGGGTTTTCGATATGAATAGTTGCTGTAGCTTTGCCCATAATGCAACGACGGTCTTCTCCTTCAACACGTCCAATAGAATTTCATTCTACAAATGCAGATGTAATTGTGTTAAAGTCTTTCGATCTTTACGCTTCTTCTCTTCCTCTGTCAATGTCGAAGGCATCTTATCTAACCCTAACAGGGTATCCTTCTATTCCATCTGCGTAAGAACTATCTGCATCTTTTCCTGCCATAATGCGAATTAGGTGTTGTGATCCAATAGTGGAATAACATACTTCATTGTCGCCATTACCGTGATCGAGACAAGAAACCTGAAAAGCTTTGATACTAGTTTGTAAAACTAAACGTCAATAATAGCAATATAGAATGATCGAAAAGCAATAAGAAAGAAAAATAAAACACACAGATTTTACATGGAAACCCTTTCGAGAAAAAATCACGAGCAGAGGAGAAGAAAATTCACTAATGTTGAAAATCGAATGATATAAGAAAAGTTGTGACTACATCTATTTAAATGTTGAACCTCGGTCTTAAGCCCTCCACAGATCTCCTAGTTTTACCACTGTATTACTTCTTTAACAAGAATTTGGGTCACACAACTCTAACATACTGCTATAGGTGCTGATGAAGTGGCATATTTTGGTTATGTGGCGGTGGCCACTAACGAAGGAAAAGCTGCTCTAGGAAGGAGGGACATTCTTGTTTCATGGAGAGGAACAATAACAATGACAGAGTGGGTTCAAGAAGTTAATGTTTTTCAAACATCAGCTAAATAATTGTTCGGAACTAACTTTGCTCATGTGCATGGTAGGTTTTACAATATCTATACAAATTCAAAAGAAAATTCTCCTTAGCCAAGATCAGCACCAGGGACCAGGTAAAACTTTATACATACAGACATACAGATTTATATAAGTCGTAACAATTCGTTGTGTTGCTAATGGTTGCCAGGTCTGTAAAGGGGTCCAGGAACTAGTGGACAAGTATCAAAACGAGGAGGTGAGCATAATTATAACAGGCCATAGTTTGGGTGCTGCACTTGCAACCCTAAATGCTATGGACATAGCTAACAATAGTTTCAACTAGGGATGTAAATAGCGGTCGGGTAGCGGAATAGAGGCCGCTATATAGCGGTAGCAGCGTCGTCCGAAACCGCTACTGCTGAAAACAGCGATGTGAAGCGGATTTAACTGGAAACAACCAATTGCGGCAATAATGGGCCACTAATCCTGTTATTTTTTTGCTATTCCCATTAATATCTATTTTTTTTACTTTGTTATTGGTTATTAGTTGTGTGAATTTTAAAAAAATTCACGACCGTGATACCCGCTGTGACCATAATAGCATCCGTTATGTCAGCAACTGCTATAAACGCAACGCGACTGAAAACGCGGCCGCAACTGCAATTTAAATCCTTGGTTTCAACAAATCAACAAACAACCCAAATAAGGCGTTCAAGGTGACTGCTTTTCCAGCTGCTAGCCCTCGTGTCGGAAACCTAGTGCTCAAAGGAATTTTCGATGGACTTAAAAATCTTCATCTCCTACGCATCGTAAATTCCATAGACCCTATTCCTAAGGTTCCATTTGCACCAGGAATCTACTTTCATGTGGGACAAGAGTTAGGGATTGACACGACTAAATCACCCTACTTGAAATGGAACATTAATCCCCACAAGTTGGAGGCTTACCAGCATGGAATTGCAGGGAGGCAAGAAAAAAGGAGAATTCAAACTAGAAGAAGAACTTCATTTCGATTTGCCAATCATAAACAAATATACTGATGGTTTGCAGGACGAATATAAAATACCAGATAACTGTTGGACTAAAGGCTTGATGGTTCAAACTGAAGATGGCCACTGGATGTTCAAGGACTCTGTATCTGTCCCAGATCCTCCAAGTGTTTAAATGGACATATCTTATGTTATCATCTAAAATCAGTACTGCACTGTATTCCTGTCGAGAAAAATAAGTACCTCTTACATACAGTCCCAAGTAGCAGGGTTTCTTAAATTATATGGTCATTAAGCAGAGCCTATCAGCAGTAACTTATGTTGGCTGCGTCCAACATGATTGTACTGTCTGAACTTTGTTTTTTTTTTAAATATTTTAATGAATAACATTAGTCCTTGTAGATTCTAATATACCAGTGTTTTTGTCAAAAGTTAATGCTCTACATGCATCATTGAATCATTGCATGTGGATCATTTGTTTTTTTTGTCTTTTTGTTTGACAAACCAAATTCATGGTTTTAATAGCGTATATCAACTTTTTAATCCTAACACTGTGTTTATTGTTTAAAACAAACTTATATGTTGGAAAATGATTAAGTGTTTATGGTTTTAAGTGCCCAGTATGAGTTTGAGTAATGCTAACCTAAAAAAATAATTTATAATCTAAAATATTATACTTTTTTGAGAAAAAAGAGCATTTATGGGTCTGACTAGTCCTAATAAATTTTAAATATAATTGCATATAGGGGAAGTCGAAAAATTTTATTTGGGCTTAAATTAAGTTGTATATTTATAATTTTTAAAATACTAAATCAAAATTTTATCATTTTAAAGGAGATAAAATATAATTTATCTTTAACTAAATTAAAATTTTGTAAAAATTAAAGGACAAAAGTAAAAAAATTCTATTTTTAGGGAGGCCAAGACCCTTGCCATCCCTTGGCTTTGCCCCTAGTTGCTGAAGCCTCGTCTCACTCAAAATATAATGTAACATTCAAATTTTATCTAAATCTATTAATATTTGTAAATAACTAGCCCAAATCCTTCTAAATCCTTGCATTGAAACTATTTTTAAAAATATATATTATTTTTAATTATACTTAATAATATTTGTATATATAGTTTTCTTTTATTACAGTTATATATTTTTCTTTCATTAAAGTTTGAAATATAAATAACTTAACCTAACATTATAGTACAATATATTTAATTTTTTTACTTACAATATAATTAAGTTATAAATGCTAATATATAAAGTAAAAACAACATATTATAAATTTAAAAATGAACTGAATGAATTTAAGCTTTGAATATTAAAATTCGTACTTGATTCATATTTTAAACATGCCTAATTTTTATTTAAATTCTAAAAAAAAAAAAAAACTTTCTACTCTAATTATTCATCAAATCTTTTTTCTTTTTGGTAGAATAATTATTCAAAAATTATAACCAATAACATTAGACTAAATATAGCTTATGCCAAAAAAAAATTACTAAGAATACAATTTTTAATAGTTACTAAGATGTCATTCACATTAGTGATTGCCAACTGTATTTATTTACGATAAATATTGATAAAAGTAATAGTTTTTAATTTATTTTAACTTTTTTTATTTTTAAAATTTTTTATTTGATATTTAAAATTGGGTTTTCTTAAGACATGATGAAATGGCACTATGAGGTTATGCTATACCATCACCTAAAAAAATAATTATTTTATAGTTTTTCTCTATAAAGAGAAAAACCAAAATCTTAAATAGAGGTGAGCAAAACTCAATTTGACTAAAAAATTTAAAAAAAACCTCGAATTTTGAGTTAATCAAGTCGAGTTATTATGTTTTTTTGAATCAACTCAAATAAATAATTTCGTTTTTTGAGTTCAAGTCGAGTTGAATTTCATAACTTGAATAACTTGAATAATAAATTGATGTAAACACCCCTTAGATCTCTGTCAATTTTGAAAATGAGTAAATTGGTCCCTCTCAACAGAAATTACAAACTATTTCAAAATAACCTTAAAATTTTAAAATATTTATAAAAATTCTAAAATTTGTAAAAATTTAAAAAAAATAAAAGTTATATAAAATTCTAAAAATCTTTAAAAAAAATTAAAAAAATAAAAAATGATAATTTTGAGGCCTTAAACAAATAAATTGTCAAATCAAGTTTATCATACTAAATTATATTATTTTTTTCTCTAATTTTACTTTGAAAGAGTTTTCAAATATATATGATCTAAAATTTATATACTCTAGCTAGGGATTTAGTCACATTGCCATCAATAGTTCAATTTGACTTGTTTAATTTCTTTAATTGAACTCGAATACATTTATTCGACTTGACTCAACTTGATTTTTATTTCACTCAATTTAATTAGAAAATAATTTCAAATCGAGTTACAATGATAAAATAAGACTCGTCAACTTGACGAACTCAAATATTATTTATCCGAGTCAATTCAATTCGATCAAATGCTTACTAAAAGAAAGAGCAAATGCGCATTTTAATGCACTCAAACCTATATACTTTTATACTAACAACAATATCAATACTAATTGAATTAAGAGGTAGGCGTAATTATTCGGTAAAGTATATGCCTATAAATTTCAAATTGATTAACTTTGGGATAACTTTTAAAGAGAGTCAGAGATACGCGTCGGTTGGATTTGGACTTAATAGTTAAAGGTATAATTTTTATTAATTGATAATAAGGGCAAGCAACCAATATCCAAATCTGTAGAAATTTACAATTTCTATCAGCTACTAATAAATATAAGGGTAAATTATAACCATGGTAATTCTAAAATAGGGTTTATCTTAGTTTGGTATTTTTAAAAAAAAAATTCTTATTTTAGTCACTTTAAATAAGATAATTGTGTGAATTTGTCACTGCTATTAACATTTTCATTTTCTTTTAACGAATTGTTGACATAACACATTAGCCCATTGAGTTACTGATATGTGGTATTTTTTGTATTGATTTTTTATTACAGTTTAGGGATCTCTTTATAAAGTTTAGAGGGAAAAAGTTTTGGACTAATTATAGGGAGATCCCTAAACTTTAGTCAAGAGTGAACAAAAAAATATTATGTGTCATATCAACAATTCGTTAAAAGAAAATAAAAATTTTAACGCCAATGACTAATTCATACAATTATCTTATTTAAAGTGACTAAAATAAAATGATCAAAATAAAACAAACCCTATTTTAAAATCACAATGGTTATAATTTACCATAAATATAATGATTTGCTTTCCATAAAGAGCTTGTGTCTGTGAACTTTTGGTCCAAAATTGTAAATTTCTTTTGTTGAATCCATATTCTAATTACCAACTCTTCATATAAACTCACATGATTAATAGGCATCCATCATTGAATTCTATTGGCCAATCCTGATTTTGGCCAACTTTTTAGTACAATTTCTAGGAGCTTAGCATCCATGCTAATTAAAAGATGCTAATCCTCAGTAATGATGAGATTTCCTTGTGTATAGTAACATTATGGTTATAAAATTATGCATCTTTTGGTGGTTATTGTAGAATATGGTACTGAATAATGACCATTAAAGTAGCTTTGTTGGCGTGCACAAATAAACAAATATTGGACTTTGAACAACATATATAAAATAAAATAAAATAAAAATCAAAGCAATTCAAATTCTTCTTTGATTGTTGAGAAAGAAACACAAATAATGTTAGTTAGAATCTCAATAGAGTCCCACTTACTTTATTTGAATACTCCTTACCCAAAGCAATATTTAAAAAAGAGGCATGATTTTACATTATTTAAATAATGAAATATATTTATTTTTTATTTTTGAATGTATTTATCGGAGCGTGTTCAATAATTAATCATTCGCATTCTGTAAATTCATTAAGGAGGTAAATGCTGGCCACAAGTTAAGAATCGAACCTTCAACTACTGATTAATGAAATATATATTTTTAATAAATATTTTAAATCATTGAAATTACATTTCAATCAAATTTGACATGGTTGATGAGTATTACCTTTTTTTTTATTATCAAATTTTATATATGTTTCTCCCAACAACGTTTAAACTTAGATAAGCAAGCATTAATCATTACTTTGGTTTGGGTATCTCTTGTGCCTGTCAAGACATATGGTATACTTTAAGCTTGATTGCAAACAATTTGTGGAAATTACAGGGAGCAACAGCTCTACAAAAGTAGGAGATTGTTGGAGGGTTTACTAGCATCATAATATGACTTGATTTCTCTTGCTTCGACGGCTTGCTATAGCAAAGTTGGCCCATCCGCTTGATTTGCATCAATTCCCAATTCGGTAGTGGAGTTTGATATTTTTTAATATAATATTATATTGTGGTACTTTTATTTGATTAAGTTAATACATTTTAAAAGTCAAATGTAATCAATATTATTTTTTTAGTATTTAGTATAGGTCTTAAGATTGATTTGATGAAATTTATTAGTAATATTGTTAGGTTTGAATTTTTATGATTTTGTTAATAAAATAAATTTAGTGTTAATTGTGAAGGGTCAAGTTAGAAGCTTTTCTTGGGGTCTAAAATTGAATTGAAAATCAAAATACAATTTTACCATTATAGTAGCTTATAACTTTACATTTTTTAGGATTTAGTTAAAATTTAGTCATTTGGAAAGCCAAAATGTGATTTTACTATAAAATTTATAACCTTCAAAGGAACCAAAACATAAACTTTTAATTTGAGGGAGTTAGAGCCCTGTCAGCTCGTTGTCACCTCCCTTGATTATAAAATTATTTAAGTTTTTGTTTTGTTAAATACAATATGACCACAACGATTTTTAAGTTTTATGGTTAATCCAATGAAAGGTAATTACTAATATCGTTAGCTAATTATGAAATTTTATCAAATTAACCCTAAAATTCAAATTAGAAACTAAATAATTAATATCGTTACCATGAGTTTCCTATATTCTTAATTTCATGCGCATTATATTATTATGGATTTCGAATTTTCAACAAAAATTAAAAGCTATATCAATTGTGTGAAATATGATATATTAATATGGGAATAATTACTTATATTAAGATAATTTTAAAAATTAAGATTTTTAGGCACCAATTCAAATTTTCAATTTTGAATTATACTTGTAATGTGTCACTTAACTGTGTAATTAATAATTTTAATGACAAAAAATCTAATTAACATAATTGGGACATCAACCTATGTTACTTTTGTTTCGTGTGATAACAAGGGATCTTAATTGGAGTTCACATTAACTAAATTTAACATATAGTCCTTGTCATTTTGCTTTTGTCTTTTTTTTATATTATTATTTGTTTTTCTTATTCAATTTATTGTACTTTTTTCTTATTATATACTCAAAATGTTAATCTAAAACCAACTCAGCTTTAACCGCCCACACCACACATCAATACATATATTATATTACCTTTAATATCACCCACTACCCATAAGCCATTGACTTAATTCCTAATTACTGTTTCTAAAATAATAAGGAAGTCGATCAGGACAAGGTTCCATGCATAATTAAGCTTTTTGTTTTTTTCAATTATAACAAGAATCATGCTAAATAAATCACATCTAATTTCTCACGTTGGTGAGAAATTAAATGTTTTTTAAATTTGAATGAAAAAATAATATTAAACAACTTTTGTCCATATTTTTTATATGTATTTTTTAAAATTATTCGAATTTAAATCCATAGATTTATTTAAAAATTTATTTATTCATAAATTATTTAAATTCGAATCCTAATAAAATACTATTATTTTTCAAACACGCAAATCTAAAAAAAAAATTTAAAATTTTCAATTTTCTTTTGGTTCCAATAATAAAAATGTAAACATTTTGTAACAGATGAATTTATATATTCGAATCTAAATCTACTTATGTTATCCATAATGTAAATCCAAATTCGTAACAGTAATTTTAAAATTCAAATATTATCTGAATTTATAATATCCGAATTTATAAAATACACATAAAATATCATAAATATTCAAATCCCCAATGCAAATTGGGGAGGTCCAAGACAGAAAAAAGGTTCTGATGATATATAAATATTATGTTGCTGTGAGGCATGGACGCATGGTTGGCCCAGCAAAATTATGAATGCTTTCCCCAATTGCCATTAAAGCTAAAATAAGAAGAAAAGAGATGAAAGTCTTGATGCAGAGAGGGGAGAGGTATAGGTAGAGAAACTGATAGAGAAAATAGATCATAGATAGGCAACTACTCCATTAATTTCAGTTACTTCCTGATATCACAAACAACAAGACAGAATTTAATGTAAAGTCCAAAAACAGTCACATCAAATTCCAACTCACACTCTTCACAGTTTCAGTCTTTTACGTTTTTAAAATCACATCTTTCTTTAATCTTAACCTGATCTTGTTAGTATTTCCCCTCTCTCTCTCTCTCTCGTGCAACTGAGTTGGTGGTGAGTATTTAATAATACCCAAACTTTTTGTAACAAAAATACAAAGGCAATTTAGTGTTGTTGTTAAAAGTTTTTGATTCTTCTTCTCAGATCTCAGAGTGTTCTCTGAAGAAGATTTTGATCATTTTTCTTTTTGCTACTCAAACATGAGGCCGACGATCTATCTTTTTGGAGATTCAATCACGGAGGCTTCCTTTGCTGACGGAGGTTGGGGTGCTGCTCTCGCCAACCATTTCTGTCGGACGGTATATATATATTGATTATCAGTTATATATTGTCTATTGATATTGAATGTGTGGGTTTTCTGGTTTACAGTTTGATGTGGTGCTGAGGGGGTATAGTGGGTACAATACAAGGTGGGCGCTGAAGGTACTTGATAGGGTTTTTCCCACGGTGGGTCACGACGGTGCTGCTGCTGCGCCGCCAGTTGCTGTAACCGTGTTTTTTGGAGCTAATGATGCTTGCCTCCCTGATAGATACGCTGCTTTCCAACACGTCCCACTTGATGAGTACAAGCAGAACCTACACTCCATCGTCTCTTCCCTCAAGGTTCACTTATCACATCTTTATTATCTAACTTTTTTCTACACGCAAGTAAATATGGTAGCACATTAAGCACGTTAAACTCATTGACGATCAATTTTCTACTGCGTAAACAGCAGATGATTGTAAGAACTTTAGGGTCAAAAGGAAGGCACTGTGTATTTTTCAAGTAACTCTCACGTAGACGAAGAGACAAAACAAAGGGTGGAACTGTGTGATCTTTTTGTTTTTGGCTTTTTGTTCTTTTCTTATGATCTGAATATTCGTATGATAATTTAGGACATTGCGTGCTTGGCACTGTGTTGTGGGCTAGTAAGACAGTTTCCTAACGTTATTTGGTAGAAAGAGCCATGGACTTTGTTTGGTCAGCCATGAAAGAGTGGGTGGGTAAGGCCCAGTTGTCGCTGTTATTGTTCGCCACTTGGCTTAAATATATATCTATCTTTAATTGTTTTTATATTGAAAGAAAAAACTTAAATAATCTCATTCAAAACCATGAGCACTGAGCAGTGATCTTTCTTAGAATTTAGCAAGTACTATATACTGTGCATTAGTTAAAAATCTCATGGAAGTTTCTATATTACCTGTGAGATCAAAACTACATTTTCTTTTTAAATTTTCATTTATTTTTTACTATTAAAAACTAGTATGTCTGATATCATAATGAAACAGTGTCACATGTAATTCATATGGTCTATAGAGATCGATTTGTAGAAATAGATAAAATTTTTAACAAAATGAATAAATAACTTTTTAGTCTAATGTATAAGAATTAATTTTTTAATTTTTTATTAATAATAATGTGAATTACTAACGCTAAAGACCAAGGAATTGATATAAATATCATAGTCTTTTTTTTATGGGGCTTTTTGTTGATTGTGAATTGTGATGAATGGTTTTGTCTTCTCTTGGTTGGATGAAATGTCTTTTACATATTCATGTTTAAAAAAATCTAATGCCTTTATGACTCTACTTCATGCCCCTCGATTAATGAAGTTAATCGATTAGCTTTTTAAAGCAAACGTGGGAAGCTCAACATATTGTGGAAAGACTGATTGATCCATTTTAATATGCCTTTTGAAATTGATTCCACTAACCACGTTCTAGCTTTGAAATCATAGAATATATATAAATATATATGGTCACCAAAACAGTACTATGATCTTATGGATTAAGTGTATATATATGTGCTGATCCTACTTATAGATTTTTTCCTCTTTGCCTTGTCTTTTGGGGGTTATAGAAGCGGTGGCCAAAAACACTCATACTCCTAATTACCCCTCCTCCGATTGATGAAGATGGACGCCTTAGGTACATATGTTCTTCCACTTTGCCAGCATGGGTACATTGCACAATATCTTTAATACGCATGTACTTGAAAGAAAATGAATTTGTGTTGATGCAGACATCCTTATGTTGAGAACCCATCGGGTTTGCCCGAGAGGACAAATGAAGCTGCCGGCTCTTTTGCCAAGGCATGTGTTGAAACAGCTGAAGAATGTGGGTTCCCTGTGGTGAATCTGTGGACCAGGATGCAGCAATATCCTGACTGGCGCAAAACTTATCTTAGGTAGTTTTCAATAATTTTCAATGCATACTTTTACTCTCACATACAGATTCTATGTACACATTCTAGTACTACATATCAGCTTCTAGACCGAGTACGAAAATTAGCCTTGGGGGGTCTCGATTGTTGGTTTGTGGCAGAAATAATCATATGCCCTTTTTGCTGATATGCTGTTTAACTGGAACTGCAGTGATGGTTTGCACCTCACAAAGGAAGGCAACAAGGTTGTATTTGAGGAAGTGATGAAAAAGCTGGAAGAGAGAGGTTTAAACCTGGAAAAGCTAAAAGCTGATCTCCCACTTTTTGCTGATATTGACCATGATGACCCACTTAAGGCTTTTCAGCAGTAGTTAAAAGACTCAAGACCTAAAAAAGTTAATAATATCAGTGAATATTTCATTATATATCAGCAATAAGTAAAAGAGTTTGTTTTTCAATTCATAGCTCGTTTATTTTGTTTTCCATATCCATGTCAGCTTCTGGACTTCTCTAAAGAATGGGAAATTTTGATAAGTATGGGCACAACATTGTATGTCTTTAGTCCTCGAAAAAGAAGTAATAGTGGTAGAAGAATTAGTTTCTTTCTTCTTCTTCTTTTGTTGTTGGGGGTATGCTTCCTTGTTTGAAGGCAGGCGAGCAATATGAGATCTTAATGGTGAGTGGTTACTTGATAATTAATAGGATTTGTGTTAACTTGGCAAGAGATGATCCTAGGGAAGTCGAAAAACTTGGACAAACGAATCGTACCTTCATGCTCTTGTTTTTTGTGATAGATGTTTGTACAATTTTCTTTTTTATGGGTGGGTTTAGAGATGCTCTTCAAAGAACGTAAAATGGGCCTAGATACGTCTCCTTTTTCATTCTTTAACACCCCATCAAGCCCTTCCTGTTCCACCATTTAAAAAGTTCCCACCACGGGAGGACATGATTTAGCTCCTCTACCTGCACTTTGACACAAGGGGCACCTCAATTTGTCCACTAATAATCAAACTCCATCCAATTCTATTTCACTATTAGACGTATTCAACTTAAACGTATTCATGGGTTGAATATAGATAGGACGTTGACATGTATTAAGAAGTTTTGCGTTTGTCAAGTTCAACCTATCCAAAATATGAGCATTTACAACCCATAATTTTCGAAGGCATATTCAAGTCCCACCTCGTCTATATTTCTTTTACAATATAAGAAAAAACATTCTTGAACCATTATTACACTAGAAATGTTTTTTTAAAAGCTTAATTATAAAATTAGCTTTTAAATTATACCGTTTTCTCACTCAAGTACTTAAAGATTTTTTTTTTTGTCAAAAGTGGTACATATAATACCAATTTTGTTTTATTTTATCTAGAAAAACATATAAGTCCAATAAAATATTTTATTTGGGAGTAAAATAAGACAAAATTGATAATTTTTTTATTAAAAAATTAAATTGATAGTTTAGGTATCACTTTAAAAAAAAACTTTATTTATCTAAGTAGGAAAAAAGATATAGCTTAAAAGCCGATGTTACTTTATAAGAAATAATGATCGATTAACAAATTCTCTAATAATTATATCGTCTTTACCAGTAACTTGAACCTTCAACAGTTGAAAGTATTGCTATTATTCTGGGTTTGTCTTCCGTGCTCTGTCGACAGCCAACGTGTAGTGAGCGGCTGCTCTGAAAACCTAATTCACAAAGCTAGAAGCACCTCGATTATTCGCGGACATATAATCACCCACTAAAGGGACATGAGTGTCTCACTCTTGGTGACCTATGACCTCTATGCATCAAGGTGGTTTCTCCATCCTGTTGACTGAAGACCATCTCACTGCTCTTGCTTTCTCTTCATTGGCAACGATGGCCTGAATAAAACGAATTATGTTCTTTTCTTGAAAATGAAGTTTTAAGCGTATTCTTCTTCTGTTTGTACGATTTGTATCAAACTTATTATACTTGATTTTTTACTGCTTATCTTGTACATTTATTTGAGACTTGATCCTCGATAACTTGTAAGCTTGTTCCATGAAATTGATGAAAAAAGAAGTTCTGGCCAAGTCATAGGACCGTGGAAAGAAGCCCATCATGATTTCACAGCACAGGAAAGAATCATATTGCGTATGCAAAGTTTGGAAAATTTCCAAGGGATATATTTTGTTTTTGTTTTCCACGAAGGGTTGTATGGCTCTTCCTACCATTACCTGATAAGCTTTAATTTTCCCTGAAATTGCATGAAGGTTGAAGCATTTGTTTCAAGGCCCCCACATGATCTTTAGGTTTGATCATTCCTTTTCATTAAAAAACTTGTCTGCACCGTCTTCTTTACATGAAGTCATTCTCAAAAGGATGTAAAACCCCAAACTTAATTGAACTCATTCTTGCCTTTGATTATTTTTGTCTTCTGTTGATCCCAAATTAAAAAATGACTTGTTTTCGCCATATGTAATGAATTTCAACATATCAAATTCATATTATCTGCAAATTACTTAGAATAGCTTATTAGAAAACTATAAGAAAAAAAGCGAAAACATTCATTATTTCCATCCATCCCTCAAAGATAGTATACAAGCATATGTGAACCTACAATGTTCTATCAGAATAGGAATTTTTCATATTTCCCTTCTTTTAATGTGGATTTTACCTTGTTGATATATATATTTCCTTTCTTTCATGAATATAGGGAACAAAGCATCAAAATGTGGATTTTTTTTCACTTGAAACATGAGGGACAAGACACCAATGTTATATTTAACCTGTTGCAAGTAACACATTTTGATGCTTTGTTCCCCTATATTCAACAAAGAAAGTAGAAAGCAAGATATCAACAAGGCCAAATCCACTTTAAGAAGGGAAAATTATATAATCTCTAGTTATATATGAAGTGATGGTGCTGATCAGGTCCCCCAGGACTTGTTCTCTTAACCTGCTCAAACTGGTTTTTCTTAGCTTCTTCATTCAGGTACTGTCTTAAGGCCTGAATCGGTTGATTTCGACTCCTATTCTCCGTCAAGGGCCGACTCTCCGATCCTGCAGACAAAAGAAAGACCAAGGTAACACATACCAGACACCTAAAGATCAACATTGTTGTTAAAGATGCTAAAATGACAACCTTTATGCTTTGACATGGAAGTTTGAGAGGGTTTTATTTCCATATTTATATACTTCCTATCTAATTTTATTACAAAGTGGATGAGTAATTGTTAATCAATCACCCCACTGTAAATTGTCATCTGACAGGCAAAGCCATATTTTCCTCTTGATAGAACCAAATGAAAATACAAAGGGATTTTGTTCTGACTAAGCTCTTGCCAATAAACATGTCAAACAGCAACGAGCCAACATTAATTTTGGCCTATTGTAAGTTCGTGGAGTATTACAAACTACTTTTAGCCGATTGTTATTGATACCGGTTGATATTTAGGTATGGTTTCAGGTTTTGGTCAATTCAAGTTCTCATATAATTACAGATTTCCCTTTCTATTTTATAATCGGAGCCTAATCTTATTTAGGCCATACTTAGATGATATTTAAATAAAACTCTCTTAATAATAATAACTCTAAATTCGAATCTAATTCAAATATCTAGGAAAGAAGTACACTTCCACATATACAATCATCTGTTGGTGGGTTCAAGCATTTTTATTGCCTTAATCTATGCCCAATACTTGGGATGGGACAAATTAGATTTTGTCTGTATTGGATACTTTTAATAGCTACCAAACAAACTTAATACCAATACTAATATTATCTGTTCATTTGTTTGTCTCTTTTTGGTGTTAATTTTCTATCCACATAGGCATGGATGCAGCTGTAAGCACTTCAGGAATTAGATTCCACTTTCTAGCAAACTATGAACTTTTAATTCAAGTATTCTTTTCCATCAAAATATGCAGTTCAGTAGTGAAGTTCCTAATTGTTCAGCTCAGCAAAATTATAAAAGGGTTGTATGTATTGTGGAATTCATTTTTTTTAATATAGACTTTTATTTAAAAAAAAAACGAAAAATGGAAGTCGCCACCAATTCTTTTTATGAGGTGTGATCGGATCACCTCGTAATTTAATCGTTTTAATAAAATGTTTGATTTATTAAAACAAGCGATTTTTGATCTACGAAGTTCATAAAAATAGGTTCGGGAGTCGGTTATGCACGATGAAGGATTAGCACCCTCATAACGCCCAAAATTGGTACCTAATTGATTAATTCGTGTCTTAGTGTCGAAAGTTGAAAACTTGAAAATAATTTAAAAAATTACGATCCCTCTTTGTATTAATGTTAATTTTACTTCCAAATTGCTTGAATAAATTGAAATAAACGTTAAAGACCTTCTCATCTCGAGATAACCAAATGTCACATCTCGTAAGTTAGGACACGACACTTTGAATCTTTGAGAATAAGTTTGCCTTTATTTTTTTATTTGAAATCTTATGGATTTAAAATTTAAAAAGGATATTCAGTTATTTAGGTTCAACGAGAAAATCGAAACCCGGTAAGTTAGAGTACGATTTCCTCGAATTTCCCAAACACGAAACATTGCCTTATTTTAAAAACTTTCTTTTTTGTGTATTTGGATAAGAATTAATGAATAAGATGTTATATTAATGGATGACAACAACATAAATATACTAATAAGCAATTTCTAATACATATAATGCACATCATTTTAATACTAATATTAACAATCAAAGAAAAATAAAATGAATGATAAAATAAATAATGACAATGATAATAATAGTACAGACAAAACAGTACACAAAAACAAATATCAATAATATAATAAGAACAAAGGAATAAATAAACAGATACAATAAATAAATATTGAGGGAAATAGTTAATAAATATAAAAAATAAAAGGACCAAATTAAAATATAAATGAAATTAGAAGTGCAATTTGTAATAAAGTACATAAATAATAATAATAATGGATAATAAAATAGATACATACTCAATAAAAATTAAAAAAATAGAGAAATAATAAATAGGAAAATGAATAAATTAAAAAATAAATTGAAAATGGGGACTTAATCGTAACCCAAATTAAATTAAAAAGATAAATTAAGAATGAAATAAAATAATGGACTAAAATGAAGAGCGCGAAAAGATAGAGGGACTAATTGGAAAAATGTTCCCTATTTTTCAAAACGCACAGTTCTAATATGGACTAAAATGAAACAATGCAAGAATCGCAGAGTAAAATTAAAAGGCAAAAAAAAGAACAGGATTTAATTAAAAATAGGCGAAAAAGCAGAAGGATCAACCGCGCAAATATCTCTTTTGAGGGAAAAAACACGCGGATCTTGACTTGGAAACGAGTCGGGTTTCAGGTCATATGCCAAACGGCGTCGTTTTGGCCACTGGTGCTAAAGTCCAAAACGGCGCCGTATTGTACCCTATATAAATAGCAAAAAAATAGAAAAAAAAAACATTTCAGCCTTCATTTTTTCAAAAAAATCTGAGAGTTCTCTCAGTCTCTCTCTTGCACCCCTTTTTCCAGCCATGGCTCGCCATCGCCAGTCCGTACCGGCCGTCGGTTGTTGTTGTGTCGGCGCCGCCATTGCCTAAAGCGCCAGAAACTAAAAAGTTCCTCTTTTTCTCTCATGCATCTCTCACACCAATACACTCTGGCGACGGCGATAAAGATAAAAAAAAAAAGCCACCTTTTTATTTTTATTATTATTTCAAAATGAAACGAAAAAATAAAATAAAAATATCACATTTTTTGCTTTGAGTTTTTTTTTATTAATCTCTTGTGTGTAACCAAAAGTTACATTGTTCGTGACTTTTTTATAGCCGATTTTACACTATATTCATTGTTTAGTTACTATTTGCTTTCTTTTGCTATAGTTTCTCTGCTCTTGTTTTTTCATTTTTTTTATTCTTCTTTTGCAGGTCTTTGGAGAGTCAATAGAGGGGGCTTTTCCATTTCGGTGTAAGACGGCCAGGGGTGCCAGGTCTCGAGCGGTGAGTGTGCTCGGAGGCACATGGGTGGCAACAAATGGGTGCGGCACACATGGGTATTAGGGTTAGGGTTTTTTTTTTTTTTTAAAAAAAAACTTAATGTTGTGGGCTTGTAAATTGGACTTAGGTTTTTATTTTAAATTTTAGTGTAATTGAACCTGAACTGTTTAATTTTGATATTTTTATTTAGTTTTATTAATTTTGGGCCCGAGCAAATTAAGCCTATTACATGTATCTTATCATTAATTACTGTGAGAAAACACAGATAATCTTGCAGGGCTTAAAAAATAGCCAAGTTGCCTATCTTTGCGCCTTATCCAATGGGGGAAAATATAAAAAGTCACGTCTTTCACGTTGCACCGAAGTGGTGCACTCACAAAACCAATCTTGGCCTTGCTCGATTCTTGAGTGCTCCATAACCATCTTCCTTATTGTCGCCATAGATTGAAAATTATTGCAATATTATGTATGGAATTCACTTTACAATTACCATGATAGAAAAAGATTGGGAGCCTTCATATCCCATATAGAAAATAACCTACTCTTTTCCTTCTGCCTGCATATTCCTACACTGCCTTACCAGCAGAGCTTCTAATATGCATAAACATCCATATTTAGTGGTAAAAGTATTATGGAGGCCCTTGTATTAGGAGTTGAATTATATTTTGTCCCATTTACTCAAAAAATGAGCAAATTATCTCTATATATTAGATTAAAGAGGAAACTAGTCTTTTTGTTAAAATTTCATTCATTTCAACGGTTAAAAACTGGTTCATGTAAGTCAAAATGAGATACACATAACACAACACGTACTATCTGGTTATTTATCAACCACCTTAGTTTTTAACGATAGAAATCGACGAATTTTTTCACAAAAGGACTAATTTATTCTTTGATCTAACACATAAGATAAATTTGCCCATTCCTTTTATTAAAAGAGACAAAATACAATCTGACTCCAAGTAAAAGGGCCTCTATAATACTTTTACCATATTTAATTTTTCTCGTAAGTATGTATAGAAGTAAGGATTCCGGGATGGGAATCCGATGAAAGAAGCAGGAATTTTCAGAAAGAAATAATGCATACCAAAAATAATGCACAAATTATATTCAAACAAAATGGATCAAAGATACATATTATGTCAATACAAACAACCAGTTCTAATGACAAGTTATTTCTTTCATTGGAAGATACTAGCTGCATGCATGATGCCGATAACTACATATAGCTCTCACGAAAAATACTGCTACTAATCATGGAAATCAGTGATGTTTCGGGTCCGGACCGCCTGGACTTCGGCGTTTTGATTCGTAGAGGTTCTTATTTCCATACTCATCTCCGATCCCTATATTAAACTGATACACCTTACCTGAACTAGTGGCAAAGGACAACATTCGGAAAGAGCCTGTTGGGTTTTCCCCGTCAATGTTTGGATTAAGAAGGCGACATTCAGAGCTTGAAACTGAGTACAAAATCAGTATCAAACATGCAAGAAATCGCCAGTTACCCATTTTCTTCTAACGTGCTTAGATGCTGAAATCTTATTATGGGTCCAAGCCTGAATATTCGGTGTATATATAGGCGTAATAAGCATGAGATTGTCATCATAAAAAGTGTAGTTGACCCCTGTTTCACATTCGCAAATTGATATATAAATGGATATGATATATAATTCAGCACTGGAGGACTTCGATAAAGCTAGCTACATTATTCAAATGCAAATTTATGAATTACAAAAAAAATTACCTGCATACCTTTAAGGTTTTGTCTCTCACCTCTAAAGAGAACGTAAAGAACTCTTTTTTATGGTGTAGTCAAAGGAGAAGGGAGGGGCATTAGCCCCTTGACTAAATGAGGAAATTGTTTTATAACCTCTTCTCAAAATTAAAAGATTCAACTTAATCATAATTTTAATCTTTTTTGAGAAATTAATAATTTAATTTAAGTATTTTTAATACAAAATTTTTAACTTTTTCCTCTATAAATTTTATAATCTTTATCTCTATTCTTCCGAAACAATTTTTTTGACTTCTTCCATGCTCTCCTAATATGTGAATAAACATGGTAGTTCAAATTCACTACCTTTAGCAGAAAGAGGTACTTTAAACAAACAGAATACCACTTAAAAACTAAATCAATATATCACGATTGTGTACCAAAGTCAGAAACAATTTTTAGGCATTTAAGCTGACTAGCATTCCTCAACTTCACAACTTTTTTTCTCGTTATCCACTTTGAGCATGGAAGAGTCACGTCCTCTCGACTAGTCCTAAAGACCAAAGAGAACTTCAAATGTAAAAAATAATGACAAGAACAGACCAATTTTAGTCATTCATTTTGTTTTTGTTAGAACTCGACCTTGTCATGTAATATTTTGGAGCACATGTCAAATCCACTATCCCAAAGTGATCTGCTTACGACACCATCTCTTCTTTGTTTAAGTTCTTGAGTGCTTCATCTATAGTCTCTTTTGGTCTTCGTCATGGAAATGATGAATAGATTCATCAAATTCATAGGTTGAATACTCAGTCATAGTGAAACTAACAGTCAGCTGATGTTAACGTAGGCCAAGTTTGTTTGTTCCATTCCCAAAGAGATTTTATTTGGAGGATACATCAAATAGTTTTGCCTTGGGATTTTATCAAAATTAAAATTTGTTTTTAGGTTCACTCTTATTCTCAACGATACGAAAGTCTAAGTTCTGATAACTCATAGCCATAAGAAAGATGCTAAATCAGTAAATTGCTAACAGGTTCCTTCTGTTATTTTTTTTTTCTGTTGTTGCTTTCAAGCTGGTTTGTTTCTGTATATATTCAAATATCAAGATACTAGTCCATACTTAAAAATTTGTTCGATATTGAAAAGATTTTTATAAAAATATTACACCAAAAAAATGATCTCGACAAAAAGAAATTAAGTTTATTTAAGTATAAAATATATTTTTCTTTTCTTTTATTCATTTTATAATTAATGTCATAAAATTAAATATATGATACTGTAATATATATATATTAAAAAATATGTTAAATTGTTTATATTGAGAGATTTAATAAAAAAAATATAATAATAAAAGAAATACATATGTAGAATTACTAAATATTAAAAGTAATATATTTTATAAACAATTAAAAAACATACGAATAAACTAAAATCAACTCAAATTAATCATTTATTAATATAAATGGATTTAAAAAAATTAATTACTCATATTTCAAACCAAAATATAGTTAAATAATTATATATAATATTATATCAAATTCAACGGACCCCATCCATAAACTCCTCTAAAATATGAACAAAATTCTCCTGCTTCTTTTTAGTGCTCTTAGTATGTCTCACCAATAAATATTTCTTGCCACGTGTATTATTGAATTTTAAGTGAACTACCAGCTTGCTGCCGTTAACTTTGTTCCAATCACTTTTACCGTTTACTTCTCGTCTTTATTATTTTTAGCCATCACATTTCTTATACTTTTTATTCACGTTAAAAACAATATAACATTGAGTAATAACGGCAAATTCACTGATACACGTGGCAAGCCAATATTGGTGGGTAATATAAGCCGGGCTTTTAATAGAATCCAACGAAGTAAAAAAATTCAAATTAATCAAGTTGAAAAATATTACTTTATCATCTTAATTCGATTTGAAAAAATCGAGTAAAATAAAATTAAAATCAAGTCAAATTAAGTAAAAAAAATTTAAGTTAAATTAAAAAATTAAATAGGTTAAATTAAAATCTTATTATAATATAACCAATTCCATATTAGAATACATAAATTCGAAATATTTAAAAACTTTTTCAAAGTATAAAAAACATAAGATATTTTGATAAACTTAAATCATTAATTAACTTATTTAGATCTAAAAATTATTATTTTAGAAAATTTTAACTTTCTTTATATATTCTTTAGATTTAAAAAAATATAAATTTTGAAATTCTAAAAATAAATTATTTTGATTTTTTTTATAACTTTGGTTAAAATAGATCAATTTGCTTATTTTTAAAATTGACAAAAACAAAAAGGTGTTTACACAAATCTCTTATTCAAATTATTCAAGTTATAAAACTCAACTTAACTTAAACTCGAAACTCAAATAGCTCAATTTGATTAACTCAAAATTTAATTTTTTTAACTTTTTTTAAATCAAATCAAATTTACTTTAAAATAAAATGCACCAAAAATAAACATAAAAATTTTGCTCTAGAATATAGATTTAGACCAAAAAAAAATGTATATGAACTTTTTTATTTGCACGACAAATGTATATTAATTGATCTTAACAAATCTAGCCAAAATCATTAATAGTTTAATTAAAAGTATAATTATAATCTATTCTTACATTCAAATATCAAGGTTTTAAAGCCTCTTCTTTTCTGGCAAAAGAAAATCTTCTTTAGTTTCCCACTTAAGCCAAAAGACCTCACCAACGTAATCTAAAAATTTCACTTGGCCAAACTTATGTAACCAGTCCAATCATATTATTCCACGGTAATATAATATAAAGGTCAGATTTCGATTTTGAGACGTACTAAATCAATGATATTTATGTATAAATGTATAACTTAAAACCAAAGTACTCATACAAGAAAACGAAACAAAAATGAACCCTCAATCAAGCAGATTGAGTAGTTGACAAACGAATCGCCCTAGTAATTTAGGGATTTAGTGTTTGAGCTATCGGAAATTCACACTTTTATACACGAAATGAGTCTTCCTGCAAATTGATCCTAGCTTATCTTCATCTCTCCCCTTTTTGAAATTGGGTTGAGAAGCCAAGGCTTGGGAAGAAACCAGAACTGCTGTATCGGATTGAACTGGAGTTGAGAAGATTTGTGGGAGAATGAGATTGGTAATGTCTTGAAGGGGTTTCCTTAATCTTCTTTTTTTGTTGTTGGAGGATGAAGGTTTTGTAAGAAGAAATGTAGGCTTTTTTGAGGAGAAAGGAGGGATGTTCTCCTTGTTGTCATTTTCATGAAAGGAGAGAATAGCCATTTGACTGAGAGAGGGGGAGGAGAAAGAGTTGGAGGAGAAGGGCAGAGAGGATGGGAGGGATGGAGAAATTGTGGAGAAGAGGAGACATAAGTAATGGTGGATTTTGGAGGGGAGGAAAAGATAGATTTCAATTCAAGTTGTTTTGGGATTTTTACATGTTTTTTTTTAGTTTTGGTAACATGGAGGGAATTTTGGTGGGTTGAATTGGGAAAAAAATGGTTTTAGTTTGGGACTATTTTTTTAAAAGGAGGGAGGGCGGAGGCGGAATCTTTTTTTATGTTTCATCCGAGGCTTGAAACTTCGAATGAAATTGCCAATGTCAAATTATTCAATGGAGAAGGCGCGCATTTTTTATGCTGCACAAATTGGGGCACCAATCAGGAGGGAAGAGTTTAAATTTTTTACTTTTACGACTGAAGTGGACTGGACCCTATTCGACCTCTGTTTTGGACTTTAGCAGTGTGTTTAGTTATACACAATGCATTTGGGCCTTCGAAGTCTTGATGCCTGCTAATAAATTAGGGTTCTTACCTTTAAAGTATATAAATAAAAATCAATCAAGATATTATTTTTTTAAAGAGCAATCAATCAAAAGGTGAGAACTTGTAAATCATATAGAACAATCTACAAGGTTTAATGAAGTTCTAAATTGAAAGCTTCACTTCAGTGAGTCAGAGAAACTAAGTAGAACTAAGCGATGAGATAAATGCAGAGTTTCTAACCATGTTTGCTTAACTCCGACTAACTTTTGATGGAAGAAGAACATGCATCCTGTTTCTGAGATTTGCGTGGAGCAAGAACTAAAACAGGGAAGAAATTTGAATTATCATGTGTACCATGTGTCTATGCATGTGTTTGAGTGAGAGAGATACCTTCCAAGGGCACATAAGCACCGTTCGTTCCCGTGATCAAGTTGGCATTTCCTTGGAAATCAGTAGCTCAGCAAATTTCTGAATCATATTAATGTTCTCAATCGTGAAGGAATGCGCAACTCTAATAATAATCATTGTACCCAGATAAAATCTTATGATCGCAAAAAATACAAAATGGGAAAGGATATCTTCTCTTTCAAGATGGGATGGTTAAGCATCAGTAAATTGTTGTTGTTCACAATTGCTCGAACTAATACTTGTTTGGCTTCCTCGTTTTTCTTTTTCAGCATGTTGCATATCTGCAAAGATAAAACAGCAAATTTACCAAATATCTAATTATATTCTCTTGTGCATAGTGATTTTCGTATCCTAAATAAACTATGAAGTAATTTAATATAACTCAGACCACATAAACATTACTGATTTTCTTTTATATTTTGAAATGAAATACATCAATAACATAATATAATCTTCAAAGAATCTTTCTTTCTTTGATGTGTTTTACTTACATCTTCAAGCTCCTTCCCATAAGCTTCAGCCTTTTCCACTTTTCCATCATTTTCAATGACTGAAGCAAATTCGGGTTCTGTCATATTCACCTCCCGAGGAACTTCAGATCCAGAGGTCAGATGATCATAGAGAACATTCTTGGTTGAAACCTCCACATGGTTCTTATGATTTTGCACCTAGCATAACCATTTGAAGAAATTAAAGCAAGAGTTTACAGAATATTTGAATCTGCAAATGGCTTGCACATGTATTTTCTGCTTTTGTTCATGCAGAAATGTACAAGTTTGGTCGATCAGATACCTCTTTATCAGCAACTCTCTCGGAAGATTCTGTAAGATTCCTGCAGGTTTTACTTTTTGTTAAAAAAAAGTGTCATTCTAGAGATGAAGCTTGTAAAGTGGTTACGATTATGTGCAGAGTTCAAAAGCAATAGACCTGCTTTCAGTTGGTGATTGCGAAAGCCTTTTAAGGGATTTCAACAACACCGTGTCTCCATTCGATTCCTGTGGAACAGCTTTGAGAAAATACTAGTGACACATCATATTAATTACATGAACACAATACCATCTTGATGGCACTATATTTAAAAATTATTGTGCATTTTTAGTGAAAATATAATTTTGCATCGAAGTAACTATTATCAGAAAAAGAAAGAGAACCTGAAACGTTTTACGCTTCAAGGATGGGAACTTTGGTGTTTGTGTCTCAGCTACTCCTACTGGAAGGACAATGTTAGATGTATTTCCTCTAGTATCCTTGTTTTGCTCTAAGTTTCCCAATGAATTGGTTTCCTTCTGAGAACTCATATGATCCGTCTTTGGTCCTATACTCCTACATCGAAAAGAGGCCAACCATTACTACAAGAAGTTAACCGAGAATCCCTCATATAAAGACCTTAATAAACATTGAGCTTGCTACATCAATAACACACCTTGTGCTTTTAATGCAAGAGAGAGCAGGTGCTTTCTTGGTAATTTTATGTGCTTCAGAATGAAACATTAAGTTCTGGATGGAGTGCATTTTTGGAACCTGAAGTTTGGGATTCAAAGATTTCTGGACACTAGATTCAGTGGTCTTCTCGGTATGGTTAGGAGGATTCGCTTGCAGACTGCAAGGAATCCACATAAGCTTGCAGAGCTCAGTTAACAATTTGCTAAAGGTTTCAAATAAATACAAATAGATCAAGTAATACAAGATTAGCTGCAAGATGATATGGATTAAGTTATAAAATTTTAATGGAAGATGGAGACAAAAAAAGTTATCATGCAAAAGAATCTCTAGGTAAAGCAAGAATCAGAATATAGAACTTACAAGAAATGTGTAACCAAATCAAAATTCATTTGAGTACTTGATAGTCAAGTGCAGTAAAAAAGTTGTCCAAGATAATTTATGAATAAACAGAACTAATGGGCCAGGAAGGAAGAATCCACGTTTAGACACCCTATTAGAACATCTTGACATTTCACTTAGACAATGATGAAACTTTGACCAAGAACCAGTTAAATGCCAGGTATTAAAATGCATACTTTTCGAATTCTAAAAGTTGCATATGGTAAAATAATGTTTCTGGAGTTGAGCTTGACAGAAAATTAGAAATATAAGCTCATATATGGAAGACTCACCTGGCGTTCTTTTCGGTTCTTAAAAGGACAGGGTCTCCTTTTCTTGCTGCTTTATCTTGCAAACTTGATTTACTGATCAATTTGTTGGCACCATTTTGTATAGCACTAGCAGCAAAACCAGCCCTGTTTAGGATTGTATAGACAATATCATCTAAGAAGTGAACTTTTCATATTTAATGTCTCTAAAGTAAAAGGTTCTAAGGACATCTCCAAAGGAACAACCACATTCTAGCACATACTGTTACATAAATTTACTACTGTAAAAGCCTCACCTGATATCACTAGAACTTCCAATATTGTTTTCACTTTGCTGCAAAACAGACCTCCTTTTTGTCAGTTCTTGCGAACTTAATTTTGAATAATCAACCAGTTTTCTTACACTCTGTGCTTCACTAGCACCAAAGTCCTCCCTGGTGAAGACGCAAAGAGTCTAAAAAGTCTGTCTACCTTTGGAACAAGAGTAACTATTGTTGGTAGAGGAAGCATGTCATACCTTTTCTCATATACGGGGCTTAAATGCATGCCACCATTATTTTTCCCACTAAATGAGGAAACCTCTTTTCCAATTTCTGATGGTTGATGCAATTGAGATCTGTTTTCCTCTAGTCTTCTGAAAAACCTTGAGCGAATAGCCCCAGGTTCTTTTTCGTTTCTAGCTGTCTGTTCAGTGTCTGTTGGTTCACTGCATCTAATAAATCAAAGTTAGCTGCAACATTAAACACACATACCAGGTTTAATATATTATCAGAGCTAATAGTAGAACATGTTAGCATAAAAAAGCAAGCGTTTGTCAGTTGGTGCAATTTTAAGCAGTTACAGTCGCAGATGCAGTTATGCATATTTCACCTCTTCAATAATGTAACTACTAATATATTATTAAAATCATGATGAACAATCCCTCTCATTCACATAGTTCATCTAGAAAATCACTAATTAGAACATTTCAATAGTTAAAGGATGGCACATTATTAAAAGACTTGTGGTTTATTGACCTGTCCAACGAAACTGAAGGAAGTTTGGGAGTTGGATTCTGGATATACTTCTTGGCTGCAATATTGTCTGTTGATAAGCCTGTAGTGTTAATGCCTTTCAGAACTATATCATCTTGCACTAATAGACTGTCATCTATTTCTGCTGGGATATTGCCACTTGCTCCTTTTCTTCCATCTCTGTCACTCTCTGATAGCGGAAATGAGTTCTTCCGGTGCAAATTTTCCTGAATGGACTCATTAATTATCACATTGTCTTTGACATTTTGCTCTGAAGCGGAACTGGTTTTTGTTCTTCTTCCCTGAGAACAAACTTCTGCCTGCATGTCGGAAATTGTTTCTGGGTTTGAATTTTTCACATTACGGGAATCCATGGGTGAACTTTGTAAGGACTGCTGATCATAGAGTTCTGATGAAACCTCCCTCTCTGGCGAGGGACATGATTTATATGTTTCTTCGGCATTGGTATCCAGTGATGTCTCTGGAGAAATTCTTGATCCCTGTGCTGTATCCATTTTTTCAGGTGCAGGCCCCTGTGCAGGAACAGCTTTTGAGGAACAAGGGTTATCTGTGGATTTGCAAGCCTCTACCCGACCCTTGGATGTCTCTGCCTTCGAATTGGCTGCATCCCTTGATTCTGGGAGTCTTTCAGTTATGAGATCATCCTCAAGTGCTTGGTCAATTTTAGAAACTTCAGTACTCTCAGAAGCAGCGGCTTTGCCTTCCTGGTTTTTCTTACTAGTCTTCTCTCCAATATTTAGGGTCGAATCAAAATCAAAATCATCCAACCTGCAACAGATACAATGTACAGGCTTATAAATTAAAAAATATGAATGTTAAGTTGACTTATGCATCCAGCAAACAATTTTAAAGCAAAAGCTTGAACATGAGATGATTGAAAAATAAAAGAATTATCCACTCACTCAGCCGCTTTGCATTCCTTATTTTTCTTACTAGTCTTCTCTCCTTTATTTAGGGTTGAATCAAAATCAAAATCATCCAACCTGCAACAGATACAATATACAGGCTAACAAATAAAAAATGCATGTGAAGTTGACTTGCACGTCCAGTAAACAATTTCAAAGCAAAAGATTGTACATGAGATAACTGAAAAATAAAAGAATAATCCACTCACTCAGCGTCTTTGCTTTCCTGGTTTTTCTTACTAGTCTTCTCTCCTTTATTCAGGGCTGAATCAAAATCAAAATCATCCAACCTGCAACAGATCCAATGTACAGGCTAACAAATAAAAAAAATGACTGTGAAGTGGACTCATGCATCCAATAAACAATTTTAAAACATGAGATGATTGAAAATTAGAAGAATTATCCACTCACTCATTAAAATTAAAAGAGAAAGCTAAGCGATCTTTTTTCTCTTGTTGCTTCCCACTGTTAGTTTCCTCTTTAGATTTTTCCTTTGCTTTTGCATCCTTTTTTGCGGGTGATGAGAAGTCAAGATCAGGCATGTCCACTTTGAATGATGAAAACTTGCCAAAATCATCATCCAGATTAAAATCAATATCCCTGAAAAGAAAATTATCTTCATACCTGAGTATCCAGTAACTCATCCTACTCACAGTAATAATTTCTACTGCAAAAAGTACAATGATGACATCCATGCAGAGAAAGCACCAAAATAGATAAAGTGAAGTAATGAATAAAAGATAGACAATACAATAGTATACTATTCCTACATATGATATGCAGAATAGACTAACTGTGCTAGGTTGATGTGATATAACGAGACAAGTTTTATGATGACAATAATCGCTCCAAGATTTGGCAACACTTACAGCTTATCAAAGTTAAACGCCTTATTCTTTCCCTTTGTGGTTGTCTCAAAGCTAAAATCCAAAGCATCATCTTTCACTGACATAGATTTCCAGGAGCCAAGGAAATCTTTACCAATTTCCTCATCTGTTTTTAAGTGGAAAATAGGATCTCAGTATATAATTCTTTTCAATTATTGAAAAAGGTGATACTAGAATTACTTTTTGAATCCTCTTTAGACTTTAGGTTGATTGACTAATTATTTCTAGTCTTGGGAGATTCCGGAGCAATTAATCATAAAAGGTTAAGGGCATTGTTTCTAATAATGTCTTCATTAAGAAATCACCATGGTTACTCATAGCTCCCATCTACTAGAGCTACAGCCTCTTGTTAATTTTTTCAAGCTTCCTAAAGCATTTTTCTTAATTTTTTGCATGCCACAGGAATACCTAGCATTGATTTTTTCTCCTTTGTTTTTGAATCAACAGCTGAAGAAGTTGCTTTCTGTGGCTCTGCCATCTGCTCACAACATTCATAAAAACTTATTCTCAACTGCATCCATCCAAGAGACTGTCAATAAATCAATATGAATTGCAATAGAAAAGCAAGTAAGCAATAAAATGGTGCTGCAGCAGCATATCTAACACTCATGGATCAAAGGTGTGAAGTGTAAGAAAAACAAGTGACGATACAATACATTAGTTCTGCTACATGTAAAGTATCAATAACATAAAAACTGTTGGATGCAAGAAAACCAGATCAATGACATTCTAATCATACGATGTTGCTAATGACATTACCATTCAACAGGAGTAATGGTCAATGAACTAGACTTTAAAAAGAATGCAATTGTAGCAATTCGCTCATCAGATATATATACGCAAACTAATGCTTTAGTGGTTATGGAGTAATGGACTACCTATGAGGTTCCTTTGCAAATTTATATCAGATAGAGTATTTCATAATTCATTATTAAGGTATTTAAAACTTCAACATGCAACCTTCCAAAATCAAACTAAATCAGAGATGAGAGATCCATCATCCACGAGATCTAATACATGACAGAGCAATCTATACCGAATAAATGCATTTCTAGGAAACATGCAAATAGTTAAACATCAAGGATCAAGCTCAAAATACCTGACCTGTTCGACAAAATTTCTAGGTCAAGTTAGTAACAAAGAAAAAACCGCACAGAGAAACATGAAAGCTGAAAGCACATTCACTAGAAGGAAAATGTAGAGACAATGATCATCAAAGAAACAGTATGTATTACTACAAAAAGCTACAAAACCAAACTGATTGAATGCCTAAACTAGTTCCAAATTCAAAAACAGGAGTTAATTCACCGAAAGAAGCGATCAGCGAAAATGACATGATCTAAAAAAAAGTAAGTTCTAAATAGTTTAGGATTTGAATTCGAGCGAGAGGAAGAGAGCAGACTTGCGTCGTCAATATTCGTGAGAGAATGTGAGAAACGAGGCTGTTTTGCTGGAAAGAAAATTGGCGAAGAAAATGCCGGTTTTAGGTGAAAGGATTTTCTTTCTGTTCAAATGCACTCTGAATATATACTATAGCTCCGACAGTTGAAGACGCGGGAGTGCGGTGGAGCCTGGTATGAGCGTTTTAAGTAAGGGTAAATGACAGCCAAGTCAATACATTATTAGTATTTTTATGTTTTGGTCACCCAACATCAAAAAGTTATAAAATGGTTATTGAGCTATTAGAAAGTTTTCATTTAAGTCACTGAATTGTTCCAAAGATTTTATTTAAGTCATTGGGCTGTTAAATTTTTTTTCAAAAAAAGTTTGGCTAGCAAACACGAAGCTATGATTCGATGATCAATATGATAGATCAATACCTGGCAACAAGTAAAAGAATATACATTTAGATCCAATTCGATCTAACAGTTAATATCAAAGATCGAAGAAGAAAATTGTTTGAATTTTAGTTTATAGATTCATGACGTTCAAAACTGTTTTGTGAAAAATAAATTTTATTGTAGAAGAGAAGAAAAAAAACTTTCGATTAGTGTAAACAGTGCAAACAGAAAATGTCATATGGAAACGATTTAAACAGCCTAATGACATAGATGAAAATTTTTTAATAATTTAATAATTATTTTATAAATTTTTAAAGTTAAATGATCAAAATAAAAATTTATTAATTTCAGATTAATCGAAGTTAAATATGATTATTGGATAAGGAAACATCAGCACCAAAGATTTTATTTTAACATCAATCCTAACAAAAATCTTTTGCCATCACACCAGTAACTGGATTAACAGTAGCTAAGATATCTAATTGAAAAGCCCCTATGAAAAACTGAAGAGCTAACCAAGGAGAGCAAAAACAATGCCAGAGATGAGTACATACGTTCCTTCACTGACTTGCAAGAGCTGCACTACCACGAAAGACATCAAAACTTGGCGAAATTTCCACCAGAACTTTTCTCTTGCTTCTGGAATGAAAAGAAAAAAGGCCCATTTTTTAATTTTTTATTTTAATGTTCATATTTGATAATAATTAGTACACATATATTTTTTTTAAAATAAAAAAAATCTGTACAACATAAGATGTCTGTTATTGTGTAAAACTTAGATAAAATTCCTTTAAATTAAACGTGTAAAGACAAACTTTTTTATGAACTAAATGTGTGAAGTAAAGATAGTTAAATGATGGAATTAGGGAGGAAAAGCAATTTTTATTTTATTATTATATAGATTTATTTTTCCAATATTTATTTAAAATAATATTATTTGATTTAATTATGAGACAAGATGACAAAAATCAAAGGCAAGGAAAGAATGAAATCTATCTTCTTATCCGCAACCTAACAAACCAATAAGAAACCATGTCCAGCTGAGTCAAGCAAATCACATAAAACTGTGACACGCACACAGTCTCATAACACTGACAAAAACACAGTTGCAGGCGCCATGGCTTCCGTGCTTGGAAACTCAACCGCAATCTTAGCTTCTCCGTCCCTCGTTTCTCCATCCTTAAAGCCTGCCTTTCCCTCTATCTCCATTAACCCAGGTACATTTCTCTACCATCTCTGTAAGTTGCTTTATCAATGAAGATGATAAGTTGGGCTTTGGGTATTTTTCTATTGACTAAGATTTGACCCTTTCCTTTTTGTTGGTACAGGACAGGGTTATGGGAGGAAACTGTATGGAGGAATTGGGATTCAGGGAAGAAAGGGGAGGCCTCAATTTCATATTGCAGTAACCAATGTCGCCACTGAAATTAACTCTGTTGAACAGGTAACCTAATTAACTTGGTTTTCTTCTTTCATTTCATTCTATTTTTGGAATTGAAGAAATTGGGTATTTGAAGAAATTGCTGTTGGGCAGTAAGATATAGAGTTGCCTAGTAGAACTTGTAAGTAATAGCTTTTGAAATTATATGTGAATGAAGCTTGTGAAGTAATAATTTTCAGGCTCAGAAGCTTGCTGCTAAAGAAAGTCAAAGACCAGTATTTCCATTTGCTGCTATAGTAGGACAAGATGAGATGAAATTGTGTCTCATGTTGAATGTGATTGATCCCAAGATTGGTGGTGTTATGATAATGGGTGATAGGGGAACCGGGAAGTCCACAACTGTTAGGTCCTTGGTTGATTTATTGCCTGAAATCAGGGTGGTCTTCGGTGACCCTTATAACTCGGACCCGGAAGATCCGGAATCAATGGGCATAGAAGTTAGAGAAAAGGTTGTAAATGGAGAGGAACTGACTATTACAATGACTAAAATCAACATGGTGGATTTGCCATTAGGTGCTACTGAAGATAGGGTCTGTGGAACCATTGACATTGAGAAAGCCCTCACTGAGGGTGTCAAGGCATTTGAGCCTGGACTTCTAGCCAAAGCTAATCGAGGGATTCTTTACGTCGATGAAGTTAACCTTTTAGATGACCATTTGGTGGATGTTCTTCTGGATTCCGCTGCATCAGGATGGAACACAGTTGAGAGGGAAGGTATTTCGATCTCACATCCTGCTCGGTTTATTCTCATCGGCTCAGGTAATCCAGAAGAAGGAGAGCTTAGACCACAGCTTCTTGATCGATTTGGAATGCATGCTCAAGTTGGGACAGTGAGGGACGCTGAGCTTAGAGTGAAGATTGTGGAGGAAAGAGCACGGTTTGATAAAAACCCAAAAGAATTCCGTGATTCTTACAAGGCAGAGCAAGAGAAGCTCCAACAGCAGATTGCTTCAGCTAGGAGTTCTCTTTCTTCTGTTCAGATTGATCAAGACCTAAAGGTTAAAATATCAAAGGTTTGTGCTGAGTTGAATGTTGATGGATTGAGAGGAGATATTGTCACTAATAGAGCTGCAAAAGCTCTTGCAGCTCTTAAAGGAAGAGATAAAGTCATTGCAGAAGATATTGCCACTGTCATCCCCAACTGCTTGAGACACCGCCTTCGCAAGGATCCTTTGGAGTCTATCGATTCCGGTTTACTCGTTATCGAGAAATTCTATGAGGTTTTCAGCTGAGAGATGCTTACTAAAGTCCTTTTTCCAAACATGTTTAGCTGCTTCAGAATTGTTTTGTTATGTTGTTTTTTTCATACAATCAAACATTGTGAGATATTCAGCACAAAGTAGATTCTTGGTCTAATCTTGTTAAAGAAGAGAAACGAAGGAAAGATTGCTTTGAATGAATACTCTGTTTAGATTTTCTGCTAGATTATTACTTTTGAAGATGCCCCATTGCAATACAAGGCAAGCTTAAAATTCCTAGACTATATTCAATGTGCGTCAGTAATTTTGTCCACATCTCTAAGAAATTCATACTTGGGACTCTGTTCCGGGAAGGCAGGTGGTCGTTGGTAGACCACTGAAGCAGCTCTGATTAAAATGCCAGCAGTTAAACCCCAAATTAGATACTTCTTATTCTCAGTTTCATAGTCAAAGAAGTGAAGAAGATACTTTTCTCCCATCATTTCTCTCTCTTCCGCAATTCGATTTTCATCCTGAACCGAACAAATCGCACATGATCTTAGAAAGGGTGAAAAGTACAACACTAGATAGGAGTTAAGAGAAAAACCTTAATGAACATTTCCAGGGGAACATCGAACACAGCGTCCACTTCAGCAGGATTCGGCTTAGGCTTGAATGCCTTCCTGTTGTTAAGTATGCCAATAACAGGAACAACTCTAAGGAGATGCTGCAGGGAAAAAACCAATAATTTGTAACCAGCTGAAAGCCAAAGCAGAATAGAATGTAAATTGCAGCTATGGTGCATGCTTCTTTTTATGATGTTTTTCACCGAAACTGAAAGATCATATGGTTCACAATCGAAAAATCACAATAGGATCCAAATATCACACTACATTCAATAGGGACATTTAAACAATCTGAAACATATGCAACATTTTAAGTTGAAACCCCTGACTGACTTAAGCATCAGAGAGCAATCGGAGTGCCAACTCCGACACTATCATAGCTCATCTCTTCCATTTTGCAGATCCGACCATCTACCAAATCCCCTCTCAGCCCACATATTTACCAGCTTAACACTACCACTCAAGTCATTTCTCTGAGTTGATTCATCAATAAAAATTCAACTTATTTCAAGATATCTACCATTCAAGAAAGGACTAACAACCGTCGAACTCACATTTCTAGTACCTTAACTATCTTTGGTTGGAAGAGCTATTAAATTACCCATGTGAGAAATCATGCTTTGATTAGGTGGGCAGCTCGTCTAAACTAAATAACACCATTTTCACCAGTATACTAGCTTTGACTCTCTCCATGTTTTGTGGAAATATTTAGTATTAGCACTGATTATCCCCATGTACCCCTCGCCAAAAACACCCATGAATTCCCATTTTTTACAGATAAAGGTGTCAGATAGACAACACCAAAATTTTGACTATACAGATGCATTTATGATATCAAGTGCTCAAAAATCAAAATAATAGGTTTCTTAAGATTCTGCAATTGGATAAACAAGTTTAGGCCATTGCATTACAAAGACCCTTTGCTTTTATGCTAACCCAACAAGAAACTTATGATGTTACCATTGGTATATAGGATCACCAAATGAGAACCGACTCAGATCAAACTAATGCCATTTACCATGTAGATGAATGTATGAAGAAAATGCTAAAAGAGCTTATAAGATACTATTTCAATACCTTGGACAAAAATGGTTCAAGAAAAGTTACAACATTCACAAGTGAAGGATCCAACCCAATCTCTTCTTTGGCTTCTCTAGTAGCTGTATCACCATCATCTTTGTCTCCCTCCTCTGCTTTCCCACCTGGCAATGAAACTTCCCCTGCAACAACAACAAAGGTATCAAAAACACTAGAAACAATTAAAGTCCTCATTCGGTAGTCACATGAAGGAAAAATGAAAGAAACCCAAAAAAAAAAGAATCAAACTGACCGGAATGAGTAGACATTGTTAAAGACCTTTTGGTCAGTATGACACGCAAATCCCCAGCATCTCCTTCAAAGAGACATATCAAAACAGCAGCTCTTTTGGGTCTAAACTTTTCCGGGTTTTGGTCAACTGGGGTAACAGATTCTTCGTCCAAGGAACAAGGTGGAGGCTTGTAATGACGCAGCTGCTGGGCTAAGGCCAAGAGTCTCTGAGATGGAAATGAAGGTGATGATCCACCATTTACAAAAGAAGCTGTTGATGAAGCCATGAGGTTAATGATTGGTGCGGAGAAAAAAGGTACCTTTTAAAATTGAAAAAGATTATGTTTATTTGAAGATTGTGCAGAATATATAAATATAAAATTTAATAATTTCTATACTTTTTTTCCCTTTAGTAGCCTCCCATCCACTCCATTATTCAAGCTAGAAATGGGGGGTAAGGGGGACCTCAAGGAAGCTGGTTGTTGACTATATATAATAAAGATTCAATTAATTAACTTGGTTCTAAAGCTGTCAATTACAGATAGTATAGAAAGAAAAAGGCTAGCATGGCGAGTAAAAAAAGAAAAGGCTACAAAAATAGCTGAAAAAATTCATGCATGTGGGAGACATGGAATTGCAGTTGTCTGCTTTGAATCTTCTTCTAAGTACTTTATAATAAGAATCATAGAATGGAATTTAAATAAGAAAATTTACATTACCACGAAAATATTACCCTCTCTTTCCATCATGTATGAAACAGAAGTTAGAAGACAAGAAAACAAAAACAACCAAGGTAAAGAATCACCCCCATCATATACAAAAAGGCTTAGAAGCAAAAGCGTAGTATAATAATAAATACATGTATTTTTCAACAACTAAATAAAAGAAAATAAGATTTGATCACTTAAAACTAGATATTTGGCTTGCTGCTAAGTTGATATCTCTTCTTTTTCAATGTTTATCTTATCAGCTTTAGTGTTTACTTGACTAGCAGCTGGTTTCTCAGCACCAGGATAAGACAACCTCCTAGGCTTCATCGCTCCCTTCGCATTGGACAGTGGGGGTTTAACTGAAACTGATGCTTTTGGCTTCGGTGAATTCGAGTTTTTACCGCCCTTGCTTGTCTGTTTGTTCTGTGGTTCCTTAGGGGTTGATTTAGGGGTAGTCGACGGAGTTGGGAGTCGTCTTTCCCATGGGCGAACAGCAATCCATCGTTCCACCCAACTCCAACCCCAATTAGCTTTAGCAAGTTTATAACTACCAAGGCCATTATTGATAGAGTTGGGAGCCCTCCACTGCAAACCATGCATATCCCATGCTGATTGCTTGTATAACTTTCACAAAAAAGTAAATAAAATGGATGGCAATATGGCATACCTGATGGGAAAAGGCATATGCCATGGTTCGCTCCCGCTTAACGGCAGCTGCTTCTTTCTGATGTATCTTTGTGAGAACTTCCTCCATTGTGCCGGGGCCTCCAGACCATTCCACCTGTCATCCATTTAAGATTAAGAGACGGAGAGAGAGCTAAATAGGCCAGCCTCATGCAGATTACCAGAAAGTGTCAAAAAGAAAAGATACATGAATGCTTTCAATAGACAGCAGGAGCACCGAAAGTATGAAATGCTAATGACATTATAGACCAGTAGGACATAAAGATTGCTATTCTTAGACAATTCTAGAAGGATCTAGGGGTTTCTGGACTATAATGAGTCTTCAACCAATAATTCCACAAGCAGCTTGCACAAACAAAACATATAAGGATCCGAACATCACATTGTACTACGAACTTTTAATGACTACTTGTACCATAAATAACTTGGGAGTACCAATAGTTCGCAAATATACACAGATTGGAGTCTCTATATGATCTAAGTTTAAGGTAAAATAACAGATTATAACAAAAGATTCATTCAGAAAATGGACAGCAGACAAATAGTATTAACAATACATGATGTCAAGATCTTAGTCCATGCAAATTCTCATGAGCAAAGGGCTTTTGATCTAACCTCTAGCTCATGTAGTTTTGCCTCGAGCTTTAGCTGATTAGCTATTTTCTTCTGTCTAAGGCGACCTTCCGTTACCATACATAGTCGACGAGCTCTTATCTGAGCCTGTATGTTGCTCCATGAATGAAGATAATTTAATGTTGTTGTAGCTTGCTTTTTGATTGAATAAGTTCGGGTTTTAGCCTGTAATCTTACTATACCTTTCAATAGACGTAATTTTTTTCTAGCCTGCATCATGAGAAAAGAATTATTAAACCATTCTACCAACTCTAAGGTGAAAATAATCTTATATTTATAAGATATCTGCAAGTGGTCTGAAAAACAAAAGAGGAGAATCGAAGGCACACGTCCATTATCAACATATAACAGGATTCAGAAACAGAGGAGATACTTGGGCACATTTTCATAACATCAATTGATTTTTAAGTCCCATGTGCCTAAATTGCAACTATGGTTTATCTTATGGACCTTGCAAATCAACGTACCCTATAGGCTCGGAATGCAGTTTGAATCCGAGTTGCTGCTAAATCCTCAATTGACATACCAAGAGCAGCGGAATCTCTAATAAATTTTGTTCTCATGGACGTCTTTCGCTGGAGTTTCTTCCATTTGAAGCCTTTGGATTTTGTAGAACCTGAAGATCTCTGTGCCAAACAAATGAGACCAGTTACAACGACCATGATAAAGCCGTGTCATTCAGACCCTTTATTTTTCTTAAAGTATCCATGTCCGACATAAGCATCCAAACACATTTTCAGATGTTGGCATATGACAACCAAATTGAACAAACGGTGTCAGGGAAGGTATAGAAGTATCACTTATAGCCGAATATGAGCTCCGATTCGTTGTGAAAAAAGTAACTAAAAGCTTCAAAATTGTCATTCCAATGGTACATAAGATTACACTTCCCAAAAGGGTTTGGAATTTGGATAACATTAGTCCAAAAGATTCAAATAGCAAATGAATTATTTCAGAACCAAACTCAGATTTTATTCATAATAAGAAAACAGAAAGCTTGCAGAGCTTAGCTTATGATTGTTAAGTAAAATAATGATATATATACCTTCACTTGCTTTGAGCTGTCATCCTTCACTATATTCACTAGTGTCTTCAACACATTTCCAGAACCCATTGCTGATAATAAGTCTCTCTATCTAACTTAAAAATCAACCTAACAGTATTGTCCAAGGCAAATATAATCAGAAACAACAGCAGGAACACAAATAATTCAGTTTCTTAAGCTATGGACATGGTTTAAGTTAAAAGATAGCAGTTCTAAACTCAAACCAGCAAGCTTTTCACAAGTCAACTATCAAAGTCAACCCACCTACAAGAAGCTGAAAAATGGAGCAGAACAAAAACCCCATAATATCATAAAACAAATAATTGATATTTTTGAGGAAAAATTGTTCCTTTCTTTGACACCATTAAAATTTCACTTACTAGTGCTAATAACATCCAGAACCCAGATCCCAGGTATCCCAAAATAACAAATTTGTCCCTCTTACGAAAGCAAACAAAACCAAACCAAAAACATGGGTTACAAATGACATACCAAACAAAGCTGTCAGACAAATAAAAGGAGGTACTTTGGGAAGAAGGCAGGCACTGAAAGCAAAGAGTTTTTTGAGAGAGGAAAAAAAGGGGGAAAAGGTGCTGACAACAACAGTAGCTGTTGTAGTAAAGAAGAAGGAAAGCCAGAAATCAAAAGACAAGAAAATAATAGAAGGGTTGGTGTGGAATATGGATTGCCATGGCCCATAACCAGCTTTTTATCTCTCTAGTTGTTTTTATATTTCTTCTGTTTTCTTACTTTTTGGCCCCGATGGAAAAGAAAAGAATAAAAATTTGGCCTAACAGGAATAAATAAGAGAAATAAAATTAAAACCATATATTTCTGAAATGTCTCTTACAAATCAATTTAAAAGGTTCAACAACTGATATGAAGCGCTGGGAGAGGTTTAGTGGTTGAGTGTTGGTTGGGTTTTTTTATTTCTATTTTTATTTTTTGACCTTTTTCCTTTTTGAGAAGATTCAACACAAGGGAGATGATAGGGCTAACAACAAAGACTGGACAACAAACAATTGACGAGTTCTTTTTGATGGAGATAGGTTGCTTATCTATATAACTCTATGGTCCCTCCCACAAATTTTGGGTGAATGCCAGTATTTTATCAAATTAATTTTTTATTTATTTTTCTCCGTTAAAAATTAATCTTTACACGTCAATATGAAATATACGTGACACATCATATATAATTATCTGATAATTATGTTAATTATACAATTTATTTTTTAATCTAAGATAAAAAAATAATTTATCTAATTTTTTAATGAAAAGACTAATATGATAGATATTTTTACCCAAAATTTATTTATTACAATGTGTATGTATTATATCTATCCATGATTTAATGATTTCGGGGGGTCAGTTTTAGCATCATCTGATGAAATCAAGTGGTCATTACTCTTTATTCAACAGTGTTGGATTAGGGAAAGCAATGGAAGCAAAATGGACCCTTTTTCATATAAGGTTTAATTATGGTCCGATTCCTATACTTTTTGTATGTTTAAAATTCAATTCCTTTGCTTTTAGTTTTAGAAATTTAATCCTTCTATTTTTTTATTTAATAATTAGAATCTAATTTATAACACAATTAAAGAAATTCCATTAAATTAGATTATATGGTTTTTTTAAATAAAATATTGTTACATAATTAATATTAGGCATGTGGAAGGTCAAATAAAAAAAATTGAATATATGATTGTAAGGGGTTCGATTTTGAATTTAGGGTGGTAAAGTTATTCAATACTATCTCATTTAGCCATTTACAGGAAAGCATGAAGCTATTAAAAATGAGAAAAAAAAAATCAATGTATTAGTAAGAATAAATTCAATGTAAAAGAGAAAAAAAAAGCCATAACAAAATAAATAAATGATAAAATGACATTATAAAATATGCAATGTTATTATGTTTTATTTTTTTTTTATGGAATTGGGTATTAAAAAAAATGAGATATAAAGGAAAGTAAAGGTTTTCAAAAAAGGGGAAAAAACATTATTCACAGAAGGGAGGGAAATAGAAATTGTTTTTGCTTCGGATTAATATTTGGTATACAAACAGTATATTCTTTTATCTCACAAATAGTTTTAAAATTATTATGTGCTTTTTTTTATAAATATTTTATCGTTAGTTAATATACTGCGAATGGAGTTTTTAGACTTTACAAGTAGAATTAGAGATCAGTGTCATATAAGAAATAGTAAAATATTAAAAAATAAATATTTTAAAAAAAAAGACACGTGGTAAATTCTTAAAGCTGCTTGTGAAATAAAATATATATATTGTCGATGCACTAGATACTGACTCTATTTTATTATACCCTTACAAGACACTTGTCAAATACACTAACCCTATTTTATTATACCCCTATAGGACACTTATCAACCACTGACTCTACTCGTGGAGTCAAAAAACTTCACTTTTAGTGTACACAATATTTTCTCTTCTTGAAAAATGGAAAACTTTGAAGAAAAAGTGTTTAATTGAAAATTTTAAAAATATTTTTTTAAATAAAGAATGAAAAATATTATTTTTTCCTATAATAATTTTTCACATATTAAATATGATACCTCGGTCCAAATCCATATAAATGTAATTTTATTTTCTTTTATTTATATTATAGAAAAAATAGTTACAATATATGTTTCCATGTTTTATTATTGAAAATAATTTTTTTTTATTTATCAAAAATGTTTTTGAATAGAAATCAAATGGCCCTAAATTTCTTAAACTAAAATTAGAGGGATTAATTTTTAAATATAAAAAGAGTACAATAGAGCTTCTCAAAGGCTTGATCCAAAAAATTTCTAAACTCGATCTGACTTCAACTTGTCTAAATGGCTCATTTTACTATTTAAAAATTTTCAAAATTTTAAATTTAAATTATAAGACATATTAATATAAATATTTTATATTTTTTAAAAAAATTTGAATGGTAAATAGGTCAGTTACCTGGCTAATTAACACCTCTAATCAGTCCAGGGACTGAGAGCACAATTAAACCTCTAATAATTACTCTATTGTAGGTTTATGTAAGTTACGTAGGGTCCGGATAAGAGCCTACAGGTGGGTCATTATGCAATCTTGATCACTTGTTTATGGGATAATAAGTCTGAAACGGGTAAAACGAGGTACTGGTGACCACTTGACCGAGATGATGATGGGGTTGATTAGCGTAACTTATAAACCGTTGACTGAGAAAAAGTATCAGAATCTGGTCCCGGCGGGGCTCGAACCCGCGACCTTCGGCTCATAAGACCAACGCTCTAACCAACTGAGCTACGGGACCTTCTCGATGTAATGCTAAACCAATATTATTTAAACATATATTGTTTAGGCAAACATAAACCCCTTTCCCAAGAAAATTTCCCTTTTTTTCTTTCCTTTTGCTTTAACATTAATGGATAATATAAGATTTGAAAGGTTTATCAAATTAATTAGCCTTAACCTATATCTATCAAATTCGAGGGTAGCAATACAACAGCTCTGATGATAATAAAAAAAATTGATCTTCAAATATCACAAGAGCCACTAGCATTTTCTATCTCTTTTTGCCCTTTTAATAATTCATGTTCACATGCTTTGCTTCCATGATTTTTTCCAACTTTGTATCAATCAATATCTCCTCTTACCTTCCAATAAAAAGAATTTTATCACAAAGTAAAATATCTAACAATATGTGAAGCATAGAAAAAAAAAAGTTTATATATGTAAATGTGTAGAAGGAAGTTGCTAAAAAAAAAACAAAGAGAGAATCGCCATTGTGGAAAAAGAAAAAGAAAAAAAAAAAAAAAAGAAGGAAATTTAAGGATCAGATTAAGACTTGATCATGGAAAATGAGGCAGTGGGGAAGGTAGGCGGGTTCCACCACTAAAATGAAAAATTTTTCATTTAAGGTTTTTTATAATTTATAAAATTTAAAATTAATAATAATAAAATTAGTCTTTTAAAAATGATAAATTTTAATTTAATCATTTAAAAATTATAAAAATATAAACTATTAAAATAATAATATTTTATTTTTACTATCATAAAAATATATAATTTAATTACGAATTTGAGAAAAAAAATTCTAACTTCGTTGGTCAAATGAGGATCACCGGTCACCTTTTTGAGTCATTGCCCACTAGTCTTCAATCTCTTAGTCCTGGTGTGGGAAACAAATACATATATATATGTCAACATGTAAAACGCTAAGTGAGGCAACGTAAAACAGAGGGCATTTGAAAATTTTGCACCAAATCGTTGAAAATAATTTATCTAGGCCGTATGCTTTTATTCATTTTATTCATTTTTTCTTAGTTCATCGGCTAACACACTATTAAGAGCCATAAGGGTTAAATATACCCTTAGTCCATGTATTCTTTGAACTTTCTAAATTTAGTTTCTCTGTTTTTGTTTTGAGGAATTTAACCCCTTATTCAAATTTAAAAAAATTCAGTTAATGATGTTATTAATTGGACTTTAATTTTTAAATTAGATAACCAAAGGAGTTAAAATTTCTAGAAATTAGAAATAAATGGACTAAATTTCAAAAGTTTAAAGAGCAAAGGGGCTGGGGGCATAATTAGACCAGAGCCTTTATCACATTTTTATAGCATTTGTAGACAAATGTCAGTGAGTTGCCAAGTCAAACTCATTATATGAATGAAATAGCGTAGGTATGTACCTAGCTTTAAATTTTTAATCTTCTTAAATTTAATGCCCCACGAGGAAACATTTCTTACAATTCACACCAGCAAAGTTGAAAACGAAGACAGTTCCTCTCTCTAAATATATATATAAAACAATTCACCTTCATCACCAGCGGCTTCCATTGATGAGAAACTAATTAAGCCACAAAACTATGGGTTCAGAAGATGATGATCATAATACAACATTTGGTGTCAGCCGCAAGATCATGCTGTCGGCAGTCGGCTCTTTACTCGGCGTTGTGATGCTCATTATCATGCTCCATCTCTATGCGAGGTATCTTCTTAGACGCCAAGAAAGGAGACGCCGAGCTGCCCTTTACTCGCCTAGAACCGATCAAATCACACCGGTTGATATAAGTTCCATCATCGCACTGCCCAAGTCGGGACTCGACCCTTTAGTCATAGCTTCATTGCCGATGTTCACATACAAGGTAACCACCGGTCAGGTCAGTCATGATGATGAGGAGCCAGAATGCTCTGTTTGTTTAGGAACCATCACGGAGGAGTCCATGGTTAGGCTTTTACCCAATTGTAAACACATATTTCATGTGCAATGCATAGATACATGGCTTGGGTCACACACAACATGTCCCATATGTCGCACTGTGGTTGAACCCATGGTCCAATCGGAGAACTTCGAGTTAGGCAACAGTGTTCAACCCACAGCTCCTCCTTTAGAACAAAAAGATGGTGAACCATCGGGATCAGGGTCAAGATTTGAATCTTTTAGAAGGATGCTTGGTAAAGAAAGATCATCAAATAGAATTCAAAGTTGCGAAGATAATGAAATATCTGATAGTGTGCAAGATTTAGAGAGGCAATAAATAGTAAAATTTTTCACCTAGTATTAATGTTTCTTTAGGGGTACTGTTTAATTATTAATTCAATTTAATTAGTTTTTATATATATGGTTTGCATACTCATTAATTAATATTATGGATAATTAACTTTTTATTTAGTCCCCCTTTTTGTAATTTACTAGTGATTATGCTCCAATAAGATATGTGAAAAATACAGGCATTAGTTTATTACTTTAATTAGGTATTTACCTTTTTTATGTTATGATTTTTTATTTGCTCACATTACACGTTTGATGCATGTGGTTCGTCTTTTTATGGTGCAACAAAGTCAATAATTCAGCAACCCATCTTTAATATAATAATATTTTTTTATATTTTTTAATAATTTCAATGGTTTTTAATTTTAAAAATAGTTTTTATAATATTTTTAAAAATTTTTAAATTTTAAAAAATTAATTAAATGTTAACATGTCGTAAAGTTAGCAAATGTTTATTTTTTCTTTCATTTTAGAGTGTTTTGACAAAAAATATAAATTTAAGAATTAAAATGACTTTTTTTATAAACTTAAAGGTTAAAAAAAATTATAATTTTTCTTTTCGAGAAAATAAATTTCATTATGTTATAATCAAAGTATCAGATTAAATTTGATGAATAATAATAATTAACTAGCTATTTTCGAATTTGTCAATTTATTTTTTTAAATTTATTGATGATATGATAAGTAAAAAGGAAAAAAAAACACGTAAAATTCAGAATTATTACTTATTACTGTTGTTTATTAATTTCTTTTATTATGGTTTCATTTGAATTTTCACTGAACTCATGGTAAGATAAAAATATGAAAAATATCCCTTTTAACTATCCATTTTCATTTGAATTTGGGTGCCGTATATTCTATGGCACCTCCAAATTTTCACTTTGATTCCATTTTTTTAGTATTATTTAATATTTTTATTTACATTAATTAAATATAAATATATTATATATTATATTTATAGATATTATTAATCAAATAAAAAATAATTAATTATATATAGAAAAATCATATTTTACATGAATTTATATTTAATGTCTTGGCATAATTGTCTAAGATACCCTCAACGTTTATGAGATTTTGGGTTTGAGCCATTAAGCCTTTTCTTTTTGGATTGACATCCTCAACATTACAATTTTTCCACAAATCATCTTAATTTTAACGAGAAACGTAAGTTGATCATCAGTTAAACGGTAAGTCAACGAAATAACCTATCTGGCATATCATATTAGCACGATATCATAGATGACATCATTTATAAAAAGATGATTTAACAAAATTTTTTTTTAAGAAATGAATGAACTTCGATTAAAAAAAGTATGAAGAGAAAACTTCGATTTAAACAAAATGCTTTGATTTTCCCACTTTTGTTTTCCTAAAATTCCACCTATTAGACGGTTTGGAAATGGGTTTGCTTTGATTGTTACTGTAATTGAGAGAGTGAAATGCAGGTATGGGCTGGTGGTGGGTGTGTGCGGGGGTGTGTTTTTACCATACCAGCAGCTAGAGGGAAAGAGAGAGAAAAGAAGAAAGAAGATAAAAACAAAATGAAAAAAAAAAAAAGAATTTTGTTAAACAATTTTGTTTTATAGATGATGTCATCTATGACATCGTGCTTATGTGGCATGTCACATAGGCTACTTTGTTAACATGTTGTTTTATGATGATCAACTCACGTTCCAATTAAAATTAGGATAATTTTTTAAAATATCGTAACGTTGAATGTGTCAATCCAAAAAAAAAAAAAAAAAAAAAAAAAGCTTAAGGGCTCAAACCTAAAACCCCATAAATATTGAGGGTATTTTTGACAATTATGCCTAATATCTTTAATAACCATTTTTCTTTCAATTTATATTTTACATTAGGTGAGCGCTAATTTTAATTTATCCATTATATTATTTAATTTTAACACGCCAACTATTTTCAATCTTTTCGCTCATCCAAATTGGTTAGACATGTCCATGGGCCTAGTGACCCACTTGACCTGATCGGCCTGACCTAAGTTTGGAAAAAGGAAATTATTCTCGTATTATCCCAGCCTAAATTTAAAAATTTTATAATTTTAAAAACTATTTTTATTTAATTTTAATTATAAAATATATAAATATCGATATAAAATGATATATTTTTAATAATTTATTATTTTAAAACAGTGAAACAAATTTTTTAATTGAGCTTAAAAACTAAATTTAATTTTTTAAAAAAAAATTGAATTATAACCCAACCTATAGATAATTTTAAAAATAAATTCGTCACATTTTATTATAATTTAGAGAGGGAAAAAATACTTAGGAAAGTGAAATAAACACTTAATTATTATTTACTTTCCTCAATTAAAAAGCAAATCCTTTCTATAAATCTCTCTCTTCTTTTTTTCCTTACATTTGGTATAAATCTTTTGATAATAGGGTAAATTAATCATCAATTAATACAAGATCTACTTTCTATAACAAAAAAAAAAAAAAAAAAAAAGAAGAAGAAGATCTAGTTTGATTTATATTAGATATAAAATAAAATCTAACAAAAAAAGCTTAAATTTGAATCAATTTAAGTTTATATTACTAACTAAGGATTAATTAAGGTAAATAAACAGGGACTAAGGGCAGACAATAAATTGAAAATTAAATTTGGACTGAATTGGAACTCAAAAATTTCCAACTAACTATAAGTAGTTTTCATACACTCATATTGTAGTATTTAAAATTTGACCCACTTTTAGCATCAAACTAAAACAAATATATGCAAAGAATCCTAATGGAGGCATCACTGCTGCCTTTTCACACTCAATCAACATTCCAAATTAAAATAAGAACACTCATAAATAGAACTAATTATATATTTAGTTAATATCAAAACCTTATACTGTGCCTATGTTTGCACCAAAAAGACTTCATGATGGTATGAAGATCCTATTCATAATGGCATAAGATAATGTTCTCTCCTAACCCATGTGACCAACTATTTTTAATTTTATTGTAATTGCCAAAATTTTCAATCAGGCTTAAATTTACTTTCTATTATAAGTTTATTTTTTTTAAAGTTATAAATATTTTTTTTATTTTGTCTTTTTTTGTCGTTGTGTAAATGTTGAGGGTTAATTTCTTAATTATATAAAAGTTAAAAAAAATTACTGACTTAACGGTTGAGTGGCCAAAAAAGACAAATGTGAAAATTTGAGTGGCCATTTATGAACTTTTCATAATTGAATGATAACAAAATCAAGGATAAACTACGATAGAGATCCTCCAACTATGAAAAGTTACAAAATGATCACTTAATTATTTAATTTTGTCTTTTTTGTCACTAAATTGACTAATATAAAAATGGAAACACCCAAAAATTTATGATTATTGGGTGATTAAAAAAGACAAAATTGAATGGTTAAATGATCATTTTGTAACTTTTCATATTTAAGTGATAAAAAAAAATCATAATTAAAGTATCTTATCCTAGCCCAATTGCCTTTTAGCTAAAGTATTTAAAGGCCGTTATTTTCTATTTCTAGATATTCTATCAGCAAAGGTCGGTTCTTACCCTTCGTTTACCTAGAGGAGTATCTGTGGGGCTAGAGAATTGATTGCAGAAGGGATTATTTGGCGAATCGGCAATGGAACCCGTGTTAACATTTGGAATGATCCGTGGCTCCCTGGTTCAAAAAATAGTAGATAATTATTCCAGAATTTTATTCCTCAATTGAAAACTGTGAACCAATTAATTGAGTCAAAAACCAATACCTGGAATCAAGAGCTTCTTGGTAGTTTTGTTGATGAAGATCAATTAAAGCATATCTTTGCCATCTCGATTAATAGCCATGGTTTGGAGGATATGATGGTCTGGAAGCACGACGCTACTAGGGAGTTCTTTGTGAAGAGCAGTTATCGGGTACTACTTACAGAGCTTAATCAAAATAAGAGTTATAACCTTCCTATTGCAGAAAATTACATGGTTTTTTATAAGGCGCTATGGACTATACAAATTCCTCCTAATGTAAAAATCCATGTGCGGAGGTTGTTTAAAAACTTTGGTGCCGCAGTTTTGTAATCTTGCTCAGAGGAAATTAGTTGCGGATGTCATATGTCCTCTTTACAAGAAAGATTCGGAGGACTCAAATCATCTGCTGTGGTCGTGTTGTATCTTACGACAATTGTGGAGTGACCTTCAAATCAAGATGGCTCCGGTTGGGTGCACCTCGAATTACAAAGGTCATTTTGTTTCTCATTTATTATTTGCTTGTTTTCTAAAAAAAATCATAATTAAATGACTACTAAAATAATTTATCTAAAAATCAATAATTGAGTGATTAACTGATCATACATATACTAAATTTATTACATTAATTGAATCCCAAACTAAGATTTGATTTTAGCTCACTTTATTTGGGTTAATACTTAATTTTGATACTAAATATATGCTTTTTCATTAAGTGTGCCAGGCTGGTATTTCCTTTTTTTCTCTACTTTCATTTATTACCACATTTTTCTAGTGTCTTTTCCATGCCATTTCCAGTGAAGCTTTCCTTAATTTTGTTAAATCTTAATTATTTTAAACAAAAGCTCTTTAAACTATATTTAATTCTCAAATATTAAAGCAGGATGTGGTAAATTGAATATAGATAAGTAAAGTAAATATATTATGAGTATTAAATCAAGTGCTTTAAATTCCTGTTTTATGTCAATTTATACAATGGATTCGCTGATGGAGGAATCATACGGTTTTCCATTTCTTTTACGAAGTAAATTAAATATAATCACAGAAAAATATATTTGAAAAATGACGGGAATTAGTTAAGATAGTAAGAACTATAGCCTTTTTTATATTAACTAATAGTAGCTATGAAGCATAACTTTAAAATTTATAGTCGGCATCTATTTCTTCAATGGACTTACAAAACACGGAAAATTAATTATTAGACTCACTTTAATAGATACTTTAAATATACATAATTATAATAGAAAATATAAAAAAAGTTATACATAGTTTACATATTTAAATTTAAAATTTTATTTTACTTTTGAAAAAGTATATTTAAAAGTTATTTTATTGAAAATTTTGACATTCAAAATTTTTATTCATAAAAAAATTTAAATAATAAAAGGTGAAAGTTTAAAAACATTAATCACTGAATGCTAAAATGTAATAATGGTTTTTTTATATTTATTTTATGATTTATATTTGAGATTTATAATTAATTTTTTTAATAATGTTGTCTTTAAAATTCAAACATATATTATTACCTTAAAAGTATAGATTTTCTATTATACTTAATATTTTTTGGTAAAATTTAGGGCTAGGTCTGGATGATCGGTGGAATGCAATACGATGTGTTTAACTTATTTTATCTCACGTTATGATGTCTAATCTAATCGCCGTGACTGTTTTTATATTAATGTAGTTAAAACTATCGCGTAGATGTAGATAATTCCAAAAGTAGGGTCCAATATGAAGCAGCCAATGTCTTAATGTTATAGAGTGGGGCCCATAACAAACTCCTTAAATTCCATGCAAATAGTTACTCTAAATGGACAGTGGCATTTAAAAACTCCCCAACAACTGCACATAAAAATGGTAAAGATTTTCAGAGATTTTGAGACACATAAGGCATGGACATTCATCAACAACAAGGACAGTTTCATGTTCATATTATATATTGACAAGTGACAAAGAAGAAACCAAATTATTAAATTCAGGAACAAAACCCCAAACCCCCCCCCCAAAAAAAAAAAAAACTTTCGATGATTGCTAGGTTTCTCAACTTTTTCTTACAAACAAAACATTTTTTTTTCTCATAAAATCTCGGAAAATCGAACTAAGTTTTTCCTGTTTGCCTGTCTTTTATAACATGGTATTGGTTTTTTGGTTTTTCTCTTTCTAAGATCTATTATCTGCTTAAAACATGGGCGGACTTTCCTTAATGCCACTTCTTCATTACGCATAGGTAGGCTGTTTCAACTCCACCTTTTGAGATTTCATTTCCTTACATCCCGTTTTATTTGAATGATTTTGTTTTTCTCCTTTTTAGATTTCTGATCTTGAAAGAAAAAATCAATTTTGGTTGTTTGATTAAAAAAAAAAAAAAACGAAAATAGATGAGCAGCAACAACACAAGCAACATCGTTGGTGTTCGAGACATGGCTAATGGCAGTGGTGGTGGTGACTATGAAAGCTCCAGTTTAAGGAAGGCAAAGAAACAAAGGATCCCTAAAAGAGGACCTGGAGTTGCTGAACTTGAGAAGATATTGCGTGAACAAGAGCAAAAAGATGGTCATACATCATCATCTTTAGTTCCTTCACTTCCCAATTTTTACCCTTCTTTGCCAAGAAGTGCTTCTTTTCTCGCTGATAATCATAACCATCATCATCATCCAAGTTCACCACCACCTTCAATGGCTGCCCTTCATGGTAATTGCAATGGTAGTTCACAGTTAAGATTATGTGGAAATGTAGGTGGTAATAATGGTCCTAGTAAAGGAGTCTATATTAACGGATCAGGCGTATATTTGCCTGAACAAACCTTGTTGCCGATTTCTTGGGGCTCATCTGAGGAACCAGCTCCTAAAATGGCTGGTGATTTTTCATTCCCTATGCCTCTTTCAAACGGATCCGGTCATACCATGTTGCAAAGGAACCATCTTTCAATGGTATGTTCTTATTAAATCCGTGATTATATATTTATATTTGTAGTCTTTTTTGAACCATTGACATGCATGAATTCAAACACAGATGAATCTTTTCCCGTTATCAACATTATCGTCTTCATCAACAACCCCATCATCAACTACAGGGGTATATCATCATGTAGAGCCCCCTTCAAACCAAAAACCTTGTTACATATCAACACTTTTGCCTGAGGAAGACAAGGTAAGTGTAAACTTGTCTTAATTATACATATAATTAGTTCTCCATTATTTAATAAACCATAAATCTACTATATGGATTTCTTTCCTTTTTTTAATTCTTGTTAAATATCTACTTATATAAATATATATATATTTCTTTTGCATGCTCACGTAGTTTTTGCTGTGGATTTCGTCTTTAATGTTTGCTTCAAAAAATGTAAGTAAAGATGATGCAATTAAAACCAATATTTAACCATATTCTAAATATATATATTTGACACAGGTGAAGAAACAATAGAATTTATAGTCTAGTGCAGTGTAACAATGTCTAGTTTTTCTTATTTTGAATCAGATGATGAGTGCCAAGCGGTCAAGGCCTAATGTCCCAGTCGAGAACTGGCCGGCGGCAGCTCCGTCTCGCATGTCGACCTTTCAACAATCTATCCGCCCTCAAGTCTCCAGGCTTGATCCTTCATCTTCGTCTACCAACAATGGCGTCTTTAGCCTTGGAATATCCGGGTAATTAATCAGCCTAATAAATACATGGTTACCCTCGTGATTTTAAGAAAATATTGGCTTATATTTTATTTTTCTGGACTTTTTGCCATTATCAGAGACCCAATGCCGACAAACCCTTTGGAGCTGAAACTGAAAACATGTCTTAATGATAACCCTAGTGGCAATGGAAATGGCAATGGTAATGGAAGTCGTCCCTTCATCACATTATTAAGCTCTCCAACAACTCAAAATTGCCAACCAGACTTACCCAAATTCATCAAACAATTCCCTTTCCAAGTAATTCTTGTCTTGTCCCTGGTTTGAAAACTGTGTGTTTTTCTTGCATGAATTCCATCGTGGTTTACTTTTGTTTTTCTAATGAAGGAAAACAATGAAGGGTGTTTACTGCAAAAATCGTCATCAGAATCTGAGGTATTACCAGTGCATAACAAGAGTTTCTTTAGCTTCTTATTACAACCAGCTGAAGAGGTGCAAAGGGGTAGTACTTCAGCTGAAGCCACACTTTGTCTGAAAACTGGAAATTGTTGTACTGAAAAAACAGGAGATTTTATTGATCTTAACTTAAAGCTTTAAAGTGGTTTCTCTTTCATTAGGGAAAGGTAGTCCCCAAAGAATTTAGATATATAGGTATAGATACAGATATCTCATGTACTAGACTGTTTTTTTTTTTTTCTCAGCAGCTAGGCTGGTTATGTTTTTTGGATAATAGATATAGATGTTGGCTTTTAATGTGTTTATTTCTATTTCTATTTTATGTGTTCGTTTTTTATACATTGGTGATAAAATATTTCAATTTTAAACAAGTTAAAATAATTATCTATTTTTTAAAAATATATAACTCGGTTGTCGATTTTAGCCCGATTGGCATAGGCATCATTGCCAATACAAGAGGAAGTGCGTTCGAGTGCACTGAAACGTATTATACTCCTATATATGAGTTAGGAGCGTATGGATAGTTCTAAACATTGTATTAAAAAGAGCAAATATAATCAGAACCTACAATGAGATTATTTAAAAAATATATAATTCGGTTAATTTCTTAAGTAAAGTTTAAAAGTATACCTTTTTTATTTTATTTATACATTTAAGTCACGAGTTGGTGTTATAATTTAACCAAACATCAATTTAGTTAAAATATTATTATAATACTTTTCTATATAAAAATAAGTTATATTATTACAGAGGTTTTTAAATTTTTTATATAAACAAAAAAAAAAAAAAAACTTTAACCATGATAAGATTTAAACTCGTGACATAATTAATTTTAAATATTTAATTGTAATCTTTCAATCAAAGATTCATTTGACTTTTGTATAAAATTTTAATAATTATATTTATTACATAATTTTTTTGACCATTTTCTAATTTTGATATTACTTTTAATAATTTTATACCGAAAAAATTAACATATAGATCTACCAAATTTTTTTAATAATTTTTTTAAAAAGCTTGTGAAATATATGTATCAAGATAAATTATTAGAGTAAATAATTTTGATTACATACTCTCATTTGACAATATTATTTGAACACAAACAATAAAAAAAATTTTAATTATGCTCCCAATTCTTACATTCTTCGAATTTCTTTAAAGATTAAAATTTTTATTCAAATGTTTGATTGAAAGTTTTTTCAACAATTTCATTAGGGAAACAAGTGTGGCTAACAAGTTCTTTTCTACATATTTACGTATCAAATATTCAAGTCTCATGTTCTACATCCATGGCTCCAATACCTGCACACCATCAGTTTAATCATTTTGGAAGTTCTGATATGGTATTGCACCTTATATATAAATCTTATGTACCTTATATAAGTGCAGTAACTTACTAGCAAAGCAAGCGCGGTGGTAAGAGAAACTAGGACAATTACTCGTGTTGCAGTGGCTGAACTTAGAATCTTAGCAAGATGAAGAATCAGAAATGGAACCACGGAGAAGAGCGTGATTGTTGCACTGTACTTGGTTTTGATATCACTTTTCACACTGTAGCCTTCTGAGATATGAAAAATAACCCATAAACCACCAAAAGGAATAGCTGCCCCCATAGTTTTGTTGTGCAAGGTAAGAAGCAGTAGACTCATAGGTCAGCATCATCATTGGAAGATGAAGTCCGAAAAGAGGAGAGTTTGGTGTTCGACCGATGCCATCTGAGAGACCGGATTTCTCTTTAATTGAACGACTGCTTCCATCACCGATGGTTAAGAACAGTAAAAGAATGGCTACTGTGAACTGTAATTTTGTCATGAAGAATCCCTGTTGCTGGAGAAAATACAAACGAGCTTTTCTCTTCTGGTTCTAGAAAACCAGGTCGAATTAAAGCAAATGATTCTTGAAAATCGAGTCAATTTAAGGCCGTAGAGGCCCAGATTCAAAGCACATAGGTACCTACTTGTTTACGAACCATTGATAAATATACAAACTGTACCGTGTATTGCACGGAACAGGATTGATTTCATCCAGTGAAAAACTAGTGTGAAACAATTTTAACAGCAACTTGCGTGAGTTATTTAGGTTGGGATTTAAAAATACTAATAAAGAAAATTAGCATGCTACGTTGAATGAATAAGGCGCCTTTATTTAGCGGATGGAGGTATTGACATCCGAAACTCTTCTCTTCTCAAGGGAGTTTTCTTCAAGAACAAGGCATCTAAATTCCAATGCCTCTGTACACAAGAAAATTCAGAAAACTAAACTTCATTAAGATAATTTATCCATCCAATAAGAGGATTGAAAGAACTAAATGAACATAAAACATACATATAACCACATAGTAGGAGATGTGAAGTCAATGATCAAAATGTATACAAAGTATTCTCGTTTTCTTTCTTTGTCTACAACCATAATACTTTTCCCACTCAAGACGGATTTCTGAGTCTTCAACGGGAAAAAAGGGTTCCTATTATATTGACTCCCTACCTTCATTGAGCAACTTGTCCTGGCAGTCAGTGGATAGTAGGATTGTGCCGTTGCTGCCGATAAAAATGCGGTGCAACCTCAGTTAACCAAGAAGGATCTATGGAGATGACGTTGCGCATGTATTGCCGGTCGGTGGAGACAAGAGAATGGTATATAACACACTTTGGATTTACTCTGCAGGTTAATAGAATACAAAACAAAGAAGTTTATTGTAACATAAATATTTGCAGCAAAAACAATTCAATCCTTGAAACAAGATAAAAGGCCTTTAGAGAAGCTCACAACCTAGCTAGCTTCACTAATAAATATAGTGCAGTAAAAAATTGCTCATTTTGTTAGTCTAAATGACCCAAAAGTTTCTAGCCAAATACAACATCAAAGAGCTTCTAGCAAAATCAAATATTAAAATACAAGCATTGATATATACTAAATCCAGTCTCGGTACCAACCTGAATAACACAGATGATGGATGAATATAAACTTCTTGGGAACCTCTAATAGTCTTGTACATGCCACCATGACTGTAGGCCTTTGACAAGATAGGCAACAAAACTTGATTAAAATAACAGTTTAAGTTGTAGGATACAACAGTTCAGATTACACAAGTTTCTACAAGAAATAATATCCCAAGTTTCGTGTCTAAATTCTAATAGGTAATAAAGATATTTAACAAAAGTAACCATTCATCTAAAGATAAAAATTACCTCTAAACGGCATGCATTAGCAAAAAAACCAGCAGTGACTGCCTTTCTCACCAACTGCAACAAGTACATTGTAGAGCATCATTTTTCTTGTTCAAAAACATATGATAAAAGATTATTTGAGCCATTGGATTTTTTATTTAAAGACTAGATAGTGCTCATAGAAATAACAGGTTCTTTATATCAAGCACATGGTGATCCAAAGTTTTTTTTCCCAATGTTATCAGTGGAAGCAAATAACATACCTCTCTTTTTCCTTATTTCTTTGTAAGATTAAATCAAAGTGTGAATTTACCTGCATATCTGTTTCGCAAGATTTCAAGACTATGCCCAACCTCAGCGCTATTCTTTTGAGTTGTTCCCGAATTTCCATTACCTTTTTCTGTAAAATAATTAAAATATATTAACATAGATAAAAAAAAACATTTAAGAAATGCCAAAAAGAATATCTTAAAGAAGTAAAGCCTTTACATACAATATTCTTGTACTTAAAGACTGGTAATAGAGTGAAACTGGACAGTATCTTAAATTCTCAAAAAAGCCCAAATAAAAATACACACCATGGCATGGTAGTTTATGAAGTTCTTGTGACACCACTTTGAAGATTTGCCAGACTGGAGAAACCCTTTGTAAATATTCAGGAAAGTAACATGGTCACCCTGCAAAAAAAAATGATATAAGACAGGTGCAGGTAGCTAATTACGTTGTTATTACAATAATACAAATTGGGAAAGTGATCAAGAAAGAAATCCAGCAAAGCTAGCTATAATACCTCAGCAGCAGCAAATCTCAATTTGGCTTCATCCAGTTCCTTTTGTGCTCCCCGAGCAGAAAACCAGATAGACTGCAAAGCAAAAGGGAAAATAATGAATTGATCTGTACAACAGAGGGAACTGCACAAAAAAAAAATTGAATAGTGTAACAGACAGAAAAGGGCGAGCAGTAGCTTACCTGGATAGAGAGAACAGCAGCAATAGTTATGATTTCATCAGAACACCCAAGCTCATTTGAAGATAAAATCATTTTTGCAATCATTGGTTCCTGCAAAACATATAATAGTGAAGAATACACCTAAGAAATATAACAGACAAAAAGAAAACAGAAACAGATATCAAAAGTAATATTGACTAAGAGAAACAAGAGGCAAGGTCTCTTTTTTTCTTTTTGTAGATTGCGTATCTCTCCTTGCAGTAAAAGTGTGGAAGACATTATGGAAATAAAAAATCAAAAAAGAATGAACAAAAGTCTTAGGTGAAACAGTATAAGTTTATTTACCAGTGGAATTTCTGCAACTTGAAAACCAACTGGTGAAGTAAGTTTGGCATCATCATCAAGGACTCCAAGTGAATAAAGTACTTCAAGTGCTCGGATCATTGATTCAGGAGATGGAGATGCCGGCCAGTCAAAGCCCAGAATGTTATCAATGCCTAATGCTTTTAACTGCAACATCAGAATACAGAGATTAGCACCTAAAACACTAGTATATCTCATTATATACTATAAAAAATTAAACCCAAGTCAGTTTTCCACATAAGACATGAAGGGACCAAAATTAAAGTTTACATATGCACTTTAGCAGCTCACACCCTTAAGTTTGTCAAAATATGATATAGACCAGATGATATCCAGAGAAACCAGCAACAAATCTAAATACCTGAATCACACAAGAAACAAGATTTGACCTTTGGATCTCAGGAATTACTTGAACAGACATTTCATTGAGAAAGTACTCTTCTGTATACAATCTGGTGGCAGCAATCAAAAGAACTCAGTCTTAGACAATAAGATTTAAACATCGGAAAGATTTTTTTTTTTTTTTTTTTAACTTCTTGAGATGATTAAACACCTGTAACACTTCCCAGGTCTAAGTCTACCAGCTCGACCAGCCCTTTGTCTAGCAGATGCCTTGGATATGGGTGCCACCACAAGATTTTCTATATCCGAGATCTGGAGAATAAGAATAACAAGATTAACAACTAAACTGGAATGTTGACAAGGCAATCCATTTAGAGATAGAAGGCTTCCACTAAAACCTCTAGAAAGAGGTTTAAAAATTAGTCACAAGAATCATAAAGAACTAATAAACCTGATGACTATTGTGGTAAATTGAAAATTATACAAAATTAATAACATTTGCATGCTTCAATCCAAAATTAGGGAAAGATAAAAATTTAAATATTTTCTTTTAGCATAAGACGGGCACAGGCTGTCCGCCTCAAAGTGATGAATTATCAGCTAATTTCAAGTAATAAAAAAAAAGCATAAAAGATATGTATTGATACGGATTCTTTGAAAATAATGCCAGGCAAGATGTGGCCATTACCAGATAAAGTTCACATGGAAAATCCTAAATATACACCTGCTGTACCATAATAAAGAATGTGGAAATGAAGATACCGGATTGTAGAATCGTTGTTTTGAGAAGCCACTATCAACAACATAGACAATACCCTGCACCAACCATGAGAACAAGTGTAGAAATGAATGCAACAGTTTCCTATAAACAAACTAAGTTTAACAAATAGCTCTAGAAAACACATATCTTACCTCTAAAGTCAATGATGTCTCTGCTATATTTGTTGATATCACTACTTTTCTCTTGCCTTTATGAGTTGGAGAAAATATCAAATCCTGCAAAGAAACAAAAAGAAGCATGTAAAGCCAGAAAGCGAATAAATTAAATCCTGCAGAAGTCAACTGTATTACAAACAGAAAGCTATTTCTGACCTGTTCTGCACGTGTAAGTCCAGAGTATAAAGGCAAAATAATCAACCCTGAAAGGAAGATATAAGCATAATTATTCACCGAATGCAACAGAAAATAGATTTTGTTGTAAGATAAAGAAATCATGCTTCCAAATATTACACTCAAGGTTGGCACAGAGCAAACAAGCAGGCTCAATAGCAGGGTCTTTTTTATTATTGTTTGTCTGACCCATGTTGATAATAAAATGTAATTTAAACATGAAACACATATGTAAACAGAGTGATAATTAATAACAGGTCAAAATCCACTGTAGTGCAAGGTATCAAAATATACTTGTAATGGAATTCCCATAACACGTGTACATCTAGACATACATATGCATGGACGAACATAAAATATTAGTAAAATCTAAGTATAGATGCATAACATCTAATGAATAGATTATTGCAAATTCTTTTCATTGTATATAAGGTATAAACAAGGCCAAAGTATATGCCACGATATTAAACCTGAGGAATTTTTCCCATTGCTTCGAGCTTCTTCAGTAAGCAACTTAATAGCAGCATCAATATCATCTTGACCAGTAAGAAATACTAAAATATCACCTGGTGGTTCCTACTCAACAGATAAAATATGGTGACAAAATTAGTGGAATTTTATCCTTTCATCAAAAGAATCAAACAATACCTGTCCATACTATGGTTAGGGAGAGAATATCACGAGTCCAAGAAAGCCTTCACGCGAAGGATCACATAGTTATTGAAACATCAGTAATTATTAAATAATGAAGTTTGTTGGTTCTGTTTCCAGCTATTGCAGTACATTGAAAGAATTAAAGACTAGAAAATTAGATCTTTGAAAAACAGTTTCAGAAAAATGGCGCTTAAAAATTTTTAGAAAGTGAAAAATACTATTTACCATATGTAGAATTTTTTGGTTTGCAGCTATATACAATTATTAGCACCAATGAAAGGCCTCAAGAAACCATCCAGAGCTTAACATTTATAATGTCTCCATTTATAAAACTAAAATCTGAATTTATCACAATCTTCAAAATACCTTGTCATTAATCAATAGCACTGTTGAAACAGCAGCCTGAACATAGTCTCGTACAGGGTCTTCCACATAATGAATTTGCACATTAAACCCTCTACCCTGAAAATCGAGTGCAAAACAAGACTTAATTTGTTAGTCCAAATTAAATGGAACATCAGTTAAAGTATAACTTCCATAAAAAAAACACATAAACAAGCATCTTCAAACCCAAAAGTTCTTTTCATGCAAGAGATTGTAAAGGGGCATAGGAAATGATACTGCCACTGAAAATACCTCAACGGATAAGATAGCAGGCTCCAACCTAGGTCTAAGCTCCTCACCTTCCAATGCTTGGCGCCTTTTACTAGTTTACATTAAATGCAAGATGTTAGGGTCAAATCAGAAACTTGTGGGTTCTCAACAACTAACTAGAGTCCAAACTAACATTCAAATAAAAAAACAAATAAATGACCTTTATGTAGCTTGAAGAGTAGAAGCAATATTCTAAATCCTATACACTGAGAAGACACTTCACTAAAATGTGCAGAAGGAAACCTGGACAGGAAGAAATTAGACATTGATTTTGCTTCAATCGTAGCAGAAGATATAATCAGTCGCAGCTCCGGTCGACGTTTCTGGATCTGAAGTTTCAATGTGCAGAAAATATTTAGGAAAGTACAGGACCTATACGGGAAAGGCAGAAAAGTTCCAATTTTCCTATTCTTTCCTACTGCCACCAACAGAGCAGTTACCGAGGATTAGAAGTATTACCTTTTTCAGAAGACCAAGTACAATGTCCGTTGAAATGGATCTTTCATGCGCCTCATCCACCATAATGACACTGCAAAAGTCATAAACTTTCACTCTCTTTTATCTTACTAACAAAAACAGAACATCATTCACCATGATGACCATCTGATGTTCACAAATTCTAAAGAGAACGAATTTGTAGCAAAAAGGGTAAAAAGAAGAGCCATAATCATATAGAATAAATGTAGGAAGAAATCCATAAGATCCTTGCCACCTGAAGACTAACAAGCACACCTGAATATCATCGAACTTGTAGTCTGACAATTTGACAATCTGATTTTGCATGAACAATGATGAGATGCTCATGACATCATTTGCACAACAATGAAAACTAACCAATATGTGGCAAATCTCACAGAATAAGATCAAGCATAAGCAAAGTAATGAAACTAAAGAGAAGCACCATCTGCACTACATCTAATTGTCTCTAATCTTAATCATTACCTGTACTTAGTCAAAAGAGGATCATCCATCATTTCTCTAAGTAAGACTCCATCTGTGAGAAATTTGATCCTAGTAAGATCCTGCACTGTCAAAATGAAATAACCTTCAAAATCAAGGACATCAATTACATGCACAACAAACAGAAACATTCTCAAATTCCATCTTACTTGATGAGCTTTCAAGCAAGATAAAATTATAATCAATGCATTCAACATGCAACATTGACAAATTACCCTCTCAAAAGGACAAACAGAATTGAATAAGACAAGAACCGCAAGATCAAAGATTGATTAGATAACTCACTGGATTAGAGATATCTTCAAACCGGATTGTGTAACCAACTTCTTCTCCAAGTTTGACCCCCATCTCCTCAGCTACCCTTGAAGCAACTGCCTGTGCATCAGATTAAAATGGATATTATTGAGCAAAAACTGAGACATTTACATTCACGAAAGGCTTGAAAAGATGAAAATGCAGACATATAGGAGTTCAAAGCGACCTGCACAGCTAGACGCCTTGGTTGCGTGCAAGCTATAACACGCCCACCATCAGCCCAACCAGCTTCTTTTAAAAACTGCAATTCAAGCATATTACAATCAAGATTCCCAGCAACAGAATATTCAGAATGAACTTCAAATTACAAAGAGGGAGGCAAGTAAATAGTTAAAGATTTTACTTTTAAATAAAGAAAAAGGAGAGAAAACCTGTGGAATTTGAGTGGTTTTACCACTACCCGTTTCACCAACAACAATGGTAGTAGCGTGAGACTCCACTAAATAAAGAATAGCAGTTCTATACTTATAAACTGGAAGCCTTTGTCTTTGCTTCTCAATGCTCACATACCCATATCTGTAAAATCAGGAAAAACAAATCAGGAAGAGAAAAGACAAAAGAAGAACAATCAAAGAACAAAAATTGAATAAAAAATAGTGAGAGAAAAAATACCCAGAAGAAGATGAAGAGTAAGAAGATGACAAGAAAATAACACCGCCATCCTCGTCCTCGAGGAGGCGGGGCTTCTCGGTTCCCGGTTTCCAGAACTGCGCCATAATTTTAAGCTCAGTTTTACTTTTCCCGATTCGAGGGAAATTGAATCAAAATTCAGTAATGTAACTAAACGGGCTTTTTATTTAGCTTTGCTCTCGCTTCGGTTTAGGGTTTCCAAGCCCAACAATCATTGGGCATTTGTTAGAAATCTATGAAAAAGAAATAAAAATTTATAAAAATTTAGATAAATTCGTCCTAAAAGTCAAATCTTTAACCAACAAGCCCAAGTGCCCAATCAAATACATATTATATTAATGTTTATAATAATATTATATTAATTTTTACAAAATTAAATGAAATAAATAATATACAAAATTATCAAACTAAAAAATATAAAAATTTGAAAAATTAATTAAAATATATAAAATTAATTAAAAATTTAGAAGATGAGTATTTTCATCATTTTCTTTTGAAAACAAGTCACATCGATTTGATAGAACCAATCATTAAAAAATGTTAAATGCTTAAATTGGCTTAATCTTTCAAGAGTTGCTCACGATAATAACTAAGCTTTTTAAAATATCATATAAGCGGTTTCAAAATGTCATATAAGCGGTTTAACTATTATAAAAATGCTAAATGAAAGTTAAATTTTTTAAAATGGTCAAATAAAAACCTAAACTTCTTGAAAGTGTTCAAATAAAGGCTTCTAAAATGTTGTATATCAAGTTTCAAATTATGTTATGACTATTTTCTTTTCTTTTCAGACAATAATTAATTTAGGTGTCATTTGTTTTATTATAAACACATCAATATTTACTCATTTTTTTCTACAAATTGGGTTGAAGTGCGTAAAAAATCTCCCTCTTATCTTATTTCTGTAAAGGTTAGAACCTCATTAACCAATTTGAAAAGTTTAGCCTTTCAATGAATAACATTTAAAAGGATTGATCCCTAATTTGAGCATTTAAGTTTAAAAAATAAATTTTCAATCATATTTATGTTAAAAAGACAATTTAGCACTTTCTAAACTATTAACACTCAAATTTAACTAAAAAAAATAAGACTCAAATAAATAAAAGATGTTAATATTATTATTCTTTATTTTTGTTTTAGAAATGATCAGTTTTCATGGGTAAAATCTCTCACTTTTCACAATTAAGCAAACCAGAAAAAGGAAAAGGGGGCGTTTCATGAAGATTCTCAATGATTTAATGAAGTAAACATAGTTAACGATTTTCATGGCAGACCAAGTCCAACATATAGACCAAAAGTTCTAGGACATAAACTTCCATAGTGACGGCTTTTAAACGAATCTTTTTTCATTATTATTTAAACGCTTTGAGTTCCTCTATGTATCATATATGCAATTATTTTACGAGTTCCCTAACAACATGCAACGACCTTGTTGTATCACTTTTATGTTCATCTCTCTCTTTCTCGTCTCTTCATATGGTGAAGAGACTGATAACAAGGTGACTAACATCGGTGCCATCATCGACGTCGATTCTCGAATCGGAAAAGAAGAGAAAACAGCTTTGGAAATTGCAGTTCAGAGTTTCAATAACAACGTTTCAAACAACCACAACCTATCCCTTTATATTCAGAATTCTAGAAGAGATCCCTTACTTGCAGCTACTGCTGGTTAGTGATTCATTCTTTTTAGTGATACCTTAATTAGTATGTCAACGAGGTTTCTTTAATATTTATTAATGGTTAATCTGATTACAGCTAAGAAATTGATTGAAGAACAAAAAGTTAAAGCAATCATTAGGTTGGAAACATGGGAAGAAGCAGCTTTGGTAGCTGATATAGGAAGCCGTGCTCGAGTTCCGGTTCTTTCATTTGCAGCACCAGCTATAATAACGCCCTCTCGCTGGCCATTCTTGGTAACAATGGCTAATGGTGACTCCGAACAAATGAAATGCATTGCAGCTACTATTAGTTCATTTAACTGGAAAAGGGTTGTTGTAATTTATGAAGACGATACTTTTGGTGGTGATTCTGGGAAGTTAGCTCTTTTATCGGAGGCTCTACGCGATGTTGGTTCCGAGATTGAATATCGGTTGGTTCTTCCTCCACTTTCTTCTGTTTCTAATCCAAATAAAGTTGTGCAAGATGAGTTGATAAAATTATTCAACGTTCAATCTCGGGTTTACATTGTTCTTCAATCGTCATTACCGATGACAATCCATTTGTTTGAGAAAGCAAGGGAGATTGGACTTATTGGAAGAGACTCAGCTTGGATCATTACGGATACCATCTCGAATTACTTAGATTCTTTTAACAGTTCGGTGATTTCTTCCATGCAAGGCATATTAGGAATCAAGACCTACTATGACGAGGGTACTAATCTTTACAAAACGTTTTATCCCCAGTTTCGAAGAACTTTCCGAGACGAAAACCCGGAAGAAGATAACTTTCAACCGAGCATTAACGCCTTACGAGCATACGACAGCATTAGAATCATCAAGCAGGCCATGGACAGTGATGAAAACAGTCCAGATTCGTTGTTGAAAAACATACTTTCAAGCAATTTCACAGGTTTAAGCGGCGAAATTCACTTTCAACAGGGCAAATTATCACATGATCCTATACTAAGGATTGTAAACGTGATTGGAAAAAGTCATAATGAGTTGGATTTCTGGTTACCAGGGACTGGATTCTCAAAGAACATTGGTTATGTTGGTAATAAATCTACAGATTTTACTGGCACGGTCATTTGGCCAGATGGTTCAAAGCAAGGTCCTAAAGGATGGGCAATGCCAACAAATAAGAAACCAATGATAATTGGAGTTCCAGCAAGAACCGCATTTGAGAAATTTGTAAAGGTTGAAGATGGTAAACATCCAGGCCAAAAGAACTATGATGGTTTCTGCATTGAACTTTTCTATGAAGTTCTAAATGTTCTTGAATATGTTTTAATTTATCACTTTGATCCCCACAATGGCACATACGATGAACTTGTTCACAAAGTCTACAACAAGGTAAAATTCCCTTTGTCTCTTAGTCCATTTTTTTCAATATTTTTTTGTTAATAATCTCAATTTTTGTGATTATGACAAAAAATATTCATATAATCTGACCATAATTTCAAGTGTAATGAACCATTTATTTATCATTATTAAACAAAAAAATGGGAGTTTCTTACAAGTTACAGTGAAAGCAAACCTTTCAACAAAGGCCAACAAAGTAAAACAAGGCAATAGCCCTGAAACTTCTTATTCTTACTTGAATTACCTTGATATGTTTTTCCTGAAATCTATTATAATTCCATTACATTTCAAGGAAATTTCGTAGCTAACTTGTCAAACTTTGAGTATATATTTAGACAATGATGTGCAAAAGAAACTATGACACTCACCTACATGATTTAGATGCCTGTTTTGTCTCTAATAAGATTCTTCCTTATTTTTTTTTGTATGTGTGTACCAAAATCAACGGAAGACTTATGATGCAGCTGTAGGTGACATAACTATACTAGCTAATAGAACAACTTTAGTGGAATTTACTCAGCCATATACAGCATCAGGGTTATCCATGATAGTTCCGGTGAAGCCGGAGAGCTCGGCATGGATGTTCCTCAAGCCTTTTACCACCAAAATGTGGTTGGTCACCGCTTCCATCTTAATCTACACAATGTTCATAGTATGGTTCTTAGAACACCAGTCCAATCCTGACTTCAGAGGTCCATGGAACAATCAGATTGGCACTGCACTTTGGTTCACTTTCTCCTCCATTTTCTTTGCTCACAGTAAGTTCCACTGCAAAAATCTATACTTCTTTACGTATGAAAATTTAGCCCAGGCTAAAACAGTTCATATTTTCCTTCTTCAGGGGAGAAAATTTACAGTAACCTAACTAGAGTTGTGGTTGTAGTATGGCTATTCGTTGCGTTGATCTTAACCTCTAGTTACACTGCTAGTCTAACTTCAATGCTCACCGTGCAACGATTAGAACCGAATGTTACGGATATTGAATGGCTAAAGCGGTCCAACGTGAAAATCGGGTGTGATGGTGATTCGTTCGTAAGAACCTACTTGGAAGATGTCCTCAAGTTTAAAAGTTACAATATCGAAAACGTTAGCAGTGAATACAATTATGAAGGGGAATTCAAGAGCAACCATATAGCCGCTGCATTTCTTGAAGTGCCGTATGGGAAAGTTTTCCTTAACCATTACTGCAAGAAATTTACCACTACCGCATCTATATACACATTCGGTGGATTAGGCTTTGTGAGTATATGGTATTGCTAACTTGGTGAATCTTTGCTGCAAAAATTTATAGAAATAAATGTAATGCAACTCTTTATATATATGCAGATATTTCAGAAAGGTTCTCCAATAGCCAGAGATTTTTCAAGAGCCATTTTAAAGTTATCTGAAGATGGGACTCTAATGTCACTGGAACAAAAATGGTTTGCTCCTTCACCGGAGTGTTCGGCCGATGTAACCAACGAAAGTAAAACCAATAGCTTGAGCATCCATAGCTTCTGGGGTCTTTTCCTTATATCCGTGGCCACATCTACTGTTTGTTTGCTGCTCTTCCTTGCTTACTCGCTAAAGCGATATTGGCACGATGAGGAGGAGAATAATGCTGGCATCTTGTCTCTAGTTGATGAGAGTGTTTGGAACAAGGCAGTGAGAGTTGCTAAATACATTTATAACGGGAAAGTTTGTGTTCGAGGGGAAGTTTCGGCAGCAACCCGAGTACCAGATATCTATGAATGGAGCTCACCGACATGGGATTATGATCGGAGTTCATCTCATATAAGCATGGAGAATCATGAGGTTAAATCACAAGCAGAATCTGAGATTGGAATACATTTGCAGGCTCACAATTGACAAAACAAAAGATTAATCTCGGTTAAATGAAATCCAGCTGTAGTGTAAATTATATTAGCCAGCCTTCTTATATGGATCTTGTGGAGAAAAATGGAAATATTTTGCTTGTAATTTTCCTGAAACACATATGTAAACAGAGTGACAGCTAATAACAGGTAAAATATCCACTGTAGTGCAAGGTATCAAAATATACTTGTAATGGAATTCCCATAACACGTGTACATCTAGACATACAGACAGACATAACATATTAGCAAAATCTAAGTATAGATGCATACATAGTGAAATGATTAGGTAGTATGTGAATTGAATGGTAAATGATAAGTTGGTATGCATAAGTGAATTAGTTTTTTAAAATGATTATGTGCATGTTTATATTGTATTGAAAGTTGTTGGCATGAAATTGTATAAAAATGGGCAATGAATTGAACTTGAATTGAAAGAATGCAATTGGTTTAAACTTATATTATAATGATTTAAATCATAAAAGTACCACTGAGCGTTATCGTTGAGTGTACGGTTTGTTTTATTCATGTGTAAGTACAGGTGGACCTCAAGATTATGAAAACTAACTTTAGCGTATAGGAAGTGTACCAGCCCAACATTGCCTGGGCCCGCTTCAGCCCAAAACCAATACCCTAAAAACCAATTAAACCCAACTTAAAACCCAAATCTGCCCAGCCCAATACCCAAAACAAGCAAAAAACCTAACCCTAGCCACTTGCTCTGTCCAGCGCCGCAACCCCCACCTGCTCCACCTGCCCTCTGCCACCACCATTCCGCAGCTGGTGCCTGCAAGCAATGAATGGGAAAAGACAAGGTGTTTATCAAGTTGTAAAACAATGGCTATAAAAGCCGATCCAGTTTCATTTTGAAGGGATCTTTTTTATCTTCTTTTCGGCCTACTGGATGTGGTGTTCGTATCTTCTCGGAACGAAGAAATCTCAAATTTTCGGCCTAAACTATCCAAACAATTTCTAAAGGATCCGAATTTTAAAAAAAATCTTTTCAAATCTTCGACATTGAGACATTGATTAATCAATTTGGTACCAATTTTGGGCATGACGAGGGTACTAACCCTTCCTCGTACGTAACCGACTCCCGAGCCCATTTTCTCAAAGTTCGTAGACCAAAAACATCGTTTTGATAAATAAAAAAGGGTTTATTAAAACAAAAGTGATCCGATCTCACCTAATAAAGATCGGTGGCGACTCCCGTTTTATATTCATTTTCAAAAATAAAGTCGTTTCCCATTTTCTTAAAAAAAAAAGTTACGACAGCTTGGCGACTCCGCTGAGGACTTTAAAAGGAGAGTCAAGCCACGAGTTGATTAATTTTTGTCCTTTGGTCGAAGATTGAAAGTTTTGTTTTAACATACGATCCGTTTCTTTATATGCATTGGGCCACGATCTTCATTATTGCATTTATATGCCCTTATATGCTCTAAACTTTTGATATACTTTGGCATTGCATTGCATGACCGTCGTGGTCACACCCCTAAGTGAGAGTGAGAAACTACTCCTTCGTGAGGTCTTCACCTCCGTGCAGGATAGTGGATCGCTTTCGGAATACATCCGTACCTATGTCTTCGTGAGATTTTCATCTCCGTGCAGCCATAGGGAAATGTATTCCCCTGAACCGAACTCGGCCCATATGAGCCTATAAGACGTTCCTATCCAATCTGTCAAATAAGTCAGAGACCGCCTCGTCCACATATCCTAGAGCCTTTGGGAAGACGATCAGTCCATAAATGCTCAAGGCGAGGATGTCGACCCTTTTCTTCATATCTGGGTGTGCTATGATTAAATCTCTTAAGCTTCTCCAAGGAATGCATTTGCAATCTCCCTTTTGTTTTATCCGGGCGGTAATCCACTGCTCGCTCATTCCCGTAATATTCATTAGCTTTTTCAAAAATGTAGAGACATTAACGGGTCTTACGTATACTTTGTCAACTTGAATCTTCGGGCAGCGAAGCAAAGCAGTATATTCTTCTATAGTGGGTACCAAATCTACTTTCTCAAAAGTAAAGCAACTATATGCCGGGTTCCAAAACTGAACTATAGCTTGGAATAAGTGTTGGTCTATCTTGACATCAAGCAGATGAGGCAAATCACCATAATGATAGTAGAATAATTGCTTGACTTCGTCGTCCCACTGACTCCATATTTCCTTCATCTCTTGGAGACTATTTTGGGTAATGCTGAGGCATGTGAAATCCCATAACTCCGACGTGTATCCCACCATAAGACTATCGCCTTTTTCTTGCTGTACGGTCTCGACCCATATTCGGACAGCCGCGTTATCTTCCACTTTCTCAAGAAACCCCTTTTCCATGACAAGCTATCTATACAGCAACCGAACATGAATCAACACCTTTTGATGAATATGTCAATGCAATCAAAATAAAGTGAGGTGAATATTTCATAAGTAAAGAATTCAAAGGCCTAATCGGGTAATCTCCTAGGGCTTGGCGTGGCTCTGCCTAGGGTGGCTTTTAAGGTTTGCTATATGAGGTTTGGTTCTAGGGTAAAGGTACTGAACCAAATGGATTCTCGATCCTCACCCATTATAGGCTCATATGGACCGAGTTCGGTTCAGGGGAATACATTTCCCTATGGCTGCACGGAGATGAAAATCTCACGAAGACATAGGTACGGATGTATTCCGAAAGCGATCCACTATCCTGCACGGAGGTGAAGACCTCACGAAGGAGTAGTTTCTCACTCCCACTTAGGGGTGTGACCACGACGGTCATGCGATGCAATGCCAAAGTATATCAAAAGTTTAGAGCATATGAGGGCATATAAATGCAATAATGAAGATCGTGGCCCAATGCATATAAAGAAACGGATCGTATGTTAAAACAAAACTTTCAATCTTCGACCAAGGGACAAAAATTAATCAACTCGTGGCTTGACTCTCCTTTTAAAGTCCCCAGTGGAGTCGCCAAGCTGTCGTAACCATTTTTTTTTAAGAAAATGGGAAATGACTTTATTTTTGAAAATGAATATAAAACGGGAGTCGCCACCGATCTTTATTAGGTGAGATCGGATCACCTTTGTTTTAATAAACCCTTTTTTATTTATCAAAACGATGTTTTTGGTCTACTTAACTTTGAGAAAATGGGCTCGAGAGTCGATTCACGTGATGAGGAAGGGTTAGTACCCTCGTCACGCCCAAAATTGGTACCAAATTGATTAATCAATATCTCAATGTCGAAGATTTGAAAAGATTTTTTTTAAAATTCGGATCCTTTAGAAATTGTTTGGATAGTTTAGGCCGAAAATTTGAGATTTCTTCGTTCCGAGAAGATACGAACACCACATCCAGTACGTTAGGACACGATATTCGAAGCCTTCGTATTCAAAGTTATCTCAGAGTTCGTGAAATTTATTAAAAGGTGTTTAGTGTTTTAGTCAAACGGAAAATCGCAACCCAGCACGTTAGGACACTATTCTCCGAATTTCTAAACACACAAACATTGCTTATTTGAAAACTCTTGGACAAAATACGGTGGTTTTGTAAAATGTACTTCGATCTTATAGTGTTTTAAGGTAAAAAATAAGTGTAGGTATTCGGACCAAAAAAAATCGAGATTTCTTTGCTCCGAAAAGATCTAAACATCACATCCAGTACGTTAGGACACGATGTTTTAATCTTTCGTAATCAAAGTCGTCTCGTGTTTTATGGAGTTAGGTCGAAGGATGTTTAAGTATTTAGTGAGACGAAGAATCGCGACCCAACACGTTAGGGCACTATTTCCCGAATTTTTAAATACAAAACATTGCCTTTATTTTTAACAAAAAAACTTTTAAATGAAACACGATAATTTTTACGAAATGTATTTTGTTTGATGATGTAGCACAAGGTTAATAAAACAAATATGGACGTAAATACAGTAAATATAAAAATACTACTACTTCTAATGATAACAATGACAACAATAATAAATAAACTAATAATGTTAATAATAGTAATGATAGTAAAAAAACATAAAATGATAAATCGAAGATATCAATCTGGGGATCCCTAAGTTTGTTGGAATCAGATTGAAGATAGCAGATTTGGCGATTCCTGATGTTGCAGGAGCAAATCGAAGCTAGCAAATTAAAACAAAGAACCTTATACCTCTGAAGTTGCAACAGTGGATTGGATCAAAGTAATAAGATGCGACGGACAGGAATGAAGCTACCTGAGGAAGCGCACCTGAGAAGTCACGACTCGGCAAGACCGGGCAACGCTGGGCTTCTTTAAGTCTTTGCTCTATTCTCGTTACACGACAATGAGCAAAGAGAGGCAGCTGTACCAGCCCAACATTGCCTGGGCCCGCTTCAGCCCAAAACCAATACCCTAAAAACCAATTAAACCCAACCTAAAACCCAATTCTGCCCAGCCCAATACCCAAAACAAGCAAAAAACCTAACCCTAGCCACTTGCTCATCTCCAAATACCGCAACCCCCACTGCTCGCTTCCACTCGCTCTCCACCACCACCATTCCGTAGAAATGTGCTCATGCAAGCAATGAATGGGAAAAGACAAGGTGTTTATCAAGTTGTAAAACAATGGCTATAAAAGCCGGTCCAGTTTCATTTTGAAGGGATCTTTTTTATCTTCTTTTCGGCCTTTTATTTGTCAATACAGAAACAAGATTTCAAACAATAAAAAAACAAGCCAAAATAAAGAACAATATTCAAGGAAAGAAAGACAAAAATAGTGATAAGGTTTTTTTCTTTTTATAGTTTTTAATTTTGTTATTTCAAATTCCTTTCTATCATTATTCGAACATACATACATCTATATATGTATATATTAAAGAATAAAATAAAAAAATCAAAACTTTACCTTTCCACCACTGGTAAAGTGTGGTTTGAGCTTAAGACTGGCATGCGACGGAGGATCGGCGGATGGAGCGACGCCGAGGACCCTCCTTTTTCGAACTGCGAGAGCGCGAAGAAGAGAGAAGTCAACCCCTTTTTTTAAAACACAAAGCGAGAAATGAATTTTTAGCAATGTTTTTGCCTTATATACCTATGCGAACGACGCTGCTTTTTGGTCGGCGTCCATAAGCCCCAAAACGACGCTGCGTTTACTCGAGACCAAGACGCGCGACCCGACCCGAAGGGCGGTCCGTGTTTTTTGTTGAGTGGGCTAATTGCGCGTTCACCCCTCCCGCATTTCCGCCTTTTAAATCCGGCTTTTCAATTATTGCGATTTTGGCCTGTAATCTTGGTACGATTGCAACCAGCCCTATTTTAAAACGCCGCGTTTTACGTCTTGGAAAAATTGCGCTCTTCGTCCCTCGTAGTTCAAGCGCAAGCTTCGCAGGGCCCTCCTTATTTTTATTTCGAATATAGCCCCAAACTTCTGTTTTATATTCTATTCAACCCCTTTAATTCCGTTCTGATTACGATTTAGCCCATGCTAACTGTTTTTGGGTAATTCTTATTTTTTTTTATTTTTTTTTTCATTATTACCTTATTGTTACTGGAAGCAATCCCGACTCAACAAAATTTGAATAATTTTTTTTTTTTGTTAAATGTATATATATGACATATATCTAAATTGAGTCAATTTATAACACAATAAGTGATCATGTTTAATCTTAAATTTAAAATTGATGTTTTTGAAATTAGTCACATAATTGAATTATGAAATTGAGTGTGCTGAAATTCGAAATATATAACGTGAAAATGGTCATGGTGAAATTTAAGATGTATGTTCATACCAAATGCTTGAATGGCTTATACTATGATTTTAGTTTACAAGTTATATGGTATTGATGGAATCATTGTATCGTATTAGTACATTAGCGATTAAGGTAGTAGTGCATGGAATTAAGACTTTGAATCTTGTATATTTGGCTGAAATGGGAAATAGTTGATTTCGAATGGTTTTATAGGTGAAGTTTGTTAGGTGCTAAATTATACCATTTAGAAACAGACAATTACGTCCTGACGTTGGACTTTTATTGTCATGATGAGATCTAAACACAGTAAGGTGCATCGCGATAAGAAATTCTTGAAGTTACGATATCAACTCAATATTTTGAAATCATTATAATTTGATCTTAATTCAACCTCATGTTAGCAATATAATTTTCGTAAGTTCGTGTAAGAACTGAAATATTTTATATTATATTATATGCATATTTACTCAGCATGGACTCAGCGATATATGAATGTTACATTTACATTAACTTGAATAAGATGAAAATGCAGACAAATAGGAGTTCAAAGCTTCCTGCACAGCTTGGCGTCTTGGTTGCGTGCAAGCTATAACACGCCCACCATCAGCCCTTCTTTTAAAAACTGCAATTCAAGCATATTACAGTCAAGATTCCCAGCAACAAAAGATTCAGAATGAACTTCAAATTACAAAGAGGGAGGCAAGTAAACAGTTAAAGATTTTACTTTTAAATAAAGAGAAAGGAGAGAAAACATGTGGAATTTGAGTGGTTTTACCACTACCCGTTTCACCAACAACAATGGTAGTAGCGTGAGACTCCACTAAATAAAGAATAGCAGTTCTATACTTGTAAACTGGAAGCCTCTGTCTTTGCTTCTCAATGCTCACGTATATCTGTAAAGTAAGGAAAAACAAATAAGACAAAAGACAAAAGAAGAACAATCAAAGAACAAAAATTGAATAAAAAATAGTGAGAGGAAAAATACCCAGAAGAAGATGAAGAGTAAGAAGATGACAAGAAAATAACACCGCCATCCTCGTCCTCGAGGAGGCGGGGCTTATCGGTTCCCGGTTTCCAGAACTGCGCCATAATTTTAAGCTCAGTTTTACTTTTCCCGATTCGAGGGAAATTGAATCAAAATTCAGCAATGTTACTAAACGGGCTTTTTATTTAGCTTTGCTCTCGCTTCGGTTTAGGGTTTCCAAGCCCAACAATCATTGTGCATTTGTTACAAATCTATCAAAAACAATTTAAATTTTTATATAATCTAGATAAATTCAGCCTAAAAGTCAAATCTTTAATCAAAAAGCCCAAGTAGAAGTGTTCGTCAGGTTGGTCCAACTAAAATTTTAGACCGATTTGTTAGGTTCGACACAAAAAATAGGCCTAAAATTTTACCTGAGTTCAGTCCGGATAAAAATGTTAAAACTCGAGTCCGACTGCTTATATTAAATTTTTATATAATTCTTTAAAAATATATATAAAAAATACTAAAAACATTAAAATAATGTTTATCAACAAATTGAAAATAAATTTAAAAAATATGTATACTTAAATAGCACTAATATAGGTGCAACTTAACAAGCAAATGGCTTTAAAATAGTAACAAAATTAACAATAAAACAAGAGTTATACAATAACAATAAAATAGTAGCAATATAATAGTGAAATGGTAGCAAAATAGTAATAAAAAAAATAGCATCTTTTTTTAAATTTTCGGGTTAGGCCTGGCTAGGGCTAGAAAAGTCTTACCCGAGGCTCGACCTGTTTTCTAAATGAAACTTATTTTTTTGTCCAAGCTCATTTTTCGAACCTATATTTTTACCCTAACTCTCTCACTTTTCGGATAGGCCTTCGCGTCGGGTTGAATGACCCAACCCATGAACAAATCTAAATCCAAGTACCCGATGAAATACATATTATACAAAATATTAAATAACTTTATATTATATTAATTTTTACAAAATTAAATGAATTACATAACATACAAAATTATCCAACTAAAATATATAAAACTTCAAGAAGTTTTAATTAAAATATATAAAATTAATTATAAATTAAAAAAGAAGATATTTTGATCATTTCTTTTGGAAACAACCGATGTCACAGTACAAAACAAAAAAACTTTAATGGAAAATTCAACGACCCAAACCCTAAAAAACTTTAATGGAAAACACGCTTCCAAGTTTAATCCTAGTAAGTATCCTGTTTGGTCAGAATATTCTTGCTTCTTGAAATACTGAATCAAAACCAAGCCACGTCAACTCCTACAATCTAGATTGAAGATAACTTGAGTTGCAAGGTAAATGCAGTTGACTTTTTTCCTTTGAGAAGATCAACTCTAAGACATTTCATTACATTAGTTGGACCAGATATTTGGGTTTCCCTAACATGTCTTAATTGCTTAATAAAACTGTAGCCACAAATTTTATTCAGGCATAAAACAACTAAAAAGCATAGTTTAATTTGGTTTTGTCATGATTCAAGATAATTTGTAATATGTTCCAAAACAGTATGCAAAGACTTCATACAATGGCTAACATTGATATAGTTTTAATACGTCTGCTCGTCATCCTGGTACTGATCTTATTTTCATGCATCAATATCATCTCTAAAGGAGTTCAAGCTAAGGAGGATGATCATAAAGTTACAAACATTGGTGCCGTAATCGATGTTACGTCCCGTACTGGGAAGGAAGAGATAACCGCCATGGAAATCGCCGTTCAAAGCTTCAACAATAAGTTGAACAATCACGGGCTATCCCTCTATGTTCAGAGCCATGGAAAAGACCCCATGCTAGCTGCTGCTGCAGGTTTGTAATAATTTCATGTACCAGATTTGTTCATAGTATTGATTCATTGATTGCTTGTTTTTTAAGTTATGGTGACAAGGAATTAATTCGGTTGCAGCCGAAAAGCTGATTAAAGAGAACAACGTGACGGTCATTATCGGCTTGGAAACATGGGAATTAGCGGCTCCGGTTGCTGAAATCGGGACACGAGCTCGAGTTCCAGTTCTCTCGTTTACAGCACCTTCTATAACGTTGCCATTGTCGGCTCTCCGTTGGCCTTTCTTGGCACAAATGGCTAACAATGACTCTGAACAAATGACATGCATTGCAGCTATCATTCGTTCATATGGATGGAAAAAGGTCATCGCCATTTATGAAGATGAAACATATGGTGGTGATTCTGGGAAATTAGCTGTTCTAATCGAAGCTTTACAAGATATCGGTTCCGAAATCGAACATACCTTGGTTCTTCCACCAATTTCATCTCTGTCTAATACCAAAGAAGTTATGCAGGAGGAGCTAATGAAGCTTCTCAGCCTTGAATCTCGGGTTTTCGTTGTGCTTAAAGCATCATCAGTTATGTCCATTCATTTGTTTGAAGAAGCTAAGAACATGGGGTTTATGGGAAGAGATTCAGCTTGGATAATCACAGATAAAATCACAACTTACCTTGACTCTTTCAACACCTCCATAATTTCATCCATGGCAGGTGTTTTAGGAATCAAGACCTATTATACCGAGAATAGTAGCGAGTACGAAAGCTTTTATGGGCAGTTCAAGCAAGTTTTCCGAAAAAAGTACGAGGACGAAGACAACTTTGAACCCGGAGTTTATGCTTTAAAAGCATACGATGCAATCCAAATCATCACAGAGGCTATGGAAGGAATGATCAACACTAATATCAGTTCAAAACAATTGTCTGAAAAAATCCTGTCAAGCAATTTCACTGGTTTAAGTGGAGAAATCCAATTTGAAAGAGGCATGTTGTCACAGAATCCTACATTGAGAATAGTAAACGTGGTTGGCAAGAAATATAAAGAACTTGACTTTTGGTTGCCAAGCTTTGGATTCTCAAGGAGCCTTGTTAATGACGAAACTGAACATGATGGTAATACAGCTCAAGGATTGTATGGTCAAGTCACTTGGCCTGCTGACTTGAACCAAGTCCGAAACCCAAAAGGATGGGCGATGCCTACGAATGCAAGGCCAATGATTATCGGAGTTCCTGGTAGAACCTCTTTTGAGAAATTTGTGAAAGTTAAAAATGAAAGTAATCAAAATGAGGAACCTGAAGGTTACTGCATTGATCTTTTCAAAATGGCACGAGAGGTTCTCGGTTATGACCTGCCTTACAAATTTGTACCGCATTTCAGCACTTACGATGATTTGGTCCGTTGCGTGCATAACAAGGTAATGAATGGGAACTCTTTCAACTAATTTCCAAGTCCTTGTTAAATGTTTACCATTATCTTGTCTAACAAATGCTTCACATGGAAGACTTTCGATGCTGTTGTTGGGGATATAACGATACTAGCCAACAGAGCAAAACTTGTGGAGTTTACTCAACCATATGCAGAATCGGGGTTGTCCATGATCGTACCAGCAAAATCCGAAGAATCAGCATGGATGTTCATGAAGCCTTTTACATGGGAGATGTGGATGGCTACTGGTGCCATGTTGATCTACACAATGTTCATAGTTTGGTTCCTGGAACATCGGTCCAATCCTGAATTTGAAGGCACATGGAAGACTCAAATCCGAACCGCGATGTGGTTCACTTGCTCTTCTCTCTTCTTCGCGCATAGTAAGTACCAGAAACTGCATGCGATTGAAAACATTCAAGCATACTCACAATACAAGTAATGCTCATTTTTTTGCAGGGGAGAATGTACAAAACAACTTCACCAGGGTTGTGGTTATTGTTTGGCTCTTTGTTTCACTCGTCCTAACCTCGAGTTACACGGCTAGTCTTTCCTCGATGTTGACGGTTAATAAACTGAAAGTGAATGCGACAGACATCGAATTTCTGAAGAGGAACAACTTGAAAGTCGGTTGCGACGGAGATTCGTTCGTAAGAAACTATCTAGTCGATGTGCTTCAGTTTAAATCGGAGAACATCAAGACAATCAACAGCCAAGACAGTTATATAGGAGAATTCGAAAAGAAGCACATCGCTGCTGCATTTCTCGAACTTCCATACGAAAAGGTCTTCATCAACAATTACTGTAAGAAATTTTCAGCCACCACACCAACCTACAGATTTGGAGGATTGGGATTTGTAAGTAGTATTTTCCAAACTTGTTTCTATCCATTTCAGCACCATGGACTTAAACAAAATCTTACATATGCAGATGTTCCATAAAGGCTCTCCGATCGCCATGGACTTCTCAAAAGCTATCCTAACTCTATTGGAAAACGGAGCGCTGAAAGAACTTGAAGAGAAGTGGTTTGCACCCTCACCCGAGTGTTCAACCGGTGTGACCGACAATCGAACCGAAAGACTGGGGCTTCATAGCTTCTGGGGTCTCTATATAATCTCTTGTGCAACATCTACCATTTGTTTCTTCTTATTTATCATCAAGATAATAAAAGACCAATATAGAAGCAATACTAGTCCAAGAAATAACAGTATCTGGAGTAAGGCAATTAGGCTTGCTAGATTTATATACCAAGGACAACAAATTAATTTTGCTATAGACCAAACTCGGCCTCAACTGCCGGAAATTGTCGGACGAGGATCTTCGAGATGGAAATATTCGAGTCCCGATGCAGCCGAGAATCATGAAGCCGCCTCCTCCGAAGCTGCTGATGTTGAAATGCTGTACATTCCAGGAGGTTAAAAGACACAAAGAAGAGCAATGAAGGCTCTTGCAACTGTATACTGTTACCTGTGACATAATTTCATTTGTTTTATTCTTCTAATATGGATCAATAAGTTGATTTTTAGCATAATGATATATATTTAGTACTTAACCTTTACATCTTTTTGATAGTTTAACCTTTATTTTATTTTTTAGCTAAATTTAACTCTAAACCTTTTTAGTCAAATTTGACAATCAACTTCCCAAAAAATGAGTTAGATTATTGTTTTTTAAGGGAACTACTAATTAAAACCTTTATTTTTTTTATAACTTTTTATTTTTAAATAATTTTATAATTTTATAATTATTTATTGACGTGACATAAGATAAATTGTGCCATATTAACATAAAGTAAACATAGATTACTATGCTAGTTGCCACGCCAACCTCATTAAAAAGTTGTTGAATGCTTAAAATTGGCCCAACCTTTTATGGGTTGCTCATATAATGATTAAACTTTTTAAAACGGTCATGTAAGGACATATCTTGTATAAAAACCTTTCAAATGATCAAATAAGGGCCTAATATTTTCAAAAGTGCTCAAATAAGATATTCTCAAATGTCGTATATCAAGTTCCAAATTATGTTCTAATTACTTTCTTTTCTTTTCAAGCAATATTTGATTCGGGTGTTACATGTTTAATTCTAAACACATCAAAATTTACTTAATTTTTCCTACAAATTGAATTGAAGTACGTGAAAAATCCTTATTGAATATTTTCGTAAAGGTTAGGGTCTCATTTGACCATTTTAAAATGTGAACAACATCTAAATTGTTAAGCCATAATTTGAACATTTTCCCTTTAAAAGATTATTATTTTAGTTGTATTTCCATTAAAAAAATAATTTTAGAATTAAATTTAGCAAAAATAAAAATAAAAATTAAATAAATAAAAGGTAAGATTTAAATTTATCATTATCCGTTAATTTTTTTTTTCCAGAAATGATTTTGGTCCTAGTTTTCATGGGTCAAATCTCTTAATTTCCGCAATTGGCAGGAAAACCAGAAAGAGAAACATGAAGATTCTCAATCATTTAACGAAGTAAACATAGTTGACTTTTTTCATGGCAGACCAAGTCCAACATATAGACCAAAAGTTCTAGGACATAAATTTCCATAGTGACGGCTTTTTAAACGAATCTTTTTTCATTATTATTTAAACGCTTTGAGTTCCTCTATGTATCATAAATGCAATTATTTTACGAGTTCCCTAACAACATGCAACGACCTTGTTGTATCACTTTTGTGTTAATCTCTCTCTTTCTCGTCTCTTCATATGGTGAAGAGACCGATAACAAGGTGACTAACATCGGTGCCATAATCGACGTCGATTCTCGAATTGGAAAAGAAGAGAAAACAGCTTTGGAATTTGCAGTTCAGAGTTTCAATAACAACGTTTCAAACAACCATAAGCTCTCCCTTTATATTCAGAATTCTAGAAGAGATCCCTTACTTGCAGCTACTGCTGGTTAGTGATTCATTCTTTTAGTGATCCCTTAATTAGTATGTCAACGAGGTTTATTTAATATTTACTAATGGTTAATCTGATTACAGCTAAGAAATTGATTGAAGAACAAGAAGTTAAAGCAATCATTGGGTTGGAAACATGGGAAGAAGCAGCTTTGGTTGCTGATATGGGAAGCCGTGCTCGAGTTCCGGTTCTTTCATTTGCAGCACCAGCTATAATAACAACCACTCGTTGGCCTTTCTTGGTAACAATGGCTAATGGTGACTCCGAACAAATGAAATGCATTGCAGCTACTATTAGTTCATTTAACTGGAAAAGGGTTGTTGTAATTTATGAAGATGATACTTTTGGTGGTGATTCTGGGAAGTTAGCTCTTTTATTGGAGGCTCTACGCGATGTTGGTTCCGAGATTGAATATCGTTTGGTTCTTCCTCCACTTTCTTCTGTTTCTAATCCAAATAAAGTTTTGCAGGATGAGTTGATAAAATTATTCAACGTTCAATCTCGGGTTTACATTGTTCTTCAATCGTCATTACCGATGACAATCCATTTGTTTGAGAAAGCAAAGGAGATTGGACTTATTGGAAGAGACTCAGCTTGGATCATTACGGATACCATCTCGAATTACTTCGATTCTTTTAACAGTTCGGTGATTTCTTCCATGCAAGGCATTTTAGGAATCAAGACCTACTATGACGAGGGTACTAATCTTTACAAAACGTTTTATCCCCAGTTTCGAAGAACTTTCCGAGACGAAAACCCGGAAGAAGATAACTTTCAACCGAGCATTAACGCCTTACGAGCATACGACAGCATCAGAACCATCAAGCAGGCCATGGACAGTGATGAAAACAGTCCAGATTCGTTGTTGAAAAACATACTTTCAAGCAATTTCACAGGTTTAAGCGGCGAAATTCACTTTCAACAAGGCAAATTATCACATGATCCTATACTAAGGATTGTAAACGTGATTGGAAAAAGTTATAATGAGTTGGATTTCTGGTTACCAGGGATTGGATTCTCAAAGAACATTGGTTATGTTGGTAATGAATCTGCAGATTTTACTGGTACAGTCATTTGGCCAGATGATTCAAAGCTAGTTCCTAAAGGATGGGCAATCCCAACAAATAAGAAACCAATGATAATTGGAGTTCCAGCAAGAACCGCATTTGAGAAATTTGTAAAGGTTGACGATGGTAAACATCCAGGCCAAAAGAAATATGATGGTTTCTGCATTGAACTTTTCTATGAAGTTCTAACTGTTCTCGATTATGATTTAATTTATCAATTTGATCCCCACAATGGCACATATGATGAACTTGTTCACAAAGTCTACAACAAGGTAAAATACCCTTTGTTTCTTACTCCAATTTTTTTTTTCAATAATTTTTTGTTAATAGTCTCAATTTTTGTGATTATGAGAGAAAATATTCATATAATTTAACCATAATTTCAAGTGTAATGAATCATTTATTTATCATTATTAAACAAATAAAAAAGAGTTTCTTACAAGTTACAGTGAAAGCAATCCAACAAAGTAAAACAACAAGGCAATAGCCCTGAAACTTCTCATTCTTACTTGAATTACCTTGATTTGTTTTTCCTGAAATCTATTATAATTCCATTATATTTACAGGAAATTTCGTAGCTAACTTGTCAAACTTTGAGTATATATTTAGACGATGCTGTGAAAAAGAAACTATGACACTCACCTACATGATTTAGATGCTTGTTTTGTCTCTAATAAGATTCTTCTTTTTTTTTTTTTTTTTTTTTTTGTATGTGTGTACCAAAATCAACGGAAGACTTATGATGCAGCTGTAGGTGACATAACTATACTAGCTAATAGAACAACTTTAGTGGAATTTACTCAGCCATATGCAGCAACAGGGTTATCCATGATAGTTCCAGTGAAGCCTGAGCGCTCGGCATGGATGTTCCTCAAGCCTTTCACTACCAAAATGTGGTTGGTCACCGGTTCCCTCTTAATCTACACAATGTTCATAGTATGGTTCTTAGAACACCAGTCCAATCCTGACTTCAGAGGTCCATGGAACAATCAGATTGGCACTGCACTTTGGTTCACTTTCTCCTCCATTTTCTTTGCTCACAGTAAGTTTCACTGCAAAAATCTATAGTTCTTTATGCATGAAAATTTAGCCTAGGCTAAAACAGTTCATATTTTCCTTCTGCAGGGGAGAAAATTTACAGTAACCTAACTAGAGTTGTGGTTGTAGTATGGCTATTCGTTGCGTTGATCTTAACCTCTAGTTACACTGCTAGTCTAACTTCAATGCTCACCGTGCAACGATTAGAACCGAATGTTACGGATATTGAATCGCTGAAGCTGTCCAACGTGAAAATCGGGTGTGATGGTGATTCGTTCGTAAGAACCTACTTGGAAGACGTCCTCAAGTTTAAAAGTTACAATATCGAAAACGTTAGCAGTGAATACAATTATGAAGGGGAATTCAAGAGCAACCACATAGCTGCTGCATTTCTTGAACTGCCGTATGGGAAAGTTTTCCTTAACCGTTACTGCAAGAAATTTACCACTACCGCACCTACTTACATATTTGGTGGATTAGGCTTTGTGAGTATATGATATTGCTAACTTGGTGAATTTTTGCTGCAAAATTTTATAGAAATAAATGTAATGAACTCTTTATATATATGCAGGTATTTCAGAAAGGTTCTCCAATAGCCAGAGATTTTTCAAGAGCTATTTTAAAGTTATCTGAAGATGGGACTCTAATGTCATTGGAACAAAAATGGTTTGCTCCTTCACCAGAGTGTTCGGCCAATGTAACCGAGGAAAGTAAAACCAATAGCTTGAGCATCAATAGCTTCTTGGGTCTTTTCCTTATATCCGGGGCCACATCTACTGTTTGTTTGCTGCTCTTCCTCGCTTACTCGCTAAAGCGATATTGGCACCATGAACTGGAGAATAATGCTGGCAACTTGTCTCTAGTTGATGAAGGTGTTTTGATCAAGGCAATGAGAGTTGCTAAATACATTTATAACGGAAAAATTTGTGTTCAAGGGCAAGTTTTGGCAGCACCCCGAGTACCAGATATCTATGAATGGAGCTCACCGACATGGGATTATGATCGGAGTTCATCTCATATAAGCATGGAGAATCTTGAGGTTAAATCGCAAGCAGAAACTGAGATTGGAATACAGTTGCAGGTTCACAATTGACAAAACAAAAGATTAATCTCGGTTAAATGAAATCCAGCTGTAGTGTAAATTATATTAGCCACCCTTCTTACATGGGTCTTGTGGAGAAAAATCGAAATATTTTGCTCGTAATTTTCCACATTACCTAAAAAAAAAATGTACTTATTTTTTAGGCTATGAATTTATACCCACAAAGTAGCCTTGTATCGGTATAAAGACAGATAACCACCAAACATACACCGACTGTAGACCGTATCTCCATAGATGCCTCCAAGCATTGAATGTAGCACTGTCTGTCAGAAGCCGTTGCCGGCTCAGATTAAGGGTGCTACATCTAGCTCACATTCTGATTCTTTCTGACCACTAAAGCTTGATGTGCACCCAATGATAGTTTTTTGCTATTCAAATGATGCAGACAAGAAATGTAATGCTTATTTAAGTTCAACATTAAATTAACAAACGAGGTCGGATTCTACATAATCAGGTCTGAATAATCATCCTTGATAAACAGAGTCACTATTTAACTTCACTGTCATGAAAGATACAGCCATCTCCACACTCTAAAAAACATGCAATGTTTCTTCAAATACACTAAAATTCGACAGGATTGGGAACTCAAATCCAAGATGTTATCCAACAACTTTAAAACAATCTCCAGAGGACTACAATGCCTGCTGTTAGTCCATAGTGAATCTAGAAACTCATCAGCATCTGGTATCAAACAAAACTTGTCCTGAAAAGTGACTTGGTTTAACACATCAACGACTTCTTGTGTTCTTCAGGTACAAACATATTCTCCAAATTTATAGATCGTTGCTGTACTATGTTTCATCCCCAATTACCGGTAGCCTCTTCCTCTTCCACGTCCCCCCCAACCTCGACCCCTACCTCTTCCACCACCCCTCCCACCATAAGATATGCCTTCCAATGCTCTGTTCACAAGCTGATTTTGCATGCCACCAGCTCCACGGCCCTTCTTTGTCACAAAGTTATTAGATCCATTAGCTGCAGTAGAAGGTCGCTTTACCCTGCACAACAATTGCACAGTTGAATTTGTTTTGTTTCAGGGTCAAACAGTAAAAGGAATCCTCTTGAAACATGAATGAAAAGGGAGATAGTTTATGTGGTTCAATACTACTAATGCTAATGCATGCTAATCAATCCCCAGACCACATCATGTTGGTCTGACTTTCCGTAAAGAAAAAAATACATGAAGGTAGCAAGAAGTCTACAATGAACAGAAAACAACAGATAAAAGTAATAGCTAACTTACCCAGTTCCAGTTGCACTGGAGGGTACAGATGGTTTTACAGCTTCTTTCCAAGAAAGGTTGACACTCTTATCCCCAATAAATGCAGGTGTTTTTGAATGCAAGGGCTGAAAGGTAAAATAATAAAAGATAAGCACGTGAGAGTTTAGGCACACATGGCACATGCTATACAATTAGAAGACAAATAAAATCCCTTTTACCTTTGTCATAGCTAAAATGTTATTGCAAGTACGCAATCCAGTTGTGGTATTCTGCTTTTGAGTTTTCTGCGAACAGAAAATGAAGGATAAAGTCAAAAAGGAAACAGAAAACAAACTAAAATATGGGGGGTATTTCAAGAATAAACTCACAATGCTCTCCTTTGCTTCATCAGATTTAGCAGCTGCCATTGCTTTATTGTGCTCAGCCATTCCCTGAGTCAATTTCTTCATTGTGGCCCTAGTTAGGTCTTCAATACTACTCAATCTGGATCACCATTCATAAAAAAACGTATTAATATATACAAGAAGCATTATGAAAAATATGACAACAATTCAACCAAGGATGATAGGTTTGAAAACAATTCAAAATTTCCTTTCTGTTGAGCAGTCTAGAATGAACCATAAGTCAGCTTGCGGCCAACCTGGATCTCTATGTTGAAGATAAAATGGAACACAGCCCTATCATAGGCAACCCTAGCAATTTTCCTTAGCATACTGAGTAAGTTCATTTAGTAGATTGTATTTTTTCCTCTAGAATAAGAAGTTAATGGTAAATATCTCAATTAATTCACTGATTCAACATATATCAGTTTTGAGGACCTGATTAAAACTCAGAACAAAGTTGAAATAAAAGGAAACTGGTCACTATCAGTAACAGAATATCTATCTAACCTATGCTACCTGGTGATACAAATAAATAGAAAAAAAAAATTAACACTGTTACAACAGGAGATAACTTCTATCAAGATACATCAGTTGTTTTTTCCCCTTAAAAGTTATAGCATAATGAAAGACAAGAAGTACCTCTCAGTGAACTCCTTATAATACTCTGAGAAGTCCTCCCCAAGCCTATCTGATGGTTGACCAGTCACAATCTTGTAACCACATAGACTATTTGTGGCATTGGGAGCCTAAAATACAATAATTTTCAAATAAGCATTGCACAATATAAACTCATACAACAGGATGGTGAGAAAGGAAATTTAATCTTAAGAAATTATGAAAAAATAAAAAACCTTGTGAGCTAAATGGTGAAATGAAAACAACAAGCATTCGACATAGGTAAAGTTTGTTTCTTCACCAGTCTTCCTTCGAGGCATGTACTTCTGAGAAAGAAAGAATAAACAAAAAGATCATAAATAAACAGAGTTGTATATAAATATAAACATGCTTGAGACAATTAGAAGATAGAACACCAAAAATTCAACAAGATATGATAAGTAAACACATGCTCATACCTTTAAAAGCTGAACAACAGAAGGAAGAATCTGGCGTGAATCCTGCGGCGTTGTGTAAGGAGAAATTTCCGCCAAACCTTTGAGCAAATCTAGCTTTCGCTCCTCCGGAAGCTGTAATACAGAGCCATTTTAGAATATATATTCCTTAACACAGTACTAGCAACTTAAAATATAATATCGTTCCAGAGCCTTCACAAAACAGAGTTCCTCAAGAATTTCATGTAAAAGCAATTTCCCATTTTCAGGGAATATTCAGATGTGCAAAATATGACCAGAAGACACATCAAAATATTGTAAGTAACATTTCTAGAGTTTCTAAGGTATTAGAATGTTGAGTTTTTGTACGGAATGGATGTTAGTATACCTTATCAAAAACAGGTATAATGTGCTTGTTTATGTAGTTGAGGAACCTGCTGCCAGATGCACCCCTCTGTAAAATAATTTTGGTAAGACAGATAAGAAAGTTCATGTATGATACATCGGAAGAATATTTAATGGGAAAAAAAAAAGCAGATACTCAGTAATACCAAATCAGTCCTTACCACGAAAAATGGAATAGCCATGAACAGACAAGATATCAACCTATCTATATGATCCGCATCCGAAACCTGCACACAAAAGCCAGCTGAATAGTTATAAAGTAAGTTCATGACAATGACAGTGCAATGGTGAACCTCAACTAGACAATGTTGACTAATAAAACTATTTTTATATTCTATGGCCCCACATCCTTTCTAAAGAATATCTACATTAAATTATGCAAAGAGGTAGCTCGGTATTGTGATGCACCATAGAGAATCAAGTTAGGCATCAAAAAGAAAAGATTCAAACCGATATTCAGTAAAGAATCACTCACATCAAATTGTGCATCTAAATCAGCCTGCCCTTCAATTATTCCAATAAGCTCCTTTAAGCGCTCAGGAGGAGCTTTCTCCCCAAATATGGTCAAACTTTTTAAGAAGTCCATAAACATTCTGAATTCAGCTCCAGTTACATCCCCTAAACTCTGCATTGGAACTAAATAAAATCAATCCTGCATCTACCACTCTAATTTCGTTATCAGAAGTTCAGAATTCAGGGGGAAGAAAGAAAGACTAGATACAACATTGACTGCATAAATAGTGAAACCAAAAGTGTACCTTTTTAATTAAATCAGTTATATGCCTTTCCATTTCCTCCTGAGGTCTTAAGAGTTCAGCTTTAAGAGGAAAAACCTACAAACATAGTTGATTCCCCCTCAATTATCATCAGAAAACAAAGCATGAGATTAGCAACAATGGACAAACCAAGAAGCAGTCTTAACCTTATCTCGTATAAAGCATAAAACCTTGTCACGGATAGTGTCATCTTGACTCGGATCCTCAACATTCCAAATATGCTTGAAAAGTGCTGTCAAGGACTCTGTATTCACAAGAGAATCTAGTCATCAAGGGATACACCAGAAGGAATAATACTAGAAAATGAAGAGTGCATGTTATGAAAATTGTTGATTACAGTCATCAAGAGAACCATTACATCCAACTTAGAATTTAAGTACATCTGTATATGCCTACAGTTCTCTTTTATTCACAAAGCTCTTGACCTACCCTAGACAATTCAAACATCTTCCAGACCATAGAAGAGGAAAACTGAAAGAGATGAAATATGAGCCATTATCATAAGAACCATATATTTATCAATAATATCCTAGTGAAAAAATCAAACTAAAAGAAGTTCATTTAAAATAGGACAGTAACCATAAAATGTGCCTTGACCAGTAAAGAATGCTATCAACTCAAAATATCATATAATCATATTCTAGTTGGCAAAAATCTTGGTTTTAGCACCCACACGAATTTCACCATGACAATATATATGTAAACGTATGTGTATATATATACTGCATTCATTTACCAGACATTATGAGAATGCACATTACCTTTCACATCCTGCCTCAGAACAGACATTAGGGCTTTATGAACAGCATCACGCTCGACAATCTCCTCTAGAAGAAACAAATTAAAGCAAAGAACAGGTTATATACACAATAGTAAGACACTCTTTAAAATAGTGAATTAATAGTACAATTTATCATAAAGGATTCCACTTTTACCGGCAGTAAGGAGTTGCCCTAAAATGTCTACTATTTTAGAAATATACTCCTTTGTGTCCTTGCAAAATAGAGGAAGCCCCCGAATTGCTTGCACCCGAACCTAAAAACAGTTCAATCTAATTAGCTTCAAGACAGTTACAAAAAGTTCTACTTTAATTCCTTACTAACCAATTATAGTAAACCCTAAAAGAGAAAATAAATTTAAACAACATATTATATCAATAAAAATGCGCAGATTGTGTATGAACTAACCGCCAAATCTTCTTCTTCAATCAAATCGAAATGAGCATTAAGAGCACGGCTGGAGAGGTTAGGGAAGAACTTGAAGAAGCGAGGAATTAGCTGCGCAGCCAATTGCTTCGCCTTTATGCTTGTTTTCGTGGCATCGATGATTCCTTCGTAGTCTTTCACATTCTGTAGCACAAATTAGACAAATTACAGAAAGAAAAATGCAAAACCCTAGAAATAGAGAGAACGAGGGGGGAGGACGAGAGACCAACCTGAGACTTCTCCTTAGCCTCGTTGAGGCGTTCGCCAAATTCGTAGAGCTTCTCGATTTGCTTGGCTTCCTCGGAAGCGTCAGTCATCTGGTGGATTTAAAGATGGAGATAACTCAAAAGACTGAAAATTCAACAATATTAACATAAGAAAAAAATGAAAGGAAAAAAAGAGCAGTACTTTTATTGCGGTTTCCTGGTATTTTGTGCTCTGTTTGGTTACTGAGAAACTGAGAGGGGAAAATATAGTGGAATTAGAAGTGTGTAAAAAGTGAAAGGAGGAAAACCTGAGAGGCTGAGAGAATACTAGAAGAAGACTACGAGGGCTTTTTTTTTAATTTGATTAAAGAAATTACGAAGAAAAAGAGAGGTTATTTTCGTTTAACGGACCTCCTCGACTCGCCGGTTTGCGGGTCGGTTCCGTTATTGCATTATATCCCCTTTTTTATTCATCAAACGACAGTGTTTAGTGTATGGGCCTAGCGGTCCGTTATTGTGGAGGAATGTAATGTAACTATAAGCCGTTAAAGCCCAAATCGGTCCAAGTCCATGATGGAATCCAATGGTTTGGGTTGTAATGGTGTGAACCAAGCGAACATTTCTCCAATTATATATTGACACGTGGCAAAAGTATGGATAAATTAGAGTCCCTAATTATGATATTATCCCAGTAGAAAACACCCATTTGTTAATATTTAACAAATTTCGGAGATGATAAATAAACGAATGATTAATATAGCTAAATTTTAAATAAAAAATATATATAAGCTAAAAATTTTAAAAAGAAAAACGTATGATTTCATCAACAATAAAATATTACATAAATATATATAATTACTATATATATATTTGCAAACAATTCACAAGAAATAAAATTTTAAATAACATAAATGTTTAAGTCATACCGGAATAACGCCGATAACAATATTAATATTATAAATATAGGCAATGTAATTGAATGTCAAGTATTAAAATGGATCACGAAACTAGTGCATTAGATTTGATATTGACGATCTTGTCCTTCTCGGATAAATTACAAAACCTCTTGTTAAATCATTCAAATTGTATGCAAGTAAAAAAGAATTATCTCAAACTCGAGAAGTCTATTTAACCACTAATCTAATAAAACAATAATAAACCTCTAAAGTAACTTCTTGATATCCTCGTAATACTCCAAGCTAAAATAAAGATCAAACATAATTAAATGAGCAAACTTTATTATTAATTCGTCTAACATAATTAAATAAAATAAATTAATATCGTAATAAGATGAACTGCAAACATCTTCTAAGATATACCCAACAAAATCAAATCCACACAAAAACAATAACAAATTTAGAAATAACATGAAAAGCATCACTTTTAATAATAAATGCTCTCAAAGCCTCGATCAATGGCACGAGCCTGCGCCATGCTCGCATCAAGCATCCCTTGAACAGCCACTAAGAATCAAGTCATCACACTCCCTCGCGACTACACCGACACCACAAGCTCTATCTCGCTCGTCAAATGCATCATTATCACTGCTCCCTTGGCGCCTTCCATCTAACTAGCCTCATCCATTGAAGTTATTTTTGGTCATTCTTTTGAGTTATTATGCATATCAAGAACTAGGCAATCGTAGTCTCTCATGACTACAACAACACTAGCTCTATTTCACTTGTCAAAAGTGTCATTTATGCTAAACTTAATTATCTCATTCAAATAAAAATATTCAAATCTATCTTGGTAAGGAGAATCCTTCCAAATTTAGAGCATATTGAACATTAGGAGTTAAAGCATATTCTTAGAGAAAAAAATAAATCTGTAAATTTATTAGTTAAGATGGCTTCAAACAGTAAGGAAGGTGTCGATAAAGTCTCTAAGGAGCTTATAACTAGCTTTCAAAGTATAATATAATCATGTGATGGTATCTGTCGTTTATTTATTTTATTCATCAACCCTAATTAATTTAATTTCAAATTTAATTGAGATCTAATGTGACTATCGAATATATAAAAATTTTAAATTATACACCCAACCCTAAACATTTTCTATTATATTAAATAAATAATCAACCACTTCAAGTTAAATTCAAGAAAATCAAATTTAATTTTCTTTCAATGGGTGCAAATTTTAAGCCCATATGGACATAAGAACAAGTTCCTTCAAAATTGGAGTCCAAAATTCCAATTTTTTCTTCCTATTAAAGTAGACTTAAAAGGAGGACGCTATGCAGAGTGTTTCAATTTCACCTTACTTTGCCTCCATATTTTGCACAAAAAATAAGCAGAAATTTCTTTTACCATCATTGAATAAGCGCCACCGAAACCTACAAATCAGAGCGATGAGAGCCGTGGTCCAAAGGGTCGCTTCTGCTAGCGTCGAGGTCTGTTTCTAAACCCTAAACCTCGCTTCTTCTTCATATCCTAAACATCATCGGCTTAGCATTTTTCCCCCAGGTCGATGGCCGCATTGTATCGGAAATCGGACCCGGTCTCCTCGTTCTCGTCGGAATCCATGATTCCGACACCGAATCTGATGCCGATTATATGTAATGAATCATTTCCCTTCACACTATTCTTATCCAAATTTTTAAATTTTTATTTTCTTTTTTAATGTTGCGATGATGAAAATGAAATAATTAATCTTTTTTCTTTTTGCAGCTGTAGAAAGGTTTTAAACATGAGATTGTTCACTAATGAAACCACTGGCAAAGGATGGGACCAGAATGTAAAATTTTCCCCTTTGTACTTTACTTTCTAAATCTCTGTAGTGAACTGAGGTTTTACTTTTACACTAAGGTTAAAGTTTGTGACTTTGATTTTTGGGATAATTCTTCAGGTCATGCAACGTAATTATGGAGTTCTACTAGGTAATTTCTATGCTTGAATATATATACTATAGAATCTGGCGAGGTGAAAAAAAATATATAAAAATATATTTATTAAAATTTTATATATATGAATCAAATAAAATTATGGTTGAAATGGCAAAGTTGAGAGGCTAAAATTCATGGTGATTTAAGTTCAAATCCCACTATTTATATATTTTTATTGATTTTATATAAAATATAAAAAGAATAATATAATTTACATTGTAAAAGGAATGGCTTTTTAGTCATTTTCTGAGTCGGTGTTCGTTAACTCCTGACACCAACTCAGTCAAAGGATAGAGATATATGCACACACTTCATTTGTATATTGGATTCTGAATTCTAAATTTGTTTGGCACTGCAGTGAGTCAGTTTACATTGTATGGAATCTTAAAGGGCAACAAACCAGATTTCCATGTAGCAATGCCACCCCAACCAGCTAAGCCATTCTATGAATCTATAGTTAACAAATTCAGAAAAGCTTATAAACCAGATGCAGTAAAAGGTTATATTCCCAGTTAACTCTCCTCCCTTCATTAATTATTTCCATTGGTTGATTTGTTACATGATTTTATGTTCATTTTTAAAGTAAATTTTAAACCATTTGCAAAAGCATTCATGTATTGTTTTATATTATCCAACACCAAGTAGAAAGATGTCCTTTGAATGCAAAACATAGAGAAAGGGAGATACATTGTAAGGTATACTTTGCTTATAGATAATATCATGAATATAGAAAAGCTGACTTAAAGAGGCAAACTAACATTTTGATTCTTTTGAACCATTCAAATAGGTAACACGTGATGTTTTGCCACTCAAACATGGCACAATTTACTATTTGTTAGATGATGGATAGTGTGTTTATAAAGTTATTTTGACTCTGTTTTGGTCATTTGGTGTAGATGGAGTATTTGGAGCAATGATGAAGGTGAGGCTTTGCCACAATCCCACCCACCAGAATGTCATTTTCTCTTTATTCAGGGATGTATTTTGAATCAAATCTTTATACTTGTTCACAGGTTAGTTTGGTCAACGACGGGCCGGTAACGATGCAGCTCGATTCATCACATCCATCAAAGTGAGTGACTCTGATTGATTAATGTACGCAGTTATTATCATATGATTAGTGTTCCACAATCGAGTTAAAAACACTAAAACAAGGTTGGACCTTTTCAGGAATACAACTGGAGTGGCAGAGGAATTCTAAATTGGTGGGTTGAGTACAGTATATTGTTGGCAGATCTTTGTAGAACTTGATACAAAAGAAATTATTTTTAGGATGCTTCACTGTTGTAAGGCAATAATTTACCACTTTTCAGCTGGAAGCTTAACCTTTTTAATATCAAAACAGCTTTTTAGAAATTTATTTTTATATACTTGCTAAGCTCAGTAATTTGTTCTTTTTTTTTTTCTGTCAATTGTGAAAAAGATTTTAAGCGTATCAAAACTCTAAACGCTAGTAAATATAAACAAATATTTATATGCAAATATAAATTTCAAAATGATTACTTTAGTAATTAATTTCATTGATTATAAATAATATAATTATAACCAATTGATATAAGCTTGCATGCATCCGTACAATCCATTATTCTTCGAAATATAAGCTGCTTTAGTTGAAATGAACAAGAAATGCACTGAAATTTTAAGTAAAACTAAATATAAATGCACTGAAATTTTAACTAAAACGAAATATAAGCTTTATGGTTATGGTTTATAACCAGATTAGAGTGTACCAACCAAATCAGCCGTACCAGAATGGAACTGAAAACACAACTAGATAAAACTAATACAGTGATGGCCAAGCAAACTACTAACATTCAATAATGCGACCCTTTCGGAACCAGAAGTCATCCGCATCTTTCTCTCGGTTTCCTATGACGTCGAAATGATCATCGTTGCTGTAAATAATGCTTCTTTTCCAAGAGATGAAATCTGAATCTTCCTACAACATGAGATAGACAATGCACTTGTTAGCAAAATCCACATTGATATGTTAGCCGCTCAAACATGACCCTAGAGCTTGATTGCAGCTCATTTGGGATGTAATTGTTGCACGCATTACAAAGGAAATTACAGTGAGATAAAAGAAGCTTACTTATCTGCTTCTCTTAGACTATTGAAAGCAGCAGCTATGTTCTTAGATATTTCCACAAGAGACAAGCTGTCTATTACGGCTTCATTGCAACCAGGCATCCCAGGAAGATGTTGCTGAGATGTCAAGGACATATAGGCCTGGAACAAACATCATAAAAGCTAATCAATAAAAACAAAAAGGCAAAAGAAAAGAAAATTGTGGAGATGATTTCCATAACAGTTCTGCATTAGTACTCACTGCTTAACAAAGATCTTGAAAATCTCATTAATAACACCAAAGGAAAGAAGAAAAGAAGTTCCAAATTTTAGCTTCGAATTTAGATTCACATTAATTTCATCACTCATGTCTTATTCTACAAGACTACAACCATCAAGCATGCAATTTTCAGTGTAGATAGTTCCAATTAAGTTTCTCAAATCTTGATCATATCAACAAGTTGAGCAAAACATAACATGATATGAATGAACATTTTGAATAAGGAACCAACATTTTGGATAAGGAACCATGGAAATGAACCCCACGTACTACCAATGAAAAACTCATCCTTCCAAGCACCTGCCACTTCTTAATCCCGATATAATTGATAGCAGAATTTTTGTTGCTCCAGAAGACAATAAAAGAAACAACAGCAGATATTCATTTCAACTATCTCTACTCGCAATAAAATAAGAGAAGACTTACAAGAAAAGCATGCGCCAAAAGCAATTGAATAACTTCTACATTGAGTTTTTTTATAATGCTTCTTACACTGCTGCTATCCGAAAAGGACTTCAAAACTCCGAGAAACGTAGAGTCTTCCGAAGGGCCATTTGATCTCCGAGTACGAACAGGCTATATTACAGAATAAGAATATTTAAATTATATGTTGTCCAGACTTTGTATCACAATTTGCAGTAAAAATTAAAAGTTTTCAATATAGATCATTGGCAAACCATTTACAAATTCTTAGTTACTAACCTTAGCTGTGTATTTAAGTAAGTACTGCACAATGATTTCAAGCTTCCATTTAGGGTCATTAAAAATCTGAAAAAAGTGTATTCATGGTTGGAAATAATGATCATGTAATATGTCAATAGGAACAAAATTGCAATTAGAAGAGGAACTCTTTACATAGGTACTAAAAGATCAAATGAACTGTAGCTATCAAAGAGACATTTAATAACATTTTATTAAAGCTGAAACAAATGCTGAGCTTGAGATATGTCAATAGGAGAAACATCCAATCAGAAAGGATATTAAAAATAGTTTTTCCAAAAGATTAGTTGAAGTCTGTCCTTGAAAATCCTAAAATTAAAAACTGATGAAACACTATCTGAGACTGATGATGGAAATGAACTACCTTCAAAAGTCAAAAGCAATATATAGTTGAGCAAAGTGTACAATCACAGGACAAGGTGATGCCTAAGAGAATCAGCTGGATAAAAGGTAGCATCTGTTTGTTCACCACCTACCCAGACAATTCTCTCTCCTAGATAAAGGACTTTTTTCTTTTATGAACAGTGACATTCTTTTGACGCGAAATTGTGTGTTTGTGCTAATATATATAAATGACAACCTGAAGAAAGCGGGGAAGTATCTTTCTGTAATAGGTTAGCTCGTCCAAGATTATCTCTATCAGTGGGATTCTGCACCAAATCCAGAGGTTAGCCACCTGATGTACATATACATATTAAACAAAAACACAAAGACCAAACTAAATCACCAAAACAGAGTCAAGCAATTACCTCAGACCATCCGATCTGGTAGTTAGACCTAGCATGTTGGCTTGCTGCTTTGACATGTCAATCTCCATAATCTAGAGGGGTCCACGATGTCACAGATAGTGAAAATGATTTAGAATCATCTTATATTTACAGATATTTGGGATCTAACCATTATTATAAGTTTCTGCATAGCCATACAAGTAGTCCTTTGAACTTCAAGTAAAGCAATTGCTACATCAGTATTATGATTCTCGGATGATTTTTCATCAGAAGAGTCAGGCTCATTACAAATTCCAGCATAATCTTGGTACAGTCCACAGATTGTATGCAAACACTCTTTCATTAAAACCCTGTAGTTGACTCTTTTTGAAGCCTACAAATAAATCGAGCTTGAACAACCAATAAAAGACTGATGACAAAGTAACTTTCAATGAAATATGTAAGAATGCAACTATGTAAGAAACAAAAGGTAGCAGAGAAATTAAAGGTTTAAAAACTGAAGCTGACCAGAAGCATGTTGATTAAGCACTCCCTCAAAAAGTTCCAGTTCATGCTTTCTGCAATAAACAATCTGTCAAACTTTCCTGATGATTAAGAAGCATAAAACATTCTATATTGGCTTACCTTTATACATACTGATACGGGCTAAAAAATCTCCTTCAAGAACACTGACAAGATACTGAAACAGTAACATATTTCCTAAGAACTGCAATAAAGTTGTTTTAGCAGCAGGTTGAAGTGTCAAACTTACTTAACAATAAAAAGATAGACAATAACTATAATAGGACAGAAAATATACGTTACCTACTAGAGAAAACCAACCCAATGATATAACTAATACGGATATTGCTAACAAATTCTCAAAGAGCAATCTTTAAGGATCGTTAAGTTACTATTTATAGTGACAATGTTTTGTGTTTAATGCAATACTTGGTAGTTAATTGATAAACTCCATATGCATTACTAGAAGGTTTTTTAATACGGTAACCAAAACGAGTGCCTTTAGCAAAACTAATTAATATTACCATGATCTTTGCCATTAGAATGAGTGCAGTTGAAATACACAATCATATGAGAAATCCTCGGTGCTATATGCAAACTATCTAAAGAATTGAAAGATGAAATACATGGAATATGTACACAAACCTTAGTATCCAATCTCTGAGAATTTGTTTTATAAGCCATTTCAGCAAGGCCTGTTATTAATTCATGAAAACCCTGGCAATGATAGAGGAAGTCAAACAAAAGCTAATGATGCTATTCTCAAGCAACAGCAGTATTGATTTATACAGTTAGCTTCCCTGCTATAACCACAAATTTCCCTCTCATACAGAAAGAGTTCAACCAAAAAATAAACCTCAATTATTTCATATCCTCAACAAGCATCCCAAGGTTTAAAACAGCAAATCCAACTCACATTGGGATCAAACAGTCCGCGCAACTTTCTTCGATTGGTTTCTTTCTCACTAGACATAACATCTAAGGAAACCATAAACGGCAACCATGCCTAACAAGCAACAAAGTCAAAATTAAATAAAAAAGGGGGAAATCAAATTAAAACGTAAAATTCACAAATACAGAAACCTTGTTAAACATAGTCAAGATGACTATTTACCTCTTCAATCACAACCAACTCAGATGAACCATTACCAGATGATTCAGATACATAAATCCGAGGAAAACGCTGCATTAAAAAAATGTGTTATCCTACTTTCTTCTTCTTCTTCCTAAATGAATTAAGTAACGAAATGATAAGTTAAGTAAATAAAGATTCAAAGTCAATTACCTTTTCAATCTCGTTCAGAAGCTCATAACTAGACATTATAAGTTCTAGAGATTTGCCTGCCCTTAGGATTTGAAAAACCGCTTCAACCATTTTCCTTTAATTAAACAAAGAACAAGGGGTTAATAATAATTTGAAAAGCAAATCAATCCTTCTTACTGCAAAAAAAAAAAAAAAAAAAAAAAAAAAAAAAAAATACTGAAAATAATTTGAATTTAAAAAAAAAAAAAAAAAAAAAGAGTGAGAGCGTAGATTTACTTAGTTGGAGGTGTTCCGTTTTCTGGAACAATAGAAGCGATACGCACGGCTTCCAGAAAATCCATACCTAAATTCAACCAAACAAAATTACAATTCAGTAAAAAGATTACTGTTACAAACCTTAATCGGATGAATTGAATTCAAACCGGAGAGTGTACGAACGGTCATCTTTGGCATCTTGAGAATCTTTGTGAATTTCAGCTGAGTCGATGATGGCCAAAGTGTTAGCTTCTATGCAACCTCGGTTCATTCGTCCTTTTACATTGCCACAATTATTGATGGTTTCCCTCTTTTCCATTTGGTTTTCTTCTTAATTTTTCAGTTTCTATTCAAATTTCAAAACCCTAGCTCTTTCTTATTCTCTCAAACTCTCGCAGGAGCAAAAGATTATGCGCGACTATTTGCCGGGGGGGGGGGGGGGGGAAGTAAGGGCCAATATGGTAAAGAACTCGGAAACCAGTTTAACGAGTGACAAACTCCCGCTCAAACTCCCAATTATTAATGGCAAAAAGAGTAAAAAAGAAAAATCCCAATTACTTTTGGTCATAATATGAAAAAGGTTAAATATGCTATTAGTCTCTGTATGTATTTTAGAATTTGATATTTAGTCCCTATGCTTTAAAAGTTAAAAATTCAATCCTCTTATTTTTCTTATTTAAACATTCTAGTCCTATAATTATCATTGATTGTAAATTCTGTCATAATTTATCAATTTAAATGTTTATTTTTGTTAATCATATGCATTATCTCATGAAACAGTCTAATCAACATGTCATGACAAATTTTGGCAGAAAATATTAATAATGTTATAGGGATTAACTTGTTTAGTTATTCATATGCAATGTTATATGAGGCAATCTAATCAACATGTCGTAACAAATTTTGGTAGAAAATACTAATAATGTTACAAGGATTACATTTTCAATTTTGTCCAAGGACTTAAAAAAACATTTATGAAATATGAAATGAGGCAGTCTAATCAACATCTCATGGCAAAATTTGGCAGAAAATACTAATAACGTTACAGGGATTAAATTTTAAAGTTTGTTTAAGTACAGGGACTAACAGATTTTGGCAGAAAATACTAATAATGTTACAGGGACTAAATTTTAAAGTTTGTCTCAGTACAGGGACTAACAGAACGTTTTAACCTTCGAAAAACTTCAAAAAAAGGGATAAATTTCCGTTGCCGGGACTTGAACCCGGGTCTCTCGGGTGAGAGCCGAGTATCCTAACCACCTAGACTACAACGGAATGTTGTTGAAAGATTTATTTTGGCTTTATTTATTTATAATTTATTTGAACTGGTTAATTGGAAACTGAGGTCTAACAGATTTGATTTCCATTAATTTTTAAAATTGACATAATTTGGTCCCTATTCTTATAATGTTATTAGTAGACCCGCATTGCTAACCTTGTTGGTTGCTACTATAAAAGTGATACATTGAATTTTTAAAACAAATTGGTTGAACATAGTTTATTGGATTTTCCCTATTTGCATCACTAAATAACAATAAAAAAATATTTACATCATTATTTTAATGGTAGTATTATCAATTTGGACTTACTAACGATATTTCAAAAGTAGAGGACTGGACCATATGAAATCAAAGTGGAGGGATTAAATTAAAAATTTTAGTATGGCTAGAAACTAAAATCATAAATTAGACTTCTTAAAAATAACAAATAAAACCAAATAAATCAACAAGGCTTACTAATCATATGAAGAGGCAAAGCAGAAGATCCGGTAGAAAGTAATGGCGAATAACTAAAATGATAGAAAGTATGTAACTATGGTGACTAAAATGATTAAAGTGAGTAATGCCCAAAATAAAAGCTTATGAAAGTTAGATAACTAACTGTGTAGTTTACCCCATATATAGTGTAATATCAATTATTTTGACAAAAACTACTTTGGTAAATTTGAAGTTATTCGTAAGTTCTCAAGCCCACAATAGATCCAACTTAGTAGTCTCATGGCAACCAGTGAAGCTGGTCTTTGGCCTCCACCGACATCTTAGTGTAAGTTGACACTTTCATTGTCCTATTATCCAACTACTATCTTGCTCCACCTCCTCGTCACTGATTGATGATCTAGTCCTCTTCTTATCCCCTTTCCCTATTGACTCAAATATCCATTTTAGCATTTTGTTTCAGTGTTGGAGACCATCAAGGGAATTGGATCATTAGATATTGCAAGCATATCCCACCTACCAACAACGTTCAGGCAAAGCTATGAGCCCTTAAAGACGAACTTCAATTAGCCAAAGACTCAAACCTAGTTGACATTGTGATTGAAACCACAAATATTCAATTAATGTCCAATAATATATTTTCTAATATTATTCTTTCACTTTTGATTAATGAGTGCAAGATACTCTACCGGTTTTTGACTATTAAACCTCTTTAACATATCTTTCGTGAAAGAAATAAATGCACTGTTGTATTAGTTCAACTAGTGAGTAATTTTCAATCTCTTTCTCCTTGGATGATTCTTACATTTTTTTTTCATTTAATGTAAGTAGTGCTCTTAATAGTTTAGAACATTTTTACTAGTTGATAAGTAGGGATGTATTATATATCGAACTTTTGACTCTTATAATGTGTTTATGAATCTAAAAAAAAAAAACTATCGTCACAAATTCGACTTACCATTTTAATCCAACCCTTATACAATTAAACTAACATAATCAATTTAGCCGAAACCAATAAAATAAAAAATGTATGGTTTAAATCGATTTGAATTAACTTTCACACAACTCTCACCAAACAGAGACGGGAAGGGGAAGAACATAGTCAATGTAGAGCTGTAATTTTCATAAATCCCCCAATTCATTGAATCCTAACACAGCCGCATTTGCGTAACACTCTCCAATTTTCCTTTGGTTTTAATTAAAGCCTTTAATCTTCCCTTTTCTTCAGCTGAACTTTTTTTGTTTCATTTTTTCAAAACGTTGAATTGTGTGGTCTGATGATGTATGCACTGAAATTCCCATGGATTAAATGCTTCTCATATTTAGTGTGAGTTTGAATATGTGGTGCAATGCGTTTAGTTTATTTTTTGTCTTACGCGACAATATCGTTATAGCATTTAATTTCACTGTCATCGTTATTTTTACACTAACCGTAAATAAACGCATCACCCATCTAAACTCACACTTAATCCTAAAACGGACTGTATTGAATACATTTGCATTGAAAAAGAAAACACAAATTATCCAAACATATCAAAATTCATAGAGTATCCTATTTTTTGTCTCACTGTTTACTCGTTTATAAAAGTATCCTATTTATTTTGAAATGGATTAAATTATATTTATTAGAGTAGACTAGATTACTTTTGATCCTATAGGAATCTTTTAAATATTTATTAAATTCACACCTACAATATAGGTGAAAAATAATTTAAGTAACAAATATATCTATAAAAAAATTACATAAGAAAAAAAAATAAGACTTTTGTTGAAATGATGAAGTTAAAATAGTAAAGACCATGATTTATGCAACTGATAATAACTTTTCTAAACTTTGTTTAATACATAATTTATGCAAGCAAGTCTGGCAATTTAAGTTTCAACATGTCATGCGAGAGCATAATAGACCGGCAAATTGCATTGCCAAAGTGATTCCTAGTGATCTTAACAGGTTATTGACTTTTGAAGACCCACCTAATCATGCTCGATCAGTGTTTAAAGAAGATGCTCATCTAGCAATGAATAATATAGGCTCCCATCAGCGTTATTGTAGCTAGTTCATTGAACTTATTTATTTTCTATAAAATAAAAATAAAAAACCATTCGCATATATATATTATATATAAAAAAAAAAATCATAATATATTTATTATTTTGTAAAATATTTCAGTCATCAATTCAATATAGTATAGATTTCAAAATTATATAATATTAATTATTATCATATTTATAATAATTATAAGTTACCTAAAATTTAAACAAAAGCGTGTGATACATAAAAATATACGAATATGGCACATACAATATATATATATTTTATTGGCCATAATCTGTACTGAAACTGAGACAGCAGATTAAAATAATAACCTGAGGAGATAACCTTTAGCAACACAGCTGGATTAGAAAAGGAATGTATGAAATAGTATAAAAGTCCCAAAATACATTATTAGCTTAACAATAACAACATAATAAAAATTAATTGATTTATTATTCAGCCAGCTTTCAATGCCCCTATACTTTCGCTGTTTTCTTTATTTAATTCACCAATTCATGAACTACAGCAAGGATTTCGAGAGAAGAAGACATAGGCGTAATGATCGATTAAACCCCTAATGTTACTTATTTTTGACACTTTGGTCCTAAATTTTCTTTTGGATTACTCTAATCTTTTAACCTTTAAAAATTAGTCAAATTGCATGTTTTTGGATGGGAAAGTTGATTGATCTGTTAAAATTTTAACAAGACTAATGTGGTTGTTCATACGTACTTCATAAAAGTTCAAAAAAAAAGCTAATAAAAATTTAAAATAAAAAATTCATAAAACTTTTAAAAAATTTATCCAAATCAACAATGAAGTATAACTAGATTAATATGCGGACTGTCATGTCAGCATTATTAAAATTTTAACAACTCAGTTAGCTTTTTCATTAAAAATGTAATTTAACTAAATTTTAAATATTGAGAGTCAAAATATTAAAAAAAAAGAATTAAGGCTAAAATGTTAAAAGGAGTAAACTTCAGGAGCTAAATTAGTCATTATGCCAAATATATATAAATAGAAAGTTCAGGTGTATCTGCGCAAATTAAGTTTCCAAATCTTTTTTTTTAAAGCTCCCAAATGATTAAACCAACCACATAAGTCAATATGCTAGCCTTAAAACACACTAATCCACGAATTTAGCAGCTCACTTGATTAACCCACAAGTTTCCCAACTGGAATTTTTTGTGGAGTAGGTTAAAGGCTTAAATTACGCGTATATTCGTTAATTATATATATAAATGTATGTATATTATTTCTCCATCCTCAAAACCCTATACCGTTCGTTGATAACAAAGATGGCTGTTGAAAGCAGACAAGACACAGCATCTGATAAGCTGTTACTTGAACATGTATGGGCGAATTTCATTGGTGGAAAAGAAGCGAATATAGCAGCAGAACCTTCCATGGAGATTTTAGAGAGACTGCCAAGTCTTGGGAGGTGGATATCAATGGGAGCTGATGCTTGGGAGGGTCTTCTTGATGGGATTATTCCTTCAGGCAACAAAATAGACCAATCATGTAATGATAAAACAAGCAGTAAAGTGTGTTCCATGAGAGTAGATAAGGTGGCAACGACCAGGCATTACCGTGGAGTAAGGAGGCGGCCATGGGGAAAGTACGCTGCGGAGATACGAGACTCGTCGAGGAAAGGTGCTCGAGTTTGGCTAGGGACATTTGAAACAGCCGAGGAAGCAGCGAGGGCGTATGACAAGGCTGCTTTGAGAATTAGAGGTCCCAAGGCATATCTAAATTTCCCAATAGAGACAGTTGCTAATAAGGCTACTATGGTTGATAACTCAAGAACTGGTCTCGGCTGTGTCGGAAATGTTCCGAACGACCGGAAAAGAGGGTGTCGAGATTGGGAGCAAAACAGGGAGTTTGTGATGGTTGAACAGCCTACAATGAAGAGAATGGCAAGCGTTGCAGAGCAGGTGGTTGAAGATGGATATGGTTTATTTGAGTTTCCGGATTTGGGGAGTGATTATTTGGAGAGTCTGTTGTCTTCTTTCTAACGGTTCGGAAATAGGTAGCCAACTGACTGTACATTCAAATCGGTTGATCATCATTGCTTGAAACATTCATTACTGTTTATTGTAATAGCAACGGTGGTTTTAGTTGAATTAGGACTCATTTGAAAATTTTAAAATTTAAATGTAATTTTGTTTTATATGATTAATATAAAGTAATATTATTTGAATTATTAAACTTAATTAAAATATCCCAATGCAAATAATCATTTTAAATTAGAACGAAAATGTAATTTAATTTTGAATACTAATATATCATGTTGATGGTTGAACTTATTCAAATTAAATAATTTATTAAAAAGATAAAAAATTTAAAAAATTAAAATATAAAATCTAATTTAACTAATTTTTTACCTTCTTCCAGACGAATATATAAATTAACCATTCGTTCAACCTATTTAATTGAATGATTTTAAAAACACCTAATTTCAATTTTAATAAAAAAATTTAATAATAAAATAAAAATATTATTCTAATATTAATATAGTAATAAAATAAAACAATAAAAAAAATTTCTCTGACAACTATACCCAATCCTATTGATGTAATCCTCATTTGAAATTTTATACCAAAAAAATATATATTTAAATTAATAAAAAAAAAGTCTTCAAATTTATATTCTTATATATCATAGGGAAGAGATATCATTTGATGGTTGGCAACCATACATGAGTTGAAACCTTGTAACGTAAGTTTTTGGAGTAGAAAAATTTTGGACTGAATCTATTTAATTGAAAACAGGCTAAACTGTCCAAGGAATACTTGCATAAATTTAAATTGGGTTTATTATTTGAGGGGTTCACTTGCGTTACTTGTGGCACTACAGGTAAAAATATTATAAAGGTTATTATATTAAGAGTTAGATTGTATTTTATCTCATTTATTTTTAAAAAGTAGATAAATTAATTCATGTGCATTAGATAAAAGAGCAAATTGATCATTTTTGTTAAATATTTCATCTATTTCCACCGTTAAAAACTGGCATGACTGATGAAATAACTAGACAGTTACGCGTAGCATACTAAGTATACCTTATGCTGGTATATGAGAATCAATTTTTAATAATAAAACTAACTCCTAGTACAAGAGCTTTCATTCATACTTCTACTTTGCTTTACTCTAAGATTGGCAATCAATGATTTTCTTCTATTACAATATATAATAAATACATCGTAGAAAGAAATTTTATTCAAATTGAAGTCTTAACCACCTTAAATATTTGTTGATGTAATTTAAGTGAAACATAAATACATATTCTTGGACATGTATTTTCTTCTTAATGTTTGTGGCTTTGGTGATAGGTGTATTGATATATGACGTCTTTTAAATCACAGATCACATTTTGAGCTTGTATGATAATAAGTCGACATAAACGAGATATGGTGTGATCTTTACTCTTGATAAGTCACCGAACTTTAGCAAAGTTTAATTATATATATATCTTCAGATTTTATAATAAAAATTGTGTTTAAATAATTTAAAACCATATTATTATTATTTTATCTCTAATTTTATTTGTCACCAAATTTTTAGTTGATATTTTAACATAAAAATTTTGTACACATTTACAAGCATATATACAAGTAATTATATAAATATTCATTAAAAATATATTTAAATATAGGATATAAATATAACTACTTTAGAATTATTCTACTTAAGATAACATAGGTTAAATGTATAATTAATAAGGTTAGTTTATTGTAAAGATGAGTATATATGTCGTGAACATAATCACTAACCATTTTTATTAACTTCTTGGTTTTGAAGTTTCAAAAAGAAAATGGAAGGGAAATTTGAGAGTAGGTTCATATTTATATTATATACATAATGAAGTTGATGTTTTCTTCTTTTAATATTTTTATACAAAATATTTAAATAAAATAATTAAATAATTAAGGATTGAATGAAAATTCATTTACAAATAATTTATTATTTTATGGTAAAAATACAATAAAGGTCTTTTTACTATCAGTCGTATTGCATTTTGTCGCCTCTACTTAAATAATAAATAAATTAATCACGGTGCATTAGATCAAAGAACAAACTGAATTTTGTCCTATTCTATTGTTAAAAATCGGTCCCTTTACATCAGAACAAGGTACATGTTGCACATCACGTTTAACTATCTGGTTATTCTATCAATCACGCTAGTTTTTAACAATAGAAATGAATGCAATTTTTAAATAGAAAGGGTCAGTTTATTATTTGATCTAATATTTAAGGATTAATTTACTCATTTTCTAAGGACATAAGTAAAATGCAATTTAAATCCTAATACAAGAACTTTCATGATATTTTTATTATATTTTACTTATAATTTAATATTGTGAGAATGAGAAAATTAAAAAAAAAAAAGAAAAAACATGGAAACACCAAAAGTTAATTATGGTGTCACTCATATACACAGTTAAAATTTGAATAATTTTTTTCTGTCATTAATTCCATCACGGGTTTTTTTTTTTTGTCTAGTTAAGCCATAATTATCAAAATAATCATCATTAATCCTATCAATACCCCCCTGCCTCCCTTCCTCAATACTTAAAACCCAACTAACACCCAGCACCAAACGCACTTTAATAGCCACCTATTTCTAGCCATGTCCTTGCACTTAAAGAAAAGTAAAGCTAACCTGCAATCATTCCATATCGAGGTCCCAACAGATAAAGTTGGTTGATGGGTTTGCACCAAGTTGTTAAAACCCGGCCCTCAACTTTCCTTTTCTTTTCATCCTCCCCCACCCCCACCCCCAATTTTCTTCATATGGTTCTATCATAAGTTCTTTATAATCACAGAACCAAGATAAGTCCTCAGCAAACAAAAAACAATGAGCACTGCAAGATTTATCAAGTGTGTCACGGTCGGTGATGGAGCTGTGGGGAAAACTTGTATGCTCATTTCATATACTAGCAATACTTTCCCAACGGTAATGATGGGGTTCATTGAATATAATTTATGGTGAATTATGGTGATATTTACAATGGGTTTTTGTTTTTATAGGATTATGTTCCAACAGTATTTGATAACTTTAGTGCCAATGTGGTGGTGGATGGCAGCACAGTGAACCTTGGCCTATGGGACACTGCCGGTAAGTTTCATGTACCTGCAAATTTGTACTAGCCTTATTATACTGACCATTCAAATCAATGTAATGAGTTGATTTGTGTAAAAATTTTCAGGGCAAGAAGATTATAATAGGCTAAGGCCACTGAGTTATAGAGGAGCTGATGTGTTTTTGTTGGCCTTTTCTCTTATAAGCAAGGCCAGTTATGAAAACATCTACAAAAAGGTCTTCTTCTTTTTCTTTTTTCTTTTTTTTCTTTTCTTTTTTTCTTTTTTTTGCTGCCATACCTTACAATCTATATAGGTATCATGAAGCATTTATGATAGGAGTCAAATTATATTTTACTTCTTGGACTAAAAAATAGGTAAATTAGCCCCTATATGTTATATCAATGAGTAAATCGATCATTTTCTTCAACTACACCAGTTTTTAGCAGAAGAAATGGATAAAATTTTTAACAAATAGGGCTAGTTTGCTCTTTAATTTAAAGAATATAGACTAATTTACTAATTTTTTAAATAAAAAAATTAAAATGCAATCAAACTTTTAGTACAAATCCTACATGTTACTTCTACAATCTATATATATACTAATTTCCTCCCAAGTTACTTGAATTTGACATACAACGCTCTCATTCATGGCTGACAGTGGATCCCAGAGCTAAGACATTATGCTCATAATGTACCAGTTGTGCTTGTTGGAACCAAACTAGGTAACCTAATTCTCCATCATAGTTGACCCTGCCCCAAGCTTTCAGAAAGAACCCAGACTTTTATTGCACATAAACATCTTGTTTTTTTTTTTTTTTTTTACATTTTGTCTCGAATTGAATTGCAGATTTGCGAGATGACAAGCAGTTCCTCATTGATCACCCTGGAGCAACACCAATATCAACATCTCAGGCGAGTTTTTAAGTAAACATTATATGGTTATTTAACAACATAAATGTACTTTAAAACTGTTCAAAAGTTCATCCTTTTGGTTCAATGGAAACCTGGTAAACAGGGAGAAGAACTAAAGAAGATGATAGGAGCAGTTACTTATATAGAATGCAGCTCCAAAACCCAACAGGTACCCGAAGATGTACAGTACCTAAACATAAACAGTAAAACAGACAAGAAGTGTAATAAAAAAAAACTAATAACTTTCCATTGTTCTGGCTTTTTTTTTTTGGCAGAATGTGAAGGCTGTTTTCGATGCTGCAATAAAAGTAGCTTTGAGGCCACCAAAACCAAAGAGAAAGCCTTGCAAAAGGAGAACATGTGCTTTCCTTTGAATATTGGATCATTATTACAGTTAACAAAAGCTCATGCAGATAAACACTGTATCTGCTATAGTTTGTTTTTTGTTTACATATGTTCCATGTGAAACTATGAAGGATCTCTAAGAAAACCCAAACTATCATATCAACCTATCGATCAATGAATCGATTTCAATTTTCGCAGTATAAGTTCCTTTTAATCCTTTTCTTTTTTTACTTCATTTTATAACGAATTCTATGGATAATGTTCCCTACAAACATGTCATTACAATGTTTAATTATAAATTCCATTCTTCTATTTTACTAAGATATTAGTAACTTCAACTGCTGATTTTTACTAATTTATTATTTATAAATTGTTGAATGATTATTTTTCAATAATTTAACCACATATTTAATAATATTATTATAATTTCTCAATTTTCATTAAACAAAAAGATAAAATTTTGACAAATTAAAATAAATGAATTAATTTCTCAAATTCTAGTACAACTATTACAAAAATCCTAATCTTAATTTGATGTAGAGGTGATCATAGGCCGGGTTCGAGTCGGACTTAAGTATGATATTGACGTACTTTATATTTGTTCAAGTTCGGCCCACTTCGAAATATGGATCTAAAATTTTACCCAATTTTATCCATATTTGCCAAAAATGATCTCAAACCCATTTTAGGTCTGTCTATATTATTTTTTAATTCAAAAAAATATATTTATACCATTTTATTTTAATATTTAATATTTTTATATATTTTTTTATTTAGTCATTTTAACATTATGTTAATGTTTACATTAGAGTAGTATTATATAATCAGTATAGGTTTATTTTTTTAATAAACTTAAAAATAGGTCGGGCCGAGCTAAACTTAAACCTTGAATGTTCAAGATCAAGCTCGGTTTCCATATTTTAAACGGACCTAATATTTTTACCTACACTCTTTCAAATTTCGGGTGAAATATCTTCGGGTTTTAGATGAATAAGACCACCCATGACAAGTCTAATTTGATGCTCAATGAAAATGAAATCATATTGAGCTTAATTAATATCCCATTCTTCTTTGCTGAAAGACCAAGCAATTCGAGTTACATTAAGGTTAAAGGGTATGAGATCCGCCAAACCTGCCTCAATGTCTCTTCAACCATCCAAAAACTTGAGTCAGTATCACATACATGTACCGTTATTTATTTATTTATTGAAATTGGTATAAATCTGTATGATTTTGTATTTATCAATATTTTTTAAAAATATTTAATATATATAAAATTATTTATAAATATCAACTAAATGAAATTAAATAAATTTTAAATATAAAAATATTTATAGCATAATTATTATTTTGGCCTTCCAACTTTATAAAGAAAAAAAATAATTTTTATAATTTTTAATTTTTAAAAATTAATTAATTATTTATGTGAGATATACGTGGCAATCCATATGTATTTCACATCAATAAAGTTGAGAAACATTAACTCTTCCAGAAGGATGATTTGACAATAAATGCAAGTTCAAAAGTTGAAGGAGACGAAAAATTAAATAGAGGCCTAAAATGGTCTTTTTTTGTAAAGTTGGAGGGCCAAAAAATCATTATGCCAATATTTATCAATTATATAGAACACAAGATAAATTTCAAAATTATACAAAAACTTCAGTCTAATGCACAATTTTATACATGAAATTTTGATTTAATTCCGTTTTTACAAATTACTAACATAATTATCGATAAAATATCATTAAAAGTTTACTTATTATATAGACAAAAAATTACATTTATCCAGTATAAAAACCAATCGGTGTATTTATTTATTTGAATGTACACGATTAAATTGAAATAAAAGTTTCATGTATAGATTTGAATCATGATTAAATTTAATTTGTATAATTACACCAAATCAAGTTTTACATATTAATTTGCACATTAAATAAAATTTCATATATAATTTTAAGATTTATTCCCATAAAACACTCATCAAATAAATTTTACAAATAAAAATTTATTACTCAATAAATTTAAAGATATCATATACATTAAATAATAACAAAATAATAATAATAAAAAGAAGAACACATTTATAATAAAAAATAAATAAAGAGGAGGAGAAGGAGGTCATCTTGTATATGTGTAATTTTATAAATAAATAAAAAATTAACTTTATGTATGCACTAGAGTTATTCATGGGCCGGTTCGGGCCTTAACAAAATTTTAGGTCCGATTGATAGGTTCAGGCTCGATCTAAAAACTAGGCTTAAATATTTTCCAAGCTCGATCAGGATAAAAATGCTAAAACTCATGCTCGGCCCGGCCCGACCCATATTTAAAAAAGTTATTTTATTTTTTATATAAAAGATTTTCAAAAATATAATACATCAAAAACACTAAAAATATTAAAATAAATATTTCCCAATAAATTGAAAATAAAAAAATATTTATACTTAAATAACATTAAGACATGTGCAACTTAACAAGCAAATGTCTCTAAAATAGTAGCAAAATTAACAATAAAATAATAGTCATATAATATCAAAATAATAACAACAAAATAGTAGCAACATAACAGTGAAATAGCAATAAAATAGTAGTCTTCTTTTTTACAAATTCGGGCTAGGTCAAAAAAAACTTTACTCGAGGCTTGATCTGTATTTTAAACAGGCTTTATTTTGTCTAGACCTATTTTTCAAACTTATATTTTTACTTAAATTCTCTCACTTTTCGAACCAACCTACAAGTAGCAGTGTATAAATGTTAGCATAGTTTAAACTTTTAAAAGTGTGGAACATTATTAATATCATCTTCTCGAAATCCAATAATGTTTGACCCTGTATTAAATTAAATGTTTTCTAATTAATTATCCCAACCAAACTTATTGATTATCGAGTTAGATGACTAATCAAAGTCATACATCTTAAAGGCCATTGCTATTGACTTTATTTCCCTTTTCTTACCACAAATTCGATTTCCCTAGGATTCCTACTTTGAATGTGACCAATTCCAAGCAATTTGTCAAGGACTAAATTTTAATTTTTAGTAATTATTGTAATTTGTGTTTGAATGCTTTTAAATATTATTAACTTGTTTAAGGTTATAAATAATTTAAAAATTATATTAAAAAGAACATTGCCCATGCCACGTGCACAACATTGGGTGTGTCCAATTTTATATGATTGGCATATTTGATCTTGTGTTTAATTCTAATTTCAGTCCCTTAATTATGTCGAGAGTTCGATGTTTAATTTCTTTATTTTAATTTAATATGATTTAGTCCATTATAGTAAGCAAATTTAAACATTTAAGCCATGCAAATTTACTATTGATTGGATATAATTAATTTGATTTCCATGTAGCCCTAATCAGATGACTTAATAATAGAAAAAAATCATGTAAATTAGAAATACGGGTTACCTGCTCTTAACAGTTAAAGCGAACCCTTTCACTCTGATATACTGAATTCTTTAATTCGAAATGAATCAAATCTCCTCAAGTAGGATTCAAACCTACGACCAATCATTTAACAGTCGACCGCTCCACCGCTAAGCTGGTGAGCAACAACGGGAGATCCTGTTTTCAACTCATGACCAATATAAACTTGAAGTTTCCTTCGTAACCCTCAGAACTTATTCGTAGTGGCCCGTGTCATGCCTCATTTCATAAGAAACCTCAAAGTGACTTTATTCCATTATATTTCATCCAAATCCCAATTCCATATTATCAATTTAGGACTACTAAAAACTTAACCTTCAACCTTATTAATACAGCCAAGGCTCGTTGTTACGTTAACTTAATTACTTTAATTACAGTTTAAAATGATTTTTTTTGAAATCTACTTGCAGTGTTCCCTTTAGTGTGACAAATAGAAAGATTCCCTAGTCAGCTAAGAATATATGTTAAGCACTAATATAATTTTTTAAGTACAAAACATTTCCTCTAATAACATATTATACGTCAAATATTCCATGTCTATTCTTACCAATTTCGGTACCAGCTAGGAATATTTTTTATACATTCTTGTATAGGATCAAGTAAAACAACAACAACAACATGGGATTTGTTAATTGATTAATCCAAATATTTTTAAGCCAAGATGGCACTTAATAAATTCGAGTTTAAAATTTAATTAGTGTATATTACACTCATTTTATGAGTTTCGATGTGAAATTTTTTAAGAGGGAAATGAATTAAACATATTTTTATAATGCAAATACTATTTATAATTTTTTTTATTCTGTTAATATTACTCATTAATCGAGTCATAATTCAGTTAAAAAATTACCTTAATTACAAAATAAGTTATATATTTTTTAATTTTTTATAAATCAATAAAAAAGTATTTATGTAATTTTTTTACTTTTATCATTTGAATTAAAATAATTTTTAATTCATGAAAGTTTAATAAGTATATTAATTTATTATATAAATTTAATGAGTGTTCTATAAATTTAATTGTTTTAAATTATTTTAATTTTAGGATTTTTTTTGAAAATTAATTTAAGATGTTTTCTTATTAAATTAATATTCCAAGCGGTAACATTACTTTCCTGGATTTTTATTTTTATTTTGCCATAGTTAAGTACCATTAAATCAACCCACGATTTTTTTGTGATGTAGATAAGTGCCACTAAATTAAGGCTTAATTATAAATTTGGTTATTAATGTTTGCATGTTTGTTAAAATGGTCCTAGTTGTATTTTTGAACTTTTTTTTCTATTAATTTTTGTTTTCTTCAAACTATTTTTTCTAACCGATTTAATGAAATTACTGTTAAAAAAGGTTAAGAGGGATGATGTAAAAATTTAATATGTAGAATATTTTTAATGAGATATAATTTGTTACTTAAATAACCATATAAGATAATTACATGTGAAAAGTAATAAAATAAAATAAAAAACCATCCATGAGATTAAAAAAACAACTCTTAATTTAAAGAAAATAAACATAATTATCTAAAAAAAATTAACTTAGTAGAAATACTTCTCAGTAAACAAACGTATGATGAGCACCGTGGAAATACATGTCGCTCAGCCAAAGAAAGATGATGGAGAGTTGGCTGAAATGGGCACTAAATATTTTGCCAAAGATCTCCTCCAACTCACTGGTATGGCTATCGAAATCGTGAGCAACGACATGTAGGTTTCAGATCCAAGTGGTAATATCGGGTCCCTTAGCTATTGTTATTGAGAAATGGCCCAGCCTAGCCCATTCCTCGAAAGAAGTTTTTACGAGATCCCTATCTACCAAAATTTTTACTTCTAGTTCCGGCGAATGAATAATCATTGAGTCCTCCTATTTTTGGACAACACATACAAAGAGACCTACCAACAGTTAGTAATTAGTGAACCTATAAGAGACGCTTATAATTAGTTTCTTCCCCTTCTATCTCTCATCTATCTATCTATCTATTTTTTTTTTTTTAGTTATTCACTAGAGCAATTATGATCTGGAAGTCGATCCGAGGCAAGTGTTCGGATCTATTATGACGTATCCATGAGGCGCTCAACAGACCTTTTTAATCTTATAAAACCCTTTTGAAAAAAAGAAAGAAAAATTGAAACATTAAATTTATTCATTAAATTTGTTAGAGAAAGTAGTTTAAAAAAAAATCAAAAGTCAAATATACAATTAAGACCATTTTAACAAAATATACAAACATTAATGGCCAAAATTATCATTAAGTCTTAAATCAACCCACTTAAAGAGAAATATTAGTTGAATGAGTTTGACTCCTCGACATTGAAATTAAAAAACGTTTGATATGATAGAAACTTTTTCGTTTCTAATAAATTTAATTAATTGAGATTTAATGTCACTAAATATAATTTACTTTGTTTAAAATATAACGTTACATCGCGAATTACTTTTCCAAAAATAGCAGGAAGTGATTTTCTTAATAATTAATAGGAAAATTTTATATGGATGAAAAGTTAAAATAAATAACAAATCATAATTATTTTTCTTTTATTTTTGCTTAGGGTTTTATTATTGTTTTACTTTAATGTTTGGAATTTCGAGTTGGCCTTAATCAATACTTTTTAATATATATTTAAATATTTTCAAATGTCGAATAATTTTTACATTAAACACATTTTATTAAAATTATAATACGAGAAAACACCAAACACCCTCAAGAATCCAACGATTTAACAACCAATCACAATGTTTAGTGGATAATATTTTAGAAAAAAAAGTATGTATATATGATTTATTGTATCATTTATCTCCATAAAACTAATGCATTAAATACAAGCATTTTTTTTCTAAAATAATAACTACACAATAATCTATAATAAAACCAAAATTTATTTATAAAACCGTGAGTCTGATTATTTTCCTTTTTTTTCCCAACAATAATAGAATATATAAAAATATATAAAAAGGATGATTTGTGTGGTTTGCATGTGCACCAAAATTTATGCAATTTAAGCATTTAGGCATTGTCGAGTATTTACTGCAATCACGTTTGCATTAAGTGACCGCATTTCTAGCTACTACACCCAATTTTCATTTTCTTGCCTTTTGCTTTGCCTTCCATTGTTTTTACTTTAAAATGTTTTACCAACACCATTTATTGTAATCATCTAACTTTTTATTTCAATTTTTTAGCTGATTGGGTCTTAATTCGATTAATATAAGTATTGTTATCAATGTATGAGGACATGAGTTCGAGTGCGATGAAACGCATTATCTTCTTGTTTATGAGTTGAGAGGAGTTTTTGATAATTTTAGATATTTTCTAAAAAAAGAAATTACTAAAAAAATATTATCTTAATTCATTCTATTAAAATATTTAACAAATATAGGCATATAAATTAATACACGGGTAATATATCGTATCAATAAATAAATGAGGGAGTTAATTCATTACAAAATCTGTGATAGACAAATTGGTAGGAGAAGAAAAAATATTAGAAGAGCAGAAAGGAAAAGTGTCACAAAAACAGAAAATAAGTGCATTAAATACATAAAACAATAATACAAGAATTGCATAATTGGCTACAAAGAAACCTAATCTATAAAGAGTGGGAAAGGAGGAAAGGGTAGAGGGTGAAAATAGAGTAATCAGAAATGGTTATACACCTTATTTTGTTCCATTTATTCAAAACATAAATAAATTAATTTTTGTATGTTAAATAAAAGAAAAAAATTAGTTTATACGATATGTTATGTGTCATTGTCTAATTATTTTGTCAATCAAACTAATTTTTAATAAAAATGATCGATTAATTCTTTTATTTAACGAATAGGGATTAATTTACTCGTTTTTTGAGTAAAAGTGACAAAATACAATCTGATTCTTGATACAAAGATTTCACATATAATACTTTTATATATCAAATTGGAGTTGATTTAGTCAGTAAAATATTTAATAATCAAAAAAATTCTATTTTTATCGATAATCTCATTTGACGAGTAATCTGTAAATATTATTTTTAATTCACTAAAAAACTATAGCATGCCTTAATTCTAAACCGAGATAATTTTGTATGTAAAACACAAATTCAAATCCCAACAGGTACAAATTTTAATAGACAAAAGTGGTCTACTTTTTTTTCCTCCTCCTCCTACTAGAGACTTGAATTCGCTGCTAAAACCTAAAGGAGTTTTGAAGGGATGGGGATGGTGTTGGGTCCCCACTTTTCTGAAATCTTTTTCTTGTCTGTCTCACCCAAACAGAGAGAAAGAAAATGGCTCATTATAAACTAAACAGAGCATTGGTCCCATATGGATCCTTTTGTCAGAGCTTGGAACTCCTACATCTTTTACATTTCTACTACGTATTCTTCTATATCCATGAATACCAGACTTTTAATCCAAACTCTACTTTTTATTTATTTATGTAATATAGTTTTAATGCCTTAATATAGGAAAAAAAGTAAGATGTTGGTTCCACTTAAATCAACGGTGAGTGAAATCGGATATTATACTGATGAGATTAAAATCACGTGTGAAATACGTATCTAAATTTAAATGAAAGAAATAATTAAATAGAATTAATAAAAATCCACATAATCACTTTAAATAAAGAAGATAATAGTTAATGATATTATATAATATTATAGAAGTAGAGCATAGTTGACCAACTTCACCAGCTTACCAACAATTGAAGGCCGCAAACAATACCCTACGTGCCTGCAGACGCAACATCATCCCTTTGGTTTGCATAATTAATGTTTTCCCCCTGTTTTTACACCATAATTTTGGAACAACTCAATTTAAGTCAATATTTGAAGATTAATTTTCAAGAAAAGAAATGAAAATCCATGTGAATGAACAATAAATATACAAACCCCTCGAGTCAATCCAACTCCAAATCTCCAAACCACACACCCCCTTACTTTGCCCTAAATGAACTTATGAATTTGCAATTAAAGTATATCAAAATCCCACCACCACCACAGCACTCCTTATTTACTCCTTACAACAGTAATCCAACACTTCCATTAATGCACTGCAATCAAAAACCGAATTAATAGCAAATGGAAATCCCTCTATAAATCTATACATAAGAGACAACCTTATCACCAAAAAAAAAAAAACAAATACTCATTTTTTTTTCTCTGTCCACTCTTTGAAGTCACAAAACTCTTACTGACTTCACTTGTTTTTATTGCTTTAAGAGCTTTTCTCTGTCACATTTCTGATGAAGATACTAATTAAACCATGCTTCCTTTGCTTCTAGTCCGGGGGAATTTGCTCTTACTTTGAGTAGAAAACAAGTATTTCAGTTTTAATGTTAAAATTGTAAGGAAAGGGTATGGGAGATATAGTACTTTCAATCTTCACCTTTTTCATTTATTTCCATTTCCTTTCTTGTTTGCCTTTTAGCAGGGGATTCCCTTTGTGGGTTTTGCCTGTTATATAGTTTATATTATTTTTTTTTTGGGAGATGGGAATGACTATTTTTTTATTTGAGAAAAAAAATTATCACAGGGGTAGTAGTAGTAGTAGATGAGGAGGTGAGGCTATAAAGAAATCAGTGCCAACTTCTTCATCATCATCATGGCTTCATCAAACAGGCACTGGCCTAGTATGTTCAAATCCAAACCTTGCAATACAAACCATCAATGGCAACATGATATCAACTCTTCTCTTATGTCAAGTTCTTGCCATAGATCCTCTTTCACCTCAGGTAAAATAAGTTTATTACAATATGTTGGTTGAGTGGTTATTTATTACATAGTTGTATACAGTTGCAGGTTGTGAAGAACGTACACCTGAGCCTAAACCAAGATGGAATCCAAAACCTGAACAGATTCGTATACTAGAAGCTATTTTCAACTCCGGGATGGTTAATCCACCGAGGGATGAGATAAGGAAGATAAGAGCTCAGTTACAAGAGTATGGTCAAGTAGGTGATGCCAATGTGTTTTACTGGTTTCAAAACAGGAAATCAAGAAGCAAACCCAAGGTTCGTAACCAGCTGCAAAACACTAAGCAACAAACAACATCATCCTCTTCGTCATCCTCATCCGAAGGAGCTATTAACAAGAGCACTCTCTCTTTGAGTTCTTCAGCTCATGCCATCGATGTTTCTAACTCTCCAAGTGGATCGGTGAACCAGACCTACTTTCACCATCAGCAGCAACCTCAAAACGAGTTGTTGAACGAACCCTTTTTCTTTCCCGTACAACAACAGGCTACTGGATTCACGCAAGGGTTCGGGTTTTCCGACGGGATTCAAATTCCTGAACAACAACCGGTTGGACCCTGTACGAGTCTATTGTTGAGTGAGATATTGAACCATGGTGCTTCGAGGAAAGAGCATGAAGAAAAGATGATGATGCAGCTGCAACTTAGTTACACTATGGCTGCTCCTACTACAATTACTGTTCCATCTCACAATCACCACGTTCATGGTAATTTCTTTTATTGTCTTTGTTATTTCATGGGCAAAACTATGCACAAGAGGGGTACATCGGGATTTTTGTGATCATTGTCTGTAAATGGACGTGTGCATGGCTTTATGCTTTGATTATGGGAGTGATTCCCTCGGTCGGCAGGTGAAGCGGGTGCAGTGGAACCAGGAGGTGTAGCCAGATCATCGACGGTGTTCATCGATGATGTAGCCTTTGAGGTGGCGGTGGGACCCTTCAACGTGCGAGAAGCTTTTGGAGATGATGCAGTATTGATTAACTCTGCTGGTCAACCTGTTCTCACCAACGAGTGGGGGATAACCCTTCAATCCCTTCAACATGGTGGATTTTACTACCTGCTTCGTTCATCAACCCCCTTTTCCGTATAACCAAGGTGACGAAAACTTTGAAAAATCAAAATTCAAGAAAAAACCCTTAAATTTTGTATACTGTTATTATCAAATATATATATATATATAGTATAGACTGTGCATGACAGCTTGGTATCCAAAGTTCATGATTGATGAAGGGGCCTCTTCTAGTGTAAACACTGAGCCTTTTGCTTATCAATTAAGTTTTTGTCGATCAGTGTGTTTTATTTATTTATTTTGATTTTGAATTGCAGGTTTAGAAATATGTGGAAATGGATGACATACAGAGACATTGGCTGACACTGTCCTTTTTACTTCTCGTTCTTTGCTTGTTTTTCTCAAGGTTGAAATTTATAGCTTTATAAGCTATTGTCCTTAATGCTATCTCTCTATATATTATTATGGATATATATATGTATTTGGAATAGTATGACAACTTTGTGGCACAATCTATTTAATTTCTCGTTAAGGTAATATGTATGCAAGTTTTATATGTAATATATGGTTTCTTTTTTACCTTTAATAAGGCTCTGATCATCATTTGTATATACAATACTATTCAGTGCATTTTCTAACACTAGATTAAATTTTTCTTTAATAATATTTTAACCTAATTAGTGTTGATTAATTAAATAAATTTAATGTCAAGAAGATTAAATAAAATTAATAAATAATAATAGTAACCTAAGGTCTTTGGATTTTATTTTATTCAACTAGATTTATGGTATGGTGGTTAATTACAATTTAAAATTTTAATGTTTATGATTTTAGGGAAATGGTTAGATTAAGATTAGGGTTTAAGATTTTAAAAATTTTAAAAATATATTAATTTTAATTTTAAAAATAATAATAGGAATTAATTTAATGTTTCTTGATATATTATATTATTCATGCACCCTAAAAAAATATGATGTGGTATGTCTAATCTAAGTTAAATTCTTATAATTAATATTTGATTTAGATAATGTATAATGTTATTTATGATTAACAAATGATAATACATCATTCAATTTTTTAAAATAAATCCATTTACTTTTATTTCTAATGATGTGCAATTATCTCGTTGATGTAGAAAATAATTTTTTTTTGAAAATCTAATTTTAATTGTAAAAATATTTGAAAGTTTTTAAGTTGATACAATGCTTAGAACTATCTATACTCTGTCACAACCTTTAAATAGAAGGATAAATGCGTTTCAGCGTGCTTGAATCCCCGTATTCCTATATCGGCAACAATGCCAATATCAACCAAATTAGGATTTAATCTACAAAAAATAAACTTATTAAATTAGTTACAACCATCAAGTTTTAAATAATTTATGAGGGAGGTTTACATTATTTACAATGTGAACTCTAAACCCTTCTAAAGTTCTATATTGAAACTACATTATATTGATACTTTTGCAAGGAGTTTACAGTTGGTGGCTCAACTGCTCTTTTATATGCACTAATTAAAAATAAGATTTCCGGTCATTGAAGGTTTGATTCTCGTCTTAAGTATAAAGTAGTATTAAAATTAATGATCAGTGTTTATCTCCTTAAAAGACATACAGAATGTGAAAGATTAGTTGTTAAACTCGTTAACGAAATTTTTTTTATCATAAATTAGAAATGCATAATACATTTTTAAGGAAAGAATATAACTTTAAAGACACTTATAAACAATTTTGTTGAAACCCTAAAACACTGATCCCCAGAAAGGGTTGGTGGGTCTATAAACCTTACCTGTTGTTTATGGTATTGCGACAGGCAACAGCAAACAAGAAGGGTAGCAATGATAATATGTACTGAGTGGTCAAAAGAGGGAGTGAAATATATTTCTATCTGTTGAGAAAAAAAAGAAAGAAATATATTTGTATTTGACGTGCACTCTGGTGAGAACAGTGTTTAATTAACCCGCCCTCAAAGACAACCTCATAGCCATAGCCCTCACCCCACACTTCCGATTTGACAAAGCCATATATATCAGCCTTGCCTGAATATATGTAGGATACGATATGTCAATAAATAACTTCGTCTGCTTTTCTAGCTAGCCACTTCACGTCACATTTCGCTAATATCACTGTGCTTCTTTTGCATGGACCGCCACCCACCATAATCATGGCTATTCTTATAGATTCCAGATTGAATGGAGAAACGAGCAATGGCCGTTCAATGTAACCCCTTCCATATCCCTATAGTCTTCCAAGGGGGGGAGGTTGAGAGATGGGATATCTGTCACGAACTGGACACGTGGCGTGATGGAAGTGGTCAAGTTTTTTATATGTATATTGTGTACATGTGAGATTAGGTGTGTAAACAGTAGGTTTGATTGGATAGTTGTGGTGTGTGTTTTGAGCACGTTCACTGGGGGGATGATGCCAAGTTTATACTGCAATGTGCGAACAAAAGAAACAAAGATCGGTAGGCTGCTGCTATGCTATTGCTATGCAAGCAGGCAGCCTCTGGTTCTCAGGTTCTCCAATCTCCAACCACTATAAAAAAAACCACCTAATGAATCATGCTGAGTGCAGTTAGATTTTCGTGATAAAACTCATCTTCCAACTCTGAAATTATATTTACAAATTTTAAATTAATTAATATTCATGAATTATAAAAAGTAGTTAATTATTGATACCTTAATCATGTTAACATAAAAGCTTAATGATAAATTTAGCTACTAATATTTACATGTTTTGTTAAAATGGCTATAATTGTATTTTTTAGAATTTTTTTTGCCATCAAGCTTTTCTTTTTAACTATTTTTCTAACAGATTTGATGAAAGTATGGGGATGACGTGGAATATTTTTAATGAGATATAATTTATTACTTAGGTAACTCAATAAGATAATTACATGTGAAAAATAATAAAATAAATAAATCATACATGAAATTAAAAAATAAATCTTAATTAAAAAAATAAATGTAATTATCTAAAAAAATATTTCAAAATGAATGCATACTTTGTTTACTGAGAAGTTTCAAAAAGATAATTAATAAATTAAACCAAAAATATTGAATGTGTGCATTTATTTTAAAACTCTTTTTAGATGATTACGTTCATTTTCTTTAAATTAAGAGTTACTTTTTTAAGGTTCATTTTCTTTAAATTAAGAGTTACTTTTTTAACTTCATGAATTATTTATTTTATTATTTCCACGTGTAATTATTTTATTAAATTATCTAAATAATAAATTACAATTCATTAAAAATATTTCACATATGAAATTCCACATCATCTTGTTAACCCTTTTAATGGTACTGTTAAAAATAATAATAAAGGTTGATAGGCAAAAAAGACTCAAAAATACAATTAAGGCCATTTTGACAAAATATGTAAATATTAATGGTCAAATTTATCATTAAACCTAAAATAAAATAAAACCACGTAATGAGAGCAGATACATATGAAATATTTCTTTATGCCTTGCCTCACAAGACAAAGATTACATTGCATTTTTCAATCATAAAAACTTTTTCTCGATTAAAACTCTTTTATGATATTAACATATTTTATATTATTATTTAAATTATGAGTAATGATTTGATAATAAAGTCATGAAATTTTTTATCTATACAAATGGAGTTATGAGGCTAACAAATGTTCTTAATTGACATTTAAAATATATATATATAAAATCGTGACATACGGTAGTCTCTTTTAACCCCACAAGTGGAGCTAAAAAACTCTACTATTTCTTTAATTATTAATAAATAATAATTTATTATTTAAATATCTAATTGAATTCGTGTTACGAATTTTTTTATTGCCGTTTCCCCAAAATAATTAGAATATATGGTTTAAATATGTCATATGATGAAATTTGAGATTTGATCTCCTTAAAATGTTTAAATTTTATTTAAATGTTATTAGTTTTCAATAATTAGCATCATTAATATATTTCATCAAAATTTGCTAACTTATCATATTTATTAAGAGAACATATATATATATAGAGAGAGAGAGAGATATTATAATGCCAAGAATCACCTATAACCTTTCCCCCAACTCTTAAATAGGAGGATAATCGTGCTTCGGCGTGCTTAAACTCATGTCCTTTTATACTGACAATAATATTGATGTCAACCGAGCTAAGATTCACTTGGCAAGAATTAAGGGTGCATTTGTTTCAAGGAAAATGACTTGTAGAAAATGTATTTTGCATTTACTTGTGTTTATTTCATTAAAAACAGATTAATTAATGAAAAATGACTTAGAAGTTAACAAAAAATAAGCTCATTTTCCTATAAATTGACTTTCCCTTTTGAAAAAGCATAAGTCATTTTTCCTATAAATTGGTTATTTTATGATTAATTTTATTTGTATATAAAAATTAACTTGAATTAAACCTAATATTATTATATTTATAACAAATATATAATTTTAATTTTAAAAATATTTAAATTATAAACAATATATATTTAATTCATATTTTAATAATAAATATATATTACAATTTATAAATATTTAATAATAAATTTTTATAGTAAAATATGAATATTTTAATTATATAAATATGAGTATTTGTTTAAATCATGCTTAAACAAATATAATAATTTAAATTAAGTTTAGTTAAGTATTTTATTATTATAAAAAATATCTTATTATAAAATAATTTTTTATCGCCAAAAGGAAATTCTACTGTAATTTTCTATAATAAATATATTTATGTTGTGTTTCTAAAAATAACTTTTAGAAATTGATTTCAAGAAAATTTACGAAACAATAAGGAAAAATATTATACGCGGAATTATTCAAACACTAAAAAATATTAGCTTTTTCAGAAAATCAATTCATTTCCAATAAATCATTTTCCAAAAGTTGGTTTAACCGTGACCTAAATTAACAAGTTTTCAAAACATGCCAAATTGAAAACAACTTTGCGGAAAATTGTCGAAAAATATCAGCAATTGTGAACAATTAAGTTTAGATTTTTTTTAAAAATAATACAAATTATTTTTCAAAATTTTAATTCAAATTTCTTAAAATATCACAATTGAAGGCATATATGAAGTTTAATACAGAGATGTTATATATAAATATAATTGTTTAATGCAACTACTAATTGTCCCTTTGTTTTTCAAGTTAAATCAGGTCATGGGGCTGTAACAAATTGATAGCCCATCGATTTGCCTTCAACTATAATTTCTTTTATTATTATTATTATTATTATTATTATTATTGTATTTTAAAAAAATTTAATTATTTTGAAAATTGTAATGTTTTAACTTACACGCTACAAACTTTTTGATTTCAGCCCGCCAATATTGATAATCATGATTTCTTAGACTTTCTTCTCCCTCTTTATATATTTTGGAGTTTAATTTTTGAATTTTAAAAAGATATAAATATAATTATATTAATTGATAAATACAGAAATAACATATCTGAATGATTAAATGCAGAATTGATCCTGCAAATTTATTATTTGAAATAACTTTGGATAATATCAAGATTAATTGATAATTTTAAAGAAAATACATTTAAATCATTAAAAATAGAATTAATTATTATAAAACACAAATCCAATATAAGTTAAACATAAATAATTCTGAATGAGATTTACACAAAACATTATTTAAGCCAAATTAAAACTATATAAATGATTATTTTTTTTAAAAAAATTGTTAAAATCAGAATTCCACATTTAATTGGTAATACTAAAATGGATTTAAAGAGAGATTATTTTATGGACCCTTCCTATCACATCATCCATGATCCTCTTTTCAATTATTTAACGATATTTCAGTAAAAATTTTTCATGTCATTGACACATAATTTTGATAAATTTTTTTACTCAGAACCCCAAACCTCAAATCTCGAACCCCAAATCATAAATCACAAACCTCAAAGCCTAAACTATAAACTTATGGTTTAAAGTTTAGATTTATGATTCAAGGTAAAAAAAAAATACTAAATTTATATATAAATAAAATAAAAAATATTACTAAAATATCATTAACTAATTTAAAAGGAACCATTAATAATATAATGTGAAGGGTCCATAAAATAAATTTCGGATTTCAATTATACATTAAACAATATATGTTGATATAGAAACAAAAAGAGTTAGAGGATAATAGTAAGTATACTGTTAATGCAATCATGGCTGCAGTTAGTATATAATTGATGCCATTGTGCCACTAAAGATGGATATTTATTTTATTTTCTCCATTCTTTACTCTTTCATCATTTATGCCCCAAGGTTGTTAGATATAACCAAAATATATAAATCAATTAACAAGACTTTTCAATATTAAGAAGAAAAAAAAATATGACAATTTGTTTTTATATAAGACTTTTCAATATTTATTTACTTTTACAATGTCTAAAATTCAAATTTAGACTTATGGGAATTTTCAAAGAAAAAACAATTATATAGATCAAGTAAATTGATTTATAATTTAATGTATATTTTTCTTTATTTTTCACGTGCTTAAAGAGGAAATCAAATTAATTTTCTCAAGAAAAGATAATATAAAACAAATAAAATTGGGATTAAAAAAGGATTAATTTCACTAAATGTCCTCAAACTATCACTTAAATTTTAAACTGGTTCATACATTTCAAAATATTTTAATTGGATTCACTAAGTATCAGTATTGCATCAATCCGGTCTTTCCTTCGACCTAGTCGTAAAATTTGATTTTAATGTCAGTTTAGATCCGACATGAAGCATTTTTACAAACAATTGCCATATGAACGGATTAAAAAGTACATAGTATCACTAAATTTTAGGAGGATATATTCTTTTAACACATTGTATCCAAACAATTCTTGCAAAAGTGCTTACAATTTCATTAATGTGTTTTTAATATGTTTTAAACCAAAATCGAGTTAACATTTAACACTTAAACTATTGTCAATATTGATAAAAAGACCTAATCGATACAAATTGTAGATATTTTAAGAACTCAATTAGGACTTTTTGAGATCAGAACGAGTTTAAAATCTCGAGTATATTTTAACCACATCTAATGGAATTAAACCTTAAAAAATAAAATTGCCAATCACATAAGATTATATCACGATTTGATCCTTGAATTATACAAGGTTTCCCACACTTTAACTCTTAAACTTTTTTTATACCAATTTGATACTTCAACTATCATTTTCATTCTATTTTATCTAGAAAATTATCGATGTCAAGTAAGAATGTCATGCATCATGTCTTATTGGAAAACATTTTTTTTTTCTAAACAAAGACAAAAATGATAATTCAAGTATCAAAGTGGAAAAAAATTAGGTACTAAAATGAAAATTAAAATACAATTTAGGGACTAAATCATGAAATTTAGGTATTACGAAGTTACTAACCCTTTTACCAAACAAACCCGGTTAATATAAGCTCCCAAGTCCCTATAACTTTTCATTTAAAATTTATCCTCTCCACTTTTCGAATTTCAAAATTCATCTCTAATTATCAATACTGTTAAAATTCTTCTATTAAATTTATTGGCGTAATAGTTTGAAATAAAAGAAAATGCTTATTTGACAACCATGTAACAGAAAAATAACACTGTAATAAATCCAAATTTAAAAAAAAATTAACGATGTTAATAAATGGACTTGTATTTTTAAATCTGAAAAAAGAGTGACTAAATTATTAAAATAAAAATAAAAATACTAAATTCAAAATGAACAAATAGTAGTGGGACTTTTATCACATTTTAACCAACAAACTTTTCTTCAAAAACTAGTGAAAAAAAAATTAACACTGTTTCTTTTATACCCAGTCCATCCAAACCCAGAAAGAAAAAATATACACATTCGAAAAGGAAAGGCCTTTTTTTTATATATATATATTTAAATTTCCATTTACAATTTTAAATATTTTTTGACGCCAATCAAAGACAACAATCGGACGAACGAAGAGGAAAACCCAGAAGAAAAGAAAAGAAAGCAAAAAGGAAAAAAATTCGCATAACAGAGGAATGGGAGCTTACAGAGCAGATGATGACTATGATTACTTGTTTAAGGTTGTCCTGATTGGCGACTCCGGTGTCGGAAAATCCAACCTTTTGTCTCGATTTACAAAGAACGAGTTTAGCCTTGAATCTAAGTCCACCATTGGGGTTGAGTTTGCAACCCGTAGCATTCGTGTTGATGATAAGGTCGTTAAAGCTCAGATTTGGGACACTGCTGGCCAAGAAAGGTTTTAATTTTTTTTTAATTTTTAATTTTTCCTTCGCATTATTTTCTGGGCTGCAGATCTTGATCTGGGTTTTTATTATTTTTGCTTAATTTATGATAATCATTTCCTAGGCAATAAATGAATTGTTATATAATGTTTCTTGTGCCTATTAATTCTTGACATTGTATTGAATTATGCTCGGATGATTCATTATATATATATATATTATTTTGTGTTTTTTTCCTTGTGTTGTAAAGCATAGTTTATTATAATTAAGACTTAATTATCACCAAAGATAGAGCACTGATTCTTTGTTTCATGATTAGCATGTTTCTGTTGTGGTTATTTAACTAGAAAAACTTACAATTTCATCACCAATGTTATGAAAATTGAATTTTTTGCTAGTAACTGTTTTTACTCTTAATGTTGAAACCATACTTACAAGGGTTGTAGAGTGGCATTCAATGTATTAACCATAGCTTACCAAAGAAAGATATTAAAAAAGATGGAAATGAAAGCCACTTTTATTACAATTCCCTGCACTATGATATGTCTGGTTTTATTAACCATAGCTTACCAAAGAAAGATATTAAAAAAGATGGAAATGAAAGCCATTTTCATTACAATTCCCTGCACTATGATATGTCTGGTTTTACTTTTTGGACACCCTTTTCCAAGTATGTTCTAATTTCTCTGTTTATTCTCTCTTGTTGTCAAAGATATCGTGCGATAACAAGTGCGTACTACCGTGGTGCTGTTGGTGCTTTACTAGTCTATGATGTCACTCGTCATGTTACATTTGAAAACGTAGAAAGGTGGCTGAAAGAACTTAGAGGTCACACTGATGCCAACATCGTGATTATGTTAGTTGGAAACAAGGCAGACCTGCGTCACTTGCGAGCAGTCTCCACCGATGATGCTAAAGCTTTTGCCGAACGAGAGAACACCTTTTTCATGGAAACCTCCGCACTAGAGTCTTTGAATGTCGAGAGCGCATTCACCGAAGTGCTGGCTCAGATTTATCGTGTTGTAAGCAAGAAAGCTCTTGATGTAGGAGATGATCCCTCGGCTTTGCCTAAAGGCCAGACGATCAATGTAGGATCGAAAGACGATGTATCAGCTGTGAAGGGAGCTGGATGTTGCTCGGCTTAAGGATGGTGAAAAAAGTCAAAAGAGATATTTAATTGATATCTGCATAGAAGTTTTTGCCTTGCATCACAAAACGTGAACATCAACAAAGTATCAACCAAGTTTTTGACATTGTGCTTTGGAACATGCTAAGCACAACTTGTCCATGTTTAGCTTGAATTCTAGGACTTTAATGTTACTGGTTTTTATGTTATTTTTTTTCTTTGTTAATTTTCAGACAGATTGCTTTTGCTTCTTTCCTTTGTTCATTGCCTTTTTAAGTGCAAAACCATCATAATTTTACACAAAATTGATCTCTTGACCAGTCTTTTTTTTTTTTCAACAGTAAAGCTAAATCATTATTCGCAAACAGATTACCACAGTTTCTGTCTGCATGGTTTGTCTTTTCTTTCATGGAACATATGGGTTACAGAAAACATATCCTGTGGAATTACGTCCGTATGTATGTCAACACAAGCGCAGTTGCATATGTGTTTGCCCGCGCATGCACGTTATAGGCAAACAGGGGAGCGGAAGAACCATGATCATATATAAAGAGTGATTATGCTGAAGCTGAATTATATATAAAGCTCTGCATATCCATGAACTCCCATTTGAACTGGAATTCATTAATTTAAATTTATTGAGGGATTTGTTTACTGTTACACGTCTATTACCGTCCACAATTAAAATTGTTTCCCAAATCTATAAGCATCAGTTTTAAAATAAATTAAATGCATGAGAAGAGTGACCATCCCCATGGTAACCCACTAAAAAATCTTACATTTGCGCTTAATAAAATAAACATATGCCTTATAACACATAGAATAAGACTGAATTTAAATGGCAGTGCTTTTACTTGCAGTTAGCATAAAAACAACGGTGATGGTGAGATTAGACATTGTAACGTAAGACCAAAAATAAACTAAACATATTACATCACCCATCTAAACACACCCTAAGACTGCATTATCGCTTTTGGAAGAGAATAGGATAAGAGACTATAAATTGACCCCAAAATTGGACTCAATTCATTCAAATTTAAAATCGATCCAACCCTAAACAAAATGTACTTGCATTCAAATGCCAACAAGTTTAGATTCAGAAGCATAAAATAAATCACTTTAATTCAAAAAAACGCAGCCATAAATTATCAAATTATGTGCCACCGAATCGGAAGAAAAACAGTTTTAAGAGCTGTAACCATCACTTTTTAACGAAAAATAAATTAACAAAAAAAAAAACTTTGAATTTAAACCATCTATTTTGCTAAATTGTAGAAAAACACACATATAGTCTTCTATTGAAGGAAAACATTTGAGGTATATGAAGCTTTGTATGAAGGAATGTCATTTTCGAGCTTCAACCTTCTTCTGCTCCCTCGCTGAAACAAATTCGAATATGAATGTCCATCAATCTCAAACTGTCAAAAAAGGGGGGGAAAAGTTGGGAAATAATAGTCGTGGTGGTTCCAGATTCTTACCAGCTTTTTCTTCTTCTCGTTTTTTAGCAGCTTCTTCTCTCTGTTGACGAATAAGAGCTAGGCGTTCTGTATCACCGCAATTTTTGAAGTAAGTACTTCATAAGGAAAAATGGTAATACAACAAACCCCAGAGGATATACTCTTAACCATTGCGCAAATCAGAACCGACACGCCAATTTATACAGTTTTTTCATTTTGCATGTAACTTAAGGTGTAGGAATAAATTTAGCATGATTAAAGATTTCAAAAGTACTCAGCTTGAACACACATCTCAGATTAATGAGCAACAACTACACAAGCATTATAAGTTTTCAACCTACAGAATCCAATTCCCCTAACATCAAGACAAGAGGAAAAAACATGTGAATTAACCCTTAAACTGGAGTTGATAGGGGCAATGGATGATTATGTTCCAAGATAAATCTACGACTCGCATAATATGAAATCAGAAGTTAGTATCTGTTGTGCTTAGCCCATTCTATTAACTTGATGGGATTAACAAGTCATTTTGTAAAGGATGTTAGATAAAAGGTAAAACAATATCTAATTAGCTTACCCAAATCTTTTCTTGCTTGTTCTGTTTTCCCTTGCTCTTGCAGCCTCATGTATCGTTCATGGGCTCTCTGCTTTTCTAGTTCCTCCCTATAAACAGATAGACAAAATATATATGATGGAGCATAATATGAAAAGAAAATAAACCATGACTTGGAAGTACCAAAAGCATAATATGAAAAGAAAAGAAATAGCATATTTTACAAACCTTTCACGCCTTGACAGTTCGGTAGTTTTACCAGCCTACACATGAGAGGATAAAATCAAAACATAAATAAAGCATTAATCATAATAACATACAATCACTAAAATAGTTTATAGGGGAGTCTTTGTGAAACTAACATCGAGATCTCTAGCTTTCAAGTTCTTTGGCTTCACCAAATTTGGATTGTTGACCTCGATAACACCTTGAGTTCCCTTGCGCTTTTGCTATTGGTTGGCAATAAGAAATATTTCAGATTCCCGAATCATTCATATGCAAAACAAGTGGAAAAAAAAAACCCGGTTATGATAAACTTACTTCAGTTTCATCTTCGGATTCTTCTCCAGACTCCTGTCCAGATTCCTCCTCGGATTCTTCTTCCTCTTTGTATGCAGCTTCTTGCTAACAACAATAAAGAGTAGAAGAGTGAGTTCTTACTGTTTTAGAACACGCATGACCACTAAAGGCGTGCGTGAGGGTGTCGAAATAGAGAGAGCATACCCGCTTAAAAGTGCGAGGACGAGATGAGGTACCAGCAACTGCAAACACAAACAATCCGAGACAACAAAATACATGGTTTTATCAGGCAGTGTGCTTGCAAAAGTGGTTTCAGAGGAAAGAGCATCAGTTAACCCTAATCCTAATTTAAACAATGCTTCATTATCATCAGTAGTGATAATTAACCTAAAATTTACTCTAAGCGGATAATATAAAACTAACCGAACACAACTATTCTAACTTTTCAAGCAAAGTTTTTGGACATATATTTTCAACAAACCAATAGAAGAAAATATCAACGTGATCAAAATTTCAAAAGTTTAAACAACAATTTCGTAATTCCAATAATCTTTGTCAATCATAAACTAACTGCGTACATACTTCCATAGTTTCAACTAAAATCATCTAAAAAAATCTAAAAACATTGCTTTTAATCGAATATTTTCGGGAAAAATAAACTAAAAAAAAATGAAAATTTTAGAAGATTAAGAAATCTTACGCATCTCTTCAGGAGTAGAGAAGTGGCGTTGACCGGTGGGCTTTGCCTTGAATTTTCCTCTTCCCATTTTTATTAACAGAGAAACAAAATCGCCAAATACTATAAACTTTAGGGTTTACAAAGAGGAGAAAAAATACTATAAACTTTTTTTAAAAAAATCCCTGGCTGAATCTAAGAACCCTACTATTTAGTCAACTCGTGATGTTAGTCTAGTGGCGTTTGGGTTTTTATTTTATGGGAACGGTCTTATGTGAACTTTTCTCTGATTGGACTTTTCCGAATCTGACGCCGTATACATAAGAATGATCTGACACAATAGGTGGGTGATTGTATAGTACTCTCCCACTTGTATCTGAGTTTATAATTAATAATTTAATTAAGGTTTTATCGCTTTTTTGGTTGAAAATTATTTCCCAATACTATGAAGAGAGGTGTATATGGCCGGGTGGAGTCGGGTACAAATTAAAATTTTAGGTTGCTTTGTTAAGTTTAGTTTTATCTTAAAAATAATCCTAAAATTTTATTTAAGTTGGATTCAGATAAAAATATTAAAATTAGTCTCGGTCAACTCGTATTAATTTTTTTTATATAATTTTTATCATTAAAATTATTAAAAATATTAAAATAGATGTTTATTAAACAAATTAAAAAATATGTATACTTAAATAACACAAAAAAGATGCAACTTAACAAGTAAATGCCTCTAAAATAATAATAAAATTAATAATAACCAAAAGTTATATAATATCCAAATAATAACAACAAAATAATAGTAACATAATAGTAAAATGGTATCAAAATAATAAAAAAGCAACAATAAAATAGTAAAAAAAAAGAGAGAGGGAGAGAGAGAGAGCAAGAAAATAGTAAAAAAACTATTTTTCTTTTTACATATTCGGGTTAGATTAAACTCGGGCCAAAAAAAGACTTACCTGAGGCTTGGCCCATTTTTTAAATGAGCTTTTTTTTTTTCAAACCTATTTTTCGGGTTTATATTTTTACTCAAACTCTCTCACTTTTTGGACAGGCCTTCACGGCCTGACCCATGAATAGGTCTACCTATGAAGTCTTCTATCTTAATCAATAGTCGAGGGTTCGATCCTCGCTTTGAGTATGAAGCAACTTTAAAACTTGTAATCAGCATCTACTCTTTTAATGAGCTTACAAAATGTAATATTAATTACTAGACTCACTCCTGTAGATATTTCGAGAAAAAAGAAGAAAATATTAGTTTTTTGAAGGGTATATTCTCCCACTTGTATTTACATTTTTCTGAGAAAAATAATTTAAATATCTTTTAAAAGTTTTAAATTTGTTTAAAATTACTTCATGAAGGAAAACGACTTGGAAAAATTCTAGATTATGATACATGTAAGTGAATAATCTTCCAAAAAATAATTGAAAGTTTTAACACCACTATAACATAATATATCATTCAAGATACATGCTGTTGATACACACAAAAGTTACGGAGACTGAAAGCGTCGAGAGTTGTATCATATGACACAGACCTTTTATTATTTAACCATAGAAAATTACAGAAGAATACACTGCATTGAAATAGAGAAGCAAACAGTAATAGTACACATAACCCTAATCAAGTTCCACAATTCTTGAAAATACACAACACATCATTTCCTTTGTTCTCGTTTCGTTTCTAAGTCATCGTTTCGAAACTATAGATCACTCCCCGATCCGATTCCTCTGTATTCTACAACTCCCATGGTTTATTTTCGATGATGAACCACTTCCAAATATGAGTATCATAAGACTAAAAGCCTTCTCTCCGGTCTCAAGTGAAGAAGACCAGAATGAATAGAATAATGAACAAACCCAGCAAAAATGATATCATCATACACTGGCCCGTTGCACTTGCCTTCTTCATAACCATAGCTACTTTCTTCTGCAAGGAGAAAAAAAAGGAAATTTTCATCAAAAAGGCCAGCAAATTCAGCTGATGTAGGCAAATGAACAGAAAAGCCCAAATATTTAACTTCCGGATCGCGGATTCAAATGTGTTTTATATCTGCAAATCAAGTTGACAGAATCACCTGAACAAAATCCAATCGGTTTGTTGTGCTGTCCATTTCATTACCTAAATCATCTATTATCTTCTCCTGAAATAAACAGATTCAAGTATTAGCATATAAACATATCGACTACCATACCAATAGCTTTGGTATCCGGTAAACCAGAGAGAAAGTACTCACCTGTGCAAGAAGTTCTTCATGTATTGTAAGACCAACACCTCCTATTCTCTCAACACTGGCACTGAGCTCGTCCAACTCCTCATCCTGTTGCCTAAAACCATCAATTGATAAACAATCAAAAACCAGCAAAATCGGACAAGGAAGCATGTTGAAGAAACAAATGCGGTAAAAGAAGAAATAACGGAAATGAACAGGGGAAATTGAGAAAACCCTTTACCTTATAAGAAGCATTTGTCTGTCTGATTCCGATGATATAAAGTCATCATTATCTTCCACAGTGTACATGTTGGATCTATCTGGCAGCCTCATCAATTCTCTGTGCATTGCACTTGCGCTATTGCCGTTTTCTTTTCCAGCTACTACAGCTTTCTTCACATTCCCGACCTGATCAAACAAAATAATCCTAAACAAGCTATCCGTAACCAAAAATGTAGAAGACTAAGATTCAACATGTATTACAAAACCAAAATTTTCCATGGATTGAAAATTCCATAGATAAAATATACGATGATACCTGAGTTCGAGCAGAGCTGGTCCATCTCCTCCGATTTTCAAGCTCCACTTCATCAATGCCATACAATGAAGGATCCCTAGCTGCCACAGAAATTGCTTTGTCCAATTCATCTACCTTCCTATCAAGAAAGATGTCTTTTGAGCAATGGCAAATTGGATTAAAAAATTTCCCCATTTCGAGAATCCAATCCAAACAGAGTACGAAAACTTAAATTGAATACCTGCCACTCAATGCTCTCGCAATTGGTGAATAGTTCTTTCGTGAGGCGAACTCGTTGTTCGTTGTCGGGACGAATCCTCTCCCATTGGTGAAAACTTGACTGCAATTTATCGATCTAAAACCAAAAACCCTAAATGTCAACCAGTGGGAAAAAAATCCCAAAAGAGAATACAAAGAAATACAATCAACAACTAAATGAAACGATAAAAAAGGAAAAGACCCAACATACAGATTCTTGAATCTCTTCTTTGACGATGTAAAATGGATCTTGAGCTTTAGACATCTTGTAAGTGACGGAAGTAAAATTATATCCTTGAACCATTGAGAGAACAATTCTTTAGCGTTCATTCAAGTAAAAAGAAACAACATAATGTTTTTTTCCAATGGCTTCTTACCGCTGCCACTGATCTGAGATAAACCCAGTAAGGAAGATCGGTGTTTCCACTGATCGGAACGACGATGATGACAAAATGCGATTTGGTTCTATATAGAGCCCTAAAACAGAGAAAAGGATACGAGATTTTGGACTTTGGGCATCATCTTTTTGTGATTTTTCGTTTTTAAAATTGATGGGTTTAGGCTGGCTGGCTTCACAATTCCGATCCTTCTTCCCCATTTGAGGTTTGAAAAAACTTTAGGCCGAAAATGATCGCAAGGTTTTCAAATTGGTCCATGTTAATTACTGCTAGCCTGAAATATGCAGAATTTGTAAAAGCCCAATGAATTTTTACGAGTTTCTCCTGTTAACTAGATTTAATGAGTAATATATTATTTAGCACCTGAATTTGATTTTAATATTCAATTTAGTAATTAAGTTTTCAATATTCAATTTGATATCGATAAATATTAAGTTTGTTTATCAATTTCTGTTCTCGAACTTAATTAAGTTTTATACGTATTCAAATTTAATATCAAACTCGGCTCAATAATTAAACTTAAGGTTAATAATATATGTTAAAGATGACAACATAAAACTTAATAATATATAAAATATATATTAAAAACAAAAAAGCTCGTAAAATATTTAAAACGGGTATTATTAACTTAAATTCACTTAGGGTCCGTTTGTTTGCCAGGAAAACATTTTTCAAAAAATGTTTTCTTGGTTTTACGGTGTTTGGAAGCTTGAAAACATTTTACATTTGGAAAATATCTTCCAATACACAGGTAAAATGAACAGGTTTTAGAGAAAATGTTTTACAGATTTTTTTTCTGTAAGACATTTTCCATCTCCTTCTTCATCCAACTAAAAATCATTCTCCTTCTTCCGTTCTTCATCTTCTTTTTCTCTTTCTCAGGCAAATCTTATTCATCTCTTTCTCTCTTTCTTAGGCAAATCTCATTCCTCTTCGCAAGGTCTTGGCTTAAGGTAACACTATTTTTTTTCTTCTTGTTCTTTACTTATCCATATTTTTACCGATTTTATGCCTGAAATTTTATGCCTTTCTTTGTTTTTTTATTTTTAATTTTTTTTCTGAGTTTGGGTAAATTCAATCAATTCAGGTTTTGGTGTGGATGATATTTCAATGTTAGGAATTGTCTAAGTTTTATTCATTATTACCCATTTGTCAAATCTAACATCGCACTAAGTTTACTAAGGTCATAGATAGTTGATTCGACAATATGACAAACATTGAGCATAATTAGTACTCATTGGCCTCCTTAGCTTTTCGCCAAAGCATTTGGATTGCAATTCATTAAACATCGTTCATTCTCAGTCTTATAAATAACCATTTCCCCACTATGCTATGTGACTTCCCTTGGCTTTTTTCTTGTTTTCTTTAAATTCCAACTATAATCAACCTATGAACAATAGGTATCCTGGATAGAGAAAGTATTTATCTTGATCTTGCTTGTCTAAGTCTGTAGAACTACTTATAATTTCCTCTGATGGTAAAAGTTGTATAAATAGATTTTCCTAGCTATGGAGTATGAGCCAATGTGCACGTGTGTGCGCATTATCACTGCTAATCTTGAGTTAGCTAACATTTTCTCCCAAGTTTACTAGGATTACAAAAAAATTTTGCAATAGGGTTAATTGCATTTTCTATGATTGAGGGAATTCTAGTATTATGTTGATGCAGCAGATAGCATGCATGATGGAGTACTTGTTATGTACATAGAAAAAGGATATATATTTTTGGAATATTAAGTTAAGTATTGAATCTGCTTGCTTAAATAGTTCAGTTCCATGGGTATATCCTCTCAAAACACGCGTGGTGTTTGAATACAAAAATCATGGCTACCATCTGTAGTTTTATACCCTGTCCATAGAACCATCTGTAGTTTTGCAATTTGTTTTAGTGCAAGTCTACAGCTCTGCTGTCTTTTTTTTTTTCTACAAAGTTACTCAGTTGTCAACATATTCTAGCCATCTACATAATTACAAGTGGTTTCCTTATTCATTGACATTATATTTCAATATCTGAAAGATGATGGGAAGCCATGTGGAAGAGGTTGACTATTAATCTGTACTTACATAGCCAAGTTTTTTGTCTTTTTTTATGTGTTCCATGGATCTTCAATATGATGTTTCTTTCTAAGTTGAACTTTCCTGACACACTACCTTTGATGTCATTCTCTTAATTTAGCATTTCCTGCTTTATATAGGTAGACCTATCTGAAGTTAGGTGGTTAGATCTAATAACATTGTTGCTATGAAGAATGTCTTGATCCTATTTTCATACTTGTATCCTTGCCAAGTTTCTTAGGATTTGTATATGGCATTGGTTTAATTAGGTTTTAGGTTAATCAATTTATAGTTAAATTAGTGGATATGCATTTGTCATTTGCCAACGGTTTGTCTGAAGATAAGGTCCTGTAAACAAAACTCAAAGAGTTACATGCACATGATTGTACGAGGAGTGAAATACTTCAATTGGATGTGCCTGGAACTAGTATTCTCAGATTGGAAATGGAAATATTTTATTCCAAGTGCTTGGTTGATAGATGTTGGGTTTACTTGGAACGTTTGGTTGGATACTTCTAGTTTTATATGATTCACGTGAATACACATATTTATCTATTGTTCGAGGGACATTGTTCCATGCAATCCTGTGAGTAAGTTGAATTGATTGTAGCTGGACAGCGAATTTGACTTTGGTTATTTTTAATTTATGACGGTTAATATTCTAGCTTAATAATTGAGTATTATTATATATTTAATTTGATTTATATTGCAATATATATATAAACAATTTAAAATATAAATTTATTAATATATATGTAATAAACTCAATTAAACAATAAAAAGATAATAAATTCTTAAATATCTATTTTTTAATTTAAAACAGCTTTTATGTAATATTTTCAGGAAATTTCCAAACAACAGAAAATATTTTACACAGATTTATTCAAACAACAGAAAAGTAAATTATTTTTTAAAAAAGTAAATTATTTTCTATAAATTATTTTTTGAAAAATATTTTACTGATAAATAAACTTAGCCTTAATCAATAATTTAACTACTTAAATTAGAATTCAACTTAACTATTATTAAATTGATTTTTTTTTTTATAATCAAACTTAATAATTTCTGAATATTTAAAAAAAAAAAGAGTTAAAAGTTGTAAATGTGTTCTGCTTCAATGGTTCAATAAGAAGCCGACAGCGTCTGATCAGACAAAGACCTGTCTAGTTCCCTTTTTGGCAAGTTTCATATGGGACCTACCTACCACACATATTACGCCACGTGTTCTTCATATTGGTTGATAAGAGGAAGTCACAATCTAAAAGGAAGTTAAAAAAGGAAAAAAAAAAGGAACCAAAACGTGAAAGAGAAAGTTTTGGGGGATTCAATTCTCTCGAGGAGCCAAAAAAAAGAAAAAAAAGGGCAGCAAAGAGCTGAAATGACGAGATTACGCCTCAATCAGACGGTTAAGGAGTTGGTGGGGCCCGACACGTGTACGACGCCCAATGAGGCAGTGGTAGGTAAATAAAGAAACATCGGGGCTCGTGCAGGGATGATTGACATGACTAAAGTACGATGAAAGCTGAGACAAACGCAGCAGGGGGAAGGGGTGGGGGGAAGGGGAAGCAGCAGCAGCAACTCGCGTAAAAGTCGAGGGGTTGCTCTGTCATCTGCAGAAATAAAAAAGGTTTAACTTTAGTCATTGCCCCCCGCATTTAATTATGACATCTTTCAATCTTCCCCACGCTCACAAGTTCCACGCGCCCCCTTAATTGTTAGAATTTTCTATTTCCCTCGAAGAAAATTATTTAATTAAAATATGATATTATTTTATTTTATTTATTTTTAGGAATTTAATTTTTATCTTTTTAAATTTTAAAATTAGGTTTAACTGTTAATATATATATTAATTTATTTATGTGATATTTTGAGATAAGAAAAATAATAATAAGCCTAAAATTAATAAAATAATTTTAATATTATTAACAATTTTAATAAGTAAAATTAAAACAACGAAAAGAACTTCAATTTTTGTGTATTCAAATAATATTTTTCCCTTTAACTTGCTGTTATTTTAAATAATTTGAAATTATTTTGGAGTTATTTCTTTTATGGATGCAAAAATATTCAGTCATGTAAGCCTTTGGTTTGGAATTTGACTGTTCATGTTATCCGTAAGAAAATTTACAAAGAGTTGTAAATTCACATGTGTCTTTCCAAATTTAATGAAGAGACCCCAATCAGTCAATTTGATTGTTAATAATAGGTTTTTATACGTCAAAATGAAATATTCGTAGTAAACTAAACGTAATTATTTGATTATTTCTCATGTTAAATCAGTTTTAAACTGTAAAAATAAATAATTTTTTTAATAAAAATGACTAATTTAACTTTTAATCTTGTAAACATAAAGTAATATGTCCATTTTTTAATAAATAAATCAAAATACAATCTAATTTCTAATATAATAGGGTCAATGATACTTTTACTTACGGTTTATTCACTCTTAAAAATTCAAATCATTCGGTTGAAAGCTTGCAAACCCCATTAGTCCATTACCAGCAAAGATGCTTTTATGTATATGTCCGGTTTTATTGTCCTTTATGGGTGATTCATGGTCTTTGGTCGTGGTCCAAAACCCTAGCTTTTTTACAAGGTTTTTTTTTTTTTTCAAAAGCTGCTAAAGCACGTAGATTATGATCATCTTCTTCCATATATAGTTTCATGCACCTTCATCCTTTATTTTTTATGGGATTTGTTTTAGCCTTTGTATATATGGCAAAGAGTTGCGTATGCATTAATCAAAGCCAAACACTGGAATACAACTATACAAAGTGATGGAAAACAAAAAGCTAATTGATACGTTTTGTCGAGAGAACAATACTGCTTTTTTTTGTGTGTGTGTGTGTTTACATGTTATATTTTTTAAGAATGTTGTGATAATTTGTCTGAACATATTTTTGGTTAGACGAAAAGAAATGAAAAACAAAATGAGAATTAATGCCTTAATTAATCAGTTTTTTAAAGCACTTAAACTTTTTATAGAGTTGAAGATATCGACTCGTCAGAAATTTGGTAGCTTTAAACAAATGACATTTTCAAGATCTTTCAAAAAGGAATCGACCTCCGCTTAACGATATAATTTAAACTCTTATCAAATAATTATTAGAGTAATTTGGTTTCTTTATTTTGATATTTGAATAATAAAAAAGAAAAATAAAAGTTCCAATGTGGAAATGATTTAAGATTTTGACATGCTGACAACAAAATGGGCTACAAACATGACAGGTTGCTTTTGTTTCACCTTAATTTTTGCTAATCTCCCCTTTTTCTTTTCTCTCTTAAGTTGGTATAATCAACAACTATAGGGTACAAATTGGAATGAATAAGCATAAAAAATAAATAAATAATACAAAGAATTTTATTTTTTAAGATGCAAAATATATTTGTAGGGCCAAAATGGCAATCTTGTTGTGGCTAATTTTCAACAAAGAACATTGGTTTGATCAAATTTAAATGCGAATCAAAGAATAACTTTATGGTACATCCCTGGTCCAGGTTTAAAAGTTAATTCGAAAAATGAGAAATTTTGGACAAAAATATAAAGTCTGAAAATAGGTTGGGTAAAATTTAAACTTTGTTTTTTATACAGGTCGAATTTTGGGTAAAATTTTTTGCCTGAGCTCGGTCCATCCAAAATGTATTATGTTATTAAATTTAATTATATTAATTATGTATGTTAAATAATAATTATATATTTTTATTAAATCATGAATCTAATAACAATTGAACCCATTACCCAAAACTTAAAAAAAATGCTCAACTAAATAACCCAACCCCAAAATATAAAATTTTAAAAATTATATTTAATACAATAAAATATTTATTATACTTAATTGTGTTTTTAATATAAATACTTTTTAATGTGTCAGAAAAAATTATTTTTAAAGTTTTTTTAGTGCATTATGTGTACTATATTTAAAAATTATTTTTAAATAAAAAATTAATTTGAAAAAATAAAATATAAGTGGGCCAGGCCCAGGTTTACTTCCTTAAATTGGGTCAAATTTGGGCAAAAAAGTAAACCTGTTTATTAAACAATTCATTTAATTAACATAAAGTATATTCAATTATTGATAATAATTAAATTATATTAACTATTTTTACAATTAAAATACTATAATAATAAAATATTTCAAACCACAAGCAAGCCCTTAATGAAAAAAATAATATTGTATTTCAAAAATTTTAATAATTTTTTAGTTATTAATTGAATCAAAATACTTAAATTAAATGTTAATGTATCTATTATGTATTAATTTTATATTATTGAAATATCAATAAAAATATAATTCAAAATTCGATAATTTAAATCATAATAAAATATCTTTTACCATAATTGAATAATTTAAATCATAACAAAATTACAATTTAATATGATACAAAGTGTAATTTTAAACTTAATAAAATCATTATTCGAATATTTAAAAAATTAATAATAATAAATACAAGTTGAATATCAATTTAGTACTATAATAAACAATAAAATTATTTTATCTATCTAATTTTTTCTCAAAAATCATATTGTTGTTATTATTGGCATATATTCATATGTTTAGTGTTTTATTATAAAATTTGTGCCTACCATAAATAATGTATGTTGAAATTCATATATATATATATTACAATATATTATAATATCTCTTGTTTAATATTATGATAGATAAACATGTTTTTTACAAATTTAACAATTTATTATATTGTCGATTGAGTTTTAACTCGATTGATATATATGTATTATCGATATAGAATGATATGAATTCAAGTACGTTAAAACATTTTATTTTCTTATTTATGAGTAGGGATGAATTATAAATAAATTTAAATATTATCTTAAAAAAATATAATCCGAATATATTATTAAAAAAAGTTATCTTAAGACACAAGTCAAAGAACATGATTGTAAGATGTAATGATGATTAACAAAAACATTTTGACATCGATTTCAAGCATTATCGGATTCATTTTTGTTAATTTTTTATTTGTTGCTTAAATACTATGGTGCACGTGAGACTGAGCATCATCATTCCTTTCTTTCAACTCATCTATGACCACTTTTGGATTTGGTCTGTGTCTTTTTCTTTTTTGCCATCTCATTTTATTTTGTAATAATATGCTTTTACTGCCAACGTCTTTAGAATTTCACCCTTCAATCGGTTAAATCATCTATTCGTGTAAATTTAATTAAATTGATTAGATCAATTTAATTAAATAAATTATTAAAATTTATAAAAATAAAAATCTAATTTAACCGTTTCATATCAGTTTGAGTCAATTGGTTTAATATATTTTTTTTAAACTTGTATCCTAATAAGCTCTCAATCTAACTAATTTAATCTGATTCAAACAACTATGATTACTGCTTAAATAGGTGAAAGATTACAAAATTCAAACAGTTTGATAAATTTCAAATCAATTCATTTCAAATAGAGAATTTTTTTTTTCTTTTTGAACATGGGGTGGACAGAACAAACTTTTCTTTTGTTTGAAACATGAGTATTGAGCAGCTTTGGTATTTGCTTGTTCTCCTCCACTCCGTTCGATATTTTAAAAGGATAAAAATGTAAATATTAGGACTAACGAATACAATATTAAATAAAGTAAGACAATGCAGGATGGTTGTGGATCTATCTAACATTCATGAAGATAATAATGATATTTAAATTTTAACACGTATGATAAAATGGAACAAAATATGTCAACAATATATTGATGATGAATCTTGTAATATCCTCCTCCTCATGCTCCATTGTTATTCCTACTATTATATATAGGGATTGTCACACCCCAAGTCTAGTTGATCCAAGATTTAGGGGTGAAGATGGTGGAATAAATTGTTTAGCAAAGTATAATAATCCACCTATTTGCTTCTTTGGCGTATATGTGTAGGTGTATAGTAATTGTCGTGTAAGTAAGTGAATATTCTATTTCAAATTATTTTGTTAACTAAAGAGAAAGGTTTTGTTAAGCGAAATGATAATTATGGTATGAGTTACCACCAAATGTATAGTACGCCCTGTTTGCCTTTGTATTGTGTTGGTTGGGTTGTTAAGTGACCTGCTTAGCAACCAACTGATAGACTAGTCTGATATCTTTTATGCATGGTTTGAATTTATGTTTCTCACTGAAATTATAAACATTAAGGAGCGCAAATTCTGAAATTGGTGACAATTGTTAAGTTCCACTACGAGGAAATGGTTCATATATATGTGTGTTAAAAGGTTCGTAGGAGAAGTATTCTTATTCCTTCAATGTTACTTTCTGATTATTTTTCTTAAATTTAATTATATCTCTTCCTCCTTAAGCTGGAAGTACAGGCTCTTAGTTTAATCCGTAGTCATTCCATCTTTAGTTGTTGTTGTTGGTCTGAGAAAGATGTTTGAGTCCGAAACTTCGAACTACTGTAGATAAGTATCAGGTGAGTCTCTACCCGACTCTTATATGTGAAATGTTTAAGTAGAAGTATATATATAAGATGATGAGATCTATGACAATTGACAAGTGTATGAGTATAGTAAATATGATATATGTTTTGTAATGATAAAAGAATGTTGGTTGGTAAGCACGTAGATAAAGTTTGAAATACGAAAAGCATGAACCGGTATAGAATGAGAACAAATCTAGGTTGTGAAGCAATGTTCCTTTGCGATGCCTCTAGTAGGACAGTTATATTGCGAACCAGACTGGTAAATAATGATATGTAAACAAGTGTAAGACCATGAGGTTCAGACCCATGGCATCGTATGATATGAAAACATTCATGGTGTAGCCTCTAGAAAGATGGAGATTGGATTGGAAGATCACGATATATGAAAATATGCAAATCCATATGGCTGAAACCCATAGCAATATATGAATGTATGAATGTTCATGGTGTAGCCTTCGATAATGTGTAGATCGGACGGGCAGATCACGATACATAAACTTATGTGTAAATCCATGAGGGGGAAACCTATGGCATATTCTGTGAAAGTCCGTCGGGACATTAAACACGCAATTTTGTATGTTGCCCTTATGGCGTATTCTGTTTAGCCATTGTGGCGTAATTTGTTAAGTTTGTCTGGTAGAATATGATTATCTGCTCTTATTATAAGTTTTGGAATAAATTTCGATTGCTCTATACTACTATGATAAGGTTACGATACGTCTGAAGTTAAGGTAGTTAAATAAGATCTATGATGTAATTGAATGAGTCTTAGGGGAATTTCTTAAAAAAAAAAGTATGTATCTGTATGCCCAAAAAGGGTATCCATCATGATAACCTGATAATTTGAAATTTAGGCTTGTTCTTAATTACGAATGAGATAAGTATCCATTAGTCTAAGTTTGTTTGTACCATGTAAGGTCAAATCTAAGTTATCTGGTATTCGCCATATCTGAACAGTATCATGTAATCTTCTGAAATCTTAGAGAATCTGAGTTATTGTAATTCTGATTACTTGGGGTTCTGAAATAAAATTATGTGGAATTAATTTGGATAATCTATATAATTCATTATCAGTGTGATCTTATAGGGTATTAAACGATAATATGGTTTGACTAGTAAACTGATAGTATTTAAATATGCGTGGATGTCCGCCAAATGTGTATGTATGAAAAGATGGTTTGTATGTTGCATACTCTGAAGAGATATTCTTTGAGAATAACCTTTGTGGTTTTAAGAAAAAAGAAGAGATTAAAAGTAGTTAAGAGAGAATTGGTACAATTAAAAGTATAATAGTTGGCGTGTAAGTGTAAGCCTGAAATTGTGATAGTATCCACCCGAAAAAAAAGTAAATGGTTAAAAAGGGTAGTTGGCGTACAGATGTTCTTCAAATAGTATAAAAGAATCCACCAAGGTATTTTGTATTAACTCTTACAAAGTTCTCTTAAGCTTACAATGCTTGTTATTGTTTCAGGTGATATGGTAAGAGAATGCGCCAGGAGGGACTATGCCAGAAGTACACCAAGGTAGCGATGAAGTGGGTTATTATGCAAACAGTGGAAAGTGACATATTGTACGGTTACGCATTCAGAGTGTCTTTAGTAAAATTATGTGTTATAATGTGTTGTACCAAGTGTGATACAATAATTCAATTTTAAATACTTTCTTTTGTTTATTTGAAATTAAGTCTTTAAAATAAATGATAAGAAGAATGTTTTGAGTAAAGAGTGTGTCTACTGTTTCGAATTTCATTAAGTATTATGTGTAATAACACCCGATATCTAGACTCAGTGAATTGGGTCGGGTTTAAGTCGTTACAGGGATAATGTAACTTTTGGCTCCTAAACTTGGCAAGTAGATCCACATAAGCACTTGAACTTTTTGTTTTTATACATTTTGACCCTTAAACTTGAAAATTATTATTCATTTAAGTACATTGTGTTAATGATCATGGAAAAAAATAGGGATATTGTAACTTTTGGCCATTAAACTTGACAAGTAGGTCCCCATAAGTCCCTGAACTTGACAACTAGGTTCATTTTGGTATCTGTACTTTTTTTTTGTTCAGTTTGACACTTGAACTTGACAACTAAGTCCATTTTGATCTTTGAACTTGAAAATTCTAAAAAATTGATGATATGGCACTCTGAGATTGTGCCACATCATCAGTTGAAAAATAGAAAAACTAGATGGTGATGTGGTACAATCTCAAAGTGTCATATTCAATGTTTTAATAATTGAATCGATGGTTGAACAGGTTTGACCATAAGTTCTCGATTCAACTAGTTCGACCGTTATACCAATAATAATTAAATAGTTAATTAATAATTCATAGAAATTTAAAAAGCCAAGTAAAACTGATTTTTATATATTTTTTAATTTTTAGTTTTTTTTATATTTTAATCAATTATTTAATTATTGTTGATCTGACCATCAAATCGATCGAATTGGTTGAATCGAGAACGGGTGGTTTAACTTATTCAACCATCGGTTTGATTATTAAAGCATTGAATATGACAGTTTGAGATTGTACCACATCATCATCTATTTTTTTTTTTCAAATTCAGAGTGTCATATCATCAAACTTTTAGAATTTTCAAGTTCAGGGATTAAAAATGAAATCCCATTTGTTAAGTTCAAGTGTCAAAGTGAACAAAAAAAAGTAAAGGTACCAAAGTGAACCTAATTGTCAAGTTCATGAGCCAATGTGGACCTACTTGCCATGTTCAAGGGCCAAAAGTCACATTATCCATTTTTTGCATGGTCATTAACAAAATGAGTTTAAATAAATCATAGTTTTCAAGTCGGGGCCAAAAGTTACATTATCACTTTTATACGTACATATACATCCTATGTATGGTGTATTTTTTATTTTTATTTTTGAAAATAGATGTAATTTAAACAAATATCTATTTACAACTGTATTGAAAATAAAAAGAAAAAAAACATAAATTGATGCTCAATTAACTCGTGATATCAAATTTAATAGAGAGTTATTAGTAAAATTATGTCTTATATCAATAAGAATCTAATGGACCAATTGACTTACAAATTGGTTAGTTAAATTGGTTGTACCAATTTTATTTATTTTTAAACTTTTAATTTGTTATTTAATTAAAACTAAAAAAATAATTAAATCGAATTTAAAAATTGATGATACGATTATCGATTCGATTTAAAAAAAATTTGTCCCCTCTACTTCCTTGTTTAAACATGATTAGATTAACATGTTTTTGCTTATTAATTAATTTTTAATGGGTTTGATTTGAGATGAATGGTTGTTAAAGTAGAGAGGAAACCCTAATCAACACCCAAAGTCTAATAATCAAACAATCTTAGTGCGGTGGGTGGGACTCACAGACTGACGCCAAAGATTAAAGTGAGGGAAAGAATGGAAATATATAAATTTGTTTTCCCACGCTCTTATACAGCGCGTTCATTCCAACCTCCTTTAAAACATTCCATTCCATTTCAACGCTGTAGAGTCATGATGTTCGATGTCGTTTTAGTGTCTACATATTATTTTTATTTTAATTTCGTATCAAATAATTTAAAATTTATTTTTAATGTATTTTAATTTTAATTTAGAATGGATTAAATTATCAATTTTTATTCTAATTAATTTAAATATTAATTTTTTTCCAATAATTAAATAATAATCAATAAATTTCCAATAAAATAAAATAATTTATAAATTCAAATTTTAGATTTTGAGTAGTTAATATCGATTAAAATCATAAAAAAGAAACCTAAATGAAAACCCAAACCGATTCATAGAGAGGACAGAAGGATCGATCTACTATTTGATCTAATTTACAAAAATTAATTTGTACATTTTTTAAGTAAAAGGAATCAAATGCGGTATAATTTTTAATATAAAGTTCTCCATTGTATTTTTTGTAATGAAATTACTTCTACCACTTAAAATTAAATTAATAAATTTTGAATTTTGGTTTCATTTATGATATAAATTATGAAAGTGAAATGCATATCTTGCTATATTAGTAGAGTTTTAATATAATATATAATTTGAAAGCTAATCAAAATGTAAGAATTTCAAATTAACTTGTTTTTATTTTCTTTTCCTTTAATAAAATTTAAAATATAAGCAATTGTTATTTTATTATTTACATTACTTTTCATGTAATATAAGTCATATTAAATACAAAAAAAAATTATAAATTCAAAAAACAAATATGAATTTTAAATATTGGAGTACGCACTTGACTTATATTTTAAAACATAATTTATTTCTTGTTTCCAAACTCAATTTTTAAAAATAATATATTTCTTAAAACCCTTTCGAATAGTTAACGAACCTTTAGACTCAGATATGTTTAACCGATGATGTTCGGCTACTATTATCCCTTAATTAAGGGATAAGATTGCAATACAGTATTACAAATTAATATTTTCAAGTTAGTGACATAGATTAGATTAGCTTTTTGTCACCCTAGCACACAAATTAGAAGGGTCAATTAATTCTAAACATGATTGTCATATTCCATTGTTGGTTTAAGGCACAATGGGTCCTTGCATTTGTAATTGCCTTTTACCCAAGAAAAGCAAAAAAAGAAAACACCCTAGTGGCCTACAAAACTATGTATCAAAGTCAAAACTTTGCTCAAAGCAGAAATTATGAAAAGGAAGAAGAAGAAAAGAAAATATTATATATATATATATATATATACGGGAGGGATTTACTTACATTAATGTAATTTATCATTTCGTATTTTTTTTACCATTGATATTTTAACAACCCAATATTATATAGATCATACATGTCAAGTTTGACATAAAGTAAAAATTTTTAACTATCCATTTTACGTAAAAAAAAAAACTTTTTGTTAAATATATATTAATATAGACAATATTTTAGATAAATATGATAGAGATGTCAAATCGGTTTAAAATTTTACATGCATGATAAGTACAAATATGTTAATAAATTCAACAGTTGGATCATTAAAATATTAATTGTATAAAATAGTTTAAAATTACTTAAGTTTTAGATTGGTGTAAGTAGATCCTTCCCCACAAGAGGGCACCAAGGGTTGGCCCACCCTCTAAAATGAAAAATTTAACTTTTGATCCATTGCAATTTATATAAAAATTATGTTAGTATAAGGTAAAATTATACTTTAACTCCTAAAAAATGATAAAATTTTAATTTAATTATTTAAAAATTTATAAAGATGTAAACTATTAAAATTGTAAAATTATATTTTAAATCTTGCAAAAATATATAATTTAATTCCAATACTCTAAAAAAATTTTCTGTATTCACCTTTTTTATCTCTATTTGTATACACATATAAATGTATGTAAATATCTCATGGCTAACAACTTGGCAAGTTGAAGATTATAGGGTTTTGTTTTTTCAAACAGATATAGGCTGGATATGAAGTTGGAAAAACAAGAGTTTGCCCCTTTATTAGAAAAGATTTACTAATTTTAATATTATTTTGCATTAAATAATCACATTGATTAAATTTTAAGTTAAATTGGTCAAATATGTCAAAAGAAAAGTTTATAGGCTAAATAGATTGACTTTTTGAAGAGAGTATGAAAGTTCGTACTGCTCGGCGTATTTTTCTGTTGATATGTTAAGGAAAGTGTAACTAGCTGGAGACGTTTTCTTGCCAACTGTGTAAAAAGTGTGTTTCTCAACTATGTAGAAAACGTGTCTATTAATTGAACACGTTTTCACACACTCTCTTCAAAATTAGTTTATTTCCTTAAAATTTTAAAAAATCAACCTATTCGATCAATTAAAAAAAACGAAATATATAAGTAATTTAACTTTAAAATTAGTATAAAATTAGAAAAAAAATTATTAAACGTAAGCAATAATCACGTTATTTCTTGTTAATAAACTCAAAACTCGAGATTTTGAGTCAATAAGAATTAAAATTTGTGGATATAGAGGAATTTCCATCTTTTTTTTTCCGGGAAAAATGTCAAAAGTGAAAAGACAAGAAAGTAAAGGAGGAGAGAAAAAAGCTTATTGCTGCGATACTCAAGAAATGATGTTTAATTGGTGCATAAAGAATACTGATAAAAGCATGGAGGATCAACGAGGGAAGGATGTGAGTTGAAAGAGAAAAAGAAAAAGAAAAAGAGAGAGATTAATTTTAAGCTTAATTAAGCAGTTCGAAGAATTTACATTTATACTTAAATTTTAAAAAATTAAGAGCAAAAATAAACCAAATTTTGAATTTGATAAAAAATAAAATAAAATATTCATTATCAGTTGATGTTAACTTTTTTTTTTTTAACTTTTAGTTTTTAGTTTACATTAATTTTGGAACTTGACAAATTTTTTTAAAATTTTTACTTCATGTTAACAATATGATATTTTAGTATCGTGCCATATCATCACCTAAGAATATATATATTTTTATAAAAAAATTGGTGATTTTGTAGTATGTCATATCATTATAATGACCGAAATTGAGAAATTTGTTAAGTTGAAAGACTAATGATGGGTTTGAGTGGATGGTGCGTTTAATTTACTTTTTATTTCACATTACAATATCTAATATTACCTTCACCATTATTTTTATACTAACTGTAAGTAAATCTACAGCCTATCCAAATCCACACTAAGATAATAAAAAAATTAAAGACCAAGTTGAAAAAAAAATAAGTTCAAAAATTAAATGTGTGCTTCGTGAGATAAAAATAAAAATAAAATAAAAAAATTATTTTTTATCTTTAACACATAAAAATCAATTATATCAAATTAAAATAATAAATGAGAGAGATATATTTAATTCAAAACTATACAAATTTAAAAAATTCCATTATTTTCTTTGAATTTATTCATATTTCTTAACATGCACAAGAAAAAATCTATTTTTATTCTATACCTTAAAACTTTATATCTTTTCCATGTTTGTAATATTTTATTTTATTTTTGTATATAATTACTTGACTTTCAAAGCTCTCTTTAGTTCCTGGTTACTCACTCACTCTCTCTTTCTGCCACACATCACTCACAGCAGTCGCAGCATTGCAGCAGCAGCAGCAGCAGTGGCAGCACTGCTTTTCTGCTTCCTTGCAGACCTTTCAGTCAAGAAAACACCCAAAAATAAAACATCAAAAATACCCACCTACTTTCCAATAGTCCAATATATTTTTCCTTCTATATAAATTTGTACTGTTCACCAAAAATATATCTTTTACTGTTTACATGTACATATGTAAATCTAATTATTAAGTCTGCTTAATTAAAGCTTCTGTTTTTGATATCTAAAACAAGACTACCCCCCCTTCCCCCATAAAAAAAAAAGCTTTCTCTTTTGGTTTCTTTTGAAGGGGTCTCTCGACAATCGACTCCTTTAAAGTTTGGCAAAAAAAACCCATGCTCTCTAAATATGCAGTTATGAAATGCCCTTCTTCTTCATAAACTCACTTCCATTACAAAAAAAAAAAAAAAAGAACCCAAAGCTTTCTCTAACTTTTTGAGAAAACCCTTTTTTTTTCTTTGACTCCCCCAATGGGGTGTTTAATCGATCTGAACACTACTGAAGAAGATGAAACGCCGTCGTCTTGTTCTTTATCCCCATCTTCTGTATTGGGTGCTTCTGGTTTTAGTTCTTCAGTTTGTTTAGAGCTTTTGCATGCTTGTGTTGGTCCACTTATATCTTTACCGAAGAAAGGAAGTGTAGTGGTGTACTTCCCTCAAGGCCACTTGGAACAAGCTCCCGAATTTTCCGGCTTAGCTTCAGTTTATGATCTTCCTCCTCATGTGTTTTGTCGGGTTCTTGATGTTAAGCTCCATGTAAGCTACTTATATACATGTTTTTTTTCAAAGCTGTCGCTTTTATTTTGTTTGTAAGAGCTATAAAGTTTGGGTTTTTGGGGTGGTTTCTTGGGTTTTAATTATTCAAATTTTTTGGGGGGTTCTGGGTTTAATTCAACTTTCAAGAAAATCCATGTAAAATTAATATTTTTTATTGAAAGTTTATGTTTTTTGTGATAATATTTGCTATGAAATGCTTGTTTTTTGTTGGTAGGCTGAGGGTGCTACAGATGAGGTTTATGCTCAAGTTTCACTGGTTCCTGATAATGAGGTTAGCTTTTATTCCATTTTCTTGTATTGTTTACTTCAATGGTTTGATTATAGTAAAACCATAAGTAATATATATATGTGTGTGTAATCAGTTTGAATCAATATGCTTTACTTTAGGTCCTTCATTTAACTTAATTCTTAATTTGGTTTATCATTTTTTATTGGTTAATGCACTTCCTATTTGGTTTCAAGGTGATTTCTATTTTCTTTACCTACAAATTTTGTGTCTGGTTTTGTGTAAATTATGTAATAATACAGCAAACTGAGCAGAATTTGCAAGAGGTAGACGGTGACGATGAGGATGCCGAAGCAGATATGAAGTTAGCCACGCCGCACATGTTCTGTAAGACCCTTACGGCTTCCGATACTAGTACTCATGGTGGTTTCTCTGTTCCACGTCGAGCTGCCGAGGACTGCTTCCCTCCCTTGGTAATTCTCTTGTACTCTCTTGTTTCGATATTGTTTTTACAAGATTTTGGTATGTTTTGGTTAAACATTCTTCTGTATGGGATTTTGATTTTAAGTAGATTGGATTTATAGGATTATGATCAGCAGAGGCCGTCACAAGAGCTCGTTGCAAAAGATCTACATGGTGTAGAATGGAGATTTCGACACATTTATAGAGGTATATACACTAAATCAACGGAACGAATGTTTATGAATTTCATCTATTCGTTGCTAAGATTTTTCTGGATCGTGTAGGGCAACCACGGAGGCATTTGCTCACTACCGGGTGGAGTGGTTTTGTAAACAAGAAGAAACTCGTATCCGGAGATGCTGTGCTTTTTCTTAGGTTCGAAGTTTTCCCTTTTGGGAAGGCTTATTTAATATCCTATTGGAATCTTATTTATTGTTGATGGCAGAGGCGAGGATGGAGAACTGAGGCTGGGAATTCGAAGAGCTGCCCAAATTAAAAACGGGGCTTCCTTTCTTTCTTTGTGCAGCAAGCAGTTGAACCGCAGCACTTTTGCAGATGCGGTCCATGCTATATCTATGAAAAGTGTTTTCAGCATTTACTACAATCCAAGGTATGCTGCTGTTTACACAAGCAATATTATTAAGATACAATTTGAACTGTGATATGCACATTAATGCTCGGGGTTGAAGTGTTTAACATTAGGCTGGCATTTCTCACTTGTTTCCTCTATTTCCGGTTCGCTTCAAGCCCAAGTGTACTATACCTTGTTCAGACATTGTTTAAGATCTAATATAGAGAAGTTTCTAAAGTTGTCTTTAGTGTAGATATACGTGTCATATACAAACCAGTATTATTGTTGAAATCTTCATAAGCTCGTCCCTTAGTCTTACTGTTATATCTAACTGTTTCATTTTCACCCGGAGAATGGAATAGCTTATTTTTTTCATGTGTAGCAGGGCTAGTTCATCAGAGTTCATGGTTCCGGTCTGTAAATTCAGGAAGAGTCTTGATCGTTCATTTTCTGTTGGAATGAGGTTCAAAATGCGGTTTGAAACTGAAAATGCACCAGAACGAAGGTGTGACCTGATTGAACCCGCAACTCTTTGAGTTAAAATTATATTATCTTTGGCCTACGCCACCAATCTATCAAGGCCTTGATTGAAATTTTCTTTTGTTACAGATCCTCGGGACTCATAACTGGAACTAGTGATTTGGATCCTGTTAGATGGCCTGGTTCAAAATGGAAATGCTTGTCGGTATGTGTTCGATATATCTTCATTATTTCTGATTTATCAGAACATTGCTAGAGGTCATCTAATGGTTCTTTCTGGCTCATTTTCACAGGTAAGGTGGGATGATATTGACGCCAACAAGCACGGGAGGGTTTCTCCCTGGGAAATTGAACTTTCCAGTTCTATTTCTAGTTCTAACTGCTTGCTCTCACCCTGTTCGAAAAGGAACAGGGTTGGATTGCCTTCAGGAAAACCGGAATTTATGGTTCCTGGTAGGTTCTTTTCCATAACTAGTTCTCTCCCTGTGTTACACAATGTTATTTGACTCGGTACTTTATTCAATTCTAACAGATGGAATTGGAGCACCCGACTTTGGGGAACCTTTGCGGTTCCAAAAGGTCTTGCAAGGTCAAGAAATATTGGGTTTTAGCACTCTTTATAATAGTGCTGATAGTCGCAACATGCATCGGTCTGAAATACGACGGTGCTTTCCTGGATCTAATGGTTCTGGCATTGCTACAAATGGAAATGTTGGTAGAGACCCTCCGTTGAATCCCGTTATTTCCTATAAAGGTGTAGGCTTTGGGGAATCTTTTGGATTCCATAAGGTCTTGCAAGGTCAAGAAAATTTTCTAAGCTCTCTGAATAGAAGAGGCTCAACTATGGAAGAGACTCGAGGAAATGACAGTGGTGGTCTCCCTAAGGTTGGGCAAATGTTGGGAACTAGAAGTGGATGGTCTTCCTCGATGCAGGGATATAATACGCATAGTCCTGTACAACCATCTGCGCAAGTTTCCTCACCGTCTTCTGTGTTGATGTTCCAACAAGCAAGCAATCCAGTTCCGAACTTCAATCCTACTCGTAACTTCAACCAGGAAATGGAGCGGGGAGTGAGTTCTTTTCGTGTGCCCGAAACTTATGGGGCCAAGTTACTGTCATCGTCAATCAGCGAACATGATTTACAACCTCTGGCAGCTCAACCTTCTTTTGGGACCAATCAAGAATTAGCCTCGTGTAAAAGTAGCTGCAGGCTTTTTGGTTTCTCCTTAACTGAAGGAGATCTTGATGCAACTAAGGAAGACAACGTGGTACATGCAACATTATCATTGGGTCGTGGTTCACTTTTACCTTGTATCGGAGAAAATTTCCATCCAAATCCTCCAGCAGTGACAAGCACAGTTTGGAAGCAATTGTACTAAAAGTAAGCAATCTCTATGCTGTCAAAGATATGCATTTTTTTATATTGCATTGTAGTTTAATCACAGAATAGCATGTTCGGGTCCACAAATATGGAGTTCTATAGTCAGGGTTTTATTGAAAATGATTGGTTCTTAGTTTTTGTTTTCGAGTTGGTTCGGCATTTGATAGTTTTTCGACATTCTTTTTACAGGGAACATTGCAACATTGTCTTAAACGTTATGCGGCTGATGTTTGAGCATAGAAAGATGCCCTATGGTTGCCCAAGTTGCATGTATTTTTATTGCAAGAATCTAGTTTTCCATTACCTAAAACTGAAAAACCTTGTAATAATGTTATGAAACGACTTCGATTCTAACTTTTAACTGCTCTATGGATATGTTAAAAACACCATGGAATGTATTGACCTCTGTGATGGTCTCCATTCAAGCCTCATGCACTTTCTGTTCCATATAATCCACTCTTGTCACATTGAATGTTGCCATGTTTTGCTTACTACATTTTAATTATATATGTCCTTGTATTTTATGAATTGTATTTATATGTTACTGTAGTTGTAAAAGAACCTTAAACCTTGTATTAAAGAATGATGACACTACTGTCAATTGAGGCTTAACTCGATTGAAATCTGGGTTGGAGTGCGTTAAAGTGTATTATTTTTTTATTTATGGGTTGGGAGGAATTATGGGTATGTCGAAAACAATTTATATGATTAGAACTAGTTGAATAAGTGGTTAAAACGAGATTTTTTTTTAAATTTATTTAATCAAATCAATTAGATTGATGAATCAATAATTTAACATGTTCGATTACAGTTCAGTTTAAAAAATATTACTTTTTAATCATTTAGAAAAATTAATAATTTAATCTAATATTTTTTAATATAAAATTTGTAAGGATCTATAAATTAAAATTCTTTGACTTTACGGTTCAAACTAACATAGAACCCATTGCTGATGTGAGAAATCTGAGTTGTGACGACAGATAGAGGACAAAAATTTTGGCCTCGTAGCCACCAGACATATATTCTTGTCCTTCCATGTTCTGTGGAACTGCAATATATGCGGTTCACAGCTGCTACTTTTTTATTAAAAAATATTCATTGATAGAGGAGGATTACAAATGTCAGTGTTATAAAGGTTTCAACCGTGAAAATAATATTATTAAGAAGGAAAATTACGAATAATAAACATAAACTGTAAAATCAATATAAAAAATATTAAAAATTTTAAAAATTTTTATTGAACTTTTCTAAATTATAATTACACTCTAAAATTTTAGTAAATTCTCATTAATCCAAAAATTTTAAAAGTTTGAATTAGGTCTATTTTTCTAATTTTTATTAGATCTTTATTTTTAAATTTTATTTTAATTTAAGTCAATAAAACTTAATGTCAAGAATGGTTATTGAGTATTGAGAAAGCAAAGTGCACCTGGCATCTACTTTGCTTCAAAGGCTGTTGCTTATTGTATAGTATAAACTTAAAAAGAAAATATCATCCCTCCATTTTTATTCACTTTTTTAACTGCATTAAAATTAAAGTGTTTGATATGATTAATTGAACTGAACTGGTTGGGATATCAATTTAGAGAAATGCATCAAGTCTATTGACTCGCGAGTTGGTACGAACTGATTGAATCAAACTGAATTTGAATACATTCACTTTTGAACATGGATTATTCGTATACATTGATAAACTAATCAGATAACAGATTAAAACCTAGACAAATTTACAATTGAATCTGAATGTTTTCACTTTTCAACATTGATTATTCAAATATATACATAGATTGACTTTTTTTTTATATGAATAACCTAAAAATATTAATTAATTAAAGAAAATAGGTTGGAGGGAAAATTATATATGAAAATGACATGTTTGCTATAGTACCCGTCGTTGCTGCCTGACCAACCGATGACACCACCTCCCTTTTCCCTCTGATTATGACTCAATCAAGTGTAATTATATTTGAATTTAGATAAAGTTGAGAAAATTTTTTGAGGGATATATTTGAGTAATTTAAATAAGAATTTTATACAGTTTTTAATTTTATTGTTTTTAAAAAAAATTAGAATGATTTATTTTTGTTATGCTTATATTTTTTTAAGTGCTATTTAAAATTAACTTCAAAATGAGACAAACCTAATATGCAAATAGACCAAAAACCATTGATGGCAACACCCTTTCTTCAACCGATTTAAAAAGGGTAATTGCTTCATTAGGTTCTTAAACATTTTATATAATCAAATTTCAATCTAGTGGCATCACTATATCAAGCGACACTACTAAAAAATTATCATTTTTAAATACTGATGATTAAGTCGTGATTAAGGGAAAAAGGGTGGCGCCGCTGGTTGATCAAGTGACACCGACAAGTACTATAATAAAAGGATATTTTTATATATAATTTTTCATTCAATCTATTTTCGTAATAATTAATATCTTTAAGTTATTCCTAAGACTAGTCGGCAAAAGTCTCAGAAAGCTCCACATAAATAACCAAAACCCCATAAAATTTTCACCAATCACCAAATAGGTATCTAGTTAGAAAATTTATTATATTTGTGGTGTGCTTAGAATTGGTGATTTGATTCAACTTCTTGCAACTTTGTCATGTGGCACGTAATAGATTCCGTAAGAAAAAAAACAGTATTTGGAAATCGAATCACTGTTTTACACACCACACACCATGTGTTGGCTAACCGAGAACCCTCCGTTGTTTTTACTTTATATATATTTCGTCTATTATTTCCACAAAGTTCAGGTGTTTCAGACATCAAAAAAAAAAAAAAAAAAAAAAAGATAAAAAAGGGACATGGCAGGTGAGGAAGAGACGACAACGACGAGCTCTGAAACAACACTCGAAACAACCCCGACATGGGCTGTTGCCACGGTTGTTTTTGTCTTGATTTTGGTCTCCATCTTTCTTGAGTATTTGCTTCATCTTTTGGCTAAGGTATGTTACGGACTGTAACCCATGAATGAAGGTTTTATCTACAAAAATCACTCTTTTTTTTCCCTTAAATTTTCAGTATTTCAATAAGAAAAGAAGGAAGTCACTCATTCAAGCCCTTGACAAGATCAAATCAGGTGAGGATTCATCCAAACTGAAATCAAACATTTTCACTTCACACGGAGGACCGCCTTGTGGGTGACTCCTCTCTCGAGATCAACCCTTTGATCGACGAGCGTACACCTAGCCTGATACAATCCTTGTTACCTGTCCACCATCCTTTGAGGTGTTTTAAGCTCTTTTTAACCCCCCAAACTTCTCAAAAGAATTGCAGTACCACCACAACGTCCTCTGTGTATCAACACAATCTTATCATCCTTTCTATGTGTTACTAACTATGAATGAACTTAACATTCTTGCACTTAGAATTAATGCTGTTGGGCTTCATATCATTGCTGTTAACTGTAAGCGAAAAGCGAATAGCAAACATTTGTATCCCAAAGAACGTAGGCGAAGCTTTTCTCCCTTGCAATGATCCTTTAAATGATAGCGAAGAAGAAGCAAAATGCCAAGAACAGGTACGTATATTCAAACATTCATTAATCGTGTTTTAAGTAATGGATTAGTGGGGTTTATGTTTGGTTTTTGGAACAGGGAAAGATATCATTGTTGTCAAGACAAGGTGTAAGGGAACTTCAATACTTGATGTTTACTCTGGCTTTCTTCCATTGTTTGTCCTGCGTCCTTACATTCAGTCTTGGAATGGCCAAGGTAACATTTTCAATGATTTATATTTTTGATAAATTATCAAAAATTAAATTTATTTAGTTTCAATTTTTACAGATTTGACATTTACTTCCTTCTTCTTCTTTTTTATTTAAAAAATGTGATTTATATTTTTTACAAAGTTAATATCTTTAAAGCTTTTATGGTTCTACAAATGAAAAAAAAAAAATAATTTCATATAATTTTTTAAATGGATAAATCTCAAAACTACACATGAACTTTGGTTTAATGTGTAATGTTATACTTGCTCTTTAATTTATGTGCATTTTTATACATGACATTTTGATTTGATTCAATTTTTATAAACAACTAACATTATTATGTTACATATACAAATCATTATACTTATTTAATATAAAAATAAATTGATATATATTATTTTTTAATGTATATAATTACACGCTGAATCAAAATTAATGTAAAATTTTAATATTTATTTATTTTTTAAATAAAATGTTAATTGTACCAAGTCCTTTTACTATTCTCTCTAGCGGTCATGATACTCTCTTATCTTCTTATCTTTCATTTAATGTAATAAGGGGCAGCCCCCCCCCCCAAAAAAAAAAAAAAAAAAATAAAAAATAATGCAATACAAATCAAAATCAGCTACTAAAGGGAAAAGGGGAACTGTGAGAGGAAATTCCCTAGAAAGTAAAATTTACTGTGAGAGGAAATTCCCTAGAAAGTAAAATTTTCTCTCAGAAAGCTAAGTGGGAAAATGCGACTTGGTGTTTGACATTTATTGCTTTGATTTTTCGTTTTTTTGGGCAGATGAGAAGATGGAAATCTTGGGAAGCTGAAACAACAACATTGGAATATCTTTTCTCAAATGGTAAGCTATTGGGGTTGGGAACTGTTGAGAAGGTTGGACAAGATTTTGAACTTCTTGGTTAAATTTTCAACAATAGTTAATATTAGTTTTGAGATACATATGTTAGTTTTAGCCTCGAATTTTTATTTTTCGATTTTGTCAAAAGTTTGGAGAGGTATTCGGAGTGAGAGTGCCTTCATCCACCGTCAAGGAAATTGATGTGGTTTTAATCCATGCCTCTTGAGGCTCTCAGCAAAGTCGAGAGATAAAATCTAGAGTTAAAACTAAATATAAACACTTCAGGTAGAGGGATAAAGATCGAAATTTTATTTATGTGATCAAAATAAAATTCTAAAATTTTGAGAGGATTGAAGCTAAAAATTTTATTTTAAGAGAACTTAGATTATATAATTAATTTTTAGGATGGGCCAAAATTACAAAATTTTCATTTATTTGAATGATTGAAAGCCTTAAAATGAATGGTTAATACTTAACATGTAGTACTAATAATATTTTTCCATTTGATCAAGGGGTCAAGGCCCCAGCCCTTGACTTCGTCTCTGTCCGACAGACAATATTTTAAAGATTGTTTTTAAAGAAGTTGGAACTTTTATCAAAATTTAAATTAGTAATGGTAAAATTGTACTTTAACCTACTAAAAACGATAAAAAAAATTGATTTAATCTTTTAAAAATTATAAAGATATAGATTATTAAAATGATAAAATTACAATTTTACTATCATAACAATATACAATTTAATTTCGGGTCCAAAACATTTTCTGACTTTTGAATGTACGTAAAAATATGTGAATATAAATAAAAAAAATCTATTAATTCAATTAATTTTATAAAAATTAACGACTAACACAATCCCTCAATCAACTCAGAATCAAGATTGAATTAACATTAACACGATTGTAACCCGAGGCCAATTATCTATTATAATTTCAGCTAATGATGATCAGTATACTATACATATATTACTGTGAAATTGCTTTATGAACCCATCTTACTTTCATCCATTACAATTAGATCCTCGGAGGTTCCAACTTATCCATCAAACATCATTTGCAAGGCGACACCTGAGATTCTGGAGTGAACACAAATTTCTTCGTTGGCCGGTTCGTTTTATTGCCAGAAAACTATGATCATTTCAATTATCATAAACATAAAAAACCATGAAAACCTGTAAAAAACTGATGATGATGTTTGGTTGACATGTATTATTCTTGCAGGCATGTTTTGTTCGACAGTTCTATTCATCTGTTTCCAAAGTGGACTACTTCACGCTCAGACATGGATTCATTACGGTAATATTGACAATGTGTAATAATATAAGCACTTGACCACTTCATTTTGATCCAAAATTTTGAACTCTTAGTATGTATTCCCAGGCCCATTTTTCAGAGGGAAGCAATTTTGACTTCCAAAAGTACATAAAAAGAGCTTTGGAAAAGGACTTTGGAGTGGTTGTGGGGATAAGGTTGGTCTATTTCATATGAACCATCTTCATGTTTGTGTGTGTTTTCCCCTTCAGACCTCCGGTTTTCAGTAATTACATTGAGCTTCGATTAAATCTAGAATCGAGCCAAATCGAACTCCTAAATGAGGGATAAAGCTGGTCCAACGATGTCTTCTTCCGAAACCTTACTTTTACCACTCGACCGAATAGATGTTGGTTTTGTGTTTGTCTTCCTCCCATATATATTATACCTGAATCTGATAATGGTATATTTAACCACTGGTTTCAGCCTCTGGATTTGGATCTTCTCAGTGTTGTTTATATTCTTCAATGCACATGGTAATTATCTCAAAACAATATATATATATGCAGTTTTATAATTAAGCCTGTTAATGCTAAAACCAGTTCTTTTTTTTTTTCAAATGTAATTTTCAGATTTTCATAATTATCTCTGGCTTCCTTTCATTCCACTACTGGTAAGTAAAACAACTTATGCCCAAAAACACAAGTGTTAGCTATATTCATATCTGATATTTATATCGAGATACGGGTTTTAGACATAACGTAAAATGTAACGCTTAACAGATGTTATTGGTGGTTGGGACACAACTACAAGGCATCATAACAAGGATGTGTTTGGACAGCCATAACAGGTTCCAAGTAGTGAGAGGAACATTTCTGGTTAGGCCTAGTGATGATTTCTTCTGGTTTGGCTGGCCTAAACTGCTTCTCCACTTTATGCACTTCATTTTGTTTCAGGTCACCTTTTTTTTTTTAACCTTCCATTTCTACTCCCTTTTGATTGTTTCCGAAAACCTAATAATAATAAAAAATCATGTTTTTTTTTTGTTTGTTAATTTGCAGAACTCTTTTCAATTAGCATTCTTCACCTGGACGTGGGTAAGCATTTCTGCAGATGATTACACATTTTCTTTTTCCATTAAATTTTTTTTGAACATTTTGGTTATAAAATATGCAGTATGAATTTGGATTAACATCGTGTTTCCACCGAAGTACTAAAGACATTGTGATAAGAGTAGTAATGGGAGTTTTGGTTCACATCCTTTGTGGATATGTTACTCTGCCTCTCTATGCTTTAGTCACTCAGGTAATTTCATCGTTGTTTTTAATTTCCTAATGATTTGATTGCATGTATATTTGCATGTTTTAGATGTTCTTATATTATTTTGTTAACTTGATTGTTATGTTGGATGCTAAATGTTAATTTAGATTTAATGTGAAGCATTCACGGATAATATGGAATTCACGTACGATCAAATTTAAAAAAAACTGATTGATACGATATTGATATTTCAAAATAACACAATTAGAATCTTTTTCAATTTTGAATGTAATCGAAAATTAAAATTAATAAATCCAAAGATACATTAGGGTTTAAGGTAATTGTTATTAACCAATTGCCAGTTAATGTTTTTAACAGATGGGGACATCAATGAAGAAAGCTGTTTTTCCTGAAAACGTCGTGGAAGGTCTAAAAAGATGGCGAGCCAATGCTAGAAAAAAAATCGCCCTAAAAAGTAATTACATTTCAGCACGGCCTTCACTCGAGACCGCATCTTCCTTCGGAACTTCACCTTCTTTCAGCCTCGATCCGTCTCATTCGGTAATGTTTGATCGAGTACCCGAATCCGATCACCTTGCCGTCGAGATGGTGGAAGATGAAGAAAGGGAAAATACGATAACTAGAGAATCAGAAATGGAGCAACAAAAGAGAGGTTCCTTTGGTGGTTTTGATCTTAGAAATGTGTCGTGAAATTATTGTGGTTAAATATCAGCCTTATGGATTGTATGGTCGATAGTGTCATTTCTTCATTTCTTTACGTAGTTATTATATGTTGCTCGAATTTAGGATGAGTGTCGGATATTATTACATAGATATATTTTATTTATTTATTTATTTATTTATTATTCTAAACTATGGGAATGAGCATTATTAGGCAAGAAAGAGGTTTTAGGATTTTGTAAGAAAAAAAAATGTAATTAAGATTAAATTAATTATGGAACAAATTATACACACAAAATATGGTTAGGTTTCGTTACCTACAATATTCACGGACGAAAAACAAAATACACTATAAATAAATGTTACAAAGAATTTATAAAACTCAATAATACATGTATCTAAATCACATATACATGCATCTCGTAATTCTACAAACTATGACCTTTATAAATTTGTTACATAATACTTTACAAACTTGAAATCTGGTCCACCCAGGTGATCCGGATTTCGACCCGGTCAAGGAAGGGATGTCATCCTACTCACCACTCTGCTCATAGCTCGCCTGTTTGCCAGTTAGTTGATTTGCAGTTCACCACCTCCCTGTCCGTCGGATCGTAAGTTCGCCACTTTCTAACTCCACCTCCTAGCTCACCTACTCATGACGAGGTCCTTTTAAAGATACCTTTGAGGTTACGTGTCAAACCTAGAGGGGTAACGTGTCATTATGCATGAAACCCAGTTATCCCCTAACACGTCTCATCAGAGAATCGTGTTTTATAAATATGAAGATAGCTTCCATGCGAAGGGGATAAAAAAAAAGCCCTCAACAAAACCCAATTAATTAGCGATTCTTAGGTTATCTGATTTGATGTCTCTCTCTAGATCAATTCCCCAACAGGATTCAGTCTAGCAAGTCGCTCCAATCTAGTTTAAACAACCATAATTCTATGGCTAAACATCTTTGGGCACCAAGCCAATCATAAGAGTTTAATTATGAATTAAAATTTAAATCAATTTTTATTAATTGAATTACGAGTGGAGAGACTTTAGTTGACGTTAATCTCAGATTTTATCTTTGATCAACTCTTAACATTTCCTAGGGGTATGTGTTTGTTCGGTTCAATTTTTTATTGCAATTATCGAATAAATCTAATTTTAAGGGATAACCGAAATAATCAAACCGAATTTCATCAATCCAATTCAGTTTATTGGGTTTTGTTGTTTTTTTTTTTTACTTTTTAGATTTTCAAAATAAAAATTATTTATGTATTATATTTATGTGTATGCAATAAAATTAATAAATTGTAATTAAATTAATTATAAAATTGGAATTATAAGTATTAATTTGGGCTTGAGTTTTATTTTGTATGCTTTGGTGTTTGGATTGGTTACTTAGGCTTTATTTTATTTTACATTGGTTGGGTATAATTATAAAAATAATTTTTAATGTTTAAAAAAAATCAATTTATTCAGTTATTTCAGTTTAAATTATCAAACTAAAATGAAATTATTCATTTAAACAGAAATAGATAATCAAATAAATAGAAAATCAATTTAATAAAATATTTCGGTTTATTCGATTCGGTTTAACCGATATTTTGCGCACCCTTTCTATTTTCCATATCCAAAAAAGGTTAACATTTAACAAATTAGGCATGAATTGAACATGATGTGTAAGAATAAAAACAAACATGTTTACATTTAAAGTTGTGTGTTGTGAAAGCCCTGCCGGTGCCGGCCAAACTTATTGATAACGTTAGTTAAGGCTAATTCTCACTGGACTGCACATTTAACTCACAAAAAATACCTTTTTTTATTTGTATTGGATTTGGAAAATCAAACTCGATAGAACGGTGGATGGATTGTTAGAGGTGGAGCCATAATTTTTTTTTGAGATCAGAGTTAAATTGTATATATGATTTTATTATTTTAATAATTTATATTTTAATATTTATTTAAAAAATTAAAATTAAAATTTATCATTTTAAAAAGATTAAAATATAATTTTATTATTAATTTAAAATTTTATAAATTATAAATAATTGAAAATTTTTCTATTTTAAACCACTCGAGCCCTGCGGAGCCCCTGGCTCGGGCTCCGCGACTGTCTGTACTAACTGACTAGTAATTGTGACGCCTTGAATGAAAGGCTCATAATAGAAGCTAAAAACAGCATTATTATATTATAGTGGGGTCGGTGATGGACAAATATTACAACAACGTGAGAAAACAGAGTCGCAGTTTTGAAAGGAAATTTCTCTGCTCTTTCACACTCTACTCTGCCTTGTGATTTTGTTGTTGTCTCATTTATCTTTTGGATAAACTGCGCCCAAAATTATTAAACTATAAATAAGTGTATATTTTAGCTATTCAATTTTAAAAAATTATAAAATGATAATTAAATTACTTAGAAAGCCCATCGTATAATTTTCACTGTTTATACCGTATACACTAATCAAAAGGTCTTCTGCCTTTTCTCTCCTATAATTTAGTTTTTTTTTTATGAAATAACTTTAAAAGTCACAATTTGCGAATCAAAATTCAAACAATTTTTTTCTCTTATCTCCGACACTAATCATTAGATCAACTTGGATGTAAGGTATGTTATTCTACTCATTGATGGATATTGATTCACCGTACCGGTTGTTGAATTGATGTTTGGAGTTTGCTAGTTGGACTTTAAAAAAAAACTTAACAACCCAATGATTTAAATAAAAACTTTCTAACACTTCAGGAACTTAATTTTTTTTAATAATTTAGTGATATTTTGTAACATTTTGAAGTTGTGACGAAAACATAAAGTTACTAATAGTTTGGTGACACTGAGTGTAGTTTTTACCCATTTCTTTTAAGGATAAACACAACATTTAATCTCTAGATTTAGTATTTTTTTTTTGGTATTCGAATTTTTTTTTTATCCATATTATCTCTAAACTTTATAATTTTTTAAATTTGGTCATTGAACTTGAATTGCGTTAAAGTGTAATTATTCAAAATTATAAGGTTATGTCATATCATCATTTAATTTAAAAAAAATAAATTTTCTTTTCAAGTTTTAAAAATTTTCGGGTGATGAGTTTAAATTCATGTTTAAGGAGTTTAAGGGTCAAATTGAGAAAAAAATTGTCAAGTTCCTAAACTAATATGGATGAAAAATTTTAAGGACTTATTTGAAAAAATAAACAGTTAAAGAGATTAAATATTGCTTTATCCCTTTTCTTTATTGTTATGACGTAGCCCAGCTGCTTTGAACATTTGACTGTGTAGTTGCTTTAGTTGTATTGCATTCTTTGGAAATCGAAGCTTCTTCCTTGAGACGAATTTATATTATAGTTTACATTAATCTTTTCCTTTCTTATAATTAAAATTCTAGAGATTTAAACCTTGAAATTAAGTATTTATATTATTATTTAATTATTTTTTTGAGTTTGTGTCACCTCAATCGAGTCACCAATTTAGTTGTTAAATTACAGAAATATTTTTTCGTAACTAAAATTAGCTATATTATTTGAGAATACTTTAATTTTTTTATAATAATAATAATAATATGTATATGATAGAATTTGAACCCAGGCTATTTTTTTTTTCATTTTAACATCATACATATTTAACGTGTTATTATTAATTAATTTCAAATCGTACATTTTATTAATTAGTGCATGTTATTTTTAAACACATATTTATATTCTAAATTTGTAGTTTCTATATATATGATAAATTTTCTAGGATATTATAAATGAAATTTAAAAACATTTGACAAAATATATATATAAAAAGCAATTACAACATTATAAATCTTATAAAAGTTTAAAAATCTAATTAAGATGTATAAAAATATTTACAAAATCTAATTTTGGTTTGATAAAAATATTAAAAAAATAAAAAATTGGTTAAACCGCTTAGTTCCTGGGTTAACTAGTTTAAAGGCTTTCTCCAGATTGGCACCTTGTCAATTTTGGGCTAACTACCCCGATTCAAGTTTTTATGATTTTTTATATAAATTTTTTTATAAGTTTATATCAATTTTAATATTTTTTATAGTTTTTTACAATATTAGTTTTTAATAATTCTTAGTACGTTTTTTTTAAATTTTAAACAAGTTTTATTATTTTTATTTTTTTTTACAATTTATTAGATTTTTTTATATTTTATGATATTTATAAAATTTTATAATTTTAATAAGTTTATATTAATTTTAAATTTTTTCAATATTTTTATTTATTTTTAATATTTTTGTGGGAAGAATATTAGATTAAACTAGAAACTACCACATGTCATCATCTGATTAGTTAGTCAATTTATTCTAACGGTCAATGTAACTGATAATAAAAACCATAAATGGAGGAACTTAGTTTGATTATTTTAATTAACAACATAAAGTATTTAAATAGATACGAATTTAGTTTTTTTTTTTTTGGGGAAAGTTATTTTTCACATTCTACCTAAAACCGCACCTTACCTAGTCAAAAAACGGCAGGCTTTTTATGTCGTTTTGATTGGGTAAAAAAGATGACCGGTTCTTTACAGGGTTACATCTGACCGACAGACCGAACTCCTTTCAAAGTAAACAGCCCCCAATTAGTGTTAAGAATAGTATTTTATTTGTCTCTTCTCTCTTTCCCCAACATTTCCTTTGATTATTTACGCTAAAAACCAACGTTTAATTGTTTATTATTCAAGTTCACATGTCTGAAACTTAAAATATAATTTAGATGAATTAAGCTAAGTTAAATAAACATGGTGTAAATGTCGTGTTTAATTAATCGGAGAATGTTGTATCAATCGGACAAGTGACCTCGACTCTAGAAAATATCTAGAGAACATTAAATTAAAGAGAAGGAGCTAACTCATAAATACCAATAGACTTACTAAAATCATTAAAACAAATTTAATGATTCAAGAAAACAAAAGTTAATAATTAAAGTATGATGCGTCTAACCACGTGATTAACAAAATCAACTGTACAAATCTAACAAAAATCTTTCTTTTTCAATAAATTACAAAGTCATAGACTTTTATCAGTGGAAAATAGGACAATAAAGAAAAACATGATCAGATTTTCTACTCTTTTTTTTTTTAGAATAGTATATTATAAAAAATATTTTTTATGCTTTAATTTTTTACTCATTCTATTTATTAATTGTTTTATTTTAAGTTTAAATCATATAAGATTATCAGCATATTCACTTGCGTCTGAACTCGAATTATTCAGGGGAAAGATATTATTTTTTGTTTCATTGTTAAATAATAAATTTGATATTAAATTTAATTTTCAAATTAATAACTATAATTAAATATAAAAAAAATTACAGTGAGTTCTGTTTTTAGTTTTAAAAGGTGAGAAGCGTCCACGTCAGGTTGTGGGTCCCAAGTCCGTGATCTCATCCTAAGCAATCTTAACACGTGATTGAAGATTGGGATTAAAAAGCCACGGTGATCTTTTGATGAAACAATACCACGTGTGCCGCGCTTATTACAGAACATAACTCGTACGAACCACCAAAGATCTTTGAGTGATCTAATGCCTGATCTCACCATTAATGTTTTTTTGCATGTTTGCTTACGCCTCTTGTTACAATTTTTTTCCCCACATTACCCATTCCGCTAAGTGAAATTGTATATGAATTTTTTTTGTTGAATTATTATATGCGATAAAGTTCTAATAATAAAGAACTAATCTAAACTGAACTCAAATTATATTTAGGACGATAAATATTCTGATCATTATATTAATACGTTATGATATAAGTATTTTTAATTCCATCATACGAGTATATTATATTTGAATTATTTTTATTATGTTGGTTTGATTGTACGATGTAATTATTTTGAATTGTGTTTATATTTGTACATTATATAAGTAACCAATTTTTAATAGTAAACCTTTGAAAAATAAATGAAATTTGCAGAAAAGGTTGAGGTTTTTGTAAATATTTAAATAATAGTTTCGAGTCTCATTATGTTCAATTATTATATGTTGATCATTAAATTCATCATATGCAATTGTCGTGAATGAGTTTTGTATGATTATATTCATATTATTTCTCGGTTTGTATTTTGTAGTGATTTCATTGTACTTTATAGTTGTTTAATTATGTACTTACTATTGTACTATATTTGTATTTGTAAACTCTCAAAAATAAAAAATTAATTATGGGTAGGTTGAGTTGATTAAATGTTAGCACTCTACGAGTATTAGAGTTTGAGTATTTCACTTTGCTATAAAAAATTATTTATTTTCTTTTTAATATTTTTATAAATATATCTATATTTATTATATAAAGGGTGAAGCAAGAACCAAGAAGCAACAATAATCGATGAAATCAATAAAAATATTCCAATTTTTACACTCAATTCCCCTTTGTAAATTGCAATATCCCATTTCCTCATATTTTCCATGCACTGACAGGTCACCTTCCTATTACGTTCAAAACGACATGTCATTTAGTTATTACATTGCTGTGGGACAGGTAACTTTGGAGGCTATTATTGTCGTTTTCATTGGAAAATATTAAAGTGTTCTGCCAGCCGCAGGGAATTTTAGCCACTGCCTTGGAAAAAAGAAGCTATGTTGTGCAATTATTTCTCCTACGATGTTTAAGTTATGTATTTAGTTGATATATTTTAAGTCTGTATTTTTAAAATTTTAAAAATTTAGTGGTAATTATTAAATTCAATAAATTATGTTATTTTAAAAAATTGATGCGATAAATATATTATAGCACGTGTAATGCATATCAGTTTGTTATTTTCATACACTAATCACAAAAAAAAAAATTCAATAGTTTTAAAGAATATAGTTTACAGTAAGATTAAAATTTAGAAATTTAAAAAATATCGCAATTGAGAATAATCTAGCTGGAGGACATTGAATAAATCTGCAACTTTAAGCATAATACAAGATTAATAGTATAATTTAACTAATGTTATTCAAACCATACTAAATCAACTAGTTGGATAGGAAACTGATTAGGGTACCATTCTAGAGAAGAGCATTGAACCGACTGAACCAAGCAAAAAACCCAGTTGAATTAGATTTTTAATAATTTTATGAATTTTTTAATAATTTATTTAATTAAATTGGTGAACTGATGGCCTGATCGTTTCGATTATCGATTTAGTTTTGAAAACCTTAAATTTAGCCAAACAAATTTAATTACTATCCATTGGCCAAGACTAATATTTCAAGATTTAAAAAAGATAGAAAATATAATTAATTAAATTAAAATAAAGTACTAAATCCACAAATTACGCACAGGTTTAATATAAGAATTTTACAAAGATAATGGTTCTCGTCTTTTGGCTTTTTGTCACTCACAGTGTGTAAAAGGATAAAGGAAAGGTCACGTTCAATTGTGGGGGTGGGGGCTTGCAAAATAGCAATGAGAATCGGTCTACCAAACGCTGACGTAGAACAACATCACCCACAGTCCCCGTGACGTCCCACAGTACGTAATCGGCGTTGACGTGAAAGTCTTCTTATTCACCCCCCCATTTATATAATGACACCATTATTACAATAAAAGTCCCCTCCCTCCCCCTTTGCTTTGCATTTTAAAAAAAACAAACATTCTTTCAATCTCAAATTCTCAATGCAAGAAGCAATTCCATATAAATCATATTCGACCACCACAGCCACCGCCGTCGGCAACCGTTCGCCGCTTCTTAACTTCCTCGGTGGTGGTGGGGGTGTGGTTGCCAATGGTAGTGAAACCAATATAAAGAAGCTGGTGAAGGAGAATGCCGTGGTGGTTTTCGGTAGACATGGTTGCTGCATGTGCCATGTTGTGATGAGGTTATTGCTAGGGCATGGAGTGAACCCGGTTGTTTGCGAGGTCGAGGAAGGGAAAGAAGAGGCGGCGATCGGCGAGTTGTCGAGGATCGACGGCGGCGACGATGGAGGTGGTGGTGGTGGGATTCAGTTACCGGCTGTTTTCGTGGGAGGGAAGATGTTTGGGGGATTGGATAGGGTAATGTCTACTCATATATCTGGTGAATTGGTGCCTGTTTTGAAAGATGCTGGTGCTTTATGGCTATGAGTTTTGTGAAATCTCTTTTGTGTTCTGTTTTTTGTTCTTACTGTTCTTCTTCTTCTTACTTTTTTTTTTTTTTAAGAAATTAAACAGCTTTTACTTTATTTTGATAATGTTTTGAGGGACTGGATAGAATTTTAAAATATAATTTGACCCAATGATGTAAATTAGTAATTCCAAAGGTCTCGATCATATATTTACCAAAATTTAAAATGATTGAGGACCAAAATGATAAAAAATACAACATTTGAACTGACCAATTTTATATGGCTCCTACCTAATAAGGTTTGGATGGGTGATTGAGTGCAGTGCGGTGCGTTTAGCTTATTTTTTGTTTCATGCTACAGTATCACTACAATATTTAATCTTATCGCCACTGTTATTTTTACACTAACCTCAATAAATGTACTGCCCATCTAAACCCACCCTAAGATTAACTCAACCTTCCCAGTTGATGGGTTTAAATGCAATTTTTTGGGGAAATTTTTAATTAAATGCTTGCATCATGAGGATATGGATTAAACCTGGATTAGGACTATTTTTTTATGGTAAGTGATTAGGACAGTATTTAAAATTCAAGAAATTAACCAAATCCAAGCGATTACAACCACCATAAACTTGTCAAAGAAAGCAAAATTATTACTTTTTTTTAGGAAAAGCAAAATAATTACTTAATTTATTCAAATTAAGAAAACCTTTTAATGATTTGACCATCTCTTCATTTTACAAAAATTAGAAAGGTATTTGTATCATCTGTGGGTTAAATTGAAATTACTAGAGTAAAACTGATGACATAAGTATTTTTTTCTTCAATTCAATTAAGGGATAAATATTAAAAATTTATATTATCACTAATTCAAAATAAAATAATTAAGTGATAATATCAAATGATTATTTTATCTCTAATTAATTAAATTAACAAGAGTTAAATAATAAATAAAAGAGTTTAAATTCTTATAAAATAATTAAACGGAGCAGTTAAATTTTGCAAGAACATTCTTTTACTAATGTGATTTGCTCAAATGGAGCAATTAAATTCTATAAAAACTCTCTTTTGTTCAAATGGTTAACGTTATAAAAAGGAGTCACCAAAACCGTTCTATATATTCACAAGTTCAAAAAACTTAAAAACTCTCTATAGAATCCTCCCAACAACTTGAAGAAAATTTGAGTAACGGTACATCCGTTCTGAAGAAAGCTACATTCCCATCAACCAAATTCAATTAAGTATTCTAGAATGCACTTAGTTTCAAGTCAACCAAATTCAACTTTGTCTATTCTCTTTCTCTTTTTTTTTTCGGAAATTAAATATTTGTATTTATTAGGGCAGCTGAGGATGGGAATACATGAAATAAATATTTTATAAGTCTCTTTAATCACATCCTTAAATTTCCTTAGATTTTCTAAATTCTATTTAACAATTATTCTACAATTTTATTAATTAGTTGAAAATTATTTGGTGGATAAGCAAATATGTATACACAAAATTAAAAATCCATATTTAATTCCGTACTGGTTTAATGGTAAATGTATTCATCGCTCCAAATATAATTTAAGTTCGAGTCGTGCTAGTCACATTATTATTACAATTTTACCCTCCTCTTATAATTTTAAAAAAATAAAAATAAAAACCCATATCAAAGCAAAATTCACCAAATATAAGAAATAACAAATTAAAGTTAAAGATAATGGTGATCTACAAATATGATTTAAAAAAATGTAAAAAAAAAAAAAAAAACAGCTCATCATTCTCCATTAATTGTGTTGGGTAATGATGATCCCAGAAAAAAGGTATAATTAGATAAGTAATTAACCGGGAAACTATTTTATTGGTCCATCATACAAAGTGGAGAAACTGTTGATTTTTATTTTGAATTTTTTTTTATAATTATTTTCTTTTTGATTTTTTAAAGCAGTTATAAGAACGAGTCTAATAATTAATTTTCGTATTTTATAAATCCATTAGAGGATTGATTAAAATAAAATAAAAAAAATTACCATCTTATTTAATTTCTGTGAATTTTTTATTAATAGTTTGATTGACTTACAGCTTTAAGACCTTGTTCATGCAATTCTTTAATTAATTTGCATTAATTAAGATTTAGGACCATCAATTGACCCCAAAACAGTGGCCCTTATCTTGATAGGTCTTAGGCTTTCCTTTCCACCCAATTTTATGTAATATTATATGGATTTGGTAGGATAAACCTAATCATAACTGAGCCATTTAATGATTAAACCACTAATTAAGAGGACAGTCAAATTAAATAAACCTTTCTCTAAGTCAACTATAAACCACTTCTATTTATTTCATTTCTAAGCCTTTTTTAAATATATAAAAAAAATTAATAAACTATCATGTTTTAGATATCCCTGACCATGAGGCAGTGAGTTGGGCTTGGACTGTAATCATGGAATGTCCAGGTTTGTTGCTCATGCTTTATCTTCTTAGGGACCTCTGCTTTGCGAATTTTTTGCCTTTTCAAGCATTCGACTCGGTTTGGAGTAGAACTGCAAATGAGTAAGATGAGAGGATTTGAGTAAAATTATAGTTTCGAAAAATGAATATGTGTAAAAAAAATAATATTCATTTTAAAAAGGAGTGAGTCATTGGGTAAAATTTTTTTGACCTTGAACCTGGCCCAACCCAAATTTATAAAAATAGATTGTTGTCTTTTATTGTTGTTTTCTTGCTGTTTTTTTCTTCTGTTTTGCTGCTATTTTTTTGTTGTTTTCTCAATTTTCATTATTATGTTGCTACTATATTATTGTTATTGTTATTCAGAATTTGGATATTGTATAATTGTTGTTTTATTGTTAATTTTGTTACAGTTTTAGAGACATTTGCATATTATTTAATTATATATATTTTAATTTATTTTTAACTTGTTAGGAAATACTTATTTTAATGTTTCTAGAATTTTTTATGTATATAAAAAATTTAATACGGACGGGCCCAACCCGGCCCGTGTTTTAGCATTTTTATTTGGATTGAGTTTGGACAAAATTTTAGGCCCACTTTTTGATTCGGGCCAAACGCAAGCCTAGCAAACGGGCTTAATATTTTGTTTGGGCCCGGGCCAGGCACCTCTAGTTGGGAGAGGCTAAACTCTTCGTAGACTGTTCGAGGCGACACTAGGAGCTAATAGGGGTTTTGGATCCCCAAGAAAAATTTTAGTTAAATTATTTTAAAAATAATAAAATTTTAAATTCATTTATGAATAAAATTGCACTTTTAACTTTTTTTAATATAAAAAATTTATTTAATCCCTAAAAAACAATAAAATTATAAATTAATATATGATAAAATCTTAAAAAAATTATAGTTCAATTTTGATCCCTTTAAAAAAAATTTCTAGGTTCGCTCATATTTACCTTACCAATCCATTGAAGAGTTCATTAGCTCTAAACTAATGATATTTAGCAGACTTCTTTCAAAAGTTAGAAATCCTTTAATAAAAGCGGCCTAAAGAGGCAACAAGTTGGAAGAGCAGGAGTGATTCATTAGGAGCTTGAGAAGACGGACTATATACATTAAACATGGTTTGACTTGAACCTATGTCTTATAGCTAGCTCAAGTAGTCGCATTCCCCTATGCTATAGAGTGTAAGTTCAAGTCTAATAATATATTTTTACACATATTATCAACTTATCGCTTATCCAGACACTTAAACTTTCGATAAAGTTAAGAGATAGAACCCATACTAATAACAGCATCGGCTTATATTTTGTAATTATTTTTATAGGAGCAAAAATTCAGAGATTAGCATAAACACTCAATCCATTGCCATTGTTAGTCAATTCATGCATCCAATTAAATAAAATTTTCAGTTTCTATGTCCTCAAAAAGAGCCAAACTAAAGGACTATAAGACAACATCAAATATGCAGGCACCAACTGGCCAAAGGATTCGTATATTTGGCTCTAAACTCTATACTGTTCTCTGCAATATTCAAGAGCCCCAAAACAAGAAACAAAAAGTAAATAAAAATCAAAACCCTTTTGAAGATTCATGTTTCTGGAATGGTCAAAAGATTAAGACAATGGCACTTTATAATTTCTAAAACCCCTCCAAATATTTTTGATTTCTAAAAGTAACCCTTCCCATTGGAATTAAAGAATACACTAATAACATGTTTGCTGGCTAAAATAGACTGTGATTAAGATAATATTGCAGGGACTTTGATTGTGGAGTCTTCGAGGATATGTACCATTTCATTTGTGCGCACAAAATGAGTTAAAATATAAAGGTAGTAAGTAGATACGATTTATATTCATAATAATGTTGTTTTTAAAATTTGAATTTTTGATAAATACGAAGTTATTGCTTTAATACTTCATTTCTTTAATTATATTGGAATCAACTCCAATGGTACTCTCTGTCAATTTTCCCCCTCCATGAAATCTCATATATATATTTTTTTCTACTGAACTACTGTCACGACTTGATATCCTAAATTGCATCTGATATTTTCGATATAATTCCACTTCTAATCAGCATGCATGCATGCAGACATCCAATGACTGGGGAGTATAATATATATAAGTCATGCAATGCACATGCACATGCATAATGTTCACTGATAAAGTTAGCTGGCATGTGCTGTATCTGGTATATACTATTACTTAAATGCCTGCTCTGATATTTTTTTTTCCTATAATGGCCGTCATCCTTGTAAGAATCGTTTTTAAAAACCTTTCACCCCCAACGTCCCCAACCGAAGGTTCGCAGCATTAATTACCAATATTTTAATAATTGCAACCAATCAGTACGAGGATGTTATACTAGATTTCTTGTCAAGTGCATGGAGACTAGTAACCATGCATGTAAAACCAAATGCAAAACAACATATTAGAATATCCAACTATTAGATAGTGACAGACTATAAATTGTTTATGATTGTTATGTATGGTTGGTGATCTCTCCAATATTTTTCATGAAATAAATTATTTAATCTTCTTGTTTATCACCACTAATTTGTACAAATTATGGTATATATAAATATGAAGCAAATGATTCTTACCATCTTCCCCACTGTCCCATGGATGGAAACAATAGGGCTAATGTTGCTAACTTGCCACCAGGGTTCAGATTCCATCCTACTGATGAAGAGCTTATCATTCATTATCTAAACCAGAAGGTTTTCCCTTCCTCCAATCATCACCTAACGTTCTCCATTATAGCTGATGTTAATATCTACAAGTTCAATCCATGGGAACTTCCTGGTAGGCTCCTCCTTTCTGCTTGTCATCTGATATAATATATATTATGTTTATGGCATTCATGTTTACAGATAAGGCTTTATTTGGTGAGAACGAGTGGTTTTTCTTTAGTCCAAGAGAAAGGAAGTATCCGAACGGAACACGTCCGAACCGAGCAGCGGCATCGGGATACTGGAAGGCTACCGGGACCGATAAACCGATCATCGCTTCTGTTGGTTCACAATGCCTTGGAATGAAGAAAGCTTTAGCGTTTTACAAAGGACGTCCTCCTAAAGGTGTAAAAACCGATTGGATGATGATTGAATATAGACTGCTCGATGATTGCTTTGTATCTCAAAGACCTAAAGGATCAATGCAAGTAAGTTTATATTACTTTCTTCTCCACTGAAACTATAGGACTTGGTCACTGCACTTTAATCTCTTTGTGTATCTTCTTGTTTTAAGTTGGATGATTGGGTTCTATGCCGAGTTAGTCACAAAGGCAAAGCTCCATTGGCTGGTGGGTACTTACAAGGTCAAGAGATGGCAATACAAATCACCATTGGAATCAATGAATATGATCATCAGTTACCTACAATGGACCAGATGCTTGGCCTTGAAAGTGAAGAGCTCGATGAAAAGGTGTTTCAAGAAGGATCCCCAGAGTATCCACCAACACCCATTGATACCAGTGTGAGAGAGGTGCTAAAGTCCATTGAAAGGGTACTGTCTGTTGGAGCTTTGGATGAACTGGTAATGGCTTCTTCAAGTAACGATGGTGTGTGAGGTTTTTCATTACCAAACAAAGGAAGGGATATATTGTTCATGTTATTATATACTATAAATATTGCGTTTGATTACAACAAAGGGAATCAAAGTTAAAGAATAATGAAAGGGAATCAGAGATTTCCCCAGTGCTCCATTGGGTTGAATCAATGAAAGTAGTGTTTTTCTTTTTTCCACAAAGTTCAACTAACAACTGGATATGGCTGGTATGACCCCACGTTCAGCTCTCAAATCTTTATTATACATATTATTTATTTATATTGACACACATATCATCACTTCTCTTAACCATGTAGCCTATTCTGCATATGCACCAATGTTATGTTATTTAAACTTAAATCAGTTCATCAAATCATTGCGATGACATTTTTAAAACTAAAAAAATACATACCATAACTTTTTTGTGTGAAAATAATAGTCAATACAAAACTTAAATTAAACCATTAAAACTTAATAGATTCTCTGCAAACAACGATAAATCCTCATTCCTATTAAAAGCCAATTTAGTAATGCGATAAGCTTCCGTATTCTCTTCTTGAGGAATATGTGACATTTTTTATTAATTCATTTTCGATAATATATGTTTGACTGATAAGTGCAGAATTAGAAGATCTTGAGAAAACTACTTGAATGACTTGAATAATCTCCACACTATCTGTTCGAATCGATACTTTATTCCAACTTCTGTTACGAAGAACCGTCAAACCATCTAAGATACCCCATAACTCAACATTGAAAACAGAACAGAGTTCCAATCTCCTATTAAACCCAATCATCCAATGGCCGTGATGATCCCTCAACACTCTTTCAGCAGCTACTTAATTCCCTTGAGTCCACCTTGATAGCGCCACCAGAATATAACCGAATCCAATTACGAATAAGAGAGGATGAATGCATACTATAATTTTAATATCCATTATGCATACTATAATATTACTCGTAATAAATAATGATAAATAAATAGAATAATAAGATACTAAAAAAATATAAAATAAAATTACTTAAAGACGAGTTTACGAAGCTGATGTTCAGGATGTGAGGCTAAAATAGTCAGAAAAGGACAAAAACACCCTTTCACCGTACAGACAATACAACTGAAAGAAACAAATAGGGTTTATTTCAAAAAACAGCTCCAAATTGTGACCTAAATTCTAAATTGATCCTTATACTCCAAAACGTTCTAATCAAGTACTTAAAGAATCAGTATCATGCCAATTGTGTACTTTTGTCGGTTTAACTATTATCTTAGGTGTTGAACACTATCTAAAATTTCATGTGTAGCATATATAAGGCATATGTATGAAATTATAAATAAATGTCCAAAGGGGTAAAGCCAGAAATTTTATGAGGGGTCGAAATTAATTTATATATTTTTAGAAGATTTAAAATAAAATTTTCCAATTGTATTAACTTATAAGTTCTAGCATTTTTAGAGGCCAAAAACTATAATTTTACCATATATTAATCTTAAAATTTTATAAATTTCAAGGATTTAAAGCAATAATTTCTTATTTTAGGTGGGAAAAGGGTCCCTTCCAGCACCCTACTTTGTCCTTGAATGTGCACTTACTACAAAGATAATTTGTGTCTATCGTATTAAAAATATAATATTCTTAAATTTTATTTAAATTATTTATTTTTTAATAAATCAAATTCGAATTGTATGCTGAATAGGCATGCGTGCACATATTTATAAATTTATTCATATACTTTAAATATATTTTTAAACTGGTATTTAACGTATAAATTGCTGGCTAAGTGGACATAATGACCTAATTCATATAATACTGCTACTTTGGGTACTAATTTAGAATCCTAGCGATTATTTAGGGAGTTTTGATAAAATTAACCCAATTAAATATATCAGCGTAATTTTACAATCCCATTCTAAGTAGCCCTATAAATAAAGCCGCAAAAGTCATTTTCACCTTTTCCCTCCCCAATTTTAAAACTCTGTCAGTAGAGTGGAAACACCAATAAAACGTTGCAAAAGCCAAGCCCTTCTCCAAAGAAAAATCTTAAAAAATTAACAACGAAAGAAAGAAAGCTAAGCGAAATTAGAGAGAAAATCAACTGATCGGCGGAGGATCTGAGCAAAGATGAAGAAATATTTTGGTAGAGGAAAAGAGTCCGCTGCTGATGTGTCCCCGCAATCATTCGGTCATTCGGCCTCTCCATCGTCGGCGTCGGCTTCTCCAGTGACAGGTCCAGCTAGACCGATTCGATTGGTGTATTGCGATGAGAAAGGGAAGTTCCGGATGGATCCGGAAGCCGTTGCGGCTTTGCAGCTTGTTAAGGAACCAATTGGAGTCGTTTCGGTCTGTGGCCGGGCTCGTCAGGGAAAGAGCTTCATTTTAAATCAGGTATTTTAATTTCTTCTATGTTTGACTTGTTTTGATTATAAATTGGAACAAATTTATGTTGTTTTGGTGCTTTTGTACGCTAAATGATGAATTCTAGGGTTTTTGACTTTTGGAGTAGATTATATTGTAAGCTTAGGGTTTAGGGGAACGGAATGTGTAATTTTGATCAATTGGAGGACCTTTTGGCGTAACTTTTCTGCTTTTAGAAGCCCTCATTTATTATAGCTGTAAGGGGAAAATATCAACTTTTATTTAAGTTCATATTAGTGCATTTAAGTATTTAAGTGGAGATTACTAAAGATGTGAGAAATGTAAACTTGTTAGGAAAAGCACATTGGTTATGATAATGTTTAATTGAGTATGTGTATAGAGAAAAATATATATGGGTTAACTTGAAACATCTTTGCTCTATTCATAGGAGATGTGAATTTTACTATAAAACTTAGTCTTACTCCTATTTCAATTTTTGTAAGGCATAAACTATGGAGTTGTTTGTGGTATTGTGGTTAGATATTGTAAACTTGTAAGTGGTTTTCTCTCAATTGAATCTTGCATGTTATCTGTTCTTTTTATCAGCATTGTAATGCATATTGTCTCTTTTACCTATGAGATTGCTATGCATTCATTTTTTTGGCTATAGCTTCTTGGAAGGAGTAGCGGATTTCAAGTAGCATCAACTCATCGACCATGTACTAAAGGGCTTTGGTTGTGGAGTGCACCATTAAAGAGAACTGCTCTTGATGGAACTGAGTACAATCTTTTGCTGTTAGATTCTGAAGGAATAGATGCCTACGATCAAACAGTTAGTTTTCACTTACTTTTTGTGGGAATGGATTGATTATATTTATTGGTTTGATTATTTTTGACTCATGCTCTTATCTTGCAAACCTGACAGGGAACATACAGCACTCAGATATTTTCCTTAGCTGTCCTCTTATCTAGTATGTTCATCTACAACCAGGTTGGCTCTTTTCTTTTCCATTTTTGAAGAGACATTAATCCTTTTAAGCGCCATGTTAATAAGGTTATTCTTCTGATATTTAGATGGGAGGCATAGATGAAACTGCACTGGATCGTCTCTCTCTTGTCACTCAAATGACAAAACATATTCGAGTCAAAGCTGGAGCAAGAAAAACCACAGCTTCTGAACTTGGGCAGTTCTCCCCAATCTTTGTTTGGCTTCTTAGGGTAATATTTGATTACAGACAGAAACATGCACACACTGTCTTGTTATTGTTTGTGACATGTTTGATTCTTGAATATGGATGTGATGAGCTTTCTCATGATTGTAAAATATACTTTTTCAGTTCTCTTTCGTAAAATATTTGTCTTACTTGCAGGATTTTTATCTGGACTTGGTGGAGGATAATAAGAAAATCACTCCCCGTGACTACCTAGAGCTTGCTTTACGGCCAGTTGAAGGTAGTGGGAAAGATATAGCTGCCAAAAATGAGGTAATTCTTAATATGGGTTTAATTCGGGGAGTAAAGGAAGTCAGTATAAATTCTATGAATTAGTTTATCTGCTGAAGTTAAGTATCTGTGGGATTCTAGTTAGAGTTTCATCCTGATGTTTTCCTAATAGCATTCCTCTCTTCACGAGATTCATTTCTACAATGTTTGTGATGAAGGATATGAAGAACTAAGTAGATGAATTTTTCTTCTGTGTCATAGACCTTCCTCCCTTCACAGATTAGATATTCACCTCTCCAGTATTCATCATGAAGGATATGATTAACTAAAGTATTTGAAAATTTCTTCTCTGTGATACTTTCTGATTATGCATTGTTAATTATTGTAGATCCGAGATTCCATTCGAGCTCTATTTCCTGATAGAGAATGCTTTACCCTTGTGAGGCCTTTGAACAATGAAAATGATCTCCAAAGACTTGATCAAATTTCGGTTAGTATCTAGCTGCTTTCATATATGCCAATCTCTCTCTGTTTTCTACTATTATTTTTATCTTTGCTCTCCCTCCTCCCTCTTTTAGTGCTGATTGTGCCTTTTTCTATTTGGCATGCATAATTTATGTACTAAGACCTTAGTTTTAATATGTAGCTTGACAAACTGAGACCTGAATTCCGAGCCGGGCTTGATGCATTGACAAAATTTGTTTTTGAGAGAACAAGACCGAAGCAGGTTGGGGCTACTATACTGACGGGGCCTGTTCTTATAGGTATCACAGAATCTTATCTGGATGCTTTGAATAAAGGTGCAGTGCCCACTATATCTTCTTCATGGCAGGTTAGTTACTGTTGTCAGGACATGCTTCCAGATGCATTTTTAATGGCACCAAAGAGGTTTAAAAAAGACATTGATGCTGAAAAAGTTGTATAAATATTCCAAAGCTTAAAAGGTATGAAAATCTCCTCATTTTCCTTAGAAGGATTCTTATCAGCGTTATTTTCATACAGAGTGTTGAAGAAGCTGAGTGTCGAAGGGCATATGATTCTGCTTCGGAGATTTATATGTCAACTTTTGACCGTACAAAGTTACCTGAGGAAGTAAGTGATGCTTTTATCATAATTGTTTGGTGGTACTTTTATAATATTTTAGCATTTTAATCTTGATGGTCCTAGGCGGCGTTGAGGGAGGCTCATGAAGAAGCAGTTCAAAGATCGCTGGCTGTATACAATGCTAGTGCTGTAGGAGTTGGTTCAATGAGGAAGAAATATGAGGAGCTTCTACAGAAATTCTTCAGAAAGGCATTTGAGGTATAGAGTTACTCAAATGCTACATCATAACGTTTTATTTTTATGTTATCAAAATTCATGGTAAGCCTTGTATTATGGATTGGTCATTTATGCAGGATTATAAAAGGAATGCATTTATGGAAGCAGATTTAAAATGTTCGAATGCTATACAGAGCATGGGAAAGAGATTGAGAGCAGCATGCCATGCTTCTGATGCAAGTATAGAAAAAATTGTGAAGGTAAGCGATCACTGTTACTTATTCTTCATGTGAAGGACTTCAATCTAATCCTGGAACTTTAATTCTCATTAATTTCTGTTTTTAATGATATTCCTGATTTTGATTTTATATCACTAAAATTGTAAGGAAGAAGGCTGGTTAATCAACCAACCTGAGTGGAGTTATCTGTTTTTGACTTGCTGTTTCAGTCTTAATTTATTGCTGTTGTATAGATCCTATGAAAAGTTCTTTTTATATATTATATATACATCAACGGAGACAAGTTATAGGGATAGTGTGTGGTATTCATTGGGTTTATTAGAATGTTATATGCAGGTTCTTGATGCTCTTCTGTCCGAATATGAAGCATCATGCCATGGCCCTGGAAAATGGCAGAAACTGGCTGTATTTTTACAGCAAAGGTTTGTATCAACACAATATTATTATTTTCTTTTGGATATTTATACCATGTCTACTGTGGATTAAGTCTCTAGTTTTGATTATTATCTTGTCTATTCTATTCAACTGTCAGTATGGAGGGGCCAATACTGGATTTCACCAGGAGACATATAGATCAGATTGTATCAGAGAAGAATTCCCTTGTACTGAAATGTCGTGCAATTGAGGATAAGATGAAGTTAGTTAACAGGCAGCTGGAAGATAGTGAGAAATATAAATCTGAATATCTGAAGCGTTATGATGATGCTATCAATGACAAGAAGAAGCTTGCTGATGAATATGCAAGCCGTATGAATAATTTGCAAGGTGATAATAGTTCACTGAAGGAGAGATGTTCTAGTTTAATGAAAACATTGGATTCTGCCAAGCAAGAAACATTAGACTGGAGAAGAAAATATGATCAGGTGTTATCAAAACAGAAAGCCAGAGAAGATCAGACTGCCTCTGAAATTGAAGTGCTCAAGTCCCGGAGCACTGCTGCTGAAGCAAGGCTGGCTGCTGCTCGAGAGCAAGCTGAGTCTGCTCAAGAGGAGGCAGAGGAGTGGAAAAGGAAGTATGACTTTGCTGTTAGAGAGGCTAAGACTGCTTTGGAGAAGGCAGCAACTGCGCAAGAGCGGTCAAGCAAGGAAATTCAACTCAGGGAAGATTCTCTGAGGGAAGAGTTTTCACATTCATTGGCTGAGAAGGTGCTGTATCTTTTTCGCCTTGCATTCACTCCTGCATTCTGGTTCATTCAATCATGTATATGCAAATGTAAGTTGCAGCAAGAAAATGTGATTTGTTTTATCTTCTGATGAACATTGCAGGAAGAGGAAATAAAGGACAAGACAGCAAAGGTTGAGCATGCTGAGCAGTGCTTGACAACACTAAGGCTAGAGTTGAAGGTGAGCTTGTTATATATATATGCATATGATTATGTATGTGTTTATATCTAATGCATTGGCACATGATTACTAGCACAGTTTTAAAATTATGATTTACAAGAATGTTATAGGTTTAAATTCTTTAATGAGTTGAAAATGTTTAAGTGCATTTACAAACTTCGCAGTATTTAATAATGGGAAATGCTTTGCAGGCTGCTGAGTCAAAAATCAGGAGTTACGATGCAGAGATATCATCATTAAAGGTTGAAATCAGGGAGTTAGCAGATAAGCTAGAAAATGCTAACTCCAAAGCCCAGTCATTTGAGGGAAAAGCAAGGATTTTAGAACAGGAGAAGATCTATTTGGAGCAGAAGTATTCATCTGAGTTTAACAGGTTTGCAGAAGTTGAAGAAAGGTGTAGAATAGCTGAGAAAGAAGCGAGGAAAGCAACCGAGTTGGCTGATAAAGCACGAGCAGAATCTGTAGCTGCTCAAAAGGAGAAAAACGAGATACAGAAGACGGCAATGGAAAGATTGGCTCGTATTGAGAGGGCCGAGAGACAAATCGAGAACTTGGAGAGAGTGAAAACAGACTTGGAGGACGAATTACATAGAATACGTGTGTCAGAGATGGATGCTGTTTCAAAAGTTGCATTATTAGAGGGTAGAGTCGAAGAGAGGGAGAAAGAGATCGAGTCACTGTTAAAAACAAACAATGAGCAGAGGGCTAGTACAGTCAAAGTACTTCAAGATCTTCTGGACTCTGAACGTGCAGCACATGCAGATGCTAATAACAGAGCTGAAGCCCTTTCTCTTCAGCTACAAGCTGCACAGGCGAAACTTGATCAATTGCAGCAAGAGTTGACTTCTGTTCGTCTAAACGAAACTGCATTGGATAGTAAGCTAAAAGCTGCTTCTCACGGAAAGCGATTGAGGACAGATGATGAAGTGGGAGTCGGATCTGTGCAAGATATAGACACGAGTGACCGATTTTTAAGAGCAAATAAGAAGTCCAAGAGCACAACTAGCCCCCTCAGGTATTCACCGTCAGAAGATGGCGGGTCAGTATTCAAAGCTGATGATGACAACCAGAACCAACAAAACAATCAAGAGGATTATACGAAGTTCACTGTACAAAAACTTAAACAGGAACTCACGAAACACAATTTCGGCGCAGAGCTGCTTGCGCTGAGGAATCCGAACAAGAAAGAAATCCTTGCTCTGTATGAAAAATGTGTACTGCAGAAATCATGATAGTTTTGTTTTCAGTTGATAATATGACTTTGTATATGGAGGTACACCTGTAATCTACTTTTTAGTTTGATAGAGTCGAGTTGATGGCCTGAGGTGAGCCGAGCCGAGCTAGGTAAAATTCTAAGCTCTCTTTTCTTTATAATTGATTTAAACTGACATCATCAAGGGTTTTATGTCATATATAGGAATGTTTATGTGTATTGGTTGTGGTGACCCAGTGGGTTTCTTCATATATAAAACTATTATAGGGTGTGATTTCTTTTAAGTTCATAGTTGTATCTGAATTCTTAAACCTAGTACTTGATTGAAGGAATATTGTAAGTTTGTTTGTATTATTCACCTCACTTGGCCTGAATTATCACTGTAAATTAGGTTTGGAATTGCTTTTTGGCTATTACACAAAAAGTAAATTTTCTTGTTTCTTTTTTCTGTTTTGGATTGGGGATCTAATGACTTTTGTTGATTGGCTACAGTATTCATCAATCTTATAAAAATGGATGGTTATAGCCATCGATGTTTGAACCAGGTTAAATCAACCGGTTGGCGTATCAGTTTGAAGAATGATTTTGAATTGGTTAGATCAAAATCAGTTTAGACTGATTAAACCGATTAAAAATCGGTTGAATTTATTTATTTATTTTAATTAAACCGATGATCTGATCGGTTTAATTATTTGATTTTTAAAAAAATGTTTAATAGCTATTCTAATTTTTTTTTTTTATGTAATTTGTATATCATATTTAGAGTTTGTTAAATTATTTCATTGTTAAAATTTTTAATTATTACAGAACAAATGTTGGATCTGGATTGAGAGATAAAAGATTCTGATGTCTTTTTAAGCAAAATTTCAATTTCGAATTTTCGGATGACAAAAAACACTTTATCTCATTTAAAGATTGAATCCAGTTGAATTTCGGATTTTGTTAGTGTCTAAACCCTACTTTTGTTAGTGTCTTTGCGTACACCTGCACGTACCATTTGGAAACGTGAACCTATATACCTTTTATACAATTAATAAATTATCCATAAATCCCCAATAAGAAAATAAGCATAGAATTCATATCTTTTTTATTATTGCAATAATATCAGGTCATAAACTCACATGTATATTAAATTAAAGAGTAAATTAATTTTTTATTAAAAATTCTATTTATTTTTACTGTAAAAAATTTGTTCCTATACATCATCATGAGGTATACATGACATGTCACGTATCATTATCTAGTTATTCCGTTAGTTAAACCAATTTTCAACAACACAAATAGATGAAAATTTTATCATGAAGGACTTTTAATTTAATATATATAAACTATTTTATCCATTTTTTAATTAAAAAAATACAACATAAATTTTGGTATATAGGCCTCAATCATACTTTCACCGCTAAGACTCATTTAGATTCTGGTCATATCTGTACTTTTTAACACAATGTCTAGAACTACCCATAGCTCCTCCATAACCTCTAAATAAGAGGATAATGCACTTCAGCGCACTCGAATCCATATTCTCCTGCATTGATAACAAGGCTCATCCAAATTAAGCTATGACTTAATCTATCATTGATAATGACCATAGTAGTTCACATTCATATTAATTTGAATTCACGAATAATTAAATTATACTAAATTAAAATAAAAAAATTCACATTTTATCATAGTTGAAAGTTTTTGAGGATACAAATACAATTGCAAATATAAGCATACATTCACATAAATATAAATAAAATTAACTATTATAAACTACAATCGAAATGATAATTAGAATATATCCATAGTTAAATTAAAATAAATCTAGATAAATTCATACGTGATAAAACTTAAAAATACAATCGAAATGATAATTAGAATATATTCATAATTAAATTAAAATAAATCTATATAAATTCATACGAGATAAAACTTAAACCAGAATAAAATTAAAACAAAAACTATATATGATTTACAAGAACTCTGTAAGCCTCAACTTTTATCTTTATCCTTCTTATTTGTGGAAACCTTATAAAAGATGGACCCCTTAAAAATTTTAAAACTTTTCATTATACCCTTAAATTTTTTTGAAAATTTTCATTAAATCTTTACAAATTTTGATTAAATCCCTTGAGACGACCAGCCAGTAGATTTAAAAGCTGAATCTATAGGTATGGTAGTAAAATAAAAGCATGAAAATACCTGGAAGTCTCTGAGGATGAGTATAGCAAATCCCATTTTCACCTTCTAGAGTTTGAACAAACTCATCAATCAAAGGATGAAGAAGGTTGTAGTTATCAGATACTGCCTTTGCCTCTAAATGGTATAGATTGTAGAATTTGGCTTTGCCTTGGATCAAACTTCACCCCCGATGGTAACCCCGGCAAGTAGTCATGTATTCCTTCATCTTGGGAGCATATGTTATGCCCACATGAAGGGCAAGCAATGGTTGAGATGCCACAATGGCGGAGTTATTGCAGCATGTCATCTCTCTATTTCTTGTTGTTGTGGTGGTGGTCTTATTATTATAGTTGTTTTTATCCCATAATAATGGTGTTCATTTCACCCACTTCTGCAACAAGCTCAAAGAAGCTTTTTTTTTTTTTTCCTTTATTTCTTCATGTTTGGCTAAGGAATTTATTTCTTCCATTTTTTATTTTTTTTCTTAATATATAAATTTTTTGGGATATGATTAAGGATATTGGATCATATTAGGGTGTTACAAGGCAGGGAGAGTTGAGATTTTTTTTTGAAGGGTTGAATTTGAATTATAAATTTTTGAGTGAGTTAAAAATGTAATTTCGTCGTTGTATAAATATAAAATTTTATAATTTTTAAGGGATTAGGCTATAAACAATTCGTTTTTGGAAAAGACATGATTTAATTTTAAATTTTAGAAGGGGTCGAAATATAATTTTACTATTAAATTAACTTAAAACATTATAAATATTCAAGGGATTAAAGGGGATAAATTTTCAGTTTTAGGGGGAAGCAGGCCCTACCTACCCTCTAGTTTCACCTTTGTTATAGGTAGACCTGTCCACAGGCTGCGTAGTCCTCTCTATTAAAATTTAGAATTTACTCACTCCGTTTTTAAGATTTTAAAATTCAGTTTTAACTGTTAACACTATTAAAATTATTTTGTTCAATTTAGATTCATTACAATATTTTTTAATTATATTGCTACCAAGTGTATATTTTTCTTATTTCAAAATATCACACCGATAAATTTAACAAAAAAAAAATATTAACAATCAGGGACGACACCACCAAAAGAGTAAGCAAGGGCGCTGGAACCCCCAAATAATAAAATTTCTTTTTAATCCCTTTAAAAATTATGAAATAATATATTAATACAATGAAAAACTTATACTTTAACCTCCCTAAAAAGTATAATATAACCTTACTCCCTTAAAATAAATTTCTTCACGTAATTTTGTTTACATCTATAGTTTTTCATGTAATTTTGTTTTGTTAAATTTATTTATGAAAATTTATTAATATATTCTTTAAATTATTCTTTAGAAACTTAATTTAAGAACACATTATGCAAAATTTTAATTATCAAGAAATTTTTTTTTTAATAATCAATATATATTTTATATTCATTTTATATTCTATAAATCGATATTGTTTTTGATATTTGAGTTTGAATTTTCGTGTACAATATATTTTATCATTATATCCAACAGTAGCATTCTTAATATAAATTTCTTTTATGTTTGTTAAATTTTAGATTGTTCGAGGTTTTATATATGGGAAAATATTTAGTGCATTGTCAGCAAAGTTTTTAGACTCTACAAACATGGTTAGAGATTGACAAGTGTCCTATAGATGTATAGTAAAATATTAAAAATTTAATATTAAAAAAAAAAGCACGTGACAAAAATTTTAAAACTGCTTGTGAAATAAAAAAAAATATACTACTAATATACTAAATACTAACCTTTTATATATTTAAACTAATTCTTTTATTTACTTTTAAATTAATATTATTATTTTCTTTTAAATTGAATAGTAAAAAGTTTGATAGATCTTACATTTTTATGTAAATAGATAAAATAATGATAAAATGACCAATTTCCTATTTATTTAATGGTTCAACTCAACTCGATCTTGTATTTAATCATAATTTAGTATAATTATGAAATACAAAAAAAAAAATCCAAATGACTTAAATGCCCAACATATAATGGAGTTAGTCCACTCATATGGGTTTCATAAGTGGGCTTTGCTTTTAGTTCTAACTTCAGTTTTCGAACTTGATTCTTCATTAAGAAATGTTAATACTTTATTATCAGTACGAAATTTAGAGTTTGAGTCTCATCATTAATACTGTAACAAGTACGAAGTATTAAAGTTCAAGTCTCACCAACAATCCATTTTATTTATTATAAAAGAGAGAGGCCTAAACATCCATAATAGTTTGAGAATTAGATCAAATTCTACTATTAATCCTTATGTTTTGTATAAGTTTTAGATTTAGTCCTTATTATTTAATTTGATCTATTTTAAACTTTATACTTTTAAAATTGATAAATTTTAGTCTCTATACTTTTCGAATTTTGAAATTTCAATCTTGATGCAAATCACAACTGTTAAATCCATTAACTGACTTTTTTGTGAGTAATATATAGAAATAACAAACTAACATAACATTACATATACGATAATATGTCTGTCTCATCAAATTTTGGAAAATAACAAAATTTAATGAGCTCTGAAATTTTAAATTCTTAAAATACAGAAATCAAAAACAACCAAATAAGTAAGAGACTAAATCCACAACTTACGCATAATACATAAATTAGTACTAAAATTTGACGGTGGATACCCATCAAGAGGGAAAGATGGTAAATTTCCCATAGATCTTGGAACAATTCAATGTGTTTCATTAGTGTTTTGCTTACCCTCATATCCACAATATATGGGTGAAAAATAAAGGACAGGCAGCAAAATTGGATGCTGATAGATATGGTCCAAACAAGTACTACATGCAGCATCAATTTAGTGTTGCAAATTACATCAAAATTTGTTTTAGCTGTGGGATTTTTTTGGCATGGTGTGGTCCATCTATTGCAATAAAAATAAAGTTGATATTTCAATGCTGAATTTACCTCCTCGTAAATTGACACGCAAGAATAGGAAGAGAAGAAGAAGAAGAAGAAGAAGACCCAAAGTTTCAATCAAATCCAGCAGTTTGTCGGGTAGACAGGAGAACATGCGCGGCTTTCTAAATTATGCTCGAAAGGAAAGCTTGGCCTAACTCTGTAAAGCAAACAAACAAAGCTAGTTTATTAAGTGCATTATTTAGTGGCCCATTATGTTGGAATTTTTGGTTAATCACCCCTTTCAAAATTTGAATCTTCCACATGGTATTACCGGGTGTAGTGTTAAGGAGCGATGGATTTTTAAGAGATAAATCAAGTTCGAACTTTGAAAATGAGATTGTTAAAAGAAGCAGTCATAAATTTTAAAAGGATTAATCTTCGTAAAATGAGCATAAAGGATAAAAAATAACATAAAAATAAATTTAGTTCTTAACGTTTGCATCTTTTGTCAAATTGACCCTTATTACTTTTTTTAATTAAATTTGATCCTCAATCTTTTAAAAAGATTCAAATTTGACGATCAATCTTTTAAAAAAAGGAATTGAATTGTTGTTTTTTTAAACAAAAAATACTGACCAAAACATCAAATAACATGGCAGCTCGTATGTTGATCCACATGCAAGGGCGAATTTGAGGGGGTAGGCAGGGGCATTGACCCCTCAAAATGAAAAATTGCTATTTAAGTCCCTTATAAGATGATTAAATTAATTTTTAGTTTATGGTAAAATTACACTTTGTCCCCCAAAATGAAGAAAATTATGTTTAATCCCTTTAAAATGATGAAAACAATAAGTTAATACATTATAAAATTATGTTTTGATCTCTCAAAAATCTATTATTCAATTTCATCTCCTAAAAGAATTCTAGATTCACCCTTTTTCATGTGTACTTCATTTTTTTTTATATTTTTTTATTAACTTTTTATTTTTTTTATTGTTAAATTATTTATCGAACATGGCATATAAGACAATTAGTACCTTGTCAACATTAAATACATATGAACTACCGCACGAATTGCTGCACTAACATTATTTTAAAAAATTATCCTTTTTAATCTAGATTTCCACCAAAAAAGTAGGTTGACAAAAGAATAGACATTGAAGGCATTGGTTTAATGTTTGCAGTAATGTGTGAAATTTGGTTTTAAAGCAATAGAAACAAACAAGGCATGCAATATGACAACCTAAGCAACTCTGAGGCCTTGATCTGAACTATGGGTGTTGTCCAATGTCACTTTCCGAATTGATGTATGGATTTCATTTGAAGTCTCTAACAAGTAGTGCAATAATAAAGCTTGCAGAATCCAAGAGCTCCATTCTAATAAATGGCAACCTACCATACCTAACTACTTCATCAATGGATGACATTTGAGTGACTTGATGAACCAAGGAATAAAATAGATACAAAACTGTAAAATCTCATAGCTCATAGCTGAGACCTGTCTAACCAGTTTTAGCAGGCAATGGTAGATAATGGGTGAAACTCTGCTTATGGTAGATAACTGTTGTCTTTTTGTCAATTGTCTTTTTGTGACAAGAAAGAAATATCGAAATTTGAAAATCTGAAAAGTACAAAAATTAAGAAAAGAAATTAAAATTTATCAATTCGAAAATTATATAAACTATAATTGATTAAAACTTTCGTAGAGTACAAGGATTAATAGCAGAATTAGACCCAAAAAAGATAGAATTTGGGTTTAGACTAGGACACAGTGTAGTAAGGCAGTTGGTGGACATAATAAATCTGCAGCATCACTTTCATTAGTGTGGGAATTGAAAATCATTTTCAAGACCTTAATTGTTAATAAAATTTACAGTTTGGTCCATTAACTCCTTAATGAATCTATCTTTTTCACTGTGAAAATTTCATCCCCAACTCTCTTTTCTTCCCCACTAAACCAAGCCTGTAAAAGCAAAACATCAAGTAGGGTAACAATGAAAAGCAAAAACTTGAGAGCAAAAACAATTAGGTGCTGTGTGTCTCACTTTGTGACCTTGTTTTTGCAACAAGCTATGGGGGTGAAAAAAATATTTTTTTGTCAAGCTACACTTCCTTGATCCGAGCCGTCTTCGTAGTAATAAGGAGTTAATTTCCCGTCCTTTTTGGCAGCCTTCAGCTGGTTCTCGGCACCGGCTTCTTGCAGCAACTTAACCACCCTTCTCATTGACGGTCGGTTGATCGGGAGTGGACTTGTACAAAGGAGACCGATGTTGAGGACCTTACACATTTCTTCTTTGAAACATGGATTGAGTTTGGAATCGAGGACATAGTCCACTCCTTTTTGATCTAGAGTGGTGCAGACCCACTTTACGAGGTCCTTCTCGCCAAACTCCGGGTCGATTGGGAGTCTGCCTGTGACTAACTCGAGTATTACTACTCCAAAACTGTATATGTCACTCTTCTCGTTCACCCGAAGCGTATACGCATACTCTGCACCAAAAGTTTTCATAAGACATTGCAAACATTAACGTTTTCAATTACTAGATTGATAATAAAGATAATCAACAAACCTGGAGCAATGTAACCACAAGATCCGGCAATGACAGACATAGACTTAGCGACCTTTCCAGCAGCATCAACCACCTTGGCAACTCCGAAATCCGCCACTCTAGCGCCAAAGTCACCATCCAATAAGATATTATTGGACTTGACATCCCTATGCACAATCGGAGGCACACAATCATGATGCAAATATGAAAGTCCCTCAGCTGCATCCACGATAATATTGTACCTCGTCGGCCAACAGAGTGAACCACTTTTGCAGCTATGCAACAAATCACCCAAGCTACCATTCGGCATGTACTCATACACCAAAAGCTTGCAATCCCGGGTAGTACAAGAACACCATAACTTAACAATATTCTTGTGCCTAATCTTCCCTAATGTCTCAACCTCAGCTTGAAACCCGTCGTCCTGAACCTGCGACTCAGCATGACCTTTCTCAAGATCTACACTGTCGCAACCCTTTTTCAAACCACCCCAAAGCTTCTTCACGGCAACAGCCTCACCGTTACTAAGCACGACCTTGTAAACTTTACCCGAAGATCCTCTCCCTATCACATTATCTTCATCAAGACAATCCAATATCTCATATTCACTAAAACCCAATTTATGGAATGACATTAAAGTCCATTTAGACTTATCAATGGCCTTAGCTTTCTGATAATTCCTATATTTCAAGTAAAACCAAACCACACCAACAACAAACACCAAACCAGCTAGTATAAAAATGGATCTAAGTAACCAAACATAACCTTTATGCTTATCTTCATCCTTACCACCACACGAACCACTATAATTCCCACATAAACCAGGGTTCCCCAAGAAGCTGTTTTTGTACATGTCTTTATCGAACAAAGGCGGTAACTCACCAGATAACAAATTATTCGAGAGGTTAAGCTGATTAAGCTTCAAACTCTGCAAAGCGAGTGGGATTCTTCCGGTTAACTGATTATCGGACAAGTCGAGATAATTCAACACTGATAAGCTACCGATTCCATCTGGGATTTTCCCAGAAAACTTGTTGTTAGCTAAGTTCAACTCGTTTAATTTCTTCAACGAATCGATCCCATTAGGCAATTCACCTTCTAATTCATTCCCATGAAGATCAAGGATCCCTAATCCATCAAGGTTTACTATACTTTTAGGCAATGCCCCATTGAACTTGTTGTCACTAGCAGAGAGTTTAGCTAAGTTATTAACTAAACCGAGTTCTTCAGGCAAGAAACCATTAAAATCGTTTCTAGATATAATCAAAAGGGACAAATTTGCAGCATTTGCAATTGATTTCCCAATTGGTCCAGAGAACGAGTTGTTAACGAGATCAAGTAAATAAACATGGGGGAGACCCCAAAATCGGGTGGGTATTTCGCCGGATAATTTGTTGTAACCGAGTCGGATCCGATTCAGGCTCCTGCAGTTGGCTAAACTCGACGGTATTTGACCTGAAAACGAGTTGTATATCATTAGCATCTCTTCTAGCTTCCCTTTCTCGCATAAGCTGGGTGGGATTGGGCCGGTGAATTGGTTGCTGGACACATCGAACCATCTGAGCGGTGAGTTTTTGCCGAGATTTTGAGGTAACTCACCGGTGAGTCGGTTCTGAAAGATTCTGAGTTCGTACAGAGCAGGTGAGTCGGCGATACTCGGTGGCAATGTTCCTTCCAAGTTGTTGGAGTAAAGGTTGAGACTTTCAAGTGGAAGCCGAGTTAGCTCATCCGGAATCTTCCCAGTTAACCGGTTCATCGACACGTCGAGCAGTCTCAGGTTGGTTAAATTCGAGAACCCACGGGGTAACTCGCCCGTCAACGAGTTGTTGTAGAGCTCAATCTGAACTACACTGACCAACTCCGTGAGCGAACTCGGTATATTCCCGACCAAATGGTTAAGTGCAAGGTCTAAATCAGCAAGTTTCTTGAGTTGCCCCAGTGAGTCAGGTATCTCGCCGACTAAATTACACTCGGTGAGCCACAAAATCTCCAAGTTGGTCAAGTTCCCAAGCTCCGGCGGGATCCGACCCGGACTAAACGGGTTGTACGACAAATTCAACATTTTAAGCGTACTAATGTTCCCCAAAAAAGCAGGGATAGTCCCGTCTAGCAGATTGTAAACGAGGGACAAAACCTCGAGCTTCTGAAACCGGCCAAACGACGCCGGAAAATCACCCGAGATATTATTACCGGTCAAATCGAGGTATTTAAGATTAGGGAGGTCAGCCAAAGTGTGAGGAAGCTCACCGGTAAGAAGGTTCTGAGAGAGATCAAGGTGGATGAGATTTCGACACGTGGAAATGTCGGGTATGGTGGAATTGATATTGTTGAAATAGAAGCTAATGTAGGAAAGGTTTTGGAGGCGACAAAGGAAGGAAGGGAAAGGACCGGCGAGGTTAGCGTTGGAGAGGTCAAGGGAAGTGACTGAAGCGGTGGCGGCGTCGCAAGAAACACCACGCCAGTTGCATGGAGTGGGGTGGCGAGGGTTCCATGAAGAAAGAGCGGAGTCTGGGTCGGAAAGTGAGGATTTGAGTTGGAGAAGGTAGAGACCTTCTTGGTTGAGAGACAGGGAAAGTGAAGGGAAAGTGATGAAGAGGAAGAAGAAGAAGAGAAAGGAGAGGAAATGGAAGAGCATTTTTTTTTTTTGGGGTGGGAGGTAATGGTGGAGGAGATTGGGTTTAAGGGTTAAGGAAAAGAAAGAGATTTTGGGGTGAATATATTTGAATTTGAAAGAGGTGAAGAGAGAGGGGTTTTGAGTGACAAAGATGGCGTTCTGCCATTAGAGAGACATGAAATGAATGAATACGCAACAGAGTGAGAGAGAAAGAGATGATTAAGAAGAAGAAGTGTAGAGAGCGTTATGGTGGGGACATTTTTATTGTGAATGATAACTTAAAAACTATATTTCCACTTTTTTTTATAATTATATTGAGTATATTAATTAATTGAACTAAAATTCACATATAGCATCAGTTCGTGCAGTAGATTTTAATTACGCATGATGAATCTCGAATACGAATATTGAAGATTTACCACATATAGTTACAGTTCAAAGTGAAGCTTGAGAGATACATATTTTAGTTACGCATTATGAATTTCAAATACGGATATTCAAGATTTACCGCACATTAGGGTTTCAAACTTACCCACCGTGTATATGGGCGCAGAGCATTATGAAGGATCCAAGGAGATAACTGAGATGTGTTTAAATATGGGCGCAGAGCAGCGGCAGAAAACAGCAAATGTGTTTTGTTGGGAGTGTTTTTTAGAGCATGATTGATGGGGTGGTTGGTGTTGAGTGTTCTGAGAGTCACGCGTGAGAACTGAAAGCCCTTACTAGAGTGCTGCAAGAGGACGACGACATGTTCAAAGCTTTTGACGGTTTTTGACCACTTACACATCTGGTTTGAACCTAGTTTTGACCCCATGCAACTTTTTTTTACGTCTCGCACATAACCGACAAAAGGAAATCATTACGAAACATATCATTAAATTAAGAATTGATTAGGGATATCGGTTTAGATTAAATAAAAGTTGATCAAATCAGAGGAATTGATTGAACAGGTTAAAATTAATTCGATTTTGAGAATATTGTTAACAAACAATTCTTACAATTCGATCTTACATCATGAATATGAGATTTGTTATAAGAGTGATTTTTTTTCTAAATATAATTTTTTTATTAAAATTTTGAAGTTTGGACTAGGATTAAGTTTTTGATAAAACTATTAATTTTTTTTATAAATATTTTCTATATTTTAATTACAATATTATGAACTTTTATTAAATTTTATAATAATTTACTTTTGTTTTAGTTAGATATGCATTAAAAATTAAATAACATTTTGAGGTGGCATCCCTATAATAGAAAATTTTTATTATAGGCTCTTTAAATTTTTTAAAATTTTAAATTAGTAAAGTTAAACTTGTACTTTTACCCCCAAAAATGGTAAAAAAAATTTATTTAATTTTTTAAAAATTATAAAGATATAGGCTATTAAAATTGTAAATTTTCATTTTTACTATCATAAAAATTACAATTTAATTTCGACACACCTAAAACTTTTTTCTAGCTTCGCCCCTAGTGGCTTCGGTCTTGTTACTAGTGCAGGAGAGCGTGGGTCAAGCGCGCTAAAGCATATTTATCATTCTATTTAAGGGTTGAAAAGAATTATAAGTAATTTTAGGTATTGTTTAAAAAAAAACATTTTAAAAAACTGATTTTTTAATATTTTCTAAATTATATTTGAGTATTAAAATTTTAAATAAAATCGAGTTGGAATTCTGCAAATTTATAATTTTAGAAACAGGCATAGGTACCAAATCACTGCCAATTAGTCCTCCAATATCTACATCGATAATAGAATGTAACTTTATAGTTGAGATCAATAAAAATAGAAAGTGGAAATTCCATAATTTTATTTTTCTTTTCACTTGTCATGAAAAAATTGAGTGTGGAAGAATGACATGTAAAGTGATTCCTCCCATAATTAATTATAACTTGTAAGTTAAATTTTCTTCTAATCATGGGATAAATTTCAATTATTCGGAACTAGGTCACACTTAAACATAATGCCTCCTTTGGTTATTTATATAGAAATATTAAAAAAAATTTATTTTTGATGTTTCTTTCGAGATTTATGATTACTATACTCAACACTTATTGATAAAGAGAAATTTATTTATTATATAAATATTAAATTAATTTATCATAATACAAAAATAATTAGTATAATTTAAAATTTAAAATTTAAATTTTAAAATAAATAAAATAATATTTAATAATAATAATAATAATAATAATAATAATAATCTATCAAAGGTACAATGCTTTCAAATAAGTAGCTATCTAACTTGTTTCAATCTCAACTAGAAACACTTGAGACTATAAGTTTGAATTTAACTTGAAGAAAGAGGAAAATCGATGAAACCTTTGACCATTTTCCATCTACTTCTTTATTTTACATTTTTATACTCAATGGTAAATTTAAGGTTGAGTTAATAAATATATATAAAAACTTTAATTATGAAATATTTTTACTTTCAAATTAAAAGCGATAATGATTCAGTTTAGAGAAAAGATTGTATGAAACAGGGCACCACGTTATTCTATACTATTTTCCAATCATTTAATATTTCAGTAATTTTTTTCATGTAATTGATACATAATTTTGGTAATCTTTTACCCTAAACAGACAATAGGAGAAAGGATTCACATATGATTTTAAGGTTTAGATTAAAAAAATTACCGAATTAGAAAAAAAGGGTTAAAGATAACCTAACGCCCCCTATTTCATACCTATTTCATACAATTCTTTCTCTTCAGTTTGAACCGGCTTTGAAATAAAATTACGATTATCCCACAATATTAAATCAAATGATAAGTCGATATTCAATTTTTCTTTGCCTATACTCATAATATATCATCTGCCTTCCAAATTTTTAGGTAATGTGGAATAAATGTCTTTTTTTTTTTTTTTCCTCATCTACCTTCCAAGCATTTAACTTGTAAGAATTGAGGACAAAGCTCATAAACACTGAGCAGAGTAGGATCCGAAGGGAAATTTCTAAATTCTTCCATATTTTTGAAGAAATTATTACATTTACATACAGTGGACCCAAAATTATCATTTTATTTAACTTTAGCTGGCAAAAAAGAAAGAAAAATTTAATATTTACTGCCCTCTATTTTGGGTATTTTTGACTTAATAATTTTCATAATAAATGAAATGGATATGAATATATAACATGAGAACCGTGATTCTATTTAATGTTACCCCATCCATTTATAACAGGTCTATTTTTCATCTTGGTACACTAAATAATTTCTCACCCCTTCAACAAGTTTGTCAAAATTTTGTGTTTTCGAGTTTATTTTTTAAGCTAAAATATGATATGGGTTTTTGTATTTTTCGTAAATTTAAAATTTATTTTTTTATATTTTTACTTTTAGTAATTTAAATCTCTTTACTTTTCTAAATGTAAAATTTAGATTCAGTTATTAATATTATTAAATTTTTATTGTTAAATTTATCGGAGTGACATTTTGAAGGAAAAAAAAAATACTCATTTTGGTAGCAATGTAACAAAGTTGTAATTAATTTGAATTTAACAAAGCAATAATTAGACTTGAATTTTAAAATCTGAAAAGTAGAGAGACTGAATTTTAAATTAATTAAGAGTATTATGGCATATTTTAACTATTTTTTTGGTTAATACTTTGTTAGAATTGAATTAATTATTGATTAATTATTCAATTCGATATTTATAATGATTCGATATGCAAAGAAAATAGATAAAAAGAGAGGATCACACCAGTATTCAATATAATGAACACAATATCAATACTTGTAAAGTCGAGTGATATAGGATTTGTTATCTCTTAAGTCTAATATCCAGATTTTATAAATAAAATAAATTATATAAATATTAAAATTATACATTAAATTTTCTACAATTTGCAATATTATATATGAACTTTAATTTAGTATATTTTATACATCATATTTCAATTTTGGGTCATTTTTCACATTTCACTAATTTTATAATCTATGTGGCTTAATTTACCGTTAAGTCATATGTAAATTACAGATATGACATTTTATTAATTTAAAAACAAACTTATTTCTATCTGGATTTAAAAAAAATATAGATTTTTTGGGAGAAATAATAAACTCTTTTCTCAAGTGAATTATTTTCTTAATCTAGATGGAAATAATTTAAATTTGTTTGTTAATTTTTAACCTAATAAAATGTCATGTAAATAATTTACACATGATTTACTGAAAAATCATGTCACATATATAACGAGATTAGTAAAATATGAAAATTGAACAAATACTAAAATTTGATTTTTATTATTTTAGAATAATTTTATTATAGATTCTAATTATATTTATTCTTTTACATAATACCTAGAACTATCCATAGTCTCTCAGGACATTATGCTTCAACTTACTTAAACTCAATTAAAAATTAAAATTTAATTGAAACGGAATAAAAGAAATCTTTCAGATAAAAAAACACAGTAAAAACTGTTGATTTGTTCCAAAATTTTCCTATTTTTTTTAACAAATTTGTCGGTTCGCTAATTCCCACAGGATTCTAGATTCTCTGAAACTTATTCGTTTTTTTAAATCTGAAATAGGTGAGTTTTTTCTGGAAACCAACAAAGCTCTCTGTGAAGATACTTGCCTTAATCATGTGGTCAGTTTTCCAGGTCCTTGAATTGTCTGGGAAAAAAAAAATACTTTAAAAATGAATAAAAGCAGTGATGGAGTAAAAAAAAAAAAAAAAATTGGGTTGAAATTAAATGATATATTTTTATGATAATTTTATTATTTTAATATTTTATATTTTAATAATTTTTAAAGGATTAAATTGAATTTGTATTATTTTGAGGGAATTAAATTACAGTTTTATTATTACTAATTTAAAATTTTATAAATTATAAAAGATTAAATTTAAAAAATTTCTGTCTCTACAGTTTTGTTTGCCCACCAAACAGTGTTTCTTCCATCTATTTCTTTTATATTTGTGAAAATTTTTGTTACCTAAGTTTATTAATTTTCATTTAATTTTAAAAATTGTAAAATAATTACTGAACAATTCAAAAGTTCTCATTAAATTACTAAATTCTTCAAAAAATTTATTTACATCGCTGGATTATTAATTTTTTTATTTAAAAAGTATTGCTAGTAAGTTTTAGGTTACGATTCAATGATAGGTAAGGTAAATTAGTATCCATCGACGAGTAGAACATATCTTAGATTCAAGTCGATTTGACGGTCAATATCAAAGATTAGATAAAGTTGATTGAATTTTGATTTGCAAATTAATAACATTCACAACTATTTCATGAAAAAAATTTAAATTGTAAAAAAGAAGGAGAATGAAAGCTTTCAATTGATACGAACATAAAAGGTCATACAATAATGATTTTAACAGGCTGATAACATAAATAAAAAAACTTTCGAATATTTTAAAATTAAGTAATCAAAATATAAATTTACTATTAATTTAATGACACCGAGAGTAATTTACCCACAAAACCTAATAAAAAGAAGTTGCTGGGATTTACAAGATACATAATTTTATAACATATAAATACATAAATTGATACACTATGAGTAAATAATATAATCTAGTCCTTGAAAGCAAATTTCAATAAGCGTTTACTTAAAAGCAAAGTGCAAGTCAGCAGAGGCACTGTTTGATGATAGTGGGAATCTGGGCTATCTATTTCCATCACCACCCTCTTCATATTTTAAATATGATATGGAAATATCACCTTTTAAAAACCTAAATTAATAAATATTTATATTTAGATAAAGTGATCAACACTTGTATTTGAGTTAATAAAAAACAATAAAATTGTCGAATGAGTCTTAGTTCGATTGACATGGGTATTATTGTCAGTGCAAGAAGACGTGGGTTCAAGTGTGCTAAAGTACATTATCATTATATTTAAGGGTTGAGAAGGAACTATAAATAATTTTAGATATTATAAAAACGTATAATGAAATCAATATTAAAAAAACGATAATATTTTGGAGATAAACGGAACCCACTCATCACAGCAAGTACTGCACCGAGACACTGGGTAGTGCATATATTTTCCAAGTTGGCGGCTCCGACTGATTCCCTTTGCCAATGCCCATGTTGCAGCACACTTCCTAGTGCTTTACCCACCACTGTTTTGGACCTTATTCAATATTGTTTGTATATGTTACTTTGTTCTTGGTTATTGTAGAAAAAGAGCGAACTTTAAAAGAAAGTACTTGCGAGTCTGGGATTTTGATATTTGCTTGAAATTAACAATTTCTTGTTTGTGTATGTGAAAGTTGGAGTGATTATAGGATTTTATTTAATGTATTAAAAGTGTATGATTTGTCTAAATTTTAAGGTTTTGAAATATTGAGGTGCTACATATAATTTATTTTTACATATAGAGATAAGTTTTTAACAATAAAAATAAATGTAATTTTTATTAGAGACTTTTGAGTAGAGGGAGCAAAATACATTTCAAATCCTAGTACAATGACTTCCATGATATTTTTACCATGCTTGAGATGATTATTACTATTTTACGACAACTTCAAAAAAAATTGTGATTTTATATACCTTCAATGAGGTTTTGTTTGACTTAAGATTTTGTGCACTCAATTTTGAGCCCCATCACGTGTAAATATCATGTGTAAATAGCTCGATTCTCCCTCAAATTATTTTGGGTTTAAGTTTATTTATGTCCAAAAATTTAATTTGATGTAAATCACAAATCTATTCCAATTTTCAATTTGTTTTGTATTGAATTTATTTTAACTTATAATTGATTAAACATATTTATGTTTGTATTATAAACTATACTTATGTATTTGTGAAATCTTAATATATTTAATGACACCTTGTTAAAATTGAAATTGTTATATTATACGTCGACAATGGCAGTAGCAATGATCGTAAAGCAATAAGAAAGAAAAATAATGACACGTAGATTTTACATGGAAAACCTTTATCGGGAAAAACCATGAGCAGGGGAAGAGAAATTCACTAATGTTGAAAAACAACAATATAATAGGTTTTTCAACTACACCCATTTTAAGGGTTAAACAACTCTGTTATAATCAATGTCTAATAAGATAAGTATAGTCTTATATGGATTCAACTCGGTCATTCACCTCAACAGATCCATTACTTTACCTCTCAATTTTATTTCTTTAACAAATTAATTACATCTCAAACTTTTCAGATTGGATCAAATAGTAAATTACAAATCCTTAACCATTAACATCTCTTTCTCAAGAGAGTAAAATTCAAATTTGTATGAGAGGCCATAAAAATGTGATATGAAAGTTAAAAGTAATGTTAATTAAATAATAATGAAGGGGGATGAGGGTCCATGTGGGTGGTTGTCCCATAGTTAAAGATGCTACCACACAACAAAAACAAAGGGTCCCAATGTTTTGGCTACCATACATCATTCATAATTGCAATAAAATACCAATCAATTTTAGATCTTATCATCTATCATTTATACTATTTCTCAATCATAAAATCACAACTCATTACTTGATTTACACTAATAAAATAATTTTAAAATATTAATTCAATTGGATAATTGATATATATTTGTATCAAAATTTAAATATTTTATTGAATTGGTATCACTTTTAATCGAATCATCAATTCACTTATAAAATTAATAAAATGACGTTCCTTTTAAGTTAAAATTACTATTATTATGATAACATTTTATTTTTTATATTATTTTTAAAATAGAAAATAAAAAAATTACAAATCTAAAAATCGAATACGTGTTGAATTTCAATTACAATTAAAGTTTACCACTATTCTATCAACTTTTTTTACTTAAAAAACAATCAAAATTTATACATTTCTTTTCCAAAAAGTAAATTTAAAAAAGATTTTTTATTTTTTGGGAAATGGCTTAATTTCCTTAAGAGTAATAATTTGATAGTGAAATTGAAAAGATTAATTCCAAAATTATTAAAAAAGAATATGTTAGGTGGGACAATATACCAAGATGATGTCACCCCGCATGCCATAATTTTATCCCATTTAACACCAAACAATCAAATGTAATTTTTTACCCTTAAATTCCTACAAAATCATGCCCCATTCATTATTTAAATATTGTACTAGTTCGATTAGTATGAATTTTATTATCAACATATGAGGAGTTAAGTTTGAGTATACTGAAGCACATTATCTTTCTATTTATGAGTTGAGGAGGGACTATGAGTAGTTTTAGGTATTGCATCAAAAAAAGCAAATATGATCGGAACCTATAATAAAATTATCAAAGAAAATCAATAAAAAAGAAAAAAAACATTAAATTTGCAGTTATTATGGTCAATTTTCAAGCACTACTTTTTTTTTTCTTTTGCTTGTAAAATGTAAATTTATGGAAGTATTTATTATCATATAATTCAAGTTTATAAATTTGCAATTCTTTATTATAAAAGTAGTTAAGACAATTTAATTTTCATGGTTTGAGCACAATAATGAAGCGCCTACTTTCTTGCACAAGGAAGATATATGTAATAATTAAGCTTCTAATTCTTTTGCTCTCACCAAAGTATTGTACAATGTTAGCCTTCACTTATGATACTTTAGCTACCTACATTCTTATCAATTAATTTGTATTTTTTAGTCAACATCTTATTAGTAGAGGTGAAATTAGAAATTTTTTATGGGTTGATTTTTAAAGGATTTAAAACAAAATTTTTTATTTTAATCGGTTAGGGTCCTTAACTTCACCTTTACTCGTATAGGAGAGAACGAGAAATTATTTCATACACCCTTTCTACCACATCATCCATGGCTCATTTCCTATTATTTAATGACATTTTAACAATTTTTTTATGTCATTGACATATAATTTTGATAATTTTTTACCCCGAACCTGAGGGTTTAGGGTTCGAAGTAAAAAAATTACCAAAATTATGTGTCAATGACATGAAAAAAATTATTGAAATATTATTAAATAATTAGAAAATGGTCATAAATAATATGGTGGAATAGTCTATAAAATAATTTTTTGAGCACATCAAAACCACCAAACTACCAAACAAAGTTTTAGTAAGGGTGAAATTAGAAATTTTTAATGGGTCAAGATTAAATTGTATATTTCTAATTTTTAAAGGATTTAAAATAAAATTTTCTATTTTAAGGGGTTAGGGTCCTTAATTTCACCCTTACTCATATGGGAGAGCACAACAAGAAATTATTTTATGAACGTTTCCTACAACATCATTCATGGTCCATTTCCTATTATTTAATGATATTTCAACAATTTTTTTCATGTCATTGATATATAATCTTGATAATTTTTTTATCCCAAACTCCAAACTCGAGGTTTTTAGAGTAAAAAAATATCAAAATATATGTTAATAACATAGAAAAATTACTGAAATGTATTAAATAATTAGAAAGAAATCATAAATAATATTATGAAAAGGATCCAAAAATAATTTATCGACTAAATCAAAACAACCAAACTACCAAACGTAGTTGTAATCATAGGACCTTGAAGACTAATCTCCACTGGACGGGAAGACTTTGCATGCATAGGCTTGAGACCCAGTCAAGTCACAACGAATCCACATGTTGACCCTTAGTAATACAATACATCTTTCCATAACTTCCAAATGTATTAGTATTTTAGTAAATAATGAGATTTCTGTAATTGGTATCAGAGGAGCACCGGAGTAATGATTTCTGGAGTTCTAATATCGTAGTAATCTTTGTAAGTTTCTATCTTTTATCTTCAATTCTGTTTATTTCACTATTGTTTATCTTAAAACCCATATATCTGTGATTCTATCTTCTTGTTGTCGTTGAGTCCGAGTGGGACGTTGTAGGCGTTGAGTGAAGAAATTAAAGATAACAGACGGTTTTAGGTACCAGAGATAAAAAACATGGAATAAATGGATTGTTTATATAAAGATAAAACTTGTAATCATACTATGCATATAGACTCTAGAATGAAAATAATGTTTCGGCTCTTAGTAAATGTATCAATAGTTTAATAGATATGACTTCTATATATTTTAATAAATTATATAATAAAGTCAGTAAAATAGAAGAAAAAGTAAATAATATGAGAGAAGTAACAGATTTAGATTTGAACAACAAATCTAAAGAACTCTTATCAGATGTTAATAATAAATTAGATCAAGTTATTAATAATAAAAATATAGAATCGGATTTAGATTTAGGAACCTTTATATTATGGTTATAGTAATGTTATTTTAGCTTTATCAGATGAAGATGATTATTCGGATGAATCTTCAACCTATAATAAAAAAGAAAAACAAAAAAGAGAAAAAGTTAAAACACAAGAAAAATATGACTTTGAATCTTATAAAACTCTAATAGAACATTGGAAAAACCAATTTTCTAAAAAAATGATAAAAATGAGCAAATAGAATATTTAAAATTAATAGAAGAACTTTATGAAAAACATAAAGATCTATTTACAAAATATAATTACCACTATATGTTAAATTATGATACTACAGAAAGTAGTAGTAATTCTAATAATTCTGATGTAGATATTAATGTTACTAGTCATAATTCTGATGAATAAAACACTTTAATAGAAGAGGATGAAAATATAGAAATTCCTGAACCTATGGATACTGAACAAGCAGATCCATATGATTATGAAATACCAAAACCTAGGGAAATTGATAAACAAGATCCTTATGGTAAAAGAAAAATAGATTTAGATCTTCAAACAGATGATTATCTGAAAAAAGTTTTTGAATATTGGAAAAATCAATATTTACCAATAGAATTAAAAACAATTCATTTTCCTAATAAATTAAGTAAAATATCTAAAGATACAAAAATAAAAGACAAACCAATAATTTAACAAATGAAACTTGGAAAAAAGGATATTATTACATTTTCACATTTCCAACCCAGGAAATATTATACTTATATTGAAATTACATTTCAATTTAGAGAATATAATTCATATTCTTTAAATAATTTATTAGATACAGGAGCTACAACTAGTAGCTGTAGAGAAAATGCTATTCCATCAGAAAAATGGGAACTTATGAGAAATCCAATAAGAGCTGTTGGAGTAGATGGTAATGAAACTTTAATTCTTTTTAAAGCGAAAAATATACCGATCTACATAAATAATGTAAGATTTGTGATACCTAAAATATTATGCTTTCATGAAATGCATGGAGATATATTATTAGGTAATAATTTTATATATCAACATTTATCATTTTCTATTGATGAAAATTTTGTTATATTAACTATTGAAAAAACTTCAGTAGAAATACCCTTAGTTGAAAATCATAAATTTATTTGTGATAAAGATTTTACACCATCTAGAAAAGAACAAGTCAAACAACTTGAAACAAATCATTGGTTGTTTAAAATATTAGAAAATAATTTTAGTAAAGAACCATTAAAATTATGGAAAAATAGTCCTAGATATTGTACTATTAAATTAGAAAATCCTAATAAAATTATTAGAGTAAAACCTATGATCTATACTAAACAAGATATAGATGAATTTGATATACAAATAAAAGAATTGTTAGAAAAAGAATTAATAGAAGAAACTAATAGTCCACATTCTAGTCCCGCTTTTATGGTAAGAAACCATGCAGAAATAAAAAAGAGGAAAAGCTAGGATGGTTATTAATTATAAAAAACTAAATCAAAATACTATTTTTTATGGTTATTTTATTCCAAAAAAGGAAGTTTTAATAAATCAAGCTAAACAAGCTAAATATTTTAGTAAATTTGACTGTAAATCAGGATTCTGGCAAATCATGCTAACAGAAGAATCTAAACCATTAACAACCTTTAGTGCACCTAATGGACATTACCAAGGGAAAGTAATGCCATTTGGACTTTGTAATGCACCATAAGTCTTCTAAAGATGGATGGACTCTATATTTAAAAAATATAAAAAAATTTGTGTAGTATATATAGATGATATTTTAATATTTTCAGATATATTAGAAAACCATAGGAAACATTTAAATATCATATCTAGGGAATTCATAAAACATGAAATAATACTAAGCCCTAAGAAAATTGAATTAGAAAAAACTGAAATAGAATTCTTAGGATTAATATTATCTGCTGATGGTCTTAAACTCCAAGATCATATTATAGTAAAAATAAAAGAATTTCCTGAAAATATTGTTGATAAAAAACAACTTCAACAATTTTTAGGAATTATTAATTATGGAAGAAATTTCTTTCCTAACTTATCTAAAAAATTAGATGAGTTATATTAAAAACTAAAAAAGCTTAAACATTTTGAATGGTCTAAAAAGATTCAGACATTATAAAAAAGATAAAGTCTAAAATAAATTATATTCCTAAAGTTTATTTACCTAAACAAGGTGATAAATTAATTTTAGAAACAGATGCCTCAGAAAAAAAATTGGGGTTGTGTATTAAAAGCACAAATAATAAATAATGAAGAATTAATTTGTGGGTATAGTTCGGGAAAATTTAAACCGAATGAAATAAATTATGCTATCTATGAAAAAGAATTATTAGCAATAAAAAAAGGAATAAAAAAATTCTTAATATATTTAGCGCCCGAACATTTTATTATAAAAACTAATAATCAAGCAGTTAAACAATTTCTAATTAACAAAAGTTTAGAAACTGTACCTAGAAGAATTAGATGGTATAATGAATTATGCCAATTTAATTTTGAAGTTATTTATATAAAAAGGTATTAATAATATGATTGCTGATTTTCTTAGCAGGCCTTATGGATAGAGGTAAAAAACCTCTAGAAAAAGTTGGAGAATGGACAACTGTCCATAAAAAACCCAACAAAGGGAAAACAATAAGTCCTAAATAAGGATTTATTACTGTACCTGCTCAAGTACCATTTTATCCTAATCAGGGATATTATGTACCATATCCAATGATAAGCCAACCATTTGGAACACAATCATCAAACTCGGTGAATGATTTTACTTGGTCTCAATATCCTTATTCAGTATATCAAAAAAGCTATGCTGAAATTATAAAAGAAACAGAAAATTTGTTGAAAAAATAACAAATTCCTGAAATTCCTGAAATAAAAGATTTTTATTATCCTGGAATACCCCTGGAATATTATAATTTTATAAACAAAATATGGAAAACCCATATTACTGATCAAAGAGTAAACTTTAGAAGAGCTCTTACACAATTTTTAAATTTCTTAGTTGAAAAAACAACTAAAGAAAATGAATCTCATGATTTATTACTTAAATCCGTTTTATACAGAGATTGGGATGAGATCCTAATCGAATATATGGATATTAAAGAGATAAATAATCTTATTGATATATTTTAATATTTTATTAATAAAGGAACAAGCAGTCCTATTATTAATAAAATATTTAGAATATGTCTATATAATAAATGTAGACAAATTCTACCACCAGATATTTTTTTAAAAATAAATAGAGCTATTTGTAACCAGCAAGCTCAATTTAAAGAAACTTCTTCAAAATACTTTTTACAAGCTTATGTTTTTACTAATGATATAGGAGAACAATTTCCTACTATCAAATTTAGGCTTGATCATGAACCATTTGATATAACCAGTATTGAATGGGGATTTGTTAAAGAAATAACAGTCCAAAATCTTTCTTTTCATTTATTAAAAGATTTTCCTGCTATAGTAAAATCTAAATTAATAAATTTTATTAATATAGACGATTTTGTCTATTATTTTCATATAGAAATAAATAGTTTTATTCGTATTGCTGAGAAAGAAAAATTTTATCAGCCATATAAAATTTGGAATATTCGTACTATGCTTTGGGGAAGATCCCTCTAAGCAATTGATAAAGACCAACAACACTTGGCAAAAACAATTGACAAGTGTTATAATAATTTTTCTTTTTTACTGGTTTCCAATAGTCTACCGGAATAGTATTCTTTTTACAACTACTGGTTGTAGCTCCTGTATCTAATAAAGCATGTAAAGAATATTTTTTATAATCTTTACCATGTAATGTAATTTCAATATATGTATTGAGAGCCGTGACTATGTAATTTGCACTTGCTTGAACCCTATATCATGAGTACCTATCAAGAAGAATACAAATACATTCAACATAACCAATCTTCTACCTTAAGACACGTTTATACCAAGTCAAAATACAACTAGAATTTCCAAAAACACCTTCTTCTAAATTTGATATTCATCGGTTAATACCATAAAATTACAATTTCTTAGAACCTCGTGTGTTGATCTGATAGTTAAATTATTAATCATGTTAGATGTAATATAGATTCAAGTCGCGCTAATCATATTGCTATTAAGGTTTTATCCTCTTTTTATAATTTACCCAAAAAAAGCTATAATTTCTTAATTATAGTAGTTAAGACAATTTAATTTTCGTGGGTACTAGCTCAATAATGAAGTGCCTACTTTCTTACACAAGAAGATCGATGTGATAATAAGCTTGCTAATTATTTTCCTGTGTCAATACTGTACTGTACTGTGTTAGCCTTCACTTTAGCTACCAGATTTTGTACAGTCTTTCTTAATTAATTTGGTATGTTTTGGGTCTTTATTTATGGTACTTTAGCTATAAATGATCCATGTGGTTTACAGTAATTATGGCAAATGGAATTACGACTTACGAGGGTGAAACAAAATGGGTACAAAATTTTACTGTGCACTCTTAATGGCAAATGGGATTACGAGGGTGAAACAAAATGGGTACAAAATTTTACCGTGCACTCTTAATGATAAATTTGGCCACTAACACTTACATGTTCTCTCAAAATAGTTTTAAATTTATTTTTAAATTTTTTTTTTCCATCAACCTTTATTTTTTTTTTAACAGATTTGATGAAATTACCGCTAAAAAAGCTAACAAGATTATGTGGAATTTGGAATATTTTTAATGAGATGTGATTTATTACTTAAATAACCTAATAAAATAATTATATGTGGAAAATAAATAAATAATTCATGAAGTTAAAAAATTAAATTTTAATTTAAAGAAAATAAACATAATTATCTAAAAAAAAAAGTTTCAAAACGAATGCATATGTTCGTTTAGCAAGAGGTTTCAAAAAGATAATTAATAAATTAAACTGAAAAAATTTTAGGGGAACTAATTATAATATTTTTTTAATTTTTGATGGATCTAATTAAATTTTTTTGAAAGTTTTGGAATTAAATGAGAATTTAAAAAAATTAAGAAGTCTAATTAAAAATTTTAAAATTTTTGTAAAGTTTATTAAGAATTTTCTAAAAAAACTATGGAATCTAAATAAAATCTTTAAATATTTTGAAAGGTTTAATACTCCAATTCCACTTATATTCCACCCCTGCTAATAAACGAAGGTTGAATCATTCAATAGGATGACAAAATTTAGCAGAATAACATAGGGTGTGTAAAACTCAATTTAATTTGAAAAATTTAAAAAAAATTAAATTTCTAGTTAATTAAATTGAGTTATTCGAGTTAATTAAGTCAACTCGAATAAGTAATTAGAGTTTCGAGTTTGAGTCATATTGAACTTTACAATTCGAATAATTTGAATAACACATTGATGTAAATATCTCTTTGGTCCTTGTCAATTTTGAAAATGAGTAAATTTATCTTTCTCTAAAAAAATTCAAAATAATTTTCAAAAATTTAAAATATTTATAAAATTTTCGAATTTTTTTAAAAAAATATAAAAATTCTAAAGAATATATAAAGAAAGTTATAATTTAAAAAATTTTCTAAAATAATAATTTTGGAACCTAAATAAGTTAATTAATGGTTCAAGTTTATCATACAAAAGTATCGTATTTTTTTATTATTTTACTTTGAAAATTTTTTCAAATATATATGGTTTCAAATTTATGCGTTCTAACATGTAACTAGTTATACTATAACAAGATTTTAATTTGACAAGTTTAACTTTTTAAAGTTAATTCGAACAATTCCACTCAATTAGACTCGACTCAAATTTCATTTTACTCAACTCGATTCATAAAAATGATTAAATAAAACTTATCACCTCAATTAATTTTAAATTTTTTTCGCTTAATTCGATAGAGTATCACTTTTTTTTTTTTAATCACTTTCAAGTGCGCAAATTGAGGTTTTCCATGACTCGATACTTGTATCACAAGTACCCATCAAAACAAAGTATAAATAACTTTGTAAATATCTTTTAAGTTCTTGATACAATCGCCTCAACCTCTTTCCTTCTCGGCAACCCAAATTTTATTTTCCAAAAGAATTGTTTGCCAACAATACTAAAAGGTTATTATTATTGAATGATTTATGGGATATAACAAAATTAAGAATGTTTAAATTTAAGTTAAAATCGAATTAATCGATCAAATCGATTTAATTCGGTCGGAGGTTGGTTAATGATTTTTTGAAAGTTCAATTATCTGTTAATTTGATTTGAAATCGAGTAATTAACTGAATTAATCTAAATTAATAATTAATATTACAAATTATATGTAGTTTTAATTGGGTTAATTCGATCAAATGAATATTATCAATTTATTTTTTTATATATTTTATACTTGTTTTAATAAAAAAATAACAACATATAAATTTTGGTTAATTCGGTTAACCGACCGAATTAAGTGCAATGTTTCGATTCGGTTAACAATTAAATATTACACTCAAATGTTCCATAACCTTTCGCGGCCAAAGCCTACGCAGGACTACAGGCTGTAAAGTTAGGAATATCGTCGGACCTTCGCTTAGTCGTGATAAGGGGAGATTCTCGCATAGTCATTAAAAAATGCCAATCACAAGAACAAGATAAGTCAGTCATCGGGGCGATAACCGGTGACATTCAACGCAAGAAAGCATGGTTTCATGAAATCAGGTTCCAGTTTATAAACAGAACAAACAACGTCCATGCCCACAAAGTAGCAGAAGAATCTTTAAAGAAAGGAGAGGAAACAGACCAGTTGAGAGCGAACCCAGACCTTTCCCATTTGAACCTGGAAGGACGATGGAGAATATGCCTAGATTAGAGAGAATTTTGCGCAGGAAGAATTGAATAGCAGAAATGAAAACTAAAAGAGAGGCTATTCGACTGCACAGAAAGGGACGTTGGAAAAGATAAGAAGAGGCTGTTGGTGTCCAGGGGTGCCTTGGAATTGGCTAGGCATTATTGCTTTAGGTTTCCTTTTTCTGCGGCTTTAATTGAGTTGTATTTTGTTTATTTTAATTTAAGTTTTGTTTGTTAAGTTGATAAGTAAAATATAGTCCATAAAGCTAATACCAGAATCGAGCCTCATAATATGTTTTCTATTTTTTTCTTAATAATAAAAGCCCAGTAAAATTTACTTCAAAAAAAAAAAAAAAACTTCGATTAATTCAATTTGATTAATCGAACCCTAGCAAATGGAGACTTTCACGCCTCAGCAAGTGAGTACTTATCAACAAAGTGTCCAAGTCAAAAGAAAAAAAAAAGTGTGAACACTTTATTATAATCTTAATTCAAAAGAATCAAATTAAACTATATATATACACCTATAGTGCTTAGAAGTACTGTTGCAGGTGGCCACATGACAACCCACAAGGTACCATTTTTTATGTAGCCCACATTAGCCAAGATTTGAGTGGGACCAACAAATCAAAGCCCTCTTTTACAAACTTTGAGGGGAAAGTATATGCTTTATTTCATTATAATAAGGTTTGATAAAAGATGAGAAAAAAAAGAGCAATGGTGGCTTACAATCATAATTATCCTCTTATGCTTCAATTCTACATTTCATCCATTCACACCATTTCCCCAGCTTTTTGCATGTGTTATGCCAAAAATATTTTTAGCCTTCTTTTTAACTTTCTCTTCTTTTGGTACAAACTTGAAACTCTTTTCTTAGCATTGCTTGCGAATGATTAGTGGCTGGTCTGCCTGGAAACATCAATGAAAAAGATTCTATTTGGTTTCTTTTGATTCTCTCGTACATATATAAAGAAAGAATTGTATAAAATAGATACGCCATATTATCATGTATCCTTTATCAATTTTAATATCATTTCAGTATCTTTTTTCTTATCATTAACATATCATTTTAGTAATTTTTTTAACTTGGATCCTGAATCTTAAACTTTGAACCCTATACCTTGAAACTCTGGATCATGGACCTTAGACTTAAGGTTTAGGTTAAAAAAATTACCAAAATGATGTGTCAATGACATGAAAAAATATGCTGAAATGATATTAAATAATTGATAAAGAATATAGGATGATGTGGTGTCTTTGTTTCATACAATCCTTTTCCTACATATATATACACTGTATATACATTAGCTGATTAAGAGACAACTACTAAACTGGCTAATTTAGATAAAGCAATTTTAAGATTTGTTCAAACTTCAAAGCCCATATAAGAGAAGAATAATAGTTAACAAGTGTTAGGTGTAGTGGTAAGATATAATATACTTTTAGATAATTTAAGTTCAAACTCTGAAGATAAAACTCGAAAATATTAATCTTTATATAAACTATAAACAGAATGAATGATACCTTAATCATAAAAAAATGAATAAAATAAAGATGATGGTTTCTATAGCAATCATTTAACAGATGAGGTGTTCATATGAATGAGATGATTTCAATACAATCTACAAGAATGGTATAATCATGAATTTATAGTCCTCATTCAAACATGCTAATGCAGTTCCACTTGTTTATCATGTGACTTTAGAAAATGAAAGAAAATTTTTTATTGGTCAATTAGAAGTTGAGGACCCCCTATTGTCAACTAAGAAATTTCTAGCCACATGTTATGAACACAAACAATTTGATTTTTATGGTTTTGATCCCTTTACTATGCTCAAATTAGAGATTCGGTTTGTATATTTAATTTCTCAAATAACTTGATTTTTCTATTTTTATAATGTCATTAGTTAGCTCAAATTAAAGATGACAACATGTTGGATATGCAAATTTTAAAATTTGAACCCAAATATGCAAATTTGCTTTAAAATCCTAATCCGTTGATTATCTATATTAAATACGAGTATTATTATCTAAATCCAAATCTAAACTAATTAAATTATCTATCTAATTTCCCAATCCGCTAGTATTAACATTTAGTCGGTATAAAAATATTTTAAAAAAAAAAATTAAAAAGTAATGCAAACAATAAATTTAGATATCTGAATTCATTACTTGTAAAAATAAAGTAGATTTAGATATCCATTATTTGCTGCAGATAATAATTAAAATATTTGAATATAAATATTATTTGAATTGACAAAAAAACTAACCGAATATTCGTAAATATCTAAATGCGCAATATCCATTACAATCCCTAGTCAAAATAGTTAACAAAATTAAATATCCCTTAAAATGCTACATGATTTTTTTTAAAAAAATTTAACCTTTCAATAAAAACCATGTAAGCATGATGTCAACATTTTTAAAAATATTAACTATTTAAATTAACGAATGACAATAAAATTTCAATTCAAATTATCATGGTAAAATTTAGAATAAATATATAAATTAATTCAAGTTTGGAAGCTAGGCTAAGAAAGTAGGAAAAATTAGTTTAGGATTGTACACAAAAATAATATAAGACCAAAAGAGAAAGAATATTGTTTTGTGAATTATGCCTTCTATTATAATATTTTTCAGCATTGACCCGAAATCTATAAATTTATTCAAAACAATGTTTGAAGCATAGTACTCAAAGAAAGGCAAATTCTATTGTTTTGCAAGCTAGTATTTTTTAAAAAAGAAAAATTAGCCTTTGTAAAAGTGAGGTCATGGCTATGTCATAATTGAGGCTTTTTTCCAAGCATGCAGATCACCTAAATTTGAGGGGGAAAAGTTCAGGTATAGCTAATCAATTGTAGATGGAGGCCTAAGGGGGAAAAGGTTGAGGGTTTCAATTATTGGAAAGCAATGGGGTTGGTGAAGGGAGCAGTAAAAAGTAATAAAACAAATCCCTTCACCACCATACTTGTTTGTGCATCTGTGCTATATGCCCCCAATGAGTTTGTCTGCAAAAAAAGATAGTGGCTCATTCTCCTTTTTATCATCACAAAAATTAGCCTTTTTTTTCAAGCTTTCTCCCTCTTATTTATGATTGGAGTAGTTGAGAAGGAAAATCTAACATGGTTGATCAAAGAAAGAGATTTTTAAGGATTTAGTATGTGTTAAAGAGGTAATGTTTAGGGTATGCAAGAGAGCCTCTTATGTCTTTAGTCATGGAGAGGTTTTGATATGTATTGTGTTAATGTAATTAGAAGATATGTTGTATTGCTAGGATGTTCTCTCGCGTGGGTTTTGATTTCATTGCATGTCATGTCTCGTTGTTATCAGGAGAGTTAAACAACATAGTCTTATTGTCAGGTTCGTAGGTAGTATAAGGTGTCTGACGAACGTTGGGTCTTTATCATGTTTTGTCGAGGGATTCCCCCCTCATTCATCTTTGGCAATCTGGCCATGGGTGTTTTGGGTGAGGTTTCTCGGGGAAGAACGTCAAGGTTTTTTGCCTTTTCTAGATCATAGACTCAACAAGTATATATTTAAAATTAGACAGAATTAGGGGCATAATCAAGGGCGAGTAGATCGAGTTGAATTAGTTTAAAAATTTAAACCCGTTTTTTAGGCCTGAGTTTGGTATGGCTTGAAAAATAGATCTAAAATTTTGCTCAAGCCTAATCTGGATAAAAAATGTTAAATCCGAGCCTGATTCGACCCGCCCGTATTAATTTTTTAGATTATTAATTATATAAAAATAAATTTTAAAATATAATACATCAAATAAACTAAAAACCATTAAAATAAATGTTTTTCAACAAATTAAAAATACATATAAAAAGTATTTATACTAACACTAATATAATTGCAACTTAACAAGCAAATGCCTCTAAAATAATAACAAAATTAACAATAAAACAAAAATTATATAATATTCAAATAATAACAACAAAATAACAGCAATATATTATAAAAATAGTAGCAAAACAACATAACATCAATAAACAACAACAAAAAACAATAAATTTTTTTTTGTCAAATTCGGGTCTAGCAGGGCCCAAGCCAAAAAAGTCTTCCCAAGGCTTGATCCGCTTTCTAAACAGGCTTTTTTTTTGTTTAAATATAATTTTTGAGTTTGTATTATTACTCAAACCCTCTCACTTTTCGAGCAAACCTTTAGATCTGAATGAGTGCCCCGACCCATGATCAGATCTACCTGAGAATCTTATTTTAAACCATTCACGTAAATAAAACATTCAATTTCAATCTTGTTCACCTTTGATTGAGTGAAGATATTTCACTTTTAATCTTTTAAATACAAAATAAAATAACAAAGTTGACAATTTCTCTTGTAATTTTATCTTATATAGCATAGAAGAAAACAAAGTTACTATAAGGGTCCATTTTGATTAGGTTATTATTTGTATCTTAAAAACATAATTAGAAATAATAATTAATGTTGGAAATCATGATGATTATTTTCCCTATTTATTTTTTAGCTAATACTTGTTAACACAAAGTACAAAATTACCAAAATAGAATAAATTGATGGACAAAAATACACATCAATTTAGAACATCATAAAAAAAAAAAGAGAGAAAAAAAGAAAGTTTGATGTCAAATTAGGCATGCATATGGTATCATTATGTCTTATCATATCCATGTTACCAAATAGCCTCATGATCGATGCTCATAAGCAAAAAAGTACATTAGAGGTGGGTGTGGAAGTTTGTTAATTTAATGGTAAATGTAAACTCGAAATTAACTTTCAACTCAACATTTGAAATGATTGCGAATGCCCCACACTAAAAGAGAACAGTACTTTTTTTTTCCACACGGATCAAAGCTCGTGATTAATACGTATATAATAATTTAAAGGATGTCAATTAATTCAATTGGGTTCACTTAATTCATCAAGATTGACTTGATTTGTGAAACATAAAGAAAAATCTATTTATTTGAAGTCTGGTAATAAGGGTAATTTTGTAGCCCGAAGGATAAGATTGTATAGAACTTAAATTCTTTGAGACTTTCGTATTGTAGTTTGACTTTAATCTCAATTGTTTATATAAGTCATTTTGTATCGTTGAATTTTGAAAAGCTCAATTATAAATAGAGGCATTGCCCTTTCATCTGTAATCACTTAAAGACTCAATTTGCATTTAGAGGTTCAAAGGAATTATAAAACATGTTGAATCAAGTTGTGTTCTTTCCTCAACCTCTCTATTTTCTTTTGTGGCTTGCTTCACTTGCTTTTGTAAAGCATCAGTTCCTTAGAGAATTTTAGTTGAGATTCTCACTTTTTGAAGACATAGGCTGACTTAGATAGATTTGAAATGAATCTATTATCTAAGGCCACGAGGTTTGCTAGGCTAAAGTCCAACCCCATGACACTTATAGGTATGTTCTAAGAATTGAAACCGACCGATTGATTTGATTGACTTGAAAATCAATTATATATAATTAGAGATAGAGCAAACCATTATGAATAAGTAAAAACATAAATTGAGATAATAATAAAAAATTGATGGTACGACCGATTATAAAATTATGATACTTATAACTTTATTCAGTCTATTAGAAAGGTATTATCATCATAATGTCTCGTATCAATAAAAAAAATGTCACGGGACACCATGATAATGATACCAAGTGACCCCATTAACATGTGGCACCACACAATGATTTCAATGTGGCGTCATTGACATGCAACACTATTTTTATAGTGCCACATGTCATTTTAAAAATTATAAAATTAAAATAATTATTTTTTATTAACACATATCACCATGATGCCACATAGTATCGTAAAATATGCCCTTTGTGTATTTTAAAATTACTCGTATTAACATGTGGCATCATTATCTATTGCCATACCATTTCTTCTTAATCACAATAATGACAAGTACCACTTTAATAGACGAAGTGTAACTTTAGCTATTTGTAATTTTTAAAAAACAAGTATCACATTGAGAGATTTATTATAGTTTAGGGCTATTTGTGGAATTATCCCTTTTCTTTAAAGGCAATTTTTATGATATGGGCTGAGTTTCATCATTGTTGGGTTGCTTCTAGTAAATGGGGCAAACCCAATTGGAAGTAGATAAAGATGAAATTTATTTATTCGCCCTCCAATTGATTAAAAAATGAAAATTTTGCTTAAAGTTTATTTATAACTTTTTTTTAATTATAAGAAGAGGGTAAAACATTAACAGTAACACGATTAAGATAACTCGAACCCAAGTCATATTTGACTTGGAACAGTGAGTATCCTAACCATCAGATCAACACAGAATTTATTTAGTTGCTTTGCTTAAAACTTAAAAAAAATTTTAAAAAATGCAAATTTAACCTTAATTCCATTGATAAAATCTAAAAGCACTAAAACGTCAACTGCTTTGATGGGAAGTTACTTTTCGTTTTAAAATGTATTTGTCTGGGAAATAAAGGATGATGATCAAACAAGAAATGGCCTCCTTTTAGGGTTTTACTGTCGGTTTGTGTATTTACCTAATTTCATAAGTATTATTCCACCAAAACTTCTTAATTATGTGAATTTAGAGGTCCTCGTGGTCGGGTTGTAATAAAATTTCAGATATTATTTTATAGGTTTGATCTATAAAATAATTTAAAATTTTGTCCAAGCTCAATCCGAATAAAAAAGTAAAAATCCGATTCCGGCTTGACCCGACTGTATTAAATTTTTTATATAAAAATAAATTTTAAAAATATAATACATAAAATACACTAAAAACATTAAAATAAAGCAGGAGCAATTTTTTTTTACAAATTCGAGCTGGGTCCAAGCCAAAAAAGTTTATCTAAGGCCCAAACCGTTTTTAAATTTAATATTATTTTTTTCCCAAACCCATTTTCAGACCTATATTTTTGCTCAAACCTCCCTCCCATGATCATGTCTATGTAAATTGTGTCATGCATGGTTGTCTCTTCAAGCACTCGATGAGGTGCTCCACTCTATTGACTTCACCACCTCTTTTAGACAACCTCCGTGGAGTTGAGAGACAAAACTCCAACTAAGGACGATATTGAATATGTCGAGGGGTTTGTCGATTTCAAAGAGACGTCATTTCAAAAACTTTTTCTAGAGAAAGACCAAAAACCTTACAACCTAATTCCAAGATAAACAAGAACATCTTTCACTTAAATCAAGCTTTGACCATAAGATAAATCAAGCAAAGGATTATCAAGATATGAATTGGTTAAAGTGGCATTAGGCAGGGATTGCGTCCACAACCCGAAGGGCAGCACATCACAAAGTCTCTCCCCCCATTAATCTATAAGTAATCTGTAGTTATGACGTGCAAGCGATGGCTATATTCATTTCCCTTTTTTTGCAGAAAAAAAAAATTTATATAAAAAGGCAGCTTGAAATTGCAGAGAATAATATTAGCCTCCAAAACAAGCATTGAAATAAACCCATAAGCAAATAAGAAAAGACAACTTCAAATAAAAATGGAAAAGATAGCCGGTTCACATGTAGTTTATATTATGCATTGCGTCTCGGCAAAAAGAATGACATCTGCTGACTTTCCCATAAGCAACACACACTCTCATTTGGAAAATCAAAGAAATTATTCATTAAAAGTCGGTCCATTGAAACCTTGACTCCAAACTCTCTTATATAAAGACATTAACCCTAAAATTTTAGGGTAAATTCTAATGTTAGTCATTCTAGATAGGGACCGTTTTTATTTTCGTCATCTCAATTTTTTTGTTAATTTGATCACTTCAAAAATAAAATTGGTTAAATTGATCACCCTACCGTTAAATGATAATAGAAAACTAACGGTGTATTTATATTCAAAAAATTTAGAGTGATCAAAATGGTAATAACTCAATTTACAGTGGCTAACATAGAAATGCACCATTAGTCACCATTTAACGGTGGAGTAACATACTTGATCAATTTCTACTTTAGGATGACCAAAATAGGAACGGTTCATATTTAAAGTGAATAACTAGGTAGTTTACTCTAATTTTTAAATGAATAATTTTTTTTATGTTATTTTTGTCCACAAAATTCAAACATAAGATATTACTTAAAGGGGCATTAAAGTTTTTACTACTCCACCTAATAATCATTAGTTTTAATTGGTCTTTTTAATCACATTTTTGTCTATAACCTTGGTAATCATATTAGACTTCGATTAAATTTGTTGTAATCATATTAGACTTCGATTAAATTTGTTGTTGAGCTAGATTAAATCCCTAAATGACCTGTCATATTGGGTTACAACTAAATTCAATGTTGAGCCAAATCAAACCCCTATTTGATTAACCATATTCGGCAATTATAATGAATCCTTGTTAAATCTGAAGGCGAGTTGGATTAGATCTTAAAATGAGGCACATTTTTCTAATGTTGTTTTTCTCTTTAATAAGACTCAAACATAATACCTTATTTAGGTGATATTGAAATTTTTACTACTCGACCCAATAATTGTTAGTATCAATCAATCTTAACTTTTTTTTTTTCTAAAAAACTTAGTAGTTAAATTAGACTCCCACTAAATTCAGAATTGAACTAAATTGAAACTTTGAAGAGAGAGTAGCCATATTAGGCTATGACTAAATTCAAACTTGAGTTGAATTGGACTTAAAAACTCTCTCGACATTATTTTTTTCTCCATCCACGATACTCGAATATCTAGTTATTTATTATTTCCTTGTAAATTTTATCCAAGTAAAATTTTGAAACCAGTGGCGGATCAAAAAATATGACTTAGGAGGCAGGGGTGATATTAGAAATTTGGGGGGTGAAATTAAATTATATATTTTTATAATAGTAAAAATACAATTTTGCTATTTTAATAGCCTACATTTTTATAATTTTTAAAAGATTAAATTAAAATTTTTATTATTTTTGGAGGGTTAAAGTATAATTTTACTATTACTAATTTAAAATTTTATAAATTATGAAGAAGAAATTTTCCAATTTAGGGACCGTTAGATCCGCCCTTGAAACCAAAACTCCCATTTCAGGATATGGCGGAACCTTGATGATTTTCTATATTTTCGAAGCTTGCTTTTCCTTGCAAGGCATCTCTTCATTCTCTTCCCTTCCTTTACCACCACTCAAGAACATGTCTACTCAATGGATCAACCTCCATAATCTATATATATATATATATACACAGTTTCTCAGGAAAAGTAACAGAGAAATATATATGTATATTTACATATATAAAATTTAAGAACATTTCTCAGCCATGGATATCAAATTTCAAGCTAATGCTGATGATGAATCGCATGAACAACTCCTACAAGACTTGGCAGTACTACCCGCACCCGAAAGAAAAACTCTCATACAAATAGCAATCAGTCAAACATTTCAAAGCACAGCACATTTGGCTAACTTATTACCCACCGGCACCGTCCTTGCTTTCCAGCTTCTCTCCCCCATTTTCACTAACCAAGGAGACTGTGACTCGGTGTGTCGGTCCATGACTGCCGGACTGATACTTCTTTGTGGGTTGTCGTGTTTCTTCACCAGCTTCACGGATAGTTTCAGAGACAAGGATGGGAATGTTTGTTACGGGTTGGCAACTTTGAATGGGTTGTGGGTCATTGATGGTTCGGCCACTTTACCGCCGGAATCTGCGGCGAAATACCGGTTGCGGTTTATAGATTTCGTACATGCTTTTTTGTCGATACTGGTGTTCGCAGCTGTGGCGTTGTTTGATAAGAACGTGGTGAATTGCTTTTATCCGGCACCGTCGAGACAGGCTCAGGAGATGCTCACTGCGTTACCGGTTGGGATTGGGGTTTTGGGTAGTATGTTGTTTGTTGTGTTCCCTACTACACGCCATGGAATTGGCTTTCCTTTGTCGGCCAATTAACGTTTATGAGATTATAAATATAAAATATTCATTGTTTCCATTTAAACTATAAAATTGTTATTGTATAAGTTTCTCTGTTTGTATTGCTTGCAGCAATGGAAAGATTTCATTTTTCTTATTTTTTAGGGTAAATTACAACAAAAGTCACCCAACTTTAGGGTAACTGATAAAACAGTCACCTAGGTTTCATTTCAATCACTCAACTTTCGAAAAGTTACAAAACAATCCTTTTTTCCGTTTTCAGTCACAGACGTCACGGCAAAGTGACATGGCAGGTGACGGCGTCGTTGGTGTAAAAAAATCCTCCAGCTGGCCGGTTACTTTCAACAACATAGCCCTACCAACACATTTTAGGGTTAGAGAAAAAAAGAAGAAGAAGAAGAAGCAGAGGAGAAAAAGAAGAAGAAGAAGGAGAAGAGGAAAAATGGAGATGCCTAAAGTGATTCCGGTGTGCTATTGTGGGAAACCTAGCCAAGTTGAACACATCTTGGTCCAATGACAACCTAGGTAGGAGGTTTTTTGGGTGTAACAAATTTGGCTCTGGATTTCGAAATCCATGTCGATTTTTCAGTTAGTTTGATCCGCCATTGACGCCCCGTTCATGAATTGTGTTGTTGGGTCTTTTGAAAAAAGTGAGGACATTGGAGGATGCAAGGAGGAGGGAGAGAAGAACCTGGTTTTTGGTGCTTGTATTTGTAACTATGTTGTTTTTTTTTAAACCTTAAAAATCAGCTTATGTTGTTGTTGTTAGCATTGAAAATCAGCTTATGTTTTGTAATTTTGTTGCTGGTATATTGTTGGTTATGTTGGTATACATGGCTGCTGGTTGCTGGTATATTGTTGCTTAACATATATTATACATGGCTGCTGGTATACATGGCTAACCAGCTCATGTTGTTGTTTAGAAACACTTGAAAGAATTGAAATAGGAATTTTTTGTTGATTGCAAATTGTATATTGTTGCTTAACATATGTTATACATGCTGGTATATTGTTGTGTTTTTCTTGCTTACAACAGTTAGAAGATAACAGATGGGAAAAAAGATTCCTTAGTCCCATAATTCAAAATGGGGAAAAAGATAACAAAATGACCTAAAATATTAACTTCCATTTTAGGACTTAAGGATAAAGTCAGAACAGCAATAAAACACCTTGCAATACCCATTTTCCCTCAGTTTTATGAGTAAACAAATAAGGAAAAATGAGAAACACAATGTTACAATGTTACACTATCAGCTTCTGAAGAAATCAAATAGATGAAAAACACAAATGTATTTCTCAATATTCAAAATGCAGAAGATAAGAGATAACAAACCAGAAGATAACAACATTTTTCAATGTTGATTACAAATGTATTTCTTAATACTCAAAATGCAGAAGATAACAAAAATAGTATGGATAAGAGATAACAGATGTAAAAACACATATGTATTTCTCATATATTAAGGCCAAAACGCCAAACTATTTACAAATGGAATTGGGGAAAAATATTGCCAAATTTTCCTATAATTCAACACAAGTGAACAAATGTAAATTGTAGGGAAATTTACAAAAAAATTTCAATGACTCTATGCCTAAGCTTATCAACAGTAGCAATCATAGGCAAATTTTCAAAAAATTTATCTGCTTAAGTTAATAGATCAGTAGCAGGAAAATTTACACATTTTCAAAAAGTTAACTAAGTAATTCTCTGGTTTCTGGTTAATTAATGGTCTGTCATGGATGACTCTTAAGTAGAAGGCATTCATCTAACAGTGGTTGGTATTCTCTTCAATGGGAGCTTTTCTCTTAGGGCAACTTGTTGATGAGTTGGGGCAGTAGGTAACTGAATTGAGGCAGCCTATTGAGTTGGAGTACTCTCTGGCTGATTTGGGGTAGCCTGTTGCTGAGTTGGGACACCAACTTTATATCTTTTGACCTACAGGAACAAGAGAAATCTGTCAAACAAATTCATAAACAGAAGTATACTAAAACTTAAGGCAAATTGCTTACTGGAATGTTTTGGCCAACTTCCCCTTTGCAACTCGTCTTATTGTGGCATATTCTTTTGCATTTACTGCACCTTATGTCCACCCGTCTCTTGGTTAATCTTTCTGCTGTTTGTGTTTCATCAGCTTCTTTCCTTCTCACCTTAGTAGGTCTGCCAGGTGGTCTTCTTAGAGTAGGAGGCAATATTGGCAGCATGTTTGACAAAGAGGCCCATTGTTTAGGACCCCTTACTTGACTTATAAAGTTGGAGTAAATTTAGAGCTGGGTTTGCTTGGTGTACCAGGTTTATACATAGGTCTCTGGGAACTCATCTTTTAGATGAATGACAGCCAATGCATGCATGCAAGGGATGCCAGTGAGATCCCAATTCCTGCAGGAGCAGCAACTCTCAACTAAGTCCACCACATGCTGGCTGCCATGACCACATTCAACCTGATACTTGTCCCCACCAGCATGTGATGGAACACACACCTAAAAAATAGTAAAGCATGCTTGGTTAAAAAATAATCACTAAAACAACTTTTTGAGCAGTCTCACCAATAATGATACACACACCCCCTAAAAAACTGTCACTATATGCATATTATAAAAAAATACTCACCGCATGCATATTAAAAAATAGTCGACACACCAACAATTACTGCAGGCATATTAAAAAACAACATGTGACCAGTAATATGAAGTCAGAATAAAGGCAACATGAAGTTAGCAATAAAGGCATCAAAAAGATTAAAAATGGTAACTTTACCTCAAGGATTCTTTTATGTTTACATCTATCTTTTTCTTGATCTTCGGACACAACATTCCTTTCCATTTGTTAGCTTTTTCTTTCTTCTTGACAATAAGCAACATAATCTTAGTCCTTATTGTTTCCATCATGGTCAGAATAGGTTTCCCCCATGCTTCCAGTATCATCTGTCAGTAAACAATATAAATGATTAGTGACTTGCTAATGATTAGTAAGAACATAAAACATAGGGGTTTACCTTGGTAAATGATTCAGAAAGATTATTCACCACCATGTCAGAATGGCTCCTAATTGAGAAGTGAGACCTTGACCAGTGAGTAGGGTTCTTCTCTTTCAGCCAATCATAAGCTTGCTGATTGGTTTTCCTCAGTTCATCCATGGCATCCTCAAAATCCCTTATAGTGCTGTGGCAGCTTCCCAAAGTAAATCTTTCAATTCCTTTGTTCGGAAACCAACCTTCTTGAAATTGGCATATAGATGTCTAACACAGTGTCTTGTTACCCCTAACCCACATCCGTCACCGGACTAGGGTTACGAGACATTAATCAACCAAACACAAATCAATGCACTCTTTTTTTTTTATGAAGGTTACTACTTTAATAATATATACCACTTCATACTATCAAAGATAAACACGTATATCTGGTCTAATATTAAAGCATTAACTTACATTTCAGAATTAATAACATTAACAACTAGTAATCCACTATCCTTTGGATCATTCAAAAGCAAGGAATAAATGGGCACATGGTAATTGGTATTTACTTCATTTCTATAATCAACCTTGCATTCAATAATATTCCCTTTTGGAACGTATACCTCACTATCGATTTCGTACATTTCTCATTTCATTATTACCTAAGATTATACCATTTACCAATATATTTATTCCGTATTGGAGCATATCATAAATATAAATATCAACCAACTCATCTATTCACATAATTGTTCATTCCATTCGGCAATGACTATTGAATACATATATATACATATAACATCATAATCACTTTAACACTCATTTCCCATAACCGAATATACTTTAGCATTCAATATAAATTTAGACTCCAAACAAGATCAAATCATAACCAAATATTTTATTATATATTTTTATTTATAAAAATTTACATACGGTACATGCAAACAATTGTACATATTTTCATTTAATTACTTAAATATACTATGTGTATTAATCAAACATCATACACACACATTTGTACATGCCATATATATATGTATATATGTTTTTGCTTCAAGGTATAAAAATTACCCTAAATGCTTACCACAAAATCACACATATTTAAGCATTATAATCAAAACCTATAAGGCATAAACATATACATTTCATCATGCATAATCAAACCAACCCAAATATAATAAGATAGCCATTTTCGCATGGCATCCTTATTCAATCACATTTACTCCATTTAAAACATTTCGACAAATAACTCAACCTATACATGCCATGAACCTTGGGTTTGAAAACAAAAAGGTACCCAAAAGAGATGATAATGTGGTTGACTTCTACGACGATCCCCGAGCTCGAGCATCAACTTCTAAATCTAATGAACAATGCAACAAACGCACCAAGTAAGCTAATATAGCTTAGTAAGTTAAGCAGATAAAACAAGATGTACAAAATGTTCAATATAACATTTTAATCAACCAACATGATCATTAACTACTCCACAAACACGAATGAGCATATATTGTTACTATTCGTTAACTCACCATTTCTAATAGATCTCGAATCGAACCTTCACATGCCATATTCCATTTCGAATCAAGTTCAAATATAAATAGTTATATTACATTTCTATAATTTCATGAACAAGAATAACTCACCTCAATAATACTAATTATTCAATTATCACATATTAATTACCTGTATACCATTTCTCAAATACTTCCATTCGATTATCAAGGTCTCTAGCCAATTTAACCACCTGCACACGTAGGACAAATCTTTACGTAACGCATCGCACACTTAGTGCCGTTACTTGCAGTGTGTCGCACACATAGTGCCATTGCTGGCAATGTGTCGCACACTTAGTGCCATTGCTCTTTAATCCGCACACACAGTGCCTTATAGCAGTAATGTATCGCACACATAGTGCCATTACTCTTTAATCCGCACACACAGTGCCTTATAGCAGTAATGTATCGCACACATAGTGCCATTACTCTTTAACCCGCACACATAGTGCCATTTAATAGACCTTTTCCCTTGCTCTTTCATGCAATTGTAACTCCACATCCATTCATTCATACTCATTTTATCTCATTCGCTAACTAACACATTCAGCAGACTTAATTTACCTTATTCTATTCATAACATACATATATCAATTCACAACTCAATTGCCCTTATTCATTATCACCACATTCGAATAGTTCGAATATATGTATATATACTTATTTATTCCTTAACGCAAACACATATAATTAGCCAATTCATTCATTCGATAATTTCACATATCTACTCAAATGTCCAACTCATATTCAACCAATATGTGCACCCCCCATTTATTTCAAGATGCATTCGGCAATTTGGGAATTTATAATGTTTACATTTCATGATCAATACACAATAGCATAAGATTGAATTCAATTCATCCAACTACTTAAAACTTACCTCGGAAATTGACGAATCAAGCTTCCTGGCTATTCGTGTAACTTTGTTTTTCCTCGATCCAATCCTGACTCCTTTTGTTCTTAATCTAATTAAGCTCAAATTAAACTCATTTTAATACATTTCCATTCAATTTAGTCTATAAATACTTAATAGTACAATTTACCATTTTACCCCCACCATTTACCATATTTACAAATTAGTCTTTATAGCTCAACACATAAAATATCAAGAATTTAACTACATTTACTAATGGCCGAATGTTCATTCCTCCATTAAAAATCTATCTAATTCATTTCTTTGACATTTTAAACTCTAAATTCTTTTCTTTTTCAAATAAATTCTTAATTAACCACATTCATCAACAACTCAAAAACAACAAATGTTCATCTAATATAAGTCTTTTATCTAATGCTAAATGTCATCTCAAAGCTCAAATTATCTTCAATGGCACCACACGCATACATGCTCAATATACTAAATTATCACATGGGTTTAAGAGTAGTGTTAACAACAATCACAATTTCATAAAATTTATCAACATTTCAAACTAAAATATACCTTAATTGAGTCTAAGAAGTGCCGAAACCCCTTTGGAATTCTTTCCCTATTTTCTTTCCTATTTTCGGCCAAGTGAGATGAGAAGAAGAACATGCAAATATTTTTCTTGCTTTTTGTTTTATTAATAATATGATAAACCATTCTTTTAACATAAAATATATTAAAATATAATAAAATATACTAACACTATTACATGCATAATGATGGCCAGCCACTACCCTTATGATTTTGGCTAAATTTCAATTCTAATACCTCAACTAAAGAAACCACCTTCAATTTAATATTCACAAATTCAACCACCAGACTTTCATTTTATGCCATTAAACTCCTTTTTCAAAATTAAGCACTAAAACTATTAAATTTCGATAAGAACATTTCACACCCATTAATACACATATAATAAGCATTTAAAATAATATAAAATTATTATTTTTATTCGGATTCGTAGTCCCGAAACCACCGTTCTGATTAGGCCTGTATTCAGACTGTTACAGCATCAAGAAACAACATACATATTGCTTCTAAAAGTCCCTGTAATTAGAAAAAAACAATTTAATTCTTTAACAATCCCTAAATAGAAACAACATAAAAAAAATGAATAAATGGAGTTTTATCTTTTGTTTGTCATACATGAAAGATATTTGGTACGAGCTCACAATTTCCAAGTCTATTGCAAACAACTCCAAGAACCAAAGTCATGATGCTTGGTTTTCACTTTCCACAGCAGCATATGCAAGAGGATAGATGCCATTATTTGCATCTATCCCAACAACTGCAAGCAAGTAGCCACCAAAGTAGCCCTTCAAGAAATATCCATCTAAACCTACTATCCTCCTACAACCAACCCTATAGTCATCTTTGCATGCCTGCAGACACACATACATCCTTTGAAATAATCTGTTATCCAGATAACAGATTGTTGTTGTTCCCTCATTTTGTGTCCTAACCTCCAATAAATACTCATAAATCTTCTCATATTGAGCTTTATAAGCTCCTTCAATTAATTTCAATGCCCTAAGTTTAGCCCTCCTACATTTGGTTAGTGAGACTATGCAACACAAATCTCTTTTGACAACTTGTTATAATGATTTCAGAGAATAATCAGGATCAGTAATGAATTTTTCTTTATAATGTTCACCTATCCAAGCTGAGGTTACATTCTTATTTTTATATACTTTAGAACAAGTATGGTTAGGGTTTGAATTCCTAATTTGCCAAGTCTGGTCAGTAGGGTCATTAGGGTTTAGTCTAGAAGTCCATATGAACCAAGGACATTTTTCACTGCAGACTGCTTTTAACATTTTTAAATCATTTTTGGGAAACTTAATAAAGTAATTGTTCAACTTACCATACTGCTTTGCAGCTTCTTTTAAACTGTCCTTAGACTTAAATAACATTCCAACCTTAAGTCTAGGATTACTCATGTCAGTCTCTGGGTTGAACTCAGGCCAATTTTGGCCATCTGAGTTAGATTCATGTGCACAATCTAACCTCCCAGAATCATCACTATCACACAGTTCATCTACTCCTATACCATCCATGTTTAAACTATCTAAAGTAACTCCTATATCATCCCTATCACTTTCAGATGCATCACTACCAGACACATCACTATCAGACACATTACTACCAGACATGTGTTCTTCATTCTCATTAAGATTGTCGTCAATTAAACCTGCCAAACAAAGTACTCATCAATAAAGGCAGACAACATAAGCAAACACTTTAACCATTTCTGTAAAACAATAACCAATACAAAATACCCAATAATTTAATACAAACACAATCATTTCTGTCATGCACATGGCAGACAACAACCAATACAAAAATAATTTAATACAAACACAACCATCAGATATACACAACAAACATCAATTTCATAATGGCATTCGTACAATGGCAGATACAAATAATAAAGAAAAGTTGGATAATGGCATTAATAAATGGCAAATATACACAATAAACATCAATTTGATAATGGCATTGAAATCCTAAATCAAAATCATCAAAATCAGAATCGAAATTAAAATCGAAATTAAAATCAATTTGATAATGGCATTAATACAATGGTAGATATACACAATAAACATTAATTTGATAATGGCATTAAAATCCTAAATCAAAATCATCAAAATCAGAATCGAAATTAAAATCAATTTGATAATGGCATTAATACAATGGCAGATATACACAATAAACATTAATTTGATAATGGCAGTGAGTGTTTCAAAATTGAAGTCGAAATCAAAATTAAAATTGAAACCGAAATAACCTTAAAATTGAAATAACAGCATTGAAATCCAAAAATTTTAAAACTAAATGCAACAACTTACCCGTTAAAGTGGATGTAACAACACTGGTACCTTATCTTCTATTGCCCATTGTCGCTGACAATCAAATACACTGAATGGTTTCTGGTTTCGTCTTCTTTTCTCCCCAAACAAAATAGACAATTGCACCCTAAAACCTAAACCCTAAACCTTGTTTGTCATAACCATTTTTTGACAAAACGAGAATCGACTTTGGGTTTGAAAATAAAGAAAACGGGAGTCGCCACTGATCTTTTATTAGGTGTGATCGGGTCACCTATAAAAATATTTTGGTCTACGAATTTTGAGAAAATGGGTTCGGGAGTCGGTTACGTGTGAGGAAGGATTAGCACCCTCACAACGCCCAAAGTTGGTACCAAATTGATTAATCAATGTCCTAATGTCAAAAAGTTGAAAATATTTAGAAAAAGAAGAATTAAAAGAATGGATTAATTGAATCGGGATTGAATCTTAAGATAACCTCGTTTCGAAGGAATAAAAGTATCATACCCAACACGTTAGGATATAACACCCTTATATTTCAATACCAAGTTCATCTTCAAAAAAGGGTATTTGAATATTTAGTCGAACGAAAGATCGACACCCAACACGTTAGGGTGTAATTTTTCTACTTTTCTAAACACACAAATATTACCTCTTTTGTATGAATAAAAAAATGTCGGATTGCGATTTAAAAACGTTGATCCACATGAAACGCATTTAAAATACTAAATCAACAATCACTGTAATAAAAGATACAATAATATAAAAATGTAAAAAGGTAAAAGACGACTTTGAAATAATAATAAAAAGTGATTGAAGGTATTAGTAAAGATCAAGTAATAAAAAGTATATACAATATGATAGTATAAATATAATAATAATAATAAATAATAATAAATAATAATAATAATAGTAATAGGTATATATAAGTAATAGTATAATAATAATATAGAAAGAATAATAACATAATGATAATAGCATAATAAAAATAAAATAATAATAATAATGATACAGAATATATATAATATAATAATACAAATATAGTAACAATAATAATGATGAAGTTAGTATATACAAGTGATAATACGATAATAAAAATAATAGTAAAAATAATAGTAATATAGCGAATATAATAATAATAATAATAATAATAATAATAATATAGAAGTAGTGATAATAATAATATTAACATGTTAGTAATAATAATAATAATAATAGATAAACAACATAATGATAAAATATGTACATAAAATATAATAACGGTAATAACAATAATAATATAATAACAAAAGGACTAAAAAGATTGCAAAATAACTAAAAGGATCAAATTGCATTCAAAATGAAAGTTTTGGGGGGCCAATTAAAAATAAAATAAAAGGGAAAGGGCTTATTTAAAATGCGCGCAAAAGGATAGGGCCCACATGAAATTATTCCCATTCCCTTTTTGAATCCATGGGTCCAGGACCACATTGAAAACCCCAAAGAAATCTGAGGGCCAAATCAAAAATAAAAAGAAATAAAGCCTGATCAAGTAACAGAACAAAAGGGAGGGACCAAAAGCATAAAATTCCCTTTTAAGGCAAAAAGGCACCTATCCATCTTTCCAATCGTCCATGTGCTGGCCTCCAACTTCTTTAATTTCACCACTTTAAAATTAATATCCTTTATTACTTATATTTTTTTCTTTAAAGTTAATAGGTTCCCTTTTTTTTTTCAAATAACAAAAACAGAGGAACCCCTCCATCCTTTTCTTCTTTTCTTCTGCCAGATTTTTTTTGAATCCATCATAGCATGTCGTCGAGCCGCCGCGTGGATCCACCGTAGGCGGTGGTCTGGGATACGCAAAGCCGTGTTCGGGTAAGGCCTTGTTACTTTTCCTTTTTGATTTTGTTTGTAATTTTTTTTTAGAAATAAAATCGTAAAGGAGAATAAACACAAAAACAAGTAAAAATATATAGAAACTAAATCAACCTTAAATTTTTTGATTGCTGATGATTCCCAAAAATTTTGGAAGAGAAGAAGCTTCCTTTTGAAACCCGATCTTCAGCGTTTAAGAGGAGAGGAGAAAGGTTCCCCTTTCGTTTCGGGTTTGGTTCCGATGACAAAGAGGGGACTCCGACTTAACGGCCCCGGGAGTTTCGGTAAGGCTCTTCTCCTTTCCTTTTTATTGTTCTATAATCCGATCTTTTTATTTCTTGTTCTGATTGTCGAAAAAAAAAGGAGCCCCCCCTTTTACAATGTTTTCTCCTTGATTTTTCTTTTTGATTTTCAATCTCTCCTGCCTAAAAAAAATGATCCCCCCCCAAAAAAATCCCCTTGTGTGGTTGCTGGGATGGCTTTTATAGCCATTTACAAATGTTTATTTAATCTTCACTATTTTTTCTCTTCTTTTCTTGCAGGTGCACTCGGATGTGGCGATGGGCGAGGGCAAGTAGTGGCCGACCTGGTATGGGCGTGGTAGCAGAGGCGTATGGACGAGGCACGCGGGTGGACAGAGATCGAGGAGTAGAGGGATCGACGGCGCACTCCTCCCTAGGGTCCTGAAAATTTCTTTTTCTGTAGTGGGCTAGGGTGTTTTAGATTTTAACGGGCTAGGTTATTGGGCTTCGGTTTTGGATTGGGTTTAATTGGGTCATTAATTGTTGTAATTTATTTTGTAAATGGACATTAGACTATTTGGGTTTTATTTTATTTATTGATGGGCCTTGTTTGCTTCTAACGGGCCCGGGCATAAATTGGTTATTACAGCTGCTCCTCTTTGCTCATTGTCGTGAAACGAGAATAGAGCAAAGACAATAGAAGAACCAATTTTGCCCGGTCTTGGCCTTGCCTTGACTTATTGATCCCCGTCTTCCTCAAACATCTTCAAACTCCCTTGTAATCTGTCGCTTTGATCCACTCCACTGTTGCTTTTACGTGTCATGACCCGTAGCTTCAATCTGCTTTTCCTCAATCTTCAAAAGGATGAGATTTGTTTGCTCCAATGTGACTTCACGACAACGAGATTTGTAGCTTCGATATACCAACCGCTCCACTGGGACATGAATCAACTCTTTCCTTTTTTCTTCTTCTTTTTTTTCTTTTTTTTGAAAAACGAGAATTGAAAAACAAAAAATTGAAATTGAAAAATAGAAATTGAAAGACGGAAATTAAATATCTCAGGTGTTCCGAGGCTCATCTCACCTTACGTATTATGAGTTGATTTTTGAACAGAAATTTAAAGACAGAAATTAAATACCTCGGCGTGTCCCGAGGCCCAACTTACCTCTCGTATTATGAGTTGATTTTTGAACAGAAATTTAAAGACAGAAATTAAATACCTCGGCGGGTCCCGAGGCCCAACTCACCTCCCGCATTATGAGTTGATTTTTGAACAGGAATGTAAAGACAGAAATTAAATACCTCAGCGTGTCCCGAGGCCCAACTCACCTCTCACATTATGAGTTGATTTTTGAGCAGAAATTTAAAGACAGAAATTAAATACCTCGGCGGGTCCCGAGGCCCAACTCACCTCTCGCATTGTGAGTTGATTTTTGAACAGAAATTAAATACCTCGGCGTGTCCCGAGGCCCAACTCACCTCTCGCATTATGAGTTGATTTTTGAGCAGAAAATTTAAAGACAGAAATTAAATACCTCTGGTCCCGAGGCTCAACTCACCTCTCGCATTATGAGTTGATTTTGCGATCAGAATCTGGTGGAATTCGGGCGTCTTCTTTTCCTTGATTTGGTACAACTATTAAGATTTCTTAATTATCGGTATACCTGTATACGTCATGTGGGATGTTATTATGATATGCACGTGTTTGTTTTAAATGCTCTTATGTCTACATGATTATGCCATGCCATGCGCCTGGACTTGTTTGTCATGTATCTCTCGTTATGACTTTCATGATGACTTTTATTCTTTGCTTCGATTCTTGACTTTTCTTTCAGGTTTTGTATCCGTCCTCAAGTTTTTACGAGTAGTCTGCATTTCTCAAATATCACCCACTTGCCCCCTCGTTAAACTTTTGTCCTCGCTTTGAGGTTCTTGTACTTACCGTGTTCTCATCCGTAATGCGCAACGCTTTCTTTTGTTCAGAGTATGTAATTTCACTATTTACCATTTAAACGAATCAAACACGAGATGCATGAAAATGGCCAAGTAGGTGTGAAAGAGATGCCTTACGTTCGCATTTATTTCGGAGCAACAAGGAAAGAAAATTGACAAGGAATGATTCAATAAGGAAAACATAAAAAGAAAGTAGATTCAGTTGTCACTAATGCTCTAGATATCTAACGCATGAACTTCTCCATGTTCCTTCACCCTGAACCCCTTCGAGTGAAGCTCCTTGCGTAGAAGATCCTGAGCTTTCGAGTCCGCTTCAAATATTATAGTCTCGCCCCTTGACTCCCCGTTCAAACCGTTATTGCTCTTTACGTGCGAATCCCCTTCGTTAGGACGCCTTTTCAGGTTTTCATCCCAATTTTGTTTATCAAGACGCCCTTTTCGGGTTTTCATCCTAATTTTTTTTTTAAAAAAACAAGACGCCCTTTCAGGTTTTCATCTTGATCTTTTTCTTTTTTCTTTTCTCATTCTTCTTCTTTTTTTTTAGGCGTAGTACTTCTTCTTCTTGGCATCTCGAGTTTCATCGGATTCGACACCTCTTTCCCATCCATCTCTATGAGAATCAAAGCTCCACCAGAGAAAGCCTTCCTTACGACATAGGGTCCTTCCCAATTCGGTGCCCATTTTCTTCGAAAGTCTTTTTGTATTGGGAGGATCTTTCTCAACACGAGCTCTCCTTCGCGAAATTCCCTTGGCCGTACCTTCTTGTCATGGGCCGTGATCATTCTCTTTTGGTACATCCGTCCATGACATTGCTTTCAAGCGTTTTCTTCGATCGATTCAGTTGGTCATATCGAGCTTGTACCCATTCTGATTCTTCTAGTTTTGACTCCATTAAGACTCGTAAGGAAGGGATTTCTACCTCGATGGGTAGTACAACTTCCATTCCATATACCAGAGAGAGAGTCGCCTCATGAGGTCCGCACACACGCGTACGCCGTATAGAGGCGAATGGTAGCTTCTCATGCCGCTCTTTATACGCTTTGGTCATCTTTCCAATAATTCTCTTAATGTTTTTGTTGGCGGCCTCTCTTCTTCCGTTCATCTTTGGGCGATAGGGTGAAGAATTGTGATGCTTTATTTGAAATTGTTCACACACTTCCTTCATCATCCTCGTTGTTCGATTCAAGGCATTATCTCGAGATGATTTTCTCTGGTAATCCATATCGACATATAACCTCCTTTTTCAAGAACTTGCAAAACGCAGCTTTGTCACGCTTAGCAAACGGCGACCTCAACCCATTTTGTGAAGTAATCTATGACCACGAAGATGAATCGATGGCCATTAGAAGCTTTTGGGGAAATTGGCCTATGACATCCATGCCCCACATGGAAAAAGGCCACGGAGAGGTCATAACGTGGAGGGGCGAAGGTGCTGCATGAATTTTGTCGCCATAAATTTGGCATTTGTGACACTTTCGTGCGCAGCTGATGCAGTCACTTTCTATCGTCAACCAGTAATAACCGAGTCTCATAATTTTCCTGGCCATAGTGAAACCATTGGCATGCGTTCCACAAGTTCCTTCATGGACCTCTTCAAGTATTTTTTTGGCTTCGACATCATCCACGCATCTTAGAAGCACTTGATCTTTTCCTCTCTTGTATAGAATGTCCCTATCAAGAACAAATCCAGCTCCCATTCTTCTGATTGTTCTTTTGTCGTTCTCGTTTGTTTGCTCCGGATACCTTTGATGCTTGACATACTTCAAGATATCATGGAACCATGGTCGTCCATCTGCCTCTTTTTCGATGCTAAAACAATGCGCCGGGGCTTCATATATGCTCATCTGGAGAGGCATTATTTCCGCTTCTCGATTCGCTTTGAACATAGAAGCTAAAGTGGCCAGGGCATTAGCCAATTGGTTTTCCTTTCGTGGGAAGTAATTAAAGGTTACTTCCTCGAATTCTTTGACCAGATCCATAACAAGATCGTGATATTTGACCAGCTTTGAGTCTCTCACTTCCCAATCTCTACGGATTTGGTAAATCACCAATGCCGAATCCCCTGATACCTTTAGGATTTTGATGTCTCGTTCAATAGCCGCGCGAAGCCCCATGATGCAAGCCTCGTATTCCGCTATGTTATTGGTACAGAAGAAGTTTAATCGGGCGGTGAATGGGTAATAATTCCTCTCATAGCGACACCAAGATCGCTTCTAATCCCGTGCCCCAATGCATTTGATGCGCCATCAAAGCTCATCTTCCATGGTTCCTCATATTCGTTTTTCGTGATGCACATCAAGTCTTCATCCGGGAAATCAAATCTTAATGGCTCATATTCCTCTGTGGCTCGGGCTGCTAGGAAGTCAGCTATCGCGCTCCCTTTTATCGACTTCTGGTTCACATAAATGATGTCGTATTCCGATAGCAAGATTTGCCATCGTGCTATTCTTCCTGAGAGTGCAGGCGATTCCATCATGTACTTTATTGGGTCCAGCTTTGAGATCAACCACGTCGTGTGATACAGCATATATTGTCTGAGCCTTCGAGTTGCCCAAACCAGAGCACAACAGAATTTTTCCATTGACGAGTATTTTGCTTCATACTCTGTGAACTTCTTGCTGAGGTAATAGATCACCTTCTCTCTTTTTCCCGATTCATCATGTTGCCCTAATACACATCCCATTGAATTTTCGAACACTGTCAGATACAATATTAACGGTCTCCCGGGAGTTGGCGGTACTAACACAGGGGGGTTAGACAAATATCGTTTTATCTTGTCGAAGGCCGTTTGGCATTCCTCGTTCCATTCCCCAGGATTGTGCTTTCTCAATAGTCAGAAAATTGGGTCGCATTGGTTCGTAAGCTGAGCGATGAACTGAGCGATGTAGTTTAATCTTCCTAGAAACCCTCTGACTTCCTTTTGTGTCCGCGGAGGTGGTAAGTCTTGTATGGCCTTTATTTTGTCAGGATCGACCTCGATACCTCTCTCGCTAACGATAAAGCCCAGTAATTTCCCTAAGGTTGCTCCAAATGTGCACTTAGCTGGATTAAGCTTCAGTTGGAATTTTCTCAGTCTTTCAAATAATTTCCTGAGGTTTCCAACGTGCTCTTTTTCTCCCCGAGATTTGGCAATCATATCGTCAACATAAACTTCTATTTCTTTGTGCATCATGTCGTGAAACAACATCATCATTGCCCTTTGATATGTTGCCCCAGCGTTTTTTAATCCAAACGGCATCACCTTGTAGCAGAATGTTCCCCACATTGTCACGAATGTAGTCTTCTCCATATCCTCGGGATCCATCTTTATCTGGTTATAACCCGAAAATCCATCAATAAAAGAGAATAATGAATGTTTTGCCGTGTTATCCACCAACGTATCGATGTGCGGCAAGGGAAAATTATCCTTGGGGCTTGCTCGATTCAGATCACGATAGTCCACGCACATTCGCACCTTGCGCGTCTTTTTTGATCGGGATATTAGCCACCCATTCCGGATATTTGGAGACTTGTAAGAAACCGGCGTCGAACTATTTTTTGACCTCTTCTTTTATCTTTAAGAGCATTTCGGGTCTCATCCGTCTTAGCTTCTGCTGGATTGGCTTGCATTCTGGTTTCACTGGGAGCCTGTGGACCACTACATCCTCACTTAATCCTGGCATGTCCTGATATGACCATGCAAATACGTCTTTGTATTCATGAAGTAAGGTGACCAAGTCGTGTTTGGTGGGCTCTGAGACGGAGGTCCCGATTTTCACTTCTTGCCTCTTTTCTTCGTTTCCCAGATTCACTGTCTCAACAGATTTTTGGTGGGGGAGTATTTGTCTATCTTCCTGTTCTATCATCCTTAATAAGTCAGGGGTTGAGACATAATCTTCAGCATTTTCGTCGGCTTCGGATTCTCCTAAACAAGCAGCTTGCTCAAAGTCGATTTTAGAATCAGTAACGGGATTGTTCACGTCGTCGATATCTGAGTACCTGAAAGGTAAATGGAAAAGAAACTATAGAGGAACATCAAGGTATTGGAACCTACAAATGTGATTCTATGGCATGACATGAAATATATATAAAGACAGACTATGAGAAGAGGGAATAAATATAGGGCCAATGAGAATGAGAGACAGTGACAAAATGCATCTTCATTGATTGTTCATTTAAAAGTTAAACAAATTTACACAAACTCTTATAACGATTCCCTTCAACTTAGGGGTATACGTAAAGTTGTTGTTGAGAATTACTCCTGAGGGCCCTAGAAACTACAAGGAGATCCTCGCCCCAATTGTTCAACACAAATCCCGAGGACCAGGGCGTATCTTTGAAAGGCCTTACCTACACATGAATCTTGTCGCAGTGTGTCGAATCTTTCTGTAACATATCGATTTTACATGGGGTTCTTCCTCATTCGTGATAACGATAACTGCTGATCTGATGCGCTGAGCAGAGTGTTGGTGTCGTGGCGAGATGCTTAGCTTTTTCCTCCACTCGCTTGTGAGCTTTTGCCTCGTCGGCATGTGTAAGGAACAGGCAGACATCTGTGGCCCACGTCGAATCTTCTATCAGTGCTTGTGTCTGTGGTCACTGGGCAGCAGTGGTTATCTCTGAGGAATATGGTTTGGCGCTGATCTGCTGTGTATGTATTTAGCAGTAAGGTGGTGATAAGCAGGGAGCTGTGGAGATGAGAGCATAATCTGGCCGTGTGTGGCAGTGCTCGGAGATTTGTGGAATGGACTCCTCTCGCGTATATACGCTTGGATCTTTCTGTAGTGGTGTTTCGCTCAGCGCCTCTCAGTTCTTCCACTTTTCACTTTCTAGTTTTGAGATGGAGTCGCGGAGTAAGCTTTTCTTTTATAGCATTCCAGCCTAGCCTCGTGTAATGGCCGCCAGTGATATAAGGATCACGCATCTACACTTTTTAGTTGAATCGGGTCGGACTTGGTGGGCGTATCAGTAGATCATCCCATGTTCCCGTCGTCCGCTTTCAACACATTGAAGGTAGTGAACCATCGAACATGCTATATTGTTTCATCCGATGTTGCAATGGCCGTATGGTGGCATCGCTTACTGGTTGATCATACCCGGATATGGATCGGATTGTCCTCCATGCGATATTAACAACTTCCTCATCGTTGCCCGACCATCTGACGTGTATATAATAAGAGACACGCCGGACATCCTGTTCCCTACACTGATGTCCACCAAACTAGGTAACCTACGATCCAATTGACACTGCAGCCACGTAGATTCCGGTATTCACTCAGCTTCCTCTTTGCATATATTCTTTTGACGTCACATCCCTTTGCCTGTTATTTCGGATCATCAACTACTGAACAACTGATTAGTAATTATCTCAACCTGTCGTACCACGGCATGATAGTATGGTTCGTTGCCACTCGCCCTCCCCTCGATATCCTCTTTTCTCGAATCGCGGGAAAGACGGGGCATGATGCGATGTAGCTGATCTTCGATTATCCCTCCAGTTCGTGTCTCGGATTCTTTCTCTGGGGAATCCTTTTTCACGGTATCATCACAACATCTCGCATTACATCCATTCGATCCATGTGTTGCGCGGATTCCTCGCATCACATCATCAGTGTCGCTTAGCTTCTGCATCACGACTGGCTACTGCTCAACTTCTTTCTCTATCCTGATCCCTGGAAGTTCTGTCACTTGGGCTGGTCTATAGTGGATGATGTAAATCCGAATCTAAATGGCAGTACATTTATGTGGATTTTAAGTAAGCTTAATGTAAGTATATGCATAATATATGTAATCATCAATGCATGGTATGAAATCACGCGAAGTCAACTCATTCATCAGCGCAAAACTTCTTATAGCAGCTACATAAATAGATTGATCGACGACAGCTTCTTACACAAAGCTTTAAATTCTTGAGAGAAAGTAGCAAATCCGCATCACGTGGTCTCCACTGTGCTTTCGATGTGTATGTATTAAAGCTAGAGTTTAGGACTCGGCCATCAAATGCAGTCTGATATACGTGTCTCGGCATTGTAATCATCTCGAATTAGTCTCCGAATGGTATGGATACAGCCATTTCTCCGCCCTGTTCTTAAATGCAATATGATTTTGTGACATCCATTTCTAACTTCTCGTCTTTCATTTTTTCGATCTCTTCTGCTGCACAACTCTCATTATTGCTATAATGGGGACTTTTCCAACTCGACACATAAGCAATCGTTTTATTCCAGCTCCTGTTTACTCAGATCTAGGATCAATCTCTCAAATTCATTCCATTTGGTCGGCTCAGCTTGCTCTTCAGATCTCTTTGTTCATTGTCAAAGTCTCTAAACTAGGCTTCTTTCCGTCGAGAGCCAAGTCTTCTCGAGTCGCTGTGTCATTCTTCTTCTCTGACCTTCCTCCTCCTCTTTTCACCTCCTAGCTCATTTACTATACCATCTAGTTTCAAAAACATCTTTCCTCCTCCATTCCTGCACATTCTTCATCAGACCATTGTATCATCAAATGAAATCTTGCTTTATAATTTCTAATCTCTTGGTACTTCCAAACAGCCTCAAAGACTGACATTTTAGATTGTCCTCATAGTTACATTTCTCTATTATTTAGCCACTTTCTGCTGCAGACTGACTATGTCCATATGCAATGTCAAGTAGTCATTTGCCATCTTCGGAACCTCCTCCACACAGACAATAATACTAGTTGTTGCTCGCCCACTGCTGTCAAATTCTCTTGTCGCTTCAGCACGGTGCACATACTTCACAACATCAAGAGTTCATCCACGATCATAAAAAATCCAGCATCGAGCGGCTGCCTCCGCGCCTCTGTACATATACTTTACCAATACGACACCAATGCCAAAATATTTCACGAGACTCGACACTATAGCACAAGCAAATGCATCGAAGGAAACACGATTTTTTCAAAACAATTTTCTCGAATTTTCAATCAAAAGGACAAAAATCAATCAATTTATGGTCTGACTCTCGAGAGTCCCCAGTGGAGTCGCCATGCTGTCGTAACCATTTTTTGACAAAACGAGAATCGACTTTGGGTTTGAAAATAAAGAAAACGGGAGTCGCCACTGATCTTTTATTAGGTGTGATCGGGTCACCTATAAAAATATTTTGGTCTACAAATTTTGAGAAAATGGGTTTGGGAGTCGATTCGTGTGAGGAAGATTATTAGCACCTCACAACGCCCAAAGTTGGTACCAAACCGATTAATCAATGTCCTAATGTCGAAAAGTTGAAAATATTTAGAAAAAGAAGAATTAAAAGAATGGATTAATTGAATCGGGATTGAATCTTAAGATAACATCGTTTCGAAAGAATAAAAGTATCATACCCAACACGTTAGGATATAACACCCTTATATTTCAATACCAAGTTCATCTTCAAAAAAGGTATTTGAATATTTAGTCGAACGAAAAGATCGACACCCAACACGTTAGGGTGTAATTTTTCGGCCTTCTAAACACACAAATATTACCTCTTTTGTATGAATAAAAAAAATGTCGGATTGCAATTTAAAAACGTTGATCCACATGAAACGACGAAAATACGAAATCAATAATCTTCGTAATAAAAGATACAATAATATAAAAATGTAAAAGGTAAAAGACGACTTTGAAATAATAATAAAAAGGGATTGAAGGTATTAGTAAAGATCAAGTAATAAAAGTATATACAATATGATAGTATAAATATAATAATAATAATAATAATAATAATAAATAATAATAATAAATAATAATAATAATAATAGTAATAGGTATATATAAGTAATAGTATAATAATAATATAGAAAGAATAATAACATAATGATAATAGCATAATAAAAATAAAATAATAATAATAATAATGATACGAGAATATATATAATATAATAATACAAATATAGTAACAATAATAATGATGAAGTTAGTATATACAAGTGATAATACGATAATAAAAATAATAGTAATATAGCGAATATAATAATAATAATAATAATAATAATAATAATAATAATAATATAGAAGTAGTGATAATAATAATATTAACATGTTAGTAATAATAATAATAATAATAATAGTTAAACAACATAATGATAAAATATGTACATAAAATATAATAACGGTAATAACAATAATAATATAATAACGAAAGGACTAAAAAGATTGCAAAATAACTAAAAGGATCAAATTGCATTCAAAATGAAAGTTTTGAGGGCCAATTAAAAATAAAATAAAAGGAAAGGGCTTATTTAAAATACGCAGCAAAGGATAGGGCCCACATGGGAAATTATTCCCATTCCTTTTCGAATCCATGGGTCCAGACCACATTGAAAACCCAAAAGAATCGAGGCCAAATCAAAAATAAAAGAAATAAAGCTGATCAAATAACAGAACAAAAGGGAGGGACCAAAAGCATAAAATTCCCTTTTAAGGCAAAAAAGCACCTATCCATCTTTCCAATCGTCCATCTGCTGGCCTCCAACTTCTTTAATTTCACCACTTTAAAATTAATATCCTTTATTACTTATATTTTTTCTTTAAAGTTAATAGGTTCCCTTTTTTTTTCAAATAATAAAAACAGAGGAACCCCTCCATCCTTTTCTTCTTTTCTTCTGCCAGATTTTTTTTTGAATCCATCATAGCATGTCGTCGAGCCGCCGTGGATCCACCGTGGGCGGTGGTCGGGAGTACTGAGAGCCGAGTTCGGGTAAGGTCTTGTTACTTTTCCTTTTTGATTTTGTTTGTAATTTTTTTTAGAAATAAAATCGTAAAGGAGAATAAACACAAAAACAAGTAAAAATATATAGAAACTAAATCAACCTTAAATTTTTTGATTGCTGATGATTCCCGAAAATTTTGGAAGAGAAGAAGCTTCCTTTTGAAACCCGATCTTTAGCGTTTAAGAGGAGAGGAGAAAGGTTCCCCTTTCGTTTCGGGTTTGGTTCCGATGACAGAGAGGGGACTCCGACTTTACGGCCCCGGGAGTTTCGGTAAGGCCCTTCTCCTTTCCTTTTTATTGTTCTATAATCCGATCTTTTTATTTCTTGTTTTGATTGTCGAAAAAAAAAGAGCCCCAATTTTACAATGTTTTCTCCTTGATTTTTCTTTTTGATTTTCAATCTCTCTTGCCTAAAAAAAATGATCCCCACCCCCCAAAAAAAATCCCCTTGTGTGGTTGCTGGGATGGCTTTTATAGCCATTTACAAATGTTTATTTAATCTTCACTGTTTTTTCTCTTCTTTTCTTGCAGGTGCACTCGGGTGTGGCGATGGCCGAGGCAAGTAGTGGCCGCACTTTGGTATGGGCGTGGTAGCGAGCGTATGGACGAGGCAGGCACGCGGGTGGGCAGAGACAGAGGAGTAGAGGGATCGACGGCGCATCGCTTGCTCTCCTGAGGGTCCCAAAATTTCTTTTACTCAGTAGTGGGCTAGGGTGTTTTAGATTTTAACGGGCTAGGTTATTGGGCTTCGGTTTTGGGTTGGGTTTTATTGGGTCATTAATTGTTGTAATTTATTTTGTAAATGGACATTAGACTATTTGGGTTTTATTTTATTTATTGATGGGCCTTGGTTGCTTCTAACGGGCCCGGACATAAATTGGTTATTACATTGTTAATTGATTATTGAATCGGTTTCTAACCCTAAACCCTTCTTAATCGATTTCAAAATTAGTTTCAACCCTAAAAAAACCCAAAATCACAACCAAAATTTCCCCAAATCGATTTTCTTTTTTCCCCCCAACCCCTCTAAACCTCTAATCTGTTTCTAACCCTAAACATTAAGCAAAACCCTTCAACTTTTTTCCATAAATCCGCCCCAACTCGAGCACCCATCAGCTGCTTTGCCAACGTGGCAAGTTAACTTGCCACATCAGCTGGTTAACTTGCCACGTCAGCAATTCTATTAACACCCTAATGGTAACTATTAATCAGTGACTGTTTTGTAACTTTTCGAAAGTTGAGTGACTAAAATGAAACCTAGGTGACTGTTTTGTCACTTACCCCAAAAGTTGGGTGACTGTTGGTGTAATTTACCCTATTTTTTACAGTTCAATTTTTTTTTATAAAACAGTTTTGAACATCACTAATTTACAAACAAAAATCTAAACATATTTCTTCTTCGATCTCTGATACTAACTATTAAATTGACTTGAATATAAGGTATATTCTTCAACTTGTCAATGGTACCATACATCAAATCGTCACTTTGAGCTTGTTAGCAAAACTTTAAAAAAAAATTAACAACTCAACGACTAAAATAAAAACTTTTAAATAATTTAGTACCATTTTGTAACATTTTGAAGTCGATTGATAAAAACGTAAATTTACTAATAATTTTAGTGACCTTGACATGTCAAATCCAAATTGTCCATACGATAAACATGAATATGATTGACAATTAATCCATATATATTTTACATGTATAAGGAAATTAACTGTAAGAAACATATATAATTAGTAATTCAGGATAGGGGTGAGTGTTCGATCGAATCGAATGAAAAAATTTCTAGTTAATCGAGTTGGCGAATCATATTTTATCATCCTAATTTAATTTAAAATTTTCTCGAATTGAGTCGAGTGAGATGGAATTCGAATCGAATCAAATCGAATATATTTGAACCGAGTTAAATTTTAAAAAAATAATTTTGGGTCCTTGTAACCATTGTCACCCATCGTAATAAAATTTATCCACCTTAACTAAATTTTTTTATTAACTTTCATCACCAAATAGTTTATTTATTAATCTTTTATATATGGGTTAGCTTCTTTGCTTGTTTAGTTCTTTCAATTATCTTCATATTCTTGTCACTATGTATTTTGGAATTAAAAAATATATTAAATGTAAAAATGTGATTTTTTAATATTTAAAGATAAAATGTGAAATTGATACCAATATAAAATTTTAACACGAATATTTTATGGCATAATCAATAATTCAATTTTAATATAAATATTCAATATGACTAAACAATTCAATAATATAAATAATATAAAATATGAAATTTAATTTAATAATATAAATAGTAGATATAAATAAAATTATTACTATTTATGTTTAGTGAATTTTTTTGGATAATTTTGATTTTTTATTTGAGAGTAAAGGGTGGGAAGTAAAAGTTTAGGGGGAAAATAAAAAGTTTTAAAGAATAAAAGTTTGAGGGAAAATATTAAAAAAAAAAAAATTGGAGGAGGGATTGGTATGGGATAGATGGGAGGTGAGATGGGAAGGGAGTAAAAGTTTTAGGGGAAAAGTGAGAGGGAGTAAAAATTTTGGGGGAAAATAAAAAGTTTTGAGGGTTTTTGAGAGTAAAATTTTGAGAAAAAGTAAATGGGAGAGTAAAATTTTGGTAGGAAATGGATTTTGGGTAGATTGGGGAGTTGGGATGGGAGGAGAGTAAAAATTTTGGGGGGAGAGTGGGAATGAGTAAAAGTTTTGAGGGAAAAGTAAAAAGGTTTGGGAGTTTGGGGTAAAAATGTAAAATATTATAGTTTGATATTCGAATTATTCGAGTTATTCGAATTCGAAAACTCAACTCAATTCGAACTCGAAATTCGAAAAAAAAATCGAGTTGACTCGAATAACTCTATTCGTTTAACTCGAAATTCGAATTTTTTTTCGATTTTTTCGAGTCGAATCGAGTTTTGCTCACCCCTAATTCAGGATAATAGAAGCATAAGGCCCAAACCTGAAGAATTCAACAGCCCAATCTTTTAGAAGCTGAAAAGGATAAGCTTGATACTCGATAGCTTATTGTGTGTTTTGTTGGGCTTAATGGCATCATCTGCGTATTCAACCCAATATGCCAAACCGTTTGTTGCAATTTCCCTATCAAATATGTACCCAAACATGCCTAGTAACCTGAGAAAATGAGTTATCACTGCTAGCCCCAATCCAGGGTTGGGTAAAAAGTTGCGGAGGTTGTGCTATTTATTTAAAAAATAGGTGAATTAATTTTTTCATCTAAAAATAAATTAAATTTTTAAAAGAAATTAATTGATTTTTATTATTAAAAATTGGTGTAGTTGACAGTAGAGTTATTCATGGTCCTAATAAATTTTTAAGCCTGACCCGAAAATGGGCCTAAATTTTTGCCCATATTCGATTTGGATAAAAATGCTAAAATTTGGCCCGACTTATTCGTATTAATTTTTAATTTTATTTAAAAAAATTTAAGAATATAATACATTAAATGCACTAAAATCATTAAAATAAATGTTTCCCAACAAATTGAAAAGAAATTTAAAAAAAATTTATACTTAAATAATATTAAGATAGGTACAACTTAACAAGCAAATATCTCCAAAATGGCAACAAAATTAACAATAAAATAAGAGTTATATAATATCCAAATAATAACAACAAAATAGTGAAATGGTGGCAAAACAGTGAGAAAATAGTAGCAAAACAAAAAAAAATACAAATTCAGGTCGAGATTGGGCCAAAAAAACCTTACCCGAAGTTTGACCCGATAATTTTTTCGGGCAGGCCTGTAGCCGACGGATAACTATACAACTATATGTGACATGTCACGTATCAGTTTTTAATAATAAAAATAGATGAAGTTTTTAATAGAATGATCAATTTGTTTTTTATTTAACCTATTTAAACTAATTTACTTATTTTTTAATAGAAACAACAAATTACAACATAATTTTTAATATAAATGCCTCCACCATACCTTTATTGAAATATTAACGCATACATGGGATATGTAAATTCGCCAATGAAATTTTGACTCGTTCACAAGTTATTTTACGTGAATATATAAATTCTTTTACAAATTTATCTTTACTCGTATCAATTATTGAGTTTGGTGTTTAAAATTATGACAAATTAAAAAGAAAAAAGAAAATCTCAAATGATAAGACACGTGAAAATGAATTTGAAGACGATAAATTATTTTATGAACTCTTTCTACTATATCATCCATAGTTCCGCTCAATTAAAAGAAGATACATCATCTTTGATTTAAAAGTTTAGTCTAAATGTATATACGATATAGAAGAAAAGAATTATATATCTTCTTTTAATTGGACAAAACCATAAATAATGTGATAAAAATGTTGATAAAATAATTTCGGATTTTAACAACCTCGTAATAGGTGTCCTGTTTATTAAATAAAATTACATGTGTCAGAACTATAACCACAGCTCATTGAAAATTACATGCAACAACAATCTTTCTCATACGTACCACTCCCTTACCAATCTCTTTCTTCTTACCAATTTTTTATTCATATATATTAAACCATCAATTCTTTTTAAAATGATCCTAAAATGGATATTACCTGACAAAAATAAAATATTTTTTTTTTTCAATTTTCACCACACAAGAGAAAAGGAAAAGATTGAAGATAAGGATGTTATGGAAAATCAAGGAATAGACCAGTAAGGATTGGACAAGAATCACTATATCCTCTTCCCTTCACGAGCCTTTCACTGGGGATAAGACCCGGCCCTACTTTTCTCTTCATTCTCCAAATATCTTGTCATCCCTAAATCTTCAGCCACAATTTATGTCTCCGCCCTTTTACTTTTCATTCTCTCGGATTAGTCTTGAATCTAATAAATACGACTGTCTGACAATTGGCTAATAGTTTATAGTTGATTGTAATAATTGGTTTGACAAATTAATTTTATTAATTGTTTAATTAAAAATATTTGTTAAAACTTATTTGATATATGTAAAATAATAAATAAGGACGTGATATGTTTTATTGTTAAATATTTATTTGTTTATAATAATTTAGTGTTTATTGGGCGAAATTATTGAAATAAAATACTATTAGCAAGGAATTAAAACATTCATTATGAAAATTAATTATTGAATATTTTTAAAAATTTAAATAAACAATTTTTGTAAGTTCCTTATTTGATGGAAATTGATAAATATTAAATGTATCAATATAATTGTAAACTATATTCTTAATGATAATTATGTCATGTTCTTAGTAAATAAATTAGTGGTAATAATGTCTCACTCTGGATAAATTTGTCAAGTAGTATATTTCAATTAATATAAAGTTGCATAAAAAACCATTTTACACAAATAAATTAAAAATAAATTAAAAGTGCATAAATATTCAAGAAATAGATATGTATCTCAATACATATATCTCGTTAGGTTTGAGAACATGTGGCAAAGAGAGTAATTTTTGAACAAGTCATTCCACATATCTCATTCTCAATCAGGTGTGGAAAAAGTTGTCGATCTTTTTTTTTTATAAAAATTTTAGTTCAATAAATTTTTGCAAACCTCCATACACCCAAGCTCAGCTCTGGGGTCTTTTAGAGGTGCAGTCACCCAAGACCCCAGGCTAAAAAGAGTTCAAAATATTGTTTTCTAATTTTTAAGGGCCTCTAAATCTTAAACTCTAAACCCTAAAAATATAAAAAATGGGCCTGCATGCACCAAATACTATAATTGAAGAATTTAACTATCTGATCTTCATATGTTTCCAAATCAACTAAAAAAAATGCTCCATACTCTATTTGCCGAACCATATTCCCTCTTTCTATGTTCTTTTGTGATACTGCACCGTTGATTCTACGTGATGAAGTAAGAGGCTTCATTATATTGTCCTGTGTTTGGATGCAGTGGAACAAAAATGATGTAATTGTTTTTGAAATTTGAGAACCACAAAAATAGAAAATGTTAGTAGTTGAGAAAAATTTAAAAAAAAAATAGAGACAGTTAATTTGCGTCTCTCCATTAAGAGCTCACTCTTGCTAGCATACACACATTTTCGTTCGTTCCTTTCCTTTCCTTTTCTCTCTCTCTAGCAATGGAGTCGCGATTGTTATCACGCGCTTCTGTTATCACTGGCTTACCTCAGCTCAGGCCGAAGCTTTCGCCAGGGATTGTCAACGTTTCGTATGCTTCGGCTAAGCCGATCGGAGCCGTCGGTGAAGGCGGGAACGTCATATGGGGGAGGCAACTGAGGCCCTCCTTGCTACTCGAATGCTCGTCGGTTAGCAAGCGAGAGGTTCTGAAACCGGTTTCGGCTGCCGCGTCGTCACCGGCCGAGGGAGGAAGCGATTCCGCCGGGTGAGGTCCGTTTCCTCCGTTCTGACTCGGTCAACTCGTCCACGCTTCAGTCACTGACTCACTGACTCGTGTGTTATTGCAGGGACGGGAAGATCGCTCCGGTTGGATTCTTCGAGAAGTATCCTGCTCTTGTTACCGGATTTTTCTTCTTCATGTGGTAAGTTACGTAAGCACAAAAGAAAAAAAAAAGAACCGTTCAACGATACACTTTCAAATGAGTCAAAACGGCAGTTAAGATTCCGTCAAGTTTACTTCAATTTTTTTGAATTACACGATCATCCATTTAATTTAATTTTTTTCCAGGTACTTCTTGAATGTAATATTCAACATTCTCAACAAGAAGATCTACAATTACTTCCCTTATCCCTAGTGAGTACATGAATTTCCATTTTACAATTTTTTTTCTGGATCTCAATGCTTGTTCATAGCATGGCTTTATTATGAAGGATTTTTTTTCATGGCATTTTCGGCGCAGTTTTGTATCGGTCATTCACTTGTTCGTTGGGGTAGTTTACTGTTTGGTGAGCTGGGCCGTAGGCCTCCCTAAGCGGGCTGTAAGTGAACCTTCAAGTCTATTTTCTCAACTTACTAGTTCTTTTTCTTTTTTCTCTGACAGATACTATTGGGCTAATTCTGGTTTTAGTCAGTGCATTATATTAAAATTTGAGATTTAAAATTTTTACTTTAATTTCACACAATGAGATCTTTCTATTTTTAATATTATTAGTAGGTTGAAATTGATCCCATTAAAAGTGATGATTTAGAAATTCTTTTACCAGCCTTTTCAATTTGTCTGACTTGTAATTGGATTGGAATTCCACGGGCCCTAACTATATGACCAAATAACAATATAAAATTTTTACATTATTAGCGGTAGTAACTAATGCTTTTAACATTTTGGACTTACTAATAACATTACAAAAGCAGAGAGAGATAATTATGTCAAATTTTAGCATGGTAGAGGACTAATATCAGAATTAGTGTGATTACTACATTGGAATCTGTGTGATTACTAACCGCTGCAGGTGCGAACTTTACTGCCGTGGCTATGTTTTTTCGTAGCATTATGTCCGAAGATTGTAACCTTGCTACCTTTTGAAGAAAATATGAGAATTTTATACCAATTTTCAACTGATTAATAGCATGTAATTGTTATCTTTTTTTCATGTGTGTAGCCTATTGATTCAAACCTACTGAAGTTGTTGATTCCTGTTGCTGTATGCCATGGACTTGGTCATGTAACTAGCAATGTCTCCTTTGCAGCTGTTGCTGTTTCTTTCACCCACACTATCAAAGGTAATACATCATGCATTTATTCTCTTGTGCATATATGTATAGTGCACTATCGCTTATGAGGCTGATAAGGAACAAGTTGTTTGCTTTTGCAGCTCTTGAGCCTTTCTTCAACGCTGCTGCTTCCCAGTTCGTACTTGGACAATCAATACCAATCACTCTATGGTTGTCTCTTGCTCCTGTTGTTATTGGTAATCTCTCTGTTTCTCTGTTCGATCACCTCATGAAAACCAGTTCAAAGTGTGAATTTTACCATGTTTGAATGCCATTAATTAATTGCAAACTGAATGCAGGTGTATCCATGGCATCACTGACTGAGCTGTCATTCAATTGGACGGGTTTCATTAGCGCAATGATTTCCAACATCTCCTTCACTTACAGGAGTATCTATTCCAAGAAAGCCATGGTGACCTTTCTCCTCTTCTTCTTACTTTTCAGTTTGTTCATAACTTTGAATTATAATAATTGTTGGTTTTTTCATATATATGCAGACGGATATGGACAGTACAAATGTCTATGCTTATATTTCTATCATTGCTCTCTTCGTCTGTATTCCCCCAGCCCTCATTGTAAGTAAAAGAAAAAAATGTTTCAGTGCATGCAGATGCAGCTTTTTAGATAGTTGAAAGCTTAAGCACACAGTCTGTTTAAAACCCTTCCGTGTTTCCCCATCTGATTGTCGCAGTTTGAGGGTCCTCAATTGTTGAAGCATGGTTTCAATGATGCTATTGCTAAAGTGGGTATGACTAAGTTCATCTCAGATCTTTTCTGGGTGGGAATGTTCTACCATCTCTATAATCAGGTAAATTATTTTCTCCATATTTAGTGTTTAAGTTTATTTTCTGTTTTTAATATGCTTCATCTGTCTAAAGCATGACTCTCTTTACCGGTTAGAGGTGTTCATAGTTTATTTAAATCTGTTTATATTTATGAATGATTAAATCCAACCTTTCAACTTGTCTATATTATTTTTAATTTTTTAAATAAAAATATATATTTTTAAATATATATTAAACTTATACTTTTATCAAATTTGTAAACATTAATACCTTAACGTATTTTTTAACATAAATTTCATATGAAATGAATTATATAATATATAAATAAAACAAAATTAACATATTACGAAATTAAAAAAATATAAGTTGAACTATGTTCAAGTTTTGAATATCAAAACTCAAACTTAACCTATATATTTTAAACAGCTCAAACTTTTTTTACCCAAGTTAATGTTCCTATCATGATCTATCAACTAGCAATATCCGTCTAGGTTTGAATTTAGGAAGCGTACCTTCAAGTGATAAATCTTTGAGAGATCAATTAACACTCAAAGATAACAATATCGTATTATACTCATGATGAGTTCTAAGGAAAGTGATACTACCTTGTTGATTGATGTTTCGATATTTTCGAATTTAATATTTTTATTCAAATCTTTTCAAATATGCAACCGAAGGTTTTTATTTTCTTTTTCAGTTGGCTACCAATACTCTGGAGCGGGTGGCACCACTGACCCATGCAGTGGGCAACGTGCTGAAACGTGTATTTGTCATTGGTTTCTCAATCATTGTCTTCGGTAAGTTAATAAATTCTGCAGAGTCCATGATTTTCTTCTTCATTTTAGGATATTGGCAACCATACCTAGCGAACTATACTTGGTGCAGGAAACAAGATTTCAACTCAGACTGGTATAGGAACAGCCATTGCAATTGCTGGAGTGGCAGCCTACTCTTTCATCAAGGCCAAGATGGAAGAAGAGAAACGAGTGAGTAAAACACATTCAAGACATATATAACTGCTTTATCCGTCCCTTATTGTGTATGGTTATTGGTAAACTCTCATTAAAAATTTTAAATTCCACAAGTAAAATTATAAGAACTGTGTGACACTAGCATGTAATACAAAATAAATATATAAAAAATAGTATGTATAGTTTTTAAACTCCACTGTAGTGTATCAAATACCGACCCAATCTGTTTTTCTTGGCAGCAAATGAAAGCAGCATGAGAAGAAAAAAGGAGGCAAGGAAATTGGAGGAAGTCCTGATGAAGACCAAATTTGATTTTACCTTGCTGTTAATTGTGAAGTTTTTCTTTTTCCCTCTTTCTTCTCTATCATTTCATTTTATTTTATTTTTTAAAAAATTCAGAGAACAAACTATTTATAACTGTGGCTCAGCCTGTGTTGACTGAAAAATAATGTGTACTGCTATCACTTATTCTGTCTCTCAAATTAAGCTTTATTTCATTAGAAGCTTTTATAAATTGGGAGTTTGAAACAGAATATGTGCCCAAAATAAAAGATATCATGTGAATAGTATTTGTGATTTTATCATGTAGAGAACTTGTTTTTAAGGCTCCATATTCTTGATTTAGAAGTGTCCAAACTGTGATATGATCCTAAAATTTATATTAGAGTTTGAAATATATTAAAAACATTTTTTATTGATTAATCAATAATTTGATCACAAAAAAAATCTCTGTGCCAAATTTCAAAACCTTGTAACACGCATCATAAGCAACAACAACAACAGCTAAAATAAAAGTATGCACTTACTTTGCTGGCGGACCTCAGGGGACAGTCCTGAAGTGATAGTCAAGTCTAGAGGAAGCACTCCGTGGAGCCAAGTCCTATTACAGCAGTTATTGCTGATCTTTCGGAAGGTATTTTGAAATCTGAGAACAATTGTTGATATCCAATAATCTGGGCTCAAATTCAGCCTAACAAAACACAAGCTTAAGCATAAAAGCTCATCAATCAAACTTAGCCCATTAATGGAAGATAGCTCAAATGCGCAACGAGCACCCCATCCAGCCTTCAAAGTGACTCCAGAAGAATGCTTATGCTATGTACCTTTCAAGAGCATCGATGCTTTCTGAAGAAAGGAACCTTTCATAATCTCTCCTCGTAATTCCACCAAAGAAGCACAAAATGTGTAAAGCATTTAATCACTTTAAAGAAAGGAAAAGCCAAGCAACAAAACGTTAGATTCGAGTAGAGCAAAAGCAGATTCAATAGCTACACAAGTAAATTAGTCTAAATCTAATTTTCTATTTCATTCTCTAGATTAGTGTCACGGGTCACGGATTATAGCATATGATTATTGTGTACAAAACATCGCATAGAAGTTAACTTATTAAATGGGGTTCATTTGACTCATATGAACTGTCCCGATTCGTGGAGCTCATGAAAGAACTCATATACTTGAAGCCTTTGTGACTTGGTGAAAGATTTTAATAAAACTAGAGTTACTAGTATAAATAGTGTAAATCTTAAAGTGATAATGATTATATACAGATTAAATCCTGTAAGACTTACTCTCTTTCAATGGTAGATAAGTTCTAATATTGATCGTCGATTTACTCTCGTTAAAAATGACTAAATCCGTTCAATTTGTCAGATTGAAGTTCTAGTCCCGTAATATTAGTAATAACTTAAGGTTTGAAAGATATTCTGAAGGTTCAATTTTGACTCTTAATGACTTTTTATTTTATTTTACAGAATCCTACTCCACATACACGATGAATAACTCAATTCACTAAAATTGAGTTAAATAATATCTAAAATGAATATTTTATACTTTCAAAAATATTTTTTTTAATTACAATATCAGATAAACATTTTTTTTAAAAAAACAATGGTAAACTAACTAACCTTATATATCAAAATAGAAATAAAACTATAATGGGAAAGCAAATCTGTCCTTCCAAAGTCCACCATTACTGCATCTTTCTCTTAGCAACAAAAAGCTTCTTTAAGACAAGATCGTCTTAGCAACTTCAAGAAGCAGCAATGGCGGCTCCTCTCTTTCCCGCCATTTTCACTGGTTTCTTCTTCTTCGTCTTCTTCATCTCTCTCACATCGCAAGATCAACTAAATAACAACGACCACAACCTCTTGATCCGTGAATTGGATGACGCCAAGCTAAAGCTCTCTCGTTTGGGTAATTTTCCCTCTCAATTTCTTTTTAACGATAAACGCTTCATTAGAAACAAATTACTAATCGTAATCTTCAATTCTTTGATGCTTTGTAAATATGATTGTAGAATCTGTTCTCGAAGAAACAATTCAAAGCATTGATGCTAAAACCCTTCTTCTCAAGGAACGCGAGAAGCTTCTCGAAGACATGGAAAACAAGATCACTTATCTGCAGTCTGTTATATCCACTCTTAAGGTTCAATTCTTAGCCAGGAAGCTTTGCTTTTTTATTATTATGTTTTCAATTATTTCAGTTATTGAATGTCTTTCCCTAAAGATTGAAGAGTACAGTGTACTAAATTAGGGTTTATTCGGCTATGAATTTTAATTTCTATATGATGTTAATTGCAGGATGATTCATTACTTGCTGATGAAAAGCTTAAGGCTCTACAAGAGGAGGTTCGTTTTAAATGGTTTAATATGAATATAATCCCTATTTCCATTTTTTTCTACTATTGGATTCCTTGCCTGTAATGCTTGCTTTATTTGCAATATTCATCTGACTTGAGTAGTAGGCCTCGTTCTCCTAGGTACGTTTGCTTTGGGATGCTTCGAGAAAGAACAACTTTGAGCTTCATGTTTTGGAATCGGAAGCACAGGACACTGAGGATAGGGTGGAAGCTGTTAATTTAAAAGTTGAAAAGGTCAGCATTGTGCATGCATTAATTTCATTTCTGTGTAGAGACTCTGCTAGTGAATGTTGAATGACTAAGCATTTCTGTGTATTATTATGACCTTTATCAACTTAAAGAATTTTCATCAAGAACAGCAAAAATGCTTTAAAGACCATCTTATTGTTGTTCTAATTTCTAGATTTATGTATCGTTTTTGGGGAAGGGGGTTCATTCAGACTTCAGTTTCTGGTTGCTGCTAAGATGTTAAACCATGAAAAGAAAAAGAATAATGGGAGTTTTTTCACCCGGATATTCTTTTTTATTTGTTAATCGAAATGACCATTGTTCTCAGAACTCAATCTTGGTTAATTTGGCCTTTCCTTGATTGTGTCGTGTCGAAAACTTAAAAATAATTTTTCCGTTTTGATTTTGTTTTTTCTATTGCTGATGTTGAAATAGTTGTACTTTTCTCTCTTAAAGTTTCATTCCCTTGTTTTCAGATGGCAGAAGTTGTTACAGAACAATGGATTCAAATTCAACATCTTGAGCAGGCGCTTCAACTTGCACAAGTATTGCCTTCGATGGACCCTATTAATATCAGTTATTCGTCAATTCATAAGGAAGTTTAAAAGAAAAAAGTAAACATTCTGCCATTATAATCAATCTGTTAATTAGCATAATTGCTTTTGGTCATACAGAGGAGGGCATTGCAAGATCAAAGGCAAAGGTACATGAGATGCTCATTCTTGAAGGTAATATAATAAGCTGACATAGTCTTTCAGACCTTTTATTATTATTATTTTTACATCTCTCTCAGTCCATTTGAATTTTTTGTAAAAGTAATGATATTTTGCCAAATGCTTATCTTTCATTCAAGTCTTAATCAAATCAAATCAAATCTTTTCTGCAAATATAGTTCTTTAATGACCTTTCTGAAAGACATCTTCCAAAGATGCTCGGTGCATTGGAATATTATTCATTCGGAAAAGGATCTACCATTAAGTACTACATGTCTCAGGCTCTGCGACAATTGAGAAGATTTTACTCAGCAGTTAAAAAGTATCACCATCAGGTATGTTTAGCATTGCAATGCGATTTTCTAGGATTAATGTACCTCAAAACGAATCAGGTTTCTCTTGGAGATCTTCACATGTCAAAACTACATAAAAGTATACTTTGTGAAAGTTTCCAACAATAGAAAATGCTCAATGGATAAGTTGACCATTTCCTTTGGCTCTGTGTAAACTTCTAGGCATGATCTCTTTCTACTAAATCAGTTTTATGCTTAATCACCATGAATCTGGAAACCTTTGGCCTCTTCCAACTAGGTTGCTCAGTTTTGTAAACAAGATTGTCAGTAATCATAGAATCAAAGTTCTATCAGCCAAAAAGATTCTTTTCCCCTGAATTATAGAGAGTACGGTTAGTGTCTTGATGACTTAGATTGTGAACCTTCTTTGGCTCTATCTTAGAGTCCCATGCAAATGTCGCCTCGAATGGTTTTAGCTTTATGCGGGCATTATTTTTCAACACACTGAGATTAATTTGTTAGACAGGGTCAAGAATTATCTTGCACTTCCAACTTGAATCCTCTGTCAATCATCTCTGTGCAACATTTGCAAACATGAATTCTGCATTCTAATACTTTTTGGTCCTTAAGTGATAACAATTCATTTTTCCTCCAAAGTGCAGAATTTGATTTGCTATACGAATTAAGGATTTAGATTTACCAGCAATTTGTATTTCATCAATTGTCTACCTTGTGCTTGTTGCAATAATGTTAATGGTTTAAGGGGAAATAATATAAACAAGTTCCTGTTTACTAGTTAATGTGCATCAATAGTGCCTAAGAACAAAGATACATATGTATCCCTTCACTGGGAACCTTTGCCTTTGAAATAAACAAATATCTTGTTTCTTACCCGTTTGTTGACAGTTGCAAGGTTTCATCAAACAAGAAATGCGAAGAAATGAATTTACTGCAGCTTTTGTCAATGATGAATTGGTATTCTTTCTGGTATGTTCTCGTGTATCTACTGCCTTCGTCTGTTCCTGAAATTTTACTTGAATTACTGGTATAATTCGTTTTGGTTGTATTTCAGGCTTCCGCATTGATTACCTTCCCTGTACTGGGTGCTTGGATGGTGCTGTCATCACAGTTCAGCTAGGTCAAGAAATCTCTTCCATTGCAGTTTATATTCTCCTCTTTCATCTAGAATACAGAATTTGATTCCGCACAGCTAAAAGGTTAAAGATGAGTTGGGACACGCAGACACCACAGCACCGGGTCAATCGGCGTATAATCATCACATCAGCGGTAACCAACGACACGGGTTTATTCCAGTGTCCAGATTAATACAATATGATATATACTTTTGAAATTTGCAGCCCGAGAGTTTTTCACGCTCGAAAATTGAATTAGTTACCATCAGGCTTGCTAGCTGCTACATTTTGATTTTACTTTTTATGCTTTTATCACCACAATTAGAGCTTTACTGCAAAGTAATAATGATTCATACGGAATTATGCACAAATATTTAGTTAGGATAAAGAAGATGAAACCATTTCAGCATGCATATTCTCATGAATGTTACCATTGTCCTTTTTGTTCTTTTAACCTTTACTTTGGACAACTTGCCTTCTCCCTTCTTCAGGTAAATTCTCCCATGTGCTCAAAGCATACACATATATCTAACTTTTACCAATTTTTCTAATGATTTTTGTTAGAAATGTTGGTATTGATATAAGTTAGTAAAAATTAAAAATTTTGATACACTCAGCAGAAGTCCCTCTTCTTCAGCCCCAGTGGGAAGTCTCTCTTTTTACTCAAAAAGGGGCTCAGAGATTTCCTAGAGGTCCAACTGCCCCTAATTATCAATCACCCAAAAAATTCAAATCATAGGTTATGGGTTATGGCTACGAGTAATTTTAGTTATTATGCCAAAAAGAATAGATATGATTAAAACTTATAATAAGATTGTTCAAAATTTTAGGGTCGGATTAGATCAAACTCAAACAGTCTTCCCTCAAATAATTTATCCAAATATGTATTTTTTTATTATTTTATAACTTTTTTATTATTTTAATTAGAATTTTTTGAATTTCTATAAGGTTTTATAAAAGAATTTGTTTATTATGTCAAGGTGGAGCGGGGCGGATTAGATACGAGTTGGAGATTTTCTTTATCGAGTTTGAATATTAAAATTTTAAATAAAATCAAATTTGAGATGAAAGATATAAAATTGGAGGGATGTTTATTAATTGAATTAGGTATTGGGAGTCAAATTGTATTTTGTTCGTTTTAATAAAAAAATGGGTAAATTATTTTTTATACATTAGATTAAAGAGCAAATTGATTATTTCATTAAAATTTTTATTCATTTCTACTATTGAAAACTAGTCCCTATATGTTAAAATGAGAAATAACTGACATATCATATGTAATTGTTTAGTTATTCTATTAATCATGTTAGTTTTCAACAATAAAAACGGATGAAACTTTTACTGGGAATGATCTACTTGCTTTTTAATTTAAGTATAAAATTATTTTATTCATTTTTAAATAGATAGAACAGAATATAAAACTAACTCTTAATATAAAACCATCCGTAATACTACTAAAATCATAAGTGATTAAATTCTCTTGTTTATTTGGTCCCTTGGTGATTCTTTTACCACATGGAATCTAAAATTTCATTCTAGCATTTTGACCTTCGCCTAGCCTACACCTTATCAATGCCATGTGAATTTGAATTAATTTATTTTAAAAAATTAAATTAATTTAAAATTAAATTAATTAAGAAATAAATTGATTCAAAAAATTTAAATTTGAAATGAATCATATCTAAAACATTTTGAACTCAAAATAATTTAAATAAATAATTTAAAATGACTCATCTAAAGTGACAAAACAACCAACAAGTAGTTCGTTGTAATGGCAAGGTACATTGCACTCCTAAAGAGAGAAACTAAATCGAAACTTGAAGACGACATTGTTAAAAGGAATAGTCACAAACCCCGAACATGAACCCTAAAATAAATATGAAGAATACTAAAAAAACAAATCTCAATCTGAACGATGAAAATTTGAAACAACTTGAATTTAAAATAATCCAACTAAACCCAAATTGATCCTACCCAAAATGATATAACCAATCAATCGATATGTCCATCACCTACTTATTTATTACTACAATACCAGCTCTTATTTTAAATGTTGGTAGGGAATTACTGAACCCAACTAATAACTTTGAATTTATTTGATGTACAACTACTTTACCCATCAAATTTCCTTGAAATATAAACCTACCAAACCCCAACCACATTAACAGAAACTCTACTTTTGTGACTTCAGTTTAGTTGAATTTTCCAGGCAGCTACCTTAGACTTTTGCCTCATTTTTAGGGACCAATTGCTTTGACTTTATTCATCATGTTTCATGTAGCTTATTTTATGTAGCTTGTGTTTTGCTACACTTTGAGTATTTTCTACTTGATTCGATTAATTTGAATTCAAAATCGATCTCATATAATTTAATTATAAAAAGTTGAAAACTTGAATTTACTCTTTCTAAAGCCGAAATATCAAGCTTAAAATGATATAAAAGAGTAATATGAGATGACCAGAACTGAAAAACATGACTTGAACTCGGAAATAATTTATACCTAAACTAATCCAAACTTAAAATAATTCAAAAAGATTTAAAATCAAATTTAAGTAAATCCAAAATCGATCTGATTCACGTAAATTGAAGTTAGCGATAGTGCTTTTTTTCTTCTTTTTTGAATAATTTAATTATGAGTTTTGATTATATATATTTACATAATGCTTAGAACTATCCATAGTCTCTCTCAACTCATAAATAGGAGGATAATGGACTTCAGTGCAGTTAAACCCACGTGATATTGCATTGACAACAATATCCATACCAATCGAGTTAAAACTCTGCTTTTCTTTTATGTTAAAATACATGTCTGATTAATCTGTTTTGGCGAACATTGTTTTTCAAAATTAGGTTAATAAGTGGGAGGAGTTTGATTGCCAGCTCTGATGAATACATGCTTTGCATTGGCTGAAAGCTCCTCTGCCGCTGATCACGCAACTAAAACTTCCCTTAATCAATGGAATGCAACAAGAAACCAAAAGTAAAATAAAATAAGAATAAGAATTTATAATTTATAATTTTTTTCCTAACGAAAAAAAAATTGAGTTTGAACATTAAAAACGACGTTATATCTCTTCACGAAACCTGAAAATAGACAATAAAACTGACCTAGAAAATATTAAAAAAAAAAAATACAATGTACTTCTCTTTAATTTTAAAGATTATTTTGCATCCCATTTATTTATTAATATATCGGTTAATTTATATTTTAAGTCTTTATACTTTTTTATATGGCAATTTTTATATGTCCAAAACTTTTTATTTTCTTGGGAATGAAATATTTTCAGCTAAGAATAATCAAAAACCCATAAATGGAAAAATGTTAATGTGAAAAATATTCAATTTTGTGTTAATCAAGATTAACCCTAGATTAGACTTTAAGTCGCACTTTCATGTTATTTGGCTATCAAAACAAAAAGTCAACATTCATTTTTTTTCATATATATTTATGTTGCTTTAGGCATTGGTGCTTGAATTTTCATTGCATGAGTCACAAAGGTGAGTCAGAATAATTATGAAAAGAAATAAGTTTGGATTATTTTTTTATGTAATATTTAGAACTACTTATAGTTTCTCCTTAATTTTTTCAATGCATTTCAGCTTCATTAAGTTTACGTCCTACTGGATTGATAATATTATACATACCAATTAAATTAAGACTCAATTAATTATTTTTTTAAATCCCGTCTATTTTCGTGAAATTTTATATATTTGTCTAAAGGTTATTTAAAAAATTTGGTATCCAATATTCAATTACAATTAAAGAATGTCTTTCCTTGCTGGCTATGGAAGTAATTTGCATTTGAAGCAACTTATTAGGGTAAATACATTATACCATTCTTAAAATATGCATAATTAATAAATAGTGATTACGATTTTTTTTAATTTTAATTTATTAGACGTGTTTAATTAATAAATAAAGTGTAATCTTGTTTTAATTCTTTATATTATATTTGATTTTTCTTATTTAATAAAAATATATATTTTTTAAATCATTAAAATTTATTATCAATTACAATTCTTAACCACTCCCTTAAAAATTGAAAAACAATAGTTGATTGAGTCTTAACTTGATTGGTATAGATATTGTTACTAATGTAAGAGGGTTCGAGTGCTCTGAAACGTATTTCCTTCCTATTTATGGGTTAAAGAGAGGTTATACCTATTTTAGACATTGTGTCAAAAAGAACAAATATAACCAAAAAACCGTTGTGCAAATACATCGCATGTATAATTATACGTAAATTCAATTATTAATTTTAAAAAAAAAAAAATCAACCTACGGTGTAGAAAAATAGCACATGGAGACAGCCGCTAAACGACATAGTTTAATGTCCCACCAACTCCCCTTAATCCTCGCATTATCATCCGCCGCTCTCTTTCATCTCTAAATTTCCACAGCACACGATGCCCTCTATTCCGCCCCCAATCCCACCATTATAATGTTTTCTAAGCTTTTTAAGATTTGATATAGTTGCCAGATATAAGAGGGTTTAGGTTAAAAATAATGTTCCAAAATTAAAAGTGTTCATGAATCGATTTTGATTAAGCAATGATTTGATTCTTTTTTTTCTTGAGTTCGATCAGATCAACTTAAGTAACCAATTTTAATGTTGAAAAAAAAATTAAAAATATATAATTTTATATCAATATTATTTTTTATAATTGAATTTAAATAATTATTTTTAGGTTATTTAATTTAAATTCAAGTTCAACCAATCGAATGCAATTCTTGTTCAAGCTTAATTTGAATTAAATTAAATTTTATCAAATCGAACGAGCCACCCAACACGTAAATAGGTTTATTCGGAATGGAGTTCAATCTATGCTAGTCGATACTGTTTCAATCCTCAACCAGTACTAAGTAATATAGGTTCCATTCCGATCAAGATTTTGGTGTGTACCAATTGTTCCAAGAGTTTTGACCAATACTAGTTTGTACAAAATTATGATTCCTAAATTTTATTTTATTTTTTTCTTAAACATTTTAAAAATTAAATTTTAACTTAAAAATAATAATTATTATTATTTCTTTGAAATGTAACAAGTATAGTATAGTTGCAGATACAAATCTAAGTAACCATAAGTATCAAAACTAAAAAACCTACAACTATAATTGTGCATGGTAGATTTTGCACCTGGCTTAAGACTCAAAGTCTCCTCCTTTGCCAACTATAGTTTTAATTACATTAGTTCGATCCAACTTGTTTACTATTCATACACCAAAGCACATCGATATCAATACATATCAATACCAATACAAAAAAGGATACACTAGTTTTCAATGGTATTATTTATTGTGACATGAATATTATGTTTTTAGAACTTTTACACATTTTTCCTTCAAATCTCTTAAACTCCAATATCATTTTTTCCCTTTTATTGTTTTTTTAAGAGATGAAAAATGAAATAATAAATTTATAGGTTATGATCATATTTATTCTTTTTGATACAATGTCTAGAATTATCCATAACTCTTTTTTAATTCATAAATAAGAAAATAATGTGCTTTAATACACTCAAATTTACATCCTTTTACATCGACAACGCCCATATCAATCAAGCGCCTAACAAACAATTGATGACTTTAATTAAAATATTGAAATAAAATGAATTAGGGTTTTGCTTAGAAGATACGAAACACTCAATAGTTTGATACACAAATAATAGGGTCACTTAGTGGTAGTGATTTTAATTAATAGGTTCGGTAAAGAATTAAGTGGACTGTCAGGAGGGAATCTTATGTGACCAGAAAACAAATAAAGCTTACACATTTCACTTGTTTCCCACTGTGGGGAAATAGAAATAATAAACAATCCTAGTAGATTTATTTTATAAAAATCACTTTTAAAATATAATAATTAACATAAACTTTTTTATGCCATGATTGTTTTTAATATGCACAAAAGAATTTTATATTTTGATGCACAGTGTATGTTAATATACGATAATTAACATTGAAACATGGTTGATTGACAACAAACACAAAGTAAAGGGGCCTCTTTTGATAAAGTTTTTTTTTTTTTTTTTAATTTCTCTCTCATCCAAGTCCCTACAATCATAACCATCTTCACCCCCTCCGTTAATTGAGTAGAAAATTTTAACAATTTAGAGTGAAAACAAAATCATTGCTCTTCCACTCTTTCTATATAAGCACTTTGCATCATCACGTATTCCTCGTTAGTGTGTAGTCTCTTACATTACCTACAAAATCTTTGCTTTCCCTTCTTTTTTTGTTTTTTTTTGCCAATGACTTCTTCACCAAAACTCATCTCTTACTTCTTCCTTTTAGCCCTCTTCTCCGTTGAAATACATGGTAGGGATTTCTTTAGCAAAATCCCAAGTGTTAACACAAATGAGAAAGAGGTGACCAACAAAGAAGAACAAACCACTTTGGGGAAGGAGGAGCAAGAGCCAAGGTTTATCCCCGAGACCCAAAATGGCTATGGGCTTTACGGTCACGAGTCTGGTCAGCTCCCTCCTAGCACCACCAGTACCAAAGAAACTTATGAACCCTATGTCACACCTGTTAAATACCACCCTGATGAACCCTACAATAGCATCCCAGCGTCCAAAACCAACAGCAAAGACCCTTACTTTTTTAGCAAGACAAATGCCTACGGGAACACTGAGCAGCAAAGTGAAGCCAGGTTCAATGAGAAAGGATGGACCACCAAAGAAACCAACAACTACAATGGCAACTATTACAATGGTAACAATGAGGCCTTGTTCACTGAGAAAGGGTGGAGTACTAAGGAAAACCAGAATAGCAACAACTATTACAATGGTAACAATGAGGCCATGTTCACTGAGAAAGGATGGAGTACTAAGGAAAACCAGAACAACAACAACTATTACAATGGTAACAATAAGTACAACAATGTTGAGAAGCAAGGTATGAGTGATACTAGGTTCTTGGAAAATGGGAAGTACTACCATGATGTGAGTTCTGAGAACAACTACTACCCGAACCGGTTCGAGAACTCGAGGGGAGTCGGTTCGAGGAACGAGTTCAACGAGAACCGTTACAATAACATGGGAAAGTATAATCAGAATCAAGAGGAGTTCGAAGAAGAGTTCGAGCCATGAAACCATACGTATATGCTAATTAATTAGCAAAATGAGAGTAAAGAAAAAGGGTTTATTTATTGGGTTTTGTGTTTTACTTTGTGATCCTTTTTATTTTATTTGCAGGGTTTGATAGTATCCTTTGCTTTTGATATTGAAATGCTAAAAGATATGATATGGGAGCCTTATGCTTTTTACTTTTCTTAAACAATGTTATGCAATAATAATGTAATTATATGTTACAATACTATATATATCTTTGTATTTTAATTTTATGCAACTAAAAATAGCCAAAAAAAGATTGATTCTAACTCAATTGAAATGGATATTGTTACCTGTGCAAAAGGGTGTGAATTCGATTGCGTTAAAGTTCTCTGGAGAGATTGTCAAACTGGAAAAAAAAAAGAGTTTAATTAAAGAACAAAATGACAAAAAAAACCCAAGTTTTAATTAATTTTTTCATGATGACATTGATGTTCCATATGGTTCTCATCATTGATAATCTTGACAAAATCTTAAATCATGTTTTTGATCTTTTCTTCTTGTTTTATAAACCCATGACAAAGCCTATTTAAAAGTTAAATTCTATCTAGTAGTTTTCATATATATATATATACACACACACATATTCGTAAAGATATTTGAGATTGTATACTTTGCCTATTCGATTTCGTATATATATAAATGATTCTCTTCAACTTCAAGGATTATATGAAGTATGAAACTGTTATTCTCTCTTATCTATATTCCTTTTCAATAAGAGAATGATAAATAAATCTTGATTTTTAGCATTTTTAATTGGATTTGAATTTTTTTAGGAAGAAAATATAATTTTTTATCATTCTCCTATTAAAAAGAGAGAGATAAGATAAAATCTCAATTTAATACAATCTATTCTCAAATCGAGCAACACAAATGAGTAGCTAGCTACCATAGTTGATGATATCTTATCTTTGGATGGTGATAATAATTGTCAATAACATGGGTCATAAATGGTATAAATACACACCCATTTGGCATGTGGTAAAGAGATATGAATAGGGACTGTTGATGTACATTGATAGTGCTTTTTATACGGCAGTCCATTCAATAGCTGAAAATAAATATAAATATATGTGCATGCCTTTGACAGTAAGGCACTTTTTGATTTGGTTTCCTATTATTTCCACCGAATGAAATAAATGTTGATTTAGTAGTCAAAAGATGTGAAATTGATACTTAAAAGGACTAATTGTATAATAGCGTATATTTTGTAGGACTTTAAAATCCAAGACAATGAAAAAGTAAATATCATTACTTTCCTTTCTCAAGCTCTTATCCTTTATCATCATCCTTAGGCAAGTCACAAATTGCCCTTAATTAAGCGATGAAATAATGAAATTAAGAATCCCATTTATTGAGATTTTCTTTGAAAAGTGGATATGGAATTTATGCAAATTGGGTTTTAATCCCTTTTCATTATAAGAAAAATAAGTAATTTTATGATTTGCAATTTACCCCTTGCACTATTTATTAGTATTGATTAAAATTATCATATCTTCTCTTTTGAATCCAATATTATGAATTACCCATAGTCCTTCCTTAACTTTTAAATAGGAGAATAATGTGTTTCAACACACTCGAACCTACATACTTAAACTGGCAACAATGTTGATGCCAATCGAACTAACACTCAGTCGGTTCGAAATTAAAGAATTTAGAAAGAAACATATAATTCAAAAACTCTAAAATAAAATAATAAAAATAAAAAGGAAAGGAAAGTGGAAAATCATCCATTTGAATTGGATTATCTTCTCCGTGAATGACGGGAAAATGATGACTTTATTCGTGTTCTAAAGCTTTGGGTCCAATTTCTTTTTGACTTACATATATGAACTTATATAGCCATACAAAGACTAATGTTGTGTAGATCTATAATTTATATATGGTCACCATGGAATTAATGTTTAATACTATAGTTTTTATAAAGGGTTAGGTTCTGACGTTAATATAATATATTGATAAACTTCAAAAGTGTGAGGCTAAGCCTAGTAATTTTTTTTTGGACCAGGGTGCCCTAACTAGCAGTACAGTGTCTTGATATGGAACCCAATGTGAGAAAATAGGAGCATATGATCGTGGGAGCACTCATGATGCTGGGAATTGAATGGTTAATTTTAAAAAGAAATGGACCAATTTGAAGAGAGATATAAAATAGTGGTGCTGTACTGTAAAGAAACAAATGATTACACCCACCCACACATTATTTCAGTTCCCTCTACCTCTCACCATTGATTCTAGCTGTACCCAGATCTTTTTATTTTCCCAACATTTTAATGCAAATATTAACAAAATTCTGGTTAAAAAAGAAAATACATGGCAAAGTGCATAATACCAACAAGTCATAATAAATACAAGGAGGCTAGGTCAGATTAGCCTTGGAAAGAAAAGTGGTGGGTTTGATTTGGTTGCATATAATGTTATGAAACGGAATTAATTTTCCCATCTGCTGGTCTACTTTGCTTGAAATGGAAGTTAAAAAGGGGACAATAGCTGACCATGAGCTACAATTTCATCACCTACTTTTATCTCATTTAATAATTTCATCTCATTGTAGATTGAGTTTTAGTTCGATATTATTGTCAGTGTAAGAAGATGTGGATTCGAGTATATTGAAACGCATTATTCTCTTATTTAAGGATTAGGGAATGATTATGAATAAAAAGGTAAAATTTAATTGAGAAGAACCAGATTATGATCTTGATCATCTTACTATATCAAATTTTGAAATTTAAATTATTTACTTTAATTTGACATGTTTTGGTCAATAAAAGTACTATGGAACTCAAAAAAATGGATAAATCAATTTCTATACATTAGACTAGAGAACAAGCTAGTTCTTCCGTTAAAAATTTTATCTCCAATTTTATTGTTAAAAACTTATCATTGTACGTCAACATAAGGTACATATGGCACGCAACATGAAATTGTCTGGTTATTTCGTCAGCCACGTCAGTTTTTAACTGTAGATATGAATGTAATTTTTAATAGAAATGACCAGTTTGTTGTTTGATCTAACAAACATTGTACGAGGACTAATTTATCTATTTTTTTAGTAAAGGGGCCAAAATACAACTTAAAAATAATTGAATTAAATTAATGACATTCTAAAAGTAAAGAATGAAATTAAATCTTATCAAGGTATCGAAATTAAACCCTAAATATTTTGAGGAAGATTGAGGATCAAAATCATAATTTGATGGATTGGGAAGTAAGGGGCAGCAACTTGTTGCCAGGCTGGTGAGAAAACAAGATTCATTGCCCTATAATGTTGGCATAAAATAAGGGCATGTCTTGATGGTGTATTGGCCATATAATGATGGCTATATTGTTTGCATTTTGCTCCATTTTGGAAGGGGAAAAAAAATCATATTCGTATCATTTGTGATGGACTACCAAATTTCCTTTACAAGTTTAAACATGGTATTTATTTAATGTCCCTCAGTTTTAGATATTTATTAACCTGTAATTGCATGTTCCTCAATCTTCCATTTTTAGGTCAATTTGTATGGTTTTTGATGCGTAGACAGAACGGGGTAAGATTTTATTATTTTTTATATTTTTTATCCTAATTTCACTCTAAACCCTAACCGGCTGAGTTTGCGGTTTTCTGTCAGTCTTTTTCTTCAAGGGTAATTTCAGAAATTTTTTATTAGAGGGACCAAGATGAAAAAATAAATTTCATGATAAAAAGTTAAATTGAATTGATAATTTTTAAGAGGGTCTAAAATTGGAATAAAACCATTTTATCCCGGGCCAGGCCCTTGACTCTTTTTGGAATCGCTTTGCTTTTCTTATTTCAAAACCACAATGACTGACCAGGTGACTATTGTGAATAAATCCAAACAAAGTGGATAAACACAGTGAAATGCCCAAAGGGCTGTTGGCTCAGCATTCACAATCCAGTAGACCATTACGGCATTACCCATCCATTTTGGGGCCTTCAAGCTACCACATAACATCAGAGAGGCAGAAACTAAAAAGCAAACTGAATTAGGCTTAGAGGTTCATTTCAAAGGATTTTCATTCAATAAATTGGGTAATGTCTGAGATCTTATAGTGAAATCTTATAGTATTTTTTTTTAAATTAACGGTTGTGGTTAAAAGATAATAATAAAGTGACTATAGCCGTTTGATCAAGTAATGTCAAAAACTGGTAAAATTGTGCTGGTGATTGGGAACTTGTTAAATCAATTACTAAATACATTGATTTTCTTTGAAAACCAGTTTCTCTCCTTCTTTTGTATTGAAATCGATTGAATTGGTTAAAAGATAAACTCACATTTTTAATGCAAATCCTACATAACATGATCAACGGTGGATTGATTTTTTTTTCTTACTTTTTATTTCAACCATTGATTTAAAAGAATCTCACGAAATTCCACTAGATCTTTAAATAGATGCCATTGAAGAAATTGTTGTTTTGATGTATCAAAGATTTCGAGATAACAATGTAAATGAAAGTAGCTTAGATCATTTCATAATCTACCTTCAACCAACAAGTGCAGAGTGTAATGATAAGAGACATTGCACTCTTAAAGGAAAAACTCAAATTTGAACTTTAAAAACGACATTTTTGAAAATGAAAACCAAAAACCTTTGAATAGATTAATCTCCATAAACCAAATTATCATCCAATGTTTTGCCTTCTACCAAAGTGCAAACTATCCTTACAATAAGAATCCACCAAAGTGCAAACTATCCTTACAATAAGAATCCCATGTTCTTTTGTTTTTCTGGCTATTTGAATTATTGGTCAAACTTTGCTTGAATCTAATCTATTAAAAAAAAAGAAAATCATAAATGTGATTGGCGTTACCTTTTTTTATCACGTTAGATCTAAATAGTTCATGCAATACGTACATGTATGTTTATAATTTACTTTTAAGTGTTTTAAATATGCTTCACATTAAATACAAACTGTCATTTAATGTCTATATTGATGGTTAGAATGATAGAAGAACATGATTGATTCAATTACAAATATTTTTAAAGATTTAATGACCTCGTAGAACCTTATAAAAGGAACTTTGGAGGGTAAAAACCTTTTCAAAAGTTCGACTTTTTGGGTGGAGGCTTCCTATGATTGAGAGATGTGACATGTTTTCCCAATAGGCGAACTCGAGGGAGGCATAACATTATGTGGTATTTATAATGATTTGCTTTGTTTGTATTTCTACAATGTGATTGATTGGCTCGAGACGACTATGCGGAAGATGGATAAAAAGGCCTTCACTAGTTTTCTTGTGCTTCTCTGGCAACTATGGGAGGCAAGGAATTAGTTCATGCATCAGGGGCGAGTTTCTTCCCCTCAAGATGTAATGTTAAGAGCTTGATCCTTCCATCATGAGTTCTTGGTGCATAACCTTTTTTATGCTCCATTGTTACCTCGACGTCCGTTAATGTTGATGCAGCATGGAATGTGGAGACAAGATCTGCTACTTGCGGAGCCATTGTTCATGACCATGAAGGACTGGTGCTAGCTGGTTTCACCTATTCGATTGCTGAAGCTTTTGGCGCTCCTTTAGCTGAGGCTGTCGCTTTAGCTTGTGCTGTTCAGAAGGCCATTGAGAAGGGTTTCCGCAGAATTATCCTAGAGTCTGTATTAATAAGTTTAATGGTTGGACTCGAGATTTTTTTCTTTAAGGCTGTATTGTTAGTGAGGACTTGAGTGTTTGTGATTCATTTGATGTTGTTAGCTTTTCTTTTGCCTGTAGATCAATTAATCGTGTTGCTCATTGTGTTGCACATTGATTGATGGATAAAAATGTTACTTTTGAATTTGGTTTGAATTATCTGGATTTTATCCATCAGTAGATGTGTTGAATGATATTTCCTAGTTATATATAGTTTTGCCCTTTGGGTATTTTTTTTTTTTTTTTTTTTAGAAAAAGAGAGTTATCCACGTGTCGAGTTAGATTAGCAAGAACCAACAGCTTTACCATACGATCACATACACAGAAAAACAGTCCGATTTGCAAAAACCCCCTCGAAAGCCTAAAACCCTTCAGCCCCAAAACACAAAAACCCTCCAGAATCTTCCACCAAAAATGTCCGCCGCCAGGTCCGTCCTCCGTTCCGCTGCCACCCGAGCGACCGCGGCCGCGAGGCTCGCCGGTGCAACCAAGTCCATGCCACGACCCGCTTGCTCGCCCTTTCGGATCTCTAAGCAAAACCCGTTTCCTGCTCGCATTTTCAGGTAATGGATATTATTAATTCTTCTCTTGTACTCGTTTATGAAATAAATTAACAGTATAGTTCTAAAATGAATTTGAAAAGGTCACCGGTGGAGATGAGCTGCTGTGTGGAAACGCTGCTACCTTATCACACAGCCACTGCTTCGGCTTTGTTGACTTCCATGCTTTCTGTTTCTCGCCGGAGGTCCAATTGGACCGCTGAAGGTATTCCTATCCACCTTCTTTTTTCCTTTTCATTTTGATCTGTTGAATTATTTTAAAGGATTCAAAGTTTCTAGCTTATTTTTAATGAATCAATGGAAATTGAATTAAGATATAATGCCTCATCGAGTCAAAGTTAAAGTTCCTAGTAGAAGTATTTGATCCTACTCATAGAAGCAAAATTAAAGAAGATCATGTTTGATCCTTTGAGTTAAAAGTGTGTGCACTCGTATGACAATATTCAAACCTTTTTTTTTATGATTGCTATACCTAAACTTTGTGGTTTCCCAGTGATAAGCTTCAGTATTGGCAATTAAATACCAAGAAGGAAAGAGATATTTTGTTGTAAATTTCATTAGAACTAGAATTATGAGGGAAAGTAGGGTGAATCTGCTAAGCAAAATCGGCCGACTTTAAGACTAGCATCAACCACTCAAAAACAATAGCCAAATGTAGCAAATTGTACTCCCTCTTTCATCTTTTCTTTCTCTCCCCTTTTTGGATAGGTAGTAATTGCTCCTCTGCCTCGTAAATAAATGGAAGAATGTAAATTATTTTCTCCTTTTGTAGGGCAAAACCAGACTAGATGAAGGGCAAGCACAGAGAGGGAGTGACTTGCATTAGTTTTTCATTGTTAAACTTTTTGGAACTTCTACTGTAATTTCTCTTCAGTGCTTGAGGAGATCATAATTGTGAAATGGCAAGAGATTGAATGCTATGCCCTGTAATTTCATGGCTTTAGAAACATCAGATGAAATCTTGCTAAACATATTTTTAATTCAGTTAACTGATTGATTTTGAATTTACTGTTAAGCTTCTGAAAAGTGAATTGTGTGTTGTAGTTTGTCATTTTGTTTGGTTTTCTGAATGTTTAGAATTGCTTGCTTGTTTACCTATGGTATGGATGGGAAAGGGTTAAAAAGGCTCTCAGTGATGCAACTTAGTTATAACTTTTTAAAGAAAAATACATGAAATCTAATGCTTACTTTCAGATGATATAGGCTTTGCTTATGCATATTTGAGCTGAGACTGTTATTCAGCTGTTAATAAGTTTTATAAATTAACGTGAACTAAACCTTATTTACGTTCTTATTCATGCCTGTATAAGGTGGATATAAGACCAATAATGATTTGTTGTTTCACTCAGATTGCAATGATGATGTATGATGAATATCGGAGAGTTCGGGCAGACTTTTTGATAAATGGACTCTTAAGACAAGGTGGTGGAATAAAGCTTTTAGTAGGGTCTTTAGATGCTTTTCCCTGTTCATAACTTTAACAAGTTGATGAGTGACATTCTTATTAGTCAACAATTTGTAAGGAATTAAAACCATAAAAAATAGGTGCGTTTGAAGGAGTTGTGATTCAAAGGTAGGATCAGCTGATGAATATGATATTTTGTTATTTTCATCAATGTTTGTTACAGTTAAATAAACCAGAGATATTGAATTTCATTCACATCTTGACGAACTAGTGATTTCAAGAGAAATTTATATTCTCAGGATATTCTAGTTCTTGGAAATTGATGAATTGGGCATATGCTTCCATACTTGGCCTTTCCCAAGCCCTAGATTTTGAACCTATAACCATCCTAGAGTGATATCTTCTAGTTGTTTTCTTTGTGTGTCAATTAAGAGATATTTGACCTGATTCCTTCATAAAATGCAGCTAAAATGAGAACCATACTGTTGAATATCTTCTTTTGTGTGGATAAACCGGTAATACATTTCTAATACCATACACCTTTTTTTCCTTTTTTTTTGTACTGTAGATGGATGATTGTGGTTGGGATGCGGAGCTATTCATCTCCGTGAAAAATTCTGATCAACCTCGTAGGACTTGATGCATTGTATTCTTCTTGGACGAATGTGAAAAATCTGATGTTATTACACAACATTTGTTCTGTGAGCATCTGGAAGTAGGTATCAGATAAAAACATACATTCAATTTTCCTGTTCTTATAAGTTCAAAAAAGGTATCATCACCAGGTTTAATGTTTCTTCTTCCTTGAATAATTAAAGCTCTTTAATATCATTTGTGGGTTAATATGATCAAAGTAGTTCCCCATGGATAGTATGCTTAAGAGAACAAAACCAGGTGTCTTTAGTTTTAAGTAGCATTGATATCTGGATGCTGCAGAGTGAGTTAATGATGCATGTTAGAGTAGAACTAATAAAATACATTTTGAACTTAGGAGACCCATGGTAAAATTTGTTATAACAGATTTAACTGCTACGACGATTTGGTTTAGGATTGAAATTTTAAGATTTTAAATATAAAAGGACTAAAACTGACTAATTTGAAAAATACATGCATTAAATTTATAATCTATGCATAGTATAGGGACTAATAAAGGAATTTGACCTAAAAATGTGAGGAAAAAACCCGTCGTTTGCTCAACGTCATCTCATTTCTCTCTCGCTCTGTCTCAAGTCATGTTTTGAAGCTTACTAAGATTAAGATTTTTTAACTTTAATAATTATAAGAAATAGTCAATTTTTAATCATAAAACCATGCAACATTAATCATGCTTATTGAAGAAAAACAACCTTGGGTTCTTTCAATGGATTCCGATATGTAAAGGGTTAATATAACATTTTAGTCCTTGAACTTTGTAATTAGGTTCATTTTAGTTTTTGGATTTGGCAAAAGTAAAATGTTTGATAATGTGATATTTTGAGATTGTATCATGTTTAAGTATTAAAGTAGATCAACAAAATGTATAATTACCAAAATGAATCTAATAATAGTTTAGGGACTAAAATTTATATTAAATTCTCGAATGTGAGATTTGACACTAAGAGAAATTTGTATGAGAGATTAGATCTATTTAAAAAAAAAAAACAAGTATCCTCGAATTTAATTTATTTTTTCACCTACCAAATTTAAACTCAAGATCTTATTTAAGAGAAATCGAATTTCTTATAGGCAAACAATTATTACACCAAAACCCTCGCGTGCCACCTACTGGCAATGGCAGTCTTACATCTAACATGGATTAGTTTGTTGGGTTGTCATGTTATATTGGTGTGGCTAAAACAAACATTCTTATACAAAGCGGAACAGAAAAAACGTGAGGTTCAATCAGGGAATGATGTATTACTTTAATGGTCTTACTGCAATTAAATATATTCCACCTATGTCAATTGAGTTTTAGTTCGATTGATATTGGTACTTTTGTCGGTGCAAGAGAACGTAGGTTCGAATGCGCTGAAGTACATTATCCTTCTATTTAAATGTTGGGGAGAGGCTATACGTAGCTCTAGGCATTGTATTATATAAAAAGGAGCAGATATAATAAGAACTTATAATGATATTAGTGTTAATTTTTTTTTGAAAAATAGGTCGATTGAGTCTTAGCTTGGTTGACATTGACATTGTTGCATGTGCAGGAGGACGCAAGTTCGAGTGCACTTAAGCACATTATATATTAAAATATGTAATAAAAAATAACATATAAAATAAAAATCTACAATAAGATTATTGTTAATATATATATATCCCACCCATCTCATACTGCAATCTATATTAGAATGTTGAGGATGATAATGAATTAAATCTCATCCTATCTCACCATTTTTTTAAAATAATGGAATCTCATCTCATCATTGATAGAAAAAAGAACCCCAAGAAGAGGGGGTGTATATTATAATAAGCCACCGACTTCATTTTGTATATTAATTAATTATAAAAATGAATTAAGACTCACAGAGATCATATGATCCCACAAGACTAAGGGGATAATGTTGTTATTGGAAGGGGTCTCTTGGCAAAAAGAAAAAGACAAACCATATTAAACAAAAGACTTTTTTGATATAATTTATAGATCAAAGGGGTTTGGTCCTTTATTATACTTCATTTTCATATAATTTGATCTTTTTAATTTGGTATAATTTAGTCATATGTTTTGGTTAAAATATTGTTTTAGTCCATGTAATTCTATAGAATTTAATATTTAGTTTCTGTATTTTGAAGTTAAAAATTAAATCCTTCTACTTTTTCAATTTAAAAATCCTAGTCCCATTATTATCGTCGTTGATAGTTTTTGTCAAAATTTATTGACTTAACATGTTTATCTTTTGTCAATTATATGTCGGCATTGTATGAAAACAACTTAATCAAGGTGCCAAGTTGAGAAATTTTTTTTTATAGAAAATATTGACAATATTAATAATTAGATTTGGATATTTAAATTAGAAAGAAAGAGGAATTAAATTTCAACCTTTTGAGTACAAGGACTAAATTTTATATTCTATAAAAAGTGTAAGGATTAAATATCAAATTCTATCAAAATACATTATGCTTCTAATTGAAATGATATTTTAGATTTTTCTTAAAAATATTCCATGCAACACACGCTCACACTCTATATCACCATAATGAGTTAAAAGCAATATTGTTGGAATTAGACCGAAATGGTCGGTCAAATTAAAAATTAATCGGTGCATCAGTTCGAAAAATGAGGTGAATCGATGTGGGTCGATTAAATAAGATTTTTTATTTTTAATATTTTTGATGATTTTTAATCATTTATTTAATCAAATCAAATCAACTAAACGGATCCAGAACCGAAGATCTAATCAATTTAATAACCAATCCGATTATAAAAAACATTGATTAGAAGAGATGTCTCGTAAAAATAATTAACGTTCAACAACAATTTAAACTAACCAATGATTAAAAAAATAAAAATTAAACAACCAACAATATAAGTCAATGCTTGAATCTTGATGAATTAAAGCAGGGGGGGCCACCCCAAGTAAAAAAGTCCAACCAAACCCAGCTAGGAGTGCAACCCCAGCGGTTGGTGGCGGCGGGTCGGTCGCTAGGTTGTGGCTATGAACGATTACCCACAACGAGAGTTGGCAGACCATATTATAATACTCCCCATTTCCCCAAATAAATTCCACACACTCTCTCTTTTCTTTATGGTTAAACTGTTTGGGGGTCCCTATGTTATAGGGACAGTATCAAATTAGTCCTTTATTATTAATTGAATCAATTTAGTCCCCATACTATTTTAAAAAGAGTAGTTAACAGTTAACTATTTTTACTAACAAATGATAAAAGAACAAACTATGTCAATTAGTCTTTTTAACAGTACAGGGACTAATTTGATCAGATCCCTATAATAGAGGGACCTCTCAAAAATTCACCCATTCTTTTATCTTCTTTTCTTTTTCCACCGTAAGCTACACCATTGTCAAGTACGCCACGAAAAATCACGCGGCCAAACACACTCGTAAAAACCTTGTAAAAAATCTCCGCCGTCCAAACAGTTTCAATCACCCAATCACGTCTCCTTTTCGTGTTATAAAAAAGTGGAGAAGGTCATTATTATAGGAATTGGATATGATCATACTCTGACACCCAAAAATCACTTTTTTTAAATTATTATTTAATAACACTCCTTTTTTTAGTAATTTTTAATTATATAATCATCATCGAAACGAAGTCCAATTTATAAGCCATTTTAGCCTCTTCTCCTTCACTGTGTTTCGGGATTTCTCGTGCTCTGTTTTTTTATTCTTTGTTGAGAAAGAAGGGATCCTTACTTTGCTTTGATTATTTTTCAATGATGATGGAGCTTTTTATATTGGGGTGTACGGGAGTTGTGGTGTTCCTCCACGGTGCCAATTTCTTCTTCCATGTTCTTTCTCAACATCTCGCTGTTCGATCTCTCAGGTTCGTTTCATTATTTTCAACAATTTCTATAATTTTATCACAATTATACCATGTCCCAAATTGCAATAAATCTGGGTAAGCTTTATTTTACAAAAAGGAATGATCTTTGAGTAAAAAAAAAAATCCCAACTTTCTGTTTTTTGGATGAAATTTTTTGGCTTCACAAGCATCACCTGCTAAAACTATAAATTGGGTACTGAGTATTTTGTAATAATTTTGTCATGTGTTTATAAATTCTAATGTTTGGACGTGTGATTTTGTTTGGTTTTTCAGTTTCTTGGGATTTGTTGGGTGGTAATACCAAAAAGGGGAGAAAACAAAGATGATTCATTTATCTTTTTGCAAATTGAGATGTGGATCATGATGCTTTTGTAAATATTTGATTACAACTTAGGTTTTGGGCAAATATCAAATATAATATGATAATTATGTATTGTTAGAGCAAAAATGGAAGGGCTGTTTGCCCTCAATATAGAGCAATATCATCTTTGTATACTGTATTTTATCCATTTATGTACCCCATATTTGATTAAATCTTAGATTTTGAGGGTATCAAATATAATGAAATTTATGTATCCCTAAAACCAAAAGGGAAAAGCTTTGATCCCACTTTCGAGCGAAATGGATGATTGTATACTTGTTACAGACACTCCGCCGGAGACTTCATTTGACTCCACTGGATCCATCACCTTCGCCGTCATCTCTTCTTTTGGCACAAGATTTGTTCCGTTTAATTGTACCTAAATCCATTACCTCTAACAACTCAACAACTCCTATAAGACATGGTCACTTTACACACATAGTCGATCTAACTAGAAATCAATGAGTGATAGGTGAACCTATCAAGGAGCACCATGTGGTATAAGGGGTCAACTCATAGCATCTCAATTAGTAGACCCGCGAAGTTTAAGGGAAAGTGTTAGTATTGGGCACATGAATAAATATAGAGCTTACATAGGCTTAAAGCTTTACTTAACCTGTAGCTGTGGTACCATTTGGGCTAGTGATACCAACTTTCCTAAAAGGTAATTTATATGAGATAAGTTAGGGGTTCTTCCCTTGGTAGGTGGCCACGTATGAATGTGGTACTCTCTGCTCTGTGAACCCTTTCAAGTCAACTGGTCACGGCAAATTGGCTCTCAGTAGAGCACGGGAAACAAAACCATCTTTTGAGAGATAATACCTTCAATTGTTGGGGACTCAATCGATTTCACAACAAATAATATTTTAAAGACTTCTCTTGAAAGAGGCTCTTAACAATCTTCATTGGATGAACTATGTTCAGCCTTTGCACCACATTCTTATATCAGCAACAGTAATATATCCATCCATTTCTACACCCGTATTGGGGCATTGATGTCTTGATTATTCTTCATGTTGAAAATGAAGCCTAATTTTCAGTTTACGAAGAAACCTAACCTTAAAAATCATAAATTTATGTTTTAGTCAAAGTTTATGTGTATTTTAAACCCTTAAATTTTTTGTAACTTAATTTTGATCTCAACATAAAATTTTTGGCTTAACCATTACCCATTTCTACCTAAAAAAAACTGTCATTTTTTTTATTCAAGATATTAAGATATAATGAGCTTGTTTTACCTTTAATACAATTGAAATTTGGTATCTGAAACATGTATACAATTTTATGTGTTTGATGTGGGTGTTAGGTGGATGTTTTATGATACAGGTAGAAGGTGATATTGTGATAATGATCGAAGCACAACCCAAAAGACCAAATATAAAATGTTGCAGAACTTGCAAGCAAATGATTTAGCGTAACCTCAAAACTGAAACATTATTCTAATATTGTTTGGTGGAACTGTGTTTTTTTCATTACAAAGAGTGAAACAAGAGAAAGAAAAGTGAGGGGCAATGGTGGCTGGGTAATGGTTAGTGGGGGGAATCTGATAGTTGAAACAGAGTGGCACCACTAAAATCAGTGGGAGTTAGTGCATCGAATCAACGTGTGTAATCACCATCACACTTAAGCAATGCTATTAGGGTTTATCGTTTTTCAGCAATCAGTCTTTTCTGATTCAATGGGCTTAGGTTTCACTTTCACGCGATGTTCAATAAGTCTAAAGCATAATTAGTGTTGACTGATGATCTTGTCAGATTATCACCATGATGATATGATAATGTGATGATAAGGTTTTACTATAATTCTCAACTAAACTTGATTAGGGATGAAAAATACCCAAAAATTCAATAGGTTTTGATTCAACCTGATTCGTTAGGGTCAAGGTTGAGTTATGTTTGGGGTATATCGGGTGGAGGTTGGGGTAGGTTTTATTAAGTTAAATATCACTAAATGCTGCAGTGAAATAGTAAATAGTTCAATATCTCTTGAGTAAAATATTGGGTTCAAATTTTTCTAAAAAAAAGTGTCGAAAGAACTTTTTTTTTCGTATTTGTATATTTAACTCGATTTAACTCCAAATTTAATTAAGAATCTGGTCTTGTTCCAAAATAAAGAAAAATGACTTGGATAAAGGTCAAAGAGACCCAAAGAGGACTTCACCAGAGCAAGTGAAACTTTTTGGTCCTCCCAACTGAAAGTGCAAGTAGAACATAGCCCATCAGCTTTGGACATTGGACCTAAGCTTCACTATCAAACTGTTGAAGCTGGTTTTCTTTAGACTTTTAGCCACATTCTTTTGGACTTGTCAATAGTCACTCTACAAACCTTTCGTTCAAGTCCCATCATATCAAATTTATGTATAGATTAATTAGCTACATAAATTAGCTAGTTGGGTTTAATTAGTTTGAGTTAAGTTATTTAATTCAATGCTCGTAATTATTGATTGTAACTTCAGTGTAATGATAGATCATTATTGATATAAGCTTTAGGTATGAAGTTTGGGACTGATTCACCCGGTTAAGCTTAGAGTAATAGTTAAGTATATATATGGGCTCCTTTAATTCGATGACATTACGAGTTATGGTATGATTAAATTCATGTGAGCAGATAAAATTTATTAATAGATCTATGTAGTTTGATGCGACAGTGTATACGAGGCTACTCGAATTCGATAAGGTTATTCATGTATGGGTCCATTTGATGTGAATAGAGATTCTATCAAATATTATCGGAGGAGGTGTGCCTTGGACGGTTAGAGATCAGCTTAGCAAGTTGTTTGATGAAGAGATAAAACAATCTTATTATAACTAAACAAAAGCACGTGGTATGGAATCACATTCTTTTGTTGACATATTACAGAACTGCAAAAACATGAGAATTCCATTGTCCATTTGATGGGGAAGAAGAAGGGAATAATGATAAAAACATGATTCGATGTATGGTCAATAAACATAATTGAATTATGGTGAAACCAAATGTATTTTCATTATAGGTTTTGATCATAACTTTTTTTTATTCAATGTTTAAAACTATGTATAGCCCTTCCTCAACCCATAAATAAGAGTATAATACTCTTCAACCCAATCGAGCTCACGTCGTCTTGTATTGAGATGCATGCAAAATTTAGACTTGATAAAAAAAAAAAAACTAAAAAAACCATTGGTATTTTTTTTTTCTTTTTCCCTACATATTTGGAATGTTCTATGTATTGAAAAAGAATGATCATGCATACAGGGGCGTAACTAGGGGCTAGCAGGGGTCCGAGCCCCCAACCCCTTTTAAAATGGAAATCTTTTCATTTAGGTCTTTTAAAATTTTTTAAAATTTAAATTAGTAAAGGTAAAATTGTACATTGACCCCCTTAAAAATATAAAAAATTGACTTAATCCTTTAAAATTTATAAAGATATAAGGCTATTAAAATTGTGAAATTATATTTTTGCTATCGTAAAAATTATAATTTAATCTCGGCCGCCATAAAAAAAATTCTAGTTTTGCCCCTGCATGCATACCACAAGCCATTAATGTTTCAAAATTAAAACAATTAATAAAAAAAACCCCATTTTTGAGGTCTGACAAAAAAATTAATTTTTTTGAACAATCTCATTATAGATTAGAATCATATTTGTTTTGTTGACATAATACTTAGAACTACTTATAGCTCCTCTCTAACTCATAAATAGGGGAATAATGCTCTTCAGCGCACTCGAATTTACGTCTTCATACATTTGCAATAATACTCATATCAATCGAATTTCTTAAAATATAGTTTTTAATATTTTAAATTTATTTTCAGTACTTTATGTATAGAAGATTTATTAATACTATAAAATATTATTTATAAATTCGATTCGATAAAATGGATTTTATCATTTCAACGATAGGTACCTATCCTACAGCCGCCATTAGGCCAAAATTCTATATTATATATATACTATTCCATCCATACACTTGGTAGCGCCACGTTGCTAATTTTTTAATCTAAATTAGATCCTTAAATCTATCTAATTTATTTATGCAAATTTGATCCAATATTATCCTTAAAAAAAAAAACCATCAAAGCTAAACACGTGAAGATTAGGTAGATAAAAACCCAAAGTAACAACTTTAGGTGAAACTTTGCTATTAGTCCCTGTACTTAGCAAAAGCATGGATTTAATCTCTATACATTTATTTGGTCAAATTTAGTCTCTGTATTTTTCAAACATTAAAAATACGATTCATCAAACATATTATCATATGTGTAATGTTATTTGAGTTTATTATTTCCACATATTACTAAAAAAAAATTTAGTTAATGACTTACTGACTATTATTTACGTTAAGACTGAAATTTCAAATTTTAAAAAGTATAGAGACTTAGATTGATCTAATTGGAGAAAATGTATTAAATCTACAATTGTACACATGGTGGAAGACTAGTAATTAAATTTAACCAGATGGATTTAATTTCTACTGTTTAAGTTTGGACTAAAATTTCAAAAAATTTAGAAATTAAAATCAATCAAATAAAATATAAGGACTAAATCTATAACATTCATAAAATACAGAGTCTAATAGTAGAATTTAACCGTAAATTTTACAATACATTAATTCAAACATACGCAACGTGATCCTTAAACAGTTAATTACAAAAAAAAAAAATCCATTAGCGGCAACAGTATTTAATTTATAATGGCCATCAAGAGGGGGAATTGGAAGGGTAGTGGGGTAATTTTACACCGAGAGCGTGCGATTGACGCTGGGAATGACGGGAGTAAGGGAAGAGAGCTGTCGGGTGAGATTGATACTAGATGTCAGAAGCTGCAGCCAGCCATGCGTTGGAGTGCCTATCAACGCGCATAAAGGCCACAAAAGAAACGCGGCGAGATTTTATTGGGCGCTGGGACGAACACCAGTTGGGTCCCATGCGAGCGGTTCAATAGGGGAATTTAAGTAAAAAGGAAATTTTTGAAATTAGAATAGAAAAAACAGCCAAGTCACAGGGCGAGTTAGCAGAATATGCCGACAACTTGTTCGACCTTCCGTTTTTTCTCACTCTCACCTCTTTTCTTCACGCGCCTCTTTTTTTTTAATTACAGCCTCAACTCTTTTAGGAAGGTTAAATTTAATCAATCATCCTCAAATTATTCCCAAATTTTTTAATTGGTCCATGAAATTTAAAATATCCTAATTTAATCTTTATTCTATTTGTATGGCATAATCAATTTTTTTTTTACTTAAGCGTTAAATGATGGTTCAAATTTGATATAGTGCATATTAAGTACATAAATAAGATCGTAAACACGTGTACCGGCTATATAGGCAACTTGAACATAATACTAAATTTCATTTAAATAATTTAAATGTATCAAACCCATGTTGTTTATGCAGTAGGTAATTACTTTTTGCAATTTGATACATTTGTTTTTGATATGCTACACATTCATACGAGAATTTAACCAGGGGTGTTGTTAATAAGGGCGCCAAAAATGGTTAAATGTCTTTTAATCCATTTGAAGTTTATAAAATTACAAGTTAATATAATAATAAAATTACACTTTAATTCATAATACTTTAAAAACCCGATTAAAACATGTTAAAATTCAATCCTCAATTTAAAATCTAGGCTGTAATTGTATACCAAACTTTTAATACAAAGGGTAAATGTTAGAGTTTGCTGTTTATTTTTCAAGGCGAGTGAAAAGGACGTGAAGGAAGAGAGAGTGATATGTAGCCCAAACCACCGCACACAAACAAGAACAGTATAACTGCCGTTGGATGATGATAATGATGATAGAGTATGCTGTCTTCAAGACAACCCACAAGCCACGTAATATGGTTTTTTATGAAACTTACGAAACCGCTATCACGCGCCAATCTTTTTCTCTCAGTCAAATCTGTTGTTGACTGTGGCTACCCCTCGTCATTCAATTCCTCGCCGATTCGACCTTTCCCCCTCTATAAAAACATCGTAGTGCCCTTGCACCAATTTCAACAAATTCCAACGACAATCCCCCAACCATTTTTTCCTCTCTCAACAAAATTTCATCACTCCTAAAACGGAGCTTCCTAAATGGCGCCGAGGGAGAAAACGGCGGACGTCAAGGGAAACGGGAATGGGTGTAATAAAGAGGTTCATTTTAGAGGAGTAAGAAAGCGTCCATGGGGTCGTTACGCCGCTGAGATCAGAGATCCAGGGAAGAAAAGCCGTGTTTGGCTTGGAACTTTTGATACAGCTGAGGAAGCGGCCAAGGCCTACGACGCCGCCGCCAGAGAATTCCGCGGCGCCAAGGCGAAGACTAATTTCCCCCTCCCTGGTGAAATTCTCAACAATGGTAGTAACCGTAACAACAATGGCGATACCAACTGCAGCAACAACAATAACAATCACAGCCCTAGCCGGAGTAGCACCGTGGAGTCATCAATCCACGAGCCGCCTACACTCGTCAAGTGTTCACCGTTGGATCTCAATCTCGGACACGGTGCGGTCACCGGGTACGGATCTCCTGCCGTCAGGCTTCCTTTCCCTCAAATTTCGCCGGTCGCCGGTTTTTTCGCCAACGGCGTCCCGGCAGTTGCAGCCCCCCAGGTTTTTTACTTCGACGCGTTGGTCCGACCCGGTGTTATGAAAGGACAGCAGTATCAACAACGGTTGAGATTCGATCACCGTGATTATCACGAAACTTTTAACGCTGGTGTACAAAGCGACTCAGATTCATCCTCCGTCGTTGATTTAAACCACCACGAGATCAAACGGCGACCGCTTCTCAATATCGATCTCAACCAACCTGCTCCGGAAGTCGCCTGATTATTATTTTTTAAAATCGCCGATATCAAGAACCGGAAAAAAAAAACCCACAAATTTTCAATTTTATCTCTTTAAAATCGTTAATCTTCTTTTTAGTCCCAAATTTGAAAAATAGACGAGAAAATTATACCCAAAAAGAAATTACGCGAGAGCGGCGTAAATTGTGAATACATAGATGAAAAATCTCCCCTTTTTTGCAGCAGAGTAACGTTAGTTTGTTGTCTGTTGTTTCATATTAATTTCTGTAATTCTTTTTATTTTCGCGCTATTTTCTTAATTAACCTTTGTTAATTATTTAATATTTAACCCTCTTGATTAAAAAAAGGGTAATATTAAATACTAATTACCAGTTATATGTACGAAATAGATGGTACATTTATCTACAATGATAATAAAATTAGATATTATAACGATATTGTAGTAAAATAAACGTCATAGAAAAAACCCGAAATTACTTTAATTTTTTTTTTGTTAAAGTGATATAGTAACAACTTTCTTAATTTGCAAGTTACTATAATTTCAATTATTAGGATTGTTTTTTGTGTATTTTCTTTTCTTTAACACAATTGAAAGTAATGGATTAACTAAATCACCATGGGAGATTCCTCTGATTTAAGGTTTTTTTTTAAATTAATTTCACACGTTATTGCAACTCTAAAATTTCAACCATTTTAGCAAAACTTGAAATTAAAATCCAAAATAATTCAAATTTGTAATAAAATATTACAAACTTTTTATTTGGCCAAACTCAAGCAACAGTCTTAATTTGAACTTTAGTAAAAAAAAATAAATTAGAACAAAATTTGAATCATTAAAATAATAAATATTTTCTCTCAAAATTTATCTAACTTTAAATTTTAATTAAACTGTCTTCGATAGGTTATTAATAAAAAATAAACACATAATCTTTTCCAAAATCCATTAACGACGATAATAATTTAACAGTAAATAATTTAATTTAATTTTTAAAGTACAAGATTCATATCCAAAATTCTTAGCAACTAGCAAAATATATTTTTTTTTAAATGGGTAAAGATGATAATGATTCAGTCGGTATGGGTGACTACTCCACAATTATTTTTATTAATATATTTTTAATTAAATTATAAAAATAGTTATTTTTATTTGTCTTAGGTTACATTTTAATCACTTACGTTATCGTATCGTCACATTTTAGTTACTAAACCGTTAATTAAATTAAATTGTTCAAAAAAATGAAAGTATAAAACTAGTTATTATGTTTAAAAAATAAAAAAAAAAAGACGAAAACAGAGAAAGAAGTAGAAGAAAATGGGAAAAAAGAGAAAAGTTAAATTATCATAAAAGAAAAAAATAAATTGCCTAAAACGAAAAAAAATTATGGGTACTGATTGTATAAATTAACTTAAATTTTTTGTTTGAAATAATAATTTAACATGACACGTTAGCTTATTGTTACACAGTTAAACGAAAATTAATGGCTCAGTGACTAAAATATTATAATACAACAACATAAATGACTATAATATAACTTGACGTAAACAATAATGACTATTTTAATTATTTACCTTATATTTTTTTAAAATATAATTTAATATATTTTAATTAGAAAATTTGAAAAATAAAAACAATTACGAAATTTAATAAGATTAGCATAATTACGATTTCTTATACAGTAAAAAAAAAGGGCGGGTAAAAAGATGGGAGTGATTTTATAGGAGGAAAACAAGCGGCGCGCGTAAGCGGAAAGAGCGGGTTTCTAAGTAGGAGACCGGTAATAATTATTAAAAAACTTTTTCCCATGTTTTTAAGTTCTCGAGATTCGTGTGTGAACTACACGTGTTATACGGCCGTCCGATCTTTTGAATCTGTTTTTATGTCTCCACCACTTCCAAAATCTAATCATTTACCGTCAAACTAAATTAAAAAAAAAAAAAAAAAGTGGAGGGGGAAGGAGACAAGACCGGGTCCCACGTGGAGCGCAAGCGCTGGAAGTGGGAAGTGTGGATGCGCGGCTGCCGCTTTTTATTTTCTTTTTATTGTTTTTTGTGGGCCCCGGTCTTTGGTCGCCGATACAAATGCTCAAAGTCAAAGATTTCGCTTTCCCCCTCATTATTATTGCTGGTTTTGTAATTAATATAATTTCTCATTTTCATTATACTATCTTTTAAATTTTTTATATTATTGATATATTATTTTAGTAATTCTTTTAACTAAAACTATGAACGATCCAAAAACTTAAATTTTAGATCTTGAACCATTAAACCCTTAATATTAAATTTTAAATTTTAAAATTTTAAATCCTAAATTATAAGTCTTAAATATTATATATTGAATCTTAAAACTTTAGACTTTAAAACCCTGAATTAAATTACATTAATTTTTTTTAATTTAAACTCTAAACCTTAAGTTTTGAAGCTCTGAATCTTGAATTTTAAAACACTAAATTTTAAATTCTAAATTTTATATTTTGAACCTTGAAATCCCAAACAACGAAACATTGCATCTTTGATCCTAAAACCCTAGACTTTAAATCTTTAAATCTTGAAATCTGAATCTTAAACTTTAAATTTTAAATTTTGAAACACTCAACATTAACATCTAAAAATTATATTTTGAATCTTGAAACCCTAAAACTCTAATTAAGATCGTATTCATTTTTAAAAAAAAATTATATATATATTTAAAAAAAAAAGGACAAGTATGTAATAAAAAAAATAAAGAATCGTAATAAAGGAAATGTTAGGTTAGGTTGAAGAATTGTGGGGCGGCTGCCGGCTTACCATTATATACATATATTGCCTTAATTCGTTTCCTATGAGGTGACACTTTTCTCTCTTTTTAAAATATATATATATTTTTCTTTTCTTTTCTTTTCCATGGCTGCTGATTTTCCCTTTTTTCATTAATTATTTATTTTATTTAGTTTTCTAGAAGGCTCTCCCGCATCTTAATTCTTGCTTTGGGGATATATGCTACGTCGTTTTCGACCGTCGTGCAGATTTTGCCATTCATGGGCTTAGAAAATATTATTTAATGTCTAATCAAATTTATTCAGGTTATTTATTTGGCCTACTTTAATAAATAATTTTTTTATTTGAAATAAAAAAAAAAAAGGAAATTATGAACTTTCAAATTCAAAGGCAAGACAGCTTTGCTATTATTGGATTGCCCCATATCATGAGGAAACAAAGAAAAATGTTAAAGCCGTCAGAGACACGTACGGTGTGGGGAGAACCTGACAGCCTCACACGTGGTTACAACATTACCTAACTAACAAGAGGTGTAATTGTAAATTGTAATTCTACACACGTTTCTCCTCCCCTTAATTCTTTTTTCAACTTAATCTTCTAACTTTAAACTTTGTAATTATCTTCCCATACCGGCCCCACATGCTATCGATAATCATATATTGCATATATGTATGTATTTGTAGTACAATTTCATAACACTAATTTATTCAAAGCATTATTTGAATAATTTACAATTTATATCTCTTATTTATTTGACTCGGACTTAAATAGACACACAGATTTCAACTAACACACTAATTTGGTACTTAGTATTTCATCGGAGCATCCAAAATATATAGATTGCACCTAGAGCTCAATGGTATAACCGAAGTAAATGTTGTGCCCAGGAATTATCAAAACGTCTGAAGGAAAATGCCCCCAGTGCTAATCGACATATAGTCAAAGTAATTCGTACTCTATCAATCATATGACATGCCAACTATATCCAACTATGCTCAAGTAGTTAATAGAGTAACCAATAATCCAATTTCATTAATTTATTCATCATATAACATAACGTGTTTCAACTCAATTTTATATTAGATATTGTATATTAATTAATTTGTGCACTTTATATTTTATGCAACTTAGTCCACTATCTCGATATTCAATCTCAAACATAACGATTCAATCAAATATTCATTTTCAACTCACCTCAATGCTATATTATGCAAAATATTACAAATATATAATAATCAAATTGATCCCGAATCGTAAAAATACAAATTGAAAGCTTACATCACTCGTCATCGACTCTCACCTTTCCTTTTCCTTTTGACAACTCAATGTGGTCGTTAGTTGAATTTGATAGTTAAATATCCAAAGGTTTCAAAACTTTATTCTTGCTTTCTTTTTTTCCTTCAGTTTCCACCGGTTGAAGATGATAACATTTTCTCCTTCTTTTCATTTTGTTTATTATTTATACTTTAATTAACTAACATAAATCTTTAATTAACTTAACTTAATGATATTCACATCAAATCTCAATATTATATTTTTTAATTTGGTTTATTTACTATCTTAATTCTTTAGATAATTGTTATCTAAGTCCCAAGTCTTTTCTTAATTAAAAATATATAACGATTAAAGCTTTACAATTTAGTCTTTAGGCCTTAATTTATTACAATTTAGACTAAATTACTTAACTGAAATTCAATTTATCAATATAATAACTTTGTAAATATTCATATTTAATATTTATAGACTCGATTTATGAAAATGAGATTTTGAAATCATATTTATCGACACTATTAGAAATTAGGTCTAATCGGAGAAGAGCGAAAGAAATGCACACACAATTATTAAGAGACTCGTAGATACTTAAACAGACCAATTAATTATCAACACCTATATTGTTGATGGAAAGCAAGTTACGGCTCGTTCTAGTGCTTGTTGGTTCAGATTTTCCGATAGGAACAAGAGCCTTATGGCACTTCAACCGACCACCAAAGGCTTCGATTTTAACAAGAACAAATACCGGGTGGAGGAGCTGCTTGATTTTGCCGAGGTTGCGGCAAGAAACCATCGTTGGTGGGTATATCCATCTGACTGAAGTTGGGACGCTCTAAGATTTTTTCAAAGCTTTATTTTCTTTCTAGAAAGCTGTGTTTATGATGTCCTCTGGTTTTACTTAGTTTATTAAAGGATGGTCACTCATTTAGCGAACTGTATTTTTTAGGAGAGAGTGTTTTTATTATTCACTGTGGATTGTAGTTATTAGGTGATTTTCCCTCTTTTCAATAAAGTCCAATTTTTTATTAAAAAAATCATAACACTTTATATTCATAATGAGAGAAATTACATCCTAATACTAAAGACTACGTTATTAAGAGGAATAATAATATAAAAAAATTAATTTTCATAAAAAAATACCACTATCGTATAATATAAAAATATAAAATTAAAAATCAACTTGTGTAAAAAAAAATTTATAAAAATTCGCCCCCGTATCCAATCCAATCCAATCAAACTCACTGCAAATATTTAGTAGTATTGCGATACCCGTAGCCATGGGCGATTGCTTTCAAAGGTGATAAGAATACAAAACAAACATTAAAGTTCATAGACGTAAGCCGCCAAGGTTGTTCGGCGGTCACGTTCCATGTTCCCCACTATGCTCAACAACATTATAGTACTCTTGGTCCAAAACCACTATCCAAACCGCCTACTTCTTGTCCATTTGCCATCATTCATCGTGGTGGGATTTCATTGGTTGCCACTATGATTCCATGAAAGATTATATTTATACCAAAAAGGACCTCTCTTTGTCTAAATACCTAGAATTTAAAATGGTTCAATTTTGTTATTAGTCCTTGAGTTGTAAACTTATTTTTTGTATTTTTTGTTTCTACTTTCTAAGTTTTGAAATTTCAATTTAGACACAAGCTCGTAACTAAAACTGAGCATAGTTGTCCCAATCCCAGTAACGACCATGGGAGTTCGATCAATTGCCCAATAGACGATACTTCGAAGACTTCTCTCAAATGAGTCGATTGCCCTCAACAACCCATAACGATACAATTAATTCTATTAGGTCAGATTATGTTATTAGTCCCGCACTACGTTTTGTTGTTGATTTAGTTTTTATTCTTTAATTTGATTGTGTACAATTCTTATTATTATTTAAAATTTTGAAATTCTATTCTTAACTCAAACAGTAGTTATTAAATTCATTAATTAAAATAACATAATTTTCCGTGAGTACTAGCAAATTGACACGACATTATACATATGAAAATATATTGTCGGTACAAAATTTTGAGAATAGCAAATTTCAACTTAATGAATTTAGTTGTTATTGTCTTTATTAATATTGAAATGTCATATTTAAAAAGTACAAAGATTAGAAATGACCAAATTAAAGTAGAGGAATCAAAATACGCAACTCAAGCATAATATAAGGACTAGTACCAAAATTTGACCCTTTCTTCATTGCTCTTTTTTCTTCTTTTCTTCTCCCTTTGAAATTAACCAAGCGTTTACTTTAGTCAACACACTTTTTATATAGCCTTTTCTTTTACGTGTTAGCTGTATTATTAGGACTAAATTGATAAAAAAATGTAAATATTGGTGATTAAAATGATGATTATGCCTAAATGTAATAGTGAAGGAAAAGAAAAGAAAATTGGTTGTAACGGGTCCCCCATTATCCTCCATGTTACGGAGATGTATGGAATGATTGTTATGTTCTCTCTCTTTTGGGATTTAATTGAATTTTTGTATTTTTATAAAGAAAACTTGAAGATGAAAGTGAAGTCCACATATTTAATTATGTATTTTGATTGTCCACATTGGGACCACCGAATTTGCGGACTGGATTTAGCCACCGTCCAAACAAAGCCTCCCTTGTGTGTGGATCCTAAGCCCTACCCCCAACTAACATATCTTTTTAATCCTTACCTATAAACTAAGGACTTGATTGAAAAATAAATAAATAAATTGAACATTAGTCATTTTATTGATTTACTTTTTTTTAAGTCAGATAATTTACTAATAAAAACAATTGATATAATTCTTTAATGAAAAATGTGGAAAATGATAAGACGAAGCTACTTATCACTTAATGGAGGTGATTGGTAAATAGAGTTTTGAGTACTTTTTAGTTGATTTGAGCAGAAATAAACGATTGGGTAGTTAAACCTAGAGGTGTTCATGCGCTAGGCAGCCCGGTCCGATCAAAATTTGGGAGGGTTTGGGCAAAAATATAAGCCCGAAAAATGGGCTTGGACAAAAAATAAGGCCCGTTTTAAAAATGGGTCAGGCCTCGGGTAAGGTATTTTTGGCCCGGGCCCGGCCCGGCCTGAATTCACTAAATGACAAAAAAGTATGCTATTTTTTTATTTTTGAATGTTATTTTCTTGTTGTTTTCTCCCTATTTTGCTACCATATTACTATTATGTTGCTACTATTTTGTTGTTATTGATTGAATATTGTATAAAACTTATTTTATTATTAATTTTTTTATTATTTTAAAGGTATTTGTTAATTTTATTATTATTTTAGAGGTATTTGCTTGTTAAGTTACATCTATCTTAGTGTTATTTAAGTCTACATATTTTTTTAAAATTTATTTTCAATTTGTTGGGAAATATTTATTTTGATTTTTTTAATATTTTTGATGTATTATATATATTTAAAAGTTATATAAAATAATATAAAATTTTAATACGGGTGGGCTGGGCCGAACTCAAAAAAAATTTTGGCCCATTTTTGGGCCCGACCCGACCCGAGCCTAATGAATGGGCCTAAATTTTTAGTTGAGCCCGGCCCAGCCCATGAACACCTCTAGTTAAACCCTTTATTATGATGTTTGGTGAATAGAGGTTTGTAAGAGTTTGTTGAGTTAAAACCTCAAAAAGAAAAAATGTGAATGGGCAACTTTTTTCAAAACTGATTGGGAATGAGATATGTGTAATGACATATCTAATCATACTTGCTAAAAAAATTACTCCATTTACCACATGCTCTCAAACCTAATAAAGGTGCCAAGATATTAGTAGCTTCCATTCTCTCATTTTCACTTTAACATTCAAAGTCCAAAGTAAATATAAAAAAAAAAACTCAACCGTGAATCTATAAAAATCAACAATGCCACAATATTATTATCACTAATTTACATACAAAGAACATGACATAATTTTCACAAGGTAATATCGATACACTATTAATATTTATCAATTCCCACAAGGCTAATATTTGTAATTAAGGAACTTAAAAAATTTGTTTATTTAAATTTTCAAAAATATTCACTAATTAATTTCCGTAATTAATAGTGTTTCATTTCAATAATTTCACCCAATGAAAACTAAAATATTAAAAATAAACAGTTCACTAGCAATAAAATGTGTCATGCCCTTATTTATCATTTAATACACATCAGCTTTCAGTATCAATTAAATTTTACCAAACACTCTTAAATAAACGGTTAATACAACTAGTTAGTTAAACTAACTACTGTAATCAGCCTATTACCAAACAGGCCAATATATTTTTTTATAAGAATTAAATTTTACTTTTTATAAAATAGAATAAAGAAACTCAAAATTATACAATTTTATATATAAGCAAACTGCCGGCATTACCGCTAAATTCCATTGTTCAATGAAGCGTTTACATTTATTGTTCGGCGTTTTTAATTTTTCTAATGAATGTAAATTAAATTAAAAAAAAAAACTAATAGATCATTTTTTGCAATAATAATTAAATAAAGCCATTAGTTCTTTTTTGGTAAAATGTGCTTCAGGTCCTATATTCTTCACAGATTTAAAAATTACCCCACTACTTTTAATCTCTTCAATTTTCAAATTTAAAAATATAAGCTTAACTGTTAACATTATTAAAAATTTTCTGTTAAATTTAGTTTCATTATAGCATCATTTTCTTTTATTGCATGGTTATTAAAGTTAATAGAAAAAGTTTAATAATGTTAACCATTATATTAAAATTTTGAAATCTCAAAAGTGAAAGGACTAATTTCTTTAAAGTAAAATCTTAAGAATTGAGGGACTTGTAACAGATTTTGACCTTTTTTTAACGAAAATAAGCCCCATATCCATACTTACACGTGGGAAGGGAGAAACCTTAATTAAAACCTCCTAAAACAAAACACCGAAACTAATGGCGCTATTAATTATCACGCGAAACACGACAACAGGGAACCGTTGGCGTAAAACCATGAAAAAAAAAATTATAAAAGAACAGAGACAGCGTTGAACCGCCGCCGCCGTCAACGACAATATCACGGTGTTCTCTCAGTACGACAAAAAAACAACACAAAAACAGAAAAAAAACCCATAAAGCAAGCAAAACCATTCACTCATAGTTAATATATTATTTCCCTAACGTTAAAGATTGCCGTGACGACGTGGCTGCCGACAGATTCTTTAACGAGTAAATGGGGGCCACGTCGTGAATCGCCACGCGCCCCTTTTAACACGGTGCCCGCCCAACATTAGCTTAGGGGGACCACGACATGACGAGGCAGGAAAAGGTTGGAGATTGAAATGACGGCCGCCTGAGTGAAGCAGGCAATGGTGATGCTGATGACGAAGCTGTGGTTTTAGAGCACTGACGGTGGGAGTTGGCAAAGGTTGTAAGAAAGAAACAAAATAAAAAAGGGAATCACAGTGAGTTTGCGTGTTGGACTGTTTATATGTATCATTTTTAATTTTATAATATTATAGTATTATTGCAGATGAACAGTGTCGTTGCCGGCGGTGCAGGGCAGCTACTCTGACAATTGCTTCTTTTTTTCCACTTGGTGTCTCTTTTATCCATTCAAGGTAGGCGCGCGCGCTCTCTCTCTTACCCTTTTTTTTTTTTTTTTTATAGTTAAACTATTAAAATAGTTATTTTTATTTGTCTTAAATTATATTTTAGTTATTTATATTTGTAATATTACGTTTTAGTCACTTATATTATTGTGTTGTAATATTTTAGTCACTGAGTTATTAATTACCGTTAACAGTGTAACAGTAAGCTGATATGACACGTTAAATCATCATTTCAAACAAAAATTTTAGATTAATTTATATAATTAGTCCCTATATTTTTCTATATTATCCGTTTGTTAAAACTAGTCCCTACACTTTTATTTTTTTGAACAATTTATTTTTTTCGATTGAGGCAAGCTTGTGGATTAATTTTAACAAATAAAAAACATAGAAAAACTACATTAAAAGAAATTTAGAAGGGAGGAAAATAGAGGGAGACATAGAAGATAATTGAAAAAAAAAAAGAAAGTTAAAAGAATATAAAAGAAAAAAATTAAATTGCTACAAAAGAAAAAATATGAGGTCCAATTGTATAAATTAACCTAAAATTTTTGTTTGAAATGATGATTTAATGGGCCATTTCAGCTTATCGTTACATTGTTACCAACAATTAACAGCTTAATAACTAAAATGTTATAACGCGATAACATAAGTGACTAAAACATAATATCTCAAAAATAAGTGACTAAAATGTAATCTGAGACAAAAAAGTGAATTTTGTTAATTTACTCTTTTTTAATTTTATAATATTTTTATATTTTTTCGAAAATTTGAAGGAAAAATACAATTTTTTTAAAAAGATTACTAGTATTAGGTAAAAGTACCATGAATGTCCCTATAATAAGTGCCGGATTACATTTTTACTATTTACTCAAAAATGGTAAACTAGTCGTTGTACATTAGATTAATGAGTAAACTAGTCATTTTTATTAAAATTTCATCGATGTCTAATGTTAAACATCGAAATAGCTAACAGAATAACTAAATAGTGACATGTAATACGCCACGTGCACCTTATGCTGACATACAATGACCAATTTTTAATAGTATAGATGAAAATTTTCATAGAAGAGTCAATTTATTTTTTGATTTAACGTACATGGACTATTTTATCTATTTTTTAATAAAGAGACAAAATGCAATACTGCTTATAAGGGTAACAATCATACTTTCAACCTTATTCTTTAATTGGGTTAATTGCATCATACTCTCCAAGCTATGACTTTAGATTTTAAATTGATAACAAAAGTTTCAAACATGTCCTTTTGCTCTAACCATTAGCTTGTACATTTAAATGAATCCTTGGAAGTATTATGCTTGTCCTTTCGCCAACCTAGCCATTAGTTTGTACATTAATTGTAGCTCATATTTGATGTCTGTCAATAAAGTCTTGACATTATTGCCAAAGGTTTAGGCTTTAGGACCTTAATACTTCAGGCAGTCAAGTTTAACTCCCATGTTGTGTAAATAATGTGCGGATTGTTTTTTAATTTATTATGACTTAATTCCCATCATTTGTGAGTTTTCTCCAAAATTATTATTCTTTGACTTTTAATATTAGTTCACTTATTGATTTGGATATGTACGTAATTGTTACCGTACTTGTATACTTAAAAAAATCGACCTATTAGAAAACTGGGTACTTATCAAATGAATAGTTTGGATATAGTTGTTGATATTGTAAGTATCCATGTGTTTACTTTTTAATCCACTATCTTTAAAAAATTCCATATCATATTTGAACAGGCGTTTAACACCTAAATTAATTGTCAAATCGATAAAAGGGTTTGATTAATATGAGCTGATACTTTAATGATTCAATTAAAAGGCTTTGAAGTTGAAGGTCTAATTTAGAAGCCATGCAATAGTTTGGGGATAATTTTGAAGAAATGAAGCCTAGTTGTTGCAAAATCATTATCAATGCTTGAACAAATGGGTATGATGTGGGTTCATTGGGATTTCTGTTTTGACAATTACTTCATGTATTTTATTTTTATTTTTAATTCTTTTGGATGATGAAATTAATAAGTAAAGCAAAGACACCGTCCAACAAAAATGGCCCCAAATCCCAAAATGTTGACCAACCCATAAAACTCCAAACCTCACTAAGCTCCCCCTTTCCTTTTCAATACTCATTTCTTTTTCTAAGCTATGGTTTTAGGGTTAGAAATCGATATAATTAAAAAAAATACTATCTCCTTTCAGTCTTTAAATAAAAATACTATGTCACATTCAAACTCATATCTTCCTACATAGGCAATAAGTTAATGGGGTTGGCATAAGTGATTAAGATTTCAATGCTTTGTGCCGTAAAAGTGCTATAGAGGTCACTGTCTTAAGAGCGTCGAATTGTATTTTGACCCCTTTATTAAAAAAATGAGTAAATTAGTCTATGTATGTTAGATTAAAGAGTAAATTAGTCTATGTATGTTAGATTAAAGAGTAAATTAGTCCTTATGTTAAAAATTTCATCCATTTCTACAGTTAAAAATTAGTCTCTATACATTAAGATGAGGTATACGTGTCACTATTTAGTTATTCCGTTAGTCATGCTAGTTTTTAACCGTATAAATAAATACAATTTTTAATTTGCTCTTTGATTTAACATACAACGAGTAATTTGTCTACTTTAAAAAGAGGGTGCAAAATATAATCTAACCCCTAATATACGAATTTTCACGATACTTTTATCTGCTTTGTGTATATCACTTATGTAGTAGGATTACAAGATAGGAGCCTAAAAAATCCTGAAAATTTTGGCCTTGACACCTTTTGTCAGAAGACTTGTGTTATAGGAGTTTTGATAGATAGGATTCGACAAAAGGATTTATTTGTCCGGGCTCAAAACCAAATAAAAGCCCAAAATTAAACAGTCCAAATTTACAAAAAATACACTACGCAAATATTCAAGCCCAAAATAAAAAACCTAGCCAAAAAATTACAAGCCCACATGATTAAACAATTTTAGCAGAAGCAAAAACCTTAGCTCCCATATGCGCCGCTCCTCATCGGGTGCACTGCCCGCGCCTCGTCCCGAGGCCTGACCCCCTCTGCTTAGCCTTGCAGCAGAATATCTTTCCAACCCTGTAGACCGAGCCTAGCACCTGCAAACAAGGTAAAGAAAAGGACAGAAACAATGGCAGAGAAACAGTAGTAACGCAGAAACAAAATAAAAAAGAAAAAAGTTGTAATTTTAAACGGCTATAAAGGTTGATTTCTTGTAATATTCAATGGAGGATTTTGATTACAAAGAAAAAAGAAGAAGGAGAAATCAAATACAAAAAAAAAAAAAAATCAAATTCAAAAAGGGAGATTCTCTTAATTTATTCTTCAAAAAAATAGAAAAACCATACAGGAGCTTCTTCTTTTTTTACCTGTTTCGGTCGCCGGAGAGAAGAAGAAACCGAATGGTTTCTCTATTTTTGGCCCGATTTTGCCAAGATTCCGATGTTTTTAACCACAAAACGAGGCTCCTCTTGAAAATGGGGTTAAAATGGGGCATTTTGGGTTTTTCTGGCCACCAAGAACGGTGGAGCTGTCGCTGGCGATCGGCACGGCGGTGACTCACCGGAGTCAAGTCCGGCCGAAGGGTGGCTTGGCTAAGGGGGGAGAGGATTTCAGATTTTTTTTTAAGAACAGGTTGAAATGAAATTTTTGAAAAAAACTTCACTTATATAGGCTCCTAAAATGACGTCATTTTGGGACTAGCCTTAGATGCCCAAAATGGCGTCATTTTGGGTCTCACCCAACGACCCGACAGGAGAATCCGAGTGTTTTTTTAAAGGAGGGTTTAATTGCCACTATGATCCTTCAGCTTTTTAATTGTTTTTCGATCTGGTCCTAATTCTTTTTTTCTTTTTTAGATTACACCATTAATTTCGAATCTCGTTTAATTTGGTCCTCAGATCATTGACCCCCTAGAGAAGGACACGTGTCTAGGACCCTTGGGATAATTTCCTATTTGATCCCTGCTCTTTTTCGCGTGCTCGGTTTTGGTCCCTTATTCTGCTTTTTTTATTTTTTTTTTACAATTTATCCCCTTAAATTTCATTTTAATTTCTATTTAGTCCTTATTTATTTATTCATTTATTACAATTTAGATTCTCAATTTCGTTTTAATTCCGATTTAATCTTTTATTTATTTAAATTCAACCTTTTCATGAATTATTATTATTATTTACTTATTCATTTATTTAATTTCAACTTTTCAAAATTTTTTATTTTATTATTATTTACTTATATATTTATTATTGCCTACCTTTTATTTTAAATTTTATATTTTTCATACTTGTACACTTTTGCCATGTGGTCATTATTAGTTCATTTTTTTTAATTATTTCATTATTTCTTTTATTATTTTTGGCATTCTCATGTCATGTGTTTTAATCATACATCTTCCATTTTTCATTTTTATTTTAAGTTACCTTATCTATTTTATTATTATGATTACATTATTGTAGTTATATATCCCTTTATTTATTTATTATTCATCATTCTGATATTTTACTCATATAGCCACTTGCATTATTTCATTATCATTATGTCATACACTAGGTTTAGACATATTTGTCCGCTTTATGTTGTGCCTAAATAAACTAAACACATCACTTTAAACGTCATATTAATTTTTACTCGATGCGTAAAAAGGAGTATTTCAAAACCAAGGCAACGTTCTTATTTAGAGATTCAGGAAATCAGCCCTAACTTACGGGGTTTGATTTTCTCTTTAAACCTAAATAACCAAACATCCTTTCAAAACTAAAAACACATGAGATTTAAACAATTATTGAATAGGGAGTAATTTTATTTTTAAGAATTCGAGGTGTCGTGACCTAACTTACGGAACATGACATTTTTCATTATCTCGAAATAAGAAGGCTTCTTACATAAGTTTTGATTTCACTAAATGATTTAAATAAAAAACATGCAAAGAGGGATCATATTTAAATTTTTGAATTTTTAACTTTCAACATTAAGACGTCAATTAATCAATTAGGTACAAATTTTGGGCACCACGATGGTGCTAATCCTTCCTCGTGCGTAACCGACTCCCGAACCCATTTCCTGGATTTTGTAGACCAAAAGTTATTGTTTTAGTAAGTTAAACCTTATGTTAAAACGATTAAATTACGAGGTGATCCGATCACACCTCATAAAAAGGATTGGTGCCGACTCCCATTTTTATTTTAAAATAAAAAGTCGAAGTAAAAACAACTCAGATTCAAAATTTATAGATAGTAACATTGATTAAGAGATGTAAATTTGGCATATTTTGACCTCCTCTACTCCTACATACGTTTTTTTTACCAAAAAAAAGAAAAAGAAAAAGACAATACATTATGTTATCAATCAAAGTTGCAATCTTTCGTCTTCTTCAATTTGATTTATGGTTGCCACCGCCTAAACTTCAACTACAAAGCCTATGCCTTTAGCTGTCTTACAACTAGAACCACGAAACATGTTTCAATAGTGTTTTAGGTCTAATTTTATTTTCATCCCTCTACTTTTTAAAAATTAATAATTTAATCTCTCTAGTTTAATTTATTAAGAAATTTGCATTTTTGTTCTTGAATTTGCTTTAATGACGACAATAATTCTTTATTATTTACTTCGTTTTGTATTGAAGTGATGCTTTACATTTTTACTGATTATATTATTTATTTGTTAAAGAATGTTTTCAGGGTGCTCTTTGTGAATATTATATTAATATTTTTTAATTACGTGTTAGAGGGTCAACAATCATATATAATTCATATTGTAGTGATGCTGAAAAAAGAAATGTACCTTGATTAAATTATTATTTTTAAAGATGCATTGAATAGTTTAGGTTAAAATATGATGTTAGTCCCTCTAATTTTATAGTATTTGGGATTTAGTCACTATATTTTAAAAGTCAAAAATTAAGTCCTCCTACTTTATTGATCTAAAAATCTCAACCTGTCATTAAAATTGTAAGTATTTTTTGTCATAATTTGTCAACCTTTTATGATGCACGACATATAATTGACAGGAAATAAACATGTTAAGTTGATAAATTTTTAACAAAAACTACCAACGGAGAAAATGATTAGATTAGGATTTTTAAATAGAAAGACACAGGAAGATTGAATTTTTAACTTTTAAAGTAGAGGGACTAAACTCAAATTCTATATAAGTATAAGCACTAACAACATATTTTAACCGATAGTTTATAACCTATCTAACTAAAGATGGATAACCAATGATTGAATGGCGAAATTTTATCAGAGATATTGAAAATTATTGATTGAAGAAATTTTGTTGGGTTAGATAATAAAGTACTCATATGCATGGAACATAAAATAATTTAAGATTGGTAGGTCGTGATCAATACGACATTGTTAAGGTTGAATTTGTAGTTGATGAATATATATATATATATGAAAAATGTAGGAGAAAAAGTTGTCAATGAGAAAACTATTAGCTTTCATTACATGCTATGAACCATAGGTTAAATTTATTTAAATATAACCCATTGAGGTAATAAAATAATGATAAATATTTTACTTAGTGCTAGTTTATTATTAAACGTGAGTATGGAGTAGTTTTAAAAATCATAATCAGCATCTATCTCTTAAAGCGATAATTGAATTTAGGTAAATTGTTGTTTAAATGAATGCTATAAATATTGCAATAATATAAACATATCTTACAAGTCAATATTTTTAACTCATAGAGATTTGATTAGATTTGATTTGTAATGTGAAGATTTGTTAATTAGTAGGATTTTATTTTAGGGATAAAGATATAGTTGATTTATGGGTGATATTGCTACATAAAGGGGATTATTTTAATTGTCATAAATTTAGCAATAAGCTATCGATGTATTGGTCAGACGCGTATTTTAAGGGAAGACGCATGCTCAAATCTTAAAGATAAAATTGTTGAAAAAGATAATTATAAACCTCAAATATGAATTTTTAAAACTGAAATCAACAACACCCAAAAATTTAATTCTCACTGAGTTTAACTAGGGACTACAATCTTCCATGAAAACCATGAACATAAGAGTATTAAAGCAAATCTATTGGAGTTATTTTGCCTGATGCAATTTTTGTCATTTATTCCTTTTTATAAGAGGTGTTTGCTATTGAAGGTGTTCGAGAGTTGTTTATAAACATCAAGTAGGAAATGTTAGGTTTGCTGCTGAGTGAGTTCATTAGAAGTCCTCGAGACTAAAACTACAATGATCTTTAGATTGATTGGGTTTAAATTGATGTTTTTACTTGTTATATAATCATAATAAAATATACAATAATCTGATTTGTAATTCAATTTGATTATCGATCCTAAATACCCATGATTTAAGTAATTTCAGATACTCCATTTCGGAGCTTGGATTCTGCTTTCTGAACCGGGACTCTATCCCTCTCCATCCTTTCTCCTGTTGATATTCAGCTTTTGTAACAAATTTCAACACTGAAAGAAACCCTACAAATATAAATGTATTCACTGAATTACCTAAACAATAATGTATTCACTGAATTACCTAAACAATCTTTAATGTATACATCTTATTAATTTATCTTTTGTTGCAACAAGACAACCTTCCCATGATGTGGTTTGAATACCATTCAATGTTTCTATACCGTGATTTACCAAACCCTAAGCCATCATTTTGGGGGTAAAACGATCCAATGTTGGTATTCCCTAGCTAGCTAGGCCGCCTCAACCACATTATTATGTTTTTGGCCTTTATTTATCCATGGGGGGTACACAACCAATATGGCAATGGGAATTTTTTTTGGGTGGAAACTATTCAATGGAAGGCTATCATAGGCTTTCATCCCTAATTTCCTATTCAATCCCATATACCAATTTGCTTTTTTTTTTTTTTTATTTTGACTCAAAAGTCTTTCCATTCCGCATGATCCTTTAAAAAGCATAGTGCAATAATAGTATGGTACATTGCTTTTAACATCTTTGCCATTATGTTTTAACCCTATTCGGCTTTTGATTTTGGCTTATCAATCTACTTCAAATTTGTGCTTTTTTTATATCATACTTGTATCATTGTTGGTATTACTAGAATATATTAAGGTTGTAAATGATGACGGTGTTGGATGAACCATTCAAGTTTTTGTTCATTTACATTCGTTTATAAAGCTAAGTGAACGAACATGAACAAGATTTTGAGATTTGTTTATTAAACAAACTGAACAAGAACAAGACATTTTAATTCACCAATGTTCATGAATAGTCTCATTTAATAAATCAATGAAGCTTGTTTATTGTTGGGTTAATATAGTATTGATAATATTGCTATTGTTTGTATGTTTATTTATGTTTCTCTTATTATTCATGATTAAATGTATAATTGTTTACAAATATGGTCATGTTCAATTATATGTTCACGAACAAGTTTGTGACAATATTCTTGTCATGTTCACGAACATATTTATTTGATGTTTAAAAACAAGTACATTTAATACAAACAAGAGAATACAAGTACATATAATTTTAAACAAAAAAACATGAATATGATTTTAAGATTCTTTACGAACACAAACAAGAATTTTTTGTTACCCACATAGTGGGTGCACTGTAAGGTAATCATTTTATACTTGTACTTTTATGAAATGTCCAATATGGTACATGTGCTTTGAAAATGTCTAATGCAGTACTTGGCCTATCAATTTATATTATTTAGTATCTATATTTTCATAAAATATATAATGTAATACTTATATTTTAAAAATATTTAATATAATACCTAAACTATCAATTTGGATATTATTATAGAATTAAAAATTTAATATCATACACAACAGTGTTATTATATTTTCCTTTTATTGATTAATATGAAAAGAAGCGAATATCATATTCGTAATGGATAACTTTCATAGGTTTTAAGGCATGCAATAGGCAAGCAAGGAAAAGATCAAAAATGGATCACATTTTCCCATAAAATCGAGTGTAACTAAGAACCCTACCCCCATCATTTGCTTTCCTTTTCTACAATTTTTTTTAAAAATCCCATTTTTATTTGAACAGTTAAATTAGGGTTTAGGTGAGAAGTCCTTCATTCTAAAATTAAAGCATGACCCAATAATATATTTATTTGTAATTAGTGTAAAAATAGTAATAAAAAATTAAAAGAATCATATTAAAAAGTAAAAGCACATCCAAATAAACCTTTGCTAGAACAATGGTAAAATTGTATTTAAAATTTTATTTTATCAATGAAGAAATTGTATTTAAAATTTTATAAAATAACTTGGAAAATGAATAATCAATCAACTAAACTAAATACTAAACTAATATTTCGGGGGGGGGGGGGATATAATAGGAACTAGAGAGTAGAAAGAACGCGCGAGGAAGCGATTTGGTCTAAACAATAAGCTGCTGCTTTTATGTAAACCAGATCTCTGAACACGCGAGCTATAATAGGAATGCAAAATCCACACGCTTTGGTTCGCATTTTTACCACGTCTAAATACACCCCCCAACTTTACACAGTGTTTGCTGCCATTGCCAACTGTCCAAGCCCCACTCGCACCTAACCTGCGCGTGCATGTGCTTTTTATTTTTTTTTTCTTCAACAAAAGTAGTTCATTCTGTATCTGTTTAGTTCCCGCGTGGCAGATTAAAATCGACGATTAAATCATATTCATGCATTAAAATACAAAAAAGTAAAGGAAAAAACAGCTGATAAAGTGTTTTAATTCATACATAAATTAAGGAAAAAAACATATATTTACACAAAGGGTCCTCAGTTTTTAATATGTTTTTTTTTTTTTTTTTATGATTCTTAGTTCTCAAAATACAGAATAATTACTAAACAGAAGTAGCCAAGATGCCTAAGGAAGGGTTAAAGGTTAAAAAGGGAGCCTGCAAAATGCCTAGAGAAGAAAAACCACATTCACAGCCACAGTGGAGGTGGCTCATTCAAATCTATAGGCAAACCACGTCGAACAATCCCAAGAAACGACGCCGTGTTACCACTTGCGGTCACCGGAGGGGAAGTTGAAACGGAGAGGACATTGGGTCTCGTCGAAGACGATTGGTCGGGACCAAAGTTCATATCTTTAATACCACCAGCTTGAAGGAAATCACCCACGGCGGCAAAACGGTGATGGTGATGAGGTGAAGCTAAAGCCCAACGGTGGGGATTATGAGAAGCGAGATTGAGATCAAGAGAAAGAGCCGGCGGCGGAGAAGAAGAGGAAGACGGTGTGGGGAAGTTGGTTTTAGCTTTGGCACCACGTAGGGACCTAGCTGCTCCGTCGTAAGCGAGTGCAGCTTCTTCGGGTGTGTCGAATGTACCTAACCAAACCCTTGTTTTCTTCCATGGATCACGTATTTCAGCTGCGTATCTTCCCCACGGTCTCTTCCTTACACCTCTGTAGTGACCTTCCCTTGAGGACGCCATGAGAGAGAAGCTCAAAGGTTTTAGCTTTGGGGGTTATTAGTATTAGTGGAAGAGAAAATATAAAGAAAAAGAAAAAGAAAAAGTAAATATGATATGAAAAGGGAGACCGGAGGGGACTTTGTGTGCGTTTGTTTGTAGTTAAAAAGAAGTGACCCACTACGGTCTCTCCCGTACCCATTACTGCAAATTTAAATGTTAAATGCTAATTCCACAGTTAGCCCCTCAACTTTAATTTAATATCTAATCCAGTATTTGTATAACCAAAATATTCAATTTGGTATCTATACTATTTCGAAATGTTGTTTGAATTGGATTAAATTGGTTTGGAGCACCGGTGTGATTAAAAATTTAGATCGCTTGACTTGTGAATTAGTTGATAATCTGGTTGATTCGATCATAAATCTGATTTTAAAAAACTTACTATTCTATTATGTACCAACGCACCCCAAAGCTTTAACATTATCTAATTTCATGATGACTTCACCAAGACGTATAAATGAATGTCATTTCTCATTATATGATTGATATAATATTTTGAATACAATTTTTAAAAATTTTATTTATTGCTTAAAATAAATAATAATTTAGTCAAACCTATACAAATTAAATTCAAATCCCAACACCAATCATTAAATTAAAGTTTTGTATCAAATTAGACCTTTTCTTTATATAAATATCACATTGCCCATTAGATGAAAGTTCAAGGACTAACCAAGATATTAACCCATTATAAAATAAGTATATATTTAAATAAAGAAAAGAGAGAGCCGCCGCCTGATTAGACGTGTGGAGCAGAGGGGGGAGGTGTGTCTGTCAAGTGAGTGAACTCAGCGCCGGTGCTTACGTATGCCCTATTCTTTTTTCTTCTGTACGGGTATTCAGCGGCGCCTGCATTTAATATTCTTTCAGTATAAAAACTATAAAATAAAGAAAGGCACAATAACGTGTTTGACCCTTTAACTTTACGAAAAAATCATTTTAGGCCTCTATTTATTTTTTAGCTTTTTTTTGGTCTTTAAACTTGTATTTTTCGTCAAATCACCCCGAAATAGATGAAAAATTTACATTTGTTAACTTTACTGACATGACATACACATGGATTGACATGTCAGCATTTAATTAAATTTTAATTTTTTATACTTTTTTAATAAATTTAATGAAAAAATTAATTATCCATGTTGCAATTTACATGTATATTACCACAGGAAATTTTAAAAAAATAAATTTTCTATAAATTTTGAAGTGATTTGATTAAAGGTGAAAAAAATAAATGGGACTAAAATGAGTTTTTCATAAAGTTGGAAGGCGAGAAAAGGTATTATGTCTAAAAGAAATAGAAAAGATGATGATTAATATAAGAGTGGGGACTGGTGGAGATGGCAGAGAGAGGATCAGAGAGCAGGAGGAGAGGGTATGACGTGTGGGGTAGTTGAGTGGGAGGGTAAATAGAAGAGGAGAGAGGTAGAGACCCCACGTGGAAGGTACATAAGGAGGTGTCTGAGTTACAGGAGACAGGACCGAGTTTGAGTTGGGGAGGGAGTGAGTCTGGAGTGAAGTGGGGTGGCGTGTTAGACTCGGTTTTGAGAGTCAGGAAAAAAAGGGTAGCAGCAGCAGTCCAGTGTTGGGAAGAGAAACTGTGAAAGGAGGAAAGGGGTAGGGGGTGAAAATCACTGCAGGTTACTGACACCTTCTCACGTGATGTTATTATTTTTATTTATTTTTATCTATGTTATATGTTTTTAGAGCTGTTGATTCTTGTCTTGGTGTTACACTACATTAATATTAAATAAGAATGAAGTCATCGAGAGTTCGATCATTACTTTAGATATTTAATAATTTTAAATTTTTATAATTAATATTTATTTTTTAATGAGTTTATTGAATATATAAAATTAATTATAGAATTCGCTCTTGTAAATATTTTAAAAAATTTTAAAAAATAGTATTGTCAAAAAATATAATCACAAATTCATAATATGAATAATAAAATTTTACATGTATATTAGTTCGAATCTAAAATATTGATAGATCACAATTTAAATTTCAAGTCCTCATAATGATTTATTTGATGACCTATTAGTGATATGTCTGGATATAAATGCCCAGATGCCCCGGGGTATGTAGATTTGTTTAAGGGTTGCATAGCTCATTCTATCTTAGGGTTGGGTTTAAATAATGATTTTCGTATTTTTGGATTGGCTTGAAATTTAGTTTAAATAATAAAAATATATAAAATATAAATAAAAATATTTTTTAATATTTTGTTCTCTTTTAAATAGTGAAATGAACTTTTTGGATCAATCGGCATGAACTTTTTTATTTTTTATTTTTCAGATTTATGTTCGGTTTTTAATTATAATTTATTATAAATCATATATTAATTAATTTTAATAGATATCGGTTTTTGTATTTATTAACAAAAACATTCATATACCTTATTTGTTTGGACTTAGGGAGATGGATTCGCTGCCTGGAAATCACAATGTCAGACCTCTAGCCTACCTAGACCGAAGTATGATGTCAATCAATACAGAATTTGGCGTCATAATTAAAACAAATTTGAATTACTATTCATACGTAATTATTACTTGCCTCAAAATTAAAGGATTAATTTATACAAAATTACCTCAACTTTGTAAATTGTATTTATTTAGTACTTGATTTTATTTTGGATCTATCTGATACTTAAATTTGAAAATTTTAAGTCAACTTAATACTTTTCTAAACACTTAACTAACACCGTTCAAATAGGCTAACGTATTATTGTGATACGTGATAACATCACATTTTAACACGTTACACGTGTCATCATGTTATTAATCGTTAATGTCAAATTAATGTTTTTACATTTTACAATGTCACGACAATAATTTAACAAAAAAAAAAGCTAAACCAAAATTTAAAAAATAAATGCACTAAATTCTTAAAAATACAAATATAAAAGCTATGGACACATTTCAATCTTGATACTTTTAATTTTTTATCAAAATATAATAATACTTCTTAATTAGACAATTAGTTATTTTTATCTATATTTATGTTAACATCATTTTTTTTATATCCATTATTTTAAATGTTTTTACCATTACAGCCTAAAACTGTTTTTAAACTAATATTAGGGTAGGGTAGATTTTTTCTATACCTGATCCCAATTCAACTAATTGAAAAATTAGACCTACCCCACCCTTGATTTAAGAAAAAAATACTTGACTCTATCAATCGGGCTGGGTTAAAACTATTTCCATGAGTTGAGTCGGATAATATTTACACATTATGCTTATCATTAACTCGATTTAAAATATAAAACTAAAATTTACCTGAACCCATCCATATTTGTAATTAACAAACTTTATTTTAAGTTAGCTCATATTTAAAAAAAAATTTAAAAATATATATTTATATTATTATTAATTTAATATTTAATAAATTTATATATTTTTCATTTATTAAAATTTTAGTCATATTAACATTTTTTAGTCATAATACAACTATAAATTTAATTTTCATAGGTTACAAATTATATAATATATAAAAAATAACATAATATAAAAACATTACAAACAATTAAAATAAGCCAAGATGAAGTTGAACTTTAAATGTTCAAGCCCAAACTCGACCTATATTTTAAATGAGACAATCGAACAGGCTTCCAAACTTGAACAAATAGTTCAATCCATGAACAAATTTAATTAGGAATCATTAAATCAAATTTTCTTTACCCCTAATAATAGACAACTAAAAAGATAAACCTTTTACTATCAAGACAAATGATAAAAATTTTGAATTCGAATCATATGAACGAAAAAACAGCACTAAAAAACTTGTCTCGCGTTTAAGAATTCAATATTACTTGAATTCAAATTTAATGAAAACTTTTATCGGATGCAGAAAAATTTCACAAAAAATAAAGGATAAATAAGACCTTAAATTATAATTGTATATTATTATTATTTGTATATTGATCTATAAACAAGACTATTTGCACATAAACATATGCTATTTTGCTAAAGTGAAAATCTAAACAAATATCTAAGAAACAATTAGAATGAATTTAAACTGACTAAAACAAAGCTTACATGAGAATTAGGTGTTCGCTGTTTTCCCACTTTGCCACGACCCGAGCGTGTAGACAATGATTTTCCTTCCAAAATTCACACATCACAGAAGATAATGTACTTCAGTTTTGCTGCATTTTTTTGTGACTGTTAGGGTATCTGACCTCTTCGAAGTGATTCTATAGGGGCCTTTTAAGGAGAGAGTTCTACAAAATAAAGGAGATTTAGGCAGAAGCATCATGAGCTAAAGAAATGATTGTGGTGCTAGCAAAACCAAACAAGAAGAAGAGTTGGAATTATTACTATGATTTTAATCACGATAGCAAGCTTGGTCCATTCTCAGCAGCTGTCCGAGTATGGCCATGATTATGGTGCCTTGACATTTGGATATCGTGCGAGAATTGGGTTCTTGCTTTTGCATACGGAGCACCTCTTGCTGCACAAGCCAATGAAATATGAATATGCAATGCAGAGAAAAGAGAGAAAAAAGCACCAAATAAATTTTTTAAGTTGTTAAATCATGAAGGTACTAACCTGCTATCTGCTGTGCTCGAAGAATGTTCTGCCGTCTTTTCCAATAACAAACTGAACAGATAACAAGAAGCAAAAATGATAGAGATACACCGAAGGCAATGCCGACCTTTGCACCGGCAGAGAGGTGGGGTCCACATGTACGTAATCCGGGTATGCCGCAGAGACCAGCATTGTCAGTAAAACTGCAAGCAACTAGAGTAAGCATGTGCAAGTGCATGTGCTTGTTTATGTCTTGTATAAGAATTTGTTTACTTATTGATCATTATGTGGCAGTTTTGATACTCATAAAGAACATTTCAGGCAAATACTAATGAAATTCTGGGAGAACATACTTGAAGCTAGCTCCATTCAAAAGCCTTCCTCCAAGTGCACCTGGGACTCTTCCAGACAAAGAGTTGCCATTAAGATTCCTGCACAATCACAATTTCAATCAGGTTCTTCAGTCGTATGTTCAGATTCTGGGTCAAGGAAATGAATTCTTACAATCTGCGCAATGCGGTCAAGTTCCCTAGGCTTTCAGGAATTGATCCATTGAGGAAATTGTAGGAGAGGTCACTGCAATTTGTATCCAGACATCATATGAATAACATTGATAGAGCCTAGCGAAATTTGTTCTAAAGTGAAATAGTCACGTGCTTCACTTAGCCAGACATCGGACTCTAAACTCAAAGTTTCCTTCAAGAAAAGAATGCCAATGTCTAGTAGCATCAAGAGGTTAGTGTCCTTTCAAGTGTGATTGCTATTGAAAAAAGAATGCAACAAACAACTCCAAGGATGTGCTACTGATCAAGAAAACTTTAGTTATGATGGTTATATCAAACCCAACATCGATGTTCATGCAGAAAATACACAAATCATTATAATCAAAGGAATATTCAGTAAGGAAAAGAAATCACGATACACTTACAGCAATTCTAAGCTGGTTATGGTTCCAAGTGATGATGGAATGACCCCGTGAATTGTGTTTCCACTCAAGTTTCTATCAAGGCCAAGCTCAACATAAACAAGAGAAATGGATATTAGGCGTATATGAAGAGGAGGTTCATAAGCAAGCAAGGGAAAATAATTTTTCTGCCAGTGAAACTTAGAAAAGAACTATCTGTACTTACAAGCTCTGTAGATGAATTAGTTTGGATATGTCATCAGGCAAGAACCCCTTAAGACCTTGGTTGGCAAGATCACTGTCATGCATAAATTAAAAGACGATTACTTATGGTAAACCAATATAACTGATGAAGGCAACGTATATTAAGCTTTAAATGATAAAGTTGCAAATATAAGTTTAAAACAGTTATATTTTAGGCTCATAAAATGGATACATTTATATTCTAGGAAACACTTGCTATATGTAATTGATGCTTCCCCTCCAAAAACTAATTTGCGTATAAGATCATTGATGCTTCCTTTGCATTCAGAACATCAGAGAGCAGAGATGATGTAGGAATGAATGAAGTGCAGATATTAGGGCCAAATGGGTTATGTAAAACCAAATAGAAGAGAAGAGATCAATGGAAGCAGCTTTGACTTATAATTTCTTCTCATATGATAATATAATTTCCTCGCATATGCACATGATCTCATATTTTTTTAACATGACACAAAAAAACTCAAATGCTGAAAACAGTTTAAGAATAGCTTTAACTATCAAGAACAATGGATAGGCCATAGCATAGACAACAACAGAAGCATACTGAAAAGAAGAGATATTCTCAGCAGAAATCAATAATAAAGCTCAATGATCAGGAAAAAGTTCAAGAGTGTACAGGCCATCAATGAACCACTTGCTGCCAGATTTATCAAATTGACAATCAGCTCCACTCCATGGATGCTCCTTGGGAACACATGGGTCTCCATTCCACGCAAAACGATTTGGAAGCTCCAGTGATCTCTTCAATGCCTGTAAAGCCCTAACTAGAATCAGGAATTATCAACAAGTTAGTAAATATCTACCACCTTCCATGAAGAACCTTGGTCATGAGCAGTAAAAAACCAATTTCCAATGACCAATCACAGACATCAGCATAAACAGTCTGCAGAAATAATAGAAGAAAGCATTACCTTCTGCCGATGAAGTTTTGGACTCAGCAGCTATTACTTGAAAGATTTCAATGGCATTAATGAGAGCATGGTGGCCTTCTTTAGGGTGAAGGGTTATTGTCAGTGTCCTACCACTAACAGCAACAGTTGTATTAAGAACTAGTGCAGTATACCGGTCACCACTCATCTTCACAATATCTATCTCTTTAAATATAATGTCACCATTAAGCAGAACATCAAACACCCTTTGCCCAGCATCTGTGACTAAAGCATCAATCTCTGCAAAGTGTAACCATATGGAGTAGTTCTTATTGGGATCCACATCTATTGTATAAGCTAGATCTGGCTGGCTATCAGTACTAACAACTGCACTTTGATAAAGGGCTTCTGGATAGAAGTTTGGTGCATCTGAAGCTTGTTTAATGCTATTTTCAGTAGATCTCGGCTCGTCAGCATTTTGGCCAAAAGTTCTGATGGGTTCCCAATATCTATCTCCACCCCAATGATCCCCACTATAATCCTCATCAAATCTTGGCTTTGATGTGCCACAAGTCAGTCTTGAAGTTGTTTTCAGGATAACACCTTTGCCCCACTCTGGACCAGAATAGTATGCTTTGTCATCAACTTGAAGAATTTCAATAGAAACAATTGCTGGATCTCCATGACCAGTGCTATGGAAACAAATAGATACTGTGCCATCTAAAAGAAACACAAGGGCTTCAGCGAACACCTGGTCATCATGGCTAGTCCAGCCTGACTTCAGTGAATGAATCAAGGTGCCTTCAACAGATATGTCAAATAGAGGTTCATTGTCAAAATCAGGCTGTTTCATTAATCCAAAGAAGATCCTCACAGTATAGTGTCCCTTCGGTACTCTATTAATCCCGTAGCAATTTTCCGGACCTTCAGATAGAGGGAAATATCGGAGTGTTTTTAGAGGAGGAGTAATGAAACTTGGAGGTGTTGCATTAGCTGGGATTCCACCTGTATACCCAAAATCTTTATACCAAAGTGCATATGTTGGTGCTGTTCGGACATTTTGACGAGCCCCACAGCTTATGCGCATAGCAAAAGGTGCTGTAGCAAGAAAACATGACTATTTAGCGCCAAGAACTAACCATATAAGAAGAATGTATTAGATAAAATATGAAAAGTGAATACACTTTTTATCCACAAACTCTAAGCTACAACTCACTGTTGCAAGAAATGGTAATGCTTATAATTTTCTTTTGATTTCCTATTTCACAAGTCCATAGAAAGACTTGACATACAATTCTATTTCACCAACATAGTCATATGTAATCGGTGAAGAAATTCCTGTGGCATGGTACGGACAACTGTATCCACAAGAAAACCATAAAATATTCATGTTGTTCCTCTGTCTGGCCATGGCAGCATTGTTTTCTTTTCACAGCAATTTTTTCTTCTTTTTTTTAAATGTACATTAATGATTTTGCTTTCGATTATTTTTCCTACATTTTCGATCCAGACACTGTTAACTTGAAGTTTCCACAAGAAACACATTCATATCCCCCGATACAGTTCCTTTTGACTCAATCTCACAACTCACTAAACAACAACACGAAACACTCAATTCACGTTTAAAAAAACAGCCAATCGACCAAACAAACCAAAGCAAAAAACTGAATCCTAAAAACTGAATTTAAAAAAAACAAGAAACGTTTATAAGAAGCTTAATCAAAATGAAATGTAATTCTCACAACCCACTAACATCAAATACAAAACACTAAATTCACATTTCAAAAACCAGCCAATCGACCAAATCACCAAAGCGAAAAACCGAATCCTAAACTGAATTATAAAAAACAAGACTCGTTTATAAGAAGCTTAATCAAAATAAATGTAATTCTCACAACTCACTGAAAATCAACACAAAACACTAAATTCACATTCCAAAACCAGCCAATCTACCAAATCACCAAAGCGAAAAAACGAATCGTAAACTGAATTATAAAAAAAACACGCCTCGTTTAGAAGAAGCTTAATCAAAATAAATGTAATTCTCACAACTCACTGAAAATCAACACAAAACACTAAATTCACATTCCAAAAACCAGCCAATCTACCAAATCACCAAAGCGAAAAAAAAGAATCGTAAACTGATTTATAAAAAAACAAGACTCGTTTACAAGAAGCTTAATAAAAACAAATGTAATTCACACATCAAACATATCCAACCGAATCTCTAATGAACTAAAAATAATACAGATAACAAAATTAAACAACATATTATTTTAAAAAATGCAGTAACAGAAGCTAACCGGGCCGAGCTGAAGATGAAACAAGAGATAAAAAGAAAACGAGAAGCCATAATAGAGTAAATCTCAGCATCTTTTAAGCTTAAGTTTAAGCCTTCGATTCACTTCCTATGTGCTTTCTTTTGCTCTCTCTCCTTTTTTTTTTTTTTTTTTTTTTTTTTGGGCTATGGTCTCATCATTTTCTCACATTCTCTTTTTATCTTTTATTATTATTTCTTGCTTTTTTAGAGAGAGAGAGCGTATGTATGTGTTTATGCTGGGGACGTGATTGCAGCAAAAACTGTTGGGAATTTAAAAAATTTCTTCATTAAGTTGACTAAATAGAGTTGGAGATAATCAGCGACAGGTGAGTTTTATCAATGTTAATGGACCCGTCTAATAGAGTTGGAGATAATCAGCGACAGGTGAGTTTTATCAATGTTAATGGACCCGTCTAATCAGACGGTGATGGAAGCGGGCTACGAAATGGTGGGGCGGTGGAGATTTAGTGGCGGGGCCTGGTGGTGGACTGGTGATGTGAAAAAAAAAAAAAGGGGAAGTTTTCAGTTGATTTACTATAATGCCACGCGATATATGTATTTGTGAAAACAAACTCGTCGATGAAAGGCACGTGCCTACTGACGAGTAGAACTGAAAAAGGAGGGAGGAAACGAAAATTTTGTTGAATTTACTTAAACGACCCTATGATGTTTGTTTGACTTTTTGATCGGACGGTTGAGGGTAATGGTATAATGGTCAGAGAGAGGAGTTCCTTTGTTGACTTTTGACTTTCACTTGGGCACGATTTGGTGCGCAATCCGCGGAGTGTTATGTGCCACAGTAATGCCTTTATAGACAAAGCAACTTAGAAATGGGGTCAAGTTATGATTTGTTTGTTTTCCTTTTGGTTAATTTACTATTTTGTATCTGGTTTAATTTCAATGTTTAATTTTGTATTTAATTTTTTTTTCAATTTAGTACTTAATTTTTTTTTCAATGTTTAATTTGATTCCAATACCAAACGCTGACCTTGGCCCCTTAATTGAATGGTATAATTGTTTAGAAAATTTGTATTTTTCGACCCCTTAAGAAATTAATTTATCAATTTAAGTCATTTTAACACAAAATATTTAGCTTTGGCCCTCCTATTTTTTCAATTTTAAAAATAAAATTAAAATAATTGCATGATGTTACTTATTAACAATGTATGAAAATTTTATAATAACAAAATTAAAATCTTGAAAATTATGTAGCCGTTGACTACTAACTCTACCTAATATTTTGACTAGCGTTATATATTATTTTGATTAAATATATATAGAGCAATTATTATCGATATTTAGTTGGCTGGGAAAATAGACAAGCTTTTAAATTACTCACCCAAAGGACCCTTCTTCAACGAAATTAGTTAATGTTGAAATAATGCAATTCAATGTGTGTTAAAGTTAACCTACCATAGCATTTATGATGTTTAATTGTTAATGTTAACCTAATTATAATAATTATTTGATTGAATTGTGTTTAGGATTGACTCGTATAAGTAAGAAACGAGTAAAATAAAAAAGATCAAACACACAGATATTTATACGAAAGATTCATTAGAAGAGGATAAAACCACAGACAAAAGAGGTTTTAACTTTTTACTAAATGAGTAAACAAACGATAGTACAATATGGAGAAAATAAACCTAAATGTACTAAACATGCATTACACTCGGGAACAAAATTCTCTCAATAATTTCCATGAAACTCTCACAAAAAACTCATTTGCGATTACATCTAGTCGCTCTCGAAAGAAAAGACTTTGTTGATTGACATATCAAAACAGGAATACAATAGCCCTTTTAAATATGTTTAGATTAGAGCTCTAATCATGCTAAAATATCATTGGAATAATCAGAGTTAAACTGGGAGAAACAGTTCTTCTTGAAGTCTAAAACATGGTTTCCAAATAGGAGAATACATCGTGACGTGTCAGCTCTCCTCATCACAACGTCGATGCCGCATTTGCTTGGGGTTTACATCGCGTCATCCCACAAGCCCTACCTGTTTTGACCCTTCTTCGACTGTTTGTTGAATATTATTGTCTTAAGTGCATGCAAACTTACAGATAAATGCGAGTCACACCCTCACAAAATAAAATGTAAATAAATAAACATGAACTCTAATTTAGATAAATATAATTATTTTTTTAATTAAATTATATTTATTTTTTTAGTCTAAGGTATTATACTATTATTATAAGCAAAAGAAGTAAACATTCCCTCGCGAAAGAAAAGAAAAAAGAAACTCAAAACATCACTAAGATAAAATAATTTGTAAGACATATATAATCCGTATCTATTGCCGATATTTCTTTATATGGAATGGAATTTAATGGATTTTTTTATTTAATTAACTTTAAAAATAAATTATTTTATGTATTTCGAGAAGATAGGCCTGGCGTATTGTAAATTTGTAACACACGTGTCGACTTAAACCATGACAGGGTTTATCTGCATGTTGTGATTAAATTACGATTTAACATTAAAATCGTGTTTCAAAAGTAACTTGGTAATTAAATTTTGGTCTACTTATTTATAGTTACAATTTTTTAATTTTTAAGGGAGTGTCACTGTGTGAGAATATAAGTAATAATGAGAAACTATTTTATGGATTCTTCCCACCGCATCATCCATAGTCCCTTTCCAATTATTTAATGATATTTCAACAAATTTTCTATGTCATTGACACATAATTTTGATAATTTTTTTTTCCTGAACCCTGATCTTGGAACTCTAGGTTTGGATTCGAGGTTTAGGGCTCAAGGTTCGAGTTTAGTATTTAGGGTTTAGTATTTTGGATTCAAGGTTTAAGGTTCTAGTACGAGGTTCAGGGTAAAAAATTATTCAAATTATGTGTTAATGACATGAAAAAAATTGCTGAAATGTGATTGAATTATTGGAAGGGACCATAGATAGTGGGAAGGGGCCATAAAATAATTTTTGGATAAGTATACTCAAAGTCAATTTTAAAAAAATTATTTTTACACATGATATAAAAATTATATTATAAACATGGATATGAATTGAGTGTGGGATGGTTATGACAAATAATTAATTTCTTATATATAAGTACTAAAAAATTATGTTTTTTTTATAAAATTATAACAAAAAAATAATATTATTAAAATCCTAAAAAAATCCTAAAGTTATGACTAAAAAAATTATTATAAAAAATTAATTTATATATTATAAAAATGTTATTATATATTTATTTATAAAATTTTATGGACAAAAATTTTGGACATAATTTATTTATGTGTTCATGCTATACATTATAAAAATAATAAATAATATAGTTATTCGTAAAAAAAATGTTATCATTTTTTATCATAACTTACTTATAAAAAATAGCTTTCTAAAGTTATGGCAAAAAAATTATATTATTAATAAGAAGTATTATGAAAGTTATTAAAACAATTTATAATTTTTTTATAAATGTTATATATTAAAAGTTTGATATTATTTTTAATTTTTGTTTATGTATTATAAAAATGGGATAAAATCTAGCATAAGTCTTTCTTCAAATTAAATTTATATATGTTTTTATAATTAAAGTTAAAGACTATTTGGACCGTAAACACAAATATTATAAGGTTGGTGTTAATGATGTAAATACAAAAGTTTTTCTTACACCATATCGTGGGGTATGATTACATTTGAGAGAATGGTGTCAAACACAATTACCATAGACAACTCGCGAACTCTTTAATTTGAAACATTTAATATTTCGAAAATGTGGTTGAGAAGACATTTGTTATTTTTTTTAAAAAAATATTTTTTTATATTAACAATATCGCCTCAGTATAACAAAAAATAAACAATGTTGGATCGTACTGGCATGTTGCATATTTTCATAGGTGGATTTGAGATATTCATACTTCGAAAAGTACATGAAAGAATCAGATATTGATAATTTTAATGATGCAGATTCAAATTCAGATGATGAACTCAGTCAATGACCAACATATGATAATAAAGAGCACATGTTAAATATTAAAGAGAGAATAATCTAACAAACATGCACTAGACTAATTAGATAAAATTGTATATGATATGTATTTTATTATTATTTTTACTAATAATCGTATTATCAACTATTTTTTTATAATAATTTGAATTTTAGGATTCAATTGTTAATATAATTAAAATTCTTCGATTAAAATGGTCATTATGACATTTTAAAATTAGAAAATAACTCATTTGATAGTTGTGTAACAAAAAAAAATAATATTGTAATAAACTTGATTTTAATAAAAGAATTTTAATAATATTAATAATTGGACTTAAATTTAAAAAAAAATTAAATCTTCTAAAATAAAAATAGTGGACTAAATTCTAAATATATAAAAAATACAGGAACCAAAAGCATATTTTAACCTTCTTTATATGAATTAGATTCTTTATACGCAAGAGATAAGGATCATATTTTAACATTCACAAAGTCGGCTTTTCTTAAAAGAAATTAGCCCAAGACCATTGCAATTGCAAAGCAAGGCTGGCCAGGGTTGAGGGGAAAAATATCAATTTGATTTTGATTTTATTTATGTTAAAATTTTTATTCACATGCAGTTAATTTTGTTTTATTTTATTTATAGTTAATTTTATATTTGAATTATTGAAAAAATTAAAAAAATATATAAAAATTATTTAATCCAACTTATTTGAATAAATGAAATTTAATTTTGTTTCATTATTTTTGTTGTTATTTTATTCGGTTAACTTTAAATATGATCTTATCGAAGTGTTGAATGACTACAAACACAGTGGACTATACGCCATCTATACATAATCTTATATACCTCACACTTATCACATGAAACTTTTGGGTTATATAAAATTTCTCCTTATGAGTTGACTTAAAAAGTTCCTCATCCTTTCTTTCGATATTAAAGAAATCATGACAGCTCTCCTCTCTCGTCTCTTAAAAGATTATTTCTATCTCTTAGTCTTCAGGCGAATCGTTATTAATTATTGACCCATATTTTTTCATCAATATCTTTTATATTCGATTTGCTATTAGTTTGAGGGTTTTTTTTTTTTTTTTGTGAAATAAAACAAAGTTGTATCAAATTAAATGCTAAAACACATTAAATGCTTTGTCTTGTTGAAGAGCCATAGACACAGTCTCAAGAGACAATTCAAAAATCTATAAGCTTGCTTGCCATGTAAGGGTACTCTTTACCAGCAATCCCCGGATGCGTATCTAATTTCCCACTGTCCTTCAGAACTCAAAATTCGTTGAATCCTTCTGAGTAAAGTAATACCTAAGTCTGTCGACTCCTTCATAGACAAAACTTTAACCACCTCTAGGTTGTCTCACTGAATTATTTCAAAACTGATTTGAACTGAACCGTTGTCATTCATGAGGTTAACTATTGTTGAAGTTGAAAAATTCAGAGTATCTACTATCTAATATCTATCGGTCAAGCTTCACCCCATTAGCATAAGTTTAATCACCATTCATGGCTGATGATGGATCATATCTAAATGAGCAGTGACAATTATATAATGGTGCTAAAAGCCAACTGCCGTTATATTGCTGAATTTAACCCAAACAGTGAATCAACAATGATGAAGTATAGTATATAAGGTCTCTCTATGTAACTTTTATTCAACTACACTAACTCTAAATTGATCCAATTCTGAAAGGACCAAACAGAAAAGAAACAATAGACTCGAAGTTAATGTAACTTGATACTACTTTCTTGTGGCCCTGTATGTGGTTTCGTAGTCGGCCTCACAGCATGACATTCCCTGCACGGGGAAACGAATGATAGAAGCAGTTTCTGCCCAAACCATGACCTAGACGCACTCTGCTCCTTTGTACCTTGATTCGATTCAGGAGAAACTCTTTGGTGACCGGTGGCATGGTTTTCAATCGACACTTTGCTACTGCCGAGCGGATTCGTACCGGAAATGAACTCGAACTCTTGGTCATCTTTATTGCTGTGATAGGCTTTGTGGGGAGGAGGCTTGGATTGTTGATCTTGAATGCATACGAGGCCAGCAAATGAGAGTGAATCAAGTGAAGTATTATCAGCTGCAACATCCATGGAGGTCCTGTTTTGCTTGTGGGTTCCCATTGATTTTGTTGTTGATTTGGGTTCTTAGTCCCGAAGATTATATAACATAAGGTTCCTTTGGGATATTTTGGACCAATGTCTTTGTTTTGGTTTATTTGTTTGGTGGATTTACCAATGAAACAGGGGGAAGTAAAATAATGAAACAAATATGTCTATTTTATTTATTTATCTTTTTATGATAACGAATTCTAAATGCTTCTGTTTTGATGTTATTTGACAAGGAAACAATTCTTTGCACTCATTTGCATGAGCTTGCAGGCTGGCTGAGACAAATTTTTGTTTATTCATGATGAGGAGAGGTTGCTCTCTGGGTCAATTTCGAACCTTCAATGGAGGTATTGTTCTTGAAGTATTCATCAATTATGGGGTTTAAAAGGTTGGATTCAGTAATAAAGAATTGCAATTTTTAAGTGTTTCCATTAATATATATATATTTTGAAGGTTGGGTCAAAGGAACATACAAAAATTTCATCCAGCAGGCCTTGTACGCTTCTTTCTTTTCAATGGCCCAATCATTTTGGATGGGAAGATGAAATCTTATTGAGATTAAATTGGTCCTAAATATGCATCGATTATTAAATAAAGGAATAAAATTCATATATAATTTCGGTTAAATATGTAATGTTATACATGAATTATGATTTTATATTTAAAATCTTAATTTGATTTAATTTTCATAAATCATTAACGTAATTATGATATCATACCATTTTATATTTACATATAACATATATAAATAATTTCATTTATCTAATATAAAAATAAAGTGATGTATTTATTTCTTTAAATATATACACTTGAATTAAAATCAAAGTTCATGTACTGGGGCAAAGCTAGCAATTCATTATTGGGGGGCAAAATTTTAGAACATTGGGGGTCAAAGTTAAAAATTTTGTTCAAAAATGACTTAAATTGAATACTTTATAACTAAAAGGGACTAAAAGAGATATTATACCGTTAGTTAGGGGGACCAAGGCCACTACCTGCCCCTCTAGCTATGTCCCATTTGTGTATAGTTTTGAGATTTATCTCTTAAATAAAATTAAAGGTTGATTTTCTTTTGCTATTATTAAGATTTTAACTTTAAGTATTTTTAAATTAATTTTAGAATGATACAATATATTTTGATCCGAAAAATATAAAAATATGTTTTTTATACAATATTAAATTGATAGGATTTGACCTCATATCAAACGATAATAAAGCTTTAATCAACGTTATATACAAATCAAGAGAATTATAAAAATTTTCAATAAAGAAGATAATTATAAAAATATGTTGAACATGTATTTGCATGCATTTATATATCAAATAAATTAAATTTAAACCCCAAAACTAAATTTGTATTTTTTATATGTAGATTTTGTTTGTAATTTTTTTTGTGCATTACAAATTAAAAGAAAATGTAATTCCATTGTTATTTATCCCTTAATTGTAACTTGTAATCTTCTACTTTCATTAAGTTTTTGTTGAGTTTATGAGCTATAATTTTCTACTTTCACTCCGTATAGATTTTGATCATACTTACTTTTTGAGCATATATATTTACTCTTCGTATATCATATTGGTCTTTTTAAATTTATAGGTTCTGATCATATTTATTTTTTTTTTGACACAATATTTAGAACTATTCATAGTTCTTCCCTAACCCATGAATAAAAGGATAATGCGTTCCAACACATTTGAACACAAATATTGCTGCATTGATAACAATATTTATATCAATCAAATTAAAACTCAATCCACAACCAAAAAAATAAATTGATAATATATTAAATCTTCATATTCGATATCCATATCCTTATAGTGCACGTACTCGATTCATCTATGAAAGAAAAGGAACCTTGGGCTTATTTGTTCCAACTTTATTTTCCCAAAAAAGAAAATCAAAATAAACTTTAGTCAATTCATCAGATTTTGGAACACAGCAATATCAACCGAGAGACATGAGTGGGATTGGGAACCACGGGCCACTCTCTAAACGCATGACACGTGGCTACAACTTTTCATGCTTATAATGCAGCTGCAATTATATCAATTAGTTCATCTAATCACAGGATGCTTCTAATGTTTATTATGTTTTGATCATAATATCAAAGGAAACAACTAATGGTTAAACCCTAGAAATCCTAATAATCTCTGGGTGTTGAATTCGTACAAAGATATACTTGGAAGTTGAAGGGTGGAGGTAGTTCACTTGGTGGATCGAGAGTCATAAGTGCCGAGGGGATTGTAGAGAGTTGATGATTTCATTCGTGTCCCTTGTCATGGGGTTTTTGAAGATGTATTTAAAGGAGACGCTCATAAGTTATTACCTGTCTTTTTTTATTAATGAATTATTAATTATGTGACTTGATGTGATAAGATTGTAATATTTATTAATAGCGACTCACGGTAAATTTATCAAAAAAATTAAACTTAGACGTGACCTACTCTTTGGATGAAGAGTGATGTTTGATAAGATTATCTAGAGATTTGACGAAGGGTATATGTGACAATTGAAAAAATTTGTGTAAGCAAATACTATATGTTTTAATGGGTGGGTTTTGTACTACCCATCTGGTCTAGTGACAATTTTAATTATATGAAGCACCCTAACCGGTATTTATCATTTTTCTCGGTTCTTGTTAGTATTATTGAAGCTAGGGTTAATTAATGTATAAGATGTTATTAAATTATATTTAAATCTTAAATTGATCACTAAACATTAAAACATTGTAAATGAGTTTTCAAAATTTTTATATCGTATCACTCAATTTTCTATTAGCCTAATTGTCAGGTTGGGCATTAAGCTCTAATTCAGACATGATGAGGAGTATAATGAAAACACATTGATCAAATCTTAAAGTGTGTTTATACCTACTGTCCCAGGATTAGAATGCGCAACCTATGACACCTGCCATATAGATAACTTTAATCTATTGTGTTGAAACCTAAACTGTCCGTGCAATGAAGGTATATGTTTAATTTTTTGGTGAATAAAAATAAGCTAATTACATTAGAGGTTTTTCTATATAAATCAAGCTATCTTCTCTATCAAAAGTCATTTTAGCTATGTAATTTGTGTTCTTATTGCTATCTCTAGGCACATGCTGTAGAAGTCAATTCTCAACCTTCATCAAAAGCTGTTGAATCCGATTTCAACTAACATTTAATATCTAGGCCGTTGATTAAAGAACCTAGTTAATACAATATTGATATTTTGATAACTTAATTAAAACATTTTAAAATTTAAGACAATAATTTCAACTACCGGAATTCAGATCCTGTTAACGTAATTTCTCCTCTTCCAATTTATAACTCGACTCAAAATCAAAAAGGGACTGTAACCAAAGGACGATATTGAACACAATTCTGTCGACCAACCGTTCAAATTTGGTATATGATGCAAAGCAACAAGAACAAAACAACAATCGCTTTCGCTGTAGTATTAAACAGCCTTCGATATTCCAATGGGCAAAGCAAAAGGAAAACGATGGTCGGTACGTAATGCTACTGTTTTATGCTCTTATTATTCTCCATGATAGATTCGAGATAAAAATTGAAGATTTATGAGAGAGACCCATAATTTCAAAAAAGAAAAAGAAAAGAAAAGCTTGTTTAGGTGGTTTTTAAGACACTAACATGTTAGGAAATTCCAACTGTCAACTCCTTTTTTTAACTGTTTCTCTATTTGACATATGAAAAAACAGCAGTTACCTATCACCAACGGCGCAAGCTAGAGTAGATGTTGTTCATGTGAAAAAAATTTAATGCGACTTTTGATTATGACACATAAAAAGACACCCCTTCCCTGTCGGAAATTAATTTGGTTGTTTTCTTTTTCCTGTTTAAGGATGAACTAAATGAAATATGATTTTACTGTTTTAAGTAAGGTTTTGGATTTAAATTTCGTGTAAGAAAAAATTAATAATGAAAAAAGTTTACCTTTTATTTAGGTTTGATCCAGTTCGGCTTTAAGTTTAATTAGAGCTCAATGTAATTATTAGAAGATTTCAAACAAAGAAAAATAATCTTTTGAGGTATTTTAGCTTTTTTTTTTTTTTTTTGCTTTTCTATTCATTTGTTGACAATCTGTATAAAAATGAGTTAATATATTATTTAGTATCTGAGTTTGGTATCAATACTCAATCTGATATTTGAGTTTGTTTTTGTTCCAATTTAGTTCTTGAATTTGGTTTCTATGTTCAATTTGATACTCAGATCAAATGGCATCATCTGGTCAAAAAAATGTTTGACACGTAGATATTTAAGATGCAAATTGAGCATTGAAGCCACATTCATGTTCTTATCTAAGACCAAAAAAAGAAAATGCAGGCACCAAAGTGAGCATTGAAACCAAACTTAAGCACCAAATTGTGATAACAGAATCTCAAGTACTAAACTGAATACTAAAACTAAGCTCAAATACTAAATAATATATTACCACGATAAAGAATTAACCCTAATGTTATTACTTTTTTCATGAAAAAGAGTAAGAATCACACAATGCATGTAAGGAAACAAAAGCATACAATAAAACCATTAAAGCAACGAAAAGAAACCCACAAATTAAGAAGCATATATGAAGGCATTACATACATAAAAGATATAATAGTAGGGCAAGCATGAAAAAGGTGACATTATTATAGGGGTAAAATTAAGATTGACAGAAGAGAGAGAGCATGCTTAATTAGTAAATTCCATATAGTTACATGATCATTTGGGAAAGTCCATTCCCATACGTAGGATCATATTAAATTCAAGACTGAATTGACTCTTTTTTGCATATATATATATATATATCTTAGGCTTGCCTTCTTAGCTAGTTTTAATAATTTGAGCCTTCTCCATGATATTCCGATGAACTTTTCCGACGGCGCTCGTTGTGTCCGGCCAAACGTCGTCGACAGCTCCTTTTTGTTTCATCAAACTCTGATAACTCATGGAACCTGCATTAGCATCACCAGTTTTAATGCTATATATGAGAATGAACCTATTTAAAAGAAAATGAATGTAATTTCCTAGAAAATATTTTGTTTATATAATAAATAATGATAATATCAATGCTTATTGAATCTATCTAGTCTAATGGTATACTGCTGTTAATGTCTATATATATATATTATGAAAATAAAAGTGGGCTTCTTTTGTACAACCTTTGTCAATGATACTGTATCTTTCACCATATATATAATACAAAATTTATTTATTTTTAAAAGGATTTTCCTAACTTTTATTTTGAAAAAACTTTGTTTAAATTTAAAAAAAAAAAAAAAAGCATAAATGAGAATTTGATAGGATTTATTGTGAGGTATTATTGCCTATGCTTTTAAGAAGTCTGTGTACTATGTAGTACCCTTACAAATAATAATAATAAGAATTCATGAATAACTATAAATAATCACAAAATTAGATCAATGATTTATAAGTAAAATGAAGGAGACATCTAATTAAGGTGAGAAAAATTGCAAAAAATCATGGATTCAGACATCAAGATATAAAAATAGAACTAAAATGTTTTGCTTAGGAATAGAAATTAAAAGCAGACATAATCACAGTTAAAGTGATGAAATTGTTAGGTTAAACCGTTAAAAGTCTATGACAGCAGTTAAAGAATTAGGGTTTTGTTTGAAACCTGCTACATTGTTGACAAAAGCGTTGATGGATCCCAGCAACTCGAACCACAGGAGCCTTGGCGTGGAACTCACACACCTTATGTCGCCGATGGTACCGTTTGGCATCGGTCATGTCGGCAGTGCAGTTTTCGACCTGACAGGCGGGAAGACAGGAGCCTCCGACCACCGTACTGGACCCTCTTTTGCCTTTTTTCTTCTTGTCATCGTCACCAGTAGTACTATTATCCTCCTCCTCTTCTTCTTCTTCTTCCTCCTCCGCCATTTCCTTCAGTCTCCTTTTCCCTTCAGCTTTGCTTGTTGCCATTTCTGGGTTTTGCTTAAAAAATCACAAAAGAAAAGAGGAGATGAATGAGATGAAGAGGTTTTCTATGAAGAAGAAGAATAAAAAAATAGTCTCTTTGAGAGATAATAAGGTTAAAAAAAGGGAGAAAAAGAAGAAGAAGAAGAGGAGAATCATGTATGAGGACCATAAAGTTCCATTTATGTCCCTGTCAGCATTAGTTCAACAGTTAAAAAGTTTGAAAGCTCTAAGGAATAAATTTTAGTTCACAGGGGCTTAATCATAGCTGTACAAACCATAATTTTTTACCAAAGTCCACTCACAGTAAATTGTTTCAACTTAGACTATCTTGGGAAGTTCAGCATCCCATAATTAGTCCACAACTTGAGGTTTTTGCTATTCATCTCTTAACTTAATCCTTTACTTTTACAATATTTTTAATCCAGAAAAGAAATGGTATGAAATTGTGATTTCACGTCATCATTATCTCTTTCTAATGAGAGAATGAAAAATCAGATTTTTACTCTTGATTTTCAACCTTTTCCTCCTGAAAAAATTCAAATCCAACTAAAAATGTTAAAAATCAGGAGGAAAAATCTAATTTGTCATTCTCTCGTTGGAAACGGATAAGGATGACATGGAATTACAGTCTCATACAATCCTTTCTCTCAGGGGCGAAGCCAGAACAACTTTTTAGGGGGGTCGGATAAAATTTTAATTTTTTATAGGTTATATCTTTATAATTTGTAAAGGATTAAATCAAATTTTTATAATTTTAGAGGGCCAAAGTGTAATTTTATCTTTATTAATTTAAAATTTTTAAAAAATTCTAAGGGCCTAAATAGTAATTTTACATTTTAGGGAGGGCCAGGGCCCATGCCAGCCCCCTGGCTTTGCCCCTGCTTTCTCTATTAGTCTATTAGTTTATTGTTATTAAGACACATAGTTTATTATATATATGACTAAAGTATTTTTTTATGTATGTTTTACTGTCTAAGAAGGCTAATTCTTTTAGGGTTCATGGCTATCCCTCCTAGTAATGTGTCTTCACGGTTTGAATTAAGTTCATTTCCTAAGAGTGCAATCTATCTTACCACCAATATTGTCAAGGGCGAAGCTAGAACAATTTTTTAGAGGGGGTCGAATGAAATTTTAATTTTCTATAGTCTATATCTTTAAAAATTTTAAAGTATTAAATTAAATTTTTATAATTTTAGGGGGGCCAAAGTGTAATTTTATCTTTACTAATTTAAAATTTTAAAAAATTTAGAGGGCCTAAATGAAAAACTTTTCATTTTAAGGGGTCGGGGCCCATGCCAGCCCACCTGTGGAGGTGAGCCATTAGACGGTGGACCTAGGAACCAATACTAACTATTGAGCTGTGAAAAAAGGGTTGAATAAGATTTTTTATATTTTAAATTTTTTAATGATTTATTAATCGAACCGGTTAGATCAATTTATGCAATGAACTAATGATCTGACCAGTTCAACCACCAGTCATATTTTAAAAACCCTACTTGCGACTAAGCCTAATACTTGTTGATAAATACATCTCGCACTTTTATTTATACAAAATCTTTGTCACTCCCCTCATCAAATAGTTTATATATATTTATTGATAGAGTAAGTATATATATACTCATAATTGACATGTAGCTGTAGACTTTTATTGCCTTTTAATGCAGCAACACATATATACAGAAGGTAACTATATCACATTAAAATATTGTCAGAATATAGTGAAAAACATCACCCTCAATCAAATATTTGAACCAATGAGGGAAAAAAAGATTAATTTTTCTTCTTCATATTTTCTAAGGCAGCTTGGTTTGTCCAATCACAAAGCGAGAAACTCGTCTCGTTTCCAAAAAGCATTAATGGAAAAAAAAAAAAAAAAAAGCACCCAATTTTTGGCAAAGACAGATTTATCCATATCAGTTGTTGGTGTCCTTGACTTGTTCAATACTGCATATAAATAATGGGTTAAATTTGGACAGTCCCTTTCATAAAATGGGGACAGTTTTTGCTGGCAAACATGTAAAAGTTGTATTAAATGAAAAACCCATTGTAAAGAAAAACAAATGGTCCAATGAAGTTAGCTTTTATATATATATAGTCTTTATAGCAGCCTATTATAATTTCTCACGATGGCCTTTTGTTTTTTGCATTGTTGTCTCAAATCGGTGATAGCCAACGGGGTTGCAGATAAGTGGGAACCTAGCTAGCTTAACTAGGCCTCGTGCCCCGGTTACTACGACTAGTTCCATGGTCGAAAAAAACAGGACCACAACCATCATCTCGCACGTACGTACATTATCGTGTAGATTGGTCCCCATTGTCTAATTGTACGAGGTCATGGTCAGCTGTATCAAGTTGAGTCAATTCTATTCCAGGGAACCATGCGCAGTTGGGTTCACGTTGTTGTCAGCTTCTGTACCATAGGACCCCCCATGCATTCATTATCCATGGTTGCCCTATTACCCTATCATAGTTTCCAACACATTGATAAATACATGCATATACATATATATAAATGAGAGATTTGTGTTTAGATCACTGGAACAATGAGATTAAAATAAAATATGTATTATGATTATATACAGTAGCGAATTAAAAAAATCTTTTAGTGAGGGTCGGAATTGAATTATAAATTTTGAGAGATTAAAATATAATTTTATCATTTATTATTTTACGATTTCATCAACTTTGAAAGAACTAAATAAGTAAAAGTACAATTTTATCGTATATTAACTTAAAATTCCATTATTCATAAAGAGACTAAATTTTCATTTTTGGGAGATCAAAGTCCCTATGATGTTAGATTAAATTTTATATATGTATAATCAAGTGCACATATTGCACTTATAGAGAGAATATTCGTATTTATATCTTCGAGAAGAAAATATTAAAAGGGATAATTACAAATTTCGAAAAATTAATATTAAAAACCGACATTAAAAAATAATTAAAAAAATATTAAATTGAATGGTATGGACGGCTCAAAGTGCTAAGGCAACCACAACGATGGATTGGAAACCTAGGTTACGAAATTGACTTGTAGGTACCAGGAGAAGAATAAACGAGGACAACTTTAATAGGTGAAGAATCAATAATTTGCTAACTACTATTTTCCAACAGGAAAAACAGAAAAAGAAAATAATTTCTACTATTTTTTTTGTGAATTCCAATATTCCCCTTTTCAAGATTTTGTAAATTTTTTTCTAAAAATAAAGGACCTAAATTTCGAGTTAAAAACAAGATTTAAAATTTGAGATAAATTAGAATTTATTATTTATAAAATTTAAGTTATAATATTTAATTTTTATTTTATTTTTTTAATAGAGTTTTGATTCAAAAGTTGTTTAAATTTAGTCTTTGACGGATGCGGCCCACTTTAAAAGCCATCGGGGCTTGATATTGAATGGATTTGGTCTTGAATGGATGCAAATTTAGAGAGTTATTTGCTTGATATTGCTTGAGAGTTGATCTAAAAATGTTGGAGACTCGATTTTGAGTTGACGACGTAGACATGGGATTTCTTTTGCCGTCAAATTATTGAAACTTTGAGGGCTGAGAAATTTCAAGCATCTTCAATGACCAATTTTTCGAATGTATGGCTTTTTTTTTTATGTGTATGAATGCAGAGCAATACTTTTAGCTTAATCTTTAATAGCTTCGTTAATAAGCTCCTACAGTTGATCTAAAGAAATTTCACCAACTTCTTGAAAAACTTGATGTTGAGTTTCGTTGGTAGGAGTTTTGTTGTTTTCATTAAGATTTTCAATCGAAGACATCATGGAAGCAATTTGATCGTCCATTCGTTTTATGCATGTAGCAGTGGATTTCAAAACTTTCACGACAGAAGCCACTTGTTTCTCAAAGGAAGCAACGCTAGTTGTCATCCTGACCACAAAGTCCAACTTTGATGATGAGTTATGGCAAGGTGTTTTTGCATATATTTATTCTTCTAACTTTTGAGTTGAGGAAGACTTGAGATTTGAATTGTTGACGAAGTTGTTCATGCGAATCATGGCAATTTTTGATCAACTCAATCTTTAAAAAATATATGAACTTTCAAGCCGAAAATAAGACTTGAAAACTGGAAACAAATCAAAGAATTTTATTTATAAAATTTCACTTGCGATGTTAAGATAAATCCTTTGGTTTTTCTCTTTAGTGGAATTTTGATTCAACAGTTAGATGATGTAGTTCATTTCAAAAGTTGTCGATATTTGATTTAGAAAATAAGTTTGGAGAGTTATTTGCTTGAGAATTGATTTAAAGATCTACAAGATTTAATCTTGAGTTGATAAGGTTTAGTCTTAGTGTCAACGAGACCTGATCTTGAAGAACAAGTTTTATCCCATTTGCGTTGATGCGATCAGATTGGGGATGTATTAACCAATTTTACCCGGGCCCAATACCCATATAAAGAGCCCAAAAACAAAACAAAATAAACCAATAAAACAAAAGCCAAAAAAATAATATAATATAAACCAATAAAATAACAGTCCAATTACAAAACTAAATTAAACAAAAATCCAAAAGCAGAAGTCCAATAACAGCCCAAATTCTAAAAACTTAAAATCCAAACCGAATGGTCCATTTTACAATTAACTCAAACCCATTTACAACCTAACCCATTGACCCATTCTACATAAGCCCAATGGTCCAAAATTGAAGGTTTATCAGAAACCCTAAAACCAGCGCCGCCAGCAGGCTTTTCACCTGCCCCGCGCGTCGACCATACGCGCGCCTCCAGCTCCCCACGCGCCCCGGGCGTCGTTCCAGATTCCCACGTGCCACGCGCACCGCTCCAGTTCCCCACACACGCGCGCCTCTCCCGATTCGCGCGTCCCCTCGACCCCCGCACACGCCTCGCATCGATCAAGCACCCGCACGCCTCCACCAGCACCGTTCGCCCATACCCTGCAGACCACACAAGACAAAAAAGCAAGAGCAGAGAGGGCAAAAACAGAGAAAAGATGGGAGAAACAGTTGAATAATAGAAGAGAATAGCGTATTTGGCTATAAAGCCATAAAATTTATGTAATAGGGGTTCGGATTTTTTAGTTTTACAGACCGTAAACCGAGAGAAAAAAAGGAAACTCTTGTAGTCCCTTACGACGATCGTCCGAAATCAAAAATAAAAGCAAGAGGTTGATTTCTTTTTTCCTTTTCACTTTATTTACCGCCGTTTCACCTTATTTCTCATCGACTACTTCGAATCTTGGCAAACTAAAACGAAATCATAGAGTAAAAGGGAGTAGGGGAGAGATTACCGATGACGTTCGACCTTCGTCTGCTCCGCTTCAATCGGGGTTAGGCTAGGGTTGTGACCGTGAGGCAGACGATGCACTCGCCGATTTCAATGGCGATAACGGCGTCTCTGGAAGACGACCTGTAACACCCCTTACCCGTATTTATTATCGGAATAGGGAACGAGGCATTACCGGAGCTTACAATATTTATTTATTTATTTTTTTTAAACCGAGACTAATTCATATCAACCAATTCAATCAACATACCTTCAAAATAGATCCATGCAAATTTATAAGATAACCTCATTACATACTGAAACTAGAAATTTGTTAGCCATACCAATGGCTGACCTTACATTCATTTCATATTAACATCTACTTTATTAGCTTATACATGCCGTTGATTTCCAAAATAAAGTTTCTTTATATACCGAAATCTCGGGGTTGATAGTGTGATGTGTCTCCCACCGAATCCGACCTCCGAGCTCTTAATACTACAAAATAGAGAAAAGGAAACAGAGTAAGCACTTTGTGCTTAGTAAGCCCATGTAACAAGAATTATACTTACCTAACCTTTTTCAATATAATGTAATATCCATTTATATATATCCATTCAATGCATTATTACCTTAACATTTACAAACTCAACATTCAAGTCACTCCAATAATTTTCATATATCAATAATATATACTATCATTGATGAGCTCATCAATACCATAATTTCCATATTTTTTTATATTTATCCCATTGAATTACTCGAATTTCGATGGATTTTCGAGAGGTACACTTTAGTGTACAAATTCGGTCCGTCAATTCATATTCATGTGCGCACATTTTCATTTCAGAGAGCACACTCCGCGAACCTCATCTTTACAAATGGGATTACCAGTCCGAGCTAAATCCTGTAATATAAACTCATAGAGTATTGTCGGGATTACAAATCCAAAGCTAAATCCTCGCAACGACAATTACTCTAATGAGCTTGGATCTGAATTACCAGTCCAGCTAAATTCGACTTAATTCGGATCACCCGTCCAAGCTAAATCCATTTTCCACATATTCTTCTGAGGGCTATATCGATATAGGATCACCCGTCCGGCTAGATCCTTTTTACCGTCAATTCCTTTTCGAGATCCATCGAATTTTCCTTTCGTTCAACCGGATTTCTTTCCCTTTTTATCAAATATACCAATGTTTCATCAAATTTCATACAATGGACATTCAAATCATATTCATATCAATAACATACATTTCAAACATTTAAGAATATAATTCAAGTTACACTAACTTACCTCGATTCTAGTTTGTATACAAAATCTACTAGTCCGAACTTTTTCCTTTCCTCGATTTAGCTTTGTGTTTGAGTTTTCCGGATCTAAATAAATAAATTTAATTATCAATTCAATACATTTCATGTTCACATGTAGCATTCATTATAATTCTATTACTATTTATAGTTCATTCAAAGCTGTCTACTTGAGTCATAGTCACTAAATTATTTATTTTTCGAGCTACAGAACTCCAAATGAAGAACCGTTAATTTTCCTTGAAACTAGACTCACATATCTTCACACCATAAAATTTTCATAATTTTTGGCTTAGCCAATTAGTACAGTTTATTCGTTAAAGTTTCCCTGTTTCATTGTTTGACAGTTCTGCTATCTCTTCACAAAATCTCAGATATCTCACTGTACAGAATAAAAATAATGTTTTCATTTGTACCATAAAAAATAGACTCACTAAGGATTCTAAGAATATAAACCACTCCCCATAATTATTTTTATTCAATTTTTATGATTTTTCAAAGTTAGAACAGGGGAACCTGAATTCATTCTGACCTTGTCTCACAAAACCTATTATATCTCATGAATTACAATTCTATTGCTTACAACGTTTCTTCCATAAGAAACTAGACTCAATAAGCTTTAATTTAATATTTTTCCATCTTCTAATTCAACTTCTACAATTTATGGTGATTTTTCAAAGTTAGACTACTGCTGCTGTCAAAAACTGTTTTAGTGCAAGCTGGTTATTACCATTTTCCCCTAAACTTTCAATGAATGATAATTTCGTCCCTGCTCAATTAACCTCTCAATTGAGCTTATTTTTCTCAATTAACACTTTATTATATCACTTTAAACTACTTTATAACCTTTGGAAATCATAATTTCAGTAATAGACTTTAATTCCAAACACTTTCATAATTAGGTCCCAAAATCAATTTCTATTGAAATTACCTAATAAAATCATCTCTTAAACGAATTAAGGCTTAAATTTCATGCTATTTCATCATAAACTTACATAAACCAACCATGGTGGCTTTCAATTTCATCCATGAAATCAAAGACTAATGAATTTAATGATAGGACCTAGTTGTAAAAGTCTTTAAAAACACAAAATTACAAGAAATAGGCAAGGATTCACTTACTTGGTGCAAAAATTATGATATACCAGCTTAGATACCCTCCTATGGCGTTTTTTACTGATGAGAGTGAAGAAAAAATGAAGAGATTTCTAGATATCCCTATTTAGTCCTAGTTTTATTTAGCAAATTTTGTTATTTTCCCATTTTACCCTTATTTCTCCTTATTTTCTTGCTGATTTCATACCTTTGCCGTCCAGCCCAATTAGACCTTGGGTCTATTTTCCTTTTAAGCCCTCTTTATTTTATCATTTAAACTATTTAATCATTTTTCATAATTTTGTATTTGTTACAATTTAGTCCTTTTCATTTAATTACATACTCAAACGTTAAAATTTTCTAACGAAATTTTAATACCACATTACTAACATTTTATAAATATTTATAAAAATATTTCCTACTCAATTTTATGAGATCAAGGTCTCGATACCTTGTTTTTACCCAATTCCTTCAATAATTCCTTTTTCTAACTAACCACTAAATCGGTAAAATTTTTCTATCGATATTTTAATACGATTTTCCTATCATATAAATATTCATGCAAAAATATTAAAATAAATTTCTCTTTAAATCGGATTTATGGTTACTGAAACCATTGTTCCGATAACCTTGAATTTAGGCCATTACAACTCTCCCCTTTTAAGGATTTTCGTCCTCGAAAATCTTACCAAGAAAGAGGTTTGGATATTGTTTCCTCATTGTCTCCTCCGGTTCCCATGTCGCTTCCTCAATCCCATGCTTTTGCCATAATACTTTCACTAAATTTATCTTTTTATTTCTAAGCTCCTTTGTTTCCCGTACAATATCTTGACCTGGTTCTTCACACGTAAGTCATATCCGGTTGAATCTCCACTACATCGGAGAAATAACATGTGAAGGATCTGACCGATATCGTCGTAGCATAGATACATGAAAAACATTATGAATTCTATCAAGTTCCGGTGGTAATGCCAATCGATAAGCGGCCAGGTCCAATTCTTTCTATAATTTCATATGGCCCGATAAATCTTGGACTCAATTTACCCTTTCGACCAAACCGAGAACTTTCTTCCAAGGAGACACTTTCAGAATACCTTGTCACCGACCTGAAATTCAATCTCTTTTCGTCTAAGATCGGCATATGATTTTTGGCGATCTAAGTCGCTTTTAAACTATCCCGAATAACCTTTACTTTTTCTTCTGTTTCCTGGATTAAATCAACCCCATGTATCTTCTTTTCACCGAGCTCATTCCAATATAATGGTGTTCTACATTTTCTACCATACAAAGCTTCATACGAGCCATTTTAATATCGGATGATAATCATTATTGTAAGCAAATTCAATCAAAGGTAGATATCTCTCCCAATTACCATCAAACTCTAGTATACAACATCGAGACATATCTTCCAATACCGAATTACACGCTCGGATTGGCCATCCGTCTCGAGGATGAAATGCAAGATCTTTGAAATACAACCGAGTACCCAAGGCTTCTTGCAATTTGTCCTAAACGAGGCGTAAACCGAGGATCTCTATCTCGATATAATGGAGACAGCACTCCATGTAGCTCGATAATCTCGGATATGTATGCAGTTCAAATTAGCTTTATCTAAAGAATAATCCATACATACCTAATAAAGTCGCGGCGACTTTGTCAATCGATCAACAATCACCCAAATAGCATCTTTTTCCTCGGAGACAACGGTAACCCCGATACAAAATCCATAGTGATTCTTTCCCATTTCCATTCCTGTATAGTAATTGGTCAAGTAACCCCAAGGTACTGATGTTCACTTTTAACTTGCGACATATTAAACATCTTGATACAAACTCGAAATATCACGTTTCATACCGCCACCAAGACGTCTTCTTCAAATCATTATACATTTTATTACTTCCCTGATGTACAGGACATAATACCACTATGAGCCTCGTGTAAAATCTTACAGATGAGCTCTCAATTCTTGGGTACACATACCCTATCTCTCGAATAATAAACAACCATCAATCCCCACTTGAAATTCGAATCGATGACTGACTCACATTGTGCCCGCTTAACTCGCAACTTTTCATCATTCTTACGAGCTTCACATATTTGTTTGTAGAAATGTCGGTTTAGCTCTCAACTCACTATATGACTGAACCATCATCAACCAAAGACAATTGAGCATTCATAGCTCGCAAAGTAAATGAGATTTTCGGCTTAAAGCATCAAAGAACAACATTAGCCTTACCCGGATGGTAATCAATAATCAAATCATAGTTCTTTATCAATTCAAGCCACTGCATTTGCCTCAAATTCAAATCTTTCTGTGTCATCAAATATTTCAAGCTTTTATGATCGGTATAAATATGACATTTCTCACCGCACAAGTAATGCCGCCATATCTTCAATGCAAATACAATAGCAACTAACTCGAGATCATGTACCGGGTAATTTCTTTCATATGGCTTAAGTTGTCTTGAAGCATAGGCTATTACTTTACCTTCTTGCATCAAGACACAACCTAAACCATTTAATGAAGCATCACTATAAATAACAAATTCCTTACTGGTTCAGTTGTACCAACACAAGTGCTTTCACAATAAATCTTTCAATCGATCAAAACTCTGTGGCATTCATCACCCACTCGAATTTAACATCTTTCTCGCAACAAACGGGTCATCGGAGAAGCTATCATAGAGAACCCTGTACAAATCTCCGATAATAACCAACTAAACCCAAGAAACTTCTAACTTCGATATATTCTTCTGGTGGACTCCAATTAATAATAAATGAAATTTTATTCTGTTCTACCTGATGCCTTCTACTGATACAACATGTCCAAGGAAACCCACTTCTGAGCCAAAATTCACATTTACCGAATTTAGCATAAAGCTTCTTCTCACGCAGATTTGCAACACTATTCTCAAATGTTCTGCATGCTCATTTTCATCTCGAGAATAGACTAGAATATCATCAATGAAAACTACAACAAACCTATCTAAGTAAATCAATATCCGATTCATCGATCCATAAATACTGCAGTGCATTAGTCACCCAAAAGGCATAACGAAACTCATAATGCCCATACACAGTTCTCAAAGTCGTTTTGGTACATCCGCTCCTTTACCCGTAGTGGTAATAGCCCGATCGGAGATCAATCTTTGAGAATCTTGTGGCACCTTTCACCGATCAAATAGATCATCAATCCGGCAACGGTACTTATTCTTTATAGTTACCTTATTGAGTCGCCGATAGTCGATACACAATCTCAAAGACCCGCTCTTTCTTTTTCACAAACAGAACCGAGCACCCCAAGGTGAATGACTCGGTCTAACAAAACCTCTATCAACAAGTTCTCAGAATCGTATCTTTAATTCTTTTAATTTCAGCAGAGCCATCCTGGTATGGAGCTATGGAAATCGGAGTAGTTCCTAATCAAATCTATAGAAATTCCACTTCCCTTTCTCGGTGGCAACCCGGGTAACTCCTCTGCGAAACACATCAAAAATTCGCATACCACTCGCATCGCCAGATCTTTGACTCGATACCTTGGTATCGAGTACATAAGCAAGAAAAGCATCATACCCTTTTTTAACATACCTCGAAGCGTGAATAATCGAAATCACATCGATAATCCTCTGTCGATCGATTTAACCCGAGTAATTCGCCATTCGACACTTCAACACAATATATTTACATTTAATTTATTTACTCTTTGCATCATCTTTGAGTTTAACCAATCCATACCCAATATCACATCAAACTCATCAAATGGCGGTAACATCAAATCACCAGAAACAATAACCTCTTACTATCGGTGGACAATTTTTACAAATTTTATCCACCAAAACAGATTGGCCCGGGGTTCGAGACTTTAACCACAAATTCATGAGGTTCAATAGATAAATCTTTAACACATGCAAGCTTTATACATATATATGAATGCGTAGAACCGGATCAATTAATGCAGATAATATCGTGTCAAGTAAAAAAATGTACCATAATAACATCGGTCTTTGAGGCATCTTCTCGCACGAATGGCATATGTCCTAGCAGTGCTCGTGTCTCGTGCCCGCCTCCAGTGTCTTTTTGCGACTCCTCGGCTACCACTAACATTACCGGATGGTCGAGATGGTCTACCCTTGAAACTGGATTACTCGGTTTAGATATCTGCTTCCACTTCTTTTTCACCCCTTTACGGACAATCTCTCGAGGAAATGGTCAAAAGAACCACATCGGTAACAAGCCCCGCTCTTAAATCGACATTCACCAAAATGAGCTTTATTACAATCTCGGCATCTCACCAGGGGTACCAACACCGCCAACACCGTCATCGATGGAGTGGAAGGTCTTGGATTAATCGCGTGAGAACCTCGTTCTCTGCTGAATACCAGATGGACCGAGGTAGAAACGATCCGGTATATTCGCAATTTCTTTGGAGCAGGCGAGATTTTCCCATTGGTCTTTTACTAGAAATTCGAGCTTCCTTCTCACTGTTTCTTTTCTTTGCTCAATTCTTCTCGCTTTATAAGCTCGCTCTCTGCCAATATAGCAAACTCTCGAATTTCAAGAATTCCGATCAATAGCTTAATGTCTTCATTCAACCCTTCTTCGAATCTTTTACACATTTCACTTTTCTCCGATCGACCCATTCTCGAGCATATTTACTCAACCGAACAAATTCCTTTCATACTCGATCACCGATCTATTACCCTGTTTACCAAGAAAATTCTTTTCTTTTCTCGATCAAGGAACCTCTGGTGATATATTTCTTTTTAAATTCGTTTTGAAAGAACTCCCATGTAATTTCTTCTTTCGAACAATCAAGCTTTAGTATTCCACCAATGGTAAAAATGTGTCTTTTAGTAGTGAAACTACACACATTTGAACATTCTTCCGGTGTACAAGATAAATCCTCCAAAACCCGAGTAGTATTCTCTAACCAAAATTCAGCCCGCTCAGGATCATCATCAATCTACTGCTCAAAATTCTTCTACCCCATATTTTCGAATTTTATCAACCTGAGCTTTCCTTTTCTAATGTATTCATGCACTGTGAGTCCAGGGATCTCTGAACCGGTGGAGGAGGAGCGGAGGAGCTTGAGTTTGCTTTGCACTCTGAGGTTAGTTCTTATGTATTGAGTAAACCATTCATTCATCATTTGAAAGAAGGCTATCTTTGCCTCCTCCCCTGACCCTCCACCTGCATGGGACCTTCTATCGCTAGTTTCTTCTCTTTGTCTTGGCTCGGAGCATGACTCATGACTCCCACCTCCTCAGATTGAACTCGGTCGGATGACATTACTATAAGAAAAATACAATTTAAACGGTGAGGAGATATCACACTATCAATAATAATTTAAATGGCATGTATAGCTAATCCGTATTTGCTACATCGGTCCTAGAACCCACTAAACCGTAGCTCGATATACCAACAAATGTAACACCCTTTACCCGTATTTATTATCTAAATAGGAAACGAGGCATTACCGAGCTTACAATATTTATTTATTTATTTTTTTAAACCGAGACTAATTCATATCAACCAATTCAATCAACATACCTTCAAAATAGATCCATGCAAATTTATAAGATAACCTCATTACATACTGAAACTAGAAATTTGTTAGCCATACCAATGGCTGACCTTACATTCATTTCATATTAACATCTACTTTATTAGCTTATACATGCCGTTGATTTCCAAAATAAAGTTTCTTTATATACCAAAATCTCTGGGGTTGATAGTGTGATGTGTCTCCCACCGAATCCGACCTCCGAGCTCTTAATACTACAAAATAGAGAAAAGGAAACAGAGTAAGCACTTTGTGCTTAGTAAGCCCATGTAACAAGAATTATACTTACCTAACCTTTTTCAATATAATGTAATATCCATTTATATATATCCATTCAATGCATTATTACCTTAACATTTACAAACTCAACATTCAAGTCAGTCCAATAATTTTCATATATCAATAATATATACTATCATTGATGAGCTCATCAATACCATAATTTCCATATTTTTTTATATTTATCCCATTGAATTACTCGTAATTTCGATGGATTTTCAGAGGTACACTTTAGTGTACAAATTCGGTCCGTCAATTCATATTCATGTGCGCACATTTTCATTTCAGAGAGCACACTCCGCGAACCTCATCTTTACAATGGGATTACGACCGAGCTAAATCCTGTAATATAAACTCATAGAGTATTGTCGGGATTACGGTCCGAGCTAAATCCTGCAACGACAATTACTCTAATGAGCTTGGATCTCGAATTACACCCGAGCTAAATTCGGACCTAATTCGGATCACCCGTCCAAGCTAAATCCATTTTCCACATATTCTTCGGAGGGCTATATCGGATAGGATCACCCGTCCGGGCTAGATCCTTTTACCGTCAATTCCTTTTCGAGATCTATCGAATTTTCCTTTCGTTCAACCGGATTTCTTTCCCTTTTTATCAAATATACCAATGTTTCATCAAATTTCATACAATGGACATTCAAATCATATTCATATCAATAACATACATTTCAAACATTTAAGAATATAATTCAAGTTACACGAACTTACCTCGATTCTAGTTTGTATACAAAATCTACTAGTCCGAACTTTTTCCTTTCCTCGATTTAGCTTTGTGTTTGAGTTTTCCGGATCTAAATAAATAAATTTAATTATCAATTCAATACATTTCATGTTCACATGTAGCATTCATTATAATTCTATTACTATTTATAGTTCATTCAAAGCTGTCTACTTGAGTCATAGTCACTAAATTATTTATTTTTCGAGCTACAGAATCCAAATGAAGAACCGTTAATTTTCCTTGAAACTAGACTCACATATCTTCACACCATAAAATTTTCATAATTTTTGGCTTAGCCAATTAGTACAGTTTATTCGTTAAAGTTTCCCCTGTTTCATTGTTTGACAGTTCTGCTATCTCTTCACAAAATCTCAGATATCTCACTGTACAGAATAAAAATAATGTTTTCATTTGTACTATAAAAAAATAGACTCACTAAGGATTCTAAGAATATAAACCACTCCCCATAATTATTTTTATTCAATTTTTTATGATTTTTCAAAGTTAGAACAGGGGAACCCGAATTCATTCTGACCTTGTCTCACAAAACCTATTATATCTCATGAATTACAATTCTATTGCTTACAACGTTTCTTCCATAAGAAACTAGACTCAATAAGCTTTAATTTAATATTTTTTCCATCTTCTAATTCAACTTCTACAATTTATGGTGATTTTTCAAAGTTAGACTACTGCTGCTGTCAAAAACTGTTTTAGTGCAAGCTGGTTATTACCATTTTTCCCTAAACTTTCAATGAATGATAATTTCGTCCCTGCTCAATTAACCTCTCAATTGAGCTTATTTTTTTTCTCAATTAACACTTTATTATATCACTTTAAACTACTTTATAACCTTTGGAAATCATAATTTCAGTAATAGACTTTAATTCCAAACACTTTCATAATTAGGTCCCAAAAATCAATTTCTATTGAAATTACCTAATAAAATCATCTCTTAAACGAATTAAGGCTTAAATTTCATGCTATTTCATCATAAACTTACATAAACCAACCATGGTGGCTTTCAATTTCATCCATGAAATCAAAGACTAATGAATTTAATGATAGGACCTAGTTGTAAAAGTCTTTAAAAACACAAAATTACAAGAAATAGGCAAGGATTCACTTACTTGGTGCAAAAATTATGATATACCAGCTTAGATACCCTCCTATGGCGTTTTTTTACTGATGAGAGTGAAGAAAAATGAAGAGATTTCTAGATATCCCTATTTAGTCCTAGTTTTATTTAGCAAATTTTGTTATTTTCCCATTTTACCCTTATTTCTCCTTATTTTCTTGCTGATTTCATACCTTTGCCGTCCAGCCCAATTAGACCTTGGGTCTATTTTCCTTTTAAGCCCTCTTTATTTTATCATTTAAACTATTTAATCATTTTTCATAATTTTGTATTTGTTACAATTTAGTCCTTTTCATTTAATTACATACTCAAACGTTAAAATTTTCTAACGAAATTTTAATACCACATTACTAACATTTTATAAATATTTATAAAAATATTTCCTACTCAATTTTATGAGATCAAGGTCTCGATACCTTGTTTTTACCCAATTCCTTCAATAATTCCTTTTTCTAACTAACCACTAAATCGGTAAAATTTTTCTATCGATATTTTAATACGATTTTCCTATCATATAAATATTCATGCAAAAATATTAAAATAAATTTCTCTTTAAATCGGATTTATGGTTACGAAACCATTGTTCCGATAACCTTGAATTTAGGCCATTACACGACCGCGACGGAGAGGGATAATGGATCGGGCTAGGGTTGGAGAGGAATAGGAGGGCAAAATTTGGGATTTTTCTGGAGGAATAGGTCGGTAAAATGAACAAAAAAAGGAAAAAGTAGGCTTTTAAATAAACTTTAAAACGGCGCCGTTCCATGGGGTGAAGGATCCACGCGTCGACCCACTGGGTGACCCGGATCAGCGCCCTCTCTGTTTTAAAAATGAATATTTCGCGATTAGTCCCTCTATCCCTGAATTAGTGCTGCAATTTAGCCCTCCTAAACGCATCGTTTTTGAAATCGGGAATAATTTCGCTTTCGGTCCCCCATCTTTAATGCGCGTTTCAAATAGATCCTTTTCCCTTTTTATTTTATTTCAAATTGACCCCGAACTCTCATTTTAAACGCAATTTGACCCTTTTTAGTTATTTTACAATCTTTTAGCCCTTTTATTATTATTATTGTAATTATATTTTCAAGGCACATATTTATTATTATTATTATTACTATCTTTATCATTATTATTTAGTATTACTATTATTTATTACTATTATTTGTATAATCTATATTGTTAGGTGTCTTTTTAAGTCCACTATGTATTATTTCTATTGTATATATCGTTCACTTCGTTGATATTATCAAAATGTTTTTAGTATTTTAAACTTGCATGAAATATGTTTATCGTTCTTCATTGTTTATTGCATTTGTCTATGTCTTATCGCATATATTGGTAATTGCTCTAGTATAGGAATTATTATCTGTCGCATTTTCATTACTATTTTGTCAGTGCTTGTCTTTAATGTAGTATATTATAATCGTTTTTTTATGCATATGTTCAATAATGTAAAGGCAACATCGTCATATATATTATGGATTGAAACACAAAATACATTTTACAAAACTATACTTCATTCAAAAGTTTTTTCAAAAAAAAAAGGCAATATTCGGGTGTTTAGAAGCTCGGAAGATAACATCCTAACGTCTTTGGGTGTCTATTTTTCGGTCAACTAAAATAACCAAATATCCTTCTCATACATTTGAGGACTAAAGATGGTCTCGATGATCGGCACGAATATATGTTATGTCCTAACGTGTTGGATGTGACATTTTCGTCCCTTTGGAACGAGTTAAATCTTAGGACTCAATCCTACTTGAAATAATCCCTTTTTTAGAACCTTTCAACCCCAAATACTTTCAAGTTTTCAGTATTGGGACAACACCAATCGATTTGGTACCGATTTTGGGCGTTGCGAGGGTGCTAACCCTTCCTCGCACGTAACCGACTCCCGAACCTTTTTTTTTCTTCTCAAACATTCGAAGGCCAAAAATACTGTTTTAGTAAATCGAAACGTTTTATTAAAACAAAGGTGATCCGATCACACCTAATAAAGGTCGGTGGCGACTCCCGTTTTATCCGTTTTCAAAACCAAAGTCGATTCCCGTTTTTGTCAAAAAAATGGTTACGACAGCATGGCGACTCCGCTGGGGAGACTCCGAGAGTCAGGCCGTAAATTGATTGATTTTCGTCCCTTTGATTGAAAAGTTGGAAAAATGTTTTGAAAAATCATGTTTCTCTTGGATGCATTTGTTTGTGCCATAGTGTCGAGTCCCGTGAAATATTTTGGCATTGCATTGCATGACCGTCGGTCGCACCTTTAAGTGGGAGTAAGAAACTAAGCCTTCGTGAGATTTTCATCTCCGCATGGGCTAGTGGATTGCTTCCGGGAGACATCCGTACCTACGTCTTTCGTGAGGTTTTCATCTCCGCATGGCCGTAGGGAAATGTATCCCCCTGAACCGAACTCGATCCGTATGAGCCTATAATGGGTGAGGATCGAGAATCTCTTGTTCGGTGTACCCTCTGTAGAACCGAACCTCATATAGAAGCCCTAGAGCCTACCCTAGGCGTAGTGTCGAAATAGTTACCCGAATAAGCGTCTATTGATATTTTGCTTGTTTGACTATGTAGTACTAACTTGCGTTGTTTTGTTTGATTTGCATGTCATTCCATATAGTAGAGGTGTCAATTTCTACTCGGTTGCCGAAATAGGAAGTTTTCCATGGAAAACGACTTTCTTGATAAAGTAGAGGACAATGCAGCCGTGCGCGCATGGTCAGAAAAGTTGCAATCTGAAGAAGGAGATAGCTTAGCCGAGGGTCATATGTCAGAGCTGTGGGACTTCACCCGTGTTAGCGTGACGCAAAATGAGCTTCGAAAGTTGCGGGATATCTGGACCCATTGGGAAGATGAAGCTAAACAGATATTCTACCTCCGTTACGGTGATATCTCTAGCTTGTTGGATGTCAAAATAGATAAACACTTGTTTCGGGCTATGGTCCAGTTTTGGAATTCTGCATACAGTTGCTTCACTTTTGGGGAAGTGGATTTGGTGCCAACAATAGAAGAATACACCACTTTACTTCGTATCCCAGAAATGCAAGTCGATAAGGTTTATATTAGGCCTGCCTATGTCCCTCCTTTGGCAAAGAAGTTGATGAAGATTACGGGAATGAGTGAACAGTGGGTCTCAGCCAAGATTCAACAGAAAGGCGAAGGGAGATGTTTTCCTTTGGTGAATTTAAGGGATCTGATTTCGACACACCCTGACATGGGGAGGAAGGTTGATATTTTCGCCTTAAGCCTTTACAGTTTAGTCATCTTCCCAAAAGCCCTGAGACACATAGACGAAGCGGTGGTGGATCTGTTCGATCGATTGGATAAGCAAGTCACACCTGTTCCAGCGATCCTTGCGGAGACTTTCAGATCATTAAATGTATGCAGAAGAGCGGGGGAGGGAAGGTTTATCGGATGCGCACAGCTATTGATGGTATGGTTTCACGGGCATTTTTGGAAGATGGATAAAGTCTCTTGTCGACCTTTTCATAGAGGTTATTCACCAATAAAAGAGGAAGCGTCCATGTCGAGGAGAGAAGAAATAACAGAAGAGGGATAGATGGCAATTTTTCAAAACCTTCAAGGAAAAGACGTTGAGTGGAGAGCTCCCTGGATGATGCCTGGAGAGATCCTTTATAGATGCGGAGACTTCAATTGGGTACCTCTACCCGGAATTTGGGGAGTCATCAGGTATGCCCCATTGCTAGCGGCAAGACAATACCAGTCTAGACAGTTCGTGCCAGCAACACATGGGTTGAACCCTCTTATACGGGGGAGGGTTACAAGAAGAAGATTAAGGAAATGGCAAATGCTTGGAAACAAACACGTCGAATGAAGAGGCTAGCTACGGGCGAAACGGCAACTTCTGAATACAAAGCGTGGCTAAGCAAGAGAATCAATGATAATATCCCGGGACTAAGCTTGGATAATGCTCAGTCTTTGGAGGAACAATTATGCAGTGATACCAATGAAATTAGAATTTATAAAGTAAAATTTCAATGCAAATGAAGTTCGAGAGCTTGAAAAGAGAATCGAGCAGTTGGAGGAGGAAAAGATGTTTTTAAAATTAAATGTAGAGATACAGAAATCAAAGACGGAAAAGGTGAAGAAGGGAAAGAGCAAAGCCGAAGAAGAATTGGATAGCCTAAAGGGGGACTACAAGAAGATGCGCCTCTCAATGAGAACTGCCGCGCTAGGAAAGACTTCGAGCCAATGGCGACAAGAGTTACAAGAGGAAAGAGCTAAGACCGAGCAATGGGAAAGGAAATTTCGAGAAATGAAGGTTCAGAATGATATCCTAGAAAAGCAAATATCAGAAGGCCAGAATAGGAGAAACGAATTGAAGACAAGGGTGTCAGAGTTGGAAAAGTCCCTTGACCATTATCGAAACCGTAACTCGACGAGAGAGTTAAAAGCAAGTCTGAGTAGAATCGAAGAAATGAAAAAGAGGACCGAAGAGCTAGAAATGGAGCTACTGAACTGTCAAAATCATATTGGGCATTTAAAAGAGAACGAAGAACGGAGGAAAGCAGAGCTGTACCATTCCCAGAATCAAGTCAGAGATAGAGATTACCTCATGGGGGAGGCTATAATCCGGATACGAGAGATAGCCGAGTACTTACAAACTCTAGCTATACAAGCTGACACATTGAGCTTACAGTTCGAGACACAGTCGGATCGTGGACGAGAATTAGCTTCCCTACTAACAAAGATTAAAGCCTTAAGTGTTAGAGCAAGGCCGTTTCTATAATCTATTTTGTGTAAAGAGCTTTGTTATCTAAGGAAGTTTTCTATGGGGAATTGAATCAGAGTTGACACCTTTTCGCATTCATACCATGCATTTGCAGTGCATTACATACATAAGCATCATATCACTTTAACTATTCGCTAAACTTAAAATCACATAATCTAGAGCTACGACATTACGAACCTGGAATCACATCATCCCTATAGGACACGCTTAAGAACTAGAGCTATGGACGCCGAACTCAATGAGAGGATCGAAAGGATGGAAAGAACCCAGAAAGAGTTGCAAGAACAATTAGCCAAGTCACAGCAAGAAGCAAGGGACCTGATGATGAGATCCCGCGAGGAATCACGAGAACATAAAGATCAAATGGATAGAATGTTAGAGATGTTGACGGCCATGGCCAAAGGAAAAGGACTCGCGCAAAGTCCTGACATTACGGAGCCCCATTCGAGGGATAATCAAGATCCGCTCTATCCCCCAAGATTCACGCCACCCCACGCTCATGCAACGCAAAGAGGATATCCTCAAGGGAACCCAGTAGGACTGGAACAACAACCCATCCCACCTACCCATCTGGGGCAAGGTATACACCTATCAAACGCTGGAGATAATTCTGCTAATCCGATTGTTCCGGATTTGGATGATCCGATGGAAATAGCTAGGTTAAAAAGGGATGACCATTATGCTGAAGAAAAATATAAGAGTTTAGAAGAAAGACTCAAGGCGGTGGAAGGTACTAGAGTCTTCTCTGCACTAAGTGCCAAAGAGCTTAGTCTGGTGCCCGATCTGGTTCTACCTCCAAAGTTTAAGATGCCAGATTTCAAAAAGTATGAGGGAACGAGATGTCCGAAGGCACATCTTATTATGTTCTGTCGAAAGATGGTCGGACACTTGAATGAGGACAAGTCGTTAATACATCGCTTCCAGATAGCTTGACCGGATCGACCTCCGATGGTATGATCGGTATCACGAGAGAGAGAGGATCCGTAAATGGAAGGACTCGCAATCGCATTCTCAGTGAACAATATAAGCATTTTTCTGATGTGGCTCCCAACCGGCTGACGCTACAAATGTTGGAAAAGAAGCCAACGGAGACCTTCAGACAGTATGCTCAGAGATAGAGGGATCTCTCAGTCCAAGTCGAGCCCCCACTAACTAAAAGTGAGGTAACGGTCCTTTTTATCAATACTTTAAGAGCGCCATTCTACGACAAACTGGTGGGAAATGCCACAAAAGACTTTCCCGACCTCGTAATATCTGGCGAACTCATTGAAAATGGCATCAAAAGTGGAAGAATGGAGGGCCCTGAGAGCTCGAAAAAACCAACACCTGCAAAGAAAAAAGATCACGAAACCCATATGGTGGGGACCGAGAGCCACTATGCTCCCAATCCATATCCGACCCAACCACGACCTCAGTTTCGCCCACCGCCAAATTCATACTTTCCTCCACAAAGCCCCTACTATCAAGCACCTCCTCCTCCCTACCCCGCCTATGCCGCCGACAATCAAAGACCATTCACCATATTCCCGCTAAATACCATGCCCCGCCCAAAAGTCACCAAAAACGAACAAAGACCAGTAAAGCCCAATCCTGATAGACCCCAATTCACCCCCATTCCCGTGTCATACGGAGAACTGTGCCCGAAGCTATTGGAAAAACAGTTAATCTCACTACATTACATGGCACCACTGAAGCCCCCGTTCCCAAAGTGGTACGATCCCAACGCTAATTGCATGTATCATCCTGGGAATCAAGGGCACTCTACAGATAACTGTTTAGCCTTTAAGAGAAGAGTTCAAGGCCTCATCGACGCCGGGATCTTGCGGTTTGACGGTACCGATAATATGGCGAGAAACCCGCTCCCTAACCATGCCACAGGGAACGTGAATATGGTGACACCGGAAGATAGGTGGCGAGCCAGAAGCTGTGTCTCTAGGATAAGGACACCTTTGGAGAAGGTCTGGGAAGTAATGATTGAGAAGGGCATGCTCGACAAGAATTTCAAGGAGGAAAACATGAAGGGTCCAAGTTTCATCGTCTTTCACGGCATAGAAGGACACCACATCCAATCTTGCGTGGAGTTCAAAGAGCTGCTTCAAAGCATGATGGACAATAAAAAGGTGGAAATCTGCAATAAGATGGAAGAGACCGGTAGAAAGGATATATATGCGTCTGAGGGCCAATCATCAGGCCCTCCCTACAGTGTCGATCGGCCTTTGGTAATCTACTACGAGGCAAAGAAGGAAGAGAGGAAACCAAAAATGATAATCCAAGTACCTTCCCCTTTCTCTTACAAGGATAGCAAGACGGTGCCGTGGAAATATGATGTCAACGTCACCGTACCCGAGGCTACAACTGGAAACATCAGTGAGGTGGGGCATTTTACCCGCAGTGGGAGGTGCTATTCCCCTGAGGTGGTTGAGACAAAGAAGTACAACTGGAAACATCAGTGAGGTGGGGCATTTTACCCGCAGTGGGAGGTGCTATTCCCCTGAGGTGGTTGAGACAAAGAAGAAAGTCGTTGGCACGAGTCAGAAAGGGAAGGCACCAATACCCGAGGCCGAGGGTGAGGTTGAAATACAATCTGAACAAGGAACTAAGGAACCGATGAACGAGGATGAAGCACAGGAATTCTTAAAGTTCATTAAGCACAGCAAATACAATGTCGTAGAGCAGCTGAATAAACAACCGGCAAAAATCTCAGTATTATCCCTGTTGTTAAACTCAGAACCACATCGAAACGCCTTACTGAAGGTGTTGAACCAAGCGTATGTGCCAAGCAATGTGCCCATTGAAAAACTCGATAGATGGGTAAACAATTTAAACGCGGATAATTTCATCTCCTTCAGCGATGATGAAATACCACCAAATGGTAGGGGCTCTATTAAAGCATTGCACATCACAACCAGGCGCAAAGGATATATAATACCGCATGTGTTTATTGACAACGGGTCTGCGTTCAATGTCATGCCGTTGGCTACGCTGTCTAGGATGCCCGTCGACATGTCTTATCTGAGGCCTTGCCATTCTGCGGTAAGGGCATTTGATGGAACACGGCGAGAAGTTATGGGAAAAATCGAGATCCCTCTAGAGGTGGGCCCGTGCACATACAATATCGAATTCCAGGTCATGAACATTGCTCCTTCATATAATTGCCTCTTAGGAAGGCCCTGGATCCTCTCCGCAGGAGCGATCCCTTCATCTCTTCATCAGAAAATAAAGTTTATTATGGATAACCACCTAATCACGATCGCCGGTGAAGAAGACATCGTCGCATCGCTATCTACCGACGCACCCTACATCGAGGCAAACAGAGATGTGCCAGAATGCTCCTTCCATTCCTTCGAATTCATCAACGCTACATTTGTCGCTAAAGGAGATAGGTCTCCCACACCCAAGCTGTCAAGAAACACCAAGATGGGAGTCAAATTGACTGTAGAAAAAGGTGCCCGGGCAGGGAAGGGTTTAGGAAGACACCAACAAGGGATAGCTAGAGCACTAAACCCTGTACACCACAAGGCTCAATACGGCTTAGGGTTCAAACCTGACGGACGACAAAGAAGGAAACAGTTGCAGAAAGATCAAGGAAAAAGGATTGCACGAGCCTCAGGTCGGGAGGTAGAATGGGAGCCCATGACATACCCACCCTTAGCGAAAACTTTTACGACCGCAGGGATGATGTACCCAGAGGGAGATGGTTCACGAAACACGCTGCTATTGGTTGAGAGGGATCTCCAGAACTTCCACATAAACGTCATCGACAAAGCGGACGACGCGATGAAAGGCCTTTTAAAGATACGCCCTGGTTCCCCTGGATTTGTGTTGAACAATTGGATCGCCGAGGATCTCCTTGCAGTTTCTAGGGCTCTTCCAGAGTAATCCTCAATGACAACTTTCTGTATACCCCTAAATTGAAGGGAAATTTGTTATAAGAGTTTGTGTCAGCTGTTTAACTTTTAATGAACAATCAATGAAGATGTATTTTGTCACTCATTTTCATTAGCCTCATATTTATTCCCTCTTCTCATAGCCTGTCTTCATATATATTCATGTCATAGAATCACATTTTTGGTTCCGATACCTCGACATTCCTCTATAGTTTCTTTTTACTTGTCAGGTGTTCAGATATCGACAACGTTAACAATCCTGCTACTGATCCTAAAATCGACTTTGAGCAAGCCGCTTGTTTGTGGAATCTGCCGATTTAAAATGTTTGAAGATTATGTCTCAACCCCTGACTTGTTAAGGATGATAGAACAGGAAGATAGACAAATACTCCCCCACCAAGAATCTGTTGAGACGGTGAACCTGGGAAACAAAAAAAATAGGCAATAAGTGAAAATTGGAATCTCCATCTCAGAGCCCACCAAACACGACTTGGTCACTTTGCTTCATAAATACAAAGACGTATTTGCATGGTCATATCAGGACATGCCAGGATTAAGCGAAGATGTAGTAGTCCACAGACTCCCAGTAAAGCCAGAATGCAAGCCAATCCAGCAGAAGCTAAGACAGATGAGACCCAAAATGCTCTTAAAGATAAAAGAAGAGGTTAAAAAATAGTTTGACGCCGGTTTCTTACAAGTCTCCAAATATCCGGAGTGGGTGGCTAATATAGTCCCAGTGCCAAAGAAAGACGGCAGGGTGCGAATGTGTATGGACTATCGTGATCTGAATCGAGCAAGCCCTAAGGATAATTTCCCCTTACTACACATCGATACGTTGGTGGATAACACGGCAAAACATTCATTATTCTCTTTTATGGATGGATTTTCGGGTTATAACCAAATAAAGATGGCCCCTGAGGACATGGAAAAAACTACATTCGTGACGATGTGGGGAATCTTCTGCTACAAAGTGATGCCATTCGGCTTAAAAAATGTTGGGGCAATATATCAAAGGGCAATGGTGATGCTGTTTCACGACATGATGCACAAAGAGATAGAAGTTTATGTCGACGATATGATAGCCAAATCCCGGGGAGAAGGAGAGCATGTTGGAAACCTCAGGAAATTGTTTGAAAGACTGAGAAAGTTTCAACTGAAGCTTAATCCAGTTAAGTGCACATTTGGAGCAACCTCGGGGAAACTACTTGGCTTCATCGTCAGCGAGAGAGGTATCGAGGTTGACCCGGAACAAAATAAAGGCCATACAAGACTTACCACCTCTGCGGACGCAAAAGGAAGTCAGAGGGTTTCTAGGAAGATTAAACTACATCGCTCGGTTCATCGCTCAGCTTACCAACCAATGCGACCCAATCTTCCGACTCTTGCGAAAACACAATCCTGGGGAATGGAACGAGGAATGCCAAGCTGCCTTCGACAAGATAAAAAAATATTTATCTAACCCCCCTGTGCTAGTACCACCAACCCCCGGGAGACTATTAATACTATACCTGACGGTGTTCGAAAATTCAATGGGTTGTGTAATGGGGCAACATGACGAGTCAGGAAAAGAGAGAGGGCGATCTATTACCTCAGTAAGAAGTTCACAGAGTATGAAGCAAAATATTCATCAATCGAAAAATTCTGTTGTGCTCTGGTTTGGGCAGCTCGAAGGCTTAGACAATATATGTTGTATCATACGACATGGTTAATCTTAAAATTGGACCTAATAAAGTACATGATGAAATCACCTGCACTCTCAGGAAGAATGGCGCGATGGCAGATCCTGCTATCGGAGTACGACATCATCTACGTGAGCCAAAAGTTGATAAAAGGGAGCGCAATAGCTGACTTCCTAGCAGCCCGAACCACAGAAGAATACGAGCCATTAAGATTTGACTTTCCGGATGAAGATTTGATGTGCATCACAGAAAAGGAATGTGAATCGTCAAAAGAAGAGCCATGGAAAATGAGTTTTGACGGGGCATCAAATGCATTAGGACATGGGATCGGAGCAGTCTTGGTGTCACCGGAAGAGAATCATTATCCATTCGCTGCCCGATTAAACTTCTTCTGTACGAATAACATAACGGAATACGAGGCTTGCATCATGGGGCTCCGCGCAGCTATTGAACGAGACATCAAAATCCTAAAGGTATCAGGGGATTCGGCATTGGTGATTTACCAAATCCGTGGAGATTGGGAAGTGAGAGACTCAAAGCTGGTCAAATATCACGATCTTGTTATGGATCTGGTCAAAGAATTCGAAGAAGTAACCTTTAATTACTTCCCACGAGAGGAAAATCAATTGGTTGATGCCCTGGCCACCTTAGCTTCTATGTTCAAAGCGAATCGAGAAGCGGAAATAATGCCTCTCCAGATGAGCATATATGAGGCCCCGGCGCATTGTTTTATCATTGAAAAAGAGGCAGATGGACGACTATGGTTCCATGATATCTTGGAATATGTCAAGCATCAAAGGTACCCAGAGCAAGCAAACGAGAACGACAAAAGAACAATCAGAAGAATGGCAGCAGGATTTGTTCTTGATGGGGACATCCTATATAAAAGAGGGAAAGATCAAGTGCTTCTAAGATGCGTGGATGATGTCGAAGCCAGAAAAGTACTTGAAGAGGTCCATGAAGGAACTTGTGGAACGCATGCCAATGGTTTCACTATGGCCAGGAAAATTATGAGACTCGGTTATTACTGGTTGACGATGGAAAGTGACTGCATCGGCTACGCATGATGGTGTCACAAATGCCAAATTTATGGCGACAAAATTTATGCAGCACCTTCGCCCCTCCACGTTATGACCTCTCCGTGACCTTTTTCCATGTGGGGCATGGATGTTATAGGGCCAATTTCCCCAAAAGCTTCTAATGGCCATTGATTCATCTTCGTGGTCATAGATTACTTCACAAAATGGGTTGAGGCCGCTTCGTTTGCGAACGTGACAAAAACCACGGTTTGCAAGTTCTTGAAAAAGGAGATCATATGTCGATATGGATTACCTGAGAAAATCATCTCAGATAATGCCTTGAATCTGAACAACAGGATGATGAAGGAAGTGTGTGAACAATTTCAAATAAAGCATCACAATTCCTCACCCTATCGCCCAAAGATGAACGGAGCGAGAGAGCCGCCAACAAAAACATTAAGAGAATTATTGGAAAGATGACCGAAACGTATAAAGACTGGCACGAGAAGCTACCATTCGCCCTATACGCGTACTGCACGTGTGTGCAGACCTCTACAGGGCAACTACTTTCTCTCTGGTATATGGAATGGAAGCTGTACTCCCCATCGAGGTAGAAATCCCTTCTTTACGAGTCTTAATGGAGTCAAAACTAGAAAAATCAGAATTGGTACAAGCTCGATACGACCAACTGAATCTGATCGAAGAAAAGTGCTTGAAAGCAATCTGTCATAGACAGATGTACCAAAAGAGAATGATCACGGCCCATGACAAGAAGGTACGGTCAAGGGAATTTCACGAAGGAGAGCTCGTGTTGAGAAAGATCCTCCCAATACAAAAAGACTTTCGAGGAAAATGGGCACCGAATTGGGAAGGACCCTAAGTCGTAAGGAAGGCTTTCTCTGGTGGAGCTTTGATTCTCACAGAGATGGATGGGAAAGAGGTATCGAATCCAGTAAACTCAGATGCTGTGAAGAAGTACTACGCCTAAAAAAAAAAAAGAGAATGAGAAAAGAAAAAAGAAAAAGATCAAGATGAAAACCTGAAAAGGGCGTCTTGATTAAAAAAAAAATCAGGATGAAAACCCGAAAAGGGCGTCTTGATAAACAAATTTGGGGATGAAAACCTGAAAATGCGTCCTAACGAAAGGGATTCGCATGTAAAGAGCAAGAATGGTTTGAACGGGGAGTCAAGGGGCGAGATTATAATATTTGAAGCGGACTCAGAAGTTCAGGGTCTTCTACGCAAGAAGTTTCACTCGAAGGGGTTCAGGGTGAAGGAACATGGAGAAGTTCATGCGTTAGATATCTAGAGCATTAGTGACAATTGAATCTACTTTCTTTTATGTTTTCCTTATTGAATCATTCCTTGTCAATTTTCTTTCCTTGTTGCTCTAAAATAAATACGAGCGTAAGGCATCTCTTTCACACCTACTTGGCCATTATCATGCATCTCGTGATTGGTTCGTTTAAATGGTAAATAGTGAAATTACATACTCTGAACAAAAGAAACGTTGAGCATTACCTGGACGAGAACCTGGTAAGTACAAGAACCTTAAAGCAAGGACAAAAGTTTAACGAGGGGGCAAATGGGTGATATTTGAGAAATGCAGACTACTCGTAAAAACTTGAGGACGGATACAAAACCTGAAAGAAAAGTCAAGAATCAAAGCAAGGAATAAAGTCATCATGAAAGTCATAACGAGAGATACATGACAAACAAGTCCAGAGCGCATGGCATAATCATGTAGACATAAGAGCATTTTAAACAAACACGTGCATATCATAATAACATCCCACATGACATATACAGGTATACCGATAAAGCAAGAAATCTTAATAGTTGTACCAAATCAAGGAAAAGAAGACGTCCGAATTCCACCAGATTCTGATCGCAAAATCAACTCATAATGCGAGAAGTGAGTTGGGCCTCGGGACACGCCGAGGTATTTAATTTCTGTCTTTACATTCTTGTTCAAAAATCAACTCATAATGCGAGAGGTGAGTTGGGCCTCGGGACACACCGAGGTATTTAATCTCTGTCTTTAAATTTTTGCTCGAAAAATCAACTCATAATGCGAGAGGTGAGTTAGGCCTCGGGACACGCCGAGGTATTTAATTTCTGTCTTTAAATTTCTGCTCAAAAATCAACTCATTATGCGAGGGGTGAGTTGGGCCTCGGGACACGCCGAGGTATTTAATTTCTGTCTTTACATTCCTGTTCGCAAAATCAACTCATAATGCGAGAGGTGAGTTGGGCCTCGGGACACGCTGAGGTATTTAATTTCTGTCTTTACATTCCTGTTCGCAAAATCAACTCATAATGCAAGAGGTGAGTTGGGCCTCGGGACACGCTGAGGTATTTAATTTCTGTCTGTTCGAAAATCAACTCATAATGCGAGAGGTGAGTTGGGCCTCGGGACCCGCCGAGGTATTTAATTTCTGTCTTTCAAAGATGAGTTGGGCCTCGGGTCACACACGCCGAGAAATTTTCAATTTCTATTCTCTGTTCTTCAATTCTCATTTTTCAAAAAAAAGAAGAAGAAGAAGAAGAAGAAGATGGAGAGTCGGTTCATGTTGTGAGAACGAGGAAGCAGTTTGAAAAGTTCGGATTTATTTCCTTAAAGTCCCAGTGGAGCGGTTGATAGATTGAAGATACAAATCTCCTCGTGGCGTGAAGTCACGTTGGGGCAAGTTCAAAAAGTGAACAAGATTGGGTAGAAGCAAATTGAAGCTACGAGTCATCTCGCAGGAGCAACGGTAGAGTGAATCAAAGCAACAGGGTTTGAAGATGTTTGAAGAAGAAAAGCACCCGAAGAATCTATACCTGGCCAAGACCGGGCAAAATTGGTTTTTCTTTTGTCTTTCCTCTATTCTCGTTTCACAACAACGAGCAAAGAGGGGCAGCTGTAGTAACCAATTTTACCCGGGCCCAATACCCATATAAAGAGCCCAAAAACAAAACAAAATAAACTAATAAAACAAAAGCCAAAAAAATAATATAATATAAACCAATAAAATAACAGTCCAATTACAAAACTAAATTAAACAAAAATCTAAAAGCAGAAGTCCAATAACAGCCCAAATTCTAAAAACTTAAAATCCAAACCGAATGGTCCATTTTACAAATAACTCAAACCCATTTACAACCTAACCCATTGACCCATTCTACATAAGCCCAATGGCCCAAAATTGAAGGTTTATCAGAAACCCTAAAACCAGTGCCGCCAGCAGGCTTTTCACCTGCCCCGCGCGTCGACCATACGCGCGCCTCCAGCTCCCCACGCGCCCCGGGCGTCGTTCCAGATTCCCACGCGCCACGCGCACCGCTCCAGTTCCCCACACACGCCTCTCTCGGTCTCCCGCACCGCAGATCCCCGCCCCCGCACACGCCTCGCATCGATCAAGCACCCGCACGCCTCCACCAGCACCGTTCGCCCATACCCTGCAGACCACACAAGACAAAAAAGCAAGAGCAGAGAGGGCGAAAACAGAGAAAAGATGGGAGAAACAGTTGAATAATAGAAGAGAATAGCGTATTTGGCTATAAAGCCATAAAAATTTATGTAATAGGGGTTCGGATTTTTTAGTTTTACAGACCGTAAACCGAGAGAAAAAAAGGAAACTCTTGTAGTCCCTTACGACGATCGTCCGAAATCAAAAATAAAAGCAAGAGGTTGATTTCTTTTTCCCTTTTCACTTTATTTACCGCCGTTTCACCTTCTTTCTCATCGACTACTTCGAATCTTGGCAAACTAAAACGAAATCATAGAGTAAAAGGGAGTAGGGGAGAGATTACCGATGACGTTCGACCCTCGTCTGCTCCGCTTCAATCGGGGTTATGCTAGGGTTGTGACCGTGAGGCAGACGATGCACTCGCCGATTTCAATGGCGATAACGGCGTCTCTGGAAGACGACCGCGACGGAGAGGGATAATGGATTGGGCTAGGGTTGGAGAGGAATAGGGGGAGAATTTGGGATTTTTCTGGAGGAATAGGTCGGTAAAATGAACAAAAAAAGGAAAAAGTAGGCTTTTAAATAAATTTTAAAACGGCGCCGTTCCATGGGGTGAAGGATCCGCGCGTCGACCCACTGGGTGACCCGGATCCGCGCCCTCTCTTTTTTAAAAATGAATATTTCGCGATTAGTCCCTCTATCCCTGAATTAGTGCTGCAATTTAGCCCTCCTAAACGCATCGTTTTTGAAATTGGAAATAATTTCGCTTTCGGTCCCCCATCTTTAATGCGCGTTTCAAATAGATCCTTTTCCCTTTTTATTTTATTTCGAATTGACCCCGAACTCTCATTTTAAACGCAATTTGACCCTTTTTAGTTATTTTACAATCTTTTAGCCCTTTTATTATTATTATTGTAATTATATTTTCAAGGCACATATTTATTATTATTATTATTACTATCTTTATCATTATTATTTAGTATTACTATTATTTATTACTATTATTTGTATAATCTATATTGTTAGGTGTCTTTTTAAGTCCACTATGTATTATTTCTATTGTATATATCGTTCACTTCGTTGATATTATCAAAATGTTTTTAGTATTTTAAACTTGCATGAAATATGTTTATCGTTCTTCATTGTTTATTGCATTTGTCTATGTCTTATCGCATATATTGGTAATTGCTCTAGTATAGGAATTATTATCTGTCGCATTTTCATTACTATTTTGTTAGTGCTTGTCTTTAATGTAGTATATTATAATCGTTTTTTTATGCATATGTTCAATAATGTAAAGGCAACATCGTCACATATATTATGGCTTGAAACACAAAATACATTTTACAAAACTATACTTCATTCAAAAGTTTTTTCAAAAAAATAAAGGCAATATTCGGGTGTTTAGAAGCTCGGAAGATAACATCCTAACGTGCTGGGTGTCTATTTTTCGGTCAACTAAAATAACCAAATATCCTTCTCATACATTTGAGGACTAAAGATGGTCTCGGTATCGAAGTACGAATATGTTATGTCCTAACGTGTTGGATGTGACATTTTCGTCCCTTTGGAACGAGTTAAATCTTAGGACTCAATCCTACTTGAAATAATCCCTTTTTTAGAACCTTTCAACCCCAAATACTTTCAAGTTTTCAGTATTGGGACGACATCAATCGATTTGGTACCGATTTTGGGCGTTGCGAGGGTGCTAACCCTTCCTCGCACGTAACCGACTCCCGAACCTTTTTTTTTCTTCTCAAACATTCGAAGGCCAAAAACACTGTTTTAGTAAATCGAAACGTTTTATTAAAACAAAGGTGATCCGATCACACCTAATAAAGGTCGGTGGCGACTCCCGTTTTATCCGTTTTCAAAACCAAAGTCGATTCTCGTTTTTGTCAAAAAAATGGTTACGACAGGGGAGAACTTTGATCTAATAGAATTTGAGACCTAAATTTAGATGGATAATTCCACATCAAGAGTCTTCCGCACTTGATTTTAAAGAATGAGGATAGTCTTCCGCACATCAAGATATTCTCTTCAAGCTTCAATTTATTAAGTTTTTGATATAACAAATATTTAATTTTAATTTTATAATTAGCTCCTTAATCAATTTGTAAATTTCAAATGAGGAATATTATAAAATATTTACAAGTCTTAAAAACATGGTATGGAGGCCCCTAATTAGGTACAAGTCCGAGGCATTATAGCTAATTTAAATAGGAAATAATTGGTCAATCCAAGGTCCTTGTTTTAGGGTCCTCCAAAACCCAAATGGTTGCACACCCAAGATGGAAAATTCTTGGTTAAATCCACATACTTTCATGCTTTTGAAAATATGCAAACAAGACATACCAACACAGCAAATCAAGAGAACCCAAAACATATATTTTAAAGAGCTTCATTGTAACACTCACGTCAGAGAATTTTTTTTAAAAACCAAATCATCAATTTGTAACTAATTTGTAACTCGGAGGTAGAACTATTAATGGAAGGGTCGAGTCTAAGTATGATATTAACATATTTTATGCTTGCTTAAATTCGATTCAAAATATAGACCTAAAATTTTGCACAAACCTACTTATGTTTGTAAAAAATTAACCTAAGCTCATTTTAGACCCGTCCATATATATATATATATTAAGTTTTTATTTATTAAATTTTTTTATATTGTTATCTTAACATTATTTTAATATTTACATTAGAGTAGTATTATATATTAAGTATAAGTTTATTTTTTTAATGTGTTATAAATTATATAATATAAAGTATTATAAATTTAAAAACGAGTCGGTTGGACTTGAGCATTAAATGTTCAAGCTCGGGCCCGACTCATATTTTAAACGGGCCTATTTTTTTACCCAAGCCTATTTTTCGAGCATAATATTTTTGTCCAAACCCTCCCAAATTTCGAGCGAGCCTTTGGGCCTAAGCGGGTAGCTTGACCCACAAACAGTTCTACTGGGAGTTTTCTAGTTAAATCATAAAAGCTAGAGCAGTTCTATCTTATTCATTGTAAAAAACAGGGAACAAATTTCTACCTAAACCTAAAATCCTTAAAGATAATAATTTAAGTTAGTGAATTAGGAAAATCCTTAATAAGTGGAGCTAAAGTAAAAGACGTAGGCAATTGAAATAGAACTTTTATAAATTATTGTGTCAATCATTATCATCCTTTTTCAGATTTTAGAAAAGAGTTTTCAATTATCATTTCACCCTCTCTTAGTAAAATCGATTCCATCTAGCACAACAGATTTCTTAACTTATAAAGTTACGTTAAATGAATTAGAAGTAATCTCCTTTTATAATGTAAATATATTTACGATAAAGCTTTTACGATAAAGCTTAAATTCGAAATCTCAAAATTCAAAGTAAGTCTTCATTAAACATCTAATCCGCAATTTCAAGCTAATTTACATTTATTTTTTTCTTTTATTTTCCATCACTGCCTATTACCTAACATTTGGCACTATCCAATCTAATGGAACAAATTATGATAACGATTTGGTGAAAAAAAATTCATTTACATCCCTCAGTTGATTAGGACAAATGTAGTTGAGCATTATAGTGAAAGACAATGACCCATTTTTCACAACTCGTAATCAATATTCTAAATGTAATATTCATACATTCTAATCCATATTACCAAATGTAGTATTCATACAATCTCATTCATGGTAATAACAGATTTGAACATGTAATAAACTGCTACAAGTTCAGACAAAGTCCTTTTGAAATGCACAATTTTGAAAAAAGGTTTATTTGTGGGTCACTTTGGAAGAGAAGGCTATTATTGTTGAGTCATAGCCCAAAATTACAAAGTCCATTAATATTTAATTCCTAATTTGACAACTTTTTTCAGTTTAATTTTTAAAGTTTTTGTTTGTTTATATTAATTTTAGGAACCCAAAGTCTTTTTTCAATTCCAGTTCATGACATCGTCATTTAAAAATTATATTTTTAATAAAAATTTTAGATGATGACATGGCATAATTTTCAGAGCACCATGTCCTCAAAACATAAGAAAAAATTGAGAAAAGTTGTCAAGATGAAAGACTAATGTGGACAAAATAAAATTCAGGGGTTAAGTTGGGAAAAGTTGGACAAAATAAAAGTTGCCCGTATTAAATTTTTTATATTAACTTTTTATACAAAAACAAATTTAAGAAATATAACAAAAAATATTTCCCAACAAATTAAAAATACATTAAAAAAATCTTTATACTTAAATAACACTAAGATAGTTGCAATTTAGCGAGCAAATACCTATAAAATAGTAGCAAAATTAATAATAAAATAATAATTCTACAATATCCAAATAATAACAAAATAGTAGAAATATAATAACAAAACAACAGCAGTAAAAAAAAAGTTTAGGCCAATTCGAGCCTGGTCTAGGCAAAAAAATACTACCTGAGGCTCGGCCCTTTAGAAAAAAAAAATTATTTTTTTATCAAAACCCATTTTTAGACATATAATTTTACTCAAATCATCTCACTTTTCGAGTAGGTTTTGTATATGTAGTTGAGATTTTTGCCCTATTCCTAAAGAACAACAAGATATGGGCTAAAACATGCTTCTTCTTTTTTCAAACTGGTCATTGATGTCAAAATCTACTAGGTGGTCTGTTATGGTCCATGGCCCATTGAATATAATGCATGATTTTATTTATTTTATTTTTAAATTTATACTTGACGCACAGATAATGTACTAGTCCATACACTATTAATTTGTTAAAAAAAATAATTATATTCACTTTTCATTATTTAAATTTATTTTATTAATTTATTGATAATCTCTATTAATATATGGGCAGAGTGAATAGTCAATTTTGAAATTTGATATCCAAAATCCCTAACCTAATCAAGCTATGTTGTCTGTATATAAAATCATAGGCTTAACTGAGGGACCACGGTTCCACTATCACAACTAGCAATGTCCCATCACCGTAACCAAAAATAATTAGGGTAAACTACATCTAAAGTAGTTAAATTATTAGTAAATTTATTTTTGGTCACTTAATTTAAAAAATTTACAAGCTAATCACTAAACTATTTGAAATCTTTCATTTAAGTTGTTGAGCTGTTAAGATCGTTGTTGTATAGCCTTCTCTATTCTCACCTCCGACACCAATTGAAAGGTTAAACTCCCTCCCCTTCTTATACAGTTAGGTTTTTTTTTTTTTCATGAAACAACTTTGAACGTCACAAATCTACGAACTAAAATCTGAATAAATTTCTTTTATGATCTCTGAGACCGAACATTAGATTAGCTTAGATATGAGATAAGTTCTTCTATCGTCAATGGGTATTGTTCTACCGTACCAATTGTTGACTTGTCGCTCGAAGCTAACCGATTGGACTTTAAAAGAAATACTTAACAGTTTAGTGACTTAAACAAAAATGTTCGAATAGTTTATTGACTATTTGATAAGTTTTTGAAGTTGATGACCGAAATGTAAACTTACTAATAATTTAGTGATCAGGTGTAGTTTACCCAAATAACTATAACAATATAACAAAACAAATGATGATTTTCTATATTAAATTCACTGCACATTATTTATTTGGTCTCATATTAAGGGGAACTTGACGATACATCAACCTAAATCACATGTCGTTAATGCGATTCGAGAATTGTTGAGCCATGATTAGGATACCAACTTAAAACATATGTATAGAATAGTTGATTGCTTAGCAAAGGCTGCAGAAAAAATGGGTATTGGCATTCATTGTTGATCTTAACCCTTCGATTTTGCTCTAAATGCCCTGCATGAAGACCTTAATGGTTTTTCTACTACTAGATTAATTGCTATGTAATTGCCTGTACTACTCTTTTTAAAATATATATATATTCTCTACATGCGATAATAACATAGGAATAATTTACATACATAATTCTATATTTCATCCATTTTACGAATTAAGAAATTAGTTCATCTAATTTAATTTATTAGAATTTGATTATTGTATTTTATGGAAATTAAAAAATTAGTTTAAATGAATAACATTTTTAGACATTCCCATTTGATAAACCATAATTTATACATATTTTGACCCCATGCTTGACTTATTTTTGGATAAATTTTCATTAGATTTAATGAATTCGATGCTCCTAATCCTTTAATTTCATGTTTTACACTCAAGAGAGCTTAGGGAGTCGAAAAGAACGAGAAATAGGCCAAAAAGGGACAAAATGGGCCTACCTCAAAAATCAACACGGCCTAGACTATTGCACACGGGCAGACCACACGGCCGTATGTGACGAGCAGAATCGAACATGGCCTAAGCTATCGAACACGGGCGTGTCCTTGTCGAACCCAAGTCTAATTCTATTCGGAAAAGACTACTTGTGGGCCAAGGAAGGTGCTCCAAAGCCTATATAAACACTCTAGGGGAGGACCTAAAAGGGGACGGAGAGTAGATTGCAGAGATTACTCGAAGGACGCCGTCGAAATTATCTCGAAGCGGATTCACTCCAAGATTGAAGATCTCCATCAAGTTCTTTATAAGTTTTTGGGTTCTTTATGTCTTGTTGTTTTCTTAATTCTATGATGTTTTCCTTTTACGTTATGAACTAAACTCCCTAAATACCTAGAGAGGATGAAACCTAGATGAATCTTACTATTTAATAAATCTGAATTACGTGATAAATACTTGTTCTTGTTCTTAATTATGTGTTCTCAATCCTTGTTTTAATGTTTTCAGGAATATTAACTAAAGATTGATGTGCTTATTCAGTGGAGCAAAAGTCTCTGTTTAAGAGTAGATCCAACATAATTAAGCGGAGTTGATTGTAACCCTATAAATAGGGCGACATAAATCTGCTGGATTAGAGTAAAATCTAATAGGGGAATTCATAGATCGAGTTAATGCAACAATAGGGATTTTAATTAGAAAGAGATTTCAATTAATCAACCTAGAGTCAGTTGTTTTTAGTCTCAAAAGAGATATTAACATAATTTAGGGATTTCTACGGATCAAGTCAAGTGAATAAATCATTTAATTCAAAGTCAGAATAATAAGTGGAGTCTAGGTGGATTCTTCATTGGGTATTGTCCTTATCATTGGTTTATTCGATTATTTCTTCACTCTCTGTCGCGTTCATCGTTAATTAATTAGTTAGTTAAATTTTAGATTGAAACAAAACCCCTTAATTATTAGGCTAGGTAATAAAAAGATAGTTATTACTAGTAATTTTAGTATTTGAGGATACGATATTTCGGACTCACCAAAGCTATACTACTGTTCGATAGGTGCGCTTGCCTTTGTCGAAATATTAGTTAGTTTCGAGGTCCATCAAGTTTTTTGGCGTCGTTGCTGGGGATTAAAAGATTAGGAACACTTAATTTTTATTACTTCATCCATATTTATTTTTACTACAATTTATTTTCTTCTTTTATTTTAATTTACTAACTTTTATTTGTATTTGCTCCTGGCAGGTAATTTTAGTTTATGACTAGAAGGAACCCATCAGGACCATTACTTTTTTACAGTGATATAGGAAGTATCGCTCGTAGAAATCGAAGAGAGATAAGGCGAAGCCTACAATACATAGAGGAAGAGCAAGAGGACGATACTGATACTACCGAGGAGATGGCTGATAATAATCCGCTCCCTCCTGTGGTTGCCGTAAATCCAGTGAATCAAAATCCTGCTCCTCATACTATGTACTATTATGCTAAGCCCAATTTAACTGGGGCTGGATCGAGTATTGTTAGACTTGCTATTGCTGCAAATAATTTTGAACTGAAACCTAACACTATTCAAATGATTCAACAGTTTGTTCAGTTTGATGGTTTGCAGGATGAGGACCCAAATACTCATTTGGCCATTTTTTTAGAATTCTGCGACACTTTTGAAATTAATGGCGTATCTGATGATGCTATTCGCCTTCGGTTGTTCCCTTTTTCCTTGAGGAATAAAGCTAAACAGTGTTTGAACTCGTTACCACGAGGTTCCATCACTACTTGGAAATAGATGACCAAAAAGTTTTTGTTAAAATATTTTCCGCTGGCTAAAACGGCAAAGTTGAGGAATGATATCTCTTCTTTTGTGCAGATGGATTTTGAAACGCTTTACGATGCATGGGAGAGGTACAAGGACTTGTTGAGAAGGTGCCCTCACCATGGGTTACCTCTATGGTTACAGGTTCAAACATTTTATAACGGTTTGAACCCCTCAACTAGGCAACTGATAGATGCAGCTGCCAGTAGTACTCTAAACAACAAAACCCCTAAAGCGGCTTATGAGTTTATAGAGAAGATGTCACTGAATACCTATCAGTGGCAAGTCATGAGAACAAAGCCGACAAAAGCTGCTAGTGTTTTAAACCTCGACAGAGTCACCATGCTATCAAACCAGGTAGAGCTCTTAAATAAAAAGATTTATGGTTTATGTGTTTTTGAGCAGGTACATCCGGTGATGCAATGCGACACAAATGGAGGAGGGATGCACACCACATAATATCCATCCTATAACCCGAGTACTGAGAATGAACAAGTTCACTATATGGGTAACAATTCTAGACCTCAAAATAATCCCTATAGCAACACTTACAATGCAGGTTGGAGGAACCATCCTAATTTCTCATGGGGTGGAAATCAGAGACAACAACCCCCTCCAAGCTTCCAACATTAACCTTACCAACAGGAGAAGAAGACGAACCTTGAGGAGATGCTAACAAAATTCATCTCGGTGTCAGAAACCCGTTTTCAAAACACTGAAACAACACTAAAAAATCAGCAAGTGTCGATTCAAGAGCTCGAGACCCAAATAGGTTAGCTTGCTAATCTGATCTCAGAACGACCACAAGGTAGCTTGCCGAGTAATACTAAACCTAACTCAATGGAGCAACTCAATGCCATCATCGTGCGTGACGAAGAAGGGTTAGTAGAATCTGAATCTGAACCGAGGCAAGAACCTGTAGTAAGTAAAGGTAAGATTGGGGTAAGCCACAGTGCACAGAAACTGATATGTAAAGAGCATAAACCTCATGTGTCATATCCTAACGCAACGAAGAAAGACCATACTAATGAGCAATTTGGTAAATTTCTTAAACTCTTAAAAAAACTACATATTAACTTACCGTTTATTGAAGCTCTTTCACAGATGCCCAACTCAGTTAAATTTTTAAAGGAGCTTCTACAAACGGAATTTAGATGATGCGTCGCACGTGGAGCTAAACGCAGTCTGCTTAGCCATTCTAAAGAATAAACTACCCAACAAATTAAAGGATCCAGGAAGTTTTACTATTCCTTGTTTAATTGGTAGTTTAAATGTTAACAATGTCTTGGCTGATTCAGCGGCGAGTATTAACGTCATGCCCTATAGAATGTTTAAGCAACTAGGTCTTGGGAAACCTAAATAAACTAGTATGAGCATTCAACTAGCAGATAAAATTATTAGATTTCCTAGGGGAATTGTTGAGGATGTGCTTGTAAAAATTGATAAAATTATATTCCCAGTTGACTTTGTTATTCTAGACATCGATGAGGACAGTGATGCACCTTTGATCTTAGGATGACCCCTTTTTAGCAACTGCTAGAACAATAATTGATGTGGGCACAGGTGAATTATTACTTCGTGTAGGTGATGACACGGTTAAAATCCAAGCTCGTGATTCTGTTAAAATATCTAGTGATCGAGATGACTTTTCGAGTTCTATCAATAACGTTGTAGCTCAAACTTCTTTGCAGGAAATCTCTAGGAAGAAAGTGATGGAGCCATATTCTGTCATATGCGACAAACACAGAATAACTCATGAGGAGCGAAGGCTTCAACTCAATGAACTAGACGAATGGAGGGCACATGCCAAAGAGAAATCAAGAACACACGAAGCAAAACTGAGACAACTCCATGATGAGCTTAAAGGTGGAAAAAATCACTTCAAGGTTGGGGACCAGGAACTATTAGATGAAACAGATCCCCGAATAACCACCTCAGAGCTAAATACAAAAAGAGCGACTCCCTTTACGGTGCTCAAGGTCTTTCCATACGGAACGGTCGAGGTAACTCACTCTAATTCTGACACTTTTAAGGTAAATATTACCCGACTCAAACCGTATGTTGATAGAATTAATAACGAGAGAGAGGAGTTTCGACTCCTCAAACCACCATGACCATGCAAATGAGAGGTAAGTCGAGCTTAAACTCTAAATAAGCACTTCTCGGGAGGCAAACCGAGCACTAACCCTACTAATTAGTTTATTTTTACTTCTTTTCATGTTTAAATGCAGTTTTTTGACCCACACGGCCTGGACACACTGGCGTGTCCTTGGCTGTATGGAAACAGGGCTAAAATTTTTCTAAAAATCGACAAAAACACGGCCTTAAATTAAACCACACGAGCGTGCGACATGACACACAGGTGTGTCCTAAGCCGTGTGAAACCTAGAACAAAATTTTTTAAATTTTAAAACAAGTCAGAGAGTTACACGGGCAAGGCACACGGCCGTGTGCGAGACACGGCCTAGCCACACGGGCTTGTGGGAGGTCACATGAGCGTGGGAGAAGCGAAGGATGATATACATGGCCGTGTGACTCGGTCGTGTGAAGACTGGGCTATTTTTTCCCCTTGACGAACACTGGTTGAAAACATGCCACACGGGCGTGTGACACGGCCGTGTAGCCCAACAGGGACCCTCACACAACTGTGTCACCCCATAAAATCTCTAACCCCTTTTCTCTTTTCTTATTTTGTCTTCTTGTTTTATCTTATTTCTATTTCTATTTCTATTTTTATTTTATTTTTCTTTTATGTTTCTTATTATCTTTTAAAGACTTGTCTAATGTATTTTGAACTCCATTTTAATTTTTTATGATTATTCTTAATCGAGTAATCCTTTAATCTTCTTCCACAGTTGTGTTTATTTTCTTAATAGTTGCTCAAAATCATGCACTTCACTTAGCTATCTCCACAACTCTGGTTTCACTATTCCACAGAATTCATCCAAAATTCAGGGTAGTTTCATTTCTTTCCCTCTCTTATGATATTTGACTTATACTGTCATTGATAATGTATATCTTAAGTGTGGGAAGGTTATTTATATGATTATTAGAAAATCCCTGAATTATATCTTGTTCTTAAGTAATTTTCTTATATTACTAATAGAATGAATTTTTATTGATTTATGATTTTTATTAATATGTTTTGGATTAAATCACAGGTAATTATGCATTGATTGTTTAAACTTTAAGACATTTGAGAATCAAGCATGATAAGTCTATTTTTAGAATAAAAAAAAATTGCTAGGTTGTCTCCCTAAAATTTAAATATTACCTTGAAATTTGAAATTTTCAAGATTGACATCAAAAACTATAATTTTTGTGATATTTTGAGCCTTTAAGAGCATACACTTTTCTTGCTTACTTTATTATTGGTTATGAGTGTGTCAATATTAATTTGTTATGTAACACCCCTTACCCGTATTCAACGCCGGAATAGGGTACGAGGCATTACCGGAATTACAAATTTATTTATCAGACATTTTATTTTAATTCAATATTTATATTTGAAACCAATCAAAATCAAACATATGGCCCCTTAAAGATATTCATTTTTCTCGTCATGTCTTACTTGAATTTATTACTCGTTTCATCATACTTAATTACCTTGTATTAACATATTAAAGATAATCACATATTTTCATGTCATGATAAATATCATTCACTTGCCGTTTCTTCATAAACATAAAACAGTTAATTCATCATATCAATATTTCACGTACCATCAACTTATATTTTCTTATATCACATAATTAAGTTACACGAACTTACAGTTAAATTTGCAGAAATATCAAGATTCAGGGGCACTTTGGAAATTTTTTATTTTCATTGATTTTTCAGTTGATCTTAATCTAAATTAATAATTTCATTCAATTTTGCAATTTTAAATAATAAAATAATCCATTTCATGCAAATTGGTCATTTCCACATTTTTACAAAATTAATCACAAAGTTTTACTTTTATTCAATTTAGTCCCTGAGCCTAAAACATTTCAAATTAGCCATACTACCTAAATATTCATACATATTTTCCTCCTCCTCCTCTCCATTCCACATCCTTAATGTATATAACATGCTATAAGTAACATTATCAATAATTTCATTAATTACTCATAAGTATATTCAAAACTGTCCATTTGAGTTATAGTCACTAAATTATTTATTTCCAGAGCTACAGAACTCCAAATGAAGAACCGTTAATTTTTCCTGAAACTAGACTCACATATCTTCTTGCCATAAAATTTTCAGAATTTTTGATTTAGCCAATTAGTACAGTTTATTCATTAAAATCACCCCTGTTCTGCTGTCTGGCAATTCCGACCCTTCTTCACTAAAAATTAATTATCTTTTTATATAGAATTCATATGATGTTATAGTTTATTTATTCTAAAACTAGACTCATTAAGGAATCTAACCATTTAAATTATGTTCCCAAATTATTTTATACAATTTTTGATGATTTTTCCAAGTCAGAACAGGAGATCTCGAAATCACTCTGAACCAGTCTTACCAAAATCTAAATATCTCAAAATACAGAATTTCCTTTCTTTCTCTGTTTCTTTCATATGAAAATAGACTCAATAAGATTTAATTTCATATCTCACTCAACTTCTAATTCCATTTCCACCATTTTTGGTGATTTTTCAAAGTTACCTTACTGCTGCTGTCCCAAAACTGTTTTCTTATAACTCATTTTACAATTTAATCCTAATTAAGTTTACTTACTTTCCTAACTTAATTCATACTTCTTTTCTATTCAAATTCCATCCAAACTCAAATTTAACTACTAAATTTTTAGCATATTTTCCTCAATTTAATCCCTACAGCATAAAACTTACATCTTACTTCTCAATTAAATCCATTTTTCAATTCTAACTTGAAATTCATTCAATTAAGTCCCTAATTCATATTTTTGTTCAACATAAACTATACTTGATAACTCATAAACTTTCAATATGAAAACTTAGCTTCATCAAAACCTTGTTCCAAGGCTTCTAAAACATCAAAATTAAGTAAAAAGGGCTAAATTGACTTACCTATCAACTTCCAAGCTTCAAACTTTTAATTATCCCTTTCTTCTTTCTTTTCTTTCCTTCCTTCTTTCCTTCTCTGTTTCGTTTGCCTATTCTGTTCTATTTCTCTCCTTCCTTCCTTTTGTTTTTTGTTTGTATATATATAATAATATAATAATATAAGAATATAATAATATAATATAATAATATAATAATATAATAATATACCTTAAAAATCTCAATTTTTCTATGTTATACCGCCTCAATTATACAAAATGGTATAATTGTCATTTTGGTCCTTCATAATTTCTTTTAATCTATAATTTAACTTTTACTTTTATTTCAATTTAGTCCTTTTCATTTAATTTCCTACCCAAACGTTAAAATTTTCTAACGAAAGTTTAATAATAACTAAATGACATTCCATAAATATTTTTAGAAATATTTATGGCTCACTTTATGAATTCGAGGTCTCAATACCTCGTTTTTGGCCCAATTTTTCTAATTAATTCTTTTAGTTCACAAAATTCACAAATTTTAAAATATTTCTAAAATCACACTTAACTTACAATTATCGATTATCAAAATTTTCTAACTTTCCGTCAAATTTAGTGATCTTGAATCACTGTTCCGACACTATTAAAATTGGGCTGTTACATGTTATTTTAAAACTTGCTTCGATTATGCATGTCGAGAGCACACTTTTGATTTGATATACTGAGATGATAAAGGCACCTAGGATTTAACCCACTTACTCCATAAAAAGCCTAACCACATAATTAACCCTTAGTGAACCCCTTTGAGCTTTAACCATTGTCTCTTGATTTTCCCCTTTAATGATAACCCACGATTTAACTATTTTTGATTTATTAAGAATTTTTCCTTTTGTATTGACTCCCTTTTTATCGAAATTTAATTTGATTTGTTACCTAACTATGTTCGTCAATTCTAGTTGCTGAATTATTTCTTTTTAGGTATTACCTACGTATACTCATTACTTGTTCTTATTTAAAAAAAAAAAAACACAAATTCATGTAATTACATTCTTTATTGAGCTTGTACAAGTTAAAGTTATTATTTCAAGGGAAAGCTCATGTTCTAAAGTGTGAGTAGTTTTAATTTTGGGTACTTATTTGTAATTCAGCACTGTTTTTCTAGATGGTAATTTATTACATTAATCTCGATTCTAACTATCTTTTTCAGCCTTTATCCACACCTTTAACCCAAGCCCCATTACAACCTTGTTAAGGACCTTTTGATTTGTGTATCATCTCATTTATAGTAGTGGAGATTTGATTTTCATGCAAGCCTATGGTAATAACTTTTCATGATTAACTTTTGAGTGTTCAATTATTGAACCTTAAACACTTCGAGTGATTTGAGTGAATCTTTAGTGAGGATGTCAACTCTTGTCAATTTGGAATTAAAGGTAATTACTTAGATGAAGGGGAATACCTATGATTTTATGATTCAAATGTTTGACTTGGATTGTTTGAAACTTTGATGCGCTTTTAAGTAGAATTCTCAATACATGATTATGTGTGAATTATTTCAAAACATTATTGATGAAAATTATAAGTTGAGAAGAATTTATTTTGATTGTGAATTGAGGATTTTACTTGAAGACAAGTAAAGGCTTAAGTGTGGGGATATTTGATAAACCATAATTTATACATATTTTGACCTCATGCTTGACTTATTTTTGGATGAATTTTCATTAGATTTGATGAATTCGATGCTCCCAATCCTTTAATTTCATGTTTTACACTCAAGAGAGCTTAGGGAGTCAAAAAGAACGAGAAACGGGCAAAAAAGGGACAAAATGGGCTTACCTCAGAAATCAACATGGCCTGGACTATCGCACACGGGCAGACCACACGGCCGTGCATGACGAGCAGAATCGAAGACGGCCTAAGCTATCGCAAACGGGCGTGTCCCTGCCGAACCCAAGTCTAATTCTATTCGGAAAAGACTACTTGTAGGCCAAGGAAGGTGCTCCAAAGCCTATATAAACATCCTAGGGAAGGACCTAAAAGGGGACGGAGAATAGATTGCAGAGATTACTCGAAGGAAGTCGTCGGAATCATCTCGAAATGGATTCACTCTAAGATTGAAGATCTCCATCAAGTTCTTTAGAAGTTTTTGGGTTCTTTATGTCTTGTTGTTTTCTTAATTCTATGATGTTTTCCTTTTACATTATGAACTAAACTCCTTAAATACTTAGGAAGGATGAAACCTAGATGAACCTTGTTATTTAATAAATCTGAATTACGTGATAAATACTTGTTCTTGTTCTTAATTATGTGTTCTTAATCCTTATTTTAATGTTTTCAAGAATATTAATTCAAGATTGATGTGCTTATTCAATGGAGCAAAAGTCCCTGTTTAAGAGTAGATCCAACATAATTAAGCGGAGTTGATTGCAACCCTAGAAATAGGGCGACATAAATATGCCGGATTAGAATCAAATCTAATAGGGGAATCCATAGATCGAGTTAATGCGACGATAGGGGTTTTAATTAGAAAGATATTTCAATTAATCAACCTAGAGTTAGTTGTTTTTGTAACACCCCTATCCCGAGTCTGTCGCCGGATTAAGGTTAGGAGCGTTACCGGATAGATCGGAAACATTCACAGACAAAATCATACATTCAATCATCATTCTCAGACATAATGTCCCTTAATCGGGTCCTCAAGACCTTAATCATACTTATAAGTCGAGTCGAGACTAAACTGAAACACATGAAATTCCATGAAAATTTGAAACTTTTCTAAAATACAGGGGAGACACGCCCGTGGAAGGAGACCGCGTGCCCTCCACGGCTTCTAGACACCCCCTATATCCATCCGTGTTTATACTGACTATACCAACACGGTCATTAGGCACGTCCGTGTGCCATGGCCGTGTACTACAAGGTCATATACTGACTTCCCCACCACGGCCACCAAGCACGCCCGTGTATTTTGGCCGTGTACTTTTATGTTAGCTACTGACTTGCACACCACGGCTAGACACGCTCGTGTCGAGGTCATGTGATGATAAACTGCATCCTACAATTCACCCACGGTCGTTAGGCACGCCCGTGTGCCACAACCGTGTGACATTATAGGCCATTTACAAAGCCAAAAGTGCCACCCACAAAGGGTCATACCTACAAGCCATATTCAACAAGATATTTCATGCACATAAAACCATCAAAAGCATACCAAAATAACCATTCAAACCTTACATTCAAAACCAATCCCAACTATGGCAATCTCAAAGATTAAAACTCATATCATTACTAGACTAATTCATGCATTTGCTCACTTAAACTTGGCCATTCCACATTCTTTCATCATTCCAAAAGATACATTCTATAACACATTCATTTAAGCAAAGTTTCAACTCTTAAATAGCCAAATTACATGGCTAAGATCACATAACTATTTATACCAAAATACTAGCCTATACATGCCATATCTAGCTTTATACAATATCAAAATGTACCAAAATAAGTTCTATAGTGTGATGACGATCCAAGATGGTCCCAAGCCTTCAGTAGCTTTGACGACCTATAAAACAGATTAAACACACACAGAGTAAGCTTTCCAAAAGCTTAGTAAGTCAATATGCAAACAAACTTAGCATAAAATGCATATATTTGCTTTGGTTCATACACTTTTGACCACATTAGCCATATTCACAATTCAAAGATCATATAAACACATATCTCATTTCACCAAAACTTTATACAACATATCATCAATTCCATATTCATAGCATCATAGTAAGATCGTATTGATGCTTACCTTGTATACCAATTAGTGTATAATCAACATACCTGAATTGGATTTACAATCACTTATTTGTTTATATCTCGAATTTGCAATTAGTATCATAGACTTGCCCGTTGAACCGTAATAAATCTAATAGGATACTCAGAAAGCTCAGAATAATCGTACAATGCCAACGTCCCAGACGAGGTCTTACATGCACTCGAATATCGATGCCACTGTCCCAGACAGGGTCTTACACGTAAGTGTCATAATGATGCCAACGTCCCAGACGTGGTCTTACACCTAATCGAGCATCGATGCCATTTGTCGGACGGTCTTACACGAATCTCAAATCAATGCCAACGTCCCAGACGTGGTCTTATATGATAAAACAGAATAGATACCTATGTCAAGGTTCGTACGAGGCTTCTCAGACTTAGTCAATATACCGAACTTATCTCAGAATTCAATTACAGAATTTCTCATAAGCATTCATTATCATCATTAAACCTATGAACAATTACAATTGCATACATATTCATTTATTTGTATAGTGACTTACCTCAGATTCGGTTTATCGGAATAAAAAATGGCTACTCGATAACTTTCGCTTTCCCGCGATCTAAATCTGTTTTCCTCGGTTCTTGATCTAAACATATTCAAAATTAACCCATTTACTCACTAATTCATTCAATTCAATCCAAAGACACACATTTAGGGCTATTTGCAAAATAAACCTCATATTTGCACAACTTAGCAATTTAGTCCATTTTTCTCAAAACATCAAATTCACAAAATCTATTTATGCACAAGCTCGGCCGAATATATACACATCACATAAACATGTTCATCAAATTCACAATTTAGTCCCTCAAATTATCATTTTCTCAATTTAGCCCTATTTAGCTAAATTCATCAAAACTTCAAGAACAAAACATGTTCATCTACCACCAATCTATCATTTAACACCTTAAAGTATCACAAAGCTCAACCTAGCATCAATGGCACAACTTATAAACATCACCAATACACAAAATTGAAACATGGGTTTGATAGTAGACGAAGCAACGATTACAAAAACGTAGAAATTATAGAAAATCGACCGAAATCATACCTTGAATTTAAGCTTGAACCATGGCCAAATGAACAAGCTTAACCCTTTCTTTTTTTTAACTTTCGGCACCCCCAAAGTAAGATGATAATGTTCATCTTTTTCTTTTGTTTTTTGTTATAACACATATTAATGCACAAATGACATAATTAACCTTTCATACAACTTATAAAAATCATTCATAAGATGGACATAATTGTCCACTGCTATGAGTAAAGTTATAATATCCACATAAGGACTCCACCTTTAATAAGCCACATCACATTGGAACATTAACAAATAGCATGCTAGTTTTGCATTTAATGCAATTCAATCCTTTTATCAAATTAAACACACAGACAGATAAATTAACTTACAGAAATTTATCACATGCTCAATCACATTCCAACGACACAGAAATAACATTAAAAATATTATACGGACTCGGATTCGTGGTCCTGAAACCACTGTTTCGACTAGGGTATAAACCGGACTGTTACAGTTTTTAGTCTCGAAAGAGATATTAACATAATTTAGAGATTTCTACAGATCAAGTCAAGTGAATAAATCATTTAATTTAGAGTCGGAATAATAAGTGGAGTCTAGGTAAATTCTTCCTTGGGTATTGTCCTTATCATTAGTTTATTCGATTATTTCTTCACTCTCTGTCGCGTTCATCGTTAATTAATTAGTTAGTTAAATTTTAGATTGAAACAAAACCCCTTAATTATTAGGCTATATAATAAAAAGATAGTTATTACTAGTAATTTTAGTCTTTGAGGATACGATATTCCGGACTCACCAAAGCTATACTACTATTCGATAAGTGCACTTGCCTTTGTCGAAATATCAGTTAGTTTCGAGGTCCATCACCATTAAATTATAGACTTGTTAATCCGTAGTTCAACAATTTTTATGTAAAAATGAGTAAAAATAACAGTTCAACAATTTATATGCAATAGATTATAAAAAAAAATTAATAATTCTAAATTTTTATAATTACCAATAAATGAATTAACTTCTCAATTTTTATAAAATATGATGACTAAATTTCAACAAATTAAAACAAAAGGATTGACTTCTCAAATTTTATAAGATAAAAAATGAAATTCATATTTAGATCCAACTCTTGCATTGAAATTATTGCCAATGAGGCATTGACTTAAGGGTAATATCGAGGTAGTGAGAATTTTGAGTTCTAAAGTTTTTATGAGTGGGTTCTGTCTAAATTCGTTACGATCTAGGTTGGAACATATTTCAATTTATTAGTTTGATCATGTTTTGTAATAATTAATTCTAGTAATAGTTATTTATATATGTATTTTTTTTAACTTGCAATTGTAATCATATTTGTACTTATACTCGTAAAGTCACAATTACAAATAATATATATTCAAATAACCATAACTATAATTAAGATTATAAAACACAATGAACTAATAACTAATATCTCCGAACTTAGTCCAAAATAGATCTACACAAGACCCATACATGGTTGGATTTGAACTAAAATAAATCGAAATAGAAAACTCACACATGATTTACTTAGAGTAAGACTCAAACTTGAGATATCAAGAAACATCCGGAGTGTCGTTGCAGCCAAAGGGATGTTCCTCTCCACTCCTCCCTCTAATTTTGAAAAGCTTTTATTATGCATAATTTTTAAAATTTGAATTAGTCCCTTCAAATATTTTAAAAAGTCTAATTAAGCCATTCAAAAGTTTTAAAATTTTTAATTAGACCCCTCAATATTTTTGAAGATTCTTATTAAAACCCTTAAAATTTTGGAAAATTTAAATAGATCATAATTTTTTTTTTAAATAAATTTAAATAGCCCCAAAACTCAAAGGCATGTTCTACCATAACCTTGGTTTTTTTTTTTCTTTGGTACCTGTTTTACGTTACATGTTAAGGGTTTGTGGTTGTCCATCTTAATTATCATCTTCAAAGTTTGAATTTACATTCTCTTCTCAAGAATATAATATATCTTATCACTGTAGGTAACACTTATCGATAATGATATTCATCTTATGGATATGATCTTATCTGTTCTCAAATCTCATATACTCCCCATTATTTCCCAATTAAAATCCTTAATTAACAACTAATCTCTTCGTAATAAAACTAAAAGTAAGTGCTTTTAATTAACAATATAACAAAGGGGGGAATCTCAACATCACTCCCTCCTTCTCTAACCAAACAAATTGGACATATCTATAACCAAAAAAGAAAAAGGCATAAATTTGTAATAAAATAAAAATGTATGTAGCTGTCCCATCCCTCAACATTCCTAAGACCCCACGAAAACCCATAAATATTGTTTTTTTATATACCCTTAACCTGGCATTTCTGCAAATTTCCCATCTTAATCAGGGACCCAATTTCCAGGTTTGACTGTTAATTGATACTTTAAGAGTAAGTGGGCTATTGTTTTTTTAGCACCATATGGATATTAAATAAGATGAGCTTGTTATATAAGTATTATGATTATTGGTCCATGTGTGTTTATTTTACATATCATGATTTATATCAACTTTAATTTGGTACCAACCATTCAAATTAATAAGGATAAAGTTTCAAAAAAGAAAAAGATGATTGAGAATTTGTGTAATTTTGGATAGGGCAAAACCATCATTACAATTTGTGGTGTTGATTAAAGTTTTCATGAAATCATGGTCCATTCTGATTTTCATGTGATTTTCCCTCTTTGTTTAATGGGTGTGATTATATGTCTAAATCAGTAAGTCGCGGACCTTGAAATTAATTTGTATATTTTTATAATTTTATTATTTTAATAATATGTATCTTTATAATTTTTAAAAGGTTAAATTAAAATTTTATTATTTTTAGGGGTAAAGTGATAATTTTATCATGAATAATCTAAATTAAAATTTTACCATTTTAGGGAAGACCATGACTCCCTGGATCTCCATTATGCTCCGCCACTGAAAACAATATTACTAAGATAGAATTTCATTTTTGTTATTTGAGTAAACAAATAAAAAAATTAATAATTAACTAAAATTATACTTAATTTTGTCAATAATCTTTTAATTTAGTGATAACTTGTTATTGATAGGTAAATCATAAAAATGACAATTTTTAAGAGAAAATCATGAACCGTTAACATATATTATATATAATATTAAAAAAATTATTTATTTAAAAGAACTTATTTTTATTTAAATTAATTAAGATAAAAAATAAAAAAGATGATTCTCGAATTAAAAGGAAATAAATTATATAAGGATGATTTTAAAATTTATAGTTTTTGGGCACCAATAATATAATGTCTTAAGTGTAAAAGTTGTCGATTAAGTCTTAACTCGATTGGCATGGACATTATTGCTAATGCAGGAGTACGTAGATTTGACTGCGCTGAAGCACATTATCCTCCTATTTATGGGTTAGGGAGGTAAGTAATTCTAGGCAGTATGATAAAAAAACAGATATGATTAGAACTTATAATAAAACTGTTGAATAAAAAATATAAAAATTTTATTATGCACTCGTCCATATTTAATATCTTCTCTAACTTAATTTATCTTTACTTAAAAAATCAAAATTGTTAATAAATAAACAAACATGTTTTCGTCTTTTATATTTTTTAAATCATCTTAGGATTTTTTTAAAATTTTAACTATCTTTTATTTCATTGCTTTCAAATCGTGTTTTATTTTTATGCAGTCATTCTTTTAATTTCTAAGGCAAATTTTCTCTTCTTTTTTTTTTCTTTTTAAATTTTAAATTTCTATTTCTATTTTTAAATTTTTAATTAAATTTCAGAATTTGATAAAACCACCAATGGTGGTTATAATTTTTTAAAATTTGATATTTTACTAGAATTTTTTTTTCCAGATATTTAATGGTTGATTTTATTTTATTTTTTTATATCATCATCTTGGCAGCTTCCACAAATGGATTCTCACTATCCTTTCTCTTCGTTTTCCCCAGCTGCTGCCACTGCTTCCCCCGCCAAAACCCTAATCACCAGATCTCTCATCAACCAATCTCTGATCTTCGAGTCGAGAACCAGATCTTCCGCCATTGCTGGATCCTATTCTGATCTCTGCTCCGCCTCTGAGGAAAACAAGATTTTGGCTACTATTTTAGTTGGGTTTGATTTTGTTCAAATTTGGTGTAAGGCTTGGTAATCGATATCAAATTCTTGGGGTTTGGGTTCTCAAAGAATTGGGATGGTGGTTGGTTTAGTTGGGTGGAGGGTAGTGGTTGTTCGAGTGTGGTGAAGATGATAAGTATGGAAGCTCGAGGGTGGTAAAGGAGAAGAGTTTTTGTTTTTTGCTGTAAATTTTGAGTTCTTTTACCTGTAAAAAAGACTTTGATTTGGGTTAGTGAAAAGTAAATGATGATGAAGAAGGGAAAAAGTAGATGATGAAGACGATGAATAGGAAGAAAAAAAGAAGAAAATGTATAAAAAAATAAAAAATATGTATATTTAATATTTCTATATATTTTTCTTTTTTATAATTTTTTTTTACATCTGTTTGAATTGTTATATAATTTTTCTATATTTTATATCTTTTTAAAAATTCTATTATTTGATTTTTAATAAATTTAATCATAAATGCCACGTCATGAGTGACGTGTTGTGCCACGTCTGCCATGAACTGAGGTCTTATGCCACATAGGACAAAATTGTTGATTGTTAGTTAACTGACGAATTTTGGCCTTATTTGAACATTTTTGCAACGTTGTTGATGGGATTGAAACAAAAAAAATTGTCAAGAGCTAAAGGGAAAAAGGTGAATTTTGCAATTATGCCTTTTTTAATTACATCTTCAACTTGAAATTTGTGTTGGGATTGGAATAAATTTTAAAAATTTGAGGGTCAAAATTTAATTTTTTTGTTAAAATGATTTACGTTGAATAATTAAATTTTTAGAGGAATCGAAAATGAAAAATTTTCATTTGGTCAAAGTTAAACCTATCAATTTGAACTATTAATTTTTAAGATAGATTAAAAGTGTAATTGCACTATTTAATCAAGGGAGTTAAGTTCTCTATTGGTAAAAAGTACTATAGAGGCTCCTATATTAAAAATCAGATTGCATTTTGCCCCATTTACTTAGAAAATGAGTAAATAGATCAAAGAGCAAATAAACTATTCTATTTAAAATTTTCATACATTTCTACTATTAAAATATGGTATTTGTACATCAGTATGAGATACACGTGACACTGTTTGATTATTTCGTCAGTCGTGCCAGTTTTTTAACATACACTTTTGCCCATCTTTTAATTATAAGAGGCAAAATGCATTTTGACTTTTAATATAGGAGACTCTATAATACTTTTACCAATCCCCGTCAACTATCTATCTCTATCCATGCAGCCTGGAAAAAGGTATACGTGTCAAATAGTTACGATTATATACTAAATTTAAGGAATCTCTAAATTTAATTAAATTATTTTCCAATTATCTTCAATGATTCTTATAATTAAATTTATTTCATCTTAATACATATAATGCAACTTGGTCCCATAAAAAGTATAAAAATAATAATTATATATAAAAGGAAAAAAAGTAAGCATAATTTAGAGCAGTAACATGGCCTAAACCAGATTATTAATTTAGATTTAAGATGATCATCATTAAACATGCCAAATAAATAACACAGTTTCACCCTTACTTAGTTGTAAATTTATGTAATTAATTGTTAACCCAAACTAAAGTTTTGTTAATAGCTAAATGACCGTATATATCTTATTTAATTACCATATATCAATGTGGATTGAGTCTTAACTCAATTGTTATCAATGTGAAAAAATATGGGTTCGAGTGCGCGCTAAAGCGCATTATTCTCCTATTTATGAGTCGGGAAAATGTTATAGGTAGTTCTAGGCATTGTGTTAAAAAAAAAAGACATATATGATCAGAACCTATAATGAGATTATTAAAAAAAATTACCATAAATCAAACTCTTTTTTATTGTTTAGGGTAAATAACCAAAATAGTCACTTTTGTTTGCCTCAAATTACATTTTAGACATTTATGTTTAAAATGTTACGTTTTAGTCACTTGCGTTACCGTTTTGTTACGAAATGATCACTCTGTCGTTAAGATCTAGTACCTCCCAAACGACAGTCCAACATGGTAGTTAAAATGGATTTTAAATGCCAACGTGAATGTGTAAACAAGTAAATTAATTGAAAATTTTTAATTAATTTAATTTAGTTTCCCGAAATAATCAAAACCAATGCATTAGATTAGTCTTTGAACTGGAAAGAACCCCTTGTCTCCTTTTTCTTTTAGTTTTCATTTTTATTTTGACTGAAAAACCATCTATTTTCATAGTAATCTTTGTTGAATCGAAACAATAGAAATTAAATTGAGTGTTCCATCAATCGTTTCAATTTTTTATTCAAAATGGAAGAACATAGAACCAATTCAATGGAGGGTCCAGACATGGATTACAATAAGTAATGAGTTTTTTTTGTTCTTTACCAGGGTTTTGGGTTTAAATATTATGATTTTTTTTTGCAAAAAAGTGATCCAACTTTTCATGTTTTTGATAATACTCTAGAACGACATATTTTTATGTGTTAATTGTATATTTATTTTGAGTATGATCCTACTAATTTGGGCTCTTTATGGTATTTTATCTTTTAGGGACTAAATTGAAGGCAAAAGTAAATTTAAGGGCGAAAAGTGTGAATTTGGAGATAAAGTGGGCCAACATGCGACATAGGAAAAAATGTGGTGCCGGAAATGCAAGCATGAAAGACATAAGGACAAAAATGCAAAGAAGAAATATTTTATAACCACAAGACTCTATTTAACATTTAATTATGTTAGGATAATTGTTTGATATTATTATTTAGATTTTATTTTAGCTTTTATCTTTATTTATCTTTAATTATCTTTAATTATCTTTAATTATCTTTATTTATCTGTATTTATCTTTTAGAATTTAAGTAGGACTAGACTAGGTTTCCTAATACTATAAATAGGAGATGGAGTGACTCAAATTTCACATCATCTTTTCTATAAACACTGCCTCACCTAAAAAATTTGCCTTGTTCTTTTATTTATTCAACAAATGGAAGCCAAAAGTTGTTAAAATTCCCAAAAAAAGGTTCACGAGGCTAGAGTTAGGTTCCTTTAAATTATAAGTCTAAACTCTAAGTGGAGCTGGTGGTCGTAGGTATCCTCTTCCACTCTATAATTGGCTTAATCAATTCGAGAAGGATCACCTAAAAGCCAAAGATTGAACTCAAGGAGGATTGAAACAACCGGAGGCTGGAATCTCACCACATAAAAAACTCTCTCTTTTCCTGTAACGACCTAATTTTCAGTGGTGTCGGAAATGGTGATATGAGATCACTAAATCCGGCAAGTAAGATTAAATAAGATAGTAATTTAATATTTATGAGTCAAGTGAGAATTTAGAAGAATTTGTGGATTGGTGAATTTAGTGAATTAAAAGAATTTATTAGGTCAAATGGGTCAAAAACGAGGTATCGAGACCTCGAATTTGAAAATCGAGCCATAAATATTTTTAGAAATATTTATGGAGTGTTATTAAGTTTGTATTAAAATTTGGTTGAGAAATTTAAATGTTTGGGTAGCCAATTTAATAAAAAGGACTAAATTGTAACAAATGCAAAATTGCTAGAAGAACTAAATAGCTCAAGTGTTAAAAGAAAAAAGATTTAAAGAGCAATTAAACCTAAAAGTGAGAAGGTTGGACGGCAAAGGCAAGGGAATCAGCAGGAGATAAGGATAATAAGGGTAAAATTGGAATTTTGTAAATTTTAATATGTTATTAAGATAATATTGAAAATAATCTAGAGTAATCTTCACAATTATCTCAGCCAAAAACGTCAGAAGAGTTCTGGAGAAAGCTGATTTTCATACTATTACATCCTGTGAGTTTAATTCATGCTTTTTCTTGATAATTTTTATGTTTTTATGACTTTTACAACTAGATCCACTTATAGAATTCATTAGTTTTTGATTTGGTGGGTAAAATTAAAAGTTACCCTTACTGAGAAATGGAAGTTTATGGTGAATTATTATGAAAATTAAATTATAATTTCATATTAAGGTGGTTTTATTAAGTGATTTTGATAGGAAATGATATTTAGGACCTAATTGTGAAAAAGTTGTGAATTAGAGGTTGCTGTTGAAATTCAGAATATAAAAGGTTGTGAAATAGTTTGTAATGATAGAATAAAGTGTTAATTGAGAAAAATTAGTTCAATTGATGGCTGAATTGAGCAGGGACTAAATTGTAAAAACTGTAAATTTTGGGGTAAAAGTGCAATTTCGAAATTTGAAGAGCATAATTTGTGAAGTGAAATGGAAATGAAATATATGCTAATGAGTGAAAATATTTTACATTATAGATCAAGAAACCAAAGAAGAAAGAGGAAAAGAAAAAGTTGCAGAGTAGTCCCTAAATTTCAAAATCTTCTACAAATCAGCCGGATAAGTTCATATGGTTTAATTTATATGTTTATTTGTGAATGATTGAATGATATAATGTGCTGTTAAATATGAATTTGCTGTGGGATTGTGAAAAATATGATAAATGAAAGAATAAATGGTGGTAATTCAAATTAGGAAAAACGCAGAATTGAGTACGTTCGTGTCGTAACATGTGATGAATTGACGGATAAGACCATGGTTAATCCATGGAAAATGTGGAATGTAGGTATGGTATCATTCATACTGAGTTATGAAATGTAGGTATGGTATCATCCATACCGAGTTGTGAAATGTAGGTATGGTATCATCCATACCGAGTTGTGAAACGTAGGTATGGTATTAACCATACTGAGTTGTGAAACGTAGGTATGGTATCAACCATACTGAGTTGTGAAATGTAGGTATGGTATAAACCATACTGAGTTGTGAAATGTAGGTATGGAATTATCCATACTGAGTTGTGAAACTTGGCACTGAGCAACGACGTACTCAAATTCGTAAGACGTTTCCTAATTTGATAAGAAGTAATATAAAATGAGTGAATCAAATGGAAGAGATTGAGTAGTTGTTAATGTTGAGCTCAACTATGTGAAGTATTTTAACGATGGTTGTGAATGGCAGGGAACTTTAGTAAATGTTTTGTTATTGTTTTGGAAATATTATGTGTGGTAAGCTACTTTTAAACCTATGAACTTACTAAGCTTCATTAAGCTTACTTGTGTGTGTTTGATATTTTTATGTAGATTGAATTAAAGAGAAGTGGAAGATCGGATCATCACAGCAAAGCTCACTATCCAGATCAATTCCGGTAGTTTTTGTTTTATGTTTAAAGATTTATATGGCATGTATAGAGTTTAAATGAGATGGAGTAAAGATGTTATAAACTAGTTATCAATATTGTGCAATGAAACAGTTTTTGAATTCCAGCAGTGACGTGATTTTGAAAAATCACCAAAAATAGAAGAAATGGAATTAGAAAGTGAAGGAGATATGCATTGAAAGCTCTTTGAGTCTATTTTCATATAAAAGATATAGAGTAAGCAAATGAAATGGAAATAATGAGATATTTAAATTTTAGTGAAACTGGTTCTGAATGAATTTGTGATCCCCTATTCTGCCTTTGAAAAATCATTAGAAATTGCACAAAAATAATTGTGGATTAAAATTTATATGTATGAAATCCTGAATGAGTCTAGTTTCAAATGAGCTAAACAATGAGGCCATCTAAGTTCTGTACAAAGAGTAATTTGATTCATAGTGAAGAGAGGTCAGAGCAGTTGAACAGTAAAACAGGGGTAATTTCAATGAATAAACTGTACTAATTGGCCACATGAAAAATTCTGAAAAAATTATAGTAAAAAGATATATGAGTCTAATTTCAGGAAAAATTAACGGATCTTAATTTGGAGTTCCGTAGCTCCAGATATAAATATTTTAGTGACTATGACGCAGAGGGACAGTTTTAAATTTTATGCCGAATTAGTAGTTAAGTTTTGTAATGCCTCGTGCTCGACTCTGGTAACGGTCTCGGGTAAGGGGTGTTACATTTCCCAAACTCTGTTTATTTTTATATTCTCTATTTTATTTTTCACAATTTATCAATTTCAATCAACTTTTAATTCTGTCTTTTTATTTTTTTCTTAGGTACCCAAGTTTTCTTGGGCACGATTTTGTCCGGGATCTCATGAAACAAGACATTTGTAAATCCAGTCTCTGAGTATTTGACCTTACTATTCTTTTTATTATTTCTATAGTGATAGGATATATTTGGTGCTTCAAAGATGCATCAGTTTTTTTTATATATGTGACAAACAAAAAGGATAACCACAATAGCAAGTAGGTATAGAGGTTGGTGCATCCATTTCTTCTTCTTCTTCTCTGATGGTAACAAAAAAAAAAAAAAAATCAACTGTTGCTTCTTTTTAAATCGGAGAAGATTGGGTTTTAAGGCAAAATTTGGTATGCTATTTTCATAAAAAAATTCATTTTTCTCATCCTAGTTAGACATTCACGTTGACATTTAAAACCTATTTTAACTTTCACGTCGAACTATCATTTGGGAGGTAACAGATTTTAACGGCAGAATGACTATTTCGTAATAAAATAATAATGTAAGTGACTAAAATATAACCTGAGATAAACAAATTTACTATTTTATTTATTATATTTTAAAAAAATAATAAAAGGGTGCACAATAATAATTGGGATGGGGTGTGAGGGAGATGAGAAGATCCCTTGAAATACTACAAAATCCATTTGTTCCCTAAGCTGTACTTTGCTTTTTGTTTTTGGCTATTTTTTTTATTCGAAATATTTTCGTATTTGATAATTACATTTAATTTCTAAGATTTAAACTCAAATTTTACTTAAAAAACATAAAATTATATATTATACTTCTTCTTTTTAAGTTCATAATTAAGCTGTGCTGCCCACCACATGGCTCTGTATCACTATGTTTATTCTGACACCATTAACGGTTCCCTTCCTTTATTTCTCTCAAAAAGCAATAAAAAATAAGCATGGAAGCCATGGAAACACACAGCAAAGAATGAGCCCTCAAGAATATATCTAAAAATTACACAAAAATCGACTTGGAAAAAGAAATTTATGGACTAAATTAAGAAAAATGACCAAGTTTAGAGACTAAATGTGTGATTCATCCCTTTCCTATATACTCGTATATACATGTGTGTTGTCGCTTTCTCTTGGAATTTTCAAATTCTCTTTAACAGCTCCCCCCCCCCCAGCTATTGATAATCACTAAGTCATAAAATATTATTTTACACCTGAACACATTCTTACTTAGTCGATTGATCATACATTAATTAAGATGTAATGATGGCAAAAACATGCATTGATTAGCGGCATCGTATAAGGGATGCAGATTTCATGTTAATCAATGGCCACACTTTACAAACACATTTCAATTAAATTTCTTGGTTAGGTGCATGTAAATATAATTAATTATTTGGGGTTACAAATAATAATAATAAAGTAAAGGGAGTGGGATTTGCTACAGCATTGGGGAATGGGAGAGGCCACACTCACTAGGGATTCCCTCTCACTATATTCAAAGGGGGGAATGTTTTTTTACACCCATTGTGATGTGGAATGGAATAGTTTCATATGTTAGCATATTATATGTATATATATTATTTCTTGAAGTTCTCAAGTTTCAACATCTCTTCTGCTGCTTTTACCACTCTGTCTTCTTGTTGGATTTTGAATATTTGTCCTCCATTACATATATTCTTTTCCTATTATTTTATATTTCATTTTAAGATTTGTTTAATTAAGTCGATTGAATTTTAGTTCTATTAGTATGAACATTATTGTCAATATAGGAGGATGTGGGTTTAAGTGCGTTAAAGCGCATTATCCTCCTATTTATGAGTTAGGACGGGCTATGAATAATTCTAGATATTGTACCAAAAAAAAATAAATATGATCAAAACCTATAATAAGAATGTTCGAAACTTTGGTCCCTATATTCAGGGGGGAGAGCTAGAAAATTGGATTGTGAGGTCAATTTTTTTTAAAAATTAAAACATTTATAAAAGTAATATAAACTAATGCATGATAAATCAATGTATGTGGCTAAACCCAATTTTACTTTTTTGACCCTTTTTCAAATTGGTTTGTATTTTTTTTGAACAATCTCATTATAAGTTCCGATCTGCTCTTTTTAACATAATGCTTAAAACTACCCATAGCCCCTCCCCAACTCATAAATAGTAAGATAATGTGCTTTAGTGCACTCGAACGCACACCTTCCTATATTGACAATAATGTTCATGCCGATCGAGTTAAGACTCAATTGACCAAATTGGTTTGTATTTTATTTGGCTATACACTTTTTTTTAAACTGTTCTTCATCTATTTCAATAGTAAGCCTTTTTTAAAAAAAAAAAAATTTATCCTTGTTAAATATTTAGAAATCTAAAACTTAAACACATAAAGGTTTTCTTGAAGCCAACATATAACTAGTAATTTTATTTCACAAAAAAATAAAATAAAAATCAATCAACTGGTAAATTTATTTTGTAACACAAGATTCAAAATAATCACACTAATAATAATAATTTCTGGATAAAAAGAATACTAAATTTCTAACCAATATTCAAGAAATTCAAGATTATATAAGTATAAATGAATCCTGATTTCTTGAAGGATTTCTATTAATCAACAGCTAAAAATTATTATTCAATCAAAATGTTGGTAATTTCATATAAAATCAATATCCCATAATCATTCAATAAATAAAAAAGAATCTTGCAAAGGAATCTTAATATATCATAAGAAAAGCCGAAATCTTAATTGTTTAGAGATCAATTAATAAAACTTGAAAAGAAAAGAAGAATAGTTATCAAATTAGAGAGACACACCTGAAAGCATTGAAAGACCGGTCATTTATCTTGTAAAAAATCTATAGAAAGTGTGAGAGAATAAGGGAAATTTGAGAAATGAGTTATAAGTGTGGGAAGAAATTAAAAGGGTAAGTGGTTTAGTGGGTGGTGGAAATTTTATTTATTTTTATATAAAATTATTTAGATTAGTTATTTTTTAAAGGTAGGGTTAATACATTATTTGGTGTCTGATGGTTTTTTTTTATTTGATACTTAAGTTTAGCTTCAATATTTAAATTGGTATTTAAATTAAACGATATCATGTGACTTAATGAATATTTGATATGTGTGCTCTAGTAAAAAATAGATACTTAATTGGGGTAAAACAAAGGAAACCTAAATATGAAATTAAATATTGAAGTCAAACTAAAGTACTTAAATGAGACAAAAAAAAACTCAAGTACCTAAAGTGAATATTGAAGCAAAGCTCAGGAACCATATAGTACACTAACTCTATAAATTAATCCAAATAATTGATACGGATAACTATTCCAATTAAAATGTTAATGTGAGTTTTCTCTTACATCATCTTTTCCGGTACAAAAAATACATGCCAACACGATTAGTTTTATAAGATGTATTTTTAAGCAAAAATTCGTGTTACTAGTATTAAATATTTAGACTAAGTAAATATGATCAAATTATGTTAAATAAAATATAAAAAATAACCTCAAATTTGAGCATGATGGAGGGACTAAAACAAAAATTTGACCTTTAATTAAATACCTAGATAATTTCAATTATAGACCACAGACCCCATCACGTGGAAATTTTATTAACAAATCAAAAGACTAAAAAAGGGGGTAAATGTAATGTTCCTTGTAATGCTAAATCACATCTTCACACATATAGAGTCGGTCGAAAAAAAAAAACCCCATTAACGAAGCCTCACGTTGCCAACTGCTCTTTGTCTCTTTACTCTTTTGTTTCAAACGATTCCTTTGAGAGAAGAAGAAGAAGAAGAAATGTTGCGTAACTGCGAGAAGATGGTTGCCGTCATCACTTCTTCAGCTACTAATGAATGGCCACAGGTTTTTTTTTTTTTCACTTTCTCTCTCTCTTTCAATCAATCAATTATTAGAGAGAAAAAAAAAAAAAGATGACCCCATTTTTGTTGCTTTGCTTTTGGAAGAGAATATCTCTATGTCTTGTGTTGTTTATTTTTACCCTAACAACACCTCTTTCAGTCCTTTCTTTCTTTCCCTTTTTATTTTGGACCCTTCTTTGGTTGCAGAAGCTTATGGAGAAACCAAGCCAAGAACAACAACAGGTGCAGCAGCAACAAGCTTTAAAGTGTCCTCGCTGTGATTCATCGAACACCAAGTTTTGCTACTACAACAACTACAGTTTATCACAGCCGAGACATTTTTGTAAAGCTTGTAAGCGTTATTGGACTAGAGGTGGTACTTTAAGGAACGTTCCCGTCGGTGGTGGATGTAGGAAGAACAAGCGTGTTAAACGGCCAACTGTTTCAGCTTCAACACCGCCGTCTATCGGTGGAGCTTCACCAACATCTGGTGGTGGTGGTGTAAATCCTAATTCAACAACCTCAAGTCACCATATCAACCCTTTGTTTTATGGTTTAACCGCTAATGACCCTTATCATGATGTTATCAATCTTCCATTTTCTCGTTCTAGTACTGTCACTGGTTATGATCTCCAACCTCAAATGAGTGGTTTTGGATTAGGGTTTTCTTCTGGGGATAATTCTGATCATTACCCACCATTGCTTTCAAGCTATACCAATATCTTTGGGTCTTCATCTTCTTCTTCTACTACCACTACTACACCCACCATTGCTTCTCTTTTGGCTTCTACTCTTAACCAACACAAATTCATCAATGGTGGTGTTAAAAACACTGAAGCTTTACCACCTTTTCAAGATCTTCAAACAACAGCCATGAAAGATATCAAAGTACCATGCCAGAATCACCTTGAGCAAATTACTTTCCCTGATCCATCACTTTATTGGAGCACAAATATAGGTGCTTGGCATGATCCAACAAACATTGGGTCCTCAGTCACCTCTCTGATCTAGCAAGCAACAACACTAGTATCTTATTGATCTTTCAAATCATCTCCCTCTTTCACTAGAGTCTCTTTTTTTTCCCCTTAGGTCCTTAGTTTCTAATGGTCAAAAGTATGGTGTGGGAATAAATTGAAGTTTGAGAGTACTGATCAAAGCATGGAAGCGAAGATTGGATCGGAGCGATCATGTCAGCTGCAAGAATATTTCAGCCTGTAGTTTTATTCTCAAGAAAAGGCTGAAAAAAACCCCTTAATTTGCGCTGAGAGGAACCTCGGATCCTCTTCATCACCATCTGCAATATGTTGAAGAGACAGGCTTTAACTCCCTTTTGCTGCAACTTTTTTTTTTCTTTTTGTTTTTTAAATCCAGTAAGTTTGGCTTCTATTTTGTATGTATATATATAAATATATATTGCATTACAGGTTCTTAGGTTGGGGTTTTAGAAAGGGTGGTATATGTTGCAGTCCTCAGTAAAAGAGGAACTCATTTTTTTCTTCTTTTAATTTCTTTTTTTTTTTTTTTTTTTCCATTTTTGTTGTTTTGGGAAGTTGGGGTATAATTAATAGTATAGAACAGAGGGAGATTTGTACCTGCAAACTGCAATTTAAGCACTTATTTACTGTGGCTGGTCTGTTCTTCTTCTTCTTCTTTTTTGTTGTTCTTGGTGTGACTGTTAATAACTTTTATGTGTCATCTTTAAACCTTAAAGCTGCATGAGCAATGCATATATAGATTATGTATCAATTGAAGTTCTTTTTATGTAATAAGTTGGTACAGACAATGAATGTACGCAAAGCTATGAATGTGTATGTATAGGTTTATTTTTGTTGTTTAAAGGTTTGGAATTTAGTTGGCTGGATATTCTCTGCCGGTTTTACGATCCAGACATTGAGAAACAACACAGTTGAGTTATGGCAGGGATTTTGTGATGAGAAATTTTTTTAAAGGTCCACACTTTGGAATTTAGCAGCTTGGCTGCTTGTAATGAAAACACCAATTCCATTACCACTTCCTTTCTCGGTGTTTGTTTTGTTTTTGAGTACTGCATGTGGTTTGTGTATGTGAATTTGTGTTAAAATGAAAGGGAAAGATGAGAATGCATATGGGAGCACCTATATATATATATATATATATGTCCTAAGAATCCAACTAGATGTAATATACGTAGTGAACCTTGCTATTGCATATATATATATATACATATGGGTGAGTTAATTTGTCGAATTAATTCTTTAGTTATGCATATAAACTTCTCTTTAGAAACCGTAACATTAGCATATATATATACATGTGTAAAGGAATTTATAATAACATTTTAAATTATATATAAAAATAATTAAGGTCAAATTTTACTATTAATCTCTGTCCTATGTGTAAAAGGGTGAGTTTAGTCTCTTTACTCTGATTTAGTTAACTAGTCCATTTACATTTCGAATGATCAATTTTAATTTTTGTATTTTTTGAATTTTGGTTTTGACCCAAATGATAACAATTAAATTTGTTTTAAATCAGATTCTGCTATTAGTCTCCTAAGTTAGTAATGTAATATTTATTCTTCAATTTGATCATTTTTAGTCTCTATACTTTTTGAATTTTAAAATTTCAATCCTAACTCAAATGATAGTCGTTAAATCTATTAACTAAAATAATGTGATTATTCTGTAAATATTATGTAGACATAACAAGTTAACATGACATTATATATATGATAATATGTTTGCCTCGTAAGAATTTAAAATAGCAAAATTTAATTTAATAAATATAATATGTTTATGGCATAACATTTTGGAGTAGGAGAATTTGACTTTTTTAATATATATATATATATATATTAATTCACATGTATTGCATTTATAGATAGGTTGAGGGTATATGTGTTACATTTATACCCCACAAGATCAAGAAGTATTTAGTCCACAAGTCACTAATGCAAAATTGATTTTAAGCATAAAATCATCACTAAATTCAAAGGTGACATCCTGGATTAATGCATGATTCAACAATAAAGATTTAGTTTCTTGTGTATTTTTTTTTTTCAAATGAACTTTGAAAATACCACAAATTTGTTCAAGGGTCAACTTATTCATCCAACAAAATGAATTTAGACTAAATTATCACATATTATTTTATTTAAATTTAATTATAAAATTATATAGATTTGAATATAAAACTTTTAAATTTATATTTTTTCAATAGAAAAATAGGTTAATGGATTTATCCAAAGAAAAAACGGATCGTTTAATCAAATTTAAACGAGATAAGACAATATTTAGTTCCTGAACTTAGTAATCTTTCTCAACTTAGTCATTAAACTTTTTTTAGTTCACATTACTCCTATTATTTGGTAACTTTTCTCAAATTTGATTTTTGTGATGACATAGTACTCTATAACTGTACCAAGTTTTATGATTAATGTGGACAAAAAAAATTTTATGGACTAAATTGAGAAAATATGTCAAGTTCATGGACTAAATATTACTTTATCCCAATTTAAATTTAAACAAAAATAATAATCTATACTATTATTTAACATATTTTTTAAGAAACGAATAAATAATTTGCATACGGTTGGATTTAAAACTCATGACATTTGCACCAAGTTGCATATACTTGGTACATTTTTATTTTATTATGCACACTTTTATAACTTTTGTGAATTGTGTATATATAGATAATGTTATTGATTGAGTTGGTATCACAAATTAACTTGACATTAACTTAAGATTGATAACAACACCGTGATAAATAATTGTAATGCATTTAATATTATTAATTTGGTTCTTTTACATGTTTAAATTTTGTTTTGCTTAATTTAATCTATTTTGTTTCATTTTAATATCGTACATATTACATGTATTACTATTAATTAATTTTAAACTATGTGTTTCATTATTTATTATACGTTATATTTAAAATACGTAATAAAATTTCTTCCCAAAGAATAAATGATGAAATAAAAATTTTGGAACCACAACCACTAAAGGTAGGCCTATCCAAATTGCTGTAGTGTACAAAATAGGACGGTCTGTCGTGTAACATTGAATTAAGCCTAAGAAATTTAATCACTCTTTTATCTACTAAATATAGCACTAAATAGGTGGTGGTGCTATTTGCTGCCATTGCTGGTCGACTGAGCTTCCCCACTATTTGTCCCATTGCTTTCATTTCATAACTTGTAGCATACGTGAACTCTAAGTGGGTGTCCCTCCATTGTCTCCGGGGGGACCAATTATATATATTCCATCTTCTGCTACTCTTATATTCAGCTTAAATTTATTTATTTATTCATTTGAACTCGTGTTGATTCGATGATCAAATTGTTTATTATCTCAAGTATGATCTAGATTTTTGTTGCGCTAATTGTGTTACTGTTAAGATTTACTCTTCTCTTATAGTTTACCAAAAATAATTATTTATTTTTTTTATTTTTTTATTTTTTTTTCCTAAACTGAATTTTCTTACATTTTCACAAACATCAAACTAACATGACAAAATCAAAAAAAAAAAAAAAAAACTGATCTTATTATTCATTAAAAGAAGGCAGCTGATTGTTTGTGGTTGAGTTCTTGTCTGCATTAACTTCGTGTTTTCTTTGGTTTCTCATGGGCTTGTAATTGATTACTTAGAAACACCAGGTGGAAATACAGGACGGCTAATATATGGTTGGTTAACCTCTAGGTTTGTTGGTCTGATTAATTTGAATAATTTGATTAATAAATTATTAAAAAAATTTAGTTCGATTCAATTAATCGTATGTATTCGTTGTTTAACTACTCTAAATTTTTCCTTGTTGACTTGGTTCAAATAACTCTAGTTAGGAGTCGAGTTTGGAATATGAAGTTTTTACAAAACAAATATAAGTTTTAGGAGCGTTGGAATTTGTATTTCAGGACGTGATTTGAAGAAATTTTATAATAACTAATAATGTGAGTAGTTATTTTTCATCAAATCAATCTTAAAACATAAAAAAAAGATATCATAACCATTAATTGCATTTAGTGAATTCAACATAAAATTAAAACTAAATTTATTTTAAATAATTATCTGGTACATTGGCGGTGGAAAATTTTAACTCCACAAGTGAGGTTGGGATTTTGTCATGTGTTATTAAGTTGTATTTAAAAAAATAAAAGAACATGTGGCAAAATCTAAACCTTACTTGTGGAATAAAAGCTTTTCACCGCTCGTGTACGAAATAATTATCTGTTTATTTTATTTAAAAAATCATGAAAATTCAAACCTAATAATATTAGCAATTAGTTTTAATCAAATCAACTCTAAAACTCGAATTAAACATTAAAAAATTAACAATGCTACTTTTGGATACTAAAATATATAAAGTACTACACTACACTAAAAAAACTCACAAATATCCAACTTTAATTTGGTGCATTTGTATATATCAAATTTTAATTTTAGTTCAACATTCACATTTCATTGAACCCCGTTCTCTATATGGCACAATTTTCCATTAAATTATGTGTAAATTAGTGACATAATATTTTCTTAGGTTAAAAAATCAACAAATAAATTTAAATTATTTCCACCTAGATTAATAAAAGAAAATTTATGAGGGAAATAAGAAAGCGTTTTTTTCAATATATTTATTTTTTAAATTAGGTGAAAATAATTTAAATTTATTTGTTTCTTTTTATAACCTAATAAAATGTCATGGCAATAATTTACAATAATTTAATGGAAAATTGTCACTTACAGAACGGGGTTAATGAAATGTGAAAAATGAATCAAAATAAAAGTTTTATGTATATAAATGCACCACATTAAAGTTGATATACAATGATACAAAATTCATGTATAATTTGGGTATTTATTTGAACTTGTTTATGGGTCGAGCTACCCACCTAGATTCAAAGACTTGCCCGAAATTCGGGAGGATTTGGACAAAAATATTAGGCCCGAAAAATGGGCTTGGGCAAAAAAAAGGCCCATTTAAAATATGGGTCGGGCTTAGTCTTGAACATTCAATGCCCGAACTCAGCCCATTTTAAATTTGTAATACTTTATATTATGTAATTTAGAACATATTAAAAAAATAAACATATACTAGATATATAATACTATTATTATGTAAACATTAAAAAAATGTTAAAATGTTCAATATGTATAAAATTATTCAATATTAGAATAAAAAAATATAAATGTTTTTTTAAAAAATTAAAAATAATATGAGTGGACTTAAAATAAGTTTGAATTAATATTTTATAAATATATACAGGTTTAAACAAAATTTTAAGCCTAAATTTTTGAGACGGACCGAACTTAAACAAACATAAAGTTTATTAATATAATACTTAACCTTAACCCGCACATAAATACCTCTCAAGTTTTGGGTTTTCATTTAATTGAAGTATAAATCTGTGTGCTAGCTAAGTACTTGAGGCCCAGTCTTGAATATACCTTCTACTCTTATCTCAGTTGCTTACATGTTTCTTTGGCCAATCCTAACTCCATTATGTTGATACATACATTTCTGCAATATCACATTAAACAACAAGATCTTCATCTTTTTGACCATTGAGCAATTTGGCTGAAGAAAAAGGACAAAAGAAAAGCTAGCTTTTGCTTCAATCATCTTTTCCGTGGCTCTATAGTTTGCAACAAATTAATTAATTTTCCTTTAGTGTTGCAGTCACACCCTTCAGTATCTATGACATAATTAGCAGAAGACAATTAGACAAAGGATCTCACTCCATTACGCTAATTTTGGCATTGACATTGAGACTTCACAAATTTTATTATTATTAAAGGAAATAAATAACCCCTCAAAATCTGTCTTAATCAAAAAGTTCCAAATTCCACCAAGTAGTAATAATTTAATTTATCAAATATTATCTCTCAACCCTCACCATGGATTAATTCCCATTTCTTCACATACATACATACATATACCATTATCAACATCAGTTGGTTCAAGTTGTGGGCGAAGATATTCGTACCGGGAAACTTGATTCGACTCAAAATTTAATTGAAACTTAGTGTAATTTCTTAATACTAGAGGGTTTGAAACCAGAAAATATATCTTTTGAAGCACATAGAAAAAAGTTGCATATTTTGGTTGGTAACCCTTCATTTCCAAGCAAGCCCTAAATAACAATCTTGCAAAGGATTTACGAAATTTCATTTTGTATTTCAATCTAACCCTTTTTTTTTTTCTCATCAAAACATTTTGCTAGGAATAGAAATAGATAAGGAGGGACCTATCCAAAGAATTGGCTCATATTTGCAACTTCGTGGTGCAAACAAATTTCTCATTGATTTCTTATGGTGCATTAATTTAATTTGCCAAACTTATCAAATAACTTGTCTAAGTTATTCTTAGGGTCCATGCCCCAATATCTCTTACCCAAATTAGATTCATCAATTTAACTAAAAAATTTTCATACCCAATTCCACCCACTTTTTCTTTTTTCAATTCAACCCCATTTGGTGTCCCATCTTCTAAATTTGGACATGTTTTAATCGCTTCAATTAGTTTGCTTAGATGTTGCTGCTATACCTCTCCACCATATTGAATATGACTTATTAGATTATGAGCCCCGAATATCCCTTTCAGATAATTTAGATTAAAATTTAGTTCAGTTGATATTATTATTGTTACAATATGTAGAAAATCATAAATTCAAACGTACTTAGATATGTATTATACTTCGATTTAAAAGTTTGAATAATAATAAAAATTGTATCAAAAAAATCATGTTGCGGGTAACGAAGATTTCAAGTTCTAACTTAAACTATATATTTAATATCTAAAGAGAAGCAAAGTTCTCCTAATACTATTTCCTCGACAAAATTCAAACCCAAAATTTTACACATTCAATTTCTTACTATTTAACTCAAGAGACATTGATATCGTAAACCCTAACTTAACTACAAAGTAATGTCAGGATCTTTTTACGCAGTAAAGCACAAGTAAGACAATCAAAACAAATGCTCAAACATAAAACATCCCCCTTTATAATATTAAAAAGTTCAAAATCAATACCAAAACCAAATCCAGCTCAAATCTATATCTATATTCTAGACAGCATTAAAAACAAAGCTCTTCTTTCATTTACAGCAACACCCAACATTACCTAAGTTAAAACCAGATTAAAACCGGACACAACAATAGCAGCTAAACAGACAAACAAAATGATTCAATATAAGTGTGGTTTAATGGTCTTCAGTTTATAGAAGTCAACATTAAGCTGTTTACCTATGGAGCACCATAAGCTGGAAGATCAGGCCATTGATTTGGGCTCAAAGAAGAAGCAGTTTTGCTGTTATTGGTGTTAGTGACTTTAGCGGTGCATGTGATCGCTTCATTGATGAAATTTTGATGCCAATTCTGCTGATAATAAGAGTTACCTGCAGCAGGCCATTGAAACTGGGTCGGCTGATGGTTTTGTGACCCCAAAAATGGGACAGCATATCCCTGCAGAAGACCCAAATTTGAAGAACTACTACCCAAGTCACCACCACCAATACGTAGAGCCTGATTTAGAGGTTGCTTTAAACATTGTGATTGGTTCATTGGTTGAATTGCAGCCAAAGATGACAAGAACCCACTAGCAGGATAATAAGATCCCATAGCAGCAGATGATGAAACCAAACTATCAGACTCTTTGGCTTGTAATTGTGCTGGTGGTGATATCAAGTTTCGTTGAGTAGCTTGCCTTGTTGGATTATCATCACTAGAAGAAGAAAGCTTGGGGCGCTTTCCTTTCCTACAACCACCGCCCACAGGCACGTTCCTTAGGGTTCCACCTTGAGTCCAGTACCTTCTACATGCCTTGCAGAAATAACGAGGCTGCGAGAGACTGTAATTATTGTAGTAACAAAACTTTGTATTAAGAGACTCACAACGAGGACACTTTTGAGGTGTGTGCTGTTGCTGTTGTTGTTGATAATGATGATGATGCTCGGCCGCCATTATTGGCTTCAATCTCCGACCTTGCTGTTGGTTTTGCTTCATGTGTTGTCCAATCCCTTCTGGTTCTGTACAGAGCTGTATCTGTATGTTAAAACTCTACGTGTCTGCTTCTGGTTCTTGAGAATCTCCGCTCTACAAACAAAAAGTAAAAGCCACGGCTTATATTTCCTTTTTCATCTCTTATAAGAAAACCATGGCTCATCCCCAATGGTATTTTAAATGGTAATAGAGAAGTGAAATTATGAAGATATCCACTTAAAAAACCCAACAAAATCTACCCAGATTTTTTATCTTAGACAAAAGGGAGACAAATCCCATGCTGCTATATATGTACATCATATATTTATTTCTCTGTACTTATTTAGATAGGCAGATTTTATATATGATTGTAGAGAAAGGGGGGGTTGACATGAGCTGCTTTCATGAAAGGTAAAGTAAGAGAAATTGTGTACCGAGTGTTGGAACTTAGGGGAAAGGTCACAATCTTAGTGAAGAAACAGAGATCAATGAGAAAATTCTTGTCGGTTCGAAGTACAGTCACTAAATTATAAAATATTTAATCAAAATTTCAAATTTTACGAGTTAAATTAAAAAAATTAAATATTTTAAATTAAAATAATATTATAATATAATTAATTTCATGAATTTAATTTTTTTTAAACTTTGATATGATAAAATTAAATAATTAATTAAATTATTTAAGTCTTTAAAATTGTTATTTTAAATTTAAAAAATTGTTTTTTTTTTAAATTTTTATTAAGAGAATCCAAATTTTCAAAGTTGATTAAACTCGTCCATGGACTTCGAAAATGGGATTACCAGCCAAAACCCATGTTTCTTTCTTTTAGGATTGGTAAGAGCGTTTATGCTTAACTCATTTTTTTTCATTTATTTTCTTTAAATAAACGTAAAGATCAACCACCATTACACTAAAAACCGAACTTATTTGTAAAATACAACACGTAAAGCCCACCAAATCAAACTCCTCCTTAATGCTTGCTCTCATCGCTTTCTCTTCGAGCACGCCTCCTCAATTCCACAACATCATCATCCATCCTCTTCTCTTCTTCACTCTTCCCAACCACAGTTTCCTTTATCTTTTGCGTTGTTCCCTTTGCAGCATCCCAAGCTCCTTGTGCCGTTTGCTTTGCCTTCTCTCCAACATTTTGGATCGTCTCCGACGTCTTATCGGCAACTGAACCGGCTATCTCCTCCGACTTCTCCATCAACCCTTGTGCTCTCTCTTTAGATTTCTCTTTCAACTCGTACGCAGTTTGAGATGCCTTATCAGCCCCTTCTTTGGTCTTATCTTTAGCACTTTGGGCAGTTTCCTTGGTCCCTTGCGCGTACTCTCTAGCTTTCTGTTTAGTTTTCTCGTTGGCGCTTTGTGCGGTCTCCGCCGCTCTGTTCGTTGCATCTTTTGCCCTATCAGCCGCCGTATCAAAGGCTCCTTTCGTTTTCTCCTTAGCGTTATGCGCGTATTCTTTTGCTCTTTCCATAGCTTCTTCGGCGGTGGTGTCTTCATCGGATGAGATATCTTTTTCCCTGTAAGCAAAGCCAGCTTTGGTGTCTCTCCCCTGAAATTTATAATCATCAAGCCATGAAACCATCACTTAAAACTGCACGAAAACGCAAAGAATCGGTGGTTTTATTTACCTCAGAGCGTTTGGAAGCGGTGGTGGTGAAGCAGACTCGTGAGACATTGGTGGAGGAACGAAGAGACACGGTTCGAGGGAACGCATTTGAGACCTGGAACATGGCGGTCTTAGCTATCAACGAGGCAGCCATTGTTGAGGATCTTTTAGTGCTTGCTGAGCGGTGTCTTTTTCTTGAGTAATAGCTTTTATTTTCAGTACTTTTTCCTATATCTTAGCCATGAAAATGCAAACTATATGGAGGCAGAGCAGGGGAAGGTGGCAGTCTAATAGAGCGACAGGTTGCAGCATATTTATACCACGTGTTGGACATGCGTGGTTGTTTAGGGTCTTAGTGGGTTCAACAAGTCAACACATGTTGCTTTTCCCTGGCATCTCACTAATTCTAGGATCCAGTTCGGTTGGTTCAATTGGACTTGTTGAATTTTATATATTATTTTGTAAAAAAGAAAAAAAATGATTTACACGACACTAAAGTCTAAACTATCAATAACTTTTATTTTAGTCGCTAAATTTTAAAAAATAAAAAATAATTACGAAACTATTTATCGCCAAATTATTTAATTTTATCATTTTTATTACCAAATTATTCAAAAAAAATTATTTTTTTATCACCAAAATTCAATATGGTTAATTGAAACGCATCACAAGTAGAGTAGTAAACTAATACACATGTATCTTTTGAGATATTGGTGGATGCAATGGGTCGTGTTGCACTCTGCAACTCACTCTTATGGCCTGCAATGAAAATAATCTAAACAGATATATGATGTAAAGAAAACATTTTCCAAGAGCTGTTGCTAATGCTATCATTTTTCTGCATTTCTTTAACAGCTTAATTTAAGCCATATTGGAGTGATTGGTTGTCAGCTTCCAGGGGAGAAGGCAGCCGTTCGCACGTATCCGCATATAATATAGTAAAGTTCCTTTCCGTTTAGACTCAATAGGATGAATTATCTGTTTGTGATTGTTTATTGTTTGTTGACTCATTTTTCTTACTCTGATAAAATGTAGTGTGTTACAGAAAGAGGGAAAGACGATTCTATGTGCAAATCCATCAAGGAAGAGGTTGAAGAGGGTTATGGCATGACAGTTGATTGCTGCTGCTATTTTATAGGTTTCTTTGTTTAGATACCCTACAAACAATGTATTTACACAAGTTCTGCAGGCAGGAAAAAAAAAACAAAAAGACTGCTGCCGTCACTTTCCTGGTCATTTATCCCCGGTATTCTTCCTTCTAAGAACACCAACTACGTACCTCAAACCCAACCCAGAAACTTGGTAGAATGCAAGTGCAAGGATTTGTGCTTTTGCACCACTATAGAAGGACTTTACACCCTCATTAAAGAAAATGCATGTAATTGCATGCAGTGAATGCCTATACTTCACAGCTCCACTGGTCATCATCATCCTCCTGGTCACTGTATCCAGCGGGTAAACCGCCATGCTGCGACAACTAGCATACAAAGTATTTACAACAGCCCTGCCTAAAACACTTCCCTGCGAAAAACCGAGCCATCTCATTTATCAGATTGTTAGATACCAGTAGATTGGTTCTTAAATCTCAACTAATCCACTGACCCGAAATTGGTGCAACAAGAATTGATGCCAAGGCTTTGAAACAGCAGTTACTGCTCTCATAACGGCAATTTTAGGAATCACTACATTAAATCCACGGTACACGCCGGCTATGCCATCTGATTTCAGCGTTTTTCTGTAGACGTCAAATATGCCATTAAACTGCCTTTCCCTCGAGTTACTGCTTGTTATGACATCGTTTGCCATGCGTGTTCCAGCATAATATAATGGATAAACAAGAAACTGGTTCACAACTGCAGAAAGGAAAACTGCCGCTTGCAGCCTAGTGTGAGTCCACTAGATATCTTCACGACTGTTACCATAGTTGTGTATGGCCTTAGCAATGACCTGTTGCACGAAAATGGCACAAAGGTTAAACAAATGTCAAGCAGCCTATAGGGCAACTTGGTGCTAGTTACCTCAGAGGAAAGAAATGCAGTGACAAATGCAATGTTGCCTCTCCAAAGGGAAAGTATGCCTTCATTTCTGATTGTTGTGGCGAAGCAGTCGAATATTCCGTTATATCGTTTGGGAAGCCGGCCTGAAATGATCATCTCGTTCTGGTTTTGCATCAAGAGCTTCACTCGCTCAAATGGAGCACCTGCTGTCCTGATAACACCAAGTAGAGCCAATCCTTTTATAAAAGAAGAAGCTTTACTGTTCTCCATTGGGGCTCCAACAAAAGCCGGTGGTGAAGGTTTTACAACAGATACGGCACTGCCTTTGATCACAGGGAGGACAGGACTTCGCGAGATCCGGGTCAGTGAGGCACCACTGCAGCGAATGTTTTCCATTATCGTAGTGTAGTTAAAATGCCTGAATAAGAGGCCAGGCTGCCAATGCATCTTTTGTGATATAGGTGGATGCAATGGCTCATGCTCCATTCTGCAACTCACCCTTGTAACCTGCAAATGAAACAATCAAACAAATATGACAAAACAATAGCATTAGGCCACGGTTTAAAGCTTGACTAAAATGGACATGAAGCTTAATATCTTACACAAAAGATGAATGTGACCAAGAACCAGTCAAGAATTTCCAAGAAAAGTTGTAATACTTGGCCAGAATCTTAGATTAAGCTATCTAAAAAAGCAAGAAATTAATGACCAGAAAAGCATTCTGGCTTTTTTACATACATAGAAAGCGGTCAATGTTTAAACAAATTCATCAGAAACAATAGAAAAAGAAGAGAGGCCAATAATTTTTTGTCACGAATCATGGATTACATGCCAGAGCATATTTCTCCTACAAAAGAAGGAAACTTTTACCTGCAAAAATCTACTGAGTGACCTAAGAAATTCAAAGAAAATTAAGAAACCAATACAAGAATGAGTTTTCACATGATTCCAAGTTGAAGAATGGAGTAAAGTAATTTAGCAAATACATACTCGGTTTTGTTTCTTGGGGGAAAAGAAAGCTACTAACAGTAATTAAAGAAGAAGTTGGACAAGAAAAAAGAAAAAAAAATAGGAGAGATTACCAGTTTTTCATATCCAGCAAAAAGCTCTGTTGCAGTTACGGTTGAAAATAGAAGGAGAAAGGAAATGGTGTATATTGCATGTTGAAATGAGTAGATATAAATAACAGTTATTAAGGCCATCCTTATTCTAGTATCTTTATGTCATGGTAAATTAAAAAAAATATTAAAAAGGGAGAGCCCTATTTTTCCTGCAACAGTGTTGACAAGGCTTAGTTCTTGAACCCAAACCATATCTTGTGGCTGGCAAAGATTATGCATATAAGACCAGTTCCTAGAGTTTCTATAGGATTCTGCCTTGACCATAACATTGCAGCTGCTTGCCAAAACATAAATGCCCTTTTTCACTTTCATGGCAAGTTATCTTGATACTGGCTCACATTCATGGCAAGTTAAAGTCCCTTAAATATAAACTTTATTGATTATAGTCTGCAAATCCTAATTGCAATGAAGATGTGACATTAATATCTAAGCATAAAAGGACTACTGCTGTAACGACTCAAAATTCGTGGGCATCGGAAAAGTATATTATCGGGCCTTCGTCTTAGTAAACTGAGTTAGTAAATAATTATTAGGAGTAATTATGATTCTAATAGTGTGTTTAATTAGATTTTTATTTAGTGAATTTAGCTTAATTGAGAGAAATTAGGAAAAAGGACTAAAGTAAATAAAGGGTAAAAGTTGAATTGTAGATTAAAAGAAAATAAAAAGGACTAAAATGGCAAATGGACCATTTAGCATATTTGAGGCGGCAAACATTAAAACAAAAATCCAAGATTTTTGTTTGTTTAAGTTATAAATTATAAATATATTATTTTAGTTATAAATTATATTAAATTGATTTAAAGTAATTATATTATAAGATTTTTATATGATAAATGAGTTATGATTTTGACAAATGGATGGTGATAAAATAATACATGTGTAATTAAAATATGTATACAATTGTAGTTTATAGATTTAATTTACTTATTAATTAAGCATAAGATATTTATTATTTATTATTTATTATTATTAAATTAAAAGATATTTAATAATTAAATGATTAGTATAAGATTTTTGGTTGGTAATAAATTATGATTTTGCCAAGTGTATGGTAAAGATGAAATACAAGTGTATTAATTTAAGTAGGTACATTTGTAATATTTTTATTTAATTAGTAAATAAATAATTATTATTAAATTAAATTAATAAAATGTTTATGAGATAAATAATTATATTATGGGATTTTATTTTTTGATAAATAAATCATATGGTGACAATTGAATGGTATTGAAGATGTACAAATGTGAATATGTGATTGAATATTTAATAGATATTTAGAATAAAAATATATTAATATATGTTAAACTAACAAATAAAATAAAGAAAAAAAAATTATAAAAGAATAAAGAAACAAAAGAAAAGAAAGGAGAAAGAACAGAGAGCATACGAAACAGGGGAAAGGAAGGAAAGAAAAGAAAAGGAAAAACTAGGGATTTAAAGCTTGAAGTTTAAATTGGTAAGTCAATTAAGTCCTATTCTCTTAATTTTGATGTTTTAGAAGCTTTAAAGCAAGACTTTGATGAATTAGGGATTAAATTGAATGAAATTTAAGTTAGAATTAGTAAAATGATTAAATTGTAAAGTAAGCTATAAGTTTTGTGTTAGAGGGATTAATTTGGAAGAAATTATAAATTAGAGTTTTATTATGAATATTAGATAGTCAAGTTGAATATGGAAGGAACTTAAGTAGAAACAAAGTATGAATTAAGTTAAGAAAATAAGTAAACTTAATTAGGATTAAATTGTAAAATGAGTTATAAGAAAACAGTTTTAGGACAGCAGTAGTAAAGTAACTTTGAAAAATCACCAAAAATGGTAGAAATGGAACTAGAAGTTGAGTGAGATATGAAATTAAAACTTATTGAGTCTATTTTCATATGAAAGAAACAGAGAAAGCAAATAATTTCTTTATTTTGAGATATTTAGATTTTTGTAAGACTGGTTCAGAGTGATTTTGAGATTCCCTGTTTTGAATTGGAAAAATCATTAAAACTTGTACAAAAATAATTTTGGGATATAATTTATATGGTTAGATTCCTTAATGAGTCTATTTTTAGAAGAAACAAACTAGAACATCATTTTAATTCTGTACAAAAATATAATTAAATTTTAGCAAAGATTGATCGGAACTATCAGACAACAGAACAGGGGTGATTTTAAAGAATAAACTGTACTTATTGGTTAAATCAAAAATTCTGAAAATTTTATGGAAAGAAGATATGTGAGTCTAGTTTCATATAAAATTTATTAATCTTAATTTGAAATTCTGTAACTCAAGATATAAATAATTTAGTGACAATGACTCAGGTAGACATCCTTGACAGAATATATAAGTAAATGGTAGAATTATATATTATGGATGTGGAATGAAATGGAAGAGTAGGAATTGAATAAAAATTCAATTAATTATTAAATTAATACTGTAATTAATAATGTAAATTGTTATTATTATTATTTTCGTAGCTAACAAAGAACCCGAGGAATCGGCATCAAAAGGAAAAGAAAAAGTTATCAAAGAGTAATCACGGAATCCGGGTGTGTATTACTATAATTCAATTTATTTAGTTTTTTTTAATGATAAATTTAAATTATGTGAATGGTAAGTAAATGATGAGGTAAGTGACTATATTGAATGAACTTGGGAAAAATAGAATTAAATGATGAATATGTGTTATTATTTAATTATAAATTGAATTACATGTGATTGATATGAAAAGTATATTGAATTAAATTGTGAACTTGAATTGGAAGTGATTTGAATTGTGAATTTGGGATTGAGATTGAATTGATAATATGTATGAATTGAATTTGGATGATTTGATCAATTGGAAGAGAAAGAGAAACTGATATTTGAACCAATACCCTATTAACTAGTCGGGCTGAGTCGGATATAATTGGCATGCCATAGGATTGGAAGAGTTCAGGGATACTTCGACCTCGAGTCGATGAGACATTGGGTGTCACTATATTTCTTCGGATAGTTTCGATGAGGTACTGGGTACCAACTTTCTTCGGCTCTGCCGATGAGACACTGGGTGCCACTATATTGCTTCGAACTATCCGATGAGGCATTGGGTGCCAATCTAATGTGTTTGGTTGGATCCGCGTATTCGCCAAAGTCCGAGTCTGTTAAATGAAATGAATCGGTTGAGCCATTGAAGAAATGTGAAAAAGGAATGTGTATTGAATTTGTGAATTGAAATTGAAAATGAGAATGGAAAAAGAAAAAAAAAATGAGCCAAAGGTTCATGAAATGTTAGTTAGCTCAATATGAAATTATATGATTTCAATTGATGGAAAGTTTAAATTAAGTAACAAATGTTAAAGAAATGAAAGTTATGTTTGATTTGGTTTTAGTATATTTAAGTTGTCTAATTTAATAATTATTCTTATTATGTTTATAATTTGAATTATGGTAATACCACTGAGTATGGAATACTCAGTGTACGATTGTTACCGTGCGCAGGTCATTAGAGTTCAAGGTCGATGATAAACCGTAAAAGTAACATATTTTAATCCCACATTTAGCATACTTTTGGATGATTTATACCCCGAATTGTGTAAAAAGGTGCTCTTAATCTTTTGTTTTCATGTTTTATACTCAGGAAAGCACCCGAGGATGAAAAGAACGAGAAACGGGCTTAAAACGAGCCAAATGGGCCAATTCACGAAATCAACACGGCCTGGACTTCAAGCCACACGGCCGTGCTTCTTTAACAGGCTTACACACGGGCCTAACCTCGAGTCACACGGCCGTTGTAACAGCCCGGTTTAGACCCTAGTCTAAACAGTGGTTTCGAGACCACAAATCTGAATTCGTAAAAATATTTTAATATTATTTTTGGTGTTGATTATATGTGCTATAGCATGTATGAAAATTCTGTGTGATAATTTGATCGTTTGTGTGTCTAATTAAGAGAAAGGACTTAATCGCGTATAGAATAAAAGTTATGTGCTGAATTATAAGTACCTAAGTGTTGATGTCTTTATATCGTGGAGGCCTTATGAGGAAAATATGCCAATATTTAGATAGTGGATGAATATGGTCAAGAATGACCTTGTATGATATGCTTTATGTATTTTTTTTGTTAAAGGTTAATTTTGTACTTTAATAATTATGTTTATTATGTTATAATAAAACATGGAAAATGGTCATTGTTATCATCTTTGCTCCACCGAAAATTGAGAGTGAAAGAAGGGTTTTAAGCTTTGAAAATTTCGCTATTGTTCATCTTGATTTAAGGTATGTTTGAGCTCGGTTTTTGTTAATTTCTACGTTTTCGTAATCGTTGCTTCGTGCTCTAGCTAACCCATGTTGAAATTTTGTGAATTGATGATGTTTTTGTGATGAGCCATTGATGAATGCTTGAGCTATGTGCTAATTGATAGTAAAATATGAAAACTTGGTGTTAGATTAACATAATTTGTATTGAGATTTTTGGTGAAATTGTGTATTTTGGGCTTAATTGAGAAGATGAGAAATTGAAGGGTTAAATTGTGAAATAAATGAAATGTGTGGGCTTGTATAAGCATGATGAGAATTCGACTAGGCTTGAACCAAGTGAAATTATGTGAATTTGATGATTTTGTGAAATAGGGACTAAAGTGTCAAAATGTGAAAATGTGAGGGTTATTGTGTAAAATGCCCTAAATATGTGTGTGTGGATTAAAATGAATGATTTGGTAATTGAATGGAATGAATTTGAATGTGTATAGACCAAGAGAGAAGAGGTTCGGATCGAGATCGAGGCAAAGATAAAGTGCTCGATTAATCGACCGTATCGATAGTCGACGTCCGAGGTAAGTTCGGATATAATACATGTTATTAAGATATGTTTTAGTATTATGAATTGGATATGTATATGTATATGAAATTGAGATGCTATGTGCAAGATTTAGTTGATGACACTAAGTGTGCGAAAATGTAAATCGAAACAGAATGAATGGCACTGGGTGTGCGATGATATGAAAGCTACGGCTTATTGATTTGGCACTATGTGTGCGACGCTGAGACAAGTCGGTTAAAAGAATAGGCACTAAGTGTGCAATGACAAATATGTTACGATTATGTATATAGCACTGAGTGTGCGATTAAATTGAATGAAAATTAAAGGATGATCGACAAGTAATATCGAGTATTGAATAGCTTGGAGGTTTAATAACTATGTGTAGCTAAGGTACGTATTGAACCTTTGTGGTTGATGAGTATAATCGAGCTATGATTGAGGAAATGAGTATTTTAGCTATGGATGAGAGGGCATGAATATGAGATAATAGATCTATGTGATTGTTTAATATCAACATTGGTTTAATTTGATAAGATAATTGTATTGTATATCGAACTTACTAAGCTTTAGAAAGCTTACTGTGTGATTTGTTTCTCTGCTTTGTAGTGTTAGTAAAGCTAGCTCGGATCAGGGGATTGTCAGCATCTCGTCACACTATCGACAATCTATTTTTGGGGTATTTTGGAAAGATTTACATAGTTAAAATATGGCATGTATAGGCTGGTCATTTGAATCATGTTTGAAATTCGTAGTAGCCATGAAAAGTGGTTAGATAAAAGATATGTGCTAGTTTTAGCATGAATGACTTTGGTATATATATGATGCATCTTTTGGTATGGATTGTGAGTTGAGAAATTGACTTATGAATGGTAACTTTGTGTTGGTAAAATGCTAGTATGAATTAGTGAAATTGAAAAGAATGATGTTTGGTAATGAATGACTTATGCTTGTGATGATAGGAGTTTTAGTCTTTGAAATTGTCATGGTGGGAATTGTATTGAATGCATGGGTTGAATGATTATTTTGGTATGTTTCTGGTGGTTATATGTGCATGAGATGTCTTGGTAAATATGGCTTGTAGGTTTGACCCTTATGGGTGGCATTTTGGCCTTGTAAATGGCCTATAATGTCACACGGTTGAGGCACATGGGCGTACCTAAAGACCGTGAGTGAATTGGCAGAATGTAGCTTAGTAGCATACGGCCTCGACATGGGGGTGTTAGCTAGTCGTGGTGTACAAGTCAGTAGCTAGCTAAGAGTACACGGCCATGGATATAGGCGTGCCTAGTGACCGTGTTGGTATAATCAGTATATGGACACGAAAGGACACACGGGGGTGTCTAGAAGCCGTGGAGGGCACACAGTCTCCTTTCACGGGCATGTATCCCCTGAATTTTAGAAAAGTTTTAACTTTTCATGAAATTTTGTATGTGTTTCGTTTTAGTCTCGACCCCATCTTTAGCATGTGAAATAGGTCTCGTAGACCTTAATAAGGGACAACATGATTGTAAATGAACGTGATTGAAGATGATTGACTTTGTGTCATAAATTCTAGATGTTAAATGTTCTGATTGATAGGTAATACCTCTTAACCCTATTCCGGTGATAGTTTCGGGTTAGGGGTGTTACAGCCATGTCCCATGCAACAGGCTCGACCACGGCCTAGCCGCGATTCACACGGGCGTGTCCTTGTCTTGTCAAAGAGAAATTTCACTCAGAAAAGGATGCTTGGAGGCAAAGAAACACAATCTAAAGCCTATTCAAACACCCTAGTAGGAATTCCACTCGGATTAGGATACTTAGGGGCCAAGTAAGGCATTTCAAAGCCTATATAAACACCCTAGGGGGCAACTTAGGGGGGAGTTCGGCAGAAGCCTTCTGCCAGGGCTTTTGTCAGGCGGTTAACTAGGTGAAGAAGCCAAGCCAGAAAGGTCAGATTTGTGGGAATCACTCGGAGATAGCCAGTTGATCCATCTCAAGAAGCCGGAATCATACTCAAGACGACAGATCTCTCTTTCAATTCCTTCAGGGGGTTTTAGGGATTTCTTATGTTTTGTTTTATCTTTTCTTTTGAGATGTTTTCTTTTATAGTTATGAACTAAACCCTTCAGATACCTGAAGGGGATGAAACCTAAGACGGATCTTGTTATTATTTTCTAAGCTGTATGATAAATATTTGATTGTTCTTAATTATGTGTGCTTGTTTCTTGTGTTGATATTTTAGGAATATTGATTCAAGTTGAATGTGCTTAGGTGGTGGAGCAAAAGTCCCTGCTTAAAAGTAGATCTAGCATAGCTAAGCGGAGTTGATCGCGCGCCTAGAGATAGGGTGACGAGATTTTACCGGATTAGGGTGAAACCTAATATGGGAGTCCATAGATCGAGTTAATGCAATTCTAGGGGTTTTAATTAGAAAGAGATTTCAATTAATCAAACTAGGGTTTGACGTTGTTCGGCTCGAGAGAGGGTTTAATATAAATTAGGGAATCTTACGGATCAAGTCAAATGAATAAATAGTCTGGTTCAGTGTTAGATAACAAGTGAAGTCTAGGTGGATTCCTCCTAGGGTATTTTCTTAATCAATTGAGTTTTCCTAAAGTTATTTCCTCAATTCACTCTTTTTGTCTTTGCATCTTGGCTTAGTAGTTAGCTAGTTTTAGATTAAACAACCATTCACTTAATATTTAGGCTAAATAATAAAAAGAAAGTTAGTATTAGTACTTTTAGTTCCTTTGGGTTTGATAATCCGGTCTTGCCTAAGCTATACTACTGTTCGATAGGTGCACTTGCCTTAATTCGTTGTCAGAGTTAGTTTCCAGGTTCGATCATTCTTCTTTATAAATTTTAAAACTCGATAGACACGATCTAGTTTTTGGCGTCGTTGTCGGGGAACTGAAATATTAAGAAAGCTCGATTTTTATTACTTTAGCCATAATTTTTTATTGCAATTTATTTATTTATTTTTTTTACTTTGCTAATTTTTCTTTTATTTGATTTTGACAGATAATTCTAGTTTATAGAGAAGATGGCACTGAATAATTATCAGTGGCAAGTCATGAGGACAAAGCCCACTAAAGCAGCCGATGTTTTCAACCTCGACGCAATAACCATGCTATCAAACCAGTTAGAGCGTTTAAATAAAAAAATTGACGGTTTGTGTTCTCCGCAGGTACATTCGGTAGTGCAATACGAAACAAGTGGAGGTGTGGCGAATCCTGAGTACCCACCCTACGGACATGGCATGAAAAGCGAACAAATGAACAATATGGGTAACTATTTTAGACCTCAAAATAATTTTTATAGTAACACTTATAATGCAGGTTGGAGGTACCATCCCAATTTCTCGTGGGAAAGTCAAGGTAATCAAAGACCGCAACTTCTTTTAGGTTTTCAACAACCACCTCACCAACAGGAAACGAAGCCAAACCTTGAGGAGATGCTAATGGAATTTATCACGAACACTGAAATAGCACTTAAAAATCAACAAGCATCGACTCAAGGGCTCGAGAATCACATAGGTCAGCTTGCTAAGCCGGCCTCAGAAAGACCACAAGGTATCTTACCAAGCAACACTGAATCTAACCCAAAGTAACAAATTCAAGCCATCACCGCCAAAAATAGTGAAGGGTTAGACGAACCAAACCCAAGGGAAGAACCTGTGGTAAGTGAAGGTAAGGTTGAGGTGAGCCATGATATACCAAAACGGGCAATTACGGAATACCAACCTCGTATACCATATTCTGAAACAATGAAGAAGGACAACACAGAGGAGCAGTTTGGTAAGTTTCTTAAACTTTTAAAGAAATTACATATTAACTTACCATTTCTCGAAACTCTTTTGCAGATGCCTGATTATAGAAAATTTTTAAAAGAGCTGTTGACAAACAAACAGAAGCTAGACGAGGAGCCGCATGTGGAATTAAACGTAGTATGCTCAACAATGTTGCAGAATAGACTACCACGAAAGTTAAAAGATCCAGGGAGTTTTACAATTCCATGTTTAATTGGTAGTTTAACTGTTGATAATGCTTTAGTTGATTTAGGGGCAAGCATCAATGTTATGCCTTATAAAATGTTTAAACAACTAGGTCTAGGGAAACCCAGACAAACTAGGATGAGCATTTAATTAACTGATAAAACTATCAGAATTCCTAGGGGTATAATAGAAAATGTTCTAATCAAAATTGATAAATTCGTATTCCCAGTAGACTTTGTCGTTTTAGACATGGATGAGGACAATAATATTCCTTTAATTTTAGGAAGACCCTTTTTAGCAACTGCCAGAGCTAAAATTGATATCGATGCAGGTGAACTCATACTTAGTGTAGGCGACGAGATAGTCACTCTTTAAGTTCTTGACTCAGCCAGGGCATCAAGTAATAAGGGTACGAACGTAAATTCTATTGATAACTATTTGGTTCAACTTTTTTTACAGGAAGCATCACGATCACGAAATCACCTAGCTGAGCCAGATCTTAGACCTCGTACCCATAAAGAAATTCATGAAGAACGAAGGCTTCGGATCGATGAACCAGACGAGTAGAAGTCACACTTCAAAGAGAAACTAGGAATACACGAAGTGAAACCAGACGAGCTGATAGGAACAACAAATCACTTCAAAATAGGGGATCAAGTATTGTTTAATAAGGAAGGCCCTCGAATCGCCAATTCAGACTTCAAGACAAAAGAATAAATCACTTTTGAGGTGCTTAATGTCTTCCTATACGGCACAGTCGAGGTAAGCAATCCTAAATTCAGCACTTTTGAGGTAAACACTACTCGACTTAAACTTCATATCAAAAACTGAGTTGATCGCATGAGAAAGTATTTTCACCTCCTCAAACCACCATGACCATACAAATAACAGGTAAGTCTAACTCAAGAGTTTAAACGAGCGCTTCTCTAAAGGCAACTCGAGCACTAACCCCGTTGATTTTTATATTTTTAATTTTACTTTTAATTTTCCTTTTTAGCACCTAACTATAAACTAATCAAAGTGCAGATTTCAGACCCACACAGCCTTGCACATGGCCGTGGCCGTAGCCTTGTGGACACCACAGGTAGACACATGGGCGTGGACCATATCTCTATTTAATTATTTACTTTTATTTTTATTTTTATTTTTTATTTTTACTTTTATTTTTATTTTCTTTATTATTTTCTTCTTATTCTTCACGCCATTTAGATTTAGCTTAAGATACAATAAAACCAGGCCGACAACTTCGAGGACCCAAGTTCAAACGATTCGAGGCGTTCCCCCGCATTCACCTCTGCCCAATCCTATTCGGTTTCTTTTCATTGACTCCATCCAAAATTCAGGAAGTTTCACTTCTCTCCCTATCTTATGATTTTATTATTGTTGTGCTATTACCTATCTTTATACATTGAGGGCAATGTACATCTTACGTGTGGGGGGGTCAACTTGTTTTTAAACTTGTTTAAAAGTAATTCTCATATTACTATTTGAAAATCACTAAATTTTAAACTTGTTTTTAAGTAATTCTCATATTACTAATTAGGATGAAATTTCTGTTAATTTATGATTTTTATTGATATGTCTTAGATTAAGTCATAGTTAATTGTGCATTGATGATTTAAACTTTAAGATACTAGAGAATCAAGCATGATAAGTCTATTTTTTTTCAAGAATTAAAATTTTTTTTCTAGGTTGTTGAACTGAATCTGAATATTACTTTGAAGTTTAAAATTTACAAGGTTGATATCAAAATACCCATAATTTTTGTGAGATTTTGAGCCTTATTGAGCATATATTCTTTTTCGTGCTCACTTTTTGATTATGAGTGTGTCAAAATTGAATTGTTATTCTAGAACTTGCCTCGTTTATACAGAGATGATTAAGGCACTTAGGATTTAACCCACTTACTCCATAAAAAGCCTACCTTCATAATTAACCCCTGGTGAACCCTGTTGATCCTAACAACCCTTTTTATTGACTTACCTACTAATATTAACCGAAAACCTTTCGTATTATTTATCACCATTCTTTTTTACTACCCTTTTTGTCGAGATTTGATTTGATCAATTGCCTGATTATTTTTTATTCCAGTATACGAAATTATCTTGTGATTTGTTCTTAAAAACAATCGAAGTATATTCAGTATTAGTAGTATGAAAAGTGAGCTTGTACGTTTGAATTCCAATTATCTTAGAAGAAGCTCGTATTATTAGTTTCAAAGTTTCAATTCATGTATTCATGTATTTTTTAGTTCGTTGTTTTTAGTTAGGTAATTTATCAATTTAATCTCGATTTTAACCCTCTAATTCAGCCTTTATCCACACCTTTAACCTAAGCCCCATTACAACCCTGATTAAAGACCTTTTGATTTGTGTATCATCTCATATTATAGTGGTGGAGACTTGATTTTCAGGCAAGCCTTTGGGATTAACTTTTCAGGTTTGACTTTTGAGTGTTTTTCCTTAAAATTTAAACACTTTGAGTGTTTTGAGTGAATCTTTAGTGAGGATGTCAATCCTTGTCGATTTTGAATCAGAGGTAATTATTTAGATAATGGGAGACATCTATGTTTTCGAGCTACAAATGTATGACTTATATTGTTTGAATCTTTAGGACTCTTTGAGTTAAATTATCCATGGATAAATTATCTATGAATTATGATGAGACATTATTAATAGGAATTATGAATTGTGTAAAGTTCGTTTTAATTATAAATTGAGAATTTTGCTTGAGGACAAGCAAAAGCTTAAGTGTGGGGGTATTTGATAAACCGTAAAAATAACATATTTTAATCTCACATTTAGCGTACTTTTGGATGATTTATACCCCGAATTATGTAAAAAGGTGCTCTTAATCCTTTGTTTTCATGTTTTATACTTAGGAAAGCACCCGAGGATGAAAAGAACAAGAAACGGGCTTAAAACGGGCCAAATTGGCCAATTCACGAAATCAACACGGCCTGGACTTCAAGCCACACGGTCGTACCCCTTTAACAGGCTTAAACACGGGCCTAACCTTGAGTCACATGGCCGTGTCCCATGCAACAGGCTCGACCACGGCCTAGCCGCGATTCATACGGGAGTGTCCCTGCCGTGGCAAAGAGAAATTTCACTCGAAAAAGGATGCTTGGAGGCAAAGGAACATATTCCAAAGCCTATTCAAACACCCTAGTAGGAATTCCACTCGGATTAGGATACTTAGGGGCCAAATAAGGCATTTCAAAGCCTATATAAACACACTAGGGGGCAACTTAGGGGGGAGTTCGGCAGAAGCCTTCTGCCAGGACTTTTGTCAGGCGGTTAGCCAGGCGAAGAAGCCAAGCCAAAAAGGTCAGATTTGTGAGAATCACTCGGAGATAGCCAGTTGATCCATCTCAAGAAGCCGGAATCATACTCAAGACGACTGATCTCTCTTTCAATTCCTTCAGGGGTTTTAGGGATTTCTTATGTTTTGTTTTATCTTTTCTTTTGAGATGTTTTCTTTTATAGTTATGAACTAAACCCTTCAGATACTTGAAGTGGGTGAAACCTAAGACGGATCTTGTTATTGTTTTCTGAGCTGTATGATAAATATTTGATTGTTCTTAATTATGTGTGCTTGTTTCTTGTGTTGATATTTCCAGAATATTGATTCAAGTTGGATGTGCTTAGATGGTGGAGCAAAAGTCCCTGCTTAAGAGTAAATCTAGCATAGTTAAGCGGAGTTGATCGCGCGCCTAGAGATAGGGTAACGAGATTTTGCCGGATTAGGGTGCAACCTAGTATGAGAGTCCATAGATCGAGTTAATGCAATTCTAAGGGTTTTAATTAGAAAGAGATTTCAATTAATCAACTTAGGGTTAGATGTTATTCGTCTCGAGAGAGGGTTTAATATAAATTAGGGAATCTTACGGATCAAATCAAATGAATAAATAGTCTGGTTCAGTGTTAGATAACAAGTGAAGTCTAGGTGGATTCCTCCTAGGGTATCTTCTTAATCAACTGAGTTTTCCTAAAGTTATTTCCTCAATTCACTCTTTTTGTCTTTGCGTCTTAGCTTAGTAGTTAGCTAGTTTTAGATTAAACAACCATTCATTTAATATTTAGGCTAAATAATAAAAAGAAAGTTAGTATTAGTACTTTTAGTTCCTTTGGGTTCGATAATCCGGTCTTGCCTAAGCTATACTACTGTTTGATAGTTGCACTTGCCTTAATTCATTGTCAGAGTTAGTTTCTAGGTTCGATCATTCTTCTTTATAAATTTTAAAACTCGATAGATACGATCAGTCCAGTTCAGCATCCAGAAAGGTCCTGACTCCAACAAGAAATATTTTGGTGATGTTTTCTTCCTTAAATGAAAGTGGCATGTACATAGGTGTTGTAATGGTTATTTTGGTATGTTATAAAATTTTGTTGTAATGAAAAGTATTTGGTGTTTTGATGTTTTTTTTTAATTAGAAAAATGGCAGAGATTTGTTTATGGTATTGGTTTGAATTTACAGGGGGTTTTATGTAAAAATAAGCAGAAATACTGTCAAAATTTTTTAAAAAAAATTACAGATAAAATTCGGATTACTCAAACAAGTCCCGTTCCATTTTTAATACATGTTTTAGGCTTTGAAAGTCCATTATAGGGACTTATTTAATAATTATACTATAAATGTTATTTTATTTATGAATAATTCATAAGTTGTTTGAGATTTTTGGTAATGCCTCGTAACCCTATTCTGGCGAAGATTTAGGGTTAGGGGGTGTTACAATTATTGGTATCAGAGCTATCGGGTTTAGCCGATTCTCAGCCTAAATCAGGCTCAAAATTGAGTCTAGAGGTACATGCCACTAATGAGTCAAAATTGAGTCAGAATTTTTGGATGCTGACCTATTTGTTTGTTTTTGTTTTATAGATTGAATATGTCAAATGAAAGAATAAATAATACTGATGAGGAAATGTATACTGGTGATGAAGAGCCATACAGGATAGATGAAACCAAGTCGATAACACTTAGTATAAACCCTGTAAGAAATCAACCTACTAGAGTTAATAGAAGAAATGATAGAGATAATTCTGATATATTATGAATAATTGCCGATGCCTTACAAAAAATAGTGGGAACTACTCCTGCTACGATTTCAACACCTATTCAAAGACAGGCCCCGATAAAAGAATTAAGGAAATATGGTGCTATTGAATTTATGGGTCTAAAAGGAGTCGATCCATCAACCGTTGAAAATTGGATGGAGTCGACCAAGAGAATTTTTCAGCAATTGAAATGTACCCCCCGAGAGTGCTTGATATGTGTCGTATCTCTATTGCAAGGGGAAGCCTATTTATGGTGGGAATCTGTGGTACAACATTTACCGGAAGATCAGATAACATGGGATCTATTTCAGAAGGAATTTCAAAAGAAATATGTTGGGGAGATGTATATCGAAGACAAGAAACAAGAGTTTTTAATGCTGCAACAGGGTGACATGTCAGTTATAGATTATGTGAGAGAATTCTCGAGACTCAGTGGATATGCTTCCGAGTTTATCCCAACTGAAGCAGACAGTTGTAAAAGATTCTTACGGGGATTGCGTGATGAGATAAAAGTACAATTGGTATATCAACGTATTACTGAGTTTGTGGATTTGATTGAACAAGCCAAAATGGTAGAACAAGTGTTGGGCCTCGACTAAAAGACTGAAAATGATAGACTAACAGGGAAACGTGCAGGAATTACTAGTTCAAATCCGCAACCAAAAAGATCAAAGGAATCTCAAGGTGGATGGAGATCCAGTTTTAGATCAGATAGAGGCGGTAGAAGCAAAGGAAAGCAGATAGTACCTACTAGCAGTGTGAGAGGACCACCACGGAGTATAGAAATTCCAGATTGTCAACATTGTGGAAAGAAACACAGAGGGGAATGTTGGAAATTAACTAGAGGCTGCTTCCGATGTGGTTCTACAGACTATTTTCTCAGAGATTGTCCGGAAGATGATAGTGTTACACCAGTAACATCACAGAGATCAGTATCTACAGCTAGAGCCAGGGGATCTGGTAGAGGTGGTTTGGCTTCTAAAGGGAGTGGTGTTAGGAGAAGTAGTGACATTGTTACCCAGCAGTATGAGGCCAGAGTACCAGCTAAAGCTTATGTGGTTAAAGCACGGGAGGAAGGCGATGCCCACGATGTGGTAACAGGTATATTTTTATTATATTCTGAACCTATTTATGCTTTGATTGATTCCAGATCTTCATATTCTTATATTACTTTAAAATTAGTTGAGTCGAGAAAATTAAAATCTGGGATGTCTAGAGTGTCTATAGAGGTGTCGAGTCTGTTGGGGCAAGCAGTGTTAGTAAATCAGGTTTGTCCAAGATGCCCGTTAATTATACAAAATAAAACTTTTCCTGTTGACTTGTTGATTATGCCATTTGGGGAACTTTGATATTATATTGGGAATGAATTAGTTATCTGAGTATGGTGTGATTTTGGACTGCTATAAAAAGAGATTCAGCATTCAGATAAAAAGCGGAGAACAGATTTAAGTAAACGGTATTCTTACGAGTTGGCAGTTTGAATTGCGTCAGCAATAAAGGCTAGTAATTTACTTCAGCAGGGTTGCTTAGTATGTTTGGCATATGTAATTAATTTAGATTCAGTTGGAAGCCAGTGCAGTAAAATTTGGACAGTTTGTGAGTTTCCTAATGTATTTCTAGAAGAATTACCGAGATTATAGCCAGATAGAGAAGTTAAGTTGCCATAGAAGTTTATCTAGGTACAGCATCAATCTCTATATCTCCGTATCGAATGTCACCTACAGAGTTAAAAGAGCTGAAAATACAGTTACATGATTTGTTAGCTCGCGGCTTTATTCGACCGACAATATCACTGTGGGGAGCTCCAGTATTATTTATTAAGAAGAAAGATGGATCAATGCAGCTATGTATTGATTATTGACAGTTGAACAAGAGTCAGAGTATGATTAGCATCTCAGAATTGTATTACAGATACTACGGGAAAAGCAGTTATATGGAAAACTTAGCAAGTGTGAGTTCTGGTAGTCAGAGGTTGTATTTCTAGAACATGTGGTATCGGCAGATGGAATCCGGGTTGATATAAAAAAAATTGAAGTAATTGTTCAGATAAAAGCACAGAAAAATGTGTTAGAGGTACGCAGTTTCCTTGGTATAGCTAAGTACTATAGAAGATTTATGAATGAATTTTCAAAAATAGCTTTACCGATGATAAAGTTGCTACAAAAGAATGTTTCTTTTATCTAGGATAATCAGTGCCAGAAAAGTTTTGAGATATTGAAGTAAATGTTGACAGAGGCACCAATTCTGACATTATCAGAATCGGGTAAAGACTTGATAAACCGTAAAAGTAACATATTTTAATCCCACATTTAGCATGTTTTCGGATGAATTATCCCTTGATTTATGTAAAAAGGTGTTCTTAATCCTTTCTTTTCATGTTTTATACCCAGGAAAACACTCGAGGATGAAAAGAACGAGAAACATGTTTAAAACGGGCCAAATAGGCCAATTCACGAAATCGACACGGCCTGGGCCCAAGACCACATGGCCGTGCCTCCATAAACAGACCCGAACACGGCCTGACCACAACTTACACGGGCGTGTTCCATGGGTGTGGCCCTGCTGCAAGAAAGAGTAATTTTACTTGGGGGCAAAGAAACACATTCCAAAGCTTAATTAAATACCCTAAGAGGAATTCTATTCAGATTAGGATATTTGGAGGTCAAGTAAGGCATCTCAAAGCCTATATAAACACCCTAGGGGGCAACTTAATAGGGGAGTCGACAGAAGCCTTCTGCCAGGGCTTTTGTCGCGGCGGTTAGTTAGGCGGTAGCTAGGCCAAGAAGCTGAGCCAGAAAGGTCAGATTCGTGGGAATCACTCGAAGATAGCCAGCTGATCCATCTCAAGAAGTCAGAATTCTACTCAAGACGGCGGATCTCTCCTTCAATTCCTTCAGGGGGTTTTAGGAATTTCTTATGTTTTGTTTTATCTTTTCTTCTGAGATATTCTATTTTATAGTTATGAACTAAACCCTTCAGATACCTGAAGGGGATGAAACCTATGATGAATCTTGTTATTGTTTTCTAAACTATATGATAAATACTTAGTTTGTTCTTAATTATGTGAGCTTAATTCAAATTGAATGTGCTTAGGTGGTGGAGCAAAAGTCCTTGCTTAAGAGTAGATCTAGCATAGTTAAGCGGAGTTGATCGCGCGCCTAGATATAGGGTGACGAGATTTTGCCGGATTAGGGTGAAACCTAATATGGGAGTCCATAGATCGAGTTAATGCAATTCTAGGGGGTTTTAATTAGAAAGAGATTTCAATTAATCAACCTAGGGTTAGACGTTATTCGCCTCGAGAGAGGGTTTAATATAAATAAGGGAATCTTACGGATCAAGCTAAGTGAATAAATCGCCTGGTTCAGTGTTAGATAACAAGTGAAGTCTAGGTGGATTCTTCCTAGGGTATCGTATAAATCAACTGAGTTTTCCTAAAGTTATTTCCCCAATTTAGTCTTTTTGTCTTTGCGTCTTAACTTAGTAGTTAGTTAATTTTAGATTAAACAACCAATCACTTAATATTTAGGCTAAATAATAGAAAGAAAGTTAGTATTAGTACTTTTAGTTCCTTTGGGTTCGATAATTCGGTCTTGCCTAAGCTATATTACTGTTCGATAGGTGCACTTGCCTTAAGTCGTAGTCAGAGTTAGTTTCCAGGTTCAATCATTCTCTTTTATAAATTTTAAAACTCGACAAATAGACGATCAAGTTTTTGATTCCGTTGCTGGGGAACTAAAATATTAAGAAAGCTCTATTTTTATTACTTTAGCCAAATTTTATTTTCTGCAATTTACTTTTATTTATTTTTATTTACTTTGCTAATTTTTCTTTTATTTTCTTTTGGCAGATAATTCTAATTAAAAAATAAAAGATGTCACTGAATAACTATCGGTGGCAATTTACATGAACAAGGCCAACTAAAGCAGCTGAAGTTTTCAACCTCGACGCGATCACCATGCTATCAAATCAGGTAGAGATGATGAATAAAAAGCTTGATAGTTTGTGTTCTTCACAGGTACATCCGATGATGCAGTGCGATGCAAGTGGAAGTGGGGCGAATCTTGAGTACCCACCTTACAAATAGGGCACGGAGAACGAACAAGTCAACTATATGGGTAACTATTTTAGACCTCAAAATAATTTTTATAGTAATACTTATAATGCAGGTTGGAGGTACTATCCCAGTTTCTCGTGGGAAAGTCAAGGTAATTAAACACCGCAACTTCCTTCAGATTTTTAACAACCACCACACCAGCAGGAAACGAAGCTGAACCTTGAGGAGATGCTAATGAAAATTATCTCGAACATTGAAATAGCGCTTAAAAATCAGCAAGCATCGACTGAAGGGCTCGAGAATCAAATAAGCCAGCTTGCTAAGCCGATCTCAGAAAGACCACAAGGTATCTTACTAAGCAACACTGAATCTAACCTAAAGGAACAAAGTCAAGCCATCACCGCCCAAAATAGTGAAGGGTTAGACGAACCAAACATAAGGGAAGAACCTGTGGTAAGTGAAGGTAAGGTTGAGGTGAGCCATGAAATACCAAAATCAGCAATTACAGAGTACCAACCTCGTATACCATATTCTGAAGCAATGAAGAGGGACAATAAAGAGGAACAGTTTGGTAAATTTCTTAAACTTTTAAAGAAATTACATGTTAACTTACCGTTTCTCGAAGATCTTTCGCAGATACCCAATTATAGAAAATTTTTAAAAGAGCTATTGACAAACAAACGGAAGCTAGACGAGGCATCGCATGTGGAGCTAAACGCAATATGCTCAGCAATTCTACAAAATAAACTGCCACGGAAATTAAAGGATCTAGGGAGTTTTACAATTCCATGTTTAGTTGGTAGTTTATCTATTGATAATGCTTTAGCTGATTTAGGGGCAAGCATCAATGTTATGCCTTATAAAATGTTTAAACAACTAGGTCTAGGGAAACCCAAACAAACTAGGATGAACATTCAATTAACTGATAAAACTATCAGAACTCCTAGGGGTATAATAGAAAATGTTCTAATCAAAATTGATGAATTTGTATTCCCAGTAGACTTTGTCGTTTTAGACATCGATGAGGACAATAATATTCCTTTAATTTTAGGAAGACCCTTTTTAGCAGCTGCCAGAACTATAATTGATGTCGACACAGGTGAACTCACACTTCGTGTAGGCAACAAAATGATAACTCTTCAGGCTCTTGACTCAGCTAGGACATCGAGTAATAAAGGTACGAACGTAAATTTTATTGATAACCATTTGGTTCAACCTTCTTTACAGGAAGCATCACGAAATCACCTAGCTGAGCCAGATCTTAGACCTCGTACCCATAAAGAAATAATTCATGAAGAACGAAGGCTTCGGATCAATGAACTAGACGAGTGAAAGACACACTTCAAAAAGAAACTAAAAGTAGACGAAGCAAAAACGAGGCCACTCTACGACAAGCTTAACGATGGGACAACCCAGCTTCAGATAGGAGATCAGGTACTCAAAATCTTCCTAGATGGAACAGTCGAGGTAACTAATCCTAGATTCAGCACTTTTAAGGCAAACACTACTCGACTTAAACTTTATATCAAAAACCAAGTTGATCCCATGAGAAAGGATTTTCACCTTCTCAAACCACCATGATCATACAAATAATAGGTAAGTCCAGCTCAAGACTTTAACCGAGCGCTTCTCGGGAGGCAACCCTAGCACTAACCCTACTAATTAGTTTAGTTTTATTTCTTTTTTTTATATTTCAAGGCCCAAATTGCCCGTTCATTCTATCTTTTCGGTGTTGAGAAACAATTTCTTTCACTGTTGTTTTCGGCAAAAAGGAAGCTGCAAAACTTGTTGAATTGAAATAAATTATATTTTGCTGCTACTTGTTGAATTGAAGTAACCATTTGGTTCCACAATGCTTGAGTTGAGGACTGATCTCTCTTGAGTTGAGATTTCTTTTCATGGAAGTAACTAAAGAATCTCTTTCCATTCAGCATAAATTGCCAGTGCTAGAGAGATAAAGAGCTTGCTTGACACTGACACTAGAAAAAAATATACTAATGAAAAGAACATTGACAATAGTCCTTTTATGCTTAGATATTCAGGTCATATCTTCAATGGGCCTTGTACACAAGGAATTGAGTAGCGGCTAAGGCGACATAACTAGACACTACCACCCTTGTGTAACTCCATTGAGTGTCGTCTAGAATTTTCGTATATTGGAAGATGCCGAAACGTATTACCTATGTATAGTATTAGTACATAGAAGGTTTTAAAAGGTTCGATTCTATAACTGAGATTAAGAAATTTTCAGGCTTATTGTTAGCTTGGTGTGCAAGTTACTGTAGCGGAAACATGTCCCATGGTCATTGCGGTGTAGCCTCTCCAAAGTGAAAAGATGACTTCATTTCTGATTGTTGTAGCAAAGCAGTGTAATATTCCATTATACGGTTTGTGCAGTCGGCCGGACTTGATTATGTCCTTCTGGTTTTGCAGCAACAGCTTCACTCCCTCGAACGGAGCGGCTACACCAAGTGCAACCAATTCTTTTATTAAAGAAGCTTTACTACTTTTCTCCATTGATGCTCCTACGAAAGCCATTGGTGAAGGTTTTACAACGGACGAGGTACCGACGGTGCCGCCCATGTTTTCAATTATCGGAGCAGCGGTGTAGTTAAAAGGCCTGAAAGAGAGGTCAGGTTGCCAATGTATCTTTTGAGATATAAGTGGAAGCAATGGCTCATGTTCCGTTCTGCAACTCAATCTTGCAGCCTGCAATGAAAAAACATTTTCCAAGAATCAAGACTTTTCCCACTAAAGTAGCATTTTCCCAAGAATTTAACAAGCAAGGAATTAAAGATGAGAAAAAAGATGGTTGGATTTACATATAATAATACAAAGGGATTGATACAAACAAATTCATCAGACACTAGAGAAAAACAATGGCGCCCCCCATGAGATTATCAAGAAACAAAGCCAAATTCAAGAATGGAGTAAAAGTAAGAGGGGTTACCAAGTTTTCCATCTCCGGCAAAAAAGGCTTTGTTGCAGTTGTAATTGGAAAATGGAAATAGGAGAGGTCATGTTCCATTCTGCAACTCATTCTTATAGCCTGCAATGAAATATAATCGAAACAGATATATGATAATAAAGAAAACATTTTCCAAGAATCAAGATTTTCCCATTAAAGTAGAATTTTTCCAAGAAAACGTGCCCCATGAAAACTAAAAGAAAGTTTTACAACAATGAGTTTTCACATGATTCCATGTTCAACAATTGAGTGAAATAATTTAGCAGGTACATAGTCTGGTTTCTTGGAAAAAAAATTGACACTAAAGAAGATGAGCAAAGAGAAGAAGAAAGAGCACAAAAAAGGAGAGAGTAGATTACCAAGTTGTCCATAGCAGCAAAAAGCTCTGTTGCAGCTGTAGCTGGAAATAGGAGGAGAAAGCAAATGGTGTGTGTATTTTGCATGTATTTATAATTGAGAAGCATGTGCGGGAAACCCAGTTATTAAGGCAATATCGTTTTGCTTCAAGGAATTAATAAATAAAATTTATATGTCAATATCCATTGTCGTCCAGTGGTTAGGATATCTGGCTTTCACCCAGGAGACCCGGGTTCAATTCCCGGCAATGGAAAGTTTTCAATTTTTGAAATTTAGTCCAATTCAAGGAATTTAACCCTTAACTTATTTTTTTGTCATTTCAGTCTCTATTCTTTTCAATTTTGTCATTACAGTCCAATTACTTTTAATTCGAGGAATTTAACCCTTCACTTGTTTTCTTTCAATTTTTGAAAGTTAGTCCAGTTACTTTTAATTCGAGGAATTTTTGTCATTAAAGTCTCTAATTTTTTTTCAATTCTGTCATTACAGTCCTTGTTCGTTTCAATTTTTGAAATTTAATCATTCTACTCATATTTTGAGGAATTTAGCCCCTGTTCTTTTCAATTTTTTAAATTTAATCCTCCTACTTTTAATTCAAGGAATTTAACCCTTCATTTGTTTTCTTTCAAATTTAGTCATTCTACTTTTAAGGAATTTAGCCCTCCACTTGTTTTTCCATTCCAATCCCTGTTCTTTTCAATTTTTTAAAATTTAGTCTTTTACTTTTAATTTAAGGAATTTAACCCTCCACTTGTTTGGTTTTAAGAAAAATTAAAAAATCTATTTCATAACACTGATATGTTTAATTTTCAAATTAAAAAAAAAATTGATTCAAAACACTACCAACTTTTTTTTCCTTAAAATTGAATATGTAAAATTTAAAATTTAAAATATGATTCATAATACCATTAATGAACTTCTATTCAATTTGAGTATTTGGAATTTTAATATTGTGACTTAAAAATTAATGTTAACACACATTCATATTTTACATAATTCAATTAGCAATGTCATCAATTAAATTTTTAACTTTTAAGTTGAAATAAAAATGAAAATACTCTTAAACCAAATGGAGATTAAATCCCTCCAAGGGATTAAATTACAAAAGTTTGAAGAATACAAGAAATTGGAAGCATTGACAGTCGGGAGAAACAACCTTGATAATAACCAAAAAGGCTTAAATCCAAAATTGACACACACATGTATTAGGAAAGAAACGGAGAATGACTAAAGGGGTTTCTCACAAATTCATTTTTGCCTCAAACTTAATTGCATTTTGGTACATTGTCAAGACTTAACAAGCTATGCAAAAAGAAGAATCATACAATTAGAAACATGGCAAGAGCCAAGTGCTAACATATGAAGTTGGTATTAAACAACATATAATGGATAGATAAATATTTAAGAAATGGTTCAAACAACCATTACCATTAATTTTGTGCCTCAATCTCTTTATCTTCAACATCATTTGTAGTGCCATTTGCTTCCCTGTCTTCGGCATCTTCGGTCGGTGGTTGAACCTGTTCCTCTTCTGGCAATGGTTCCTCCACGTAATCGTTCTCGAAAGCATCAGCAGGAACCTCATAGATCCTAACTTGAGGTTTAGATGGATCCTTCACAAGCACATATTTCCCTTCATTCAACTTCATACACAAGTCCACAATAGACTTCACAATCCCCCACATATTCGCGGTGTTGAGATTGATTTGTGCGGCAAAATCCCTTGGCTTATAACCAACAACGCCCAATATCACGTGGTTGAAATGATCCCTAGGATGTACCCTCGAAACATACCCCAATTTCATCAAATCAGCATTGGCTAAAATTGCTTGAGCAGTCCATTTAGCCAACTTATTCGCATTGTTCTTCAACTCGGTAGCTAAAACCGCACCCCTTTGCGTCTCCAACTTCTGTCTCCAATCAACACCGGAGTATTTAGGATCAAACTCGTTGAGTGCATTCAAAGTAAGGAACGACTTCTGGTTATTAACATCGACAACACTCTGAACCTCACACCGAGCAACTAAATGCATGTCATTATCGAGTTTCCACCTTCTATACCTATAAGCAACTGAAGCCACTTCATCGCCATCATTGGCAAACGGATTCGGCTCATCGAAACTAACCTTATTCCCATCCCTAACTAAAACTTGCTGTGAAAAATTCTGATTTATATATGCAGCTTCAACACTCAATGAATATGCAGAGTTAATATCATCTTTAGCTTCAGGCAATGGTTCTTGAGATGTCTCATGGACAGATAACAAATCTAATTGAGACCCATCTCTTTTATCGAAAAATAATTTGTTCCCAACACGCTGAATCACAATATCCCATGAATAAACTGACCTGGGTGCACACATTAAGGTTGAAAGGATCGTGTCCGTCGCGAAAACCGTCGCCTTATCCTCATTAGCCAATCGGCGTATCACTGGGTCGTCGGTGGTGGTGACTTTAAAGAAGTTACGGTTCTTGAACCGTTCGAGTCTCCTTTCGTTCTTCGGTGTGATTCGATCAAAGGACCGGTCGTAGTACTCTAACGCGCCGCAGATGAGTAAATCTTCTGGTTCGGGAACGGAAAAGGATAATTTGGAGAACGTTGAGAAAGGGATTTGATCGAGCATATTCCATTCCGGTTGAATATCGACAGAGGATTTGAAAATCGCGGCTTCACGTCGTTGCTGGTTCTGGTTAGACCGGTTGAGATTGTAAAGCCGGTCACGGCGGGCACGTTCTTTCTCGGCTTCCCGTTTACGGGCCTCAACTTCTTCGTCTCGCCGTTGAGGGAGTTGAGGTCTGTTTTGATTGAAACGCCACTTAGGACCGAACTTAGGCCTCGGCGGAGGCTTGGCGTCGACTAAACGGAATGAGGAATCGTCTTCGGGGTTAGCCAAGGGGAAAGCGTCGACGTCGAGAGAGAAATCAAAGGGCGAGTCGGCAGGGTTCCCGGCCCCGTGCCTCGACGAAGGACGGTTGGACGGATTAGCGTTTGAGGAAGGAAAAGAGCGGGTGAAGTCGGCGATTCGGCCAAGCTTGTCGGAGCGGGAGAAAGGAGCGAAAGGAACATGGAGAGGGAGAGTAGTGGTGGTCGATGCGGCGGCGGCGGAATCCGGTGGACCCCAGCCGTCAGGGTTAAACGGAACAGCGCCTACTTCGAAAACTCCCACCATTGTCGATTGAAAACTCTAGATTTTGCCTGCAACTGAGTAAGAGAAACAACAAAACCCTAGGGGATTTATACTAATATTAAATAGTTTACTGGAAAGATTCTGGACCTTTTGAGATCCTTTCATAAACCCCAAAAATTTCTTAAAGCTTTTTGGACTTGAGATCTCGGCCTCAGTTGCTGTTAGGGTTCATAGGTTCTTTTATATTTGGGCTTTCTTCGCCATTGTTGCTTGTCCAAGATTCACTCTAATTAAAACTTGGGCTTCATTTTATTACTAAAACAGTATGTATTGATTAGTATGATTTAGAATCGATGTAAAATCGATTATATTATTTTTCACTTTAATTTCACTTCCACTATTTATTTTTATAGTTAAAATATTTAACTTAATTGTTTTTTAAAACCATCTTTATTAATTAGATCTGTTCATGGGTCAGGTTATCAGTCCACACCCGAAGATTTGCTTGAAATTTGGGAGGATTTAGGTAAAAATTAGGCAAGAAAAATGAGTTTAGACAAATAAAATAACATAAAATTAGTCCTATTTAAAATATGGGTCAGGCTCAAATCTGGCCTAGCCCGTTTTTTCGTTTATAATAATTTATATTATGTAATTTAGAACACATTAAAAAAATAAACATATACAAAATATATAATATTACTCTAATGTAAAGATTAAAATAATGTTAAGATGACTATATAAAAAAACATTAAACAAAAAATATACAAAATTATTAAATATTAAAATAATATAATATATATATTAAAAAAATTTTAAAATAATATGGGCAGACCTAAAATGGACTTGGGTTAATCTTTTGTAAATATTGACGAGTTTGAGCAAAATTTTAAACTCATATTTTGGGTCGGATCGAGCTTGAGTAAACATAAAATATGTTAATATTATGCTTAGATCTGGCCCGACTTGACCCATAAACACCTCTATTACTAACTCATCATGCACGTAAGGTATTTTTAAGAAAAATTCATATCAATTTATAATTAGAATAAATTAAGGAGTTAATTATTTGAATTAATCGATGATACTATTAAAGCATAATAATTATATTAATTGGTTAAATATATCATCGATTATTAAGAAAAACGAAATATATGCACAACTTAACTTAAGTTTTGACCCATAATGCCTATTAAATGGAATTGGAATAATAATGCATGACAAAGCAAGAGGGACAATACATGTTTTTGGACCCCCAAAAGTATTACAATTTATATAAATACCTTTATCAAAGCTAGGAGTGTTTTCAGACATAAAAAAACATGAAATGATTTTAGGGACTCCTTTAGTTTCACTTACTCTTTTTATCATCTTACTTTGTCCTCTTGTCTCACCATATATTAATTAGTTTAAAAGGAATAACAATAAAGAAAGGGTTCCGATACAATTTGGATTAAAGATTTTTTTGGATCAGCAGTACATTTATCTACGGTTAGTGTAAAAATAGAGGTGGTGGTGAGATTAAATTCTGTAACGATACTGTAGCGTGAGACAAAAAGAAAATTAAACGCACCGCACTGAAGATAAATGTTCATCCGAAGAGCCCCTAAATCTGAGTACGATATTAGTGCATTTTTTATTTGTCAAAGTTTATTCATATTTATAACAAACACAGGCATGTTTTAAGTTTACTCATTTTTTATTTTTATTTCTTAACAAAAATGTACTATTTTAAATTTAATATTTGAAATTCTAAACATATACAACTTAACATATTTTTTAATATTTACATTATGATATTATATATTATTATAAATTTAAATTTTATGTAATATAAAGTACATAATACATAAACATAGTAAGGTAAAAGTATCATAGAAATCTTTGTATTGGCAGTTAAATTGCATTTGCCTTTACTTTAAAAAAATAGATAAATTAGTCCCTATACATTATATCAAATAGCAAACTAACCCTTATGTTAAAAATTCCATCTATTTTTGCGATTAAAAACTAATCCCTCTATGCCAGTATGAGGTACACGTAACACACCACGTGTAATTGTCTGGTTACTCTATCAGTCACATTAGTTTTTAACAATAGAAATAGATGAAATTCATAATGAAAAAAAAAATCAATTTGCTCTCTTATCTAACCTACAGGGACCAATTTATCCAATTTTTTAGTAAGTACAGTAAAATTGAGTCTGATTCTTAATATAGAGATCTTCATGATACTTTTACCAACATAATAATAATAAAAAATAGGTCTAACCAAAATAAGTTTTAATGTTAGAATCCAAACTTAATCCATCTTTTAAACAATTTTTTTTCCTAAATCATATTTTTAAAACTAATACTTTTTTTGACTAATCTTATCATAAGTTCTGATGATATTTGCTCTTTTAGACATAATACCTAGAACTACCCATAACCTCTCCCCGACCTATAAATAGGAGGATAATGCATTTTAACACACCTAAATCCACGTCCTCCTGCGTTAGCAATAATGCTCACACCAATCAATATAAAATTTAATCTGCCAAAACTAATATTTTTATTTAAACTCTACGTGTGGTTGGAAGAAGTTTACTTAAGAGTTCAGAAGGAAAGTGGGAACAAGCGGTTAGTGGAGATGTGGGGCAAAAAAAATATGCATTCCTCGCCGTCCCATTCATCTGTACGCGATCTATCATCAAGATTTTCGTTGCTCATTTATTTTCATTTCGTTGCTCATTTATTTTCATTTCGTTGCTGGCAACCATGATGTAATGAAAAGAAAACTTGCAAACGTCATTCATCTTTCGTCACAAAAACTTACCGAAGCATTCATTTCTCACATTACACACATTTTATATAAATCCCAAGTTTAATTTCATATAAATAATAAATTAATTACAATATCTAATAGTTAAATTACAATCTAATTTTAACTATTTCATCCACAAAATATTTCATCTTTATTTTTTCATCTTTGTATCAACAAAAGTTCAGATTTAAATCTTAAAAATAACTTTATTAGAAAAAAAAAACTATAAATTTAAAATAGTTTTTATGATATATTATTTTATGAACCATTCTCACCACATCATTCATAATTCCTTTCCAATTATTTCATAACATTTCAGTAAATTTTTCTCATGTCATTGACGCATAAATTTTGTAATTTTTTTACCCTTCGAGGAATTCTAAACTCAAAACCTTAAATCCTAACCTTGAACCATGAATTTTAAACCTAAATTCAAACCTCGAACCTTGAACCTAGAGTCCAGGGTTTGAGATTAGATTCTGAAGTTTGAAGTTTAGGTTAAGGTTTAAAGTTTCAGATTTATATGGTTTAAGGTTAAAAATTACCAAAAATTTGTGTTAATGACATGAAAAAAATTATTGAAATATCATTAAATAATTGATCAGAAGGGATCATGAAGGGCAAGTATCCCATATATACCAAAAAATTAGTTTATTTACGGAAATGGACCAATTTGAAGAATATTTACGGAAAAGTACCGTTTCCCTCAAAAACGCGTCCACGTCAACACGTTTTTGGGGGATATGCCAGCAAAGCGCGCCCCTGGGGACGCGCTTTTGCCACATCAGCAAAAAGCGCACTGACGAGGACGCGCTTTGCTGATGTGGTAAAAACGATGTGGCAAAAACACGTCCCCAGGGCCGCGTTTTAGCCCGTGTTTTTTTTTTTAAAAAAACTATTCTAGAATTTTTTAAAAATTTACGAGAATAAACATTTATAAAGGCTCAAAATGACAACACCATTTTTTTTAAGGTGTCATCAATTAATAAGAAAATATAACTTACAAAGGAAATCTTTATATAGACCCAAAGTCTCATTTCCCTTGTTTTCTTGAGCAAAGTGGGATATGAGATATGTGTATATATAGACTCATGAATAGTTTTGCAGCTTGTTCCTAAACAATGTGGGATTCCTTCCTTTTTTAACTAACAATAAACAATGTGGGATTCCTTCCTTTTTTAACTAACAACATGAGATGACATGCTACACTATATTTGATTTTGTTTTTTTATAAAACAATTTCTCTTTTTTTATATTTTGTTAACATTTTCTTATATTATAAAATTATGTTTTGAAATCTTTAATCTTATTGCATTTTAAAATTTTATAAATTTTATAAAACATACTTTAGAGCCACATGCACAAAGGCGGATTGTCATTGAGATTTAAGTCTCTAAAATTTTTAAAATTTTTTATTATACTTTTTTTTTTTAAAATTTTGATTAAGCCTTAATTTTTTTTTTAAATTTCATTGAACTTTTCAAAATTTTTAAAAGTTTCAATTAGACATATCATTTTTTTTAAAGAAATTCTCATTAATCCTCAAAATTTTCTAAAATAGTTACATCTATCAAAATTCTTAAAAACTTTCATTAAAATCATTAAAATTTTAGTTTGTCCCTCCAAAATGTCAAGATAAGCCACTACACATAAGATATAATTAATCATATTTAATCAATAATAATATTTAAAAAATTAAATTATCACATTAATAACTATAACTAACAATGTTATCAATTTTATAAAAATAGAGTCACCCAAAGTCATTCCAAATTTAACTTAAGAGGTTAAATCTTAAACTTCAAAATAGTAGGAAGACTAAAACTATAATTAAATGCCATAAATAAAAATGATTGTAATAGAAGGAAAAAACGTAGGAACTTCTAACAAATCAGCTCTAGGAAAAAATATTTGAGTTCTTTCTTGTCATTTGGATCTCAAGGTGGTGATGATTCTATTATATATAAAAAAAAATTAAGAATCAAAAGGTAAAATCGATATCCTGTAATATATATTTACCCACGCAAAAGATTATTCTTCCTCTTCTTAGTTGCTTTCTTTCTTTTACTGTTTTTTTGCTTTTATTTTAAATTTTAAATGCAACAAGTTAACAATTTTAAAATGCAATAAGATTAAAGATTTCAAAACATAATTTTATAATATAAGAAAATGTTAACAAAATATAAAAAAAGAGAAATTGTTTTGTAAAAAAATAAAATCAAATATAGTGTAGCATGTCATCTCATGTTGTTAGTTAAAAGAGGAAGGAATCCCACATTGTTTAGGAACAAGCTGCAAAACTATTCATGAGTCTATATATACACATATCTCATATCCCACTTTCCTTAAGAAAACAAGGGAAATGAGACTTTGGGTCTATATAAAGATTTCCTTTGTAAGCTATATTTCCTTATTAATTGATGACACCTTAAAAAAAATGGTGTTGTCATTTTGAGCCTTTATAAAAGTTTATTCTTGTAAATTTTTAAAAAATTCGAGAATAATTTTTTTTTAAAAAAAACACGGGCTAAAACGCGCCCCTGGGGACACGTTTTTGCCACATCAGCAAAGCGCGTCCTCGTCAGTGCGCTTTTTGCTGATGTGGCAAAAGCGCGTCCTAGGGGCGCGCTTTGCTGGCATATCCCCCAAAAACGTGTTGATGTGGACGCGTTTTTAGGGGAAACGATACTTTTCCGTAAATATTCTTCAAACTGGTCCATTTCCGTAAATAAATTAATTTTTTGGGATATATGGGATATTTACCCGATCATGAATGATGTGATGGGAAGAGTCTATAAAATAATTTCATCTTTATATCAAGCAAAATTTTAAAGAAAAATTCAGATTCAAACACTAAAAATAATGTTATTAGAAAAAATAATTATAAATTTAAAATAATTTCCATATATTATGAAACAGACACGACAAAAATCTTAATTATTCAAATATATAAAGAAGGTTGACTGAAAAATGTTGGGGGAAAAACCTTTGCTTTATTTGCTCTAATATGAACCGTTAATTGATCCGTAAAATGCCATAAATGCTGCCTACATTAATGATCACATGGACAAATAATGCGATTCATCAGTTCAAATTAGCCATTGACAGACTTTATGTAGTAATGCAATAATTGAACATTTAATCAATAGTATAACTACCAACTTCAAACATTAATAGTAAAATTGATAGTAAATTCAATGAAAATAAAAGTATATTTCAGCATAATAGAATTCATATACCCTATTCTAACACACAATTATATTGTTTTAAGTAGGGGTGAAACTAGTGCGGTTGGTAGGGTCTTGACGCCCCTAAAATAAATTTTCTCATATGATCTATTTAAAATTATTAAAATTTTAAATTAGTAAAAGTAAAATTACACTTTAGCTCACCTAAAAATATAAAAATTTGATTTAATCTTTTAAAAATTATAAAGATATAGTTTATTAAAATGGTGAAATTGTATTTTTTCTATAATAAAAATTACAATTTAATTTCGACCTCTAACAAAATTTTCTAGCTTAGACCCTGATTCTAAACTATTTATGAGAATCAATTAACAAGTAAAGTAAAATCAGTCTAAGCTACCAATAGAACAAGTAATTTCAAACATTAATATATAATCCTATATGTAACAATACCTAAAGTCTTATATATGTAGCTTAATCCCAGTTTATCTAGTTTTCCATTTGCATATGATCAGCTTATAATATGAAGAAGGGTAGCTTCAAAATGAACATAACAACAGATCTGGTTTCCAATTGCAGCATTATTTCATGAGTATGCTAATTTCAGAGGTTTCTGAACAAACAAATTTCACTAACAATCAAACATACATAATTAATATATATATATATTACTACTTGTCATGCATGAACATCATAGATGAACTTGTTTAATCTCTCAGCTATCCTGGTGACAGCAACTCCATGATAATCTGGTGTTAACTCCCCAACCTATAGACAAAAAAAATTTAACCAAAAATTAACCATTAATTTCATTGTTCATTCACATCAAAAAAGACCAACAATACCTACGGTGAGATGTATAGTGTGGAAAGCAGTGTTGCCAACTACAGAGAAACTGGCATTAACAATGTCAGCTCCTTCTTCATGAAGGATACGAATGGTGTCATTAAAAATGTACCGGCTGTGAGTGTCGGTCGTTAAACCGATTACCAAAGAAGAACCCATTTCATGAATCTGGATTTGTGGAACTTTTGGGCTAAAACCAGTGCTGCTGCTAGCAAAATTCATTGACTGTCCTCCATTTATTAAGCTATCTTTCCTTTGTTTCATCCTCTCCAAGTTTGTTTGTAACCTTTTTATGTAATTTGCAGCTTCACCTAGTTGATCAGGTAGTGATATTGATTCCTACAATGAAAAAAATCAATTATTTATACATATACACACAATATACTAAAAGAAGAAAAAGAAGGAGAGAGAGATGAACCCTAGAGTTGTAATGTGGGACAAGAGAATTGAGCTCTGAATATAGAGCTTTCATGTGATTCCTTCTGTTCCTCTCAATGAGTTTTCTATCAGTTCTTGAGGAAATATTATTAGGGTTGCTGTTGTTGATCTCCATTGATGATGATGAGTAACAAAAACAGCAGCAAATTATAGTCTCATTGCTGTGTTTCAATGAATCTACCTTTCCTTTTATTTGTTCAAGTAAGCCCTTAAAAGGTTTTTCCCTTATCAGAAATGGAAGCCAATAGAACAAAAAAGAAAAGGCAAAATATATAATGAAAATTGAGATGCCTACTCAATGAAATTTCATTCAAAAAGAAAAGAAAAGAAAAGAAAAATGAAAGTTTGGGTTCTCTGAACAGATAGTGGGGTTTCCTCTAAGGCTAAGTGGACTGTCATTGACCCTTTTGGTTCTTCAGAGAAACACATACTTATATAATTACTAAAGCTAGTGTACCAATTTCGGCTTTAACCATTCACAGCACATGGGCAATCAAAATGGATTTTGTAATTTTTTTTAATTAAGCATACCCGTTTTACTGTTTATATTTAGGGTTTATGGTTACCTCTCTCACTAATATTATTTTTAATATTCAAATTTATATTTTCCTTTTGAGAGTACAATATATTTTACCATTGTACCTAACCACTTGTTGATAAGTTTAAACATATTTAAACGCGATTATCTTTCGATTTAAGAATTAAAAAAAATTACGAATAAAAATATATATTATATAAAAATTAATTAAAATAAGTTTTTTTATTGGGAGAAAGTATTTTATGCAACTCTTAAACGTTAGTATATGTTACATTTATTCGAAAAGCTAATAATCTATTAATTACATTAAAAAAATATAATATCATGAATTAAAAAAATATAATTACATGATATGATTTATTGAAAATGTATATCTTTTAAAAATATTAAATTAAAATTTTATAATTTTGGAGGTAAAATGTAAATTTATCTTATATTAACATATAAAACTATAACTTTTAAATGGACCAAAAGCAAAATTTTGTAGTTTAGGGGGCTTAAGGTCCTTGCTTGCTCCTTGTGCCACCTTTATGTATAATAACAGATTTATCCCTTGATGTTTATATATTCTGTATAAATGTTGCAGGCTAAATTTATTAAATTATGATCAACTTGACAGAATATATAAATATTACGAGCTAAATTTGTTAAATCAATATCAAATTGACATAATGTGCAAACTTTGAAGGCTAAATTTGTTGTTATATCAATAAAAATATGTACAATTGAGGAAAAACATTAATGTTGTAAGGAATTGTCCTTAGTAGCTCACTTTCAAAATTAATAGGGATTTAATTACTCTGATTATTTTATAGAGGCCAATTTACTCAATATCAAAATTGAGAGGGACTAAAAAAGTGTTTTTATTGAAAAAAATTATAAACTTTACAATTAAGATTGAAATTGTAACATGTGCCACATTTTTACATACATTTACTTTTTATTTTTATTTTACTATATGCTACACCCACATATTACTTTTTTTAACCATGATTGTTAGTAGAGTTTAATAAATTTTATGTTTGAATTTTTTTTTCTTAATAATAAAAATGAATACCCGATATTATTCGTAAATATCACTTTCAATTAGAGTTGCTTATGAGTCGATCGGGTTGGGTTGTATTTGGTTCGGGCCTAAATATAATATTAACATGCTTTATATTTGCCTAAGTTCGGCCCAACCTGAAATATGAGCTTAGCATTTTGTCTAAACTCGTTCATATTTATAAATGGCCAATCCAAATCTACCCATAATTTTTTTTAATTTTTTGAAAACTATATATTTATATTTATTTTAATTTAATATTTAATAATTTTATATATTTGTATTTGTTAGTTTCATATATAATCAATTTAATTTTTTTAATGTTTATATTATAGTAGTATTATATATTACTATAAATTTATTTATTTTTTGTGTTATAAATTACAAAAAAAATATATAAAAACAACATAATATAAAACATGACAAACTTGAAAAATAAATCAGGCCGGGCTCAGACTTTGAATGTTCAAGTTCGAGCCCTGTTCATATTTTAATCAGATCTAATTTTTTCACACAAGTCTATTTTCCAGATTTACATTTTTATTTAAACTATCTTAAATTTTAAATAGATCATCAAACTTAAACGAGTAACTCGACTCATTAACGGAATATCTTTTCGGCCTATAAAACTAATAATAACACATTCTTCACTGTGGCCTCCCACCTCCTAAACCCATATAACGTGTGTTGACCAAACAACATAAAACGTGGAATGGTAACCCATGACTTTGAAGATTTTAAGGAATAAAAAAAAAATTGTTTGTTTATTTAAAAAGAAATATTATAATATTTATCATGATAATCTTTTAGTTAAAGTAATATTTTTTAAAAGAAAAATAAACTCTTATTTTATTATTTACAAAACATGTTATAAAAAGGGGGAAAATTAAAGAACATGAAAACTTAATGTCAAAATGATGTTTGATTAAGGCTTGATTTCAGCTCCTTAATCTTAGCTAATTACTAATTGATTATGGCATATTTTATTTTATCAACATTTTTCATGTTCATCATCATAATAATCACTAGATTAATGCTTAATCCTTAACATGCATGCTACACGTTGTTGACGTAGGTTAAGTATATAACATGGAAATTACATCGTAAGCGGAAGAAATAAATAATTGATCATAAAATATATTTTATTTCTATAAAGGAAGATCAAATCCCGATTACATAATTATAAGATGAGGTAAGCATCAAATTTTATTAATCTAAAGCCCATCAATCTCTTTATTTATCATTAATTTAAATAATTTTAAGATGGTTTATTTTCTTAAAACATTTTATGAGATACTTTTTTTAAATATTTTTTGTACATTTAAAAAATAAAAGATAAGAGAATATCTATAATATTTGTCCAATTATAGAAGAAATGTCAAGATGTATATGTCACATCATTACATGTTGAAAATAATTTCTTCTTTTTTTCGATTCCATGTTATTTTTTGTTGTTATAATAAAGAATAGAACAAGAAATGGAATAAGGTAGTGTTGAGTAATATTTTCTCGTATATTATTCATGGGAGTATTTGGTTATTTAAATATGTTGTTATGTATGTTATTACAGCTCGTGATAAGACCCCACTATTTTTTCTTGACTTCACTGCCTCTAGCACTGACATTATTTGTCCTTAGTACTGACATTCTTTGTCAAGTACTCCAAGTCTACTGGACACATGTCTACGGAGCATGTGGTCCTTTTTGTTCCTAGGGCTGATGACCTGAACGGGCTCCGTATCTGCTGGACACGTGTCCGGGTGACTACGTGCTCCTTGGGTATAGGCAAATTGAGACTGTGGCAAGCTGGATCCGGGAGCTAGGCCTGCGAACTTACATCACTAGTTGGGCCCGTGAACTTACCTCGTTGTCCACTCGTGGTTCGCCTTGCGTCCAATCTTCTAACAAGACTTATCTAGGTTATGGATTGGTGATTTGGATCCTGTCTAGGACTCGAGTTGGTGATCACTGTCATATAACAGGTAGTATAACAAAATAGTAAGGAGAGTCAGAAGATCAACACATTTAGATTGTTAACGTAGTTCAGATTCAACAATCCTACCTTCGTGGAGCATAGTTCAAAGAATGATTATTTACTCAACTATTAACTAGATACAATTGTTGATTTGACATAATGCTTAGAACTATCTATAGTCCCTCTCTAACCCATAAATAGGAGGATAATGCGTTTTAGCGCATTCAGATCCACGTCCGCCTACATTGACAACAATATTTATACCAATCGAGTTAAAACTCAATCAACGAATACAAGATAATTAAATACTAAAAAACAAAACAGTAGCCTATGAGTCAAAAATTCCAACTCATTAAATAACTTTGATTGTCCCAAAAATGTTGTTTTCTTGACGTTATAATAGAAAATAAAACAACAAGGTATAACATCAAAGCTCCTAACACATGTTTGAAAAAAGTGGCATCAAATTATTTAATGAGACCTATGAAAAAGAGTGTCTTGAAACTACAATTACACATTTCAAAATGTAAAACAATTAATAATAATCAAATTACATAAAGAAACTAAATTTACCAAAAATCATAGCATCCAAGCCTTCCATAAAATTTTACCAATTTTATTTAGTTATCATCTCTTTAATGATTTCTTTTTTTTTAGTCAATAAAACTGACTGATATTTATTACTGCGTGGCCCAAGGCAAAATAAATAAAAAAGAAAACAACAACCAAAGTAGATGAAACGACAAAACAGACATAAAGCAAACAAATAAAAAGAAACAGCTGTAAAACATAAAGAAACGCCTAGAAACAGCAAAACAAAACCAGGAATAGAAACTGCCTGCGCCAACAGCAATCCGCAACCAACCAAATATCAGCCAAAACATTTCTTCTCATTCAAATAATCAGATGAGAGGAGAGAAGAAACAAACGCTCTGAAAACACAGTGGAAATTCCACGAACCTTCTCCACCATCAGAGCATATCAGAAAACTCCCTGAAGCCGATGATTCCAAGCCAAACGGTCCTTCGATGCCAACGTCTGAATAGAATCCGGCACCCCGTCGCTCTAAACTCTAAAAGCCTGCCTTCTCTGACCTTCCAAAGCTAGAGTATGAGCCGCATCATTCACCAACCGAGGTACAAAAAGGTAAGAAACTTCCTCAAAGCCAACTTCCAGAAAGAAAATATGTTGTGTAATTGGTCGAAGAACTGATTTGTCGTTCTGTCTTTTCTTGATGCTTTTAATAACAGTTAACGAATCATCTTTCACGACTAATCATCGGAAGCCCAACGCTGCCGCCAGAATGAGAGCCCGTTCGCATGCCCTTGCCTCCACCACGAAAGCATCAGTCACATCCTTGAAAAGATAAGTCTCTGCCCCCACTATATCACCTGCTGAATTTCTGGCTAAAACAGCAGTTATAGCGAGTTTAATATCATTTTGGAAAGCCGCATCAAAGTTAAGTTTAATAAAACCAACGTCTGGGGGTTTCCAAATCTCATTCACCAAAGATCTAAAAAACGGAAAGAAAATCTCCCGATTAAGATTAAGTTATTGACTATAACCTTTTAAGAACCCTAGAATTTCCTGCAAAGAAAACTTAACACCTTTATGGAATAATTTATTCCTACGATACCAAAGCCTCCATAAAGAAAGGGCCATCATTTGTCTTTGTTGTTCAGTCGCTGCAGAAAAAGTATTAGCAAAGCAGATCTTACCACCTATCGACGGTTCAAAGGAAGGGACCATGATGTTCAGAGATTTCCAAACAGACTGTAAAATTTCACAAGACCACATAAGGTGATCAGCATCCTCCGGACCTTTTTTACAAAGAGGACAAACAATCTCCACACTCAGAGTCCTGCGCGCCAAGTTGCAAAGATAAGGCAGAAAATTATTGAACAACCTCCAAATGTAAATTTTTATTTTAGCTGGAATGTGTAAAGCCCATAAAGATTTGTAAAATTCAAAGTAGATCACACCATTAGGGAAGGTGACTGTAATGTTTTGTAAATGTTCTGAGGATAGAACCCAATACCCACTTTTAACTGTGTACTCCCTGGAACCTTCATACTTCCATACCCTCAAGTCCTCCGACTGACCCTCTGCAATGGGGATAGAAAGAATACATTTTGCAGTATCTACATCGAAAATGTTAAGAAGGAGCTCTTCATTCCAGGTAAAATTCTCACAATTGATCAGCTGATTCACAGTCGTCCAATTTGGCAAAATCCGTTGTATTGAAACTCTATTATTCTCTCTTCCAAGAAACCAGGGATCATTCCAAATATTGATGCTAGAACCATTTCCAACCCGCCACAACAGTCCATCCTCTATCAACTCCCGAGCACTGCAAATGCTATGTCAGGTAAACAAAGGGTAAGATCTAATTTTATCTGTTAAAATATCAGAGTGGGGGTAATATCGTGCTTTTAAAACTTTGGCTAAAAGACACTTAGGCTGGGTTAAAATACGCCAAACCTGTTTCGCTAATAAGGCTTTATTAAACAAAACAAGATCTTTAAAACCCATTCCACAAGCATCTTTCGATTTACACAACGGCTCACATCTGCTCCAATGAATACCTTTTGAAGACTTGTTATTGGTCCACCAAAACTTATTCATAATCCCTTCCAGCTTCCGACAAAAGGATTTTGGCATAAGAAAGCATTGCATAGCATAAAGTGGAATGGCCTGCAAAACCGACTTGATAAAGACTTCTTTCTCTCCAATTGATAAATAACGCAGACTCCACCCTTCAATCCATTTTCTGAACCGATCCGCAAAATTATCAAAAGCCCAAGATTTCTTTCGACCAACCATCATAGGGAGACCTAAATATTTCTTAGGATTTTGAGCCACCCGGACTCCCAACATATTGATAATGTTCTCTTTGACTTCAAGATTCACATTGGCACCAAAATAAATAAGAGATTTTTTAAAATTCACCCTCTGACCAGAAATCAATTCATATTCATTGATAACATCTTGAACTGCTGCAGCTCCCTCACACGATGCGGCACCAAACAGTATGCTGTCATCCGCAAAGAACAAGTGATTAATAGAAAACCTTGCTCTACCAATAGGAGCACCCTTCATCAAACCTTTTTACTTGGCTTCCTTAATAAGAATAGAAAAACCCTCAACACATATTAAGAAAAGAAAGGGGCTAAGAGGATCTCCTTGTCTTAAGCCCCTTGAAGGAGAAAATCATTCACTATTACACCCATTGATACTCACAGAATAAGACACTGAACAAACGCATCTCATAATAAGAATAATCCACTCCTCATGAAAACCCAGGTGTTTCATCATCCCCGCCAAGAAACCCCATTCAACCCGATCATACGCTTTACATGTCAAGTTTTAGCGCAAAATTCCCTTTTTGGCCTCTTTTTTTTCATTTTGAGAGAATAAAGGACTTCATACGCAACTAAGACATTATCCGAAATAAGTCTACCTGGGACGAAAGCACATTGAGCTTCATTAATACAGTATCCCAACACATCACTCATCCGAAAAACCAAAACCTTTGCAATTATCTTATAAATAATATTACAAAGGCTTATAGGTCTAAACTGAAACATGTTCTTCAGTTTTTCAACTTTTAGAATCAAAACAATACGGGTTTCATTGATACCACCTATTTCACAATCACCATTGAGAATAGATAAACAATAAGATGAGATTTCAGGCCCAAGAATATGCCAGTACCTTTGAAAGAAAATAGCAGGAAATCCATTAACACCATGAGCATGTAAGGACGACATCATCTTAACAGCATGGGTGATCTCATCAACAATGAACTGTTTAATCAAATTGGCATTCATACTTTCAGTGACTTTTTCCTCCACTAGGCCAAATAAGTGATCATCTGGACCCATATTAGAAGCCGTAAAAAGGTTGCCAAAATAATCAGAAGCCAGCCTTAAGAAATCATCAGTCGAGGATAGTTGTCTACCATTTTCATCTTCCAAAGTAAGAATTTGACTATAGAACTCTCGATTAACTACCACCTTATGAAAGTAGCTTGTATTGCGATCTCCATTCTTCAAAAGAGTTCCCAAAAGAGTTCTTCTTTATCTGCTTCCCAGTTAAGACTCATCTGAACATCTGTAATTTCGGCTAAAATTTCATCGGAAGGATCTTGGCTATAAAGGTAATTCAATCTGTCTTCAAGTATCACGCGTTGTTTCCTATCCATCTGGTTTTCAGAAAAACTCCATTGTTGTAATCGACGTCCTAGTTTTTCAAGCTTCACGTCGACACTTCCTGAATCCTCACCCCACTATCCTTTAATCAAATTCTCAAAAGAACTATCCAAACACCACTTAGCTTCAAAGCGAAAGGGCCTCATATGATTATAATGATCATTATGGAACTTGCTAATAGTGTCAAGAAGAATAGGGCAATGGTCCAAAAATGAATGACCCAAATGTTCCAATTGATAATTTGGGAAAAGATTCACCCAATCAAAAGTGGCAACCCCACGGTCCAATCTTTCCCGAATATTAGAGGCTAAGAACTTTCCTCTTTCCCATGTGAACCACCTCCCAACAAAGCCCAAATCACTAAGATTGCAATCTTCCAGAGTCGTCCTAAACTCATTCATCTTCCTTTCCGATCTAAGGTGACCGCTTTTTTTCTCAAAAGAATTAACAATCTCGTTAAAATCTCCCAACACAACCCACGATAAGTTTTGATCGTGACTCAAGCATCTAAGTAAATTCCAAGATTCATTACGCCTTCGACCGTCAGGATTGCCATAGAACCCCGTTAAACGCCAGACCTCCCCACATTCATTGTCATGGATTTCAGCATTAATATGGAAAGAGGAGAAGCTCTTAAGATTCACCAAAGAGTTCCCTTTCCATCCCAAAGATAAACCCCCACTAGAACCAATTGCGCCAACGTCAATACCATTTTTAAAGCTGCACTTCAACCTCACCACCTCCATTCGCTTAGCACTTAATTTTGTTTCCATAAGAAACAAAATTCGGGGATTAATGGCTCGTAATTTGTTCTTGAGCCTATTAACAGTTCGCAATCTCCCTAAACCATGAACATTCCATCTTATTATTTTCATAATGCTCGGCTGCTCTGAGCACTAGAGCTAGCCGTTAAATCAAAAGAAACTTCGTCATTAGTAGCGCCCAAAAGAGCTTCAGGTTCCTCCACTCTCCGCTGCCTCTTTTTTCCTTCTAACAAAGCTATTGGATCCTGTTCTTCATCCAAAACTAAGTCCATGGGCCCATTAACCACACCACCAATATTCGAAAGATCTATACTCCAATTACGCAAATTAGTATGCCCATTAAAAATTTGTTGGTTTGACCCCAAAGTAGTGGAATTAGGATTAAAAGCTTGATTCCTCAAATCTTCCCCAAAATCCCGCTTAGTAATATTCTCAGAATTAATAGGATTTATTTTATTGGCACCTTCCAAAAATTCAGAATTGATCTAAGATCCATCCGTATCCCGTAGCTACCTACTCGCCACCACATTCCGACGCCTTGACACTGCCCGTGAAGAAAGGTCCTAACCGAAAATAATTTTTGAAGGCTCGATTCTAAGACGAAAGGGGCAATAACTTTCTCCATGTCTAGTTTACCACAGATGAAACAGAATAAACTCAATTTTTCATACTTAAAACGAGCATAAACCGTGGTATCCTTACCAATCTGAATTTTCTTCTTACGCTTTAATGGAGTCAAAACATCCAATTTTACCCGAATGCGCATATAATTCTTAGGACCATAACTGGTAGTAGGAGAGTCATAATCGAGAAACACTCCCAAGAAATCTCCAAATTGTTTTGCCATTACTTCAGTGAACAGACCTAGAGGTAAATCATGCACTTGTACCCAGAATTCGGTAAAATTCAATGCCAGAACTGATGGGTTTTCTCCGTTTTGAACACATTACAGGATGAGCAAATGATTGTTGAAGAACCACGGGGTCCTACAAATCACCCTTTGGACATCAACTTCATGAAAAAATTGGAATAAGTACCGTTTTTCACCCAAATCAGTGATGCAAATCCCACCAATTGGATGCCAGAGATCTGCCATTGTATTGCGTAGAGAGGGAAAATGAACCACACTGCCCGTTAAACAACGGCCCACTAGACAGAACTGGTATTTCCCATACACAGCCACTGCTTCCTCTTGAAACGCCTCCTCCTCATCATCCAATAAACTCAGACCAGCTAACTCTTCTTCCATTAGAGAGGAGAAGATAAACGACAAACACACACCAGCAAGAGTACGTTCCAAAGAAGAAATTTAAAAAAACAGAATCTGAAAAAGAGAAACGACAATATCACCGAGACTACATGCCAAAAGGCAGACAGAGAGAACCGTGCCAGAAGGCAGACTATTCGATTAATTAATGATTTCTTTTTTTACATTAACATTACATTAATAAAGCATTTTTAGTGTTATATCTAAAATGGATAGTCCAGAGCCTACGAGTCAATTTCAGCTAATTCATTCAATGAGAACATGAAAATAAGATAGATAGATGACCATCATGATTGACATTGAGAAAGCATATAACAGAATTTTTTGAGAATTTATTAAAGATTCACTCGATAAAATTAATATTCCCTTTCAGATTACGTAAGTGATTATATAATGTATTATAATGTTAATCATATAATTTCTCTATAATGGAGCCATAACCCTAAGTGTATATTAAGGAGAGCCTTTATCTCCGTATTTGTTTGTGTTGGGAATGAAGAGATTGGAGCATAATATCTCTAAAGCTATGGAGGAAAAGAGCTGGAAACTGATCACTTTGACTAGAAAATGGCCTACATATTTGTTTTGACTAGGAATAATCTACATAATTCTTAGGAACCACAATAAAATTATTGATCGTAGGACTAAAATTACCAACTTAAATTACAACAGTTTACAGATGTTTAAAAAACTTCCGTTTAAGGATTATGTTGCTATTATGTCCAATGTCAGCCATTAATATTTTACTTTATAGTCGTTATTTTACTGTTTTCATTACCAAAAAAAAAAAAATAACACAAGGGCTTAACTTTCTTTTTTTTCTTTGTTCTTTTTTCCTTGGAGCCATTTCATTACTTTACAGAAGGACACAAAACCCAATCCTTGTGGATGAGGATTAAATGGAAAAGTCAAATAAATTTGATGTTTAAAAAGAAAGCATCAATGGAGGACCCCTTCCATTTCGATTTGTCTATATATTTTTACACCAAAATCCAATAAACCCCTTCCTATATTTAACATAAATTGCCTTACAACCTCAATGTTTTTTAGTACATCCCACAAACCATATGCCACAATAATTTCTCACGAAGACACTGCCCTCCTTTATGTATATCCACTGATAGACTTGAATTCACAAGGGAAATTGAAGAGAAAAAGAACTTAAAACCAACTGCAGTGAATATTTCATATTGTTGATCGAGTCTTAGTTCAGTTGACATCGATATTATTATAAGTATATTAAGATGCGGGTTCAAGTTATTGAAGCATATAGGTAACCAATTCTCCATCATTTATACTACATCAATCATCAAGTTCTTGCATAGAGCAATGGCAAATGATAAATCTATTAAATTTGGATAGGGGATACTTCTAGCCGCACGATAATTCAAATGTACTTAATTTTTTTTTAAATAATTAAGTTTTTTATAGACAGAATAAAGTTATAAGTAAATCAATTGGGTCGATATATTTTATCTTAATTATCAATAACTTAACAATAAAATTTTAATAGTATCATAATTTGAATAAATTTTTAATATATAAAAAACTAATTTAGAATAAATTTTAATAGAGGGATTAAAATGAATTTTATACACTAGCATATAATTGCTTCAGCTAGCTGTAAAAATTGCTTGGCTGAGAATAAATTGGGGTATGGAATCTCCTTTAGATTTGGCAGTCGTACATGCTTTTACCAGCACCAAAAAGTGATGAGAGACTAGATGCTTCTTCACTCTATCTTTCAACCTCTCGACTCTTCCACAATCGTCTTGTAAAATTGAGCAGTGAGAGATTTCGATATAGGGGTGTAATTTAAAATTTCGAAAATTTTAGAAGATAATGAAAATTTTTAAAGTTTTAAGGGGTTTAATTAAAATTATTGAAAGATTTAATGAAAAAATTTAAAAGTATTGTTCAACCACCTTTTAATAGTAATGTGGGATTACAAAACGTTGCAAACTACTAATAATTAGTGGTGAAGATTATAAAAATCGTGATGGTTGTCGTGATAATAATGATTGCGAAGGAAAAAAATTGTAAAAAAAAAAGTATAAAATGCTTAAGTTTTTCAAATCATCAAAAAGATTTCAAATGAAACCATTAAATCATTATTTATAACTCTTCCCATGAAGTTATCGAGAGGACAATTATGAAAGAAGTGGTATTTTTATAGCACACCGGAAAAAAGGTTAATTAATTTACAAGAATGTGCTACAAGTGATGTGGGAAGGAGAGTGAGGGAAACCATGCTCATGAAATGCAATGCTACTAGTGAGTAATGACAAAGAAATTATATACTGGGCAACAACATAATGGTTACAGGGAAGTTATACTCATGTAACACATTTGGCGAGGAGAGTGCAAGTGACCTTACCTGCAATGTTACCCAATGAAATGCAAGTAAATGTGTTCAAGGTTCGAGCCGGGCTAAAGTCAGATTGGGTCAAATTTAAATATAATTTAACACGTTTTATATTTGCTCATGCTCAAATCCACTCATATTTGTAGATAGCTAATCTAAGTCTATTTTAAGCGTCCATATTTTTTATTTTTTAAAAAAAAATTGTATTATTTTTAAGTTAATGTTTAATAATTTTATATATTTTTTCATTTATTAAAATTTATATTTAGGTTTTTTTTAATATTTACATTATAATTTAGTTTTAATGTATTATAAATTATATAATATATATAAAACAAAACATTATATACACATAAAACCTAGCCTGACCTTAGAATGTAAAGTTCCGTATAGATAATTCTTTATTCGAACTTTTTTTTTTTATCTAATATTTTTCTTCAAACATTTTTAAATTTCAGATAAATCTTCAGACGCACGAATATATCTATTTGAAGTTTGGACAAGTGTCTACTTATATTTCTATAATCACACATAATATATGAGATTGATATTTAAATGGTCAATAATTTAAATAAATATCATGACAGTGATATTTTGATATATGAAAGCAATACGGTCCAATTATAATGACTCAATCTCACAATTGTAATTTTGTTACATTGGGACATCCCACACCTAATCCCAAAGATATTGTTCTTAAATTCATTTTAGTCCAACATTCCATTTTTTTCCGACTGGACGCGTTTTCTGATAATTAGCTCGAATTAAATGCGGAATATGACCAAATACATAAAAGAAGAAAAAAAATCAAAAATTAAAATATGGGTTTTTTAATTTGTTTTATGGCCAATATTTTAATTTCCTGCCCAAAAGAAAAGAAGAAAAATAATGACAATTTCATGTGCATGCAGTAAAAGGACACAACTTGATGCATTGCCTACCAATCTATTTTCATTCACTCTCACATGAATGTAGCATAGGGTACAAATAAAGAAAGCACAGAGAACCAACCTTTTCTTCTCTTTTTCTTTTTTAATTACAATTTGGTCACAGTTAAGATTCATGTGAACTTAGGTTTAAGCATAGATGAAGCATTACTTTGAAGGTGCATGGGACCGAGCTTTTGAATCCGATGAAGAAGCCCTTTCTTATGGTCTTGGCAAGTTAGGTTCGGTACCGAATTCAGGGTTCCGTCTTGATTAAATGATGACTCAAATTGTTCCAACACTTTTACTATCTGCCAGAATTCTGGCCTTTTTTCTCCGTGTAATGACCAACATTGCTCGATTAATGCTCGCATGGCAGGCGGACAGTCTCCCGGGACTACCGGTCTCAAATTCTGAGCAAAAAAATGGGTTCTGATATCAGAATTTGCAGATAACAAATGCAACAAAATCATGCATAAAAATGGTTTTAATGTCGATTAAAGCTCGAGTCGTTGCATGTGACCGATAAACAATCATGCCATGTCTTATGCAGAATGATTACAATCTTTGGGTTGACTGAGCATGATTAGGGCAGATGTTTAGAATCTAAACACGGAGACTTACGTATCTCGATATTACAAAGGAGAATGAGGTTTAGAAAAATACCTTGTTCACAACTGCAAATGCAGCTTGGATAGGATTCATATCCTCGTACGGGATCGTACCGGCTACCATTTCCCACAAGATTAGTCCAAAGCTGTAAACATCCACTTTCCGTCCATACGGTTTCCTTTTGATCATCTCAGGTGCCATCCATCGATAAGTCCCCGGATCATCTGCTAATAGATCACAATGTGCCTCCTCACAAGCTATACCGAAATCAGCAATTTTCAAGTGGAATTCCTCGTTGATAAGGATGTTTTCAGGCTTAAGATCACGATGAATGATTCCTTGAGAATGAATGTATTCCATTCCACGAGCAACTTCGAGAGCAATAGCAATTATCTTTTGCAAAGGAAGGGACTTGTGATCAAGCTTGTGTAAATATGCCCTTAACGAACCCTCCGATAAATATTCCGTTATAACACAATAAACCGGTGGCTTTCTGCATGCTGCTACAAACTAGTTATCAAATCAAAAAATAAAGTGAGAACCGAAAACCTTACGATAAAATTTAAAGCTATGGCATTATAAAAATTTCAATTACCTTTATAATGTTCCTATGGTAGAGCCTGGATAAAAGAGTAACCTCTCTATTGAACTGTTTCTCTAATCGAATAGCCAAATCTCTGTTGTCGGCATCATCCATTACCCTAATAATCTTAACCGCAACAGCTTCCTCTTTATATATCCCATGATAAAGCCGACTATGAGCACCATGTGCAAATCTAAGCCCGAGAAACAACTGTGAAAGATCAACAGTATGTTCATCAGCTGTATCAGCAGAGTTAACCCTTCCACCAGCATAATCAAAATACTTGGTCCAAGAAGCCTCCTTCCTAAACTTCGACTTATCCGAAACTCTCGGTGACCCTGAGTTCCTAAGAGGACTCGAATTCAACCCTTTCTTTTCGTGCAAATGGGATTCCTTATAGAAAAACCTTCCCATCCTCCGCTTATCAGATTCTTTCCTATGAGGATGTGGAGTCGAGAACCTCCTCCTCTCAGACCTTGCTTCTTTAAACGTATCAGACAAAACTGTTTGCGGGACCGGAGAAACAGATCGTTGCTTGTTCGTGATCGGATTCCGCTGAATCAACGGATCGATGCGATCAGATTTTGGATTAGAAGGTTTAGACCCTAAAGTCCTCTCTTGGTTTGTATCTAATTGTAGGTTGAAAGGTAAAGATACCAATCTAGATGAAACCAACCTATGACAAACTGTATGAGAAAAATTTGTTCTTCTAATCCATGAATTAGCCTCTTCAGCCATTTTTTTTCTCCCTTTAAATCTAAAAAAGACCTTACCCCCTTTATCTTCCTCCTTAAAAAAGCTGAAATAATATGATGCTAAACAACATAAAATTAGCTTAAAATTTTGGTTTCATTGAAATCAAGAAACCAATCAAAGCTATAAACAACCATCAAGAAGGAAAATCTGGCTGGCCTTAATCTATTCTCCATCAAAAGAAAAAGAAAGATAATTAATCACTTGAAATGAAACCCAACAAAAAAAAAAAAAAAAAAAAAAAAAAAACCCTTTCTTCAACCTTTGATTTTCAAAGGACCAAACTTTTCTTTTAATTTTTTTTTTTTAATCCCTTTAGGCTTCAAATGTCAAAATACCACCTTCCGTGAATGCCTGGAAAATCCCACACAAGCAACCAAATAAACAAGTCATTCATCAAAAAAAAAAAAAAAAATAGTATACTACATTTTATGAACACCCATTAACCACAGGGGAAAAAAATATCATTTATGTCAAAATCATTACAAAAAAGAAAAAAAAAACCCAGATTGAAATATTAAAAAAATTCAAAGTACATTACAATACCCAAAAAAAAAAAAAAAAAGCATCAAAAGGCAAGAACTTTACCATGAAGCTAAGAAATGCATGGCTAATCAACGGAAGGTGGCAAAATTTTTTTTTCCTCCTTTTGTTTTCTCGCTTCTTTGTTGCTATAAAAGCAAAGATGAGATCTTTTGTGGGTAAAAACTAAAAAAGAACAAAGGAAAAACTAAAAACAAAAACCAAAAACCAAAAAATAGGAAAAGAAAATTAAAAAATCTAAGAATTTCCTTGTAAAAAACAAGTTTGATATTGTATACGCATCGTATACGGGTATGGCTGAAGGACCGTAGATTCCGTGGACCCAATGTTAAGGATTACAACAATAAATAAATAAAATATATATAATAATAAAGCCAGGCCCAATAAGGGAGGTGATAGTGGAGTTCTTGGGCCCACGAAAAAGGATAAAAAGCCAATAAAGGACAGCTTTCGATTTTCTTTTTCTAAAAAAACTTTGTGTTAATTTATTTTTATAAAATTAAGGCTTTATTTAACATTTAATTTTCTATTTTTTTAAATTTTTTAACCAATGTGATACTTAAATTAACAATTTGTTCAAGTTTATCTTAAACCTGTTCATGGGTTGAGCTATTGGTTCAGGTCAGAAGACTTGTCTGAAATTTGAGAGGGTTTGGACAAAATATTAAGCCCCGAAAAATGGGTTTTGATGAAAAACTTAGACTAGTTTAAAATATGGCTTGGGCTCAAGTTTGAACATTCAAGGCTCGGTCCGACCCATTTTTTAAGTTTCTAATACTTTATAGTATGTTATTTTTATATATTATGTAATTTAGAACACATTAAAAAAATAAACATATACTAAATATATAATACTACTTTAATATAAACATTAAAATAATATTAAGATGATTATATAAAAATTTTCAAAAATAATATATATAATTATTAAATATTAATAAAATATAAATATTTTAAAAAAATTAAAAATAATATGAGTGAGCTTAAAATGAGTTTGAGCTAACCTTTTGCAAATATGGGCGGCTTTAGGCAAAATGTTAAGCCCATATTTCGGGCCAGATCGGACTAGTAAACTTGAACAAATATAAAATATGTTAATATCATACTTAAGCTCGACTCAAACCCGACCCGATTTATGAACACCTCTAGTTTATTCCAAAAAGGGATTTAATATCATTTCTTTCTTATCACGTTTTCTAGTTAATATTGAGTTTTTTAAGAGAAATTAAAACAAAATAATAATTTAAATACTAAAATAAATAAAATATATTGAAATATTAAAATGAATATTATTCAAAGATAAAATAGTAAATTAAGCTTACAAAATGAATGAAAAATTGTAAAGTAGAGGGATAGAAGTGTCATTTTCATAGAGAATATTATGGGTATTCTCGTTTCTTTAATCGAAAGGATGGTACGGTTCGCACGGATTTTTTGTTCTCTTTTTGTGGCCAGTGCCCAACGTTATTATTTTTGTATTTTTGTCTGTATATGGATCGTATTTATACGTATATTTTATATATTAAAGGTGCGTTTTTATTTGTCTTTTTTTTTTTTTAATATTTTTGAAAGTTTGTTTGGTTGGATTTTATTTGGACTGTTGTTATTTATATTCCTACTAGATAATCAAAGTAAAATCTAGAAGTTAGTTGAAATTAGAGTTGTTTATGGGTTTGGACGGGTTTAAGGTCGGGCCTTAAGAAAATTTAGGCTTGATTGATAGGTTTGACTTAATAAAAATGTTAAAATCTGGACTTGGTATGGTCATATTAATTTTTTTAATTTTTATTTTTTTATATAAAAAATTTAAATATAATAAATCAAATATACTACAAATATTAAAATAAATATTTTCTAACAAATTGAAAATAAATGTAAAAAAAGTATTTATACTTAAATAACACTAAAATAATTGCAACTTAATAAGCAAATACTTTTAAAATAGTAGCAAATTTAACAATAAAACAAGTGTTATACAATATCCAAATATTAACAACAAAACAGTAGCAATATAATGAAGAATTTTATTATAGATTTTGATTATATCTGCTCTTTTTGACCCAATATTTAGAACTATTCATAACCCATTCTCAACCCATAAATAGGAGGATAATGCATTTCAGCGCATTCGAACTCAAGTTCTCCTACATTAACAATAATACACGTACTAATCGAACTAAGACTTAATCCACAATTTAATAAAAATTTTGGAAAAAAAAATTACAAACATGATAGCAACACAAACCATGCTTGAAATTCAAACTATGGTTGCATTTATTAATTAAAAATTAAAATATTTTTTAAAAATTCTAAATAGAAGAATCAAACCCACCCAAGCAAAAATAGCAACCCAACTTTGTTTTAGTCAATTTTTTAGAAATTAAGGCAACTTATTTTTCTTAATAGGAAGTTTTGCTTTTGCCTAATAAAAATATATTGTAAAGGATAAGAGTGGGAATAAAACCTATCTGAAATTGATACCTTTATTATTTATTGACTAAATGAGAAATGCACTATCAATAAAAGAAAAAGCAAATTGCATGTGGTGAAAATTTTGGATCAAAATGTAAAGGGATCATTCCTAGTAGCTCCCTTTTATCTCTTTTGTTTTATTTATTTATATATATATTATATTTATATTATTATTTAAATCTATAACATAATGAATTATCGAGAGAATTTAAAATATATATATTTTAGTCAATTGAGTCTTAGCTCAATTGATATGGATATTATTGTCAATGCAGGATGACGTGGGATCGAGTGCATTGAAGCGCATTATTTTCTTATTTATGAGTCAGGGAGGGGCTATGGTAATTCTAAACATTATATAAAAAAACATATATAATCAGAATTTATAATAAAATTATTAAAATATATATATATTTTTTATATTTTATATTTTATATATTATATGTTAAAATATTTGGAAGTTTATTTGGTAGGATTTTACTGGACGGTTGATATTTGTATTGCTACCATAAGTCAAATGATGATAAACCAAAGTAAAAACTATAGGCTAGTCAAAAGTTTAGACTTATTTATTCAAAAAATAATATCAATAGCATTATTTTTATTTTAGTAATTTAGAAATAATAGATTCGAGCGTATTTAAGTATGCAATTTCTTTATGAATTATAATTAGTTTAAAAAATATAAAAAAAATTATGGACTTGAATATAAACTATAAAGAAAACATGAAAATATTAAAAATATATAGAAAAGATTATATTTACCTTTCAAATTAATAATAATTTTGAAGGTTGCTCGTAAGAATGGAGTACATTTTGTGGTTAGTCATTTACTTTTTCGAAGAACACCCGTGACGAGTGGATTAATCAATATATATAGTGTTTTTGAAATGGAATGATAAATTTTCAAGTGAAAAGTTTTTAAAGGGTGACTTGTTTTTTAGAAAAAAAGTTTTAAGTTATTTTATTTGAAGATATTATATTAAAAAAATGTTTGAAATATTATTATTAAAGTTCCTAATTGAGTTGTTTTCACGAGTCAACTAAGTATCAATTTAGTTAAAAATAACTAAAAAATTATAATTTTTATTAAATAAATTATATTATTACAATAGCATTATTTTTAATTTTATATATATAAAAAATCAAAACACACAGTAAGATTTGAACCTTAGAAAAACACATTTAACAAAATTTGTTCTATAATGTGTAGATTTTCTATATAAAAATATATAATCATTTTTTAACAAACTCATTATAAGTTATGATCATATCTTATCTTTTTTACATATCTAAATTTACTCATAACTTCTTCATAACCTATAAATAGAAGGATAATACATTTAAACACATTTGAACTTACATATTCCTATATTAACAATAATGCTTATGCCTAGGGATGTCAATTGGGCACCAATCCCAACCCTCCTCCCTACTCACAAGACTAAAACCATCATCGTCCTACCACCCACGTGGGTCCCCAGACCCACTTCATATAATATATTTATAAGTATTAGTGAAATAAACATAAACCAATTCTTTTATGAAAAAAAATATGAAATATCTATCCTCTTAACTCCTACCACATATGTGATATTATTCTAATTGTCACTATTTAAAAAAAAAAAAGTTTGTCGTAATCCTTTAATTGGTAAATAAAATATAACTTCAACACAAGTTTAAAAATTTCAGAAAATAAAGTTCTTACACAATATCCAAATACAAACAATGTCTCAAATACATCATAAATGTCTTCAAATGCAACACAAGTGCAAAAATTTCAAAAATCAATCAATACATGTCACTCTCGTTGTTTCTGTATCACATTCATATTTTAATTCTTCTATCAATTGTGAGCATTGTATCTCTTTAACTTTACCTAAATCTGCATCTGAGAAACTGTGTTGAGTACTCTCATTTTTTTTTTCTAAATTGAGCGAGAAACTGTGAAGTGCTCTCATTTTTTTAAAAAAAAATAGCAGTGAATGTGAGTTAAGTATTGTTATCATAATTAAACTTTTATAAATGTTCATCTTTTTAAAATATGCTTCTTATATTATGCGGGACGAGCGGGGATGAGGCGGATAGAAGGTCATTCCCACACTTGCCACTTGCCACTTGCCCCATCACCCACGGCGGGTCTAATTTTGTACCCATCCCTGCCCAATTAGGTGCGAAATGGGGTGGGACCCTGCGAAACCCGCTCCATTAACATCCTTACCTATGCCAATCGAGTTAAGACTCAATCGGTAAATATTTAATTATTTTTAAAATTTAAATTATTAACTTATGGCAATTAGTCAACCTTTTCTAATATAGTATCAATTAATAAATTATAACTTGATGAAAGTTTTGGAATAGGACAATTACAAACATGATAGCAATACAAATCATGCTTGACAATTCAAACTATGGTTCCATTTAGTAATTAAAAAAAAGTATTTTTATGTCAAAAGATTTTCAAAGAAAAGGATCAAAACCCCCCAAATAATAGCCATTTAACTTGTTTTAGTCAATTTTTTTAAAATTTAAGGCAACTTATTTTTCTTATTGGAGGTTTTGCTTTTGCCTTTTATATGTACATATAGATAGATGTATGTATATTATAAAAGATAAGAGTGGGAATAAAACCTATCTAAAATTGATACCTTCATAATTTATTGACTAAATTTGAAATGCATTATCAATAAAAGAAAAAGCAAATCCATGTGTCGAAAGATTTGGTTAGGAAAGAAAAGACTCATGAGGCTCCAAGTCCAAAATATGGACCCAAACAAGATGGGCCCAGTTATGTGAAACATTTGAAAATTTGGGTCTAAAAGTTATCTAAAAATGCCCAACCCAATCTTCCCAACAAATATCTTGGGCTATAAAAATATCAAGCACATTAACTCAGTTATTTCATTGGTTTACATTTGAAGTGAAGTGAATAGAGAAAGACCTTTGGAGTAGTTGGGTCTTTTAATTTCTTCATTAATCCATTGAGAATGAAAAAAAAATTTATATCAAATTAAAATTTATGTATCACATTGTATATTTTATTAAAGTTTTTTAAACGTAGTTTTAACATTTATGTATTGTTTTAGAGTGTTATATTCACATGAAATTAATTAAGAATTATGACTTCAATAATAAATATATTTAAAGATAATTATATTACCATAACTATTTTTTTATTTACCATTATGCATAATCCAAGACAATATATCATATAGGATAGTGGTATTAGAGCTATGCATGAAAATACGGAATAGAATAATATAGTTATAATATAATCGAGTTTCAAAATCAAGAAATAATTTAGTCTTACACATTTGTATCTTTTATCAACTCGGCCCTTATTCTTTTATTTTAGTTAAATTTGACTCTCAACTTTTTAAAAATAGTTGAATCTCACCATCAACCTTTATAAAAAAGTTAAATTATTATTTTTAATGAAAATACTAACTAAAACATTAAAATTTTAAACATAGCAGCTTGTATGACAACCCACGTATACTTCACGCTTTTTCTTTTTAATTTTATGAATTCTATGTCAACATGAAATACACGTTGACTGACAATTGGATTGTCACACGAATGTCGTTAAAAAATTAATGTTTTAATTAGCATTTCCGTTAAAAAAAATCGTTTAACGCTTTATGAGAGACTAATAACCAAATTTAGCTAAAAAAGAACAATGACTAAATTGACAAAATATGTAAATATTGAAGGTCAAATTTTGCATTATACCAACTTCAAAAATGACAATAAATTTTAAAAAATTCAATTTTAGACATGTAAAACCCTTGCACGATCTAAGATATTGCAACCTCTAACATCATTCATGTTTTGGCCGCCTCTGACCCCAAAAGCGACAAGCCAACAAATTTGCATTGCAATTGGCTTTTTGCTCATAAATATCACCAATTTGGCACCCTTATCTTTAACAACTGTTTGTAATTTCCCCACAAGCTTTAATGAATTAATAATTAATCTTACCTGACACTTGCAAACTGTATGCAACTTATATATATATACTTCCATATTCCAATAAAACCCACAGTCGAGATAGATCGAATTCTTAAATATAAGACAAAATTCTTCCAATACTATTTTTTTCATCTCGCTATTTGATTTCTTACCTCTCAATCCAAGGAGCATTTGTCTCGAAGGCTTCATAACCTAGTAGCAACACGACAGCTCAAAACCATAGAAATTGCCCAGGTTTCAGCAATGGTGACTTTGGTCTCATCTACTTGTATGATCATCCATTGCCACTTTGAATCTTGATTTAAAACGAAGACCAAGTCAATAAAACCTTAGTTTAATGGGATTAGCTCGGAACCTAATCCATTTATCGTAATATAAAAATATTATTATTTTTATAAGATTAATCAATTGTAAAAGAATCCAAAATCCAGATGTGTTTTGTGTATTACTTTGCTTGCAAAAACCAGACCATGTTCTGTCATCAAATCTGTAATTAAATCTCTGAACATCAAACATCCAAAAAAAAAAAAAAGAACAAAAATTCTGCCAAAAACCCTCATTTCATAACCCAAAAATATATATATCTCTTATACCATTATTTAGCCATAAACAAAACTGCAGATTTAAGTAAGCATATACTATCATCTTCTTCATACAACCTCAAGTGCTGTACAATGCACATTGGACAACTTCCCCAACAAATCTACTGTTAACATTGATGCCCTCGGCTTCGTCAACCGGTCACCGGAATGTCCAACCGGCAACGATTGTGTCGATGTATTCCTTTCGCATGATTTAAGCCACTTGGCCTGCATGTATCTTTGTTTCCTCCATGGCCCCATATGCATTTTCTTTTCCTTCATGCATTTCTTGGCAGCCGAACACAAGATTTTGATCACATTGTTTAATCTTTCTACTTTACCTACGAAAACTTCTGGTAATCTTTGTACTAGCCGATTGTAATCTTCACTAGCTCTTGCGATCTCAAATTCAGCTCTGAAATTCAACTCTATTATTACCCTTACTTCCCCTTTTCTTGTATTTTCTATCACATCCAAGAAACTGTGTTCCCCTGCGAGAAAATAAATAAATCCCATTAAAAACAAAACAAAAACCCACCATGACAAAGAAATTCATCTTTTAATTCATATATAGATATGTACCTGATGGGATATCTGGGGAGCTACGCCATTTAGATCGGCAAACAGCACTGTTGAAACCGGCATTTTGGAGACGGCTAGAAACTTCTCTCATGAGACAATTCTTACAATTTTCCGCCGTTGAGGATTTTCCACAAACACATACAGTTCTTCCTTTTTGAATATCATTCAAAGCTTCTTTTGTGGCGGTCCTGATTCTCAATTCCATGGAGCTAGTCCTACACAACGTTTGCTGTAAAACCTGGTGTTGGCTTTCCCAAAAACTCTTACTATTTTCATCGTTGCCCCCATCGTTCTCTTTCTCATCGTCATCATCATCATCACCATCGCCGACAATTCCATCGTTATTATTACCCCTAAATTTATCGCCGTTGCAGTTTCCCAGGACCCCCTGGTCGCTATCTTCAAGAAATTCCAACTCTATATCCGGCGTAACCGGATCGGGTTGCTCCGGGAACTTGAATTCCGGGCATCCGTACGCTAAATTCCGGTGATTCCATGGAATTCTTGTCGCAACGCGAGCCATATATATATATTTTTTTAATTTGGGGGAGTAGCTAAGCGAGGCAAGTTTGTTTTGTGCATTATTATTGTTATTGCAGGGTTTGGTTTTATAGTAAGGTTTTAGGACAAGAAGTGGGACCCGGTTCGAACCAACGTGGACTAACGAGCCGCCGCGCACATGATGAGAGAGAGGATCGAATCCGACGTGGCATTAAATAATTGAATAATCTGCACCGATACAGTCAAGTATTTTTAGACCAGACAGCGAGGATCCACGTCAACCGGCTGCAATAATTTTGCTCATCTGATCTATTCTAGATATACTCTCGAATATTCACGTCCCGCAAGTTTTTTCCTCTAAAAAAAAAAAAGTTTGGTATGATTTGTAATTTCATCCCTCTACTTTTTAAAAACTGATAACTTAATCCTTTATTTTAATTTGCCATAGAGGTGAATCTAGAAATTTTTTTAGTGGGGATCGAAATCGAATTATAAATTTTTAGGAGATCAAAATGTAATTTCATCATTTTTGAAGGGACTAAACAAATTTATTTTCATTTTTGAGAGGTCAAAATGCAATTTTACCATATATTAACTTAAATTTGCATTATTGATAAAGAGACTATATTGCATGATTTTCATTTGTGGGGGATCAAGGCCGTTGCCTGCCCCCTTTAAGTTCCCCTTAATTTACGATAATTTAATTTTTATACCTAATTACGAAAACAAAAAACTAGTACAATTGAGTAATATTGTTTAAATGGCTAACTAAGAATCAACAATCGAGTAAAATCAAAAGGTCAACAATTCATATGCAATAAATTAGCAAAAAAATTGATCTATTTTTATTATTATTTTTAAGTATGAGAATAAAATTCTGATAAATTAAAACAAAGAGATTAATTTGTTAATTTTATAAACTTGAGGGACAATTTTTAAAATTAGATCAATTTCTTTTAAATGGTAAAATTTTATCTCAATTGACTGATTCCGCGTATTCGGTGTTTTAACTATCGTAGAGTCAACCTCTTAATCTACAATGGATTGAAATTATTTAATTATCAACGTGTAAATCATTTTTTTTGGTAAAAATAATTTTCAGTTTTAAAATGAATTTAATAATTTTTATTCTTAATCATTTAAATTAGAATAACTAATATTGAATTAAAAATATGTAAGCCTAAAATAATATAATCATGAAATTTGAAATAGTCAAAAACGGCAAGTGCTTTTGAAAAAAAAGTCAAATTTAGCTTTATATTATAATCTTTGGACTAATTAATGATATTATAAAAGTATAAAGGATAAATTATGTTAAATTAAAATATAAAATAAATCTTAAAATTAAGTACTACTTAAGGACCCATAATAAATTTGACCAAAATAACAAGTCAGACACCACAAGTACACCAAATTATTCTCTATAATTCGTGACTTATCCCTCATAATTTTTTTTTTACTTTTTAAATATAAATAGTTAATAATTTTAAGGCATAATGATAAATTAAACTCTTAACATTAATATATTTAGTTAATTTGACTCTTTTTTTTTAAAAGTCGAATTTAACTATTAATATTTTAAAAATTGTTAGTCAACGTGATATGTACGATAAATAGTGTTATGTTAACATTAAGCACACGTGGACTGCCATGCGAGTTACCAGAGCAATATCACTAAAAAAATTAATATTTTACTCAATATTTCTGTTAAAAAATGATTTAACTCTTTTTAAAATATTAATAGGATGGCATTAAAATATAAATATGTCAACAACTCCATTTCCCTTTCCCTCCAACAGGAAAAAATTATGGACTAGATCGTAAATTTAAGTATAATAGAGAGATGAATTCAGAATTTCACAAAAGAAAAAAACATGATCCAGATTGCCACAGCTAATTACTAGGAATATTATATTTGATCCCTATCCCGATCCCGAAATAGTGGGGGCCACAAACAAGCTGGAAGATAAAAGAGTGATGTGATCTGATTGAGTGTTTTGATTAAGATCATACGTGGCAAAATCGAGGGCGTCAGATGTTAAGGTTTATCCGAAAACAGAGTGGCCCCCTTTTTCTCAAATTTTCTGTTTGCTTTCCAAAAAGCAATTATTATTTGTGGTATTGTTTCAATCATTATTATTTTTTAAGATTTAAAATTAAAAAAAAAAGAGGAGAAATTATCGTATAGCAAAAACGCGGCGTCTTGCCAATGGTTTGGCTTTGTTTTATTTATTCATTGGGCATCTAAGACAAGATTGTTTTGTCCTTTTCGATTGCTTTGCAATAATTGGGAAGGCTACTATTTTAACATTGTTTCACTTTTAATTATTTAATTACATTTAAAAGAGTTAATATGTAATTAAAGTGTTTATTTTTTAATTATTTAATAATAATTATGTATAGTCACTTTATGTCGACATTGTGTGGAATTATTTCATATTTTAAAACAATAATTCAAATCTGCTATTGTTGTTGTGGAGAAAGGAATCTGAACCATGGCCAAAAGAGCAATGATTCTCGTGGGTCAATCATCTTAAATTTTTCTGTTAAAATCTCGATTTAATTTTTATACTTTAATTCGTAATATTCGATTTGAGTTTCGCTTTATGTTTTAACATTTATATCTTTTGAGGAGTCACGTGTTATCTATGTATTGATTGCAGATTTCTTTAAATTTAATCAATATTTTATCGTTGTAGGTATAATCTATATATGTGACGTGTGGTTAGCAGATACTTTGTCCGTGTCAAACTGTGTTCTTGATGGTACGAAGTTGTGTAGTTTAGGGCTTGCAAGGTCGGGGCTCATAAGGTATTGGACTCCTCAGTGTCTTTTGCTCGCAAGATAATCTCTTAGGTCATGCAGTTAAGGGTGTTGACACGTGAGATATAAGTATAACAAGTACCCGTACTTATAGAAATTTTGAGAATTTAGCGTTAATCCAAACAATAGCCATTAAATTCGATAAATCAAATCGTACTCCAAAAATATTTTCACATTTGTAATGTAACATTAGCTTGCTTTTTTTACATATTACTTATAACAAACCACAATATTTTAGTTAATAGAGCTAATGAATAATGACTATTGTTTGAGATAAAACTGAAATTTCAAAGTCAAATTAGATAATAATAATTAAAACTTCAATTTGCACATAATGTGAGATTGATATTTTAATTAATTTATGTAATGGGTTTAACAATCCTATTATTGATTTTATTTTACTCGTTAGGCCACCAAATTTTCATTCAATTCATCAGTGAATCATACTCTTACAGCTAGGGCTGTTATCTAGTTGAGTTGGGGCTCGAGTTTGACTCAAAATTCGGAGTTCAATATTCAACTCAAACTCGATCAAATATCTATTTTTAATCTCGAACTCGGCTCAAGATATAACCAAGTTACTCGAATTCAATTAAGTTTATTTACAAATTTTATACATGAGCTCGAGCTCAACTCAATAATTAAACTTAGGGTTAAAAATATATTAAACACAAGAATATAATATAAAATATGAAAAATTATGGATAATAATTTAACCCAACAATTAATTACCTATTATTTTTTATTTAGAAAAAATGTCAGTGCACCTGCCACCTACTGCTAAGGAAACAAACTTTTCTTTTTGGTAACACTAGGGAAACAAAACTTAGTGCTACTATGTATATGGATAGATAAATATCTATTTAAAACAAAGAAAATCAAAGTATTAAAACTTATCTAGATTGAATATTAATTTAATCCACATTTTTATTATTGCAAGTAGTCTTAATTATGTAATTTTTTAATTGAATGAAACTAATGGTTTATGTATAAAATTATTAAATAGCTTACATTGTCACTACAAAATAGTCATTGAATTATTCAAATGTTTTCATTTAAGTCATTGAACTATTTGAAAGTTGTTGTTTAAATCATCAGACTATTAAGTTTTTTTTTTAAAATCTAGTTAGCGAGCTTCAAGCAGCAATTCGACAATCAGTGTCCATCAATAGGTAGAAGAATATACCTTTGATCCAAGTCGATCTAACCGTCTGTGTTGTAAATTAGAGAAGAAAATTGTTTGAATTTTGGTTTGTAAATTTATGACGTTAAAAAATGTTTCATAAAAAAAACGAAATGTAGAAAAGAAGGGAAATGAGAGCTCTCGAGTGATGCAAACGGTGCTAACAACAAAGACCATGCAAGAATGATTTTAACAATCCAGTAACTAGAATAAAAACTTTCGAATAATTTAGTGACCATTGTGTAAAGTGACTAAAACGTAAACTTACTAACAATTTAGTGACATGGGGTATAATTTACCTTTTTAAAAAATATAAAAATTTGACCATTAAAAAAAAATTAAAGATATGATATCCTCAAATTGTTTATTAGCAGTCCACGTACCCTTTTGATAAAAGGAGGTTTTTTTAATAATATAAAAATATCTAATTAGTTTTAACATCAACAACAACTTGATCATGTTAGATCATAGTTTATTTGGCTTGCGTCCCTTTAATCTAATCCAGTTCTTAATTATTTGATTTAATTAACCTCAACTTCATTAATTTGCAATAGTTTATGATTAATTTAGACACTTGAACGTAAGATCTTCCCCAGCTCATCAATCTTATTGGATAAACACGTTTTATTAGATTTAATTAACTTGATTTGAATTAATCAATCTTATCTTGTTTTTTTTTTCCTAGTCGAGTTTATCATTAAATGAATTAATTATAAAATAAGACAGGAGATGGGAGAAAGGGTCAATTCGATCAAATAGTTTAGAGGTTATTCAATCTATTAAAGAAACGTTTTTCAAAACCTTATTATTCAGCACTTATCAGACGTATTCAATAGTTGTTGGTGAGAATGGTGTAATGAGAATTTTTATATGTTTCTAAGGAAGAGAACATAGAAGCATATCGCATCGCGAAGTTAACTTTCGATAAAAATAAGAGTCTGCATAACTATTTACGGAGAACTCACCATTTTTTAAGTAGTTTAATGTGATAACCATGATCATCATTTTTTTTTTTTTAGTTGGCGTAATAATCATGATCATGATCATGATCAAAGATCATTAGCCACCATCCACAGAAATCGAATGAGACGCCTGTTTGGACCACACCAGCACCGTTTGGACTTGTTGATGGAGAAACTCCTTTGTTTTTATTTATTTATTAAATTATCATTTATGATTACATGGAGAATTAATGTCTATGAATTGAAAAAAAAAATTATAAATTAAAATAAATTTTGATTAAATTTATGAATAATAAAATTTACATAAAAAGTATTCGATTTTAAAACCCATGACTAACTACCATTCATGTCAAAAACCTACCAACTTCTCTGCACTAATAGTGTCGATGTGTTAATGGTAAAAGTGATATGAATATCTTAATGCCATGCTATTCTTAATGGTTGGTAAAGTTTTGTCGTCATCCTAAGACAATGTGAAATCGGTAGAAACTTCATGATGAATGGTGAAGTGAGTTAAGCGTACGTGTATTCGAGAGAATTCATACATGAACCTTAAAAACTTTGAAGAATAAAATTGTTGGTATTATTATTATTAGTCAAAAACATTATACAATTATGTTCTTTTGACTTGACATGCAACATTGCCATTTCACGTCCCACTATTCCTTTAATTAAAATTAGGGTTTTTCTTTTCCACGCGACATTAGAAATGATTAGACATTAACGTTAATTGCAACTTCCTACTAAAGCATAACAAACAAAAAAACTAGTATTTTCTATTAATGTTGTTTCCCCTTTTTCTTTTTGGAAGCATACAAATCCTTTTAGGGTTTAAAAATTAAATTATAAATTTGTGAAGGTAAAAATATAATTTTTATTCATTTTAAAAAATTAAAATTAAAATAATACTATTTTAGGACTATCTTTTTTTTTTTTGGTCAAAATACCCTGTAATCTACTCACATTGCTTCATATAAAATTTTAGTTGAGTTTAGATTTCAATTTTCAAAGTTGAAACCCAAAATAATTTTAAGTAAAATATTTTAATTTAAATAAATAATACGGGGAGATGTGAATTAAGTTGTAAAATTTATACTTAAAATATAATAATTTAAAAAAATAAAAAATATTTCGAGATCTAAATTTATCTTAAATTAACTGTTTCCAAATATAAATAAATTTGAAGTTTATATTCTAAATCCAACTAAATTTAAATAAGCTTAAATTACGCTAATATCATACCTAAATTTAATTTCAACAACCAATCAATTTACATTAATATATTAAAAGAACTTTAAAAAAGTAAAACATTAAAACGTGGGCTATAAAGCTTAATTTACAAGTGTCAAATTGAAAACCTCAAACATGGTTTCGTGTGTTAGCAAAAAATATGCAAATGTTCTCGGCCACCATCTGAACACAATCTTGTCTCTGGTGATGATAGAAAATAAATAAAAAAGAATAATCTGGTACCACTATAATGCATTCGCCTTGATAATAATATTTATATTAATTAAATTAATTCAATTCATTTATATTATTTTTATTTTTGTAAACCAGATTATATCACATTAAAATTATAATGTAAATATTAAAAACTATTTTATGTTTTTAAGTTTAAATTTGTTAATAAAATATATATATAAATTAAAAATATCATAATTTTTTGAAAAAAATTTAAAAAAAATATGAGAAAACTTAAAATAAATAAAAACTTTGTAGATACGTTTTTTTAATATATCTTTTGTTTAGTTACTATTTTAATAGCTTATAATAATCTTATGTTTAATCATATTATATATTAATTTATTAATGATTAATATTATATAATTAGTTTATATTATTTTTTATAAACGTTATAGTTAATCAAAATCAAAATTCGAAATTTTTTAGTGCATGCCATGGTTTTATATTATATATATATATTTTTCATAATCATATTATGTGAAGGAATGGGATACCAAATACTGAATGGAAACTTTGGCTTTGGACAATAACATGTGAGTTGTGACATTTGAAGAAGAAGAAAAAAAAAAAAACAAAGAAAACATGTTGAGCGTTGTGTAATGTTTTTCGTGCACGTGCCGTGTGGATGCTCAGCAACATGTACACGCGAAGCAATATTATCCTTATCTTTTTTGAAATGTAAACTAGCTTGAAGAACAGGAGAAATTACCAGAAGGATAAACATTAGGCTATTTTTAGCCACACGATATGCTCAAATGTTCCATTAAATTTAATGCAACCACAAAATAATTTTCCACTGAATGGCGAAATTATCTATTTAAACTCAAATTTAATGTACAAATAACTTAACCAATGATATCCCTAAAACACATAGTGAAGCATTAACATGGTAGACTCAACCTTGTCGAAACCATCTTTTCAGAGGTCGACTTTTGTTTTAGAAATGAAAATTGGGAGTCGTCACCAATTTTTTTTATAAGCTGTGATCGGATCACCTTGTAATTTGACCGTTTTAATAAAATGTTTTGATTTACTAAAACAACGATTTTGATCTACGAACTTCGAGAAAACGGGTTCAGGAGTCGGTTACGCACGAGGAAGGATTAGTACCCTCGTGACGCCCAGAATTGGTACCTAATTGATTAATTCGTGTCTTAATGTCGAAGGTTGAAAACTTGAAAATGATTTGAAAATACGATCCCTCTTTGCATTGATGTTAATTTTGCTTATGAATTGCTTGAAATAAACGGAAAATATGCTAATGACCTTCTCATCTCTTGACAACAAAATGTCATGTCCCGTAAGTTACAACACGACACTTCGAATCTTTGAGAATAAGCTTGTCTTTTCTTTTTTATTTGAAATCTTATATATTTTAATTTTTGAAAGGATATTCGGTTATTTGAGTTCAACGAGAAAAATCGAAACCCCATAAGTTAGGGCACGATTTTATCGAATCTTCCAAATACGAAACATTGCCTATTTTTGAAAATTTTGTTGACGTATTTGGGTAAAAATTAATGATATACAATTAAAATATTACGTTGATGAATGACGACAATATAAATATACTAATAAATGATTCCTAGTTATACATAATGACAATAATCATATAATGTATACTAATTTAATGTCAATTTTAACAATCAGAAAAATAAGATAAATGACAAGATAAAAAATAATAATGATAACAATAGTAATAATAATGACAAAATATGCGCATGAAATGATAATATCAACTTTAAAATATGATAAAGACGAAGAAATAAATAAGTATATATAAATAAATATAGAGGAAAATATTACATAAAATATTGAAAATGAAGAACCAAATTAAAACATAAATGAAATTAAGAGTAAAATTTGTAATAACATGTATAAATAAATAATAATAATGGTGAAAAAAGAAAAAAAAACATAAAATAAAAAAACATATGTATAAATATAAATAAATAAATAAATACAAAAAAAAAAAGATTAAAAGGTTAAAAGTAAAGGGCTAAAATTAGAAGCGCAGAAAAGAGCAGGGACCAACTGGGAAATTATTCTCAGGCCCACAAAACACGTCGTTTCAATCTGGACAAAATGAAAAGAAAACCAAAATTGTGCGGATAAATTTAAAAAGTAAAAATAATAATAATAGGACTACATTAAAACTAAATAAAAAAAGGAAGGGTTAACAGCGCAAATATCCCTTTTAAATCAAAACACGCCGATCCTTCAGGCGGGTCGGGTTGACTCGAAACGACACCGTTTCAGGTGTCTGTCTTCCCAAATGGTCTGAGGACCAAATTGAATCAAACATAAAAATGAATGGCTAAATTTAAAAACGATAAAAAGAGATAGGACCCAATCAAATTAAGCCTTAAAAGCGGAAGGGCCCATCGCGCAAATAGACCCTTCCGCAAAAACACGCGAATCCTAGGTCAGGTCGGGTCAAAGCGCGAGTTAAAGGCAAAGAAACGACATCAAAGCCCTAAAACGACATCGTATGGAGGTAGCATAAATGCGAAAAAAACTTCAAAAATCATCATTTAGCCGCAATTTAAAAAAAAACAAAAAAAAATTATTTTGGTTCTTTGTTCTCTCTCCCTCTAAAAATCAGGCCAAGGCTCCAACTGTTACTCTGGTCGTCGATCCGTCGTGGCCACCAGTCATCGACGACGGCTACCGTCGCCTCCGGTGGCTGGAGTTCTAAAAAAGCCCCCTTTTTTCTTCTTTTTCACTCTAGGTTATCTAAGGGGGGAAATATAAAAAAAGGAGAAATTTTAACTACCGCCCATTTTTCGCCTCCTAACCCCTCTTATTCTCTTTAAACGAAGCCCGAATTGAGACCCCGAAGGAGTCCCATGACTTTCGCAGACGAAGAGGAGCCCTGACGGTCGAGAGGTACGGGAAAACGTATGTTTCAAGCCTTGTTTTTTGTTTTATGTTTTTATTTACCAAAAATAAAAAAATAAAAACAAAAAATAACAGAAAACAAACCATCTTTCATTTTTACTTTGATTAATCTTGTATTTTCTTTTTGTATTCGATTTGTCTGTACAAAATACATTGATGATATTCGGGGCTTTTAATAGTCGATTACACTGTTTTTTTTTTAATTTATTTCTATTGTTTCGTGCTTTTGTCCTTGTTACTGTTTTTGTTCTATTTTGTGCTCTTTACAGGCGTTGACGAAGGCGGGAAAGGAGTTTTTGCTGTTCTCATGCAAGGCAACAGAAAGGGTAGGTATCGGGACGAGGAGCCTTGGTACGAGGCGCTGACATGGTGTAACACCCCTAACCCGAGACCGTCGCCGAAATAGGGTTAAGAGGCATTACCAATCAATCAGAACATTTAATATCTAGAATTTACGACACAAAGTCAATCATCTTTAATCACCCTCATACACAATCATGTTGTCTCTTTTTAAGGTCTACGAGACCTAATTCACATGCTAAAGAGGGGTCGGGACTAAAACGTAACACATACAAAATTTCATGAAAAGTTAAAACTTTTCTGAAATACAGGGGTTACACGCCCGTGGAAGGAAACCGTGTGCCCTCCACGGTTGCTAGACACCTCTATGTGTCCTTCCCGTGGCTATATACTAACTTAATTCCCACGGCCACCAAGTACGCCCGTGCACTAAGGCCGTGCACTTTTAGGCCATATTCTGACTTCTCCACCACGGCCACCACGGCCACCAAGCATGACCGTGTGCCATGGCCATGTGCTCTTAGCTAGCTACTGACTTGTACACCACGGCTAGCTGACACTTCCGTGTCAAAGCCGTGTGCTACTAAGGTACATTCTGCCAATTTCCCCCACGGTCTTTAGGCACGCCCGTGTGCCACAACCGTGTGACATTATAGGCCATTTGCAAGGCCAAAATGCCACCCATAAGGATCAACCCTACAAGCAATATTTACCTAGACATGTCATGCACATATAACCACCAAAAACATATCAAATTAGTCATTCAAACCATGCATTCAATACCATTTCCAACCATGACAATTTCAAAGACTAAAAACTCATATCATCACAAGTATGATTCATTCATTTCCCAACATCATTTCTTTCAATTTCACTAATTCATACTAGTTACCATTTATAAGTCAATTTCTCAACTTACAATCCATACCAAAAGATGCATCATATATATATATACCAAAATCATTCAAGCTAAAACTAGCACATATCTAGCCATATCTCATAGCCATTCATAATATCAAACATGATTCACATTCAAGTGACCAGCCTATACATGCCATATTTTAACTATGTACATCATTCCAAATACCCCAAATTAGATTGCCGATAGTGTGATTGAATGCTGACGTTCCCAAATCCGAGCTAACTTTACTAACACTGTAAAGCAGAAAAACAAATCGCACAGTAAGCCTATAAAAAGCTTAGTAAGTTCGATATACAATATAATCGTGTCATTAAACCAAACCAATAACCATCACATAGATCAATTCTCTCTTATCCATACCATATCATCCATAGCCAAAATACTTATTCATCCATCTAAAGCTTTATGTATAAATTCATCAACCACAAAGGTTCAAGACATACCTTGGCTAACACATAGTTTTAAATTTCCAAGCTACTCAATGCTCAATATTACTTGTTGATCATCCTTTGATATTCGTTCAACTTAATCGCACACTCAGTGCTATATATATGATCGGTACATATTAGTCATCGCACACTTAGTGCCTAATCTTTCGACTGACTTATCTCGGTAATGCACCCACAGTGCCAATTCTATAAGCCAAAGGTTTCAAAACATCGCACACACAGTGCTATTCATTTCTGCTTCGATTTCAATATCGCACACTTAGTGCCCTTAACTAAATCTTCCACATAGCATCTCAATTTCGTACACATATACACATTCATTTCTTCATACAAAAACATATCATAATGACATGTATTATATCCGAACTTACCTAGGACGTCGAACTGTCGAAACGATCGATTAATCGAGCATTTTCTCTTTGCCTCAATCTCAATTCGAACTTCCTCTTTCTTGGTCTATACACATTCAAATTCAATCCATTCAATACTAACTCATTCAATTTAGTCCACATACACACATTTAGGGCATTTTTCATAATAGCCCTCATATTTTCACATTTCGACACTTTAGTCCCTAATTCACAAAATCATCAAATTCACCAAATTCCACCTAGCACAAGCTTAGCCGAATTTTACTAATATCCATACAAACCCACACATTCCATTTATTTCACATTCTCGTCCTTCAAAAATTTATTTTTACAATTTAGCCCTAATTAGCTAAATTCATCAAAAATTCAAGAACAACACATGTTCATTAAATACATATCTTTCATTTAACACTAACACTCATCACAAAGCTCACATACTCATCAATGGCACATCATAAAAATATCATCAATTCATGAAATTACAACATGGGTTAGTTAGAGCACAAAGCAACGATTACGAAAACGTAAAAATTATCAAAAACCGAGGTAAAACCACATACCAATTTGTGCCTAAGCTTGCCGAAACCTCAAAGTCTCCTAGCTCTTCTTTCTTTTCTATTTTCGGCTAAGAAAGATGATATATTCATCATCTTTTTGTTTGCTTTATTATTATAACACCTTAATAATCAATTTCCTATTTTAACCTTAACATATAAAATGTTTAAAACATATATTACAAGGTCATTTTTGACCATATCCACCCATTAACTAAATAATGGTCAAATAACAATATAAGGCCTCCATCTTAATAAGCCAACAATAATTAAGTACTCATAAATCAGCACACAACATTTGCTCTTTACGCGATTTAGTCCTTTCTCTTAACTCGACACATAAACGATTAAATTATCACACAAAATTTTCACACAGTCTATATCACACACTATTCACACAAAAAATAATATTAAAATATTTTTTTACGACATAGGATTTGTGGTCTCGAACCACTGTTCCGACTAGGGTCTAAATCGGGATGTTACACATGGCATGGGCAGCGGCGCGCCTAGGGCTAGGGTTTCTTTATTCTGCCGAAAATTAGTTTAGGTATTTTGGGCCACTGGGCCTTGTAATTTTGGGCTTAGGTTTAGACTTTGTAATGGACTTTGGACTATTATTGTTTTTATCTTGTTTTTTTGGTTTAGTGGGCCGGGCAAAATAGGCCTATTACAAGCCTCTTTAATCTGCACTAAGACAACATCTTCAGTCAAGAAAGATGCACCAAAATACCTCTTGTTCCTTTGTCTCGATATCACATGCAAATATTTATTCTAATCAAGCTTAAGTATAGCAACAAGTAATGACTTTCCTTTAAGTTTTAATATCAACCAATCTAACTCTTTCCTTCAAGTTACCACAGCCCTATGAATGGAGCAAAGCTGCAAAATCGATTGTCACACCTTCTTTGAAAAGCTACACTTAAAGAAAATGTGATCACGCGCCTCTGTAGCATTTATACAAAAAAAGCAACAAGTATCAATAGGAACCCTAAAAGCAAGCAAGCGGTCCTGAGTAGAAAGCCTATTGAGAATGACCATCCAAACAATAAAAGAATGCTTGGGAATAGGCAAAGGGAACTATAGCAAACAGTGCCACTCCACCTTCATACCACGAGTTCTAATTGCCTCCCACAATTTAGAAGTACTCATTTTAGCATTAACAAATTGTTGCGAAATGGCAGCAACCAAATGCTTCAAATTTAGCATCCTTCGCCAATTCCAACCACTCGTCGAAGTAGAAGTCACATTCAGAAAACTCTTACCCTTTAACACATATTCAGTAACCCAAACGATTCAAAGAGACCCCTCTCCTATAAGTAAGTCACGAATTATTTAATCTAAATTTTACTTGACTTATGAAGACTTTAAAAAAAAAATAACGAAAAGTAAAACGTTAAAACATTTTAATTTTAGATTTGAAATCTAATTTTTCTATTGTTAATTTTAGGAATATAGTTTCTCTAGTCATTTAATTTAAGAATTAAAATCCAATTGAAGTAGATGGACTAAATTATTGAGATTAAAAGTCAAGGGACTAAATTTTAAATGTGTGAATATTATAAGGGCTAGAAAAAGAAAGTAACTTTAATTAAAATTTGAAGGTTGGGGAGCAAAATGATAAAAATATATATATAGGATCAAAATGACAAAAGACGTAAACATTAGGAGCTAAATTTATCACTATCTATAATATATATTTATCACTATTAGGAGGATTTTACCTGGATGTTACACATACTTGAACTGAATTATTGTTAGACCCTAAAAAAGGATGAATACACTTGTAATTATTAAAATTCTTTGGTAATCTTATAATAATAATAATAATAATAATAATAATAATAATAATAATAATATCAGTTGAAAATTAGAAAAGTTAGCCCATGGAATTGGTGATAATAACAAAAGGGGATTAGGACTCTATGGATTGCATTTAATCATTATAATGATTATGTCCCACACCATACATGCATTGTTATCATATTTGTTACCATTAAGATAAGCAAGAATAAGCATAATTTGCAATAGAAAGGTTGGATACAAATGTGTGCATGGTGTGAATCTTAGCCCTTTTTCTGAGAAAAGATAATAGGCAAAGCTAAGCTATTGCATATTGAAACATATCCAAAGGTTTTAATTTGTAAAGAGATGAAAGTGGCGGTGATTGGGTTTGGATTTCGAAGCGAAGCTAAAGCTAGGCTCACAGACTTGGGAAAGTTCCATTGCCTTGTGGTAATCGTCGATGGAGGAATACATCATACACCAGACTTACCGTTTCAAGAAACTCAAAGCATTCTTGATCTTCTTTTAAGAAAGCTTTCAACTCTGCGTGGGTTCATTTACATTCACACCCATTTCCTGATTCAATCCCAATCAATGAAAACAGAAATATACCGTGTTATAAGCTTTTGATGAAGAGAAAGAAATCAAAGTTTCACCGTTTTTCTTTAAAGAAATGATTGTATCAAATTGTGATTCCACGTCATTTTTCTATTCGAAAGAGATAGGGATAACGTAGAATCAGTTTCATGAAATCCTTTCTATTTTCTTTAATGTGTCTTTCTTTAATGCCGTTACTTATCGTGTTTTTTAAAGTCTAAGCCAAAAAATAGGCTTGGACAAAAAATTTAAAAATGCCGTTACTTATCGTGTTTTTTAATGTTTTATATTATGTAATTCATAACACATAAAAATTAAATCTATAGTATTATATAATAGTACTACTATGATGTAAACATTCATAATTGTTAAGGTGACTACATATAAAATTTTAATAAATAAAAATATATAAGTTTATTAAATATTAAATTAAAATAATATAAATATAAATTTTAAATTTTTTTAAAAAATAACATGGACAAGTCTAAAATGAATTTGTATTAGTCATTTACAAATATGAACGAAAGTTGGCAAAATTTTAGGTCCATATTTTGGACCAGGCTGCGCTCAAGCAAGCATAAAGTGTGATGATATCATGCAAAAGCTTGATCCGATCTTGACCCAGCCGATGAACACCTAGCTTCACTCCTAAGCTAAAAGGGTATAATAACGCTTTTGGTCCCTCTTAGTTATGAAGTGCTCAATTAAGATTATGAAAGCAACAAATTCCTGCTGCAGATGTTACTTCCATACTTTATTTATAAGCTAGACAAATTCTTTTTGGTTTATAATAAAGTGGAGGGCGCCCAAAGTGCCAGCCAAGTTGCTGTATATAGTTAGACAAATGAGTGGACATGAATAGTTGTTAATGCCCATGTGGGTTTTGCTTATAGTTTTTACTTTCTTCATTGGATCACTAAAGAAATATTCAATAATAAAAATACAAATTGGTCCATTGCCTTTTAATTTATATGAGTAAATTAAATTTAAAGTTAGTAAGTGGTGACTTAATTTAAAAAAATTGTAAAATGATCATTAAAATTTTAAGTCACTAGCTATTGAGTTTTTCTTTTTAAATTCTGCTAGTGAGCTCCAAGCGATAATTTAATGATTGATATGGTAGATCAATACCCGTCGACAAGTAGAAACATACCTTAGATCCAAGTTGATCTGACAATCAATGTCTGAGAAGAAAGCTGTTTGGATTTTGGTTCGTAGATATCACTTTCAAAGTTGTTTCATGAAAAAAAAACTAAACTGTACAAGAAAAGAGGAATAAAAGCTTTTGATTGGTGTAGGTGGTGCGAATAGAGAAGGCCTGCAACAACGATTTTAAAAACTCAGTGACTCAAATGAAAACTTTCAAACGATTCAGTAATCATTTTGTAACTTTTTAAAGTCAAGTGACTAAAACATAAACTTACTCAACTTAGTATAATTACCCTTACCCTTAATTATATATATAACTGTACGAAATTAGCTAAAAATATAAAATTGAATTTCTTAAAAGATAATCCGACCTACCTGATTCAAACCAGTGACCTAAGGATTACAACCAGGGAAACCCCACTACAGTCCTCCGCTCTACCAACTGAGCTAAGGTCGGCTAGTTATTTACAATGAAAACAATATTAAATATATTTTGAATAGAGAGTTCATGTAAACATGACAAGAAAAATATAAGTTCACTGCCTGAAGAGCAATGAAAACTGAACTGAGATCTGAGGCTACTATATCTGGCAGTAGCATTGTAACATTCAATGGCAGGCATAAATCAAAAGGATTTTTAGAAGGTATTTGGCAAAACTTTTAAATATCTTTCTAGTGGACTTTTCCCTTACTGTAGTTAGCTTTGTGTATTTGGCAAACAATGGGATTAATGTGGAGCCATTGCTTTTAGTTTTTGCTGCAACTGATCGAAAATACAGGATGCAACAGTGCACCTGCTGGTTTAGCAGAGCTACAAGCTTTAATCATGAGTTCACCCATCCTAAACCCTAAAGATTGGTGTGATTAAAAGGACCCAATACATTATGGGATAGCCAAGAGAACACCCACCAAAAGTGCTGCCACCATGAAGAACAATGCTGCTTCAGTGCTTGTGCCTATAACAGTAAACCGCAGAAAACTAAAAGGTTAAATTCTGCTATTAGTTCCTGTACTTTACGAAAGCCGTGGATTTCATCCTTGTACTTTAATTTGGTCATTTTTAGTCCCTCTACTTTTCAAATTTTAAATTTTTAGTCCTCACGAAACAAATAATTGTTAAATTCATTCAGTTAAGTTCTGCCATTTCTAAAATCTGATACAGCAAACATATTATAATATGTGTAATTTCATATCAACTTGTTATTTCCACATATTGCTAAAAGTCCCGTTAATGAATTAACGATTGTGATTTGAGTCAGGATTAAAATTTCAAATTTTGAAAAGTATAGAGGCTTAAAATGATTCAATTGAAGAATATGAGCTAAATATACAATTATACACATAATACATGATGACTAGTAATTGAATTTAACTGATATTGTTTGGGTCATATGACTAAAATTTGAAAAGCACATAGACTAAAATTCGAAAAGTATAGGGACTAAAATGACCAAATTAAAGTACAGAGATAAAATCTACAACTTTTGAAAAGTGAAGGGAGTAATAGCAGAATTTAACCAGACTAAAAAAATGTAATGCACCAGCCGGGAATCGAACCCGGGTCTGTACCGTGGCAGGGTACTATTCTACCACTAGACCACTGGTGCTCGTTGGACTTTGAAGTTCATTAAAAGTATTACTTCTAAAGATAGATTATTTTCAAAAGAAATATCAAAATGGTGCATGGACTGTAGTTTCTAGGCACAGTCGATATCTACCAAGACAAACAGCATACAATCACCAATATCATGAATGACATTCATAATCCAAAAAAATAAAGTCATCTTTTAATCATCACAATAATGTGTGTTCAGAACTTTTAACATACATGCATACAATGACATGCCTAAATATCACAAAAGAAAAAGCCCATCCCCAATCCCCCACCTAATGATTCATCTTTGCAGAGTCCTTCGAAGGCATGCTTGTGCTTCAAATACATTAGAACCAACAAATTATTCAAAAATTATCTACCTTCCACAATGCTGTTGGTCCAAGACAGTGACATGAAAGATGAATGTGACCGTCGAATATTATCGATTGTGGGGTGTAACGCATACCCGAAATTCCGAGAGATCCACATATCTCTAGTCTTCACCTTGTGCAACAAGTATGCTTCCATATCCTCCGTTTCTGCTTCACAAGGCTCATTCTTCCCCTCCAACACTTTAACTACTTGTCTCATTGTTGGTCTTGAATTTGGGTCAGGATATGAGCACAACAAGCCTAAATGCAGCACCTTCTCCACCTCTTCATCATCTGTTCTTAACCGTGGATCAACCGCGGCGAGTAATTTGTTTTGCATCATCAATTCCCATACCCAATTCACCAAACCCGGCTTCCCTTCTTCTATAGGTCTCCTCCCACACATGACCTCTAAGATTAAGATCCCAAAACTGAACACATCGGTTCGTGTCGATGCTCGTTGGCATCTAAACACTTCGGGTGCCAAGTAACCCACGGTTCCAACCACACGTGTTGTGCTAGCTACTTGACCATGTCCATGCATTCGGGCTAACCCGAAATCACCTAACCTTCCATTCATGTACTTATCAAGCAATACATTGCTTGCTTTAATATCCCTATGTAAGACCTTAGCTTCCCATCCTTCATGCAAATAGAATATTGCTGAAGCAACATCTTTTATGATTCTAATTCTATCATTGTAATTCAACATTTTGGTCTCATCACAATCATAGTATATCCTCTTGTCTAAGCTCCCATTTTCCATATAATCATAAACCAACATGAATGTACCTTTTTCTTTCTTACACCAACCTTTTAAACTGACCAAACTCCGGTGCTTTAACCGACCGAGACTCGAAACCTCGGCCAAAAACTCTCTCATGCCATCATTTTCGTGCGAAATTCGTTTCACAGCTATCTCTGTACCTCCTTGTAAAACACCCTTGTGAACCTTTCCGTTTCCCCCGAAACCAATCACGTTTTCATCGGAGAAACCGTCGGTAGCTGCATCGATCTCTCTGTATGTCATCTTATGCGGCCAATACTCGAATTCCCAATCCTCCATTGCCGCTCTTTCCCTTGCTTTCTTCTTAACCAAAAACAGAGAACACAAAGCAATCAAAAAAAGAACAATGAAGCTCCCCATTGTGACACCAACAATAAACGATCTGTGCTTATAAAATGGTGTTTTGGGGGTAATAAATGAAGGTAAACCAGTAGTGATCAACCTTTCACTTAATCGAAAATTCGAGTTACTGAAACTCCAAGCTAAAATCCTATGACTTTGAACCAATCTACCAGTTGATGAAGTAAATCCAACATACATTTCATCTTCAAAAACATCAGATAAATCCAAAGAAACATTCAATAAAGGACGTTTAGGCCTTTTGGTTCGTATAGGTGCCATGGTTACATTAACAACCGAATCAGCATATTCAATCCAAACCTGATAGTTCTCACCACTGTTAAGCTTAAGTTCCTCAAAACCCTGGTCTCCATTGTCGGGCCAGTAACCTGCCGTGTGGGAGCTTGTTGATTTAAGTGAATTAACATCAATTCCGACATGGTTATCATCCATGTCTTCAAATTCTTGGTTTAAAAACACATCGAACTCAACACCAAACACATGGTTATCACTGTCTCCATCGTTAGTAAGGTTGAAAAGACCAAGATGTTGTGACGAGGTTGTCCCATCGATGCCTGGACTTGGTGTAAAAATGAAGACAATCCCATGTCCAGGTAGGGTTTCTTTGTTACTCGAAGGAGTCATGGAGAAGATAAAAGAGGTTGAAAAAGGAAGAACGTGAGATGAATTAGGGGATTTTGTTGGGATTTTTGAGCTGTAAAGACCTCGACCGACAACGAAATCCGTTTCGTTCGTGAGTGTAAGGATGTTGGAAGAATCTATGTCGGCTATGCCGTAGAGTAAAACATCAGCTGAGTTGTTGAAGCCATTGAAGACGAAATCAAGTGATGAAATAGGTTGAGATATGGTGATTATGAAGAACATAAGAACAAACAAGACAAGCTTTGGGTGTTTCTTCTCCATTGCTGCCGGCTGCAGGCTGCAAACACAAAAAAGAACCTGGAGAGCTACTCTGTTCATGGGAGAATTCAAGTTTGTTAAGTTAATAGTATTTGAGGTTTTTAAAAGTCCATGGTCTTTTTTTTTTTTTTTTTATGGTTTTGCCCCTCAAATGATTAAGATATTGCAAAACTAGGGTTTAGGGTTTGAATATTGGAAATTTTAGATTGATTGCATGTAGATATTATACAAATTTGTTTGACGTTCTTATGGAAGCTGACAACGTGATCTTCTTGAAAACGTCAAGCTGGAAAAAAAATTGCCGTAGTTAACTTTGGTCTAATTTTCCACCGGTGTCTATTCTCTTCAGAGTTTTGAATTTGAGTCCTTTTTCTTTTAATTTCAGGAATTTAAGTATTGTTGAAAAATTTTAAATCAAATGAATAATTTTCAGTGATTTAATTTTTAAACATGTTTAATAATTCATAACAAAAATCACCTAATAGAGTTTTTTTTAAATAAAATCTAATAGAGTTATTTCTATAAAAAATGAAAATTATAAATTAAGAAATATTTGTAGAATATTTTTAATTTATTTTTATATTATATTATCCTTCAAAGATTTTAGATTTTAGATTTAAAATTTGATTTTATACTTATGAGACTAACTATATTCCAATACTTACTTTTAGTAATATCTACCAAAGCAATTTTTACAACTTAAATTCAATATTTAATTTTCAACACTTAACTTTTCATATCAAACAACACCTTAATCTGATTTAAAAGTTAAAGTTCAACCGGCCAGTTGAATCTTACTTGATTAATATGAGTATTATTACCAATACAGGAAAACGTGAGTTCGAGTGCGCTGAAGCGCATTATCCTCCTATTTATGGGTTGGGGAGGGGTTTTGGGTAGTTTTAAGCATTGTATTAAAAAAAAATAGATATGATGAAAATCTATAATGAGATTGTCCAAAAAAAATTAAAATTCAATTGATAACACTATTAATTCACTCCTGTTAAATTCGAATATGTGTTATCAGTTGGATTTTAAATTTTAATTTTTAAATCAAAACTTTAAATAATAAAATATTATATATTTAAATTTAATGAAATCTATTGGCGATACCATTAATTGGATCTTAATTTTCAAATCAAACAAGTAGAAATATTAAATTCTTCAAAATAAAAGTAGAGAGACTAAATTTTAAAAGTTTAAAAAGTATAGAGATTGAGACATATTTAAACCTTTAAATTTTCACATTTTGGGGGCCTTAAATTAATAACTTGCAATTTATAGCAAACAGGTATATGAAATTGAAATGTGAATTACATATCTTAATTATGAAAAGATACCTAGCTTTGAAGCTGAAAAGTCAAGGACGACATTGATAAAGATAATATTAAATATATATATAATTAATAAAATTATTTTTTATTTCATAAAATAAATCTTTTAAGTTTATAATTGCCCCATATGAATTACTAATTTTTCTATATAGAAAAAGGATTTTATCTGTTTAAGATGCTTTTTAAGTTATTGTATTAAATAAAATTATAAAATTCACTTGTAACCTTTAATTAAAAAATATTTATTTTAAATAATAATTTAATAAATCTCAATGTATTTTTCCGAAATTCATGAAAAGGATGTAGTTGAAGTTGGATAAAAATATCATGAAAGTCCTTATATTAAAAGTTAGATTGTATTTTATCTTTTTTATTTATTTAAAAAAATTGATAAATTAGTTCTTTCACATTAGATCAAAGAGTAAATTGATAATTTTGTTAAAAATTTCATTTATTTCTACTGTTGAAGATTGACGTGGTTAACGGAATAACTAGACAGTTACACGTGATGTGCCACGTGTATCTCATGTTGATGTACAAGGATCGAATTTTAATAGTAAAAATAGATTGAATTTTTAACAGAATGACCAATTTACTCATTGATCTAACGAATATGGACTAATTTGCCCATTCTATTAATTAAAGAGAGCAAAATAAATCTAACTCTTAGTACAAAAATTCTCATAATATTTTACCGCTAAAATCAATAGCAAGATTAGAGGCTTGACAAGTGTCTTATATGGGTATAGTAAAATATTAAAAAACAGAAATACATAAAAAATTTTAAAATTAATTGTGGAATAAAAAAAGTACAGTGTCATTGATCAAATACTAACCGTATATTTATATATTAACAACTGAACTCGTTAAAAAATAATATTTTGTTCACTGCCACTCTGCCAATAGAGTTTTTAAACCCCACAAGCAAAATAAAGGGATTGACAAATGCCCTATAGAAGCATAATACATTACCAATGTATTAAATATTAACTCTTTATTAATATAATTATGTTTATTATATATAAAAATTTATACTATATTTTTATTATATCAGTTTAAAATAAAGTATTTATCAATATATGTTTAACAGCTGAATTTTTCAAGTAAAATAATAGTAATATTATATTTTAATTTATTCAAAATTAAACATAGATTATCTACATAAATTGTTGACCAAATACGACGGTAAAATAGTACCCCCTAAGTCCTAACATGTTTAAATTGCTAAATCCATGCTTGAAATAAAAGTAAAAATTCCTCTTTCGGCTAAGCAGAACAGATTAATTTTCTTTAGCCATCTTTGAAGTTTCTTTTGACACTTTTTATTTTATTTTTTTATTTTACTTTTTTTAGCTTTCTAGTTTTTACCTAGAGATCCTTATTAGCTAAAAAATATTTGAGGGATCGAAATTAAATTATATGTTTTTACTATAGTAAAAATGTAATTTTATCATTTTAATAATTTATATTTTTATAATTTTTAAATAATTAAATCAATTTTTTATGATTTTTGGAAGGCCAAAGAGCAATTTTACTATTATTAATTTAAATTGTTATAAACTATAAAGAGGACTAAATAGAATTTTTTTCATTTTATTGCCTGGATTCACCACTATTAGGAGGGTTAAACATGTTTAAATTATACATATTTATGTATAGAGCCATCTATTTTCTTTGATTATAATTGAATTCAAACAAGGGCATAGCTAGGGGGTGGTAGGGCCTTGGCCTCATAAATGGAAAATTTTTCATTTAAATCTTTTAAAATTTTTAAAATTTTAAATTAATAAAGATAAATTTGCACTTTAAAACCTTAAAAATAATAAAATTTTAATTTAATCCTTTAAAATTTATAAAGATATAGAATATTAAAATGGTGAAATTATATTTTATTATCGTAAAAATTATAATTTAATATCGATTCTTATAAATGCTTTCTGACTTCACCTCTGAATTTAAATAAAAAAATTAACATTGATATGATGTAATTAAATTCAAATACATGTGAATATTTAAAAAGTTTGAAAATTTGGTAATATAGAAATTATGTACCAGTTGACATGAAATAAATTACACATCTATCATGTATTCATAATTAATAGGTGAGAACTAATGAACTACATGTGCTTTGGAAAGGACTTCGGAACACGACTATGATATGTCTGCGAATGGTAGGAAATCTTCGAGGCTGTTTTTAGAGACTTTTAAACCGAAATTCAAATCCCTACCAAATTCTTTAAGAAAGCATTTGTCAACTTTTTTAGCTAGTTTGATTGGATGTGTTGGATTAACAGTTCGGAAAATAGTGTTATCATGCGCAAACTCTTTTTTTCTTTAATATAATCGAGTGAATTATTACGACTCTCAACATCATTATGTATGTATGTATAAGTGTTAGGGGTCATTATCTTTTTACCAAAAGACATGCTTAATTGGATGTGCAATACACATTGGTTTATGCATCCAAAGATTTTCCATTTCCTTTCCAACATGTAATTAATGCACATTACCTACTATAGGGAGTTATGGGGTGACATTCTTCCCCTCATGATCTCATGCTCCTTCGTAGTAGTTGGTCCATCTTGTTTATCCTATTCGTTAGGTGTGCTCGACTTGAAATTGGGCGGTTAAGGATTATTTTGATACCATTTGTCATGAAGTCATTGTCTTTTGGAAAGAGGGTAATGGTTACGGGTAAGTCTTGAAGCGAATCGAATGAAAATATATCGAGTTAATCGAGTTGATAAGTCAAACTTTATCATCCTGACTCGATTTGAAATTTTCGAGTCGAATCGAGTGAAATTATTTGAGTTAAATTAAAATCTTGTTATAATATAACTAATTCAATGTTAGAGTACATAAATTTGACACCATAAATATTTGAAAACATTTTCAAAGCAAAATAATAAAAAATAAATACGATGAACTTGAATCATTAGTTAACTTATTTAGGTCTCAAAATTATTATTTTAGAACATTTTTAAAATTTTAACTTTTTTTTATATATTTTTAGAATTTTTTTAAAAAATTAATTTAGAATTTTTATAAATATCTTGAATATTGAAAATTATTTTTATTTTTTTGTATTTTTTGTAGAGAGAGGCCAATTTGTTTATTTTCAAAATTAACAGGAATCAAAAAAGTATTTACACCAATCTGTTATTCGAATTATTTCAATTATTCGAGTTATTCGAATTGTAAAATTCAACTCAACTCAACTCAAACTCGAATTACATATTCAAGTTGACTTGAATAACTCGATTAGATTAATTTGAAATTCGATTTTTTTTTCGATTTTTTCAAATCGAATCAATTTTGTCCACCCCAGTAATAACCCCATGAGGCCGTGGCAGAATATTGTAGTCATAGCTAGGGAGGTAGGTAGTGGCGTTGACCGCTTTGGTAGAATGACACATTTGCAGCTTTAGTCCTTTCTAAATTTCAATCGTTTAATTTAATCATTTTTAGCTTCTTTATTAAATAAAAAATTGTATTTTTGGCCCTAAAAAGTTAAAAACTCGATAGAAGCCATCTTAATACTACCATAATGTTTAATACAAAAAAATAGATAATTGGAAGTTAATGAATATTTGTTCACTTCTTTCATAATCACTTATAACCTACTTAATTATTTTGTAGTCTATATTTATTTTAATTTTGGGATAAACAACATTTTATCCTTGAAAATGGTATTTTTTTTTCAATTTAATCTTTGAACTAGTTCTAGTCTACATTAGTCTTAGAATTAGGTAGTTCTTTTTTTTTCTAATCTGGTCCCTGAATTTCGATTCCATTAAGGTGTGATGATACGACACTCATTTGTGGTATCATGTCATCATAAAAAAATTCAACATATTTATACAAAATCTAAAAAAGATTATTGAAGTTAAATTCATTTTGCCATGTTTCAGGTCTCGAGACAATAACCTATTGTCTTAAGACAACCAAATATCAAAGTTAAAGTGAGAAAAAAAGAAGAAGAATATAGACCTGTCATGAAACTTACATAAATTTCAATGTCTCGAAACATAATGTTAAAACTTGATAATTGAATTCAGATTCAAGTCTTAACTCTTAAATTAACCTAGCACAACTTCATAACTTAAAAAATTAGCATGTTACACAATAGAAATGTATGTGTGTGATTATATTTAATGATTAAATTGATATGAATGATAATTGTTCGTTGAATGTTGTGTTTAAACATTAAATTAACCTAAATTGCTTCGGCAATATAATATGACATTACACATTTGGATCCGATAACCCAATCGAAAAAATGTCTACTCTAGTGGTATAAATAGAGAACATTAATTTAGCACCTAGAATTGAGGCTGTTACAGCCCGCTTTCGATAAAAATCGGAACAGTAGTTTAAGGACCACAAATCCGATTCCTAAAAGAAAATTTATTTTAAAATTTTTTTATGGTCTACAGTATGATAATAATTTCATATAAAAATTTCGTAAAGAAATTTTACCGGTTGCATGTTTAATTTGATAAAGGACCAAATTGCACAAAGTACAAAAGTTAAGTTCTAATAGCTAAAGGGATTAAATAACTATGGAATTCAAAATTTGAGGTCCTTAAATGGTAAATAGACCATTAAAAATGCTTAGTTATTAAGGATGATGATTCATCCATGGAAAATAAAATAAAGAAAAAGATAAAATTGGAAAGTGAAAAAAAAAAGATAATAAATGATAAAAAAAAATGAAAATATCATCAATTTATCATCTTCTTCCCCAAAAATACATAGAAACCCTAAGAAAGAGAAAGCAAGCTTTATTGGCTCAATTAGGTATGTTTTATTGTCTCGTTTTTAATGATTTTTATATTTCCGAGATCGTAATAGCTTAATTTAGCCATCTCGGCGACTAATTTGTAAAGTTATTAAATTACTAGGTTTTGCTATGGATGAGTATGCTAAAATTTTTAAATTCATGGTAGAAAATGAAAGGTTGTTGATAGATAAACAACTTTTGTAAAGTGAATTTTGATGAAATTATTATTTTTGGACTAATTTGTAAAGTTGTAAAATTCATAGAAAATTCTAAAATTTTATGAAATACATGGGCTATATATGTTATATGAGAAATCCAGCTAGGCTTGGAATAATGATTAAATTGCATGAATTTTATTTTCCGAGCCTAGAGACGAAATTGTCATTAATTAAAAGTTTAGAGGCAAAACGGTAATTTTGCCTAAGATATGAATTGGACTGAATTGAGTATGAATTTTATTAAATTGATGTTAAATTCACTCGTATAGATATGAATAGACCAAATTTGGAGTTAGAGCGAGGAAAAGAGAAAGTGTCGAATTAGTAGATTTTACGTACACGAACATTTATTGAGGTAATTTCGTGTAACTAAATTGTGTATATTTATATGTTTGAACTGAATGTTGTATATGTGAGAATTCCATAAATTATTAATGTATGAAAATAATCATATGCCTGAAATTGCTCGATAAATAATGAGTTTCGTTTGAATAATGAAATGCGATGGATACAGTATTTTCACATACTGATTATAGTCCTGCATATGTTGCGGACATTATAACTCGAACGAGCATCCTGATAAAAGCCTTCTCGAGCATTCCTGTTACATGGTTCTTGCGAGTATCTTGATCGGTAGTGATCGTGCATGTGTTGCGTACTACCGTAGCTCTTTGTGAGCGTCCTGTTACATGATTTGATCAGTTGTGATCCAGCATTTATTGCGGACACAAATGCAGCTCTTCATGAGCTTCCTGACATGGCTCACTTGAACTTCTTATTATGTTATCTGGAGCTCCTGTTACATGGTTCTTTGTGAGCTTCCCGATATGGTTCTTTGTGAACTTCTCGGTTATGGCTTTTATGAGCTTCTCGATATATAGCCCGAATAAGCTTCCTGATAGGCTCTTTATGAGCTTCCCGAAATGGCTCTATGTGAGCTTCCCGTTACAAGGCTTGAGAGTGTGCTTCCTGATTGTGTGCCCTAATTAGGTACCCCTGAATATGAATTGACGATTTCTGATTTGTACACTTCGAATGTACTATCTATGTATTCATCGATGTTTTCAATGATTCAACGGGCAAAATCCTGACATGAGAAAATATGAACACGAAATGAATTATTACATGTATCTGCTTGAAATACATGAAAATGATGATACGTGGTATATGGAAGTATGAGATGGTGATATATAAACATGGAACTTGTTTGATGAATATGTTCATCTAAGATTATAGATTTGTACACTTCGAGTGTATTTTCCCGGGTTTCCATTGATATTATAATTGATTTAATGAGCAAATTCCTAACATGAAATAATCTAAACTTGAGATGAAATATTATGAAAATGTTCTTGAAATGCATGGGTATGATTTGTATATGTTATTTGAATTCATGATGTGGAAAGTAAATGTAGATGGGAATTTTGTTATTATTGAGCCTATATGTGTTTCTTAATGTTTATATGAGATAATATTACTTAGAAACAAACTATTACCCGTATGTACATGAAGTACATGAAAATGACATTACCTGATATAAAGATACATAAATTGGTTGTTACATGAATGTGGATCATGCTTGATGACTTTGTTCATCCATGATTAATGACTATTATATGTGATTACTTGGCTAACATGATGAGGATATGTGTTTAGGGCTTGTGACCAAATTGGTTGATAGTGCCTTACATGTTTATTTTGAACATAAATATATGGTAAGTTATTTACCATGTTATACAAACTTACTAAGCATTTCATGCTTACTCTGTTTTATTTTCCTCTGTTTTATAGTAATTCAGAGGTTGGTTAGATTGGAAGCTTAGTGGAGATCACTCATACTATCTATCAACCCGTCTTGGTATATATGATAAATTAATTATGGTTATAATGGCATGTATAGGTTAATTAACCAATGTTGGTATGTAAATGTTTGGGTTATAACTAGCCATTTGAATGGCTTGTGATGAACATGTTTTGATATGTATAAATGAGGCTATAACATGTTTGGTGTGTGCTTAAATGGTTGAATGATAGAAATCATGTTGGCATATTGATGATTAATTCTAGCATATTTGGTAAAATATGCATATAGGTGAATTTGATAAGTTAAGTAAGTTTTATATGTTTGGTTACATGATGGTAAAGTGTATTTGAGGTGCTTAAGAGCACATTGGTTGTATGTGATGTTATGTCATGCATGAGACTCGGTTTTAACTTGAATTAATTGTTTTAAAAATTGCTTATGGATATGTTAAAGTATTGGTGTAAGAGGAATACAAATTGGGTAAGGAATGTGGCTTGGAAAACAGCCCATTTTTGTCCACACGGGCAAAGACACAAGCGTGTCTCAGCCGCGTGTGACACGCGGCCTAGCACATGGGTGTGTGATTTGGTCGTATGTCCCCTGCATCTTTAAAATGTCAAAACAGAATGCTCAGAGCTAATCACACGACCTAGCACACGGGCGAGTGGCTTGGCCGTGTGACCCCTACACCTACACACAGTTTAACACACGGGCGTGTGACTTGACTGTGTGACCTAAGCCAGAGAGTTACACGGCCTGAGACATGGGCATGTGACCCCTGCACCTAGGAAAAATTTTGAGATTTTGCGAAAAATTCTCTGAATACCTGGTTTAGTCCCGACTCGTTTCTAATGCATGTTTTGGACCTCGATGGTTCATATAAGGGACTTTATGTTTGATTTCTGACATGAATACTGTATAATGTGGAATATCTTTTATTTGATCTGTAAATTATGTTAATACTCCGTAACCCTGTTCTGGGACGGATTCGGGTTAGGGGTGTTATAGAGGCTGTTAGTCAAATAGGCCCAATTTTGTTCAAATTTGTTTATATGGAAAGTCAAATCCATAAATATGAAAGAGAAATTATATATTTAGATTTGGAGCTTTTTTCTTAATTGGTGTTAGAGTTATTGAATCGAACAATAATGGAGGTTACAATAAGGCAAGTGTCTTAGTGTATAGGTGGTAAAAATATCATGAAAGTCCTTGTATTAGGAGTTAAATTATATTTTATTCATTTTATTTAAAAATGAGCAAAATAGCCACCGTAAGTTAGATCAAACATTAAACTGGTCCTTTATTAAAAATTTAATCTATTTCTATTGCTAAAATTCATAACTAGTATGGAGTTGGATCTTTGTTGAGGGGTTGCCCAAAATCAAGTTACTTAAGTTGAATTGTAGTCTGACAAACTAAACTTGATTTGAAATTTTGATGACTCGAGTTGAATGAAACAGAAATTGAGTCAAGTTGAATCTAATAAATCAATTCAATTTGAATTGAAATAAATATTTAATTATCTAGTGTGATATTACAATTATATAAGCTATTATAATGAGTACATGACTTTATGACTTTTAGATTTTAACCAATGTTTAAAAATTTGATGGATGATCAAACCAATCAAACCATCACTTCTCAGTTTAATTAGTTTGATCGTCGATTCAATAATAGTTAAAAAAAACAATTAAAAATAAAAATTATAAATCGATTCAACTATCAGTTTTTATCGATCCCAAACCATTTGCTCAAAAGCAAATTCAAACTTTTTATCCAAACCTAAATATCTACCAATTCGATCCGATTTTAATAACATCGCTTTTAACAAATGATTTTGGAAGAGAAGAAAAAAAAAATTGTAGACCAAAAGATTATGCTAATTAGAAACTATTAATATTAGAAGCTTAAATTTTAAACCCTAAGTTTTTTAAGCATATTTTGCATGATAAAGCTATATAATTAATAGGCGATAATTATAGCGACAATTTTTAAAATGAAAATAATGAGAATTAAAATGATTTTAACCATTAGATCAAAATAAATGGTTCTAAACCTTAGATTTATATTTAGCTTACCCTATTAAAATAAAATCAACAACACTCAATTTTTCTTCTTTTTTTTTCATCGTGTAATTGAAGTTTTAGGGTGAAATTTTTTTGGGTAATTTTTACTTTTAGATTTTTTTTTTGAGAAAAAATTGTAATAGAAAGCAAGAGTTTAGAATTATTAAGATTAATCAATTTGGGTATTAGGTATTTATTTTTCTTGATTGGAAAAATTAATCGATCATTTTATTCTAAAAAAAATTGAGTTTTTTTTTTTGGATTGATTTGAAGTACTAACTTTTTACTTAACCAATGTAAAAATTTTAATTTTTTTTAGAATAAAATAGTCAACCAATTTTTTAATCAAGAAAACAAATACTTAATACACAAATTGATTAATACACGGTGAAAATGAATTTATTAATTTTATTTTAGTAAAATAAATAAAATATAAAATTTAGTACAAATTATTTTGATTTAATTACAAAAATCAGTTTAATTCTCGTCCATAATTACTTAATCTATGTATCAATTTTTGTTGTTTGAAATTTTACGGATTTTATTTTCACAGTCATGAGGAAACGTACTTGTCGGCACTAATTAGATTCCGGCACGTGGTTGTAGCAAAGGACAAGCGGATTATTTAATGTCCCCAAAAATTGGGTCCCACCAGATCCTTATCTTCCTTTAAACCCAGCTCGGCAGAATCTTTCACAAAATTAGTAAAATAAATGGTCTAATTAATTTTATGTCCCTCTATTATATTTAAAATTTGAAATTTAATCATTTCATTTTTAATTTAGTAGAATTTGATCTCTCCATTTTTATAATATCACTAGCATATCCGAATTTATAAAAATGTTGCTTGAATGTTTAAGGTCCATAAAAATCTAACTAAATTGGTCACAGAGTTAAGGTTACATGAAAATATAAATAATATTCAACTAATATTAAATTTACATGTTAGTCGAATGTTAAGAGTTTTTTTTTTAATATGTTATTAATTTAATGGTAACAACTAAATATATTATTAATTTAAGGAAATATATAAAAATATGTTATTAATTTAAATTTACTAATAACATTATAAAAATACAGATATCAAATTACATAAATTAAAGTAGAAAGGATAAATATAAAATTTTAATATAGTATAGGGACTAAAAAACAATTAATCCTAAAAGAAATCACCGATAAAACTAGCGGAAATCCTTTTTCTCTACCTCTTCTTCGTTTAGTCTTTGCTTCCAGAAATAAACTCGAAGAATCAGTGTCTTATTCCACTACAACCATGCCTATTTTAAGAAATCCTTAACAAAATTACAACCGTCCATCCGGTCGAATTCAGGAAAAAAACCCACGAAAATGGCAACGAGAACATCGTCACCATCGCCTTCGTCATCACCGCCGTCGTCGTGCTTCATGCTGATCTGTCTCCTCCACTCGGCCATCGCCATATCAAGCGGCGCCTTCATGATGTTCCGTATGAAAGAAATCTACACCTTCACGCACGGGATCGAAACTGCCACCAAGCTCCTCGGCTCCACCCCACACGACCAACTCCTGATCCGGACCTCCGATTCGTTCTCCGGCCTGCTCTTGTTCACCATCGGGTTCTTGCTCTTCATGGTCTCCTTCGTTGAAGACACCGATTTCCAGTCCTTCTTCGCCGCCGGCTGCACCTTCTTGCACGTTTTCATGGCCGTGTGGAGGTTTTGGTTCGAGACGAGAGTGGAGGATTTGGCTTGGGATTGTATTAGGCAAACGGTTGGCGATATTTTATTGGCTCTTTCTTGGGTTTCCTTTTTGGTTTACTCTTGGAGAGAAAAGTATGATTAGATATTTTCATTTTTCTTGTTAAAATTTTACTCTCTCTTTTTTTTTTTTTTTTTTTTTTTTTTGTAATATGGAAATGTATATTTTGTGAAGTTAATAATTTGGGTCTTTTTGAAATGAATGTAAAATTATTGGGTATGGGTCAGAATTTAAGAAAAATTCATCCTGTGTGTTTAGTTGCCCTTCGAAATTAGATTGTAAATACTTAAAATTTTCCTTTAATAATTTTATTATAAATTCTGATCATATCTGTTTTTCTTATATAACGTTTAGAAATATCTATAGTTTTTTTCTAACTCAAAAATTAAAAAGATAATACGCTTCAGCATACTCAAATTCATGTCAAACGAACTATGACTCAATCGATGAAAATTGTGACTTTTTAAATGTACATTTTATGCTAAATCTTTTATATTGAATTCCAATTAACTTGAAATTAAGTTAAATTCAATTGTTATTTTCTCCGTGAGTTAAAATAAGTTAGAAGTTTCAGCACTCTTGGTAAATTTAAAATTTAGTTTCTATACTTTTATTTCTATAAGTTTAATTATCTATTTTTCAGATTTCAAAATTCAAATCTAATTGTTAATACTATTAAAATTACTTTATTCAATTCAGCTTTATTACAATGCCATTGTTTTAGTTATATTTTCACCAAGCGAATTTTTTTTGTTACAAAATGGCACACTAATAAATTTAACAGTATTAAAAATTGAACCAGAAGTTTGGAATCTGAAAAACAGAGAAATTAATTTTTTGAAAATAAAAGTAAAGAGACTAAATTTGAAATTTGTGAAGACCACGGGGACCTATGGCATATTTTAACCAAATACATGCTACTTAAACATTTATGTAGATATTTTGTGCAAACTTGAGTATTAATGCTGCTGCTGTTGCTGTGGTTGGACTGGTATTACTGTTCATCTTCCGTTAAAAGTTGAGCCTGTGATATGCTAATTGATCTCAACAGATGTTTGTTAGCAATTGCCCAATGGTCCCTTCTTAGCAGATTGAAAATTTAAAAGCTTAGTTAGGCACTGGGCAGCAGCCGTACTGGACCCCAAGTAACCAGCTTGCAAAAGCCCATTGTGTCAAGCCTAGTGTTGGGTCTTAATAGTCTTATCAGGTAAAGTTAATTAAGGGCTCATATGTCATTATATGAAAAAGTACTTTTATCATTATTCATTATTGTGGCAAAGAAGTGATTTTAAAAAAATAAAATATTTATTTTAGACGAGATGTAATTAGACTTGATTATGAACTGGATCAGTCGTCCAGGTTCAAAGGTTCACCCGAAAAAGTGAGAGAGTTTGGACAAAAATATATAGGACTGAAAAATGAGTTTGGATAAAGAGTAAGACCCATTTTTAATCCTCGAGTATAATTTTTTGGCTCGGGCCTGGCCAGATCCGAATCACCTATTTTTCTGGTATTTTGCTATTATATTGCTACTATTTTGTTGTTTTTGTTTAGATATTGTACAACTCTTATTTTATTGTTGATTTTGCTACTATTTTAGATGCATTTGCTTGTTAAGTTTCAATTTTATTAATGTTATTTAAGTATAAGGATTTTTTAATGTATTTTCAATTTGTTGAAAAATATTTATTTTTATGTTTTTAGTGTATTTTATATATTATATTTTTTTAATACAAGCGAGCTGAGTTAGGCTCAAGTTTACCATTTGTAACCTAGACCGAGTTGGGTAGAATTTTAGACCTATTTTTTGGGCCGAATTCGGACCTAAAAAATTGACCTAATTGATTCGGACCTCGTCCTATCTATGATCAGATCTAGATGTACTCTAACGAGAATAAAAATAATAAATTCAAACAAAAGTTAAAATTTTTATTTGGATTAAAACCATAATTTAAAAATAATAATTGATTCGAGAAAGCTAAATATTTACTAAATACTTCTTCTGATTTGAAAGTGTTGAAAAACACGAGTTAGTGGAATGAGTTCACTAACATCATTCGAGTTTCATCGTATAAGTACTACTTTTAATCTTACACGATATTAGCTTGGGATAGGCCTAAACTTTTGCTTATTACTACATTTGACCCCTTCCTTCTGCATCTTTTATCTTATATACCCCTTTCCTGTTTGAAGACTGGCTTATCAACAATTAATATTATAAAAATAAGGATGAAGGAAAAGCAACAAAAGATAAGAACAAGAACTGAAGGGCCCCAAAAAAAGTGTTTTAGTTCGTTATTGATGTTTCACAATTACTCCCCCCAATTCATCATTGCATGTTTCTTTCTTTGTCGAAAATCTTTTGATATAATGAAGTTATGCTTGCTTGACAGTTCTGTGGGTAAAGCTTGGATAAGCTCCATAGAGCGGGGAAGGGCAAAAAAGGAAGAAAAAAAAGAAGAAGTGAGGCTTGTAGTTTATACAAAGAAATATATTTAAATTTTAGATTATTTCGATTCGGGTTTTTTTAATTAGGTTTTTTTCTAGACTTAACATTAATTTGGATGTTGAATAATAATCTAGATTTAAAGTGGAGTATACGTGGATCAAATTTTAAATATATTTATACTTAGTACATTCATCGCTTGGATTACATATGATTAAAAAGAACAGTATGGTTATATTTAAGGTGAACATTGCACCGTCCTTCCAAACCCACACTTAGAATGGCCATCTATGCTATAGATATAAACTTTTCAAATTTTGAAATACATATTTTAAATACTTTTCGTTTAGATCTAAACTAACATTTAATTTTTAAGCCAAAAATTATGATTTATAAAAAAAAAAATAATTGATATAATAGTGATATTTTAAAAACTCGATTAACAGATATTTAGAGATTAATTTAACATTCAATTCTCGAAAATTTTTAATGTAATTAACTAAAAATAATAATCGCTTTGATTAGGATAACTGTAATTTTTTAAATTGTTTTTCATAAACCAACACAAACCCCAAGATTTGAATTTGTTTTTGATTTCTTGGGTTTTCTTGCTCGAAGAGGCCTACATACAATTACCGTTGTACTAGAATCTAAATAAAGTCTGAGTACCCTAACTATCAAGGGGTTCACGGATAATTTCCTCTCGAAGGGGTTGAATTTTCTTTTATTTTCTTTGTTTTTTATTTTATTTTATTTAAAACCGATTTAAACATTAGAGCCTTTCGAATTCACATTCATCTTATAAAAATCTAAAATCATCTAAACTCATATTTAATTTCCTCTAAAAAAATCTTCAAATCCGATCCATAACAAATAAAATTGTATAAACGATAAATTTAAAGTAACCTACATACATGGTTGGAACTTGGATCGTAACACCCCTAACCCGTATCTGACACTGGAATAGGGTTACGGAGCATTACCGGAAATTTCAGAACATTTTCAGATAATTCATGATATTTAATGTTTATAGTGAAACTGTCCACTTGAGTCATAGTCACTAAATTATTTATATCTCAAGCTACAGAATTTCAAATTAAGATCCGCTTGATGTTTTAGAAACTAGACTCAAATATCTTTTTACCATAAAAATTTCAGAATTTATAATTTAGCCAATAAGTACAGTTAATTCTTCAAATTTATCCATGTTCTGCTGTTTGACAGTTTCGACCTTTCTTCACTAAAAATTAATTATCTCTTAGTACGAGATTTGGATGATGTTTTAGTTTGTTTCTATTGAAAGTAGACTCATTAAGAGTTTAAACATACAAATTTAAACCCCAAGTAGTTTTATACAATTTTTAATGATTTTCCAAAGTCAAAACAGGGGAAACCAATATCAATCTGACCTTGTCTCACAAAAATTTAAATATCTCATAAAATGAAATTATTTTTCTTACACCGTTTCTTCTATGTAAAACTAAACTCAATAGGATTTAATTTCGTATTTTATTTAACCTCTAATTCGATTTCTAAAATTTTTGGTGAATTTTTAAAGTCGAACTACTGTTGCTGTCCAAAACTGTTTTAGTGAAAAATGTTGATAACTAAGCTTACAACACCTTCACTTCCTTTCAATTAAACCCTATACATGCCATATAAACCTTAATATGCACAATAAAATTTACCGAAGTAATCTGGATACTGTGCCCTGATGTGTTGATCCGATCCACCGATTTCACGTCAATCTATAAAGAACATTATACACACATGAGTAAGCTTATGTAAGCTTAGTAAGTTCATAGGCATAGAAAATAGTTATTACCGAACATTTTATAACACTTATGCAATATATAATTTCACTAATTCTTCCTGTCAATCACAAAATCAATGACAAAATTCACTTGATTGAGCTCAATATCAATAAATAATCAGTTTCAATCTCTTGGGTCCATTTATCGCTTATTTTTCTTAATCAATTTAGGGAATGGTTACGGAATTGAGTACTTCGTTTTCACAATGCCATAATATAACTATGGTCTTGCACATAATCACATATCACACACCGAATCCATAGCCCAGCTATGGTCTTACACGGAAGCACATATCACACCCATGCCATAGCTCAGCTATGGTCTTATACGGAAATCACATATCACACCGATGTCATAGCCTAGCTATGGTCTTATATGGAAATCACATATCCCAGATATGATCTTATACGGAAATCACATATCACATATTGGCATGGTCCAACCATGGTCTTTTCCGTCAATGCGTATGAGTCACTGAACAAAAGTACTCAATCTAATGTTCCGCTAAATTAGAACTTTTATTCAAACATTCATATTTTCACAATTATCTCAGTTTAATAACATTCATATACAATAACATACCATAGCATTCATGAAATTTTCATAAAAATTCATTAAATTTAGTCATATGAACTTACCTGGACCAATCAGTAGAATTTGTAAAAATTTAGTGACTAGTTTGATATTTTTTCTTTTCCGTGTTTATCTTCGGACTCCCGATCTATAATATAAAAATTTCGATTTATTAGCATCTGATTCAATACTAATTCACTTCATAATCTATGCCCTTCAATTTTCAAAATTACACTTTTACCCCCAAATTTATAATTTTTACAAGTTAGTCCCTACTCAATTAACACTTTAATTGAACTAATTTTTCCTCAAATAACACTTTATCTAATAATTTTAGGCTATTATAGAGCCTTTGATATTCAAATTTCAGTACAAAACCCCAATTCCTAGCCTTTTCACAATTAGGTCCTAAAAATTAATTTTTACTAAAATCACTTAATAAAATTATAATATAATGAAATTAAAGCTTCAAATCTATGAGAATTCATCATAAAATTCCAGTACTCAGTCATGGTAACTTTCAAAATCATTCATAGAATCAAAAACAAATGAATTTAACAGTTGGACTTAATTGTAAAAGTCATAAAACATGAAAAATTACAAAGAAAAAGCAAGAATTGAACTTACATGATGAAAAATATGAAAAATCAGCTTGAAAAATCTCTCCTATGGCGTTTTGGCTGAAGAAAAATGATGAAATTTCTAGATTTTTCAAATTTGTCTTTGTTTTATATGTTAATTTGCAAAATTTCCAATTTTGCCCTTGTTCCTCCTTATTTTCTTGCTGATTTTCTTGCCCAAACCGCCCGGCCCATATAATTTGGGCCTAATTGCCTTTTAAATCCCTTCTTATTAGTCACTTAAGCTATTTAATCACAATTTAACAAATGTTGCACTATTTTCAATTTAGTCCCTTTTAATTAATTAACTATCCAAACGTTAAAATTTTCTAACGAAACTTTAATACTAGCTCAATAACGCTCCATAAATATTTATAAATATATTTATGGCTCAGCTTATGAATTCGAGGTCTCGATACCTCGTTTTAGATCCAATTTACCTAATAAGTTCTTTTTAAATCACAAAATTCACTAATTCAAAAATTCTTCTAAATTCACACTTGACCCATAATTATTAATTTATTAATTTTTCAAACTTAATTATCGGATTTAGTGATCTCAAATCACTATTTCCGATACCATTAAAAATTAGACTGTTACATGGATGTTTGGTAAATGTTTTAGTTTAACTTGAATTTGTGTGTGTTTTAATTTTGAAAGATATGGATAGAGACAATGACGAGGGCACTCTGTCTCTATCACCCATAGTTACCTCCATTGATTTGGATTGAGTGGAGCAAGTTTAATGGGACTAACCCCAACAATTTCATGCATATCCCCTTTTATGGTTGACTCCATTTTCGGCAATGTGCTACAATCCTAGCTCATTTTCCCTTTTTGCTATTTACTCGTGTCTTTGATTGATAGAAATATATATATATATATACATCAAAGTAATCGAAATCGATTTGAAGGCCTGAATCACTTTTTTCAAAGATAAAATAAAGTTTTTAAATGTTTAAATTAAAATTATACAAACTGATTTGATGGTTAGAGTGTTTACTGCTCCAGTTGTGACATGAGTTTAAGTTGCGCTAGTCGCATTAATGTTACTCTTAGCATTATTGTCATGTCTTTACGTAACACAGTTAACAATTATTGACGCAAATTATGTTTTAACGTAACATTATTTTCTATTGAATGTTATGTCTTTTCATAACACAATTTAAGAGTGAATTCAAAAAAAAAAAAAAATTAGAGGGCAAAGTTGAATTATAAAATTTTGATAATCAAATTTTAATTTTATCATTTATTAATTTTATGTTTTCATAATTTTTGAAGAGATTAAATTTTTTTTTTTCTATTTTTGAAGTCAAAGTGTCATTATACCATATATTAATTTATAATTTAATTATTTATGAAAAGACAAAATTACAAAAAAAATTTTGAGACCAAGGCCCAATTACTCTGATAATTTTTTTTTTAAAAAAACATATGTTAATCAAAATAATATAAATGCACTAGAAATCTTTAGCCAAAGAACCCATTGAACAAGTTTAATCAATTGGCTAATAATATTGGTCTCTATCTTCCAACTTATAAAATCAACATATTTGAAGAGGTCGGATCTTAATTGCACCAAATATTTTCAAATTATTTTAATTTAGTCTTTCAAAATGTTTTAATTGAGCCCTTAAAGTATTAGTATCGTGTCGATTAATTATTTCTACCGATCTTACTGTCTATTGTGGAGCACATTTAAAACACAAAATTAAATGTTAAACAAACATGTTAAAAAAAACCCATCCTAAATTTTAATGACATTATCTATTCTTTTAACACATTAGATCCAAATCGCTTGAATCTTAAGTCAATTAGTACTGATGTTGTTGCAAAAATAAAAATAATATGAGTTCAAGCGTACTTAACTCAAATTATCTTTTCTTTTAAAATTTTAAGATCATAAAAAATACACTAAAATTAAATTGTCCCTATCATATATATACACGTATTTAAATTTTAATCTAATATTTTAAGTATATTACAAGTCTTACCCTTACTAAAATTAATCCATACATGTGAAATGATTAGCTTTTTTATGGCCATAATTTTATGGACCCAACATTTCCATTTCCCTTTGTTATATATTTTATGCTCCAATTGAAAAGTAATCTAATGTAATATTGTTAGTGGTTGCAGTGCAGGTGGACATGAAAGGGCATGCTTTGCCAATTGCCACTTATTAAATGTATAAACAAAATAAATCAAGAATTGGCATTGTCTAATAAAAGCACTTTTGGTGTGTGCTCCCACTACTTCCACTTTGGTCTTAAAATATGATTTGCTTTTAATGGAATTCATTGTCACAATAGTTAACTCCACTTCTTCACATTCTTCACCAGTTCTTGACCCCATCTTAATACTCTTCATTTCCTCCTCCCTTCATTATTATTATCTATTGATATAACATGAGTGGAGAAAGAAAACAATAAAGTAAAGAAGGAGAGAAATGAGATCTTACGAGTAATCTCGAAAAAATCATGCAAAGGTGAAGATGAGCTATAATTTGATGCTTATGAGATAAGTCAACAAATTTTGTTGACATGCGTGCTGATGTGTATCTTTTGAGCTATGTGTCATCCTGTATAAAGTCCTTATAGTTTGTGTAGTGACAAGTTGATGATTTTTATAAATATTGAACGAGACATTATAAGATTTTTGTTATTGATAAGACTATAATGAAAATAGAACAGGGCAAGATGTATAAGATTATTATTTATTTTTGGGGGGTTAATTAGATCTAATGAAATTGTGTTCATTTCCTAACAATAGTGCCACCAATGTGCCATGGTTGTATGTATATACACTTCCTTAAAAATTCAACCTGTTGTATGAGTTTCCTTGTAGGTTCCAAAGCACTATAATCAAATTAGTGGTCCATGATGCAATGGGAAAATATAGTTGATTAGCTAAGCTTCCACCGCATTGGCCAGCTTTTTTCCCGAATTTTTTTCTCAAACATTCAATTTTTTGTAATGTGAAATTAATAATTTTGTATTAAGAGGTTAAGATAAAATTATAAAAGTTCGATAAAATTAAAAGTTAAAAACTTTGAACTTTTACGAGCGGGCAAAAACGTATTTTTTTATTTAATCAAATTTGATTAAAAAGACTTAAGTCGAATTATTGGTTTTGTGGAGGGACTAAATATAAAATTATTCCATTTAAGAGCTAACAGTAAAGCTTCACAGTCAAAAGACATTAAAAACAGTGAATCTAAATTAAAAAAACAAAAAAGGAAGTATGAACAATCATTTCAACAACCACTTTTTTTCTTCAAAGAAGGGTAGAAGGTAATAATTCAAAATCATCAGCTAAGTTGCTTGAAGGGGCAAAAACAAATTCCTCATATTATTAAGTTAAATTAGTTGAATATGCGGAAAAATGAATTAATTGGTAAAATAGGTTTTTTTTTTAAATTTAAGAAAATAAACTGTTTTGGGGAAAAAAATTTGAAAGCGCGTTCAGTTGAGTGTACTTTCACACACACTTTCTAAAAACGACTTATTTCCCTGAACAAAGAAAAAAAATCTATTTTACCAATTATTTTTTTCTAAATATTCAACTAATTTAACCTAATTTTGAAGCTAAAACGACATTTATATATAATTATAAAAAGGGAAAAAAAAGTAATTAGCCACTTATACTTGAAAAGCTGAAACATAGAAGGGAAATATGTAGTGTAAGAAGGAATGATCTTGTGAATATTCTGTCATTCTGCTTGCTGTTTTCACCAGTGAAGTCCTTGTGCTCTAATACTTAAGCTTTTAAATTCTCTTAAAAAGTGAACATTTTTTAAATAGAAATGTAAAACTTTTATGAGAGTTAAAATGAGACAATTTAGATTTGTGTTTTATTTGGTATTTGTCACTTTTCTTACATTTTTTTGTGCTTATCTGAGCATGCAGTCAATTATAATTGGTATTTCGGGTTATCAAATGTGTTCAATTATGTTATTAGGGTTTTAATTTTTGAAATGTGATTAAAATTCATATTCGAATATATATTAGTTAATACGAGATATGGTGTTAGAGGTTGGAAGTGGTTCACACAAAACATTGAGAGTTGTTATTGGTGGTTGAGAAGTGCTGAGAGAGTCAAAATATAATTTTACAATTTTTTCTAACTCGTAATTTCATTAAATTTGAAAAGTATTACAAAGCCAATTTACCCTTTTCTTTGTTTGGTTTGAGTATAGAGAAAGAGCTTGGTGGGATCCTTATACTGTAAGACTGATAATAAAATCATGGAATGCTCTACTAAAACATGATAAAATGTGATTCGATTATACCTTATAAGTTTAACGATAAAGTTATGATACATTTCATTAGATGTCTAGTGAAATATCCAAACCAAATAATTATATATACCACAATATCAAATATAAATATCCAAATATTCTATGAGATAATGGTATAATTATGAATATTAGAGGGACCCAAACTCAAAAAAAAAAAAAAAAAAAAATTAGGTCGCATTTAAGGCCACCCTACAAAGTGCATAAATTAGACCCAACAATTTGTTGTCCACCTAAAAAGAGAAAATTAAAAAAAAATTAAAAAGAATGTATAAAATATATTTAAAATGGAAAACTATGAAACCTTGTAGTGGAAAATTAATAGTTAGGAACTAGTCATTTTCAATGAGCATTTTTTATTTCCTTTCCAACTAAACAATACTATTTATAGACTAGTCATTAAATTATTACTAAGTTTATATTTTGGTTACTTAACTTTAAAAAATTACAAAATGGTCATTAAACTATTCGAAAATATTTATTTAAATCACCATATTGTTATTTTTTTTAAAAAAAAGTATTACAACGAGCTCTTAATGACGATTCAACGATTAATACAGTGGGTCAATACCCATCGACTAGTAGAAGGACATAACTTAGACCCAAATCAATCTGAAGATCAGTGTCGAAGATCGAATCTGTTCAGATTTCGATTCGCAGATTTACGATGTTCAAGCTATTTCATCATATAGTAGCATTTTTAACAGTCTAATGACTTAGATGAAAACTTTCAAATAATTCAATGGTCATTTTATAACTTTTTAAAGTTGAGTGACCAAAACACATAATTTACTAATAATTTAGTGGCCTTAGATGTAATTTATCCTAATAATATTATATGCATATACCTACAAAAAGAACAAAGATATTATTTCCCTTTCATTTTGATTTTATAGTTAGTTAAAAGAAAACCCCAATTAATTTGGCATTTGCTATTGGCTGTATGCCAGTTTTGTCAATTTATTATATCTATTAATCTATATCAATCAAGAAATGGCTTTGCTTATAGATAGATATATAAAAAGTAAAAATATATATAGCAAATATATATACACTTTAGTGAGGTACATGTTGACTCGAACAACATAGTTATATTTTTTTTAAAAATAGGATCAATATATTATTTCATATCTGAATTTTGTTTCGATTTCCAATTCAGTACTTGAATTTTCATTTGAATTTGGTACTTGAGTTTGACTTCAATGTTTAATTTGGCACTTAGACCAAAAAGCATCATATGACCAGATGAATGTTTGACATGCGTGCTCTAGTAAAAAATTTATACAAGTACTTAATTGGAACAAAAAAGGACCTTGGTATCAGGGGCGAAGACAAAAAAATTTTGAGGGGGGTCAAAATTAAATTGTATTTTTTTACAATAGTAAAAATATAAATTTACTATTTTAATAGCCTGTATCTTTATAATTTTTAAAAGATTAAATCAAATTTTTATTATTTTTAGAGGGCCTAAATACAATTTTACCATTACAATCTAGAATTTTAAAGGCCCTAAAGGGTCCTGCCAGCTCCTTTTGAATTCGCCATTGTCTAGTATCAAAGTGAATATTGAAGTCAAGCCTAAGTCCTAAATTAGAACAAAAAAAATTTATGTATCAAATTAAACATTTAAGTTAAACTCAAATAATATAACTCACGAATATAACAACATTTTAACTCAAAGAACCTAGTAAAATTTAACTTTTTTTAGGATTAATATACTAATTGGTACATGAGTTTGGTTTTAATGTTCAATTTGGCACCCAAACCAAACAACATCATGATTCAACGAATGTTTGACACGTGTGTTCTAATAAAAAATATAGGCACTTAATTGAGACACAAAACTTAAGTATCAATTTGAAAAAACTCAGATACTAAAATGAATATCAAAACCAAACTCAAGTATCAATTTGAACACTGAAGATAAACTCAGGTACTAAATAATATATTATCCTTTTTTTTTTAAATACTTGAATATGAAATCTGGCTGCAACAGACATATAGTTAATTAGAAAAGTCTGACATTGATCTTTCATTACCAGAATCTAGTTAGTGACATTATATACCCAGCATATTCTTAATGATTTATTATTGTTTTTTATGTGTAATAATAAAAAAACATTAGTATTAAACATGTCTCCTGGTTAAGCAATGAAGCATTGAGGTTTGGAAGAAGAATTTCAAATTTCAATTAAATCTATCATTATATATTAGGGCTAATTTCAGGGACGAATCCAAAAATTATTTTTGGGATTAGAATTGAGTTATATTTCTTTATGAGAGTTAAAATATAAAATTATTGTATTAATTTATATCTTTATAATTTTTGAAAGATTAAATTAAGATTTTATCATTTTTGAGGAGGTAAAGCGTAATTTTACCATTTAATAATATATAAATTTATAAAATTTAAAGGGCTAAAATAGTTTTTTTATTTATTTTTTTCCATTTTAGGAAGCCTCTTGCCCCTGCCAACCCCTCGATGTCGTTTATGGTAAAATATGTATTTACAGTATACACAATTTGAATTTGGCATGTTAAAAAAATACTATCATTAAAATTTGTTATAGATTAAGTTTAAATAATTAAAAAAGTTTTTTTTTTAACTTGTCAAATCCAAGCCATTCACGTGATAAATATATAATATTGGCAACTTGACCCTCGTATTTTAAATATACTTCACATTAGATTTAGACTTATATTTAACACTTAAGCTGATATCAGAGTTAATGAATCTAATTAATATGATTTTAATATTTTAAAACTTATTTAAAATCAGTCCATTATAAATCTAAATCTTGAAGTTAACTCTAAATATCTATATTTTTTCTATAGTTGCAATTTTTTTTTTAATGTTGTTTAATTAACAATAAACTTGTAAAAGCTGGATGGGGTTTGGAGTTTCAATTAATTAAACTAAAGCTTAGAAGAAAAGTATTATTAAAAAGATTACAAGTAAATTAAGTATTTTTTTAATTTCGTCCATCTACTTCACTAAAATTAAAAAAATTAATCTCATTATTTAAATTTATCAGATTTTGATCCTCATATTCTTTATTTCTTTTTACTAATACATTGCAAATAAATTGTTGAACCATTGGTTTTAATTAATTTATTACATATATATCGTTGAACTATTGATTTTTAATTTTCATAAAGTACGATGACTAAAATTTGACAAATTATAAGGGCTATCTTCTCAATTTTTGCAAAAGAGAGGGATTAAATTTAGAATTAGAACTAAAATTAAATTTAAGCTTGATTAAAAAAAATTCTAGATTAGCACTTTGGGTTGATTGTGACAAAAGAAAAAATAGCAGGGACAATAATGTCATTACGACAAAGAACGTACAGTATAATTAAGATACCGTGTATATTCTTCGTTCTCTCTCTCTCTTTTTTTGTATGCAATTATGCATTGCATTAATATATACACAATTCAATATTTTTCCTTTTGATGAAAAAAAGAAAAAAAAAGTATATCATCACCATTACAGCTCTGCTTCTTCAACGTTCAAACAAGCAAGAAAACACCCAAAACCCGAAGTTTATTTTCTTTTGTTTACTCTACTCTGCAATGTTTTCAAGCTTCATTAATGGCGTCTTAGCTATGGGGATTCAGAGAGGAACACTACCTCTCTGAAATTTCCCGGTCTTTGTATTTTTGGTTTTTTTTTTTTTTTTTTTCTGTTGTTTGGACCGGTGGAAAAGGGGAAAAAGCAGCGAGAAAAGGAAGCTGGAAGTGAAATTTGAAAGGAAAAAAGACGAATTCTTGTTCTCGCTGTAAATGGAGTTTAAGTCTATTTTTCTGGGTTGAGTTGGTTTAATTAGTACAGTTTGTGATTGATAAATTTTCTTTCATTTGGATTTATGGCTCCACTCGTTTTCAGATGCGGCAAATGGTAAGCTTTTTTATTTTTTTCATTCATTTTTTTCCATGAAAATCTCATATAATTTCTTTTTTCTTTGCTCATAGGTTATACCATGCTTTAGAATTTAAACTTTTTGTTAATATGTGTTAACTTTTTATATAACTAAAATTTTTATTTGTAGAATTCAAAGTTGTACTTGTTTATGTTTATATGGCCCGCATGCTGAAAAAAAAGAAAAAAAAAAAGGGGTATGTTTTTATTTGAATTTTGGATTTTTGAAATGTTGATGCAAAGAAAACTTGTTCAAATCTGCAAACTTTGTAAAGAAATGGGGTTTTTTCATTGAGTTTGAGTAAACTAATTGAGGGTATCTGAAAACTTATTTCTTTGAATATTATATGTGGGTATAGATGCTATGCTTTTTTGTTATAAAGTGGATTCTTAAATTTTACATTCTTTTTGTTGTTCTTAATCCATTTATGCATCATCTATTAAGCACCATTAGCTTTTTTCTTCTTTTTTTAATAAAAAATGTGAATATTGGAATCACATTTTAATGCTTTTTTTAGAAATAAAATAGGGCGGGATATAACTTATGGTGGTTGTTGTTTTGAAGGTTTCGTGGGAATGTTAAATGTCTTAAAGAAGCACTCATGAGTTTCAGCAAGGAAAAGCCACTGTTGGAATAAATTTTCTTCACAAACATTATTTGATATGCGGCACTGATCCCTTGTCTGATTTAGTCGAACTCTTCGTGAAGCAGATCCGCTCTGTTTGAGGGAAAAAAGACGGTCATTTCGGCTTTACTTCGGAGCATATCTCCTTTGGCATCATAGTTTATATATATATATGTGTGTGTGTGCGCGTGTGTGTGTGAAGTTGCTGAATTGGAAAATCTTGTTTGGCAGTAGTTACTAAAAGTTCCTTCGGTCAGGTGAATTTCCTAAAGAAAGGAGTGTTTATTGATCATCATTTGCAGTTATTTATATAGGGATCTGTCCTTTCATGCTAGGAACTTCACACTGACCTTCGAAGAAAAACACCTCAAAAGTTTACTGCCTTCGGAAGTTTCCTCCGGTGTAAACTTTTGGACCCTTTTGGGCAAATCTCCTTTGGCATTTGGAGTTCATAGTTAACTCCCTTCGTCCGTTTTAGGGCAAATCTCCTTTGGCATTAGAGTCAACATATCCTCTTCAGGACATTTGGCTCACTATCTGTTACAAACAATTGAACCAACTAGAAGATACATTCCGTGATTCGTAACAGAAGAGTATAGTCATATCCTTGGCTGCGTCTTCTTTCGGGATTGACTATTAACTCACTATTCTTATTACCATTTAACTTGGACCCATCATATCTTCGGTGCTTCAGTTTGTTCAAGCAGGAGTTAAGTACCGGTACGTCTTTCTACCTGGACTTTTTATTGTTTTGTTATAGAATTTGAAAAATAATAATAATAGGTTAACAACTAATAGTTTAGTTTCTGTAATTAAGTGAAACACTGAATGAATGGTTTCATATTAGCATATCTGTTTTAAACTAAAGCTTCCGTGCGTTCACAGGTGCATGCGCCATCTTTTATGGTAGTTTCTGTCTAGCATAGGTCGTGCTCTTAAAGATAGCAAAGCTTTGAAAGTAAAAATCGTGCCCGAAGATTGTTTTATTACTAAGGTCAGAATCTTGCCCAAAACTGGCACTAAAATTTAAATCCTCCATATGTCGTTTATGTTGAACTAAATTTGACATACATCTCCTCGTAGGTGGTGAAAAATGGATATGCTACTCACTGATTCTGATTGGGAAACATTTAGTGAAAGTGGCAGTAGTGAGGAACAAGAAGACACAGAGTTTCTGTATGGTGGCCGGGCTTGTACCATTCTTTCAAGTCTAGAAGAAAGTATTGGGAAAATTGATGACCTTCTCTCATTTGAGAGGGGTTTCTTTCATGGAGACATTGTACGCTCCGTAACAGATCCGTGTGGACAGATGGGCAGAGTTGTTGATATTGATATGTTTGTGGATCTTGAGACTGTTAATGGGAAAGTCATAAAAGATATAAATTCAAACCAACTTTTGAAGATCCGCTCCATTTCTGTTGGGGATTATGTTGTTAATTCGACTTGGATTGGTAAAGTGGATAAAGTTGTTGACCGTGTTGCTATTGTCTTTGATGATGGTTCAAAATGTGAAGTCACTGCCATGGGTCAAGACAAGCTTGTGCCTGTTTCTCCCAACATAATTGACGACTCGCAATATCCGTATTATCCAGGACAGAGAGTACGGGTTGTGCCTTCGGATTATTCTAGTTCAACTGGATGGTTATGTGGTACCTGGAGGGAAAATCGGGATGAAGGAACCGTTTCTAGTGTGGAAGCAGGTTTTGTTTATGTTGATTGGATTTCCTCTGCTCACCTAGATCATGATATGAGTGCCTCTCCTCCCTCGCATTTGCAGGAGGCAAAAGACTTAACTTTGTTGGTGTCTTTTCCCCATGCAAATTGGCAGCTCGGTGATTGGTGTATGCTTTCTTTTGCTGATGGCAAGGGAACTTCTCGAAAGTTTCTCCATGCATCAACTCGTGACTTGATTAACAATAACTGGAAACTAGAAAAAGGATTTAAAATAGGAAACCCGGGATCAAGACCGGAGGAACTCTTTGTTATCATCAAGACAAGGACCAAAGTTAATGTTATGTGGCAAGATGGTACTTGCAGTATGGGACTAGATTCACATACTTTACTTCCTGTTAGTGTTGCAAACGCACACGAATTTTGGCCTCATCAGTTTGTCGTTGAAAAGGGAACCAATGGCAATACTCAAAGATGGGGTGTGGTTCGTGGTGTGGATGCAAAAGAACGAACGGTTAAGGTACTGTGGAGAAATAAGGCCGTGATTCAAGCAAATGATTTTGATGGAGAGCAGATGGAGGAAACTGTTAGTGCTTATGAACTTGTTGAGCACCCAAATTACTGCTACTGTTTCGGTGACATTGTGGTTAAGGCAATTCAGAACCATTTTGGCGATCAGGCTGAAAAAGGTACCGAAGCTGCTTCGGAAGGCAAAAACATGAAAAGGGATGAGAACAACTGTCCCTGTGCATATTGTCCATCCTGTATCGGCGTTGTCATTGGGTTTGAAGATGGAAACTTGGAGGTGAAATGGGCTTCTGGTATTCCAACAAAGGTTTGAATCTTATTCATCCTTATTCCGTGATTCGAATCATATGCATAGCATATAAATTCAGAATCCCGGAACTTGTTGAACTCGTTTTTGGTTGAATATATTCTGTCTCTTAGCTCATCAATTAGCAGTCAAATATCCTTCGAATTTATCGTTAAACTTTGTCACACAGGTGGCACCATATGAAATTTCCCATATTGATAAGTGTGAAGGTTCAGCTACAACTCCCGGTCTCTATGAAGAAAATACCGAGGATTTTAACCAAGAGATGTTTGTGCATGAGGCACAGTCTAATAGCCACAAAGGAAAGGTAAATCCAACTTTTGGTTTTCATGATATTTTAGTTTGATTGCTCATAACGTGCACGGAACTTGAATAATCAATACCAGCCTTGTAAACCCAAACTCTTAATGAGGGCCAGGGAATCATGTCTTGAAACGAAATTATTTTTATACTTCCAGGAATTTGACAACATGAAAAAATCTTGTATTATGTCTATTTTCAGGAGTTGCTGAGTTTCGATAGTGCACATGGAAGTGGCGAGAAATTCTCATGGGCACCTGCTTCCTTCTTCCGTCCTCAAGCTGCTATTGAATTATTCTCTAGCATTGCTTCTAGCTTCCTTGGATCCCTTGCTTCCGTAACACTTTTAAGCCAAGAGTCATCTAGTTTTATTTCTCATAGTGCAAAAGAAGATGACATTCTTCTCGAGAAAGAAGTCTCGGAAACTTGCAATGACTCTGCCGAGCTAGATCCGAGCAAGATGCAGATATTCGAAACAACAAACATAAAGCAGGAAGTAGAAGAGATCGAAGAAAACAATATGATGCCGAGACTTGACGAGACTTGCAGTCGATACAGGCAGTTTGATATGGTTAGTGATTGCTCCGATCACCATTTCCTTGGTGAAAGCAAGGTGTTGGCCATGTCTCAGGTTAGTAACATTATCCGACTCCTTAAACATACAATTCGAGCTGTTAAAACAGTCTGAATCATTTTCAATTTCGTACTTGTCCGCACTTTTAGGTGAAACAAAGTTGGGTGAAAAAGGTTCAACAAGAATGGAGTATCCTAGAGAAAAATCTTCCCGGTTTGCTCTTTATCTTACTCTTTGTAATGATTTTATGTTTTACATTTATCAGTTCACTTGACAATTCTGTCATGAGACTATTTTGACCTTAGCAGAAATTATCTATGTTCGTGTATACGAGGAAAGGATGGATCTACTACGAGCGGTCCTTGTTGGTGCCCCTGGCACGCCCTACCATGACGGGCTGTTCTTTTTCGACATTTTTCTCCCTTCTAACTATCCGTACGAACCACCTGTAAGTTCTACTTGGTCTCTGCATAAAGTGAATACAAGCATTCACGTAAATCATGAACGTGTATATATATGCAAACAGAACTCATGAAAGTCGAATTTTTGCAGTCGGTGCACTACCATTCATGGGGGCTACGCCTCAATCCGAACCTGTATGAATCAGGGAAGGTTTGCTTAAGCCTTCTAAATACGTGGACAGGTTCCGACTCTGAGGTCTGGAATCCAGGAAGCTCCACTATTCTACAAGTTCTTCTGTCCCTCCAGGCTCTTGTGCTTAATGAGAAACCTTATTTCAACGAAGCTGGATACAATAAACAGTTAGGAAGAGCCGAGGGGGAGACAAATTCTGTGAGCTACAATGAAAACGCGTTCCTCGTCACCTGCCAGTCTATGCTTTATGTACTCCGCAAGCCGCCCAAGGTAACATTAGAGTCCCGTTCTGTAAAATGAGAGAAAAATCATGGCATTGTCCATTTTCGAGTCACTTATTCTTATTGCAATACCGTTGCAGCATTTCGAGGCACTTGTCAAGGAGCATTTTAGTAAACATGCTGAAACCATCATCTCAGCTTGCAATGCATACATGGAAGGTGCACCAGTAGGATATGCTCTCGAATGTGGCCAAAAAGACCGTGATGAAAACTTCAAAGGAAGTTCAACTGGATTCAAAATCATGCTCTCGAAGCTTCTCCCGAAGCTTGTGGAGGCATTTTCGGATCAGGGAATTGATTGCAGCCAATTCCGAGGGCTGAATAAGTGAATGTCCTGTTATCATATCATGAATACCTTTGTATAATATTCTTCACCAGAATTTTCGAAAAAACGAAAATCGAATAAAGATTCCTGCAAGGAAAGCTCTGTATCATTTATCTCCAGGTGTGGTTTGCTGAAAAGATTGCAATGTTTTCTTAGTGTATCACAGTCTAAAGCCATGCTTAACAGGCTTTTACTATGACTGTATAGAACTATTATTGTTTGCAAAAACAAATAAGATTTGTGAAATAAGAAGGGAATGATGATTGGATTGGTGTGCTTTTGATAATATTTTTTTTCTTGGATTATGCCTTTCCTATATCCCGTCTTGTTAAATTGGACTAGGATGATTCATATTAGAGAGGACTTCAAGCTAAAATGATGATAAAAGTAGTATGGAGAATTTTGTAGTATTTATTCTTTATTGTTAATTTTATTTGTTTCTATTGTTAAAAGTTAGTTTTTGTACGTAAGCACGAGGTGTATGTGTAACTATTTGATTATTCTATCAATCATGTCAGTTTTTAACAATAGAATTGAATAAAGTTTTTAATAGAAATGACTAGTTTGCTCTTCGATCTAATATATAAGAATTAATTTGTCAATTTTTTTTAGTAAAAAGAAAAATACAATCTTACTCTTAGTACATGGATTATAATAATATTTTTACCCTTAAATAAACTCAATTTGTAAACTTTGAATAACCTGGTCTAAAATAACTTGAACTCGAAACAATTCGAAATCATCCGAAAATTTTAAAATGCAAATTAACTCCATCAATTTATATGTATTTCGAATAAATAATTCAAAAAATAAAATTGACTTTATCTAACATAATCCGAAAATTTTTAAACACAAAGTAACGCCATCACAAACCAATTCAACCATCTATTTTCATGTATTTTTATGTCAAATTTTGCTATTAGTCTTTATATGATACATACGTAGTGAATTTTATCTTTGTATTCTAATTTAGTTTTGTTAAGTCAAATTTTACTATTAATCTTTGCTCAATAATTTAATAAATTTTAGTTTGTATATGTTTCAAAAATTGAAATTTTAGTTCTTACTTAAACAATATCTATTAAATTCAGTAACTAAACTAACACGAATTTTTTTTTGTAAGTTTTATGTTAAAATAGCAAGTTGTATGAAATTATATATATGATAATATATTTACCCTATAAGATTTTGGAAATAGAAAATTTTAACTCAAACAAGTTTAACTGATACCATTTGAATCAAGATTCAAATTTTAAACTTTGAAAAATATAAAAACTAAAAGTGATAAAATTAGAGTATGATATAAAGATTAAATCCGTAGTTTACACATAGTAGAGGTATTAATAGCGGAATTTTACCTTTCTTTTTCCCCAAAGAATTTGGCTTCCGGACGCGCTTTTTGTTTGCAGAGCCAACATACCATCAATGGAGTTCAAGAGTCAACATCATGTCCTAATAATATAATTTTAATGGTGAACCCCAATTTTCTACAATTTCGTCATTAAAAACCCTCACAAAATCAAATCAAAAAACACCCAACGCTCCCAAACGTGCCCCTTTAATGGAAATCGCTTTAAATCAAAATACCCCACCGATCTGACTCAGTTTCTTCACCGCTCTTCTTCTTCGCCATTGCGCAAAAACCAGTCCCGACAATGAAGCCGCCAAAACTTCTTCGTTTATTTTACCCAAAAAACCATTCGAAAACCCATTTTTTACATCTAAGTCCCTTCCTCTTCTTCACCTTCTTTATCCTCCTTCAAGCCTCCTTAATCCATGCTGAAATCCCATTAGAGTACATCAAACACTGTAACGACGTCGTTCCGGTATCTCCGGCGGAGTCTACCACTCTTTTTCCCAGCCCCACCACCGTTTCTAACAACCTCGACTTTAAAATTGGGTATTTCAGTGGCGGAGACTCCATTTTTTTCCAATCAAATACCGCCGTCGATGTGCCCAAGGCAGCTACGTTTAGTGCTCAGTTTTCTCACGACATCTTTGATAGTAATAAAACCCGAATTTATAAAGTTCAAGGAAAGCTCGTTTTACAAATTCCTAAATCATTTTCCCTTCCTTCTCCAAATGGCGGTATCTTAAACCCCCGCCGAGGCTTACGGCGGCAGTTCCGGATCAGGGGACCGAAAATCCCAGTCATCGGAAGGGGAGCGCCAAGTTTTTCGCTTGGTGGGTTTTGGTCGGAATCGACTGGGAGGCTTTGTATGATTGGATCAGGGATAAGCAATGGCAATGCAGGTAAATTCAGGACTTTTAATGTTGTTCTTAAGCTTAATTACTCGAATAATTTCAATGTTTCTGGTACTTTAATCTCTGGGGTTCTTCGAAGTTTGGATTCTGAACATAGTTCGAGTTACTTTGAGCCTGTTCCCATATTGGGCATTAGAAACTCCGAGAATTATGAGTTTAGTTTGGTTGATAATGGAAAGGATGGTTCTTGTTTAAATGAGGGAGAAAATTTGGATGTTAATAAAGCAAATGGGGGATTTTGTTCAGTGATTGTTCATCGTAAGATTAGGTTTGAATTGGATTATGGAAATTGCGATCAAGTTAATTGCAGTTTTGTCATTAAAGATGTTAAATTTGTTCCTAGTTTCATGTTCTTTAAGCATATTAAGTGTGTGGATAAAGGGAAAATGCAGGTTTTGTTGGGTTTTCGGAACTCGAGTTGGACCCGTAGTTATTTCCCTTTCGATCCTAACACGACATTGATCGGTGAGGGAGCATGGGATGAGAAGAAGAATAGTTTTTGCGGTGTTGCTTGTCGAATTTTGAAATTCGGGAATTCTTTGAATGGAACATCGATTGGGGATTGTTCGATTAAGTTTAGCTTGAGATACCCCAAGGTTTTGTCATTGAGAAATAGGGATTCGATTGTGGGGAAAATTTGGAGTGATAAAAACAAGGAGGATCCTAGTTACTTTGATATGATTCGGTTCAGGAGTGTTTGGGAAGTATCACCTGGGTTAAAGAATGTTCCGGGTTTAAGATACGAGTATACCGAGGTGGACAGTGCTAGAAGAGTTTATGCAAGTAAGCATGTTGCCGAACACAAGGGAAAGACATACCCTAATGCTGATTCGATAGATATGAGATTTGATATGTCGGTGATAGATAGTAAAGGAGAATCGGCGTGGGGTATTGCGAACCCAATGTTTGTGGGTGCTCAGCCTTACAAGTATCAGTCTTACAGTCTTTTACCGTTATCTTTTGAGTCAGCAATTCCGAGCAATAATGATAGCAGGCTATTGAATATCAGCTATCAGATTAGCTACACGTATTATTCGAGTAACAGACCTGTTTTGGGCCAAGGATTTGAAATTTCTGCTGAGGGTGTATATGATAGACATACCGGTGTTCTATGCATGGTTGGATGTAAACACGTAAGATACAAGAATCATAGTTCGATAAAAACTGATTCATTGGACTGTGACATTTTGGTTACTATCCATTTTTCTCCTATAAATGTTGCAGAAAAGTATCGTGTTAAGGGGACAATTGAAAGCACACGGATCAAGTCGGACCCTCTTTATTTTGGACCAATTAATTTTTCCTCGAGATCGTTCTATGCTGGACAGGCTAAAGAATCCATTTGGCGAATGGATCTGGAGATTACCATGGTTTTAATTTCCAATACACTCGCATGTCTTTTTGTTGGAATGCAGCTTTTTCATGTGAAGAAACACCCGGAAGTGCTTCCGTTTATCTCTGTCTTGATGCTCGTTGTTCTTACTTTGGGGCACATGATTCCTCTATTGTTGAACTTCGAGGCCTTGTTCGTAAAAAACAGCAATCAACAAAATGCTTTTCTCGAAAGTGGTGGATGGCTCGAAGTAAACGAGATAATAGTAAGGGCAGTAACAATGGTAGCTTTCCTTTTGCAGTTTCGTCTTCTCCAACTCACTTGGTCCGTACGGCAAGGTGATGATAGCCAAAAGGGCTTTTGGGACGCAGAGAAAAAAGCATTATACGTATCCCTACCTTTATACCTAATTGGTGGGTTGATAGCTTGGTTCGTGCACCGATGGAAAAACTCCCACCAGACCCCGTTTCTACAACCCCATCACAAACGGCTCCGAATGGTTCCATACCAAAACCGTTTCTACCATCAAACTTCTTTCTGGACCGACTTTAAATCTTATGGCGGTTTGATTCTCGATGGGTTTTTGCTTCCACAGATATTGTTCAACATCTTCTCCAAATCAAACGAAACAGCTCTTGCTGCTTCGTTTTACATCGGAACAACCCTGGTCCGTCTATTGCCTCACGCATATGATCTTTACAGAGCTCACAGCTCCTCAGGATATCTTGACTTATCGTACATATACGCAAACCACAAAATGGATTTTTATTCTACTGCCTGGGATATCATCATACCTTGTGGTGGTCTGCTCTTCGCCATCTTTGTTTTCTTGCAGCAGCGATACGGAGGTCAGTATTTACTACCTAAACGGTTTCGAAAAGATGCTGTATATGAAAAAGTATCTGTAGATAACAGTGAGGAATTACAAGGGGAAACTGTTCAGAAAAACTTTTATAGCTTGTGATGCAAGTAATGGTGGAAACATTTTTTTTCCAGATCAAATATAGTAAACGCTATTCGATCATCCTGTTCTATAGCTATGGGCTTTATGTTCTTTGTTCTTTTTTCCCTATGGATTCTTTTGCTTCTCAGTTCTGGTATGTTTATCGTAGGGTGATACTGAAATAAATGTTGAAATCAATATGTTTTTGCATGGTAGCCAAATTTTGCAAAGCCAACTTATGTATCCTCTAGTTTTATATGAATGCAAAGCTAGAGTCTAGATTGAATCAATTCTAGTTTTAGAAGCTCAGGTTCATTTCAGTTTGGATAATTCTCAAGTTCAGTCATTTTCGGTATTTAGTTCTTTCAGATTTGGGTCATTTTAAATTTGGGTTGTTTAAGTTCAGCCTTCTTAGGGTTCAAGACTCGGGTTTTTGGAGTTCGGTTATTATAAGTTTTAGTCATTTCAGTTTCGAGTAATTTGGGATTTAGGTCATTTTCGCGTTTTAGTCGCAATTTGGGATGGTAAAAATGTTTTCAAGTTCAAACAAGTTAATTACTTGAACAAAAAGCAAGCAGTAGGAAACAAATCATAAACCCAAATTAACAGTTAAAGGAGACGTTGATTTAGTAAAATAAGTAATCTCAAAGACGAACCTTTTGCTACCCCATAGGTTTACGCAAAACTCGAATCAATGGTCAGGATTCAGGAATCTGTGTAATGTTTTTATGCAAGGTAAAGAATCCTATGTTCATATGAACTACACAAAAACAAACATATTGATTATGTCTGGTTTCTCACATTATTAACAGCTATGGCTTCAAAAACAGATTCAAGAAAGATACACATGATCGCTATACATATGAGCAGTCATATTCAATGACTTAAGCATTGCTTCCCCTCTTTTGTTGAACACAAATGTGGACATACCACCATTGTTCACATCGATTGACCGAAACCTGAAGCATGAATGAAAAACAACTGTTAGAGAAAGCTGCTGAAAGTCGAGCAGCAATGCAACGGTATTTGGTTCAATTATGGTTTTAGTCCAGCAACTATGTTAAAATTTGGGATTTAATCCCTCTAAGCTGATATAACATCATCACTATAATTGCAGACACCATCGATGCTATCAATTTGAACCTACTAATTACAAAGTTAGAAGGACCATTAGGCCGAAATGAAGTAAAATGATTAAATCTCAAATTTTAACGTAATAGAGGGATAGAAACCATAATTAGACCTTTATGAACCACAACGATATGTGAATCCTAGATGCATGTTCTTTATTCTATTGTTACAATTGCAGCAAATAGTTAAGAGTTAAACAAGATCTCTAAAAGCTCATTGACAAGAAATGGAAATTATAAGTACAAGAAGAACATACAGTTATCATTGGCAAGAACATACAGTTCACCAATGGTAATAGTTATAATTATATGTTAAGAAAATGACATACCTCTCAGGGGGTAGCCCTAAAGCTGTGCAGATAAGTGCCCTTACAATTGATTTGTGAGTGACAACTAAAAAACTTTCACCCTGATAAATGATGAACACCATTACTCATCGATCAAATTTATTTGGGATGCAAAAGATATAGCGATTACAGAAAAAGAAGTTAATAGAAAAGAGAGTATACCGGCGTGAACAAGATTTCCCTCCAAGCATCTCTAGCTGTTGCCCATAGTCTCCGAAGAGGGTAAACACCGTTGACGTGGAAATTCGCTGGATCCTCTCTCCATGTTATGTACTCCTTTGGATATATCACCTTAGCATCCACTGCCTCCAAATTCTGAATATCATTTAGTCTAATACTTGCAGAATGTTTTTGCATTATTCTAAAGCAGAAATTAGCTACTTAAGTTAACCGAGTTTCAAAACCAGCTAGATGATAACTTCTACATAGACCAAGCTAGTAATGTACTTAAGACAAGTTCTATATACATACTTATATGTGTATATATATGAATGAAACAAACCATTTTTCATGCCTTCAAGGAAAAAGAGATGGGCTTCCTTCAGTGAATCGAGGAAAACCAATTGCTCTTCCCTCCCTTGCCATAACACTTCAGCAGTGGTCTGCATTAAAGAAAGATGGTTCAAAAATACAAAAAGGATCCTATACATCTAACCTTAAAAGGTCGGTAGTCATACCTTAGCACGGGATATCGGACTCGAAAAACACTGATCAAAGTGCATATTTGCAAGGGCATGCCTACACCTTTCAGCTTGTTTCACTCCGGCTTCTGTTAGCACAGATAAGTTTGAGCTGCCCTGCAACACAAAGATAGCAAAGTCAGCAGTTCATAATTTCGGGGATTTGGAGACAAATGGAAGAACCAACTTCTATGTCGCTCCGTTCTTCATTATGCTTAAACCCTGCACCTGTATCTGAAATATATTCAAACATGGGTAAGAGAATACGACTTTTTAAGAAAAATATCCTTTGAACACACAACCATATCAAACACTTACACACAAATCCAAGCAACATGGTCTAATTTCATATATGTTCACAAATCACAATGAAAGCCAACTCAAAACTTCTTAAAATTTGATGTTCTTCATCGTTCATATATTCAAACATAGGTACGAAAATACGACTCTTTAAGAAAAATATCCTTTGAACAAACAACCATATCAAGCACTTCGAATCCAAGCAACATAGTCTAGCTTCATATATGTTAACAATGATGGCAAACTCAAAAAAAAAAAAAAAAATACTCCGTAAAATTAGATGTATATCTTGTAATAGAAACTAATTAACGAGAACCAGAGGCAACAAACCTGAACTCTACCCTCTTCATTCCAAGTGCTAAGGCCATGCCTCACAAGAATTACCTTCTTTGGAGAAGATAAGGACTCACGAGTAATCGATATGGTACCTCTTTCAAAATCATAAGCAGTACCAGTCAAGGCATAACCATTTTCAAGTTTATCTGTATCAGAAACACCATAAAAATCAATTTTAAGTAGCAAAAAGAAAAAAAAAAGTAAATGAAAACTGGAGAAAGCATGGGAACTTACCAGCAGTTACAGGCCCTTCTGCACTGGAACTTGAGCATCGAATTCTTGGAGTTGAACGACATAGATTATAGCGGTTAGTAGCTAGTTTAGCATCTTTGGAGGCTAAATTTGTAAAGAAAGGGATGGTAATGGACAGAGCTTCACAAACCATGTTCTTCTTCAAAGATGGGGCGACAAATGATTATGATTTCTATGATTGTTCCATATACATTAGACCATATGAACAATTGCTGGTGGGTTTTCAGGAATTTTCTATTATCGAATCTTTGATTATTAGGAGCTTGGGGCACTGTATCTAGCTTTGAATGGTGGGGGTTTGTTTTCATGTGATACGGTGAGGCATTGGGTAAGCGATTCTTATCCTTGTGTTTTTTTATTTCTTTGGTTAATTACATTTTACATCCCTAAAGTATGCTCATATTTTAAAATGATCCCTTAATTTTAAAATATTCTTATTGAAATTTGAAAGTATTAATCAATTCATCCGTTAGATTGTGACAAGAAACATTCAAAATACATAAATTAAATTATAAATACATATAGATCGATCTCATAAATTATTTCTAATCCATATGTTTCCAAAATACACCACGATTTTTTATACAATTTTAAAGTAAGAGATAGAAGTAAACACGATTTGAACCGTGCCAAACAAGTAACTGAGAAAAACTTTAACCACCACGCTATATAAGTCAAGACACACCATGTTAGTTTTAAACTATCATTTAACACCTAAACTGACAATTAGACTAATAAAAAATCTAATTAATATAATATTAATACTTTGAAATTTTAATTAAAATATTTTAAAATTTAGGACTAAATTAAAATTTTGACAATAAGTTAGAGATATTTAACGTAATTTTCTTTTTTTACAAGATATCAGTATTTATTCATAAGCTCGGAATGAGAGATTCGGTTATGCCATTTTGATGATGCTGATGTAATGTAAGTTTAAGTTGCCTTACAATTACCACCAAATTTTGAGTTTGGCAACTCAAGCTGATAATGTTTACAAAACAGTGCATTCCGAAACGACCCCTCCAATGCTTTGCATTATGATATTCGAATCAAAACTCCAATCAATTTATTTTAGTCATAAAATATTAAAAGAATTTAAAATATTTAAATATAATTGTAGGACCCATAATTTGCCCGGGCCCATTTCCCAAATTAAACCCATAAAATCTGAAACAAATTAAACTCAAGTCCACTAAAATACAAACCAAGCCCGAAACCCAATTAACCAAACCCAAAACCCAATTAACCTTAGCCCACTAGTCTAATTAGCCCCAAATCAGAAAAAAAAAAAAAAAAAAAAAAAAAAAAAAAGAAGGAAAAACCCTAGGATCCTTTGCTCCACCAGCGCCGCACCCTATTTCCAACTACCACCGACACCATCATTGCCACCATTTGCTCCATTGCCCAAGACCTGCAAAACCGGAAGAAAACACGCAGCAATAACAGCACTAAGGCAGCAAGATGACGAACAAGTAGCAAACAAAAATGGAATGATTTTACATTTTCTTCTTTCAGCTATATAAGCCCAAAAAATAAATGTAAAAAGGGATTTTTTGAGGGAATGAGAAGCAGAGAGATTTAAAAAAAGCAATCAATACAAAAAATACTAGATTTCAAATTTTGAACCCTCAGAGAACAGATCTAATATCGCATACAGGTGGTTTTTTTTTCTTATTTTCAAATCTGCTCTATTCGACATTTTTTTTAGTTTTACATATAGATTAAAATAAAAATAAAAAATAAAAGAGGAAATTTTTACAGAAGCGCACAGACACTGTGATCGCCGCGACAGACAGTGCGGAGGAGGAGGAGGCGACGACGCCGAAATCACCTCACCCCGCCCCTGCGAGAAAAACAAAAGGAAGAGTTAAAAGTTTTTTTGAAATCTGTTAAGAAATGAAATTTTAACCTAAATTTTTTACTTATATTTCAAAACGGCGTCGTTTTGGTCATTACCTTTAAACACCAAAACCTTTCTGCGCGTTAGACGGTGCCGTTTTGAATAGCGAGATAATTCCCCAGTGAGCCCTTATTAGTTTACGCACGCTTCATTTTAGTCCCTAATTCGGCCTTAATATTTTATTTATTTACTGATTGTCCTTAAAACATTGTTCTGACTTCCATTTTCGTCCTTAGCTTACTTAATTAATTTATTTAGTGTTAAATTGTTTTATCATATGATATTTAAATAGTATTTATACATTATTTATTTAAATTGTGTATATATATTATGTATGTTAACCCTTTTTAATGTAATGTTTATTTTACTAGTTGTTTAAAATAATTTTCTACATATTATTTATTCAAAAACCTAATTTACTTATTATATTATATATATACATGTTATCCATCTTCGAACTTGCCTTGATTGTTTTATTTTCCTTATATCTACGTATATCATTTTTTTGTTTCGATCTCTTTTACATGAAGTTTTATTCATTTTTTTTAGGTTTTTATTTTTATACATATGTATACTTTAAATCTGTTATTATGTATATACTATTGGTCTTATATTATTTTATGTATATCTATATGCTATTGATCTTATATTATTTTGTACATACATCTATTATATAATATATTTCTTTCAAAGACCCTATTCTAAATTATATGTTTATTTGTTCTATACACATTTATATATCCTTATTATTTTATATATATACTGTTTTACATCAAGTTTTTTATTTATTTATTTACGTATACATTACTTAAATAAATACATATTATTTATTTATTACTTTAAAATTTGCAGTATTTTATTTTAATTTGTTTTCAGTTGGTTATATTTTAGTTAATATTGTTACTCGAGTAATGATGTCGAGGATTTCCAAAATAAGAGTTGTGAAATTATTGATGTTATATTAAATTGTATATTCATATTAACATTCTTGTCATTCATTTTTATTATTTTTATATTCACATATTTTTTTTGTATTATATTATTGTTTCTCATGATTCAATAAAGAGATTTCGAGTCGATTTTAAAATTATTTATTTAAAAGTTTCAAAATAAGGTAATATTTGTGCATTTGAAAATTCAAAGGAATCATGTCCAATCCTGCTGGGTGTGATTTCTTGTTTGACCAAATAAATGAATATCCTTTAAAATTTCTTCCATACTTTCAAAACGAGGAAATATTTGTGCGTTTGGAAATTCGAAGAAATCGTACCCAATCGTGCTAGGTGTGGTTTCTTGTTTATCCAAATACCAAATGGCCTTTCAAAATTTCAATATACGTATTTGGAGAATTTTAGGGATGATCTTGAATTCGAAGACCCAGATTGTCGTGTCCAATCGTGTTGGATGTGATATTCTATCATTTCAGAACAAGGGAATCTCAATATTCAATCAAGTTATTTAAAAAAAAAAAGAATAGAATTTCAAAATCATTTCAGACTTTTCAACATTAGGACATCAATTAATCAATTTGGTACCAATTTTGGGCGTTGCGAGGGTGCTAACCCTTTCTCGCACGTAACCAACTCCCAAACCTGTTTTCTTCTAGAAACTCGTAGACCAAAATTTACTTATAAGTGGCCCGATCACACCTAAACAAAAAAAAGATTGGTGGCGACTCCATATTTTTAAAAGTCGATTCCCTTTTTTTAAACACGATAAAAAATAGTTTCGACAATAATAAAATCATAATCTAAAATAATCTAAATTTAAAATGATCAAATAAATAGTTCAAAATGATAAACTCAAATAACTCCACTTAAAAAATTTAAATAATATGAAGTATTTAAAATAACACTAAAATTTTAAAACACATATTAACCCTATTTAAAACCAACTCAATCCACGCAATTGATTATAGGTGTACTAATATTGGTCTAATCTGTCCATCATTTGACTGCATATGTGCTTCTTCAAAAACCCACTCTTCAATGCAATGAGTGGATAGGTTCTAAAGAAATTAATGCTGATAATGTTTTGCAGATAACAGTAAGACCCTACCTCATCAACTCTAGCAGTTTTCACTAGCAAAATAATCAAGGTAAAGAATTTTCATCCCAAAACTGGCATTTGCAACTACAACCGCTGTTTTGTAACTTTGTTCTTTTGATGCTGTATCAAAGTAGATATGCATGGAATTTTTAATTGCTGTAAAAGTATAAACTAAGACTTTACCCAAGGACGAAAAGGATTATATATCTCAGTAAGATGTCTCCATCTTTTTCATTGTAAACAAATCTTCAATCTTCAGGTGGGAAGTCCTCATCCGAACCATTGTCGAGGAAAGACCCAAGAGTTTTCCTCAAAATGCTGAAAGTTCTGTCATCCTGCATTTGCATAACGTATAAAAATGGACGTTTAAAGCTTTTTCAAGTCAACAAATTTGCCAGTTTCATTGTTTAATAACCTGTTTCTTTTTCTTCAATGACTCCTCCAACTGAGCAATTTTATCAGCATAGAATTTCTCTTGCTCGGTTATCAAGCTCTTCTCTTTCTTCCCTAATGTACCAACCAATACCAAAATTAGTATAAATTATACTTCATTAAAATCGAGGAACAGCATTTTTTTTTATTTATAGCTTACTCAATTGTTCATATCGCACAAACAGCCTTTCTTTGTCTTCCTCAAATCTGGAAATAGTATCTGTGGAATAGCATTGATAGATCAGAATACAATCAAAAGTCTAAATTCGCATAGAAATAAAGTTTTTCAGTTTATCGTTTTAAAATCATGGTTTTTTGGATCATAAACTTCAAATTCTGAAAAGTTTAGTTTATGTTAATTATGGTTTTTGCTCTCTTTTTTTTTCCCAAAAGATTCGATTCAATACCATATTTAAAAGACAAAACATCAAATTCTTTATCGCTGGACCCAACAAGCGTTCATAATTATTGAGTTATCACTTAAGGAAAGAAATGAATAGGCAAAAAGAGCTTTAATTATCAGAAAAGGTTCCATTTGAGTATTCAACGCTGATGACATACATACATGTTTAAGAGTAAAGCTATATCAGTACTACGAAGCCAAGGCATGAATTTAAAAATTGAAGAACTTCATTTGTTATACTAAAATTTAAAACATATCAATCATAAAGACTACTAATCAAGTTTCCAAAGAAATAAGCCAAAAACTAGTTTCAGAATGTTTATTATCATATTAGCAGCAGTTTAAAGTTTAAATAAACAACTTTCCTATCGTAGGATACTGACAGATGTATTGCTACAAAATATTCTAATAGATCTTCAAAAACTACCTTTCAAAGACTGCAGGTGGGTAGTTTTTTCTTTGCAGAATTTCTCGTAAACCTCTTGAAACTTTGCAGTCTCACTCTTTAAGCAATTTTCACACTGCAAAACAAATCAATTACATTACCATCTCAAGCTTTTAAGCCATTTGTTAAATCCAATTAACAAATTCACTTTCATTGACCGGTTTCATGGATGAGCCCTGAGATCTTTATTAAGTAAATACCTCTTTTGAGCTCTTTGTAAGTGCCTTGGCAAATGTTTGTCTAGATAAAAAGAAACAAACAACAATAAATTACTATATCTAGATCAGAAAATATATGCTTAAATTTTGGCTCAAAGTTGGATTATAAGTAGGCTAATATAGTTTACCTTTCCTTCTCAAATTTTGACTTCAGATCATCAAGCTTAGACCTAATCTCAGCAGCCACACTGTCAACGCAATATACAAGAGGCTAAATAATGGCAGAACTTGATAAGAATTTAAAAAAAAAAAAAAAGGTTAAACAAACAGATATAACAGTTTTGTTACTTCATTTGCTCAAATTAAAGTTAGTCAAGCATCAGTTTGTGAAACCATTAGCATAGACGTAATGATCTTCACGAATAAGCGAATGAATTGATGAAAATAGAAAAAATAACACATGCATCATTCATTCAAATCTGAATACAGTAAAAGTTCAATGATGGAGTTCAAATTAAGAAATTACTACTTGTTAACTCGTACAAAATTCCTTGAACTGACCAACCAAAATCATGCATCAAATCGCATAAAAGTAAAAGAACACCTGCAATCAATATGAAAATTGAGAAAAAAATAAAAATAAAAACAGCTTCATCTTTGAAATTGAGGAGGAGGAGGTGGTGAGGAAACCGCAAAGAAATCACAGCTCTAATGTAAAATTCTCATTGACTATAAAATTCAAACAAATATCGTTTTTAAAAGAAAAAAAAAGTGAAATCAAATTTTAATTTTACCTGGAAATTGTCTCTTCGTTCTTCTTTTTCCCGTCCTTTTGTGCTTTTTCTTTGATCAGTTGCAGAGCCGACATGATCCCTTTGAGATCACTGAAATTTCATCAACAAACAAAATGCTTATCAAATAAAAGCACATACACACATACAAAGAAAACATAGAAGAAAAGTAGTCGTGAAGAATGACTTAGAAAGATCAGGATCAGGATCGAAATCATCAATAAGTCGGGTTTTCGGATCTGATTTTCCGAGCAAGGACTCCGATCCACGCTTTTTGTTTCTTGCTTTGCTCGTTGACATTGTTTTGATTTCCTTTCTTTTTTACAATAATTTGGAGTTCAAAATGGAGAAAAAGGAGAGCGAGAGACGTTTCTTTTCTCTGGGTGAGTTAGAGAGTGTTTTTTTTCTAATTTTTCGAAGCTTTTGGAGAAGGAAGAGGATTGGCCGTTTTTGGATATAAGAAATGCCGTTACGCGCTCAATTGGCGCTCTTTTTCTTTCAATTCAAATATTCAAATAGCTTATTATCGTTTGATCAAAATTTACAAATTTTATTTCCAATTGATTTTTTTTTTTTTACTTTAATATTGAGAACCTTTTTTATTATTTTCAAATTTAGATTTCTACAAATTTTATTTATTAAAATTTTTTTTGGAAGTATCTTGACTCTCATAAATGTTAAGTTTAATATAGGATCTTGGTTACTGAAATTTTTTTAGAATAAAAAAAAGAGATAAATAAAGAAAACGTGATTTAATAAGTTGAATTTAAGATGGACACCCATGATTGTTAAGTTTCATTTTATTTATTTAAGTTTGAATCTAGATCTTTTCCTCTCATTCATATCGAGTTTAACTGAATATATTGTTGATTTTTTTTTTCTTAATTTTCATCAACGTCAATGAAAGCTTGAAAAAATTATTGAAAACTTTTTTTTTTTGAATATTAATTTCATTATAGGTTGTTATCATATCTGCTCTTTTTTATACAATGTTTAAAATCACTTATAACCCCTAATGTGTCAGAATCGTAAAATAAATTTAAAATAAAGTTTAATAAACCACCATAACCCTAAAATATAACTTTTGCACCTTAACCCTCATTTTTAATCAGCCCATCATAAATTAGAAATTAGTTACTAAAATATCTACACATATTCGACCCATTTTTTATTTAATAACTAAAACTTAATATACTTTAACCAAATCAGATTACTTTTAATTTGGGCTAACATTTTATAATAGTAAATAATAATATTGATAATACTCTAGAACGTCATATTTTTATGTGCTAATTACATATTTATTTTGAGTATGATTCTACTAATTTGGGCTATTTATGGTCTTTTATCTTATAGGAACTAAATTGGAAGCAAAAGAGAAATTAAGGGCTAAATGCGTGAATTTAGAGATAAAATGGGCCAATGTGTGATATAAGGAAAAGATTGGTGCCAAAAGTGCTAGCATGGAGGACCCAAGGGTTGAAATATAAAAAGAAGAGTTTTTATTCTATTGGACTCCATTTTGATAATATTAGGATAATTATTAAGGATTATTTAATTTAGGATCTATTTTATTTATCTTTGATTGTTTGTAATTATCTTTAGGAATTTAAGTAGGACTAGTCTATCTATCTTAGCACTATAAATAAGGGATGAAGTGACTCAAAATGGGGGTTCATCTTTTTTCGTAAACTCTCTCCCCGTAAGTCTTTTGTTCTTTCCATTTTCCCTTTTAATAAAACTTCCATTTTTATATTTATTTTCTTTTCCACCACAACTATGAACCATTAAAACCCTTCTAGCCAAAGGTTGCCGAAAATCCCCAAAAAAGGGTTCTTAAGGTTTATAATCCGCACTTAGCCTTCTCAACAGGGTATTCATCGTTTCTCCGCATTATGGGGCTGACGCTTCCGTCCATGTCTCTTAAGAAGTGATCTTTTCAACATGTGCAAGGAACGGCCGCTTTGTATATTTTGAGAAGGTTACACAGTCGATTTGTTAGCTTACTGCGTCAAAGGTTGGTGATCCCAAGAGACAAAATGGCGGAGGATTCGTCATTGAGAAACGTTGATCTAGCATAGATGATTCCACAAGAGCGATTGTTGACTAGAGTCAAGTTCCACTAAATTGAAGTCTTAATCATTGGAGCTGGTGATCGTAGGCGTGATCTTCCACTATAATTGGCCTATTCAGTTTGGGAAGGATCATCTAAAAGCCAAGGATTGAGCCCAAGGCGGATCGAGGCAACCGGAGGCTGGAATCTTCCCATAAGAATTTCTTTATCTCAACTCTATTTTCTATTTTTAATTTTCGCAATTTCAATTCGACTTCTCAATTGTTTTCTTATTTTATTTTATTTCCGTTTCCAGATCCAACCTTTTAATTCTGTTATTTTTATTTTTTAAGGAACGCAGGCTTTCTTGGGCACGATTCTGCCCAGGATTTCGAGAAACAAGTATTCGTATAATCCGATCCCTGAGGATTCGACCCTACTTCCCCTTTACTGTTATTTTCATTATTTTACAATGAATATGATATATTTAGTGCTTTCAACGACGCATCAAATATGTAATTACTATTATTATATGTGTGATGTCTAAATTTTTCAACATAATACGCTTCAGTGCACTCAAACTCATATTATCTTATACTGACAATAATATTAATTTTAATCGAGCTAAGAATTAATCAATAAATTTGTTGAAAACTCAGTGAATAATATTTTTTTTCATCTTCTCTTTTCATGGGAGGGAGATTGATGAAATTTAAGAATTTCTAACAATCTCATAACAAATAAGTATAAAAATAGTATATTAACCATAGCATATCTTACAAACAGATTTGATGAAAAGAAAAAAGGTGGCAATGGCCCCACCATAGCACCATCCTTTTGCTGTCTTCTAGTGGGCATAAATCGTCTCCTTTTAGTACATAAAATAAAATCAATATCTGAGTCGTCCGATTCATTTAGCAGCATAATTGGTTCTTGATCAACGGTGATCCCATTCATAAAAAATTAATCGATTTTATATGCGGCTGAGCGTTGAGGGAACAAAATAATGCAATGTTCCTAATAATTTCAGAAACTATTATATGATAATGTTCCCAAAAGCGGTGGATTATTATCATTCGGTCACTAAAATAAATAAAAATTTGAAAATTAAATATATTTTAGTAAAGTTTTAAGAATAGATCGAATTGGTCAGATCATCGGTTCTTATAGTTCGATTAAACAAATTATTAAAAAATATAAAAATAATAATATTTTAAAAAATTCAATCGATTTTTAATCTAATTATATTGACCCGTATTGGTTCACAGGACAATTGATCTAATGCCTCTCTCCGGATTGATATCCTGGTCGGTTTGACTGGTTCAAATAAATATGACTTTAAGTCTCTACGTTTCGTATATCTGAAAATTAGTCTTCTAATTTTTATTTTTAAGAATTTAATCTCTCAACTTTATATATTTAAAAATATGCTTTCAAATTATATATAACCACGTAATATTATAATTGAAAAGTTGACGACATTAATTATTTGAACTAATTAATAAAATTATAAAAATATAAAAATTAAATTATATTAGAAATTAAAGTATAAAAATTAAACTTTAAATTTAAGCATATTAAAAAATCAAAATAAAAAACTAAACATTTTTCAAAAAATGAAAAATGAAGTGGTGGGTGCATGACACGTGTCTTGGAAGAGGACCTTCTTTTATTTTTTTTATTTTTATTAAAAAATAGTAAAATTTAAATTAATGTGTGCTTGGCATTATTGGTAAATGTTAAGAATTTGAATTTTTAAGTATTTAACTTCGAGTTTTTTCTTGGTTAAAATTCGTATGTATATAACTGTTACGTGTCGATCTTCAATTTCATCATACATAATTATCATGTATGAATTTAATTAAATTATTCTCTAATTCTTTATCCGTATTTATTTTATATTGATTTAATTCTATCATATAATTAATTGGATATATACTTATAATAATACTATATTTGTTTTTCTCTAACTCTCATAAATAATAAAATTCAAAATAAACCAAATTAAAAATGTCTGATATCATTTTCAAAGATGGAAAATTATTAAATTTAGTCCCACTTAAATCTTGCATTAGTTTAAAATTGGAATAAGGAATGATAAATCTCACTAAAAAAATCAAATTCATTTTTACTATATATTATTCAAATATTATTATTTAAATTCATATTAAATACTATTATCTATCACATGTCTTAATAAAAACACAGTTTCAAATTTTCTATATTTTTTTATTTTTCAAATATTCGAATATGTAAAAAATTAGATTTGAATATATTAAAATTCTTTTTATATATATAAAAAGATTATAAACATTTTGTAATTAATGAATTCAGATATCTGAGTCTGCATCTATTATCCGAATAAACAACATAGATTCGAATAATTAATGTTCGAGGTATCTATCCATATCCACTCTGAAACTACAACGAATAATGATTTTAAAATCCAATCTAAATAGGCTTAACGCATACTTTAATACTTGAAGTATATCGTTTTTCCCATTTTGGTCTTTAAAGTATTTTTTTTATCCACTCCGGTCTCTAATGTTAAAAGATATTCCCAATTCAATCATTTGAATGTTTAAAAAAAAATGTTAAAATAAGTGGTTGGAATATTCAGCCAATCATATGCTACTATAAGAGAAAAAATACAAAAAAAATTAAAAATAGATTAAAAATTCTAATATTTTATAATTTTATAAATAATTTCAACGCAAGATTCCTAGAATTTCAATATAAAGTTTATTAAAGAAATTTTTTTAAATAATTTTATTATAGCTTTTAATTGTATCTGTTCTTTTTTATATAATATTTTATAACTCTTTCTCAACTTATAAATAAGAGAATAATACACTTTAACGTACTCGAATCCATATTTCACTCGCATTGACAATAATAATTATGTAGATAGTTTTCTCGTGGAATATATCCTTAATTTCAATCAAATCAAAACGGAAAGAATTAAATAAAACACTGACGACGTTCTTCCACGTGGCAAATTCTCATAGGATGGCTTCACTTCATCTGATGGTGAAGCAAATTGTAGAAAAAAGAGACAATAAAGAAATGCAGAATTAGAAATGTCAAAAAATCAAGAGAAAAAAGAAGAAGAAAGATTTGCTACACTGTATTCCATTCCAGATCTCTTTATCCTTTATCATTATTATTTCTTTTTTCCTTTTTCTTTTTCATATAAAAACTACCATTGAATCGAGGCCCAGTGGATCCTTTATTCTATAAATCGCCTTCTTTGTTTTCTTTGTAAGCGAGACGATAAATACAAACTCAAGAATTTGTCGGATTTTCGGCTCTTGTTATAGGTACGTAATTGTTTTACATGTCGTATTTATTTTTAATTTTGATTAATACTAAGATCGCTCCATTTGTATCTTTTGATCGAATAAAGTTTGGGTCCTTTTGGAGGGTTTTGTTTTTGAAACTTGAATTGAAATGTAGAAAAATATTGAAATTAATCTTTCTCAGGAATTTTTTTTCTTGTATATTGAGAATTTAAAGAAGTTAGAGAAATAAATTAATTGTTCCCAAAACCCTAATTTGTGATTGGTAACTTTGATTAAAAAACAATTATGAACAAATGGGAAATTAAGAACTCAGTGATATACTTTCCAAAACATCGATTCGATTTTGTAACGAGAGAATTTTGTTCTTGGATCTACTTTTGATCGGCCATGTAATGTACTGTCGTTGGTGGATTCTTGGAAGCTTCGTTTTAATAATTATATGGCTTTCAATGTTTTCATGTTTCACCTAATTTTAACATAACAATGTAAAAACATAGAAAGTTGCAGTTTGTTCTTTGTCCTTCAGTTCTTCTAATGTGATAGGGAAACCCTAAGTTAGAAAACTAGGTGTTGTAATCTATCAGCTTTTACTAAGACCCAAAGTTATCGTGAGGGCAATGTTTTCGTTATAGGGACCTCGAGGGTGATTGATGGATATACGTATGCGTCTTACATTTTCTTGTAATAAAATTGAAATACATGAATGTAAGTTGTGGTCCCTTGAATTTGCTGTTCTTTTACTTTTTATCCATTTGGTAGAAGGGTGGTCAGACTTCTGGCTTCATCCATTCGTAGTGTTAAAAACTAGCATAGCTAGCAAAATTACAAGACAGTGACATGCGGCGTGACTCGTGTACCTCATGTTAATATACAATGATCAGTTTTTAACAGTAGAAATGGGTTTAATTTTTAATAAAAGGACCAGTTTGCTATTTTGATCTAATTTACAGGGACTAATTTGCCCTTTTATTTAAGTAGAAGGGGCAAAATCCCCCCTACTCCTATATAAGGGTCTCCATTTACCTAATCTATCAGCTTTTACTAGGACCCAAAGTTACTGTGAGGTCAATATTTTGTTTTCGGGATCTCGAGGGCGAATGATGGATATACGTATGCAACTGATATCTATACTCTATGTGTTGAATGGTTGTACATTTTCTTATAAAAATTGAAATACATGAATGTAAGTTGTAGTCCCTTTAGTTTGCTGTTCTTTTTATCCATTTGGTAGAAGGGTAGTAAGACTTTTGGCCCTTCTAATTAGAAAAATGTGAATAAAGCTGTATGAGTTGGGACCTTATCCGTTTGGTGTTTTCCCCTTATTTTGGCCCTTTATATGTCTTTCTGCATAAATAGCTGTTACTTCAGTGCTAGTCTTTTATGTCATTTTTTTTTCCTGGTCTTTATCTTTCTCAGGGTCTAGTTGCTCGATTGTTGCTCCTTTATTCAATATCTGGCAGTTTCATGTGTTGATCCTCTTTCATTTTCTTTTTCTCAGAGATCAAGAGTGTCCTAGTGGTTAAATCTGAGTTTGTTCGAACTGATCCATGGATTTTGAGCAATATTATGCTCGGGAATGGAGGACCGTCCCAGGTGCTTCAACACCCGAGACTTTGAATGGTAACTTCAACTGCAATATCTGCTTAGATTTTGCACATGAGCCGATTGTTACACTCTGCGGTCACCTTTACTGCTGGCCTTGCATCTATAAATGGCTTCATGTCCAGAGTGCCTCCCTTGCTTCAGACGAGCATCCGCAGTGCCCGGTTTGCAAAGCCGATATATCTCACACCACCATGGTTCCCCTTTACGGTCGTGGCCAATCTGAATCCGAACTTCAAGGCAAGGCACTTTATAGGGGTATGGTGATACCTCCAAGACCACCGGCGAGCAGTTCACATCCTCTCTTATCACCTACATCCCCGAACAGTCAGCAACTTCCTTATCGCAACCCTTACCAAAACCAAAACTACAACCCCCATGCTTACTACGAACACGATTCATCCTCCCCGTTGCTAAACCTCGGAGGTTCCAGAGTGACCGGATTCCATCATCCGCTTGTTGGGATGTTTGGAGAGATGGTATATGCAAGGGTGTTCGGAAATTCGGAAAGCATATACGCATATCCGAACCCACACTTCCCAACGGGAAATGGTAATAACCCGAGGTTGAGAAGACATGAGATGCAGGCTGATAGGTCACTGAATAGAATTTCAATCTTCCTCTTCTGTTGTTTCCTTTTGTGCTTGATTGTATTTTAAGCTTCTTATTTTACTTGCCATTTTGTATAGATTGTAAAGAATTAAGATGTAAACTTGTGGTATAGCCCCCATAAGCTGATGAGATTATATTGCATGATTAATATAATATTAGATTTTATTTGAAAATTCTACCATTTCTTTTCCAATTGGCTGTACTAATTCCCTTTTAATTTGCAACTTGTATGTTAGGTTGTCGGTATTTAAGGCATTTGTCTCACTTCCTAATAAGAACTTGTACAAAATAAAACAATTTCAAAGAAATCATAAATTCAATTTCAAATTAATTAGATTGAACAAGTGACTGTGCCTCAAAATTAAAATAATCTAAACTCAAAATAACCCAAATTTAAAAAATTATTAAAATTTAACATAACTTCAATCTATAATTATTTAAAACAAAATTATCCAAAAATTTTAATCTTAAATTGATTCAACGTAATCACTTAAAAATCTATAGGAATCATACATGTTAAACGAAAATTTAGTAATCATTTTCATCAAAGGTGGATATTTATTTCTTTTTGACAAATTACGGTAATGTGGGGAATATGAAGTCACAATCACCAATTCAATTAGACCCCTAAAGGGTGGTTCACAACGTGTCTATGATAAAAAGGGTAGGTAACTGATGGGATGTACATATATAGGGTTCACAGTGGAGCATTTAAAATAAAGGTGGATATTTCTTTTTCCCGACAAATGGTTTTCTGCTTGACGCCTAGCGATTGGTTATTATGAAACTTGAGGAATTCTACAAATTGGACTGCGGTGAATTTTGAGTAGCATTCGCAATTATTATATTTTTGCTAATAGTAATAATTGTGTGCTCAAGATGTTGCGGATATAGGTATTATTTGGGTAAGGAGTTACATGTCGAAGGATTCACGGGGACCTCAACGGAATATCTCGGTATTAGTGAAGTACGCATTACCTCCGAAGTCAAGATGGATTAAGATTAACACAGATGGTGTAATGTCAACGTTTTGATTGGTGGGATATTTAGAGACGTAGATAGAAAATGGTTATGTGAATACTCAATAAAAATGAGCAAGGAAACAATAATTCGTATTGAAGCTCGAGCTATTTTTGAAGGTTTATGCATCACATGAGAAAAATGTTATAGACAGTTGGAGGTCAATTGCGATAATACACTTTTTGTGGAGACTTTACTAGCAAGTAGTGCTGCCAGCAGTAATCTGGCGAAGTTATGATTAATAAATTAATTACTCAAATGAAATTGGAAAATAAGAATTCGATACGTTCCTAAATATCATAATATGGTTGCTAATAGAATGGCGAAATGCGTATATTATGATCCATTGGGCCTGACGCTTTTCAAGGATCTCTCGATTTTTATTCAATAGATTTTAGAGTTTAAAAGTGATACCCTTAACTAAACTTTTTAATTATATTGTATTTGCTTAATGTTACCATTTTCCTACCGGAAAAAAAATGAAACAGAACCAAAGCTCCCCTTCCATCAACTTCATTGATCACATCAATAGCAAGCTCAAGCAATAAGAAAAGGGTCAATGTACATGGACAACTGGTTAAGTGTCATAGCTCAAAGCCCACATGTTATAATTAAATATTGGTTTACCTACCAAATCAAAAAAAAAAATGGGCTTCTTTGGGAATGGGTTTATCTTAGGCAAAGCTTAGCATGAACAAAGCCCAATTGTAGCATATAAGGACCTCAATATCTATTGGATATGTACATATATGTTCTCCAATTTATTCACTTTGATCACATTTCATTCTCGTTTACCTATAAGTGTTAGGTTGAATGGTGAAATATATTATATTTTCAAAGAGAACACATATTTGAGTCTTGGAGGCGATATCATAAATCTCGAATATGATTCGTAAATAGATATGAAAGATAAAAAAAAAAATTCCTCCTTGTTTATGTTTATTTTTGGATTTACGTAGTATGAGATATAACACATCGGGTGAAAAAAATTGTATTTTTTAAGTTTGTAAAAATTATATGAAAATTCTAAAATTTCATTGTTCTAGATTCAAAGGTTTTTATTAATATAAAAAGATAAAGAATATCCTAATAATAATATAACATACTATATAAAATAATAATTTTTTAATCATTTCTCAACTAAATTAATGTCTAATTGACTCGTGACATCAACTTAATCATAAGTTTTAAGTATAGAAAAATAAGTCAATAATAATATAAAACATAAACAAAGATGGTATTAGGAAGTGCACACGCACACACACATATATAACACAACTAACAATGATAAAATTGCTTCTTCTTCTTTTTTTTATGGTCCCTTTACAAATTGCAAAATTATAAGTTAATATAATGGTAAAATTATATTTTAACCTTGTTAAAAAATCATAATTCAATTTTGACCTCTGAAAAATTTCTTACTCTGTCCCTAAATACAAATATCTAAAATAAATAAATAAAGATTTGGATAATCAAAATGTTGCTAGATAAATCAAAAAATTAAATACCAAAATTTATATTATAAAATTATAAATTAATCATAAATTTATTATTTAATTCAAATATAGTAGAGTTTCATATTTAAGCAGAGCAATGCTCGGTGCAGTTCACTTAGACACCCACTTCACAAAAAAAAAAAAAAAAAAATGATTATTGATTAAGTATCAAGCAAAGCATGTGCTTAGTGAATGATTATTATCATGTCTTTCTTTTCTTGTAACTAATCCATATTATAAATATATATTTTAGATTATCATAGATTCACTATACGTTTTGCTTAGCGGCGGTGTCAGCTTTTAGGCTGGTTAAATCTCGTCTTTTTTTTCTCCCATCAACCTTTTATTGTTAGATTTGTAATATAAATTTAAAAATAAAACTGAATAAACCAGAACTATCATGTCAAATCATTAAGAATAAATGAAGAATAAAACTAAATGCGGAAGCGTACCTGAATCCATGAATTTCTTGAAGTTTTGCCGGATCTTGGGGATTTGATCTTCCAAATTAGCACACAAGAAATTCAAAGAATATATGCTCTCTCTTTACTAATGATGGGATATTTGAATAGATCTCTTGTGTGTAATTTGGGGACCATAACCCTAATATTTATAACCTTAGCATATTAGTTCTAATCAAATTCTAATTAGCCCATCATTAATTAGAGTTTGATTAGAAGAGTATCTACACATATTTATCCTATACTTTATTTAATAATTAAAAGCCCAATAGAATTCTAACCAAATTAGATCACTTTTAATTTGGGCTAACCTATCATGATAGTAGATAATAACATGTAATTATCCTTATTATATATGTGATGTCCAAATTTTCCAACAATCTCCCTCTTGGACCACATATATATACTAATTACTTTATAATTACATGTCATTATATAACCTTATAAGCTCAAAATTTTACTATCATATCCAAAAGGTATTCTGAATAATCTCGTCCATTAATTATGTTAACATAGAACCAAGGCGACTTTCGTTACATATCTCGTAACTAAATCCATCCATGATCACGTATATTAACACAACCAAATGACATAGATCAATTATGGATGTGTAGCATGGAAATTACATGCAATATGCTCTAAACATGTCTATTTCCAACCGGTCCTCTTTAAACTAAAGTGAGGTCAGTTTCAAAACAATAAACTGAATACTTCATTTCTAATCAGAAAGTAACCGAATACATAAATGTCTGAAAACAAATAAAATATAAACTCCCACTAAATCATAATATCCTCAAACAATGTAACACCGATGTAAGCAGTGTGCTCATGAAAGACCTTGGGTGGTAGACCTTTTGTGAGCGGATCCGTTATCATGGAGTTTGTCCCAATGTGCTCTATGGATATTTGACCATTTTGCACTCTTTCTTTTACAACTAGGAACTTTATGTCAATATGCTTTGACTTAGATAAACTCCTACTGCTATTGGAATACAGTACTGCTGACTTATTGTCACAAAATAATTTGAGTGGTCTTTCTACATTCTCCAAAATACGCAGCCCTGTGACAAAGTTTCGCAACCATATTTCATGGTTTGATGCCTCATAGCATGCTACAAATTCTGCTGCCATAGTGGATGAAGCTACAAGTGTCTGTTTGACCCTTTTCCAAGATATAGCTCCTCCAGCTAACAGGTAAACATAGCCTGATGTAGATTTCCTGCTATCTTTGCATCCAGCAAAATCAGAATCAGAATACCCAATTACCTCCAAAAGATCTGATCTCTTATAAGTAAGCATGAAACTTTTTGTTCTCTAAAGATATCTCATAACCCTTTTGGCTGCTATCCAATGGTCTATACCATGGTTGCTTAAATATCTGCCTAATATCCCAACAATGTACGCAATGTCCGAACGTGTACAAACTTGAACATATATTAAACTCCCAATAGCTGATGCATAGGGAATCTTTTACATTTCTCAAATTTTAAGGTTACTTTTAGGGCATTGAGTAAGACTAAATTTGTCTCATTTAGCGATAGGGGTGTCACCTGGTCTACAACTCTACATGTCAAACATTTTGAGTACTTTATCGATATAGTTCACTTGTGATAATCTAAGAATACCTCGAGATCAATCTCGATGTATCTGAATTCCTAAAACAAAAGAGGCGTCCCCAAGATCTTTCATCTCAAAATGCTTAGATAAAAACCTCTTGGTTTCGTGCAATAAGCCTATATCATTAGTGGCAAGCAAAATGTCATCAACATATAGAACCAGAAATATGTACTTACTCCCATTGAATTTGTGATACACACAATCATCAACAATATTTATCTCAAAACCAAACGAGACAATTATTTGATGAAACTTATGGTACCATTGACAAGAAGCTTGTTTGAGTCCATAGATGGATTTTGTCAATTTGCAAACCATATTCTTTGAGTCTTTTGACTCAAAATTTTCTGGTTGCACCATATAAATTGTTTCTTCAATGTCGCCATTAAGAAATGCAGTTTTAACATCCATCTGATGTAATTCAAGATCAAAATGAGCAACAAGCGCCATGATTATCCTAAACGAGTCTTTCGATGAAACTGGAGAGAAATCCTCTGTAAAATCAATACCTTCTTTTTGAGTATATCCTTTAGCTACAAGATGCACTTTATACCTCTCCTTATTACCATTTGCATCCCTCTTGGTTTTAAATATCCATTTACAACCAATTGGTTTTGCACCTTCTGGTAATGGGACAAGTTCCCAAACTTTATTGTCTTGCATAGATTTATACTTATCTTTCATGACATCAATCCACTTTTGAGAATTAGAACTTTTCATGGCCTGATGAAAGTTGATAGGATCATCTTCCATCATTCCATTATCATCCTCATGTTCTTGGAGAAATACAACATAATCATCTGGAATAGCATTTCTCCTTTCTCTTGTGGACTTCCTTAGTGGCACTTGTTCTTGAGGTTGTTGAGTTTGTTCTTCTGGAACAATTACCTCATTTTGAACGGGAAGTTGTTAAACATTGTCTTGTAGAGGTTCTAGATTCACTTCTTGATCAATGATAGGTATAAGAACCTGAACATCATCAAAAGTGATAGTAGGAACTGAGTTAGAATCTAATTCCTCCTCAAAAACAATGTCTCTAACCTTATTTCTCCCCCCAAACTCAACATCCTCAAAAAATGTTGCAGTTCCCATCTCAAAAATATTCCTTATTATGGGATCATAAAATTTATAGCCCCTATATCGCTCAGAATAGCCAATAAATTAGCTGCTTACTGTTTTAGAGTCCAATTTCTTTTCATGTGGCCTATAAGGCCTTGCCTCTGCTGGACATCCCTAAATGTGAAAGTGCTTTAGACTAGGCTTTTGACCTGTCCAAAACTCATAAGGTATTTTTGCAACTGCTTTATTGGGTACTCTGTTTAGAATGTAAGATGCTGTCTTTAATACTTTTCCCCAGAGGGACTCAAGTAAGGTAAAATGAGCAATCATGCTCCTTACAATATCCTTAAGAGTTCTATTTCGTCTTTCAGCTACACCATTCATACTAGGTGATCCTGGCATGGTGTACTGTGGGACAATACCATATTCCTCTAGGAATCTCGTAAATGGTCCTGGACATTGTTCACCTGAGCCGTCATATCTACCGTATTACTCACCACCACGATCAGATCTGATGTTTTTAATCTTTTTGTTGAGTTAATTCTCAACTTCAGTTTATAAGCTTTGAACACGTCCAAAGACTGAGATTTCTCATGAATAAGATATAGGTACCCATACCGTGAGTAATCGTCTATGAATGTTATGAAATATTGTTGACCATTCCAAGATGCCGTAGGGAATGGCCCACAAATATCTGTATGAATTAATTCTAAGAGGCCTGAAGATCTGTTGGCGCCCAATCTCTTGGTTTTGGTCTGTTTTCCCTTAATGCAATCGACACAGACATCAAAGTCTGTAAAGTCAAAGGACTCTAAAATGCCATCAGACACAAGGCGTTCAATTCTAACTTTTGAGATGTGACCTAAGCGCTTATGCCATAATGATGCTGAATTTTCCTTATTTAATTTGTATTTAATACCCCGTGATTCCATATGGAAGGTTTCATTATAGGATGCAATTGTTTCTAGCAAATAAAGGTTGTCATAAGTATTTAAATAACCAGTTCTAATAACATTTGAATTTAAAGACAAATTAAATTGATTGTTTCCGAATGAACAATAATAACCAAATTTGTCCAACGAAGAAACAGGAACTAAATTCCGTCTAAATGACGGTACAATATAAGTGTCTTTTAAATCCAAATAAAAACTAGTTCCTAATAACAACCTAAAATGCCCAATCGCTTCCACTTCTACCGATTTTCCATCGCCCACAAAGATATGTCTTTCACCATCACTTGGCTTTCGGTAACTCAGGCAACCCTGTATAGAAACACTTATGTGAGTAGTAGCACCAGAATCTATCCACCAAGTGTTTTTAGGTACTGAAGCTAAATTAATCTTTGAACAGACCAAATTAAGAATTATACCTTTCTTTGCACGCCAAGCATGATATTTGGTACAATCTTTCTTTACATGTCCAGACTTGTTACAAAAGAAACAACTATCTGTTGCTTGTTGTTGTTTCTTTTGAACTGGACCCTTGGCAGCTTCATTCTGATATTTTCTTTTCTTGCCCTTGTCTTTAGAGGCATTGGCCAAATGAGCACTTTCAGACTTACAACGCTTCAACCTTTCTTCCTCTTGCACACAATGAGAAATGAGCTCATTTAGGGTCCATTTCTCCTTTTGACAGTTATAACTAATTTTAAATTGATTAAGGCATGCGAGAGCGATACAAAACCATAAGAACAAGCAATTCCTCAGAAAGCTCGATCTTATGTACCTTAAGTCTTGAAGCAGTATGGAACATCTCTATAATGTACTCCCTTACGTTTCCTTGACCCTTATACTTCATAGACATCAAAGAAGTCAGAAGTGATGTCATCTCAACCTTATCGTTTTTAGCAAAACATTTCTCAACTTCATCAAGGAAACTCTTGGCCTGAGTAATCTCTTCAGATTCTATGCCCCTAAAGGCTTCTGGAATGTTGTGTTTCATGATCATAAGACTCATGTGATTTGAACGATCCCACCTCTCAAAATCCTTCTTAACATCAGGTGTGCTTTCCGCAGTGAGAGGTGCAGGTTGTTCTTCCCTTAGTGTAAGGTCTATGTCCATACAGCCAAGCACTATAAGTAAGTGCCTTTTCCATTCATTAAAATTAGTCTCATTAAGCATGGGTATAGAATTTATATTAGCAGATATTGTGGCAGCAGAAGATGATTTAGCTGAATATAGAACAAAAAACAAGCTTAAATCAATATTCATAAGTAAACAATAAATTCAGGATAATGGCTAATCCCATCTCAAGATACCAAACACAACATTAATATCAAGTCTTTGGACAAGATAATAATAACGATGGCGGTACTCTTGTTGTAGCAATCAAACATTGACAATAAATTATGTCAAACGATGAATTAATCTTTGGACTAACTTATTACTCACATAAAATACCTTATAATTGTCACACGTTTATCGCCACAGATGTCGTTGAAATTCTACCAAATATTAACTTACCTTTGGGTCAATTAATAAACGCATGAATCACAAAAATATATAATCATCTTAATATTTCAAATAAACTAATCTACACAAAAGAGGTCACTTTGGCAGCATTTTGTTTCAACTAATTTATTTAAAATATTAGACATCCTTAATTAAAAGCCAAAATTTGAATTTATTTGTTTCAAAATATTTACCTTAATTTCATCTTTCAATCAAATTTGAAAGATAATTATATATATAAATTTCCAAAACATGCATTAAACCAATCAAAGCATGCATATATTATATAACAAAACATATACATGAATCAATTTTTGTATATATATTTATATATATATGTTTAAATGTCATATAAGATTAAAATAATAATCACATGCCTTACAAATATCAAACTAGATTATATTTATAAAACCTTAAAACTTTATTTAAAGAATCAAAACCCAAAATTATCAAGAATCTCAAAGATTCAACATAATATATTAAAATATCAAATTCATAAAGAATAAATTCTTTCTCAATGATTCAACATGACAAAGCTCTAATGCCACTTGTTAGATTTGTAAAATAAATCTAAAAATAAAACTGAATAAACCAGGATCTATCATGTCAAATCATCAAGAATAAATGAAGAATAAAACTAAATGCGGAAGCGTAACTGAATCCATGAATTTCTTGAAGTTTTGCCGGATCTTGGGGATTTGATCTTCCAAATTAGCACACAAGAAATTCAAAGAATATATGCTCTCTCTTTCCTAATGATGGGATATTAGAAAAGATCTCTTGTGTGTAATTTGGGACCATAACCCTAATATTTATAACCTTAGCATATTAGTTCTAATCAAATTCTAATTAGCCCATCATTAATTAGAGTTTGATTAAAAGAGTATCTACACATATTTATCCCATACTTTATTTAATAATTAAAAGCCCAATAGAATTCTAACCAAATTAGATCACTTTTAATTTGGGCGAACCTATCATGATAGTAGATAATAACATGTAATTATCCTTATTATATATGTGATGTCCAAATTTTCCAACATTTATTTCTTTCTTCTTTTCATTCACTACACACATCTTCTCTATTTTTCAGTTTACAGATATATTTTGTAGGTATCTTTGTTGTCTTCACAAGTTGTGATGGACAGATGATGGTGCCTGTTGTTCGCTAAAACTCCACCAACCACCAGTAGTTTTTCTTGAAAAGTGGGTGGCTCTTCGTCAACTTCTTAATTTATTTTTTGGTTTGAGTGTGTTTCAGAATAATAAATGATTTCACGTGTTGATTTGGACCAGTGTTGTCTTAAGTTTTATATGTTTTTTATTTGTTTTTCCATTGTTTAATAAGTTTTCAGTTTTAGAAGTTTTTGTTTGCTCTTGAAGCACGTTTTTTTAGTATTGTTTATGCATGTAATTTTAGTTTTACAAGTGATTTTAAGGATGATTTTATTATCGTTCTGTCTAGTGGTGAATGTTCAGTTCTTTTGTTGGTTATTACTCACCACTTTGGACCATCCGAGGCTAATTTCATTATCGTATCAAGTACTTGCAATCACTTCAGATACGTCGTGCTTGAGTTGTGACAAAGCCAATTGTCAACGTGTCATAATGTTCTATTGATGTTGAGGTTAAAGCCTTTGTTGTGTTGGTGAAGTTTGTCCTTCACCATCTACGACGAGTGTTTGCTATTTTTTTCTCTCTGAATTGTATGGTTCCATTCATTGAATGAATTAATGAAATTACCTTTAAAAAAATTCAATGTATTAGTTTAAAATTTAAGCTTAATGACAAATTTGGTCATTAATGTTTACATGTTTTGTCAATATGACCCTAATTGTATTTCTGAGTATTTTTTTTGGCCATCAACCTTTATTCTTTTCTTCAAATTGTTTTTTTTAATATTTGATGAAACTACCGTTAAAAAAGTTAACGGGATGATGTGAAATTTCATATGTAGAATTTTTTAATGAGATGTAATTTATTACTTAGATAACCCAATAAAATAATTACATATGAAAAATAATAAAATAAATAAATAATTCATGAAGTTAAAAAAATAACTCTTGATTTAAAGAAAATAAACATAATTATCTAAAAAAAAAAGTTTCAAAATGAATGCACATACAATATTTTCGATTTGACTTATTAATTATTTTTTTGAAACCTCTCAATAAATAAAAGTATATAATTCATTTTGAAACCTTTTTTTAGATAATTACGCTTATTTTCTTTAAATTAAGAAATATTTTTTAATTTCGTGTATAATTTATTTTATTAATTCCAATATTATTTTATATAGTAGAAATTAGCCTGAAAAGGGGGATAAATAAAATCCAAAGTCTAAAGAAAAAGGGGGGTGGGGGAAGGAAAATTAGACCAAAAAATAAGTGGGTTTTATTGGTTTAATTGTGGATTCACGGGGATGCAATCTTGTTTGAATTCTATAGGTAAACACCTAACCCTATATTTTAACAGTCAAATCAAGTGTGCCCACCTTTCAAACTCCACTCCATTTTGTGTTCTTTTCATTTGAGATTTGGATAACGTGGCATTGAGTTTTAAAAAGTTGAATTAAAAATTTCAAAAAATCGAAGGATATAATTAAAGTTTTAATTATTTTTTTAAAAATTTTTCAACTCTCAATTAGAATAAAGGTTAAGGGTTTAATTAAAAAAATTTAATAAGCTTAGTGATAAATTTTAACTTTTTGAGGGGTGGAGAGAGAAGAGCTCCTTTGGCTTCAGGGTCTCCCTTCTTAAAATAATTTTTTTTTTATTTTGAGTATTTTATAATTTATAAAATTTTAATTTAGTAATGATAAAATTATACTTTAACCCTTAAAATTATAAAAATATAAATTATTAAAATGATAAAATTACATTTTCTACCATAGTAACATACAACAACAAAAAAAAAAAAAAAAAAACTAATTATCTGACGCTTAAACGGATTTATCATCAAATAATAATTTTCAAGACCTTTAATCACATCTGTCACTTCCCTTACTTTGAAAATGATGGATGATGTTATTAGATTTATTTATTAATAGGATTGTTTAATTTCAAACTATTTTTAATATTATATATAGAAAGAAAGAAAGAAAAATTAAAACAGTAGAAAAAAATCAAATCAAACATTTACTCTTCACAAATTTATAATTTAGTTTACATATTTTTATTTTAAAATATATAATTAATCTATTTTTTTAAATTTAAAATTCAAGTCTAATTATTAGCATTGTTAAGTTCTTTTTATTAAATTTGTTGGTGTAACATATTTGAATAAAAAAACACATTTGGTAGCAGTGTAATTAAAAAAATAACATTATAATGAATCTGAATTTAACAAAATAATTTTAATACCATCAATAGTTGAACTTTAATTTTAAATTTTAAAAAATAGAGAGACTAAATTTCCAGAAGTAAAAGCAGAGGAACTAAATTTTAAAATTGGTAAAAGTATAATAGGGGCCCTGTACTAAGAGTCAGATTGCATTTTGCCTCATTTACTAAAAAAATTAGCAAATTAGTCCATGCACATTAAATAAAAAAGCCAATTAGTTCTCTTTGGTTGAAATTTTCAATTACTTCTACTGTTAAAAACTGACGCAGCTAATTGAATAACCAAACAATTATACCTGGCATGGCACGTGTATCTCATATCAATGTACAAAGATAAATTTTTAATAGTAGAAATAGATGAAAATTTTAATAATAGGACCAATTTTTTCTTTGATCTGATGTATATGACTAATTTAATCATTTTAATAAAAAAACAAAATATAATCCGATCCTTAACATAATAATTTTCACAATATTTTTATCTTGTGAATTTATAGAGTTATAGCAAAATTTTAATAAAAACAAACTAATAAATAGGTCAATGAAATATCGGGATTGAGCTATCGGTTGAGAGATTGATTAAAAAATAGCTTTAAACTGATTAAATTGATAACCAATTTAAATCAATAAAATTAACAGTTGGAACGATTAAACCGAATTTTGAAGAAGATATTAATCGAAACAGTAGCATGATGGGTTCAGCCATCCGTCCGTATAAAAAACATTGCGTATCACATCAATCACACGACAAAAATAAAATTTATTGGTAATAAAACAGCTGGAAAATCGAAAGTTCTAGCAAAACCTTCCTGAATTAGTCAGACATCGCGGCCATTATTAATTCTTTATCTTTTTCCCAATTTTTCTATTTTGTCAGAAATATATAATATATAAAATTCTAGTATTATAGATGAAGAATATTATATTAATAAAATTTTATTTAAAAAAATATGTGAAAGTTATATATATTAGCACGTTTTTGAACTCGAGTTTTATATATAGAAAAAAAAGTATTGTTAATTCGATTTAATTTTATATTTAGTCGGGATTTTATGTGATTATTAAATATTAAAAATATTAAAAATTAATTTTTAAATATATGTCTACATATATATTATAGGGAAATAAGGAATTGAAGTGGCATGCATTAAGTTGAAATTTCACTGAAATCAAGCAATCAATATTCAATAGTCAAAGTTTTAACAGAAGAATTATTTATGTTCAAGAGTTCCTTATACTATAAGGTTTGATTTTGGACATACCTTATCTTATAAGGTTAAAACTCTAAAAGTGAGCAAAATAAATTTATGTATTATTGAAGATGACATTATGTATTTTTATTAATAAAAATGAACTGTAAAATTATATATTCACGTGAATTATATAATGATACAAAATAAAAATAAAAAGATAAAAAAGTAAACAAATTTATTTATTTTCAGATGATTTAAACTCTATGCTTCGAAATCTTAGTTTCTGCATGTATACTAATACTAGAGGCGTAACTAGGGGCTAATAGGGGCAGGGGCAGTCTTCTTAAAATGGAAAATTTTTATTTAGGTAATTTAGATTTTTTTAAAAGTTTAAATTAGTAAAGATAAAATTATACTTTAGCCCTTTAAAAATGATAAAAATTTGATTTAATCTTTTAAAATTATAAAAATATAAGCTATTAATTTCGGCCTCCACTAAAAAAGTTTTCTAGCTTCGCCTATAATTATAATGAAAAAACCGTAAATTTAATGAAAATCAAACAAATCAACAGTTAATTTTTTTTCACTAGCTGTTTTGTTTTTCGGATAAAATATCACATAGTTCATTGTATTCTTTGTAAATTTAAAAATTAATTTTTATATTTTTATTTTTAAAAATTTAGTCTATTAACAAGGTTAAAGTTGTTTTGTTAAATTCATATCCATTACAATGCGCTTTTTTTCTTACATTACTACAAAGAGAGTTTTTATTTATTTATTTCAAAACGTATCACCAATAAATTTAATAATGTTAACAATTGAATTTAAATTTTAAAATCTAAAAAAAATGAAAAGTAACATTTTTTGAATTTATTTTTCTCATCGTCAATTTTTTCTCTCGAAATAATTGAATTAGATTTAATATTTAACTAAATAAAAAGACAAATACTTCCAACAATATTTTCTTTTTTCCACAAACTCAAACTACAGCTTCATTTAATTTGACCAAACATAGGTCGGTCTTTGATTTTCATTCATTGACCAAAAAATAAAAAGACAATGCCCCATGTGCCTGAAATGCATGAAATTTCAATCTTTTGTGCATGCTCAAACAATACTTTATATTAGTATACCCTCGCCCTTTTGTCTAATAAGTTAAAATAAACTGTTCGTTATAGAAAAAAAAATATATAAAATCCTCAATGATAAAGTTGCATTATCTAATCCCAAAACCCCCCAAAAGAAGAAAAATCTAAAAGAAAATCACTAAAGAAAGTAAAAGAAAGACCAAAGAAACAAACCACTTTCCACGGCACTAGTAGTTTCTCCAAGAGGTGTGTGATATAAACACATATATATATATTAGAAAGTTGTAGAAGCAAAGAAGCTTTTTAACTTTAAGGGTATAAATAAAGAGAGAAGAGTGGCGTGATGATGAGTAACAAAATGAGTAGCAATTATTCAAGCTTGTCGTCGCCAAAGGCGAAAGGGCCAGCACCATTTTTGGCGAAGACATATGCTTTGTTAGAGGAAGGTGAAGAAGAAGAAAGTGGAGAGGAAGGGTGTAGCAGGAGGAGGAAGAAGATAGTATCGTGGAACGATGAAGGAACGGGTTTCGTGGTTTGGTCGCCGGCGGAGTTTTCTGATCTTACTTTGCCTAGATATTTCAAGCACAATAATTTTTCCAGCTTCATTCGCCAACTTAATACATATGTGAGTGAGTTTATATATATAGTACCGTTTTCTTTTGCAATCCATATTTCATTGTTTTTATGGTCGGAACTTGAACCCGGTCGTTCGGGTGAAAGCAGAGTATCCTAACCGACTAGACTACAACGGAGAAGATTAAATCTTGGATAAACTATCAAAATAGTTACTTTTGTTTGTCTCAATTTACATTTTAATCACTTATATTTGAAACGTTATGTTTTAGTTACTTATATTATCATGTTGTAATAGTCACGAAGCTTAATTTTGACATAAGCTGATGTGGCACGTCAAATAATAATTTCAAAAAAAATTTTAGGTTAAACTATACAATTAATTCCTTTACTTTTTTATTTTGAGTAATTTAATTTTTTTTTTTATATTAAAAGAGATGAAGAAGGGAAGAAAATAGAGAGAGAAGTAGGAGCTAATGGAAACTAAAGAAAAAAAATTAAAATAATATAAAAAAATTAAATTACTCAAAATGAAAAAATATGAGGATCAATTATATAATTTAACCTAAATTTTTTGTTTAAAATGATAATTTAACGTATCACGTTAATTTAAAGTTATACCATTAACGACAATTAACGGCTCGGTAAATAAAATCTTATAACACGTTAACGTAAGTGACTAAAACGTAATATTTCAAACATAAGTGACTATAATATAATTTGAAAAAAATAAAAGTGACTAATTGATAGTTTACCCTTAAATCTTTAGTTCAAAGTTAGATATTTCATGGGAAAAATACCATGAGGACTATTATGTCAAATAAATTTCTTTCCATTCTACTAAAAAAAATAGTAATTTAGTGTCAGTATTAAATTAAACAGCAAATTACTTTCTACTAAAAATTTCATTTATTTTTATTGGTAAACAATATATGGCTAATGGCATGCATTTTGTCTTTGATATAATATTCATGTACCGGATTAAATCTAGTTTAGTTTGGATACTGATATTCCGCTAATTACTTCGGGTTTTGTTTTTTTCAAAACGAGAATTGGAAAGGATAATGGTGTCGTTAATACTACGTAGCCTTAGTCAAAATTCCGGTGGTTTTTAGTAAAGTCAAAAGGATACAGCGACTTATATATATAGCCTTCATGTTGAAAAATATAGCGTTAATCACAGTGTATAATGGATTAATGTTGAAGCAGGGGTTTAAGAAGACATCGTCAAGAAGATGGGAATTTAAGCACGAGAAGTTTCAGAGAGGTTACAAGCAAATGTTAATGGAGATAACACGCAAGAAAAGCGAGCCAAGTGTGTTCCCTGCTTTCTTGAAGGCATCTTCTTCAAGTGATGATCATCAAGATCATCATCATCATCATCATCAGATCATGAATGGCGGCAGCAGTGCTGTTGATGAAGACAGTACAAATGTTCATCGTCAAACGCTGATGGAGGAGAACCAGAATTTAAGGAGAGAGAAGGTGGAATTGCAGGCCCAAATAGCTCAATTCAAAGATCTGCAGATCAAGCTGTTGGATTGCATTGCTCAACACACTGGAACTAGTGATCATAAAGAAACTAGGCTCTGCTAGTTAGCTAGGTTGATTTTGTTATTTTCTTTCATTTTCCATTGTAGCCAAAAGGGTTATTATGGTTTGTTTGGTGCTTGAGAAAATGAACGAAAATGAAAAAATGAAAAGAAAAAAGAGTTTCATTGTAGCTTATATATGGTCATGGAACTTATGGATTAACTTTTGCTTTCATCACTTCATTTTGTGATTTAGCACAGGGCATTTGCCAAGATGGTCGGAGTTGGTCGTGAGAATATATTATTTGGTACCTAAGTTTTGGTCGTAATATTCAATTTGATAATTAAGTTATTTTTTTTAATTTGGTACTTAAGCTTGGCTTCAATGTTTAAGTTGATATCGAAACCGACCGATTCAATAAATATTTGACATATGTACTCTAATAAAAGCACCAGAACTTAATTGAGACAAAAAAATATATCAAATCAAATCTGGAAGCCAAACTTGGGTACTTAAATGAAATAGAGAAAATTTTAAGTATCAAATTTAAAAAATTTAGATACTAATTTGAACTTTGAAGCCAAATTTAGGCACTAAAGTGAATCTTGAATCCAAAGTCAAGTACCCAATTGGAATAAAAAAATTTCAGATACCAAAATAAAAATTGAAGTGAAACTCAAATGCCAAATAATATTTTTTTCCTTAAATATTACTATTTTTGTTTAATGTAAATCATGTATATATTTATTTTTATTAAAATTCTAATCATAAATAATTTAAACATATTTTTTAATTAATTTTTTTATGTGATGCAAGGATTAGTCGCGTGTAATAATTAAAATATGTTATATATTTCATACCTATTTATAAAAGCCCAAATCTAAAGTCTTATATTAACCCATTATTTAAAAAGGCCCAAAAATTGGCCCAAAAAATGGCCCAATTTTTTATTGACCCCTATCTGTGTATCTCCTAAAACCCTACTCGAAGGTTTTGAATTTCATTTCATTTCAGTGCCAAAAATCCCCAGCAGACAGGCATGAACTCCACGAAACTGTTGTCGAGCTCAAAATCCCTAGCTCAAAATGGGTTTTTCAGCAGATTTTATTATACTAATAGGGTCAATAAAGCCACTTTATATTCCAGGATCAGTCCTTTGGGTAGCCCTGACAAAAGCGTCGAAGCGGAGCTTGACGACTGGCTCAAACATGGGAACAACATTCGAGTTGCTGAGCTTCAACGCATCATTCACGATCTTCGTAAACGAAAGCGCTTCACTCAGGCTCTTCAGGTTTTTGATTGGTTTTTTTTTTTTTTTTTTTTTTGGGGGTTGTCTAATTCGCATTAATTTGTTTGAAATTTGTATTTGAAGCACTTTTCCTTTTGGGTTTTCATGGTAATATCGAATTAAGTAGTAGAGCATTGTGAAAACTTAATAATTTGCTGACTTGAATGTTTAATTTTAAACACTGCCAACTAATTTCTTAGAGTTGTTTGTAACGGCATGCATTTGACTGTGATTATAAGATGATTTGAATTAATATGGAATTTGTTTGTTTGAAATAATGTAGAAATCTGTAAGCTCGAGTAATGGATATGATTGAGCAAAATACAGGGCTTATTTTGTGGTGTAAATTTTGGTTAAAATATGGGGACTTTTAACCTGCAAAAGTGAGTCGGTGTTTGACTGGAATTATGAACATAGCAACTAAGAGAGAAAAAAGTTTCAATTTTAAAAGAATGGATGCTCCACATTGTTGCCTAAAGTGGAGAATGGACTAATGTGAGCTGTTCTTAGGCCTGCAAATATAGACTTGTTAATTAAAGCTGATTATGGCATGGAGCTTGAAATTTAAATTGTTTGATTCCGGTTTTTTTAGTTTATAGTGATTGAATAAACATTGGCATGAAAGTTTCCGGTTAAGGAATTGCGATTCTAGTTGTTATATGAATGTTCAAACATCAAACCATTAGATTATGGCTAACTGATGTCTAATGGGTGCAGGTTTCTGAATGGATGAATAAAAAAGGTCTTTGTGCCTTTTCACCTACTGAGCACGCGGTGCAGTTGGATCTCATCGGTAAAGTTTGTGGATTTCTTTCTGCAGAAAGCTATTTTAATAAATTGAAGGACCAAGATAAAACTGAGAAGACATACGGTGCTCTTCTGAATTGTTATGTGCGGCAGCGCCAGATAGACAAGTCGCTCTCTCATTTGCAGAAAATGAAGGAGTTGGGTTTTGCCTCGTCAACTCTTACTTACAATGATATCATGTGTCTTTATACAAATATTGGACAGCACGAGAAAGTACCTGATGTACTGAGGGAGATGAAAGAGAACAACGTATCCCCGGACAACTTCAGTTACAGAATCTGCATCAATTCTCTAGGTGTGAGGTCTGATCTTGAGGGAATTGAAGAAATTTTAACAGAAATGGAGGATCAACCTCATATCAAGATGGATTGGAACACGTATGCTGTTGTTGCCAATTTCTACATAAAAGCAGGCCTTACTGAAAAAGCCATTGATGCACTAAAAAAATGCGAACAGAAGCTAGATAATAAAGATGGAACGGGCTACAATCATCTAATATCGCTCTATACGAGTTTGGGAAATAAAGCCGAGGTCTTGAGATTATGGGGTCTGGAGAAAGAAGCTTGTAAAAGGTATATAAACAAGGATTTCATTATCATGCTCCAATCTCTAGTGAAGCTTGATGAGTTTGAAGAAGCTGAGAAAATACTCAAAGAATGGGAATCATCCAGAAACTATTACGATTTTCGGATACCGAATATCATCATTGTTGGGTATGTTAAAAAGGGTCTACATGAAAAGGCTGAAACGATGCTCGAAAACCTGAAGGAGAAAGGTAAGACAACCATTCCTAATAGTTGGGGCATTGTGGCAGCAAGTTACTTAGATAACGGTCAAGCAAAAAAGGCTTTCAAGTGCATGAAGGCGGCCCTATCGTTATTCACGGAGAACAAGGGGTGGAAACCAAACCTAAGGGTGGTTACGAGTATATTGGATTGGCTAGGCGATGAAGGCAGTGTTCGGGAAGTAGAAGAATTCGTGGAGTCATTGAAGAGAACAGTTCCGGTCGATAGAAAAATGTATCATACCTTGTTGAAGGCAAATATAAGACATGGTGAAAGAGTGGATAAGGTTTTGGACCTCATGAAAGCTGATAAAATAAATGAAGATGAAGAAACAAAATCAATATTGGCTATGAAATCCAGCTAAATTCAATAGGTTGGTTCCTCATTTTTCATTCATAATGACTTTGAATTTTACCCCTTCTTTTTTGTGGTTATCTCATTTGCCTCTACGACTTATGTGAATTTTCTTAATGGATATGTATTGTAGTTTTGTTTAGCACTGTTCTTGAGGAGCATTTCATTTACATAAAACTCTATTAATTGCTAGTTTCATAGTAAATTTTAGTGAATGTTATCAATTTTGAATTGTGATTAGTTTAATGTAATGTAATAATTTGCAGGTAATATATGCTTCTGTTTTTTTCAATATTTTTCATGAAAAAGTTTTAAGGTTAATATACGAATTAATACTTTAATGTTTAAGTTGGCACCCAAATCTACGTGTAAACCAACCAATGAATATTTGATTGGCTCACATAATATAAACTAATGCTTTTTTTCAAAAAAAATTATATACAATTTGATACTTAAATTTAAATTTAATTTTTAATTTAATATTTTAATTTAACTTCAATTTTCATTTTTTTTAATTTAATATTTTAATTTAACTTCAAACATCGTGTGACCAAATAAATATTTGACATAAATAATGAAAAACAATAAGTACTTAATAGAAAAAAAAACTTAAGTACTAAATTAAATATTAAAACTAAACTTGAGTGTTCAATTGGAAAATAATTAAAGTATCAACTAAGGCAGAAAAAAAAAAAATCTATAGCCAAGCTCATATACTAAATAGTATATTAACCCAATAACTTAATTTAAGAAACAAATATAATCCATAATGTTGATGGAAGTTAAAAACATTTTTATCTTCTAAACATATGCCACAATACAAGGCATAGACAATGGTTTCCCACTGCTCAAAGATGCAAATTGTGCATATAGATACAGTAAGTACTAACTTTAATCAACTTGAAAAACACAAGTAGATGAAGAGTTTTAAAGCAAATTAAAACCAGAAAAAAAAAAAAAAAAAAACTAGTTTTTTAAGTACTGTTAATTGGCATACATTCAACCTCAATGACTGAGAAATCTGGAAATGAAATCAAGGTTTTGCCCCAAAAGTCATTTATTTTAAACAAACTGAACCCACCTTTACTCAGACAATGTCGCTTTCAGTTCACCATTGTTTTGCAGTTCCAGTACGATATCACAACCTCCGATAAGCTCACCTTTGTAATAAAGCTGAGGAAAGGTTGGCCAGTTTGAGAAGACTTTCAATCCCTGTCGAACCTCATCGTTGGTTAAAATATCGAATGACCCAAAATCAATGCCTTCCTCTTTTAGGGCGTTGACAACTTTAGAGCTGAAGCCACATCTTGGATTATCGGGGGTACCCTTCATGAAAAGCATCACCGGTGAAGATGAAATCAAATTTTTTAGATGGTCTTCTAGTGTCTCTTCCTTAACGATGCCTTTCTCGGTTAAAATCCTTTTGAGTTCACCACTTTTCTGCATCTCTAACGCAATGTCTGATCCACCGATAAGTTCACCTTTAATATACAGTTGAGGGTAACTTGACCAATTTGAATAAACTTTCAGTCCTTGACGAACTTCATCGTCTGAGAGTATGTCAAAACTCTCGAAATCAACTTTCTCTTGTTTAAGGATTTCAACTACCTTGTGGCTAAAACCACACTTGGGTTCATCAGGCTTTCCCTTCATAAACAGCATAACCGGGCTTGAATTAATCAAGCTTTGAAGCCGAGAATTTAGGTTTGCAGTCAATCCGGTCGGTTCCAAGATGCCACCGGTTCCTTGTTCAGTCCCGATAATATCAACTCCGTGATCTCTGAAAACTTCTTTAAGTTCACCACTTTCATGCATGGCAATTGCTATATCACATCCACCAAGAAGTTCACCTTTGCAATAGAGTTGAGGAAAAGTTGGCCATTTCGAGAACTTCTTTAAACCTTCCCGAACTTCATTGTCTGAAAGAATATCGAATGTTCCGAATTTCACCTTTTCATCCTTCAAAATATCAACAACTTTTCTGCTAAAACCACACTTGGGTTCTTCAGGGTTTCCTTTCATGAATAGCATTACAGGATGAGAGTCAATCAATTGCTGCAATCGTTTCTTAATTTTGTCATCGAGACCAGTTTGCACTTGATTTCCCGTTTGGGATGAACCGTTTGCCTTTGCCAAATCTTGGACACTCTCGAGGACGGTGGGGCCAGCAGCCATCCCAAGACTAGCAGGAGCAGCAGCTTCTCCGGGGTTAATTGACCCAGCAACCTTGGCAACTTTGTTGGCCAGACTGGAAGGATCTGCACCCTCCAATTTATCAACAACCTTTCCATCCTAATAGAAACAATGAAAAAGCCAATCATAAGCTCACATTTTGGAGAATATTTAAATAGCAAAATGGAATACTAATCAAACCTAGCATCAAAATATAAAACTTAGAGCAAATTATCAAATGCAATATTGAAAAGAAAAAAGAACGGTCACGATTGGATAGTCCAGCCCCAGTCGGTGGTAACATGGAAAATTATTGCTTTATTCAAGATGGAAAAGAGAGGTCATGGGCAATTTTGGTTAAATGCCCAAGTCAATTCCCCTCACCTTCTAGTACTGGCAAGACAAGCTTAGAGTGAATTCAACATCCCTCAAAGGATCAATCTACCTATAGGAAGTCCCTCCGTATCACATGGAAACTCTTAGCCTAGGAATTCCCACTCCCCGTGTAAGAACAAGCGCAGCTAATGATAATTGCGCATCCTATTTATCGAGAAAATAAGAATGAAACCAATATTTCACAATACTTTTCATCTTTAATCCACATACTGAATCAGGGTACATTCATGAATTGAATCAACTTCAGTTCTAGCATGCTGACACATAAATTCATGAATTAAATCAACTCAAGTGCGAAAATAATCATATATTTTCTTTCAATGGTCACTTAATTGAAAATTGCACAACCAAGTTATTGAGAAAATAAGTAACAATTAACGATATTTCGTAAACATTTTTGTACAGGCCTAGAACACATTCACGAATTAAATAGAATTTTCTGCCAGCATGCGTGTATGTCCATGATCATTCATGAATTGAATCAACTTCAGTTCTAGCATGCTGACACATAAATTCATGAATTAAATCAACTCAAGTGCGAAAATAATCATATATTTTCTTTCAATGGTCACTTAATTGAAAATTGCACAACCAAGTTATTGAGAAAATAAGTAACAATTAACGATATTTCGTAAACATTTTTGTACAGGCCTAGAACACATTCACGAATTAAATAGAATTTTCTGCCAGCATGCGTGTATGTCCATGATCGGACCAGTATAGACAAGTGGCCCTACAAAATCAACCTTTGTGTTTTGCCCTCTATTACCTGTCTGGAAGAGCCATAAAAGAAACCAATAATATTCAATCATTACAAATCCACACCAAACCAAAATGTATAAGGTTATTATTTCATCTATATATACCTATGTTACTTGGAACGCGGATCAGTCCAATACGAAGAACAAAAACTAGAACGTAAATTCACTAGGGGTAGTCTTCTCCAATTCGTTCAGTTGAAACTGGATGCGTTTTCTTTTGGAACTTATATATAGTTTTTGTGTTATACAAAAATATAAACACAAAAACTAGTTTTACTGAATTATATTGCTAGTGTTCCCTGTTCTGTTTCGGAACATGCGTACCAATTCGAAAGTCACTAGGGATGTACACTCCTAAAAAGAACAGGAATTAGCCAACTCTAATTCATAAAATTAAAACATATTCAATTTTTTAAAAAATACCCATCAAAAGACTTTACCTTGAGGAAGACAAAAAAAGGCACAGCAGAAACCGAGTATTCCTCAGATATCTCAGGCTGTTCTTCAGCTTCTACCTGCAAATAAAAAATACAAAAAATCAATACCCATCATTCAAATAACAATTTTTTTACCCCAAAAGAAGTAAAAAACGAAAAAAATCAGTGAAAAGGGAAATTTTCAAAGTTTCGAAGAAGAACCCTAAGGAAGTGAGAGTTGGGGAAATCGGTGGAGAGGTGAGAAAACACTTGGTCCATCTGTTTTGAAGCCTCACACCACGAAGCCCAGAAGTGAAGGATAAGCGTTGCGCCACTCTGCCGTAACCCATCGAGTTCACCCTTGGACTGCACATCTTTCACTGAACCACCAGCACCACCTCCTCCCATTATTACGGTTTTCGATATTTGAGCTATTTTCTTCTCTGCTTCGAAGTGAAATAGAGAAGAGATTGGTAGACGGCGCTTATAGAGTAACACAATTCCACCCTTTTTTTAATGCTTTTTTATGTGTGTGTGTTTGTTTTGTTCACAAACCACTCGAAAACCAGTTCCAAAAAACCTTGAAGTGGAACATGATTCTTTGTTTTTAGGTATTTAAGAGGTCATGGATTTCCTGCTTTGTTTCCACGCTATTTTATTGATGATTATATTGATCAAACGCCGTTGGTTTGTTTTTGGCCGTTCGATTAACTTTTAACTCATTTATTGTAGGCCCTACTAGAAATAACAGTGAGTCGAATATCTGTATAATTTAAAGAGAAGGGATAAAGCTTTTCTACTAAATTAGAAAACTAGATTCATTCTGGTTCTTAAATTAATTTTTTTTTTTAAATTTATCAGTGTAGTTACTGTTCTTGGAACATGACTACATTGGTCAGTCGAATTGGTTAGATAAAAAATTTGACTGATATACTAATTCAAACAAAGGGATTGAACCAATTGAAACAAAAACGGCTTGAAATCGGTAAAAATCAAAAATTGACACAAAAACCAATAGTCGAATCGATTTAATGATATATATTTTAAATTTTTTTATAAATTTTAATTAATTATGAATTATTGTTAGTTTAGCAGTTAAACTAATTAAACTGATTGAATTGGGAACCAATAAACTGATCGGTTTAACCACTTGTCCGATTACTAGAACATTGTATGTGATGTCGTAATACAATTTCAAAATGTATTTTTCAAGTTGAAGGACCAAAATGAATCTAATTGACAAATTCAGGTACCAAAGTAAATAAAATAAGTGTACAAGTACCAAAATGAACTTAGTAACCAAATTCAGAACCCAAAAATTATATTATCCCTTTTAACTTATGCAATTTAATTTAGCATAATTTGTTTTTTTTTTTTTGAAAATTTAATCCGTATTTGTATGATAATTACTAGTTAGTTCAATAAAAATTCATTGGTAATATTTTAACTAAAATAATTAACTATGTTACCGTAATTATCTATTTAATTTTGAAAGTGAAAGTATCATAAAAGCACTTATATTATAAGTTAGATTGTAGTTTGTCCTCTTTACTCAAAAAATGAGCAAATTAACCCTTATACGTTATATCAAAAAGCATACTGATACTTTAGTTTAAATTTCATCTATTTTCACTATTAAAAACTAGTCATTGTACATTGACATGAGATACACATAGTGAGCCATGTGTAATTGTTTAATTATTCCATCAATTACGCCAATTTTTAGTAGTAAAAATAGTTGAAAATTTAACTAAAAGACTAATTTACCTTTGATTTAACGCATAAAAATTAATTTACCCATTTTTTTAGTAGATAAAATAAAATACAATTTGACTCATAGTATAGAAATTTTCATGATACTTTTATTAATTTTGACAAACTAATAACACTAAAAACAAGAAACCCAAATTATAATAAATTAACGTACAATTAAACCTAAAATTTTATCATAATAAAAGACCAATATCACAATAGAAGGAAATCATAATTTGACCATGAAAGTTGTTTGCAAATCATTAAAATTGCTAGCTAATGCTGAAATAAGATAAAAAAGAACCCATATGATGGCCTAATAGTTAACGTGTTCAACGCCTCAGGTGTAATTTAGATAGGTGTAATTTGGATTTGAATCGTGCTAATCGTGTCTGATGTTCAAGCTTTGTCATATTCTTGTATTTAAAAAAAAAAATCAACAAAAAAAACCATTTCACCACCACCAAAAAAAACAAGATTCCAATTAATTTCAATTTTCATTACAGTTGCTTTGCAATAACAAAATATAATTTAGAGAAAAAAAAAAACAGTTTTCCAAAAAGAATCAAACAACACAGCGAAGTTTGAGGCCTTGGGCTCAGGTTTTCATCAAACAATAGCTTTTGGCTAATCATCATTAGCCTTTTAATGTTCAAAGAGATGGCACTTTTTTGCCAAAGCTCAAGCTTTTAGGGTTTATTTTATCTAACCGAATCCTTATTACTCCACAAGTTTCTCCTTCACTCCATGTTATTGATTCTTTCTCCAACAGCCTCTTAACCTGCAACATTTAAAACCAACCAAATCGGTACCTAAAATATTGGCTTTTTTCCGAGTGTTTGAATGGACAGTCGAGATTCGAGGCAGTGAGATTAGTTTGAAAAACTTTACCGATTGTCGACGACGGCCTTTTGACGAGTCTTCTTCGTTTGTTTCTAGAATGAGTTTTAGGTACTTGAATGCTGGTTGAAAAACAAGAACCATGAGTGAAAAAACAGGGTTAAAGTACCTGGAAGATCCTTGTATTATAAGAACTGGATCAAACTAGTCCCCATAATACTAAAAAAATCAAATAAGTCCAAATTATAACAGAGTTACCATTTCCTGTATAATTGAAAAAAAAAAAAATTCAAGACATTTTATAAACAGTAAATGTCATCTCAATTCTAATTTAGCCTTATTTGATTCTTTTTAATAGTATAGGGACTAAATTGATCCATTTAATAGTAGAGGGACTAATTTGATCAGGTCCAAAGGACCTCTTAGATACATTTACCTATAAAACAGCATAGTTCAAGGGTAAAAATCATATTCTGGAAGAAATGGTTTGACTTACATGGGATGCCTGCTAGTGAAGATAGATGGCATTTCAAAAGACGAATTGCTTCCTTTGCGCCATGTTCATGCAAGTCGAGTGACATTTCGTCTTCCGCATCTGTGCCCCTGACAAATCCAATCAAGAAAAGGATATGAGAGAGAGAGTATAGAAAACGGGTCCATAAACATGTTGAAGAACAAGAAGCTAACGGAGTTTCGAAAATCTTTTGATTTGATTCTTCATCTGCTTGGCAAGCCTTTTCACGAAAAAATTGTCCCTGCCACACCGAATTCATCCATAATTCAGGTAATCGCCTCATGACACTTGACACTGCATTCATCCCAGGCGACAGATTATGCATATATTTTACTTTACATTTTAGACGAATATTTTACCTGTTCTACAAGTCTGTTTGCTAGATCTTTATCCCCTTTAGCGAAAGCATCAATAGCCTGACAAGGAATGCATCGCAGTTAATTAGAATACAAAGGTTATTGACGTATAAATTGCATCGGACATTTGATAATAGTGTCAACATGCGAAAATTGACTGCAATTTTAAAACCACAAGACTTACAGCTTTATAATATTCCTTCATTGTGCCCCTATATTCTGTCACAGCTCTTCGAAGAGCCTGGAAACCATATTCTTCATCTTCATCTGCATGTAAAGCATCGAATAAGATGAATTAAAATTTGCATATAAATAAAAGGAACTCGAGCATATTACTCATATTACTCAATACCGAGTTACATAAACTTCCAAGTGAAATGTACAATGTCGCGTACCGTCTTTTTTATCTTCTTGCAAGTGAACTCTATCAACCTTGGACTCAGAATCGAAGTCAATTAGGGGTCCTTCCACAGGTTCTCCTAATGCAATAGACCTTCTTGCCGGCCTCACTCTTCTTGTAGGCAATTCATCTAATCTCTCGGGAGCACTAAACAAAGCGGTCCAAATCTCCTTTTGGAGATCGTATCTATCCTTCGTTTGTCTTGTTCCACCATTGGTGTTCAAACCTATGTTTCTGCTAGCAAGTAAAACATTTTGGGATAGTCCATTAGGAACTGTAAAGAATAAAACTTACTTTTCGTGTGAAATAACTAATATGAACTCTAACAAGAAATAATAAAACTTACTTTTTGTGTGAAGGTTCCTCTGATATTGGATGCTTATCATTAGTCTGTAAAAATGGGAATTCGTAAGGAAAAAGGAAAACCAACCCTGAAGAATATATAATTGAGTTTAATGCAAATAGAGAACATAAAAACATTTCTGGAAGGCAAGCTTAATACATGGAGCTTAAATTACAGACATTGCACAACACCATGTACAATGATACATGTCACGGGGTTTTACGAACTTGATTATTAGACTAACCTTTTTACTGGACTCACCGAGAATTTTATTTCCTTCATCCAAACTCGTAGCTGACTGGTCAAGGAGCCTCTCCATGCTCTTATAAATCAATTGAGAGGGAAAAGAACCGTTAGAATAACCTTCAAAAGCGTCTTATGAAGCAGAATAGCAATGAAAAAGATCAACGAACAGTAAACCAAGGCAATAGAAAATTCATTTCCCTTGTAGTACATGATACTTTGCATCAAAAAATCTGCAGAACAGCACATTTGGTCCTCTAAAATGAGGATAGTATCTATACCTTTTGCATGTCATATCCACAGCTATCTGCATATAAACCGATAAATAAATAAAACTAGATTAGTGGTAATGCAAGATCATGTATGTCTGCAGACGTGCTTATGTATATAGGCAAGGATTAACAGTAGGATTACCGAGAACTTCTTTGATCACATTCCTCTCAAGTTGATATCCCGCTCCAAGCATTTTGAAAAGAAAATCTTCCATATCTTTGTGCAAACGGTCCTCTTTTGGAGGACTGGATTTATGTCCTTCTCCCCAAAGTACAGATGCTGGCCACTCCTTTGAGTCTACCTTAAAAGGTTTGGTTCGTGGATTGGAACCATTAGTCGAAGGGGCAGACTTCATATACCCCTTTCCAAGCATGCTCGAAACCATGCCTCCTGAAACCGGTCTCCATTTTTGCTTTACAGTTCTTGAATCCCCGTTTGCTTGACAAGAATTCTGAGAACTATCACTACTAGATGATTCCAAAGGCTTATCCTTTTTCAGCTCGCTATTAGTTGTATTACTAGAAGCTGAAACCGTTCTCCATTTTTGCTTTACAGTTCTTGAATCCCCATTTGCTTGACAAGAATTCTGAGAACTATCACTACTAGATGATTCCAAAGGTTTATCCTTTTTCAGCTTGCTATTAGTCGTATTACTAGAAGCTGAAATCGGTCGCCAATTTTGCTTTACAGTTCTTGAATCCCCATTTGTTTGACAAGAATTCTGAGAACTATCACCACTGGATGATTCCAAAGGTTCATCCTTTTTCAGCTCGCTATTAGTTGCATTACTAGGAGCTGAAACCAGTCGCCATATTTGCTTAGGGGCTGTAAAATCCCCATTCACTCTAGAACAATTCCGGGAATTATTAGCTCGGGATGATTCCAAAGTTTCACCATTTTTTCGTTCTACAGAGGTATTCCCCTGCATTCTAAACAGAATTTCACCGGCTATATCCACATTCCGGTCTGCCTCACAGTAAGCAGAAGCAATATCGTTAAGCGAAAATACAGATCCGAATGCATCAAGCAAACTGTTCAATGCACTCTCCTCATCGTATCTCAATCCATTTAAACCAGACACCTCCATTTCATCAAGCTTCAAAACCCCCCAAAAAAACCATGAGCGTAAAAATAAGAAATGATTCAATGTATAATGTTTATATCAATTATCAACATTTAAACTTTTTTCAAAGGATGAATCACATTGGTCACATTATTTAGCAAATTCGAAGCCAACAAAAATTGGAAAAAAAAAAAAAAGATGATTAAGATACAACAGATCTATAGCTAAAGCTAGTCATCAGCCAAAAAAAAAAAAAAATTCAAATTTGATCAAAGAAGTATCATCATAAGCTACCACAAAACTCTTGGTTCTGCCATGTTATTTATTTATTTATATATATATATATACACACACACACACTTAGTACAATCCACCTTTAGGATATAAAGGAGAGAGCTTTATTTTCTAAAGTTTCAAAAACAACAAACTTGAAAACAAAATATAATGATTTTAAGATTCAGCAACCAAATATTAATAACCATAACTATAATCGAAAACGATCTAACACACACACACACACACAAAAAAAAAAAAAAAAAAGGATCAAATATTACCAAGTTTGGCTGCAAAGAATCAACTTCCAAAGGGGAAAAAAGTTATAATTTTTAATTCAAAGAAAATAGAGAGTTTTAAAGCACTTACCAAATGGTTTTTCAGTGAAAGGCTTTGGAGGAGGCAAAGTTGAAATTCTTGCAGAGTTTGGTGAATGATTTATTTATTTATAAAAAACTAAAATATTTAAAAATTGAAAAAGAAAAAAAAGGAAAAAAATAATATTTTAGCGCTGAACAGTGAGTAGGATTTGATATTGCTACATTGATTGAGAGTGTCGGAGTAAATTCTTTATTTTTATTACGCAGAAAATCTGGCTAACTGAAATTGTTGAAATTGCTTAGAAATTTGATTTTTTTTGCCTTCGTTTTAGCCGTGTGTGGGTCTTCAAGTTTTAGAGGATATTTTTCCTCTTTTTATTTATTTATTTAGTTTATTTTTTATATTATTTTCTCATTTTCGAGAAAAGGATTTGTTCTTAACCTTCATTTTCCTTGGGAAGTCCATGAAAATACCTAAGAATTTTCCTTGAGGAAAAATATAATAATATATAAGTATATGACTTTTAACTATACAAGAAAAATTATAAATTTTAAGATGTAAAATGTGAATTAATTAGGTAGATTTTTCATTAATGAAATATGATATTATTATCTTTTAAGTTCTCAAAATACAATATTATTATTTTCACAATCGGATTAAATTAACTAGTTGGGCAACTTAAATCAAAGTATTGATCTTGAAAGAGTTAGATCAACTGATTCATGAATAGATCAAATCATCGTCGAATTAGCTTTTTCTATTTTTTAATTTTTTAAATAAGCTATTCAATTGAATTAGAGAACCGATTAGACTAGTAACTTGATTACTTCGAGTATTGGTCGATTTTGAAAACCTTGAACATATGAGAAAAGTTAAAAGCTTAAGATGTATGTCTTGTATAGATTTTATTTAGTTATTTCCGGATTAGTCTGGTTTTCGTCCATGTTTTCATCCGCCATGCATTGTATTAATTGATTCCGCATTATAATAGATCAGACATATATCTATACTTATATTGTACTATCTTTGTATTAGTAAATCTTAAAAAAAAAAAAGTGCAAGAACAAATTTATTAAATTTTGTAAAAAAAAAATTGGTATTTTTATTGAATTTTATATAAATAACACATTAAAAATATTTCTTCATATGAAAAAGGATAATCACTCCACTAATGATTCAGTAGACTCAAAACAAAATAACTTTAGCTAAGGTCTAATAATGGTTTTAGTCCCTCCATCATATTGAAATATGGAATTTGATGCTTCTATTTTAATTTATCATGATTCATAAAATTGCAGATCATCACTTTAACACAACAATGTTATTAATTTAAACCTACTATAATATTATAAATTATTATTAGACCCTTTAATTAGGGGTAAAATACCCAAAAATACCCAAAATTAATTTAATTACGGAAAAGGGCCAGTTTAGGAAAATGTATAAATATATTTGAGTTGTTTTGTTTCTTGGTTTTTATAATATAAGAAAATGTTAAGAAATTATAAAAAAAAAGAGAAATTGTTTTGTAAAAAAAAAAATCAAATATAGTATAGCATGTCATCTCATGTTGTTAGTTAAAAGAGGAAGGAATCCCACATTGTTTAGGAACAAGCTGCAAAACTATTCATGAGTCTATATATACACATATCGCATATCCCACTTTGCTCAAAAAAACAAGGGAAATGAGACTCTGGGTCTATATAAAGATTTCCTTTGTAAGTTATATTTCCTTATTAATTAATGACACATTAAAAAAAATAGTGTTGTCATTTTGAGCCTTTATAAAGGTTTATTCTCGTAAATTTTTAAAAAATTCGAAAATAATTTTTAAAAAAAAAACACGGGCTAAAGCGGGCCCCCGGGGACACGTTTTGCTGGCATTTCCCCTCAAAACGCGCTGACGTGGACGCGTTTTGAGGAGAAACTGCCCTTTTCCGTAAATATTTTTAAAACTGGCCCTTTTCCGTAATTAAATTAATTTTTAGGTATTTTTTGGTATTTCACCCTTTAATTAGTGTATACTTACCCTTTCTCTTTCTTTTCTTTTTTCTAACTAAAACAAGTTATTTTGTGTATTTTTGGATGCATTAATTGTAAAAATTAAATTCTGATTTATGTTACCAGACATTTTGTTAACTTGGTCTTTGTTCTTATTACCTGAATTAACAAAGGTTTTTTTAAAAAAAAAAAAAAAAACAGAAGTCAACACGAACACATGCAAAGCTCAAAATCATAACAAGCATAAAACATTTAGGCCAGAATTCAGATCTTGCCCACTTCACCATAATGTAAACGAAAAGGCAATATTTCGCCTACCGTTCCGATAAAAACTTCCCCTTTTTTCAGTCTCCCTCGACGATGGGAGTATCTGCCCAATTGGCAGCACTGCCATTACGAGGGATGCTTTGGAGTCTCGTAAACAAGTCGACTTGAAACATTACTCCGCAGATTTTCCCATCGTCATCTTGACGAGCTATTGCTTTTACCTTATGGAGTGGATGATCAATGCTTATAAGGCCATTGCCATTCATGAAAATACAGCCTGTAAAATTTAACAAATACATAATTTTGTACTTTTAGCAGTAAAATGAACTTGAAAGGTAAGGTTATAAATACTTTTGGTCTAATTATTGTTTGTCCCTCAACTATATTGGAATTTGGAATTCTCTTCACTATTTGGCATAATTTTGTCACTTTACTTTTATAAGTTATCAGGGGCAAATTTAGAAAATTTTTCTGGACAGGTCAAAATTAAGTTGTATAATTTTATGAAAATTAAAATGTAATTTCACTATTTTAATAACTTATATCTTTATGATTTTTTTAAAAGATTAAATCAAAATATTATCATTTTGGTGGGCAAAATACAATTTTACCATATACTAAAAATTTCATAAAATTTGAAAGGCCAAAAGTTGAATTTCCCATTTTAGGGGGTCGGGCACCTGCCAACACCCCCTGCCGCCGCGGCCCCTGTTTGTAGGTCAAGATTGAAAACACTGTTAAACCTTAGCTGTTAACTGCTGCTTTTAAAGTGATGACATGGGTTTTTACGGTAAAAAAGTTATCAGCAAAAGAAACCTACTCATCAGTTTAATGACTAAAGTTAACAGTTACAGTTAAGGAGATCAAATTAGGCCAAATCAAAATAAGTAAATCAAATCTCAAATTTCAGCATGTTAAAAGGACTAAAACCACAATTAGACCAATACTTTTACCTGGAGGAAACGAAGCAGAGGATTTCCCACAAGCCTTTTCTATTGTGTTTGGATCATCTGATAATACCAGGGAGCCATCTCCAGCCATTCCCCATTTAAGTTGAATGCTTCCTTCACGGTCCTAATTAAACATTGTTAAACAATTATGTTGTAAAGTTTAAAAGGAAAACTACGTAAGTGTTAAAAAAAAAGGCATTTTGGTTATATCTACTTACTGTGGCCACAAAGAGGGTACTAGATTTAGCATGGAAAAGAATGAAAGCAAATTTTCCTTCAAGATCTTTAATGACTTGATCGGGTGGATATGGAGCTCGGTCTCGAAGAACCTTGTAAGCATCAACCACAAGCATGGCTTCTGTTGCTTGTCTGGACAAGCCGTAATGTCGCCTGAGTTCGCAAATGTTCACAAGAGTCCCAATAAAGATGCAGAAGATGTCATCCATGACAACCATGGACCTGCTGGTACATTCCTTATTAGATCATCAAATAATTGAAAAAGGGAACCTATATATATCTATTATGTGAAAATTGATACTAGAAGTACAAGCCATAGCCCTGAAAAAGATAGGATATATTACCTTGTTAGTCATAATAATCAGTTTTTTATTTTAATTTTAAAGCATTAAAGTTCTTAGATTATAGAACTTCTGAATTTTATGAGATCAACATGAAACATTCAGTGTATGATCTTTATTTCCAGCCAAAGATAATTTAAGGAAAGAAAACAAGATTATATAATTCAGCTCATAACCAAATATCGAGAAGGATGAATTTTGAATACCTTGGATGCAAAGGACTTTGAGCTCCGTGTGATAGTGTCATGAAATTCCCATTTGAAAGGTGGTAAAAGGTCGACTCTGGCCACAGCAACCTGAAAGTCTGCAAGATTTCTTCTCGTGTTTTCTTACCGTCTGAATCCAATCCAACTGAAGGAAGCCTGAGCTCCTCCGGTGGATTTCCTATTGCTTTCTCGAAAACCGCCAACATTTTTGCAGAAAAACCCCAAGATTCCCAAGGCCAATGCTTGCCGCAAAAACACTAAGACTAAAGCTAATGCATATCCTTGGCACCCTAAAATGGAGCCAATACTTTCAGTTCATGCTTATCTCTAAATTGCTGTAGCTTTGTAACTGAAAGAATAATGATGGTTCCTTTCACTAGCTTACAAAAAAGGATTACGTTGGGGCCTATGCATGTGGCACAACACAAAGCTTTAAGTTGGGTTTCACGTGTAACCTGGACTCTGAAGCTAAGGCATGCCTTGCATGCAAGAATGGTGCCAAAATTTTTTGTTTCTTCCTCAGGTGGGCTGACGTCTCAGATCACAGTTTCCAAGAAAAGAAAAAGAAAACAGAAATGATGGGGTTATTCAGAAAAATTCAAACTGGACAGCTAGGATTAATGGATAATGGATAAAGAAAGCAATTAGTATTGTTACCGTTACAACTTGCTACTCAGATCTATTAGCTTACTTTCATTGATGAATCATTCATGCCAAACCAAGGCCTGGGAACTGAGGGAAACAATCAAAATTGCCAATTAATCTAAAAGTTGGCCGCATTGTGTATACAAATATATACTGAAAGTGCAGTCAAGTGAAAGGAACATGAATGTCCTTTACTTGATATAAGCAACTGTACAACCATAATTCAATGGATTTTCCTGTTCATACTTCATCACGCGTGGGTGATTTCTTAACATTTCCAGTGCTCGCTCCTTAATGATACCAGTGCCCATGCCGTGCACAATGAAGAGAACTGAATTTGATCCTCTTGCTGCGATAGCCATGTCAAGTTGGAGTTCAGCCTCTTCCACTCGCATACCGCGGAGATCTACAGTGTTCTTTGATGTCTGAATTAATGGGCCATAAGTAATTGCACCACTTTCAGTAGCATCTGAATTACTGGGGACCTCTCTGCTCTGTTCTCCCTATAGCAAAAATGATCAGAATCAGAGTTATTAAATTCAACTCCAAGACAAGCAGAAGATTATAAGCTTAAGTTATACATGAAACAAACCCAAAATGCTACTTTTTTACAGTATGATTCAATGTGTCGGCCGAGGAAAGACCAACTTCATTGCATTTACATGATCTAAGTTAATATTTTGTGAAAAATATGCAGGAAACAAGCTATGGGCTATTTGTCTGTAAAAGCTTCAGGAGGCATTCAAAAAAAGGATGTAGAGAACATTGTTGGATATGTACTGAAGTGCAACTTAAATAAGCAATTGCGCTAGTAATGCAAGTATGACAACCAGTAGAACCAGAAAATACACTACGGGAATAGTCATGATTGACTTTCCCAGTAGCGACAAAAAGGACCTTGGAAATTGGGAGATTAAAAGGAAAAGGTTAATAAATATACATAAGGGGGAGGGGAGCTGCATTCCAACATAGTCAGCCCCACTAATCAATTGAACTGCAGGGTATATCAAACAGAGCCACTCATTACTCAACTTAGTTCTTGCTATTATTGTCCTTCACCAAAATGTTCAGCATGGTACCCAACACGATAAGAGGACTAAAAAAATATAACACATAAAACAAAAGCAAAATGTTTAAGAAAGCATTCTTTATTACAAACCTGTCTTTCGAAACTCTTCCCAGAGCTGATCACATTATTCCGTTTGCTACTTGAAATTGGTCTAACATTGCTCTTCTCAACACGGACCCTAATTTTACCATATTGGACTAGAACAGTGTCATCATCCTCAGATGCTGCAACAACAGTAGCTAACTTGTTTCCCAGTCCCTTTAAATGGACTTGCTCACCAGACACAGGTTGATATGAACTTGTATCTGTTTCAGTAAAAGAGAAACTGTCACCAGGTTGATGAGCTTTTAGAATGGAGTTAATCGCAGATTCCGATTTTTTAACCAACAAATTGAACTCCTCAGAACTAGCAGTTTGGAGCTGATTCTCAAATTCCTGTACTACAGTTTCAATTTGGGATTTTGCAGCATTTAGTTCTTGTTCAACCTTTTGGGTTTCCTTCGCCCTGAGAGCTCTCTCACGCTCTTCAAGATTTTCTGCCTCACTCCTAACCTTCATTATCAAGAGCAAGAAACAATAAAAAAAACTGCTAAAATAAGTAAAACAGAACATATACTAGTCTAAAAAAAACGAAGTTAAGCCCTCCAATGTGCTAATAACTGGCCATATGATACAGCTTGACCTCGAATAAGTAATCAACACCTATTATCACTTCTCTTCTTGATAACAAAGAGCAAGCAGCAACAAAAAAATCATGTTCTGATGAGTTGAAATTCTAAAATCATACCTCGTGATAAAGTTCCATAATTTCTGCATGAAGAGATTCAGCTCTTTTGAACTGAGCTTCCAATCTGTTCCTTTCCTCCATTAGCGATTGTTGCAGCACACCTTTGCGCTCCTGCTGCTTTTCTGGCATTAGACTCTCAACCCACATCTTTGCTCGTTCAATTATATTTCCATCAAAACCAATTGATTTAGCAATAATCAATGCATTGGAATCACCAGTTCTACCCCAGAGTATCTGGTAAGTGGGTTGTAAGGTCTCCAAAGAAAATTCCATGGCTGCATTCTCATACTGAGGGTCCATTTCCTTAAGGCGACTTAAATCCGCATAATGAGTTGTCACAAAAGCTAAATTAACGCGTTTCTTTAGATATTGTAAGATACTGGTGGATAAAGCCACACCTTCTGAAGGATCAGTTCCACTACCAATTTCGTCAATGAGGACAAGTGATTCTTTTGAGGCTACTTCCAAGATCTCACAAATTTGTGATATATGCCCGCTAAATGTTGAAAGACTTTGTTCCAAAGACTTCAATCATAAAAGAAGAGTCAGGACAAAAGCTAATAAGGAAATGAGAATTTATCACTCGTAAGAAAAGGTAATACCACTACCTGGCTGTCCCCGATATCTGCAAGAACAAGATCAAACCATGGAAGTCTTGGCTGCTTCTTAGCAGGCAAATACATGCCCGCCTTTGACATAATAGATGCCAATCCCAAAGTTTTCATTGAAGCAGTTTTACCTCCTGTATTGGGTCCTGAAATAATGACCACCCTCGTTCCACATTGAACTTTAATATCTATAGGAATGGGAAAGTTGGATACAACTTTTGAAGACTTTATAGGAGTCATTTCACAACTTTTATTGCCCAAAACAGATGGACCCAAAGAGTTGGATGTGATAAAATCTGTGGAATTACTTAGAAAAGACCCAAGGAGAAGCGGATGTTGCATCCCTTCAATATCTATTGACAAAGCATTATCTGCGCCATTAGAAATTAACATTTCAGATTCCTTTGAACTTAAAATTGGACAGACACCATTCACCCACTGAGCATATGCGGCTCTAGCAAAAGCAAGATCAACTTCTATAAGTCTATCCAACAAATACTTTATCTCAGCTTCTGATTCTGCTATTTCAGATGTAAGCAGGCTTAGGGTAGCCATTTCTTCAGCTTTTTCAGAATTTGAAAGCTTTACTTCCATGTTGTTCAACTCAACTGCTTCTTTGGGCTCCATAAAGTATGTTGCGCCAGAACTGCTAACATTTAGAACCACACCACCTGGAAGTAGATATTTATGCGTAGCCTTGACACCCACACACATCCTTGACCGCCTCTTGGTTATTAAAGGTTTATCAATGCCTCCGGCCTGAAATATACTAACTGATACTTCTTTCAACAGAGAATCCAGATTTTCCATGTTCCTCTTCCTTTCTTCTCTAATAAGCTCCAATTCTTCACTTGCTCTACCAAGGATAGTTGAAAGGCTGCAGTCTATGCAAAATCCTATCTTTTGCTCCAACTCCAACTGAAAATTGCAACCTTGAAGTATTTCAAGTAATGGAGTGTACCTGGCAAAAAATTCAATAATATGAATTAGATTCTATAAAACTAAATTTAACATTCATACAGGCAGGTTATATATTTAATTTCATAAAAGTAAACAGGAAACAAGCAGTGCAGAGTTGGATCTATAGTACCTCGAAAACAATATTAGACCCTTACTAAGACAAGATATCATATGACAGACTGCCCTCTCCCAATTGAATCAAACAAAAATAAAAACCTTTCAGAGACACATCAAAATAAAGTTGCTTACACCAAAATCATTTTAAACTAAGACACTAAAAGTCTGAGGTACCTACACTAGGAAAAGCAAAATATGAAAACCAAACTCTGTTAAGATCAAAAGCTCGAATCCTTAAAGAAACATAAAATCAATTTCTGGACTTGTGAAAAGAATCGAAGCATTCATCACCGTAACTGACCTTTTCTTGCTACGTATGAAGATAATCCTTTCAACTTGAAGCTTTAACACTCATTAAGACACGCCTTGAAAGCAATTACAAATCTTTTAGACATGTTGTTCCTCAGTATTATATGTGTATTTATCAGTTATCACTAATCCATTGTATGGACAGTAAGACCAATACGAAAACTATAACTCCAACCGTTTCTAATATATAATCATAAGCCATTACAAACTATTAACAGTTTTGTTAATGCAGATTAAATTTGTGTCAAAAAAGCAAGAGAAAATTGAAAATAAATTTATCATACCTCTCCAAAGAACCACCTTCAGCGATAGCTGCCAACTTCTCCGAGACAGCTCTCGCGGCACCGAGCATCCTACGAACTCTGCAAAGCTCCCTTACTGTTAGCACCTGTCCTGAAGCCGCGGAATGAAGGATCTCCGAGACGTCTTCGATTACAGAGAGATCCAACGGTTCCGACTTCAAGGCCTCCAAGGCGTGCAAAGCGGAAGTGGTTTGGTCGATAAGCTTCTGGGACTCTTCCCGCGATTGACCCACGGGAATTGCGGCAGTTTTGGTGAGGGAGAAGGCCATGGAAGTAGATGTGAAGGGAGAAAGGTAATTGCAAAGGGAAGGCCATTCTAAGGTTTTTAGGGTTTCGCTCTGGAGAGTGGTGACGAGTTCAGATGAGCGTTGATCGGCTGAGTTGGCGAGCGAGCAGATGAGTTTGTGCCGAAAGGGTCTTTTTGAGAGATAGTGGTGGCAGAGACGGTGGCGGTACGAGAGAGACGGAGGGTTTTGGAGGGAAAGGAAATAAGTGGAGAGTTGCATGAAGATTATTTAGATTTCAGTTGGATGGGTTTTTCCTTATCCATTTCTGTTTTTTAAACCATACCAAACGTCCGCCGCTACGTGCCACATCAGCATGTTTTAGGTGATACGTAATTAATCTCGGAAAATGACTTCAATAAAATATATAGTTCGTATTTCCCTACTATGCACAATTAAATATATATTATTAAATAATTATTCTTAAAAATAAATAAATAAAATAAATTATAGCATATATTATGTGTTATGTCATAAATTAAATTTTATCTAATAATTATGAATGTAATTGTGAAATGCATTATGAGAAATGGAATCGATTAATTTTTTTAATTTTTTCATTTAATCAATTACAATTTTCATATTTTGTTTATTTGTCTTGTGCTTTTATTTTATAATAATTTTTTATTCGATCTTTTTTTTATTGTATATAATATTTTATAATAATTAGTAACAACATAATTTAAAATACACATAGCATAAATATAAAATATTATATATCATGCAAAATATGACCATATTAATTAAATTATACAATAAATTAAGCATTTATTAAATTAAAAATTGAAATAGTATCATAATCAAAAACTAAACTTATGTTTAAATTTGAAATAAAATTAAAAATATATCTTAAAAATGACTCAAATAGTTAAATATAATGGTGTGAATAAAATAAGATATTAAAATAAAATTATTTAAATGTATAATTGGAGCTAAAATGAAATTAATCTAAAATCTAGATTTTAATATTGACTCCCAGATAAAGTTTCGTTATTAATAGAGTCTTTAATGACTTTGACTCTTTTATTTTTTTTTTCATTTTCCCTTCTCTATTTTTCTTTTCTTTCTTTGGATGCATCGTTATATTTTCTAAAACTCTTCCTTTCTCAAAAAACCAACCATCACCATGAACATCATCTTTGACTAACAATGTCTTCGATCAACATTAAATTCGCTTCTCTTTTCCTAATTCCATAATGGTTCTTCCCAAGATCAAACTAAAATCTATTAAAAAGTTAAAAATGATCGTGTTCCATGAAAAGGACAAATTCTAAAAAGAAATATAATACATTTTATTTCTTTTCGCTCGTGTATATTTCCTACTCCTACATTTCATTTGTAGATACTATAAAATAAAGTAATGAAACAATCCAAATTAACGTACTACACATAATTACAGCTATAGGGAAAGAATGTTTCAAGTTTAAAAGATATTGTAATGCCGAGAATTTTAGTAATTCAAATCTTTATTTTATTATTTCAACAACTCATGATATCTATCAAAAAATAAAAAAGGTAGAATAAAAATTATTGTTGATTATGAGTCTTGTATTAATTATAGTTAATTATAAAATATAATTTAAATTTGGTATGTATTACCTAATTATGCTCTTTACAATATATGTTACCTTTAATTAATTTTTTAAAAATATAATAAACAATTACACATGGGAGAATTATATAGTGACAAATGATAGATTATAAGCATGCCATATAAAAATTGTTTTCCTTTTTATAACTTCAAATTGTTATAGTATATATATATCAGATTAATTTAAAATAATTTAATTTACTATTTGATCCTTGACTTATATTCATTTTTTTATTTTAGTATCTAAATCTTATCCTATATTAGTATCTAAATTATCACTTTTGTTCCACTTTACCCAAGATATTTTTAGTGCTACATTATTAATCTCGAAAAATAGTTTAGTAAAAGATTTGGATTAATTTAAAATAGCTTAATCTACGATTTAAAAAACATTACACGTGGAACATTCTATTGGACACCTTCAATTTTAAAAGTAGAATGAAACTAAAATGATATTTTAAATACCGAAGTGGGAAACCAAAAGTAAGTACCAAAATGAAAATTTAATATAATTCAAAAACTAAATCATAAATAAAACCATTTAAAATAAAGGTCAAGATTGAGTTCTACCATACAAAGCCCGTCCTTCTGTAAAAGAAAATAAATCCGACCTGACTCCTTTAGTTTTTAAATTTATTATAGATTTTTTATACCAAATGAAAATTAAATATATTATACAATAATATAAATATTAAAAATATTAAGTCGCTTATATTTAAAAATTTACTTAAATATATATAAAAATTAAATAAAATTTATATTTTTAAAATATGTAAAAAACAATGACATGACCCAACCCATGAACACATGTAATTTACAATATTTTCTTTTATATAATTTCATGTTTTTCTTTTCCTTTCTTGAAAAATTTAGCATTTCCTTAAAAAAAATGTAAAAGTTGCTGATAAATAAAGATTTTACTACAATGCATTATGGTGAGAAGAAAGATGAGACGTAAATTTAGTGATACTTGAATGCACGCCTTTTTTTTTTTTTCATCTTAACTATGTAAAGATAAACATAACATAAATAATTAAATGTGTTTCCTAAACAAAAACTAGGAGACATATGTACTAAATATATTGTACAACTCGTGATTATTGCGTTTTAACTGTTTTATTTTTCATTTTGTGTTGTGAAAATTGAGAAAAGTTCATTGCTTGTAATGATGTTTATGAGAATAATGTTACCCTTTTTTACCATGCTATGTTGCGAGGATTGTAGAACCACAAGCAGCAAGAGCATGGTTCCCTTCTTTGTAAACAAGGTTCCCTCTTACAAAAGTGGCCAGCACTTTTCCAGACAGTCTTTTGCCTATGTAGGCAGATATACTCTGCATTCGATAGGGGAGAAAACATACTCCGACTTAACAATAGAAAAAATCGAGAACAAGAAATATGTATGAGATAGGGATAATAGGGTAAAGGTACCATGGAGGCCCTTGTTATAAGAGCAAAATTGCATTTTGCCCTCTCTACTCAAAAAATGGATAAATTAATCCCTGTATAATAGATAAAAGGGCAAACTAATCCTCTTGTTAAAAATTTCAACCATTTCTAATATTGAAAATTGGTTTGTATGTTAAAATGAAGTACACATAGTATGCCATGTGTAACTATTTGGTTATTCTATTAGCCACGCCAGTTTTTAACAGCAAAAATGGATAAAAATTTTAATAAAAAACGACCAGATTGTTCTTTAATCTAATGTACAAGGACTAATTTGCTCATTTTTTTAGTAAAGAGGGTAAAATATAATCGGACTCCCAATACAAAGGCCTCCGTGATACTTTTACCAAATAGAGATAAAGGGATATGTACCGGATTTTTAACAAACATAGGATAATCTTCATTGAGGTCAAACTCCACTTCAGGTTCCCAAACAACGACATCTGCGTGGTTTCCGATTGCTATGGCTCCCTAAACAATGTAGTTGTCATCTCCAGATTATTCATTCGTAATGCACCAGAAAAAGGGGAAGGGGGATCAATGGAAATGCATATGTAAAAAGATTGTTTAAGAAAATTGACCTTTGAATGTTGTCCAGCAAGCTTCGCAGGCCTCTCGCTCCACCATGAAACTAACTGTTCCAAAGTTATTCCATATTTCTGTCCGTATGACCATGTCACAGGAAGAACAAACTGCATATGTCTCGATACAAAAGGGCATTAATCAGTATCCACCAACTGGTACCAAGTAAGAGTAAATAACAATCAAAGGGAGACACGAAGAAGTGATGATCAGCATAACAATATGAATCAGACAGAAGTTGTTTCCATTGGATATCAACCTTGAAGCCAGAGAGATGATACTATAAAGCATTTTGTTCAAAAATTAGCATAATATTGAGGAAGCAATGTTAGTCTAACATGGTATAAGAATTTTATATAGGAAGAAAGCAAACAGTTTCTCGAGATCATTTTTCTTTAAATGGAAAATTACCAACCTGTATAGATGATATACCGCCCCAAGCCTTCAAAAAGTTACCATCATTCAGGAGTTTAAGTTCCGGGACTGTTGGTGAATGATCAGAACTCAGCATGTCAATATCTCCTTCCTGGAACATTAGCAAAAATAGAGAAGAAATGGTTTGAAGAAACTGGATCGATGTCAACTAGTTGCACCAGAAAAGTTACTGGCAATACCATTAAAGCATTCCATAGTTTTTCTTTATTGGCTGCATCACGGATAGGTGGAGCACACTTGAAACGAGTATCTCCATCAGGAATTTCTTCTGCTGAAAAAGCTAGATAATGAGGGCAAGTCTCAACAGTTATGCTGTCACCTCTCCTTTTCGCTTCCTGATACGTTCACAATGAAAGTGCAACATCACAAGCAGTAATTTATTGGCAGTTTGAAGACTAGGAAACAGAACACGAAAATTGTGCTATGATCAAGCAAGGGAATTCTATCAGAGAGATTGTGTCGTATAAATACCTTTATAAGATCTAAGGAAGAACTGGCATCAGACAAATGAACCACATGAAGATGAGCACCTTCTGCCGGACCTCCGCTCCTTGTGTCCTTTGTAACAGTCAAAAGTTCTCTAATAGCTGCCTCCTCCCTGGGTGGGAAATCAAGATTAATCTAAACCATGTAAAGAAACAGAATTCAACGAATTTGTAAACTGTGCAAAACATATATAAAACCACTGAGCTCTAAACAAAAGTATTTAAACATGCTCCTTCCCAATGAATAAAATAAAAGAAAATTCAACTTACCAAGAAGGTGGCCTTGTTTTAAGATAAGTTGAATATGATCGAGGATCACCACCACCATCTTCAGTTTCTAAGTGGCTTTCAACAACTGATTGAATCTCGGAATGTACGAGTAAAGGTCTCTTGTATTTGGCCAATACAGACAGTCCAGCCTAGAGTAGCAAATTGATATGAATTTCAGAAGATTGACTAAAGATCACCAATGTTTCAAACACTGATTAAAGTATATTGATCAGAAGACTATTGTTTATGCATTATCACAAGACTAAAGAACATGGAAAAAGAAATGTGGACAGAAATGCAAATATGCCGCGCTTCAAAAGGAAAACTAGCTTTATCATCAGTTGAGTGCAATACGGGTATCAGAAACGAACCTTAATATGACTGGCATCTGTCATAGGAAAGTCATTGATCCCTGAAGGGCACATAAAAGACTGCAAAGCATGAACATAAAAGTCGTAAGATAAAATTTCTTTTGTCAAAAATGATTAACCCTGCTATTACAAGATATCTTTGTTAGGACTAAGGAAACGGAATTATTATGTTCTAATGATGTCAGTGAGTTCTCACCTCGACTAATGCACATTAGGTTTAGGATCCAAAGCAGCATTCACCAGTTGGGAAATACTTAATGTCATACATGACATTAAGATTAATCATACAATACTATTGGTGGCATAATTTTCTAAGAAAATACAAAGACCCAGCCTTCATGTTATTGGTGGCATAACCATGCAAATGATATATAACTAAATCATTTCATTAGATGCTTACCTTCAAACCATGGACACCAGCATCTAAGAGGGCTTCCAGAGCTGTTGCATTGAATGCATTTTCAGGAACTAGACCTCCCCAGAAGCCTGGTCATGGTATATTATTTAGACTTCAGTCTTTGAGATAGAGATTTATTAAGGTACAGTTCATGGAACATACCAACATCAACATAAATACTCTTCTCTGCAGCCTCAATCTGTCAAAAGAAATGGCGTTCAAATAGATGATATATATCATATCTATTATGTTGTCATCGATATGTACTAGGCATACCTTGAGTTTCAAGGTTTCTGTTGAAACAGTGGAAGGAAAGTTATTTAGAGGCATGTCAATCAATGTTGTAATGCCACCTGTACACATACAGTAATAGAAAGTTAAGATGCGTATACAGTATGCCAACCAAAAGAAAGAAATATTCCAAATTCCAATAGCACAACTCTAAAGGACTAATAGTGCATGAATATATCTGTTGATCATGAAGGGAAAATAAGGAAGAACAACATATTTATCTGAACAACCAAAACCAACCATAAACATTTTAATTGGTAAATAAGTAGCAAACAAACCCACCACAGAAAACTGTAAAGTTTACTCAAAGAAGGTGAATTATTTATAATTTGCATTTATTACCAAAGGAGACATATGTTAATACAAGTTCATTACAATTTATACATATAAAGCAATATACCTGCAGCAGCTGCTTTAGTCCCTGAAGGAAATCCTTCCCATTCTGCCCTCCCTGGATCATCTAAATGCGCATGCCTACCATGGACAAAATGTAAGCAACTTTTATGCACTATAAATTTTCCTTTTGATTGCATCTACTTTCATGCTCAAGCAGTTATCTATCTCCATTATTGCTTAGAATTTACACTATGTTTGATAGACAAAAGGAAATCAGAGGGACAGAAAAGGTAAGGAAAGAAAAAAAGGAGGGAGAGGAAAGAAAGTTAATTTTCCTTCATTCAATTTGATCTTAAGGATGAAAAATAAAGTGAAAGAAAGAGATTATCGGTAAAGTTGTAAATAAAATTCTTAAATTAAGCTGAAAAATTGGTTTCCTCTCACGGAAGGCCTGAAATTGGAGGAAAAGTAAAGATGCAAATCCACCCATTTTCCTTCAGTCCTCTTGTGTTTTCCCCTCTTCCCACTCGAAGGAAATGGTGGAGAAAGTAATTTTTAGTTTCATTCCATTCCCTTTATTTCATCTTTCCTTTCAACCAAACATAGTGCTATGCTATGTATTTACTGTTGGGGAAATGAACAAATTGCGAATGAATTATTAAATAGCATGAATGGTAGAAAACAAGATCTAATATCTTACACATCGATCAAGCCAGGCATGACAACTGCATTGCCATAATCAACTACTTGTTTAAATTTGCCACTCCAATCCTTGTTCTTAACTATTGATACGATACTCCCTCCCTTTATCTCAACTGTCCATTTACACATCCGGAAAAACAAATAAACAAAATGAAGTACTAAGTACAGCAAAATGGTCTAGTAGTAACACTGATTATCAACATAATGAACTAGATTCCCATGTTTACTCTATCAAATCTTCATAGTGATACCAGTCATTTTACATACCAGCACCAGAAATAATCCCTTGTGGTGTCACAATGCGCTTGCTTGCAATCCAATAGTGACTGTGAGGAAAAAGACTACAACCGCTTTGAGATGACTGTCAAATGTGAAATCATAATTTCAGTTTATTTAATTGATCGATTTACGATATCAAAAAATCATATCTAAAACGACAAAACTGCGTTACAAGAAAAGCAAGTCAATGGAAGTAAATTCCTTAAAGCAAACAAAGCAAAGCTTAAGCTAAAATCACATAATCGTTTTCAGGATTATTAAGATTGAAATTCATCAGAGTATTTCCTTAGTTTTGATATTCTTAAACCAGATACTAAACCTAAAAGAAAGTCGGAGAACTGAGAAAATCTTCGTTTCATCTGTTTATTTTTCTCGTCAATGTCAAACAGAAAAAAAAAAATCGAAAATTAAGATTATAATTAACACCTAATAATTAGAGTTTAATTAGAATAAACCTTGGAAGAATCTTGAATGTAGAAAAAGAAAAGGAAAGAAGCGAGCAGCACTAACAGAGGAAAGAGCTTCCAATGCAGCAAGTCCATCTTTCTTCCCAGCTTCCACTTCTTCTTTTTTTTTTTTTTCTTTACTGATAAGAAAAAAGAAATCGATGAGATTTCAACATCTCGGTACACGTGTGATTTTACGAATGAATTGAGTCAATTCATTCAAATTCTGCTATTAGGCCATCTAATTTGCATAAATTGTGGAGTTAATACCTATACTTTAATTTAATTAAATTTAGTCTTTATACTTTTCAAATTGTAAAAATTTAATCCTAACCAAATAATAGTTGTTAAATCTATTTGGTTAAATTCTATTACTACTCTTATGTAAGTTTTAAGTTAACTGACCATCAATTCAAAGTTTGATGCTTGTAAAACCTTTCCTCTTCCTCTCTTATAATGTAATTTTATGAAAATATATAAAAATAATATTTTTATATTCATATTTAGATATTTTTATAATTAAATTTAAGTAAAAAATATTATTACTTTTAACATCTCAAACTCAACTACACTTGACAATTAACACATTTTGGAACGTGGTCCAATTAAGCTTTTCCAATTCTCTTAGAGCTTGTTCACTCATCGTTACTACACTATAATTGAAAAAAAAAAAAAAGGCAACCCGTAATAATTATAATTAATTGGATTAATATGTAAATATGTCACTATCCTTTAGTGGATAAATATTTGTTTTTCGATTTATCTCTAGAATTGAACACTTCATTCAATGATTGTTTTTTATCCAATTTTAATGAATAAATAAAAAAGACAAATCCTTTATAATACATCAACTTTGACTCAATTATTGATATAATAAACAGATTTTTTATTTCTTGAGATATCTCTTCTGATTTAAAATCGCGGCGTAATATTTAACTATTTGTTTATTTTTTTAATCGCCTGGAAGGGACAAAAGAAATATTTTGTTCTTTCTTAAAACAATTTCTAATCTCTAATAGGCCTTTCAGTAAGATTCGAATCCAAATAAAGTTTTGATCATCTATTAGAAAAAATAAAAAGAAATGGATCTTCTAGGATTCCTAGGAAGATTTTCGATTTCTTCCGAATGTCGATGATTATTCATTTGCTTCTCACGTTCCGTGAATAGCTGAGACATTAAGAAATATTCAAAAAGGCACTTAAGGAATCGATCTGATTCTATTTTTGTTTGAAGAAATGAAGGATCCTAAAAAATCGATATTTCTTTTAATTGTTGAATCTCTCTTTGATTGATAATATGTGATATTTCAAATCTTCACTACTAATGGAATCAAAATATCTCTAGATTGATTAGAAGATTTTTTCAATTAGTGAGAATATGTTAGTTGAACAAAACTAAAGCTTGTGGAATAGTATTGAATAGTTGATGAAGTGGATATTGAAAATTACCAATGTACAATGGTATTTGCTATTGTCACTATGAAGGAGATAAAATCTATCACTATACTTTTCTCTATGTTGAATTTTGTGGTTTACTTTTATTTGATAGAATGTTAAGAGTTAAAATTTATCAACATTTACTATTCAATTTTATTTTAAAATAATTAGAAGACAACATTTAATATTTTTATATTTTAATTTAATATTTAAATAAATTAATATAATATTAGAAAAAAGTTATTTTACAAAAATGAACTTGATTTTTTCTTTTACTATATATGTATTTTTATTTTTCAATTTTTTATTTCATTAAATAGAAATCTTAATTTAATTTACTAATGTTTAATATTTATAAGTTAAATTATTGTTAATTAATAAAATAAAATATTTAAAAGAATTATTCTTATTAAATTATGTTTTCAAATTATTAAAATTGAATGATGAAATTTAATTAAAAAATTAAAGTTGGTGATGAAATTTAATAAAATTCAAAATTAATGATAAAATTCAGTGGCATAAAAAAAATGAAAAATTTACTCGTATTTTTAAAATATAATAAGAATGTAGTAAAAAAATAATATCTACCTATCAACTTTTAACCCTTATAATTTTCCTTTGTATCAATGGTGCATTCGGATTCAAGTTTTCGGATCGTTTCAATCTGAGTTTCGATTGTACATCCGTAGACAAAACAAAACCCTAGAAATCGAAAGAAGATTATTATTATTATTTTTTTTTAGAAAAATGCCTCAGGTGAAGATTATCGCCAAGAATTTCATGGACATGGTGGCTTCATTGCCCGCCATTAAGCTCGATTTGCTCTATCGTAATCAGTTCATTTGCGAAGCCATTCTCAGGTCTTCCCTCTCCCCCCCTTTTAATCCGTAACATTAAGGAAAACAACGAATCTCTGAATTTATCGAAGCATTCGTTCATTGAGCAGGTCGTTGCCGCCGCTGGCGAAGAAATACGTGTTACAAATGTTGTACATCGATATTCCCATAACATCCAAGTCGTTGCAGGAGTGGCTGCTTGCTGATGGATCATCTAAGCACAAAGTTGCGATCGATCGGTTGATTCAGCTAAGAGTATTTTTAGTAATTGATCGGTAAGCAATTGCAACTACTTTTTGCTTCATTTGCATCTGTTTTTCTTATTACCGTGCATAATAGGGAATGCGTGGTATGAACTGTGTTAATCAATCTTTATCTTTTTGGTAGGAAGAAGGAAACCACTTACAAGTTAAATTCCACGTTTCAGACTAATCTCCGAAAACATATGATATCTGGGTAAGTTTTTTTTCCCAGGTTAGAGGCTAGTTGTCAAAATGGAAGGGGCTAAAATTTTCTCTTTGTTATGTATTATAAGTTTACATACTTGTAAAACCCTTAAATTTGCCGGTTTAAATTATATTATTCTTATTACTTAAATTACAGCCAATTCTATCACATACGTAGTTAATTTTTTGCTATGCCGCTAGATTCCTTATGTTGTGTTATTGTTGTAGTAGTTATTTAAAGGATTATACTTTGCAGTGGGATTTTGCCAAGAGAACCGATTCCTCAAAGTGTTACTGCAAGGCTTCCAACCTCAGAGGAGCTCGATGCCTATGCACATGAGCAATGGGAGGTGTGATTTTCACCTATTTTTTTCATCGATTCATTGGCATAATTTATGTTCTTAATGGTAGTGTATGTGATGCGGAATTATGCAATTAGTTTTGAATTTGCTCAACTGTTTAGTGTTAATGTTTGAGCTGCTTCTTACTTCAGCTTTGTTAAGCAGTGTTTCTTGCTGCAACTTATAAGTTCAGGACAAGCCAAAAAATCAACGAGCTTCAGCTCTTCCATGATGAGAATTTTTCAGCGTGGTCTTTTGCGTCAGAGGTGCTATATCCTGCCATGAACTTTAGCTTCATTTCTTTTATGCAATAGATATTGAGGGTTCTATATCTCACGATTAGTGTCATGATGTCTTTATGTCTGTTTCTACAGAGATAAAGAAGCTCCAAGATTAACTGAGAGTGGTTTCCAATTCTTGGTGTGCATCATGAAACTCATGGCCCTTTTGCCTCTTTTCTGGTTGTCTGTCACCTAAAATTACTTCTCATCTGTGTAATTTACAGTTGATGGATACAAATGCTCAGCTTTGGTATATTATCAGAGAGTATATATCCAATTCAGAGGTATATTTGATGAGATAATTATTGTGTTCTGCTTGGAACTTTTTTGTTAGAGCTATTGTGTTCTACTGTTGTTAAGTTCTTGAAGGGGAAATTGGCATGAATTTATTGTAAATTTTTATTTGGTATTGATTTATTGGTATATATTATCCTCTTAAATGTGAATGTACCCTAGGGGGTGTGACTGTGCGCATGCACTAAAGTAATAGCTTGTGTATTCTTGTGTGCTTGAGCATTAGCAGCTACTTTTAGTTCAAGGGAAAAAGGTGCCATTTCCTATATGGGACTTTTGGTTGTATAAGTGTTTGTGGATTGATGGATCCATATACTGATAAGCTTAATGAAGGAAAAATAGAAATTGGCTCCTTGTCTTGGCCTCTTTACTTGAATTGGAAGACATTGATGCAACTATTTTTCTGTCATTTTGTAGCCCGTCTTTTTATCTTATGCTCGGACTTCCATGTTTCGGTGCAGGAGCAAGGTGTAGATCAAGCAGACTTAATTGCTTTTTTGCTAGAACTTAGTTTTCATACCCCTGGTGAGGTATGCCATATTCATTTATAACTTTTCCCTTGATCTATGATTGTTCATAGAAAATTTTTTTTGGAAGAAGCCTATGCTTGACATTTGTTTAATCCATGTTTTCTTAGCAAGTATTTACATTATTAATCTTAAAAAAAAAACTTTTTTTGTATTTTGTTATTTGCATAAACTCTTACTTCCTTTTGGTAATGCTTTCTTTTCTTGAGGTTCTTTAGATTTAACTTTTGTGAACAATTTGTTGGACATTTTCTATAAATTTGCTTTGTCTTGTCATAGGCATATAGTTTAGATACACTGACTGATGACCAGACAACTATGATCAAGGACCTTGCAGACTTGGGTTTGGTCAAACTTCAGAAGGTTGTCCTAATTAAAGTTATTTTTTCTTATAGGAATACACAGATAAACTGTTTTAAGTAATGCTTTATGATGGTTTTATGGTATTTGCATATGTCCAGGGCAGGAAAGAGAGTTGGTTTATACCTACTAAATTAGCCACCAATCTTTCAGTGAGCTTAACAGATTCATCATCAAGAAAACAGGTATGGCTAATTAAGTTAGTTGTGTGAATACATGGCTTCTGATGTATTAACTGTTATCATTGTTTTCCCTAGCTGTGTTACACTTTACTCATGCAGTTCTTTTGCTATATAACTTCAGGGATTTGTTGTTGTGGAAACTAACTTTAGGATGTACGCATACTCATCATCTAAGTTGCACTGTGAAATTTTACGTCTATTCGCAAGGTATGAAGCAGTGAATCCTCAATGAACTTCCCATTTTATAACTTTGGATATCATTTTCCAGAATGGTTCCAGGGAAAATGAAAATCACCCAGTGTCAAAAGCAAAAATTTCTTATTTTCCTCCAAAGTCTTTGGGGCCAGTAGGTGGAAATGTAACCACACAACCTTATGATTAAAAATTAATTTCCCCTTTGATACCATTAAAAAAAGTATCCAAATTGATTTAATGCTATTAGGAGTCTAGAGAAGTTAGAAATGTAGTAATACATTTTTAGTAAGTAAACGAGGGTCTGTTTCTGCTTGATTGAAAGAATAGCCGATTAATAATATCTCTTTTCTGATTCTAGCTCTCCACTTCTTTATCTACCCACTTCAAAAAGGCTCTTGAATTTACCTGTAATCTGCTGATTCACATATATAGCCAACCACTTTCACTGGCTTGTTCTAAGATTCTCAGCTTTATTACTGCTATACTAACTATTGAATTCTTCACTAAAACGATAATGTGCTCACATTTATAGGGTAGAGTATCAACTTCCAAACCTCATAGTTGGTGCAATAACAAAAGAAAGCCTATATAATGCTTTTGAAAATGGCATTACTGCAGAGCAGGTTAGCATCCATTTATATTTGCTCTTTGATATCCCAAATTGAAGGATCTAGACATGCAAGAAATCACACAATTGAAAAAAAGTAGCAACTTAAATTATCTAACATAGTCTAACCAGCTCCTTGTAACTCCTGAATACAGATAGTTACATTCCTTCAGCAGAACGCACATCCTCGAGTTGCTGAGAAAATACCATCAGTACCTGAAAATGTCACGGATCAGGTTGAATACTTAATCCGCTTAAATACTTTGGCTCTATTACGTGACTAAATTCATTTAAACTTATACATCCCTGCTTCAAGGGAAGCATATCGAGTATTTGCTCTTTTCAGTTCAAAAGTAGATTACTCCAGGGATGTTCACGTAGTTGCTCTTTTGTTGCAGATAAGACTGTGGGAAACTGATTTGAATAGAGTTGAGATGACTCCAGCTCATTTTTACGATGAATTTCCTTCGAGGGTAATATCGAGCCTCTTGATCTGAGTGATATATTTCTTTTATCTCTGAACATTATGTTATCATATCTTGGAGTTGATGTCTTCCTCTATCGAACAGGATGTCTTTGAGGCTGCTTCAGACTTTGCTCGTATGCATAATGGTTTACTATGGGAAGATGCTAAGAAAATGCGTATGGTTGTCAAGGCAGAGATTCATATGCTTATGCGCGAGCATCTTCGTGGTCAAAACAAGTAGGTTGTATGCTTAGTACGTATATATCATCCAATCTCTCGATGACACCAGCCAAATGAGATTGTCCGAAGTTTTGGTAGGGAAAAAGGGTGCTAGGAATCTCTACTTAGCAAGAGCAGGGTCCTTGTATGAAAATTTCCTTTTTTATTGGAGGCTCTCAACCTAAATAAATAAGGAATGGGGGAGAAGAACAGCTCATTTATTTTTTAAGCTTTAAAATCAAAGGTTGATAGGATCCTTTATTTGTCACTGCACCCTGGCTTTGCATCTGCTGTGGAGATTTTCAACAAAAGCACCTGTCAATAGTTTTATTTATCCAAATCAATTTTAGTATATTTAATGAAAGAAAGCAATATTTGAAGACAATCTTTTATAACCAAGGTTCTCAGTTTTCCATTTTTATTTATTGGTGAAATTTTACACTTACGAAGTAAACAGCTAATGAATTTTGGAATGTATGTTGGAAATTATATAAATGAGCAAAACTGCCCGCAGAATGGGAGCAAAACCGGCCTTTAGGGCTTGTACTGAGCTTCCTATGGCTCGTGTTTGAGCCTTTGATGGCTTGTTTTTATTAAGCTAATAGAGGCTTGCTTTCTCGAGTTCGTGGCCTCGTGTTTTGTCTCATTTAATCTGAAGGTCTTTTGTTGTTGGAGCTACGTCGGGATTCACTAAAAAGATTATGAACATTGACATCGAAAACAACGTGTTTTCTTGGGATGTTTGTAATTTACTAGTTCTATTTTTTCGTTGTAGTAGGGTTTTTGGGATCAAGTGTTGTATCAGATATGCTATGATCTTCGATCACGCGTTGCATACCATTTTCTTCGATGATGGTACACAAGGGTTCCTCTCTCAGTTTGACTTGAGTTTACTAGGGGTGTCATTGTATGAACATCAGCCTCTGTATGCTAGGTTTGGGCTTGAGACCCTATTTTTATTTCGCTTTTGTGCAACCATTCCTAGTATTGGAATCTTCGTGGTTAAACAAAAAAAAAAAAAAAAAAAAGTTGAAATTTAAATATACCATTTTGTTGCTGCCCAGGGTCGAACTGGGGACCTTTAGTGTGTAAGACTAACGTGATAACCACTACACCACAGCAACTTCAGTCCCAAGAAATCCAAGTAATATTACTTATTATATAAATTGAAATATAAAAGGATAGGAAGTGTCGTTGTTTGAAAGTGTGACAAAATGTAAAAAGCCAAACAACAAGAAAACAAACAGATAGTTTCCCAGAAATTTCCCCTCTCTCTCTCTTATCTCTCAATCATTCTTTCCATCATAACCTTTTTTTGTCAATGGATTTGGCAATTTATCCCCCCCCCCCATGCTTCCTGTAGAAAACTGAAAAAGTTTATGTATTTAGATCTCAAATATATAAACAAGTATAGCTTTTGGACATGTATAAATAATATAATTACTTAGATTATGCTTTGTGATTATGCTTTGTTTATGTATTTAGATCTCAAAGATTATGCTTTTGGACAACAAATATTACTTAAAGAAAATAATTTCTTCTATGTGAATACCAATAAGAAAACAAACAAAAAAAAAATGTCACTGTTTCTTTGATTGATAAGCCATTACCCATTTGCCACACCAATTTTTCCTTGTCCTATATTCCCAAAGTCTATAGTGTTTATCTAAAATACCCCCGAAGTAGCTTCTTGTTAATCTTTCAGATTAGTGATCATAGAAAAAAAAACCAGCTCTGGGGTTTTCTTTCTCATAATGGCAAGTATCATAAAATATTGCCTACAATCAGCTTTGAAATGTGTGAACCTGATAATGGCAATGGTGGGTATTGCTATGATTTTATATGGCTTTTGGATGGTAAGAATTTGGCAAAGAGACATGGGAGGCTTTTCATTTGATGATTTCAATTCGACTGCTCCATGGTAATGTATTTATTTATGTACAGAAAATCATTTTTCAGCTAATTTTATCAGTTTTTTTTTCAGCTAATAACAAAAAACAAGTGCAGGTTTATATATACTTTTCTGGGCACAGGCATCACCTTATGCCTATTAACATGCTTAGGCCATATTGCTGCTGATACTGCAAATGGATTTTGCCTTTTCTGTGTATCCTTTTTTGTTTTTCATTTTGTATGCTTTTGTTTGAGTTTGAAAATTTCTTTTCCAGGCAATGTATTTGTTGTTTCTTTAATGGTAGCAAAAAAGTACATGGTGATTATCTCAGTGCTTTTATTGGTCGAAACTGGAATTGCAGCTGATGTGCTCTTGAATTCTGAGTGGGAAAAGGTATATGAGACTTTTTCCCTCTATTTGTTTTATTGAAGGGAGGCTGAACTTGTTTTTCGGAAAAGTCTTCAAAGTGTCGTTTATCGAGAGCTGATAGGTCCCTCAATAATGGTTGGTATTGGGCCTAAGGTGTTTGTGTTCGGTTTTGTCTTCTTACTCCGCGAAAAACTTTGAGTGGTTTACGGAGTGAAAGCATCTCCCCCATCAAGGAAACGTGAGCATTTCCCATTACGTGCAGATATGAATCATAATTTATTAGGGTCTAAGTGCAATTTTACCATTACACTAACACATAATTTCATAATGATTTAAGGGACTAGAAGATAAATCTATCATTGGGGAGGGGGGAGGCAAGGCCACTACGTGCCCCACTTTGTCTTCAACCCCATCGAGAAAATGCTCACATTTCTTTGGTGGGTGAGGCACTCTCACTCTGTGAACCCCTTGGGGCTCTTTACAAAGTTAGGAGACAGCACCCGGGATAAAACCAAGCACAAAAACCTTCGGACAGTACCAACCATTGTTGAAGGGTCCTTCAACTCTTGACAATACTTCGAATACATCTCCCCCAGAGCAAGTTCAACCTCTCCTCGACGTGTTTCATTTCAATCCTTTTTTCGTTTCAAAGCATTTTAGTTTCAATTTCTTATTATTGGTTGATATGATACCAGGATTTGCCTGAAGATCCAACAGGAAGGTTCCATGATTTCAAAGAATTTGTTGAGTCCAATATTGACATCTTCAAATGGATTGGCTTCATTATTTTCCTAGGACAGGTAACTTCATCTGCAAGTTTCATGAACTTAGATCACATAATGATGAAAGGATGTTTATTGGTTAAGTTTCCGACCCTTGTATTCACAGGGACTTTCAGTACTATCGGCTATGGCATTGAGAGCTTGTGGCCCTAACCAATGCTCAAACTATGATAGCGACGAAGAATTCAATCAAGCTAGGCTTCCTTTAATAAATAACCATCCTCAACAACCTGCCTATGTTATTGTAGACCCTCCTTTTGCCAATAAGAATGAAGCTTGGAATGTAAGTAACCCTTTTCCAACTTTTTCTTTTTTTGGCTTCTCTTTATTTAGGTAAAAGTATAGTAGAAATCATTGGGCTAAGAGTCAAATATTTGACCTCCTTTATTTAAAAAATGTACAAACTAGTCTATGTATATTAGATTAAAGAGCAAATTAGTCCTTTTAGTCACGTGTATATCATGCTGACAGACAAAGGTCAGCTTTTAACAAAAAAATGGATGAAATCTTTAACAGAAAGACTAATTTACTCTTTGATCTAAACTACAAAAATTAATTTGCCCCCTTTTTTAGTAAAGGGAGCAAAATTCAATCTAACTCCTACTATAGGACACTCTCACATTTATTTACCTTATTGTTTTTTATTTTTTATTTAATGTTATTGATTTATCATTAAGCAGATGAACAAGTAAAAGAAAAGGGTGTTGCCAAATTTTCATCATTCACAAATGAAAGCAGAGGGCTCACCATGACAAAATACAACCAAGCTATGTATCCTTGATGCTCATACCAGAAAACAAGTTTCAGCACTGAGTTAAAAAGGTTAAATCAGTAAATTCGTGTCGTTTTTACGTTTTAAAGGTTCTAATAATTTGTATTAAATAGATTTTGACACGTTCATACATTTGTGTTATGTGGTGTTTTTTCGTTGTTCTTATATTGTATGCATAATTAAGACCTTATAAATTGTTGATGGGTTTTAAGGTAAGAAATTGCCCTGTTAAATATGCAAGTGAAACAGAAAATAGGTTAAAATATGTCATTAGTCCCTGTCCTTCGACAAAATTTGATCTTTAATCCCTGTACTTTAAAAGTTCAAAATTATTAATTTTCATTAATCATATGCCCCATCACATGAATACCAATATACCAAATTGATAAATTTTGATGAAAATACTTACAATTTCAGTGCTAGGATTGGGATTTCTAAATAGAAAAGGCCAGACTTAATTCTAACCATTTTAAATATAGGGACAAAATCGTAAATTTTGTCAAAGCACAGAGACTAACAGCATATTTTAGCCTAGAAAATAACCAAACATAACCTGTTTCAAATGTTCAAAGATAATATTAAGAAATAAAACAATAAGCAATCTTTAAAAGATTAATCAATGAATAAACTTAGCTCGGTCATCTAAAAACTACAAATAGAATCTTAATAGCTCAAAAATGTTTACAAAACAATAACATATTTGAGCCTTAAAATGCAAGTAAACCCCATACTGAAACAAAGAAAGGCAAAACAGAAAACAAAAAGATCCCAAATGGGGAGGGGGGGAAAACACATCACCTATTCGGATTTTTTCGAGATCTTCCTCTTCATTCGGCTAAACGGTCCGACGGTTTGATCCATGATATACATGTAAATAACTTGGCTCCATGATTTATACGATTCCAAGCCTTCGTAATACTCGGGTGCGATTTCTTTCACCTTATGTAGCTTATACCCAGGGATCCTAGGGAAATCATGATGTTCATTGTGATAGCCAACACTCCATGTCAAAAGATTAAGAGGACCATAATAAGAATAAGTCTCTTGTTCGGGTTTAAACACATAATGTTCGGAGATAAAATGTCCTGCCATCGGGTGCATTCCACCACCGACGAATGTCGAAAGGATCAAATAAGCGAAAGATTTCCACCCGTGAAAGTAAACCATGGTCGCATCGAGGGCGAGCTGAACGAATAAGTTTATGAACTCCCAACAACCAGGGGGTTTCGGTTTGAGAAACAAAGGTCGGAGCGCATAGAAGAAGAGTTGGAAGATAACCCATATGGATTTTGAGAAAGCATTGGTCACGACACGGGCTTCAACGTAGCTTGGGACATCCATGTCGATGCCGTCTACCCCTTGGAAACGATGATGTTCGAGGTGATACTTTTGGAAAGTGATGGACATAGGAACACCGATAGGGAGGTTAGCAAAAATCCCAAGCCAACGGTTGTAGATCGGAGTTGAGAAGGCAAGGTTGTGGCTAAGTTCATGGATGGCTAAGAAGAGATTGTGGTTGAGGAATGAGCCAAAGAAATAAGCAATTATCAATATTTTTAGCCAACTAGCATCATGGAGGATAGTGGCAGTCCATAGTTGAATCAAAACAACCACACCAATCTGCAAAATGCATAAAGTTTCAAGGTTTAATCTTTATATTCGTTTATATAATTCATTTCAAATGGGTCTATCATTTCAAAGTCCCAAGCAAAAATAAAAATAAGGTTAAAATATGCCTATAGTCCCTATACTTTTCAAAAATTAGAAATTTAGTCTCTATACTTGTATTTCAAGGAATTTAGTCACTCTACTTTTCAGATTTCAAAATTTAGACACAACTGTTAATAATGTTACAATGTTTTTGTTAAATTCGGGTTAATTACAACATTTTTTTTAATTACACTACTTGAGAGTGAGTGGTATTTTTATTTCAAAATGTCATAGCAACAAATTTAACAAAAAAAAATATATTAACAGTGTTAATAGTTTATCCTGAATTTTGAAATCTAAAAAATAAAAGACTAAAATTCTATAAATACAAGTATAGAAACTAAATTCCTAATTTCCATAAAGTACAGGGACTAGAGACACATTTAAACCTAAAAGAAGTTTGGGTTTTGATGAAAACTACAACTAAAGGCTAAAGTTCATGAGCTCATGGTAGAAGTGCCAAAGTTCATGAGAGAGTTTAATTCCAATCAATGTGAACCAAAAGATGACTTTTTTTTCCCCAAAACAGAAAAAGGTAAAAGAGTCCAGATTTCCATTTAAGTATGAACAAAACAGAGAAAAAAAAATTGAATAATGAGATGAAAAAAGACAAGTATATGGCAGTCCATAGCTGAAGCAAAATGCATAGGTTTCAAGGTTTGATATTTAAAAATATATATATATTCCTAGTAAAAATTGAATAGTGACTTTTTCTAAAACCCCAGATTTCCATTGAATTAAATGAACAAAACAGAGAGAAAAATAAATCAGAACCAGAACCAAAACAGAAAAAAAAAATCCAAGCCCCAGATCTCCGTTTAAGTAAATACGAACAAAACGAAGTTAAAAAAAAAAAATCAAAATCCAATACAATTAACCAGCTACATTGCTTAAGGATCTAAAAAAATCAGTAAAAAAATTTGAAGAACGAGATTCAAAATTTTTTGAAGGATATTAACATATATACCTTAAGGAAAGCAAAGGGATCTGGACCAAAAAGCTCTTTAATTTGAGGGTATTTAGAGAGGATCTGACGTCTCCTTGAAGCATGAGGTTCATCAGTATATGACCAAAAGAAATCATTCGCCATTGCTAATCCTTCATCTTTCTCTTCCATTCTCTTGTCCCCTCCTTTCCCCATTTTCTTTCTCTATTTTTTTTTTCCCTCCAAAGTCCAAATCCCTTTATGTTTCCTTCCTCTCTTTTTTCCCTCTTTTCCTTCTTCTTGTATCTGTTTTTTTCAATGTGAAGTTTGTGCCTTCCTTTTTCTGTGTATGATAATATATAAAAAAAAGGGCCATAAAAGAAGGAATTTTTATTTTTTTTGGCATTTTAAGGAGTTTTTTACGTGTATTATCGATTGAACGGTCTTCACTCTTTCACGGTTTAAAAATATCCAGCTTGTATTTTGAGACTTTTTCTTATTTGGTTTAATATGCTATTTGGTACTTGAGTTTACCTTAGTGTTCAATTTAATACTTAATTTTTTCTGGTCCTTCATGTTTAATTTGGTGCCTAGACCAAATGGCGTTATGTGACCCAATAAATATTTAACATGTTTGCTCTAGTAAAAAGGTATATAAGTACTTAATGAGACAAAAAAAGCATTATTATTGGAATTGGATCGAATTGATCGGTCGAATTGGTTAGATCAAAAACCGATCCATATACCATTATGTTTAACTAGTTTTTGAATGAATCGCTCGGAACCATTTGAATCGAGACAAAAAAATTAGTTGAACTGATTTTATAATTTTTCATTTTTATGGATTTTCAATAGTTTATTTAATTGAACCGAATTGGTGGCTGAACTGATTTGACCATTGGTCCTATTTTCAGAACCATGAAAAAAAGTCGAAATACCACATCAAACATTGAAGTCAAACTCAAATACTTAACTAGGACAAAAAATAACTCAAGTTTCAAATTAAAAACACTTATACACTAAATTAAACATTAAAGCCAAATTTAAGTATCAATTTGAAAAAAATCAGATACCAATTTGAATATTAAAGTAAAATTTAGATACAAAATAATATATTAAACCTTTTCATTTTGATTTACTTTAATGCTTTCGAGTGGTTTCTGCTTTCCCCTTTTCAAGATAACATGAACAGAACATTGTTTTTGCCACCGTAAAATATCCGGACAACATATATGTTTGAGCGCTGTGACATTATTTTTTATAAAAAAATAGTGGGTAAACTATGTTTACCTCAGATTACATTTTAGTCACTTATATTATTGTTTTGTTACGAAGTGATCACTCTACCGTTAAGCTCCGTTACCTCCCTAACGGCGGTCCTACGTGGCAGTCCAAATAGGTTTAAAATGCCAACTTGGATGTCCTACGTAGCAGTCCAAATTAAATTTATTTAATTTAAAACATATTTTCATCCCAGCAACTGGACATCTAAGTTGGTATTTAAAACTCATTTGGACTGCCACGTAGGACTACCATTAGGGAGATAACATAGTTTAACGGTTGAGTGACTACTTCGTAACAAAACGATAACGTAATTGACTAAAATGTAATCTGATGCAAACAAAAGTGACTATTTTAATAATTTACCCTAAAAAATTATTATCATGAAGAATATTACTTTTTGATCCTATTGGATTTTTTCACTATTGGATTTAAAAGAGTTCAAGCTCAAACATTCGCGGTTCGAATTTTTTGGATCTATTTTACAATGTTGTATAGTGTACAAGAAAACCAAAAATCTTTTTGAGTGATTTAGGTTCAACTTAAAATAGTAGTTGATTTTGTACTTTTCAAAAATTAGAAATTTAGTCCTTGTATTTCTATTTCATGAAATTTAATTCTTCTATTTTTCAGATTTTAAAATTTAAGTTCAACTGTTAACCTTGTTAAATTTATTGTTGTAACATTTTTTAATTAAAAATATTACTTGGTAACCATGTAATTAAAAAATAATTTTAAAATTAAGTTAAATTTAACAAAAAAAATTAATAGTGTTTAACAGTTGGACTTGAATTTTAAAATTTAAAAAGTGTAGAGATTAAATTCCATAAAAAATACAAAGACTAAAATCCTAATCTTTGAAAAGTACAGGAACTTGTAGCACATTTTAACCATAATAGTATTACTACAAGCCAAGCTGTTTTCCAAAACAGTGGAAAGGAAAAAAAACAATGAACAAGCCATGTGATCAAACATCAATTTGACACAAGATTGCAACATGTTCGTTGTTTGGCATATTCCTTAAAGTTTAAATTTTGTTATTAGTGCTTATATTTTGTAAAAGTTGTGGATTTAATATCTATAACTTGATCAATTTCAATCCTTATACTTCTCAAAATTTGAAATTTAAGTCCTCAACCCAATAGAAGTTATTAATTCTGTTTGGTTAAATTCAATGATTAGTCTTGTACTATGCATATATTTGTAAATTAATCTATATTTTTCAATTAGATCATTCTAAATCTCTTTACCTTCCGAATTTTAAAATTTCAGTCTAAACCCAAATGATAATAGTTAATCTATTAACTAATTTTTATCAAATAATATGTTAAAATAACAAACTAACATGACAATATGCTTAACGCATCACATTTTGCAAATAGCATAACTTATTTAAATGAATTTAGCAGATATCGTTTGGTGAAGTTTGAAATTTTAAATTTTAAAAAATATAGAAATTAAAAATGACCAAATTAAAGTACAAAGACTGAATTCAGAATAAATTCAGAACTTTTGCAAAATACAATAACCAATAACAGAATTTAACCTTCTTTAAAACACTACCATAGATTAGCTTTATTTAAAGTTGTTGAGCATATTCCTTCAAAACATTTTTTTTTATTTTCCAGTTGGGGTTAATATAACTATTAGTCCTTGGTAATTATGTTCACTTCAATACTTGTTACCACTTTTTTATTCACTTTAGTATTTAAACTTAAAAACTAAGTTCATTTTGATCCTAAACTTGGATTTCATCAAGATTTAATGTTTTGGCACTTTAAAATTATGCCACATCATCACCTAAAATTAAAAAACAATGAACCTATTCTCAGTTATGACACGATATTAGAGTGTTAAGTCATCAAACTTTTACATTTGCCAAGTTTAGAAACTAAAATGGATTTATTGCCAAATTCAAGTACCAAAGTGGACCTAATTGGCAAGTTTAGGGACTAAAAATGATATTAACAGTTTCAGATATTACTATGTTTCAGTATTATTCATCTCATTTCCATGAATCTGCAAACCTCAAAAGAACAAGAAGCTCAAAAAGAAATAGAACTAAGAATCAAACAAGACAACATATGGTTTTGGCAAAAGGATTTTATTATATTTAATCATCAAACATAAAAGGCTATACAAGCATGTACAAAATGTACTAGATACAGTTTTTCTTTATGGATCCTACATGAACTATATATACCTCAACTTCAGCACTAGCCCACAATAACTCGGGCATGGTCTTTTTGCCTATGGTGAGACGTGTAATAAGGCATTGCATAAGATTAGCTAAATTTACCAAATCAAGTGATTCGGTCCTTATGTAATCAAGAAAATACGATAAGGAAATCCTCAGTAAAAGTACCATGGAGGCTTGTGTACTAAGAGTAGCATTGCATTTTGTCTCCTCTATTCAAAAAATGAGCAAATTAATCCCTGTACGTTAAATCAAAGAGCAAATTGGTCCTTTTATTAAAATTCCAAAACTGATCATTGTACATCAATATGAGGTACACATAGCACGTCATGTATTACTGTTTGGTTATTTCATTGGCCATACTAGTTTTTAACAGTACAGCTTTTTAACACAAAGGATCAACTTGTTTTTTGATCTAATGTACAGGGACTTATTTGTCCATTTTTTGAGTAGAGGGACAAAATAAAATCTGACTTCTAGTATTAAGAGCTTCCATAATACTTCTACCGGAAATGCTCTGGTCGTGGAGCCGATGTTTTAGACTATATTTAATCACTTTAAATGAGAATCATAAGTATCAAAAATGGTATCAGGGATAATAAGTGGTAACTTATCTATGTACATGAAAAGCCTTCTAAGATTCTCCCTTGTCACTGTGGCCATGTCGATTATATCCCGGCTGTCTGTATATACCCAAAGATCCCCCGAGTTAACTCTTTTAAGACTATCACGACAGAAAGGGCACGACTGTGATCTTGACCGCCTGCAATTCGTTGAAACAGCTTGTTATTCAAGAATTAGCAAAACGGGAAACTATAAACCGAGTTTAAGGCAACCTGCAAGTAATCTATCCATTGACAGTCACTAAACAACGGTTAAACTGAGAACATTTGCCGGGGTATTGTTCTAGAATACTAGCCATACTGGTCAGCAGTCCTTGTCTATTTGAACTGTGAACGGTGAGGTACAAGTTTTGCTTTTACCATTATGTGGTAAAGCGATTTGCTTAAACCGAGGACACCTTAACTAAATGATGACATCAACAGTTTTTCAAACCCGATTCCTAGATGGGGGATACAGTTTGAAAACAAGCATGATAGGAAGTCAAGAAACTCGACAGAAGGCCAAAATACGTTTCAATTACTCGAAAGCTATATGGATTACGGGAGACATGAACGGTTCCTTCTTTAAGAAAATGTAAAGGAAACATCATATTCTCCATTCTGCATGCCGTATCACAACAAAAATCAACACTTTTGATGTCAAAACATGAGGATTTAAGAGGATGTCGGCATGGTTGGATGATTTATGAGCAGAACAAATGTAAGAAGTGAAAGGAAATAAGAGGATTAAAGGCATGGAAGAGGAAGAATACCATTCCCGATAACATTTCAAGCACATGGTGTGATTACAGTTCGGTAGCAACATTTTACTGTTTGTTTCCATGCATATTCCACATTCTTCTTCTCTTTCGAAATCAATATCGGTAAGCTGCTTATACTCTTCCTCTTCTCTTCTACGATACCTTTCCACGCATGCCGCTTTCTGTTGTTTATCTTCAGTATCAGTGACACCGCTCTGAAGTTGCAGCAAAGAGGGATAGATAACAGCTGGACACATAGGAATCGAGAACCATTAGTTCTACTAGGGGTGTAATCAAGCCGAGCCGAGCCCAAATACTACCAAACTCGAGTTCGATATTCAGCTCATTTACCAATTTTTGTACTCAAGCTCGAACTTGGCTCGATAATTAAGCTTAAGGTTAATCATATATATCAAAGGCAATAACGTAATTTAATAGTGTAAAAAAATGAAAAGCACAATAAGGCTTGAGAGCCTTTCGAGTCAAGTATTACTAAGCTTGAATTCGGCTTAATTGACATCTCGAGCTACTCGAGCTCAGCTCGATAATTACCAAATCAAGTTTGAATTTTTTTGAGTCAGACTCAAGTAGCTTGCGAGCACCAATATCTCATTTACATCCCTAAGTTCTACACATTCACCAAACAGCAAAAGACTCAGATGGAGAAAGATACTGTAGAATTCTCGGATGCTTGCTTTCCTTTCATGTGTAGACATCGTGGTAGTTCCATCCACATAAACCTGCAGAATGTGATATATGGTGACGAAATCAACTCATTTTCACCTTAAAAAACTACGAGCTAAACGTAAAGTAACAAACTATAACCTTGTAAATTAGTATTCTTAACAATCCAAGGGCTCCTGCAAGGTGAAAATCAGTCCACTGCACCAAAAATAAGAAGAGGTGCGCGGCCGGACTATACGACATCCTCATTTGAAGACATGCACCGTCATATTCCCTCGGAAAATCCGATGCCCTGCAACAAGACGAGCCGGCTTTTAAGCCGAATGAGAAGAAAATAATGATAAATATGGATCAAAATATATCGGTGAAATACTAGTAAAAAATATCATGGAGACATTTGTATTAAGAGTCAGATTGCATGTTGTCTCTCTACTTAAAAAATGACCCAATTAGTCCCCGTTAGATCAAAAAGTAAAATTAGTCTTTCTATTTACTAAAAATTAGTCCATAAAATGAGGTACATATGGCATGCCATATCTGTTTATTCTATCAATCAGTTTTTAAGTGTAAAAATGGGTGAAAATTTTAATTAAAAGGATTAATTGCTCTTTAATTTAACATATATGGACTAATTTGTTTATTTTTAAAATAGAAAAGGCAAAATACAATCTGACCCCTAACACATTGTGTGAATATTATTTTTAACTGAAATAGTGAATTATGTGAAAATACACACTGCTGCAAAGCAGAAATACAAGTTTTTTTCTAGCAGTTCACTTCTATTTAACCTTCAAAATAGCTAATTTTAAAATAAAATGCGCACTTCATGAGATAAAGAAAAAACTATTTAGGGAAAAAACCTCTCTTAGTCTTTCTCAGTTTCAAAATTGAACAAAATGGTCCCTTTCAAAAAAAAATTAAAGTAATTTAACCCTTGTTAATTTTGAAAATAAGGAGAATTAATTATGGCATTAATGTTTTCAGACATAATTTTGATTGGTATAATAATAATTTTAACTCTCAATATTTACATGTTTTATCAACTTGGTCCGGATTCTAAAAAAATCAACAAATTTAACCTCAATTGCAGGCTAAATTTGTTAAATCATGACCAAATTGATAGAAAAACAATAAAATCGTGATTAGTTGGCCTTAATTGCTCATTTTTAAATTTGACAATACTAAATTGTTCTAATATTTTTTAGAGGGATCAATTTGTTTAATTTCAAAATCTGAGAGATTTTTTACCAATGATTTAACACCCAAATTTTGTTTCTAAAAAAAGGGGCAAAGAATCAAACATGGAAGGCCTAATAGCAACTAAACATAGGAAATTGTTACAGTTAACCAATACAGAATTCACAATAATTATTCAAACAAAAAAAAGAAAAGAGTTTCAAGTTTTATCAACAGTATCATTCATTCCCAAACAAAAATCAAAGCAAAGACAAACAAGAATTCTCCGAAAAATAAGAATAACCCAAACCATTAAAAAACAATAAAAATCAAACCCAGAAATTTTCTTTCAAAACAAACACACTTACAGAGTATTAGCATGTTGAATATCAGCTTCAAGCACTTTAAGAGAATCCTTGAAAGATTTTCGCATAGAACTTGTGTACATCTCTAAGAAAAACCAATCAAATTCCAGTCAATCCTTCACCCCTCAAAAAATAAACCCTAATTTCCTTCTCTATGCTTAGCTTTTATTTGGCAGTGTCTTTTGAGGCGTCTTTCACTTTCAATATTGGTGGGTGGTGGTTCTAAATTCTAGGTAGCCATGACAGTCAAATAGAACTTTGTCTTGACAGTCCGTGACACGCGCCTTATCCGATACCCAAAAAATTGTCCCACTTATAATAATATCTTTATCAGAATCTAATTTGATGAATTTTTGGATTGTTTTTTCCTCCTTTTAGGAGGTTTTGTCTGCCACCTTTTTCACCCTTTTGCTTTCGGTAGCTTTTGTTTTACACTTTCTTTGAACATTGACAATTTGACGTTTTACGTTTCTTAGAGTAAATTATACTAAAATCACTGAATTATTAATAAATCTATATTTTAATCGCTTAATTTTAAAAAGTTGCAAAATGATCACTGAATTATTTAAAAGTTAAGTCATTATATGGCATTCTCTATTTCCATCATTGCACAGTTGCATTAATCCAAAGCTCTCATTTCTAGTGGAGTACCTAGGGAGGCTAGCAGGAGCCCCGACCCCCTAAAATGAAAAATTATCTATTTAGGTCTTTTAGAAATTTTAAAATTTTAAATTAGTAAAGTTAAAATTTTACTTTGACCCCCTAAAATTAATAAAATTTTGATTTAATCCTTTAAAAATTATAAAGATATAGGCTATTAAAAATTAAAATTTAATTTTGGTCCTCCTAAAAAATTTTCTAGCTTCACCCCTGCTCATTTCCCTTCTCTTTTATAGTTTAGTTTTTTCAAGAAACAACTTTGATTGTTGTAAATCTACGAACCAAAATTCAAACAGCTTTCTTCTCCAATCTCCTACACTGATCCTAAGATCGACATGGATTTAAGGTATGTTCTTCTACTCATTGATGGGTATTGATCCACTGTACCGATTGTCGAATTGTCACTTGAAGCTTGCTAGCTAGACTTAAACAAAAAATCTTTATCAACTCTGTAACTTAAATAAAATTTTCCGAATAGCTCAATGACTTAAATGAAAACTTTTGAATAGTTCAGTGATCATTTTGTAACTTTTTGAAGTTGAGTGATTAAAATATAAACTTGCTAATAGTTTAGTGACCTTGGATGTAATTTACCATTTTTTATAAAAGCAACATTTATTCCTTAAGTTTAGCATTTTTTTTAACATTTATTCCTTAAGTTTAGCATTTTTTTTCCCAAATCTGGTCTTTAATTTTTTAAAATTAATTTTGGAATTTGATATTTTTTTGATTTGATCCCATGGCTTTTGTTAAGACACAATGATGTGGGACTCTGAAATTGTGTCACGTAATCACCTAAAATATTTAAATATATATAAAATCTAAAATACAAAAAAAAAGGTATTATAATTTTTTTTATAAGAAAAATGTTCATGACATGACAATCTCGAAGTGCTAATCTCAAAGTGCCTTAACAAAATTCATGTTTAGGGACCAAATAGAAAAAGGGTACCAAATTTCAAAATTAACGTGGACCATAAAAGAAAGTTTAAGAGCCAAGATGAAAAATGTTCAAATTTAATGACTAAAGCCCCCTTTGGATGGACGGTGAAATTTTTTACTTCACAGTTACAATAATTAATCTCACCGCTACCGTTACCGAAAGTAAATGCACTGTCCATCGAAAGGCACCCTAAATGTTACTTTATCCCTTCATTGACAAACATTTTATTTGCCATTCATTTGTATTTTCAATTATGAAAATGAAATTATTAAGGTGTAATTATGATTTAGTCGTCCTACTTTTATGTTAAAATTTTATATTTAACAATTTTGTTTTAATTTAACATAATTTGGTCATTGTACTTTTATAATGCCATTAATAAGTTCAAGTTGATAATATTTTTAATTATTGACATTCCAATGATGAAATAGAATGTTTCTATCACATGAAAATTTTATCATCAATTAAGGGAAAAGCTAAAAATTTCTTTTACGAGGTCAGAATTAAATTAAAATTTTGAAGGGTTAAAGTGTAGTTTTATCATTACATTACATTATAATTTCTTAATTTTTGAAGGACTTAAGTAGAATTTTTTCTTTCCAAGGGGCCAAGCATCAGTTTCAATTAATAATAAATTTACACACCATTTGAATTATTAAAGTTGTTAAAAAACCAATAATATTATCGCTAATAATATCACAAAAAGTATAAGATATTAAATTATTTCAAATTAGAATATAAAAATTAAATCTAAATTTCAATATAATAGAAGAATTCAAACCACAATTAGACGAATTACTAAACTACCAAATCCGATTTATGTTGTAAAATAATATTTTATATAATATTATTTTTCAATTATTTTTACAATTAATATTATATTATGTCAAATAAGCATAATATATCAAACCCCAACCAAGAACTATAATAATTAGAGAATATTTGTTAAGGTTCTTATATTTGAACATTATTATGTAGTAACTTTTATTAGCTGTAATGTTTTTTTTTTTTAATGATACAATAGAGAGATTAAAATATTATTTCTAAATTTTTTATATGATTTTACATCATATTTTTGTCAAATAATCATATGGCATCCGACTCCAACGAAGAACTATAATAATGAGAGAATATTCGTTAAGGTTCATAATTGAACATAATTATGTAAATGTTATTATTCCTCCTCTGATTTTTTATGGGCACCAAATTATTTGTTAAAAATTAATGATTAGATTTTTAGAGTGAATTTAGATCAACAGTGTGTTTATCTGCGGTTAGTGTAAAAATAGCGGTGGACGTGAGATTAGATATTATAGCGTGAGATAAAAAATAAACTAAACGCACCCACCGCTCATTCAAACTCACACTTAATCCTCGTTAAAAAATATTATTAATCTATTTTTCAATGCTAAACTCTTTTATATATAATTTTTAAAAAATATGTCCTTTTATAATAAATACGATTACATTGATTAAATTTAAAATTTCCCACAATTTTTATTTTTATTTTTATATATAATAAGACTAAACTCATAAATAGACATTAATACTATCCTAAAACAATTTAATCCGAATTTAGAGACCTAATTATAAATACTCGGTACTAAGGTCTATTTATAAGTTTAGTCCTTCTATTATACTGAAATTAGAGATTTAATATATCTAATTTAGATTAATTTAGTCTATCTATTTTTATAATGTTATCGACATATTCGAATCGAATGAACCATTAGTTGTTGTCGTTAATATGACATGATTCGTTTTTACTATTACTCGATGGCACAATTAAGGCCACATATTCGATTAACATTAAATTTACATGTTAGGTTAATGATTAAGGCTTAAAATATATATAATGACAAAATTAACCCTAATGTTTGCCACTTTTATCATTTTTTATCACTTTGTGTCTGGATTTTCAAATTTTACCATTAAAACTTTAGCAATAGTAATATGGTAGCCCACGTGACTAACCATGCCTACTTCAAAAAAATTCAAAAGAAAAAAATTATAATTAAAAAGTAAAAGTATCCACATTCACGATAGAAAAATCTGTAAATTGGTACATAAATTATCAAATCGATGTCATTAAAATTTTAACAGTTAAATAAATTTTTTTATTTCAAAAAAAGTTAATTAAAATTTTAAGCTTTAAAAACTAAAATGATAAAAGAAAAGGAATTATGGGCAATATTAGGAGCTTAAGAAAGTCACATTTTTACTTTATTGAAAGCAATTAACAATAATAATATTATAAAAGTATATTATAAATATGTGACAAATTAAAATAAAAATGTGACCTTCTTTTTGTCAATGTATTGTTGTGGTAGAAGTACTATGGAGGTTTTTGTACTATGAGTAAGATGTATTTTGCCCTCTCTATTAGAAAAAAGAGTAATTTAATTTCTATATGTTAGATTAAAGAGCAAATTAATCATTTCTATTAGAAAAATTCATCCATTTGTACTACTAAAAAATAGTGTGACCGATAAAATAATCACACAGTCATATGTGGCATGTTATGTGTACCTCATACTGACTTACAGAAATCAATTTCTAATAGTAAAAATGGATGAAATTTTCAACAAAATGATCATTTTACTCTTTAACCTAACATATATAAACTAATTTACCTATTTTCTGATTAAGGAGAGTAAAATACAGTTCAAATCTTAATATAGAGATCTCAATAATATTTTTTTCTAAATAAAAGCGATATAAATTTAGGCCTTTAAATTATATAAAATTCTAATTCCAAATTAAAAAATAAATCAGAAACAGTATTCAGACCAATTATTAAAGAATCATGTTAGATAATAATTTCTATTAAGGTTCATGATTTCTTCTTTCCTGTTCATTTGTTAAGGCTCATGATTGAACATAATTATGCAGTAATTTTCATTAGCTTTAATATTTTTTTCAAAGTTTGTTTGTTACGCTTAATGATTAAATATTTTACCCATTGAATCTCGTGTATTAGTATGATGATTATAGTATTTATCGTTTTAGATATAATTTGAATTCAAGTTGCTTTAATCGAGTTACTAATAGAATTTTACCCTTATTATAATTCATAAAAAGAAAAATCTTTACCAATTATTCAACGCCATCATTTAATTTATTTAGGATTGAATTCCATTCAATTGGATTTATTGAATTGTCTTTGATAATTCGTTTTTATTTTATTTTTAGTTTTTTTCTTTAAATTTTTATTTTGACAAATTCAACTCTATTTTATGGGGTTTGGACTTTTCTTGACAAAGTTAGCAAAAAAAAATCACTAACTCTTAAATAACATTTTTTTAGAAAATTATATAAATTTTAAATATATTTTTCTTTAATATTTTAAGTATAATTATATTAATTATCATAAAAACACTTTTATTTATATTAATTATTTAAAAATATTTAAAATTTGAATTATTTTGTATTTGTATTTCAAGTATTATTATACTAAATTATTTATTTATCATTAATTGTATTTAAAATGTATACTTCATATATCATTATATTAAATTAACTAAATATCATTAAATTTATTTATGATTTAGTTTCATTTCAATTTTCCGTTATAAATTTTTACCATAATACTAAACACTTTATAAATCAAACTTTTTCATTGTATATTTTGTAGCACATTTCGAAAAAAAAAACATTTTTTTTCAAAAAATAAAAATAAAAGCATAGTTCAACTATTACAATAATACAAAATTAGTCCTTATAATTGAATGAATTCTTAGAATAAAATGGGCTGTCCAGCCCACCAATCTGCAACATTCTCACAAATTTAAGATTAATTCAACCAAAGATCAGATTTATAATCACTTGAAAGCCCTTTAGACCAATTTTTCCAAAAGTTTATATGCATAAGCCTTCTAGAAAAGAGGCTGGGCCAATAGCCTTGATTTTTTATTTTTTTTTGTGCTTGTCTGATTTTAAAGGCTCATTTGGTTGACATTTTTGCTATTTATTACCTTTGCGAATAAAAAATATATAATAATAAATTTAGTTTTTAATATTTACTATTTTTCATTTTGACGTTATTTTTTTCTATCATTTTTGCTTTTAAATCCTAACTTTTAAATTTTAATTAAATTATCATTTGGTTGACATTTTTGCTATTTATTACCTTTACGAATAAAAAATATATAATAGTAAATTTAGTTTTTAATATTTACTATTTTTCATTTTGACGTTATTTTTTTCTATCATTTTTGCTTTTAAATCCTAACTTTTAAATTTTAATTAAATTATTATTTTTAGATAATAAGTTGATTAAGTTGTTTTTATCAAAAAAAAAAAAAAAAGTTGACTAAGTTGTTAAGATCTTAATGAACTAATTTGTTAGTCAGCGTGATAGTCTACATGTATTTTAGTTACTGATGTAGATGATATTTAAAAAAAATTGTTGAATTTTTTTTTATATTTTTATGAAATACTGATAGATTGCCATGTCAGTGCTGTCAAAATTTTAATAATTCAATTAATTTTTATGTTCAATAAAAAGTAATTTAATTAAAAAATCTGGAGGTTCATAGTCAAAATAATTCAGGAATAAATTGTGATCAAAACGATAAAAATGATAAATTAGTTAAATTTATCATTATGACTAAATGTATTAAAGTTTATCATTATTTTATTTTATATTTCTAAAGTATATTTTATGTTTTTTTATGATTCATAAAAATATATTTTTTTAAGATTTGCGATTACTTACCTAAATAATATCAGTTTCAAAATTTAAACTTAAATTTATATTGAAAAGTGAAATATATTTTATTACTCGTCGGTGATGAGGTCAAATCAAGTATAGATGCAAGAAGAAGGTTATGTTGATGGCAACAAGTCTTATCCGAATTTAAATTCTCCACAAATATATTCAATTTTTAATTTTTTTTATTATCTATATCAAATTAAATCTGAATTAAATTTATTTATTTATTAAACAATCTCATTATAGATTTTACTCTTTGACATAATGTTTAAAATTATTTATAGTCTCTCCTCAATTTTTAAATAGAATGATAATACACTTCAATGCACTAAAACTCACATACTCGTGTACTGACAATAATACTCATATCAATTAAGTTAAGACTCGATCGGCATTATCTACTTAATATTTAAAATCGTACAATCTTTGAATTTTTATATAATACTGGATATAGATTTCTGAATTTATTTTAAATAATAAAACAAAGTATATCCGTTAATTGTAAAAAATAAAATATATTGGTATTTGGGTACCCAAAGCCCAAAGGTTAACATAGTCACTTTTAATTTATATCAAATAATCAATAAGAGGACAATACATTTTAACGCACTTGAAGTTAGTCCTCCTACATATATTAGTAAGTCTTGAATAAAAAATTAAGAAACTGTTAAAATATACTCCCTATAATCTCTCTATTTTTTAGATTTAAAAATTCTAACATTTAACATTGTTAAAATTATTTTTTTAAATTAGATATTTTGAAATAAAAAAAATACTCACTTGATAGCAATGTAACTAAAATATTGGTATTATAATAAATCTGAATTTAATTAAAAAAATTTAACAAAATTAATAATTGGACTTAAATTTTAAAATATGAAAAATAGAGGGATTAAATCCTAAATTTGTGAAAACTACAAATACCTATGAAATATTTTAACCTTAGAGAAATTAATCAAATTAATGTGCTGACTGGGTTCACCGTCACTTCCATTCATTGGGTTTTTTGTGGCTAAGGATAGCCGTGAGACAAGTTTCTTGGATCCCCACCTTTGAACAAATCATTCAATATTGGAAGTTATTATTGTTTATTATGAAAAAAAAATAGTCCCCAGATAGTAATTTTGATGTTTCTAATATTTGCCCAAAGTTCGAAATTGGGAAAGGAACCATATGATTTATGGAAATGATAAAAAAAATTATATAAAATAAATATTTTTTCAATGTTCCAATTGATGATTGGTTCAAAATATTTTTACAATAATTTATGTTTTAGGATAAAGTTTCCTGTCTCTTTCCAAATATATTTAGGTTAAAATATTAAAAAGGTTTTATACTTTTAAAAATTTCAAGATAAGTCCTTATCCATACAATATTTTATCTGGTTTACATGAAAACCATTAAAATCCACTGTAAGAAGAATAGATGTTTTTAATGATACAAAATTGAATTTGTAGTAGTTTTTAAACACATATACAACTAAAAGTAATATTTATATAAAAATATAAAAAAAATAAAAATGGTTAAATACACTATATATCCTAAAACTATTATCCAAATTTTAAATTAATCCATAACTTTAGTAACATTATAATCAAATATTCAAAATATCAAAATTGTATCAATTAGACCGTTCTATCAATTTAACTGTCAATTTTATTGTTAAATGTCACTCCATTGGATGTAAAGCACATTTGTAAACTCGTGTGTAACTACTACATAAGCAACTTGAATATGATACATTTTAAAAAAACAAAACAACGTTAACAAAATTTAATAAAGCTATTTCTTTTTTCCTTTAACACATCATATCCAAGTTGTATATACAATAAGAACACATGCTTACAATTTAGTCCACATGATATCCAAAATGATGCCTAGGTTCACAAAAAATCTGCTTGATACAATATTTATTATTTGAGATTAGATTAAAATATTTTAAAAGTTAAAGACTAATTTAAAATCTGGGTTGTGATTTGGAACCTCAGTTGGAATTAACCCTTTTAAATTTCTAAAAAGTTGTTGTGAAGTGTGAACTAATATATCTACATTACGATATTGACGTGTGATCTAGGCATCAATTATCGAGTTTTGGATAATGTTGCCACGTTTTTATGGATCATCCTTCAATTGTATATATAACCCATTACGGGGCTTTTTCTCAATATCTCATCTTCATCTTCATTTCAAACTACCTGCTTTTAGCTCTCCTTTTGAATCAATCTCCATTTTTGGTTTTCGTAAAGTGAAAGGATGTTAGGCATTTTCAAGAAAGAATTAATGAATCCACCAAAGGAGCTGCATAGCCCAGCTTCACTCACTTCATCAAACAAGCCCAAGCTTCCCAATCAAATCATCAACCATTTCCTTTCTTCAAATCCCAACAATGCTTTCTCAATGGGGTTCGGATCCTCAGCTTGCTTTGCTTATGCTCCCACAGAGAATCGTTTCCCCAGTCATCAAAGGTAAAATAATAAACTCTCTGTCCTCAAAAAAAGAAACCCATTTTTTTTTTTTGTTTAATTGAAGTTTCTGGATTTTGATGGAAATGTAGGTTGTTTTGTGGACTGGATGAAATATACTGCATATTCTTGGGTGATTTGAATAATTTGAGCAGCCTGCTAAAGCAGTATGGGCTGTCAAAGGGCACCAATGAAGCCATGTTTATCATCGAAGCATATCGGACCCTCCGAGACCGTGGTCCGTACCCGGCTGACCAGGTCCTTAAGGATCTTGAAGGCAGCTATGGATTTGTGGTGTATGATAGCAAAGCTGGAAGTGTATTTGCTGCATTGGTAAGACCATTTTCAAAGCCAACTTCTCCATATAATTGGGATGATTCAAATGTATATTTTCTTATTAAATTAATTAATTGGTTTTTATTTAATGGTGTGTAGGGTGCAGGTGAAAGGGTTAAACTCTATTGGGGTGTAGCAGCTGATGGATCAGTAGTTGTTTCAGATAGCTTGAAGCTTATAAAAGAAAGCTGTGCTAAATCATTTGCACCATTTCCACCTGGTAATGTGTGCTTCATATTGATTAGTTTTTACTAGTATTATATTATAATTCTAAAAGATTTCCGTACAAAAACAATTGTATTAACATTTTTTATGCGTGTGAATACAGGGTGTATGTTCCACAGTGAGCAAGGATTGATGAGTTTTGAGCATCCGAGGAGCAAAATGAAGGCAATGCCAAGAATTGACAGTGAAGGGGTGATGTGTGGTGCCAATTTCATGGCCGATGCTCAGTCGAGAACAAGTAGGATGCCCCGAGTTGGTAGCGAAGCCAATTGGGCACTGCGAGGCTCCAAAGCTTGAATAATTTAATACTAAATGACCCACATTTTATTATGTTTTTTTTTTTTTTGGGGGGGGGGGGTTATTTCCTCGTTTATGAAATTGTAAAATGCCTTGTAAAAGGCATGTTTGATAAATAAAATGAAAAAAAATTAGAAAAGAAATCCTAACATGGCTTGATAACTGAAATGCATGGAAGAGTTTTATCATCTAATAAATGATGCAGCTCAGCATTTGATCATATGAAGATTGCAAAAATATGACCTTTTGTAATTGACCATAGGGAAGCAAGAGTGGTAATTAACTATTTTGCCGTCTGCTTCATCGCTGCGCTATCTAATTGATGGCATTACATCAAATACACCTTTTTGTTAAGTTGATGGTTCAACCTTTCATCAAGCCCTGACAAATGAGAACTACTTAATAAATCAATCTGACTCCACGAAGATCTGCAAAATTCAATCGATGAGATACATATTAGAACTAGACATGTTGAAGTCTAACCCAAATCTGAGCCTGATCTAACCCTATTTGATCATAAGAAGGCAACAATCGAAACCTAAACAAGGAACGTGACATGATTTTAACCCAAGATGACCCAACTAGCAAAATTTGATCCCACAATAACCTAGACCCGAAATGTTCTAAGAAGTTTTAAAATCTGAATTGATTAGATCCAAAATCAACTCGACTCGCCTAATTGACAAATCTAATTAGAACTAAATTGATGTTAACAATTTGAGATTACAAGAAAACATATAACATGATACCAACCTCCACATCTGCCAAAGGTTCAAAAGTTTTTTTCTCTATTGTGTCAAACACTATAAGTCCACTAATTCTCTGGACTCCGAGTTTAGTTGCAACCAGGTTCTGCAACATGCAAAGTAGAACCCATAAATTATTACAATGGTAGCAAAAATCTTAGTAGTAATCCAACTGTCTTTAGCAGTTTATACGAGGGAGAAGTAGAATAAGTATTAAAAAATGTGACATCTTCAATTTTATAGTAAATGATTGCCTGTAAATCATCTTCATACCAAATGGAAAGCAGTGGAACCGAATGCCTCCACTGCTGGTAATACCTGTACGAAAAGGGTCAAATACATATGTAAGTATTGCAGCAAATCATAACTTCCATATTTTAAGATATTAAGTGAATAGATAAAGTACTATTATAGATGTTTACTAATGTTACTGGGGTACCGAGTCTTATCAGAAGACAAAAGAAAGCAATTCATCAGAGTTGTGCATGCAACTACCTCATACATGTATACAGTACCTCATGGCAACAATGGTAAATGATAGGAAAGTAACTTGTGAGCCTAATATTTAAGAAAAGATTCACTTATCCGGTTATTTTGAGGCTTGATTGGAGAAATCTAAGCAATCCTCAGTTGTCACGACCAGATTACATCGACAGAAATTTCCACTATACCATTAATACATACATTTCATGCAGACTGACCAGATTTCTTTAAATGCCAACAACCCTTCTTCATCAAGAAGCTCTAAGAAGGCAAGATTCAGATGAATTTCTACCATATCCTTCATGTATACATGTTATGTGGTGTGACATATCACTTTAGCCACCCACCTAGCACAAATCTCTCTTCATCAAGAAGTTCTAAGAAAATAATCTAAGACCAAAATTCCATTTATCAACCTCCACCTCTACCAATAAAGGCAAGCTTTAGGATACATATGCTGCCAGGAAGTGTCAGAAAGAAGATATTACAATAGTTTTGGACAAAAAATGGTAAGCTAATGTAGGAAGTCAATTAAATCAATTACCATTGTCTGAAGACCATTGAACATAATAAACTTCTCGTGTGCACTATTTTTTGATAACCAGACCTCAAATGGGCCCAACTCTCTGTCTGTATGGTTTGTGAGATTCAGATGTACCTGCAAAATAGAGACTAAGTCATTTCAAGGTTGATTAAAAATTCCTTTAGGATGAAGCTGAAGGCCTTAAGAAGCAAAGCGAGATACTCTAGGCAGACCTTAAGTTTTGTCTTTAGGATGAAAAGGTTTTCTTTTTAAAAAAAAAGTTTCCCAAAATGTAAAAGATTTGCATTTAATAATAAACATACAGAGAAGGGCTTATCCAAAATGATTAAAGATGGTATCCCCATAACTTGCAGCTCAATCTCTTTGCAACTACTAGGCTGAAAAAGAGGAAAAACATATCAGAATGATTTCAATAATTCTCTCTTTTTTAGGTATTGATATTTATGCAGATCTCAAACTCAATAAACATAACATGGAGAGTTTGATGGTGTTTTTCCTTCTTTTTTTTTCAAAAATGAATAAAAAACAAATTATTTCTTTATATGGTACATATTTCAGAATAGAGAATATGAAGTCATTTAAAATAAAAAGAGTGCTTAACTTACAGTGCCAAGAATTTGTTGTGTTTGCAAGCGGCCTGGTTCACCCAAATTTGTACGCCACGATATCTGAAGTTTACCAAGGATACTACTCTTTGCCTTCACTTGTTCAGAACCAGGTGAAGAAATTTTCATTTGATAAAGGTAATTGTGAATTCCCCCACCAGATCTGACAAGAATAGGTGGCTTAACTATCTCTCTGCCAGTAAATGATTATTAACAAAGAAGAAAATATTACAATAATTTTAGTTAAAAAATCAAAGAGAATCAAATAGGACTTGAAAGCATTGCAAGGACAAGCTGCTGAGAATAAAATAATCAAAAGGATACATCCATGTGATATGTCCACTACTTACCCAGTTAACGAGTTATCTGCAGGATGGAGTTCATCAGCTTTTAGTATTTTAGCAGTCCAATGAGGAGCTGGTTCAAACTCAACTTGGTCCACATAAAGGTTTGATTTTGTATGATTCTCTATGCAAGCTTCTAAATAGGTAGTTTCCTGAGATGGAAACACTCAGCTATTACAGAAGGATGAAAGCCCCAAGTTGATTCACAACTTTTACGATTATTGATGCAGATTTAAACTAGTATTCGCTGCACTAGACATTATCGACAACTATAAAACCAAACGAGCAACTCCAAGCAGGAGATGTTAGCTTTACATATTGCAAAAACTGACTTGCAAGTTGCAACAGAAGGATACATGCACATCTGCGCACTTTGGTTCTAATGATAAAAAATGAGAAACAACAAAAGGAAAGAAAGCCAAAAGAAAACACTGAAGCTGGGTTACATAATGGAGGGTAGCCCTTGCCCTTTCCTCTCACAATGCTCAGTTAAGGAGGGATAGAGGCTCTAAAACTTAACTTTTAGCTTTAGGAATTTGTTTGATATCAACATGATTTATAAAATGAAAAAGCAATAAGTGCCAAGCCAATTTAACCTTTTATTTCTATGGTTTAATTACATTAAAAGAATCTAATTGCAGCAGCATGAATATCTAGGCTTTTTGCACTTACATTAGAGAATTCAAGTCAACCTCAACCTACCTTGACAGTGCGGACCTGCACAACAGAGGCAAGAAACATTACAATTCTGAATGGAAAATTAAAAGAAAAGCCAAGAGAAGATTTCAAAGAACAAAGTAGAAGCAATAAATGCCTTTGGAGCTACCTCAGGGCAGCATGTACATTAGAATTATTTCATTTCTTTCTGAAGGCATGGGATAGTACCTTTGTCCTAACTGATAATGGGTTCGCAACAACAAACTTGAAAAACTGTGGAAGATATTTTCGTTCACCATCACCGTCATTGTACAACGCGGTACAAACCATCCTAATTTTTTGTCATGCAACAAATCACAGTCGTGTCAGTGGAAAAATAATTAATGAAAGAAATTACAGGAGATAGTAAAATCAGTCTGTTACTACATACGTATAAGCTCCAAGTTCCTTGACATCATGTTCCACAATAAAATCATAATGCCCTCCTGCATGTATCGTTCCAACAGGTGATTTTGATGTATCCAAGAGGAGGATTCTCTCCCTCTCTGTTTGAATTTCTGCCTACAATAAACCCAAGATTTCTTGATCTGTTGTATCAAATTAAACACATTTTGAGAATAAAAGTGTATGAGCTTGCAAGCAAAACTTCATTCAGGCACTTATCTAACAGAGATGAAAATAAATAAAACGATCACTGAACTTAGATACTTAAAATCAAGCTTGAAAAGAAGCACGTGATCTGGAACTTTTAGTAACATAAAAGCTTAATAAATTCAATTAAAGAAGGTGAAAGAACAAGTCCTACCAAACTACAAGCGAAAAATATCAATTAATATTCAAATTTTTCTTCCGTTCCAAACACATTATCAATGCAACAGTTAAACAGTTCTTATCAATCAAAAATGCAGTAAATTCATGAAAAGAAAAAAGAAAACAATTAAACAGACTGACCTTAATAATAACGTCCTTAACTTCAAAATTTGAGCTGTTATTAATGCTGATATAGCTGCAGAAAGTCTCTCCCAAGTAAATCGCCCTATATTAATTAAACCAGAAAAAAAAAATCAGATAAAAAGAAATACAAAACGATTAATGAAAAACAGAGTTGATTGCATAGGACATTTCTGAATTATAGATCAAATTCTAATTTTTCCTTAATTTCAAATCCTTCCAATCGATGTTGACTGTTGAATATGACCTGTTGAAAAATATTTATAAATCCCTTTACCTCACATTTAAGCTGGCATTTAATACTAACAAAGAGGAACAATAAAATATTATTGTAGAGTTTTGAAGTTATGACCAATTTAGAATTTGGTCATAACTTAGGGACGTATGGTACAATTAACCCCCAAAACATGAAGAATAAAGAGAAGTATGTGTGGTGAGACCCGAAGGATTGAGGGAGGACGAGGAAGCCAGAGAAGCCCATTGCATCGGAAGGGTGGTGGAGGAGGAATCTATTGGCAAAGGTCATATCGGAGGAGTCGGTGAACTTGTTGACGTGGCTAGATAAGAGTGGAGAGAGGTTAGAAGAGGCGAGTGGATCGTCGAAGATGTCCTCGCCGACGAAGAGATCGGAAGGATCGAGACGGAAAGGAGGTTCGACGTGGAACGACGGCTTGCAAAGCCGCATTACCCTGAAGACTAGCGAGTGAATTCCTTGTGGCGTCGTGCTCATGGCTTAATGGATTTTCAGTCCTTTTTTGGCTAAATTTGAGGCTTGAGAGACTGTAAAGTGAGGGGAAAAAAATGAAAAACAAAGTGTAACGATATCTCGCGGTTTCTCGAGTTTTTCAGTTAGCCTCTTGCCAAGTTCCCAGGGGCCAGAACTGGGCCCAGGGCATTCTGTTTTTTCAGTATTTCTAACCGCCGTCGTTTTGTCTCAAACTTTAATTCTTCCCCTCTTTTATGCTCGAAGTTCCAGAGGCGGATCTTCATTAGGACTTAAGAGGTCTTGACCTTTGTTAGGATTTTTGAAAATTCTTACTAAAATTCTCAAAATTTTTAATTAGATACCCTAAAATTTAATGTCAAGAACTCGACTCAACACTGTTGGTTTCAACTATTTTTTTAATAAAATATTTAGGACGGATAACATGGTTTGAACTCAAGCCACTTAAAGGTGAGTCTAGATGAGTGGTGCATTTATTTATGATTAATATAAAAATAGAGGTGCACGGTGAGATTAGATATTATAATGATATTATAACAGAAGATAAAAAGTAAACTAAATGCACAGCACTGTATCCTACCATTCATCCAAACTCACCCTAAGTGTCAAACTAGAGCTTTGACCAGGGTACATTTGGTTCACTGTAATAGAATATGACTGTAATTGAATAGAGCTGTAATCAGTAATTCAACTGTTTTGTTGAATGGAATGGAATAAAACTGTAATAGTATTATTGTGTTTGGTTGAATGGGATGATATTGAAATAGCATAAGGAAAAAAAACTAAAATGACCAGAATACCCTTACCAGAATTTTTTTTAGGTAGATGATTATTGTTATTGTTATTAAATTTTAATAAGATTATTATTGAAAATAATTTAATAAAAATAATTAATAATTTAACCATATTTTAACATAATTATTGTTAAATATAATTTAATAAAAAATATAAATTAATAACATTCTTAATATAATTATTATTATATGAATTAAAAAGAATCAAAATATATAATACTATAAAAAAATATATAATCTACTTTATTGTTTTTAAACTGCAATACATATTTAATGTGCTAAAATATCATTAGTGAAACAAATAATTTAATTACTTTACAATAAAAAAAACAAAATATTAGAAGTAATAAATAACTTGAGAATTATATTTCACATCCAAGCATAATATTCATATATTAACAAAAAGTTACATGATTTCATTAGTTTATATGTCATAATCCATATGTTTTAAAATTTTACAACATCAAAAAGTTAAAACATTATAATGACATTTATATGCATAAACCAGGACTCCAAAAGCTAAGAGGATTAACATCTATTAATCGTCAGTCAAAGTCGATCAAGGAACAACTAATGCCAGTCAATAATGGTCAACACAAACATCAACAACTAATCAAAGATCCATTTAGCCTAAAGAAAGGTGTTGGATTGGATGTATAAATGTTACAAGAATGAGGAGAATAGCATTAACCATCAAACTTTGAACACAACTCAGTTGCAAGATCCACCAGTCCCCACATGGGTCTGTCATTCTACAATAAACATCATCAACTTCCATATTAGCATTCTTGTTTTCTCCCTGCAAAACCTCATAAACTATTGTTTCATATCACTGTAGCAATCTACTGTTATATATGAAGGGGACTACCTCCTTTGGCACTTTTAACACCCAACAGAACTGGGGGTGGATCAAAACCTAATACTTACCAAGTAAACAATGTCAAAAGCCTTGCGGTAGCTCTCAAGATTCTTCTCAATGTTGTCATTCTTGAAAAGTTATTTCACAGAGATAAGCGGTTTACATAAATTCTTACCAAATGTTCAATAACTTTTTCTAAATTTTCCACGACCCTTGGAAGGTCATATCCTCACATCCACATCCGAATATAAGTCAGACACAAGTACTTCACGCAAAAGGAAGTGTCTGAGCAATATAGGGATAAAGGGTTTTAGCCACCTATAAGGTATGTTAGTCGGACTCAGTTGTGAGTATTGGATATGGGTATAAGCCCGGCACGAGTATATTCTTTTTTTTTCCTTGAGGTTTTTCTATGTATTTGGAGGATTCTTGGAAGGTTTATATCCTCGTATCCATTTCTGTATGTATGTTGGACACAAGTGTCAGACATGGTTGAAACAACATAGCTTTCAGAGTATATAGCAAAAACAAATAAATAAGTATGGAAGGCACATATGAATGTTTTACTTACAAAAACCCCACAGATATATGATTCTCATAATTCAAGCTATCAGACATTCCCAAATCACCAGTATGATCACCTAGAAGTAGCACATTAGTCCTCTCTGCTTTCATCGAGGCATTGTCTGCAACAAAGACCGTCAATGCCACCAGTTTGATCATGAAGAGGTGTAGCCATATCAAGAGCATGCTCATTTTTATTCGATCGTGAATCAACTTCCCCGGGCAAATCGGAACAAAGTAACATTCAGAGCAATTATTACAGTCATTAGATAATATTCCATGATGTTGCGAAACACCATATTGCATAAACATACCAGATGGCTAGATAGATGGTCCAAGTTTTTCAAAACTCATTTTTAGTATCCACCAATTACTTTTTTTCACTCTGAAAAAAATGAATATCTTGAAAGGCATATCAAGACTCTTCCTTCCTCTTAACATTGTAATGACCTGTTTTTGTTCATGCATAAACCAAGACTCCAAAAGGAAGTTTCTGCTGCTATGGTAACTTTTATATGCATTTCATAGTTTCAACTCGTGCACAAGATTGGTGCTCTATATTTGTAATTCTTTTCTGTGAGATATTCTATTTCAAACAAGTCATTCTTATAAAGCCTCTCATGCTGCACTTTTAACTTCGTTTTAATTTAGTATTGTTGCCAACATGATATGGTCTAGGACATGATAAACCTCTTTTTTTATCTATGGCTGCAATGTCAACCAGTATGAATAATATATATGCACGACATACTAAAATAACAGAATAGACCTAGCCTATGCATATGTGCCTGTCACTAGTTCATAGTAATAGAGTGAAACACCATATAAGATTCAAATTATATTACAAGGAAATGGGTAGAATACCTTGATGGTTGCAACGAGACCCAACCTGCAACATAAAACTTATCCAAATAAGCGACATATTATAGTATATCACTATCTCTCAAGCATAAAACTTCACTTCATGAAGAATGGAGATGGAAAGTGAATAATTATGTAAATCTTTAAACCTAAAGAAAACATGATGGTAACTGAAGCAAGTACTAAAACTATTCATAAAGTAATCACACATATCGAAACATCAATGCTTTAAAAAAAATGCAATATTAATACTCAGCTAGATTGTACAGCTGAATCACCATTTTAATATTCAGTTGGATTACATTAAGCCAGATACAACAGAGAACAACATATTTGTCTAATTCAAACAATTAGATGCCAGTCTTATTCTGATTAAGGAAAACACAACTCAAAAGTATAACACTTTACAACTATTACAATGACAATCAATTGTAAATTTCCTAAAGTCGGCCCTCAAACTTTGATCCACAATTTTCTCCATTACGAAAAAGTAACAATATTTCCGTCATAATTTGTTTTCACCGGTAACTGAAGCATCTCCTTTCCACCTGCCAACCCACATCGGGAAAAAAATGGAAATCCCTTAAAATCTCTAGCATCTATTTAACCCGATCTATTTTTTTCTTAATTCTACTTTTTTATCGTTTGGGTGTATGGAAAAGAGGGGAAGAAGAATTAAAAAAAAAAAAAGATTCAGAGAAGGAAATCGGAAGAAGAATGAAAAAAATAAGAGATTCAGACGACAGAATGAAAAAATATAGAGAAGGGTATTGTTGAAACTCACACACGCTGATTTTACTCTGAATAATGTTGCCCATTACAGCCAACCAAACTATGGAATAGAGATGGGCCACTGAATAAGAAAGGAATGGAATAACCAAACTAGAGCTTTGACCACCGCTCCATAGAATTCTATTTGTTCCACTTATTATTGATATTTGGCTTTTTAAATTTACATTTACAAGTTAGTAAAAGTGTTTATGAGTTGAGTCAAGTTTTGATCAATATTATAAGAATTGGATTGGCAATCGAATCAATTAATTGAATCATTGATTCAATTGTTGCAAAATAAAAAAATCTAAACAAATTAGAAAAATGAAAAGGTTGAAAACATAAATAAATAATAATTAAACATAAACATTTATTTAATAAATTATAACAATAAAATTAAATTAAGTATTTCAACTAAATTAAATCAAATTCTAACTAGTTTGCATCAACTCTCTTCTCTAGTTTTATAGTAACAGTTAAATTAATTGGATACCAATTCCCAATTAAATTAGACAACACAGTCTGATTCTGGTAATCATGGTTTGGATTTAAATTTATGCATGCTATTAACATTTATGCAATATTTAAAATTTTTAATGAAGTTAGTGTCACGAGTCAACTAAAGATTAGACACTGATTCAATTGGTAAATAACTAAATAAATCATGCATTTTACAATGTTATATTGTTATAAGGATGTTTTTATTTAGTGTTAATATATATTAAGGTATTTGCACTTGGTAGCTTATACATACTTAATACCTAAACTTTGTTTTGACTTGATCTATACCTAAATTTGGAAACCATAAGTCAACTTGGAACTTTTTTTGGGTACCTGATTAACACTGTTAAAATATGTTGACGTGACATTGAGGACCAATGTCATGGTGACATATTACGTTTATGCATTTTGACATGTGGTAAATTATTTTATAATTACTATTTTTTTGTCACGTGTCAAAATGTGAGTTTGCTATATGTCACCATGTTATTAATCGTCAATGCAACGTTTCATATTTTAATCATGTTAGTCAAGTAATTAAAAAAAATCAAGTTGACTTATAGTTTCTAAGTTTAGGTACTAGTTAGGTTAAAAAAAATACAACTTATCAAGTTCAGTTACATTTATGTAACTCTTTTGTCTTATTTATTTATTTATATTTTTATATAAAATTATACATACAGTAGAATTTGAACTTAGGACATCATAAATTTTAAAACTTAATTTTATCATTTCAACTAAAGCTTCATTTGATTTTCATATAGATTTCTTTTTTTTTTTTTTTGAAACTAAAACAGATTGGGCTTTTATTTCATTGTAAAAGGAAAGAAAAATAGCAATGACTTAGGGTCTAAATGTTTGGCCCAAACAAAATTGCTTACACTGATGGATAAATAACGTCTACAATAATAAATGAAAAGAAACAGCTATTGAAAAACAAAAAAGTTAAAAGAAAAAGCCTGTCACAGCCTCTTTTGCCCAATCAATTGTCATTCATCTGTCATGTCCATCATTTCCATTTGTTGCACTCTTAAATGATTTACAAAACCGAGAGAGTTCTTGGCATTTGATATGGTTTCATCAACTCCGTTTTTGTCCCTCTCTTTCAACTTTTCTCCCCTTTTCTTGAAAGATCAGTCAGGTTCCCGCAAGCTCTCGTTTCTTGTCTGAGATTCGGCGTAGTATGGTACTTCTCCGGTCAGGTACATCTCTTCTTTCTTCTTTAGCGTTTCTGTTGCTAGGATGTGTGCTAGACTATTTGCTGATCTAGGGATGAAATCAAATCTGAGTTTCTTGATTGCTGCCTTCATTTTGTGGATATCATTAATATACGCCATATTCTGTGATTTGTCTGAAATTAATTTTCTGTATTTTTTTATTACTGTTAATGAGTCGCCTTCAACAATGGCTTCTTCTTTCTGCATGTCTATCCCTACCTGTACTGCTCCCCGACAAGCTATGGCTTCGGCTACAAAAGCAGAATCCACCATTTCATGGAGTGTTGTTCTGGAGACAAGAACATTTCCTTCACTATCTCTGGCCACTATTCCTGATGCCGATTGATGATTACCTTTATCAAATGCTCCATCAAAATTAATTTTCATAACTTGTTGGGGTAGGTGTTTCCATCTGTTCTCCATCTTAGCAGCTTTTATTAAATTTTTTTTCCACTCCGTCCAGCTCTTGAATATAGTTTAGCACAAATTTCACAATCTCCTTACCCGTTTTATTTGTTTTTTCATGTATCCGAGCATTTCTATCCCCCCAGATGGCCCATAACGCTTTGCAGAAGATTCGACACTGTTCCAGAGAGAGAAGACCAACAGTTTTAGTAAGCCACTATTCAAAATCAAGAGAAATAAACTGTGTAAAATTAACATCTAGAAGGTGTGACCAAACTTCAACTGATATTAGGCATTCTCTATATCGGTGATCCACTGTCTCCGTTGCTAAACCACATCGAGGATATGAGGCATCTGCTAATAACTTTTTGCACAATAAATTTGCCCGAGTGGGTAAATAGTTCCAAGAGGCTTTCCAAGAAGTAATTTTGATTTTTGTAGGTAGTTCAGTATTTCATAATTTCCTGTAAAATTCCCTGTAGACGGTTTGTACAGCATAAGCACTAGGATCAAAATTCTGCAATAGTTTATATGTGCTTTTAACCGAAAAAACACCTGAAGGTTCGCCACTCCAAGCCAGGAAATTATCATGAGGGATCTTCGCTAAGGGGATGCGGAGAATTCTATCCGCCTCATCAGCTGCGAAGGTATGACCAATCACCTCCCTGTTCCATTCTCTTGTTTGACTATTGATGAGCTAATTAAATTTGAACCTTCGAAAGTAGATAAAAATATGGAATTAACAAGATTTGGAACCCACGCATCCTTGCTAATAGAAATATTCGTACCCGTTCCCATTTTCCGAATGAGACCTTCATTCAAGGCACCTTTTGCAGCCTAAATACTACGCCACACGTAAGAACTTTTATTTCCCAACTGCGAATTAATAAAATCATTATTTGGAAAATATTTGGCTTTGAACACCTGTGTAACTAGCGAATTTGGGTTTGTTAAAAAACGTCATCCCTGTTTTACTAAAAGAGCAATATTAAATTTAGCCAGATTATGAAACCCCAATCCACCTTCATTTTTAGGACGACAAAGAGGACTCCACTGACACCAGTGAATACCTTTTCTACCTTTTCCTTTTTGCCACTAAACTTAGCAAAAATACTCTCCATCATTCTGCACAATGAGCTGGTAGAAGGAAACACGACATCGCAAAAGTTGGTATGGCTTGTAGGACAGACTTTATGAAAACTTCCTTGCCTCATTGGGATAAAAACCTGCTACTCCATCCTTCAATACGCATGAGAATTCTATCTAACAGATTTTGAAATGACTCTTTCTTCTTTCTACCAACTATATTAGGAAGCCCCAAGTATTTATCTAGATTTGTTGCAGTTCTGACTCCTAACAAATTTGACACAGCTTTTTTATTTTCCTCAGTTGTATTCGGACTGTAAAAAACTGTAGACTTAGAAAAGTTCACACATTGACCTGAGTAGCTTTCATAAACCTGTAAAATGTCCTTTGTTATTTTTGCCCCTCCGCTGGTTGCTTCTCCAAATAGAATACAGTCGTCTGCAAATAACAAATATGTAATCTCTGGTCCACGTCTGCTAGCTTTAGCGCCTCGAATGAGTCATTCCCTCCTAGTAACTCTCATTAGAGATGAAAGTCCCTCGCTGCATATTAGGAAAAGAAAGAGACTTAATGGATCACCTTGTCTGAGACCTCTAGTAGGAATAAATGAGCTGCCCCTCATTCCATTTATGTTAACTGCATAAGACACTGTAGTAACACACCTCCTTATAAGTTCTACCCAATCTCTTGCAAACCCCATCTTCGTTATAACCTCTTTAATAAACCCCCATTCCACCATGTCATAGGCTTTACTTATATCAATCTTAATTGCCATAACTCCTTTCCTCCCTGTACGCTTCTGGTGGAGCGTGTGTAAAATTTCGTAAGCTAAGAGCACATTATCTGAAATAAGATGTCCCGGGACAAAAGCACTTTAAACTCTATCAATGCATTTATCGATGACATTCTAAAGGCGATTGGCAATAGTCTTAGCCACAACCTTGTAGACAACCGTGCACAAATTGATGGGCCTAAAATTAATCAGTTTTGTAGGTTTCGAAATTTTTGGGATAAACACAATATCTGTCTTATTAAAATCTGCACAGTTCATTTTATCATTCAAAATTCCTAAGCAGAATTCAATAACGTCATTTCCTACTATATGCCAATACCTTTGAAAAAACAGCGCCGGAAAACCGTCAGCTCCTGGTGCTTTTGTAGGGCCCATCTCTTTCAGAGCTGTTTGGATTTCTTCTGTCCTAAAGGGGGATAATAGAATTTCATTTTCCTCGTGCGAAATCGTTTCTTCAATGCCTTCTAACACCTTGCTTGCACTTACCACTCCCCTTGACTTGAATAAATCCTGGAAAAAAGATGATGCCGTATCTATGATTTCTGTTTCCTCCTCGATTTCCTTTCCCTCTTCAGTTACCAGCTTTGAAATTGTGTTTGCTCATCTCCGAACTAAAGCATACTTATGGAAATAGGCCGAGTTTTTGTCCTCAAGCTTTAACTAACTTGCTCTCGCTCTTTGTTCCCAATACATTTCATCTTTATCGATTTTCATGTTCAAATGAATTTTGGTGTCAATGATTTTTGCCATAGTGTCGTCATTTCTTTCCCTTTTCAGTAATAATTCCAGCTTCTTTGTTAACTCTCTTTTCAATCCCTCATTTCCTCTTTTGTTTTCACATGCCCACTCCTTCAGGTAAATTTGTAATCTCTCTAATTTCTCCATTAGCGTTCCTGTAGCAGACTCCCAAGATTGTCTAAGGACTTCTTCAAAGGATTCTTCCATTGTCCACCATGCTTCAAAGTGAAATCTTCTATTCCCTGTAAACGCAACAGATTTATTTGTGTTTAAGAAAAGAGGGCAATGATCTGATGAAGAATAAGTAAGGTGTTGAATAGTGCCCAAAGGGAATAACTTCATCCATTTTTCATTTGTACCCCCTGTCCAATCTTTCTCTTACATTCGTTTCTGGTAAGTTTCCCCTTTCCCATGTAAACCACACGCCCGAGTACCCAATATCAGTCAGTTGACAGTCGTCTAGAACCTCCCTAAAAGCCTCCATTCTCTTCTTATCCCTTTGTGCTCCTCCACTTTTCTCAAATAAATAAAGGATTTCATTGAAGTCCCCTTCAACAAGCCAAGGGTAATTATCCTCTTGAGCGAGTCTTCTAAGCAGATTCCATACTGTGTTTTTATCCTTTATGTAGGGGGATCCATATATACCAGTAAATCTCCATTCATCTTTAATATCATCCTCCTTGATAATAGCATCAATGTGCCATTTAGAAAAACTCCTCAAGTTAACTTTAATGTCTTCATTCCATGCTAAACAAAGACCGCCCCTAGATCTCTCAGCTTCTACTTCAACTCTATTCATAAAACCGCATCTTCTCCGAACCCGTTTCATCCGGTTCTTATCTAATTTCGTCTCTATCAAGAACACCAGATGGGAAGTGTGCTGCTTTATCAAGTGACGCAGCCTACAAACTGCCCGTGAGCTCCCAAACCCTTGATGTTCCAACATAAGCTTTTTATTGTACTCAGTTGATTGAGGCAGCCGCCGATATAAAGGTGATTGAATCTACATTGTCCGCTGAGAACTCCATAGTTTCGTCTACAGAAACTTCTTTATGTCCCCCAAAATCATCGAATTTTAATATTTTTGTTTCTTCCGTTTTTGAATTCTCCTCGCAGTTTCTACCATTCTCCTTTTCAAAAAATTTCCTCTTACCCACAATCCGTTCACTATTATGAATTTCAGCCATATTCCTTGTATCCATTCTTCTCCATCTCGTCTTTTGGGGGTTTCTTTAGCTTTTTCCATCAATTTGTTTGTTTCCCCCACTTCCATCATGTCATAGACATCCTCCTGGCACTTCAAACCCTCCTTCCAATTTGCCAGGTGCCTACCACTTGATATGTTGCCTTTTCTTACGTCAATATCTGCCAGATTGATTAGACCCTCAGCTTCCTCCTTCGAACAGTCTGTATATGAACATTGAGGGCCCCATTTTTTATGAATGTATTAAATTGCATACTTTCTTTTCCCGTTGCTTTTGATTCTGCTTTTAGTGCAATAGAAAAAGGGGGATCATCTTTAAATCTGTTTTTTTCTTCAGGATTTAACAGTACGCAATCATGAAGGCCGTGACCCAGTCTTCCACAACCAAAGCAATATACTGGTAATTTCTCATATTTGAAAGGGATCTATGCATTAATATTACTACTTGAAACGAAAATACCTCTCCTTAATGGTTTCTTAACATCTAACATAATTCTGAGTATGCAAAAATTCCCATTAATCTCAGATCTGATAACTCTCCCAAAGGTAGTTCCAATTGCATGTAAAAGATCTTTTTTATCGAAATCAGGTAAACATGGACCAATCTTGATCCAATATGGTGAAGAAGTAAGACGAATTTGATCTCTATCAATTGGACAAATTAATCTATCAAATAAAATAAGATACTTACGAAATAGCCATGGGCGTCCTTCTAGAATCTGCTCCAGATCTTCTTCCAATTCAAAAGTTATTGAGAATAAATTTTGCCCTTACAGTCGAATCTCAAACTTTTTCTTTGTTTTCCAGATACTCTTCAATTGTGCCTTAAAACTTTCAGTATTGAAATTTTTTTTTTGTCCATACCGAGCAAATCAAAGTGGGTTTCTCCGTCGGTACTACCATCGATTTTTTGATTGATAATTGAATCAGTTCATCCACTAACAAGGCAATCTCCTCACTGCTTCCCCTCTCTCCGCCACCACTCTCCTCCATCCCAAGCCGCAGCAGATACTGTTCTCTATAGGACTCTATGGACAACACTCTTGGTTTCAGAAGGAATTATTCGGATTTATTATTTTCATATAGATTTCTTGATAAATATACTTGTTACATAAAAATTGTCACTCACGTCGTGGGTTAGCCATAACAAATATATTATACTTATCTAGGCTTGGTTAAGTTTTAAAATTTACCCAAGTTTATCAATATTTATAAATAACTAATATGAACTTGTTAGTTGTTATACATCGCTATTAAAAAACTAGAGCAAATTGTCTTTCTTTTAATTTAACGATTTAAAATATTTTTTAATTTATTAAGATTAATTGTTTAATTTTTAAGTGATATAAGTTATACAATATATACAAAAAAAAAACATATTACATAATTAAATAATAGACAAGGCGGAAATGAGCTTGAACTTTTAATATTAAAGTCTAAGTTCGATGTATATTTTAAATGGATTTAATTTTTTTTTGTTCAAATCTTTTAAAATTTGAACCATATTTCAAACTTGGTTAAATAAAAAAAGAAGTCTAACTATTTTCATATCTAGTAACTACAATAGTTCATGTATGCAATAAATAAACGTACATTGTTGTCATGTTTAGAATTTTTTTTTTTTGTAAAAATTGAATCAAGATCCAAATTACATGTATATAATTGCATAGAATCCAAAATTATATGTTATATTGCAACTTAAATAAATGTTTGGTCTATTTATACTTTTAGTCCCTCTACTGTAATGAATTTGGGATTTAATTAATTCATTCTGGTATAATTAGTTATTTTACTTTGTTATTATCATATCTAAATAGATAATATGGTTAGTTATTACTATTAAAGTGATGACATGAAAATTCTTTTCACTGGTATTCAATCATATAATCAGGGCCAAATGGAAATTTCGTCAATCATATTCAACTAAAAATAAATTTACATGTCACCCAAACTTCTAATGTTGCTTTTAAAAAATCACCTGATCACTTTAATGACAACAATTAACAATGTTGTCAATTTGGTCATACTAATAACCATAATTAAACTATTAAAATCTATGTATATTTTTAAAATTTATTTCAAAAATAAATAAAAAAATGATTAGAGCTCTGATGTAAGACGAAAAGTTTCTAAGAATTTAATCAATATGATTACATTTTCAATATGTTAAATTTTATTTACTTTTTAAAATATTGAAATATATGAAATTATATTCTATTTGAATAATTTTTATTTTGTAAACTAACATTACATTTGGAGGAAAATATTTATAGTAAATCAAAAATTTAATTAATAGTTTTAGGGTAACTTATATTTAACGTGATTAGGTGTTAGTAAGTTTATCTTTTGATCACTTAACTTTAATAAGTTACAAAATAGTCCTTAAATTATTTGAAAGTTTTCAATTAAATCAATGAACTATTAAAATTATTATTGTATGACCTTTTTTGTTTGCACTGTCTGCACCATTTGAAAGTTCTCATTCTCTTCTATTTTATAGTTTATTTTTTTCATTAAACAACTTTTGAACGTCATGAATCAGCAAACTAAAATCTAAGCAATTTTCTTCTCCTATTTCTGACAATAATTGTTAAATCAACTTGAATTTAAAGTATGTTGATCTACTCGTCGATGAATACTAATCCATTAGACTAATAATTAAATCGTTGCTTGGAACTCATTAGTTAGACTTTAAAAAGAAATTAACACAACTTAATGACTTAAATAAAAACTTTCAAATAATTTAATAACTTAAATTAAACTTTTCAATAATTTAATAATCATTTTGTAAATTTTTAAAATCAAGAATAAATAACCTCCTTTTACAGTACACAAAATTTGAATAAAAAGACAAGATTCTTACATGTAGTTTTAAAATGGAAACCCAAATTATTTGGGCAAATATCAGTGCGACCACCCACCCACCACTTGGATCCAATCCAAACCCATATTAACCACTCACTTAACTCACACATTTCACTAAATCATCAATCCGAACCAAGAAAGATTTCTCAGCCACCAATTAACCCCCCGCCACCGCCACGGCTCCCGCCCCCCTCCGGCAACCCCATCAACCTCCGATCCCACCTTTTCACTGTTACTAAATTTTCCCTTCCCACGCCCAAAATTCACATTTCCACTCTCACAAAAAAATAAAAAGAAAGAAATTGCCTTTGCCCTAAAAAAAACACACTTTTAAATCTCAAATCGCACTAACCCCACTAAAAACGAACACTCAACTCACTTTTCTCTCTCTCTACAGTGCTACCTGTCGCCTTCAATTGCGACTTTTGCACCACTCCGCTCGCATTTTTTTCTCTTTCTCTCTCTTCCATTTTTTCATCTTTTTTATATAAATATAGAGATTTAGGGTTTTGTTTTTTTTCTTCTTCGATATGAATCAACAGCCAGGGTTGGGCGATAACAAGGAATCAGAGGAAGAGCCCGTGGCCCAGCCGGTTGATTCTGCCGTTAAGCCAGGCTTGGAGAAACCGGTTGGTTCTGAACCGGTTTCTGGTGTCGGAGAAGACGAAGTTGTTGTCGCTTCGTCGGGTAAAAGTGAAGATACTGTGATGGAAGAGGATCCGGTTAATCCAGCTACCGTGTTTTGTATTTGGTTGAAACAACCGAAGTCTAATTTGCGGTATAAAATGAGAGTACCTGAATTGTGCCGCAATTTTAGGTTAGTTTTTTTTAGTTCAATTCATAGTCAACTCTGCAATTCACTTGTTTTTTTTCTCGATTGGTTTGTTTATCACGACGTTGTTTTTTTGTTTCAGTGCTGTTGCTTGGTGTGGGAAATTGAATGCTATTGCTTGTGCGACTGAAACTTGTGCTAGGATTCCGAGGTAGTTGTTTTTTTATAATTGTTTCTTCTACTTCCAAGTGACTTTGCTAGTGTTTATCTTTGTAGAATGATAAATTCCTCGTAGATTCTATTTCTGCTATATTTCATCATACAAGTGAATTGTAGAATTATTTGGAATTCAAGTTTCTCAGGAACACTAAAGTTGTGAAAGTCACTTATTCTATACACCATTTTAAAATTAAAACTCATTTAGTGTTTTATTTATTTGTAGTTCTAATGCAAATCCACCTTTCTGGATCCCTATACAAATTGTGATCCCAGAGCGTCCTACTGAGTGTGCGGTGTTCAATGTTACAGCAGGTAGCTTAATTTTACATTTTCAGCTCATATTGTTATAGCGCTAAAGTGTTCTCATGAACCTGGCTGAATATCTTGACTTACCTAGTGGTGCCAAGTGTCGATTTCATTGTGTTGGATTTTTTAATTGATCTTTATAGTTATGCAAGGTCTTTGTATAGGTGGAACTTGGAAGTGTGATTATGACTGTGTGCTTCATATCTTTATTTATTTGTTCATTTCACAATGCTGTGGTTGTTGTCACTGTCGACATGTCTTCTTAACAATTTTAGCTCTGACACGTGTAGTAATTCTGGTGCAATATTGTGTATATGACTGGTTGCTCTGCACATTTCTTGCAGATTCTCCTCGTGATTCTGTTCAGTTTATTGAATGGTCTCCTACTTCTTGTCCTCGTGCCTTATTGATAGCTAACTTCCATGGGAGGGTAACCATCTGGACTCAGCCATCCCAGGTAAGCTAGCACACTAGATTGTTTCTTTCAGATGCTTAAGTGACCTCCCTTTAAGTTCTTAACATGGCTTTTCTCTATATAATTCCATTTCAGACTTAGTTACAATGGCAGTATTGGTGTTTCCCTAAGTTTTCTGTTATGACATCATTTGGTTTTTCTCTTGCTCATTTGTGGCCATAAAATCTTACCCTGGCCTAAAATTTGATGTTTAACTGCAGGGGCCTGCCCATCTGGTACGTGATGCTAGCTTCTGGAAGCGTGAGCATGAGTGGCGACAGGATATAGCTGTTGTTACAAAGTGGTTGTCAGGGGTGTCTCCAGTAAGTACTTTACTGCCCACAAAGTTGATTTCTGGAAATGGATATTTGAGGCATGAATTATCGTGTAATTTGGAATAGTGGTGTAATTTTGTTGCTCTTCTAATAAATTGCCTTAAACTTCTCATCCTATGTAGAAATGACAGTGATGGATCTTCTTTCCATCACTAAATCCTTCCAAGTGAAGAAATAAGTTTAAAGGAACATTCTTTATTTTGTTCCCTTATTAACATCCTTTTTTTATTCTTTCAATGGGTACCTTCTGCTCATTTGTTGTCTTTTTTGTCTTTGCTACCATAATGTTAATGATCTGATCGCTTGTGCTATTGATTTATGTATTTTAATATTCAGTATAGGTGGCTTTCGTCAAAATCCAGTAATCCTGCAAACTCAAAATCGACTTTTGAGGAAAAATTTCTTTCTCAGCAGTCTCAAAATTCAGGTTTGTAGCTTTTACTCATTAAGTGTTTGAGGTCTAGCTCACAATTTTGTGTTCTATTCATGATTTGAGCAAGAATAAATTTGTAAACATTCTGGATTTGTAAGGTTGGCTATTTTACAGGATCATATAGAAGCTATTAGTGTTCTTTGATGATGACCTCATTTAGTCATAACTTGTCATTTGGTCTGCTCTTTCTGTTTTCACATTGAAATCATTATAGAAATTTGGAAGGTACTCATTGCTTGTATGAAAAATGTGTTTTTTTTTTGCAGCGAGGTGGCCCAATTTTCTGTGTGTTTGTTCCGTCTTCTCTTCAGGATCTGTTCAACTTCATTGGTCCCAGTGGCCCCCTTCGCAGGGTAGTGTAGCACGAAAGTGGTTTTGCACAAGCAAGGGAATATTGGGTGCTGGGCCTAGTGGTATCATGGCTGCTGATGCAATAATAACAGACAGTGGTGCCATGCATGTGGCAGGCGTTCCAATTGTAAACCCATCTACTGTCGTTGTCTGGGAGGTTACTCCCGGCACCGGAAATGGATTTCAAGCCACTGCAAAGACCAGCACAAGTAATGGGATCCCACCCTCAGTTAATCCACCCAACTGGGCTGGTTTTGCCCCGTTGGCTGCATATTTATTTAGTTGGCAAGAATATTTGATATCTGAAGCAAAGCAAGGGAAGAAGACAGCAGATCAAGATTTTAATGATGTTGTCTCACTACATTGCTCACCAGTTTCAAATTTCTCAGCATATGTGAGTCCCGAGGCTGCAGCACAATCTGCAGCAACCACTACTTGGGGCTCTGGTGTAACTGCAGTTGCATTTGATCCAACTCGGGGTGGTTCTGTAATTGCTGTCGTTATTGTTGAGGGTACTTGTCTGATCTTTCAAGTTAATTTGTGTTCTTGCTTTTCCTATTAAAAAAGCTTTTTTTTTTTAATGTTTGGTTAATTTGATATTTCTGATTCTTGGAGAATCTTGCTTGTTGATTAAATTGTTAAGTTATTAGTCGTTATGACGGTATTTTTACTTGTAAATTAGAAAATAAGACTAGATGGATCATGTTTCTGGCCTGTATCGGGACACTTAGGCTGCAACTGAAATAGATCATTGGCATGATAATGATAATTATAGTATACACTTCATTTTGGACTGAGTGCTTCTTTGCTGTTGATTCCATTGGTTTTTGAATGAGATAGTTCATATTTTACAAGCTGTTAGTCGGTCATCTCTAAATTCTGTCATCTTGCTTATTGCAGGACAATACATGTCCCCATATGATCCAGACGAGGGTCCTACAATCACAGGTTGGAGAGTGCAACGGTGGGAATCATCTCTTCAGCCTGTTGTTCTCCATAATATATTTGGGAACCCTTCTTCCAGTTTCGGTGGGCAGGCACCTAAGCAGACTGTTTGGGTGTCCAAAGTGGATACAAGCATACCACCAACTAATGACTTTAAGTCTCACCAAGCAGCTGCTGCAGGACCAACTTCTGATTCTCGTAAAGCATCTGATTCGAGTTCCGAGAAGTTAAAGAGGGTTAGCTTTGATCCTTTCGATCTACCAAGTGACGTTAGGACCCTTGCTCGAATTGTTTATTCTGCGCATGGTGGTGAGATAGCTATTTCGTTTCTTCGGGGTGGAGTCCACATTTTTTCTGGTCCAAACTTTAGTGCTGTTGATAACTACCAAATTAATGTTGGTTCTGCTATCGCTGCCCCTGCCTTCTCTTCAACAAGCTGTTGTTCTGCTTCTGTTTGGCATGACACTAGCAAGGACCGTACCATGTTGAAGATAATCCGTGTTCTTCCTCCTGCTGTTTCAAGTAATCAAATAAAGGTTAACTCATCAACCTGGGAACGCGCTATTGCGGAGAGGTACCAAATTAGCTAATCTATAAACATGTACTGATTTGATGGATTTTTATAATTACCATTATTAATAACTCGGAGCAGGTTTTGGTGGAGTCTTTTGGTTGGAGTTGATTGGTGGGATGCTGTTGGCTGTACGCAGAGTGCTGCTGAGGATGGCATTGGTAAACAAGCTTTCACTATCTGTTGAAATTTTTTACCTAAGAGCAAGTTATATTTTTCCTTAGCATATTCATTTTGTATCACCACCTACTCTTACTTGACTTCTGTTTTTGATGTTTATTGTCCTTTTCAGTTTCTCTGAACAGCGTGATTGCTGTCTTAGATGCGGATTTTCACTCTCTCCCTTCTATTCAGCACAGGCAACAGTATGGACCTGTATGTCTTTCGCTAACTTTTTTCTTTTTGCATTATCTGGTTGGCTGTTGGTTTTTACATTATTAGTTCTAGTTGGTTATTAACTTTGCCAATTATTACATGGTTTAAAGAAAGTGTACCCCAGTGCTTTAAACCTCATCTAATGAGGCTATCATGCTACCAGCTTCCTTGAAAATAACCCTGCCTTGACAGCCTGAATATTCTCCTGTCTGTCTAATTCTGCTTCCTTCTTCCCTGTTCTATAATATAAATGAGAAGCTTGAACTTTTGAAATTCTCAGTGGTGTTGTTCAATTTGCTTGAAAGTTCAATATTATCTTTATACTTTGCAGAGTCTGGACAGGATAAAGTGCAGGCTACTGGAAGGTACAAACGCCCAAGAGGTTAGGGCAATGGTTCTAGATATGCAAGCAAGGTTGCTACTGGATATGCTGGGGAAAGGAATTGAATCGGCTTTAGTAAATCCTTCAGCGTTAGTGTCAGAACCATGGCAGGCATCTGGCGAGACGTTATCCAGCATTGATCCTGAAGCAATGGCTGTTGATCCAGCTCTTGTTCAGAGCATTCAGGTCTTGCCTCTATGTTTGACTTACCTGCACATGTATTAAATCTTTAGTCCTGCTGAAATTGAACTTTTGAAATAAAATATACACTGTCCATTCTTTTGATGTTGCTTCTTTATTTTTTACCTTTGTTTCATTCATAAGTTTAGCAACTTTCTTATGTGCAGCATGAGGGTATATGGTTGCTCTCGGATCATGTTGTTAGACTAGTGACTATTCCCCACATAAGCAGTTCACATCTTGGCATATGAAAATACTCTAAGATGTTCTACCACTAGCCTTTTCTTTCAGCAGAGAGTTCAGCCTTTTTTCAGTTAGCTTTATATGCACTATTGTTGATGTAATATGCAGGCTTATGTTGATGCTGTTCTGGATCTGGCTTCACATTTTATTACACGCTTGCGTCGTTATGCAAGTTTCTGCCGCACATTGGCAAGCCATGCTGTTACTGCAGGTACTGGTAGCAATCGCAATATGGTAACAAGTCCTACCCAAAGTTCAGCAACTCCAGCAACTAGTCAGGGTCAGTAGCAATTTCTTTTGACATTGAAAATTGCTTTTCTTTTTCTTTTTGCTTTATTGGGTGATGCTGAAGAACTTCGTGTCTGTTACCCTTCTTGATTTGTACCTTTGAATTTGCTATATTTATATGCCTAAGTCACAGCAAGAAACCCATGTTTTACAGCTGGTCAAAGTGGCACGACAAGTTCAACTGGAAGCACACAGATGCAAGCTTGGGTACAGGGTGCTATTGCTAAGATTAGTGGTTCAACTGATGGAGTTTCCACTTCAACTCCGAACACCATAAGTGGCCCCTCGTCCTTTATGCCAATAAGCATTAATACAGGAACTTTCCCTGGAACACCTGCTGTTAGGCTTATTGGGGATTGCCATTTTCTTCATAGACTATGTCAACTTTTACTTTTCTGCTTTTTCTTTCGGCGAGCCCTACAGCCTCGCTATGCACAAAGAAATACTGATGCAAATCCACAAAAAAATCAGCCTGGGGCTCCTGGGAAAATGGAGGAGGTCAATTCTGTTGCTGCTAAGCCAACAAGTATGACTAGATCTGATGAAGCCCAGGGAGCACGAGCTGGGCAATTAGTACCTGGAGCTAAAGGTGCTGAGGAAGGTCATAGGGGAGTAAAGATAGGTTCTGGGAATGCTGGTCAAGGATACACGTTTGAGGAGGTAGTTACTGTGTATTTTTATTGCTACCATTACCACTGCTGTCACCAGTAATTGTGTTATGTGAATTTTTTTTCTTTAGGAACTGTGTTCAGGGGTCCCAAGTAATATTTAGGACTATGCTGAAATGGCAGACTGGGTTGATATCTTGATATAATAAACCTCATATGTTGCTCTGCAGGTAAAGGTTCTTTTCCTTATTCTTATGGATCTCTGTAGGCGTACCTCTGGTCTACCACACCCGTTACCAGTTTCTCAGGTGGGGAGCAGCAGCATCCAGGTGCGGTTGCATTATATTGATGGAAATTATACGGTATTGCCTGAGGTGGTAGAAGCATCCCTTGGCCCACATATGCAGGTAGGCAGATTTCATCCAAGTTTATGAGACCTAGTTGCATAATCTAGCTAGTAAATGGTAGGCAACAAAAAAATAATGTAAGTCATGATTTGCATCTTTCTAGTTAGTGAGATGTACTGATATAAACAAATAATATGGGTATCTAATCGATCTGTTTGTCGATTCTTCTGAATCTACAGAGTGCATTCTAGATATTATGCTAATGAAAGCAATTTCAATTAGCATAAGGGAATCTCTTACACTTTGATGTTCTAATTATTTGAGTTCCAGATTCCTTTTAATTTCTGAATTGTCTGCAGAACATGCCTCGGCCTAGGGGTGCAGATGCTGCTGGTCTGTTACTGCGAGAGTTAGAATTACATCCCTCATCTGAAGAGTGGCACAGACGGAATATGTTTGGTGGTCCATGGTCAGATCTGGAGGATATGAGCCCGGGAGATGATATTCCCAGGCTAAGCAATTCCATTGATATGCCTGATACAAGCTCAATGGAAAGTTCTAATGTCCATTACGGAGTACAAACCCTCTGGCCAAGGAAGCGTCGGCTGTCTGAAAGAGATGCAGCATTTGGCTTAAACACTTCTGTTGGCCTGGGTGCATATCTCGGTATAATGGGATCTCGACGAGATGTTGTGACTGCTGTGTGGAAGACTGGTCTTGAAGGTGTTTGGTACAAGGTTTGAGAATTTTCTTAAACATTTACTCTTTTAACTTCTGTGTTTGTCTTTGTCAGTTCTTGTTGTAGGATCACCCCGTAAAATGCTTCTAATTCCTATCAGTTGGAACGGGGAGATTTCTTTTCCCTGTTTTATGAATAAAAAACATTTAGTTTATATAGCACTTTTAAGTTTACAAGAGGTTGAGTGGTCCTTGGTATTTGCTTGCCTCTGTGAACAATCAAAAAGTAAATTGTTTCATTTCTTGTGCTCATATGGTCGGCCGGTCGTCCTGCCATTTTATTGTGTGAAATAAATGCTTCTGGCTTTGACTTTAACTGTAGATCTTCTTGTTGGAGAGTTTCTTTCACTCATAAGATTTGAAATGTTACGACTTCAAATATTGTTGGTGTCAAATAGAATTATGATGTAACAGTGCTTAGACTGGTGCATGGAAGGACAACGTATTTTATGTAAAACGCACGCATCCAGAGATTTTAATTGAACGCTATGGTCTTTTTGTCGGCCATGACACTAGTGTCGGGCCGAAATATGTCATTTTGATATATGATTTTCCTTGTTTGTTTGGAACTCTCTCTGATGAACTTCCTCTTAAAAACATATCTATTGGTTTTATATCGTGCAGTGCATGAGATGTTTGCGACAAACTTCAGCTTTTGCTTCAGCTGATTCGACCCACCAACCTAGTCAAAATGAACGGGTGAGTTGGTGGATCAGTCGTTGGGCCTATGGATGTCCGATGTGCGGCGGACCTTGGGTTCGAGTTGTATAGAAGCCGCCAGGGTGAATGTCGATTATGTATTTGTTGTCAGGGGCTCACTTCGGTTCCTCTTTTCGATGTACGGGTATGTACTTTTTGGAAGCGTTACAAGTTGCTGCAGGTTTAAAGCTTAAATATAGGAAACAAATGATTGGCTCTTTAACACTAGAACCTGTTTCTCTGTATAAAAGTTGTTGATAAAATAATTTGTTAGGTTACTTTTTTATTTTAACAAACGTTAACTAAGAACATTGATTTTTAAGGGAGTGAGAAATGAGAAGAATATGGATAGGTGTAATAGTTTCCTTTTGTTCTAGATGATTGTAGCTGTAAGACAGGTAGACATTGTATGAATGTAGAGCAGTGTTCAGGTCTAATTTCATATTGTACTTTTCTAGTCAATATATTGGTTTTTGTTTCTGTTTTTATTGAATTTTAGCCTTGGATTCTTATTTTTATTTTGGAAATATGTACTGCAATAAAATCTCATTATTGAAATAAAAGGTTGTTTGAACTGAATTGGCAAATCAGATCAGGATATGGATCCATAAAAAGGCATTGAATTTGATTAACCTAAGAATCGATACTAACCGCTTCAACTGAGCAATTTTTAATATACATTTTTTTATTTTTATAAACGTTTAACAATTTCAGTTGGACCAGTAAAAATCTTGCATTGAAGTTGTTATCGCTAGTGACAAGCTTGGTGGATAAAAAATGTACAAAAATAAAAACTAGAAATACATAATATTTTTCCTTTTAAAGTTCTTATATAAGAGTTTTTTTCAAAACAACCAATTTCAATATTAAAAAATTATGTTAAAATACAAAAACTTCTGTTCTTAATAGCGAAGGTTTTTTTTTTTTTTGAGAAAAAAAAAAGTGTAAGAAGAGTTATTAAATAGGTCATTTTTATTATATTTTAAGCACAATCATCGATAAAACCACGAATATGATAATAAGCAAAGCGCAGATTATAGACAAATTTTGTAACTTTGCAAGCAACATAATAAGTCCACAAAGTCAATTCAACAAGCAAAATAAAACGATCACAGTTGACGTCCAATCTCATGAAATGTTTTAAAAAAAAAAAAAACAAAAAACTAATTAAGAATAGTACTTGTGTATGTAACTAATGGTACTAAATCCTTCCCAGGAAAATACCATGGTAATAGGCAATGCAATTTGAAATCGAAACCTTGAGCAAAAACAAAAAAGAATAGGGCAAGGAAACAACCATGGTAAATGTGTTGTAAGCAATTAGGCTGCTGTTGCCTCTGGTTCAGCAACAGTTTGGTCCTTGGCGGGAGTGGTCGTGGCGGTGGCATCTTGTTCAGCGGAGGAATTATTAGCGGCAGTGCCAGTGGGGACGGCGCCATCTTTTGCAGATGAAACGGGTGCCCCTTTCTCTGCAGTTCCGTTCGATGCAGCCTTGTCAACGTTTTTCAAGTCTTTTCCATGTTTAGCATCATTTCCATCTTTCGCGTCCTTTGCTGGAGCGGGTGGAGGTGGAATCATGTGAGGTGGAGGTGAATGCTTCAGCTTCACAAGAATGTGTCGCATTCTTGAAAGATCGGTCGGTTTTCCAGGCTTCGGTCCTTGGACGACAAATACTGATGGTTTCTTTTCTGCATCCTTCTTGCCCCTTTTCTCAATGTTAGGGACCTCACGGGGGATGAGTTCTGCTATTGCAGTCCAGTAGTGCTTGTCAGCAGTCTTATGGAACTTTTCTTGGTTAACCACGTATAGCTGCTCCAAGCCCCAAAAAAAATCAAGTGGTGAGATATCATCATATAATTGCATATCTATCGGGCATGAAGAAAAAGACGATTTGTTCAGAATATTACCTTTTCTCTTTCTCTGTTGTTAGTTTTGTTGGTCTCAATGGTTTTTTCCCGCTTCTCGTAGAATGCTCGCTTGTACTCCTCAGCTTCTTCTATAATTTGGTTCCTCAATTCCTTTTCCTTCTTCTCCTTCTCTTCAAGCTGAATGGCATTTTGACTGCGATGACAAAACCAAGATAAGAAATCAAAATTTTTGGATACTAAAAAGCAACAGAATTTACAAATAGAAAGAGAAAAGAAAAGGGTTATCATATACAACTTGTTAGAGGTATTCATGGGTTAAGCTAGATTAAGAAAATTTTACTTTTGCTTGCCATGAAGGCCAGGCCTAAAAGTCCATTTCACTATTTAAAACTATTAAAACATTTTATATTTTTTATTAAATGAACAATAAACTGGGCTGGGCTGGACCAGACTGGACTAGAAAATCCTTGTCTGGTCCGACAATAACGTGACCTTTAAATAGGCCTATAGCTCAACTAGTATAAAGAACACAAGGTAACTCGAAAAAATTAGTACATGTAGAACTGATATTACAATAACTTATTCCAGATAAACCAACAAATATTCTAAAAAAAGACAAAGAATCAATCAAGATGGTCTTTGATTTAGAATAGCAGGCACATTAGTTCATGGATCTTCTTAAGACGAGCAAAAATCAAAATAAAAAAATAAGGAAATTTTGTCATGAATGAATACAGTATAAACCACGAATGTTGAGATCATTATGTGCATCGTCATTGGAATCGAAATCAAAGAGAAGTTCAAAGGAAAGCATTTCAAACATTATATGACTTCATAGATGCGAAAAAATTCTCATATTCAATAAACAAGGTAATTATTGAATGTTTATCCTCAGTAGTAAGTATTATCATTGTGAAATATAGAACTCCACTCCTCATCTATAATAAACTGGAAGAGAACATGTTTTTTCAACCTACAAGAAATCAAGTTGGAACTACAGACTCACAACCTCATGAGACTGAAACATATTTCTCATATAATGCAAATGCTCTTTCAAAGAAATTAATGCCTAAGTAAAGGTGATTAGTTTATACTTTATTCAGAAAACTATTCAAACATCTCCTGATTGGAAAATTAATGTGGATCTGGATCTTCTAAATCTACTGCCTAATGAGATCATACACGTAACGATGATATTCAATAAGTTTCTCCATTTATCCATCACAGCTAATGAACACTTAAGGATTACAAGAATCTAAATATCAACCAAGTCTTACATAAGTTGAACAAAAACTTCAATTAATAACAAGGGAGATCAACAAATTTGAACTTCATAAGAAACATAAATGAAACGGCAAATCAAGCTGATTGACGCGATAGTTAAAACCTCGGCAGATCTAGAAACACGAAATGATCATCAACAAATTTGAATTCAAGTTAATCTGAGTTCAACCAATGCAACAACAATTCATAGCTTACTCAAACGCATAGCAGATCTAAGCTGAGAAGGATTGCCAAACCAAAAGAACCGATCAAATCCAAACAAAAAGTGGACAAATCAAGCGATTCAATTTGAAAAAAAAAAAAAAGAATTATTACTACTAAGTACTAACCGCCGCCACTCGCGAAGAAGGAAGCCTTCCTCTGGCGCCATCTCAGTAGGAGGAGGAAGCATAGGACCATCAGAACTGAAAACATCGTCGTTTCCACCGCTAAATCCATTCGTTCCGTTTCCGTTTTCCACAGGAATCGTAGTACCGAAAGGAGATTGCGAGTAAGCAGGGGACGGATCGGAAGATCCGAAGCCGAAGATCTCAGGAGAAGAAGCCAAGTGATCCACCGCCACATCACCACCGTCGGCCGGGAATTGCTGATTGTCGGTGAAGTTAGAGTAAGAGCCGTAATTGGAATAGCTCTCGTCGTCGTCTACATCGAAAGGATGGTTATTAGGTGCTGCAGCTGCATGAACCTCTTCTCCTTCCATTCCGTACGCATCAAAGGAAGCCATCTCTCTCTTTCTCTAAAGAAAATTAAGAGAAAAAGGAATCGAAAATGGAGCCTTCTTTTTTAGCTTACAACGAGAGAGAGAGAGCTTCGCTTTTTTTTTTTTTTTTTTTTTTTTTCTCTTGAACTTTCCTTTTAATTTCTTTAATTTTGACCTTTATGTACAACTACAGCTGACGGCCAACGAGGACTTGATTTTTGGTAAGAAAAATAAAAATAATATTTGAAATTACTTGTTTATCCCTCTAGTTGAAAATTGAAAGACAGCTAAACGACGCTGTTTCGGGATACTTTTTGTTTTTTTGGTGAACTTGCATTTTCACTTCAGGAATTAAGTTAACTTCATGCATTATTTATTGGGTTAATTTCAACAGGGGTCCCTATATTGTGATTCAGATTATAAACTAAACTCCAAATTTAAAAATATTCTAATTAAGTCTTTAAAGTATTAGTCTTATCACAAAGAATTCTTTTGTGAGCTTAGTTGTAAGCTCGAGCATTAAATGTTAAATCAGATTTGACATAATCACTTGGACAACTTGAATTTAACATATTAAAATAAATGACATTTAATTGTTAAATGACAAGACAAAATTTGTGATATAATTTAAAATAAAATATTTAAACACATCAAATCTTATGTGGTATAATTTTGAATGTACGGTATTGATAATAAAAAAAACCTAATTAATATAACTTAATAATTTAAAGATATAAATTTAAATTTAAATACCAATTTAATATATTTGGAGAATATCCCGTACAATTAACTTTTTTCTTTTCAAAATCCTTTTTCTTTTCAAAATCTAACTCGATAATGAATCCAGTTAGGTTGGTTAATTAGATTTTCTTTATTTCTTTTATATATTCTTTAAAAAAAATGTAAAAACCAGCATCAATACATTACACAATCCTTTTAGAGCTGCACTAATAATCAAACCGATCAAACCATCAGTTCACTAATTCGACTAAACTGGTTAAAAAATTATTAAAAATTCAAAAAATAAAAATAAAAATTTCAACCAATTTATACCGATTCCTAATCTAACCAGTTTAATGGCATTCTCCGGACCAATATCCCGACCAATTAAGGGTCCAACCGACCGGTCCAATCCATTCTAAACATCATTGAGATTTAAGCAACTGACATAAAATGATAGAAAAGGCAAACTCGTGGATGATCAAAATTGTAAATACATCAGCAGCTGTGTGTACTAAAAGCAAATTTCACCAATTTCATGACTACGGTTTCGAAGAGTAATAATTTTCTCACGGATTGACACAATTTATATGTAGCAATCAAACCCAGTTAGGCCACAGCTCTGGACCCTATGGTTAAAAAAACAGGGAAACATTGGCTATAGTTAGTAAACGATGTTGACAGTTGTTGAATCTTACATAGCAACAAGCTCAACCTTGTCTTCCTTTTGCTTAAGCGCTCAAGTCCCGAATTAACCGAGTTCCACCGTGAATTTGGCGTTCTCCCTTTTGCCACCTTGTTTGAAACCGAATGAATGTCTATCCCCATGAAAGGATAGCATGGTGAATAAAAAGCCTCGGTTACCCTGATAAAAACATCTCATCTTTTGGGCTTCAGACATGTCATATGCAAGAAACACTCGAAGTTTTTAACAGTCAACGTGGGTTGCAGGTCTCGATGGCCTTCACCCGTTGTAGACTTGTAGTCCATATTGCGTACTGTACAGATGTCACAACAATTGCTACACTATAGAATGAGGAAAAATCTACCATATCGAGGTGTCTTCAAGGAACCGGAGGAGCATTCTTGTGATATCTACCAGAAGAGGGCATCCGGTGTATAACACGTGGAAACTCAGGCTTTATGCGTTTACTTGGCATATCTTGCAATGACCTTGTCCATATATAACCAATGATGCACCAAATAAGAAAATGTAAATGAAGCAACAATGGTTTTTCTTTTCCCTTCGAGTAAAAGATCATGTACCTTGGAGAACCTTGACGTTTCTGAGTAAATGGACCAAGCATTGATCTTAGACTTCCGAGGGCCTTTTCAGCAGCCTAATGGGGAGATAAAAGAGCCCAGTCAGCAAAAATTATTACACAGTAAGAAATAAAGTCACACAAAAGAAAATTCTGAATATAACAGAACAAAAGGTATACCTGCATCTTAGCCTCTTCCCATGTGAAACCAGACCCTTTTCCTAAAACCTGCCCATCTACTTCAACCTAAAACATAAATAGGAGTAGGCACGTTATTGAGTGAAAGCTAACTAAATATTATTAAAAAGTCCTCATCGTTTCTTTTAATGCCACAAGTAATGACAGAAGAGTTTTATATTAATAGGGATCACCAAGGAATTCAGAGATCACTTAGTTCAAGTTGATGGTCATCAACATCATTTTTTTTCGTTTCATTGTCCCACATTATAAAAGAAGAGTTGTTAAATGCAAACCTGTGCGTATACTTCATCTTTCTGCAATGAATTAGATGCAGGAGGCTGTGCTTGAAAAACTACCCCAAGGCCCTCCATCATGCACTGTAAACAAACCACATATTATCAGTCCAACCTAGGGACTATATTAGTACAAGTTACCAAACTTGAAGACTTAAAAGCTAACAAGTTAATGAGATCTTACTAGTTCTTTAAGTGCAGTGACTGAACCCATAGATCTCCTGGAGCCCTCTAGCCTTGGATCAAGAAGCCTAGATGGTTCCGGTGCATTTGAAAATGGCATAGATTCCTCTTTAGAGGATTGCTGGTTCCCATACAAATTCAAATTACCAGGAAAGCCATTCTCATTTGTGTTGGCCGACCTACTTAAATCCCCTTGTGCAGACCCAGTATCAGGCTTAATTCGTGACAAATATGTATCTGTTTATTATAAGAGAGTCAGAATTGCTCCAAAAGAACACCATGAGAAGAGAGACTGAATGAATCAACGGACAGCAAGAAAGAAACATGCCAGAAACAAAATCAACTCAACATAGGCTTAACCACAAGCCTGGAAAACTCACAATCTTGTGACGAATTCTCTAACAGAAATGTTTTATTTAGCTAGGCAAAGCTGCCCATCAAGCAATTTTCTTCTAGATTATTACCGCAAGTTTCTATAACATTGGCCTAATGCATGATTTAAGGTAAAGAAAAAAGTGAAATGCATTGCTCTTACTGCTGGAAAATATACATAATATGCATTTTGCCCTTTCACTGTCTACCCTCTTTGTATCCAGCTTATATCATAGAAGTTCAGCAAAGCAGACAATAAAAATAGGAAGATATATTACTAGCTAAGCTTTTTATAGAATCCTCTGCAGCCTGACGTTGCGCTTCTCTTCTTGTTCTCCCAGTACCTTCACCAACTTTCTCCCCAGCAAACCAAGCCTACCACAGGCAATAAAGAGGATAAGCAAAGGAGGATGTCTCCATCTCAGATTCTGAGACACCCAATGAAAACAAACCCAAAAATAATAATTGTATATACCTCAATGGAGAATTGCAGGTCCATGCTAGAAACCAAAGCTGGTCTGAATTCCACCTACAAGTTTTAGAAACAAATTTTATAAGCAGTAGACACATAGCCAAACAAGATAAAACCATATAATATTGTAACATAAACATTATGATTTAATTCATACTAGAAATTACTTCCAAATTACCTTGGCTCCGCACTTCATGGCAATATCTTGTAAAACTCCGGCTGGAGTTTCTCCATTTGGATTAGTTCGTCCAGATTCAAAGTCAAGATCCTTATGACTAGAAGATGATCGACCAAGGGGCATCTCCTCACCTTCAAAATGTAGAACAGTCCAATATAACAAAATCAAACAACTATAATATATCAACATAGCAACCAGGGTCATTAAAACTAAACGAACAGAAAAAATAAAAATGACAGAAACACCTCATCCTGCTCAAAACTTATACCAATTAGATATCAGATATCTGGAATTTGAAGTAAGATTAAACCTCAAGAGTACAAACAATAACAAGAAACTTCACATTCATTTCAATGTGCAATTAATTGCTTCAGCTAACCTGGAAAAGAATGATAACTAGACGGTGTATGGTTTAACCCCGGACGATCATCTCTATGAAGTGCCTGCAAATGAATTATGCTCTAAGATAACTATGTTTCAGCAATGAGAGATAACTTTAACCTCCCACTTTAGCATAAAAATCACGGCTTCATGCCAGGCCGCCACAAAGAACCAATTACCTCTTTTGGTAATCTTTGACTTTCACGAAGAAGTCTATCTGATGGAATAGAACTCTCAACCTTAGGGAAAAAAGGAGGACCCCGATGCTTCTCCATATGCATTCGCTCAGAATCTAAAGGAAATTCTTTGGGAACTGCTCGGTTCAGTTGCCCTGGGCTCATCTCCTCATCAGAAGAAAACCAACTTCCACGAGATTGAGCACGTGAAACTGAAACTTGCATTGCGGGTCTCGCAGGGGGAAATGCAGGTTCAGGTGGTGTGTGATCTCTGGTATCTTGCCCATGTTGCAATATCAGAAGCCGCCTCCTTGTATCAGGATCCAATTCTGATTCTGGAACCTCACCTTCTTCTCTAGCCGGGGAACTTTGCAAGCTTGGTTCTGGGGAAACAACAGGAGCCACTGGTTTAATCACTTGTGCTGCCTGAGGAAACTGCATGTTCGGATATGATGCCATTGATGACTGAACTGCCGACAATGGAACTGGACTAGAAGATGGCATGGTGAACTGAAGAGAAGAAGCCAGCCTTGGATCTAGGTTAATGCTTGCTGAAGAGACTGTTGACGCTGCTGAAATTGCCTCCTGGATGAAACAAGCAAACTAAAATGAAAAATTTTATAAATTCAATTCACACAGATCACCTCCATAAGTAACAATTACTCTAAAATCAGAACTCACTACCTAATCACAGTACACTGGAGAAAACAAGAACAAATTATATAAGCCCAGTTGCATGGATCCAAAGAAACTAAGGATGTCAATTACCTTTAGTCTTCTTTCAACCTCAGCATCTGCCATGCCATCAAATATAGGTGGATCTTTGTTTGCGGTCGAAGCAGAAGTGTCATCCTGAGAGGCATGGCAAATTTAGTAATGAACAAGGAACAAAGTAGCCATATCAAAAGGTCCAAAACAATTTATAACCCATAAATATAACAAGCAAGACCAGAGATGACTAACCTCAGAGACCAAATAGTTGCCCACATCAGGAGGCGAAGGAATATCTTTAATATCGTCTTCATATGAAATTTCAGGAATTTTTTGCAGAAGGCCTTCATCAAATTCTCTGTTATCAATTCCTAGGGTTATTTAATGCAAATTTTGGAAGGAATAAACAAATAAGAGCAATTGAATTAAATTGCTCAATTTTAGGTTACAAGACTGACAAGGTTATGCAATGTAAGGTTAGTGTTATTACCTGAAAAAACCACCTCTAACATTGCAGGCAACATTTCTCGCAACACACAAAACTGGAATAGTATTATTTGCCTACAACATATAGAGTTGCAATAAGTGTACGCTACAAAAAAAGATGTTGAAGCCAATTTCTGATTGTGCATACCTCAGCTTGAGGAGCAAAATATGGAGCAAATGCAGGAACAACGTGCACACGAGGCTGATCGTTCTCATCCCAAACTTTTAAGCGATCATCAATAACCAATGCCATTTTGGGATGGCATATGCCATCTTGAAAGACATTGAATAATGATTTCCTCAAACCTATCATACAAAAACTTAATTAGTACAAAACTACCAAGTAGTGGAACATTTAGGACAGAAAGCAACTCAAATTGCAAGCCATGCATGTAAATCAGCTTTACCAATTACTAGCTTACCAGACTTGACACAGACAATACGATCCAACAATTCTTTTGAATTTATCAAATTTGACTCAGGATCAAGAAGTCTCCACATTTCCAAAGCATAATCTCTTTCAGCCATTGTACAAACATAAACCTCAAACCGTTTACGCCCTCTTGCAGTCAAGTAGCTTCGCAGATCCTCCCATGCGGGTCTCAATCTCACAAGAACACTAGTATCACGAATCTATAGGAAAATATAGAGTCAATAATGCAATATATAGTCGACAATAACCATGAAAGAACATGCAAAAAAACTCTTTAAATGATTAACTGCATAAAATCCAAAGATTCCAACAGTTCCTCTTTTATGGGATGGAACAGAGAAGCATTTAACCATAGCAGATGCAAGAAAAGAACAATTGAACAAAATGCAATAGATCTTTACATGAATTGGCAAATTCTATACCTGTGGATTGATGCGTGTCAAAATAATGTTTTTCTCTTGTAATCGAATGAGTGGTCGAATAATAGGTTGGTGATTATCAGACAAGGGTTGAACAATCTCAGACTGAACCTTAATCACCTTCCCATTTTCAACAACTTGATCATTCTCTGCATATTGCTTTAATATAGCCTTATCATCTTGATAACGCTTAATCTCGGCCATCATACCTGCAGCACGTTGTGGATCAACCTCGGTGTTCATCTTTCGCTGCAAAGCCTCTATTCTGTCCTCGAATGACCGCATTGTATTTGCAACAACTAGAGTTTCATCCAGATCGAATACAATTCCTAAACATCTTAGGTTCAACATGACAAGACAAGAATCATAGAGTCCCCTTGCAACATTGAATCCCCAGAAACAGGGCCTATCGCTATTCCTAGAATACATTGCAACCAAATGGAGCTCACAATCTCCCATAGGCATTACTGCAGTCTGGAAGCACCAAATAACATCACCATCAATTCTCAAAAAATTTTTGATTAAGGAAAACAAAACATCATCTGATAACAAAAAGAAGTACCATTAACTATCGTAAAAGTTTTCACTCAGAAATTGTAAGAATCATTCAAATTAAGTTCATTCACAAAGCCCAAACTCTGTTAATGATACCAGGCTAATAGCTACAATACAAGACTATTGCCCATAAATATCTAAAGGTGTACCTAGGGACCTCCCATCGTATGGTACCCACCTTAGTAAATTCAGGGATATGGCTTCAAACAGCTGAGCTCAAGTTTTCTGGGCAGTTCAAAAGAAGACTTCAAGACTTAACGTTTTTATGGTACATGCAATTCATGGATTCACTCTAAAATTGTCAAGAAATTAATATTCTAGAAAATCATAATTCCCAAGAAAACCAGTTCATATTTCCTGCTTCTGGACTAAAAATATAAAGTTTCAACAAGCCACCAACGATTAGGGCATCAGCAACTTCCCCAAAATTGTCAAAAAACTCTCACAGTTCAGAAGTTCATGCATTTTCAGTTCATAGAGTTCTCACAAAATCAAGAGCTACAACTGGTTAAAATTCCCAGTTCTCTAAGTTGATGATTTTTTTTTTACAAGGATCTTGGGCTCTGCAAAAAAATCGTCTAAATTTCAAACTGGAGGTCCTGTAAAAATGTCTGTCCAGTAAAGAGTCCAGTATGTTAGTAGTAGCTTATGGGCAATTAATATTAACTCCTTTTTTTAAACTTATTGTTTGTTTCCCACTTAATTTTAGCTTAGTTGTTTTTTTCTGGGTTTTTTTGTGTTCAAGTTGATGGGCAAATTGGTGGGCTATACCTTGTTGTCTCTGATACATTCGGAGTGCAAAAGATGAAGCGGAGGCGTGTCTTGAAATGAAGATGAGTAGTTGTTGTCCTTTGATGATTCCATTTTGAAGCAAATCCCAGTACTAGTAATGGTATGCAACACTGCCAGTGGTGGACATCTCTCACTGCCTTGCGTCAAATATCCTATCCTGATTTCCTTCATTTCTTCTTCCATCACCGTTATTTTTCCCCCATATTCTTCTTCTTCTTCTTCCCTTAGCTGCTGCTGTTGTGGATAAATCTCAACCTCCCCCAACACTTCATCCCCTCGACACACAACCGATTTGTACATACTCATCACCAGATTCAGATCCTCTCAAAATTTCTCGTCAAAATTATCAACAACAAAAAGTTTTTACAAAATTGTTTTTCGATCTATTCGATTCTCTTTAGATTTGACCACAAGTTTTTGCCGATTGCAAGTTCAATTGAAGAAAGAAGGAGAAATTTAGGGTTTCTCCTTATTTTTTTGGACCGGATTTGTTCACATAGATCTGTGCTCTTTTGGGGGAGTATTTGATCTCAAAAAATTTGAAAAAAAAAACCCTAATAACAGATCTCTTTCTTCTTCGCTTGATTGCTTTGATGATTTCCGATTTCGTATTTCAAATTTTCCCCAAAAAAAAGTGGCTTTCTTATGGTTTGCTTTTTTCGGTGATGAAGAATTTGAGAAAACCCTAGATCCATTCAATAATATTAAACCATTATAAATTTTAGTGTGAACTGTGAAGGCGTCATTGGCATTGCTGGGTGTGGGGACCGGGGAGAGGGACCGAACTTTAATTATCCCTTTTTCTCAAGGGCGTGCACGGGAAAAAAATGACCTAATCGAAGGAGGATGTCAGAGGATGGACGTAATTAAACAATGTCCAGAACCTTGAAGGACTTGAATGATATTTATGAAATCTTGGATTGGGTTAAAAACCTGTTAGATAGCCGCTTTATATGGCTGCTGTTGACGTTTTTTATAGATTCGCTTCCCTCTGTTTGCATTGACCCTTTCCGTTAGTTTAGATTTTTCGTAATTTTTGTTAATTTTCAACAATTTTTTTTAGCTTTTATGTCAATTTTTAATATAATGAATGGATTAATTTAATTTAAGTTAAAACGTAAAAAGAGGACGTTATATTTTATTGGTTTAATAATTTTAGACAGTACATATTTAATAAAACCCTATGATAGATTTATTTATATCTATTTATTAGTCGGTTTAAAAATTCTTTTTCTTGTTCAAACTTTGTTTTGGGACTAATTACAATCATTGAATAATCAATGCAATATCTTTAATTATTAATTAGTAGCTTAAGCATAATTTAATGAAAATTATTAATGAATTTAATTTCTATTAGAGTTTACAACGTACTATTTTACAATCATAAATCTATGTACAAATATAAAAGATAGTACCTTATAATTATAAATACACACAGATTAGTTGAAGAATAGGAATATTCCTAATAAATGTATAATGGAAGTCCGTGTATTCAAAACTTTTACATGTATTAAGAATCTAATTGTATTTTACCTTTCCACTAATAAATGAGTAAATTAATCCATATACATTAAATTAAATAGCAAATTGATTATTTCTGTTAAAAAATTCATCAATTTGTACTGATAAAAACTGGTTTAGTTAGCAAAATAATCAGATAGTGACACATGGTATGCCACATGTATATTATTTTGACGTACATAGGCTAGTTTTAAATATGAAAGTTTCAACTGAATAACTAATTTACTTTTTAAGCATATTATATGAATTAATTTATTTATCTTTTAATATATGGGATTTAAATATCACGGAAGACAAAACGCTCACAATACTTGTTGGTGAGCGATCATACATCCACATACGGTCAATGCATTCTTCTCTACCAACCATTCATGACCCTCCACCTTTCAATGTAAAGTTTCATTTTTGGGTGTTTTTTTTTTTTTTTTTTTTTTTTTTTTTTCATTTGAACTTTGTTTTCTTTTGCCGTCGTTTAACTCATCAAAACTACCTATTTTAGTGTGTAGGCCTTATGGCAACAAACGATGTGCAAAACTTTTATATGTTGCGTCGATTTTTGTATTTTTTTTCATTAGTCCATTTTTAATAAAATCAAGTTATATTTCACACAAAATATTTTTAATAAATAAAAATAATTATTTTCGAATTATATAACAATTTAATGTAATAAAAAATTTACTCATTATTAATTATTATGTTTCAAGAAAGAAAAAAATTAATAGATTTTTCTAGGGTTATATATTTGCCAATTTTATCCATATCTTTTATTTTAATTTATGTTTATCATTATACTATGCGAATATAGGTAAATTTATCATTTAATTTTTATGTGATTGAATTTTGCACTAAACTTTGATTTTATTGAATTTTTCAATCAACTTTAATTTTTTTAATTAAAACATTATCATTCAATATTGATTTTGATGTTTTGAAAATAAAATTTAACAAGAAAAATATTATTTCAAATATCTTTATTTTAATAGTTGAAATTAAATTAATTTATCAAATAAAAAACTTACCAAATAACTTTTTTCATTTTAACGAAATAATATATACTAGTATGTTTCTAAGTTCACGCTTGGCGTTGGTTTAATTATTTATTTGTATAAAATTATAAAGTAAAAAAATTGAAGGTTAAAATATGCTCTAAGCCCCTACACTTTGTACATTTGGAATTTAGTCCTCCTACTGTTATTTTCAGGAATACGGTCTTCTACTTTTTTTGAATTTAAAAATTTATGTACAGTTGTTACCATTGTTGAAATTATTCTATTAAATTCTCTGGTATAATATTTTGAAATTAAGAAATATTATATAACAATAAAAATAACATTGAAAACACTTATTAAGATTTTTTTCCTTAAAAACACATTCGAAACCATCCTGATAAAATCTTTTTTTCTGTTGGAATACTTTTTCTTTGGCTGGAATATTGTTCTTGAGAAATTTTGACATCAACATTTGGATTGAAGTAGTTAATAATATTAATTGTTTAGACTAATTAATGACATTATAAAAGTAAATGGACTAAATTATGTAAAAAAACTAATGTATATAGATTAAATCTCAAGTTTCAACATAATCTAGAGGCCAAAATCGAAATTTGATTATTGTCTTATAATGTCAAAATAAACACAAGCTGGCTATTTTATCAAACTGACTCAAAAGAATTGATATTTACAAAAATGACCCAGGTTCAAAAACAATCCCCAAAATGACCTGAAATGAATAGTAGGATGGGGGTTTAGCCTTCTAATGGCTGGCACCACATGGTATTTTGGCCCCATGGTTGCCTGATAATTGTGTCAGGCTTTAAAAAATTGAATTTTTTGACTTTGGGAAATCAATGGTCGGCACCAAGGTATTTTTTTTTAAATCGTATCATACTGGCATACAAAAATACCAGTATTTCAAAAAAAAAATTTGGTTCTGGCTTTCTAATGGCCAGCACCGTGTACTTTTTCGTGACCCGATACAATTTTTTTGGGTTTTGGCCTTCTAATGGCCTGCACAAGACTAGTAAAAAGAAAAAAAATGGTTTTGGCCTTTTAATGGCCGGCACCAGGGGCATTTTCGTATCTCAATGCATTTTTTTTTGTTATGACCTTCTAATGGCTGGCACCAGGGACTTTTTTCGTGTCCCAATGCATTTTTTTTTTTTTTTTTGCTTTGGCCTTCTAATGGCCGGCACCAGACTAGTTAAAAAAAATTCAATTTTTTTTATTTTGGTACACTGATGGCCGGCACCAGAGATGTAAAAAAAAAAAAATTAGGTGCTGGTCATATAATGGCCAGCACCAAATTTATCAGATATATATAGGTATTTTATCTTCCATTTGAGTTTTTGTTTGCTTTTTCTTTGCTTTGAAAAATTTAGTTTTTTCTTTATTGAGAAGAAAGAAAGAAAATTTTAAGATGAGTTCACAAATTTTATTTGTTTATGTTCATTTCGATGGAGAAATGATAAATACAACTAAAGAAGGTTGTGTATTTCAAAGTTGAAAAAAAAACAAGAATGAGATTCAACAAGCGTGTTTCGCTGGCGGATTTAAAACGAAAAATCAGTACAAAGATAGCAACTCGTTGCAGAAAGCAAATGTTGAGACTGTTTTACAAATTTCCGGTTTCAACTGATTCGCTAAAATTCTCAGAAATGAAGCTTGAAGATGATGATGATCTAGGGACAATGATAACAATTTACTGCCCCTCTGAGATAGAAAACCCCAGCTCGGTTGAGTTGTTCGATAAGATATCTGAATCGGATCCCATTCAAGTCGTAATTCCAGCAAAGCAGCGCTCTAGAATTGATTTTTATCTTAACGTCTCCTGGGAAGATCAGTCGGGTTTTGGACGATCAATGTCAACTCTCGAAAATCCAAACACCGGCGGATATTCCTATAATATCCCAAACTCATGTCCTCGTCTAGAGATCCATCAAGAGGTGTTGGCCACCATAGAAGATGGTGATGAAGGGTCGAATAATGATGATCAGTCCCACCGTGATCCCAACGATGATTTCAATGATCCCAATTTGGATGACATCCCTAAAGACATAGACGAGGAAGAGTAGGTGGAGGGTGAAAATGCAAACCCCCATTAGGCCGGGAACACGGGCCCTGGTATAGTTATAAGAAATAATCCAGAGTCCTTCATGACCGAAGTGGATCCTGATGCGGCTCTTGCATGCGAGTTCCCGGAATATACAAATATTGTGCCGGCTCACCTACTTAACGATGAATTCAACAATAAAGAGTTGTTTGTATGACAATAATTCAATAACAAAAAAGATTGTTTACATGCTATAAAACAACTTAGCTTGATGTTAGGTGTGGATTACAAAGTAACGAAGTCGACGCAGTCTTTGTACGTAGGTGAATGTTGGAAAACGTCAAGTGGTTGTAAATGGCATGTCTGAGCCGCGTTAATGCAGCGAACACATATGTGGATGGTAAGGAAACTAGAAGATCCACACACATACACATCCGCTCATATGTCGCAAGACCATGGAAAGTTAAATGCAAAAACTATATGCAACTGCATCATCCCTTTGGTGAAAGAGTCGCCCACCATTCAGGTGTCGGTCTTTATTGCGGACATACAAGCTCGATTTAAGTATAAAGTGTCGTATCGAAAGGCATGGTGGGTAAAACAAATAGCGATACAATAGTAGTATGGTGACTAGAATGCGTTATACAATGAGCTTCAAAGGTGGATAGCCGGGATAGTGACTGATTTGCAAACACTACCGTATAAAGGGCCCGGACGGGGAGATACAATCAGGGAAACGAATTTTTCACCGATTGTTTTAGACGTTCGAGCCGTGTGTTAGGGCATTCCCTCAATGCAAACCGATGGTGCAGGTTGACGGGACATGGTTGTACAGAAAATACACGCAAATACTCCTGATTGCTGTTGCACAATACGACAACTGAAATGTACTTTCGATCGCTTTCGCCATCATGGAGCGTGAGTGCTTCGAGTCTTGGAAATTTTTCCTCAGAAATCTGCGGAGGCACGTTGTTAGAGAAGACAACATTTGCCTTATATCAAATAGATCGAAAGGATTACTTGCTGCAATAAGGCGATCGGGGGTTCCATAGAGGTCTGTTTATTGCACCCGGTCACTCCATGGATCCTAATCCTAATGTTATTTCAAATGACAACAACCACATTGCAGCCAACATGCATAAGGTAAATAAGAAATAAAATGTCTTATTTAATTTTAAATATTCTTTTAAATTCTTTTTTAAACGAGAAATATAACATTATATATTTACTATAAACGCATTATCTATACCGAATTGTGAGACCCCGGTTGCATGATCCCGGTTATTTTCCCGAACAAAGAGTTTTACCGTATTTGAATGTCACGGGTTTTGGGGTAGCCGCGTACATTCAGATATCTGAGCTACGGGCCGATTTAATATTAGTCTTAATTGAAAGATGGCGCTTGGCGACACATACGTTCCACCTCCCGTGTGGGGAGGTAACTATTACACTGCAAGACGTAGCAGTCCAATTAGGGTTGTCTATAAAAGGCGAAGTAGTGACCGGGCTTGGAAGAATGCCCGATCCGGGGACGTCGCCGAGATCGCGAAAATTTTAATTTTTTCTGTAAAGTTTTACTTTATTTTTAAATTATTTTGTAAATTTTTTTAAATTATTCTATTTTTTAATATTAATTTAATTTCTCTAAAGTAATTATTTGTTTGAATAAATGACGTCGAAATATTTAAAAAAAAAAGTAATTCGAATAAGTAATAGTACACGGCAAATTAAATTTACATACAAATAAAATACAATCATTCTACAATATTAATACAAAAAAATATAAAATTCGAACAAAAATAATACGCACTATATTAAATTTAAACACCTAACGAACTACAAACAGATTGGTAAAATTAATATACGAAAATTTTAAATTCAAACTACATATATTACAGATTAAATTAAATTTACAGATACAAAAAAATACAAACATTCTAAGAAATTAATACACGAAATATAAAAATGAAACATTAAATCCTAAACAACTATATTAAATTTACAGATATAAAAAATACAAACATTCTTAAGAAATAATACAATTATTTTCAATAGTAGTTTCTTCACAATGAATCATTTTCTGCTTAAATCAGGTCTACGTTGCATCAGTACAGGATAATTGGTCAGCTATAACTGTCAGCAAAATTAAAAAGAAATAGAAAACCAGCTGCATAAACCAAGGGAAAATATAACTTCCTGAAAGCTCTAGACCCTTTTTTCTTCCATTGTCCCCTGAGATACCTTTGCATGGAGACTCTACCAATCGGTTCCAACAACAACCTAATTGCGAAATAAACACTATTGCACCATAGATAATGTCCATCTGCATTGGACATCTCGATTAGCCATCTATGGTGCAGAAAGTCATCCAACCCTTAATAGCATAACCTTTAGGGTGGACATGACAGTATATAATTCAACCTCGAAATTTGGTTGTACATTACGAAAAACTCCAATCTACAATCCATTACAAAAAACTCCCATCTACAATCCACTGCAAAAAACTCATTTTACGATATACTCCAAAACACTCTCATTTTGATGCCTCTCTCAGAAAAATATTTTATTATTCATTTACACTATCAGAACCCAAACCACCCACTATATATATAAGGTTTGGTGTCGACCATTACATGGCCAGCACCCAAATTTTTTTTTTTTTTTTTTACTTTGGTGCCGGCCAATATGTGCTCAGCAACCAAAAATTTAATTTTTTTTTTACTATGTGGTGCTAGCCATTAGAAGGCCAGAACTAAAAAAAAAAATTGCATCGGGACACGAAAAAGTACCTGGTGTCGACCATTTGAAGGCCAGAACCAAATTTTTTTTTTAAATACTAGTATTTTTGTATACCAGTATGATATGATTTAAAAAAAATACCCTGGTGCCGGCCATTGGTATCCCAAAATAAAAAAAAAAATTAATTTTTTAAAGTCTGACACAATCATCAGGCAATCATGGGGCTAAAATACTAGGTGGTGCCGACCATTAGAAGGCCAAAACCCCATTCTGCTGTTCATTTAAGGTCATTTTGGTGATTATTTTTAAACTTAGGTCATTTTTGTAAATATCAAATTTTTTTGAGTCGGTGTGGTAAAATAGCCACACAAGCTTAAAAGAAATGGAAAGGGACATGTCAATATTTAAAACTCGTAAGGCATTCAAATTATATATAATCACATAATATTTTAATAAAAAAATTAACGATATTAACTATTTGAATTAATTAATAACATTAAAAAAATATAAGGACCAAATTATGTTAAAAAATAATGTATATATTAAATATCAAATTTTGCCATATCTGAAGGATCAAAACTAAAATTTAAACATTTTTCTTTAAAATGCCGAAAGAGAGAGATCATATAGGGTGGTGTGATCCATGTAAGTATCATGGGTCGTGATTCTATCCTCTTGACATCAGCAGAAGGAAGGTACTTCGGGTTTTTCTTTTATCCATGTGTATATAAATATAAAAAAATAAAGAAAAAAATAAAGAAATTTTTTTATAAAGTAGTAGTTTTATTAGTTTTTATGGTAAACTCTATTAGTAGTCACCCAATTAATATTTTTTCTTTTTTGATCACACAATTATGAAAAGTTATAAAATAGTCACTCAACTATTTAAGTTTGTCTGTTTTGGTCATCCAATTATATTGGATTTTTTGGTGTTTCCGTTTTTACGTTAGCCAGCTGGTGACTATTTTGTAACTTTTTTAAATTGAGTGACCAAAATGTAAACTTACTAATAGTTCAGAGACTTTAGGTGCAGTTTACCCTTTTCGTAAATAGGCCGAAGACAGCATTCAAAAATTGGGTTTAAAAGTAATAAAAAAGAAAACCCAGCAACTGATAATAAATGGGTCTATAAGTAAAATTTCAGTCCAAATATTTTGCCCTTTCAAATCCAACCCAGTATTTGTGCTTTGCCCTTTTCCGATTCTTCCCCTAATTACCCATTGATTTTCTCTCTGATTCGATATCCAGATCAGAAAATTAGCCACGAAATCGACAAAGCTTTTCGCGATACCCAGGTTAGTCTTTATTTCTATCCTTTTCTGTTTAATGTTAAGGCGGCGGCGTCTCCGTCACTTCGTCGGCGCCGGTATCATTCTATTTTTTTTTCTTTTTAAATTGTGGTATTTAATTTTTGTCCCGAATTTTACTTTACTTTTTTTTTTTGTTTTTTGTAAAAGTTGTTTTACGCAGAGAATAAGAAAAACTGTGAATTTTCGGTTTATCTGGCTTAGATCTGGTTTTGATTATGATAAGTAATTTCATGGAATCGTTGCTTTATTATTATTCTTTGTTATTTGATTATAAGATTGGTCATTGATAATGGCAAAAAAAAAGAGCTGAAGAATAAATCTGTATAAGCTAAGGTTACAAAACTATACCCCTTTAGTTGTTAGTGTATTTTCAATCGAAGTTGTTTTACTATTAAAAAAAAAAGGGGTCATTGATTGTTATCCCCTACATTAGCTACATAGAGTTTAAGAAAACTCTGCAATCGGGTTTACATGCTTTGTGACGTTTTAATGAGTTTCTCTTCATAATTTTCTTGTGGATAGTATATTTAATGAATGTTCAAACTGGTTAACGCTATATATATATATATGAACGTTCAAATTGGTTTACTATAACTTTTTAAATGGTTTCAGAGGTGAAACAAATTGTCACAGCCTAGAAGGGTGCACGGGTGATTATGGCAGACTTAGAAAATTTGCTTCTTGAGGCAGCGGGAAGAACTGGTACTGGAGGAAGGAACCGACACTCGCTTCCATCATCTAGAAGGCGGCGTGAAGGTTCATATTCAGATGGGGGAAGTGACTCTAGGGATGATGATTCGGATGATGATCATGGGTATGCAAGTAGAAAACCGTCTGGTTCACAAGTTCCATTGAAGAAGAGGTTAGACCCTGCTGAAAGAGATGATGATCAGGGCAGTCAGGAAGAAGGTGATTATGATGATGCTGGTTCTGGTCGAGAGCGTGACAGCAGTGATGAATCTGATGTTGGTGACGATCTTTACAAGAATGAGGAAGACAGGAGACAGCTTGCGCAGTTGACTGAACTGGAAAGAGAAATGATTCTGTCAGAACGAGCAGATAAGAGAGGTGATAAGAAATTTACTGAGAAGATTAGATCAAAGCGGGAAAACGATAGGCCTAGCCGGTCACAGAGAGAGACTCCGCCTCTTCCTTCTTCTCGTGGAGTGCGGTCATCGGCTAGATCTGCGGATAGGGCTGCTGCTAAAGATGATGCCCTGAATGAGTTGAGAGCAAAACGGCTGAAGCAGCAGGATCCAGAGGCACATCGTAAGTTGAGAGATGCATCTAGAGGCAGTTCTGGCAACCGGGGCTTATCACCAGTCAAGAGGAAACCCTTCACTGCATCAAGTCTAAGTAGCTCTAGTCAGAGTGAGAGTGAAAGCAGGTCTAACAGTGAAGACGAAGGGTCAACTGGGGATGGCGGAATGGTTGATAGTGAGGATGAGAGGGGTACATGGGGGCCAAATGGGCCAACATTTAATGACATTAAGGAAATTACTATCAGAAGGTCAAAACTTGCAAAATGGTTTATGGAGCCATTTTTCGAAGAGTTGATTGTTGGTTGTTTTGTAAGAGTCGGTATTGGAAGGTCAAAAACTGGCGCTATCTACAGGCTCTGCATGGTCAGGAATGTTGATGCCACGGATCCTGATCGGACATACAAACTAGAGAACAAGACAACATATAAGTACTTGAATGTGGTTTGGGGAAATGAAAGCTCCGCTGCCAGGTGGCAGATGGCTATGATTTCAGACTCCCCACCGCTAGAGGAGGAGTTTAGACAATTGATTAGGGAGGTGGAGCGAAGTGGAGGCCGGATGCCGAGCAAGCAAGATGTGCTTGAAAAGAAAGAAGCATTGCAGAAGGCCAAAACTTTTGTCTACTCAGCAGCTACCGTAAAGCAGATGTTGCAGGAGAAAAAGTCCAGTTCATCTAGACCGTTAAATGTTGCAGCTGAGAAGGACCGATTGAGAAGGGACCTAGAAATTGCACAAAGCAAGCATGATGATGCAGAGGTGGAGAGGATTAAGAAGAGACTGCAGCAACTAGAGGCTTCCCGGCAGTCACAGGAGAAAGATGCCAAGGCTGTTAGGTTGGCTGAGATGAACCGAAAGAACAGAGTTGAGAATTTCAAAAATGCATCCGGATTGAAACCTGTAAATACTGGTTTAAAAGCAGGGGAAGCTGGGTATGATCCATTTTCAAGGAGGTGGACTAGATCAAGGAACTACTATAATGCAAAGGCTCCTGGAGGAGATGCAGCAGCGGTTGCTAATGGTGACACAAATGGTGCAATTGGCAGTGGAAATGGCAACGATGCAGGGGCTGCTGCTGCTGAGGCTGGCAGGGCAGCCACAGCAGCTGCCTTGCAAGAAGCTGCAGGTGCGGGGAAATTGGTTGACACAAATGCCCCTGTCGATGAAGGGACGGAATCTAACATGCTACATGACTTTGAGCTTCCAATCTCATTGGACGTGCTTCGGAAGTTCGGCGGTCACGAGGGCGCGGTGGCTGGATTCATGGCCAGGAAACAAAGGATAGAAGCAACCGTTGGATGCCGAGTCCCTGAGAATGATGGAAGGAGACATGCTCTTACGTTGACAGTTAGTGACTACAAGAGAAGAAGAGGTCTCCTTTAGAGTTGATAAATATATTTATTATTTCCAGCTGTTGTTTAAGTGGAAAGTTTGTTCCATAGCATTTTATCAAACTGCCTTAAACGAATATTGTTTTCATTGTTTTTTAGTGCGAGTATATGTATGTTCTTTTTGGTTTATAAAATTATGGTTTGACTGCTATAACTGATAGCAAAATTCTACGTTTCTTTTATTTTATGAAAAATAATGGATGTTGCAAATGGGGATCAAAATTCTGAAATTTATAATTTTTCTCAATTTTGAACTCGAGATTATATCAGATTATGTCACGTAGCATTTATTTTAATAAAATTATAATAATTTAAATGATTATGTGGCACAAGTACCCATGTCATCCATGGATCAAAATTGGGTAAAGTTAATTGGGTAAAGTTATAAGTTTGAGGGTTAACGTGGATAAGAAAGTTCAAAAATTAAGTATGGAAAATTTGTTACTTTCAGGACTAAATATGGACCCTCTTTATGCAAATAACCCTATTTGTGTTTATACCCGAATGAAAAAGCCCATTAATTTTTTGCAAAAGACACGAAAATATGACATGGAGATATTTGATTTTGGATAAACTACCTAACTGGTTATTCAACTTTTAGGGTATTTTTATTTTGGTCATATAAAATGAAATTTTTGCAATTTTGTAACTTAACTTTTAAGACACTTTCATTTTAGTTACCCGACCGTTAAATCTCTAACGGCGATTAACTTTACACGTAACATCGTGTTTCATTTTTATTTTGGTCACCGAACTTTTAGGTCGTTTTTATTTTGGTCATCGAAAAAACATCATTTTTTTAAAGTATTGATTGAGGTAAAAAAAATTAAGGATTAAAGTGAAAAAAAGGGTAGAAACTAAAATAATGTATTAAAAAATTGTTGTACTTGTTTATCACATTCTCGAAAATTCTATTTTTTTTTCAATATTGAAATTTTAAATTTCAAAATATGAAAACCAATTAAATAAATTTTTGAAAAAAAATTATCCCTTACTAATATTAATCGATTTGTTACTATAATATTAAAATTAAATAAATTAATCTCTTTTTAAATTTTATTTTATGTTTTCATATTATTCTTAATGAAATTAACTCGATAATTCATATTTAATGATTGGCTGCGAAATTTAAATTTCTTTCGATTGTATAAATTAAATCTTAGTTGATTTAATGATATATTTTTATCTCAATAAGTTTATAGAAACTTTATATTTACCTTAAATTAATTAAATGTGTTGGGGTTGTGTTATTTTATATTTAGGTGATTTAATGGATTAGGTTCTTTATTCAATTTAGTTAATTAGATTGTTTTTTATTTAATTATTTAATTTTATATTTGGATTTAATTAATTAATTGAGTTGAGTTATTGTATATTTACTTAATTAATTAGGTAATTAATTGGATTATTTTTATCATAATTTAATTGGATTTGGTTATATTTTATTTGGGTTAGTTTATATAAAGTAATTGGATATAATATTTTTGAATATTGAGATGGAATTAATGTTTAATTAATTTATTCGGGTTAAATATTTAAAATAGATACTTCATCAAGTAAATCACTTAAATTTGGAAATTGAATAAATTAAATTATTTAAATTTATCCAATTCGATCTTCCTTATTTTTTCAATACCTTGCACGCCCTATAAAAATAGTGTAAATTATATTGAGGTCACTATAAATTACGTTTTTGTCACTTAACTTCGAAATGTTACAAAATGGTCATTAAACTATTCAAAAGTTTTCGTTTAAGTTATTAGGCTGTTAAGATTGTTGTTGTATGACCTTCTCTGTTCTCAATACCTGCACCAATTGAAAGCTCTCATTCCCCTTTTCTTGTACAATTCAATTTTTCCCTATAAAACAAAACGTCACAAATTTGCGAACTAAAATCCAAATAGTTTTTTCTTCAATCTTTGACACTAATCATCAGATTGACTTGGATCAAATGTATGTTTTTCTACACATCGATGAGTACTGATCTAACGTACCAATCATCGAATTATCACTTGAAGCTCATAAGCCAGACTTAAAGAAAAAAAAAAACTTAACAATTCAACGACTTAAATAAAAAACGTAAATAGTTCAATAACTTAAATGAAAATTATCGAATAATTTAATAATAATTTTATAACTTGAGTGAACAATACCCCAAAAAATATCTATAGATCATCTTTCAACTTACAAATTATGAAAACATGGTCTCACAGGCAACAATTTCTTTTGGTTGAACCACATATGACAAATAAATAGAAGCAGCTTTTCTTTAGTCAAAAAGAATACATAATAATTAAAATTCCTAATTATTTTTTATATAAAATTCGTAAGAAACTAACAAGACAAAGTCGATGGGGGATCCAAAAATATCCTTTATCGTGTGACCTACCGACAGGCGCAACATCCCCCCACGCACACACAGAGCAACCAACTAACGAGATAATTATTTGGTTAATATAATTTTTAATCCCTGATCTTAGCAAATTCTTTTGTCCTATTTGAATTTTAGGGTTAAATTACAATTCGGGGCTTGAACTTGGAAACTATTCCCATATTAGGGGATAGACTTTTTACTTATCCAAGTTAGGCTCTGAATTTGGTAAATGTTTTCACATTGAAGCATAAACCAGACAATTATTTTCATATTAGGGCTTGGACTTTTCTTGTTCAAGTTAATCCCTGAACTTGGCAGTTGTTCACATATTGAGGATTGAACTTGACAATTGTTCCTACACCGGGGCATGAACTTTTGGGCTTTTAAGGACTAATCTGAACAAAAAAAAAATCCAAGCCCTAATGAGGGAACAATTGCCAAGTTTATGGCCTAACTTGGATTAAAAAAAAAATTCAAACTCCAGTGCGGGAACAATTGTCAAGTTCAGAGTCTAACTTATACAAGAAAAAATTAAACCCTAGTGAGATAAATGTCACCAAGATTAAGCTCAAATGTGATTTAACCGTATTTTTCTATTTACTTTGATACAATTTGAAAACTAAACCCATTTTCATCATTAAATTTGGATTTTATCAATATTTGTTGATTTGATACTACAAGATTATATCATGTCACTACTTAGAAAAAAATTTAAAAAATTACTTTTATAATTTTCAAATGTCTTTCAAAAGTTTAAAAACCAAATTAGACTTAAGTGTAGAGTTAAATACCAATACCCCCCCCCCAAAAAAAAAAAACACAGATATTAGAAGCCAAAAAAAACCAAATTATCCATACTCGTTTTTAAATTATTTGAGCATAATAAGCTCATTTTTTATATGGCTTAATGAACATTTTAGCCCTTAAAGTATAACATTTTCTCACTTTGGTCCTTAAAGCGTTTTTTTGGCCGACTTCAATCTCTAACACTATCAAACGTTCCAAATCCAATCCCTAACATTATCAAATGTTTTTGGTTTAATCCCTTGGGCATTTAAAAAACAGTTGAATACAGAAAAACCCGACTTAGATATCCAATCAATCATAAATTTGTCATAGGGCATACATTGACTTCATCATTTAGAAAAAAACCTACAAATTAAAAAAAAAATTATAAAATTATAAATATATATAATTGTTTAAAAAATTAAAATTATGTTGGAATTTTTAAAAAAAATTGTAAAAAATATTTAAAAATTAAAAAAAATTAAAAATTTTAAAAATTATTAGAAATCATAAAAGATTGTAAAAAAATATTAAAATGGTAAAAATTGTTGTATTTTTTCATAAAATATACCTTTGCTAATCACATTTAAAATATTAAAAATTTGATAAAAATTGTATATTGTAACACAATTAATTTTTATAAAAAAAAAACATTTTAAAATTGTATTAATAAAAATTGAATATATATCTATATCAAAGTTTTAATATTTTAAAATATATCAATTTTTAGTACTTTACCAATGTTACTAGCGGCATATTTATTTGACTCAGCTTCCTATTCAATGTCTGAAGTAAACTTCCTTCATTTATCATCGCACACGTACTCTTTTTATTTTGTACCAGAGTTCTTTAGAATGGTTAAACACTCGACAACAGTTTTTAAGATATTGGTCTAGAGACAAATAATTTATCTTGAGATAGTAACAAATATTTAGAATAAATAAAAATATTATTTAATTTAAATAAAATTATTTTTTATTATTTAAATAATTTTAAATTTTATCTAAATTTATCACCTAAACATGTCTATCAATTATAAATTTCAATTGATTGAATTATAAAATAATTATCATAGGTGGTATTTTTTGAATAGACAATGATCTCATTTTCAAGCTCGTGATTCATAAAGTTCTAAAAATATTAAAATTTCTAATTTTTTTTTATAATTCTCTAGTAATTAGTTAATTTTAGTAATTGTTTTATATTATTGTTGTAATTTTGTATTTTTTAATACTTTTTCATTTTAAAAGATTTTTTATGATGACATCATTATCACATCATTGTATGACATGTGGCAATATATAATTAGTTAAATAATTAAATAATTTAGCAATTAATTTTTAACATTCAAATGATTAAAGTGAAAAGTTCGATAACATTAGAGACTGAAATGAAAAAAAAAGAAATTCAAGCACTAAAACGTGCATTAAATTTTTTATATTCATAGTACGGTATTGATTCTTAAGGATTAATTTGGTATTTTAAATAATGGAAAATCAAAGTCAGATAGCATTGAGGTCCAATCATTTATTTGAATAATAAGCATTATTTTCCACGATATTTGGCTGCATTTTAATGTATCGATTGAGAACAAATTAAGCCCTATTATTAGTCTATGAAATATTAATATTTTGGTTAAATTAACCATATATGAAATAGTTTGTTAATTAGTTATATAGTTCGATTTTTTGAAAAAATTTTAAAAAGAAAGAATAAAAGTACATTTAGCTGGACGAACTTTCTACTGACATGTTAGGAAATGTATGCCCAGTTATAAGCATTTTCTCAAAATTCCAAAGAAAATGTATCAGTTGGGTACGGACATGTCAGTAGAAAGCTAAACGAATTTTCTTGTCAATTGTGCAAAAAACGCTTTCATACTCTCTCTCCAAAACAATTTATTTTTCTAAATTGTCAAAAAATTAACGTATAGAACTAATTTAACCTTATATTTTTCTCCCATGAAAAATATTTACTTCAAACATTTATTAGTTTATTATTTATAAATTATAAATTATAAATCAATCATTATCCAATATACAATAATATTTTCCACGATTTTGGCTGGCATTTGATGTGTCAGTTTGAGTCCTATTATTAGTCAAGGAAAGAATAATATATATCACATGAGAAGATTCACTTCAATTATTTTAAATGATGCCAATACTACTGATTTAAGGTTTATACATATTGTATCTTGGTATAATGATACGTTTAGATGACGCGGCAATTTACATGATAATTTACGTGTAATTCATATTAATATTATATTATTTGTTTTATTTATGATATTGACAAATATTTTAAAAATCATAAAATTATTAAAATTAGAAATTCAAAAGAAACTTAACAAGTCCAAAAAATTACCATGAAGTACATGTGGATTTCATATTTAAAAATTTAATGTTTTAGTTAGTATTTCTATTTTAAAAATAACAATTTCATTCTTTTTAAAAGGCTGAAGGTCAGATTTAATTAAAAATTAAATTGACAAGAGACGTAAATATTAAGAGTTAAATTTATCTTTATGCCTCGTAATCTTTTAAGAAAATGTTTATATAATTATATATATTTTAAAAATTATACGGTTATAAAAACGATGTGTACCCTAATACAGAAAGAAAGGAAAAAAGTCAACAGTTTTAATTAGAACAAAGCACTATAAGCATTAAATTGAATAACTTTAACAAAAATTTAAATTAAAACAATAAAATTAATTGTAAGTAAAATAAATCTAAAGGAGAAACACATTTACATAAAATGAAATCTAAATAACATATTTAAATTTATTTAGCACTATTATTAATTAGGTTTTAGTTTTGGGTTAAATTATTATTTGGGGTCTAAACTTAACAATAATTTTGACACTGGGGTTTAAAATTTTTTAGATCAAAGTTAATCCTTGAATTTGATAATTATTCTCATATTGGAGCCTAAACTAGACAATTGTTCCCACACTTAAGCTTAAACTTTTCTTATTCAAGGTAATCCGTGAACTTGGCAATTGTTCCCATATTGTGACCTAAACTTTTATTTGTCCAAGTTAATCCATGGTATTTTCTTAAAAACCCTAAAGTTCATACCCCAATATGAGAACAATTGCCAAGTTCAAGGGTTAACTTGGACAGAAAAAAGTTTAGGCTCTAATGTGGGAACAAATGCCAAGTTGAGGGACTAAATTGGGGCAAAAAAAAGTTCAAGCGCCAATATGGAAGTAGTTGACAAGTTCAAACCTCAAATAATGATTTAACCATTACTTTTCAAATCTGACAAACAAAGAGATTAAATTCTTAAAAGTAAAAATAGACAAGGGACTGAATGCATATTTAAACCAAAAATAAATTATTCTATTACAGCAATTTTTTATTTTTATTTTGTCCTTTTGGCTAATAATAGCAATAATGGAAGCAGCTTTGGGAGTTGGAGAGACCTCTCTTCTTGCTTACATGTTTGCTTTCCAAGTCCAAAACCACACAAACACTTCTACAATACATTTGTTCTTTTTTAAATCCCAATTATTTTGCAATTTCCTCCATTAAAGTCCCTTTTCTTCTTCTTCCTCTAGCTTCCATTGAAATGCCCTCTTTTTCTTAATTTTTTTCATGTACAAATGAAACTATTAACACCACCATCAATGTCTGCAACAAATCCACTTTAATTTCTTACAACCACCCCCCCAAAAAAAAAAAAAAACCAATGTTTCAAATGTCTAAACTTTACCATAATTTCCATCATACCAAAAATTCAGTCTTTAGCTTTGTGTTTTTATTACCACTTTTCTTTCTTCTTCTTTTAGCTTGTAATGGCTTCTCTGTTTTCTACATTAACCTGTCTGTTCGCGCCAAAACTTCACCGGAGCCCGCCAAGTTGTTACCGGAGATCCTTCCCGGTGACAAACCGGTGAAAAAGTTATCATCTTCCTCAGTTATGTATGCAGTGAAAGAAGAGAACCCATCTTTAAATTTAAAAACCCATTTATCTCTTTTACAAAAACCCAACATTTCAATGGTTTCAAAGCCAAAAAAACAACCTCATCGTTTTAGTCCTCAAACATTGAAGGCTTTGCAACTAAGGACAACAAAAACAACAAAGGGTTTCACTTTCTCCACCAAATTAAGGGCTTTTTTCCAAAATTCAAACTGTAAGCTTCGTTTTTTCATGACGTGGATTTCATCATTACATTCATTAAGTCATAGAGAATTACTTGTCATTGAAAGTGTGTTCAAATCAAACCCCAAAGCTTGTCTTGTCATTGTATCCACTTCATTAGATTCCCCAAAAGGAAATGCTGTTTTAAAACCATTTTTAAACATGGGGTTTAATTTAATCACTGTAAGTCCTGATTTTGATTCTATATTCAAGCACACATATGCAGAAAAATGGTTTTACCGATTAAAGACAGGCAATATCAATCCAGGTGAGGTTTCTTTAGGACAAAACCTGTCTAATCTACTCCGATTGGTCTTGTTATACAAATACGGCGGCGTTTATATCGACACAGATGTTATTGTTTTAAAAAGTTTCAACAATTTGAGCAATGTGATTGGTGCACAGTCCATGAACATTGAGACCAAAACATGGAGTAGATTAAACAATGCTGTTTTGGTTTTTGATAAACATCATCCATTGTTGTACAAATTCATACAAGAATTTGCACTTACTTTTGATGGTAATAAATGGGGTCACAATGGTCCTTATTTAGTTTCAAGGGTAGTTGGTAGAGTTACCAATAGGCCTGGATTTAACTTCACCGTGTTGCCACCGCCGGCTTTTTATCCGGTCGATTGGAGTCGGATCCGAAGCTTATTCCGAGGGCCTAATAATCGGATTCAATCGGATTGGTTACATCGTAAACTCAAGCAAATCCGAAGACAAAGCTATGCTGTTCATCTTTGGAACAGGCAAAGTAAGGATGTTAGAGTTGAAGAAGGTAGCATTGTTCATCATATTATATCAGATTGTTGTATTTTTTGCAATATTTCAACATCAAGTTTGTAAGTATAGATTTATATATAATAAGGTTCAATTTGTCTCATTTTATATTTTCAGTTTGGGTTTTTTTTTTTTTTTTAATCCATTATTTTTTTTTGCTACCTGTGATTTCAACTTATGAAAATGAAGGGAAGAAAAGTATGCTGTTTTTTTTTAAATATATTTTATTTTAATTTTGAAAGTAAAAAAAAAAAAAAAAAAAAGTATGTTGTTAAATCATGCTTTTACTATACATGTTTAAAAGAGTATATTGTTAAATCATGCTTTTACTATACATGTTTTTCATGCTTTATAACATAAAGATAGTAATAATTGAGATTTGGGTTTATTTGATTTTATCCAATTACTGGTTGAAGAAAAAGGTTTAATTTACTATTGGTAACTGAGTTTAATTTTAGTGTTCAATTTGATACTTGGGGCTTTTTTCCTCACTTACGCATGGCTTCAAAGTTTAATTTGGTTCTTGGCTGTTCTTTTATCCTAATTAAGTAAGTATGGGTTTTTATTAGAGCACATGTGTCAAATATTCATTGGGTCATATGATACTATTTGGTTTGAATGTTGGGTTGAACATTACGTATTAAGAGTCTGTATTTTGCCTTCACTATTAGAAAATAGCAAATTGGTCAGTTTAGTTGAAAATTTTATCTATTTTTATTGTTTAAAACCGATGTGGTTGAGTGAATAACCAAACACTAAAATATGGCGTGCCACATATATCTCATGCTGATGTATACATATCAATTTTTAACAGTAAAAATGGATAAAATTTTTAACAAAAGAACCAGTATGCTTTTTAATCTAATGTAAAGTGACTGATTTATCTATATTTTGAGTAAAGAAAGCAAAATGTAATTTAATTCCTAATAAATAGGCCTCTATAGTACTTTTAACAAACATAATTAGGTACCAAATAGAGACAACAGAAAAATTCAAGTACTAAATTATAAATATCAAATTATATATTAACCCAAAAAGAGTAGTAGATAATGTAGGATGTAATTGCTTGAATAAGACATGAAAGTGATTTCTCAGCCTCCAATTAATGCAAGACACCTACTCTTGGGCTTGGTTTACATCACGGTACCATGCGTGTGTTCTTTTATATGTAATATATCTCTCTTACCATATTCTCTTAGATTTATATGCCAATGCAACCATTATCCTGATCCAGTTTGGGACCATTAAACATGTAATTGCCACAAATTCATCTTTCAAACCAGGCTGCTTCCCCCTTCATTTTTCTTGAAAATTTTGTATTTGATTTTCAGTGTTCGAAATATATGAACATGAGTATAAAATATTATCTTTTGTAAATTTTCAGATATATGGAATGAAATAGAAAAACATACCCATATTGACATCACACCGAGTAGAAACTCGGTATCATCTACTATGGCAGTGAGCTTTAACATTTCATACTAAAAAAACTAAATTGATATCTAAGCTATACTTAACGCTCAGATTAAGTCATTTTCTAAGGCTAAATAGTAAAAAAGAACTTTTAGTAAAAAATCAAATATTAATTGAGTCCTTATAAAAAAGTACACTCAATTGAACCATCAATTATTTAGAAAAGATATGTTTTTGTATAGTTCACCATTTGTCACCTTAATAGAACAAAAAAGCATAATATTGAGAAGTCAGTGACTACTGCAAATCACCCCATTTTTATATGCATTTTGCATCTCCGAATGTGATGCAATGGCATATTTATTTATTGTTTAAGTCGTGCAATTTATATGGAATGATTCTCTTGTGAGGAGTTGCCATTATTCAATTTGATTTTAGGTCCAATTTATAGGGTTTGGGGAAGTTGGGCACATGCTAATGAACTCATTAATGATATTTCTTATGTAAGGCCACTTGTTGATTAATGCACCCAATGTTGACTAAAGATACGGTTAATTGCTGCTGAATAATAATAATAATAATAATAATAATGATGATGATGATGATGATGATGTAAGCAAAAACAAAAGGATATCTAAGTTCGTTGAAGAAACCCTTTCCACTTGAGTCCTTGACCAATGGCTTCTCCAAGATTTTCCTTTTTTTTTAATTTGTTTATTCCTTAATATTGTTTATAATAATATTTATATCATGTAGTTAATTATAAGTTACATATAATTAAGTAAACAATATTCATTAAATACATATAAGACAAACTAATTTCTAGAAATATTATCTTACGTTATTAAACAATACCTACTGACATTAATTAAACCCACCCTGTAGGTAAAAAGAAAAACTTTAAAAAGAATTTTTAATTTGAAAATTTTGAAGTAAATAATTATTTTTAGTGATTGTTATTTATTAATATAGATAAAAATTTAAAGATAAAATCAATTTTCACAAAAAAAAAATTCCTACAATAATTCCATTAATAAATTTTGTGTAGGATTATGAATAGTTATATTTTAAACAAGAAAAATTATCATTCAATAATTTATATAACATTGTTACACTGTAATATAGAACGCTTGACATGTATGCCAATCTGACAACCTATTAATTTAATAATCTTTTTTAAGAGTTCACCCGTTATGAGTATAAACCACTTGTATAGTATCAGTTGCTCATTATAATCCTCTGAAGAATATTTAAAATATATTACGTATTATCACGCATGACATATAATTATTTTAATAAATCGTATCTTATGTATACAAGTGAAATGAACCAGGACAACAAAACAAATACTTAACCATCATAATTATGAGTTAATTTTACCTTCAATGTCAAATAGATCGTGTGATTTTTGTAACAAGAAATCATGGTAAGAAAAACATGTTGTATGTTCCTATGTACACACTGTTATTATTGTTTTCCAATTTTTAAATGAAAATTTTTCTTAAGAAATAAATTTAAGACATGGGGAATTGGTTTCTGACAAATGCATTTAAGAAAGTGAAACTGAAGCAGCCTCTTTATAGTCGGCCGCCTCTTAAAAAGCGAAAGCATGTTCCTTCTTTTCGCATTCGCTTTCACTGCTTTTACTTGGCACCGCTCGTATTATTATTTTTATTTTACAAAATATAATTATTTTTATTTAATATTGTATATTTTATTTTATTAAATTTAAATATCTAGATTAAAATGTCTTACTTTTATTTTACTCGTCATAAATTTAAAATTATCTTTTATATTTTTATTTTCAAAAATTTAATTTATATAAATCTACTCAATAATTATATTTTATAATAAAACTAAATTTAATAAAATAACTTTAAGCTGTTAAAACATTATAAATGAAACAATTTAGTGTCCTAGTTTACGGCAGTTTGGAATTTTTTTTCTGAAAAAATTCTGTCAAAGTTATCGGGAGTCCCTATAACTATGTAAAATTCATTTTAATCCCTTTGTTAAAAACTACTTTAGATTAATTTTTGTACATTAAAAATTTATTCAAATCATGACATTGTTATAATTTTCTATTAAATTACTGATAATTTAGTTGCTCGATATTTCAAAAATACATGGATTTTATTTGGGATGGTTGGTTTTTTATGGATCGAGTCAGGTCATGAGTATATCAATTAAGAATGATATGTTTTGTTCAAATTATTAGTAACCTAATGAAAAATTATAAATGTATCAGGCTTTGAATAAAATTTCAACATGTAAGGATTAAGCTAGAGCAATTTTTGGTAAAGGGGTTAAAATGAAATTTATATAGTAGTATAGGGACTCTTAGTAGACTCTGACCAAAAAATTCTATCAAAATGGATAATTATTAAATTTATATTGGGTTTCGAATAAGATTAATTGAGACCCATAAACTAGAAAATTGAAAAAGTCCATCTTTATCTCATCATCCTATTATAACCGGACTCGCAGCCCAACTTCTCTCACGTGCAATCTTATACACACACGTGTGTATGTTATTTTTTACTAAATTTATTTCTAACAAGGCTGTTGTTTTGACTAGTTTAACTATTTTGCCATGTAATAAAATAATAGGGTGACCGTTAGGGATATTGATAATGTTTTTTTTTTATTTTAAAAATAATCTTAAAAAATTGTCACTTTTCTCTTCATTATTCGAAGCTAAATTAAATTCTATTTTTATTTAATATATAATTAATTTTAATTTTGTATGACATAAAAATAAGTATTTTATATTTAAAATAATAAAAATAATTTAGAAATTTTTTAAAAATTATTATTATTTAGAAAAATTTATGGAAATACCTTAAAATTTTGTTAATTAATATTAAAAACTATAAAATAAAACTTATTTTATGAAAATAAATTTAAAAATTTTAAAAAATTAATATAAAAAAATAAAAAAATCAAACCCAATCAAATTTGAACAATATGAGAGTTGTTACCTGCGGAATCATAATTTCGTATCGTTAATGCTGCAGACAAGATGATGAAGAAAAGCACATTGTAAAGTTTCTAATGTAGAGAAAATTACCAGATTAAGAACTATTATTCCGAGAATAAGAAGATACTTCTTTCCCTTTGGCCTCAACAAATAATTGTAATAAAACAATTGCAACGATAATGAAATTAAGACACGCCCAAACAAATTAAAGATATTAGTTACCAGTAAGTGTTAGAAAAACTAGAGCTTTGCATTTGAAAAATGGAAGGAAACAAGCGCCATTGACGTCCTCTCGTTGTCATTCAGCGGCGACGCTTCCTTCCTCACAGGCGGGTATTGGTGCTTTGCAGAGGACCCTCGCTGGCGCCATCGTTGCCACCAACTGGTTTCCCAGACGATGGATAAAGACATGTTTTCGTTCAATTGGCTAGCGCGCTTAGTCACTTTCTAAACCGTGCGACAGATGTTATGGAAAGTATTGAAAAATGGCTGTACAAATCAACTTTACCTAACCAACCGACTAAAGATTTAGGTTACATTATTACTGATTTTTTACTTTAAAAAATAAAATCAAACTTATGCATCATCCCTGGCCTAATTATTTCGATCCTTTGATGGTTTAAAAATTTGAGCGACTCTCAAATTGCATACGTATTCATATTCTGAGAAGCCTTTCATGGATAAAATTTTATATCAGTTAAAATTCTATACCCATTATTCTCTTTTTAATCGCATACCAAATGCCATTTCATTCCAACACCAAAAGTTGATGTGTGCTTATTGAGCTTTTTAGGTACCATTCATCCATTCACTTTAATATTATTATTTATATAAAATTAATCTTTGTTATATGTATATTTCCTGAATTAATTAATGGTATTTAGAGAGTTCGTCTTACGAACTAAGACTAATAATGAAGACTAGATATCACTGGTTAATACTTTGAAACACCTGTCTCACATATTAATAATAAGGTGAGTACATGTTGAGAGACCACATAACGTCTATATAATACGCTTATTTATTATCCTGATAAGGCAGCTTGCGCATAGGGGAAAGGAATATCAGTAGGTCGGCCGAATCTATGTAGTACGAAACTAATAATAGAAAGACATGTGTAATCTCGAAAAAGGATCGACAATACCATTTATAAGGCCCTTAAGGCCCAAATATGAGCCAAGATACTCACTATAGTCTCTCTCTCAATTGTTATTTTCTCCTTTTTCCTTTCTACTACGATACTCGACCACTTACGACTTTCCGTCTGCTTAGTAAGCTGTCTTCAAACACTCTCTTTCACTCTATATCAACATAGCCAAATTTTTTATATAAAAAATAAAATGAATTATTAAAATTTTAACAACACTAAAAAAATAACAATAATTTAAAGTTTTTAGAGCCAACTTTCAAGCCAATATTTTGTAAAAAAAAAAAAAAAAAACAACTTGGGTATCTTCACACATAAGGGCGAGCCCATACGTGCATAATCACATGTACATAGGCCCATAAGATCATCATCACAAGAATCATCAATCAGCTATCATGCCATGCGAGACTATTTTTATAACTCCCAAATTATAGGTTTTAAGAGACCCATTTTCTCCCCCATCTAAATGTTAAGGGAAGATTATTATATGTATATACACTATAAGATATGCATGACATTGTAGCATACCTTAATTAATTTACTATTACTTATTATAGCATGTAACATGAACTCTACGTTTTGCTCTTTACAGCCTATCCAATCACTCTCCACTATCAACGGTCCAAATAATCCCACGTTTCACCCTCCCTACCCCACTTTCACCTTCATTGTTAAGAAAGAAATCCTCTCTACTCTTCTATGCTTCTATATATTAATCATCATATCATTATTTGTTTATCAAAGTCTAAAACAAACTCACTATTTTATGTATATATATGTATGTGAGACATATAGCTTAGATTAAAGATATATAGTGTTATGGGATTGAGTTCTAAACAGGTTTCTAGCGATGGTGGTCATGGTTGGAGCCAATCTTTGTTGCAGGCTCAAACACTACCAAAAGCTTCAATAATGAAGAAGCGACACACACAAAACCAGCACCAGCAGCCATTGAAGTGTCCTAGATGTGATTCTTTGAACACAAAGTTTTGTTATTACAATAACTACAACAAATCACAGCCTAGACATTTCTGCAAGGCTTGTAAGAGACATTGGACTAAAGGTGGCACTCTCCGGAATGTACCTGTCGGTGGTGGTCGTAAAAACAAGCGGCTCAAGCCTGGCATCAAAGCTGCCAGCACTGCCTCTAGTGATAATAGCAATAGGCTGTTGCTTGATTCCTTGATGGCAATCCAATGGCAGCAACAACATCCATTTCCACCATTGTTGGACTGTAATAACATGCTAATGGGTTCGTCTTCATCCCTTTTGTTACCTCAAACTCAAGGCCTAGAATTCCCATTTTCAAGCTCAAGTTCTAGCTCCATTTCACCAAGTATCTATAACTACACTGGAGAAGTAAACAGTAGTCGTTCACAGACATGGCAAGTGCCTAGTGCAAGCATGGACATGGCAAATTACTGGAACCTGGATGATATTGATGAACTGGTCTCTACTGATCTCAACAACATACCATGGGTTGATTCTGAGATCAAACCATGAAAAGCAAATTTTAATCATATATTCAATGTTAATATGTAGGAGATCCCTTTTTCTCATTTACTTTTTTTTTGGCCCCTTTGATTATTATTCACAAAGCTGTGATTTTTCAGATTCAGCTCCGGGTTTTAGGTGTACATTATTTTGTACTCTACATCTTTACATAATGCAAGAATATGAATTTGCAAGTTAGGTGTATGAATGGAAAAGTGGGAAATATGGTGGGATATGTTATTACTATTACGGTTGGAATAGAATCAATCATCGTAATTAACTAGATTAAATTTAGTAGACAACTTACACATTTATATAAGAATTATAAAGTACTCGAACTTGAGACCTTAATCTTACCATTAAACTAAGGCCTTGAAGAGGGATATATCATATATATATATATACAATTACAAGGCAAGTACAAATTATAAGTATAAAACAAGTATAAATTTATATAACACACCAAACTATAATGCAAAATACAATCAATACAATGTATAAAGAATGAAAATCGAACAAAAGTCAGACTAATCCAAAAATAATTGGATAAGATCCACACAAGACATAGGAAGAAAACCCACACAATATAATCGCATATAATGAGTCTCGAATTCGAACTGTCAAAGTTGGATTCCTCAGCTTTTGCCAATAGTTCCAAAACCTATATGATATATGAAGAGTTCAGAAATGGGGTCTTTTTCCAGCTATGCTGGGGAAACTGAATGTGATGGAAGGTCGTTGATGTGGATATGCATATTTAGGGACATATCTGAATGGTTGTAATATATTTAGGTTCTTTTTCTTTATAACTTATGACCACTTGTTGAGAATCATTCTCTTTTCTTTGTCTGGTTGGAAAGTAGGGTTTTTTTTTTTTGCTTTAGTTTCTTCTTTTTTTTTTTTCCCTCTTCTAGCTGGCCAGTCTAAACTGTGTACTTCTATGTTTATATTATTACTAGTTTAGTAGGCACCAAAATCTTTGTTCCAACATGGTCTGCTCTCATCCTCTCTAAGTTGAGAGATCCAGAGCATGTGGACATTAGGGCCACACTTTCCACTCTTTGTTTCCTAATTTGTTTTTATAGCATCAGCTTCCTTTGATTGAGTTTTTATCTACTATGGGATTGTTGAGAAAATATATTTTTTCCTCTGATTCTAGCTAATAATTTATTGAATTTTGTTGAAATAAAAATTGGTCGGTGAGAGATTGTTATATGTTTGATAAAAGGGATCTGGAAGGAGGAGTGACGGTGAAGGATGCAAAGCCGGTTCATCTATGTGGGTGGAGAGTTGTCAAGTTAGGACGCCGGGTGTTCTTGGAGGATTGGTTGATGGAGTAAGAGGATATGGAGAGGAATGAAGGGAGTTAGGAGAGGTATGGGTTGTGTCTAGTAGCCTAGGCCTATGTAGGCACATGGTAGCCTTAGACTGATGAGTAATGTGATGTTGTAGGGTATGCAGGTGTGAGTCGAGTTTATAAAGGAATAGGCCTATGGAGGCACATGGTAGCCTTTGGTTGATTCACTGATTCTTTCAAAGGGCTTAGATTAATGAGTAATGTGATGTTATAGGGTATATAAATGATAGGTGATAATTGTCACGTCAATATAAATGGTCTAACTAACAATGATGGGCTTATGTGTTTTTAGGACTTGAGTGAACAGTACCTTTGATAGAGATACATTAACAAAGCCCTCTGATGAAGGTATTCAGTGATGGAAGTACCATATGTAATACTATATATAAAAACACTTAAAAGACGCAAGTAAAAAATGTGACTATTTGAATCATCTTTTTTGAATTTTGAATGAAAAATTATTTTTTTTAAAAACATTTTATAAATAGGTTAGGGTGACACCAAATAGTAGTGTCGTAACCATTTTTTGACAGAATGGGAATCGACCCTTTTTTTTTCTAAAAAAATAGGGAGTCGCCACCGATATTTGTTAGGTGTGATCGAATCACCTTTGTTTTAATAAAACATTTTAGTTTACTAAAACGGTGTTTTGGTCTACGAATATTCGAGAAAATAGGTTCGGGAGCCGGTTACGTACAAGGAAGGATTAGCACCCCCGCAACGCCCAAAATCGGTACCAAATTGATTAACGTTGTCCTAATGTTGAAAGCTTGAAAATGTTTAAGGTTGAAAAAGTTATTAAATCTGAATTGAATTTCAAGATTCACTCGTTTCAAAGGAATAAGAGTATCATACCCAACACGTTAGGATATGACGCCTTTATACTCTGACATCGAGATCATCTTTGATCTTCAAATCATGTGAAGAAGGGTATTTGAATATTTAGTCGAACAAAAAAAGTAACACCCAGCACGTTAGGATGCGATCTTTCGAACTTCTAAACACACAAATATTACCTTATTTTTTGAAAAATATAAAATACTCAAGTTTAAAATTATTTCCAAAAACATTTTTTTGAACCAATACTCAATAATAAAAAGAGCAGTATCGAGTACGGAATAATAATATGTGAACACACAATATCGTGAAAATGTCAAATATAACAATCCTAACACATAATTCGAAATATGTATATAGAATGATTTTAAAACAGGCATTATATAACTGGAAAATTAAAATAATTAGTATGCAAGGGAATAAGAATGCATAAGAGTATTTAAAAATACTATGTAAATCTTCAAATAAAAAACACACATAAAAGTGAATATTAAAGTAAACAAATCATATACTAAAACATATATTTTTTAAAATTATTACTAAGATTATAAATAAGAGAACATGAAAATATCTAATAGGAATAAAAAGAACATTAAAGCCATTTTATAAATAAATAAAATAAATTTAACTAAAGCCAGGATTAAGCTAAAACACGCGCAAATGTCTAGGGACTAAACTAGTAAATATCCCGATGATCAAAACACAACGTCTGAACGCGGCCTGATTTGAAATAGCACTCAAAATTCGAGGTAAAATTAGCAATAAACGAAAGAAACAAAGAAAAGGACTCAATCGAATGTCAACACAAAATCGGAGGACTGAATGCGCAAATTAACCCCTATTAATCAAACGCGCGGACCCCGAATGGGTCTCTGGTCGGATCAATCGGGTCATGGGGCATGGGTCAATACGGCACCGTTTCAAAGCTATTGAAGCAAGGCTTGAACGGCGTCGTTTTCTTAATGAGTATTAACCTATCTTTTAACAGAACTAAAACATTGAAGCCTCCTCATTAGATCAAACCCTAGTGCCCTTTTGCTTGTTCTCTCAGCCGCAAAAGGGACCTTCCCCCTAGCCACCGAATCGTTGTCTGGTCAGACGAGAAACACTTCGTAAGGCTCGATTCAACCCATCACCGTCCAGCCCCGATTGCTATGGAAAGGACAGAGGTGTGACCGGATATTCGAAGCCCCGATTCGACTACCCCATTGTCTTGCTCCGATTGCGACAGAGGAAATGAGGGCGGAATCTTCGAGGGTAACTCTCTCCCTTTCTTTTTATTAATCGCTTGTTTATACGAAGATTCGAGATCATGAAAATAATGAAATGAGCAATAGATAACAGTGGGAGAACGAATGTGAAATCAACCTTTTTCTTCCTTTTTGATTTCCGATTCTGCTTTTATATCTCTGATGCCTCTAGTAAAAAAAAAGGCCCCTGTTACATTGTTTTTGGGTGGCTTTTTTTTCGCCGAAAGATACAACTTTCTCTTCTTTATTAATCTACTCTTTCGTCCATATTTTGCTTCTAGTTGTTTCTATCTCTGTTGTGCGTGTTTTGCAGGGTATGGGAAAAGCAGAGGCATGCTAAAGCCGTTGGTTGGTGCGCTAGTGGTGCTGCAGCAGCAACGGGCGTTCGACCGAGGCACGGGGAAGGGCGCTGTAACACCCCCTACCTGTATTCGTTGTCAGAATAAGGTACGAGGCATTACCAGAGTTTACAAATTTTTTTTTTTTTTTGAAACCGAAACCATTCTAATTCAACATATTTTCAAAATAAAATTCATGCATATTTATAAAATAACTTCAACACATAAGCCATATCAGTGGCTAACCTTATATTCATTTCATATTAACATTTATTTTATTAGCTTATACATGCCATTCATTTCCAAACTAAAGTTTCTTTAAATACCAAATATCAGGGGTTGATAGTGTGATGAGTCTCCCACCGATCCGACCTCAGAGCTCTTAACACTACAAAAAAGCAGGGAAAAAGAAAATAGGGTAAGCACTTTGTGCTTAGTAAGCCCATGTAACAAGAATTATACTTACCTAGTATTTTCAATACAAGCAATAAACATTCATATACTCACTCAATGCATTATTACCCTAACATTCACAAACTCAACATCCAAGTTAGTCGATTAATTTCCATATATCAATAATATACACGCCATGATTGATGAGCTCATCAATCTCATGATTTCCATTTCCTTGTTATTTTTCCATATTTATCCCGTTAAATTACTCAGAATTTCGATGGATTTTCAGAGGTACACTTTAGTGTACAAATCCGGGTCCGTCAATTCATATTCATGTGCACACATTTTCATTTCAGAGAGCACACTCCCGCGAACCTCATCTTTACAGTGGGATTACCAGTCCCGGCTAAATCCCTTGTAATATAAACTCATAGAGTATTGTCGGGATTACCAGTCCAGGCTAAATCCCCTGCAACGACAATTACTCTAATGAGCTTGGATCTGAATTACCAGTCCAGGCTAAATTCAGACCCTAATTCGGATTACCCGTCCGGGCTAAATCCAATTTCCACATATTCTTCGGGAAGGCTATATCAGGATAGGATCACCCGTCCGGGCTAGATCCTTTTTACCGTCAATTCCTTTTCAGAGATCCATCGAATTTTCCATTCATTCAACCGGGATTTCTTTCCCTTTTTACCAAATATATCAATGTATCATCAATTTTCATATAATGAACATTCAAATTATATTCATATCAATAACATACATTTCAAACATTTAAGAATATAATTCAAGTTACATGAACTTACCTCGATACTAGTTCGTTTATAAAATCTACTAATCCGGGACTTTTTCCTTTCCTCGATCTAGCTTCGTATTTGAGTTTTCTGGATCTAAATAAATAAATTCAATCATCAATTCAATACATTTCATGTTCACGTGTAGCATTTTCTATAATTCTATTATTATTTTTAGCTTATTCAAAGCTGTCTACTTGAGTCACAGTCACTAAATTATTTATTTCTCGAGCTACAGAGCTCCAAATGAAGAACCTTTAATTTTCCCTGAAACTAGACTCACATATCTTCTTCCCATAAAATTTTCAGAATTTTTGGTATGGCCAATCAATACCAGATTATTCTTAAAGTTTCCCCTGTTTTACTGTTTGACTGTTCTGACCTCTCTTCACTACGAATCAAATTACTCTTCGTACAGAATTCATATGACCTTCTTATTTATTTCATTTGAAAATAGACTCATTCAGGATTCTAAAAATATAAAGTTAAGCCCCTAATTATTTTTCTCCAATTTTTTATGATTTTTCAAAGTCAGAACAGGGGATCCCGAAATCCCTCTAAACCAGTCTTACAAAAATATAAATATCTCAAATTACAGAATTCCTTTGCTTTCCATGTTTCTTTCATATGAAAATAGGCTCAATAAGATTTAATTTCATATCTCATTCAACTTCTAATTCTACTTCTACGATTTTTAGTGATTTTTCAAATTTACTCTACTGCTGCTGTCCAAAACAGTTTTGTTATAGCTTATTTTACAATTAAATCCTTTACCCAATTCTAACTTCAAATTCTTTCAATTAAACCACTAATTCATCATTTTATTCATCATATGCTATATTCAAAAACTCTGAAACTTCAAAAATTTCAACTTAAATTCATCAAAACTTTGTTCTAAAACTTATAAAGCATCAAAATTAAAAGAAAAGGACTAAATTAACTTACCAAATTAAACTCCAAGCTTTAAAAACTATATTATCCTTTTTTTTTCTTTCTTTTTTCTTCTTCTTTCTCCCTTCACGTTTGCTCTCTGTTTCTTCCTTTGTTTTTATCCCTTTTGTTTCTTTTCTCCTTTCTTTATAATAATATAATAATATAATAATATAATAATAAACTAAAAATCTCAGATTTTTCTTCAATTAACTGCCCCAATCTAGACAAAATAGCTTAATTGCCATTTTGGTCCTTTATACTTTCTTTTAATCTATAATTAAACTTTTACTTTCATTTCAATTTAGTCCTTTTCATTTAATTACCTACCCAAACGTTAAAATTTTCTAACGAAAGTTTAATACCACATTACTAACATTTTATAAATATTTATAAAAATATTTCCTATCATATAAAGACTCATGCAAACATATTGAAATAAATTTCTATTTAAATCGGATTTATGGTTGCGAAACCATTATTCCGATAATCTTGAATTTAGGCCATTACAGGCGCTGTGAAAGGCGCGCGTGGGCCTGCGCGAAGATCGAAAAGGCGCGCGTGGTAGCGAGGGGTGCATGTGGCAGACGCGTGTGGTGGTGTACAGATGAAGGGTCGGCGGCTGGTGGGGAAGGAAGGAACCCTAGGGTTCTCTGATCCTGTTAAGTCTTTGGGCCATATTGGGCCGCTTAACCTTGAGCCTGCTTTGTTTGGTGGGTTTGGTTTTTCTGGGTCTAATTGGGCTCGTAGTTGGACATTTGAGTTTGAGCTTTTGTAATATCTGTTTTGGGTTTTTAAAATTGGTTTATAAAAGAGACTGGATTGTTTTTCTTATTAGGCTTAATTTCGAGCTTGTAATTTGGATATTTGGACTGTGATTTTAGACTTTATTATTCTGTTTGTTTATTTGGTTTGGATTTTATTGATTGATGGGCCTCGATTGTTTCTAACGGGCCCGGGCCAAAATTAGTTATCACAGGTAGACAAAAACAATCCCCTTTAAAATGAGAAATTTTCTCTTTTATGTCTTTTAAAATTTATAAAGTTTAAGTTAGTACATGAAAAAAATGTTACATTTCGACTTCTCAAAAATAATAAAATTATGATTTAATTCTTATAAAAAATAATAAAATTAAATTTATAATTTAACTTTTAACTTCTAAAAAAAAAGTTCTGAATTTACCCTAGGTAAAAAACATTGAAAAACAGAAAGAAAAAAAGAGAGGCTAAAGTGGGCATGGTCAAAGATACAATGTATAGTCAATCACACATGTTATCATCTAAGTTTTTTCCACACCAAAAACACACCAAGGTCAAATTAACAATGAATTACTACATAAGAATATTTCATATGATCATCAATGACCAAATATATATATACTCATCTTATAGGTTTCCCATTCTCACTCCAGTGTCCCTACTATAGTTGTTAGGCTTCTCATCCCTAGCTGCTTTCGAGTAGCTAACGTAGTAAAGCTCGGAAACTACGGCCGTTAAGAAAACGAATGCAGCCCCGGCGCCAAACACACCTTTTCTCAACGTTGCACATGACGGAGGATTATCCAAGAAATTCTTGTATTTGGTGTGGTATGCGTTACGGACCGACCCTGCTAGCAAGCATACCTCCGCGATGAGAAAGAACACCCTGAAATACCCGATGCAACACGTTGATTAGACGATTGAGGAAACGAACACGAGGCGTTAAAAAGCAGTGAAAAAACATTACCAGCAAGTGATGAAGAGTACAACTGCCCATGCTCTAGAACCGCTCGGTTTCATGGCTTTACCACAGCATAAGCATCGGCTCGCCACCATGATTAGTATCTGACCGAGTAGAAGGAAAAGGAATGAACCTACACCTAAGCCAGTTGCAATATCCTTATCATAAACACAATAACTTTCTTTCCCATTATTGCTAACAGTGGCCTGCAAACAGAGAACAAGGGATATCACCATTTTAGAATTGTCGACGATTGCACCGGCATAACCAAATATCGTTCGCTGTAGATACATTGTTTGTAACTACGAAACATTCCTGCTGGCATCGAAAGAAGCATAGCCAGTCTATGATCTTAGAACCAACAGATACATTACCCAAATCTCAAGGCAATAACCTCTTTCAAGAGGCCATGTGCACTCTATTTGGGATCAATAAGAACAACAAAGACATTTCTTCCCTTAGCCTCAAGTTCTAAATTAAAACATTCTTGAAGTAACATAGCATCTAAAATGGTATTAAAGATATACAATGTTTTCAGCATGGTTTCCTCTTAGTGTTTTCCTACATTTTTTTTTATTGAATATTCCTGTTATCATGAACTAAACAAGCTTGTTGATAAAAGGATGATTTAGAGCGGTTAAATGCTCAAATTAGGGCCAACCTTTTAAGTGTAACTCACATAAGGGCCAATTTTTTTTAAAATAATCAAATAATAGCTTAACCTTTATAAAAGTGTTCAAATAAAGACTTTTTATGCAATTTCCCTATTTGTCATAAAAATTAAGTGAATGTTTACGTGTTTAAAATAAAACACATGACAACTGAAATAAAAACATATTTTAAAATATGATATACTATATTTAAGAAGTCTTTATTTGAGCACTTTTAAAATAGTTTAGCACTTATTTGAATATTTTCTAAAAGATTTTACCTTCATTTGAGCATTTTTGTAAATGTTAGACACCATTTTAAAATATTTGTCGCTTATGTAAACTACCCATAAGACGATTGGTTTCAATTTGAGCATTTAGCCTATTTAGAACCAAACTAAATCACTTTTTGAATTCAACGGGAATACTAAATTAGCCCAAAATCACGGTTCTCTCGGTAAGTAAAACTACTAATACTTGGAACTAAATCTTGTTTAACCCATCTTTATAGTTAAATATTTTGCACCCAAGTGCATTTCTAGCTTAGTTTTCACAGTGGGCGCTTACTGAAAACTTGGAACTTCAAATACAAACAACCATGCTATATAACAAATATTCATTTTGTTCAGAAAGCAAGCAACTTTTTACCTTACAACTAAAAAGCCTAAACTCTACAACATGGAATCAAAAACCCATTCAGGAAATCATATAAACAAAATAAGCAAACCATAAGAAATTAGTCATAAACAGCAAAGAGTACTCCCAAAACAAAGGAAAGAAACAAAAGGGCAGTTTTTTCTTTTTTGTATGAGGAAAACTCACAGTGCTTCTCCTTTGCTCAGCAGCAACAGCAAGTCCAAAAGCAATAAGATCAATCACAAAAACCAGAGCCAGTAACAACGTTGAAGCCATAGTTAAAAGGGCAACCCCCCCCCCCCTTCCCCACAAAGCTTAAACAAAAACCTCAAAAAAAAAAATTATGACCCAGAGAAGTAAACAGAAAAGGAAAAAGGAATTTTAAGTAAAAGCGTTAGAAAAAAGCAGGAACAAATGGTGGGACTTTATATATGTGCAGAGGTTTGAGGTTAGGGTAGCGTGGTTTTACTTCTAAAGAAAGTAATAATTACTCAAATACGTATTTGAATATGATTGGAAGATTATATTGACTTTGTTTAGTCATTTTGATTTTGACTTTCGTGTTTATCCACGAAATTAAATGCAAAATCGTAGAAGCCACGAAGGAAAGAATGATAAGTCACTGTTGTGGACTTTCCTTGCTACAAGCCTAGCAAGATCCAAAGATGAATGTTATATTATTTTAATTTGGCTTAATCTAACATTTAAATTCCTTTTTAGTTGATATTTAAGTTTTTTTCTATTAAAATTGATATCTAAACTTCACACATTTTTTGAATTTGGCACATAATTGATAATTTTTTTAATTTGATATTTAATTTTTTTTTAATTTAATTTGATATCTAAACTAGTCAAATGCTATAAAAATTACCCAAAAACACTAACGGTATTATTTTTTTTATATAGATAGCAAATGACATTAAATTTAATGGTAAGAATTATTACATTTATTTAGAATTTTCTCTATTTCACTAAAGAATATGCTCAAATTTTACTTTTTATTGAAGTTAATATCACTTCGATTGTTAAGGATATAAATTATTCAAGAGGGACCACATGCTTAAAGTATGACTTGATCTTTACAAAGTCCTCAATTCCATAAAAATATCGTCAATATCAGAATAAATTTATGTTAAAAAATTGTGTTTTGAGCTATGCTTAACAAAGGATTGTTGAAGAAAAAAACAAGAGTTTTGAATAATCAAAATAAAAGAAATTAATTATATTAAATTAAAATTTAAAATAAATTGAATAAATTAAACTAAATGTAATTGAATATTTAAAATACAAAAAAGATTCATTTATCATATACCACATGTAGGTCGTAAGTTTAAGTATCAAATTGGACTAAAAAAGCTTAAATATCAAGTTAAGAAAAGTGTATCAAGTTCAATTACCAAATTGGATAGAAAAAAAACCTTATCTACTAAGGTGGAGAACATTCAATGCGTTGCAATCACATGCCTCTCTAATTGACTAGTGAATCTTTCACATCATTGTCGAGATTGAGAAGGTGCAACCTGCACCTTAGGTTATGAGCCAAGACTTTAGCTTCACCAACGGTTGACCTGCTCGATTCCTCTGCTAATATATACCCAAGTCAACCTTCTATCCAGATCAAAAAGTCACTAGTTAGACTTAAGCCTCACCTACAACACACAAGAGAAAGAGTTTGATATTATGCTCGATTCTTACGGGAGAGAATTTGAGAGAATGATAAGAAGTATTATTGCTCAAGTGCCAAATTATTTGTATACAAATAAAAGTGGGCTACCTCCTTTATATAGGTCAAGCCCCTTTGATCCTACAATTAGTATTTATTACATTCAACGATGAAGAATTGTGCTTTTAGAATATTTTATATAAATTTACATATACAATTTTATAGAAAGCTATATTTTTCTAGAGCGTTTTACTTGATTTCACAAAATTTCAGTCTCTTCTTAAACTTTCAAACTTTTTCAAAGCTTTTAAAATCTTTGACACATTTCCGAGAATTTCTAAACCATTTCTTCTTGAAAGTGCACCAATTCAATCCTGCTGCACTTGAGGGGCCTCCTTAGGCTTTTATTGGCCTTCATTTGCATCCCGCACATAGTTAGACTCAAACACATGTTTTACATACTATAAGACACTTATGGGTAAGAACAGTAAGTGTCATACCAAACACCAATTCGAGTTCAACCATACACTATACTTATAATTTACCTTCATAAAGACTTGATAAAATATTCTTGTTTTGTGAACCCATAACAATAATTTACAGTATTTCACCATATTTCACTGTTTCGACTGTATTTCAATGGCAAAGGGTTAGATGAGAATTAAAAAAACATTGACAAGGGTTGAAAATGATTTGGTGGAGCATTAAAATATTAGAATTAAAGGGCAAGATGATTGATGTGCCTCCATTAATGATAAGAGAAAATGTATGGCAAGCAATGGATTAATATGGATTATTTTGATTGCTGCCACATCCAAAATAATTGAATGTGGGGACAAAAGAAAAAGACAACTTTGTCATTTACACCACTAACCAGTCAAAAGATTTTCAATTAATTAATTATTTCTTGTCAAATGATATTTTTTTAATAAAATTGTCTATCATTAACCAGATTTATTCAAGTTAACTAATTATCTTTATATAATAATATTAAAATATCGATTGAGTTTTAATTCGACTAGCATCAATATTATTGTCAATGTAGGAAGATGTGAGTTCGAGTACACTGAAGTACATTATACTCCTTAAGTATTGGGAAAAAGTTAAGTTTTGTATTCAAAAGAGCAGATATGATAAAAACATATAATGAAATTAATATTCAAAAGAAAAAAAACTAAAATATATGTGTTACCAAGATCGAATTAGACAATATTAATTATGTTAATGATTAGAATAAGATTATAATAATGGTAAGAAATATAAATTTTAACTTAGAGACGAAAACATTTTGACATTTCTTGCTGTTCATACAAAGTTACAACAGTGTTTTACTAATTTTAATATATTTTTTAATGAATTTTTTGAAACTTTTAATAAATTTTTAAGGACAAATTTGGTGCTGTAAAAAAGTTTGTTTAAAAATATGTTTTTAAAAAGTATAGTGAAAAAATGTAATTTTTAAATTATTTGATATTACTATGAAAAATGGCGATGAAAAATTAAAATTTTCATTTTAAATATTGTTGAAAGGAGAGGCAAGATGGAGGAAAATGGTTTACATTGTTGTGTGTCGAGAGTCTATCTAAGCCCATAAATGTTTTCCTTTTCTAGTGTATGGAAGCTATAGGGACAAAGGCAAACGGGGTAGGTAGTGACTTTTGCCCTTCAAAAATGATAGATTTACCATTTAAACTCTTAAGTTTTTAAGAAATTACATATTAGTATAATAATAAAATTGCATATTAATCTTCCAATATCCCTTAATGTAATTTTCTAATTTTGTCCCTGGAGAACTATATATACATACTCTAGGATAGGTGTCATCATCTTGATATTCATGGGTTGAGTCATGTGACACTGCTGACATGTGTTAATATATATCTTTTGAGCCATGTCTCACTTCACTGGTCATTTGGAGTTTGCATGACGATAGCGTACAAGGCGTGACAAGGCCTTTGCCTTTGATAAGGCAACGAACCTCAATGAGACAGACATTTGACGAGATCTCTTGAGTGAAATGAAGCGGAGTGAGATGTATGACAATAATTAGGGAGTTTAGGGTGCACATTTCCGTAACATGATGAATTGATGCCTTTTGAGCTTTGAAACTGCTTATAACCAACGGTAAGATGAAATCAGCAAGCTTTGCTCCATTAAATCCATAATTGTGTGAAGTTGGTGTGAATAAAAAAAAAATCAAATCCCATTATTAGTCTTTCTAATTTGCAGAAGTTGTGGATTTAGTCATTTTTAATCTCTATTGTAATACCCCTATACCCGGTTCAATCATGTAGACCCAGTATAAGACTATTACATTTGGTGCCAAAACAATTATGGCCAGATACTGTTTAATTAAAATATTTGTATATAATATTTTAACTTATCAACCATTTTTGCTAACATATTTATTGTTTATTAATTCATTCCATATATACCAAAATACTTCAAATAACTGAAAATAGATAAAATTTTAAGAATCTACATTTTAGTCCCTATCACATGGGAACACCTTTGAACTACATATGTACATGCCATTTTAATACAAAATATAGTACCTACTTTTGAAGCCCTTGAGGATGTGATGAGATGAGAGATCTTCTAGTTGGACTTCTCTTCTAGTCTAATTGTACCTACGCGTTAAAATAAACGCGTTAAGCCGATGAAGGTTTAGTAAGCACCACAAGAATAATTAAATAAGTAAATAATCATAACAAAATATTTTAAACTCATTCAATTATTACATATCAACTCACATATAAGTTTCTTCAACTATGCCTTGCTTTAATAAAATTTAACTTATCTTTTGTAAGGTATAAATCTTACCTTAACACATCATAATTCACTTTGTTCTCATTTCACATTCTTAGCCCAAAGTAGACTTTATAGAACACATCGGATATACTGAACATATATGAGGTGCATTATGATGCACAAGTGAACAGAGAGCACCAATGTGCTAATAATCGAGAGCACTAACGTGCTAATATCGAGAGAGCACCAACGTACTAATATCGAGAGCGCTAAAGTTCCTTAATGGCATGCCACTAATATCCCAGTAGTTCTAAATTTCGTCTACTTGGGCATTAAAGCTGAATCTCATATATTTAAATAATTCACATAAATATTTCAAAAAGGATAAATAACAATAATTTAAAATTCTTGTAGTACTTACAACAAAAAGGTTGAAATGATATATGTTATTCTTCCTTCACTCCTTAACCTTCTCTTTTCCTTTTCCTTCAATTCGGTCCTCTCCTTTCTTTTCTTTTTCTTCAATTTCATATAAACATATAACATTTATATGTTAAAAATAATCAAATAAACTTTCTGTACTATTTAATAAAATAAACATGTATAATAAAATGAATTCATCCTTTCTTACTTTTGCTCACATTTCAATTTAATCCTCTACTCATAAATTTATTCAAAGTTGTCCTTTTGTGCCATAGTCACTAAATTATTTATTTCTAGAGCTACAGAACTCCAAATGAAGAACCGTTAATTTTTCCTGAAACTAGACTCACATATATTCATACCATAGAATTTCCAGAATTTTTAGCTTAGCCAATTAGTACAGTTTATTCATCAAAGTCACCCCTGTTCTGCTGTCTGGCAGTTCTGATCCTTCTTCACTAAAAATTAATTATCTATTTATACAAAATTCAGATGATGTTCTCATTTATTTCTATTGAAAATAGACTCATTCAGGATTCTAAATATATAAATTTAAGCCCCTAATTATTTTTATCCAATTTTTTATGATTTTTCAAAGTCAGAACAGGGGATCTCGAAATCACTTTGAACCAGTCTTACAAAAATCTAAATATCTCAAAATACAGAATTTCTTTGCTTTCCCTGTTTCTTTCATATGAAAATAGACTCAATAAGCTTTAATTTCATATCTCACTCAGCTTCTAATTACACTTCTATGAATTTTAGTGATTTTTCAAAGTTAGTTTACTGCGGCTGTCCAAACTGTTTTAGTGCAAACTGTTTATTACGACTTTTTCTCTAAGCTTTTAATAAATGATAATTTCATCCCTGCTCACTTAACTTCTTAATTGAGCTGATTTTTCTCAATAAACACTTTAATCTGTCACTTTAAACTACTTTATAATATTTGGGGATTAGAATTTCAATAATAGACTTTAATTCCAAATATTTTCACAATTTAGTTCTTGAAATCAATTTCTAACTAGATATTCCATCATTTAAACCCTTAATTCATTAATTTGATCCACATAGCTCATGTTTAAAAATCTAAGAATTTCCAGAATTTCAACTCAATTCAACAAAGCTTTGTTCTAAAACTTATAAAGTATCAAAATTAAAAGAGAATGGCTAAATTGACTTACCAATTAAACATCCAAGCTTCAAACTTTCAATTTTCCCTTTTCTTCTTTCTTTTCTCTTTTCTTTCTTTCTTTCTTTCTTTCCCCTGCTCTCTGTTTCGTTTGCTTCTCTGTTTCTTCTCTTTTGTTTCTTTGGTTTATTATATAATATAATAATATAATAATATAATATAATATAATATAAATATATAATATAATAATAAACTTTAAAAAATCTCAGATTTTTCTACGTTACACCGCCTCAACTATACAAAATGGTATAATTTCCATTTTGGTCCTTCATAATTTCTTTCAATCTATAATTTAACTTTTACTTTTATTTCAATTTAGTCCTTTTCATTTAATTTCCTACCCAAACGTTAAAATTTTCTAACGAAAGTTTAATACCACGTTACTAACATTTTATAAATATTTATAAAAATATTTCCTATCATATAAATATTCATGCAAATATATTGAAATAAATTTCTCTTTAAATCGAATTTATAGTTGCGAAACCATTGTTCCGATAACCTTGAATTTAGGCCATTACAACTATATTTTTTCGAATTTTAAAATTTCAGTACTCAACAAACAATAACTGTTAAATTCATTAAGTTATGTTATTTTCAAAATCTGATAATGGGCAAATATATCATCATATGTCTAATGACATGTGAGCTTGTTATTTTAACATATTACTCACTAAAAATTCAGTTAATGGATTAACGACAGTAATTCACGTATGAAATTTCAAAATTTGACAAAAATAGAGATATACAATAATCCAATTGTAAAACATATACTAAATCTACAATTGTACACATAGCACAAGACTAGTAATTGAATTTAACTAAATCAATTTAATTATTATTATCTGTGTTAGGACTAAAAATTCAAAAAATACGACTAAAATTAATCGAATTAAAGTACAAACTAAATCCACAACTTTCATAAAGAATAAGAATTGATAGCAAAATTTAACCTATTATATATAATGAATTATACGATTATCCCGTATGATTATCATATATATATCTCCAATCCCACCATACTGAATTATTGTAGATGAGTTTTGTCCATTTATATTTCGATTCTTCATCACTTTCTACTCCGTATTAATTTGATATTACATTTAGTAAATTATAAAAAGAATAATAAACATTTTATTAATTTAATAAGAAAAATCAATAGTTCGTTGTTGGTTACAAGGGAAAAAATGAATGACATCATAAAAATTACAATCTCAAGCTTTTTTGAGTTTGCAAAGTTTCTTTGTTTAAATTTACAAAGCCCTTTTGAAACTTCAATTCAAGTTCCTCAAGCCATATATATATATATTATATAATGAATTATTGAGGATCGATCTGGCTTTCGTCAGCCAATTCTGGGGTCAGTTGATCGGCACGATCATCATGGCTTAGGCCGGCGAATGTATAAACCCTGAAAGCCAATTGGAAAGCTCTCCACAGCATTTTAATGCACACTTTCCTTTGAGCTTCAGCTTTGGCTTTGGATACTTCGTTTTCTCTTAGCTTCACTTCTCTTCTTTCCTGGGTTTATTTTTAACACCCCAGTTTTTTTTAAGAAGAATTTTCAATATTGATTAATGGAGACATTAGTTGGAGCTTACCTTCATTGCTAGTTCCATGCAATTGGATGAAACATCAACCATTGCTTCTTTGATTTGTACGAGGATTTGGAAGTCGAAATCAATGTCTTGGCTCTTGAATTTCTTGGTTAATTCATCTTTGGTTCTTTCCAGGGCGACAATTTCACCTTTGATCTGTTTTAAAATTGTATGGATTTTGGTTGGTTAGGGAGGAAATGGTGTTACTAAGGTAAAATTTTGGTTTTGATACTTTTATTACGGTTAAATTTAGAATTTAATCAATATATTTCGTGGTTATAACTATTAAGATGTTAACATGTATTCTTATTCATGCATGAAAAAGAATCATGTCAGCATTATAAGTCAAAAAGGTGTTTTAAAAAAAACTACATACATTAACATTTTAACTGAAATAATTATCATGAATAATTAATAACATTATAAAAATAAATATGTTAAGTTATACCAATACTTAAGTATAGGGACTTGTTGAGAGAAGGCTAGAGTCACTCGAGAAGAAGTCTGCAAAATTTTATCCATCAAGAATCAGCAAACCCCTCAACAAGTTTGCTATTGGGCCTAAAGCGTTTATGCTTAGTTTTATCCTAAGTTCGCCAAGTTACTCTGCTAAGAGCCCAAGAAGGTGGCACGTTCACAGAGCATCAATGCCTTCACCCACCAACAAAATATCCCCATTTGCTCTTGGTGGGTATGAACCCATGGTCTTATATGACATTTGTGGGTATGGGTACCACTTGATCTAACTATGTGAACATGGATAAAACCGAACATAGATATCCCCGACCCAATATCAAACTTGTTGACGGGTCCATCGGTCCTCGACGGATTCTTCCCTTGTGAGTCTAGCGTCTTTAACTATAGTATAAAGGCTAAAACCATAATTCGACCTATTATTAATTATCTTATGTTTATAAAAGAGCCAAATCATACCTTGATGAAGTAACGATCAACCTTGTTAAGAAGCTCAGCCAAAGGAGGCTCAATCTTCCAGTTGTGTAGCACAGTGATCATTGATTCTAATTTCAAATAAAGTCCTGAAGCTGTCCTTAATGCTTCCAACTTTTTTGTTGGGAACCCTTCAAACCTTGTTAGAACCTGCAAACCCAAAAACATTCTTCATAATCATAGAATCATTAAGCATAGGGCAATAAAGATTGATAAGCAATGCTCAAATAACCTGAGTTTCATCTGTTAAGTTCTCAAGAATGGATTCTACATGTTTGTGGAACTTGAGCAGCTTTGTCATGTCCTTTGTATTGAATGTGTTCACAGCAGTTTTGAGTTCTGTGATTGATTTAGCATGCTTGTCGACATCTTCTTCGATTTGTTGGAAATAATCCGATCTGAGGCTGAAAAAAAGAATGAAGAATGTGTGATTAGTAAAAAAAAAAAAAAAAAAAAAAAAAAAAAAAAATTTTTGAATGAGGTGCAGGTCTTGATATACCTCTTGTTCATCTCTGCTAATGCATCAGATATGCCTTGTTTGCCATTGATGACGATAGTTCCAACCCCAGTTTTTGTACCACTAGGTGACTTGCCTTGCATGGGACATTCTTCGATTTTGCCCCTCCAAACCCGATATAGGTTACCTATATGGCTTGATCTCTTCAATTTAGTATTTGCTTTCTTGGGACGCAAGGATTTTGCCGCACCATGTGGAGGAGGTGGTGGAGCAGCTCCTCCGTTTGACATGGGGGGTGATGGCGGTGGCGGCAGCAATGGTCCTGATCCTTTTGAAAGGATCATTGGTGGTTGGGGTGGTGGCATTGTTGATACTGTTCCAGGAGGAGGAGGTGGTGGTGGTGGAAGTGGTGCTCCGGTTGCCACTACTTTTGACTGCAATAGGACTGGAGGTGGTGGTGGCAGGGGTGCTCCTATAGCCATTACATTTGGCTTCGATGAGACCGGAGGTGGAGGTGATGGCGGACGTGGTAATGGTATTCCAGCCACTGTTATATTTGTTAGCATTGAAAGTGGTGAAGGCAACTGTGACTCTGTTGCTACTTTTGTTGCTTGTACCGCTTCTACATTTCGTTGCAACATTGGGGGCGAAGGCAATGGCGGTCCTCCCGATACTACATTTTGTTGCAACAATGGTGGTGCTAGTGCTGACGCTGCTGTCGGTGGCGCCGATGGTGCAAATGCTCTTATATCTACTACCTTATCTGTTGACAGCTTTGTTGGCAGGGAGGGCAGGGGTGCCAATAAAACTTCAGCCGACGGTTTCGGTGGTGGTGGAAGTAATCTTATGTCCGTCTCCATATCCATTGACATCTTTACTCGCTGTGATTGCGGGGATGGCAGTAGCACTTCTGCATATGGTGTTTCTGATAGTGGTGACGGTGATGGCAATTGTGACGCTGATGGTGATGGCAATGGTGATGCTGAAGGTGACGGTGATGGCAATAGAGATGTTGATAGTGGTGATGACAGTTGTGATGCTGATGGTGACGGTGATGGCAATAGGGATGTTGATAGTGGTGATGACAATTGTGATGCTGATGGTGATGGCAATGGTGATGCTGATGGTGACGGTGACGGCAATAGGGATGCTGATGGTGGTGATGGTGATGGCAATGTTGATTTTTCTGCACCTACTTTATCTTTCAACAACTCGGAATGTAGCCTCCCTAAAGGTGATGATGGCAATGCTACATTCAGTGAGCTCTTTGCTTTATCACCGGAAGCATTGCTTGAATTCAAATGGGGAACCTCTGATGTTTTTCTTACTGGGGAATTGCCCTTTGCTTCTTTCTTCTGTTTCTCAACAGCAGCAACCTTCTTTTGGTTCAATGAGTTCTGAACATGGACTTGAACCTTCGGAAGCATATCTGACCCGAGCCGCTTCACATCTAAAGGATTCGACTTCCCAACCGCTTGAACCCGAAGAGGCAACAAAAGTGATGACGAATAAGAGGATTTCGGCGAACCATTCATCAATTCAGGCAGGACAGAAGTTGGTGTCACCGGAGAAGGGCTACTCGAGCCAGACTCCGAATACGATTCCTTCAAAACCTTTCCGAACGTTTTAGCCTTCGGACCGAACTCTTTGTTCTCATCATCTTCATCCATCATATCGAATTTCTCCTTTGCTATCTTAATCAATCCATTGAGTGTAGCCACAGCAATTTCAACTGCCAAAGTTCAAAAAAATGTAAGAACAACATAGCCATTGCCAGTTGGCGAAGCCAGGGTATTGTCAGAAGCCTCGGACTTCATTGTCGTTTACGCACCTTTTATAATTTATAAAATTTCAAATTAAAAATTAAAAAAATTATACTTTGACCTCCAAAATGATAAAATTTTGATTTTCTGCCTCGGCCATGACCATTGCCAACATGGCTGAGCAAAATTAACTAACATACCGAGTTTATCGACATTTTTGCAGTTGTCATTATCATGTATATCGTACTTATATTTGTTTATCCACTCATCACTCATCTTTGATGTGTCCCCAAGGCCTTGCAATGCCTTGCAAAAGTATATCAGCGCCTGTTCAGGCATTTCATCAAACAGTTAGCGTACGATCCTTCAGAATACCCATTTTTTAGCTTAAAAATTTATGAAAAGTGGGCAAAATACCTTATCAAGAGGCAATTTTCTAAACTCTGAAATGCGAAAATAGGGTATGCTTTCAGGGTAGAACTTATGAAGATCTTTCATTGTTCCAATCAACAACTGCAGCAACACAAAATAATTGAATCAACTGAATATTATTTCAAAATTTTTAATTTTATTTTATTATCGCTTTAATTATATTACAAACTTAATTTTTTAAGTAATGTAACACTTGTAGTAACCCGACTACTGATAAGTAATTGTTCTGATCACTTGATTATGAAAAGTTATAAAATGGTTACTCAATTATTCAATTTTTGTTGTCACATGCAATTAAATGACCAATGAAAAGATGATATGGCATTTTCTAAAATTGGCATAATAGGAATTTTAACCCTCAACCTTTACACATTGTAAAATTTGATCTTTTTTTTTCAATTTTACTTTTCTTTGTGAATTTTTTACCTAGAAAGTTAAAAAAAATCTATCAACTAAATTTGATTGAAAATATATCAAAAATAAAAATATCCAAATATTCAAAACAACAATTTACATCTTTCTTATTCTTTTAAAATTAATTCTTAATGTTATAAATAAAAGTAAAATTACAAAAAAAAAAAGATCAAATTACACAATGTATAAATGATAAGAGTTATTTTTTTCTGAAATTAAAACTAAACTGACACAATGTACAAATATTGACAGGTTAAAATTATTATTGTACCAACCTTAAAAGATGCTAAGTTATTACTAATACTTTATTTGTGGGTAAAATTTTGAATAGTTAGATAATTTTAAAAAATTACTAATTGTTGATGATTACGAATATAATTTACCTAATTTTTAAATTCATGCATTACCTGGTCTGTTGAAGCTAATGTGCTAGAAGGTGGTGGCAGATCAATGATGTCCCTGAAAGCAATGATTTTTTTCCTGAGCTCCATAATCAAAATGAAGTTGCAGGCACTTGATTGACATGAATTTTCCTTCCTTGGTAGACGGGCCTTTTGTCCCTGCATAAACAATATTCAATTATATATATATTTATATTCTACTATATTTATATCAACATTTAATTTGAATATCTAATCGGGTTAACCATTTTGAATAATTTAAATTTAGCCAAAAGTCTTTATATTCTTCAAATTTTTAGAATTTTTGTCTTTCTATTTTTCATATTCTTAAATTTTAAGTCTAACTGTTAACAATGTTAAAATTATTTTATTAAATTTAGGTTTATTATAATGTCATTTTTTTAATTATATTGCTATATGGTAAGTTCTTTTTTTTTATTTTAAAATATCACACTAATAAAATTTAAAAAAAAAACCAATGGTATGAACAATTAGATTTGGACTTTAAAATCTACAAAGTAAAGAGATTAAATTCATGAAAATAAAAAATATAAAAATTAAATTCTAAATTTATAAAAAATACGAAGATATATAGCATATTTTAACCAAAATAAATTAATTAAATTACTCCAAATAACCACGACCTCGAAAAAGAAAAGGAAGTAAAAGAGATCCGATTATAATAGAAGGATCAAAACCACAAAAAACACATAGTACAAAGACCTTTTATGAAATTTGACCAACAAATAAGAAAATAATCTGAATAATTAAATTACCTGGACAAGCTTCCGACCAAACAACATTGGTGATAAACCACAGAAAGTTCCTGGCATTGTCAACTAATCTACGACCAAACAATTTGCCACAAAGCAAATAATAATAATAATAATTAATAATAATAATAATAAATAAAATCAATGTTCTATAATTTTATGACAAAACAAAGAAGGATTGAAAAAAAAAAAAAAAAAAAGAACCCAGTTTGGTGTTGCTGTGCATGTTTTGTTTTTTCTGGGAAAGGGGTATCTCTAAAAACAAGAAAGCCAAGGATTAAAAAGAACAAAAATCAAAAGTAAAATTATTTGTTAAAATTTTTGGGTTTTAGCTTAACAAAAAATCTTCAGAGTGGGTTTAAATTGAATGGTGTGTGTTTGCTTAGTTTAAACTACAAAATCTCTTAAGGTTTAATGGGTTGGTTTTATAAAATTTTTTAATCTTAATTTTACTAAATTTAATCCAATTTATGATCTTTTTTAACAGAGTATGGTTCTTAGTTGAATTTTCCCATCTTTTGTGTGTTTAAATAATTTCTAGAAAAGAAGATAAAATACGTTTAAGTTATGATTAAGGCATATATAGTAAACTATAGAGCCATGGAAAAACAATCATGAAATTACAACTAGCCAGGAAGTAACAAATATTTTTGGGGTCGGAATTAAGTCGTGTAGTTTTATCATAATAAAAATATAATTTTATATAATTTTTAAAGGATTGAATCTACGAGATTGTTAAAATAAAAATGCAAGGACCTATGAGGCTATGACACATTTTAACCTTTTAAATCCAAAATGTAGAGGGACTAAATTCTTTAAATTAAAAATAAAAGGACTAAATTCTAAATATAAAAAATAACAAACACTTGAAACATAGTTTAGCTTGTACATAATATTGTCTTATTTGAATTTTGTAATATTGCTATATTCCACAAAATAGTCATACATATATTGTACTAGTACGCCTTCAATTCAACATGTTTGACCTACTAACGATGATATTTATTTAACGAAAGAAGAATGGAATTTTAAGTCGTAGATTGCGTTAGATATATTTAAATTATGATATATATATTTTAAATTGGTCCTAAATGTTAAAATATTTTAATTGAGTCCTCAAAATATCGTTATAGTATCAATTAGATCCTTATGCTAAGCATTATTTGTTTGGGACATTAAATGTCAACTCAAATATGGTATAGAGCATATTCAAAACATAGATCGAATAATAAACAAGTCAAGTCTAAATTCTTCATAGAGTAGATATTATACTATTTAAATTTAAAAATATTAAAAAATATATAATTTCATATTTGTATTTATTATATTTTTATAATTACATTTAAATAAAAATATTTTAAAACTTGTATTGATTTGTATAAAGCGATAGTTAAATCTTTTATCAGATACTTGTTTGGCATGGATTCAATGTGTGTGATCTCATCCCTAATATTGTATCAAAAATATATTTTTAAACTTATTTAATTTAGGCCAAGTTGATATCAAAACTTCAGTGTTATTGGAATTGAACCGGACAAGTTGATTGGACCAAGAATAGATCGATATATCGGTCTAGACAAAAGGGTTGAATCAACCTCTAAGTGAATTATTTGAAATAAAAAATCTAGACAAAAACCAAAATAAAAAAATATTTTTAACATTATATTAATTTTTATTTATTTATTGTTAGACAAATGGTTGAATTGGAAATCGGTGATTTGGTCGATTCAACTATCGATTCAATTATTAAAACATTGCAAAAATTGGTAAAAGTACCATAGAGGCTCTTGTTTACTTTAAAATGTGCAAATTAATCCCTATACATTAGATCAAATAGCCAATTGGTCATTTCTAGCTATTAAAATATTTATCTATTTCTAATGTTAAAAACTAGCTTGAGCAACAAAATAACCAGATAATTACACGCGGCGTGCCATGTGTAGCTCATGTTGACGTACAATCACCAGTTTTTAACAATAAAAATGGATGAAATTTTTAATAGGACGATTAATTTGCTATTTGATTTAACATATAATTACGAATTTTATTCATTTATTTTTAGTAAAGAGAGTAAAATATAATATTTAATTTATAGTACAAAAACCTCCGCGATACTTTTATCACAGAAAAAAATCATTGCCCAGGGACGTACCGGAAAAAAAATTTAAAAGAAACTAATTAATTATTAATTTTTCAAGCAGTTATGAAATTTCGACCTTCCGACCGTGTTATAATTAAAATAATTAAAATTTCAAAACTTAGATTTTTTTTGAATTAATCAAATATTTGAAATTCAGGTTCATGTAATAACAAAGGAAAAGTTGGTTCACACTCAACATTGTACAGCTTTAATTTAAGTAAATACTCATGGACCGATTATATAAAACTTTGTACTAAAATTATTTTTATATCTATTTTCGGTATTGCCATTAACCCGCCACCTTCTAATTTGGCCTTATTCATGTCCCAGTATGAATTGATTAATTAAATGAGTCAGTATTTTCCATATTAAAACTGCTCCTTTGGACTCATTGCCCCATCTAATTTCCTTTTTCTTACGTTTGTTGTATTATATAATGTATTTTTCATTTTCTATTAGGTTAAATTAGCTTAATATGTACGAAAAATAAATAAATAAATTAAATAGATTTACTTTTTTAACTTAGAGAAATAAGTCGTTTTTGAAGAGAGAGTGTGAAAATGCGTCTAGTAAAATATGTTTTCCGATAATTATAAAGAAAGCTCGTCCAGCTTGGCGCGCTTTAATACTTTTTCTCCAAAAACGGTCTATTTCCCTAAATTTTCAAAAAAAATGACTTATTTGGTCAATTAACATTTTTTTTGGGCATATATGGTTAATTTAGCCCATTTGTTACACTATATTTTATTGTTAATGAAGTTAAATTTTAATTATAAATTTTTAAGGTATCAAAATATAATTTTATAATGTTTAGAGGGATTGAACATAAATTTACCATTTTTAGAGGGGCTTGCCTCGCTTGGCGTCGCCCCTGCATGTTACATAAAAGGTATTGGTTTAATTTTGAATTGCATCCTTTTACTTTACGTAACTTCAGAAGTAAGTCGATTTATTTTAATTTGTCGAAATTTGATCGTTTTATTTTATGAAAACTAAAGAGCTGATTCAATTCTCAGTAATCACGTGAATTTGAACTACTAAATTTGGCTAATTTAATGAAAAAAAATTGTTAAACTATTAATTTTTACTAATTTTTAATCATATAGATTGCTAAATTATTTTATTTCCAAGTCAACAATTTGATTTATCAATTCAACTAACTTCTTTAATTTTTATAAAGACATCCAGAAAATTAAAGTAGAGTGGCGATGACAAAAATAAATAAATAAATTACTGATTGAGTCATAGCTCAATTGACATGGGCATTGTTGCCAGTGCAAGAAGACGTAGTTTCAAGTGCGCTGAAGCGTATTATCATCTTATTTAAAAGTTGGGAGAGACTATAGGTAGTGAACCTTAAACTTTGAATCCTTAACCTCAAATCCGAATCTTGAACCTTGACCTCTGAATTCAAGATTTAGGGTTAGAGTTTGAATTCAAAATTTAAGATTTTAAGTTCGAGATTTAAATTTAAAGTTCAGGATTTAGAATAAAAAATTATGAAAATTATATGTTAATAAAAAATTTCTTCAGAAATCCATAAAATGATTTTTCTTCCTTTTAACTGGAGTAGTGTGAAACCTAAGTGTGCCGCAATTCAGACAAGTTTAATGGCATTATTATTTTCCTATTTTCCTCAGACAATGAGATTTATGAACGTAACACGTGACTTAATTTTCCTGCATATGAAGACGTACGTAAATAGAAAATTTGCATATGCCTCAAGAGACCAGTTCATATTATTCTTCATTTGGATTTTTTATGGCTATATATAATAATATATACCCGCAAAACTATTTTACGTTAAGAGAAATGATTGTACGAAACAAATATATTATTTATTTCTAATAGTTTAATACTATGTTAGTAATTTCATCCTAAATTTTAAGATTTTAATTTAGATTTAATTTTTTTAAATATGAAAATGGTTACGTGACATAAAACTATTAGAAATTTGATACAGATGACGTGGCGTTACTGTTTTATACAATCTTTTCTCTCCATATCAATACATATATATATTTTTTAAATGATGTTTTAAGAAATGAATTATAGGTGTGTTTTTAATTTAATGGGTTTTTACCTATTATTATTGAGATTATTTTATATATATATTCATATGTTATATTAAAAGTTGTGAATAAAGTTAAAAATTTTACATTTAATGTAATTTAGTACTATAATAATATATAAACTCGAGGGTGAAATTAGAAATCTTTTTAGAAAATTAAGAGATATATTTTAACGGGAATTAAATATATTTTTACTGTTGTATTGGCATATAAATTTAATTTAGTTGGGAATTAATTATAGTAGTCTTAAGTCATTACTGGCATGATTAGCTGCCAATTATAGGTTGAACCACGTGTAACACATAGTGTTATATATATTCGTAATTTGCCTTTCGCATTTATGGATGCACGTAAATGGAAATTTTGCATGCTTCATCAAAAAGAAAAAAGAAAAACATATTATTCTTCATTTTTAGGGTTCATTGCTAAATCAATACAAAGAAAATAATGATTACAAGGGTAGAAGTTAAAAAAAATTTTAGGGGTCGGAATTAAATTATATATTTTTATAATAATGAAAATATATTTTTATTTATATTTTTATAATATTTAAAAGATTAAATCAAATTTTTATTTTTAGAGAATCAAAATACAATTTTACCCAGTGGCAAATCGGGCCCCCTAAAATGTAAAATTATTATTTAAGCCCTTAATTTTTTCAAATTTTAAATTAGTAAAGGTAAAATTATACTTTAGCCCCCTTAAAATTATAAAAATTTGATTTAATCCTTTAAAAATTATAAAGATGTAGACTATAAAAAATTAAAATTTTATTCAGCACCCTAAAAAATTGTTCTGGCTTCGCCCCTGATTTTACTATTACTAATTTAAAATTTTATAAATTATTAAGGGGTCTAAGTATTTTTTTTTTTTTTTTTTTAGACCCTTGGACCCGCCAATGACAAGTAAACATTATGAAACAATATTGAATTCACTATTAATTAATAATTAGAATTTATAAGTCTTTTTTTATTAGCCTATTGGTGTACTTCTATTATATTTTCAATTATTAGATTCTCTAGGTATATGCTTATGTCTTTTGATATATATAGATTTGGTTTATAGAAAAAATGGGTTTATAAAATTGAAGTAAGAAGTAAAGGATTTATATATAATTCTACATTTTTTTTCACTTTTAAAGTGTAATTAATTAAATGATTGAAGGATTTAAAAAAAATGATATTAATGAATCATATGATATATATAACTTAAAATCAAATTTATTTAGTTTTATTTACGGATAATGCATAGAATTATACATTATTAATTCGTGTAATATTAACTAAAAAAGACAAAAAAAAAACAGTAAATAAAAAGAAAGGAAGAAGAGGAATATTTCAATGCTTTCCCTTTAGTCTAATTAAATATATATATTTTACTACTATAAGAACCTGCAATATTCCTAGGATAGACTGTTTCAAATGGTGTATGTATATATACATATTAAACGTGTTGGAAGGATTATACAAATAAAATAGGAAGAAAAGCTTCAAAGAGTCAAACTTGAAATTTCTAAATTTCTTAAATTGAAAATAAAAAAAAAATAAAAATAAAAATTCACCCATTAAACTCATTTATTAGATCTTCTAAACCTGTATATATACACTTGAAATATTCGAGTATTTTGCCATATCACTTCAATCTCTCTCTCTCTTATAGCTTTCTTGGAAGTAACCATGCAGCAACGTTGTCCTTCATCAGCTGTGAACTTATGCCGCAAAATCCTTCAACCCCACCGAGTTGCCTCAGTCCTGCCACCGCCGCCTCCGCCACCTCCGCCACCGCAGCCGCCACTTTGCGATATCTTCATCAACCACCGTGGGGTCGATACGAAGAGAACCATTGCGGGGTTGCTCCACGGCCATTTGTTCAGGTTGGGGTTGAGACCTTTCCTCGATAGCATGAATATGAAACCCGGCGATAAGCTGTTCAGTAAAATAGACCCGGCTATTCGGAGTTGTAAGCTCGGCATGGCGATCTTTTCGCCGAATTATTGCGATTCGTACTTTTGCTTACATGAGCTTGCGCTTTTGATGGAGTGTAAGAAAAGGGTTGTACCCATATTTTACGACGTGAAACCGTCGCAGCTTCGGGTAGTGGATTACGGGACCAGCTCGGCCGAGGAATTGGAAAGGTTTAGTTGGGCTCTCGAGGAAGCCAAATATACGGTTGGACTTACGTTCGATAGTTTACAAGGGTATGAAACACAACTTTTAATAATGTTAGGATAATTAAAAAAATGGAATTTCTGACATTTTTTTGGTTCTGTTTTGTTTTGTAATTAAAGGGACTGGTCGGGTTTCCTGAACTGTGCAACCGATGCTGTTATTAAGAACTTGGTGGAATTGGAAGATGGTAATTGAAGCAAGAAAAGTACATATGTATTGTGCAGGGTCGTCAACAAGAATGAAGATATTTCTTTATTTGTTAACGGCATTAATGAAGATATTTCTTTATTTGTTAACGGCATTAACCTTTTTGTAGCATTATTTTAGGAGAATTTTTGAAGCTTTGTTTGTTTGGATCGTAGATGAACTTTTAATGGATTTGTTATTGTCTCAGGTCAGAGCTTTTTCCCTACGTGGAGATGATATTAGACCTATTGAAAAGTCCAACAACTTTGAACGATAATACTTCAAAAATTTCTCTTAAAACTGAACTCATTTTCTTAATGATTTTTTTTTTCAAAATTTAATATTTTTCGTGTAATAAACCCCCAAAATATTTACTACAAATAAGTTGTAAATTTTTTTAACTTTTTTCCTTTTTTTTTTTCTGTAGAAACATGCATGTACATTGGTACTCGAATGAATATTCTTTTGTAATATGGTCAAAATTCAATAAAATAGTTATTATTATTATTTGTTTGTTGGTTATTTGAGTAATCCATGGGTCTTCTCCATTTACACCATGGAAAGAAAGAGAAGCTTTTTATTATTATTATTTAAAAAAGAAGAAGAAGGAAAGAAAGAGAAGCTGAAAATGTGGAGACAGGGCAGGAAATTTCATTGATGAATCCGGGTTTATGCCCAGAAATTAATGTAAGCGTAATTGGGGATTTCTTTTCCTGCTAGAAAATTTCTAGGAGGTTTCATCAATCTATACTACACAGCACTAATTTTCATGAATTTCTATCGAAGTTTTGCTTTAGAAAATCTTATGGAATAGTTAGAAATAGAAATGAATGAACTTTTTAATAGAATAACCAGTTTACTCTTTAAGCTAACATACATGGATTAATCTGTCCATTTTTCAAATATAGAAAGCAAAATGCAACCTGACTCCTAATAAAAGTCCTCTACAATATTTTTACCTTTCTATCAATTGAATTGGACCACATTTAACTGTGATAGCATTATAAAATTAGAGGATACAAATCATGCCAAATTATAATATAGGGAGCAAATCCCAAATTTGAACATAGTAGATTGCCAAAATCACAATTTGACCTTGTTCTTGACTAAGAAATATTTGACTAACAGACAAAGCTACCTACAACTCATATATATATGCATAGAAGTAAAACCATCCCCATGTGAAAGTCAACTGTCGACACATGTAAGCTTTGGTATTTGACTCTTAATTAAAAGTGGTTGCTTGTAAGATTTATGTTAGCTTAATAATATAAAAAATTATAGTGAAATTAATGTGCAATTAAGTTCTAGTAAGTTTTAATTACTTGGATTTAACCGTTTATTTATTAAACTAACTAATTATTTAACGGTGAAAGTGTTTTTTTTTTATATATATATAAAATTATGAGAAGACAAAAATATTTTTATAATAATATTTATTATTTTGTGAAAAATGATTTTTTTTTTCTTATTTCTCAAATGAATTAACTTGATTAATGGGTAACATATAAGAACTTAAATAATAGTATCGATATTGAGTCTCATTGTGCTTATCTAGCACGCACATGTGTGAATTCTTAGATTTATCCAAATTTATTCTATTATAAGTCTGATTATCGATAAAAAAAATCATATAATTTCATGCTTATTAACCTAATATTAATGAAATAGTTTGAAATAGGGTAAGGGCATTAAAATTATATATATCTAGGAAGGTAATAGTATTGTAGGGGCCTCTGTATTAGGAGTCAAATTATCTTTTGCTCCATTTACTCAAAAAATAATTGTACGTTAGATCAAATGGAAGATCAATAATTTTTATTAAAAATTTCATCCATTTGTAATGTTAAAAATCGGCATGATTGACAAACCAACCAAATAGTGACGCGAATCGTGTCACTGTACCTCATACTGACATAGAAGAACTCGTTTTTAATAGTAGAAATTGATGAAATTTTTAATAAAAGGATCAATTTACTTTTTGATCTAACGTATAGACCAATTTATCTTTTTTAAAATAGAAAAGATAAAATGTAAATCCAATCTTAAATTAGGAGCTCCATAATATTTTTAATTATCTAACTATTGAATTTGATAATATTTTATATTTTTTTTCATTTTACCCAGAAATTTCTCCCATTTCTTACCCATCAATGAAGCATAAAGAGAAAAAAATTACTGATTTATGTAGAAAAAATAAATTTAAACTTAAAATGTCAACGTTGACAAATATTAAGAAACAGGAGAAGATATGTTGGAGTTGACGTTGAGGGTTGAAAAAAGAGTGAAGTAGAGGATAAAACCAAGTCAAATCCTTTGACCATGCAATTTAACTAATTTCTGAGAAATGATGGCAATAGTTCCTGTGATTTGCATTAGCTTTTTCTAGATTCCATTTTTAATTGCAGAAAAGGAAAAATAAAAGAAAGAAGAAAATCAAATTATGATGCCATTATTATAATTTCTAAACTTATTGCTGCTAATAATGAGATGCTAACGTTATATCTATATATATATATATATAACATGCAAAGTGCAATATTTAATTAAGGGGTAAATATATTTTTTATATTTAATTTTAATTTTAATGTTTAAATTGATATATATATTTGTAATCTTGTTAAAATTGAATGATGTGGATTGATTAAGTTGTTGTACAACCCCAATTTTGTCCGGGCCTACAAGCCCATACCCAAACCCATTACAACAAATTTGACCTAATAGACCCTAAAACCGGAAGCCCAAATCGATGGCCCACTAAGACCTACCCGGTTACAAACCCTAACTCACTTGCACCTAGCCCAACAAGCCCAATACCCTTAACAGAAAAAAACAAAATTCCTAACCCTAACCCCAAGTGGCGCCGCTAGGTCTGACCTAACCCTCTGACCCTCTGACTTCTGCAGCCACCTGCCACCATCTTGTCCACCGCCCCAGCACTGCCTCTGACCTGCAAACAATAAACGAGAAAGGACAGAAAGTAGAAAGTTGAGAAAGGACAGAAAGTAGAAAGTTGTAAAAAGGCAAAGGCTATAAACGCCGATTTATTTCCTTGTAACGGGGGTTCTTTTTTTGAAAAAATCAATACAATACTAGAGATTTAAACAGAAAACGGCAAATCAGAGACTAACGAGAGGAATCAAAATAAGAAAGCATCGAAAAAGCTAAAAAACCACTAAAAATCGAATCAGAGACTAAAGGTGATTTTTTTTTTAGTTTCGAAGCCTTTTCTCTTCATTTGCTTTTTTATATATACATATATACTGCTGTTATTTTTCTAAAATTTTTTGTAAAAAATATAATACAAACTTTACCTTTTCCGACCACCATGCGAGGTGGCCGGCGCGACGGAGAACGGCGATCGGGGCGGTGTCAGAATCCCCTTCTCCCTTCGACCTGCAGAAAGAAAAGAGAAGAGTTAAAAAAAATATTTTAAACAGGTGACAAATGATTTTTTTTTTCAGAAATTTGGGCCTTAAATAGCCTCCCAGAATGACGTCGTTTTGGGGCTGACCTTTAACGCCCAAAACGACGTCGTTCGGCCAAAAACCCGCGCGCGCGACCCGACCCGACTGAAGGATCCGCGTGTTTTAGTCGATTGGGTTATTTGTGCTTTCGGCCCTTCCACATTTTTAGTTTTTTTAAATCAAATTTTCAATTATTGCAACATTGGCCCGGTAACTTCGCGGGGTTTTCGATTCAGTCCTCCCCTAAAGCGCTGCGTTTAACTTATTGGGGAAAATTGCCCCTCTGGTCCCTCCAGTCTGTTTGCGCGCGCAAATAAGTCCCCGAATCTTACTCTTATTTTAAATTCGTCCCAAAAATTTTATTGCTTATTTAGTTTAGTCCTTTATTTGTGTATTTACTATATTTTTATATACATATATTATTATTATTATTACTGTATTGTTATTATTATTATATTACCATTATTACTATGTTATTATCATTATTATTTCCATGCGCATACGTATTATTATCATCACTATTTTATTATTATGTTATTATCATTACTATTATTTCCATACATATATATATTATTATTACTATATTATATTTACATTATTACTGCTAATATATTACTACCTTATTATTATTATTTAACACCATTATCATTACTATTATTATATCATAATTTTTTGTTATATATATACATATATATATTTCTTTGCTTTGTTTGGTCTTTTATATATATTTTATTATTTATTTCTTAATTAATATTACTATCATCTTATTCTTTCTTTTCAATGGTTTTTATTATTTCTCATTTTCATTACTATTCATGTATTATACATTATAAATGTTAGTTTTATTATCACCCTTATTTTATTTTTATTTCTACTAGTATTATTCCTATTACTATTATTATTATTATTATTTTCCATCATTATTTTATTTATTTTCTATTATTGCTGTTACTACATTATGTTTATATGTATTATATTGTTTTTATTAAATATGTATTAACTATTTATAATTACTGCTGTCATTATTATTCCTCAATATGCATATATTTTACCTACTTTATATATATTACCACCATTATTTTCTACCACCGTCAATACATATACACTATTGTCACAATACTTGTCTTTCCCCACTACTTATATTCCCATCGTTCGTCTCATTGATTTTCCCGACATCTTAATTTTCATAACAATCGATATTCCGTGTTAACAATTCGAGTGAATCGAGCCCTAACTTACTGGGTTCTAGTTTTTCTCGTTTAAGTTAAACAACGAAATATCCCTTTCAAAAATCGTAAATTCAAGTTTTCAATCGACATTCCGTATTTGCAATTCGAGTGAATCGAGCCCTAACTTACTAGGTTCCGGTTTCTCGTTTAAAGTTAAACAACGGGATATCCCTTTTGAAATCGCAATTTAAATTTTAAACAAAACACTTAATCTCGGATATTTGAAATGTCGCGCCCTAACTTACTGGACTCGACATCTAGATACTTCGGATAAATTTTTTTTTCTATTAAAATAGAGACAATATTCCTAATTTGGACCTTCGAGAAAACGAGCCCTAACTTACTGGGTTCTGATTTCTCGTTTGACAAATGACGGAAGATCCTCTTCAAATGTAAAATTAAGTTTTAAAAGGCAAGCTTAGCTTCGGGAGTCTAAAGTATTGCGCCCTAACTTACTGGACATGATGCTTTATCTCTTCGAAAATAAGAGAGCCTTAACGTCCCTTCCAATTCCTTCAAGTTTTAGAAATAAAAAGTATCTATTTCCAAATCATTTCAAAGTTTTCAACATTAGGACATCGATCAATCAGTTTGGTACTGATTTCGGGCGTGTCGAGGGTGCTAATCCTTCCTCGTACGTAATTGACTTCCGAACCCATCTTTCTCAAATTTTCATAGACCAAAAGCATCGTTTTAAAAAACCGAGACGTTTTATTAAAACAAAGATGATCCGGTCACACCCAAATAAAGATCGGTGGAGACTCCCTTCCTTTTCATTTTTAACCCTCGAGTCGACCTCGTCGTTTACTGTTTTATTAAAATATGGTTACGACAGCTTGGTGACTCCACTGGGGACTTATTCGTTGAGAGAGTCAGGCCATAGATTGATTGATCCTTGTCCTTTTGATTAAAATTAGAAAATGGTTTCAGAATTCATGTTTCTTTAAATGCATTTTCAATGTTATATTGGGTCTATTGAATACTTTGGCATTGCATTGCATGACCGTTGTGGTTACACCTTTAAGTGGGAGCGAGAAGCTATGCCTTCGTGAGGTTTTCACCTCCGCATGGGTTAGTGGACTGCTTTCGGGGTACATTCATACCTATGTTTTCGTGAAGTTTTCACTTCCGCATGGCCATAGGAAAATGTATTCCCCTAAACCGAACTCGGTCCGTATGAGCCTATAATGGGTGAGGATCGAGGAATCTGCTGGTTCGGGTACCTCGAACTTTAGAACTCAACCACACGTAAAGAGCCTAAGAACCCACCTCGGGCTAAACTATGCCAGACCTTAATAGTTACCTAGATAGGCATTTGTGTATTTTACATGCTTTATGTCTCATTCTGTGGTACTAAATGGTGACGTTTTATTTTCTCTGCATGTCATTTCCATTGTTAAGAGGCATCGATTCACTGTCAGTTTCTGAGTTAGAGAGCTGGTTATGGAAAGCGAATTCTTTGATAAAGTGGAAGATAATGCAGCCGCCCGCATATGGTCAGAGCAAAGCCAAGTAGAAAAAGGGGATAGCTTAGCTGAGGGGTATGTATCGGAATTACGAGATTTCACCAATATCAGTGTCACGCAAAACGAATTCCAGGAGTTGAAAGAAATATGGACCCAGTGGGATGACGAGACAAAGCAATTGTTCTATAGTACTTACGACGACCTGCCTTACCTGCTTGATGTCAAAATAGATAAACATCTATTCCGAGTAATGACTCAGTTCTGGAATGCTACTTATAGCTGTTTCTCTTTCGGGAAAGTGGATTTGGTACCCACTGTAGAGGAATACACAACCTTGCTATGTTGTCCGAGAATTCTAGTTGATAAAGCTTATTCCAAAGCAGTTAATAGCCCAAATTTTGCTAAGAAATTGATGAATATCACAGGAATGAACGAACAATAGGTCTCAGCTAGAATGCAGAAGAAAGGCGGGGGTAAATGCACACCTTGGATATGTTTGAGGGACCTGATCCTAACGCATCCCGATGCAAAGAAAAAGATTGATGTTTTGGCCTTGTGTATTTACGGTTTGGTGATCTTTCCAAAAGCTCTAAGATACATTGACGAAACGATTATTAATCTATTCGACCGATTAGACAAAGGGGTCACGCCTGTTCCTGCCATCTTAGCCGAACGTTCAGATCCTTGAATGCATGTCGGAGAATAGGTGAAGGCAGGTTAATTGGATGTACGCAGTTGTTATTGGCCTGGTTCCATAGTCACTTCTGAAAAATGGAGAAAGTGTCCTATCGGTTTTTGTCGGAGGATTACTCCCCGTCGGAAGAGATAGCAGCTACGCCTAAAAAAGAGGATGTGTCTGAAGAAAATTGGATAGCGCTCCTTCAAAACCTTCAAGAAGACGACATCGAGTGGAAGACTCCTTGGATGATTCCCAATAAAATCCTTTATCATTGTGGAAGATTCGACTGGGTTCTTCTACTGGGAATTTGGGGTGCCACTGCATATGCCCCTTTGCTGGTCCTGAGACAGTATAGTTCAAGACAGTTCGTACCAACGACATACGGGCTGGCTCATGCGAGTTCTCATATGAAGGGGGAAGCTATAAGAAAAAGGTTAAAGAGATCTCTAGTACCTGGAATCAGATTCATAGGATGAAAGGATTATCCGCAAACCCAATGACGACTCCGGAGTATAGAGAATGGAGGACTAGGAGAATCAATGATAACATCCCCGAGCCGAATCCAGAAGGCGCCCGGTCAAGAGAGGAATATAAGAGAGGGTCAGAGGAAGTTGAGAAGCTAAGAAAAGAGAAAGGGAAAAGAGAGGAAGACCGAGATGATCTGAAGATAGAATATAAGAAGATGCGTTTGACAATAAAAAATGCCGGATTAGGAAAAACTCCAGAGCAATGGCGACGCGAGATCCGAGAGGAAATAGCTAAAGCTAGCAGTTGGGAGAAAAAGTTTCAAGAAATGCAAACACAAAACGAGGTTCTAAGAAAAGACATGGCAGAAAGCCAAAAAGAGAAGAAAGGACTAAAAGCTAGGGTGGCTGAGCTTGAACGGTCCCTGCATCACTACCGAAGTAAAAATTCGGAAAGCGAATTGAAATTAAGTCTAGACAAAATCGAGGAAATGAAAGGCAAGATTGAAGAGTTAGAGTCAGCATTACATAGTTACGAGCTTCGAATTGAGCTTTTGGAAGCAAAAGAAGGGCATTGGGAGGAGGAGCTTCACCATTCCCGTAATCAAGTTAGAAATCGAAACTACCTCATGGGTGAAGCGAAAGTTCAGATTCGAGAAGTGGCTGATCAGCTGCAGGCTCTGGCGGCAGAAGCTGAGATCCTAAGCATGAAATATGAGCTACAGGCAGATCATAGTCAAGAGCTGACCTCTTTACTTAGGAAGATGAAAACTTTGGGCTTAAAGGCGAAAGCATATTTGTAATCTGTTTTATGTAAAGTGCTTTGCCTTCTAATAAAGTTTTCTGAAATGAAGTTGATTAGAATCGATGTCTTCTTCTTGCATTCATGTAGTTGCATTGCATCACATTACATGCATTTAAGTTTATAAAAAAGGGGCCTAATTAGCTAAAATTATCAGAGAGAATAAAGAAAGAAAAGAGAAAATGCAGGCGAACAACATCACTACTTTAACACGCCGCTAAAACCGTAAAAACAGATCAAAGGTTTGAGCAATTCCAGAAAGAAATGCAGGAACAAATGCAAGAGCAAATGTTAAAACTCTAGCAGGAAATGAGGGACCAAATGTTGGAGGTCTAGAGGAATATGATGGCCCAAATGGCCCAAATAATGAACGGGGCAATGGATAAGGGGAAAGGTCCCATGCCACCGGTCGAAGAGGATAGTGATGGCGTCCCCTGGGCTTTACCCCGCCGCACGCGAGAACACAGCCTGAGGAATATCTCCAAAGGCCACCAGTTACAATCAGACCCTAGCAAGAGCAGAATGAAATTAGACCTCCCGTGAGCTATCACGTAGGCTCTGGATCCCAGCCAGCCGATAGCCCGGCCAACTCTGTTGTACCCCAATCTAGATGCAGTAGAGAAAATAGGGTCGAGAATAGAATCCTCAAGACAACTAGAGGATCGTTGCAAATGGCTGGAGGAAAAATTCAAAGCGCTGAAAAGTATAGATCATCATCAGGGGATCGACGCAAAAGATTTAAGTCTAGTTCCCGATTTGGTACTGTCCCAGAAGTTTAAAATGTCTGAAATCGAAAAATATAGTGGGACTAGCTGTCCGGTGGCCCACATCACCATGTTCTGCAGGCGAATGGCTGGTTACGTGAGCAATGATCAACTCTTAATCCACTGTTTCCAAGAAAGTTTGGTGGGCGCAGCAGCTAGATGGTATAACCAGCATAGTCGGGCTAAATTTAGTTCTTGGAGAGATTTGGCTCAAGCATTTCTGAAGCATTACAGCCACTCACAGACATGGCACCGGACAGAAATACTTTGCAAGGCATGGAGAAAAGATAAAATGAAAGTTTCAGACAGTATGCGCAGAGGTGGAGGGAGATCGCCATGCAGGTCCAACCACCCCTCTTAGAAAAAGAGACTACCATGCTCTTCATCAACACCCTGAATGCTCCTTTCATAACCCATATAATAGGGGGTACCACTAAGAGCTTTGTCGACATGGTAATGGCAGGGGAGAAGATCGAACATGCCATACGGGGGGACAAGATCGAGGCAGGAGAAAGCACTAGGAGGGCCGCTCCTAAGAAGAAAGATGGTGATGTAAATGACGTGAGTACATACAATAAGAGGTACTCGAAGGCGATCACAGTTAATCAGCTAAAGGCAGTTACGACTGGACAACAAGGACCGGCTAGACAGGAATCGGAAACCAGACCGAATACTGAAAAGATTCAATTCACGCCAATTCCAATAATGTACAAGGAGCTATACCAGATTTTGTTCAACGAGCACATCGTGTCCCCGTTCTATTTGCAACCATCGCAACCCCCATACCTTAAGTGGTACGACTCTAACGCTCACTGCGATTACCATGCAGGGGTGGCGGGGCATTCGATAGAGAATTGCCTCGCCTTTAAAAAGGTAGTCGAGAGGCTAATAAAAATGGAGGTTATAACACTCGACGATATGGTAAAAAAGGGGGAACCCATTACCCAATCACGAAGATAGAGGGGTAAACGCGATTGGTGAGGCAGTAGTGAGGAAAATCAAGAAGGATGTCACGGAAGTGAAAACCCCATTGCGAATAGTCTGGAAGGAGATGGCGAAAAAAGAATTGGTAGATTCAGATCCTGTGGAAAACGGGAGGCATATGAAGAATTACTGCGAACTCCATAAGACGAAGGGGCACGAGATTCAAGAATGTGCTGAGTTTAGAATTTTGGTGCAAGGCCTTATGGGCGACAAAGAACTGGAGTTTTATGAAGAAGGAGTACAGGAAGAGAACATTTGTGCGACCGAGGAAGAACTGACAAGACCTGGAGTCAATTACCCGAGAATCATCATCTCGCGAAACACGAAAGGCGGGGTACAGGAAAGGCTGATGATTATAATTCAGAAACCTACTTCTTTTCCCTACAAAGACAGTAAAAAGGTACCCTGAAACTACAATTGTAATGTGACAATACCAAGGGCGGAAAGCTCACTAGCATTTCTGAGGAAGCTAAGAATGAAGGATCCTATACTCGTAGTGGGAAGCGTTACGATCCTGAAAACAAAGGAGCGGAAATAGTGAAGCTGAAGACTGTGCAGATTGGGCGGAAAAAGGAACTCGAAGCCCCTATCAATGAACCCGTAAAAGAGGAAGAGGCCAAAGAATTCTTGAAGTTCTTGAAACACAGTGAATATAACGTGGTGGAACAACTGCACAAACAACCAGCCCGTATCTCCGTACTAGCCCTACTTCTAAGCTCGAAAGTACACCGTGAAGCATTGATAAAAGTACTAAACGAGACCTATGTTACTAAAGACATATCCGTCAACAAATTAGACCGTCTGGTTAGTAACATAAGCGCTGACAATTTCATCTACTTCAGCGATGACGAAATCCCACCGGGAGGCATGGGGTCAACGAAGGCCTTGCACATAACTACCCATTGCAAGGGATACACTTTGCCAAGTGTGCTAATAGATAATGGGTCAGCATTAAATGTCCTACCACTGGCTACACTCAAGAGGTTACCGATAGACAGTTCTCACATGAAAGCATACTAGAACATAGTGAGAGCATTCGACGGTACCGAAAGAAGAGTAATGGGAAGAATGGATGTACCGTTATTGATCAGGCCCAATACATACAAAGTGGACTTTCTAGTCATGGATATCAAACCCTCTTACAACTGCTTATTGGGGAGGCCATGAATTCACTCGGCGGGAGCCGTACCCTCATCGCTACACCAGAAACTGAAAGTGGTAACAGAAAATTGGCTAGTAACTATAAACGCTGAAGAAGATATCATAGTGACCTTTACCAATGAAGCGCCATATCTAGAAACGAATGAGGAGGCCATCGAATGCTCCTTCCGATCCTTAGAGTTCGTAAACGCGACATTCATCTCGGAAGAAAGTGAAGTCTTGGTACCTAAGCTATCCAAGACCACCAGAATGAGATTACAAATGATGATAGGAAAAGGAGCCCTACCCGGAAGGGGATTTGGCAAATATCTCCAATGGGAAGTTCAGACCCCGATGCTGAAAGAGAAGAGAGACCGTTTTGGTTTGGGTTTCAAACCAAATGCCAAACAAATGAAGAAAGAAATGGAAAAGAAGCAAGAAAAGAGAAGGGTCCGGCTGAACGGAGAGGACGTTAAGTGGGAACAAATGACATTCCCCCACATATCTCATACCTTCGTGTCAGGAGGAGTAATTTACCAGGAGAAAGAACCTCCTAGAAATGAGCATCTTTACATCAATACCATACATGATGGGGAAGTGGATCAAGGAAACTTGTCGGGTATTTGTCCGTGTGAACTTGGAAGCACATTGGACAATTGGACTGCAGAGGTATTTCCTGTAGTTTTTAGAGATTACACAGAGTAATATTCAGAACGCACTCGTTGTTTTCAAGCCTAGAAACAATGAGATCTCTTTTGTGAAATAGGCTCATGTTCGGATATTTTGTTTTAATGAAATACATCCTCAATTTCTATCAAGCATTCTCTCATTTTTCTCTTTTTCATTCATGTTATGTGAATAGTCGTCCTCAAATTCATTTATTCTTTATACATCATTTGCTACCCACCACAGGTCTCTAGACATCAATGATATGAGCAGCAATACTACAGATTCTGAAGTCTGCTTTGAGCAAGTCATGTGTTCAGAGGAATCTCAAGACTTTGAAAATGACACAGAATGTGACTTGCCTCCAGAATTGTTGAGAATGGTAGAGCAAGAAGAAAAACAGATCCTACCCCATGAAGAGTCGGTAGAGATGGTGAACCTAAGAGAAGGGCAAGAAGTGAAGATTGAAGCCTGTATTATGGCAGAAACCAAGTGGAACCTCATCGAGTTACTCCACGAATTCAAGGATGTGTTCGCGTGGTTGTACCAAGATATGCCCGAACTAAGTACTGATATCGCAGCACACCGATTGCCCATAAGAGAAGAATGCAAGCCAGTCCAACAGAAGCTCTGAAGAATGAGACCGGGCGTCTTGTTAAAAATAAAAGAAGAAGTCGAGAAACAATTTAACGCCGGGTTCTTGCAAGTGGTCAAGTACTAGAATTGGGTAGCTAACATTGTCCCTGTCCCCAAGAAAGATGGGAAGGTACAGATGTGCGTGGATTACAGGGATCTAAACAAGGCCAGCCTGAAGGACAATTTCCCATTGCCTCACATCGACGCATTAGCAGACAAGACAGCAGGCTTTTCGTTTTTCTCCTTCATGGATGGTTTCTCAGGATATAACCAAATAAAGATGCATCCGGAGGACATGGATAAGACAACGTTCGTAACCATGTGGGGAACATTTTGCTACAAGGTAATGCCATTTGGGCTAAAAAACGCGGGAGCGACATATCAAAGACCCATGGTAACCTTATTCCATGACATGATGCACAGAGAAATTAAAGTTTACGTCGACGATATGATCGCCAAGTCCCGAACTGAAAAAGAACATGTGCAGGTTTTGAGGAAATTATTCTTAAGACTGAGGAAATTCCAATTGAAGCTTAACCCGTCAAAGTGTACTTTCGGAGCTTGGTCTGAAAAATTGCTCGGATTCATAGTCAGTGAAAAGGGGATTGAGGTTGACCCAGACAAAGTCAAGGCCATACAAGAATTGCCTTCGCCACGTACCCAAAAGGAAGTTAGAGGTTTCTTAGGAAGGCTAAATTACATGGCTCGGTTCATTTCACAACTAAATGAGAGATGTGACCCCATATTCCATCTCCTCAAGAAACAAAATCTAGGCACGTGGGATGAAGAATGCCAGAAGACTTTTGACAAAGTAAAGCAATACTTATCCAATGCCCCAGTACTGACGCCGCCGCATCCAGACAAGCCATTGATCCTTTACTTGACAGTGCTTGATAATTCAATGGGATGTGTGCTTGGTCAACACGACGAGTTGGGAAAGAAAGAGAAGGCAATATACTACCTTAGTAAAAAATTCACCGAATGTGAAATGAGGTACCCGCCAATCGAGAAATTGTGCTGCGCCTTGATTTGGACAACTCAGAGATTGATGCAATATATGCTGTATCACACGACATGGCTCATCTCGAGGCTAGATCCTCTTAAATATATGATGGAGTCTACCGCCTTGAATGAAAGGATGACCAGATGGTAGATTCTATTTTCTGAATTCGACATCGTCTATGTGAACCAAAAGGCGGTAAAAGGGAGTGCAATAGCAGACTTTCTGGCCAGTAGAGCCCTTGAGGACTATGAGCCTTTGGACTTTGATTTCCCTAACGAAGATTTGATGTACGTGGCAGACACTGAAGAAAGTGCCTCCGAAAGTCATCCCTGGAAACTGAATTTTGACAGGGCATCAAATGCCGTGGGCAATGGAATTGGGGCAGTTCTGATATCCCCAAAAGGAGACCATTATCTATTTACTTGCAAACTGGATTTCGATTGCACTAATAATATGGCTAAATATGAAGCTTGCATCAGGGGTCTTCGCGCCGCTATCGAACGTAAAATCAGGGTATTGGAAGTGTATGGAGATTCTGCCCTAGTAATCTATCAACTTAAAGGGGAATGGGAAACCAGAGATCTAAAGCTGGTTATCTACAAAAGATTGGCCAAGAATTGATCAGAGAGTTCGACGACGTTACTTTCCGTTATTTGCCCAGAGATGAAAACCAGATGGCTGGTGCTCTGGCCACCTTAGCCTCCATGGTCTGAATAAATGAAAATGAGGATATGAAGCCCATACAAATGAGCATTCATCAGGACCCATCCCATTGTTACAATGTCGAAGAGGAAGAGAAAACCGACCCACCATGGTACCACGATATACTGCGGTACGTGAAAAATCGTGAGTACCCGGACCAAGTGACTGAGAACGATAAAAGGACATTGAGAAGACTAGCCTGTGATTACGCCCTGGATGGAGAGGTCCTATACAAGAAAAGGAAAGATCAAGTACTGTTGAGAGGTGTGGACGCCGCCGAAGCTAAGTTAATCCTGGAAGAAGTCTATGAAGGTGTCTATGGAACTCATGCCAATGGTTTTACGATGGCTAGACAAATAATGAGGTTTGGATATTATTGGTCCATCATGGAAGGAGACTGCATCAACTATGCCAAAAAATGTAATAAATGCCAGATTTATGGAGACAAGATTCATGTGCCTCCGTCACCTTTACACGTGATGACTTCCCCATGGCCATTTTCCATTTGAGGCATGGATGTTATTGAACCAATCTCATCGAAAGCTTCGAATGGGCATCGGTTCATCTTTGTGGTCATTGACTACTTCACAAAATGGGTAGAGGCTGCTTCATATGCTAACGTCACCAAATCAGCGGTTAGTCAGTTTTTGAAGAAGGAGATCATTTATCGATATGGAATGCCTGAGAGGATCATATCAGATAATGCATTGAACTTAAACAACAGCACGATAGCAGGGGTTTGTAGCCAATTCAACATCAAACACCATAATTCGTCATCGTATCGTCCAAAAATAAATGGGGCAGTGGAAGCAGCCAACAAAAACATCAAAAAGATAGTGGGGAAGATGACCGAGACTTATAGAGATTGGCATGAGAAGTTACCATTTGCACTCTATGCTTATCGGACGTGCAACAGCCCGATTTTGAGCCTCGTCGGAATAATAGTTTCGGGACCACAAATCCGATAAAAAAATTAATATTCTTATATTTTTATGATCTACAATTTTATGAAATGATTTCGTAAAAATTTCGTTTGAAAATTTTGGTGTTTGAGCACTCAATTTAGTCAAAAGGACTAAATTGTAAAAAGTGCAAAACTTGAGTTCTAGAAGCTAGAGGTATCTAATTGCTATGAAATTTTAAATTGGAGGTCCTTAAAAGGTAACTAGACCATTGGTTAACTTGCTGGAAAAAAAATGGACATCAAATAGGTGAAATAGAATATTTTTAAGTTAAGGGCATTTTGGTCATTTGGTGATTAAAATAAGTTAAAAACAAAATTAAAAGCCAATTTTTTGCTCATCTTCTTCAAGTAGGCCGAATTTTACAAGGAAACACCATAGCTAGGGTTTATTCAACTTCTCAAGCTCATAGTAAGTGCATCCAAGCCCCGTTTTTAATGTTCTTTACGTTTTTGGAGTCCCGGTAACTTGGTTTAGCTTATTCTATTAATAATTCATGCTAGGGTTCATATTTGGAAAAATACCCATAGGTGAAATATGTTTATTTTGATGTTTTATGATAGAATTTAAAGCCTGAAATTATGTTAAACAACTTTTGCTTAGTGATTTTAAGTGAAAACGAGTAAAACGGCTTAATCGGTAAAAATACCTAATGTTCATAAATACAAGTTAGAGTGAGAATTTGATGTTGCCATAGAAGGGAAAAATGACCAGCATGCTATAAAACATAAGAATAAGGGATAAAGTTTAATTTCCGAGCTTTGGGGCAAATGTGTAAATATGTAAAAGTTTAGGGGCAAAATTGTAATTTTGCTAAAGTTAAGAATTAAGGACTGTTTTGTTGAATGTGAGTATTAAATAAGCTAAATTTGCTATTATAGATCAAGAAGAACAAAATCCAGAGTTAGATCGAGGAAAGAAAAAGATAGAGGATTAAAACGATATAGTTGATCGTATTTTGTTTCGAGGTAAGTTTGCAGTAAATAAATTCAATATTCTATTACTTTACATTTAATGTTGTTAAATTTCAGCATTTACATATTTATTCTGTAAATTTATTATTTAAAGACTCAATTATGAATTGACTGAGAAGCAATCTCGAAAGTTCCGTTGAACCTTAGGAATGTGTAGGATACAAATGTCATGACATTAGGGTTTAAGGAATCATGTAAGACCATGTCAAGACATGGCATTGATATGTTACTATAAGGCAAAGGTCCCATGTAAGACCATGCCAAGGCATGGCATTGGTGAGTTCATAAGGCAAGGATACCACGTAAGACCATGTCAAGACATGGCAATGGTTAAGTTTCATAAGGAAAGGTACCCGCGTATCCTTAGTATTCCAAGTGGTTCAACGGGAAAATTCAAAGAATATACCAAAGTAAAGGTAAGGCAAGTCCAAGCTAAAAAGGTAAGGTAAGATAAATTTATGTTAAAAGGTAAGGCAAGTATACAAGTTTTAAGTATATTGAGTTAAAAGCTTAAGTGATCTTGATAAGAAAAACATAAGATAATTCATTAAGAATGTTGTTATCTATTTACATGTAAACTTACTAAGCTTTATGCTTATACCCATTCTTTATTTTTTTTTATATAGTATTACAAGCCAACTCGGGAATCGAAAGGACGTGGAGATCGTTACACACTATCAAAGGATTATATCGGTATTTTGTGACTCGAACGTTTTAAGTTATGGCATGTATAGGGACTTAACTATCTTGTGTGTATAACCTTATGATATGGCTTAAGATTGGCTTGTAAATGTATGGTAATGATTAGCTATTAAAATGGCTAATGAAGAGTATGTTTTGCATATTATGTAATGCCTAGTTGGTAATTATTAGAAAGAAATTATGTAAGTATATGCAGGGGAATAGTTTGTATAGCAGCCGTGACGTGATTTTGAAAAATCACCAAAAATAGTAGAAATAGAATTAGGTTGTGCATGAGATATAGAATTAAAGCTTATTGAGTCTATTTTTATATGAAAGAAATGGTGTAGGAAAAAGAATTTTAAATTATGAGATAATTGATTTTTAGTGAAGAGAAGTCAGAACTATCAAACTGTGTAACAGGGGAGACTTTAACTAATAAACTGTACTAACTGGCCACACCAAAAACTCTGGAAATATTATGGTAAGAAGATATATGAGTCTAGTTTCATAGAAAATTTACGGATCTTAATTTCGAGTTTCGTAACTCGAGTTATAGTCAATTTAGTGAACATGACGCAGACGGACAGTTTAAATTTTTATGCCCGAACTAGTAAGTTAAGTCTAGTAAAGCCTCGTGCTCGACTCTCAAACAATTGGTCTCGGTAAGGGTGTTACATTTGTTGGTATCGAGCAAGGTTTATTCGGTTCCCGAGAATATTTAGTATGAGTAAGAGTCTATCTATACATGCCATATTTATATTTTGATAGTGTGACGACTCTTGACGAGTTAAATTTTTTTTTAGTTATGGATCCCGAACAGTGAGTGCGAGATGATGTAGAGAGTAGTGCACCCACTCCCGCTGAAGGGACGATGCCACAAGATAGTCGTGAAAGGCCCAAGTACGATTAGTTAGGGAGGAGGGCTCGAGAAGCCTTCTTCCAAGCTTTGAATGAATGGTTTCTTTGAGTTCGTTAAATGCGAACCCGGCGATTAGACCTCCACCCCTCATGATCTACAGACCACCCATGTAGCTTCCCAACCACGGATATAGTCGTAAGAGAAAGCCACCCGTTGACAAGATCGAAAAACAAGGGGTGAAGAGTTTCGGGCTACCAAAGATGACGATGCGAAAAAAGTTGAATTTTGGCTCGAAAATACTATTAGAGTTTTTGACGAGTTATCTTGCACATCGGAAGAGTGTGTTAAATGTGTAGTGTCACTTCTTAGAGATTCACCTACCAAAGGTGGAAGACACTTGTATCAGTGAGTACCGAAAGAAAGAGTTACATGGGATTTCTTTCGGGAGGAGTTCCGTAAGAAGTATATCGATCGAGGTTTATTGACCGAGAAAAGAAAAGAGTTTCTTGAGTTAAAATAAGGTAAGATGATCGTGACCGACTATGAACGTGAATTTGTCCGACTCAAAGAATTATGCTCGAGAGTGTGTGTCTCAGAGAGGCTATCATGTGCAAAAGATTTGAAGATGGGCTCAATGATGATATCCGATCGCGGTTGGTGTTCTAGAGATAAAATAGTTTGTTGCCTTAGTTGAACGAGCTGTGTAAGCGAAGAGTTATTAAAAGAAAGGGTAAATCAAATTGAGATGCAAGACTCGAAGAAAAGACAGATGAGCAAGTCATTTCAGTCTACATCCAAGAGGCCTAGAGAGTTCCCTACAAGATCTAATTTTTCAGCTGGGTATTCTAGCCGGAACAGAGGTGGAAGATTTATAGATTCAAAAGCTCAAACCACTTCGATTGCGAGTGTTGGCAGTATTCAACCTGATAGACCCGAGTGTCCTCAATGTGGTCGACGTCATCCAGGTCAATGTCGAGCAACTGAGATAGGTTGTTTCTGATGTGGTGCACCGAATCATTTCATTCGGGAGTGTCCCGAAATGGTTAAAAGAGAATTAATACCGAGTGCAAGATCAGGTAATCCCCCGTTAGAGGCAGAGGTGCATTTAGAGATACAGCAACGAGATCAGATGTTAAAGCACCAGCAAGGACTTATGCTCTCGGTAATCGTGAAGAGGCATCCTCCCCCGATGTAATTACGGGTATATTTTCTCTTCATGATATTAATGTTATTGCTTTGATTGATCCGGGTTTAACCCATTCCTATGTTTGCATGAAATTAATGCCTAGTATGAACATGCCCATAGAGTTTACGAAATTTGTGATTAAAGTATCAAATCCATTTGGTCAAGATGTGTTAGTAAACAAAGTATGTAAAAATGCCCTTTGATGATTAGAGGTTCTTCGTTTTCCTACCGATCTCATGTTTGTTGCCATTTGATGAGTTTGATGTGATTCTTGGTATGGATTGGTTAATCGCATGATGCGATAGTGAATTGTGGAAAGAAATTCATTGAGTTGAAATGTGAAAATGGTGAAATCCTTCGAGTTAATTCGGATGAGTCGATAGTGCAATTACCATGATTTCAGTTATGTCTGCTCAGAAATGTTTGAGGAAAGGATGTGAAGCTTATCTTGCCTTTGTGTTGGATACTAAAGATCCAGAGTTGAAAATTGAATCGATTGCACATGGTAAATGAGTTTCTGATGTGTTCCTAAAGAACTACCGTGTTTGCCTCCTATTAGAGAAGTTGAGTTTGGCATTGAATTAATTCCAGGTACCACACCTATTTCTATTGCTCCTTATAGAATGGCTTCGATAGAATTGAAAGAATTGAAAGCTCAGCTATAGGAATTAACTGATAAAGGCTTTGTAAGATCTAGCTATTCACCATGGGGCGCGCCAGTGTTATTTGTGAAAAAGAAGGACGGTTCCATGAGATTGTGCATAGACTATCGGCAGCTTAACAAGGTTACCATAAAGAACAAATATCCATTGCCTAGAATAGATGACTTGTTTGATCAATTGAAAGGAGCCACTGTGTTTTCTAAGATAGATTTGAGATCCGAATACTATCAGTTGCGAGTTAAAGAGTCAGATGTTCCAAAAACTGCTTTTCGAACTAGGTATGGTCACTATGAGTTTCTTGTGATGCCATTTGGCTTAACTAATGCTCCTGCCATTTTCATGGATTTAATGAACCGAATTTTCAGACCTTACCTGGACAAGTTTGTAGTTGTGTTCATTGATGACATCTTGATTTATTCTCATGATGAGACTGAGCATACAGAGCATTTGAGAACAGTTTTACAGATTTTGAGAAATAATCAGCTTTATGCCAAATTTAGCAAAAGTGAGTTCTGGTTACGAGAAGTTTGTTTTCTTGGACACGTTGTCTCAGGTGAAGGTATTAAAGTTGATCCGAATAAGATTTCAAATGCATTGTCAATTGGAAGCCTCCCAGAATGTATCGAGGTTAGAAGTTTTCTTGGTCTTGCTTAGGTTATTATAGACGATTTGTAGAGGATTTTCCATGATAGCTACTCCAATCGACAAGATTGCTACGAGAAAGATGTTAAGTTTGAATGGACCGAGAAGTGTCGTGAGAGTTTCGACAAGTTAAAGGTATTGTTGACTAAAGCTCCCATCTTAGTACAACCTGCAACCTGGGTAAAGAGTTTGTGATTTACTGATGATGCATTCTTACATAGACTAGGCCAGTGTACTTATGCGGGAAGGAAGGGTAATTGCTTATGCCTCTAGACAGCTTAAAACCACATGAGAAAAATTATCCGACACATGATTTAGAGTTAGCTGCTATTGTATTTGCATTAAAAATTTGGAGACATCACTTGTATGGTGAGAAATGCCGAATATTCACTGATCATAAAAGTTTGAAATACTTGATGACTCAGAAAGATCTAAACTTGAGGCAAAGAAGATGGCTAGAGTTGATTAAAGATTATGAACTAGTGATTGATTATCACCCGGGTAAGGCAAACGTTGTTGCCGATGCTTTGAGTAGAAAATCATTATTTGCAGTGAGAGCTTTGCATACTAGTTTGGCCTTGCCAGATGATGGTTCTATTTTAGCTGAGCTGAGAGCTAAACCGATGTTTCTTGAAGAAATTTGTGAAGCTCAGAAAGATGACAGTGAGTTGCAAGCCAAAAGGGTTCAGTGCGAGTCAGGTGTAGAGTCTGATTTTCAGATCAGATCTGACGGTTGTTTGATGTTTAGAGACAGGGTATGTGTACCAAAGAATGATGATCTTATTCGAAAGGTTTTACAGGAAGCACATAGCAGTTCTTGGTCTATTCACCCAGGTAGTACAAAGATGTATAATGATTTGAAGAAAATGTATTGGTGGAGAGGAATGAAAAGAGATATTTCAGAATTTGTTTCTAGATGCTTGATCTGTCAACAGGTAAAAAGTGAACATCAGGTACCTTCAGGTTTATTGCAGCCCGTATTAGTTCCCGAGTGGAAATGGGACCGAGTTACTATGGATTTTGTGACGGGATTGCCTTCGACACCGAGAAAGAAAGATACAGTATGGGTTGTGATTGATAAGTTAACGAAGTCGGCTCATTTTATCCCAGTTTGTATGGATTATTCACTTGACAAGTTGGCCGAGTTGTATATTTCAGAGATTGTGAGACTACATGGAGTACCGTTATCGATTATCTCAGATAGAGATCCGAAATTTACTTCACGGTTTTGGAAGAAATTGCAGGAAGCTTTAGGTACAAAGTTGAGTTTTAATACAGCTTTCCATCCTCAGACTGATGGTCAATCAGAAAGAGTTATTCAGGTACTTGAAGATATGCTTAGATGTTGCGTATTGGAATTTCAAGGTAGTTGGGAGAAATATTTGCCGTTAATAGAGTTTACCTACAATAATAGTTATCAATCGAGTCCAAGATGGCACCTTATGAAGCTTTATATGGACGTAAATGCCGCACACCTTTGTATTGGACCGAGCTCGGTGAAAAGCATTCACTGAGTTGATTTAGTTAGAGAAACCAAGAGAAAGTGAAAGTAATCCGTGATTGTCTGAAAGCTGCTTTAGATCGACAAAAGTCATATGCAGATTTGAAAAGAAAAGAGATTGAGTTTCAAGTGGGTGATAAAGTGTTTCTAAAAGTATCTCCATGGAAAAAGATTTTGAGATTTGGCCGAAAGGGGCAAGTTGAGTCCCCGTTTCATTGGGCCGTATGAGGTTATCGAAAGGCTTGGACCAGATGGCATATCGGCTAGCTTTACTAGCGCAATTAGAAAGAATTCATAATGTGTTTCATGTGTCAATGTTACGACGCTTATCGTTCGATCCTTCACATGTGATTTCTCAGACAGAGATTGAGATTCAACCGGATATGACCTATATTGAGGAACCGATTAAGATTTTGGCTCGAGAGGTTAAACAGTTAAGAAATAAAAGTATAGCTTTAGTGAAAGTGTTGTGGCAAAGACATGGAGTAGAAGAGGCTACGTGGGAACCAGAGGAAGCCATGAGAAAAAGCAGTACCCAAACCTCTTTTACGGTAAGATTTTCTGGGGACGAAAATCCCTAAAGGGGAGAAATTGTAATGAAACCGATTTTGAGCCTCGTCGAATAGTGGTTTTGGGACCACAAATCCGATAAAAAAAATTAATATTCTTATATTTTTATGATCTACAATTTTATGAAATGATTTCGTAAAAATTTTGTTTGAAAATTTTGGTGTTTGAGCACTCAATTTAGTCAAAAGGACTAAATTGTAAAAAGTGCAAAACTTGAGTTCTAGAAATTAGAGGTAACTAATTGCTATGAAATTTTAAATTGGAGGTCCTTAAAAGGTAACTAGACCATTGGTTAACTTGCTGGAAAAAAAAATGGACATCAAATAGGTGAAATAGAATATTTTTAAGTTAAGGGCATTTTGGTCATTTGGTGATTAAAATGAGTTAAAAACAAAATTAAAAGCCAATTTTTTGCTCATCTTCTTCAAGTAGGCCGAATTTTACAAGGAAACACCATAGATAGGGTTTATTCAACTTCTCAAGCTCATAGTAAGTGCATCCAAGCCCCGTTTTTAATGTTCTTTACGCTTTTGAGTCCCAGAACTTGATTTAGCTTATTCTATTAATAATTCATGCTAGGGTTCATATTTGGAAAAATACCCATAGGTGAAATGTGTTTATTTTGATGTTTTATGATAGAATATGAAGTCTGAAATTATGTTAAACAACTTTTGCTTAGTGATTTTAAGTGAAAACGAGTAAAACGGCTTAATCGGTAAAAATACCTAATGTTCATAAGTACAAGTTAGAGTGAGAATTTGATGTTGCCATAGAAGGGAAAAATGACCAGCATGCTATAAAACATAAGAATAAGGGATAAAGTTTAATTTCCGAGCTTTGGGGCAAATGTGTAAATATGTAAAAGTTTAGGGGCAAAATTGTAATTTTGCTAAAGTTAAGAATTAAGGACTGTTTTGTTGAATGTGAGTATTAAATAAGCTAAATTTGCTATTATAGATCAAGAAGAACAAAATCCAGAGTTAGATCGAGGAAAGAAAAAGATAGAGGATTAAAACGATATAATTGATCGTATTTTGTTTCGAGGTAAGTTTGCAGTAAATAAATTCAATATTCTATTACTTTACATTTAATGTTGTTAAATTTCAGCATTTACATATTTATTCTGTAAATTTATTATTTAAAGACTCAATTATGAATTGACTTTAGAAGCAATCTCGTAAAGTTCCATTGAACCTTAGGAATGTGTAGGATACAAATGTCATGACATTAGGGTTTAAGGAAATCATGTAAGACCATGTCAAGACATGGCATTGATATGTTACTATAAGGCAAAGGTCCCATGTAAGACCATGCCAAGGCATGGCATTGGTGAGTTCATAAGGCAAGGATACCACGTAAGACCATGTCAAGACATGGCAATGGTTAAGTTTCATAAGGAAAGGTACCCGCGTATCCTTAGTATTCCAAGTGGTTCAACGGGAAAATTCAAAGAATATACCAAAGTAAAGGTAAGGCAAGTCCAAGCTAAAAAGGTAAGGTAAGATAAATTTATGTTAAAAGGTAAGGCAAGTATACAAGTTTTAAGTATATTGAGTTAAAAGCTTAAGTGATCTTGATAAGAAAAACATAAGATAATTCATTAAGAATGTTGTTATCTATTTACATGTAAACTTACTAAGCTTTATGCTTATACCCATTCTTTATTTTTTTTTATATAGTATTACAAGCCAACTCGGGAATCGAAAGGACGTCGGAGATCGTTACACACTATCAAAGGATTATATCGGTATTTTGTGACTCGAACGTTTTAAGTTATGGCATGTATAGGGACTTAACTATCTTGTGTGTATAACCTTATGATATGGCTTAAGACTGGCTTGTAAATGTATGGTAATGATTAGCTATTAAAATGGCTAATGAAGAGTATGTTTTGGATATTATGTAATGCCTAGTTGGTAATTATTAGAAAGAAATTATGTAAGTATATGCAAGGGAATAGTTTGTACAACAGCAGTGACGTGATTTTGAAAAATCTCCAAAAATAGTAGAAATGGAATTAGGTTGTGCATGAGATATATAATTAAAGTTTATTGAGTCTATTTTTATATGAAAGAAACAGTGTAGGAAAAAGAGTTGTATATTATGAGATAATTGATTTTTAGTGAAGAGATGTTAGAACTATCAAACTGTGTAACAGGGGAGACTTTAACTAATAAACTGTACTAATTGGCCACACCAAAAATTCTGGAAAAATTATGGTAAGAAGATATATGAGTCTAGTTTCATAGAAAATTTACGGATCTTAATTTCGAGTTTCGTAACTCGAGTTATAGTCAATTTAGTGAACATGATGCAGACGGATAGTTTAAATTTTTATGCCCAGAACTAGTAAGTTAAGTCTAGTAATGCCTCGTGCTCGACTCCGGCAACGGTCTCGGTAAGGGGTGTTACAGGACGTCCGTCAGAACCTCTACTGGGGCAACGTCTTTCTCATTAGTCTATGGAATGGAGGCAGTTCTACCTATTGAAGTGGAAATACCTTCTCTTCGAGTTTTGTCAGAAACAAAGCTGGATGAAGCTGAATGGATCCAGGCTCGATATGACCAGTTGAACTTAATCGAAGAAAAGAGATTGAGGGCTATTCGTCAAGGTCAGATGTACCAAAAACAAATGATGCGAGCTTACGACAAAAAAGTTCGCCCAAGAGAATTCCATGAGAGGGACCTTGTGCTGAAAAAGATCCTTCTCATACAAAAAGATTACAGGGGAAAATGGATGCCGAATTGGGAAGGACCATATGTGGTGAGGAAAGCTTTCTCTGGAGGTGCACTGATTCTGACTGAAATGGACGGGAAAAGCTTGTCCAATCCCGTAAACTCGGATTCGGTTAAAAAGTACTTTGCTTGAAATGGAAGAGGCCAAGGTGAAAACCCGCAAAGGGCACTTTGAGGCTTCGAAAAAAAATAAAAATGGAGAGGCCAAGGTGAAAACCCGCAGAGGGCGCCTTGAGACCAAAGGGCTTTTGAGTTGAAAACCCGAAAAGGGCGGCTCGAGTTTTGAATGGACACGTGGCGATCTTGCAGCGCTAGAATCAACAGAAGAGGAAGCACGTTGCATATTGGGGCATCAACAAAGTACTTTGAGTCTTCTAAACACCTGCAAAAGCTCAAAGCAGCCTTCATGAAGCTTGTATAGAAGCCCAATCGGCGGTGTCTAGTGCATTTGACTTATGTCTTGCTCATTTTCACTATTGTTGGATTCTTTTTTCCGCAAAAATGATGTGTTCCCAATCAATCTCCTCGTATCGTTGATAATTCATTTTAACTCTCTTTGAAGTCAATCCATTGTTACCCATCATTCATAAACATGTTGCATTGAAATATTAATTGATGAACTGATAATTTCACAAAAGAAAGTTCTACGTATTACTTTGGAAATCTCTAGATAAAACAAGAAACCGAAACGGGACAATTGTTTAGAATTTCCACGTACACAGATTAAAGACATTGGAGAAAGGGGGGTTTTAATGGATACCATTTCTTCAAAATTCCTCGCCCGATTCAGTAAACGTGGCAGGGTGAATAATGTTACCTAGTCACCCAAAAAAGGTATAACAGGCCAATTTTCGACAAGGAAAGATTCAAAAACCCTAAATCGCTGTGGAACGAATCCAAAACAAACCAAGTCGGGTATTCTTCGAGTAGGAGTTGTGATTCGCGGGGAAGACAGTTAGAAGTCAATGCAGGCCCGTGTCCCAAAGCCTAAAGGAAAGGGGCCTTGAAATTTCCACAGAGGCAAGTCTTTCATACGAAAACGGTTACTGCAAGGGAAACGAAGATGAAGCCTTAACGGATAAATAGATGATAACACCTCAAATGGGAAATCGTACTCATAACATTCTGACTCATTATACTTATGGCATTCTAATCATTAGGCATAAACATGTACTCATTCTACAGGTAATGTCCTCAAAAGGACACTATCAAAGATATCAGTCTGGTGATCCCTAAGTTTGCAGGGATCAGATTGAAAATAGCAGATTTGACATTCCCGGTTGCGGCGAAGCGGATCAAATACATCGATCCGTGATCCTTGAGTTTGCAGGGATCAGATTGAAAATAGCAGATTTGACATTCCTAAAGTTGCAGGAAGCAGATCGAAGATATCAGTGTGGTGATCCCTGAATTTGCAGGGATCAGATTGAAAATAGCAGATTTGACATTCCTAAAGTTGCAGAAAGCAGATCGAAGATATCAATCTGGTGATCCCCGAGTTTGCAGGGATCAGATTGAAAATAGCAGATTTGACCTTCCTGAAGTTGTAGGAAGCAGATCGAATACATCAGTTTGGTGGTCCCTGAGTTTGCAGGGATCAGATTGAAGATAGTAGATTTGACCTTCCTGAAGTTGCAGGAAGCAGACTGAAGACATCAATCTGGTGGTCCCTGAGTTTGCAGGGATCAGATTAAAGATAGCAGATTTGACATTCCTGAAGTTGCAGGAAGCAGATCGAAGACATCAGTCGGGTAGTCCCTGAGTTTGCAGGGATCAGATTGAAGATAACAGATTTGACATTCCTGAAGTTGCAGGAAGAGATCGAAGACATCAGTCTGGTGGTCCGTGAGTTTGTAGGGATCAGGTTGAGGATAGCAGACTTGGCGATTCCTGATGTTGTAGGAGCAAATCAAAGAGAGCGGATTAAAAACGAAAAATCCTATACCTCTGAAGTGGAGCGATAGAGTGGATCAAAGCAACAAGATGTGAAAGACCAAAATGGGGGCTACCTGAAGAAGAGCACTTGAGAAGACAAAACTTGGCAGGACCGGGCAACATTGGGCTTCTTTAAGTTTTTGCTCTATTCCCGTTACACGGCAACGAGTAAAGAGGGGCAGCTGTACAACCCCAATTTTGCCCGGGCCTACAAGCCCATACCCAAACCATTACAACAAATCTGACCTAACAGACCCTAAAATCCGAAGCCTAAATCGGTGGCCCACTAAGACCTACCCGGTTACAAACCCTAACCCACTTGCACCTAGCCTAACAAGCCCAATACCCTCAACAGAAAAAAACAAAATTTCTAACCCTAACCCCAAGTGGCGCCGCTAGGTCTGACCTAACCCTTTGACCCTCTGACTTCTGCAGCCACCTGCCACCGTCTTGTCCACCGCCCCAGCACCGCCCCTGATCTGCAAACAATAAACGGGAAAGGACAGAAAGCAGCAAGTTGTAAAAAGGCAAAGGCTATAAAAGCCGATTTTTTTCTTTGTAACGGGGGTTCTTTTTTTAAAAAAATCAATACAATACTAGAGATTTAAACAGAAAACGGCAAATCAGAGACTAACGAGAGGAATCAAAATAAGAAAGCATCGAAAACGCTAAAAAACCACTAAAAATCGAATCAGAGACTAAAGGTGATTATTTTTTTTAGTTTCGAAGCCTTTTCTCTTCATTTGCCTTTTTATATATACATATATACTGCTGTTATTTTTCTAAAATTTTTTGTAAAAAATATAATACAAACTTTACCTTTTCCGGCCACCACGCGCGGTGGTCGGCGCGACTGAGAACGGCGATCGGGGCGGTGCCAGAATCCCCTTCTCCCTTCGACCTGCAGAGAGAAAAGAGAAGAGTTAAATTTTTTTTTAAACAGGTGACAGATGATTTTTTTTTCAGAAATTTGGGCCTTAAATAGCCTCCCAGAATGACGTCGTTTTGGGGCTGACCTTTAACGCCCAAAACGACGTCGTTTGGCCAAAGACCCGCGCGCGCGACTCAACCCGACTGAAGGATCCGCGTGTTTTCGTCGATTGGGTTAATTGTGCTTTCGGCCCTTCCACATTTTTAGTTTTTTTAAATCAAATTTGCAATTATTGCAACATTGGCCCGGTAACTTTGCGGGGTTTTCGATTCGGTCCTCCCCTAAAGCGCTGCGTTTAACTTATTGGGAAAAATTGCCCCTCTGGTCCCTCCAGTCTGTTTGCGCGCGCAAATAAGTCCCCGAATCTTACTCTTATTTTAAATTCGTCCCGAAAATTTTATTGCTTATTTAGTTTAGTCCTTTATTTGTGTATTTACTATATTTTTATATACATATATATTATTATTACTGTATTGTTATTATTATATTACCATTATTACTATGTTATTATCATTATTATTTCCATGCACATACGTATTATTATCATCACTATATTATTATTATGATATTACTATTATTATTATGTTATTATCATTACTATTATTTCCATACATATATATATATTATTATTACTATATTATATTTACATTATTACTGCTAATATATTACTACCTTATTATTATTATTATTATTTAGCACCATTATCATTACTGTTATTATATCATAAATTTTTGTTATATATATATATACATATATATATATTTCTTTGCTTTGTTTGGTCTTTTATATATATTTTATTATTTATTTCTTAATTAATATTACTATCATCTTATTTTTTCTTTTCAATGGTTTTTATTATTTCTCATTTTCATTACTATTCATGTATTATATATTATAAATGTTAGTTTTATTATCACCGCCCTTATTTTATTTTTATTTCTACTAGTATTATTCCTATTACTATTATTATTATTATTATTATTATTTTCCATCATTATTTTATTTATTTTCTATTATTGCTGTTACTACATTATGTTTATATGTATTATATTGTTTCTATTAAATATGTATTAACTATTTATAATTACTGCTGTCATTATTATTCCTCAATATACATATATTTTACTTATTTTATATATATTACCACCATTATTATTAGCATTATTTTTTACCACCGTCAATACATATACACTATTGTCACAATACTTGTCTTTCCCCACTACTTATATTCCCATCGTTCGTCTCCTTGATTTTCCCGACATCTCAATTTTCATAACAATCGATATTCCGTGTTAGCAATTCGAGTGAATCGAGCCCTAACTTTCTGGGTTCTGGTTTTTCTCGTTTAAGTTAAACAACGGAATATCCCTTTCAAAAATCACAAATTCAAATTTTCAATCGACATTCCGTATTAGCAATTCGAGTGAATCGAGCCCTAACTTACTAGGTTCCGATTTCTCGTTTAAAGTTAAACAACGAGATATCCCTTTTGAAATCGCAATTTAAATTTTAAACAAAACACTTAATCTCGAATATTCGAAATGTCGCGCCCTAACTTACTGGACTCGACATCTAGATACTTCGGATAAATTTTTTTTCTATTAAAATAGAGGCAATATTCCTAATTTGGACCTTCGAGAAAACGAGCCCTAACTTATTGGGTTCTGATTTCTCGTTTGACAAATGACGGAAGATCCTCTTCAAATGAAAAACTAAGTTTTAAAAGGCGAGCTTAGTTTCGGGAGTCTAAAGTATTGCGCCCTAACTTACTGGACATGATGCTTTATCTCTTCGAAAATAAGAGAGCCTTAACGTCCCTTCCAATTCCTTCAAGTTTTAGAAATAAAAAGTATCTATTTCCAAATCATTTCAAAGTTTTCAACATTAGGACATCGATCAATCAGTTTGGTACCGATTTCGGGCGTGTCGAGGGTGCTAATCCTTCCTCGCACGTAATTAACTTCCGAACTCATCTTTTTCAAATTTTCATAGACCAAAAGCATCGTTTTAATAAACCGAGACGTTTTATTAAAACAAAGGTGATCCGACACACCCAAATAAAGATCGGTAGCGACTCCCTTCCTTTTCGTTTTCAACCCTCGAGTCGACCGCGTCATTTACTGTTTTATTAAAATATGGTTACGACAGTTGTTATACGTGGGTGGTATATCAACGGATAATGTGGCATATGTGCTATGTGTTTAAATTTGATTGACCCACGTTATTCAGTTTTAACTGGTTACAAAAATGAACTAAAATGTATGATAGAAGTCAAATTCGGGTATCAATTTGAAAAAATATATTATCACTTTGAACATTAAAGTCAAACTTAAATACCAAAATGTATATTTACCTTTATTGAAAAATCATAAAATTGAAGAGTTTCTCCATGCCATAAGTCATGGAGTCGAGTCCAACCCTTCGATTTCACATGGTTTTATATTTTCAGGCCCTACAAAACATTCCCAATATTTGAATTTATCAAAGCTCTCGACAAAATCGAAAAACAAAACTCTGATTATTGAAAATCCTATCCCTCAACAATTTCCAAATTCAAATAAAATTCAAATTTTAAATATGAAAATTTTTGAAAAAGTGAAGAGGAGGAGTTAATTTTTTAACATTAATCTCATTATAGGTTATTATTATATCTGCTATTTTTTATACAATGTTTAGAACTAGACATAGTCCTTCTCTAACCCTTAAATAAGAGCATAATGCGCTTCAGGGCACTCGAACCCACATCCTCCTGTACTGGCAACAATACCAATGTCAATCGAACTAAGATTTAAACGGCAAGAGGAGTAGTTAATTAAATGTAGAGACTTAATTTAGATAAATATTTCATAATAATGAGAGTTTCTTTGACTCAAAATGTTGGACCATAATAATCATGAACATGAGTGTTTTAGGAAGGAAAATTATATGTACTTATTTAGGCCGGCAATAATTTTAAATTAGAGGCATTGATTAATTCTATTTATGTTTTAATTAATACAACTAGTTTTAGATTTCATTCACTAAATTAATTATCTATTGGTTTTTAATTAATTTTGATAATACACACATGACAGTCTCTATTTATTACTGTTACTTTGTCAACTGTAATTTTGCAAGCTTGGTCCACAAAATTATTTAAAAAAAATAAAAAAATAATTTTATTATAAGTTTTGATCATATTTGTTTTTTTTATACAATGTCTAGAACTAGCTATAGCTCCTTCCCAGCCCATAAATATGAGGATAATACATTTTAGTACACTCGAACCCACATCCTATTGCATTGACAACAATACTCATGCTAATTGAACTAAGACTCAATCAATCTTAATATAAATAATTTAAAAATGTGAAATATGATCTATTTTAATAATTTTTTTTCCATTGTCAGATTACAATAATTTTAGGTTCTAAGAAAAAAATTGTTATAAAAATCCTTGAGTATATTTTATAAATTTGTATAATAATTTTTTTAAGAGTGATGAGGGAAAAGAATCTTAATTTATAATTGAATAAAATATGAAAGTAAAATTTGTAAAATATTAATCATATAAAAATTATAAAAATAGGTAAAATTATTTGAGTTTTACATCAATTTAACTGAATCATTCTCACAAAATTATTATTCTTGATTAGATTTATAATTATTCTCTGACATGTTTAATGATATATTCATGAACATGTTTACAAAATTATAACACATTTGTTTAATCTTCATTGACAAGTTCATTTATGATAAACAAGCAAACACAAACTTATATAATTTTAAACAAACAAGCCAACGAGATTTTCTCACTGTGATGCATTGGGTTTAACTCTCACCTTATATAAATTATGTTGGTAAAAAGAGTTTTCCGGTCCCTTTTAAATTTGATATTGAATAAATTTATGCCTCTAAAAAAATTAGAGTAATTTGATCTTGTTAATTTCAAAATTAAGTAACTAAAGATAATTAATTACGACGTTGATATTTATTGTCAATTATACATATTTTTATTAGTAAGATAACAAATTTAACTCTTAGAGTTTATGCATTTTATTAAATTTTCCTTATTTTAGCAAAATTAATACGGAGGGTTAAATATTTTATTATATCGATAAAAATTATATACAATTGATAAAAACATTAGCACTACGATTTGTTTTATAAAAAAATATTGTGATTAATTGTTCTTGATTATTAACTTATAAAATTGACCGTGATTAAATTGATCTAATTTTTTTTAGAGGAACCAATTTACTTAATATCGAAATTAAGAGAAACCAAAGAGGTATTTTTATCAATTATATTTAAATTGTTTTTGAATTTATTTCTACTTAAATCTTTTGTATATAAGTCCTCTAGATTGCTTCCAAATATTTTCATTTACTACCCTGTCCCTGCCTTATTTTGGCTGGATTCGATATCAAAGTTTTTAGAATTAGATTGGTGATCGAATTGGTTAGATTATTGATTTGTTAGACTAATCGATCCGTTTAATTTTATTAAAAAATTAAAAAATAAAATAAAAATTCAGTTCATCTATCTAATTTAATTGATCTATATTGTTTACTGAACCAATCAATTCAATACCTTTATCCGGACCTATAGATCCGGTTCAAAATGGTAGAAATGTCCCGCAAAATCTAGTTTAGCTGTAAAAGCAAAGATCATAATTAAGAGGATTGTGCCCCAACCGACAACCCAAACCAGACAGCCACCTCATGCATGCCCTGTTTAAAGGACTGTCCTCTTCCCATCTCCATCTCCCCATTTCTTCTCCACCTTTTGAATTCAATCACTCCATTTTTCATTTCCCATCATCCATCTTTACCCGTCTCTCTATACAGTATGGGATTGACAATGCCCTTCCTTTTTGCTGCTCTTTTTCACCTACTATGGCATGTCCACCAAGTGACTGCATCAAGTCCAGTGAACTCCACTCACAGAAGCCAACAAGCTTACTCTCATTCCCTTCTTGCCAATGGGGTTGCTCGTACCCCTCCAATGGGGTATCAATTCTTTCACTTTTTTTTTAAAGCCTTCATATTTTATAATAAAAAAAAGGTGATTAATTTTATCATTGTTTGCAGGTGGAATAGCTGGAATCACTTTCATTGTGATATAGATGAGAAGACTATAAAAAGTACTGGTAAGCTTCTTAACTTACTCTAATTATTTATATAGCCTAAAACCCAGAATTTGCATTTAAGTACTTGCTAAGATTTTCAACTTCAAATACCCAAAATTTTAAAACTTGTGCTTGAGCATTAATTAAATTCAATATTGGACTTGGATCATGCATGCTTATCCATTAATTTGATTGGTATAGTAGAATCAACAGATGCTTTAAACCACCGCCATCACCATTCAGTTTCCAGCCTTCAAATCTAATTTATACTTCCAATTTTCTTAGTTTTTTGACTTTGAATATTCCAACAGTAGATAATTTCATAATACCCTTTTATCAGCAGTGTTTCAGTATTCTTTCTATTACAGTAATTAATTCTGGTTTGAAACTTTGGGTATTAGTTGCTATTTGTATGCTTGACATGAATGAAAAATGCCCATGAATTGCCTGCACGCTTGTTTATTGGGATCTGAATCAGTCCAATCAAGAAATTCTTGAAATTTAATTATAGATTTGATAAATTACCTTATATTATGTTTGAAATGAAGACCCTAATTTTTATTAAATAAAACCCAGAATTTGTATTCAAGTACTTGCTAAGATTTTCAACTTCAAATACCCAAAATTTTAAAACTTGCAGTTGAGCATTAATTAAATTCAATGTTGGACTTGGATCATGCATACTTATTCATTAAATTGATTGGTATTTTGTTGCTGAAAATTAGTGAATAGAATCAACTGATGCTTGAGACCACCACCATCACCACTACGCAATTTACAGCCTTTAAATCTAATTTATACTTTCTGTTTTTGTTTTTTTGACTTTGAATATTCCTCAGTGCTCTTTCTATTACAGTAATTAATTAGTGTTTGAAGCTTTGGATGAATTTGCTATTTGCATGGTTAGCCGGTTTCAAGTTGATTGGCACGAGATACAGGGTTTGGTCCCCGTAATATAATTGCTTGCTTGTACTAAAAATAAAATATTTGCATGCTTAAAAGTGAATGAACATACCCATGAATTCTATACTTAACACTTCTTTATTAAGGTTCTGAATTAGTCCAACACATAGATGTTTGAAATGAAGACCCTTAATTCTTTACTTTCCTTGAATAAGTACCATATAAATTATTCAATGCATTTAAAAGTTGGTGAATTTTTGTCTGCATTTAGTTTTTGATACACTGACTTTGAATTTCAAATTCTTTCATCATTTGGTTGTTGGGGTTATTTATTTATTGTTTTCTAAAAATCTTGTGTGATGATGATCCCTTGCTGTCGATTTGTTAGTTGACATAGTGAATTTTGCCCTATGTTACTCGGACTTGGGTGTGAGTGTCAAATACAGGTATGTATTTAACACGAGTATCGTTTGACTTTTCAAAGGTTTTCCATGTAATATACATATGTCAAACACTAGTGCTTCAAGAAAAATGAAGAGCCTGAGCAACATAGCATTGTGTGATCGCTTGCTGTCAATTGTCAGTTGACATAGTTAATTTTGCCCATACGTTACTCGGACTCTGGTTTAAGTGTCAAATATGGGTATGTATTTAATGAGAGTATTGTTAGAATTTTCAAAGGTTTTCTATGTAATATCCATGTGTCCGACATGAGTGCTTCAAGAAGAATGAAGAGTCTGAGCAACAACCTATCATTGTGTGATCCCTAGCTGTCAATTGTTAGTTGACATAGTGAATTTTGCCCTATGTTATTCGGACTCGGGTGTGCGTGTCAAATACGGGTGTGCATTTGACACTGAGTATCGTTAGAATTTTCATTTTTCAAAGGTTTTCCATGTAATATCCATCTGTCAAACACTGGTGCTTCAAGAAAAATGAAGAGTCCGAACAACATAGATTTTGCCTCTGCATTCTATTACTGTTTTAATGAACTTTAAGGGGACAACTGAACTATTTCCTCTGTTTTTCTTTGACAATCTTGAACTTGCCGGAAATATGGAATTCGATTTATTGTTATGAACTTAGGATTCAAACTGAATAAAATCGAAACACATAAGTGTTTCAAGAATGTTAATTTTGATATTCTTTTATGACTACCCCCCCTGCCAAGAACAGCGGATGCTATTGTTTCAACCGGTTTGGCAAGACTCGGATACAAGTATGTAAATCTCGGTATGAATCCAAAACAAGTTTTTTTTTTTTCTTTATGCTTTAATGGTGATTGCATGAGTTTTCACTATTTTCCTTATCGGTTATACGAAAGCAGATGATTGTTGGGCCGAGGGAGAAAGAGACAAAGCGGGTAATTTAAGGGCCAAAGCCTCTACATTTCCTTCCGGCATTAAAGCCCTTGCAGATTATGTTCATTCCAAAGGCTTGAAACTTGGAATATATGCTGATGCGGGGTAAATGAAAACGTGTATAAATTTTATATTTTGGTCAGCTTACAAAACAAATAATAGTTAAACCCTTTGAACATTCGAAAACCTTGTTTGATCTCTGCAGAAAAAGAACCTGCAGTAACAAAATGCCGGGCTCACTCGGGCATGAATATCAAGATGCAAAAACTTTCGCTGAATGGGTTCGTTTCTTTACATTTGCAACTATAGAATTTGCTTAAAATGCAGGATTCAGGCCAATAGTGTGGTTATTTTCGCAGGGGGTCGATTACTTAAAGTACGACAACTGTTATAATGACGGTTCGAAACCTCAAGCGAGGTAGTCTCATTCATCACTCGAGTTTATTACAAAGTTAAAAGAACATTTGATGTTATGTGACAGACATGTAATTTTGTTTTGTGAAAAGATATGCTGCGATGAGTCGTGCATTAAGAAATGCTGGTAGGCTGATCCTTTTCTCTTTATGTGAATGGTATGTCATATGTGCATATGAAGTTTATGTCATCAGCTTTTTGCAAAAATTTAAGAACTGTAATTTTGTAGGGGACAAGAGGATCCTGCAAAATGGGCCGGTTCTTATGGCCATACTTGGAGGACTACCGGGGATATCAACAATACATGGGCAAGGTTTGTTCACATATACATAAACTGGTTTGACCGTTTATGATTCTTGATGAACCATTGAATTAGTTGTTTTCACAATTCATTTCTTTTTCTTTTTCTAGTATAACTTCAATAGCAGATTCGAACAACATTTGGGGGAGATATGCTGGTCCTGGCAGGTGGAATGGTAGCTGCAAATTTCTAACTTCTTGCGTACAGACACACACACACATGCATACACACGCACACGCGCAAGTTATAGTGATGTTATAGTACAGATACACACACACACACATACATACATACATACATACACACACATGCACATGCAAGTTATAGTGATGTTAAAGTGATATTTCATTAATTTAAGCCATAATTTAAAATTCACACAAGATCCCGACATGCTGGAAGTGGGAAACGGAGGGATGAAGATCGAGGAATACCGGTCTCATTTCAGTATATGGGCTCTTATGAAGGTATCTGTCTCTCAATTCCACCTTGCACACATAAACCCCTAGTGATTGCATACTAAAAAGCTCTTTTCATCACCAGGCTCCTCTCCTAATTGGATGCGATGTTCGATCCGCGAGCAAAGAGACTCTAACCATTCTTGGAAACAAGGAAGTGATTGATGTTAACCAAGACTCCCTAGGAGTTCAAGGGAGGAAAATACGATCCAATGGAGGCCTAGAGGTAAACCGTTTCGAGCACACATAACTTGATCACACTTTGGGATTTCCTCATAAAAAATCTACACAGGTTTGGGCGGGGCCTTTAACAGGGAAAAGGGTGGTGGTGGTGTTATGGAATAGAAGCCAAGCTAGAGCAATCATATCAGTAAAATGGAGGGAAATCGGACTCTCCCCGTCCACTCCGGTCACCGTTCGAGACTTATGGAAAGTATGATTTAGTCCTTTTCGATGGTTTGAACTTTAATCTAATGGATTATTGACATGTTTTCTTGTGATGTTTTTATTGCAGCACTCATTTGTTTCAATGAATAAGCGTTATAGAATGGGTGCATATGTTGCTGGACATGCTTGCAAGATGTATATTATGACACCAGTTAGAGGCTGAAGGAGAGAAGCTCTTAAATACATTAAGTTTTTTTTTTTTTTTCCTTCAAAGCATTTAATCTCAGAAAAAATCTTAAATGTTCAAAGATATATATATATAATTTCTTGATGTATCATGATTTTGGGGCTTGGGTCATTGTTTCTTGCTTCAAAATTGCAACTATTGGCTTTGAATCATGTAATTTTGTTTTGGTGTAATTGTGATTTTAGTCCCTCTACTATGCTGAAACTTTACGTTTGAGCTTCCACTTTAATTTGATAGAATTTGATCCTCTCTAGTTATGTAATGTTATTAGTAGGTTCAAATTAATAACATTGTTAATCCTTAAAATGATTTTGTGAAATTTTATTTAAATAGTGTTAAACATTCAATTAACATATAAATTTATTATATTTAAAAAAAATTAACGGTTTTATTTATCGATTTAAACCTACTAATAACTTTATACAAGTATAAATTATGTCATTGAAGTAGATGGACTAAATCTAAATATTCAACATAGTAGATAGATCAAAATTAATGTTATCAAATTGAACCTAAAATTAAATCATGTCATTAAAGTAGAGATATTAAATTAAAAAGTATAGCATAATAGAAGGGTTAAAATCAAATTAGATCATTTTTTGTTTTCTCAGGATAAAGCCCAAATTTAATCAAAACCTTTTGTGTTGATCAACACAAGCCCATCCATTGATTTGTAAATGGGCCACTTATTTAACAACTTTATTTTTATTTTTATCAACTGTATTTTATTTTTATCAACAAATGACAAATCAATATACTAATTTTCTAAAATACCTTAAACATGTCACACAAGTATGTAGATGAACATTTTTGAAAAAATCTTAGGTTGAGGGTTCATCAAATTGGTAGTTTTTGAGAAAAAGAGTTAAGTTTTAATTTAAATACATTAAAAAATATTAATATCTTCGTAATTTCATAACTTCCGTGTTTTATAGAAAATAATTTATGAAAAATGTTTTCTGTATTTTTTATATTTATTCCATAGAAATCAGCTTGATTAAAGGAAAATGACTTATAGGCCAATGAGAAAAAAATCTTTAATTAACTTAAATTACCTTATTATTATATTAATAATAAACCTTTAATTTTAATTTTAAAATATTAAAATAATAATATCATTTTCAATATTATTAATCATGCATATTTAATTATTTATATTTAACAATATAATAAATTATTAATATAATTAATATAATTTATCATTTTAATAAATTATTTAATATTATAATTTTATTTTAGTAATAAATTCTAAAAACAAAAAATTTTAATTTTAATTAATAGTTGAAAAATATTTATATTAATATATTAATAATAAATATATATACTACAATGATAAATGTATTAATAATAAATGTTTTATAGTATAAAGGTTAAAATATGTCATAAGTCCATGTACTATTTAAAAATTTAGAATTCAGTCCTTCTAATTTTATTTTTAGGAATTTAGTCCCTCAACTTTTCATCTTTTAAAATTAGGTCTAATTGTTAATACTGTTAAAATTTTTTGTCAATTTTATTGATGTAACATTTTTAAATAAAAAACTCACTTGATAGTCATATAATTAAAAAATGACGTTGTAACACCCCTTACCCGTAATCCCCATCGGAATCGGGAGCGAGGCATTACCATATAAAACTACTTGGTCACCACTTAGGCTCGACGCGACTACTCTCCTTAAGTCACTACAACAACTTCTTTTTCGACTTACGAGACCTCATTCATACATACGAGGGCTTTTGAGACTATATCGAGAACTCTTACGATCCGTAAGATTTCTTTCCCATCTAAACAGGGAGTACACGCCCCTGTTAAATAACACACACGTCCGTGTATAGCCACACACGCCCATGTGCTCGAACAGTGCCTAAAAACCCCAGCGTTCTACCAAAGCCCCACGACTAGGGCACACGCCTATGCGGAAATGGGACACGCCCGTGTACCCACAAGACATGCCCGTGTCTTCCACCCGTGGTCGACACTGACTAATTTCACACGGCTTGGGCACGCCCGTGTGGATAGTCCGTGGTCTATCCTGATTTAAAATGCTAACATGCAGGGGACACACGGCCAAGTCGCACGCCCGTGGGCTGACCGTGTGTCACACATGGCCTAGACACACGCCCGTATGTCTATCCACATGGACAAGAATAAAGCCATTTGACAAGTTCTATTCACTCCACTAGCATATGACACATGCACTCATACAACACATCCATAATCAACTCATATTGGAGTGCAATCATACTTGGGTAACTACATCTTTTTATAAAATAAAATAGCCAACAACCATGCTAAATTTACAAAATAATTATCTTAACAAAAGCCAATACACTTACGGCCAAATAACAAAATAATCTAACTAGTCCAGCCCTTATACATGCCATACACAAAATCATTAAGTCCAAATATACCGAAGTGAGTAGATAGTGCGAGCGGTCTCCTGATTTTCGACGTATCCCGGCTCGGCTATTAAACTCTATAAAACAAAGGAAAGAAAGGGGAGTAAGCTTTAAGCTTTAAACAATATAACATTTTAACATGTATTCAACAATTTCATAGCTTTATATACTAAGCAAGAAACAATCTACATTCATGATCATGCTTACTCATTTCCTCCATTCACACATTCCAACCATATCACTAGCATAATGCATACATTCATTAATAGGTTCCCCTGCACTTAGCATCACAATCTCTTAGTCAATTACTTAGAGTCAATTTACTTGATGGTTCCGCACTTAGCCATCATTAATCTTTATTAGGGTGGTAACGTACTTAGCCCACCAAAAAGATTGGTTACGGTGGTATCGCACATAGCCCACCGAATGATAAGTAGACAATGGTATCACACAAAGCCCATCGTAATTAAACAATAAGGTGGTATCGCACTTAGCCCACCTAAAGATAAAAAAACGATGGTATCGCACAAAGCCCATCGTAATTAAATAATAAGGTGGTATCGCACTTAGCCCACCTAAAGATAAACGATGGTATCGCACAAAGCTCATCGTAATTAAACAATAATTATTCAATGACTACCACATTCAATCCACTTGAATCACATATGTTCTCAATCATGTCATACCCCAATTAGAAGCACAATGTATATAAACAAGATTGTATTGTTTACACGTAAACTTACCTCGATGCAAAACGTGTTAACTAGCGATTTACTCAATCATCTTGCCTTTCCTACGGTCAAGGTTGATTCCGCGCTCTTCTTGATCTATAACAATGAAATTAATTTGTTTAGATCATTCTATGATCATAATACATCAAATTCTACACTTGGGCAAAAATGACCATTTTGCCCTTGTTCATTGGCAAAATTATGATTTTGCCCTTAGGCCCGTAATTTATTTTTCAACACATTTCCTCAATAATTAAGTCTAGCTGAACATTTATTTCTCTTTCAACTACTCACCATTCTCACCATTTCATGCATTTATGGCACAATTTCATTCTTTGCATTTAAGTCCTATTTAGGTGTTTTCATGCACACACCTTTCACCAAAGTTATTCCTCATCTCCCTAACATTCATTTTCTTCCATAAAAACTCAGCTAACAACATAATTACTCTCATGGAAAGTCCCTAGACTTTTAACCATATCACAAATTAGTTCCCTCATTAGGTAGCTTAAGCTTTGGGGATCCCAAAAGTACAAAAATCCTTAAGAAAAACCTCAAAAATTACTTACTTGCAAGGATGAGATGTAGCTGAAATTTTCAAGCTTTCAAACCCTTGAACTTGCTGAAATTTTTGGTAGTAGGGGGAGATGAATAGTGCAAGATGATAGCTCCCTTTAGTCATCTTATTTTATCATATTTTAGTCAATTTGTCACCAAATATGTCACCAACTTTTGTTCCCTAAGCACCCTATGGCCGGCCATGACACTCCAAAATGGCCCAATTTCATTTTAAAATCCTCCAATTCACATTATATAGCTATTGGATACCCCTAACTTATAAAATAGCACTTTCGCATCTTATGCGATTTAGTCCTTTTTCACAATTAAGCACGCTATTGCTAAAATTAAAGCACCAAAATTTCCATATAGCCATATATTAATACCATAACACATAAAATAGTACTAAAATAATTTTCCCTCAACCTCGGATTAGTGGTCCCGAGACCACTGTTCCGACTAGCCCCAAAATCGGGCTGTTACAGACGTTGTAGTGAACTTAAATTTAATAAAATATTTTTAATGGCGTTAATAGTTGGATCTAAATTTTGAAATCTAAAAAGTAGGACTAAATTCCCAAAAATAGAAGTATTGGGACTAAATTTCAAATTTACAAAGAATACAAGGACTTATGACATTTTTTAACCTAGTATAAAATATGAATATTTTAATTATATAAATATGTGTCAATAAGTACTCTCATATGTATAATATATATAATTTAAATTAAGTTTTAATTAGACATTATTTATTATCAAGTTTATATATGATATTGATTATTACAAAATATTATCTTATTATAAAATAAGTTTCGATTGTCAAAAGAAAATTGTATTATAATATTTTGTAACAAATATATTTATGTCATGTTTGTTTCACAAAGATCAATTTTTAAAAAATGATTTTAGAAAAATTTATCAAATAATAAAAAATATTATACACAGAATCATCCAAATAATAATAAAAAAAGCAGCTTTTCCATAAAATCAATTCATTTTCTAGAAATTGTTTCCAGTGAAACAAATGCAGCCTAACTTGCAATATCAAACACAATTAGGGATTTTTACTTTCGGATAAATATCAAAACTATATATGAACTTTGATCTAATGTACACTGTCATACATCAACTTTGTTTTTGTACGATTTTATATATGAAATTTTAATTCGATTCAATTTTTATAAATCACTAACAATATTATCAAATTAACATCATTTTACGTTGATATATTACATATACAAATAATTATATAAATTCAACATGAAAATAAATGTATGTACTCATTTCTTTAAATGTGTACAATTGAATCAAAATTAAGCTTTATGTATACATATGAACTGCAATTTAAATTTCATGTGTATACGTTAAAACAACTTTTTTTAAAAACTCTCGGTATTCAATAATCCCATTATTCTTATTAGATTTCAATTAAACTAAGTTAATTTATATATTTGTAATGAGATAAATACAATATAGTGCAAAAAGGGACACATTATTATTACTTATTCTGCTACAAAAAAGGAGGATTGCCTTACAACTGAAGGCATTCCTATTGATTTTGCCTTATTATATTCTCAATAGTAGTTTAGGGTTTTAACTCAGCTCCCATGCACCACTGCTCATATATATATATAGTACATTAATACTAAGACCAAAATCCTCAAAAAACTTTATTTAGAGGAAGGTGGGGTTTCTCCTAGGAGAAAAGATGAGAAAAAAGCCAGTGAACTGCTTGGTTTGAAGCAAGGCACTGCATGCCCAGCTCCTCTGAATGTTGCAAATGTTAGTCCTTTGTATTCTTGGAACCACCCACTCACCTGTCCACAAAAACAAATGAAAAAAATACTTAAGATGGTAAAGACAAGCTTGTGCTATGCATGGTGCACAACCAATATATATAGAGATATACTTTGTATATATTTAATCCTTGAATTTGATAATTTTTTCTATCTTAGTTCTTCAACTTTTTCTGTCCATATGAATTTCAAAACTTGACAACTTTTCTTAATTTGATCCCTAAACTTAAGATTTCGTTAAAGGAATGATAATATGACACTTTGAGATTACACTACATGATCATTTTAAAAAATAATACTTTTATTGTACTTTTTAGAATTTATATAATTTTTAAAATTTTCAGGCCATGATGTGGCATAACCTCATAGTGTCATGTCTCTGCATTTTAATAGAATTTAACTCTAAGGACTAAATTAAATAAAAATTTATCAAATTTTAAGATTAATATAGACAAAAAAATTTCAAAAAGTAAATTGGAAAAAATTATTAAATTCAGATACTAAATGTAGCTTTATATGTGGAGAAAGATGGATTATTAAATGAAAATCAATAATATGATGATAAACAACACCAACTTTAGAGAATCAATAATCTGATGATAATATCTCAAAAAAAAATAATATTAAAGTAGAGTTTTTTTTTTTATAACAAGGTGGGCATTATTTCATTATGTCACAAATAGAGCCACCATGATAGAATATGATTAAATTAATAGTTAAAACTTAAGCCAGATGTTTCCATTTTCACTATAATTGTCATCATCAATACCTGTTTTTCATGGTACCATGGTCTCCATGTCTTAGTTATGGGCAACTCCAATGCACTTATGCTGTATCTGGTGGACAAAACAGGAACTCTTCCATCTGTGTCTCCACTAAACCATTCACAAACCAATCACCATCAGATGTGTATACATCCAGAGAGAGAGAAAATGAATGTTTAGGGGACTGTTTTGAAGCATGAAAGTTACCTATAGACCCAAATTCTAACTCCAGCAGCAATAAGTTTTTTGTATATGGGAAGCACTGATGATTTTGAATCTGTCCAATTATTATATATAGTCATGCTGCATATGGCAAAAGGGAACAAAGCTTAAATTTAGCATTTGAAAACAAGAGTTAATATGTACGTTGGTATTCGAACTTGACGATATGTATTTACTTGATAACTAAACTTTTTTTATAGACTTAAGTGATATCTAAACTGGGGAACTGTGAGTTAACATGGTACCTTTTTTTATGTACTCGACTAACACCATTAAAATATGTGGATAACCAATAGCATAATAACACGTAACAGTCTCACATTTCAATATGTGACAAAAAAACAAATTTAACAATGTCCATGTCAGCATATTTTAACAATGTTATTTAGGTATCAAGTTGACTTACAATTTCTATGTTTATGTACTACTTAGATTCAAAAAAAAATTAGATACCAAATAGTTATAATTTGTCTAGTTCAAGTTCCTCCATATATATTAACCCTAAAAACAACAATAGTTATAGGGGTAAAAATATCATGTATTTTACTCCCCTTCACTCAAAAGATGGGAAATTAATCGTTGTAGGTTAGATCAAAGAGTAAATTGGTCGTTTCTTTTAAAAATTTCATCAATTTTAATTGTTAAAAATTGGTATGGCTAACGAAATAACCACATGCCACATGTACCTTATACTAACGTATAATGACCAATTTGCTCTTTAATCTAACGTATGGAATTAATTTACCCATTTTTTAAATAGAAGAAGTAAAATGCAATCACTCCTAATATAAGTACCTATATGATACTTTTACCTAGTTATAAGCTTATAATCGTTGCAAAGATATGTGTAAAAGCATTATTACTTGCAGATGCTCCAGTTCTTGAGGTGGTGACCAATATCACTAACATGAAGAGCTTTTTGAACATCGAGTCTATTGTAGAAAGCTTTTGCATAATCATCAAGGCAAGGATCAAAGCCACCCATAATCCTTGGTATCTGGTAACCATGGAATCACTATGTCAAAAACTTTGTTTTAAATAAGGTGATATGTTGTATTATAGAAAATGGAGCATGTGATATATATATATCACTCACCATATTGGATGTTCGTTTCATCATGACTTGCAGCATCGATCGGTCATCGGAAGCTGCGGTGTCTCTGATACATACCGGAGTGTATAAGCTGTAAATATCGATCTCGTGATATTGTTTGAGTACTTCATCCACACCTTGACTACAAATTTTACTGCTCCACGTATCATTGCTCTTAAAATCACAGCTCTCAATGATGATTTTGTAAGTTTCATCAGATACTATAGCATGGCTCCAAGCATAATCCACCATGCCTCTCCAGTCTTCAGCATCACTTGTTTCTGGATTACCTAACTGTTACACATGTAGGAAATTTTCAGCTCCTTGAGTAACCAGCCAAGCAAGCAAGCCATAGTCTAGTGTGAAAAATAAGACCAGATTGAGTAGTACCATACCAAAATACCCTTAAGCTCAATATAAAGTGAAGGATCCTTGTTGTTGTCATAAATGAGATCAGCCAGCTCTGGCACATATTTGCCTGTGAAAAACAAGAGTTCAATGATTCTCAAACATATACTTATTTTGAGTGTCTATGGATTGACGAGTCGAAATGAACCGAAATCTCTTGTCTCGGATGAGTGGTTTAATCCGTGCCCCTTAAATAACATAACCCCAATTTTTTAATTAGAAATAAAAATTAAATATACTATAATTTTTTTAATTTATACAAATTAAAAATAAAAAAAGTTGAAGATTGCCTCAACAAATTTAGTATATCAAATTTTGAAAAATTGATTTTTCCAATTAAATTTGAAATATTAACCAAAAAATTAATTTTTTTTATTTTTTTTCTATGTCTTACAATTTTTTATATATAAATTACATAATAAATATAATAATTATTGTATGATTAAAAAGTTAGATTTAAATATACATGTTCAATTGAACTATTCATCCAAAATTTTGAAAGGGTTTGAGCAAATTTAGGTGAATTTGAGCAAGTTTTGAGGTTTTTATCCCGCGTGAAGCCGGGCTTGAACAACTAAATACCTCATTGACATTATGCATAGACTCAGCTTGAATCTGACTTGACTCCATTCATGAACATCTCTAGATTTAAAGCAAACCTCGTATGAAACATCATCTTTTTTTTAAAAAAATTATTTTTCAAATTCAATATTTTTTTTGCCATTAATATATACTTTGTTTTTTTTATTGATGAAAAAATATTGAATTTGAAAAACATTTTTTTTTTTTAAAAAAGTTTATAGGTTGAGATTTTCTTTAAATCTAAAAATGTTTATGACTCGAGCTGAGTTAGATTCAAGTTAGGCCTCTAGACGTATATAGTTGTTCAAGCCCAGCCTGACTCAAAATAAAAACCTCAAATTTTGCAAAAATACATCTATATTTGTAAATATTAAATCAAGCTCATTTAGGTGTGTCCATTTTTATTTTTAAAAATAATTAATTTTATTTAATATTAATTAAATATAATTTACTACTATTATATTTTTTTCTATTAAACTTCTAAACATAAATAATTTAATATATATTTTTTATATTTACATTATAATATAATATTTTTTATGATATAAATAATATAATGGACTTCGAATTTGAACCGATAGACCAATTCTTGACATTATGTTATTGAAGGGGCATGGATGGGGGCACTCGTCCAGGGCAAGGGATTTCGGTTCAGTCGGAATATGATTTGAGAATCACTCTATTGAGTTAAAAAGCAATGTTTTCAGAGTAATACCCGCATAGCTTTCCCCAGCTATGTAAAAGGATCGTGTTCTATACGACGGAAACATCACGAACCACTTATGCAGGAAAGTGTAAGCATCCTTTGCTGGTGTAAGTAAATCCATGGCAGAAACAAGCATATAATTCAGTCATACAAGAATTATCTTTCTGGTATAATCTGAATAATGATCAAAAGCTGCTATTATATGATTTATATACACAGAAGCTACACATACTTTTTCATGCATGTATATAGATTGTGAGGAACAAAAGATAATAACAATAATTTGCAGGCAAGAGAGTTTTGTTCTCGGTGTTAAACTCACCGGTGAACTCATCTCCTATATTTTTGTAATCAGTAGAAGTATTTGAGTATGAAAAACCAACACCAATTGGAGATTCTAGGAATAACATATTGGCTTCTGCATCATCATAGACATTAAAAAAAATTCTTAGTATAGGTGAGAGCATTACATAAAGAAGATAAACAAGTGGCTAGAAAACGATAAGTTGTCGACTTTTACACCTTTATTCCATGAAAAGTTATTAAATTTAATTCCACGGCCATCAGTGTCCACTATGAAAGGACCAATCTCTTGAGTCGCACCATATCCCACAGAAGAGCACCCAGGACCTGAAACATGTAAACTTGTCAGCTTATTAGAGAGCATAGAATAAATGAAAAACAATGACCTCCACTAAGCAATAACATGTGACAATGATCATGATATCTTATACCTTATGATATTATATCAATTATTTCAACAAAAAAGTTCATTTATATAGCCCCGGTCTGTCTAATAACCAGGCAACACTCTGAAAGTGAAGAAATCTGTGATAGCTTTCTCCTTTTTCTCTCCTTTATAGATGGAGCTAGAGGTAAGATATAACACATATATAAATATGCATATTATACACTAGACCAAGAGGTGAACAAAACAATTTAATCTATATTAATCTTACCTCCATTAAGCCACAGCACCAATGGTTTTTCATCAGGCTGAGACATAGCCTCATAGAACCAATAAAAAAGTGCTCTTCCATTTTTTTCATTCACAGTGACATAGCCAGCATAATGTCGGAAATCAACAGGCGGTTGGCCAGGCAAGTTGGTAACGAGATGATCATCATTATTTCCTAGGGAACGCAATCCCTTCTTGTTATACCACCGCCAATGGCTACCACCAGTGACAGGAAGTACTGATGATATGGTTGAAAAAAAAGCCAGCATAATGAAAACAACCACTTTTAGCCCAAAATCCATGTTTGATTACAGAGAGAGATACAAATCAGATGGATGATGAGTAGCAAGAAGATGACATATCTATTTATACTGCTTCAGCATAGGAACTATTACAAAAGTACAAAGATAGAGAAGAAACTGTCTTAGGTGGCACCTTGATTTTTTTTATATATGATTGTATGGCAATATCTGACATGGATTTTAGACAGTTTTCTAGAGTGTTCAAAGGACAGTGGGTATCTGTTGTTGAGTTGTTGAATCATGGTAATGTGAAGTACATATGGATATCATGGTAATCTTTATTATTTATCAAAGCAATGATCACTATCAATACTATGGAAAAAAAGTTTGATTCTAAAATTAACAAGAGATATACTACTTGATATCCAATCTGTGATTATTTGTTGATTAAACAAAAAAATCTTGGAAATTTTGGGTAACTAAGTAATGGTCTCAATGTGACTTACAAGTTCTATCCACTCCCACTAAACCCAATAAATTTATTGTTTTACACTCACTTTGTCCCAGCAATCCATGCACTTTATCCCCTTTTACTAGTGACTTGCAAATTTTATCCATTCCCATGAAATCAATAAATTGACGGCTAAAAGTGTAATGGAGATATTTATATTCAAAGTTTGTATTTTATTATTTTTAGTAAAGAATTAGATAAATAAATATTTATATATTAGATTAAAAAAAATGATTATGTGGATTATGTGACTTTTTGCAGTCTCTTGAGCTTGATGGATTCTGTGGAAGTTAGTTGAATAAGTTTGTTTGATCTCATTTTGTGGCGTCCAAGGCCTTTCATGGAAAGCTGATGAGATTATTAAAGTTTCCATTACTTGGGTGAGACAATTTTTGTCCACACAAGGAGGGCTTTAATCGAAGTTGTACCTCCACCTGAGGGGAGTCTGTACTAGATAAATGGGCTCATTTGCGTACTGATGGGACAATTAATTTGACTATAGGTTTTGCAGTTGTAGGGGAAGTGTTGCAAAATCACTTAGGGGCATGGATTTTGGGCTTTAATCAATACTTGGAATATGTTATGTGTGCTCTGCTTTCAAAGCCGAATTATGGGGCATTCTAGATGGTTTGTCCATTCTACAAGAACGGGGTGAATAGAATTTTGATCCAAATTGTGACTAGGCATATTCAGAGACTATTTCAAGATAATGATCACTGGGTGCTACGACACATCTCTAGAGAAGCTAATCATGTTGTTGATTGAATTTCTAAGATGGCTCCGACTGATTTGGAAGGGGTACAAAATTTGACAACAGCTCATTTGGAGTTAATTGAGATTCTTGATAGCGATAAGTCTAGCGGTGCTTTCGACATTGTCAACATAGCTTAACTCTCTATGGTATTTGTATTTTTCACCAAAAAAAGAGCAAATTGATCATTTTGTTAAAAATTTTATCCAATTTTACTATTAAAAATGGGTCCATGTACGGCGTGCCATGTGTAATTGCCTGGTTATTTCATCAGTCACGCCAGTTTTTAGCATTAGAAATGGATGAAAATTTTAACAAAAAGGACTAGTTTGCTCTTTGATTTAACATACAAATATTAATTTACTAGTTTTTTTAGTAGAAAGAGAAAAATGCAATCTAACTCCTAATATAAAGACCTTCTTAAAACTTTTACCTAAATTGACTGTTGATTTTGGTTAAGAATATTCATATCTAATACATATTTAGACATGAATATAAAAATATCATCCTCGAAATATATAAAAAGAAATTCCATAGAAATACATATAAATAAGTGCAATAAAGATAAAGAAGGAAGGATATTAAAAGGGGAAAAAAGCACCTGAAAAGGCAAGAAGCTTTTATTGTGATTATGTGGAAATTATCTTCCAAGAAAATAAGATAGGTAAACTTCCCTTTTATATTTTTTCTTTGAAGAATCCCTCTTAATTAAGAAAAATTAACAAAAAATATTAGACACATTTAAGCTTACACCATGGTTAACTTCCATTTTTGTGTTTTTGATCCTTTATCCAAATCCTTCAAATATTAAATGATATGATGGAACAAGCACATTTAAATGGTAATTCAAATAATTAGTCCATATTCATTCAGTCAAAAGGATCAAAGGTTATTAAGAACTAGACAGACAGTCCATGGAGATATGATGGAACAAGTCCTTGGCATTCAATTTTCTACACTCTTGTACCAATGTCTAAAATAATGTTCACAATAATGGGAATTCAACTGTGTAACTTTTAACTTTGAAGTTTGAACATAAATCTTTGACTGGGAAAGCACATCAATAATTTTACCCATTCTACCATGGACTAAATACTCATATTAGAATTCAATCCTTTAGAGGTTGTTTACGTAAAAATCAAGATTTAGCCTTTGTAAATATGCTCAAATAAGGGATTTTCAAGTACTTCAATTTAATTTGTAGAAAAACTTAAATAAACGTTGACATATTTAGAATAAAACATATGACACCTGAATTAAATACTGCCCGAAAAGAAAAGAAAGCAATCATAACATAATTTGAAATATAATATACGACATAAGAGAAGCCTTATTTGAACACTTTTGAAACCATTTTAAGATTTAGCCTTCATTTAAGTACAGTTGTAAAGGTTAGCTTTTAACCTAAAAAATATTACCTGACTAAAATTATACGTACTCGTACTCGGTGTTCCATTTTTCTTTCACTTCAATGATGGAATGGCTGACCATGAAAGCTGAGATCAAACATGTTCAACGTATCCAAACCAAGGGACAATTGTTAACAAAGGGGATACATACTTGCATAGATTCTTAATATATATGTATGCATGGATATAGTGCTGAAATAGTTAGCATCTTTGACAAACATAACAATATGGTTGTTGTTTTTTTTCAGTTCTGCATATTCAACGAATAAATCAAGTCTAATTGCAGTGCTGTAAAAAGGTAGGACGAGTTAAGGCATTGGCTTGTATCAATTATTTACCAATCTGATGACCTAAAATTGCACTGCAAGTACTAAAACAGTAACAACTACCAAATATGAGGACATTGAATGCTATGGTATTACTATTATCAACCCTATTCTAAGTTAGCATCACTGTCCTAAGAAAAAGATGGGAGGTTAAATCATTTGAGGGTCAGAGAGACTATTGCAGAGTCCACAATGGTCCACATCTATGATTATACAAAGACTACAATAGAATATGGCAGTATCTTCATGAGAAATGACTACCTTATTGCCAATGAATTATCTTATCAAGAAGTATAGCCAATATGTCTGAAAAGACATGGTGGCATGCATATTCGAAACTAGTGGTTCTTCTGAAATATAGAAAGAGAAACCAACTGTTTTTAAGCATCTTCATCATCACAAAGTTGAAAAATGAAGTTTTTGTGGCGAACCTTGTGCGTTATGACTCTTGAATATGATGAACCCCAGGTGGTGAAGGAACCATCAATTAGGCTGTTGAACAAATGACCTGGATTCCAACTTTATAATTCATTGAATAATAAGATGGGAAAACATACCATAGGTATTCTGTGTGAATTTGTTCATGTCTTCTTTTTAAGGTTAAATCAGGAGTTTAAACTTTTTTTTTTTTATTAAAGTTAGCAGGGCGAAGCTAAAAAATTAGCTTAAACAGGTTGAAAATGAATAATAATTTTTCGGGGTGAAACTATAGTTTTATCATTATACTAATTTATGATATGATAAAATTTAAAAGGCCTTTATGGCAAATTTACCACTTTGGTGGAGGGGGGCAAGGTGTGTCTCCCGTCTTTGCCTCTGTAAGGTATGTCCAGAACTTGGCAATTATTCTCAATTTTCGCAATTCAAGTTAGACCCTAAACTTAGCAATTATTCTTGGGACTTGAACTTTTTTTGACCTTGAAAACCCTAAAGTTGAGGCATCAATGTGGGAAAAATTGTCAAGTTCAATGAGTAACTTGGACAGAAAAAAAAGTTTAAGTCTCAATGTGAAAATAATTGTCAAGTTTAGAACCTAACTTAGACCAAAATAAAAGTTCCAATATGAAAAAATTTGTCAAATTCAAACATCAAATAATGATTTATCTTTTATTTATTTATTTATTTTCTGTTTGATATGCATTTAATCCCAACTGAATTATAACATCATCACATGCATCAAAGATAGTCCTAAACAAAGTTTCCATAAATAGTTTAAGCACTCCTTCTAAAAGCATTAGTGAAACATAAACAAATAATAGCTAGATGTGATGCTGATCCATCCCATTGTAATATGACAAATGCTCCCTTTAGCTAGATAATAAATATGAGATAAAATAACATTAAATCTTTTTGCTTCACTTATTGTAGTAGTGACATTCATCACACAAGTGCTCACCCTGTTTTTGCACCAAGAGATGGCACCTAAAAAGCAAAACTGGCTAGTCTACTTTTGACTCGATACTGCAAGTCCTCAACCTAATTTATATTGGCCAAATGGATGTTCACCTAATCCCTTGCTAAACACTTTTTTTCATTCATATTGGCATCAATCCACTTCCAGTAATCATGAATGTATATAATGTTAAAAAAAGAAAAGGGCAGATCTTTGCTTAAATTCATTATAGAAAGCATTATTGTTTTAACTAATATATGAGTGTGCATCACTATCATCATATATTCTCAACAACATTGTTATCAGCTAAGGTAAATTTGCCTGCAACCTTGAGAAAGACTGCAGAAGGTTGTTTGTTCTAAGAGAAACCAAGTTTAAAGTGGTTCTACTCTATGTTACTTACACATACATAGAAATGGATATGGGATATGATCTTCCAAGAACGCTCCAAATCCATGCCAAACATGTACTTATATCTGATACTTACATCCAAGTCCGTAATATATATCATTTAAAAGACATATTGCTGCCAGAAAGAGGCAAGATTAAAAGTGCTTTAGTACATTGATTGGTAAAATCAATTCAAATACACTTTGAACAGTTTGGTACAATTGTATAACCCCTCTCCATGCCTGCATGATTAAGCTGTGCCAAGAAAACCTCTCAACAAATTAACATATAAAAGATACCTATACCCTTTTCTTTGTTTTCTATAATATGAAGCCTATAAAGAGGTAATTTCTAGTACTCATTTGCCAAGCACAGTAGTGTTATTCCTTCTTCACATGATACAAACAATGTAATAGTTCTTCTCACTACAAGACATAAGATTTGTGATTCTATTTTTTAGAAAAAAGTGCTTAAGCCATTCATACCCAGTATCTTTTGACCTATGTTATAGAGTTTTACACATACAAGAGCCTATGAAAAAATGGTGGGTGATATTGGTAATCAATTGTTGTCTGACTATTCTGAAGCATGAGAAGACACAAATGGCATGTGGAACATATTATGTATAAAATTTCCAATGGACCAAAAATCTGATTCTGATAAGCCTCATCTTTGAGAAAAATCTATCTGTCACATTACATCTTAAGAACAGGTATTGTGTAAAATGATAATATATTTATTCTTTTGCCACAATTGTTTGACCACAAAAATTGATTGCAAAATGCACAATTTTTTATTTGTTGGTTCTCATTTTAGTGGGGGCTCAAGCATTATCAATTTTCATGATGACCTAAGAACTTATGCATTGACAGCCAGATGATAAGAGTACACTATCTTGAAAAGGTTTCTGGATGAACTTATCTCATAACTGTGTATATAAATTAAAGGGAGTCTGAACTACTTTCTGAATGTTGACTATTTGAAATGCTTCTCATCAAGGTAGCAGCATAATCATTGATTATATTAAATCAAGCAGACTAATTCTAATAAAGCTTTAAAAAATCAAAATATGGCTGAATTTCCCTAGAGAAATCCTTTTTGGCTAGCACAGGCAAGCCCCCAAATTTTGACCTACTTTCACTTTGATCATCACTGAACTTAATTATAAAATGCTACCAAGGAACCAATAGAGCCAATACCTATCTATGATCCTCAAATATTATTTCCATTTTTATTCCTCTTTTGTGCTTTTGAAGGTTTCTACTTTCTCCTGCCACTAACAAAAGTGAACAGAGCATTTGCAGCACTTATTTGACCTACCTAACATGGGGAATGGATTGTGGATAAACCAAAAGTTTCACATGATTAATTCTTACAAGCTAGTTTTTGGCTATTTTCCTTGAGCATTTAGCCAAGCATGTGAAAAAGCATTATTATGAAATTACAGCCTAGAAGGACCATAGTATCCTTTCCATTTGGATGTATTGGATCTCAAAGAGATGTAAATGATGTAGTCAGGGACACAAACGGAGCGGGCAGGGTGAATATTGTTAAATCCATCATTGTTCCACAATTGGTAAAATCTGTTTCACCACCCAGCATGCTCCACTATAGATATATAATCTTGAAAATCATTACCACCTCCATCTATGTTGGATACATTGATGTGTCTCTAACTAACAATGACCACAATAAAGGCAAGCGCACCTATCGTTATATAGTATAGTTATGGTAAGACCGGTAATATCGTATCCATAAGGACCAAGAGTACTAGTAATTACTATCTTTTTATTATCTAGCCTAAGAATTGGAGTGATTTCTTTTAAATTAAAACTAATTAAAAGCACGACAGAGAATGAATTGGGAAAATACTTTTTAGACAACTATATGAGAGAGGCAATACCCAAGGAAGAATCCACCTATACTTCACTTATTACTTTTGATTCATCCGGTAGATTTTCGTCGCCCTATTTCTAGGGTTGCAATCAACTCCGCTTAATTGTGTTGATCTACTCTTAAACAGGGACTTTTGCTCCTCTAAATAAGCACATTCGATTTGAATTAATAACTCGAATTATCAAAACAAGAATAAGAACTCACAATTAAGAATAAAAACAAGTATTTATCTTATAAATCAAATAATAATAAGATCCATCTTAGGTTTCATCCCCTTAGGTATAAATACAAAACATAAGAAAACCCAAAAACTTCAAGAGAAATTGATAGGAGATTTCAGATTTGATGGAGATCCTCCTTCCAAGCTGCTTTCGTTGGCTGTTTTCGAGTATTTTCTGCCTTCTACTCGGCGTCCCCATTTAGGTTATCCCCTAGGGTGTTTATATAGCTTTGGGACGCCTTTCTTGGCCCACAAGTAGCCTTTTCCGAATGGAATTAGACTTGGATTCGACAGGGACACGCCCGTGTGCAAGCTTAGGCCGTGCTTGCTTCTGCTCACCTCACACGGCCGTGTGGTATGCCCGTGTGCGACAGTCCAAGCTGTGTAGGCCCATTTTGTCCCTTTTTGGCCCGTTTCTCGTTCTTTTTGATTCCCTAAGCTCTCCTGAGTATAAAACATGAAATTAAAAGATTTAGGAGCATCGAATTCATCTAATCTAATGAAAATTCATTCAAAAATAAGCCATGCATGGGGTTAAAATATGTGTAAATTATGGTTTATCATACTTCCATCCCCATCCCACTCCGCTGCAGTTCAATTTAAATTTGTTATTTATTTTTAATATTTTCAATCTTTTTAAAGATAAGTAAATATAGGGGTGAGCAAAACTCGATTCGATTCGAAAAAATCGAAAAAAAATTCGAATTTCGAATTATTCGAATTGAGTTAATCGAGTTAATCGAATCAACTTGAATTTTGAGTTTCGAATTTCGAGTTCGAATCGAGTTGAATTTTCGAATTCGAATAACTCGAGTAATTCGAATAAACCGAATATAAACTTTTTTTTTTAATTTTAGGCTTTTCCCTCAAGCCCAAATATTTAATTTTATCCCTTCCCCCTCCCCCCCAAGCCCGTCAGGCGTCAGCCCAAAAATTTATCTTCCCGATTCCTCCCCCAAATAAAACCCCCAAGCCCTAACACTAACAGCAGCAGGTAACAAATTTTATCTATCGTGGGTGCTGCAGATTCTTCTTCTTCAAACCCCCAAGCCCTAACACTAACAAAGACAGAAAACAAATTTCTCTCTTTTCTTATGTTTCTTGTTCCCTCCTTCTCATATTGAGATCATGGTTTTCACTAGCTAACAGTGTAGGCTTTCTTCTGCAAACATTGGCTGATTTTAACCCTTGTTTTGAACTCTGCATGCTTAGTCTAAATTATTACTCAAACGATTGAGTTCTTTTTTGTTTTGTCATGGCCAGCTTTGTTCACTAAATACATCTACTATAACTAAAAAACTATGCATTTTGATCAAGTCTTTTGTCATGGCAACTCAGCTTTTGTTGGAACTATAAGATTATATCCCCATGCATTTCTAATTCTCTATCCTATCTGATGATAAACAATAGAAAAATAGTAACACTATCACATACATTTATGATTGAACTGCAATTTGCAACAACCCGTCATTTATAACATTGAACTGTAAAGATAAACAGTTTCCTACCATTTATTTTGCCTCAATTTTTATGCCAAAGAGAGTTATTCTCTGTATTGATTTCCATGTTTGCAAGAAAAAGTAAACCAAGCAGTTTAGAAATCAGTGCCAGCCCAAAATATATGTACTTTTATCAATGAATGAAGAATAATTACAAAAAATGGATGAAAGAAAATGAAAAGAACGAAAAAGTGATAAATAAAACTCTCATGAGAAAGGATTTAATTTTAGCCACAACCTGCAGGATGAGAGGGAACCCTATTTGGTCTTCTCTCTTATATTAGTCTATAAGTATATATGCCAAGGGGATTATACCAATTGACATTTTCCATTTTATGTAATGATGCATCCCTTACTTTTCAAAGAAAAAATAATTTGTAAAATAAAAAAGAAGGTACCCACTTTCCAGTGCACAAGAAGCTACTTGATGAGTTGATGAGTAGTTTTTTTCTTAAAGAAAAACATTGAGAAAAAGATAATACAAGACATTAAAAATTAAAATATCTTTTCTTGCATATGTTTAATTTTTTATTACTATTTTGTTTAATTAAAATTTACAATATAAAATAAAATAAAATAAAACTTAATTAAAATCTTGTTTGGTAAGGTAATGGTGGGATATTAGCGAGCCAATTATGTATTTTTATGAATATAATAAGAAATTTACTTCACAATATTATTATTCAATTTGATTCGACTCTTTTATTTAAAATAAATTGTATTTGAAGTAAATTAATTCACTCCTTATATTACTGATATGAAATTATTTTATTTTATTATCCCATCCCACACACAACCTTGATGATTGAGGAGATCAGGTAAAGCTATATACAATAAATGGATATAGGTAGATTTACATGAGAAATCAAAGAGATATCGTTATTCTTATTATGGATTGCTTTGTTGCCTTTCAAAACAAAGCTTCAGATATTGAATATTTCCATTTATAAATCTTTGGTGTGCTTCGAATTTTCTGCTAATTTTTTTGAGGTCAACTGATTTGTTTGGATAAAATCTATATCGTGATTGGCTATTTGTCAGTAATCTATAATTTTTGTGTTGATTTATTTTAGGGGTATCATTATGTTGGAATTTCAATTTTGAGGTGGTTCAATTTTTATATGTCAAACCATGAAATAATTTAAAGCTTTAAAAATTTTAAAAAAATCAAAAATTATATTTTAATTTTAGTAATTAAAATTTTGAATGATTTTTTTTGTCTTTCCCGATTGATATCCAATTCAATTCAATTCTTGAGGAGTAAGCCAACACTTGATCCACAGTGTGATAAATTTAATTTCAATAATTAGAACTTTTAATATTTAAAAATTAAGGTATTAAAAAATTAAAAAAATAAATTTTTTGAAAGTAGATAAATTTTAAAAATTAAAATTAAAAAATCAGAAAATTAGAAAGATTCAAGGCATAAGCAAACTTATGTCTTTTCTGTGGTCAATTTTACATTATGATGTGTTCATGTCTCACTTGTGCTATGGTAACACTATCACTTGTTCATGTCTCACTTGTGCTATGGTAACACTTTGGTTCAGAAAATGAATTAAAGCATAAATGTTATTAAGTTTGATTTTAAATCAATTATTGGTTATCATTAGTGATTGCAACAAATGTTTGCTTATAGATGAGTGATCCAAAGCAAGATGGTTCAACTCAAAGTTCACAAAATTCTTCCCCAAGTAGAGATGATCAATCAACAACCAAGGAAAATGTTCGAAAAAAGATTACTCCAAGGGCAGCTTGTTGGAACCATTTCACCAAGTATGTGACTAAAGAGGGGGAGAAGAGAGTAAGGTGCAATGTATGTGATGTTACTTACACCATGGAAACAACTATGGGTTCTACAACAAATTTGAATAACCATTTGAAAACATGCCTAAAAAGACCTCGAGGTAATACTTCGATCCGGCAAATCGAATTAACATTTGTGAATGTTAGGCAAGAAACAACGGATTTATCAACTTGGGTGTTTGATAAAGATGCTATTAGAAAAGCATTGGTTCATATGATAATTGTGGATGAACTACCTTTTAAAATTGTAGAGGGAGAGGGTTTTAAATACTTTCTTTCTATAGCATGCCCACGCTTTAGTCTTCCATCTCGTTGGACAATTAGAAGGGATTGTCTTGATTTATTTAACTCCATGAAGAGTGTGATAAAGAATTGTTTTGAAAAAGATATAAGTAGAGTTTGTTTGACGACAGATACTTGGACTTCATTGCAGAGGATATCTTACATGGTTTTAACAGCACATTGGGTGGATGATGAGTGGAGGTTGCAAAAAAGAATTATAAATTTTGCCCAATATCCGCTCATAGAGGTGAAAGCATAGGTCAAGCTATTGAAAAATGTCTTCGAGATTGGGGGATTGAGAGGGTCTTCACTATTACTGTTGATAATGCATCCGCCAATTGTGTTGCCATTGAATATTTCAGAAAGAAATTGAATCATCGAAATGCTTCTGTTGCAAATGGAAAATTTATTCATATGAGATGTGTTGCACACATTCTTAATCTCATTGTGCAATACGGTACTAAGGATGTTTCTGTGTCTGTGGATCGAGTTAGAGGTGTTGTGAGGTATATGAGAGCATCACCATCGAGGTTGATAAAATTCAACCAACGGGTAAAAGAAGAAATGATAGATAGTAAGGCTCAATTGTGTTTAGATGTGCCTACTAGATGGAACTCAACATATATGATGTTAAAGGTGGCCGAAAAATATGAGCGTGCATTTGAATCATATGTACGTGATGACCATAATTTTTTTCTTGACCTTACTGCTGGAGATGGAGTTCCTACATTTGATGATTGGGAAATTGTTCGAAGATTATAAAAGTATTAGAGCCTTTTTATCATCTTACACTGAAGGTGTCCGGATCTTTGCATGTTACCTCTCATTCACTTTTTGAAGTATTGATGGATGTGCATTGTCTTTTTGATGGGTGGCAAAGTTGTGGAGATCTAGACATAGTTTCTATGACTTCCAAAATGAGAGAGAAATATAATAAGTATTGGGGTGAAGGAAACAAGATCAACATGCTAGTTTACTTGGCGATCATCTTTGATCCACGATGTAAAATGAGTTTTTTGAACTTTGGGTCAACTTGTTTTTTCCTAATGTTGCTAATGACATTATGAAAATGATTGATAAAGAATTGCATTGCTTGTTCAACGAGTATTCTTCTAATGCCGGGAGAATTCAACAGTTTGAAGGTAGATCTAGTTCTTCGACAAATCTTTGTAGTTCAATGGAAATAGATCATTCAGAAATGAAAACGGGCTTGGCCAAACAAAAATACCCTCAGAAAAGAAACAAGTTGGATTAGAAAGCAAATCTGAGTTGGACAGATATTTGGGTGAGGATGAAGTAGTAAACAATTCAAGTTCATTTGATTTACTATTGTGGTGGAAAATGAACAGTCCTAGATTCCCTATTCTTTCACAAATGGCTCGAGATATTCTTGCTACTCCTATTTCAACAGTTGCCTCGGAAAGTGCATTTAGCACGGGTGGACGTGTTCTCGATAGTTTTAGAAGTTCTCTAACTCCTCTCATGGTCGAGGCTTTGGTTTGCACACAAGATTGGCTTCGAAAATCTATTGATGCCATCAATCTTAAAGATTATGTTGATGAACTTCAAACCATGGAAGATGGTAATATATAAATTTTAATTTATAAAATAAGCTTTTGTGTTATTTATATTAGTAAGCATAATTTAACTAACACTTTTGTTTTTAAATTTGCTAGACTTGTCAAAAATACCTGAAGATCAAGAAGGTAATATACTTAGCATTAGTTTATAAAGTTAAATGTTTATTTAATTTTTTTTACGAACATTTTTATCATTTAACTAACTCATTCAATACTTTTACTAGATGTTTCAAGATTATCAATGCCAACGGTCTTTGAAGCACAAGAAGAAACTTAAACTATTCTATAATGGTTTTTGAACTGATGTGTTATTATTATTAGTTTGGTTTAGTTTGTTATTGTTGTTGGTTAATTTAGGTTGATGTTGTGTTGCTTTTGTTTATTTACTTGTTTACTTCAATTTTTTGTTGTATGATCATGTTTAAAAACTTTGAAGAATTTTTTTTTGAAAAATTACATAAAAATAAAAAACACTAAAGTCATTTTTTTAAAACTTAACTCGAACAAATATATTCAATTCGATTCGATTCGAATTTTGTCTCACTCGACTCGATTCGAAAAAATTTCAAATTTGGTTAGGATGATAAAATACGATTCGAAAACTCGATTAACTCGAAAATTTTTGATTCGATTCGATTCGATTCGATCGAATGCTCACCCCTAAGTAAATATTTAAATATAATTTTTCAAAACAAATATTTAAACATAAAATACATGGATTTTTTTCAATATTATGTTATTAAGTTTTTTACCATTTTAATAATTTTATATATACAAACATAAAATAGTAATTTCATATAGTTGAATGGGTCGAGGTGAGGCAAACAATTACTACAACTGCTCCATACAAAGTGAATCAATTCAGAATCTATCGAACGGTTCGGATTTTGCCATCCCTAAATCCAATTAGATATGAACATTCAAAATTGTCTTTGTTTCTTGTTAGATTCGACACAACAAATAAATTGTGTATACAATTGCTCAGTCAAATCATGGTAAAAGTACCATTGAGGCCTATGTATTAGAATTCAAATTGTATTTGCCCGTCTATTAAAAATGGTAAATTAGTCCTTATACGTAAAATTAAAGAGTAAATTGGTTTTTTCTACTAAAAATTTAATTTATTTGTACTGTTAAAAATTGGTGTGGCTGACAAAATAATCAGACAATGTACATGAGCTAATTTTCTCATTTTTTTTAGTAGAGAGAGTAAAATGCAATCCAACTCATTTCATATGAATGTAGTATCACGATTCTTAGTCTTTGTTTTTTGAGACAATGCCTAGAATTACCTATAGTCTCTCCCCAGCCCTTAAATAAGAAGATAATGCGCTTCAGCGCACTCGAATTGACGTCCTCTTACACTGACAACAATACCGATACTAACTGAACTAAGACTCAATCGACAATTCACTGTCAAATTTAATCAACTAAACATCAATCAAATCATGTAGCTATTATCACATTTTGATTTACGTGGAAACCACCTTCCCTAAGAAACAGAATCTTTTCCAAACTGTATAATGTAAGGCTACTAGAGATAACTAACAATAGCACCATCCTCTCTCATCTATATTTAGATACCCTAGCTTGCATACCTAATTTAATACACTAAGCAAAATCACCTGCAATTATGAAATGAGATGAGACTCTTCTATGTATGTATGTATGTAGTGCCCTGTAGAGTGTAGTTGGATGCATGTATTTTCAAGGTCAAGAACTCAAAGCAAGCTTTGTTCTATCAAGTTGTAAGGAGTGAGGACCATGAGGGCTAAATAATACAAATCAAAATCTCCAAAATAAAGCCCCCCCTAATAAAAAGGAAACACACCCTACTTTCCCCTCCACTCTCCCTTTAGGGTCTACGAACAATAATCAACTTAGAAAAGCAAAATTCATTTTTCATTTTAATGGTGCAGTGAGGTTGATGCATCCACTAATTCTAGTTTGTATAGGATTTTCAATAATTCATGTACATAAGTAAAATAATAGAAAAAGCTTTCAACCTAGCCCCCAGCAGCCGGCCTAATACAGTTCACCATGCTTTTGTAGCAGAAAGCTTACCTCAAAATCTCAATTTATGCTGTATTTATGAGATATGAGCTTCAGATACATATCTATTTTAAACGAGTATTGATATAATTCACATATAAATTCGAGTAAAGTATGTAATTAAACATTAAAAAGTTTGTAACGATTAAAGTTAAGAGTTTTTAAAATTCAAAACAATACCAACAAAATACCAAGGTTCAAGCCCTGAGCAACTCATCTCAGCCTCAAAAAATTGCAATATGTGCTTGTTTTGATAAAAGAAAAATAATGAATTCAAAATAATAAGACTAATTGTAGTGGAATTTACTAAGAGGGATCAAGGAAAGGATCAATTACCCAATACTCTGTTGAAGTCCAAGTTGAACTGAGTCAAGTTAATAGAACCACTAGACCGAGTCTCCTAGCCCAACTCAGTCACCATAGCCCAATAAACAAGTCATCTTCACAAACCCAAAATGTTATTTTTGGGTTAATTCCACAAAAAGTTCTCAACTTTTTTGGTTAATTGTACAAAAAGTTCCAACTTTTAAATTGATTTCTAAATGTAAAAAATTTTCAATTAAATTATCAAATTTGAAGTAAAATTTATTTTTAAAACACTTATTATCGGTCTTATCCAAATATGAAATTACTAAAAATTTAATTTAAACATTTAATTGGAATGTTTTAAAATTTAGGACCAAATTGAAATTTAATCATGGTTTGAGTACCTTTTATGGAATTAACCCTTATCTGAAGCAATCATAAAGCGACGCTGCAAAAAAGGGGAAAACGAAGGATTGCTGCAGCAAGAATTCTTTTGAAACCCAAATCTTTTTATCATTTATTAATTAATATTCTAAGTTAGCTACGCCTTGCAATTTCTGTTATTTCTAAATCAATCTCCCTAAGGTATCTTCTTTCTCCTAATTTCTGCTAAATTAAGGGTATTTTTTGTTGACTAATTGTTCGGTGGATTCGGGAGATTAAAAAGTTGAAATCTTTTTAATGTAAAAATTCTGGGTTTTTAGTTTTTATATTTGAGAAGGTTTGGGAAATCAAATGGGAGTGAAGGTAGAGCACTGATGTCCCTGTTTTGGATTGTGATACGTCGATTAGCTGAAATTGAAGAAAGAATGGTATATTTCCCCTTCTTCTTCTTCTTCTTCTTCTTCTTCTTCTTCTTATTATTATTATTATTATTTAATTTTAATTTGATAATCAGGGATAATTTAATCATTTACTCTCTCTTTTGTTTTTAAAGAATTTGAATTTGTAATTTATAGCTCAAAAAGTTAATTCAAAGTTAGTTATGTCAATATGTAAGATTTTGTGTATTAGATTTTACATTTAGATATTTTTTGAAGCAATGAAAATGTTTATATGTATTGAAGTATTATGCATGAGGGACGTGATAGATTACCTTGAAATGGAATCTTGCTTGAAGGCATTGAATTAGTAGTTTATATGATGGAAGTGATATATGGTTCTAAATTGTTTTAATGATAAGAATTTTGAAGTTGCAATTTATAGCTCTGAAGTTATTTCAAACTTGGCTATGCCAATATGTAAAGTTTTTGTTTTAGAATTTACATTTAGATATTGTTGAAGCAATGGAATATTTACCAATTGTCTGTATTTTACTTGTATTCAAGGGTGATGCATGAGAGAGGCGAATCCTTGGTGCGGATTTCCTAGCTTCTTTAGGTTATAATGTTGATATTGAGGTTACTAAGTTTAATGATCCACTTGTTGATTTCTTAGGTGTGATGCATCCTAGAGCGTGTGTTAAGCGAATTTTTCACGCTCATATGTACCAAAAAAGTATGATGCATTAGAGATATAGTAGATTCCCTTGAAATGGAATCTTTGCTTGAAGGCATTGAAGTAGTAGTTTATGTGATGGAAGTGATTTATGTTTTCAAATTGTTTCATTGATAAGAATTTGAAGTCGTAACTTATAGCTCAGAAGTAGTAAAAGTAGCATGGAAGGCCCCGTACTATGAGTCAGATTGCATTATACCCCTTATACTCAAAAAATGGGCAAATTAGTCCATGTATGTTAAATCAAAGAACAAGCTGGTCTTTTCTGTTAAAATTTTCATCCATTTGTACTATTAAAAATTGGTGCAGCAGGCGGAATAATCAAACAGGGACATGTGGATAAAATTTTTAATAGAATGACTAGTTTGCTCTTTGATCTAATGTAAAGAAACTAATTTGTTCCTTTTTGTAGTAGAAAGGACAAAATGCAATTTGACTTTTAGTACAAGGGCCTCTATGGTGCTTTTACCCTCAGAAGTTAATTCTAAGATATCTATGCCAATATGTAAGGTTTCATGTATTAGATTATACATTTTGATATTGTTGAAGCAAATGAAATCTTTAATCTTGATAAAGAGAAATTTTAGTTTTAGTTATACTTGTTTTGAATTGTCAATTTTCGGTTTGTATTGAAATGCTGTGCATGAGAGACATGATTATCTTGAACTTATATCTTGCTTGAAGGCATTGATGTACCTATGTTTTCAAATTGTTTCACTTATAGGCAACCTCAAAGAAAGTGATTACAAGGGAAGAGTGGGAAAAGAGATTGAATGATGTTAAAATCAGGAAAGAAGACATGAATAAATTGGTGATGAATTTTCTTGTCACGGAGGGTTATGTTGAAGCTGCTGAAAAATTCCGGATGGAATCTGGAACCGAACGTATCCTATGAAGAAAACAAATTTTTTACTCTTGTTCTTTATATATTTACTGTCCTTAAAAGTATAAGTTTTATTTTTCCTTATTATTGAACAGCAGATATTGATCTTGCAACAATCTCTGATCGCATGGCTGTTAAAAAGGCTGTACAATGTGGAAATGTTGAGGATGCTATTGAGAAAGTTAACGATTTAAATCCCGAGGTATGATCCTTGTTTACAATGATGTTAAGCTATGCCTTTACGTTCTGAAATGAACACGGATCTGTTTTATATCATTCATTCTTCGTTACTATAATTCTTTCCTTCCACTAGTCTCTATGAAAATCTTCTCTTATTAATGTAATGGAAGAAGTAATAGTGCGTAAAGGCAAAGGGAGTTTGTACTAATAAGAAAGAATTTTGTTAGGTTAAAATGTCATAAGTTCCTATAGTCTTTGAAAATTTGGAATTTAGTCTCTGTACTTTTATTTCTAGGAATTTAGTCCCTCTACTTTTCAATTTTCAAAATTTAGGTCCAACTATTAACACTGTTAAAATTTTTTGTTAAATTCAGGTTAATTACAACATTATTCTGTTAATTACATGGCTATCAAATGAGTTTTTAATTTAATTTCAAAATGTCACACAAACAAATTTAACAAAAAAAAAAAATTTAACTGTGTTAACAGCTGGACCTAAATTTTGAAATTTGAAAAGTAGAGGGACTAAATTCCTGAAATAAAAGTTAGAGAATTTTTTAAAAAGTACAGGGACTTATGCCATATTTTCACCATTATCTTATTAATGCAATGATGCGCAATGGGAAAGAGAGTTTGTACTAATAAGAATTAGTTAGAGAATTTTACACCTCTGATTTCTTGTTTTTAGTCATAGCTAGATAAACTATTATGAAATCCATTATTAGGATCTTGTTGTACTTCTAAATACAGTTGTTTTTCTTGTCTTTCGTCAGCAATAGTATTGAGAGCAATTAGGTGTTAAAAGGAGGCACTCATATGTTTAACTATTTCGATTTGAAATTAGTAATCCTGTTTTCGGTGTTAGTTAAGAAACTTTGGAAAGTATGTCATAAGGGTAGCAGATTCGTTTCAGATATGAATATTCTTTCAAAACTATCTTCACTTCTCGAGATTCATTTCTTTGCAGATATTGGATACAAACCCGCAACTCTTTTTCCATCTCCAACAACAGAGATTGATAGAATTGATTCGAAATGGAAAAATAGAAGAAGCCTTGGAGTTTGCTCAGGAAGAACTTGCACCGAGGGGAGAAGAGAACGTAACTATCCTTCATGAATGCAATGAGAACTTTCTTGTGCATATTTGAATCTAAGATGACATTTTTTTTTCTGCAGCAAACCTTTCTAGAAGAATTAGAGAGGACCGTTTCGCTCCTGGCGTTTGAAGATGTTTCAAACTGCCCACTTGGAGAGCTTTTGGACATATCACAACGCCTTAAGACAGCAAGCGAGGTGAATGCAGCCATTCTTACTAGCCAGTCTCATGAAAAAGGTCTGTGTGTTGTCTTTTATTTTCATTATTTATCTACTTTTGGGGAGCCAACGATTGATTGCAAGTAATTAAAGACGTTGTGACCTTAATACCATGGTCTCCCAACATTGTTTTAGCAAGTTAACTTTTTTTACCTTGGCTACTGTGTATTTCCCTTGTTGTAAGTAGCAATATTCATGCAGCTATGTCTATTTGTCCTTCAACTGGTACTGCCATCATTAAGTTAGAATACAGTGCCTAGTATGTACACAGTAGACACGAAAAGGTCATAGTAGCCTTAATATCGACGATCAGATGTACTTTGGTTACTGAATTTATTTTATTTTGAGGGTAAATATCAAAATTATGCATCGGTTTTGGTTGTCTGTATAACTTTTTGAGGTAAAAGTACCATGGAGGCCTTTATCCTAGGAGTCGGATTACATTTTGCCCCCTCTACTCAAAGAATGGGCAAATTAGTCCCTGTATGTTAGATAAAAAAGCAAACCGGTCATTCTTTTAAAAATTTTGTCCATTTTTACTGTTAAAAACTAGTCATTATACATCAGCATGAGTTATACGTAGCACGCTACATGTAACTGTCTGGTTGTTTCGTCAGCCATGTCAGTTTTTAACTGTACAAATGAATGAAAGTTTTAACAGGAAGGACAAATTTGCTCTTTGATCTAGTGTACAGGGTTTAATTTTCTCATTTTTTAAGTAGAGGGGGAAAATGCAATTTGACTTCTAGTACAAGGGCCTCCATGGTATTTTTACCAAATGCCTTTTTAGTCATTTAAGTTGAATACCTCTGCATGTCCCAGTTTGATCCAAACTTTGAGATTAAGAAATAATAAAATGTTCTTAACCTGCTCGATCATTTACAGACCCGAAGCTTCCAAGCTTACTAAAGATGCTGATATGGGCTCAGAATCAACTCGATGAGAAAGCTGCTTATCCTCGCATAAACAATTTGTCAAATGCCACGCTCGAAGATCCCACGGTTTGAAAAAAAGGTTCGAAAAACACTATGGATGAATCTATAGTTGCTTTGAAATTGAAACATAGATAGAACTGAATGGAATCAAGTTAGGAATTTGTTGGTGCATGCTATTTTGTTATGATGTATTTGATGTTTTATCTTCATTTTTAGAAGAATTAAGTTGCCTTTTGGTTGGTCTTTTACTTTGTTCCAAGTTGAAGTTGGTGCATTTGTACAATTGATGATCATGCATTTTATCCCTTGAATGGGAGGGGATTCCATTAGACAATTTGAAGCAACCAAAACAAAATTGTTATTGCTATGTTTTTCTCCATCGTATTTGCTCTAATGTATTGGATTTTAACTTGTTACCAAGAAACGGGATCAACAAATGAGGATAATAAATGGGTCAAATTTTGGTTTTAGTCCCTCTATTGTGCTCAAATTTGAGATTTGGTCCTTGACAGAATTTTATCCACTGTTCCGGTTATAATGTTAAAGCACCACTTTCAATATAAAAGAAATCCATATCATAATAGGTATTTTTAAGGAAAAAAATAGAAATCCTTGTATTACAAATCGGATTGTATTTTACTTTCTCTATTTTAAAAAATAGGCCAATTAGTTATTATATCTTAAATTAAAGAGTAAATTAATCATTCTATTAAAAATTTTATGCATTTCATTATTTATTTTTATTATATCTTAAATTAAAGAGTAAATTAATCATTCTATTAAAAATTTCATGGATTTCATTATTTATTAAAAATTTCATCCATTTTTGTTTGAATTAGTCCTTCTATATTAGAATAAGGTACACGTGATATGTTAAGTGTTACAAACCGATTGCCCTTTCAACACTTAATAATAAAAATGAATGAAATTTTTAATAGAAAAATCAATTTGTTTATTAATTTTATGTACAATGATTTATTTGTTTATTTTTTAAATAGAAGAGATAAAATGCAATCTGACTTAGATTATAGGAGAGCCGCATATACTTTGCTGGTATTTAAACCAGAACAGTTGATGATGTTAATTAATTTAAACTAGTTAAATGACGTTATAAAAGTAAAGTTGTCTGATTATTTCAACATAAAATATAGATAGAGGGACTAAATTCACAATTTAACCAAAGAAAATGCAACCATTGAAAAAGCAAATCATCTTCTAAATACCTCCCAAAAACCATAGCTGCAAGCTTTACCCTCTTTTATTTCTACAGAAACAAGATGAACAAAAACAGAACATGGACAGCAAAACCAAAGAGATTGGTTTTTTTTACAATTTGATCCAGAAAACATAAACCCAAATAGCATTCTCACACTCTGGAAATCCCTGCAATCTAGCAAGTTGGACTGTACTTGTTCCAACTCCACAATGGCAATGCCAATAACCATCATCAAAGTTTAGAGCATAACTTGAAGGATCATAATGGAACTTGAACTGCCTTTTCCTTCTACTCTTCAAAGCTGCTTTCATTTTCCAAAAAAGGTTTCTGCATTGTTTCTTGCCATAACTACTTGCCCATTCAAGCTTTTCCATGAAACCCTTAACCATTTTAAAAAAAAAAAAAAACACTCGAAGAGCCTTATAGGGGAAGCATAAATGGTATTAAAATGAAAGAACAATAATGAATGAAACTAAGAAAGAAACAAAAAGGGGGAGAAAAGAATGAAGGGAAAATGGTAATACGTAGGGATGCTAAAATTCCTTTCCTAAAGTAAAGAGAAAAAGAAGTGAATTAAAGAAGGGATAGTATAGGCAAAGAGACCAGACTATGATGGTAGTATCACTTTTTTTTATGCAAGATCTTTCCAAATCTTTATAAATATATAATGATACGTATTTTTTGTAAATTTAAAATTTAATCCTAAATTTATATTTTTAGAAATTTAGATAGGTTTGTTGCTTTCTCATATTTTGATTCTAATAAAACATTTAATATATATTTAAAAGTATTGATTAAAATCTCGGGAAATTTAAAGACAAATTTTAAAAATAAAAATAGAGAATAAATTTGAAATGTGTAAATGTTTAACCCAAACAAAATGTAAGATTATTTTTAATTCCACTAGAGATGTTCAGAAGTTATGATTAAATAGTGGGCTAATTATATCATACATTCTTAAAGATATTCAAAATGATACTCGATTGATATGATACTAATTATCTGTATCATATCAATCAAGTTTTTAATCTAGTTGTTAGCTTGACCAATAAACTTGAATTTGACGCGGAACATATTTAGAATACATGGATTAAATTTGAAAAATGTGTGTACCAATCACCCAGATAAATTGGATCACCTGGCTTGTTAAAAAACATAGTTCTACTAAATTTTAATGAAACTTTTTTAACACATCAAATTTTAAGTTGTCCATTCGATAAATACATGCATTTTTTAAAATTAATCTATATATTTTTAATGTATTTTATCTAATATTTGAATTAGCATTTAACACCCACGTTGTCGGCTAAACTAAAAGAATGATTTGATTCATAAAATATCGATACTTTAATAACGCAATTGATATATTTTAAATTTAAAAATTAATTAAAAAACCTGAATTGCAAACCTCTCTTACAATTAACCCTTAAATAAGTTAAAGAAAATAAAAAGCGCTCATGGCATTAGGGCTATAGTATAAACAAAGCATCATGCTATTAGGGTTAAAAAAACATGGAGAAATTGAAAATCCATTTGAATAATGATGTTTCAATGGTTTTTAAACAACAGTTATTCGAATTAAATCGAATTGAATATGGTTATTAATTTAATTTAACATAAAAATAAATATTTTATATTTAAAATAGTAAAAATAATTTAAATTTTTATATAAAAATATTTCAAAAAATTACAATATATGAGTTATTTACCTATCTATTATTATATTTAAGTGTTTTACTGAGTTTATCCAAAACTCCTCATTTGTAGTAAGCAATAAATATTATTTTGAAGGTAATTTTATTTTTTGTATATAATCTAGAAAAATACTTGCCTATAATAGAATTCGAACTTAAAACATTATAATATTTAATTTTTTTTGTTTATTTTTTAATTTTATCACTTCAACTAAAATTATATTATATCTTTTTTGTGAAATTTGTTACATACAATTTTCACCCACATTATGAGTGTAACAAAATCCAATTATTTATTATTTATTTTAAAATTTAACTTTTTTAAAAAAATCTTAAAAAAAGTTTTGAAATTTCTTCGCTATAAAACAAATGTAATTTTATAAAAAATAAATTCAAAAATTCAAAACCCTAAAAATTATTTTAAAAATAAATAAAATTAAACTAAATTATAACAAACGCTTCAAAAAAAATTTTAAAAAAAAACATATTCAAGTAAATTAAATTATAATAAACCTTAAAAAAAAGTATATTCAAAGTCATTGCAAACTACGGATTTCTACGGTTCCACCACAACAAACAACAAAACCTACCCAAAAAAACAAAACATTGAATCAAATGTTTGGTCAGAACATAAACAAGAAAAAAACATAGATATGATCCCCCATTCTTGTATGATACGTACTGTCCTTATCTTTATTTCATAGTTTATGCTTACATATTCACAATCCTCATTGTTTAGTCCGCCATGCAATTTTTTTTTTTTTTACCTATATCTGACCTAAAACCATCACATTGGTTCTCCCCATTTGACATTGAAGCAAAGCATCGGAACTCGCTCGACTCGAGCCGGATCACTTTTCCCGTACAAGTCCAATATGGGTTCGATCTCTTCCCAGCGACGATCGGCATCACCATCACCACCACCCGTGTTCAACTCTTCTCGATATCGAGTGATCGCCGCGTTCTGTCCTAAAGAGGCAGGGCCTAGTACGAATGTTTTCAACAGTATACAATGTTACAACCCTTGTAATAATACATGGGAACATGTTAGCATCATTCCCAACCTACGTGAAAACCATGTCTTAAAGGGTTTTGTGATGGTTTCACTCGGAGAATCTGTTTATGTTATCGGTGGGAGGTTATGGAACAAACGAAAACCTCGGGGTTCGAATGAGATTCCTGATGTTGATGTAGAAGTGTCAGCATTAGTGCTTCGATACAACGTTCGGTGGAATAAATGGTCGAAATGTGCGTCGTTAGGGACGCCACGGTATGATTTTGCATGTTGTGTTTGTAACGATAAAATTTACGTCGCGGGTGGAAAATCCGGTTTGAATAGCACTAGAGGAATGACATCGGCCGAGGTTTATGATCCGGTTACTGGTCGGTGGACCGACTTGCCTAATATGAGTACGTTGAGGTACAAATGTGTAGGGGTAACATGGCAAGGCCAAATCTACGTAGTGGGTGGTTTCGCCGAAAAAGACGATTCTGTCCCCAACATGCTGACGTTCTCGCCGCAGCGGTGCTCCGCCGAGGTGTTCCACGCCGGAGCGGAGACATGGGACCTCGAGGCTGGGATGTGGCAACTGGACGTACCGCCGAATCAAATCGTCGACGTAGACGGCAAATTGTTTAGCTCCGGCGATTGCCTTAACCCATGGAAAGGACACATCGAAGCTTACGACGAAATCCTCAACATGTGGACCGAAGTCAACGGGTCACGTTGCAATCGGCCGATCTCGGCCATGGAACGGCTTTACTTAACGATGGCGCCGATCGGGACACAGTTATACTTCTTCGCGGGGTATCGGAAGGCTGAGGAACCGACGAAAACCCTATCGGTGGTTTATATATTCGATACGTTGGCCACCGTCGATGCATGGAGGAGCTTAGAGCCAACGGAGGAAGAAGGGGAAAACGAGCTTTGCAGCCATTGTTGCGTGGTTCAGCTCTGATAAAAAGGATAACTGATAAAAAAAAGTTTTATTCGTAAATTGGCCCATGCACTATACTCTGATTCTCAAATTAGTCCTTAAAGTTTTTCTTCTTTTTTTTGTCAAAAGTCGTCTTTACACAATCATTTCATCACATTTTTATCCTAAACAAAAACGCACGGTAAAACTAAAGATCACTCCCGAAAAAAATTAAAGGATTAATATGAAATTTGGATATAGTTTAAAAGTTAATTTATTAATAAAGTAAAAAAAAATTTACCTTAGTCATGTATAAGTAGCATATTCTATAACAAATGAGCGAAAATGTACCATGTAAAATACTATAATAGGGATAATATTTTCTCCCTTGAAAATGTCTTGTTTGCTATTACATTAATTTATGTAAAAATATTGTATCTTACATTTTTACTATATTTAATGTTTGAGTTAATGTCGGAAATTAATTTAATGTTATATTCATTTTAACTTTTAATATTTTAACTTTACCGTCACAGTTAAAACTCTGATATTTTTTATATTTATTATAAATATATATTTTACACGATTTTTCATTCATATCTTAAACGTATCATAATTTATTTTTTTAGGAAAAAATGATGTTGCTTTCTAACAAGGTCCATATCAAATGAATAAAAAATTTGAATTCGTGTTTGGTTCATTGGTCAATGGTGTGTACTCCATATTAGAAGTGTTCATGAGTCAAGTCAGGCTTAAGTATGATATTAACATATTTTATGCTTACTCAAATCTGTTCTAGCCCAAAATATAAGCCTAAAATTTTACCCTTGCCTACCCATTTTTGTAAATGGCTAATTCAAAGCTTATTTTAGACCAACTCATATTTTTTTGAATTCTTAAACTATTTATATTATTTTTACTTTCATATTTAATAATTTTATATATTTTTCATTTATTAAAAAATTATATATAAACATCTCTAACATTTTTAAATATTTACATTATAGTATTATATATACATTATAGTATTATATATTACTATAAATTTAATTTTTATGTGTTATGAATTATATAATACATAAAAATAACATAATATGATTTATTATAAACATAAAAAAAATCGAGCTTTAAATGTTCGAATCCGAACCCGATCCATATTTTAAACGAATCTAATTTTTTATCTAAACTTATTTTTTAAATCTAATGCATGAATAAATCTATTGATTTGCTCCAATAATGTATGAGATATAAAGAAATGAATAAGATATTTCCAATGTATCAACCTTTAGCCGAATACCTTAGCTAGAATGGCCGGGAAAGGCCCAAAGGGTCAAAGATCATGTGCATGAATGAAACGCAATTCAAAATTGCCAAAATAATGAAAATAAACTTAGCCAACATAGCCATAGACGTGCAAAAGCTAACATATATTATATAATATATTTTTAAAAAATAAAATACACTAGTAGTCCTTCAATTATTAGTTTTTTTATGTCATTTAATTATAAAAAGTTACAAAATAGTTACTCAATTATTAGTAAATGTTATTTTTGGTCCTCTAACTATAAAAAAGTTACAAAATGGTCGCCTAACTATTCAATTTTATCTTTTGCGGTTATCAGCTGACTAACAGTGACAATTTTTAAAATTGGCATAATAGCAACTTTAACCCTCAACATTTATAAATTATGTTAATGTAGTTTTCGTTGGATCTGGTGTCCCAAGTGTATTATATTTGTTTTGTATACTTTTATTTTCCGAAAAAATTGTTTTAATAGAAATATTCATTAATTACATTAATACCATTTTTATATTGTCTTCAATGTTTTTGCATTCAAAGCAAAATGACAGCAAATATTGGCTTACTAGTTATCAAACATTTAACTAATACTAAACGGTATTATATGGTCGGGTTGTAATACGGAAAGATAGTCGTATTAGTATACGAATCTAAACTTGTCCTTATTCAAATCAGAGAGGAGCAAACTGATTGAAAAAATAATATGTCGTTTATCAAGTCCAGATGAGGGAAATGTTTTGTCGTGAGCATTGGAGCAAATGACTCCAAGAAGATAGAGACATAAATGTAACTGACTGGACTGATAATACATCATACATGACCCAAATATAATAGATCCTAAATCCATTTATGAATTTATTCACTTGTGATGTTCATAGTTTGACATATCTTAATCTCGAGTGAATGATGGATTATATATGTGTGACTCGTATATTTTGATGTAAGTAAAAACTTGAGTTCAAATAGATATAGAATTGAAAGTTGTTATATTTGATATATGACTTTTGCAGTATGTAGTATTATTCACAATAGTTGAAATTCATAACCCAAGTAATAGGTAAACAATATCCTTTCATCGACATTACATGATAGATGAAAAGTAAACGTGGCCACGAATCGTTTGTCTTTGTGATAAATGATTTGATTACTATTTAACAATAATTGACTTTTCATGGAAGAATATGTAATAGTTACCATGTGTAAAATAGATTATATTAAAAGAACGAATTTATCCCAAAGAGATTAATGATATCCTACGAGGGTAACACATTTATGACAATATCATTGGATAAGCAGTGATATGCTATAATTTGATATGTCAAATTAGGTTCTCAACTATACTTAATGAGCTTATTCTCGAGTAATTTGAATGTATTTTCCTTGTTTTTACTTAGTTTTAGCTTTTTAATTTAATAAGTGATTTAATGTGTTTTACGCTATTTTTTAGACTCAAATTGGTCAAATACGCCATAGGTTCCCTAATGGTTGATTGAGTGTTGTAGAGAGTCAAGCACTAATTATGTAGCTTTCATAGTGGCATGTAATTATGATTAGATTAATTATAATACTATAGTAGAATGACTTAGTGACTAAATAAGTTTATAATTAGGAGAAAAAAGTCGAAACTTAATTATAAATTATTTAAATCCTAATTATATACGTCCAATCGATCCCTGTGTTAGCTTGTTGAAACTAAAAATGAATTGCATATAGAACCAAATGAACAAAAATGAATAGAAATGAGTCGCATTTACAAATGAATGTGTTTTCTCACTAAGTATAGAAATTACTTGAGAATTATTTTAAGATTTTCAAATTATTAATTAATTGATTAATTATAATTAAATAATTAGAATTCAAAAATGAAATGAAATTATTAATTATTATGAATCTGTTGAATACGGTAAAATTGTCACGGCTTTAACGAAATTAGAATTAAGTTGAGAAAATCATTTAATTGGAAAATTAATTTAGCTAAATTGATTAATTAATTAATAATTGTTTTGGGAACTAGAAAAAATATTAAGTTGGATTAAATTATAAAGTGTTGAGTTAAAAGTCAGAGAAGCATGTATATTTGATCTAATATAGGAGAGACTCAAATTCCCTCATATTACATGTACGAAGGGCGACAATCCTAGTTTTTTTTTTTATTTTTTATCTAGGGCATGTTGCCCACATATTCTAATTAGATTAGGAGTGTTTTTCTATTAAATAAATATTAATTGTATTATTCTTATTTAATCATAACTATCTTATATTTTATTATAAACAGATGGCATTGATAAAACTATTAACACACAAGCTTTATATATTGTTATTCTGTCATAAAGTAGTGAGAATGTATTTTTCTAAAATTAAATTATATTTTTTGGGAATTGCAATTTATACAAGTTTCTATTTGAGAGATTTACTTTACAATTAAAAGCAATTGAACCGTTTCTTGTTTTGTGTTTGGTTTGAGAGATTTACATTATGTAATTTAATCTTCTTTTTTTTTTTGCATTTTTTTTTTGTGATATTGAGGGTTAATTTTAAAATAAAGAGAAAAATATGAAAAATATTATCTTGGATTTTTAAGTGTTCTCATTTTTGTATTTTTCAATCAGATTTAGCTAATAAATTTATTTTTTTAACTTTTTAGGTGAAATGATCACAAAAAAGACAAAAAGCAAAAAAAGAATTATATAATGCGTAAATGTTAAGGGTTAAAATTTTTAGAATCAATACCAAATTGATACAATGTATGAATGTTGACAAAAAGCAAAAAGGAATTATATAATGCGGAAATGTTAAGGGTTAAAATTTTTAGAATCAATACTAAATTGATACAATATATGAATGTTAAGGGTTAAAATTATAAAATTTATAAATGGTGAATGACTATTACTATATTTTACCTTAAAAAAAAGAAAGGCCCAATCCCAAGTCATTAAGCGGTCAATATTCAACAACATCAAAAAGATACCTAAAAAGAAGAGAAAGTAAAAAAAGAAAAACAGAGGCCAATAAATAAAATAAATAAATAGCACGTAAAGGATCCTTTCACGTGACCCATTTAAGCAAAAAGCTTAATAGCACGAGCCATGCCCATCACCAGCACCTGACACAGCAACCTCAATGCACTGTCCCCACTAGCATCACCACCACCGTACTCTCTTTTGGTTAACTACGTATCACACGTGTGATGGTACAGTATGTACACGCGTGAGAAAAGCTTTTTTGTTTTTTTAACAGTGTTTTGACCCTTACTGACAAAAAATTCAACGGGTCAAGATCCCCGAAAGGGATGTAACAATCGATCTGGACCGTTGAAGTATGAGAGAGATAATCTCGAGGGTGGTTAAGACTTACGAGTTAATCCGTTCTGTTTGATCGGATTTTTTTAAATTTATGCATCATTTATTTTAATTCGGTTCGGTTGGATTTTTTTATTTTTGACTTTTATATATTTATTTTTTTTAGATTTATTTTGATTAAATAAATTTTATTTTATGACTTTTAAATACTATTTGATAAAATTTTAAGGTCTTCTTCAAAAATATTTTTAAAAAATAATAATTTTCAAAAATATTTAAATTATTTTTATTATTTTAAATATTTTAAATATAATTTATTTATTTTTATTATAAAAATTAAAATTAATTATATATTAAATAAAAATAGAATTTCATTTGATACCAAATAATCATATTTTTGAACTTATATTTACATTGATTCGGGTCAATTTTTTATTTGGTCGGTTTTCTCTCATGCCTACAATGTAAACAACTAAGAGGAGAAGCCTAGTGTATCAGATTTTTGACGGGTTAAAATATGTTTTAGTTCCTTGAACTCTTAATAGATTTAAAATTTAGTCCTTATATTTTTATTTTTATGAATTTAGTCTCTTTATTTTTTTTAATTTTAAAATTCGGATCTAATTGTTATCACTATTAAATTGGTTGGTGTGACATTTTGAGATAAAAAAATTACTCACTTTATAGCAATGTAACAAAAAAATGATATTGTAATGAACCTAAATTTAAATATAAAAAATGTTAATAGTTTGTCTAGAATTTTTGAAATCTAAAAGGTAAATAGACTAGATTCCTAGAAGTAAAAGCATGATGGTTCAATTCTAAATTTATGAAAAGTATAAGGAATTACGACATATTTTAACCTTTTACGAGGCTTTAATTTTTCCAAATGTGAATGTATTTGAAAGGTGCCTTTATTATATGGACTTATCAGATTAGTCCTTCTACCGTTGAATGGATTTATTTAGGCAATTTACTATAAAAAAAAAAGAATCAAATAAGGTTAATTAGGAATAGATTTAACATTTACAGTTTTAAAAATACCATTTATTATTTAACATAATTAGTATTTTTAAAATTTTTATGGTTTTATAAAACCATAAAAATTTGCCTCAAATTGAACTGTAATTGAGGGAAAAGATCATTTTAGGGAATTTTTTTATACATTAATTGTTAACTACGTTACAATTTCGATTTATTTAATTCTTTTTAATAGCTATCCTCTTTTTAGAGGACTAATCTTGCCACGTTGAAGATGAGGGTAGACGTGGCACGTGAGAGGATGGGAAATTTAAGAACAAGGTGGGGGGTTTAGGGTTTTACCAACATTCAATGGAACATATCATGTGGATGGCTCATGAAATTTGGGGTCTCAAAGGGGCTAATTGCTTAGGGACCGACACTGACCACCTACGGTGCGGTGAAAATTGAAAGACAAACGCCCCTTTGGGTTTTCTTGCTATTGGCTAATGGCTTTTCCCTTCTCATGATTCTTACGACATGGGACTAAACTAGTCTCTATACAATAGCTTGGAATGTATCTTACTAGTTGAGTCAACTACTTCGATTATAAAAGAGTTTATCCAATAAAGGTTTTTTTTTTTTTATGTGTTATCGGGTGGATTGTACATGTTTTTATATAAGTTATCATATTATAATTTATCATTTTTTATGTGGATCGTAGACGTATATTTTATATTGATGTATAACAACTAATTTTTAATAGTAAAAATAGATAAAAATTTTAATAAAATAATTAATTTATATTTTGATTTAATATATAAGAATTAATTTATTTTTCTTCTGAGTAAATAAGATAAAATATAATTTAACTCTTAATATAAGATCCTTCGTAATACTTTTATCAGAATATAACTTAATTTATATACTTTTATTTTTTAAAAATAAATTATTTAATAAATTTACATTTTAATTATTAATTTTAAAAAATTACAATTATAGCACATCAAAAAATTTGGGATACATGGGAGGTTCGCAAGAACTGCTGGGTAATGATGCGCAATTAATATTACGTTGGACCATAAAAACATGTATGTCGGATGCTGCCACATAATCATAGCACTATTACCACAAAAAGCTTCGGTGTTTGGAGTCCTTAGGGGGACCACTTTTTCTGAGCTGTCCTTCTCAAGATTTTTGAAGAAAATAACAATAATCATTATAACAAAGGATAAACTAAATCCAAGGTGATTAAACTATTAATAAAATTATATTTTAGCCATTCAATCTCAAAAAAGTTACAAAATAATCTTTGAACTATTTGAATGTTTACACTTAAGTCATCGGACTGTTGAGATTTTTTTTTTTAAAGTTCGGTTGACGAGCTTCTAACAACGATTCGCTGATCGATACAGTGAAACAATACACGTTGATGAGTAAAAGAACATATCTCAGATTCAAGCTAATCGATGATTAGTGTTAGAGATTAAAGAAGAAAGTTGTTTGGATTTTTATTAATAGATTTATGATGTTCAATGTTGTATCGTGAAATAACTAAACTATAGAAGAAGAGGGGGAATTTACTCTTTCCATTAGTGTCGCAGGTGAGAATGGAGAAGGCCATATAACGGCACCAAAATGTAATAATTCAGTGACATTAGACATAATTTATGCTAATAATAATAGGGGATAAGGTAACATCTAATCCCTAAACTTGATAAAATTTCTCAATCTGATTTATGATTATTTTTTTTGTCCATATTAATCTCGAAACTTAGCAAAAATTTTCAATTTGATTTTTGGACTTGGATTTTGTTAAAATATAAGATGTGGTACTCTAAGATTATGTCATATCATAACCTGAAAATTTTAAAAGTTCTATATAAAATCTAAAAAAATAAAGAAGTATAAAGAAAATATAAAAATTTTAAAAAAATATGATGTGACACAAGTGTCGCACTATTAAATCTTGGCAAATCCAAAATTGGGATCAAAATGAGAAAAAAGAAACTTCTAGCATTTTGAGACTAATGTGAATAAAAAAATTTAAGGACCATAATAAAAAATATATCAAATTTGAAGACTAAACACTAGTTTATCCCTAATAATAATAATAATACTTTTCGCTTTTGTTTTTTTCATGATTTTACATCATGTTGTAATCTGTTGTCGTTCTCTCTCTGCGGCATTCACTCATCCTTTTATTTTCACTGCAATTCTTGCTTTGGACTATTCTAGTATTTTTCGAATTTCACCATTTATCTTTCACTAATTTCACAAATACCAACTAATTAAAAATGTGATAATTTCATCAATTATCCCTAAATGATTGCTCGAATTCAAATTTGATCTTTAATTTTAATAAATTTTAATTGAATCTTCAAAGTATTAAGTTCTTTTTATCTGCCTAACCGTCAGGTTCCTACTTTACGAACAATGACATTTTAAAACAAATAATATCATTAAAACTTATAGAAAGTTTTTTTTTTTAATTTTATATATCAAGCCAAATCCAAAATACTCGTATGATAGAGGATGAACTTAGAATTTAAATCATACTTTGAGCAGTTTGATGCAAGTAATCCAAAGTTCATTTTTTTTCCTCATGTTTTCTTGTTTAGAACCTATTTACTAAATCAGAATTCGAGTCAAGTTAGACCCTAAACTTTAGACAATATTCCTTAACTCTCCGTCTTCTTCTTTCCGTTCACAATATTAGAAAATGGTATTAAGTGACATCTAATTTCTTACTATTCGACTTAATAAACATCGACAAATTATTTCTTATTTTGATGGTCCCAAAAGTGAAACAAACTAAAATAAACTAGACAAAGAAAAAAGAAAAAAAAAAAAAAAGAGATTTCTGGGAGCTGGCAATGGCCCATGATAGAGCTGAATGTTTTAATCTATCTAGAAAAATAAAAGAATAACTTTAGTCTTTAAATAAGAATAATTTTAGTAAAGTTTTGGATTAAATAAATTATTAAAAAAATCATAAAAAAAGTTAGCTTAATTGGTTCATATCAATTTTTAAATTAATTAATTTAATACCTTTTTTAAAACTGATACCGTAATCAATTTTTAATTTAACCGATCGATTCGGTTAAGTTCGATAAATGCTTTCATTAATTGGGAAGCAAAGTCTAGAAGCTAAATGGGATTGGGGGGAAGCTAACATCTTTTTAAATCTTTTAGCATGTTGGGTATCATGTTGCAGTCCTACTTTACCATTAAAGGGGTATTTTGCATTCTAAAGATAACCACATATTTTATATAGGGCATGATTGTGAAACTGGCTTAAGTAAAGTGGTGCAAAGCTGGGTTGAATTATTTTTCAGATAAAAAAGGAACTCATAATTCAACACCATATTCATCAAACCCTTCTTAAATACTAATTTAATATCTGTTAAATCGAGTGATAAGAAAGATACAAACATCGAATTTATATATGAATTTTGATTTGGTATAATTATATACATGAAATTTGAATTATGATTCATACAATCAAATTTCTATCTTTTCAGGTATTTGATTGGTTAAATGCTCAAACTAGAACTCAATCTTTAAGAGTTGCTCAATTAAGCTTTTTAAAATTGTCATATAAGGGTTTGACTTTTATAAAAATATTCAAATAATGATTTTTCCGCGGGCACGGAGAAAAATAAGTGTGGAGGAGAAGCAGCCTTACGAGTACTCTAGCAGCGGGTATTCCTTCAACAGGAAAGAAAGTAATCGACAGCACTCAAGCTTGATCAAGAAGGGTACCTTTGCAACTGTATAAAGATCTGGCACTGTCTTCTCGAAATCGAAAGGTAAAGGAAGAGGAAAAAAGAAGCTAGAGTGAATACGATACGAGAGGATCGAGACCAACGTACGAGGGGGGGAGAGCTTTCCACACCAAATATGGCTTTTTTAACAAAGATAAGGTCACTTTCATTGTTGAAGACGCCTTTTGAATGCCTCCAACAGCCCAAGGAACGAAAGAAGAAGACTTTCGATGCCACTGGATTGAGCAATAGGGATTGATTGCTAAGACTTAACTTAAAGCAGCTATTAATACAGCTCTTTAACCTCCTAGGCACAAAAAAAACGCAGTTTAGTTCAATTTATAGTAAAATTTAAGTAAATACTGACGTGTTTAGAATAAAACATAATTTAAAACCTTATTTGAGCAGTTTCGAAAAAAAAATTTATCCCTTATTTTGGTTGAGCACTTTTTGTAAATGTTAGTATTTTATATGACCGTTTTGAAATTTTTTAACCGTCAAGAACTCTTAAAATATTGAATATTGAATCTAATCTGAATATTTAGTTGTATTCGAATAATTCATAGTTCGATTTAACTCGAATATAAGATAAACCACATATTAAAAGATTATATAAAAAGGAAAAGTGAGTAATGGGGGAGAATGTCTGGTTTGAACCAACTAAAGACATACATATAGGGCCAATAGGGGACAACAATGTCTGAGTGCTTACTGCTCCACACATCGGTTTTTAACTGCTGTTAGTTTTCTGAACCTTGATTACATGAAGGCCGAACAAACATTGACATGTCCATTTCAACACTTTAATTTCCTTTATATATTTATATCAATTTTTGAATTGGATACAACCGACTAGCCAGTAATGGTCTGGAAATATGTATAAAATTGGTTGATTTGGACAACATTACGTATAGATTGAAATAGGTTAAAAAATCGTTTATTAAAATACTCTTTTACGATATTAATAATGATTATTTAATTAAATCAGATAAATTGGTTAGATGGGCGTTTATTTTCAGTGTGGTAGGTTTAGGGTTTTTTTTTTTTATCTCACATTACAATATCGCTATGGTATAGCTACTATTTTCATTTAAAGTGATGTTTTGATTTGAAAAATAAGAACTGTTAAGCATTTGTTATACTATACATCGATAATGGTAGTAGAAATTATCTCAAAGCAATAATAAAGAAAAATAAGAATACGCAAATTTTACGTTAAAAACCACGAACAGAGTAGGATAAATTCACTAATGTTGAAAAACAACAATAAAATAGGTTTTCTGCTACCCTTCTATAATCAGCGTCTAATAGAATAAATATAGTCCTATACGGATTCAACTTATGCCGCAAGGTCTTTGGCCCTTGGTCTTTTGCCCTCACAGATCTCCAATTTTGTCTCTCTATTCTATTTCTTTGACAAATGAGTTACACCTCGAATTTTTGAAGTCGGGATTCGAGTCACGCAACTCTAACAATATTCTATTGACAAATCTTTTTTTTTTATTAAATTAAGTTATTTGATTGATTTCCATTTTAAAACATCATTTATTAAAAGTTCCATCTTAGCACTTTAACGAAAGTAACTAATTGTAACTAATTGTGCTAACAATTTGGACTAGCAAATAAATTTATAAAATGGAAAGATAAAATTATACTAAAATAAAGTGTAAATACTAAATCTCAAATTTTAACATAATTGAAGGATCAAAATTGAAATTTTATAAAAAACAAAATTATACAAGTTGTTAGCCAATGGTAAAAAAAAAAAAAACTTATTAAGTCACTGTTAATATAATATTTGACTCATAAATTTGAAAATTAAATCCATTTTGACGTTTGTACTTAATTTTGATCTATATTTATACTTAAATTTAGATTCTGTTTATAGGTGATGATATATTATAATTTCAGAGTACCACATTACGGTAGTCAATTATGTTCTAGTATTACCCGTACTAGTCAGAATGTTCCGTTTCAGTAGTAAACTGGAAGAACAAACTTTAAGTTCCTTTTTGGTGCAAATTTCAATTGATATTGGTGTGTACTAGTTATTTCGTTCGTACAAAAAAAAAAGTTTTATAATATATTTTGAATTTGAATTAAAAAAATTATTAGTTATTTTGGATTTATTTAATTATGGATTGTTATATTCATGAGAGGATCTTATTGTTTAATTTATGAAATGAATTTTTTGCTTATCTATTTCGAAGTTTATTAAAAAATATTTTATATATTTGATGAATATTTATACTTTAAATTTATTTAATCTCATTATTTGATATTTGTAAATATTTTTATATACATATATCAAGTGTTTTTAAAAAAATAAGATAGATCTAAAGCGGTACACTAAAACAGGCCAGTATCGATACATATCAATACCAATACAATATTGGCTACTTAGGCCAAATAATCAAATATTGACAGAATCCAATTTCATGAACCCAAATAGACATAGTTGCCAAATTCAAGTATTGAAATAGAAGGGTGAGCAATTGGTTTAATTCGTCAATTCAACTTTTTCTTTTTTTCCGAATTAGCTTTAACATTAGAAAATCAACTCAACTGAATTTAGTTGAAAAAGTTGACCAAACTGAATCAACTTTGATTTGGTCGGTTTTTTTGGTTAACCGACCTTGAGTCTATATGATTACATAACTATTATATATTATAAAATATAAATATATTTTTGAATTGGGGATTCAAAAACGGATAACTAACTAAATTAACCAGTTAAATAGAGGTCAAAATTGACCAACCCATCAACCTGACCAAACTGAAAAATCCGAATGAATCGGTTTATAGGTTAAAATTGAAAATTGCTCTCCCCCACTAAAATGGACAAAAAAATATAAGTAGCAAAGTGAATCAAATTACCAAGGACCAAAAATTATATTAACCCATTTTAATTCACTTCCAAATAGGTCAGCTCCTTGTAAAAGATTATATTGCCCCACATGCCCACATGCTTCCCTCTTTTTTATTATTCTCTCTCGCAAAGTCCCAAAATCTTTACCAGTTTAAGTACTCCAAGAAGCTTTGGTTATGGTGTAAAAAGAAAAAGCCTTTCAAGTGCTGCCATTACCCATCCAAAAAAAAAAAACCTTCCTTTACCACCCACACTCTCTCTATCTCTCTCATCAACACACAGCTATGAGAGTTAAGCAGTAAAGGAGCTAAAAATTGCTTTCTTTTTTTCTTTTTATTTTTATTTTTATTTTTTGGAGCTGGTGTAAAAAAATGGGAAAAGAAGAAAGCTACTTGTATGGTTGGCCACCGGTAGGTTCACCATTGAATGTTGGAAGAGAAGAACAATGGAGACATTTTGATAACTCAGTGAATGCAGTGTCTTTTGGTTTCGTTGCTACTGCTATTCTCATCTCTATGTTCTTAGTAATGGCTATATTTGAACGGTTCCTTAGACCTAATAACTCTTCTACTACTGCTGGACCTAACCATGGTGACCTTGAGCTTGGTTTCAATGGCAAACTTAGTCACCCATCACCTAAAGTGAGTTCCCCTTTTTGTTCTCATTTCTGGGTTTTCTTTAATTTTGTTCAAAGTTTATTCATTTATGTGTTTAATCCCCCCAAAAAAAAACCCTTCTTTTTTGACTGTTTGGGGTGTGGTTTATTAATTAGCAGTAAAACTGGTTTTAAGCATGTTATAGATACTTAATTAGCTACCAATATCATCACAAGCTTTGTTTAAGCTCTATGTTAAAAGGTTTCTCTTTTAGGTATGTTCCTTTTTGTCTTGGGGACCCTCATTTCTTTTTTGTAATTGAAACCTAATGACATATAAAACATCTCTGTTGCTTAAATTTTCTTCCTTTCAAGTTTCATGCAATTGCATCATACATTTTGCATTAGCAGTAAAATTTGTGGACATTTTTGTGTACTTAATTGGCTATCAATATCATCATAAGCTTTTTCTTTAGGCAAAAGAGATTTTTTGTGGACATTTTTTCCCCATTCCTTGCAAGCTTTGTCTAAGCTCAATGTTAAAGTTTTCTCTTTTATGTATGTTCCTTTTGGTCTTGGGGACCCTCATTTAAAGATTGCTAATGAGGGCTTATTTTTCTTTCAATTTGGTACCTAATGATATATAAAGCATTTCAGTTGCTTAAATTTTCTTCCTTTCAAGTTTCATGCAATTGCGAAGTTTGCATCTTTTTTAGTCAAAGATCTTTTCTCTGGAACAGTCAATTGTCTGTCATTGTATTTATTATATATTTAGGCAAAATGTCCCACTGAAGTTGAATGGTTTGACCCCCCTTGAAGAGTATATATAACAAATAGATATAGTTGTTTATGTTTTAGAGTTTGGACCCTACCAATTTACCATGGCCATACATGGGAATAGGAACAAATGGTTACCTTATTGTGCACTCTGATAATTTGCTCCCTTGGATTCTTTTGATAATGAAGATCATGTATGATCCACTTTCATTATGGAAAGTGTGATAAGGCAAATTTAGATGAATTATCACTGTTTTAGGGTATCCTATGAGTGTAACCCTGCATTTTTATGCAACAAATCTTTAGCCTACTTCAAGTCCAAAACCCTCTAAATTGTTTAATATAGGGGTAAAAGTATCATAGAGGCCCCTGCAGTAGGAGTTGGATTGCATTCTGCTCCCCTTTACTCAGAAAAATGGGAAATTAGTCCCTGTACATTAGATCAAGGGGCAAATTGGTCATTTCTATTAAAAATTACATCCATTTGTACTGTTAAAAGCTGACGTGGTTGATGGAATAACTTAGTGACATGTGGCTTGTCATGTGTAACTCATGCTAACATATAGGGATCAGTTTTTGACAGCGAAAATGGATGAAGTTTTTAACAGAATGTGAACAGTTTTGCTGGTGGTGATAGGTTGCATCAGATCAACCAGTACTCCTGATTTTGTGTTCGGGACCTGTGTTTACTTATATTCTGGCATCTTGAGACATGATAATGTTTTTGAGTAGCACCTATTTGGGGAAGCTGGGATTGTTTTGTTGAGGGTTGGAAGTTAATGTTTTGTTGTGTTTGCGGGACCGAATCCTTTAGGATACTGTTGGATATATCAACAAACAAGATACATTCTTGTCGATGTGATCAATTAGTCCGGCTTAATTGCAATCCTGGAAAAGCATTCTATTCTATTGATAAGAAATTTAGAAGTAACTGTCAGTTTTCAATTTGAATGCAAACCTGTAATGTTGATACATATGTTGATATTTGAGATAATGCGCTGCCTTCTCTACTACGTTAAGAATTGTAGGAACTTACGGTATCGATTGGTTGTTTTGTTTTCACTTATTGCTAAGTAGATTGTTGATTTCTATGTTCATATAATGTTTTGATGCTGTCTGGCACATTGTTTTGTTATTTTTTTCAAGACAATTAAAACATCAAATCTGCATGATTGGTGGTTCGAGTTTTGTCCGATTGTTTAATATTACAACAGCTTGGTGGGTTGTTGGTTTGTGATCGTAAGGTAGTACCAGTAAGGTCCATGCTTTAAAAAAAAGGATGCTTGTCTAGGAAATGTCAACTAGGTAGGGTTGGTGGCTTTATATAGCTTTTCCTTCAATTACTTTTAACTCTCATTTAGCTAAGAAAAATTCTACCTTTGGCTTCGGATTTATCCATCTCTCGAACTTTAGAAACTAGCTCGATATAGCTTCATATGTCGATATCTCTGAACTGCTCAACGTGATATCATCCATTGTTACATTTTCTTTCTCATGCAGAGCCATGTAACTTCATTTTTTTCAATAATTTCGGTGAAATTATTGTTTTTCTATGCTTTTGAGTGTTGACCAAGTCACGACCTCGACTTTCCAAGATAATACAGTGTTCTTATAGACTACTTTGACATTTTTGCAGATGACGGTATACACCAGTGGAGTTTCTGTATTAATGCCGGGTGATGAAATTCCTACTTTCATCGCTCACCCAGCTCCAGTTCCCTGTCCCCCTGAACGCCCTTCATTACCGCAGCATCAACATGATTCAATGGCCAATCCTGACTACCATAACCATTGACACAAGTCATTGAGAGAGAAACTCAAGAAACTGATTCCCACATGCTACACCGAACAACTATCACAATTACTCTCCCGGAAGGAAGTTTTCGGTGAACAAGTAGAGACCGTCTAGTTGGATCGGAGTTGCTCTTTTTTCTCCGCTTCTCGGCCATAAAGATCTATATATATTGTGTATATATAGAGAGTTTTTGGTGGATATTCTTGCTATGGCAATACTTAAAAATCTCCAGCATTACATGTAAAAAAAGTTGAAGTAATATTAATATAATTGTTCTTTTGAGAATATGGAAAGAAGTTTCGAAGGGCGGCTTGTTACATATGGAATGGAAATTAATTGTAAAACAGTGTATTTAATTTTTAAACCTCCATATTTACACCAGCTTGTTTTAAAGGTAAAAATTATGCTGGTTTGAACTATAATTTCTTCAAGTAACAAGTTTCTCCATTAATGGAACACTGTTGTTCTTCAAAATAGATGGCTTGGAATATATATACATACATTTTGAACAATATATATATGCATACATATCCATATATACATCACCTGGTTTGAACTTTTTTTTTATATCTTTTATGTGGTATTTTTTAAGTTATTTTTACTATTTTAATCATAAAAAATTAAAATTAAATAAAAATAGAATTATCCAAACATCTCAATTTAGGTCGGTTTTTCCATAAATGGTTTAAAATGTTTTTTTTTCTTACAATTATAATTTGAACCAAGTTATTCTTAAGGTAGATAAACACTCAATTGATAAGTCACAATCAGGGGTGTAGCAGCGCGCCCTTTTAAAATAATTTTTTTTCATTTAATTCTTTTTAAATTTTTAAAATTTTAACTTATTAAAAATAAAATTACACTTTCACCTAAAAAAATAATAATTTTTTGGTTTCATCCCTGACCACGACTTGAGATTCATAAAATATTTTAAAATGCTAATTCTATTAAAACTTGACCTTAATAGATTCCTATTTAACAGTACATGAAATTATGGATTAAATTGATAAATTTAATAATAAAAGGATTAATTTTATAAAAAAAACCCACTCTAGACCTACCAGGGACGAGAAGGAGCGGAATATTGGAGCCAAATATATAATAAAGGTCAAAACCAACCGTTAGATTAATACATGTATTATTATCTGATTTATTTGACTCAAATTATAGATTTTTTTTAACGTTATGTGTGTATACATGTATATGTTTCCGTTAAAGCTTTCGCTTTCGGTCATTGAGGGGGCAGCAGCTGGTAGGAATCCAGCTAAAAGAAAAGTGTGACAGGCATGCATGCATGTTATATGTAGCAGATTGTGATTTTATCATTCAATATATCACACATTATTGAAAAAGAATTTAGGGTTAAATTACTTTTTGAGGCTTGAATTTGACAATTATTTTCATATTAGGGTCTTGGTTAAATTAGGCTTTGAACTTAGGAATTGTTCTCACATTGTGGCTCAAACTTTTTTGTTCAAGTTAGTCCATGAGATTTCCTTAAAAACTGTAAGCCCTAGTATGAGAACAATTGTCAATTTTGAGACTAATTTGGACAACAAAAATGTTCAAGCCCTAATATAGGAATAATTATCAGCTTCAAGAACTAACTTGGGCTAAAAGAAAGTTCAAGCCCCAATGTGGGAGTTGTTGTCAACTTCATGCCCTAAATAGTGATTTAACATTTTTTTAATACAAGTAAAACTTAATTTAAGTTAGATGATTATTGTCACGTACAGAGGTAAAGTCAAAAAAATTGTTTTAGAAGATCATAGATGAAATATAAATTTTTTAGCGAGTCAAACTATAAATTTACCATTATATTAACATATAATTTCACAAATTTTTAAATAATTAAATGATAAATTTACCATTTTGGGAGATGAAGGTCAAGGGCGCTACTTACCTCTTTTTCCTCGGCCTTGATCATGAATAACAACAAAGTAAAACTGGTTTTAAACTCTATACAATTTTATCATTTAGGATTTACATTAATTATGGTAACTCTAGTTCTAATGGAGTGTTTCACTAAACCACCATCGAGCTTCTTCATATGTTTTATGAACCGAGCCAATTCAAGTGGATTAAATGAGCTCTATTTGATTAGTTAACCTCTAAAGAACAATCTGTGTGCATTTGTCATGGACTTTGATTTACGACCCGTAATAAAGCCATTACTTATCATTTTTTCCTTAGCTCTTGATTATAAATCACAATAAAATTACTAAGTTGCTATTGGATTTTTATTTATAAATACTATCCCAATAAAATCAAATTAAGTCAAAATAATTTTTTTTACCATCCTTAATTAATCATCATTGGATTATCAGCATTTTTTTTTCAAAAAAATTGAGCAAAATAAAAGCCGGAATAAGCGCAACTTATGTCCATCAATCACAACATCCTCAAATATAAAAAAATAAAAACTTTATTTTATATTATTAAATGACATGATGATGACGATGATGCCCATGGCCTCCTTTTTAATTTTTTTTTTTTTAGTTTTTAACCATTTTTATATAAAAAAAAAAGAGTGCATATTTCATCATGAATTTGAAAAAAAAGTTCACGAGTTAAAGAATTCTACAATTAACTTTTTTTATTTATTATAATTTCATTACAGATATGATCATATCTATTTATTTGATATAATATCTAAAATTATTTGTAGTTCCTTTCTAATCAATAAATAAGAGGATAATGTCTAAAACACACTTGAACCCATGTCCAACTACATTAACAGTAACACTCGTACAAATCAAATTAAGACCCAATCGGTACTATAATTAAGGTTAGATGAGGACAAACAAGTTTACTAATTTTGTATGTCGGCGCTTAAATTAACTTTCATTATTCTACTTTTTTAACTTTTACCGTTACTTGTATTTTAGCCATTACTATATAAAGATTATTTTTTTTATTTTATAAAAATGTTTCCCATCTTAAAAGAAAAGGAAATAAATAATATTTCCCGTCTAAAAACATCTTCATATATTTAGAAGGAATAAACATTTAATTTCTAAAATTTGAAATTTTTTTATTTGGTCTTTGATTTTTTTTTTTTTACATTATTATTGAAATTTTGACTTGTCAATTTAGTATTTGAATTTGGACTGTGTAAAAGTTTGATGACATGGCATTTTAAGTTTGTACGGTGTCATCATTTAAAAAGTTAAAAAATTATAAATTTTAAAAATTTTTAAATGATGATTTTGACACAATTTCATAGTGTTATATATGTGATCATATTTTAACTAAATTCAAGTTTATGGATTAAATTAGATAAGTATACTAAATTTTAAGACTAAATTGAACAAAAAATACTTAATGATCAATGTAAAAAAATATAAAAACTAAATTTGTTTTATCCCTATTTAGAAATATATCAACTCTTGACACTGTTGGATTGAAATGATAAAAAATTTGATGTCTTTTAAATAAAGTCTCGAATTTGACTTTTATAGATAAAAATAACAATGAAGGAACTTTACTTTTTAATTAAGGATCAAATTTATAAAATTTTCAAAAATATATCAATGGTCAAATAAATCAATTTATCTTTTCACTGATCTGTCCATTTGATTAAATAAATTTATAAAAAAAATTATAAAAATAAAAATTCGATTTAATTGTTCAGTTCAATTTATTTATACCGAATCTTTAAGTTAATCAATTCAATGACTTTCTTTAAACAATATTCTTATTAATTCTCGATTTAACAATTTTAATTCAAACAACCTTATAAATTTAGCTCGATAAATTTAATCGGGACTCAATGTAATTATGAATCCGAGAAAAAAAGTAATTAGAAAAGATAAATCACGAGTCACAAGAAACACAACTTTGCATGCCGTTGGTTTGGTCGTGGTTTACTTTTTAACTAAATTAAAGAAAGAAAATAATAGAGACAAACAAACACAAGTGGAACTCACTTCTAGTTTTAACGGAAACAGATAAAATTTAGACCAAAATACTAAGATTAATTTAAATCAATAAATAAATAAACAAAAAATACTCTTCTGTTCCCATTCACTGGCTCTCTGCACTTTGCTAGCTTGCTTTGTCACACATACTCTCTCTCTCTACCATAGCTTTCCATTTTGAAAACCCAGATACCCAAATTTCTATGTAAACATAGACATTGCTGGTTTTTTTTTTTCTGGGAAAAGGAGAGAAAGTTTGGATTTTTGTTTTTTGTTTGAAGGTTCTTCTGTTGAGCAGGTAAATGGGTTTTGTGAGTTGGGGTATTGTACGGGTTGGGTTGTTGCTGGTTTTGACTCTGCCGTTTTCTACTGGAGATACTGACCCTCGTGATGGTAAAGTATTATAGTATCTTAGTTCACGTTTGCATCACTTCTTTTTTTTTTTTTTTTTGTGGGGGGGACTTAGTTCTTGTTGAATGATGAAGCTCTGTTTGGGTGTCGAGAAAGTTTGAGGAAAGTGATAGAAAATACAAGAAAAATGAAGTTGGTTAACTTTTTTAGCTTACATGATTTGCAAGGTTGAGCTTGTAACACTCATTGTGTTCAACCAACTGTCAGTGAGAAGCATAAGTTTTATTTCATTTTAAAATTTTTGAAGAAATTTAATTTAAGCAAAGTCATATTAAACCTGTAGTAATTGTTTCTTAGCTCATGTTTGCATCACTTTTTTTGGAAATTTAGTTATTGTTGAATGATGACGGTCTGTTTGGGTGTCGAGAAAGTTTCGAGGAAAGTGATAGAAAATACAAGAAAAATGGAGTTTATTAACTTTTTTAGCTTACATGATTTGCAAGGTTGACCTTGTAACACTCATTGTGTTCAACCAAATGTAATGAGAAGCATAAGTTTTATTTCAATTTAAATTTTTTTTTGAAGAAATTTAATGTAAGCAAAGCCATATGAAACTTTTAGTGATTGTTTCTTTGTTTTTTTTTTATGGTTCCCCAGTTTCAGCAATAAATAGCTTATATACTTCTTTGGGTTCACCACCACTTCTGGGGTGGATACCTGCCGGAGGAGATCCATGTGGAGAAGGATGGCAAGGAGTTTCATGTGTTTACTCCAATATAACTGAACTGTAAATGGAATTTTCCTTTTACTTTTCCATAATTTTTTCATCAATGAATTTTTGTATCAATTTGTTGAGCTTAATGGTGTTCATTCAGACGACTAAGCGGCTTGAACCTTGGAGGCATTTTGGATGAAGGCATCGGAGGCTTCGAATCGATATTGATAATGTAAGACTTTTTCTTTCTTAAATGTATAGTTTCCATGTTATTGGCATTGTTGACAATATCTTGAATGCATTTCCATGAATGATTAATTCGGGCTGTTTTAAGCTTTGTGCTTCTTGAGCAATCAACAAGTCGTTCATATGGCTTGAATTGTATGCCTTCCAAGGATCACATATGTATTATATGTATATAAAATTCTGTATAGTCTTATGTTGCTTTTCGGTGTTTTATGAAGCAGGGATCTGAGTCACAATCAAATTGGAGGGAGCATACCATCCAACATACCTCTCACCATCAGAAATCTGTATGTTGGAGTATACAATCTTTATATTTATCTATAGAGTACAGCTAAGACAAGATAATATTATGCGCCTTTCTTTTACTATGCTTATCCGTGATTGTATCAACTTTGTTTTTTTTTTTTCCCTCTTCTTTTAGTTTTCTTTCAGGTAATCAGTTCAATGGGAGCATCCCTGTTACTTTGTCTGCCTTAACACAACTAACACAACTGTAAGTTCAATTCGAACTTGCTTATTCTAAAATCGTGCTCGAGACAATAATCGATTTCTCATCATCATTCAATATTCTACCATCATTCTCTTTCAGGTTTCTGGATGATAACCGTTTAAGTGACAACATACCAGATTCCTTTCAAGAGCTTAGGAGTTTGGTCGATTTGTAAGCTCGCTAGTCGTATAGCTTGTTTTCCTGTTTTCATTTCTAGGTTGAATTCTGACATGTTATGTTTCAGGGATCTATCAGGAAATAATTTTACCGGTCAGTTACCTCCCTCATTTGGGAATTTGTCATCCCTTACCACATTGTGAGTATTAATCTCATTAAAGGATGAGGCCATTAGATTGATTCATACGAAGTTATTTCCATGAATCACTCATATTCATGTATGCTTTTTCTGTTGCAGGCATTTGCAGAATAATAAGATTTCCGGGGTCCTTGATGTTCTACAGGATCTTCCCCTTTCGGATTTGTATTCTATTTCCCTCTTAATTTCCTTCATTCAATATTTGTTTTCACAAATTTATCACCAAATGATCAAGTATTAAACCTGAAAGTAGCTTAGCATGTAACGAATTGTCACTTTATTCTTGTGTAGGAATGTAGAGAACAACATACTCTCTGGTCCTATACCTCCAAAGTTGCTGAATATTCCAAATTTCAGGTGAATCCTTGCTATTGTATTGCATGTTTCTCTGTTTCAGTGTTCAACCCCAACCTGGCAATAACCCCTACATCGTCCTTGATGATGCGTGATGTTTTTTCCGCAGGAAAGATGGAAATCCGTTTAATACCACTATTCTTCCTTCACCACCAGCAGCACTTCCTCCATTTATAGCCTGGGCTCCATCTCCTTTACACGGCCTACCTAGGCGACGACCAGCTGACGGACCTTCTTCTGGCCTAGTATTACCTCAGTGGTCAAAGGGTAGAGTGTTTTGGACGAATAAGAGAGTTATCGTGATTGCTGCTGCCGGGATTATAACACTTATTGTTCTTGGAGTGGTTCTGCTTTTGGTGTTGAGATGCTTTAGAGGGAACAAAGGTTCTAATAAGCATGGTGCAAATGCGTATAACAGCTCCGATAAAAAGCTTAACCAAGTTCAAAAATCTTCGTCTCGACTGGCTTATCAAACGGAGAAAGGTAACTTAATTATAGTCTATCCTTGTGGTAGATCTTGTAAAATTCTCTATGTAATTCAAGGGCACTATGTATAACAGTTGATAAAGCAACAGTCATGAGGCCAATGGATGGATATAGACTAGAAAGTGGAGATACGGGAATAAGTCTGAATTTACAAGATGAACAGCTTCTTGATGCAAATACAAGGCCTGCAAGTTCAAGGCACCAGAAAAATCATGAGATAAACAAGGGAGGTTTGGATGTCAAGTCCTTATCAATACGGCCACCACTACCTCCTCCTCTACTTCCTACTGTGGAGGAGGCCAGTGTAAGCCCAATAATGCCAACAGAAGTAAATGGACCTGGTCGCTCTTCTAGAGGTAGGGACTCGTGTTCTTTGGATGTGACCGCCTTTTCCATTGCCTCGCTTCAGCAGTATACAAACAGCTTTGCTGAGGAAAACTTTATTGGAGAAGGGATGCTTGGTGGTGTTTACAGGGCTGAGCTTCCGGATGGAAAGGTAAGATGATTTTGATGCCGTAGTAAACAATGTTCAGGCCCCTGCGGATGCGAGTTTCTTTTACTTCCTCCTAATCTCTACTATCCATATGTTTGACATTCTTTTGTAGCTACTTGCGATCAAGAAACTGGATACTAGAGCTTCGAGGTGGAAGACTGATGCTGAATTTCTACAACTCATTTCTACCATCTCTAAACTTAGACATCCTAACATCGTGGAGCTTGTGGGTTACTGTAACGAATACAGCCAACGGTTACTTGTTTATCAGTATTGCAGAAACGGGACACTGTATGATGCATTGCATATTGATGATGAGATGCATAAGAAACTCTCATGGAATGCACGTGTCCGAGTGGCACTTGGAGTTGCAAGAGCCATACAGTAAGTAAACATATTTTATCAGCTCATATCATCTTTCAAATGATGCTTAGAAGAAACCTGGAAGAGTCTAGAATTCCGTGCTTGCGACATATACGAATGCCTTTAGTCTCTATGCATTAAAGCCATCTTTCAACCAAAAGTTGAGTATTTCATTTTTTTCTCGTGGTTTCAATAAGGTATCTGCATGAAGCTTGTCAACCACCGATTATGCACAAGAATATCAAATCTGTGAATATTCTTCTTGATGACAAGCTTGCAGTTCGTGTCTCGGAATGCGGTTTGGCTCCATTGTTGTCTTCTGGCTCTACAAGCGAGGTAGTTATGTATACAATTGTGTATGTATATTTGTGTGCTGTTCAAGTCCTAATGATTTGAGGTTTTACAAAAAATTTAGTTACTACCAAATACAAATGTTGCAAAAAAAAGGTAATGAACTGTGAGAGTTATGGATACACTACGAAATTATAGATAAATATGTTGCAAGAGAATGGGAACTGATTTTCCTACTATTGCTCAAACATTGTTAAGATGCGCGTATTATAGGAGTTTTTGTATTAACTATCTTACAATACTGAGGCTAATCTTGGTGCATGTATTCCCAGTTCTCTGGAAGCCTTTTTGTATCGTACGGTTATGCAGCCCCGGAAATCGAGTTCGGAAGCTATACTTGCCAGAGTGATGTCTATAGCCTTGGCGTCGTAATGTTAGAACTACTCACCGGGCGAGAATCCTTCGATAGGTAAACCAAATCTTGCATCCGCTTTAAATCTTTTTCCTTGCCATAAGCTTATAATTAAAGAACATTTCTAGGTCACGGCCCCTGGGGGAGCAATTTCTCGTTAGATGGGCAATTCAGCAGCTTCACGATATCGATGCATTAGTTAGGATGGTCGATATCACCCTAAACGGAGTGTATCCAGTGAAGTCATTGTCACGCTTTGCCGATATAATATCCAGATGCGTGCAGGTAAACTTCTTAACACTCCTACTTTTGTAGCATGCGTTTGCACAAGTGAAATCCCGAATGACCCGTCTTAAAGATCGAACTAAACATACTCTATTCCCAAACGGTAATCGATTTATAACTAGGAATGGGATTAAACCAAAGTCCACAAAAAGCATGTCCCCATATTCCTTCCACCTCAAGTTATCTAATGTTTTTTATCTTCCTGCAGTCGGAACCCGGATTCAGACCGCCAATATCCGAAATAGTCCAAGACCTTTTACACATGATTTAAAAGGTGAACCTTATTAGCAATTTGGCTGTACATAGAAGAATGGATGATTTCGAGGTTTATCTGCAAGAAAAGAAAAAAGGGGTACGTCTCGGTCGAAGCCACGGATTATTAGATGTTTCCTGTAATATATATATCGGGGTTTTTGTTTTGCCTTAGATTACCTCCATTGATGTTCTAACAGCAAATTCTTTTTCAGTCCTCACCCCTTTTGATTCATGTTTTTAGTGGGGAGGTGCTAATATTTTTGTTTATCTCTGCCAAAACTGTTTTTAAGTGTTATATGGTGGTCATTTTAGGTCTTATTTAGGTTATATATTATAAAGCCATGTTTTATATAGTTCCTATTATTGTTTTCTTTTCACAAACTCTGCTATTAATTCTTGTATCGTGCTATACATAAGTTGTGGATTTAATTTCTATAATTTAATTTAGTAAGTTTTAGTCTACCTAATTTTTCAAATTAGTTTTGTACTTTTCAACTTTTAAAATTTCATGACCTAAATGGTAACAATTAAATTTGTTTAGTCCTTGTAATTTTATACTATACGTAAAGTTGTAGATTTAGTTTATGTTTGTCGATTATTTTTAGTCTCTCTATTTTTCAAGTTTTGAAATTTCAGTTTTGACGTATATGACATCCTTTAAATCTATTAATTGACTCTTGAGTAATATGTGAAAATACAAACGGATGTGACATTACACACGTGACCATATATATTATATACCTTAATGAATTTAGGGCTTAAGTCTAAAATTTTCAAGTTTGAAAGAATATGGGAAGTTGAAGAAAGATTGTTGGGTTTAATGTATGTAAATAGGTATGGTAAGACTCGAACTATTCTATAGATTATGAATTGATTCGTCTCAAATAGAGTGGATTTTTTTTTTCTGGAAAGCGAATGTGAGTAGGGTGGGGTGCGGTGGATTTTTTCTAGACAATAGATATGAAATTTGGAGAGGATATGATCTCGTTTGACTATATAAAATTATCATTTTACCTATGTTCTTAATTAATAGAGATAATAGTGAAATAAAATGTATCAACTATGAAATACAAGTGAATTTAGCGACGTCCATTCTTATCCTGCTGTACACGCTCGGTAGTGATCTTGGATTAGTTTGAGGGTTTTGATAGAGAAGGAAGATGGGTAGATGAGAGATTTTAAGCCATTAATAAACATGTGAATCCACCACATGGATAACATGTTGGCAACTGCGAAAATCTACCACGTTTTTTAAGCAACAAATAAAACCAAGATACCATTATGTGAGTTTGAGTTCTGCTAAATCAGCCGTTGATTGATGGAATGAGGTGATGAAATATCAAAGAAATGGAAATTATTAGTAGTGAATGAGTTAGAGGTGTATAAATTTCGGGTAAAATCGAATTAATTTAGTTAATCGGTCGGTTAATCGAGTTAATTCAGTCGGGGTTGGTTAATAATTCTTTGGAAGTTCGGTTAACGGTTAATTCGATTCGAAATCGGTCGGTTAATCGAATTTAATAAATAATATTATAATATATAGGTATTCGGTCGGTTCGGTTAATTTTTTGGAAATATAATTAATCGGTTGGTTAAGTCGGTTAATTTTTTATATGTTTTATACTCGTTTTAACCAAAAATAAAAAATAAATATAAATTTTGGTTAATTCAGTTAACCGATCGAATTAATCAAAAAAGTTCGGTTCGATTAACGGTTAAGGGTTTAAAATGGTCGGTTAATTCGGTTAATGGTAGTTCGAGTCGATTAACCGGTCAGTTAACCGATTGAACACCACTAGAATGAGTTAAGTTATCCATTTAAGTTTAAAGGTTTTTTTAATATATGGAAGGATTTATATCAAAAATACGAAACCCTAGGGATTGAGCAAAAAGATTGAGTTTTAAATTATGAGTCAAGTTTGGACTTAAACGTTTATGGTGTACTTGTTGAGTGAAAAAGTAGAGAGAAAATAAAATAGGAAGGATGATAATTTTATGTACTAATATATAAAAACCAATCATTTCAAACTGGGATGATGAAAAGAGAGAAAATGACAGAGACGTGTATGTTTGTTCAAAATTATACACTTTTCAAATATTTTATTTTCTTTCTTTCTATTTTTTCCATCTCTCGTACCAAGCACACCTAAGAAAGAAAATTTATATTTTCCATCATTATAGAAATTTATATTTTCCATCATTATAGTTTTCTACCCCTTCAATTTTTTATCATTCCAATTTTCTTTCCACTTTACCAAGTAAAGCCTTAAGGTTTGAGTGGCCGGATCCGTTTTATATTTTTGTAATATATTTTTTATTTATATATATTATATAATTTATATCACATAAAATTAAATATATAATAAAATACTATATAAACATTATGTGTTAAGTTTTTAAAATTTGAATAAAAGAAAACACATATAAGATATTAAATATTAAATTAAAAATAAAATAATATTTTAAAAACAACAATAATAATGGGCAGGCCTGAAACGAGTTTGGGTTAATCGTTTAAAAATATGAGTAGACTTAGATAAAATTTTGACCAAAATATACTAATATTATACCAACCCGGTGCATGAACCCCTCTATCTTTGCGAAACTGCCTAGAGAATAGGGGCGAAACAAAAATAAAATAAAATTAGAGGGTGTCAAAATTAAATTGTAATTTTTACGACAGTAGAAATACAATTTCACCATTTTAATAGCTTATATCCTTATATTTTTAAAGAATTAAATCAAACTTTTATCAATTTTAGGAGGCAAAGTGCAATTTTACTTTTATTAAATTAAAATTCTAAAAAGCCTAAATGAAAATTTTTTATTTTAAAAGGGGCTGGAGCCCTGCCAACCCCTTTTTTATTTTAAAAGGGGCTGGAGCCCTACCAACCCCTTAACTACGCCCCTGCTAGAGAAGTTTGTTATAAAACTAATATTTTTTTACTTTTTATAACAAGTTTTTATTTATAAAAATAATCATAAAGTACGAAGTACATTGTTTACTAGCTTTCTCTAACAAATTTTTGTCTTATTTAGTAGAATTATTATTTCAATAAATTATTTAAAATTTACATAAAAATATATCAATCATGTTTTATTAAGTAATTTTTAATAAGTGAAATTAATTTTGTAATTTTTAATAAAAATATTATCTAAATCGCACTAATGAATACCAGGGTTAATATATGTTTTTGGCCACTAAATTTGGTAACTAGGTCCACTTTGTTTTTTGACTCTTTTTTTTATTCATTTTAGTACCCAGATTTCGTAACTAGATTCATTTTGATCTCTAAACTTGAATTCCGTCAAAATTTGATAATGTGACCAATGTTCTTAGAGTAAGATTGGACTGGTTGATTATACCAATAACAGACTGGTATACTGGCCCAACAAAAGAAGTTGAACCGATTGAATTAAAAATTGCTCAAACTAGTAAAAATAAAAAATTGGGACAAAAACTTGTAGTTGAATATGTTGAACCGGTTTAATAACTTTTTTATTTTTTTATAAATTTTAATTATTTATGTAATTTATTGTTGTCTAGCAATTGAATTGATCAAGCCAATTGAATCGAGAATCAATGACACTCTAAAGTTGATCATCTGAATATATATATATTAATTTCAAGTGATGACGTGATACAATCTTAGACTATCACGTTATTAAATTTTTACATTTTTTTTAAATACAATGATCAAAATGAACCTAATTGTCAAATTCAATAGTCAAAAATTATATTATCCCTTAATATTACTATTAAAATTTTTAAAATTTTTAATTTGAAATTTTGGAAAATTTTGATTTAAATTATAAATATGGTTATAGATGTACTACAATTTCAACAGATAAAGAAAAGTGTTATAAGAAAAGAAGGAATGTATATTATCCCTGGCAGCGGCACTGCACATTTTCGCTACAGACAATCTGCCAAAAATTGCATCTAATATTATCTAATGTCCTATGTTTGGATATTGGTCCCTGCCATTGCACATTTACTCCTCTCACCTCTATATTTTATCTCAAATTTTGTATTGGATAAGATAGCCCTTTTCCTTTAATACCAAGTATTAAATATTTTAAGCTTAACTACTTTCTTTTTTTAATACATTTAAGCTACTCTTTTTGTTTTGAATTTCACTATATTGAGTTTCAATTAGAGGTACCAATGGGCAGCTTTGGTCGGGCTTTGATAAAATTTTAAGTTTATTTAATAAGTTTGAACTTAAAAAATGAGTCTAAAATTTTATCCAATTTCAGTTCGAATAAAAATATTAAAATATGAGTTCGGCCCAATTGTATTAAAATTTTTGATATTATTTATTATTTTTTATATAAAATTTTTAAAAATATAGTATATCAAAAACACAACAAAATAGTAGCAACATGCAAATGCCTCTAAAATAGTAGTAAAATTTACAATAAAACAATATTTATATAATATCCAAATAATAACAACAAAATGGTAGTAACATAATAGTGAAATAACAGTAAAGCTGTGAGAAAACACAACAAAATAACTTATTCTTTCTATTGTTGCAAATTTGGGTCAAGTTGGGCAAAAAAAAAAAAAAAAAAAAACCTTACTTGAGGCCTAACCTATTTTCTAAATGGATCTTATTTTTTTTTACCGTATCTTATTTTTCAGGCCTATATTTTTTGTCTAAACTCTTCCACTTTTGGAGCAGACCCAGTTTGGCCCATTAACAAATCTAGTTTTAATTGAATGTATAAGTTGGATTTGACTTTTAAATAGAAGGTAAAATTTTCCCAGTGTTATTTTCTTTAATCACAAATAAGGACTAAGATAAAAGGGGTAGATAGTGGCTTTGGCCCTTCAAAAATGATAGACTTTCCATTTAATCTCTTAAAATTTATAAAATTACATGTTAGTATAATGGTAAAATTACATTTTAACTCTTTTATAATTTATAATTCATCTTTGACCCCTGAAACAATTTTTTTAACTTTGTTTCAATACACAAGACTCAAATTCGAAACCTTATTTAAAAACATAAATTTTTAATCACTCAATTCTAACTTAGGTGGATGAATTAACTGTTTATTTCTCTCTATGGTTTCATAATCCAAATTGCGTCCACGACCCACATAAACATTTAAGCTTAGTTTTAATATGATAAAATTGACGTTTGAACAGCTAATGCATAAATTATTATTGATATTAGGTACATGGTGGTTTAACGGTTAACCGCCTATTCTTTTAATCTATACGGTATATTAGGTGAGTAATTAAATCAGTATCATTACATAATCCAACACTAATTTATTTGGATATTATTTAAAAAATATTTCTATAAAATAAATTAAATCATTATGAAAATATTTTTATATATATTTTTTAAAATTACTTTTATATATTTTTTACCTATATCGAGAGTAGAGATGTTTATGAATTGAGCTGAGTCGGGTCAAGTATATTAACATACTTTATGCTTGCCCAAGTCCGACTTGACTAGAAATCTGAGCCTAAAATTTTACCCATATTTGTAAAAAATTAACCCAAGCCTATTTTAGGCCAGCACATATTATTTTTAAAATATATATTATTTATTTTAATATTTAATAATTTTTATTTATTGAAATTTTTTCTATAGTCATATTAACATTAGAGTAGTATTATATATTTTAGTATAAGTTTATTTTTTTAATATATTCTACATTACATAATATATAAAAATAATATAATATAAAGTGCTATAAACTTAAAATGGGTCAGGTTCGAGACCCGAACTCAACCTATATTTTAAATGAATCTAATTTTTTTACCTAAGCTCATTTTTTAGGCCTAACATTTTTACCTAAACCCTCTCAAATTTTGAACGGGTCTGAACAAATAATTAAATCCATGAACAAGTCTAATCGAAAGTGCGTAACACTTTATTATTTATAATATTGTTTTGGGTTATAATATAACCATCACATTAGAATATTATTTTATTATATAAAAAATTTTATATAATTTTCCAACCATTAGGCTCCTTTGACCCAACAGAAGCATATTTGTTGTGGCACTCAACAAACTAATCATTGCATTTTTCTTCTTTAAATGCACTGCAAAAAGATATATAATTATTACAACTCTGAAACCACATCTTAGCCATGAAAGGCATCAACCTTGAATATTAATGTAATTATTAGTCCTGTTTAATTAAAAATTACTTTTAGTATTTATTTTATTAATATATGTGCTTTTAATGATAACTTCATCCTATACATGAAAATTCTATCTCAATTTCAATAAAATTATAGAAAAAAATTAAATTGTAAAAAAGTATATAATTATGAAGATATTGCATGCTTTTATTATTTATATAAATTTAAAATAACTATTTTTTCGTCAAAAAAATTACTTGAATCTTTCTATGAATTCTTAAAATTTTTCATATTTTTACCCATTTTGTCAAATCGAGATAGGTTACCAATCCTCTCTATATATTAGCACATTTTATATTTGTTCAATCTCATTTATATTTTTAAATATTTAGTTCAAATAAATGGCTTGTATTATTTTTATTCTTTAAAATTTACTTTTAAAGATATTTATTAGTTTTATTCTTTTTCTTTTATTAAAAAAAATTATGCATATTACAACTAGAGAGTGTTTACTCGTTTTATTATAAATTTAAACATGGACAGCTTCACTTAATTTTTTAAGGTTTACATTATATTACATTATATATTTTATTTGATATAAACTACATAATATGTAAAATAAAACAAACAATATATTATAAAATAAAATAAATAAAAGGTAAGGTCGAGCTCGGGTCTTGAATGCTAGAGTCAAAACTTGATATGTATTTTAGATCAATATAATTTTTTTATCTAAATTCATTTCGGACTTTATACGTTTGTCCAAATCTTCTAATATTTCGGATGAACCCTAAACTTTAACGAATAATTCAATTTTTGAACAATTCTAAATTTATTCAATATTTCATGAATGAATAAAGTTGTTGGTAATTGTATGTAATTTAAGATTTAGAGGTTGATAAGCATTAGTTATGTATTGCTTAATTTATAATTTAAGAAATTGGTTGTTTATATTTCTATAAATACTTCATTGATTAATATTTAAATATATATCTTATTAGCAAAATAAAAAAATAAAAAAATTATAGGTTCTGATTATATCTGTTTCTATTAAATACAATGCTTAGGAGGATAATGTTTTAACGCACTCGAACTCACATATTTCTGCATTGACAACAATACACTTGCCAATCGAGCTAAGACTCAATAAACAAGTATAAAAAGAAAAAAAAATACAAATTGACAAATACTTGATATTTTATTTTATTTTTCATTAGGTCTAAACTTAAAAAAAAAAAAAAAGGAGGAGGAAAGGTGACATAATTAGAGTAGTTAATAAACAACCTAATGACAAGCTAACAACTTTTAAAGTCAGCTAATTTATAAGTTTATTTATGTCAACACATTCTAAATTTCTCAATTTAAAATAAAAGTTTAATTCTGGTTTTAGTCCTTCAATCATGATGGAGTTTGAGATTTAATCCTTCAACTTTAGTTTTGCTTAATCAATTATTTTATTAGTAAATCCAAATTGATAACACCATTAACCACTATCATTAAAATCGTAACATGTAGTTTCTTTAAAACACCATTAATCAATTATTTGATTTAATTTTTACGTGATTTTAATTATATGATCGAATAACAGTAAAAAAAAACTACATCATGACTTTAATGGTAGCAACTAACGATGTTACCAAGTTGGAACAAATTAAGTCAATTAAAGTAAAAAAGGATTAAAGCACAAATTTTAGTACATTAGAAGGACGAAAACCAGAATTAGACCATTGAGAGAATGAATAATTATTTTTAAAGAATCATTTTGTTTATTGTTATTGCCGCAAATTCTTTATTTTGGCATTTAACATCATTTTCCATATAAATAAATAAAAAGAATTAATCAAAATTTTTTAAAAAATAATGTTCTCAAAAAAGAGATGGAAAAAGACAAAAAACCTATACCACGAGTGTTTAATAGGGGGATCCAACCGACACGTCAACACGTAGAAGACAATAGTGTGTTGAGTAAATTGCAATATTGCGACAGCTAAAGGCTAAGGGGTATTTAAGTAATATCACAAGTCAAGTGATAAAAAATTCAAAATTTTTATTTAAAATACCGAGTTTAAGTTTTAAACCGAGAAAACAATATTAAAAGAACTTATCCCTATTTAATAATTTTATTAAAAATTTAAAATGGCTTGCACTAAAATAATTTTTTCGGTGAAGTATCGAGTAAATATTATAAACATTGTAAAAAATAGTTTTGTTTCGGTATAAAAATTCGACTTAACTTGACTTTAAATTTAATAAAAATACAATATAACTATCGGATACACAAGTTTTTCGGACTATAAAAAAAGACTAAGGGGTATTTTGGTAAATCATAATAAACAGTGGAGAAACTGGGTTCAATCATATATCATGGTCTACAAAAAATTGTAGTGTTTTTAAAATGAGTCGTAGGAATTCAAGGATTTATTTTTCTTTTTCAAATTTCCTCTGAAATTTTAATTTCTTGTTATTTTTATTTTATTTTATTTTTTTTAAGGTCTTTCACGTTCTCACCAGAATTTGATTCCTAGCTTTTCTTGGAATTCTTAGTGGATTTACTTTCCAAGAAAAGTAAACATTTTTCTTTTTTAAGTTTCCGATTTTCGTCTCTTTTTTTTTTTTTAAAGTTGAATCTCGAGGAACAGTTACGCGCGAAATTCATTGTAAATCCCGGTTCCGATTCCGATCTCTTTTTGGATATAATTTCGTCGGTATAAAATGGCGAAGCGTGGATATAAGCTGCGTATCCTTTGAGCTTAAATTCTTGTATTTTTTTTGTTGTTGTTGTTATTGAAATGCTTAGCTTGATTTAGCTTCATTTTTTTTAAGTTACGAAGTGAATTATTAGCTTGTTTTGTATTTTGTACGAAATTTCAGCTCCAATTTTGTTGCTTTTTTTTTTGAAAATTTTATTTTTTTGTATTTGATTAAATTCGTCATGGTTGCAACTTTGGCTTTAGCTAAAGACAATAGAGGAAAAGGGGAAAAAAATTGAAGTAATTAGTGTTTATTTAAGTGAAAACTTTTAAGCTTTTGTAAAGATTTGTTCTTTAACAGATAATGCTAGTTTGAACTCAACTAGTGTCAAGTTGAAGAGAAAACTCTAAAAAATGTTTGTTTTATTTATCCAAAAGTGGAAATTTGAAGGTTCTTTGGGTTTTTTTTTTTTTTCTCTCTGTTTTTAGTTGCTTACTTCCTTGACAAAATGAATGTAGAGGAATTTGTGGCGCATACAACAAATGTAAATTGTCTAAGTATGGGAAAAAAGACATGTAGGCTTCTTATTACTGGTGGAGATGATCATAAAGTGAATGTTTGGGCAATTGGGAAACCAACTTCTCTAATGGTAAGTTTTTTATATGGTTTCTCTCTTGCTTAGATTCTTGCCAAGTTTAGCTTTGTATGGTATCTCTTACAGGGTAATTTGTTTTTGTTGCTTGAAACTACATTTTGGATTAATAGATGCAAATAAGGGTGAAGTTGTATTTCAAAAATAAATAAGGGTATCGTAACGTACATGTTAATATGCAGAGTCTCTGTGGTCATACTAGTCCGGTGGAATCTTTAGCTTTTGATTCGGGAGAAGTCTTGGTGCTGGCTGGATCATCTACAGGTGGGATAAAGCTTTGGGACCTGGAAGAAACAAAGAGTAAGTCTTTGATTCCTTCTTAGGAAATTAGATTAAGAGCCTTCTCTATAAGTGTATCATGGTGGGAGCTTGTTAGGCATAGAGAACAGTGTTGGATAAGATATTTCACAACTCCAACTTATTTTTAACTTTCACCTGTTTAAAACATGCGGATCATTTTTTTTATTCCAAACTGAAATTGAGTAAGAATCAACTTGTAAAATGCTTGATGTTATCCTTGAAGTGTAGTGGTTCGCGGGCTAACAGGACACAGATCTAATTGCACTGCCTTGGAATTCCATCCATTTGGTGAGTTCTTTGTATCTGGTTCCATGGACACAAATCTAAAGGTTTGGGATATCAGAAAGAAGGGATGCATTCATACGTACAAGGGCCATACTCGAGGCATTAGTACAATTAGATTCTCTCCTGATGGTCGCTGGGTAGTTTCTGGTGGATTTGATAATGTTGTAAAGGTAAACTAGGAATCATACCACCATCTGTGTTGAATGAGTCGTCAATTGTGTTTATCTAATCAATTCACATCTGTATCCTGTCTCTGCTGAAAAGATTTGGGATCTTACTGCTGGAAAACTCTTGAACGAGTTTAAGTTTCATGAAGGCCATATTCGCACCATAGACTTCCATCCTCTTGAGTTTCTCTTAGCTACAGGTGAGTCTGTGACTTTAGTATGAGCCGGTGGGTTTATTATAGTGCATTTGCCTTTTTCTGCATTGCTTGCCATTAACTGCTTGATGACAATTATTTTTTCCAGGTTAAGGTGGGATAGACTACCTTAACTTGCTTGCAAAGATCCAATCTTTTTCAGTTAGGAAAATGATTTGTCCTTCCATGTTTCATGCATTGTTCTTTTGTAAATATTGAAAATTGATAACCTTCAAATTTGTTCCTTTTATCATTTTTATGTTGAGCATGTACTCAATATTGAAAGCCAGCATTTCATTGGGAATATCATAATTGATAGTGGTCAAAATTTTCAGGTTCAGCGGACGGAACGGTTAAATTCTGGGATTTAGAAACCTTTGAACTGATTGGATCTTCCAGACCTGAGGTAAAGTATACCTTTGAACAGTTAACTTTTCATGACCCTGCAAACTTTCCAAATACGAGAAACATATTCTCTCACTTTAACAAAAAAAAACAAAAGTAATTGTTTATAATAAACGTTTTTTTATCATACTCTTGTAAAATGTTAGTGTTTTTTCTTTTCAGGCTACAGGCTTTCGCTCAATTGCCTTTCATCCTGATGGGAGAACTTTGTTCTCCGGAGCAGATGATGGTTTGAAGGTTTTACCTTCAGTTGTAAAATCTGTTCGATTCTATCACAATCAAGAAGCAAAAATCTGAATTTTGGTTGTCATTATTGTAGGTTTATTCGTGGGAGCCAGTAGTTTGTCATGATTCTGTTGACATGGGATGGTCAACACTTGGCGACCTTTGCATCAATGGAGGCAAACTTTTGGGTTGCTCATACTATCGAAATTCTGTTGGAGTTTGGGTAGCAGATATAGCGGTATTTACAGTCAATTCTTTTTTAACTTTGCATCCTCTTATGTTGGTTCAGTTTTTACCTGCTTTAATTCTGAACCTGAGCGACAATACATTGGTCTTACCTTCCTTCCTTAATGCCTTGTTTGCCCACATCTCAGCATATCGAGCCATATGGAAGAAACAACCAAACAGAGAATAAATTTAATCTTGAGAGAAGTTATTCTTCTGTGAAAGCAGGGAATGGCATGAGGTCTACTTTGGGATCACGGCCATTGTCTCCTGATTGTGAGACAAAGGAAATAAAGAACATATATATTGATAGTGAGTGCTTTTCAGTTGTTTTTATTATTCGATTTAGTTGTTCTACCCATTGTTACTTTGTTGGTACAATTAATATCCATGTTTGAGGAGTTTGATTACTCCCTTGATGGCAAATGTCAAAATAAATTTAATTTCAAAACGTAAAACTTTTGTAGAAGTTCTTAAGCTATATTTTCTGACATGATGCTCCGGTTTCTGTAAAAAGCTGCTGGTAGTAATCCTATTGCCACACAGAAAGATGGCTCTTTGAATTCTCCAAAAGTGTTACCCCCAATGGATGCCTGTGAACTAAGTGATCAAGAAGCAGTGAAGAAGAGTCCTGGAACAGAAGTCAATGGTAAACCTAGTGTTGTTCCACGGGACAATCCTATTGGTAAAATCTCTAGCAATTCTGCAAAAGAATCCATCACCTTTTCAAAGACAAAACCAGGCATGCTGCTCAAACCAGCTCATGTTAGGAGACCATCTGTCAACAAGTTTGAGGTTGAAAAGCTGTCGGCTACAGTTGATTCAGGAACTCCTGGCAATGTAAAAAGCGGTTTTGACAATGCAACGGATCTGAATTCTCAAACTAGGCTTGTATCAGAAGATGGAGTTAGAAAATCCTGTGATGAAAAGGACTCAAATATCAAGAGTGTTATAGAGAAATCTGAAAAGGTGTTATTGCCACAGACACCCCCTAATCAAGAAACTTGTAAGTTTTGTTCTAAACCATGTTATTATTTCTTCCTCAGTCTATGGTCATACATTTGTATGTTAGAAGTTAATGATTGGTGATTATTTTCTTTTTACTTTGTCAGGTAATGAATCCCTTACTTGCAACAAAGATTCAAACTCTGTCAAAATTGTCAGAGGAGGTTTGTTCTCTCTTTCCTGCTAAGTCTTCTGAGTATAAAATTGGATGTGTTTTAATCCTTAGAAATTTCTCTCTTGGCAGTGGCTGTTGTTTCAGGGAGAACACGTACTCTGGTTGAGAAGTTTGAACGAAGAGAGAGATTAAACAGCGGTGATGATCTGGTAACTAACAATACTCCTCCCCCGGTACTTGAAACAGATAGAACACCAACCATAATGGTAATCTAATTGTATCTTTTCTTGAAGTTTAAAACTTCTGTTATTACATGATTCAGATATTAGAAAACTGTCTAAGCCAAGTTGGACAGACTTGCATGTGCATGTATTTCCATGTTTTCATGATTGAATTAAATTCAGTTTTCATGTTTTCATCTAACAGAAAGAAGAGAGACAAATCTCCGAAACAAAAGCAGTCTCTGCCAATGATGTCAAGCAGGGTGGAAGTCAAATTTCTAGATTGGAATCAACTTCAAGCTGTGAGGGAAGTGTTACCGGAATTCAGATTTCTAGAAGGGAATCAACTCCCACTTCTGGTGGGCTCATTACTGGCGATCAACTTCCTAGAGCGGAATTAACGTCCACTCCTGATAAGGTCATTATTGGAAACCAAACTTCTAGAAGGGAATCAACTCCCACTTCTGGTGGGCTCGTTACTGGGGATCAACTTCCTAGAGTTGAATTAATGTCCAATCCTGATAAGGTCATTACTGTAAACCAAACTTCTAGAAAGGAATCAACCATAACCCCTGAGAGGATCATTACTGGAAACCGAATTTCTAGAAGAGAATCAAACTCTGCTTCTAGTGGCACCATTACTGGAAATCAAATTTCTAGAATGAAATCAACCTCTGCTTCTGACAGCATTACTGTAAACCAAATTATGAGAAGGGAATCAACTTCCACTGCAGATGGGATGATTTCTAGAAATCAACTTTCTAGAAGGGAAGCAATTTCTGTTAATGATAGAAGTGGACCAAATGGTACAGTTACCGAGAATCAAATTTCTCGGAGGGGATTGAATTCTGCTAATGATGGGAATGCTACTATTATTGAAAGCCAGGTTTCAAAGGGCACATCAATCTCTTCTGATGATGGAATCATAACTGAAAGTCTAATGCAAACACATGATATATTCTTAAGCACTCTTAGTTCTCGCTTGACAAAATTACAGGTAAATTTTAACTGTTTTCGTGGATATAAGTAGCTGATGCATTATAGCTTTAGGAAAAGACATGTGGATACTTGTACAATGAATGGATTGTAGAATATTATATCATTGTTATGATTTAGAACCAAACATTTGCATCTGAAAACCTGTGATGGATGCAAACTTTTGTTCTAGTGAAAAGAAAGAAATTTAAGTTTAGTAAAAACGAACATGGAATGACATTTTGTTTGGATTTCTTCATTGATTTTGTTTGGTGAACCTGCAGGTGGTGCGACATTTTTGGGAAAAGAATAACATTAATGGTGCAATCGGTGCCCTGCAGAAGCTGCCGGATCATTCTGTGGGTATTTATGGGAAGATTTCATGTGTGTTGCTTTATTCGTTTTTTGAATGATGGTTACAAGTAGTAACTAAAGCGTTGTCAAACATATTCTCTCTTTTGCTTAGACTCAGTTACTTCTGGTGCAGGTGCAAGTCGATGTAATCAGTGTTCTCATGGAAAAAATGGAGATTCTTACCTTAGATCTGTTTTCTGGCCTGCTCCCTGTGCTTAAGGGCTTATTAGATAGTAAAACGGAAAGGTAATTTTACTGCAGAGTTTTAGTTTCTGGGTATTGTAAGATACTGTATTCATCCGTTGCTTTCAAAACATTACTCTTCATATTCGTCTCTTTTTCAACATTTAAATAACACAAATTCCTACTTATGAGTTATGATGTTCATACTGATTTTTGTTTTTGTGATATGAATCTTCAGGCACGTAAATATCTCGTTGGAGATGCTTTTGAAGCTTGTAGCAGTATTTGGTCCAATGATACGCTCAACTGTTTCAGCCCCACGTAGTATTGGTGTCGATTTACATGCTGAGCAAAGGTGCTAATATACCTATTTATCAATATCTACTTGGTTTTTTCATCTATTGTGGATTTGGCGATGCCACTATGAACTAAATTGATTTTTCGAAATTCGAACACAGGCGAGAATGCTGCAATCAGTGTTTCACGCAGCTGCAAAAGATTCTGAAACTTCTTCCACCACTCGAAAGGTGAGATGCTTGAAGGATTTAGGGTCTTATCACATTTCTTGATCGCAACTTCCGTTATAATGATAATATCCATTTGCATATCATGACGATTATAAGCTTTTCATCAAGTGATGAAACCTCGAGTCGTGTAATTAATTCCTACAGATGACATGATGAACTTTTTGTGTTTCTACAGGAGAGGTGGTGTGATAGCAAGATGTGCACAAGAACTGAATCTAGTTCTTCAAGAATGATCGACGAATGCCACCATGGCGCCATCTATAAAACCATCTGCTACCAAACCACGAACGAGAAAAAGGTGGCTGAGTCGACACCACTTATAAAAAGATTCAATCAAGTGCCATAGAATGGTCAGTTCATAGATGCACAAATTTGATCTTGCCACCTTACTATATCGATCTCTACCAGCTTTTGTCAGTACCGACATGCCAGCTCGAGTAAGTATTGTCACTCGCAATGCAACCGTTTCAATCTCGAAGATGGAAGAAGCCAGCCAACCGGCCAACTTGTGAACCTTAATGTCTCTGGTACTCCCACAAAACTTTCCTTCCTCTCAGTGTAGTGCTCTTAGTCCCCTTTTCCTTTTTGGTAAAAAATGTAAGCATGTCCCTAATGCAAATATATACTCTTCACCTTATAATATATATTCAATGAAATTTGTCAAATTCCTTGAAAAGCCCTTATTTCTTCTTTGTTACCATCTTTGTCCAAAGTCTCTTAGTATTAAAAATCAGTTAAAAAAATCCATTATACATTTATAAGAGATAGGGATGGCAATTGGACAAGGCGGTTTTTTGAGATGGACAACGTAAGTTTGATCTAAACTCGATCTTGAGCTAATAATTACAAACATCTTAACCGAAAACCATCCCGTCCTCCCTCGAACTTTTTTTTTTCCCTGTATGTTTCTTTAAAGATGAAGCAACATTTAGTCCTTAAAATTTTCTTAAAATTTTCTAACACTTTCTTAGTGCTTGAATATTTTTGTTACCACGTTAGTACTTGGATTTAGCAACTTTTTCCAATTTTGGTTATTGTGATGATGTGGCATTTTGAGATTGTGTTACATAATCATCTAAAAATATAGACCAAAAAAGTTTAAAGGATCATATTGAGAAAAACTATCAAGTTCAAGGGCTAAATGTTAAAATATCTTTTTTAAGGTCACAAATTCATTAGACGTTAGTTTCATGTACGCCGTAGGTTACAACGTAATTGAGCAAAGCCATAAACGTGTCTTTCCTATTATGTCATTGTTTTCCTTCAAAGGGTCCGCTCTTATTTCCTGAATAATGAAAGCCATTCATTATTTTAATTTCTTTCATAAATTTTATAAATATATTCTATTAACAAGCCTTTATAAAAATATTTATAACAAGTAGTAGTAACACTTTAAATTTTATAATATTTTACATTTTTATGCAATTAATTATAAAACTTTGATAATTATTTCCGACAGTAACATAAATTTACTTCAAAGACTTCAAATTCGACGTTACAACATGTTCCTAAATCGAATGGTTAAAATAACGTTTGACAGAAAAAAAAATTGTAGTTATTTACAAAGATTCCTTTTATTTTAATTTAATTAGTTGTAATCCTTTTGTTTATTTTTAAAAAAAAACATTATGATTAAGACAGCCAATGGTTCGTTAATCAGCTATTTAATGATGTTTGAAAGGAATGCATGAAAACTGTACAACAAAATCCACTTTGATTGTTCCATCATTGTGAAAGCTAGTAAAGTCAAACTGGGTGAATGTCATTTGTTAAATGCAACAAAAAGAATTTATAGATTGAAGTCAAACATGACTTTCATGGAAGGTGAAGTTGGGACATTACTTAAATTATAATTTTTTTTAGGATCAAAACTTAAAATTTTGTGAAATTTAAAGGATTAAAAGATAGATTTATCATTTGGGAGGGGGAGGGAGAGATTAGGGGTGAATTCAGAAATTCTTTTTGGATCGAAATTAAATTATATAATTTTATGAGAGTTAAAATGTAATTTTATCATTTTAATAACATATATTTTTATAAATTTTTAAAAAGTTCAATTGAAATTTTATCATTTTTGGATAAATTGTAATTTTATCATGTACTATGTAATTTTATTCGGTGGTGATTTTTTTTAAATATTATTCAAATCTGAATAGGAGACTCTTTTTATTTTACTTTTAAGCAATAATAATTTAATGATTAAAATTTATAAAAATTAAGAATTTAGTTTGATTAGTTAACTCATAGCCCCTCTCTAATCATAAATAGAAGGATAATGCGCTTCAACATACTTGAACTCATGTCCTCCTATATTGATAATAATACGCATATCAATTGAGATAATATTCCATCTAAAAATTAAATACTTAAATATAAATCTATTAGCACTTTGATTAAGTAAACTATATTCATCCACTTATTTTACAATCCTGAAATTAGTGAACTAATATAATCTATCAATAAATCCTAATTAAGAAAGGATTTAATTGTAATTTACAAAGTGGATATTGGCGACATTTTGGTCAATCTTGTCTGTCCGCCCAACAGAAACCAACACAAAAATAGTCTAATAATTATAAAAAAATAAAAAATAAATCATGCCCCAATTGAATTTCTTTTTTTTTTTCTCCTTTCGTCCATGTTTTTCGCACTAAAAAGAATTTCTAATCTTTAAAATTCTTCCCTTTTTTTAAATTTTTTTTTTGAATCCTTGCAATCGTTAAACTCTATTTCTCTTTCTTCAATTCTTCGACATTGTTCCACAAATCTCCTTTATTTCTCAACTGAATTCTTTCGAAATTTTCGAAAAAAATTATACCCTTTTAAACGAATTTCAAAATTCATTAAAAGAAAAACCTAAAAAACCCGCCTTTTTTTTGTTTTTATTTCCGGGGAATTTTTTTTTGGAGAGGGTGGCGTTGGCTAACGTGCACCGGAGGTGCCTTAAGGCGAAGGCAAAGGCGGTGGCTTTTTAATTTGATTTAATTTTCCGGTGGTGGGTCTTCGTCGTCTTTTGAAGTAAATCTTGGCCGTCCACGTGGATATGGGAACGGATATGATAACGCGGCGATGGGGTACGTGGGAAGAGCTTTTGTTAGGTGGGGCGGTTCTCCGTCACGGTGCCCGAGATTGGAACCTCGTCGCTTCGGAGCTCCGAACCCGATCCATTTCTCCATTTGATTTCACCCCAGAGGTTATTAATTAAGCCAATTAATATACTTCAAATTATGATAATTTTTCCTTTATCATCATAATTTTTTTAGATTTTATTTACAATATTATATATTTTTAAATTGTTTGTTTAATTTATTTAATTATTGCTATTAAATAAATGGGAAAGTTGCCAAAAAAAAGAATGGAAGGGATAGTTTACATTTTATGTGGCGAACACGTCTTGACTTTGACTAGCATAATAATGTTTCTATTTGCATGGTTTTGAAATTTTTTTTTTATTACTACATAATTAAAAAGTTTAAGATATGGTCATTGGTCAATGTCAATGGTGACTTCTGGTTTGTCACGTGATGTCCACGTGACCAATGAGGATTAGTGGATAGACATTGGTTAATAATGTATGATCATGTACTCTGATATCAAGTATCTAAGTTTGAGCTTCACCTTTAGACATGTTCGGTCCAAAATTGTTTTGGTCTAGAGTTGTGTTTTGTAATAATTTATTTTGCTTGTAAAGATTCAGATGTATTTTCTTTGTAATTATTAATAAATTAAAAAAAAAAAAGTATGGTTTGAGTTTGGAAGTGGAAACTTTTAAGAAATTAGGGGTTAATGAGATTCAATTAAATGCTAATTATGGAAGCTATTAGTACTACTAATCTTTTACTTAATTTGTATCAACTAATGCTTAGTTTTGTTAGGTATAGTACAAGCTAACCTTTGAGAACCATGGAACTTCAATGATTGTTAGAGCATAAGCTTGTCCTAATGTTTGATAAGAACGACCCGGAGTTTGAGTTCCGCAAAGGGTTTCCCGTTTGAACTAGTTACGTAATGTAGGTTGGCTCGTGTGACGTTTACGTATGGTCATTATTAGTATTCCGACAATTCTTGACATCGCTGTGAATGATGTTTCACAACTTCAATTATTGTTGGATGTATAAGCTTGTCATAATGTTTGATAAGAACAACCCGAAGTTCGAATCCTGCAAAGGGTTTGCCGTTGCGGCGTTTCTGTACAGTGTTTATTAGTATTCCAACAATTCTTGATGTTGCTGTGAATGATGTTTCATGATTTCAATGATTGTTAGATGTATAAGCTTGTCCTAACGTTTGATAAGAACGATCCAAAGTTCGAATCCCCCAAAGGGTTTGCCTTTTGCACTAGCTACGTAATGTAGGTTGGCTCGTGCAACGTTTACGTACGGTCTTTATTAGTATTTCGACAATTCTTGATGTCGCTGTGAATGATGTTTTGGAACTTCAATGGTTGTTAAACTTGTCCTAATGTTTGATAAGAATGACCCAAAGTTCGAACCCCACAAAGGGTTTGCCATTTGAACTAGTTACATAATGTAGGTTGGCTCATGTGATATTTACATACAGTCTTTATCGGTATTCCGACAATTCTTGACATCGCCATGGATTCACTGAACCTAGTGTGTCTTTTATTGAATACTGTAATGAATTGTATTGAATTATTTGTCTGCATTGCTTAATTTTGTTCTTGAATTTTATCTGATGAAGTCTGTTTCTTAATGCAGGTTTGTAAAGCTAAGTACGAGGATTTACGACAGCGTTACTCAGGTAGCACGTGAGTAATCCTGTCCGGAGTTCATTCATTCGCTTGTTTGCATAGTTACATCCTGAAATACGATGCTTTATTAACATTTCTATTATGATATTTCCTTCTTAGAGCTTGGTTCGAGGAGTTACGTAAACAACGGATGGAGGAGCTGAGACGAGCTTTAGAGAAATCCGAAGATTCTATTGGGTGAGTATTTGCCTTTGCAACCGACCCGGGATATGGCTAATCATATAGTTCAGCTAGTTCCATTTTACTTAAATCGAGTTTTTTGGGATCGTGCTGATTTCTTTTGTTTGCATAATAGTTTGAACTTTAGCTTAGCGAAGATATGCATAAATCGGGTTTGAGGATTTGATCGTGTTTTTAATTTCAGATTGTTTCTTTGGGATTTTTTACATCCTAAAACTTGCATTTTTTCATTTATATTACACCGGACTCATGTTAGTCCTTTTAGGTCGTTGGAATCGAAGCTTGAAACCTTAAAGGCTGAAAAAAGAGATGATTCACGGGTTGGTTATGATTCCAGTCAGACGGAATCCGTCCTACCATGTGTTAAATCCGAAGGAGTCGAGTTTTCCAGCAAGGATACATACAAGGATGGCCTCTCTGCTGGTAGTTTCACACAGGAAGCCGAGACAAAATGGGCACCCGATTGTCCGGTCCCAGTGGCAGTTCCTGCTGAAGAGATGGACTCGAAGCTGGGAAATTCACCAACCTCAGCTGAGAGAGAGAAAATTTTGACAATTGATAATTTGGCGGATGCTTTCCTCGGAGGACAGTTACGGAGTATAAGGAAGAGAAGGGGAAAGAGGAAGAGAAAATATTGCAGTCCCAAAGAAGGGAGTGTCGGAGAAAGCGAGTTTCTAGGCGCATCGGATTTCGCAAGTGTCTCGTGGTGCAAAGAAACTTCAGGTAGCAACTCGGCTCAGATTGCTCGATCTTCAGGTATCGAGGATCAAAGCAGAGATTCAAGCAAGGACAGAATCGATGAAATAATGGGAATTTTCAGTTCCGTAGCAGAGAACGATTGTGCTTCCGTTTTTCGACGAAGGCTCGATAGCCAGGTAAAGACAAATATTCTCCGTTTAGTTTCCTAATGATGTCCGTTTTTCATTTTTAATCCAAGCGCTGGTTTCGTTCTTTATTCACTCGCAGAAAAGAGGAAGATACAAGAAAATGATCCTTCGGCACATGGATTTCGACACCATAAAATCTAGAATAGGCAGTAATTCAATCAATTCCGTTAGAGAACTCTTTCGAGATATGCTATTAGTTGCCAACAACGCCTTGGTTTTCTATTCAAAGAACACACGAGAATATAAATCCGCACTACTTCTCCGACATATTGTCACCACATCTCTGCGACAGCATTTCAAGGAGTACAGAACTAAGGTTTCGATCGCCACCTTTACCCCTACCAGGCCTATACATAAGCCTCCCGCAAAGCCCCGGAGCATTCGTCCCGGTAATTGTAAATTGCCGGGAAATGCAGCCAACAATAGGAATGCAGTAGTTGGGAACTCTAATGTAAGTAAAAACCCAACAAATGCAAGCTCTCCTCCATTGATGGAATCGTTAGTGGTGACAAAAAAGGGTTCGGCTCGACCGAGAAAAGGGGGTTGCGGACAAGCTAGTCAAAAATCGGAAAGTCCGGCAAAAGGAAGAAAGAGAACCCGAGCCCGGTGATCGTGTTGTATACTGTATATTGATTTTCTTTTTTGTACTAAATGTAGAAAGGTGTCTATATGTGGTGTATTAAGTTTTTTCTATTTTTTTTTAAACAGTTGCAGAACTGCACTGTAAGTTGTAACATTAACAGTAATTAGTGAAAATAAAATGAAATAAATAGAAAAGAAAAAGAGGGAATCCTTATGTTTTTAGGGTTAATTGCACCAAATGTCCTCAAACCATTGTTCAAAATTTTTAAACTTTTTAATTGAGTCTATATCAATCAAATTATCTCATCAAAACATGGTCCGAGTTTTAAATTTTAAAGTATTAATATCATATCAGTTAGGTCCTCTCAATCTAACTATTAGTTTGGGTGTCAAATAGTAGCTAACATGTAATACATCCATAAACTGTGGATCAAATTGTAACAAGTGTGTAGTTTTCACGTGTACCATTTGGATTTATTTTTCTTTTTAACATGTCAGATCCATATGTAGTAAGTGTACGCATATTTATATTTTGATTCACATGTTTTAAACATGTTCCATGTTATATTTGAACTAACATTTAACGCAAAATTTTATAAATTGTAGCCCAAAATAATTATTAGAGCCCAGTAGCTTAAAAAGCCCATATTGCATGGGTCATGCCTAACAAGGATTGGACGGCCTAATACAAATTTGTGGTATATAACCACTATTAGGGCCCAATTTTAGCACCCAAAAAAAAACATGACACATAATATAAAAATAATTAAAATAACAGAAATATGGATAATATAAATTATTATCAATTTGAAAACTTATATAAAAAATTATTATGATTAAAAAAATATGAATTTTACATAAAAATTATAAAAAAAAACTTAAAATTTTATTAATTCCTTAAAAATATGAATTATAAAAATAATTAAAATAACAGAAATACAGAAATAAGGAATTTGACAAATTTTTAGCTGGAGTTGTTTAATTTTAAAGTATACAGAATAATTATAAAAAATATATAAAAAATGAATTTTTAATGAAGCTATGGCCTCTCTCACTTGTTGGGTGGTGTTGGTTAACCTCATTTTTTGCTAAAATAAGCTATGAGCTTTAACCACTTTGATCACTTATTTTTTAAGCAACTTTTGTCAATTATTGTTTCACTAAAGCAACCCCATCCAATCCCATTATAAAGACTAACTAAATATTGTTGGGATTTGACAATTGAGTCTTAATTTGATTGGTATTAGTATTATGGTCAGTGTAAGAGAACTCGAGTTTGAGTATACTGAATTTCATTATCTTCTTATTTAAATGTTGAGAAGAAGCTATACGTAATTTTAAGTATTATATAATTGTTTAATATTTATTTTCTTGGTTCTTAATATATATTTAGGAGTTTTTTAAGGTGGTATATAATATATTTAAATAAAATAACTTAAACTACTTTTTTTTTAAATACTTACTAAAATAAATATTTTTTTTTCCTTCCACCCACCCACACAGTGGGTATAACAAAGACCACCACATATAAAAGTTTTAAATTGTTGACAAATTTTTATAGGACTGCATATTTAATTTAAAAAAGATAATAGTTTTTTAATGAGGTAAATTTTTAAACAAATAGTTAACTTTTTAAAAGATAATATTAAAAATATTAAAAAGATAACAACACCTTTTTAATTACAATCATCAATTAAAAAATTGATTTTTTAAGTTGTTTTTTTAACTTGATTCATAACATCAAATTCAATAAAAAAATATATTATGTTAGTGGAGGTTTTGAATTTTTTAGTATATAATTTTGAGTCTCGTTATGTACAATTGTAATGTGTAAGTTTTTAATGTCATTGTGTGTATGTCATGAAGCTAGAATTTTAATCTTGTAATCCGTGCAGCCTTAAGCAATTTTTTTTTTGTTTTAAATCAATTTAAGTTAGTCTAATTCTCGCAAAGTGAAAATAAATCATAAGAAAACAACGCTCACAAAGTTCTTTGAGTAAATGTTCTAAATAGTGTTCAATTAATATGAACGAGAATACAATGAGATGATTTATAGTTGAGTTCCCTTAGATCTAATGGTACAGTTTATTTTATATCGACAGTCGAAATTAAAGTCTATCTACAATTGATATTTTTTAAGGGATTTACATGATCCCCTAATATTATAAAATCAAATATCAGATTACATATATTCTAATATTACTTTTCATATTTATCAAGATATATAATCATAATTTTTCAAAGTGTTTGACTGGATAACCAAGACTTTATGTAGATGAGTTTCTCCACATGTTCTACAAATCGAGCCAATTCAAGTGGGTTAAATGAACCACATTTAATCGATTGACTTTCATGGGACGTTCTTCGTGAATTTGTTCAAGGCCAGTGACATGTACATCTAGAGACAAAGGTAAAGGGAGCAATTATTGTCCTTGCCCCCCCCCCCAAAAAAATATAGATTTACCATTAAATACTTTAAGTTTTCATGAAATTACATGTTAATGTAATAAATTTGTATTTTGATTCTCCCAACAATTTATCATTAATTTCTAGTCCTTTTAAAACAATTTTTTTGATTTCATCCATGTGTATATCATGTGTCCAATTCTTCATCCACTATATTTTATATTAATTTAATTTTACGATATAATCATTAGGATATTATTTTTTTGTATTTATAATGGTTATATATGTATCACTATCAAGACTAAGCAATCACCAATGATTTGAGCACACATATATGCATAAGATAATATATATTTTTCGTCAATATGATAAGATGGTCCATCCCCATGCAGATATAGCATTAAAATTATATTATATAATATATTAAGTGTAATTAAATTCTATTTTTTTATAATTAAGTGGAGTGAGCAGGTTTACGAACCAATATCATATAAACTATTTATTAATTATGGGTTTTAGTAATAAATATAATTAATCACTTTTGTTTTGTCTAGGTTAGGACATAGAGATTTGAGTTAATATATATAAGTATTATATATTATTATATACGTGGAAGGATCAATGCCTATGTAGATAACTTAAATGAATTGTTATATTTATATTAAGCAGACAAAAACCCTAGTATTGACCGATGCTTTTCTCACTTTTTAGGTGACTTGAAAACCTAACCTAATTTATTAGGAAATAAAGTTAAGATGGATTATAATATATATAAGTTATTGTATTTTTTTTATACATTTATAATTTAATTCTTCAAGTTTTGTTTTAAGAAAATTAGGGTAAAAGAATTATGAAGGTCACTATATTAAGAATTAAATTGTAGTTTGTCTATTTTACTAAAAACGGGTAAATTAGTCTAAGTTCGTTAGATTAGAGTGCAATTTGATTATTTTTGTTAAAATTTTCATCTATTTCTACTATTAAAAACTGACATAATGACCAAATAGTTACACATGGTGTGCCATGAGTACTTCATGTTGACGTATATGGACCAGTTTTTAACTTTAGAAATAGATGAAATATTAAGGAAATGACCAATTTACTCTTTTATCTGACTGCATTGACTAATTTGCCCATTTTTTAGTAGATGAAGCAAAATACAATTTGGCTCCTAGTATAAGAGCTTCCGTGGTACTTTTACCAAAAATTTAACTTTGTACCTTTTTGGATTTTGAAAATGCAAATTCAATTGTTAACATTATTAAATTTCTCTTGTTACATTCAGGTTCATTAAAACGTCACCTTTTTTTTTTGTTACATGAAGAATAAGTAAATATTTTTTTTAAAATGTCTTACCAATGGATTTAATAGGAGAATTTCAACGATTTTAACAGTTGAAGTTGAATTTTGAAATATGAAAAATAAAAAACCTAAATTCTTAGAAAAAGAATTTGAGGGACTAAATTCTAAATATATGAAAAGTATAGGGATTGAACTAGTTAATTGTTCTCATGTTGAGGTTAATTTCTTTTTGGTCTAAGGAAATATCACAGATTAACTTGAACGCAAAAAAGGTTCAAGCTTTAATTTGCAATTGGTAAGTTTAGGTACTAACATAAACAAAAAAAAAAAAAAAAAAAAATCAAATCTCAATATAAAAGCAATTGCCAAATTCAAGTCCCAACTAGTGAATTAACCCAAATTAATTCCTATTAAACGTAAAATACGGAGAGAGGCTGGTATAGGTGCTTCCACGTGCATCGTTGATTCTTATACAGTATAGTAGTTGGGGCCAATTAAGATCATGCTAATATTGTTTAGTTAATATCAAAGCACATCTTCACCATAAATCCCTATTTTTAAAAGCAATGTTGTCATCATAACCTAAACCATTTTAGCTTCAACATTAATTTAATTAACACAGATATATAGGTTAATTACATATTATTAAGATTCTTAATGATTAGTTATGCACCGACATATTTTCCACTAACAACATATTTAATTTTTGGCTAAATTAATCATTTATATCATTATTTTTCTTAAATTGATGAAATTAACTTTTTTTTTTTTTTAAGATTTAGGAAAATAAATCGATTTTGAAGAGAGAGTGAAAAACACGTCTAGTAATTTTCAAAAAACGTTTCCAGTTGAACGCGATTTTCTAACATATCAACAAAAGTTCATTCAGTTGGATGCGCTTTCACACACTCTCTCTAAAACTGACTTCTTTCTCTAAATCTGAAAAAAAAAAAAAGCGATTAGTTTATGAAATAATAGTTAACTTGTTTATTTAGGTGTGATATTTAAAAAACTTGAAATTATTGTTTTTGTTCATATTTTTTAGACATGGAGCTGGTATCATTTGGTTTGTAATACCAGTTCAATTAAGAAGTCTACGTTGATCCCCTCAATAAGTTTAGTATTTGACTCGAAAACTTTATATTCTATTTTATTTTAAAATTTTATTTCTCGACTTCGTCGAAAACTACAATTAATTCACGGAGAACCCAAAATCAATTTTTTTAAATAAAACAATTTAACAATCTACAGTTTAAAATAAATCGAATGCTCAAGATTTAAATAAAAAAACTGATAAAGATTTGTATACAACACCTTTAAAACCCCAACTATAGTTAAATTAATAAATTCATCTTTTATAAATATGCATTTTTTTCATGAAGTTTTCTGCTTCATTTGCTATCATGGATGTAACATAATTTATCAAATGCTAATGAATATTTTCGGCGGATATTTTTAGACGCAGGTTGAGAGTTTGACAAGTATATTATAGATTATCGTAAAAAAATAAAAAAATATAATTACATAAATAAATGTGAAACTTTCAATTCACTTATAGAGTAAAAAAATTCCACTAATAATATTCAATAATTACTTTTTTATTAGTAATATTTTTAAAAAAATTAATTAGTAGTATTGATTTTTAAAAAAGAAAATCAGGAATCTGCCGTCCATGACACCAAATCTTGCAATTTGTTTTAATTCTGACCCAGATTTGCAAATTAGATATGAAACATGTGCTATGAAACAATTTGAGGCATGTATTATATTTTAGAAAAAAAATAGGAGCAAGTTAACAAAGTGTTGTTTATTCGAACTTATGTCCTGTAGTATATAAGACATTTTCATGGACGAGAATGCTACCACTTAACTTACACTTTTGTTACGTGTACTCAATGTTTCTTTAGGCACTTTAATTTTCAATAGAATTGAGAGAAAATATTTACAAGAGACAATATCAGATATGTTGAGGAGTCCATCATCAACGGACAGACAACACTTCGCTCTGTAAACTTGAGTGGATGAGAGGTTGCAAGTTCATAGAAAGAGAGCACATCATCAAGCGTCTGATAAGGTAAATAATGCGTGTTGCGCATGGTTGGACAAGAACTTGTACCCTATAACATACATGACACTTGTTATGGGTGTGAATGTATACAACCTAACCCACTCTCTTGCTCTTCAAGAACTCAAGTTTTCGGTAGAGTTGAAAGACAAAAACTCCTATTAGAAACAATATCCAATGTGTTGAAGGGTCTGCCAGCTTTAAACCTGTTCATAGGTTAGGTTATTTGTTTAACCTCAAATATCTGCTCAAAATTTGGGAGGTTTGCGCAACTATATTAGGCTTGAAAAATGAGTTTAAGTAAAAAAAATAAACCCGTTTAAAATATGGGATTGAGCTTGGACTTGAATATTCAAAGTCCGGGCTTTTTTTAAAGTTTGTGATGTTTTATATTATGTTATTTTTACATGTAATTTATAGCACATAAAATATATAAAATTATTAAATATTAAATTAAAAATAATATAAATATATTTTTAAGTTATTACAAAAGTTGGGCAGACCTAAAATAAATTTGAGTTAATTATTTACAAATATAAGCAGATTTGGACAAAACTTTAAGATCATATCTCGAACTAAGCTTGGACAAATATAAAATATATTGATATCATGTCTAAACTCGATGACTTCTCGCTAATTTTGAATAGATGACATTTTAAATTGAAAACTCATAATATATATAGTAGTGGTGGTGAATTCAGATTCCTTTATTTAAATATTGTTTGTAATGTCCATATACATAGTTATGCTCATTTGACCATGTAATAAAAATGAATTTGTTTAGTTAATGCAAAAGCACATCCTCACCACATTTATTCTTTAAAAGTTTGGTCACCCTACCTAAGTCATTTTAGCTTAAACATTAATCTATATTATAGTTTAATTACAAATTATTAAGAATCTGAATTATTATGCACCCACTCAACTCCATTTTCCACCAACAATATAATATATATTATTTAGTAAATAATAAGAGAAGGACGAAATTTTAATAACAATATGACTGGTGTAATTCGAGACTAAAATATGCTTAGGATGGTGAACACTCTAACCATTATGTCAACACATAGATTCTATAAAATATTTTCTATTCTATAAATTAAAACTTGGTCACTTTTGAAGAGATTGATAATTAATCATTAATTCTATAAGTTTATAGAAATAATTAGCATATTAAATTCAATAATTTTGAATTTTCTATGTCTATCATTAAAAAAATATTATATTCATATATAATTTTTATGTATATAATTAAGATATATTTGTATGTGTATAAATTATAAATTAAATTATTTTTGAAATATTGATAAATTTAAAATGATATATAAAAAATACCTACAATAATATGATATATTAAATAAATAAATAAGAAAAACGCCACCGTAAATATAAAACAATAATTTATTTTATTTATATGATATTCTGAAAACAAAAAGTGGCGTTCACAATGTCTATCTAATTTAAAACGATAAAAATTATGTTATTAGTCCTCGTATTATTTATAAATTATGGAGTTAGTCTTTTTATTTTAATTTGATCAAAATTAATCCATGTACTTTCAAATTAGTTAATTTGTTATTAGTTTAGTAAGTTGTGGGTTTAGTTCTAATTCTTCAATTTGATATTTTTTAATCCCTGTACTTTTAGAATAACTGATAAATTTATTAACTAAAATAACATTAGTTTCTATAAGTATTACGTGGGAATAGTAAGATGATTCAACATCAATGTTTTTAGAACTTGATTGATAGTCGAATCGGTCAAGCCATCGATTCATCGGTCCAATTGATTCGATTAAAAAATATTAAAAATTTTAAAAAATAATAATTCAACCACCATTTCAAACATCATTGTATGGCATTACACATGTGATAATATATTTTCCACATAAAAATTTGTAAATGTCAAAATTTATCGTTCCATAAAGATTGAAATGTAAATATGAAAATGTACAATCAAAATCAAAGTAGAATAACTAAATCTATAACTTATGTATAATATAAGGACTAACAATAGAATTTATCCATTTAAAATCTTTAACACAATTTTAAAAAGAAAATCCATGTGAGAGGGAGAGACAGTAAAGTGAAGTGAGACACACGACATCAATGTTTTTTTTTTTTTAGTTGTTGCAGCTGTCTCTATGTTATTACATGGAAAATAATAATAATAATAAATAATTTAATTTTTTTTTTCTCTCTATAAAAATAAAGGAATGTGTGTATTTGGATGACAGGGAAGGTCTGCCGCTGTGGGACTCATCGGCGATCCATTTCTCGACAAAGAAAACTCATAAACCCCAAAAATACAAAACCCCCAAACCCAGAAGAAAAGCTTAAAATCCGCCATGGAAATGCTTAACCGCTAAAGCAAAAGGTCCCCTTATAAAATCTCCTCTTTTTTTTGTTCTTTCGAATGCTCCTTTGAAACGTGGCGTTGCTTCGATTTATGGGTTTATTTCCGATTCGTTCAACTTGTTTTTAGTTGAACCAGTATTGGATGATGGCGTATTATTATTCCAAGCTTTTTTACTCGTTCCTAGCTTCAGCTCTGATCATATTTTCTCTTCAAATTTATGTGTGTTTTTTTTAATGGTCGGTGGATCAAGATCCGGTAATAGTTGATAGTATTTCAGTTTTTTTCCTCCTCCTTTTTGATTGAAGAAATTTGGGAACTTAAGCTTATGGTTTACATTTTTTTTATTTTCTATTTTCACTTCAATCTAAAAACCGAAACTTTAATTTTAAAAACCATTATTTTTTTTATCTTTTCATAGTTCCATTTTTTTGTTTTAAATCTCAATGAGGTGTTTACAATAGTAACAGCCACAGCCTTAGATCTAACAAATACTCCATTTTTATGTGTTTTTTCTACAAAAAAAAATCTTTGTTACTGGGATTTTGGTCTTTTTTTTTTTTTTTTTCTAGATTTTTGGGTGTCGGTCTAATTTCTAAATTTAGAATGTGAACAATATTATTTTTTTTTTTTTTGCCTTTTAGATCTGGCCATTTTGAGACCCGCACATGCATATACACAAGCTTCGTTTTTTTCATTCTTGGTGGGAGCCAATAGCTTCAACATATTTAAACACCCTTTTAAGTTTTTAAAGTTTTAATGGCTTCCCCTATTTTTTCTCTTTTCCTCCATTTTTGTTTCCTTATCTTATTTGATGAAGCTAAGCAAAGAAGAAAATGAGGTCTTTTTCTTATTATTATTTATGGTGTTTTAGTGAAAAACAAAGTTAAGTAGCTTATTAGTTGTATCATTTACTTTGAAGAACATTGGATATAACTCCTTTTTTTTTTTGGCTTTAAATGCAATTTCCTGCAGGTTTTGAGGGTAATATAAAAAAGCTTCGATTGTCTATGAAGACATTTCAATCATGGAATGCACTGGTCAAGAAAAGAAATGCTTTAGCTGAAGGGGTATGTTCTTTCGTTTACTTAAAGCTTGAATGCCTTGGAAAATAGAAGTTTTAGTAGTGTTTAGGGTGTATTCCTTCACGATTAGTCTTTGAAGTATCGCTGGTTCGGAGCCGGCAGATCCCTCAACTGTTGATATTATCCTCGAGTCGAGTCGGGTTTTGTCTCTGAACTTTGTTGAGAGCTTGAGCTTGAGGTGGGGTTCGCAGAGCAAGCCACCTACCGAGGGGATGTGTGAGTCTCCTACTCTGTTGGGTTTGAACCCTGACCTATAGGCTCTTGAGTAATATGGTACCATTTGAGCTGCATAGATCACCAGCAGGTTGACCAGCTGCACAGTGCGTGATTCACAAGCCACCTAACGAGGGGACATGTAAGTCTCACACTCGGTAGGGTTTGAACCCCTGACTGATAGGATATAGGTCATCTTTTGGGTAATATGGTACCACTTGAGCTGCATAGACCACCAAGGGGTTCAGTCGGTTGCCTAGTGGACGATATTTTGAAGATTTCTCTTGAATGACTAGTCGTCGCCCTCAACAAATAGTTTTTAGTTTAAAGCTTCTAATTGTCTAATGCTGTTGCAGGGAAATTGTGGATTTAAAATGAGGCAGCTTCCATTTATGGGAGTTATTTGTACAGTTATGTTGTTCATTGTGTATAGAACTACGGATTATCAATACCGCAAGACAGAGGTATATGCCAACTCCTGTTTCTCTCTTCATTTCAATGGTTTCAGTTTATGGCTTAGGAGACAAAATGGATTTGTTCTTCCTGGTATTGTCATATTTAAGGGATTATTTTTGTTACCTTTTTGGCTCACTCGTTTCATATTGGCAATGGTTTATTGTGGAACAAATCTGTTTGATAATTCAACCAAGAAAAGCACCTTGTAAGGCTTACTATACCTATATTCTAATCTCTTTTAAATGCTTTTTTTTTTCTCTTATTATCAGATGGAAACAAGATTTCACCCTTTTGCAACAGTTAAGGTAAAAAACATGTCTTAATTACTAGCATATACCGTGCCAATTTGGTTTTTAGTTCCTTTCTGTGCTATATTGTAGAGCTAGGAAACTTCTTGGTTATAGTTCTTATTGATTATGTGCTTGCTTTGTACGCTGTTTGTATCATGTTTGTGGCTAGGATTACTGGTCTTGGAAACTAAAGGAGTATGTTTGTGTCTAGGATTATCATTTGCATCTTGGGAAATTAAGAGGTTTGCCTCGTGGCATTATGCAAGCTCGTTCGGATTTGGAGCTAAGGCCTCTGTGGTCAAGCAATTCACAGTCAAAAGTGAGACGCTAATCTGTTTGTTTGTTGGCATGTTTCTCCTTAAATGTATAGTAGCATATGATCTCGGTAGGGCTAACATGTCGATGACTCATTTTTTATCTTTTTGTTATGGCAATTTCGTTGCAGGCTAGTGTTACGACAAATAAGAACTTGCTGGCAATGCCGGTTGGTATCAAGCAAAAGGATTATGTTGACGATGTTGTGAAAAAGGTATTGCATCTTATCCCGTTGATCTTTCAAATTTGATGAATTTGCACGTTCTTTTTTCTAATTTTATTGAATTCAGTTTCTTGCAGCGAATTTTACCATTATTTTGTTTCATTATGATGGTAATGTCGATGGATGGTGGGATCTTGGTTGGGGCGAGAAAGCCATTCACATAGTAGCTCATAACCAAACAAAATGGTAAGGCTCGATGCTGGTGAAAAGTTTCTTTGTTCTATATCCTGTTGAATGTGTTGGTGGATGTGTATGTTCGTATCAAAATCAAAGCACTGCAACTATTGTGGTTTCTCCTGAATCTGTTTCTGATGAGTTTAACTTATGTTATATCCGGGATTCAAAATATAACACATTCCATAATTCGAGCTATAGGATTGTTGGGAAAATGATGTTTTTTTAGTGGTTTTAAGTTGGAGTCTTCCAGCTTGGGACTGGGACTTGGTTACACAAAATAGCGTAAATATTCTTTTTGGTACCTATGTTTGGCTTTGGTTACACAAAATGTACCCTATGACAATTGGTGTAAACTTCTATTTATGTGGTCCAATGAATATTTGACATGTGGCAATGATGAAGATTTGGGAACATCGGTTAAGCTTAGTGATCTCTTCCCCCTTTCAGGTGGTTTGCAAAGCGCTTTCTGCATCCCGATGTTGTGTCTGTTTACGACTACATATTTCTCTGGGATGAAGATTTGGGGGTGGAGCATTTTGACCCGACAAGGTAAATGGCTTTTACATGCAATATTATGACGTTATCTCATGTTAACATGATATTACGTGTTCTTGAATGATAATATGATCTTCTCTTGGGTTTTCTCAACAAGTTGATTGATCGGCAAGTCTTCCTTCTCCAGGTACCTAGAAATTGTGAAGTCAGAAGGTTTAGAGATTTCTCAGCCAGCTTTAGACCCTAATTCAACAGAAATACACCACAGGATCACTATACGTGCCAGAGCGAAGAAGTTTCATAGGTGAATGAGGATTGTCCACGACTATTCATAAAAAGCTTACATATTATTATTCGTATAATACTTATACGAAAAGTTTTGACAATCACAGGAGAGTTTATGATCTCAGAGGTAAAACGAAGTGTTCAAATTTGAGTGAGGGGCCACCATGCACTGGGTGAGTTATTCTACCATCAAAGAACATCTAGTGTCGTTATTCCATTAATCATTACTGTACTAATTTTTAGTGATTTATTCATAGATTTGTGGAGGGAATGGCTCCTGTTTTTTCTAGATCTGCCTGGTATTGTGCATGGCATCTCATACAGGTAGTCTTGCATGTTGTCCGTTTTTCACATTTAATGATGGCTCTGCCTTGTATTTCCACATGATCCCTTTTTCGGTCATGTATCATGGCACGCATAATTTTCTCATTTAGCCTTTTCTTTTGCTTTCATTCAGAATGATCTTGTACACGGATGGGGAGTAGATATGAAACTCGGGTATTGCGCACAGGTACAATTCACTCGATGCTGTTTTCAACTCGCTTAGAAATAAAATGTTTACTATCGATATATATGTTATTACTCAGGGTGATCGCTCGAAGAAGGTTGGCGTGGTTGATAGCGAGTACATTGTTCATAAGGGTATACAAAGTTTAGGGGGCAGCGGCCATCCCACAATGAGGACAACCATGAAGGTTCTTGCTTTGCCTCCTTCCCTTCTCGTACTTTCTGTATTTTTCTCCGTATGACATAATTTGATTGCAGCATGTCATTGGCTTTCAAGTTTTGTCTGAACTTTGTTTCTTTTAGTTGTTGGAATTCTTTATTATTGCATTAAAATTATAGTTGTCCCTGCACCGAGTCATTTTGTTATCTTTTCATCAAGCTAAAACTACGGTAAGTAATTCACTCGGTTTCTTAATCGATTTTCCTGCTGATGTGCAGAGACACGGTGCTTCAAGCTTTGATCTAAGAACCGAGGTGAGATTTGTAATTGTGAATAGTGGCATAGCCCTTACGGGAAGAAACTAATGCGATAAACAGATATTAGGAAAACTCCTCTTTGATATTTCGATGCTTATCACCTGATATTATAAACCTTGTAGCCAGAGTTTTAACCGGGTTTCTCCCAATGAACGAATACAATTCAACGATCCCCCGACCCCTGAAAAACGAGACATAACATAGCCTTGTGGGACACGATTATGTTTAGATTCTTCATCTTCTAATTTAGTTTACATTAATGGCATTGTTTCAGATTCGGAGGCAATCCACTTGGGAACTAAAAGTGTTTAAAGAGCGATGGAATCAATCTGTGGAAGAAGACAAGAACTGGGAGGATCCATTTTTAAGGTATCAAAGGCGCAGCAAAAAACATAAGCGACAAGACAACTGAGTTTTGTCAGCTCATGGTGGGATCATGGACAATGAATATATGTTAGTTTATTTTTTGGGGTGGGGGCTTACTTGATACACATACAGTTGTAGTTTCATACATTACTCCGAAATTTTTTTCATTACAGTTCATATAGCATTTGTTAGATGGGTCTTAATTATTTCATTATTTGAATATTTTTTTCTCACCAATGTGCCTTATAGTCACGATCGTAGGCAGACACATTGTTCAACGTTAAATTTTCGAACCTTAATAAGTGCTCTATATTAGTAAAGGAACTAACCCCATTGTTGTATTCTCTTAGTAAAATGTAATCTGACTTCTTATTCTTATGCGATAAGTAAAATGCAATCTAATTTTTAATACAAAAATTTTGAAATGGCATTTTTATCGATCCATTCCATATCTAAACATTAAACCCTAACTTGCAAAACAGCCCTTTCTTCCAAAATCCTTTTCCAAAACTATTGACTTTATAAGAATGACTTACTACCCCAATATCTTGAGCTTTTTATAATCACAAATGAACAAAACACAACTATGGCTTAGCACCTTCACTAGACCAACCATTTTTTTTTCTTTTTGTAGCAAATCAATGAACAAAAATAAAAATGACTATAGACTAGAACAGTTCCAACTAGCATCAACAGATTTGATGATTCTTTCATGTAGTTTAGCTCCACCACAAGCGATTATACCTCGATCGAGACCTTCCAAGAAGGTACCTTTGGAAAAATCCAACGGGGAGCCTCCCGCATCAGTTACCACACCACCAGCCTCTTGTATGATGATCACGCCGGCCGCATGATCCCATATCTTTTCCTTGTACCCTGTCCTCGCAAACTTCATGAATATTTCGGCATCGCCTCGTGCTATTGCTGCGTATTTCACCATGCTGTATACACGCAGCGGTTGCTTCCTGCATTTGACAAAAAGGAACTATGTTCATTGCTTTGTTTTGATACGTAGTCTAATGCATGTAGAATCTGAAAACATAACTCGAAATGACCCGACTTGAAGCCTCAAACACAAACGAGCTGAATCTAGATTGACCCAAAGCCAAAACTAACACTAAACTTGAAATGACTTGAAAATCTAAGCTAGCCAAGCCCTTCTAACTTAGGAAACTAGTTCCTTTTGATGAGATCCCATGGAACAAGATATATAGAACTTTGAGTTCCAATGGGATATATATGTATATGTATATGTACCTAAGGCCAACACTGTGAGCTAATCCTGCAGTGAAGGAGTGGCTCGAATTTGACTTCTCAACCGGTTCACAGAAAGTAGCCAATGCTGGATCATCGATGGCAGATACTCGTATCGGTATTGCAGAGTTCGGCCATGCTAGCAGCTTATTTGTCTGGCGTAATGGTTGCATCCAAGCCTCGCCGCTGCCTTTCGTTGCATAAAGTACACACCCTTTATCCCATGATTCGGATGTTGTCGGAGTCAGTTTAGATATAATTCTATGATACCGATGGTGATAACTTAGCCATTCCTTCTTCTTTGGATAGTTCGGGCAACCTAGAACACCGAGCACAACTTCTCCGTCCTCTATCAATGCTAAAGCGACAGCGTATTGATCACCGCGTACAAACCCCAATGTACCATCAACAGGGTCGAGTGCCCAAAAACTACCAGTAGGACCTCCTTTTGAATTGCATCGACCGATGGCTTCGAGAACATCGGAACTCCCGAGCAGCTTTTCTGGACCCTTGAGTCCGAAATGAGGTGCTTGAACTAGACAGTCATTGACTGTTTCCACTACAGCAGATAATAACCCTTTTGAATCAGGTTTAGAGAGACTTTCGACATCTTCTTCGGCAAGAATGGACACGTTTCGAGACCCGAAAGATTTGGATAGTATCCAGCTAATGGTTGCTTGAACACTCCAATCTGGTTTTTACACAGATGTTTGTGATTTTAGTAGACCAAACACCATTCACATAAAAGATCATTGCATAACAGTAGTAGAAATCTCGACATCAAAGGGATTTGCACTAGAGGAACTAAATATACCCAGCAACCAATGAAAACAAATGAAAAAAACAGAGTAAAAGTACCATGGAAGCTCCTTTACTAGAAGTCAGATTGCATTTTGTCTCCTTTACTAAAAAAATAGACAAATTAGCACCTATCAGAGAGCAAATTGATCCTTTATGTTAAAACTTAATCCATTTCTATTCTACTTTTAAAAACTAGCGAGACTGACGGAATAACCAAACAATGTACTTCATATTAACGTGCAAGGAGCAATTTTTAAAAGTAAAAATGAAAGGAATTTTTAATAGGACTAATTTGCTCTTTGATCTAAGACGGAGAGACTAATTTATCCATTTATTGAGTATAGAGGACAAAATGTAATTGAACTCATAGTACAACTTTTACCGGAAAAGCAGAATTATCTCAAGAACCCCAATTCACAAAAAATGGATTAAAAACCAGCACAAATTGGATTGGTCATAGCTGCCACAATGAAGCAACAATTTGAACTACAATGAACCACCAAATATGCAGAATAAACATGAAAGAAGCGTTAGGCTAGGTCCTACAGGAACTAAATATACCCAACAAATATATAATAAGAAACCAATAAAAACAAATGAAAAAACACCATTATCTCAAGAACCCCAATTCACAAAAATGGAGTAAAAACCAGCAAAAGTTGGACTGGTCATAGCTGCCACAATGAAGCAACAAGTTGAACTACAATGAACCATCAAATATCCAGGATAAACATGAAATAAGCATTAACCTAGGTCCTAGAAGAACTAAACATCCCCAATAAATATACAATAAGAAACCAACAAAAACAAATTAGAAAGCAGCTTCATCTCAAGAACCCCAATTTACAAAAAAAAAAAAAAAAAAAAAAAAAAAAAAACAAAAGAGCACAAAATTTGATTGGTCAATTCATACCAGCCACAGTAACAGGAGAATTATCATCTTTAGAATGGATTTGACTATTGGTTTTAGAAATCAAACTCTCTTGAACTTTCTGACATAGTGAACAGGCCATCTGGACAGCCTTTACAGCAACATCCAATTCCTTGGAATACTTGTCTGGTCCTAAAGATGAAACAACCAGATTCCTCTCATCTTCCATTACTGAAGAAAAAGGGTAGTTTTGGCTACACTTTAACTGAGAAACAATGTGGAAAAGCTTCTTCTTTTGGTGGGGTTTTTTCCCAAACCATGGGAAACAAGTTCCAACATGGATTGTTGGTGTTAATTTCTTGGTGTTGTTGGTTATTCTGGCTTGTCCCAAAACATGGGGGGCTCTGAACACCAGGCTTGTGCAATTTGAAGGCATAATAATGATTACACACTCAGCTCTAACTTTGAGGAGTTTGTAAATATATATAGTTAATTCAATGAGATATGTAGCCTGAGAAAGTTGACCGCAGACCCTGGTTTCTTCTTTGAAGGGGGAGAAGGAAGGTGGATGTTGGTGTTACTTACTTTCTGCCCTTTTTTTATATTAAACTAAAGTGTCCTGGTTCAACCAATATACTGTAAGCAGTCCTTGTACCATTGGATTTGAGTGCGATTATGAATCTGGACAAATGATTGTATTGGATTATGTTTATAAGTTTATTTTGAACACAGTTAAATTTTTTTTAAAAAAAAAATCTATATATGTGATTAGGTATAATTATCACGGAATAATATTTCGGACAGATTTCAACTTTAAATTTTTATTAAGTTTAAAAAAACATATTAAGTATCAATTAAGTATAAATAATCAAATTCTAAGAGAAAATATACATTAAAAACCCTTTGAGAAAAATATACATTAAAATTAGATCTGTGATCGAACTAGTCAAATTATCAGTTTATCAATATGACCGATTCAATTAAAAAATATTAAAAATTTATAAAAATTAAAAAGAAAACTAAAGTCAACCGATCTGAACGAATTCAACATCACTGACCACATCCAACAGCTCTTAGTAACATAACTCATTTAGTACTTAATCAAATATTACCTTATGGTCCATAAAAGTTATTATTTTTAAAATTTGAACATTTCTTTTAATAATATTATTTTTAAAATTCAAATATGAATTTTGTTATTAAAAATAGAATACCTTCTGTAACGACCTAATTTTCAGTGGTGTCGGAAATGGTGATATGAGATCACTAAATCTGACAAGTAAGATTGAATAAGGTAGTAATTTAATATTTATGAGTCAAGTGAGAATTTAGAAGAATTTGTGGATTGGTGAATTTAGTGAATTAAAAGAATTTATTAGGTCAAATGGGTCAAAAACGAGGTATCGAGATCTCGAATTTGAAAATCGAGCCATAAATATTTTTAGAAATATTTATGGAGTGTTATTAAGTTAGTATTAAAGTTTGGTTGAGAAATTTAAATGTTTGGGTAGTCAATTTAATAAAAAGGACTAAATTGTAACAAATGTAAAATTGCTAGAAGAATTAAATAGCTCAAGTATTAAAAGAAAAAGGATTTAAAGAGCAATTAAACCTAAAAGTGAGAAGGTTGGACGGTAAAGGCAAGGGAATCAGCTGGTGATAAGGGAAATAAGGGCAAAATTGGAATTTTGTAATTTTAACATATGTATTAAGATAAGATTGAAAATAATCTAGACAAAATCTTCACATTTTCTCAGCCAAAAACGTCAGAAGAGTTCTGGAGAAAGCTGATTTTCATACTAATACATCCTGTGAGTTTAATTCATGCTTTTTCTTGATAATTTTTATGCTTTTATGACTTTTACAATTAGATCCACTTATAGAATTCATTAGTTTTTGATTTGGTGGGTAAAATTAAAAGTTACCCTTGCTGAGAAATGGAAGTTTATGATGAATTATTATGAAAATTGAATTTTAATTTCATATTAAGGTGGTTTTATTAAGTGATTATGATAGGAAATGATATTTAGGACCTAATTGTGAAAAAAGTTGTGAATTAGAGGTTTCTGTTGAATTTCAGAATATCAAAGGTTGTGAAATAGTTTGTAATGATAGAATAAAGTTTTCATTGAGAAAAATTAGTTCAATTGATGGCTGAATTGAGCAGGGACTAAATTGTAAAAACTGTAAATTTTGGGGTAAAAGTGTAATTTTGAAATTTGAAGAGCATAATTTGTGAAGTGGAATGGAAATGAAATATATGCTAATGAGTGAAAATATTTTACAATTATAGATCGAGAACCCGAAGCAAGTCGAGGAAAAGAAAAAGTAACTGAATAGTCCCTGAATTTTCTCAAATTCTGCAAATCGACTCAGGTAAGTTCATATGGCTGAAATTTAATGATTAAATGTAAATTTTATGAATTATATCATGAATCATGAGATATATTTGTTGATGAGTTAAGGATAAAATGAAAATGCGAAAAGTGATTAAATAATCAAATTGAGTGGAACATCGGTTTGAGTACTTACGATCGATGACAAGTGAAAGTGAAAAGTGGTAGCTTCAGCTACCGATCGATGAAAAGTGGTAGCTTCGGCTGCTGATCGGTGAAAAGTGGTAGCTTCGCTGCACGATCGATGAAAAGTGGTAGCTTAATTTTGCTGATCGATGAAAAGTGGTAGCTTCGCTGCGATCGATGAAAAGTGGTAGCCAATTTTGCTGATCGATCGAAAAAGTGGTAGCCGGCTGCCTGATCGATGAAAAGTGGTAGTTTCGGCTACGATCGTGAAAAGTGGAAGTGAAGTACTCAATTTTCCGTGTCGTTCCTATTTGATTAAAGATGGTAAGTGACAAAAAGGGCCCAAAAGAGTTAAAGTAAACGAATAAATGATAGTGAAATTATATGAAAGCACTCACCAAATTGTGGTTGACAGGTGAATTTAATAATTGTACGTAATGTATAGAGTTTAAATGAGATGAAGTAAAGATGTTTTAAACTAGTTAATAATATTTGGTAATGAACCAGTTTTTGAATTACTGCAGTAACGTGATTTTAAAAAATCACCAAAAATAGAAGAAATGGAATTAGAAAGTGAAAGAGATATGAATTGAAAGCACTTTGAGTCTACTTTCATATAAAAGAAATATGGTAAGCAAAAGAAATGGAAATAATGAGATATTTAAATTTTAGTGAAACTGGTTCTGAATGAATTCGTGATCCCCTGTTCTATCTTTGAAAAATCATTAGAAATTGCACAAAAATAATTGTGGAGCAAAGTTTATATGTATGAAATCCTGAATGAGTCTATTTTCAAATGAAATAAATAATAAGGTCATATGAATTCTGTACAAGGAGTAATTTGATTTGAAGTGAAGAGAGGTCAGAACAGTCAAACAGTAAAACAGGGAAAATTTTAAGAAAAATCTGGTATTGATTGGCCATACCAAAAATTCTGGAAAAATTATAGTAAAAGATATATGAGTCTAGTTTCAGGGAAAATTAACAAATCTTAATTTGGAGTTCCGTAGCTCCAGATATAAATATTTTGGTGACTATGACGCAGATGGACAGTTTTAAATTTTATGCCGAATTAGTAATTTAAGTTTAGTAATGCCTCGTGCTCGACTCCAAATAACAGTCTCGGGTAAGGGTGTTACATTTATTGGTATCAGAGCCGGTTTAGCGGTTCTCGGAACAATTGTGATGTATAAAGTGTTTAGAAATACATGCCATATAAATCACGTGATAGTGTGATGTGTATGATCCGATCTAATATTTGTTATTTTATAGATATTTTCCGATTATAAAGATGTCGATAGACTCGAACGTCTTGAGCGGGAAGAAGTTAACGATGAGAATACTGATTTCGAGCGAGCAACAAGCGGTGATGTTCCGATTTCTTTAATGCGAGAGCAAGAATTAAAGAATATGATTTATGGGATTATGAATCGGTGGTATCTTCAAACGATGCAACAAAGAAATCGAGCTCGACCACCTCCTCCCACCACTACTCCATCGGTGGTACCCTCGGTTGCTCCTCCACCTCCTACAACGACTCGAATTCGATGGCGTTCTCCATTGGAAAGGCTTAGAAAACTTGGGGCCGAAGAATTTCGGGAAGGACCGATGATGACCCCAGTCAAAGTGAATCTTCAGTTCTGAGTTTGATAAGAATTTTTAAAGAAATGGCTTGCTCACCGGGATGATTATTTGAGATGTCTTGTGTCACTCTCTTGAAAGAAGAGGCTTATAGTTGGTGGGAAACGATTGAGGTGTGGTACCAAAGAGAAAAAATATCTTGGGAATTTTTCCAAAGTGAATTTAAGAAGAAATATGTGGCGCGACGGTATTTGGATAAAAGAAAAGGGAATTCCTTGATTTACTGGCAGGAAATAAATCGATGGTGAATACGAAAGAGAATTTGTCTACCTCAAAAAATATGCCCAGACATTGTACCTCTTCAAGAAGAAATGTGTATCGATTTGAAGAAGGGTTAAATGATGAGATTAGAATAATGATTGGGGGCAATGAAATCACGGAGTTCGTTGTTCTGTCGGATCGTGCTCAAAAGCTCGAAGAAGTATATAACGAAAAATGCAATGGGATCGAAAAAGTAAAGAGTCATTCAAAAGAGGTGCTTCTAAGCCATTTTCAGATTTACCAGTAAAGAAATTTAGAGAAGAAAGTAGTCGAACTACATCGGTCTTGGAAAATTGAGTAGAGGTAGATCAAGACAATCCGATTTCAAGGTGTTTGATAGACTGCGGCAAGTGTGGCGGTGTTTCGGATGCTCCTCGACCTAAGTGTCAATATTGTGGAAGACATCATTTCGGGAATGCGAGGATTAAGATGGGGGCTTGTTATAAATGTGGGGCTCACCGATCATCTTATTCGAGATTGTCCCCACCGCAGAAAAATGAAGTGGAACAGAAAAGAGATACAGAGGATCACTCCCCAAAGAAATAGACGTTCGGGCGAGCGATTACTACGAGGACTAACCATTCGGGAATGAGAGATATTGTAACCCGATCGTAAACAAGGCACACCGCGTACATATGCTACTCGGGCAAGAGAGGAAGCTTACGCTCCGGATGTGATAGTGGTATTTTCCATCTTTTAATGATTACGTATATACTTTAATTGATCCCGGATCTACGCGATTCATATATTTGCACCGCATTAGTGTCGAAAAAGAAATGATCATTGAGTCCACTCGACTTTGATATGCAAGTCACTAATCCGTTAGGCAAAAGTGTGTTAGTTAATTTAATATGTCGGAAGTGTCCATTTGAATACAAAGTTTGTGAATTCTCTGCTGATTTAATGTTGTTACCTTTCCGAGAATTTGATGTTATTCTTGGTATGGATTGGTTGATTAAGCACGATGCCATAGTAAATTGTAGAGAAAAACGGGTTGATTTAAAATGTCGATTGCGGAAATAGTTTCAAATTGAGTTTGGAGATAAAAAGAATGATGTCAGAATTATTTCAGCTATTACAGCTCAGAAATTGATTCGGAAGGGTAATGAAGCATTTTTAGCCTATATTCTTGATACCCGGGGTTCTGAATTGAAGATGGAACAATTGCCAGTTGTTAATGAGTTTACCGATGTGTTTTAGAGGAATTACAGTTTACCCCAGATCGTGAGGTTGAATTAAGTAATTGATGTAATTAAGTGCACACTCCAATATCAATAGCACCGTATAGAATGGCACCAAATTGAGTTAAAAGAGTTGAAGACGCAATTGCAAGAGTTATTGGATAAAGGGTTCATCGGATCGAGTACATCACCTTGGGGTGCACCTGCTTTTATTTGTGAAAAAGAAAGATGGCTCGTTGCGATTGTGTATTGATTACAGGTTCGTTGAACAAGGTAACAATTAAAAATAAATATCCATTACCACGTATCGATGATTTATTTGATCAATTGAAAGGTCTTGCATTGTTTTCAAAGATAGACCTTAGATCTGGGTATTATCAATCAAGGTTAAAGAGTGTGATGTGCCAAAGATCGCTTTTTGAACTCGGTATGGTCACTACGAATTTACGTAATGCCTTTTGGTTTAACAAATGCCCTCGCTTGCATTTATGGATTTAATGAATCGGATTTTTCAGCCTTATTTGGATAGATTTGTGGTGGTATTTATTGATGACATATTGGTCTATTCAAAGACGAGAATCCGAGCATGCACAACACTTGAGAATTGTATTACGACTTTGAAAGAAAAGCGATTATATGCAAAATTTAGTAAATGTGAGTTTTGGCTTCATGAAGTTGGATTTACGGTCACATTGTATCACCAAAGGAATTCGTGTGGATCCAAGTAAAGTTTCAGCGATGGTGAATTGGAAAACACCGAAGAATGCGAAGTCACGAAGTTTTCTGGGACTAGCGGGGTATTATCGTCGTTTTGTAAAGAATTTTTCCATGATTGCTTCACCAATGACTCGTTTGTTACAAAAGAATGTTGAGTTTGTATGGTCCGTGAATGTCAACAGAGCTTTGAACAATTGAAGAAAAAGTTAACGAAGCTCCAGCTTTGACTCAACCGAATCGGGTATACCGTATATTGTGTCTGATGATGCATCTTTAAATGGTTTGGGTTGTGTGTTAATGCGATCGGAAAGGTAGTGGCTTATGCTTCACGGCAATTAAAACCACATGAAAAGAATTACCCTACACATGATCTTGAATTAGCTTGCAATTGTTTTTGCTTTAAAAATTTGGAGACACTATTTGTATGGTGAGAAGTGTTATATCTATACGGATCACAAAAGTCCAAAATACTTAATGACTCGTAAGGAACCGAACTTAAGACAGAGACGGTGGTTAGAGTTCTTTGAAAGATTATGATTTGGTTATTGACTACCATCCAGGAAAAAGCTAATGTAGTTCTTGATGCACTTAGTCGAAAGTCATCATTGTTTGCACTTCGGTTAATGAATGCTCATTTGACTCTTAATGAAGAAGGTGTTGTATTAGCGAGAATTGAAAGTGAAACCCATGTTTCTTCAACAAATTCGAAACTGCAGCGAGAATGAAGACCCGAAATTGGTATTTAAACGACAAATGGTTCGAGAGAATTTAGATTCGAGTTCAAGCATTGATGATGAAGGTATGTTGCGTTATCATAACGAAATTTGTGTTCCAAACAATTACGATTTGAAGAATAATATTCTTTTTGAAGCACACAATAGTATGTATTCTATTCACCCGGCGATGCAAAATGTATGGTGATTTGAAAAAGATATATTGGTGGCACAGTATGAAAAGAGAAATTTGAAATTTGTTGCAAAATGTTTGGTTTGCCAGCAAGTTAAAGCAGAGCATCAAGTGCCATCAGGTTTATTACAACCCATTATGATTCCTGAATGGAAGTGGGAGCGTGTTACAATGGATTTTGTGTCAGGATTGCCTATGACTCCAAGAAATAAAGATTCGATATGGGTGATTGTTGATAGATTGACAAAGTCAGCACACTTTATTCGATCGAGCAGCATTTTTCACTTGAGAAGTTAGCAGAATTGTATGTGTCAGAGATTGTGAGATTACATGGAGTTCCAGTATCTATCATTTCAGACCGGGATCCGAGGTTTACTTCGAGATTTTGGAACAAACTGCAAGAAGCTTTAGGTACTAAATTAAATTTTAGTACAGCATTTCATCCTCAAACAGATGGACAGTCAGAGCGAGTGATTCAAATTCTAGAAGATATGTTAAGATGTTGCATACTCGAGTTTGGTGACATTGGGAAAGGTATTTACCTTTGGTGAGTTTGCTTACAATAATAGCTATCAGTCTAGTATAAAAATGGCACCATTTGAAGCTCTTTATGGTAGGAAATGCAAGACTCCATTGTGTTGGTCTGAATTGAGTGAATCAAAAATAGTTGGGATTGATTTGATTCGAGAAACTGAAGAGAAAGTCCGGTTATTCGAGATAGTCTAAAAGCTCGCTTGCATCAAATCGGAAGGCATATGCAGATTTGAAACGAAGAGACATAGAATATGCACGATGGGTGATCGAGTATTTTTAAAAGTGTCACCGTGTGAAGAAGGTGTTACGGTTTTGGCAGAAAAGGAAAATTGAGTCCGAGATTTATAGGACCATATGAAATTGTGGAAAGGGTTGGTCCTGTAGCTTATCGATTGGCTTTACCTCCTAAAACTTGAAAAGATCCACAATGTGTTTCATGTGTCTATGTTAAGGCGGTATAGGTCGATCCTTCACACGTAATTTCTCATCATCGAAATTGAGCTTCAACCAGATATGACTTATTCGAAAGAACCAATAAAGATTTTGGCTCGTGAAGTAAAGAGAGTTACTGGAATAAGAAAATACCATTGGTTAAAGTATTATGGCATCGGCATGGTATGGAGGAGGCAACTGGGAAACAGAGGAGTCAATGAGATCACAGATCCAAATCTATTTTTCAGTAACAAATTTCGAGGACGAAATTTTTAAAGGGGAGAGTTGTAACGACCTAATTTTCAAGATGGTGTCGGAAATGGTGATATGAGATCACTAAATCTGACAAGTAAGATTGAATAAGGTAGTAATTTAATATTTATGAGTCAAGTGAGAATTTAGAAGAATTTGTGGATTGGTGAATTTAGTGAATTAAAAGAATTTATTAGGTCAAATGGGTCAAAAACGAGGTATCGAGATCTCGAATTTGAAAATCAAGCCATAAATATTTTTAGAAATATTTATGGAGTGTTATTAAGTTAGTATTAAAGTTTGGTTGAGAAATTTAAATGTTTGGGTAGTCAATTTAATAAAAAGGACTAAATTGTAACAAATGTAAAATTGCTAGAAGAATTAAATAGCTCAAGTATTAAAAGAAAAAGGATTTAAAGAGCAATTAAACCTAAAAGTGAGAAGGTTGGACGGTAAAGGCAAGGGAATCAGCTGGTGATAAGGGAAATAAGGGCAAAATTGGAATTTTGTAATTTTAACATATGTATTAAGATAAGATTGAAAATAATCTAGACAAAATCTTCACATTTTCTCAGCCAAAAACGTCAGAAGAGTTCTGGAGAAAGCTGATTTTCATACTAATACATCCTGTGAGTTTAATTCATGCTTTTTCTTGATAATTTTTATGCTTTTATGACTTTTACAATTAGATCCACTTATAGAATTCATTAGTTTTTGATTTGGTGGGTAAAATTAAAAGTTACCCTTGCTGAGAAATGGAAGTTTATGATGAATTATTATGAAAATTGAATTTTAATTTCATATTAAGGTGGTTTTATTAAGTGATTATGATAGGAAATGATATTTAGGACCTAATTGTGAAAAAGTTGTGAATTAGAGGTTTCTGTTGAATTTCAGAATATCAAAGGTTGTGAAATAGTTTGTAATGATAGAATAAAGTTTTCATTGAGAAAAATTAGTTCAATTGATGGCTTTGAATTGAGCAGGACTAAATTGTAAAATCTGTAAATTTTGGGGTAAAAGTGTAATTTTGAAATTTGAAGAGCATAATTTGTGAAGTGGAATGGAAATGAAATATATGCTAATGAGTGAAAATATTTTACAATTATAGATCGAGAACCCGAAGCAAGTCGAGGAAAAGAAAAAGTAACTGAATAGTCCCTGAATTTTCTCAAATTCTGCAAATCGACTCAGGTAAGTTCATATGGCTGAAATTTAATGATTAAATGTAAATTTTATGAATTATATCATGAATCATGAGATATATTTGTTGATGAGTTAAGGATAAAATGAAAATGCGAAAAGTGATTAAATAATCAAATTGAGTGGAACATCGGATTTGAGTACTTCTGATCAGTGACAAGTGAAAGTGAAAAGTGGTAGCTTCAGCTACCTGATCAGTGAAAAGTGGTAGCTTCGGCTGCCTGATCAGTGAAAAGTGGTAGCTTCTGCTACCTGATCAGTGAAAAGTGGTAGCTTCGGCTGCCTGATCAGTGAAAAGTGGTAGCTTCGGCTGCCTGATCAGTGAAAAGTGGTAGCTTCGGCTGCCTGATCAGTGAAAAGTGGTAGTTTCGGCTACCTGATCAGCGAAAAGTGGAAGTGAAGTACTCAATTTTCCGTAATCGTTCCCTATTTGATTAAAGATGGTAAGTGACAAAAAGGGCCCAAAAGAGTTAAAGTAAACGAATAAATGATAGTGAAATTATATGAAAGCACTCACCAAATTGTGGTTGACAGGTGAATTTAATAATTGTACGTAATGTATAGAGTTTAAATGAGATGAAGTAAAGATGTTTTAAACTAGTTAATAATATTTGGTAATGAACCAGTTTTTGAATTACTGCAGTAACGTGATTTTAAAAAAATCACCAAAAATAGAAGAAATGGAATTAGAAAGTGAAAGAGATATGAATTGAAAGCACTTTGAGTCTACTTTCATATAAAAGAAATATGGTAAGCAAAAGAAATGGAAATAATGAGATATTTAAATTTTAGTGAAACTGGTTCTGAATGAATTCGTGATCCCCTGTTCTATCTTTGAAAAATCATTAGAAATTGCACAAAAATAATTGTGGAGCAAAGTTTATATGTATGAAATCCTGAATGAGTCTATTTTCAAATGAAATAAATAATAAGGTCATATGAATTCTGTACAAGGAGTAATTTGATTTGAAGTGAAGAGAGGTCAGAACAGTCAAACAGTAAAACAGGGAAAATTTTAAGAAAAATCTGGTATTGATTGGCCATACCAAAAATTCTGGAAAAATTATAGTAAAAAGATATATGAGTCTAGTTTCAGGGAAAATTAACAAATCTTAATTTGGAGTTCCGTAGCTCCAGATATAAATATTTTGGTGACTATGACGCAGATGGACAGTTTTAAATTTTATGCCGAATTAGTAATTTAAGTTTAGTAATGCCTCGTGCTCGACTCCGGCAACAGTCTCGGGTAAGGGGTGTTACACCTTCCACACCAAAACTCTAAACTAGGCAAAAGCTGGTAACTTGAACGTTCTACATTAAAAAGTTCTAAATTCATTCATTAAATAATTTTGTAAAGAAACTCTAAAAAAATTAATTTAATGTTCATAATTTTGAAAGTGAGCAACCTGAGGATAATTAATTACATTATTAATTATTTTCGTCAATTTTACATAATTTTGATTGATATAATAACAAAATTAGCTATCGTAATTTACACATTCTATCAATTTGATCATGATTTAACAAATTTAACTCACAATATTTGTGTAAATGATGATTATAAATTTGTTGATTTTTTAAAATAAAGATCGGATTAACAAAATATGTAAACATCGAAGGCTAAAATTATTATACTAATTAAAATTATGTACAATTGATGAAAGACATTAATACCTCAATTAATTATCATCATTTTCAAAATTGGCATGGATTAAATTATTATAAATTATTAGGAGAGACCAATTTACACAATTTCAAAATTAAAAGGGACTAGAGAGATATTTTACCATTATATTTAATATACATTAAGGTGGGTTTGGATGAGTGTTTACATGCGATATAATATATTTAACTTAATTTTTATCTCACACACACAAATAAACGTATCAGTCATCCAAAATCACGCTTTTTAATGCAAATTTGGGGTCACTATCATTTCATCAAATACATTTAGCTCTGCTTTTTCATAAATATAAATCCAAATAGGTCAACAGCTACGAATCTTACCTGCTGACCGCACACCTCACCAGATTCTTTTTTTAAAAAAAATATTTATATCATTTGATATTTAAGTTTTTTTTAATTTCAATTTAGTACATAAATTTTAACTTCAATATTCAATTTGATACTTAGATAAAATGATATTATATGTCTTAATGAATATTTTACATGTCCACTCTATAATTGAAACGAAAAAAAAAGCTCAACTACTAAATTGAATATCGAAGCCAAACTCAAATATCATACTAAAAACACTCAGGTACTAAATTGAACATTTAAACTAAACTCAATCATCAAATAGTATATTAACTTTAAAAAATCTCTGCTAAGGGGTCAATTCCTTATCCACATTCCGTTTATCCCACGGAAAAGACAAAATCGTGTAGATTAAAGGATACTTAAGAGAGTGACACATGATTGTTCTATCACGCTCATGCACAGGTGTAGAAGACCCAAAATGACTCGGCTTCTAAGGTTCCTATGGCATACACTTGTTCCAAATAGTATAAAGGAATAATATTTGATACACTATTCGTACACGAGTTTCATACACTATCAATGAATAACAATAGGGGCGAACAAAATTTGATTTGATTTGAAACAATCGAAAAAAAATTGAGTTAATCAAATTGATTTGTTCAAGTTATTCGAGTCAACTCGAATAAGTAATTTAAGATTCAAGTTAAACTGAATTTTAGAATTCGAATAACTCGAATAATTTGAATATTTCAAAAAATAAATCGGTGTAAATGCTCATTTGGTCACTGTTAATCTTGAAAATGAGCAAATTGATCTTTCTCAACAAACATTACAAAAAAAATTTTAAAAATTTTATATTTTAAAAAATTTATAAAAAAATTTATAAAAAAATTTAAATATTTTCTAAAATAATAATTTTGGGAACTGAATAAGTTAATTAATAATTCAAGTTTATCATGCTAATGTATCCTTTTTTATTTATTTATTTTGCTTTGAAAAAGTTTTTAAATATATATGGTTTCAAATTTATATGCTCTAATATAGAATTAGTTATATTGTAACAAGATTTTAATTTGACATGTTTAGTTTTTTAATTTAACTAGAACAATTTCACTCGATTCAACTTGACTCAAATTTCATTTCACTCGATTCAATTCGAAAAAAATTTCAAATAGAGAGGATTTATGTCTATATTAAAGTAGTATATGCTGACCATGAATTTTAAAGTTGCTTCATACTCAGGACGAGGATCAAACCCTTGACCACTAGTTAAGGTAAGAGAGACTCTTATCATCTTACCTAACTCTCATTATGGATAAAGCTAAAAGCAAAGATAATTTTCAGATTAAGTTTACATATATTTTAGGCAGATGGGAAGGAATATCGTCATATTCAAAAGTCATTAAAAACCTTTTAACTAGGGAAGATAAGCTTATCATTCCTAAAGTTAAAAGATTAATTTCAAATAAATTATTTAAGTTTATTTTGCAGAATTTATATTAACCGATTTTTTTTTGATAGGTAAATATTATCTACTGGATGCGGGTTTTATAATAAGACGTGAATTTATTGTACTATTTAGAAGTATATGATATTATTTGAAGGAATATTCTGCTCGTGAGCTTGATAATGTTGAAGGACTATTCTATAAATAGTACAATGATGAAATTACATTTTAACTCTCGTTAAATTTATAATTTATTTTCAATTAAAAAAATTTCTAATTACATCCTTAATTATAGGAATATAATTGAGCCAAGTAAAACCCGAATAATAACAAACAAAAGCTCGAACTCAACTCTAAATCAAGACATGATACTCAAACTCGATCGAACATTATTTTTTAAATTCCAGACTCAACCGAACAGCATGACCTTGAATATGCCTTTGGTAAAATTATAATTCAAGTTCTCCTGATAAAAAAATTCTAACTTCGTACGTTACATCCCAGCCAGGTCGTCACTGTAATCCGTTGGGCTTCTATTTGCATGTATGGTGCTAAATTCATTTATGGAATGGTTCGATTTAAACATGCATAAAGAGCCCATGACTTGAATTTAGAGAACCAATTGTAATGGGCATGGATTTCTCCATGCAACTGTACATGGAAACTGAAATTTATAATATCCAAATCATACCCACTAATACTTCTCTTTAGATCTATGCATGAATTAGATAACAGATCGAATTTTTTAAAAAGATTTACTCTAAGTCCGACCCAAATAGATAGAGTAACTTATAATTTGGGAGATCTGATATATCTTCACATGATGAAATTCTTTTATGATATTATAGTTGTTATACTTCCTTATGGGCTTAGTCTAGCCCACTTAAGTGGTTTATTTCACTGAAATGAATAAAACCAGTTTGAGATTCAAAAAGATAAACTCAAACCCAGTTCAAAATGAGCTGAGTTGAGTCGATTCATTAACACCCGTAATCACTACTTAGTATGATGATAAGTTTTTTTTCATAAATTTCTTACTTAAAGCTCGGCCCAAACCAATGTGGTAGTTTATAATATGGGTGATTTGATATATCTTTATAACGGGAAAATATTGTATGAAACAGTGACGTCACATGATCTTTATCTTTTTTTTAATAGTTTAATGTTATATCAATATTTTTATCCTGAAAACAATCAAATCTAAATGAAATTCTAACATTCAGGATGAAATTGCTGATTGGTGTAACATTAAATTATTAAAAAAGTGATAATATTCCTGTTTCATACAATTCTTTCTCTACTTTTACATGGTGAAATTTATGAAGATATTATAATTGCTATATTTTCTCTTTTTGCGACACATAATATGTTTTTATTAGATATTTTACATTTTTTTGGATAAAATAAAACGAAATTGATGACATAAGTATCACTTTGGACAAAATATAAGTAGCTAAACGAGAAAAGTAGAATAGCTTAGGAGCCAATTTTGTTAACATGTTACATGATAAATGATTAGTATCTTTGGAGATGATGTTCTTAAGAGGGTTAGCCAAAAACCCCCAAAAAAATAATGTCTGTGAATATAGAATAGACCCCCAAAAAAACCACTAACACTGTTGCAGAACCAGCTGCAACAACAAGAGACCCTTAGGCCTTAACTTACAGTTGGTATATGGAAAAATAGTTGCTTGCAATTGTGAAAAAGAGCCAACCATTTCACATGGACCTACCAAAATAATCTTATCCAATTTTTTTTAACATACTATACTATCTCTAGAGAAAGTTATGGCAAACCATACAAATGAATTCGATAGTTGCATTGTTGGTGTTAAATGTGGTAAAGATTCCAATCCAAGAAAACAAAAAGAAAATTAGTACAACAACTCCAAGCAAACTTCATTCAAAGAGCTGCAGACAGATTGAAAGGTGACTTAAATATTTCCCCAACGTAACATATATATATATATGCATGATGATCGGTTCATTTAAGTTAAGCATTTACATATATTATTTCAGATCGAAGAAACATTGTTGAGTGCAGCGTTGATGAACTTTTTTTCTGTTTTGATGAGCTCATCAACACTGCACTCAACGATGTTTCTTTTCGCTCTTTCCACAACAAAAGAATACCCCTTTTTCTGCAATATTTTGTGACTTAGTATTTGTATTGCAGCTTTGATGGTTAACCCCACAATGCCAATAAATTGTGTGTTTAAAAGGTAGCATTGGAACCAGAGAGAAAATGGGACCTGCAATGGTCAACTCAGTATAGCAAGAAAAAGGATGAGTTTTTCAAGGGTTCCACAAAATTTGCATTGATATTGCGTCACTATTTTATTATATATGTTCTGTAGAATTCATGAAAAAGTAGTTTAATCTGCAGCAGCATTCTAATGCTTGTTGAGTTGAATGATAGGAATTTCGGGTTTGAATAAGCAGTGAGAGAACCTTATTGTTATTTCGAGATTCGATTTAGCTCGATTTTAGATTTGTGTCTTGCACTTAAAAAGGAAATCTGCAAAATTACTGTTCTGCAACATATGGTAAGAAAAAAAAAAAAAAAAAAAATGAAATTAGTATATTTTCTGCTGCAAAATAGCAAGAGGAATTCAAATGAATAAAAAAAAGGGAAAATTTACAAAAAAAAAAAATCCCCAAAGAAACAGCTAAAAGAGACGTTTATAAATATTTCAATTATTAAAAGCTAATTAATAGAAACAACTCAAAAAACAGATAGCTTTTTTCGATAAAAACTGTCAAGCTTTCCTCTCTGTGCACCATTTGGAAAGTTTCCAGGACCAAACAGGACTCTATATTTCTTCAGAATTACCAAATCTGCCACTTTCCCTTTCACTCTTTCTCACATACTCTTACTGTTCCCAATAAACCCTTGATCTTCAACTCTTTTTAAGTTTTTAACCCTTCCAACAAACTGCTTTCTCCTCTTTCTACTCTAAACCCAAATCTTTTTCCCTGTTTTCTCGAGAATCCCATTAGTTTTTCCGGGAAAAGATTTGATCTTTTATCCGGGAAAGTTAGCCAAACAGGGGAATGGAGGGGGAAGGTGCTATACCGGACCATCTCCGGTGCAATCGAACAGACGGGAGACAATGGCGGTGTAAGCGACGTGTAATGGAAGGGAAAAAGCTCTGTGAGCTTCACCATATCCAAGGTCGTCATCGACAGAATAAACAGAAAGTGCCGGAATCCTTGAAAATGCAAAGGAAAAAGAGGAAAAAGAAGGTTTTTGAGAAGAATAAGCTTGAAATTAGGGCAAAGTTGCTGAAATTAGCGAGGCCGGTGAAGAGGAAGCGAGTGATCGGAGGGGAATCCGAGGCGTTAGATGAAGCTGTTCGTAAGATGAAACTGAAGAGAGGGGATTTGCCGTTGGAGCTTATAAGGATGGTTTTGAAAAGAGAAGCTGAGAAGAAGAAAAAGAAAAGGAAAGAAAGTGAGTGTAGTGATTTTGATGATGATGATGATGATGATGAAGAAGAAGAAAAGGGTGACTTGATGAGAGAATTGCCTAATGGGTTAATGGCTATTTCTTCGTCAAGTCCACATTTTGATAATGCAGGTTCATGCTCTGGTTCTGGTTCGGCTTCCGGTTCTGGTTCTGTTTCAGGTTCTTGTATTAATGTTAAAGTAGGAGAAACTGATAATAATGCTGTTGCCACTACCAGAAGGCGGTTTCGGTCTAAGAACATTGAGCCGTTACCTGTTGGTACATTGCAGGTAATTTGTATGGTTTTAGTTTGAAATTTTTATTAATATCTTCTTGTTCTTTTTGAATTATGGGATTCTTGCAGGTTCTGCCATACAAGAAGAATGGAGCAAATTTGAGGAGAGGGAGAAGAATAAGGTGCCATTGGTGTCGAAAAGGCGGTGCTCCTAATTTGATCAAGTGTTCTAGTTGTAAACAACAGTTCTTTTGCTTGGATTGCATAAAAGAACAGTGAGTGACCCTTTTATTTATTTTTAGTTCTGTTTTTGAATTGTGATTGTAGTGTAGATATATTATATATGTTTGTTTATTGACAAAGAAGGCAAATCCTGTGCTACATGAGAATGTATAGTTTATCAAAATGCAATAGCTTTAAGGCATAAGTTCCTGTTTCAGCCAACTTGAAATGATGCATTCAAAATGTATTTAGCCTTTGTCTCATCACTATAATTTGAATGTGGTCTATAATGGATTTTGAACCATTTGGTTGTGGTTAAAACATGGATGTTTATTGACTCTTATGATGTTGAATTGCATACAGCTATTTTTTTAAGCGAGAAGAAGTTCAGGTAGCTTGTCCGGTATGTCGTGGAACTTGTGGCTGCAGGGCCTGCTCAGTGAGTCAACGTAGAGACGATGAATGTAAGGTCTGATATCATCTGAAACACCTCAATTTTGACATGCTGCTTGCATTTTTCGGCACTGATGTCTAATGTTTTGCCTAATACAAAAAAGTATTTATATTTCAGGAGTTTCTAAGGGACAAGATCAAAGTAGACAAGGTGTTAGATTTTCATTATTTGATCTGCATGCTTCTTCCTGTTTTTAAGCAAATAAACCAAGACCAGAGTGTTGAGATTGATGTGGAGGCCAAAATTCAAGGTAATTTACAATGACGCATCTTGATTTTTTTATTTTTTTATTAAAGCATTCTGTTTAATCAGTGGAAGAGGTTGTGATGTCTTCTTGTGTATCATAGGCAAAAAACACTGTGATATTCAGGTCCAACCTGCTGAATCTGGTGGCAATAAGGAATACTGTTGGTATGCTCTTTGTTGCTTAAAATGTATTTCATAAAATTTAAGTAATTTTGTTTTTGGTTGCTCTTTGGTGATGATATTAATTCTGGAGCAGCAGTTACTGCAAGACTTTCATTCTGGATTTCCATAGAAGTTGCCCAAAGTGTTCATATAGCCTCTGCTTAAGTTGTTGTCGGGATATCTTTCAAGGGAGTTTATTCGGAACTATCAAAGAAGTTAACTGCAAATGCCCAAAGAGAAGGAAAACTTGTTTGCCCGATATTTGCCTTTCAGATAGGAAATATGTAAGAATAACTAGGCAAACCTCTGATAGTAGGTATTCTGATTCTTCTGTATCATTGCCTAGTCAGAAAGCTCCTGATGGCAGTGTTCCTATCTCATGCCCACCTAGTGAGTTTGGTGGTTGTGGTGATGGCCTTCTTGATCTGAGATGTATTTTGCCGCAAAGTTGGTTCAAAGAGCTGGAAGTAAGCGCTGAAGAGATAGTTGGCAGCTATGAATTGCCGGAAGCATTTGATACTTTTTCATGCTGCTCCTTATGTCCTGCGACAGATGATGAAGCCAAAAGGGTGAAGCAGTTGCAAGAGGCTTCTAGGAGAGAGAATTCAAATGATAACTTCCTATTTTACCCCACTATATTGAACATTCATGGTGATAACCTGGAGCACTACCAGAAGCATTGGTGTAAAGGCCATCCTGTAATATTTCGGAATGTTCTTCGGACTACTGCTTTAAGTTGGGATCCAATATTCTTGTTTTGCTCATATCTTAAGAATAGTGTTGCCAAAGCTGAGAATGAAGAGCCAAGTAAAGCTACAAGTTGTTCAGACTGGTTCGAGGTTAGCTTTCTAAATTACAATGCCATATCAAATTACAATTTTTGGAGTTAAAAGGAAGATAAACTGGTCCTCTTTAGTGCATCACTCCATCTCCATAATCCTAATATAAGGCATTCATTAAAGTACATTTAAACTTCCATGTGCATCTATCTTCTTTATTCTGTCGTATGCCCACCGGTTATCAGATTTCTTGCTTGTCAGTCATTTTGTTTTTCTTTAAAAAAAGGATCATGAGAGTTGGCATTTGAGTTCTTTTCATTATGTTTGGCTGCCTTCTAGGATCTTAAGTGAGGTATAAGTTATAAACAATTTTGCCTTATATATGCTGGCAGGTTGAAATTGGTATTAAGCAGTTATTTTTGGGGTCATTAAGGGGGCTGGCACAATCTAGTATGTGTGATGAGAAGCTGAAACTGAAGGGCTGGCTTTCTTCTCCTTTATTTCAAGAACAATTCCCGGATCATTATTCTGAAATCATTCAATCTTTACCACTTCGAGAATATATGAATCCTGGAAGTGGCATTTTGAACATTGCTGCAAGGTTGCCACAAGAAATCACAAAGCCTGACCTAGGTCCATCTGTCTCTATCTCTTATTGCAGCGGTGAGGAACTTGCACAAGCCAATTCCGTGACAAATTTGTGTTACGGTTTATGTGATATGGTATGTCTATCTCTATCCTTCTCTTTTATCTTGGTCGTTTTATCCCATTTGGAACTTGGTATGATGCACATTTTATTGAAGTTATCTTGACTGGAACGTAATTTGCTTTTGCTCTAAGATAATTGTTAATGAACAGTTCCTATATGTGTGTCTAATTGATCGACACAAAGCTTATATAATATAATTATTGTGGAGACCTTTTAATTCGTATGTTCATTATCCTTATTGTAAACATCGTACAGATGTAAGTAACCTTTGCCGTTTATTTGTGTTTCTTTCCTCCCTCCTATTCCAGGTTAATGTATTGGCACATGCTACAGATGCTCCTGTTTGCATGAAGCAACTTAATAAAATAAGAAAGTTAATGAAAAAGAAAAAATTTCAAGACGAAAGGGCTAAGACTCACCTTGATCTAAAGATGCCTAATGAAGTTAAGGAAAAATCTCAGTTAAATGGTGAAAACATAAAAGTAGGATTGAATGATATGATCAATAAAGAAATGCATTCTCATAACACAGTTCCAAAACTTTCTCGATCACCTTCTGCGGTGCATGATGCGCATGATAAGGAAGACAGCTCTGACTCTGACTCTGATTCCGACTGTAATTCAAATTCTGAAGCTGCACTACATCCATGCGATACCATTCACGGCTCAGAAGCATTAGAAGATCAGAAAATCTTTGGGAAAAGAACAGATTTGGCTAAGTCTTGCGGTGCAGAATGGGATGTCTTCCGCAGACAGGATGTTCCAAAGCTTATGGAGTACCTTAGAAAGCACTCAAATGAGTTTGGTCATACGTGTGGCTTTCAAAAACATGTAAGACCAGTTATGAGACTTGCCAATATGCTAGCAGAATGGACATAATGCTGATTGTTTAACACTCCTGCTGTAGGTGGTTCATCCAATCCTCGATCAGAATTTCTTTCTTGATACAAGTCACAAAAGGAGGCTGAAGGAGGAGTATGGTGAGTGTACTCGGTTTTGTTATCTCTTGTTATAATTAAGGACAAACTTACTGAAATCCTTTTGACCTTGTACTGCTGCTAGAAATTGAGCCCTGGACATTTGAACAACATGTTGGAGAAGCTGTAATAATTCCAGCTGGCTGTCCATACCAGATTAGAAACGTTAAGGTAACACATACTACCGATATCTTTAGTCTTGAATAACTGTTACAGAACTTAATGAATGATGTTATGTGCAAATTTTCATATGCTTCTCCACTTTTGCAATTTTATGAATTACAAGTTAATTGTTTTGCTTAGAAATTTTTGGTAAGTTATTGTTTTGCTTAGAAATTTTACCAATTTATATGGCTGTAAGTATTCTTTTCTTTCCCCTGACAACCTGTAGTCCTGTGTTAATGTGGTTTTGGACTTTGTTTCACCGGAAAATGTGACCGAGTGTATCCGGTTGATCAATGAATTTCGTCTGCTTCCAGACGATCATAAAGCCAAAGCAAAAAGGTTTGAGGTAAATTTTCAAAATATGACTTTAAGTTAACAGTGTTCATTTTCTGTATTAATGCAAATATAATTCTGGTTTTGCTCCTAAAATCAGGTTGAGAAGATGGCCCTGTATAGGATTAGTGCAGCAATAAAAGAAATCCGCGAGCTTATATGTTCAGAGTAAGTTGCTTTTGGAATTATTAAGGCCTTTTTATGTGCGAATAGCAATCATATTCATCAACTTCGACTGAAATTACAACTATAACATAATGTCTCATTCTTGAGGTTTAGGTCCAGTGCTGAGCTCAGTGAGTAGTTAAGGATGGATTAAAGAACAATGGCATGTAATGTAAGAGATTCTCAGTTTATGGCTATTGCTGCTGGCGACTTCTGCTCTTATGGTTTTTTTTCCCATTTTTGAAGCATTGCTGTCAGCAACTAGCATGTGGCATTCACAGAGATTTTGATGCAATTGTCCATTCTATCTCTCCCCCCATTGTCCATTGAAGTTGAATTATATGAAACTCGGCCGGTTTGCTGCAATTGAGTTTGTAAATGTGTAATATTCATCAACCATGTACTTACTATACCCCAGGATGGAAATCATTCATACTATTTACTTTTTTCTTTGAATATATAACCACAGTTAATTTCTCCCATTTGTTCATATGAAAAGCTTGAAATCTGTACAATTGTCAATTGACTCTAGCTGTTTTTGATATTGAGTGCAAAACCATGCAATTCAATTTCTTTACACAATTAACTGATCTCCTATGAACCCTTTTCATTAGGTTACATTTTGCCTTTTTAATAAAATAAACAAATAAATTAATCTATTAATTTTATTAAAAATTTCATCACTTTTAAAAAACTAATCTATTTGTCAAAATGTGATATACAATCTAGTTATACAAAAGTGTCAAAATGTGATGTACAATCTAGTTATACAAGAGAATTAGTTTATTTTTTAGTTCAATATACTAAGACTAATTTATCTATTTTTTAAGCAATCTGAAATTTAGCACAGGACCTCCATAACTGATATTACAGCAGAGAACAAGAGAACAAGAGATTACAGCATAGGAAATGTCATGTGATGCTCCAAATGCATTACAATACATATAGCTTCAACTCAAATAAACGTTCCAACCCTAAACTAATTAAGTTCATCAACTGTTTGTCCATCCATTTTATGCAATGAATTTAAAGAAAAAAGAATAGTTTTTTTGACTTTTTATTCCTCTCGTGTTGCCCTTTAACTGTTTTCACCTGTGAGTCATCAGGGCTTAAAGATATAACGGCAATGAATAGGGGAAAAGTAACAAATAATTACATATGGATGAAACTTCACATAGATCAAAATTTCAAGTTAAAAGATCAATGATACTCATTATGCTTTTCACGACCGGTATATTCTAGCGTCTTGGCTCTATCAAAATTGTTTCTTTTTTTCTTTTCTAGAAACAGAAATACATGATCCTAAAGATCCCTTGGGAGAATGCATTTGGCTAACCGTACTTCGGATAATGTTCTATGGAGCCATCAACCCATCGATAGTGTAAGAAAGAGATTTTGCCCAGTCAGCTTTGAGTAGCAATGTTTGTAGTGTTTGCATTACATCATATCCTGGATCAAGTTTCCTTTGCCAACCCTACAAATTTAAACAAGTACCAAAATGTGATATCGAATTAAATCAATAATCTAAAATGGTAATAATGACTAGGTTTATCTTCATATTATGAAGGCATTTCTGCAAGTTGGACCTAGGACTATTATGAGACAATCCTTAGATGGGAATAAATAACATCTATTTTACTCTGACAACTATGAAAATATCTATTTATTTTGTTTCCTGCAGAAAAACAGAAAGCGCAGTAAATAAGCATGAGTAAACAAACGGACGATAAGTTATTTCTAGCAGGTAAATGATACCAAAAGTAGAACGAATTCATATAAGACATCTCAAATGTTTGATCAAGATGATACCTCAAGAACCAAAGTTGTGACCATCACAGTGCATACATTGCCATCAATATTGACTTTATGACGCCTTACTTTCTCAAGCAATTCTTGCATGCATTCAGCCGGATGGACTAGATCACCCTCCGGAGTACCCCAGAAAGTGAAGGCTTCTTCTACTTCCTGTTGGAAGTTGGAACAAGGTATTAAAAAACCAAGCAGAAAAAGATATTCTAAATTGGAACATTGATGACTGACCATTAATGCATTCATCTAAAATGACAAACCAACAGATGATGGAGGATAAAGAACGGTTTGAGTTAATCTATATACATCACCTCGATAAAAGCCTTTGGGTTTGGGCAGTTTTGTCTTTGTGATAGTCTAAGCGTGCACTCTGCAGCAGTACGGCCATCTCTACGGGCAACAGCCTTAAAAAATTCCAATAAATTAACACGATCACCCTTTGAAAGTTCAGCAGTCATGCCTACATCAAGGAAGATGACATGAGGCTTTGTTTTAAAAAGCTGTTTTCGAGAAGCCTTGCTTTGAGACACCCGAACAAGGATATTTCCCGGATGCATGTCAGCATGAATAAAGTTGTCAACCTGAAAGAAGAGAATTATAATTTCTAGAAAACCAGAGTTGCCATACTTTAATTCTCAAGCAGACAACATAAAAACCTTACCAGAAGCATCTTTAAAAGTGCATGAGTTCCAATATGAGCAAGTGCAGACTTAATCCGATCATGTCCTTCAAGGCCATCAACATAGTGTGCAACACTTTCCCCTTGCTCATAACTTTCCACTAAAACAGCGGGATGCACAAGTGGATACACAGGCTTAGGAAAAGAAACATCCCTCCAGCTTCGGAAGTTGTATATAAAACGGTTCAAATGGGCAGCTTCCCTTGCAAGGTCAACTTGAGACATCATGAAAACAGCAAACTGCTGGACGCTCTCATCCAATCTCAACCATTTCAGAGTAGGGATGAATGTTGATAATTTAGCCACCGAGTTGATAATCACAAAATCTCTTCTAATTGACTCACCAACACCAGGATGTCTAACCTTTACTGCAACTACCATAGGCTTGACCCGCTGACCAGGATAGCGAAATCTCAAAGAAGCCCGGTGCACCTGAGCTATACTTCCAGATGCCACAGGTTCTTCTTCAAAAGCCTCAAAAATTTCAGATAGCTTACGGCCAAATGCTTTTTCAATAGTTTTCTTTGTGTAGGCAAAGCTATGCTCAGGAGCTTTGCTGTGAAGCTCTGACAGTTTGATGCATAGATCTCTAGGAAAGAGATCTGGTCTTGTTGCTGCCCATTGACCCCACTTTATGAAAGCTGGACCTGCTTTTTCAAGTGAGCGATGCACAACTTCAAGCCACATTTTCCTGAACTCTCGACCAAATGCGTCGGCAAATGGTGCCATTATTATGCTAGGAGAGAACAAAACCGCAAGAAACAAAGCTCTCACCAGCAAAATAACACCTTCTACAGCTGAAAGTAGTATAGCAGAAACAAAAGCGTGTCCATCTCGTGCACGCATTGATAAAGTATTCTGTGATGGGTAGTAATCTGTTTCTATTAAAGTCCTCTGTGCCAATGCTATTCGTCCACATGTCAATCCAAAAATACCAGGTACTATCAAGTGTGAGTGTGACAAAGCTAAGCTGATCGCTTGAGCAGTCGTGCTTATCTGAGGGAATGTTCGACCACCGGCAGAACATTTTTGTGTAAGCCTTTTCCAAGCAACTTGGGCACGATGAGTTACTGCACTACTTGCAGAAACTAAGGAACGATTCTTGGCAAAATAACCTTGACACAACCCTTCCTTTGTATTCTGCAACAAGAATGGAGCCTTTCCTCCACTGTTGAACCTATAATGGGAGAACACTCTATACTGCGGCAAACACAACCTGACAGAAAACACTGCCGCATACTTCCTAAATTCCGAACGGTTCGACCTCTGGCTCGAAATAGCAGATTCCACAGCTTTCCTAATATTTGCAAATCTCAAAATTCTGCATTCCAACAATTCACTCATCATCTACCATGTAAATTATGAAAAACCTTAGAACCAATTCTAAATCTTACACAGAAACACAAAAGTATTAAAAACCCAGTCTTCAATTCCACTCAACAAAACAGCCAGAAGTTTACTTACTTTATTTCAATAAAATTCAAGCCTTTAATGTAATAATGTAAAACAATTACACTTAGCTACAGCCCAATAAACAGCAGAGTAAACCTTCTTCAATAACATTTCATTTTTTATTTCACTTCCAAACTGTTTATAACAACAACAAAAAAAGAAAGCTTTAACACCATTAAACACAACTAATCCCCCAATGAACCCAAGAACCCTTTAACAAACCCAGAAAAAAAGAAGTAGAAATAAAGGTTAAAGAGACGAACCTGGACATGGCGATATAGAGAGAGGGAAGGTAAAAGAGGGAGCTTTGAAGAGGCTACAGTGCTAAGGCGGTGGAAAATTGAAGTAGCTGAAGAAGATGCTGTTGAATGCATTTTCTCATGGATGATTCTTTTCTGATTGACATCAATTTTGTGATGTGTAATTTTGGCCCAACTTCATTTCTCTTTCTTCTCGTGACCTAGCGGCGGTAGAGGAAGAAGAAAGAAAGAAAGAAAGAAGAGGAGAGGAGAGAAAGATCAATGGCTGGCTTTGATGGGCCAAAACTTTGATTGGTTTTCATGGGCTTCATTCATGCTAAAGCTTGATCGGCCTCCCCCATATCTTAAATCCTTTAAGCTAAAGATGTTAATTTCCTCCAACTCTGAAAATTCAACCCGTTAATTCGAATAAAAAATTAAATTGATTTTTATTAAAAAAACTCAATTTGATAATTAAAAGTTTTTAACTCACTCGATTTAAACTTGAAAATGATTCAGAATAACTCAAACAAGATGAAATGATTTGAATTCGAGCTCCAAATCTAACAAAAAAGCCTCAAAATGATTAAACTTAAAAATCAAGATAATCTGAACTTGAAATGACCAGAACTTGAACTTATAACTCCGACTTAGATTTAAAAATTTGATTCGATTAATTTGAACTAAAAACTAGATTCAATTATTCAAAAAATCAACAACTTAAACCCATAAAATTTGAACACGAAAATGACGTGAACTCAGAATGACTATAGGGGCAAATGCAACCTTTGAAATGGACATTTACATTTCAACCCCCTTAAAACCATTAAATTATAAATTTATATATGGTAAAATTATACTTTACCCTCAAAATAAATAAAAAAAAGTTTATTTCTTTTAAAAAATGATGAAATTATAAATTAATAAATAATAAATTTATATTTTAACTTCTCGAATTTAAAGTTACTCAAATCCAAAATGACCCAAAATTAATTATCAAACCTAAATAAAAAATCGAAATAATAAAAATAAAAAATCAACCTGAGCTAATAAATTCACTAAGTGTGATGGCTAAATTGTGACAGTTCAATTCAAGCTTAAATATTAATATATTCGAGCCCATTAATCATTTACCGGAGATAACCCTTAATTTTGGAGAGAAAAAAAAAAAAGCCCTTTGTGATTTGATAGGATTTTATACCCAAAAGATTGGCAGCTGTTTTGCCTTAATTTGTTTAATCGGTTGGTAATTCAATTTAGTTTGGTCAGAAGTCGATTAATTTTTTTTTAAATTTCGATTATCAATTAATTCGGTTTGAAATTGAATAATTAATCGAATTAATCAAAATAAATAATATATATTATATAATATATTTTTTATATTAACAATGTATTTTTTGAACTATTAATTTTTATATTAATCGAAATAAATATTATATATTATATTTTTTTGAACTATTTTAAAAAAATAAAATGAACATTAGTAATGCATTTTTTATATGTTTTATACTTATTTTAACTAAAAATATATATATAAAAATTTCGGTTAATTCAGTTAACCGACCAATTAACTGAAATACTTAGGTCTAATTAATGTATTTGGAAAAAAAAATTGGTTAGATTAACGATTTAAAAATTTTACATTTCGAGTAATTTGATTAATAGTAATTCGGTTCGATTAATAACCAAATCGACCGTTTAATCACACCTAGCTTAGCTAATGAAAATTTCCACCGTATAAAAAAAAAGATAAAGCAATTTTTCTTTTTTACTCACACATTAATTTTGAAATTTGACAATTTTTTGTAAATTTAAATTTCATTAAAATACGATGATACGATGTACTTTTGAAATTACACATTTTGAAATTTTAAAAAATTTTCATATAAAAATTATTGAAAATATAAAATATATATATTTTTAAAAATTCAGATTATGATGCAATAAAATCGCGAGTATCATATTATCATATTTTAATAGAACTAAATTGAAAAAAGAAAAAAGACGACTAAATTCAGAACAAGAATAGTCCAACACCAATTAACCATTTCTAAGTCATTTTCCAGACAGCTAGCTAGCTAAGGTTCGATTAACGAAAATTTACCATTATCCAATCACATAAACACACACATATATACAATCGAAAAAGGCTAGTATCTTTGCTCACATTTCACATTACAAAACGTTTTCTTATCGTCACATCTACGAAATATTCCATGTTTTTGACATATTAGAATTTACCTTTCATGCTTTGGGGTCAAATTTTTTTTTTTTATATTATAGGATCATAATTGAATTATAAGATATTAGGCTCATAATACAAATTTTCATCATTTTATATGTTATAATTTTATAAATTTTAAGGGCTTAAAACAAATTTTTACCACACAAAACATCACCCTTAATGACATATATCATTTAAAATAATATATATTGTTTTTTATAAATGAGGAATTTTTTATAAATGTATTGTTGAGTTGGTGTTCAATTGATAACCAAGTTGATAAAACATTCAAATTAATAATAATGATAATAATGGTAAATAAATATATTGAACGTGTTTGGTAAATAAAGTTTTGGGTTTTTTTTTTTTTAGTTGATTTGAGCACAAATGGGGGATTGGGTAGTTAAACCCTCTAATTGTAGTGTTTGGTGAATGGAGATTTGCAACCGCTTGTTAAGCTAAAACCTCTAAGACAAAAAACGCTCTAATAAACAACTTTTTTCACAGCTGATTGGGAATAAGATATGTGGAATGACATATCTGATCATGTTTGCTAAAAAATTACTCCTTTTGATACATCATCCTAAACTTAATAAAGGCCTCTATTCTCTCATTTTCACTTTCACCTCCAAATTAAATCCAAAAAAATTCACTAATTGATTTCCATAATGGATGTTTTAATTTCTTAGTAATAGTGTTTTATTTCAATAATTTCACCTAGTAAAGACTAAAGTATTAGAAACAAATAAATACTTAACAATAAAATGTGTCACGCCCTTATTTATCATTTTACACATATTAACTTTTAGTTCAGTTTTACCGAACACTTTTAAATAAACAATTAATAGAATCAATTGGTTAAATCAGCCACTGTAATTAGCAATAAGCTATTAAATAATTGCCAAACAAAACCATTAACTTATTTAGATGATAAGTTAATTATTATCTAATTTATTGAGAATGCATGCATCAACTATATTTTTTTTTCCTTTTTCAAAAAAATCATGAGTTTTTAATATCACATTCCAAATTAGAAAAATCTTTTGTCACAAAGACTTTTCTTTCTTAAACACAAAATTCTCCACATTTTCCTTACAAGATTTTTAAAAAATGAAGTGAAACCCTAAATGCATAATTAAGACAGGAATCCCACTTTCGAGTGTATTTCAACATGTTCGAAAGAAGAAAATTTCTTTGGTCGGTCGAGAAATGGTGTACTGTCTATTTCTCAGGCTGTGGTCGGTTCATAGTCAAAGAAGAACCTTACCTTACCTTCATAAACTCAAAATTTTCTTCCATAATTGACACCTTAAAACCCTAATAATATCCTTATATTCAATTTTCTCTACATTGGACGTACAAATTACGTAAACCTTACATGGGAGGCTTTGACTTTTATAATTGGTAAAAGAGGAAAAGAACCTTCCAAGACATTTGGTCTGCTTATAAATAGCTATTTATTAAATTAAAAAATGAGATTTAATTTTTCTACTTGTGATAATTTGTGCTTTCTAATTTTATTAATAGATCAAAATTGAAAATATTTTTAACCGTAAACAATTAACAGTGTTAATAGTATTAACAAATTTATGGATATTCACATCGTCTCTCTAACAACAGCCATTACTAATATTGTTAATTTGGATCTACTTATAATGTAATTAAAATAGAGGAACCAAATTATTTCAAACTAAAGTACAAAAAGAGATTAAATACAAATTACCAAGAAGTTGTCGGTTGAGGTGGTAGATGCGCACCAACAAAGGCAAAACAAAATTTAAAGGAGTAGAATTTTACCATTATACTAATTTATAATTTTTCAAGAGACCTTAAAAGTAAATTTACCATTTTGGGAGTCAAGGATACTGCTTGCCTCCTTGTAGAGGCCTCGCCCAACACAAGTTCTAATTTTGGAACGTACATGCAAGTTTAATGTGACTCGAAGAAACCCTCGATTTTACACTGAAAAAGAAAAAAAAAATTCAAATTATAAAGTGTAAGCAAAATCGTGTCGTCTATCCATTGTGTAAACAAAAGTTGGTCCATTTTTGCGGATATATGTGAAGAGATGAAAGTGATCAATGGCTTTCCAATCTCCATACATATATATTTCCTTGTGTTCATAGTTTCTGCATACGCAGAAATCAATGCAGAAAACAAAGCCGAAATTTAAAAAAAAAAAAACAAAAAAAAACCCCTTATTTGAAGCAAATATATGATAATATGAGCATCCATGCACGAGTTTCATGTGTCAAAAAAGTAAAATAATATAAGAATGTAAAGATCTCTCTTACCTTAATCAGTGGTTGAGGATTCGATCCTTATCCTGGGTATGGAATAACTTTAAAACTCGTGATCAGTATTTACCCCTTAATAAACTTACAGAATGCGAATGATTAATTATTGAGTTCATTTCAATAAATACCTTGATAAGAAAAAAAATAACAACGATTGAAAGACAAGAGCCGTATATAAATAAAGAATATGTACCAAGTAAACTTTCCTAAGTGGAAGCCAAAACTTAGAATTTATCTTTATATTAATTTATAAATTTATTATTTTTTAAAGAAATTAAGGCTAAAATTTTACAATTTTGGGGGTTCAGAGATAGGTAATTTTTTTTTTTTTTTATAAAAGGGAGGGAGGCTTGTTTAAATTCGAATTTTAATGTGAACTTAAATTACAAATTAACGAAAATCTTTAATATTGAACTAATTTTTTTATACAACTTAAACTTATACATGCATATATTACATTACGAAATAGGTGAATTCACTTATTAAATCGAACTTTTAATTTCACCCTATATTAATAATTTTTTTTAAGTTTCATTATTTTAAATATAGAACATAATAAAGAAAGAATTGGATAAAATTCACACATGGCATACGCAAATAATAAAATTAAAAATTCACACATCATAATCACACGTTATGAGATTCGAACTTGAATACTTAAATATCAATACCCAAATTTGGCCTAACAAGCTTTGGTGCACAAAATTAAGTGTGAACTATGTTAATCATGGATTAATATAAAATACTATTAATTAAGCATGATTATGTGATTTTTCTTTTTTGCATAAAGACAAAGTAGTAAGTAATTACATGTTAATGACAAGAAAGAAAGTCAATGTTAAGGTTAAGTGTGGTTACCCGGTCAACCGGTAAGGCTTTTAAGTGTTTCAAAAAAGTCAAAAACCCCATGCATGATTGAGTCCACGTGTCCCCTAAATGCTGACGTGATGAGAGATCATTGAGGCACAAGAGCCCCGCCATGTTTTTAATGGTGGTCCCCTACACGAGCCCTTATGGGACAGGTCGACACGTGCCCTTATCTTTTTTTATTATTATTATTTAGGTCAAACCCCGCAATTTACCATAATCCCCCATGCAAAATTACCAACTTTATCACTACCTGAAAAGACAGTAGCCGTAACAGGTGTCATGTAAAGACAGTAGCCGTAACAGGTGTCATGTACACGTGTCGTATTCACGACCTCCGACGTTGTTATGGACGGAAAGCCCGGCGGTATTTGAATTCTTGTTGGGATCTATGAAACCAAAACCTTTCTCCTATAATATATATATGTTTTAGGGTTAATTCCACAAAAGTCCTATTTTAGGGTTATTTGTTTTTTAACCTATCATATTCACGTCAACCGTGTAATATGTGGAACAGTTTTTTTGTTCAATTTGGTCCATGTGATTTAAATAGAAAGCTATCATTTAATCAAGGACGATATCAGAAAATTTTTTTGGGAGCTAAAATTAAATTATATATTTTTAAAGAAATTAAAGTACAATTTTATCTTTATGTATACTTATTATTTTAGAATTTTAAAGAAATTACTAAATATGTTTCATCTTTAGGAGGTGGCGAAGTGTATTTTTATCATTAAACTAACATATAATTTTAAAAACTTAAAAAGACTAAAATGATAATTTATCATTTGGGGGTTAAGTTCCTGCTTACCCTTTGGCGTCGTTCCTACATAACAATTAGGGTAATGGAAAGATATAGCTAATATGATATTGATACTTCGAAGATTCAATTAAAATGTTTTAAATTTTGAAAATTTATTTAAAATTTAAATTATAATTTAAGGATGTCTACTGCAATTAACCCTTATTTATATTTTTTATGATTGAAATTATCATGCAACACAGTTGTTAGATCTTCATTATTTTGTAGTTTAGTGGTTTAAGTTAAAACACTTTCTTGTTATAGGCAAAAGATTGCACATATCAAGGAAGGGCTAAAAAGATACTTGCTTTATTTATTACGAGTGTCAAAAATCTTGTGAGCAAAGCCAACACCATTGTCCTTATGTATGATTTTATTTCACGAGTTTAATTATATTTATTATTTTTGAGATGATATTTAAAATTATTTATAATCTCTCATTAATTTATAGACAGGAGGATAATGTATTTTAATATATTTAATCTCACGTCATCCTACATTAACAATAATGCGTATTGCTAGATTCAATCCACTTTTAATATATATATTTATGTGTATCATTATGTAGGAGGAAGATATTTGTGTTTATATCTGACATGATTTGAATAAAAAAATGATAAGACGACTAATCTAATAATAATATGATAAGATACAAAGCAATGATATCGAAAATAATAATTAAATAATGGTAGGGACATAGCAATAATGGGAAACTTTTCAATATAATAAAAAGGACTAAATTTAAAAAAAGGTAGGACCTTACTTCCTAAAACAGTAAGCTTGAGAAAAATCACAACACCAACAACAACAAAAAATTAGCAGAAGGTTTTACACGTATCAACAACAACAACCCCTTCACTGAATCCAAAAAATCAAAACCTCATTTGTGAGTATTTTGATTTTTTTAAAATTTTTAAATTTTTCTTTGCAAATTACATGAATTCATTAACATCCAAAAAATCTGGGATTTCAAACTTCAATATATCACTGCTATAGCTTTCATCTTCAGTGCTGCTACTGTTGATGTACGTTGAATTATTTGAATTCAACGGCGTTGGACTCGATGAAGACGGCGTCCTGAAGCTCGGTTCTCCGTTTCCGCCGCCGTAACAGTTTGACGGTACCGGAACGTAATTATCTTCGGTCAAATATGGGAGTACGGCATTGGCATTGTTTTGCCAGTCAGTGAAACAGCCATTAAATGGGAACTGGTCTATTATTACATTAGGGTGGTTGTTCATCACCGGTTCTGCTACATTTGTGTTTTGCATTAATGGCGGTTGCTGGTATTGATTTTCATGGAAAAGAAAATCTGGGTTTTGGTTTTCACGTTGAGGTGATGACATGATAGACGTGGCTAACCTTAGAATCTCAGGGTTCACCAAGGGTTGAACACCACCGCCGCCACCGAGCAACCTCGTCGACATGTTCATTTGAGACTGGTTATAAAAAGAACAACAACCTAAGATTGAAGACAAATCAAGAAGATCCAATCGTGGACTGTGTGTCACTGGATCAATCCCCATTCGAAGCAACCTCTTCCTAATATGTGTGTTCCAATAGTTCTTTATTTCATTATCTGTCCTTCCCGGCAACCGTGCAGCTATGGCAGACCACCTATACATTACACATATATAATCAAAAACATTATAGAAAACAACAAGGTAAATGGGAAAATTGTTTTTTAGTCCCTTAATAAATGTCACTATAGGGTAAAATTGCACTTTAGCTTCTAAAAAATGAAAATATTTCTGTTTAATCCTTTCAAAGGTGATGAAATCATAAATTAATACAAGATAAAATTACATTTTAACAGCACAAAAAATTATAGTTTAATTCTGGCCCCCTTAAAATTTTTTTGGATTTGCACCCGACTGAGAGTTAAATTGCATTTTGCCCTTATACTTAAAAAATGAGTAAATTAGTCTTTACATATTAGATTAAAGAGTAAATTGGTCTTTTATGCCACGTGTATCCTGGTTTTTAACAGAAAGACCAGTTTTGAGAATACAATCCGACTCTTAATATAGGGGTCTCCATGATAATTTTACCAAAACTGAAACAACTGAAATGAAACTCACTTGTTGCCCAACACACTGTGGAGTTGAATTATGGCTTCTTCTTCTTCAAATGAAAACCTGCCTCGTTTTATGTCAGGTCTTAAATAATTAGTCCAACGAAGACGACAACTCTTTCCACACCTTTGTAACCCTATTTTATTCAACAACAACCAAAAAAAAAAAAAAAAAAAAAACATTATAACACCATTATATAACATATTCATCAATGGAAATAAAGGTAAAGAAGAGATTCAGTACTTTACCAGCATTCTTAGGCAATGTTCTCCAATTACCATAACCATGTGTTTGAATATAATCGATAAGTTTCTGATCTTCTTCAGGTGTCCATGGACCTTTCTTCAGACCATTTTTATCACAGCAAGGTGCTCTTCCCATGGTGGAGTTTTTTCAACGAAGCTTTTTTTTGGGGAGGGGGGGGTGGTGGTATGTATATATGCTAATGAAACGCAGCAAAAGTGAGATGTGTAGGGTCCGTAAGGGGACGTACTTGTATAAATAAGCTAAAGTTTAAGCCAAGTCAACAAGATTGGGTACCGTCCTCTGTTTATCACTGTGGCAACGTGTCCCTCTTTTGGGGAAAATTTGGTTAATTTCTTGTTTTGGTCCCTTAACTGTATTCAATTTTGGAATTTAGTACTTATACCTTGACGGTATTAACTACTTTGGGGTAAAAGTACCAGGGAAGCCCCTGTATTTAGAGGTGGATTGCATTTTGGCCCTTCTACTAAAAACTGGGCAAATTAGCCCTTATATATTTTGAAACGTACAAATTAACCCCTTCGTTAAATTTTATCTTTAAATGATGATAGGAAACGTTATATCCATGCTGGAAATTGTTTTTTTATAGGTAAACTATAAAAATTGTACCCAATTATGCCTTTTTTTTTTTTTTTGGTTACCTAACTATTGATTTTTTTAGTTTAGTCACTAAATTTTTCGAAATTAAATATTTTAGTCGCTCTAAGTTGATGTGGACCTTTTTATTTGTCTAGTAACAAAATTAGCCCTCTAATGTTTACACATTTTATCAAATTGATCTTAAATATAAAAAATCAATAAATTTAACCTTCAATATTTACAAAATTTATAATTTTAATTCTAATTCTAAAAAAACAATAAATTTGACCCTCATTATTTACAAAATTTATCAAGTTAATCCTAGCACTAAAAATTAAAAAATATTTTTAATCTTTGTAACTCATCGATTAACCCATCGTTTGAGATTAAAAAAAATTGAGATAAAACAAAAAAAAAATGAAATTTAAGATTAAAAAAATAAAATTTTTATCTTTGCCCTATCGTTTTCCCTAGCGTGGGGAGGGTCTCACTCCTTACTTTCTGGAACCATATTAGCTGTCACCAACATAAAATAGCCACGTGTCTACCTTCTTTTCAGTGTTTGCATTTTCACAAAGATTGGGGCTTCACAGGACTTGATATATAAAGTTAAAAAGACTGTTTTACCCTTTGAAGATGACTTGCTGGACCAATTATCTTCCCACCACATGAGGGTAATGCAATCAATTTTCCTTTTTAAATATTTTTTCAGTTCATTAATTAAATTCTTATTATTAAATAATAAATGCTTTGTGGGAAAGCATTTCATTTTGAGGATGACAAATAATTGATTTCGCTGTGTTGGTACAAAAATTAGTTCTTCACCCAGTTAGCCAGTTATCTTTTTTTTTTTCAGTTCATTAATTAAATTCTTATTATTAAATAATAGATGCTTAGGAAGACTGTCTAGCGAAGAAAGAAAAATAACAATCAGCATTATCTGAAAAGCCGACCTTAAGAGATATTGAAAAATGTGTATAAAAGAAGTTCTTTCCAGTCGAGTTAAGATATATTTTATTATAACTTTATAATATGATGTTTATCGAGATATATCTTACATTTATATTATATTTAAATTATGGCATAAATGGAAGGATATTAAACATACTTCATATTTCGTGGGTTTAAATGGAATAGTTGGGATGAGTTCGAATAAGAACATTAATTTTTATTGCATCTAAAGATAGGGGTGAAGTAAAAAATATTGTTTAAAGGAGGTCGAGGTAAAATTATAAATTTTGGAACGTGAAAGTTAAAATTATTGTATTAAAATATTTAAATTAAATTATTAATTTTTTAAATTCCATTTAATCAAATGTTAGAAAAGCCTAAATTGTATCTTTTAATTTTAGAGAGGGGCTAAAAAGAAATTTACCCATTTAACTAAAGGCAAGGCCCCTCTTACCCCTTTCGCTACGCCTTGTCCAAAGAAACTTAAATTCAAAACCCATTAAATAACCTCAATGATTCGAATAAGTAATTTAAAATGTAATGATTTAGTCAAAGGGCAAACAACCCCTTGATTGATGGTATAATTTCAACCTTAGTCACTCCCAAGTATTGACAATTCAATTTAATCCCTTCTACCTTTTTTATTGAATGGAAAAATTGCAATTTTGACCCCTCACAAGAATGAAAAAAAAAAATCAATTCAAGCCATCTTAATACAAATTTTTAGCTTTGCCCTCCCAATTCTTTTTAATTTTTTATGGTCCTCTTACACAATTTCTTACTTCACCCCCTCACGAAATGACTTAAACCCTAAAGTAACCGGAACCTAAAGGGTCCGATTTGAAAAGTCCAAATTTCAAACCCGAATGATCTAAATTCAAAATAACTTTATTTATCAAGTCTTGCCCCGATCGACTAATCTAATCACAACAGTCCTCATGGAAACTTTCTAAATTAGAATTCTCAAGTTTGTAAGAAATTGGAAATAACCCTACAACACGTTAAGCTTGCAATCTTATGGTCCAAATGGTTTTACAAAAAAATGAAAAATTAAATACATCATCGTTTTGTAAGAAACTTAATCAATAAGCCCCAATTTCCTTTTTGTCTCAGCCACATTTGACATGCGATTATATATATATATATTGTTGCATCCAGCAAAACATCAAGAACTTAACTTCATTGACTTAATCCAGAATTCGAAGAAACAATTATTAGTTTGAAAAATGGCTTGCTTCTTAAAACCAATGGTTTTCAAAGTATGGGTCCTTTTGAAAAAAAAAAAAGAAAAGAAAAAAACTTTTCAAAATTGTGCTTTTGGACACATTCATGTACTATTTTTTATGGATACTATCAATATTTTTAAAGTCAAATTAATCACAATTCTTTTATGGACTATACAGCGATATATATTTATGAAAGTTAAATTATAATCGTTATATTGGTTTATATGTATATGGCTTTCAAAAGGACTAAATCAAAATTCTAACAATTTTGAGGGGGATAAATTATAATTTTATTATATATTAACTTAAATAGGTCCCTGCCAGCATCTCTCCCTTCGCCCTGCCGCGATTGAACTTGAAATCAATATCAAGAGAAAATTCTACAATTTGTAAGTGACTCGACCATAAATTTATACAAATAATTATTGAATTTCTTTAATTAAAATAGAGTAATTATTGAAAATTTTTAAAAAGAGAGAGAGAGAAGGTGATTGTTAAGAAGAAGAAAAGAAATAGTTAAAAAATTAAAAGTTACTTTTAAGTCTATACTCAAAACCAATAATGGAATCATTCAATTGGGTCCACCACATTTCATCCTAATTCCTTTTCAACAACATTATTGAGAAGATGATGACTAAATGTCACCACAATTTTTGAAAAAATAAATTTGCTAAAACTAATGAATTAGTAGTTAATTTATGTATGGTATATTTTAATATAATTTATTCACGATGCGGGTCAATTTTAAACTTTATATAAATTTTAAAATTCATTCCAATTTTTCACTGACAAATAAGTTGGTTTTAGGTGGACCAAAAATTTAGTGATGTATGAGGCTTTTTATATATATATAAAAAAATGATAAAGATTATTTATTATAATCATCGTCGGTATCGTCTGGCACATCAACGGTACCATTCTCTTTTTCTAACCAATCATTAGCTAATCACATGTTTTTTAAAAATAAAAATAAAAATTGAAGCTGCCACTGTGTGCGGCATTAATATATATACACATTTAAAATACTCGTGAAATTACAGGTATGTAGATGAAAAAAATAAAAAATATATTTTTAATGGTATCGTCAGTGTGTCAAACAGTATCGGTCAAAATTTTAAAAAAAAATCCACTATCAAAAAAAAAAAAAGCATCGATCACAGGCTCCCGTTTAATAGCATACAAAAGGGGGTTTATCCCCTTATCGCTGACGAACACTATAACAAACAACTCATTTTTATAAATAAATTATTTATTAACCTATTTTTATAATTAATTAATTTATATATATAAAAAAATGTATGAACACTTGCAAAGGATAGTTTGAGTGATGGAGTTTGTTTGAATTTTTTTCATATTAATTTAGGATTTGAGTTTATTCGACTTATTTTGATAAAATAGGTTTTCTTTCATTATTTTTAGACTTTTTTGGGGTTAAAATTTCACAAATTTGTCATAATATTTTTTTAAAAAATTCAAGAAAATAATAAATAATAAACAACTCTTATAATATATATATATTAGTTTTTTGAAAAATATTTTTATATAAAAATTATAAGTTACTTTCACTATATTTAAATATAAAATATTTATTTTTAATAAAAATAAGATTTGATTTGGATAATTTATAATTTATAATTTATATTTCAAAAACGGTTAAAACACTATAATTTTAAGTCGATTTTTAATTTTTCAATTTTTCATACCCTTAATTAAAATAAATAAATTATGGATTTTTCAAAAAAAAAACTAATTAAAAACATATATTTATTTGCATGCATTATGGTATCTTATTACTATGCACCCCTTTTCTTTTTTCTATAAATATTCCCCCGATTCAAATCTAGTGCTATGAACATAATGGTTTTAGGCTTATACGTGTCAGAATCAGAGACGTTTAATTCCAATGTGGGGACCACACGGCGTGAAATCGGCTGGTTATCAACCCATCATAAGTCGATCACGTCATGAAATCTAGATTGTACACGTGATAACAAAAGCAAATCTTAGGGGTTTATCATTATTTAGTTCTAATTTACATTATATTATACTTTTTTATAAACTGCCTAAAATTATTTATAATCTATTTTTAACTTTTAAATAAGAGGATAATACTCTTCAACACTCATTTTGCACTGACAACAATACCAACACCTAAATATATCGTAATTTAATTAATATCATAAATTATATATTTTAAAAAAATATTTTTATATTTTTTCCCTCATTGGATATGTCGTAATTTAGTCGTAATTAATTATTAATTTAGTCTCTAATTGTATATTGCTCCTTGCTTGCTTGACTTTCTTTTAACTTAGTCTTATAATATTATTTTTGGGGATAAATTTTAAAATTATACTTGAACTTTGATTTGGTACAATTATGTACATGAAATTTTAATTGTGTTTCAGATGTATATACGAAACTTTAATATTGTTTCAATCATACATGTTTAAAGAAATAAAAACATTAATTTATTTTTATATTAGATAAATATAATTATTTGTATATGTAATATATAAGTATAAAATGATGCTATATCAATAATTATGTTAATAGATCAAATCAAAATTTCATGTATAAAATTTTCATACGACCAAAAGAAAATTATTTTATATTAATAAGCCTTGATTAACATAATAAAATAGAATTATAATATTTGGTTTATGTCCCCATGCTTGCTACCATGGGGACACTAATGTCAAAGAAAACAAAATGATGAAGAATTATTTAGGAATATATTATGATTCATGGAGATTTACGAATTGAAATTAAAAGATAGTATTATAATTATATGCTTACATAATATGATATTATTATATGTTTAATAGGGTAATTACATGTCCAAAATCTAGGGTTTGCTTCTGCATGGGTTTTCCAAAAGAAGTTGCATACGTGTTCCTTTTTCATGTTTGACTATGGTATAGATACAGATTACCTCAATTTATTCTACTATTTATTAATTAAAGATTTTTTTTTTGTTAATTATGAGCTATATTTTTGGTGAATCTTAAGAAAAGAGGAGGAGAAAACCCTAACAGCAATACAACTAGTGCGACTTAAACTCAAGTCACACATGGAACGGTGAAATCTCCGACTATCAAGCCAATACACGGTTCTTAATTGTGACAAAACATAAACATTTGCCTCAAACCCATATCTTATAATACTATTTATAGATTACGTGATCCAATGCAGCTGATAAAAAGTTAACAAAAAACTTGAAAATTGATTCGAATGGTTGTGTTTTGGGTAGTTTTGGTTTATAAGTTAAAAAAAATTATAATTATTCGAGCCAAATTGAATTTATATTTTAAATAGTGAAAGTAATTAAATTTAAAAAAAAAATACCATGCAAGAGTCATTGACTGTTTTTTATTTACTTGAAAATTATTTTTTTTTAAAAATACTTACTAAAAACAATTGAAAGTTTATTAAATAATGTCTAAAAATCATAAAACAAAGCTTATTTTTAAGGTTTTTTTTTATGTCCGTTTTATAATTCATAGTCGGGACTCTTTTTCTCAAAATAAAATTTATTTTATCTAAATAAAAACCTAAGACCCTGATATAAATGAGAATAAAATGATCATGAACAGTCAGACCAAATGCATTGCATTTGGGGATATGATATAAATGTATATACAAAATGCATGTGCCATGCATGAAATTTTTAATTGTTACTATTTATAATTAATTTAATCATGTCTATTTGAACAACAAACAATGCTTTTGCAAGAGGTCGAGAATTTTCCAAAAGAATCAATGGTGTATTTGAAAATAAAAAATAGCGACCCAAGTCCCAAGTAAGCCTCGTATTAGTTTGGTGTTAAATGTAAGTTCAAATTGATAAATTAAATTTTAATTATTGTATGAATATTTTAGATTTGATTTTTAATATATTAAATTTAAGTTGTTCATCAATAATTACACATGTTTGATATTTAATCAACGTATTTTAAATATGTTTCACGTCATATTTGAGCTGACATTTAACATCAAAATTGATGGGTAGGTTGACACAAAAACCTAATTGATAGAAAATAACACTTCAAAAATTCAATTGCAATGTACATTTTAAAGTTAAATGCTAATATATCATCCGATAGTGTTGTAAGGTTTTTTTTGGAGGGTGAGCAAATAGTTAATTCAATTGGTTTGGTCAGTTTTTTTCTTCCAATTTAATTAGTTTAATCTACCATTAAATACGCAATAATCAAACTCATCAACTTATATAGTACAAATAAACCTAATTGAATTAACCTAACATTTTTCAATTAACCAACTTATTTAAAATATTAAACATTAAGTTGGTTGGTTTGATTATGAAATTCAATTAACCAAATAAATCAATTTTACAATTGATTTAACCACTTGAACCATTTAAACTGAAATTACATTAGATTTGAGGTTAAAATTAAGTTTAGTATTACTCCTAAGAAGCACTTTTGGGATAAAAATATTTCTAAACAAACTGTTTGTTTTTAGAGAAAAAGTGATTCTCTCAAGTCAAAAATTGGCCGAAAAGTATTTTTGTTCAGAAGCTGAAAATTTAACTTCTTCCCAAAAAATGCTCTTTTTTTTTTCTTTCAAAAAACATTTTTGAAAAATATTTCTAAACTAGACCTAATTCTATCGAGCCAGAATAAAACCCTTCTCATAAGTGTATTTCACATTACATTCGAATTTATATTTTCATCCTTATTCAAATGAGGTGCTACCTTCTTTAGATTCACGAGATGAAGACGTGGTGAGAGTGGATTCGTTTGAAATATCCAATGAGAAATATAATTATGAAACATTACATCTATATATAGAGCTAGAATTTTCATGACTATGATCAAATGCAATTTTGACACATAGATAAGCCTAAGTCTTATTTTTTTCATGTTTTTAGTACGGGTGAAGTCTAGAAATCAGCATATACATAAATATATGTATATATATTGAAGTAAATAAGGTTGACTTAAAAAAAAATTAAAGCAAACCCCCCCCCCCAACATAAAAATCTTCTTGTAACTTGAACTTTTAACTAGCTTAGATCTTTTGCTATACATACACTTTGATAGGTTTTTCTTTTGTATATTTATTTGGGTCTCGTGCATGTGGTTGGCAAATGAAAACTCAGGTGTTCTTAAATGAATTCATAGGCTGCTATTTGCATCTATCTCAGTCACTTCATTTATGAACAATCCATTAACCCTACGCCACGGCATTATTATCAGCGGCCAATTAAGGAGAAGCTTAGTTACAGTGGCATAAAATATGATATTAAAATATATTGTAGGTAAAAACTATTATGTAGTAAATATATTTATAAAAAAATAAATAGGGTTTTCGTTGAAATGATAAAATTAAAATATTTAAGGTTATGATGATTTAGATTTGAATCTTATGGTGTATATTTTCGACAAAATTACTTTATAATATTATTGGTTATTGTTTAAAATGAATGGATTTTTGATAACCTTTAAGTAATAATATACAAAATATGCATCAGGGGATCCTTTAAAATTTTTAAAATTTTAAATTAGTAAAAGTAAAATTACACTTTAGTCCCCTAAAAATAATAAAAAATTGATTTAATCTTTTAAAAATTAAAATAATATAGACTATTCAAATAGTGAAATTGCATTTTTAATATCGTAAAAATTACAATTTAATTTTGACCCCCCTAAAAAAAATTTCTAGCTTTGTCCTTGATATGTACCAATAATTGTTCGGTGTATTGATAAAACACATTATACTTTCGAGTAAAGAACTTATGTTTGAACCCTAAAGATGACATTGTTTTGAAAAGCAACTACGAACCTTAAAAATATTACACTTCAATGGCATATATATTTACAATAATAAAACACATGACTGAGTTGATGTCACCCTTCAACCAAGTCTTATCTCAATTGAGAAATTACCAAAAATTATTTTCTTTTTACAAAATAATTTATATTATTCCAAGAATTTTTTTATATTTTTATAGATCAATAAAATTTTAAGTAATGATGATATTAAACTTTTAACTCCATTTCAATTGAAACATTATTTGAATTCTATATAAATGTTTAATAAATATATTTGTTACTATTAACATTATCTAGTATATATAATATGCCGGCAAACATTTAGTAAATTAATGTCAATTCCATCATAGGCACATAGTGAGTTTCAGTACAAAATTGAAGCAAATACCGTTCCAATCAAAACCCATGTTATCCATATTAAATTTAATTTCCATTAAGGATAAGCATTTGATACAATACGTTCTCTTTTCATATATTTGAATAATTGTACCTCTAATTATGAAATCAATCCTTTTATTTTATGAAAACATAAAAAATTATCTTTATACTTTAATTATTTTATTATAATTTAATCATCGTACTTCATGAAAACTGAAAAAACTTTGCCGTTAAATCGTTGAAAATAAACAATTTAGTAATTTCAACGCAAGGAAATAGCAAAAAAAAAAAAAAAAAAAAACTCAACATTTTAGCAAGTTCTATATAACAAATTAACAAAAATCAATAATTAAGTTCATGCATTTACTAACAATTAAACTAATTTTTTAATTATCGTAAAATACGAAAATCAAATTTTAAAAAATTAAAATAAAAGACTTAACTTCTATAAAAAGATGAAACTCAAAATTAAATCAATAATCATACCATCACACATTCATACTCATGTCCAAATACTTTAAAGAGAAAAAAATTAATAACATAAACCAATGCTACTTCATAAAATTTGACAAGCCAAATATTTCGTGGAGACGCTCTAAAGGCGTTTTAGACACATTTTCACATCCCTTTTTCACCCATTAAAAGACATTCGAAAACGGAGTTTTCTTTTTAACTCCACAAGCGAGATTAAAGCTGTTATGTGCCCTAAACGTCACTTTTGAAGTTAAAAAGCTACATAACCAATATATCAATTAATACTCCTTAAAAGACTAAAAGCATTACAATAAAAGATGACTTTACATTACCAATAATTACATATTACACAATACACATGCCTAGAAGAAGTTCCTTCTTCTGACTATATGGTAGTTAATGGAATAATTGAAAATTTTTCAATTTATTTCTATGAATAAACTAAGTGCTCATTTTACACATTGCAGGATGCCACAGGATTGAATGAAACATAAATGATATTCAAAGAATTGAAAAATAGAATATGGATAATCATACCGTATTTTAATTCAATGTCGCACAACTGTTGAACTGGAAGATATCATCTCCACTATCTGCTGATGGATTTTGCCATTAGTCACAAGAACCCCACCAGCAGGGTATATGATTCTCCGTTTAACTTGATCTGCTGCAAGATCAAGTTCACTTCCTTTCCAATCCGTTACCTGAATTAACGATGTCAATTTATTGTACTATCGTTAGCAAATGAATTAATGATATAACAATGTTATCGAATTTAGAAGTAAAAATTTGGAACAGTGATGCGGCCTGTATGACAGGACAAATAAATAAGTGGTCTGTAAACAAAACAAGGATATCAAGCTCAATGTCTTTGATACGTAAGATTTACTATGTTCTACGGATATCAGTTTTTGTTTTTTCGTCTTAGTGTTATTGGCTTGGCGTGGAACAAGCAATGAGGAAGCTACGGAAAATGTCTTGCACAATGACCACTACCAGACAAATCTCATCTGTGCCAATATTCTATTACTAATGAGGTGTAACATGTACCTTTCCTCCAGCTTCATGAACACATATCATACCAGCAGCATGATCCCAAGCCTAAATTGTAAAGGAGAATATACGTTATTATATTGCTACAGAGTTTTTGTGTTCAGTAAACTATTAACAAAGATTATACCTTGGTCACTCTTTCAGGTTTAACTTCAAGAATGAAAACAGATGCCCCACCAGATGCCACCATTAAGTACTTGCATAAACTGCAAACAAACAGAGACGTATGTCATGAACATGTCATTGATACATTACTGTAAAACTCTCACACAAGAAAAGAACTAATATAACAGAAAAAAGAAGTGTGCTCTTGGTACCATGAATCACACAAGTAGAAAAACATTGTGATAGAAAGCCAACAAACCTTCCACAACAAAAGGGTAATAGACGAATTTCCTTATCCCTGATATCATCATTGTCATTGGTTGTTGCATCGTAGAAAACTGACAGTGGCAGTGACTCCCATGTTTGACTATCTGGAATGCAGAAGTTGGCTTTGTGTACCAAAGAACAACCATCAACAAAGCATCTGGTCCAATCGGATGAAGGTTTGAACGAGCTATCAAGCATGTGCCTTAACCTCTTTGTCCAAGTTCCACAGCCAACGTGAGCAACCATAATGATCCCCAACCCAGGTGAACTGTTTTTATAACCTTGAACACCGGTAATGGACCTGTGGGAAGTATCTACAACCCAGTTAGGGCAGCCCATGACACCTAACCTGATCTCTCCTTCAACTACAAGAGACAAACCTACCTGAAAATTCAGAACATGCCCTCAGCCATGAAGGTGACAAAGGAAGATTATGCTTAACTAATATCAAAAGATCACTAAAATAAAAAACTTCACCTTAACAACAGCAGAAACAAAGTTTACACCAACCACAATCCTAAAACTTGTAAATGTCAGTTTTATTAATAATAAAAAAAGAAACTAAACCAGAAATGTAAAATATGACAATAACTATATCTTTTAGAATTTTCAAGCACACATATTATCATATGTTTCATTTAATGTAATGCATCATTCATGCAGAATAGAATATTGTTTATCATCTTGAATCCTGTACAATATCAGTAAATTTTGTTAAATAATGCAGGCCAATAAGTCAATAACAATACAACAGTTTTTGACTAAGTTTAAATTATGTTTCATGGCATGAAGAAAATGTTTCAAATGAAAAGAATTAATTGAACGAAGGCATACATACCACATATAAGGCTTTGCTTCCTGTTACAAACCCTCGTGTGCCATCAATTGGATCCAATATCTGCATCAGGTTTGTGGACGTGAAAATGTCAAAAGTACATATCGAGTACCTGGAAACTCTTTTATTTATAATCAGCAAAAGTCAAAACTGCAGTTTATGGACAAGCTTAAGTAGATTGTATAGGCTTTACCCAATACGTGGCTGGTTTTGTTCCGAATTCAGTCCTTTCCCCTCGATCGATTGCTTCCAGCACATCAGCATGTGAAAATGATTCCTCATGAAAGCTTGTTTTATCAGATACTGCACTTACTACAGGATCCACGAGATTTTGGGACTGTAAAAAACTAGAGTCCTCTTCCGCCACCAATGGAATCGAAGGGAACAATTTACCCAACTCTATCATAGAATCAACAGAAGCAAATTTTCAATTATCTCATTAGTTAAACTTTCTTACTTGTTAATCAAACAATAAGCACCCTGATTCTTCAATTGTCATCATAAATCATATATTCTCACATGAACATAAGAATAAAACTGTAAAAACTACTCTAAAGGAGAATGTCACAATTATGAAACATTATGCCAAACTCTATTTCAAACTCCATTTTCTTAATTCTATTCTAAGTAACATGCAATATGTTCAATTAAGCAAACAAAAACATAACGGCATTAACGGAAACACCTAAACTAACAAGAGCTTGGACTCCAAAATCTGCCACTGTAACTGGAGTTTGGTCATTCTTTTCCAGTATCCGTCCATCAGATAACAGAGACCTTTGTACCTACAATCACAAAAAGTAAAAAACTCAATTTTAATAAATAAAATTACAAAAGTGAGAAAAATGCATTAGAACAGAGCAATTTAATCAAACAATGGCTAAAGAACAAGAGTCGAGATTTTCAAAAAGGCTAATTACATCACGCAGGTTCCATATTCCAATTCTAATTATATACTCAAAGCTACCGTTACTGTATCAATCTAGTCATCAATTTAGCCATAAAATGTCAGTTTGAATCTGAAGAAAAATATATTTAAAACATGTAAACAAAATTAAAAACAAGATCACAAAGGCAACTTAAATTAACAGTGTTAAAAAAAGATAGATAATATAAATAAATTAAGAATACTATTTTCTTTTTAACACGTCAAACTCAAGTTGTTCATTGTAAAATCTGAGCTGCATTTAACGTTGACTAGGCCGACGTAAATTTGAACTGTCATTTAACTCTCAAACTAATAGCTCCTCCAATGTATTCAAATGATGGATATAATACTAACACTTTAAGATATCAATTTAAAATCTGATCATAATTTTAAGATATCTGCTACGATTAACCTTCTTCAAAATTTTAACTTACGTCAATGCAAAGGCTACAAGCTCTCTCCACGAGCTCCACCGCAGCTTCAAGTTCTATGTGGTACTTAGCTTTCTCTTTTGCAAACGGAAGAATCGAGCTGAAATATTTTGCGAAATGCAGAAAAAAAAATAACTAATAGTAAATTGAAGAAGTAAAACTTTTAGAAAGCTTCATAGTGTGGATAGAAGTGAGAGACCTAACTGTGACGAAACGTCTGCGGAGAGGTGCAGGGGAAGGGTGGCGGAGGAAGAATCGTACTCCGGGAGGAGACCGGAGGAGATGAAGATCCATGGCGGGAATCATGGGAGTTGTTGAAAGGCGGAGAAATAGTGATTTGTTGGTGAGTATTAGGTGGATAGGAAAAATTGGTGTGCTGTTGCTGAGGTGTAGCAAAAAGGAATGCCAAGCGTGTCTTTTTTTTTTTTTTTTTTTGGGGGGAGGGCTTGAAACGGTCCCTTGTGATATTGGACTGGGCTATTAGATTTTCTTCCGTTTTGGGTTTCTCCTAATTTATTTATTTTGGAGTTGGGTTGTAGTAGGCCTAGTCAATATTCGATCGAATCAAATGAATTTTTTTTGAGTTAATCGAGTTAATAAATTTTATTTTATCTTCTTAAATTAATTTAAAATTTTCTCGAATCGAGTGATATATAATTCGAATAGAATCAAATATATTTACTCGAGTTAAATTAAAAAAATGAGTTTGGATACTTGTAGCCACTATCATTTACCGTAATCAAATTTACCCATCGTAATCAAATTTTTTATTAACTTTCATCCTCTCATAATTTATTTATTTATATTTTATATACGAGTTAGCTTCTTTGCTTGCTTAGTTGTTTCAATTATATTCTGATTCTTGTCACAATGTATTTTGACATTAACAAATATATTAAATGTAAAAAATATAATTTTTTTAATAAAATTTATTTTAAAAATAAAATGTGAAATTGATATCAACAGAAAATTTTAACACGAATATTTTATGGTGTCATCAATAATTCAATTTTAACATAAATTGATAAAGATTCAGCATGATTAAATAATTTAATAATATAAATAGTACAAAATGTGAAATTTAATTCAATAATATAAATAATAGACATAAATTTGAGAAAAAAAAAAGATTTGGGGGGAGTGAAATGTTTAAGGGAAAGTAAAAGTTTGAGGGGAAAAACAAAAGGAAAATTTTTTTAGGGTTTAGGAGGAAGTAAATTATTTTGGGGAAAAGTAAAAGGGTTTGGGGGGGAAGAAGGGAAATAAAAAAGGTTGATATTTGGTTTATTTAAGTTATTCGAATTTGAAAATTTGTCTCAAAATTCGAAAAAAAATCGAGTTGGTTTAATTAACTCGATGAATTCTATTCAAATAATTTAAAATTTGAGTTTTTTTTTCGATTTTTTCGAGTCGGATTGAATTTCCCTCACCCCTAGGTTAGGCGATGATAAAAGTACCATGAAGGTCATTGTATTAAGAGCAATTTGCATTTAGTTTGCTTTTACTAAAAAAATGGACAAGTTAGTTATTGTACGTTATATCAAAGAGCAAACTGATTATTTTTGTTAAAATTTTTATTCATTTCTATTGTTAAAAACTAACATTGTTTATAGAATAATCAGACAATTCATGTGGCATGCCACATATACCTCATTTTAACATATAATGAGTAAATTTTAACAAGAGAAATGGATGAAGTTTTTAACAAAATGATCAGTTCACTCTTTGATCTAATGTACAAAAACTAATTTGTCCATTTTTTAAGTAGAGGAGGCAAAATACAATCTAACTTTTAGTACAATAGCCTCCATGATACTTTTACCCCATTAGACAATGCTTTCCAACTGATTTCACGATGGTCAAGGGCAAAGCTAGAAAATTGTTTTATGTGAATAAAAAATAGTGAAAGGCTCAAAATGTAATTTTATCATTATATTAACTTGTGATTTTTTAAAAATTAAAAGGATTATATAGAAAATTTTCTATTTTAGGGGGTTAAGGTCACATCTTGCCCCTTTCCCTCCGCCCATGACTAGAGACAAATCTAAAGGGGCAGGAGTTCTTTTATAAACAGAGAAATTATAAATTAATATATAATAAAACTACATTTTGGTGTATCAAAATGAAAATTTTCCAATTCATTCCCCTTATAAATAAAGAAATTATAAACTAATATATAATAAAATTACACTTTAACCCCTTAAAAATAAAAACTATATATTTAATCCTTTCAAAAATGATAAAATTATAAATTAATAATAAAATTATATATTAATCTATAAAAAAATTATAATTACATTTCGACCCTCTTAAAAAAAAATAGATTCCCCTACCATCACGGTGGTTGATGCCTATATCTTATGTTTTGTTTAAATTGTTATTTAAAAAAAATTAAAAGTATGACATCAATTTTATATATTGAATATTTTATTTTTGAAATATTTCTATAAAAATCTAATATTGATTGATAAAAAAACTTATCTCTGTTTTATTAAATCATTACTTTAATAAGGATTTCATAATGTTTTTACGTGGATCTAATTTGGATTCTTTTTCTTTGTGGGGCATGGTTAACAATGAAATAGGAAAGTAAAAGATATTTTTCAGATATTAAATTAATTTTTAAATATTAATTTTTTTAATTAAGTCATTAAAATATTAATATTTTTGTTGATACACGATATCAACGAGGTTGGAGAAAAAGGAAGAGATGGCGACGAGGAAGGTTTATTCACCCATGTCGGGTAGAGAGCTAAAAAAGTAGGAGAGTGAAAAGGAGAATCGAGGAGAGAGGATGATGGCATGCCCTCTTAGGCTTTGCTAGAAGGAAAGGAGAGACCCCTTTTCTATGTTGTGCTTTGAGGGTATTTATAGGAGAGGTGATGGTTCACGGGTGATATTATATTGAAGAGAGTACACCCGTTAATAATGGATGGCTTAATAGAGGACTTAACCGGGTGGTCAAGGATGGACAGTTCCTTCCTTGAGGGGGGATAAGTAGTCACCAAGTGACCATTTGGATGGTACAAGGCGGAGGTTTGCTTAAGGGTCTCTTCGGCTAGTTTTCGTGTTGTCACGTGTCTCCATTGAGGCAGGGGTATAACAATAGTCCCCTCCCCTAGTCGAAAGGTAAGTTATAAAGTGATTGTGCCTCGAGAGCATCTGCAGGTTGCCCTCACTAGTGGTAGCTGTTACAAATGAAGCATCGGGATAGAAGATGCAATTATTAGCCTGATGATCCAAGAATGTATGATGCCTTGTGTGACAATTAAAATTTGTGTCCATCTCATTTAACAATGTGTTGGCAAATCCCAATATATATAAATATAAATATATGAGTTTTTGGTGGGACCCTCATTATTGTCAATATTTATGTCTATAATAATTGCCTCTTATTTCCTAGTTAAAAGAAAAGTTATAAGGTGATCTTGCCTGAAATGAAAAGCAATGATAAAATTTATATGTTGTAAGTAAAGTTTGTCTTTTGACATGTTATCGTCTGTCTTTTGACACGTTTTTGGTTGTTTTTCTACGTTTTAATTTTGGATCAGTTTGTTGAGTTTCTGTGTTAAGTCCTATGGAGGATGATTTGGCTAACTTAAATCTGGTGGATAAGGAAGAAGAAGCTATTCAGGAGGACGTAATGGGGGTTGATTAGATTCTACATCTCAGTTTGGTTAGTCGTTGTTTGATTGATAGCATAGTGCATTTTCCGTCGTTACGGAATACTATGGCTGATCTATGGCATCCTATCCGGTGTATTTGTATTTCCGATTTAGGGGAGAGACATGTTCTTTTTCAATTTTTTCATGAAGTGGATATTCAAAGGATTATTGCAGGAACATCGTGGTTTTTCAATAATCACCTTCTGTTACTTCATCAGATCTAGCCAGGAGAGAACCCGTCTTCTGTTCCACTTGACTCATCTGAATTCTGGGTCCAAGTTCATGATCTTACATCGGGGTTAATGACAGAGTCCATGGCCAAACAATTTGGGGATTTTCTAGGTCAATTTTTAGATTATGACACGTCGTTTCGATCGATAAAATTCAAGTCATATATGCGGATTCAAATTTAGTTAGATGTTAATATTCCATTGAAATGAAAAAAGAAAGATATGGTTGGCTCTTATCGGACTTTTTATGCTCGCTTCCAATATGAAAAACTTAGTCTTTTTTGTTTTATCTGTGGTAAACTTGGACATGGCGAGATTTTTTGCCCTATTCGTACTAGAATTGATTCATCAAAAATCGTTTTTGGATAGGATATTGTGATGCGTGCGGCAGCGAGGTGGCAGGTTTTGTCGGTCAACAAGTGGCTCAGAGAAGCCGATAGGACTGAAAGCAGTTTGTTGGAAAAGGAAAGAGAATGAGGGGGTCGAAATTTAGAGAACTCGAGAGATTTGGGGAATAACTGCAGGAACGATCGGGCACAATTTTCAAATCCGAATCTTATCCCTTTAGGATCTGGTCAATCTGCGCAAGTTAAGGGATTGACTACATGGAGTTATATGGCAAATCAAGAAATTGTTGGGGCGGTGGTTGGAAATGGGCCCATGGAGTATCAAATAGATGGTGAAAATAATCCGTTACATGCTTTGGAGGGTAAAAAACAATAAACGACTTGTCTCCACTTTCGGTTCAAAATTCTGATGGGACTTTTAATAATTTATCGACTAGATCTGCTGGACAGGGAAGCCGGGGACAATAAAGCTCCTTAGTTGGAACGTCCGGGGTTTGGGGAGACCTCAGATTGTTAACAGGCTTCGAAACAAACTTAAGGCCATTAATCCCCGTATTTTGTTTCTCATTGAAACAAAATGAAATTCTAAAAAAAATTAAAGTATGGTTATCCCAATGGCATTGGCATTGGGGCAATTGGGTCGAAGGGAGGTATTTCTTTGGGTTGGAAAGGTAATGCATTGATGTCGATTAGAAGTTATTCATGTTTTCATGTTGATGCGGATATACATGATCCTGACATTGGTGAGACATGGAGGGTTACAGGTTTCTATGATAACCCAGAAGAACATTACCGCCAGAATTCTTGAGATTTACTTCTCCAATTGGGGCGCGACCAGTCAGTCCCTTAGCTCGTGATTGGGGACTTTAATGAAATAACAAGTTCTTTTGAGAAAAAGGGGGTCGCCTCTGAGCAGAACGACAAATGGCCGCCTTTCGACTTTCTTTAGAAGATTGTTCTCTTCAAGACTTGGGGTATATTGGTCGATGGCTCACATGGGAGAGGGGGAGATTTTCATCCACAAACATACAGGAAAGATTGGATCGGGGTGTTGCTAATTCAAACTGGATACATATTTTTTTAGGTTGTGTAATTGAACATCTGAATCACTCGATTTCAGACCATTGTCCTATTCTTTTGGATATTTTGGGTAAATTACGACATGTGAAGAGACGTGGACCTAAACTTTTCTTTTTTGAAGCTCAGTGGTGTTTGGACGGCTCTTTTGACGAGATTGTTAGGCAGGCATAGACAAATTATCATGGTAGTATCCCGAATAAGTTACTTCTAGTTGGTCAACATTTCCAACATTGGAGTAGGTCAAGATCTCGTGACCAAAAGCGGCATTGTTTCAGTTTGGAAGAAAAATTGTCTGCTCTAATTAATCAGGATCCTGCCGATGAAACATTGGCTGACATTTTAGAGGTAAAACTTGGGTTGAATTGGGAGGCAGATAAAGAGGAGGACCATTGGGCCCAACGTGCCCGTGTTAATTGGTTGCAAAATGGCGATAGAAACACTAGCTTTTTCCACAAAGTTGCCATGTCCCGTGATAATCGTTCTAGGATCCTTAGATTAGAGGATGATTTCGGTCGGTGGGTCTCCTCACCAGAGGACATGTTGCAGGTGGCCTTGAAACATTATGAAGGACTTTTTATAGCTTCTGATTCGGGGGTGATGTAGGGTACTTGACCTTGTTGAGCAGAAGGTGTTTATGAGGATGAATGAAGACCTACTCAAACCGTTTTGTAAGGATGATATTTAGGAAGCGGTGAAGTCGATGGTGCCTTTGAAGGCTCCTGGGATTGTGATAAACCGTAATTATAACATATTTTAATCCCATATTCAGCTCACTTTTGGATGATTTATCCATTGTTTCATGTAAAAAGGTGTTCTTAATCCTTTCTTTTCATGTCTTATACCTAGAAAAGCACCTGAGGATGAAAAAAACATAAAACGGGGCCCAAAATAGAGTAAATGGGCTATATCACGAAATCAACACGGCCCGACCCAAAGCTTACACGGCCGTGCCTCATCAAAGCAATCTAGAACACAGCCTAACCCCGACTTGCACGGTCGTGCCTCAATAAAGAAGCCCGAACACGGCCTGAAGACTAGCCACACGGGCGTGTGACATGGCCGTGTCCCTGTCGTGGCATAAAGCAATTTCATTCGGATTTGGATACTTTGGGGCAAAGAAACCTATTTTGAAAGCCTATATAAACCCCCTAAGTACCACATTTGTGGGGGAGCTCAGCTAGGCCAAGAAGCCAAGCCAAAAAGGTCACAATTATGGGAATACACTCGAAGATAGCCAGTTGATCCATCCCAAGAAGCCAGAGTTATACTCAAGATGACGGATTTCTCCTTCAATTCATCCAGGGAGTTTTAAGAATTTCTTATGTTTTGTTTTATCTTTTCTCTTGAGATGTTTTCTTTACTCATTATGAACTAAACCCTTCAGATACCTGAAGAGGATGAAACCTAGATGAATCGTGTTATTTGATTTCTGAATTATCTGATAAATACTTAGTTTGTTCTTAATTATGGATGTTTAATCCATATTTGATGTGCTTAGATGAAGGAGGAATACACCCTACCTAAGAGTAGATCTAGCATAGTTAAGCGGAGTTGATCGCATGCCTAGAGATAGGGTGACGAGATTTTGCCGGATTAGGGTGAAACCTAATATGGGAGTCCATAGATCGATTTACTGCTATTCTAGGGGGTTATTATAAGAGAACAAGAGTTCCACTAATTAACCTAGGGTTAGATGTTATTCGCCTCGAAAGAGGGTTTAATATACGTTAGAGAGTCCTACGGATCAAACTAAGTAAGGAAATCATATAGTTCAGGGTTTAATAACAAGTGAAGTCTAGGTGGATTCTTCCTGAGGGTATCGTCTTAATCAACTGAGTCTTTCCTAAAGTTTTGTTTCGATTCGCTCTTTTTGTCTTTGTGTCTTTAGCTTAGCAGTTCGTCAAATTTAGACTAGATAACAATTCCATTAGTTTTAGTCTAAATAATAAAAAGAAAGTTAGTATTAATACTTTTAGTCCCTGTGGGTTCGACAATCCGGTCTTGCCTTAACTATACTACTGTTCGATAGGTACACTTGCCTTTAATCGTTGTCAGAGTTAGTTTCTAGGTTCGACCATTCTTTTATAAATTTTAAAGCTCTGATTTCAGCGATCAAGTTTTTGGCGCCATTGCCGGGGAACTAAAATATTAAGAAAACTTAATTTTTATTATTTTAGCCATTTTTTATTGCAATTTATTTTTTATTAGTTTTGTTTTTTACTTTGCTAATTTTTCTTTTATTTGATTTTAGAAGATAATTACAGTCTATAGAGGAGATGGCGTTAAATAACTATCAGTGGCAAGTTATGAGGACAACGCCAACAAAAGCTACCAGTGTTTTCAACCTTGATGTGGTCACCAGGTTATCTAACCAGCTAGAGATGATGAATAACAAAGTTGATGATCTGTATAATCTCTCGCAGGTACATCCAGTAATGCAATATGATTCAAATCTAGGAGGCGTGGCGAATCCTGAGTACCCACTCTATGGATATGGCATGGAAAATGAGTAAGCTCACTATACGTGTAACTATTCTAGACCACAAAATAATTTTTATAATGACACGTATAACGCAGGTTGGAGTTACCATCCCAATTTCTCGTGGGATAATCAAAATAGCCAAAGACCGGAACTTCCTCCAAACTTTCAACAACCACCTCACCAATAGGAAGATGAGTCGCACCTTGAGGAGATTCTGACAAAATTCATGGCAGCCACAGAAAACCGCTTCCAAGAGACTGAGGAAACACTCAAAAGCAATGAGAACCGAGTCGGGGAACTTACTAAGTTAGTCAAGGAAGTCACTAATGCAGTCGAACGACTCGCAAAGCTAATATCAGAACTACCACAAGGAAGCTTGCCAAGCAATACTAAAACTAACCTGAGAAAGCGAAAGCAAAATCAAGCCATTTACGATAGTGAAGGGTTAGACGAACCAAACCTAATGGAAGAACCTGTGGTGAGTGAAGATAAGGTTGAGGTGTGCCATGATTTGCCAAAGCCGGTAATTATAGAGTACCAACCTCGTGTGCCATATCCCGATGCAATAAAGAAAGACCACACAGAAGAAGAATTCGGTGAACTCACACTTCGTGAAGCATCACGAAATCACCTACCTGAGCTAGATCTTAGACCTCGTGCAACAAAGAAGAATTATATGAGGAACGAAACCTTAGGGTCGACAAACTAGAAGAGTGGAAAACACAACTTAAAGAAGAACTGGAACCACACAAAGTGAAACCGAAGGAAACCTCAGACGAGCTAATAAGAACAAATCAATTCAAAATAAGGGATCAACCACTCCCCTACGGGCACCGACAAAGTGACACGGTCGTGCCTTATGGTCGTGTGAAGCTACTGACTTGCCAACCACGGAAATAACCCACTCGTGCGTTCAAACCGTGCCAACATACTGACTTCTCAGACACTGGTGTGGCTGGCTGAAAAACGGGCATGGAGTAACAATACACCTAAACGTACGGCTATGCGAAGCGGCCGTGTAATTCGATACACCCTTAGCCACGGGCGTAGGAAAGTACCAGAATCAAGCCTCTATTCAAACCCAACCACCTTTCCCCATTCTTCCCCTCTAATATGCACCCTAACTCTACTAACTAGTTTTATTTTATTTCGTATTTAGGTATAGGTATCCATACCCACACGGCCTTGCACATGGCCGTGGCCGTGGCCATGTGGGCACCATAAGTAGGTAAAAGGGCGTGACCATAGACGTGTGGCAACAAGACAAAATTTTTCCCAAAACACGGGCTGCATCTCTATTCAAACCCCCTTCTTCCTTTCCTTTTCCCATTATTTTTCTTCTTTCATTTGCCTTATTTACTTTTATTTTCATTTTCATTTTCATTTTTTTTTCTTTATTATTTTCTTCTTATTCTTCATAATATTTGGATTTAGCTTAGGATACAATAAAATCATACCGGCTACTTCGAGGATTCAATTTCAAACACTTCAATGCGCTACCCCACATTCACCTCCAACGTATTTTCCACCTCCTCCAAAGATCTCATCCATAATTCAGGAAGTTTTACTTCTCTTCCTATCTTATGACTTTATGATTATTTTGATATTATCTATCTTTGTACATTGAGGGCAATGTACATCTTAAGTGTGGGGGGTTAACTATAGTATTATTTGAAAATCCCTGAATTATGCCTTGTTCTAAAATAAGTCTCTCATATTATGATTAGAATGAAATTTCCTTTGGTTTATGATTTTTATTGATATGTTTTTGAATAAGTCATAGTTAATTGTGCATTGATGATTAAATTTGAAGGGTACTAGAGAATCAAGCATGATAAGTCTATTTTTCAAAAATTAAAATTTTTTTCTAGGTTGTCTACCTGAATTTGAATAGTACTTTGAAGTTTGAAATTTACGAGGTTGATGTTAAAAACACCCATAATTTTTGTGAGATTTTGAGCCTTATAGAGCATATATTCCTTTTCGTGCTCATTTTTTGATTATGAGTGTGTCAACTATGAACTGTTATTCTAGTACTTGCTTCGTTTATACATGTTGAGACCACATTTTTTATGATTTGACATACAAAGATGATAAAGGAACTTAGATTTTAACCCACTTTCTCCACTAAAAAGCTAACCTTCATAATTAACCCCTAGTGAACCCCATTGAGCCTAACAACCCTGTTTATTGACTCACCCACTAATATTAAACCAAAAACCCCTTTGTATTTGTTATTACCATTCTTCTTGATTACCCTTTTTGTCGAGATTTGATTTTGAGTAGTTACCTAACTATGTTCTATATTTCAGTTGTAAAAGTTTTTTCTTATTATTATAGTTTGTTCTTAAAAAAAAAAAAAACTCAAAGTATTCTCAGTATTAGTAGCATGAAAAATGAGCTTATACAATTAAAGTCTAATTATCAAAAGAAAAAGCTCATATTATTAAGGTTATTACTTTTAATTGATGTAATTATTTAAGATGTTCATTTTCTAGTTAGGTAAATCTATCAAGTCAATCTCGATTCTAACCTTCTAATTTCATCCTATATCCACACCTTTAACCCTAGCCCCATTACAACCCTGACAAAGACCTTTTGATCTGTTTGTCATCTCATTTTACAGTGGTGGAGATTTGATTTTTAGGCAAGCCTATGGGATTAACTTTTCATTGTTCGGCTTAATGAGTGCTTAATTTTGACCCTTAAACACATTGAGTGATTTGAGTGAATCTTTTGTGAGGATGTCAATCCTTGTCGATTTTGAATTAAAAGTAATTGTTCAGATAAGGGGAGACACCTACGTTTTTGTGCTACAAATGTATGACTTATCTTGTTTGAATCTTTAGGACTCCTTGAATTGAATTATCCATGTATAAATTATCTATGAATTAGGATAAGGCATTGTTGATAGGAATTATGAATTGAAGGAAAGTTCGTTTTAATTGTAAGTTGAGAATTTTGCTTGAGGACAAGTAAAAGTTTAAGTGTGGGGGTATTTGATAAACCGTAATTATAACATATTTTAATCCCACATTCAGATCACTTTTGGATGATTTATCCCTTGTTTCATGTAAAAAGGTGCTCTTAATCCTTTCTTTTCATGTCTTATACCCAAGAAAGCACCTGAGGATGAAAAGAATATAAAGCGGGCCCAAAACGGAGTAAATAGGCCATATCACAAAATCAACACGGCCCGGCCCAAAGCTTACACGGCCGTACCTCATCAAAGCAATCTAGAACACGGTCTAACCCCGACTTGCACGGTCGTGCCTCAATAAAGAAGTCCGAACACGGCCTAAAGACTAGCCACACAGGCATATGACATGGCCGTGTCCCTGTCGTGGCATAAAGCAATTTTATTCGGATTTGGATACTTTGAGGCAAAGAAACCTATTCTGAAAGCCTATATAAACCCCCTAAGTACCACATTTGTGAGGAAGCTCAGCTAGACCTAGGAGCCAAGCCGAAAAGGTCAGAATTGTGGGAATACACTCGAAGATAGCCAGTTGATCCATCCCAAGAAGCCGGAGTTATATTCAAGACGACGGATTTCTCCTTCAATTCCTCCAGGGAGTTTTAGGGATTTCTTATGTTTTATTTTATCTTTTCGCTTGAGATGTTTTCTTTATTCATTATGAATTAAACCCTTCATATACCCGAAGGGGATGAAACCTAGATGAATCGTGTTATTTGATTTCTGAATTATATGGTAAATACTTAGTTTGTTCTTAATTATGCATGTTTAATCCATATTTGATGTGCTTGGGTGGAGGAGGAATAGACTCTACCTAAGAGTAGATCTAGCATAGTTAAGCGGAGTTGATCGCACGCCTAGAGATAGGGTGACGAGATTTTGCCAGATTAGGGTGAAACCTAATATGGGAGTCTATAGATCGATTTACTGCTATTCTGGGGGGTTATTATAAGAGAACAAGAGTTTAACTAATTAATCTAGGGTTAGACATTATTCGCCTTGAGAGAGGGTTTAATATACGTTAGGGAGTCCTACGGATCAAACTAAGTAAGGAAATCATATAGTTCAGGGTTTAATAACAAGTGAAGTCTAGGTAGATTCTTCCTGAGGGTATCGTCTTAATCAACTGAGTCTTTCCTAAAGTTTTTTTCCGATTCGCTCTTTTTGTCTTTGTGTCTTTAGCTTAGCAGTTCGTCAAATTTAGACTAGACAACAATTCCATTAGTTTTAGGCTAAATAATAAAAAAGAAAGTTAGTACTAATACTTTTAGTCCCTGTGGGTTCGACAATCCGGTCTTGCCTTAACTATACTACTGTTCGATAGGTACACTTGCCTTTAATCGTTGTCAGAGTTAGTTTCTAGGTTCGATCATTCTTTTATAAATTTTAAAGCTCTGATTTCAGCGATCAGATTGATGGTCTTCTAGCACATTTTTTTCAAAGGTACTGACATATTGTAAGTGATGAGGTTTCAAACTATTGTTTGGAGATTTTACATGGCAGATTTGAATTAGGTGACACCAATAGAACTCATTTGGTACTCATCCCTAAAGTGGACAAACCAAAAAACCTATCTCAGTTCAGACCTATAAGCTTATGCAACGTGCTTTACAAGATTATTGCTAAGGTGCCGGTTGCTCGTATGAGTCCAATTCTCAACTGTTGTATTGATGAATCACAGGGTGCTTTTATTCTAGGAAGGCATAAATCAGACAATACGATAATTGCCTATGAGGTACTTCATTCTTTTAAGATAAAGAAAATGAGTAAAAACGAGAATTTTGCACTTAAACTTGACTTTAACAAGACATATGATCGGGTGGAATGGGATTTCTTGGCTGGTATGATGTCTAGGTTGGGTTTTCATCAAAATTGAATTATCCTCATTATGCGGTGTGTCTGTTCGGTTACTTATACAGTGGGAATTAATGAGGATGTTAGTGATCATTTTACCCCGTCAAGAGGACTAAGGCAAGGTGATCTGCTTAGCCCATACATTTTCTTTATTTGTGCGAAATGGTCTTTCTACCTTATTGAAGGAGGCTACAATGAGTCTATTGATGTGAGGCGCTTTGATTGGGAGGGAGAAGTTCTCGATTATTTATGTGATTGTGTTAGGACTGAGGTTAGAAGTTTGATCTTTAATATACTGGGTGTTAGGATGTCCATGAACCCCGAAAAGTATTTGGGTTTGCCTATGATGGTTGGGCGGAATAAGAAACGAGATTTTACAAATTTTGTTGACAGATTCCGAATGCATATTGAGGGGTGGAGTTATCGGTACCTTTCTATGGGTGGTAATGAGGTGTTCATAAAGGCTGTTTTACAAGCAGTACCAGTTTATGTTATGCAGTGTTTTGCATTGCCAAAAGATTTATGCCATCAGCTTGAAAATATTATGAATAAGTTTTGGTGGTCTAACAGCAAAACTGAGAAAGGTATTCAGTAGAACACGTGAAGCGCACTTTGTATGCCAAAGGTTTATGGTGGGTTGGGTTTTCGGGATCTTCACTTATTTAATAAATCCCTCTTGGCTAAGCAGGTCTGGTGTCTATTAACCCAACCCGATTGACTTTTACCTAAAGTTCTTAAATCCTGTTATTATCCTTTCACCGATATCTTGTCAGCTAAGATTGGCTCTTACCCTTCCTTTACCCAGAGAAGTATCTATTGTGATAGGGAGCTATTTGATGATGGTCTTCTGTGGCAAATTGGCTGTGGTAAGAATGTGAACATCTGGAATGACCCCTGGCTGTCGAGTCCTAGGAATGTTAGTACAGGCTGTGGACACTCGCTGGACAACTGTTAATCAGTTAATTAATGCTGACACAGGTACCTGGAACAAGTCTATAATTTGTAAGATTGTTGATGATGACCAGGCTAGGTGCATCCTTACCATTCCTCTTGCAGACTGTAATGCTCCAAATACGTTAGTCTGGTGCCATGATGCTTCTAGGGAGTTTTTGGCTAAGAGCGATTATCGATCTTTGCTTACAAATATGACCCAATTTATAGACAACACTTTGGCCTCATAGGATAATTACAAAACACTTTATACATCAATTTGGGGTTTGCAGCTCCCTACTAAATTCAAAATTCACCTATTGGCGTATCTTAAAAAAATTATGTGCCTTATTTCTATAATCTGGCTCAACGGAGATTGCAAGTTGAGACTGCCTACACTTTGTGTAAGAAGGCTCCAGAGGATTCACATCACTTATTGTGGAATTGTACTGTCTTGAGACAACTCTGGGATATTTTTAATCTCTCTCTTGATTTCAGCGTCAATACCTCGGATGGAAAATCCCAATTTGTAAGTAGTTTTCTAGCTATTGACCAGTCATCCAGTAAACTAATTACTATTTCTCCGTGGGCTTTATGGCATAAAAGAAATAAGCTGGTAAATGAAGGTCTCAATTTTTGGTTGCATGAACTTAAGAGCTTCATACAGAGTTATGCTTAGGAAGTTCGTGGCAGAATAGTTAATGACTCTTCTCTGGTAATTCCAACGAATGTTTTATGGCAACCACCTACAGCTAGGATTATTAAACTGAACTTTGATGCTTCTTTTACGAGTACCACTAACGCTTCTGTTTTAGCAATTATAGCTAGAGATGCGGAAGGTCAGATTATGGGTGCCTGTACTTACCCTCTTATGGACGTTACTGATGCTTTCGTTATTGAAGCCCATGCGTGCGAAAGGGCCCTCTATTTTGTACTGGACATGGGTTTTCGTACTCTTATTTTGGAAGGTGACTCTCTGACAACTATCAAGAAATTAAATTCAACAAAAGACGATAGATCTATCCTTAGACCGATTACGCATAATATTTGTTTTTTGAGAGGTTTTTTGAGAATGTCGCCTACCGTTTTGTTCCTAGAAAGACTAATAGGGCAGTGCATGCTTTAGCTATGGATGGACGTCATCGAAATACCGCTTGTTTCTGGTTGAAGAAGTGTCAGACCCTATTGCAAAGCTGGTGGAGATGGATAGGTTTGCATGGTTTTATCATAGTTAAGGTTATCTTTGCTTTGAAGGTTTTGGAGAAGGTTCGAGTTGAATTTCCATAGCTGTCTTCGAAGCTGCCTTCTTTTGGCATCTGTCTTTGAAGGGTTTTGTTCTGGAAGGCATTTGGCTGGTATTCATATTGGGGTTTTCTGCTTATGGTTTTGTGGTTGCTTCTTTCTTTAGTTTTATTTCTGTATGCTTTATATTTTGGCATTTTGGTCTGTTTAGTTTTCTGTTACGTGTTTATTACTGTTGTCGGTTTTGTTGCTTCAGTTTGTTGAGCCCCTAAAACATTAATAATGAATATCAGTTTATCTTTGACCAAAAAAAAAAAAACAATGTGTTGGCGAATCCCAATATATATAAATATAAATATATGAGTTTTTAGTGGGACCCTCATTATTATCAATATTTATGTCTATAATAATTGCCCCTTCTTTCCTAGTTAAAAGAAAAGTTATAAAGTGATATTGCCTAAAATGAAAAGCAGTGATAAAATTTCTATGTTGTAAGTAAAGTCAATTTGGTCTAAGTAAACATTGCTTGTATTCTTCTAATAAAAATTGTGTAAATTCGCAAATATTTGGAATTGTGCTTGCATAAAACACATTGCAAATGTTCCTAGGTATTTAAAATTATGCTAATGTTGAGCTATAAGATTTCTTCTTACACCAGCAATGTTTATGTTGTTTATGTTTGGTCTGTTGGTCTGGTTAATTGTTTTCTGCTGGTTTATTAATTAAGTTTTTAGCCGATGTTTAATTTAATCGGTTGTTCCTATTTTCTAGCTAAGTGGTTGTTGAGTCTTTGAGTATATCCCTAATTTTCAGGATAGCGGTTTGTCGTGGGATGTAAGCTTATATGAAATATTAAGTTGGTTTCAGAATATGATTGATCAGTTCAGTTTAACTTCCCTTGTGGGTTTTTTTTGTTTTTGTTTTCCTCTGTTATTTGCCGTTTGTTCTACACAACTATCATAGTCGGTATTTCTCACGAAGGATTTACACATATTGCTTATGGAGTGAATAACTAAGTTGTCATAACGAGACATAATAACAAGTATTATAATGTTCATATTCAACTTTACGATCTACACAATTAGATTATAGTTTTGGTGAAAAACAAACAAAATAATTACAAAAGGCTAATCCAATCTAAAGGAATATCTTCAACTAAATGAATACTGTCATTTCTGTCAAAAGTCATCTTAGCAATATCAACTTTTAGGTTCATTTCGCGATGAATATATTCAAGCTTCCATTGACTGATGTCCAACAAGTTCTGTTGAATGCGTCAGATAAGCATTGAGAAAGATGTATTTGAGAAGAAATCCTAAATAGCCTGAAAAGCTTCTTGACTATCTGTTATGATCAACACTATATCATACTTCCGACTTTTTAAAATCTTTAAGCCATTAAGAATACCCTATAAACTTGCATTGAAAACCGAACAACAACTAAAACTCCAGTTAAATCCAATGATCCCATCCTCATGACGGTCTTTCAATATCCCTCCAGCAGTAGCCAATCCGGAATCTAACTTCATAATACGAGCAATATTTAGACAAATCCAATTGCCTTCCTCAATGACTAACATCCGTATATTCTGTTTCATAAAACGCGATAACTTTTGAGAAGAAATACATCGTAAGGCCCAACTTTATGACACAAATAGACCAAAGAAACACTGCAAATCCACATCCAACTAAAATTTAAGGTATAATTTAAAACATTTGATGAAATTGTTTATTTTTTACTCATCATCCTTGACTAAAACAAATTAGTTCAGTGGTCAACATCGTTTTCATCATAATTAATCGGCTATTTTACCAAACAGACCCAAAAAAATTTGATATTTACAAAAATGACCCAAGTTTAAAAACAATCACCAAAATAACTTGAAATGAATAATGGAATAGGGTTTTGGTCAATGGCCGACACCACTAGGTATTTTGGCCCCATGATTGCCTGATGATTGTGTCAGACTTTAAAAAATTGAATTTTTTGGTTCTAGCTTTCCAATGGTTGGCACCAGAGTTTTTTTTAAAATCGTATCATATTAGTATACAAAAAACCAATATTTAAAAAAAAATTGTGTAGGCCTGTCAATGGCCGGCACTAAACTCAGTATTAAAATTTTTTTGTGCTAGTCTGTCAATGGCCGGCACCAGACTCAGTATTTAAAAAAAAAGATTAGTGTTGGCATGTCAATGGCCGGCACCAGACTCAATAATTTAAAAAAAAAAATTAGTGGTGCCACACAATTGCCTAAGACTAGATTCGATATTTTCAAAAAAATTTTTTTTGGGTCTTTGGCTCACAATGGCCTACACTGCACTCAATATTTAAATTTTTTTTTGATACTAGCCTGTCAATGGCCGGCACTAGAGTACAGTATTTTAAATTTTTTTTTTGGTGCTAGCCTGTTAATGGCTGACACCAGACTCAGTATTTAAAAAAAAGAGGCCTGTCAATGGCCGGCACCAGAGTATATTATTTTAAAATTTTCTTTTTTGGTCTTTGGCACATGTCAATGGTCGCACACGCACTCGATATTTTTTAAAAAAAAATTTAGGTCTTTGGCTCACAATGGCCGCACCAAAGTACAAAGATTTAAAAAAATTGGTGTTTGGCTCACAATGGTCAAAGACTGACTCAAAGATTTAAAAAAATTCTCATTTTGATGGCTGTCTATTTTTTTTTTTCTCATTCCATTAACACTATTAGAACCCAAACCACCCATTATATATAAGGCTTGATGTCGGCCATTAGAAGGCCACCACCTAAAAAAATTAATTTTTTCGCACTGTCTTACAAGCTATTAGAAGGCTAGAACTAATTTTTTTTTAAATATCGACTGTGCCTGCGGCCATTGATGTACCAAAGACTATTTTTTTAAATATCAGACTGCTGCAAACGACCATTGACGTGACTAGCACCAATTTTTTCTTTTTAAAATACTCGAGTCTGGTGCTGACCTTTTTTTAAATAATGTACTCTGGTGCTGGCCATTGACAGGCTAGCACCAAATTTTTTTTTTAAAATATTGAGTCTGGTGCCGGCCATTGATAGGCCAGCACCTATTTTTTTTTTAAAATTACTGAGTCTGGTGCCGGCCATTGACAGTTTAGCACCAATTTTTTTTTTAAAAAAATAATGAGTCTGGTGCCGGCCAATTTAAATACTGGTTTTTTGTATACCAGTATGATACGATTTAAAAAAAATACCCTGGTGCCGGCTATTAGAAGGCCAGAACCAAAAAATTCAATTGTTTAAAGTCTGACACAATCATCAGGCAATCATGGGGCCAAAATACCAAGTAATGTCGGCCATTGAGAGGCAAAAACCCTATTCTACTGTTCATTTTAAGTTATTTTGGTGATTATTTTTAAACCTGGGTTATTTTTATAAATATCAAAAAAATTTGGATCAATTTAATAAAATAGCCTAATTAATCACATCACCACAAAAAATATCTAATCCCACCCCCACCACAGGAATTCAAAATCTTAAATTATCCGAAACCAAACAAAAACCTTGCATGATAAAGCATCCAAATCAAACATGGGCAAATAGCATGGGCCCATATGAGGTGTTGTCCATCTTTGTCTTGTCCTTATCACCTTATCTCGAATCTTCATGTCTTGTAATAAAATTCATACACGTCGTCACCATTGCCCCTTGTTTTCTTCCCTAGAACTGCTGATTTAGAAAAGTCACACAACCCACAGCCACTTGTTTTCTCAAAAACATGGTCCCCTTCAACCTCTCGTCTATATATACACCCCAAAGTTCCACCATTATCAAAATCCTTTATTAAAAGAAAAAATCATTGTTCGATTATATTTATGAGCTTGAGGTACGCGAGTAGGGTGTTTTACCAGTCAGGAATGAGAGTGGTGCAGTTGGTGAAAGACCATGCATCCAAGTTGGAAACTAATCTAAGGTCCCTCAAAGATTCTTCTTCTTCTTCTTCTTCTTCATCTAAGCAAGCGAGGCGTTTCTCTAACACGGTGGATTCCGGGACTGTGAAGGCCGTTGCCGCCACGAATGAGAGGTTGAAGCAAGCAGAAGAGTCATTGAGGACCGTCATGTTCTTGAGTTGTTGGGGTCCTAACTCATGAACCCCCCTCCTTTATTTTATGTTAAAAGTACAAGGGAATTCTATAAATTACTTGGATGTACATACATATCCTTTTTTTAAATCTTATATATGAATTATATAGATAATAGATATGCAATTGTTTGAGGATTTTGCATGAGGTTCTTTTATGTCTATATTTCCTCTAATAATAACAAGTAATGCTTTAGATCATGTTTTTATATCCACTTTAAGTGGATTTTATCTTTTGTTTAGATCTTCCACTTTTTATTCTCGGTACAAGTTTTTGTTTTACATAATTTAATTATTCAAAAATTTTATCTGTTAAAATTTCTTTTCACTCCTCTACTATAGTTCAATACTTTTTATTGAAATAGTTTTAGACGTTACTAATATGTGAACTAAAATTCAAATAATTTTTTTATTTAATCTTTGACACGAATAATTAAATTGACTTGGATTTAAGGTATGTTCTTTTATAGGTATTGGTTTATTAAATCGATTATCGAATCTTGGAGTTTGTTAGTGAAAAAAAAAAGATTTAACAACCTAATAATTTAAATAAATACTTTTAATTATTTAAGGACTTAATTGAAAATTTTTAAATAATTTAATTACTAAATTGTAACTTTTTTTAATTAACCCATAATACTATAATTTACCCTTGCCTAAGGACCTAAAATAGCATCAACCACGTGCATGCAATTTCTGGGATATCATTATTGAATAATTTAAATGTTGAATATTTTTCTTTTTGGTTCATTAATAATGTTGAATATTCAATTGCGAAAATCCATAGAGTATTTGTTCCATCGTCTTGTAAGAAAATACAGTCGGAATTTGTGAAAATCCCATTAAATCTAGACGTTAATCCAATTCAATTTAATTAAAAATGTTAAAAATCTTCTAATTTTCAGATTTCAAACTTTAAATCTAACTATTATCACTATTAATTTCTTTTTGTTAAATTTATTATTGTAACTTTTTTAAAATAAAAAAAACACTGTTTGGTAGCAATGCAATTAAAAAATAACTTTATAATTAACTTGAATTAACCAAAAAAAATTTAGCAGTGTTAAACAGTTAAATCTGAATTTTGAAATATGAAAATTGAAAGGACTAAGTTCTGTGAAATTAAAGTATAGGAACTAAATTATAAATTTTCGGAACGTACAGGGGCTTGTGGCAGATTTTAACCAAAAAAATCTCACCGACTTTTGCTTTCCCATAAACTCAATCTGTAGTAAAGGTGGATTTTTATCTCATAAAGTCGTCGTTGAAAAACAGTAAAAATGCGGAAGAACAGTGAAGGCTACAGACTAAAGCTGCGTCGTTTTGAACTTTGTATCTTCACCCCCCGCTAATCAAGCTGTGTGTGGAAAGTTAAAGCGGACTTCAAATTCTCACCACTTAAATACAGTTCAATCCATGCTTTGAAATCCCGTCTTCTCTACCCCTTCTGTACCTTTTTTCACGAGTCTCTCCATTCAAACGTAAAAACGGTGCCGTATTTACGCTTGTTGGTGAAAGTGCGAGATGGCGATAGGAGCTGAGCACAAGTCACAGTCCGATGGTAGAGTTTGGGGGTTTTTCAAGCTGCCATTTCGGCAAACCGGGAACGCTAACGGTACGACGTCGTCTTCTTCCTTATCGTCGAGTCTATACGGTGAAACTCAACCTCAGAACGAAGGATCGAACCGTCATGCCTCTGCCAATTCGGTTTCCGCCGTTGCGAAGTCGCTTTTGCCGACTCGGCGTCGCCTGAAACTTGATCCCGCCAATAAACTCTATTTTCCATGTAAGTTCCTCTTTTTTTTTTCCTTTTTTTTTAAATACTTTTGTTTGCTTAAATCTAAACACAAAACTATGCTTGTTTTTGGAAATTTACAGTAAAATCAACAGGTATTTAAGAGTTCAGATTGTCGATTAATTAAAGTAGCTGGTAAAAGGTGGAATATATTTTATAGTTTTAGTTTTTTTTTTTTTAAAGAAATTTAAATTTGCTGATAATTATTTGAATTTAAAAAAAAAAATTACTGCGAAATGAATATGGCTAATTGGCTAGAAATAAGGAAGGAATTTTTGACGCGGTTCATTTAATTTCCTATTTGATTTATTTTTAAAAGCTGGTTAATTTCACCAAAGGTCCCAAACTATCCTCCAGATTTTAAATTGGTATTTAAACTTCGTAATATTCTAAAAGTATAACTATTATATTAGTTAGATCTTTCCATTATCCTAATTGTCAATTTAGATGTTAAATGTCAGTATGAATATGAAATAGAATATATTTAAGACACGTATATAGCTATCACATGCACAATTTGAATAAAAAGTGTCACTAATTTTAAGAATAATTATTTTTTAACCCGACATATTTAAGTTGTTCATGCAATCACCATACTTGTGCTTACAGTATGTTCTAAATGTTTTGCTTCATGTCAGATTTGAATTGGTCTTTAATACCCAAGTTAATATTTAGGCTGATAGAAGTACTTAATTGATACGATAGGACTCGATTAGACCATTTTGAAATTTAGGGACTAGTTTTAAAAAATTGGGTAGGTAGTTTAGCGCAATTAACCCTTGTTATTATGTAAAATAATTATTCTTGATTGAGTATTTTTGTTTTGTTTTCTGTTCTCAAGATGAACCTGGCAAACAGGTGAGGAGCGCGGTGAGGATAAAAAATACTAGCAAGTCATATGCAGCTTTCAAGGTACACTCCTTTAAATTTAAAACTTAAACCTTTTTGAAGCATTTCATCTTCATCATTGCCTTGTATTTGTCTTTCTTATTATGTTAATAGTTAAATGTGGTATCGCTTTGATGAATTTGGTAACGAGCTAGCCATTTTTGTTTCTGTTGGTTAATTTAGTTTCAAACAACAGCACCAAAGAGTTGTTTCATGCGCCCTCCGGGAGCGATCCTTGCCCCCGGTGAGGGCATCATAGCAACGGGTAAGTGTTTCTTCATGCTTGCCCGTTTTCGTTTATTAGTTATTGTTTGTGTTATGTATTTGGCACGAATATATGTCTTGAACATTGTTCATGTCTTCTGAAAGATTCTTATGAATTTCGTTTCGTGTTTCGAATGGATCTGCTAGTGTTCAAGTTTGTAGAGCCTCCAGAGAACAATGAAAAACCAATGGATCAAAAGCGCAAAGTTAAGTTCAAAATCATGAGTCTCAAGGTGAAAGGTCCAATGGACTATGTATCTGAGCTGGTGCGTCGGATTTCTCCTATAAAACTATGCGTTTTTATATGATTCACAAAGAAAAAGAGGCTTTTTTTAATTTGATTGCATTTAGATGCTGGTGATCTTATGATGAATAAAGTTGAATTCTGTTGATGGATATAATATTTAGTTTATGGTTAATACTCTCCTAATAATTGGCTTGATAGGATAATGTATTACATTATAAGTACTGTCTGCACTCTGTAACATAATTAAATTACTGTGCTATGGGGCCGTGTTTTCTTTTGTCATCAAGATGTCCTGGTCTTGCTGTAAATTGACTTCTGAATGTGACGTATGCCGGATTTTGATACCTGATGGGACGAGAACCTCTTGTTCAAAGCCGATTTTAGCCCCATTTTTTATATAGGCTTGCATGGTTTCTTTCAACCATTTTTGGAGTTGTCTGGCTGCCCTTGTTTGATGCTCTAACGATTGCTTTTCCACCTATCTGAACTTTTCTTCCCCTTTATAAAGTCGGGCACATTTCAACTTACAGTGTAATTAATCTTAGGTGACCGGTTTTTGCAGTTCGATGATCTGAAGGATCAAGTGGCAATAGAGCAAATACTACGAGTCGTTTTTCTCGATCCTGGCCGTCCTTGTCCTGTAAGTACTATTAGCAGCATACCATCTTATACATTTGCACATCAAGATTGTTGCGAACATAATAACTTACCTAAATCTTTATGGTTTGTGCTTCTTGACTTTATGAAGGCTCTGGAAAAACTGAAACGCCAATTAGCCGATGCCGATGCTGAACTCGAGGCACGCAAAAAGCCTCCAGAGGATGCAGGTCCAAAGATTATCGGGGAAGGACTCGTCATAGACGAATGGGTAAGTTTCTTCTTCTTCTTCTTTTCTCATATATATGTTTTTTTTTTACTTGTATGACATGCATTATTCAAATTACTGTCGATTTCTATTCTCCAGAAAGAGCGAAGAGAACGATACCTTGCTCGGCAACAGGTTGAAGGTGTAGACTCGGTTTAAACCGGTAATTGCTTTATCATGTCATCGTAATTCTATATATTCATCTCTTTGCGTATGCCCCTGGAATCTTTTCATGTAACGTGTTTCATCTGGAAGAATGGTCGGAAACTCGATATCTTTCGATGTTTTTTATTATTATATATATATATATAAAAGTGAGCTGAATTTTCTGTAATTGGTAACTTGAAAAACTCTACTAGCAACCGTCTGGCTTTTGTAGATAAGTGGTTGCAATTTTGTTGCTTCCCAAGGGAATGCAACTGTTCTCCATGGCCCCATGACATTGTTAATCACCGGGCGAATCCAAAAAAATATTCAAGGAGTTAGAATTAAATTATAAGTTTTTGAGTGACTAAATTTTAGGGTTCTAATTCCAATCTTACCATTTTTTAGAGGCTAAGGCCCGTGTGTCTATCTCACCGGCTCCGCCCCCTGATTAATGTCTGAGCATCTCCTTAACTGCGTCAGTAATTTCTGTGCGAGACTCGATAAGAAATTTCATAGTAGCTGAATGCCCATACCTTGTTCTAACGTGCAATGGAGTTTGACACTTGATAAGAATTTGTTCAACAAAATCTAATCTACATCTTGATTTAAAAGACTAGGCACAGGCGTTATGTTTGTGGTTTGCCAAGTTAACATGGAGCACGTTGTCATGGTTTGGGGTCTTCAGTGACTCAATATTGCCATGATTATCAACTTCGTCTTGATTGTTTTTCTCTTTTTCCTTGTTACCAAAAGAATTGAAAAAGTTAAAATTCAAAAATTATAGAGCTATAAGTTCTGATCCAATCTCAAGAACATGATTCAATCAACTCGAATCCAAAGTTGATCCAATTTAATTCGATTATAAAAAGTCAATAATTTAAACTTGTTCAATTCAAACTCGAATTGATTGAATTCAAAATAATTTGAATCTGAAATAATCCGACTTAAAATGACTTGAATCCAAAATGATTCAAACTAATAACCCAAAATGACGGGAACTTGAAGTAACCAAAAGAATGATTGAACTCAAAACAACATTAAACTTGAAATTGATTTGAATAGGAAACCCAACAAAAAAAAAATAGTACAATTAGTTTAGAGTCCAAAGAAAAATTGTAAAATTATTACTTAGTATAGTGGTAGAATTTTAATTTTTGCCTCCAAACAATTATAACATAACACTTTTTTACCCTAAAAATCTCTAACTTTGCCCATGAATAAAAATGACAAATTTTAAAATCCGAATTGATTTGGATCTAAACTTAACCCGCATGTCTAAATACAATTTACATAATGCATTTTTTTTTGTCCAAAACAAGATATGCACCACTGGTAGTAGTGACTGATTCCTTGTCGCAGGTGCTCTCCAAAAAGATAAACGGTTGGCCATTAAATATACTTTATTTCCATGGGCTGAAATCAAATCATTGACCTCATGATTAAGAAATAAGGTGAGCAACAACCACACCACATCTCATAGTTAACATAACACATTATATACATATCATATAAGTTTAAGGGGTTTCAAATTATTAGTAAATTTATGTTTTGGTCACTTAATTTCAAAAAAATTATAAAATTATCCTTGAACTATTCAAAAGTTTTAATTTAAGTCATTGGGCTATTAAAATCGCTATTGTATAGCCTTTTCCATTGGCACCACCTGCACCAATTGAAAATTCTTTTTCCCTTTCTCTTCTATAACTCAATTTTTTTCATGAAACAACTTTGAGCATCACGAATTTGCAACCCAAAATCCAAATAACTTTCTTCTCCGCTCTTCGATACTAATCATCAGATTGACTAGGATTCAATGTATATTCTTTTACTTATCGATGGGCACTGGTCCATCATACTGGTCATTGAACCATCACTTGGATTTTGTTAACCGGACTTAAAAAAAAACTTAGATAAATTTTTTTAAATAATTCAGTCACTTAAATGAAAACTTTCGATTAATTAAATGACCATTTTAAACATTTTTAAACTTAAATAACTAAAATAAAATAAAATTCACTTAAAAAGGTCTGATATTTTGGGACATAGAAAAAGATTGCCTTTCCACAAAATAATAAATGACATAGTGTCATGCGATTCTCCTGTGTTGCTTCAGTGAAAGACCGTGAAGAAATTGACAAACAAATCATGCCCAATTCCTTCATTAATTCGTCTCAATTAATTAGCCACAAAATCGAGGCTACTTATAATGATATTGTATTAATTAGCGAAAATTTTTATAAGCATCATTATAACATCATTAAAGGGTAAAGCTAAATTTTAAATTTGAGCATATTAGAGGGACTAAAATTAGAATTTAACCACTTATTTTTCATTTTGCTTGTGTAACATTCTGATAAATCAAGGTTTTGTTTTCAATTTCATCTATAATTTGTTTATACTTCAATAAGGTGAACAACATTTATGAAATCAATAACATATGTACTACACAACCAACCAAAAGCTAAAATTTGAAATGAGAAGGCAATCAATCAAAGGGGAATTACACATTTTTTGGACCTTGCCCTCCCTTGCTCATCTCCATGCCTCCATTGGGGTAATCCAGGTCTTCGACGAATCGGGACCAGTACCAATGTGTTTTCCATACTTGGTTCATTTCTTCGATCGGGATACCCTTTGTTTCGGGTAAGAAGAAGTACACGAATATGGACATTATTAGCACGAAGAAAGCGAAGAATAGGAAAAGCCCGAATTTCAAGTGGCAAAGCATGGTTAAGAACACTTGAGCCACCGCAAACGTGAAAAGCATGTTGACGGAGACGTTGATACTTTGCGCAGCCGATCGGATTTCTAATGGGAAAATTTCACTAGGTACCAACCATCCGAGGGGTCCCCATGACCAGGCAAACCCGGCCACGTAAATGCAAATGAAAAGCACCACTACAACGGCATACCATTTGGGTAAGTCACCAGGGTCACCGTTGATCCCAAACCTAGCACCAATGCAAGCTGCCACAACTGCCTGAAAAAGCAGCAAAGGTAGCACATTTTAGCACCAATTGTTACTAACATTGGTTTTTAATAAACGTGTAAATTTTTCCTCGAAATTGGAATTCAAATTCAATCCAACTCAATTTAATTATATAAAATCAATAACTCGAACTTAAGCAATCCAAATTCAACTCAAAATAATCTCAAATAAAAAATTAGTTGAATTTGAAATAGTTCAAACAAGTGACTTGAATTGACTTAAACCTGAACAGATCAAAATTCAAAAAATCAGAGCCTCAAATCCAACAACTTAAACCTAAAACAACCTAAAAATGAGTTGAATTCGAAATGGCCCGAACAAGTAACCCGAATTGACTTAAATCTAAACTGATCAAAACTTAAAAATTAGACCTTCAAACCCAACAATCTCAACTTGACATTTATTGTAACTCAGAATGATCTGAACTCAAAGCGACCAAAAAGTAATTGAAATAAATTAAACCTGAATTGACCAGAACTCGAAATAATGTGAACATGTAATGACATGATTCAAGAAGCTCAAACCTCTATTTCGAATGACCCGAATTTAAAATAACTTAAATCCGAAACAACAATTAGAACTCAAAATTTACGGCGATTCGATGATCCAAATTTAAAATTGACTTAAATTGAATTAACCCAAAATTTTTAAAATCTAAATTAACTCTATTGAAATGGGTATAATTTTCAAAGTTAAAGAAAAATCTCAAAAGTACCTGGCAGATCAACATTTGAACTCCACCCTCTAGGAAAAGGAATCTCCGTCCCCACTTATCAACTCCATATATCGAAACCAACGTTGCACCGACGTTAACGGCACCGGTAATTACAGCGGACATGAGGGCAGCATCGTCTTTGAAACCGATGGTGTTGAACAGAACGGGAGCATAAAACATAATCACATTGATTCCAGTCAATTGTTGAAAAAAAGGAATGAGGATAGCCATCGTTAAATGAGGCCTATACTTCCTTTGCAACAAGTTCCCCCACGGGTGTTCGACGAGTTTGGACGCATCGCTGGCGGCTACGAGGTCCCTGAATTCTTCGTCGACATCGTCAACACCACGGATCCTCTTGAGCTTGGCCTTGGCTTCCTCGGTTTGGCCACGTTCGATCATGGAATTGGGTGTATCGGGGAGGATTAAAGAGCCAACGGTGATGATCAAGGCGGGAACCATCGCGCCACCTAAGCTCAGCCGCCACCCCCAGCCACCGTCGATCTTGTTGAAGAAATAATTCAGCACGTTGGCAATGAGGATACCGACCGTAATTGATAATTGGAAGCCTATGTTCAATGCTCCTCTGTATCTGTATGGCGCCATTTCCGAAAGGTAGAGTGGCACAGACTGTAATAATTTTCAAAACCAATGTCAAATTTTAAAATGGAAATCAGGTAATTTACATTCTAGATCCCTGAATTTGTAAGTCGTAATTTTTAATTTCATCCAATTATATCTTTAAATTCATATTAATAAATTAATGATGTAATTTAATTAAAAATTAAAGATTTGTGACCAATATGTAAAGACAAGTTAGAAAATCGTTTTAAAAGGAATGGTAATAAATAATAATTTTTTGAAGAATTAAAATGCAATTTTACCATTATATTACCTTGTGATTTTATAAATTTTAAACCAAATAAAGTGATCTAAAATGTAAATTATCTAATTTCTTTGGTACCATTGACTAAATCACGAGAGTTATTTTTTTTTTTAGTATTTTTTTAACAATTTTATTATATACTTTAATAATATTTGTTCTTCTTGACACAATACCTAAAACTACTCATAGTCTCTCCCCTAACTCATAAATAAGAGGATAATGCGTCTCAACTCACTCGAATTCACGTTTCCTTTTATTAACAGCAATATCAATGTCAGTCCAACTAAGACTTAATCAACAAGTAATTAATTGTTTAAAAAATACTCATAAAAATTAAAATCTATATTAAAAAAAAAAACTAAGGGAGGGACCACATGGCTTTGTCAAGTTGTTAATGTTTTTTCTTATATTGGATTATATATATAGAAAAAAAAACAGAAATTAATTTATTTTTCAACCCATCGAAGTCACGCTTGTAGGAAAAGAATACATTTTAATATTTTATATAGAAAAAGAAGGATTTTAATTTCAATTATTATTTTTATATTCAACGGCCGTTCCATCAAGACGTAAACTTTAGCCAAAAAATTTAGTGCAAATAGATGTCACGCAAAGAAAAACAAAGCACATCCATATGTAATAATAAAACATAAACATCAATTCCATAATTACATTCAATTCGGGCCAAATTTGAAATCAAAACAAATACAGAATATTTAAAATTATTTATAATTTTTTTAATTCGTAAATAAAAAAATAATACGATTCAACATATTCAAATCTATATATTTTTATATTGACAATAATGTTCGTACTAAGATTTAATCCACTTTTATAAAGCTAATATTTGGAATGACGCAAAAACAATTTTGTAAACGATATGTTTTCTTGTCATTTTCCGGGGCTAATAAATTATCTGTTGTATTAAAAGTATATACCCTGGGTCAACTGAAAAACAGATTGGAATCAACCTTTTATTTTGAAATAAAATCTAAATTAAAAATATTAAATATGAAAAATTTGACTCAAAAATACTATAATTTTAATTTAATCCTTTTAAAAATAGTAAAAGTGTCACTTAAAATGTGAAATTTACTTTACGGGTCTCTTAAAAAATTATAAAAACGTAAATTAGTATAAGGGTAAATTTACATTTTCACTCCAAATATTTATAATTCTAATAAAAAGATAAGAAGACTGAGAGCTGAAACCCGGTTAGTTACCTGATTAGCGAACCCGACACCAAACCCGAGTAACATCCGACCGACGATCAACATCCAAACAGCTTTAGCAAAGCCATTGATTAAAGCTCCGGCGAAGAAAAGCAAACCACCGAAAAGCATGGACAGTTTCCTTCCCATCTTTCGTGTGACGGTGGACGCCACCAACGAAGCCAAAAGAGCCGCCAAATACAAGGACGACGTGAACATCGTCAACGTTTGGCTGTCGTACTGACAGTACTGGTTCTTCGTCTTGTCGGCTTCCTTTTTCCTCCATACACTTGGAAAAAATTTCTGCAAAAATGGCGTCATCGTCGTCACCCCACCTATAACCAAACAAAAAACCCCATTAATTTCTACGTGAAAAAAGCTTTTTATTTTTATTTTTATTTTTGTTTGAAATATTATTACCTGAGATTCCAATATCGTAGCCGAAAATCAAACCCCCCATAGCCGCAACAATACAGGTGACAAGGACGTATGGGGTGAGGTTGCCCGGGTATTCCTTGCCGGTACCCGGCCCGATTCCTCCTACAGCAGGCATTGTCTTTTAGCTTTATTTTACTTCAATGGTGAAGAAAAAAGAAGAAGAGAGAAATATATAGGATTGAAAGAGGCGATTAATACAAAGAAGGAATCAAGGAACTGTAGGGATAGTGTAAAAGCCAAAGAGAAAGAAGATAGAGTTTTTAGAACAGCATGCTGGTTGTTTATATAGAGAAATTAGAAAGATCCATAAATATATATAAAAACATGAATATGTATGTATACGTGTATTATATATATTATTTGTTATAGTATGGAGAAGACTTGAGCTGTCAATATATATACATATATCTTGATTTTCCTTTTAAAAATTTGAATTATTTCTTTTTCGGGTGTAGACAGACAAAATTTTTATTTTCACAACAAAGTACCTAAATTATAAAAATAGTCATTTTTTTTTTTACTTTAAATTATATTTTAGTCACTTATATTTGAAATGTTACGTCTTACTCACATTATTATTTTGTTACGAAGTGGTCACTCCACCTTTAAGCTCCATTACTTCCCTAACAGCAATCCTACATGGCAGTCCAAATTAAATTTATTTAATCAAATACTTATTTTCATCCCAGCAATTAAATATCCAAGTTGACATTTAAAACATATGTTGATTTCCATGTAGGACTGCCGTTAGGGAGGTAACGAAGTTTTACAATAGAGTGACCATTTTGTAACAAAATGATAACATAAGTTACTAAAACATAACATTTCAAACATAAATGACTAAAATATAATGGCAAACAAAAATGACTTTTTATAGGTTACCCTAATTTTTATTCTATTTGTAATAATATAAACAACTTGAGTAATAAATTTTCATATTAATATAGTTTAAATTAAGGTTCATGTGAATCCATCACTAAAGATTTTAGTTTAGACCTCAAATTATAATTTTAGTTTTTATACTTAAATTTGGAATTTAGTGTATATAATATAATTTTAACATTTTATTTTATAATATCATTAGTTAATTTAAATAATTAATTTTGTTAACTATTTTAAAAGGTTAATTGAGTGTAAACTAGATTAACATTGAGTTTGTTGTTAGCGCGAGAGAACGTTAATTCAAATGCGTTAAGGCGTGTTTATCATCTTATTTTAAGAGTTGAGAAGCTACGCATCATATATATATATATATATTAAGAAAAATTCACATAAAATTTTTAAAACAAAATAGCCAATAATATTAACTTCGTATATTGGCGTGATAATTAAGGTGTTCGTATTCACTCCCCCAAATATAACGTGAATTCGAATCGCATTAATTCAAAAAAAAAAAAAAAACCTGAAACTAAAACCAAAATTTGACCTCATACAAACAAAATAGGAGTGAAACGGGCAAATCAAAATTTGGGTCTTAATTGGACAATATTAATGCTTCCATGTGGTAACAAAGTTTCAAAAGCGAGTTTTTCTTTTAATAAATTCATTGAAAAATTATATTAGTGTTTAAACTTTAATGATTAAGTAATTTTAAAATTGGATTGACAGTTGAATGAGTTAGATTATCAGTTTGTTAGTTCAGTTGGTTTATTTCGTTTAATTAAATAAATTATTAAAAATTTATAAAAAAAAATCGGTTTAACTGTTCAATTCAATTGGTTTTTGGTCTAATTTAACCGATTTGTATCGATTCTTAAATCAATCAATTTAATGTATTTCTTCAAACCGATATCCTAGTCGATTCTAGATTAAGGATGATGTTTGAAGAGAAGCAATCGATGAACAGCGGTCGGGAAAAAAAAGGATGAAATCCAACACGTATGATATCATTCAACATTCCGAGTAGGAAAAAGAATTAGACTCTCCCCACCAAATTAAAATTTAGCCTTATTGGAATTTGGATAATGTTTGGATTTAGTATCATCAAAGCCAATAAAACGTGAAATTAAAATGCCTTTAAATCAAAGTCACTACAAGAAAAAAAAATGGATATTGCTGATGCTTAATATTTTAGTGTTTAATAACAGCTGGTTTTGTTAAGAATTCATAACGAAAAATTGTGTTATTGCGATCAGTAAACAAAAATTTAAAATATATAATCGCATTTTAAAGTTGTTGTTAATATTTTAATGTTTAATGGCAAATCGTGTTTCTGCTGTTAATAAGTAGAAAATTAAATCATGTAACGACATTTTAAGGTTGTTGCTAGTATTTTAACATTTAACAACTTGTTTTGTTGTTACAAATTTGATTAAGTATTTGCAACAACGTACACATAAAATTAAATTACATAACAACATTTTAAGGTGGTTGTTAATATTTTAACATTTAACAACAACTTATTTTGTTGTTACAAATTTTATCAAGAATTTGCAACAACAAATCGTGTCATTGCAATGAATAAGCATGAAAGTAAATTACATACCAACATTTTAAAGTTGTTGCTAATATTTTAACGTTCAACAACAACTTGTTTGGTCGTTATGCATTTTATTAAAAATTTGCAATGATAAATCATGTTGTTACATAGAGTTGAACATAATAAAATAAGAAATTGAAAGATTTCGTTGAAATTGTTCATTTGGAAATTTCCTGAAAAGCTAATTATAGGTTTTTCTCTCCATCGGAACAATAGGGCCATTATGCTCATTACTAAACTTGGTGAAGAGATGAAATATAAATAATGCATATCTTTTTTATCAGAGGTTGAATCGATCATTAGAAGAAGAATTAGGCAAAAAATTAAGGGTACATTCTGAGAAAATAAAACTTCCATCGAAAATAAGCAAATGAAAGGCTTTCATAAAAATTCTACGAAATTAAATTATGTAATGATATTTTAAAGTTAGTTAATATTATAATATTTAGAATGAATTTATTTTTTCCTTACATATAAAATTAAAAATAAATTAAGTTTGAAGGTTGGGGTTGTTTGAGTGGAGGATAAGTATTGACTTCAAAGTCTTTGCATTAAGCTATGAGGTCCCCAAAGTCAAGAAATCATTTTCTTGGATATCTTTTTTCTCACCACAATGGTGATGTGTTCTTACAGTTCAGTTTGGAAATTTCAGTTGCTTTTACATGGCTACCTCTTTTCAGAGTCTCTAAAGTAAAACAAATTCCATAGAGAACTTATTCCCCAATGAAAATTGGAAGTAGCTTTCCCACTTTAGATTTTTGTTGGGACTGATTTTTTTTTTTCTGAGTTCTAATAAAATCAATTATTATAAGAATTAAATTCAATAATCAATTCAACTCAATTGAATTAACAGGGACAATGTCAAAAATTATTTTTGGAGGTCGGAATCAAGTTATGTAATTTTTTTAAAGCTAAAATGCAAGTTCATCATTATATTAGTTTATATTTTTATAATTTTTAAAGAATTAAATTAAAATTTTATCATTTTAAAAGGTTCAAAATGCAATTTAACTATTTACTAATTTATAATTTTATAAAATATAAAAGAGTCAATATGATATTTTTCCAATTTAGAAGAGACCTAAACTCCTGCCACTCCCTTAATATCACCCTACTAATTAACTAACTAACCAAAATAAATTTAAAAGAAAACCATGTAAGATTAAAATTTAACACAAAATTACAAAATTTCTAAACCTAACTTTATTATAACTCGAAGCATAAAACCAATGTGACCAAAAACATTGGATTGCCCAAACTAGTGGCTTGACTTAAAACTTCCTAAACCTTTATAATTGCCATTTCATTCTTCCAATTGCACCCCCAATGTGGCATTCAAATAAGGTTGTTTTTCCTTTAAAAAAAGAAGTTGTTTTGAGTCAAATATATAATAGAATAAGTGAAAGTTTGGATAAATAATTCGTATTTTGTTTAATTTTTGTCTTACACTACAGTATCATATCTCACCGTTATCATTATTTTTACACTAACCGCGGGTAAACGTCCCACCTATCTAAACCTACTCTAAGAGTGTCATGAATTTTGTTTTAAATAAACTTGAAACATAAAAAAGCAAAAATAAATGAGTGAGTCAAGTCAATGTAAATCGGAAGACGTTAGGGATCTGGCTGAATGAACTATTTATGAATTTGTGTGGGCTTCAATTGATATTGATGTATCGAGAATGGTATTTAAATATTGCCCTTCCAACAATAACGATTTCAAAATCCAAACTTAGTTCAATTGTACGAGAAAAAAGTCAATTTCTATTTCTTTTAATCTTTTGTTGATAAAACGGTACAATCAACAAACATCTATTTCTCCAAATTTATAAACATTCAAAAATTTTATTATATTTTTATTGAATTCTAAAGAAAATATCTGTACTTATTAATTGAAAAAGAGTGTGTCATTTAATAAGTATTACTTGCCCACCATCACAGGGATAAGAAGGATTGAAAAAAGGAGGGGTGCAAATGCAATAATATTCAAAGTCCAAAGTCAACAACTATATACAAATTTAATACCATCCCATAATTGATATTTTTAAAGTCAACTTTCAATAATAATAATTAAAATAAAAAATAATATGGGCAAATAAAAAGGGCTAATGAGAATGGGGTTTAATATCTGTCTCCCATTAAAGTATGGGCTGGCTTTTTTTCTCCACAAGTCTTTGTCAATTGTCAACACCATGCCTTCATTTATTTATTTTTCTTTTATTATTATTCTTTTTTTCTCTTTTTTTTTTAACTCTTTTAAATCTTGGTTTCTACTTTGAATCTTAATTGATTTAGTTTAAAAATTTAAAGTATAACTCACTTGTTAAAGAAATAAAATAGAGAAATAAAATTAGAAATATATGACTATCATCGTCCATTAGACGTTGATTAAAGAAAAACCACGCATAGCGGCAAATCTCTTATACTAGTTTTTTTAAATATTAATAAATTTCTTCTCCTCTTTTCGTGATTTTTCCTGATAAATTTTTTTACGTAAAATCTATATTTTTTTATTTTTTCTTATTGCTTTGCGATTATTCTTATTATTATATTCAGATGTTATTCATATATTCATTCATCTGAAAATAAGAAAATTTTGAACAATTTGCTTCTTTTCGTAATAAAGACGATAGCCATTGCCTTGCCTTGCCGGTTGCTTTGATTTGCTTAACCTTTTTTGCCTTGTATCTTACAACTAAACTCATTCAGCTGTCAATTAACTCCAAATATATAGAAATTGTCGTATGAACATCCAATTTGCTCCATTTTGAAATTGTCATGTCATTGTTCCCATCCTATATTCAGATTTGGAAATTAGTTTAATTTCACATAGCTTTTATTTTTTTTATTTTTATAACAGTTTATAATTTATAATATTATTATTTATTCCAATTAAAACATTGACTTATTCTAACACAAAAGAATCTATATTAAAAATTAAGGATGGTAAAATTCAACAGGATTAATGAATTTCGAATTAATCCACTCTAAATGAAATATATTTTTAAAATAATAAAAGAAAAGTAGATGGTAATTGAGGTGTAGACCTGACCCGACTTGAAGATTCATCTAAAAAGTGAGAGGATTTAGACAAAATATAGACCCAAAAGCAGGCATGGGTAAAAAAAATAAGACCCGTTTATAAAACGTGTCGGGCCTTGGGTAAGTTTTTTTGGTCCAAACCCTGCCCGAATTTGCAAAAAGAAAAAACTGTTGTTGTTTTGCTGCTGTTTTTCCACTGTTTTGCTACCATTTCACTATTATATTGCTACTATTTTGTTGTTATTATTTAGATATTATATAACTCTTGTTTTATTTTATTTTTTTATTTCATAAGGTATCTACTGGAGCGAACTTAGTAACTAATCCTCTGCATTCTGTAGGCCCATTGAGGGGATAGATGCTGGCCACGAGTTTTAAAGTTGTTCCATACTCAGTGTGAGGATCGAACCCTTGACCATTGATTAAGATTTCAAATAGTCTTCTCGATTTTTATTGTTAATTTTGTTACTATTTTAAAGGCATTTGCTTGTTAAGTTGCATCTATCTTAATGTTATTTAAGTATAAAGATTTTTTGTAATTTATTTTCAATTTGTTGGGGAATGTTTATTTTAATGTTTTTAGTGTATTTTATGTATTATATTTTTTAAAAAAAATTTATATAAAAAAAATTTAATACGGGCGAGTTAGGCTCAAGTTTTTTATTTTTATCCGAACTAGGTTTGGGCAAAATTTTAGGCCCATTTTGGGTCGGATCCAAAGCCTATAAAATAGACTTGAAATTTTGTTACAACCCGGCCCGACCCATGATCACCTCTATTGAGGCGAAATGGATATTCTTACAGTAGGTACGGAACAGTAATGGTTATTACTTACCTACTTCCTTTTGTTCCGCTATATGAGATTATCATTTTACCCTTATATAATAATTATCATGACAAAATTTTTTAAAATATGTGTTAAAGAAATTTTTTTGTTTAAATAATTTTTAAAGAATTAAGTTTAAGTATTTAATTGCCTTTAAAAAAGATTAGTAATATTAGAAATAATTAATAAAAATTATACATTCATTGTGAAAAAAGACGGATGATGAGCAGAGCTTGCCAACTATTGAACGATGATGAATTTCGCAATATGCCAACACCTACCTCCATGCCTTTCCATTGTCATTCCTAATTCAAAGGGATGTTTTTACAAAAATAATTTGCACCAACATTTTTACTAGCGTTAACTAACTAATAATATCATAAAAAATGAAAAGATCAAATTATTTAAATCAAAGTATAAAGATTAAATCTCATAAAATTGAGAATAGTAGAGGGATCAAAACCATAAATTTACCAATACAATTAAAATTTTCACTTTTATCCCATTTTAATTCTGCTATTTTTTTTCCCTATTTCACTTTGTACTTTTGATTGAGAAATTAATTATTTAAAAATAATAATTCTCTCAAAAAAAAAAAAAGGAAGCAAAGTTGTGAATTAAAATACGCCCAATTGGCTTCTTCTTGAAAATATAAAATCAATTTCCTTTTCCTTAAATTTAATTAAATATTAAAAAAAAAAAACAAGTTAGTATTATTATAATTATATATAAACAGGTACCTGGTAACGTCTTGATTCTGCAAATTACAAACAGACAAATCAGTTTGCGCCGCAACTCATTCATCCACCACCATTGCTTTGCTGGTTTTATTATCATAATAATTACATTAAATTAATTATTTAATGCATGTATATATCTTCGTCAATATGTTAATTTCGATATTAATTTATAACATAGTTTTGTCCTAAATCCATTGGCTTTTATGTTAAGATATTAATACAACATGCCAACAAACTATACTTATTAAAATTTTAATATATTAAACTGATTGAGTCTTATTTCGATTGATATAAACATTGTTACTAATATAGGAGGATGTAGGTTCGAGTATGCTGAAGCACATCCTCCTCCTATTTATGTGTTCGAGAGGAACTATCGGTAGTTTTAAGTATTATGTCAAAAAGAATAAGTATAATCAGAACATATAATAAAAATTTTAAAAATTGTTTTTAAATGTGGATATAGGATGCCAACTTTTCTTGGTTTTAGGGTAAATGAATGAGAGATGGGTTAAATTGGTTTTTGTTAGGATATGAAGATAAACTTAACATGTTGGATCAAGTTGTAAGAAATTAAATGTTTTTTTTTTAGGAGGACGTAGGTTCAAGTACACTGAAACACATCATCCTTCTATTTATGTGTTGGAGAGGAGCTATGGATAGTTCTAAATATTATGTCAAAAAGAGTAGATATGATCAGAACTTATAATGAGATTTTTTATAATAAGATAAACTTATGATGCCAACTTTTCTTGGTTTTAGGAAAAATGAATGAGCAAATGGGTTAAATTAGGTTTTTTTAGGATATGAAAATAAACTTAATATGTTGGATCAAGTCGTAAGAAATTAAATGTTTTTTTTTAAATAAGATTTTAGATTCGAGTTTTATAAATAAATAAAAAACTATGATGAAAAAACATTATCTTCGTTTGAGAGTACAATTTGGTTTGACTTCAGGTTTAATCAAAGCTTGATATGAGTTACCAAATATTAAATGTATGATGTTAAATTTAATTCTCAATGTTTATATTTTTTTTGTCAATTTGATCATTATTTATTTCAGTTAAATTTGGTTCTTAATTTTTTTTTAAAAAGTTGAATTTGACGATAAGCTTTTCAAAAAGAGTCAAATTATTGTTTGACCATAAACATTAAAATTTTAAATATGGTAACATGCATGACAATTCATATGTACTTTATGCTTTATTTTTTAAAAAAAAATTAAGATTTTTTATATTTTTTATAATTTTATTTTTACAATTTCTAAATTATTTGTTGACATGGTATGTTCGCAGGAAGTATACGTGGATTGTCACATGGGTGCTATGCCAACATTGCTAAAAACTTAATGTTTTAGTCAATATTTTTGTTTAAAAAAATGCGAATTGATTCTTTTTGAAATGTTGAGAGTCAAATTTAACTCAAAAAAATAATAAGGATCAAATTTACAAAAGATATAAACGTAGAGCTAAATTTAACATTATACCAATATTAAATATAAGATGGCAAATTTTCTTGGTTTTAAGCAAAACAAACAACAGATGGGTTTATGTTTTACCAAGACAATTGATTTTTTTGCATACAAAAACAATTATATCTATTTAAGATTTTGAGTTCAAAGCTTGTAAACGAATAAAATAATGCTGAAAAAGTTTTACCCCATTTAGGAGTTCAACTTAACTTGACTCTAAATTTAATACGAGCACAATAAATGCTATAAAATATTTAGAAACAACATACATTTATTATTGAATTAAAGTCGTTAATTAACGACAGTTTTTGGAGGGAAGGATAATTACAAATAGGAACATATGGTCCCCATTTTGTTTACGGAAAGAATAGGACCAAATTGCAAAACTCATGCTTTGCTTCCATCGTTTTTGTAAACAAATTGGTCATCCATGGTTCATGCATATATATTTAAAAAATTGGAACCGAAGCTTAATTAATTCATATAATCACTCATTCAATAATTTTGAGATTTGAGTTGTCCCATTTATAAGTTATTCCTTTATCATATAACCCAAAAATAAAAAAGTCTTATCATAAGACGTAAAGACGTGTGATGTCTGAATATCTTGTGCTTGCAAGTTGTTTATAATTTTAATCATCTGAATAATGTGTGATGAGGCTTGCATAAACCTATAAGTTTAGCAAGTTTATATTGATTTTGATTTTGAGTAGTATTAATCCGGTTCGAATTAATTTGGGTTTAAAATTTTTAAATCATTTAATTTGAGTTATTTTAAATTTAAATAAATTTTGGGTTTTTAATTTGGGTCATTTAAGTTTGATGTTCATATTATTCAAATCGAATCATTATATGTTTAGATCATTTCGAGTTCCTCCATGTTCTGGGTATTTCGAGTTACTTGTTAAGATTATTTCATATTCGGATCATTTTAAATTCAAGCTAATTTGAGTTCAAGTTGAATAGGTTGGAATTTTTAATTTTTGTGATTGAATTAGGTTAGATTGAATTTAAATTCTAATGGATCAAATTGAATTTTCGATTTCAAATAAAAATCGATTTCGTTTGCATTAATATTGAAATTTCAAAATCCGAAAAATATAGAGACTTAGAATGATCTAATTGGAGAAAATGAACTAAATCTATAACTGTATGCATAGTATAGGACTAATAATTGAATTTAACCAAACAAATTTAACTGCTACAGTTTGGTTTTGTACTAAAATTTTTCAAAATCTGAGAAATACAAGGACTAAATTTGATCAAATAAAAGTACAAAGACTAAATCCATAACTCTTGCAAAGTACAGAAACTAATAGCAGAATTTAACATTTATTTTATTTACTTGAAGAAAAAGAAAAAGACAGCTATACCATTAAGGATAAATGAAGAGAAAGATATTAAAAGCAAGATAGCAAAAAATACTTATGGGTTTTTTCTTTTCTTTTCTTCTCTTTTTGCACAATCCCTCATTTTGCACATGTTATTGCATTAATTTATGGATTTTTCTTTTCTCATTAATTTATGGGTTTTTCATTTCTTTCTTTCTTTTTTTCTTTTTTTTTTTTTAAAGGAGAACCTACAAATAATGATCCATCACCGATGAGTATGTATGTGCATGTGTATGTGTATGTATATGTTATGGGGTAGCTTTAGATATTTTATTCACCAAATGATTTATTTAAGTTTAAAAGACTTTTTGATATTTAAAATTATTTGGTTAAAAATAATAAACCTAAAATAAAGAAGTTAAGCAAGGGTGAAGCTAAAAAAAATATCATAGCAGAATTAAATTGTATATTTTTACAATAGTAAAAATGTAATTTCATCATTTTGATAGCCTATATTTTTATAAATTTTAAAGTATTAAATTAAATTTTTATCATTTTTGAGGGGCAAAATGAAATTTTACCATTACTAATTTAAAATTTTATAAATTATAGAAGAGTCTAAATGAAAAATTTTCCGTTTTAGGGGGTTGAGGCTCTTACCAACTCTTTGACTTCGCCACTGAAATTAGACAATGAGCTAAGATGAGATTTCAATATTCAAAATTGGAGCATAGCATAAACCCTTTATATTTATTTGATAATATGTTTTATATATACTACCTAGTTTACATTAGAGGCAAATATAATGGGGTAGGAAAGAGGCCTTTACCCGCAAAAATTAGAAAATTGTTTTTAAATTCTTTCATATATATAATGAAATTAAAATTTTATATAATATAATATTGCATTTTAACCTTCAAAATAAAATTATTTTATTTAATCTATTTAAAATAATAAAATTATAAAATAATATATATACATATATGAGATAAAATTACACTTTAATTGTTAAAAAAATTATAATTAAATTTCGAGCCCGTAAAATAATTTTAAATTCTCCATTGGACCTTGTATGATAGTTGAGCCTTGACCCAATCTGTAAATATATTTAATATAAAAGTTGAACTTCTTCTTATTATATTATTATTTCATTATTTTTTAATACATCTCACAATCAAAGAATGGGTCTCACACATGTAAATTTGCCTCATCTGAGAAATGGTTGGTTAGCTAGGACCCAAATACTTTAGGGGCCTAAAGTCAAAGGATTATTGAGCTCAAACTCAATTCAAACATGGTTGAAATTAAATATGGAGTACCAATTACACCTAGTCCAAGTTTTTCAAGTGGATCAACTCTAAAAGCATCCACAATTCAAAATTGATATTAATTGAAATTTTAAACATAAATATCTTATCGCTTCGCTTATAATTTTGATGTGATGTCTAAGGGTCAGTTTATTATTGTTTTTAAGAATTTCTTTTGAAACAAAATTATTCCTAAATAAATTACATTTTAATAGAATAATTTTCAACTCCTCCAAAAATGTTTTTTTCTTCCCCAAAAAATATTTTTGAGAAGCATTTCTAAACTAGAAGTGAAATCTAATCATAATCTTGTGCTAAGTATAAAATCCAATATAAATAAGAAACAAAGGCATTTGTGGGTGAATTAATGCTGTAAGAATCAGATTATGGTCAAATTGATCTGACCAACAATTTTCAATTCAATCATCGGATTAACTATCACAAAATAAAAATGTTGAAAAAAATCTAAAAAACCTAAAAAAATCGGACAAAGATTAACAAACATAAATAAATAATAATATAAATATAAACATAAACATTCATTTTATAAATTATAAGAACAAAATTAAATATTTAAATTAGTTTAAATTCGATTGAAATGGTTTTTAACCAATTAAATCGATTTTATATTAATTCACACTTCCTCCGATTTTATGGTGCCAGTTGAATCAATTGAACCGCCAATTTTTGATTGAACCGACTAATCCGATGGTGTTCTAATTGTGATCTACCGCACCAGAAATGAAAATCTTGTGCAATGCTTATATTCTTTAATATTTTATATCTATTTTACGGTGTATATTTAAGATTCGGAACTATTTTTTTAGCAAAATTTAGTTGTTAAAATTTTAATGACAAATACATTAACCTCTCAATTTTTATAAAGTAAAAATAAAAAAGATCATAATAGAATTGTTAACCTTAGCTGTCAAAATATTAAACAATAATAGATTATGACACGTCCATTCAGGTGATAAAATTAACAGTGTTATACTTCAATAATTTTCCTATTAAGTTGAGGGTCGATTTGATGGACGATATCGATATTAGCAATAAAACAAGCAAATAAGACAGTGTTGGCAATAAGACAAGCAAGAATATGAAATATAGCGCCTAGAACTTTCATCTATCCCTTTCGTCTTTGTCCCATAGTGATAAAAGCTTGATTAGGACTTCCAGCCTTCCCCATGTGCAGCAAACAGCAAAATGTTGGTAAAAGCTGTATTTGGTGTGAGATTACATTTTGCCCTCTACTAAAGAAATGGGCAAATTAATACTTATACATTAGATCAAAGAACTAACTAGTCCTTTGTATAAAAATTCCATTCATTTCTACTATTAAAAACTGGTATCGCTGACTGAATAACCAAATAGTGACACGTGATATGTCACATGCACTTCATGTTGACATATAGGGACCACTTTTAACAATAGATTCGGATGAAATTTTTAACAAAATGACCAATTTACTCTTTGATCTAATGTACATGGATTGGTTTACCCATTTTTTTAGTATAGGGGTAAAATGCAATCCGACTCCTATTACAAAGGACTTCAACGTACTTTTACCTACAAATGCTTCCAAAAGAAATCTACATATACATATATTAACTAAAATAACTACAATTGCATCTTCTTTATAGTATTTTATTTGTTCTCAACATATGAAACTGTAACTCCAAACAAACTTTACAAAGGATCAAAATCTGTAAGAACAGCTTTTTTATTAAGATTCCTACTTATTACAAATTAAACACACAAAAAAAGCTGTTGTACACAATGAACATTTCAAGTGAATCAAAGATTAGGCCAAAAACACTTATACAGTAAATAGAAACTACATTCAATAATGCCATAATCCACTCAGCATACTACGAAATCGATTGCTAGACAGCTTCCTAACAAGTCTTTTGGCATCATAAACTTCAGCTTCAGCAAGTTTTTCTATGTTCTTTAGATAACCAGAGCTGGCAATTTTTCTTCTACCATTATTGCAGCTTGTTAATGACATTAGTATAGAGAGCAAGAGCTTTTTGTTGTTACCTGAAATGGCTTCGTCTCGGTCAAGTGATTGGAGGAGGCAGCCTATGTTTCGGTCGTCTTGGATGAACTGTTTTCGATTTTTTGGAATTGAGACCAAGCTATGAAGTGTTGTGGTTGCTATGGAACGCACTTCGTATGACTTTGCATCGAGCAGTTTCACAAGCTCGGGGATGAAACCGGCATCCCCCATTGCTTTCTTAGCCTCTTCTGATGCACAACAAAGCCTGGATGTCACTTTTAGAGTTGATTCTTGAACCGAAACCTCGCCATTGCGAAGGAAGAACAACAGTCTATCGATGAACCCGTCGTTCATCAACATGTTGATGCAGTTTTGCGATGAAAAGCAGAGATCCTCGATCGTCCTTAATGCTATTTCTCTTGTTTTTGAAGAGACGGTCGATTTCGGATCCAAAACGTGTAACAACGCACGAATCCCACCTTCTTTAACAACGATTCGAGTAAGGGATTCATCCCCAGAAGCTATATTTTGAAGGAACTCCATTGAATTGATCTGCACAAGGTCTTCCCTTGATGTTACAAGCTTGATGAATGTTGGTATAGCTCCTTCTTCAACCATGAATCTCTTAATTTCTTCAACACCACCAAGATTCCTCAACACCCCACAAGCAGGACCGATCAATTCACCACCATAATCACCATTAGAACATATTTTCAACAGAGCAGTCACTCCACCATGAGCCGAAACAGACCATGCATTATCAGCATTAACAGTCAATTTTTGCACACATTTAACAGCTCCTTCTTTACCCAAATCATTCCCAGTTTCCAAAATCCGAACTAAAGGACCAATAATCCCAGCTTTAACCAAAAACCCTTTATATAAATCAAACCCAGAGATCAAATTCACAATCTTTGAAGCTTCTCGTTGAATCTCTATCTCTGGGGAATCAAGAAACTGTACTAAAACATTCACAATATCACCAATTTCTATTATAAGTTTAACATACCTCTCATCTTCAGCCAAAACTTGATGTAAATTACCCAATGCTTGTTTTTTCATCTCTGTATTCCCAATCTTCATTCTTGTTAATAAATCCCTTATGTAAAACCTCATGTCATCTTTGGAAGCAGTAACACCGGGCCTTGAAACAACAATGGCGAAACCATGGCTTAAAATCCCAGTAGTGTAAAACCCAGAAAGATCCTTCACATGGTTGTCGAATTTAGCAAGTATTACATCGAGGTAGCTTTGCATCAAGAGTTTCCCATTATAAGAAAAATCCATACATGCTCTTGCGAGACGGTGACATTCATTTACGGTGACTAAAATGGAAGGAACCAACCCAGAAAAGACCTCTATGTTTTGAGCAGAACTTGAACCACAGTTTTCAATCGCCATTAACCCAGAACTTAGCTCTTCTAGCTTCTTTCGAATAAGTTGCCATTTAACAGTGAAAACTCTGATGCAATGAGAAAGACAAATCAAGGAAGATATACCCTCAATAACTTGACTGAGACTGGATTTCATTGCTTCGAAAGATTCAGCTGAGTTTTGTTGTTGCTGTTGCTGCTTTGGTTTCTCTTCTCCCATTTTTGTTTGTTTTAGATTTTATCACTAACATTAGACCAATCCCATTTTAGGCTTTTAAGAAAGGAATCAAAGGAATGAACACCACCTGCGTATCTATGGAGTTTTATCTGTTTTGTTTTTGCAGATGAAACTGAAATGGGGTGTTTAAAGTGACAAAGTCAATAGGATGGAGATGAAGATGATTTAAAGGCAAAAAAAAGTGTGATGAAGGAGATGAAGGAAACAAGGAATTGAAAAGCTTTTTATCTCTTCTGATGTTTGTACATCAATGGATTTTACATTTGCATTGGGTAGCTATGAGTTCTTATATCTGTACATAATAAAAGAGAAAATCTAGTAAAATCTTCAGTAGATATTGAGAAGGGCAGTAAAGAATGGTAAGCAAAATCTAACTTCTATTACCAAAAATTGATAAACGCCTAATTCCCATAAAAAGAGATAATATACAAGTTGGTTCCTAAGTTTTGCTGCAATATTTAATTTGGTACTTAAATTATTTTTTGTCTCAATTTGATACTTAAGTTTGAGTTTTTTTTTTTTGTCCCAGTTAAGTATTTGAGTTTGGTTTCAATGATCAATTTGATACCTGAGCTTTTTTTCTTGTCTCAATTAAGTACCTATATTTTCTTACTAGAGCACAATGTCAAACATTCATTAGATCACATGATGTAGGTTGGTTTGGATATTAATTTGAACATTGACCAATCTCAAGTATCAAATTGAATATTAAAACCAAATTTAAGTACCAAATGATATATTAACCCATAAACAAAAAATTAGAGCCCTCAATAATTTTGGGTTCGAATCAATTTTAAATTTAAATTATTTGTGTTCAAATCATTTCGAATTTTTATCATTAAATTAAAATATTTTGAGTGACTTATTTGAATAAGTTTAAATTTTAATCATTCTAGATTGAAATTATTTTAAGTGGAGGTTTATACATGGTGAATTAGTTAGTACTCAATTTTAGTTTTTTGGAGATTGAAACTTGGATTAGTTATCATCATACATCAACCACTTCATTATTACAATATATATTATATATAAAGTTTATTAATATTTGATCTAAATGAGATTTTAGAAAAGGGTTGTTATGTTCATTCATATATACTCTAGACTAAATGATTAAAGACTGAATATTATAAAAATATATATGTATGTATAGATTGAGTCTTAATTCGATTAATACTTTGAGAGTTCTGAAGTGCATTATCCTATTATTTATAGATTGAGGAGGACATTATGTTAAAAAGAGCAGATATGATTAAAACATATGATAAATTGTTGGATATTAATAGTATGGTGTATAATTATGCAATATAAGAGTGGGTAAAAGCTATAGTTTTGAGTTTGTTGGAGTTAGGGAAGATGGCCCCTCCAACTTTAATTTTATCAATAAAGAAATTGTTTTTTAAAAGATATGGTAAGATTATCAACTTTACTTAATTATATGTTAATTATACTATTCATACCTTTTTTAACTTTTTTTTTTTTACTTATATTAACCCATCCCATTTTATTAACATTGGATGAAATTGAATTTAATACAACAATTACTTTCTAAAGGTGATATTCTAAGTTGAGTTTCATACCATTTTTTGGCAACTAATAGATGTATTGTATAGGTAGGACTCACTTTCAACCTAGTTCCTCTTCAAGAGAAGGCTTAGGTCAATAGTTAGTCCCTAAAATGTATCTATTTTTTCATTTTAGTACTTAAATTTTTATTTTCGTCTCAATTTACCTTATAATAAAAAAATTGTCAATAAAAAAGTAACACATACCACACTCTTATTATGGGCAAATAAATTTGGGGTAAAATAAGACAAAAATGGTAGGTTACCTATCAAAATGGGATAAAAAAATTTATAAATTCCATAATAAACAAAGATATAATTCAGAGGCCAATTTGTGAGTTAACCTTAAAGGTTAAATTTTGCTATTAGTCCAGTACTATACATAAGTTATAAATTTAGTCTCTAGTCATTTTTAGTTTTTTTACTTTTCAAAAATTGAAAATCCAATCATGACTAAATGAAAATTGTTAAATTCATTAAGTTTTGCTAGTTTCCGAAATATTATGTAGCAAACATATTATTACATGTGTAATGTCATGCTAACTTGCTATTTCTTCATATTACTTACGAAAAGCAAGTAAATGAATTTAACAGTTGTTGTACATGTCAAAGGCTAAAATTTCAAAATTCGAAAAAAGCATAAGGGGTTAAGAGTGATTAAATTAGAGAACATAGACTAAATGCATAGTACAAAACTAACAACATAATTTGGGTCAAAATTGAAATATTAAAATTAAAAAATACAATGACTAAAATTTACCAAATTAAAGTACATAGACTAAAATACACAATTTATGCATATTACAAGGACTAACAGAAAATTTTGACCCAAATCCAAAAAGAACACTTTAAAAAGTCCGGTATTGCGTTTGGTTAAAGAATAAAGAGCTGAATTTTTACTATATTTCTCGAGCACCCAAACTTTTTTTTTAAATAAATCCTTACTTCATGCATTTCTTTTAAAAGAAGTGAATGAATTAGGAATCACTTGAAAATCACTCATTAAAAACCTACAAATTTGTCAAGTAAGATACATACATAAAGAAGAACCAAAATAAAACACAAAGCCACTTTATGGACCACCCAATTTGTTTTTAGAAATTTAATTAACACTGTTTAATTTATTGGCGTGACATTTTGATATAAAATAAATAGTCACTTGATAGCGGTATAACTAAAAAGAAAACTTTGTAATGAACTTGAATTGAGTAAAATAATTTTAACAACTGGACCTAAATTTTGAAATATGAAAATATAGAGACTAAATTACAAAATTATGAAGATTATAAATACTTATGGCATATTTGAACCAAAAAGAAAATGTAGAAAGTCCCTATCACTTGAAAACCCATGTGAAGCCCCTTTGTTGGATATGCCTTTGCTGTTTACCTTTCCAATAGGAAGTGCAAAATGAACCAACATACCATTTGTAAATAAAGTTGCTCTCTTTTTTTTCCTTCATTTTTATTAAAATTAATAAATAAATCTTGGTTTAGATAACGTGAGAAATTTAAGAAAAGAACAAAAGTTGGGTTATTGTCAACCAAAAAAAAAAAAATGCAAAAAGAGAATATAAAAGGGGAATTGAACCTTGGGTTAATTACACCAGACGTCTTTAATTATGATTTAAATTTTAAATTGGTCTCGAATTTTAATTGAGTTATCATATTATTAATATTGTATCAATCATATCATTTGATCAGTCTGGTCACCAAATCATGTATTAAATGATAATTCAAATTTGACATGGAATATCTTAAATAAGATTTTAAATATATATATACTTATCATATGAACAACATGAATATGACATGTTAAATTTAAGTTATTTGTGCAATAAGTTCATATGTGTTTTAAATATGCTCCACATCAAATTCATGATAGAATTCAATTCCTAAACTAATTGCTAAACTAATATAAGGACATGATTGATACAATATTGATACTTTAAGGACTTAGGTATTAAAAAATTTTGATATGATTGAAGATATCTGAAAAATTAACCCTTTTTGAGCTTTGAAAAGATAAGATAAGAAGAGGAATTTATGGTATCTGTGCTTATTGGCAACAACATCATAAACAAAGGGAAAAAAGAAAAACTCCCTCGTAAAAAGACAATTGAAATGTTCAAAAAATCTAATTCTATTCTACGATTGTCGTATTCCCATACGAAATGTCCCCATATTATTATGTAACTGTGGGTCACGGATCAATATTTTATGAAATCTTGTCACAAGAATTAAGGTTTAATTTAGACCAAGTCTTTATGATTTTATTAAATAATTATATTTAATTTTTGTTTTTATGTAGTTATTAGATCTACGGTGTGTTTATTTGCTGTTATTATAAAAATAGCGTTGACAGTAAAATTAGATACTGTAACGATATTATAGCATGAGACAAAAAAAATTAAAATCATCACTCTGAAAGTAAACATACATTCAAAGGGACAAGCCTAACTAAACCACCAATGTTAGTGTCAAACGCCATCTCAAATATGACGTGTGAAGCATATTCAGAACAGATAGATTAAATTGTAAATACGCATATACATATTACATAAGAACTCAAATATGGCGTAAATGAAAATAGTCTAACTAAAATTTTTAAAAATTTGGAAAGAATTAATTGAAATTTTTAAAAAATTATAAAGAATTTTCATTCTAAAATTTTAGGAGACCAAGGTCCTCCCCCAACTCCAACGAGGGTCTGCCCCTACTTTGGAACTGCATATTTGTAAAACCCATCAAGTACTTATATATTCACCGGCTTTATCTTAGTGGGGTCTTCGTTTTTTCCCTCTTTTTTACTCAATATTATCATACAACACCCTATCATCGATTTTTAATTTAATTTGGTCATTTGTAGATTTTATGTTAAATTTATTAAGTCCTATTATTTCTAAAATTTTATATGGCAAACATATTATCACATATGTAACATTATGTAACTGGCTATTCCCATATATTACTTATAGAAAATCTAGTTAATGGAATTAACAATAACAATTTGCGTCAAGATTGAAATTTTAAAATTCGAAAAATATAAAAACTAAAATTAATCTACTCGAATAGTATACATGGACTAAATCTACAACTTACGTAATTATACAAAGACTAAAAGCAAAATATGTCCATATTTCAATTACCATAGAGAATCTTCATCTTTTCTTTACATATTGGTTTTCAATTTTCAAACTAGTTTTCGAAGGCATTTGTTTTCCCTATATCATTATCAAATTGTAGGATATGCAATAATGCTATGTAGGGCTTTTTTTGTTGTTGTTCATCAATTGTAAAGTTTTTATGTTTGGATATAGGGCAATAAAGTGCCTAAAACTCTATGATAATGCACTGTTTTTGTTATTTAATGCCATATATATGAAACGTTACGTACAAAAAAATACATAATGTGCAAAAGCAAGAAAGTGGTGTACCTTTAAGTAGGGCACAAGGGAAAAATAAATAAAAATTTTCTAAAAGAGATGCACAATTACAAAATATCTTTGTTTCAAAGAGAAAGGGTACAGATAATAAATATATAAATTCATGTTCATTTACTCCAAAACAAGAGACAAAAAAAAAAAAAAGTTCCAATAATAGGGGGTTAAAGAAGAAGAAAAGGCAAACGGAACATTGGGTGATGGGACATTTGGATCTGGTTTCTTTTCATTTCTTAGTGGAATCTTCCCATTATATGGTTGCATTTATTTCAAGTATTGAATGGACAATTATGATTGAGAATATGAGCACTGGGAATGGTAATTGGAGAGAAATTTATTTGCCTAATTGAGGTTGGGATTACGGTAATTGTATCAATCATTATACTTTGAGAATTTGATGTTTATTTATCTCTATTTATAATTTCAAGAATTTTGAGGTTTTAAGTTCGAGTTTTGTATATTTAGTTAGTTGTGGGTGCTTTGTTAGAATTATTCTAGTTGTAGTTAACTAATAGTTGAGTTAATTATTCAGTTCAACTTGTAACATTTGGTAATTGTAATTTCAGAAAACAAAATTCTAATCTTGAGGTTCGGGTTTTGGAAACTTTGAAATTTTAAATTCAAGTGTCACATTATATAAAATATGGGTTCTTCTCCAGATTTATTGTAGTTATAGTTAGTTATTTAGTTAATTAGCTAGTCATTAATTCAAGATTTATCATGGTTGTAGTTATTTAGTTATAGTTTTGAGGATTTCATAGCAATTAATACCCATGATGTGATCCATTAATAGGGGGTCTCATTACATTTCGAGTTATAAATTAACTCCAAAGTTAAATTTAATTGGTTTAAACTCAAATTTGATCAAATTTTGTCAACTTAAATTCAGAAATGATTTTGAGCACAAAAAGATTCAAATAAAAATTTCCAAAATATAAAATAATCCTAAATAACTTAAAGTCGAGATGACTCATCCTAAAAACTTAATAAGTAAACTCGACTCGAATGTCTTAAACCCAAAATTACTCAAATCCGAAATAGTTCAAAACTGCAAAACAACTTAAATCCACAATGACCTAAAATCGAAATAATTCAAACTTAATCTATTCATGATTGTCTTGATTGAAAACCAACCTAATCCACTCAATCGTAACCCTACCCCGCAGCTGAGTATGGTCCTTACCATTAAACCAAACATAATAAGGACCTCACCGGCGTGGTGTGTGGAACCACTGTTAGAAAAAAGAAAAGCAAATTGGTTTGGCTTTCACTCGTAGCTATCTAAGCAGATTGGCATACACACATTATGGGCAGATACATGAATTGCAATGCGAGCAGTCAAAGGAAAACATCAAAACATGTGCTTAAGCCCATAGATCATGGCATTGGTTACTATATGCTTTGTCAATTGCCATTGATCCTACCATGCAAAACATGACTAAGAATCTCCTCAACCTATTTCTTTCATATTTTCAAAGTAAGATACAAATCAGTAATTTGTAGGGCAAGAAAGGGATATAAGATAATGAAAAATATAAAACAATGGGACCTCAAAAAATAGATCCAATTCCAATATGGCTTTGATTATGATTGTTTCAATTGTGAGAGAGATAGCTTACCAGAAAGTTGCTTAAACTAAGCTTCTCTCATTGTGTTTTTGGATTGAAGCACAAGATTTTTTATTTTTATTTTTATTGGTGATAATAGGCTCAAATAATCATTTGACCATACCTAACCTTCAAGTAGGGCTGTAAGTGAGGTTTAGGTAGTAGTTTTTTTAGGGTCAAATTTTGCTATTAGTCCATTTATTACGTATAAATTATGGGTTTAATCCCTATAATTGGATCTATTTTAGTTTCTGTATTTTCTGAATTTTAAAATTATAGTCACGATCCAAATGGTTACAATTAAATTCTGCTATTAGTATTGTACTATACGCAAAGTTGTAGATTTAGTTTATATTCTCCAATTTAATCATTATTTGTTCATGTTCTTTCAGGATTTTAAAATTTCAATCTTAACACAAACAACTGACTCATTATAGATTCTGCTCAGATTTGCTCTTTTTAACACAATGCTTAGAACTATCCATCGCCCCTCCCCAACCCATAAATAGGAGGATAATACACTTCAACGCACTCGAACCCACGTCCTCTTATATTGACAATAATGTCCATAATAATCAAGTTAATACTCAATCGACAAATATTTTTTTTTGAAAGAAATTAAATCCTAAAAAAACACATAAAACATAATTGCTAGAAATAAATGAAGCCTAATGGGATCTTTAGTGGGCCTTAAGGAAACTTGGATTTTAGGACAGATGCCATTGAAATCAGTAGTATGACATGCTAGGGTAAGATGAATGTGGACCATTTTCAAGCCCTATCATTTGTATGGTACCGTAGCTGAAATGATGAGTAATGGTAAAAAAAAAGTAGGTTCTTTGCTTTGAAGTAAAAATACCTATTTATATATATATATATATTATTGTTAATATTAGAGTTGAGTTTGGTTGTGTGGGATTTTTTTAATTTTTTAAATTGTTTACGATAATTTAATTTGATTGGATTCGATTTTCGTTATAGATTTTTTGGTTTAGTTTTTAGGTTATTAATAACTTTTACGGTAAACTATATTAATAGTCACTCAATTATCAATAAATTTTTTTTAGTTTTTAAATTATGAAAAGTTATAAAATAGACACTCAATTATTCAATTTTTTTTCTTTTTAGTCACTAATTGTTAATTCAGTCTTATATTTTAAAACTTTAGCTCTCAATGTTTATAATTACTTAATTTTATCTTGCTTTTTTACATGAAATGTAATTCAATACACAATGTGTAAATTAGAAACAAAAATTTTATGTTTATAATTAAAATAGATAATCCCCAGATACATTTCTTTCCTTATACTTCAAATGGTTAAGAATTAGATATCTTTCAATGACGATTAACTCGGGTTTTTGTTAGCTTGAACTGGTTGCCATTGATTAAGCAAATCATTTTTTTAATCAAATCATTTTGTTTTTGAAGCTGTTAGACTTGAATTTGGGTTGAATTGGTGAAGTGGGTAATTTTTTTATTTTTAAGAAATTGAATTGGATAGTTTTTAAATTTTGAGTTGTTGAATTATTCAAGCGTGAATCTTATGAAATATTATCAAATTTAGTTGCTTTAGAATCAAGACTAAATTAACACAATGTATAAATATTGAGATTAAAAATCGTTACCACGCCAATTTTAAAAGTTGTCATCTTTCCATTAATCATTCAACATCAGTGACTAAAAAAAACGTACTGATAGTTGAGTTGAGTGATTACCTAAGGTAATTTATCCTAACTCTTATATAATTTTTTTTTTTAAATAATTTTTATAGAAAATTTGAAGATTTTTGTTAAGGGCATAGGTAAGCAGTAATTAAAGCAGTTCAAATTCTGTTAATGTAATTCTTCCTTTCCTAATTTGAAACTTGACTTTGTAATAAAAAAAAGTAATTTTATTATTTTAAAACATTTACTTTTACATCATAATAAAATAAATTATAAATTTAATTTGATCTAATTTAAATCGATTCAAATAATCATAAAAATTTTAACTTAATTTTCAAAAATTGTAAAAAATTACTGTTTAAATCAAATTTCAATTTCTGGAATATATTTTTCTTAGCCCTAATAATTGCTTCTTGCAGATTCACGGTCCATGTTACTGCCCTTCATGAAACAATATTCATAGGAAAGTGTGGCTTTCACATTTCACAGGTTCACTGTGAGTATACTTTATGGATTCCATGCTGCTTTTCAGGTAAAAGATGATTTTGCACATGTGAACCCTTTTCTTTTTACCTTTTTAACTTCTTTTTGATGATCTGTCAAACGCAACCCAGCTAGGTTTGAAAAACCCATTTTAGGAAGAATAAATTTATCGGTTTGACTGATTCCATTAAAATTTAAAAAAAAAAATTAGTTTAATTGACTAATTTCATGTGTTGATCAATTAAATGGTAAGCATAAATCATTTAAATTGATTTTGTTAAGTGGATTAAAAATTGTCACTTAAGTTATTTAAGGTTGAAAAATTAAACCGATAAAAGAATTCGAAATAGTCACAGTTAATTCCATCACCACAAGTGCATTTAAATATGGCAAATTCTCTATTAGTTCACCCCTAATTCCATCACCACATCTGGCATTTAACAAGTCAAATTTTACAATTAATTTTTATATATTGCGTGTAAATTATAAATGCAGTTCTTGTATTATAACTTGATCAATTTTAATTTGTGTATCTTGAATTTTAAAATTTCAGTCTTGACCTAAATAATAACAGTTAAATCCATTAGGTTAAATTCAATTATTAATTTCACATTATATACTTAAGTTGTGAATTTAATTTTTATTCTCTAATTTGATCATTTTTAGTCATGATACTTTTCGAATCTAGACCTATTTTACGGGTATCATGTGTAAATAATAAACTAATATTACATTAAACTTGCAATAATACCAAATAAGATTAATAAGTTTTTGAAAATATTAGAATTTTAATTCAAGAAAAAGTAATCAAAGATGTCAATCTGCAGCATTCAAATATTACTTTGCAATTATAATTTACATTTAAGGAATTGGGTAACCTAGATTTATCAACTAAGACCCGGTCTTTATCTTATGGGAAAAGGATCATGTAATAATACACTAATGTGGAAAGGTCAATAAGGAAAGTTAATCAAAGTTTGGTCCTTTTTGATCAAATAAAAAAGAAAGATAAAGCAATATCATACTACCACAAATTCACATATCATCAAAGATAATGTGGACCCAAATATAGTTTCATCTCTTTTTGACACATTCTGCAAATAGTTTTAGTATATGCCAAAGTCAACTTTTAATCCATTGCATCAAGTAACCAACCAGCTTTTAATCGATTGAACCAGTTTCCTGTGGGTTCGGACTTGGAGTTCCTGGTTCATTTTTCTATATAATCCTTTCCATTAAACAAAGAGAAAAAAGAAAAAACTCCCTCGTAAAAAGACAACTGAACTAAGTTCTCTATTGGGTATATAGTTGAACTAAGTAACTACACCATGTTTAGTTCAATGTAATGGCATAGCCATTACAATTCTATTCCGTGGGCCCACCCTAAACACATGTTTCGTTGCCTGTAATAGCTATTACATGCTGAATAGAATCAACTTGACTGTAATAGCAATTCAGTAGCTGAGTGTCAGAATAGTTATTCAAAGCAATAGGTAAAAACAATTTGCCCTATTTTGTACCAAAATATCCTCCTGTCTCTTAGCTTCATCTTCGTCATTTTCACTTTCACGCTTCAGACAATTTCTTCCTAAACGTTTTTCTCAAAGTAAAACCTATAGAAATTGGATCCTTAATCGACTACAAATCAAGCTTCATTCACCATCTTCATCTTCCTCCCGTTGAACCTCCTTATATATGGTAAGTGATGGCCTTTGATTCCTTTTCTTTTTTCTCTGAATTTGTTAGTTAAAGTTCTTTTTCGGTCTCACTCTGATCCTTCTCGGTTTCTTCATTAGATCCTCATAATTTTTGTGTTCTTTTTTCTGGATTTCTAGAGTTTGATTTGTTAACTGAATTGTTTTGGGTTTTAGAACAAAGCTTTCAAGCACCCCAAATCCCATCTATCTACACCTCAAAGTCGGTCCACTGTTCTTCGCTTTGCTTTTCTTCTTCTTCTGTAAACGCTAATTCCATTTTGTGTTAATATTTTATGCTAAAAATATATAATAATTGCTTCCTTTTTCAAGATAGAACCTTAGATCTCTTTGTCCTCACACTTTCTGTTTATTTATTATTTTTGGCATAAAAAGGGTCAAGAATCGTGAAAAATGAAATGGGTATTTTTCTTGTTTTTAAGAAATGTTTTATTTTAAAGATTTGATTTCTTTTTTTTTCTTTACGTAATATTTTTTCCACATAGGACATTGATTCAAATAGCAATTTGAAGTGGGTATTTCCCCGGTTTTGAAGGAAAGAAAAAGGGGAATTTTTTGTTCACATAAGAGCTTGGTTTAGCGTTTAAACAAGTCAAGAATGGTGAAAAATGAAGTGGGTATTTCCTGGTTTTGAAGAGAATAGGGAAATTTCTCGTTCAAAGGCTTATCTTTCTTAATTTTTGTTTCGAGATTTAAGGGGTTTGTCTTATGGTGTTGTCCTTTTGCAATTCTTCAGATTCCTGTGACTTGAAGCTCGCTTGATCGCCACCGCTCGTCTCCAACTATCGCTGTCGGCGTTGAGTTGAGGTGAGGCCATGCTTCCAATTTTTTTACCAACTTTTTGTTTGTTTGTTTGTTTGTTTGTTTGCGTAGCTTTGGTTGTAAAATGTTAACAAAGTTAAGTTGTTTGTTCTGCTACTTGCGTCTGTTTGAATGCAAAAGCAAAATGGAATTCGATTTCATTTTGTTAAGTTTGGAGTAAGAAATGTTAACTTTGTTCAGGTACATAATCTCTCAATCTCTCCTTCTTCTTTCCCTTTCTTTCTTCTACGTATATCTTTCTTCCCCTGTTTTAAGATTGCAGGTTGCTTAACAAATAAATTTCCAGTTAAGTTTTTATAACCCCACGTAAAAAGGTAACACAGTGTAGAGATTATCTGATGTATTAAATTATAGGCTCATATACTAGAAAGTTTTTGTTTATTTCTCTATACAATTCATAATTCTTAGAAATTGTCAAATTAAAATGTTTTTGGCTATTAGTTAGAATAAGCAAGCAACAAGTATCCCTTTCTTTTATGTTGGGTTGATTCATGGATCATATTGTAGGCATCATTACGTCAGTATTTAGATCCATATCTCAAGCGGGACCAGATGAGACTAGCTACAAGAGCCTTTATGATAGCTTCCACTTTGATAGTGCTATACTTGCTTTGTGAGACTCTATAGTGTTTGTTCCTAGGAGGTTTTGATTTGGTGCTTCTCATGGACTTATGGTGCTTGGGTGTTCCAAGAAGAACCAACTTCTCCAGATCACAAGCATGAAATCGGATTAATTGGGGGGGGTGTTAATCAATTAATCCACATTAAGTCCAATAGCCAAAATATTGTGAAGATAAAACTCAAGAATCAATCAAGAATTCATAATAAGATTCATCATGAATCAAAATCTAGTAAATTAGTTCAACACTCTTCCATAAGTGATCCTAGATCTAAGCGAAAGAACATTAATCCAATCAATCCAATCAAATCTAGATAAAAGGAAAAGGAAATAAAAAGGAAAATAAATGCTCAATTCTCCAAGCTAATCTTCAAAGCTTGATCTAGCATCTTCCTAGAAGAGAACTCCAAATTCTTCAAAAGAGTGGAGTGGCCATTCTGGATCTAATCTCTCACTAATTACTAGTAATTAAACCTAATTTTAATCTAAAAATATGTAATTAAGGTTCTGTTGGTCTCTAGTAGTCTGAAAGTTTGTTTCGTGTTTCTTGTTTTGCAATTTTGCTTTTCTTTTCATCTAAGTGTGTGTGTATCTCATTTTAAACTTCATAAGCTATTTCCCGATCTGTTTTCACTTTTCCCTTCTCTCTCGAGAATATATGGTATGGTGTTTATTTACTCGTGTTTTGCTTTGTTGCATTTGCTTGATTTAAGTTAAGATGCGGAAATTCTTGATACTTTACTGAGATTGCTATTAGCTTTTCGTGCTATGTCTATCTTCAGACCATTACACATTCTGTATCACGTCTTTCTTAATCAATGCGGGAAAAAGAAATTGAAATGAAGATAATTATCAAATGCTTATGTCTAGACTGGAGTAAGACTTTTGTCTTAATAAGCATTAAGAATAAAGTTGTCCTTTTACTTAGTGGTCCAACTTATTTCTCCAATTCCTTTACTTTTTTTGGCCCAGCACACTGATAGATTGATTTACTGACTTTGATTGTTTAGTCTAATCTTTTATGGATGAGATATTTATAGTCTGCAACTCCCTTTTATTTTCTTCTTTTTCCTTTATAAAATAAATAAAAATAACATATATAATTTATAAATCTCAACTTCATTCATTTACTTTTGTGAATCCTTGACAATCATGGGAGGGAAGATTTGAATGAAACGATGGCGCCACGTCATCATATATCCACTTTCCAATAGATTTATGCCACATCGGTATGTTTATCCCGAATTTCAGCATTTTATCCTCGAATTTAAGGATTTTAATTTGAATTTGATTTTTTAGGATAAAAATGCAAAATTCGGGATAAAAATGTTGATGTGGCATAAATCTATTGGAAAGGGATACGATGACGTGGCGCCATCGTTTCATTCAATCCTTTCTATTGTGGGAGAAGTGTTTTATTAAATTACAATATAATTGATAACTTAGTTACCAAACATTACAAATTTATATTACCCTATGAGAAACATAATTATATGTACTAGTCTTGCTTTTGTTGCATTTCCCAAAATATATAGAAAAAAAAGAATTAAATGAACCCAATAGGACCAATTTTTAAAAGTTTTCCTTGTGAAAATCAAATTTGGTCTTTGGTCTTCCTTGAAAACTCTTGAGCTAACCTTCTTAGCTCCTCATTAATCCCGGTGCACCACAAGAAAATACTCCTGCAGGTAAAAGAAAAAAATGTACATGTAAATTGTTACCTAAACCATGTTAAAAACTATCCCTGGTCTCATTTGACTTTGTCTACATTGAGTAATATTTTGGTAAAAGTATCATGTAGCCTTTGTCTACATTGATAGTTGACAAGGAATTATCTAACTTGAATGAGCAGCCAAGCTATCAAAATTATGTAATATCTCCTGCAGTTGAAGGAAACCCATATTCATCAAATCTGTTCAGCAGCAAAACAAAGCTCGCCCACTTTGTAATAATCCAAGAAAAACCTCCTATTAGCTGGAGCTTTCCAATTACGGGGCCTAAGCAGTGTATAAATAACCTGAAAGAGAGATATAAAATTAGTCCACTTTGTAATCATCCGTCTGCTCTCGTTTTCAAACTGATCCAAAGATAGTTGCCGAATCATCCCACCGGGGTTGCCCACAGCCTCTTTAGCAACCACAACCTGTGGAAGAAAACCATTAGAATACTGTGGTTGGACAACTAGAGAACCATTGAAAAATACGACTTGGAATATACATACAGCTCTATAATGAAGGCGAACATCAGCTTCAATTAAATGTTAATATATGAATATTATGCTTGGATGTTCAATATAATTTTCAAGTTATTTATTACTTCCAATATTTAATTATTTTTTATTGTAGAATAATTAAATTATTTGTTTCAGTAATGATATTTTAGCACATTAAATATGTATTGCAGTTTAAAAATAATAAAGTAGATTATATATATTTTTATAGTATTATATATTTTGATTTTTTAATTCATATAATAATAATTATATTAAAAATGCTATTAAATTATTTTTTTATTAAATTATATCTAAAATATTTATGTTATAATATGCTTAAATTATTTATTATTTTTATTAAATTATTTTCAATAATAATCTTATTAAAATTTAATAACAATAACAATAATCATCTACCTAACAAAAATTCTGCTAAGAGTATTCTGGTCATTTTAGTTCTTTTTCTTATGCTATTACAACATCATTCCAGTCAACCAAACACAAGAATACTATTACAGTTCTATTCCATTACATTCAACCAAACAGTTGAATTACTTATTACAGCTCTATTCTATTACAGCTTTATTCAATTACAGCCCTATTACATTACAGTGAACCAAACGTGGTGCTAGTTTTATTCGCATAGTCAGCCGGCTTGCGTAACAAAGTGATAGTTGAAGAGGTTCCTTCCCCACACGGTTTGCATAACTATGTTTGGTTGGAGGAATGGCTATTCCATTCTCTCCTTATTCAAAGGCTCATCCCTATTCCATAGTTTGGTTGGTTGGTCAATAATAGGCTATTACTGACCACTATTCCATACAGACCATTCAAAATAGCTATTCAAGCAAAATCGCGTTTACCATTCGTCACTTTAACCACGAATAGCCATTCGAGCGTGAGTTTCAACTTTACCCTTCTCCCCTTTTTCATTCTCTCAATCTGAAATCCCTTTTTCATTCTCTTTCAATTTTTTTTTTTACGAAACATCTCTTTTTTTCTTTTTCATTCTTCTTCATGTCTTTTCCAGCTTTCTAAAGCATTTTTCCTTTTTCATTCTTCTTCCCATTTCCTTCCTACCTTCTCCCTCTTCTTCTCATTTTTTTTTTTCAACTACTCACGCTTTCAAGCTTCTAACCTTCCCAGAAGCTCCAAGGCTGAAACCGAGGAGAAGACACTTCAATACCCTTTCCAAGGTATAAAGCTCGGTATTAATTTCATCATTTTATTTCATCTGATATGGGTTACAATTAATCGACTCGTTTATGCTCAAAATTTGATCCTTTTTCAGAAAATTAGTCGATACTTTTGATTAGTTTGATAGTGGATACCATACCATGATTCTTTTATGTGAAACACTGCTTTGCAGCAGTAATATGATGCTTTCTGATTAGGTTTTTCTTGTTAAGTGAGATGGAACATTCACTTTGAATATGGGTTACTAGGAATTAGTTTGTAATCTCTCTCGATAATTCAATATCATGCAATTATATGATATCAATGGAACCTGGGTACAGAAAAAAAAATCTGAATAATCTAGTTTGATCACTGAGATACATATGTGCTTACCTATGTCCAATTTTATTTACATCAAAATATGTGTCATGACCACCAGATTTGGGCTATTCCCTTCACCATTTCTTTGATACTAATATTTTCTCTTTCTTGTTAGTAAATTTGTTGTTGGAGCATTGGAAATTTGCAGGACTACGGACAGAAGGTCAACCTTCGTGTTGAAATTTGTTTGTTCTTCATTTATTATGGTTGTTTTTATCTACAATATTTACATGATCATCTTAGTCCTGTTAATGTGATATATACTACAGTTAGCTTGATCAAATTTGTATTTCTAAAGAAACAGTGCTGATGTGATAAGCCACTTTAGTTGGATTTCTATGACATCTTACAGCTAATTTTTTTTTGTTTGAGATGTACTAAAAAAACAGGTACATATACTCCACTTGTTTTTGATTTTCAAGCAGGCATTAGGAAGCACAAGGATATTGTTAGTGGAGAGGTGGCGGATGGTGTTGCCAATGTGGAAGTAGTTGTAAGTAGTGTTTGAACAAATTGTTTGTTTTATATATCACTAAAAGTAGTAACTTGTATAAGTTTCAAGAACTATACTTAAGTGAATTGTGGAATGCTGCATTTTAAATTACATTCCAGACAAGTAGTGATTTGCATTCTATTTCCTGTTACCTATATTGGATCAATCTGCATTCCAAGTAATACTTGGCATGATACAATGCATTTTTGTTCTGTAATTTGGCTTCTAAAATTTTGAACTTCTTTGTACTCTTGTGTGTGTGTATTTTGACTTAAATACATGAGATGATATATATGTATCTCACTTCATCTTTTTTGAAGATTGAGATGATATATTTGAATGTGTGAGGGGTTTGACATCTTTTATTCTTGGATGCAATTGAAGAAACAAAATGATTTAAATAGTGGAATTTTTATGTAATTATTTCACATGACAGTGCGCAGCATTAAATCGAGCGGGTGGTAAATCCGAGAACAAATGCGCAGAGTGTGCTTTGTGATGTAAGTTTATTTGTTTGTAATTCCAGTTTAGAGCATTGTCGATTTGTGTGCTACTACTGCTCCTTGCACATTATTAAATTTTGGATTCGATGTGGAGCTTGTAATCCCTTTGATTATTACTCATTTCACGTGGTCCTGCTCTTATTTTGTGCCCCTCCTACTTGTTAAGAAGCTTTTTTTTAGCATATTAGAAGGCTTGACAATCTAAAAGTATGTAGTATATTAGCTACAGTCTTTGAATTGATATTCCTGATGATGTTTAGTCGCCAAGGAATTTGCTTTATCTGAAGAGTTTTACTGCTTTAGAAATAAAGCTTGCCAACTTTATTGTATCATCATTATCTCTAACAACTTAGTGTGTTGTAATCTAGTTATATTAAAATTATTGAACTTTTATTAAATTTTTTAATATTTATCTAAATAAAATAATGTGAAGCTTATAGACTCCAGATTAGGGGAGACACGCATTATATTTATTTATATATTTAACTTTATTTTTACTACATTTTACAATATATTTATCATATCTTAATTTTGTTTGTGCTGTTTAAAATTCTTGATAGGAAAAAAAGAGTTGAAAAAAGATATAGTTTGTAGTTTCAACAATAGATAGTAGTCTTTTTCGTTACAGTTAATGGCTTTATACATTTTCCTTACATTTAATGTCTTAATGCTTTTTCCCTACATTTAATGCATTTTTCCTGATTTAATATCTAAAATTATAATCTTTTTTTTATTTAATTTAGTGTGTAACACCCTAAACCCGGTCAACACACCATGACCGAATCTGGCATGTCACAGGAAAAAATATTTTGAAGAAAACAGGCCATCGATTAAAGTTTTGAGAGAAATATTCCCCGTTGTTTTTATTTTGTAGAAAACAGGTGCATGATGAGTTAAAAGCCGTTTAATTCACTTGGAAACCCGGAAATCAATCTTTAAAATTGAGTTATCGACTCATAGGTTAAAAATGTTTCTGACATTTTAAAATAATTCTCGAATGATTCTTTCTTAGTTATTTAGAAACCGGTTGAGTTAAGTATGGAAAACTTAAGTTTGGAAAAACCATTTGAGTTGTAGATATCTTCAATTAATACGTGATACCCGATGGTCAAGTTTAAAACATGTCGTTTTGTAGTTTAGAAAAACTTACGCTCTTATTATTAGATTATCCAAGTAGTTTACTTAACCATGTTTATAACAAGTCCAAAACGTATAAGTAATCCAAAACATAATTAAAAGGCCTTATTACAACCCATAAATTGAAATGAAACCAAATATAATAAAATAATGTACCCAAATCAAATCTGTGAAAACCAAGTTTATTCATAGCATGGCCACCTCGACTCCTCCCCAATCTGGCATGTCACGGAGTGAAAACATCTTAAAATCATAAGTTTGTCGAAAATGTTTAAAAAAGACTCTGTTTTGTTTTAGGGTTTAGAAAACTTAGTAATAATTGATGCTGAGTTTGTTTTAGGAGTTGTAGTAATACTTGGAAAACTCGTGAGTAAAAACCCATTTGTGATTGCCGATTTTAGAAAACATTGGACACTTGTTAAAACTAAACGCGATAAGAAAAATCAAGTTTAGAACCATTTGCCTTTAAAGTGATTTGAAAATGAGAGTTTATAAAAACATCCAAGTTACCTTTATTATCTTGTAACGTTTGGAAAACCCGAAGAGGTATAGTTTTGAAAACGTATTTAACGGTTAATTAAGCAAACAAGTTCTAATCACATGCATAACAACATCGAAAGTAAATCAAATAACCAAAACCCAAATAACAACAAAGGGCCTTACTACAAAAATCATACCAAATTTAAAGAAAATAAATAAAACTGAGAAGGTATTTTATAGTCAAAACCCGAAACCAACATGCATGGCCACCTCGACTCCTCCCCGGCTCCATATTCGCGATCTATGCCTCATTTGTAAAATATAAGGGAAGGGGTGAGTCACCAAGACTCAGTGTATAAATCCCCAACCCGATAATTCAAGCACTTACACAGATCATTGATAAAACATGCAAATCATGCAAACCCCATAACCTAACCATCCGAAACTCCTTTTTCTACCCCGTGTGGTACCAAACCACTGGTGGTGCCAAACCACTGGTGACCCAAAGTCACGATATCCAATAATATGGTGCCAAACCACTGGTGACCCAAAGTCACGAATAATCCATCTGTGGGGCCAACCCACGTGTGATACCAAATCACTGGCGACAATCCCGTAATATCAACTATGGGGCCAACCCACTGTGGTGCTAAGCCATTGGGACAAGTCGCTATGAGGTGCCAAACCTCTGGTGACCCAAAGTCACAAAATATCAATATCCAAGTGTGGGGCCAACCCACGTGTGATACCAAATCAATGGCGACGATCCCGATATGTCAACTGTAGGGCCAACCTACTGTGGTGCTAAGCCACTGGGACAAGTCGCTATGAGGTGCCAAACCTCTGGTGACCCAAAGTCACTAAATCAATCTGTGGTACCAAACCACTGGAGGTGCCAAACCTCTGGTGTCCCAAAGATACGGATATCAACTTCCCCCTCCTCTCATATCACCCATCACCATGCCATACCCATGTAAATCATGCAAATCATGCAAATCATGCCAACATGCTTAGTTACGCATCACATAACACATATAGGTCATAAATCATTATACCATATATATCGAATAGCAGAACTCATATCGAAACGGACTTACCCGAATCCATGCCCATACCCATAGGGTATCATATCAACATCCACATTTGTTTTGACTTTATCATATTCGAGTTATTAAAACATATTACTAAGTAATAGAGTGTGTAAGTTTACACACCTGGTTACTAACGCGACTATCAAATCCCGTAGATCAATATCTAACGTACTAGATCCCCCTTCCTTAACGCTTTTCGAGCACTAGTCACAACCCGAGATATGCGAGATCAAGCCTTCCCCTACAATCGGCTAAAACTAAACAACATAATCATGCTAATCAACCTCTAAGGGTATAACCGTAAATTTACCTACCAAGGGCATTTTCGTAATTTCACACCTGCAATGGCCTTTCCGAAGGCCTAATGTGGCCACTAATGGCGGCTCAAACTACCATTTCCTGGTCGTACTGCAGGGCGATTGGGCCTAAAACCCGATTTCGGCCCATCCGGGCCCACATGCTCGCGTGTGGCCCATCTAGCACAAATCTAGCCACGTATATAAGTTCCACCTAGTCTAGTTCAACATATACTAACCAATCATACAATTTACTCATATGGGCCCACTTCGGCCCAAGCAGCCCCAACCCACGAGAATACTACTGATGGCCTCAACTATCGCGTCGAAGCCCCACACATGCGCTCGCGCGCTCGTGTAGCTACTAATGCCGTAAACCCAGCATTTCTCGCATTTTGCCGCTCTACAACTAGAGTAGAGAGAGTTACACACACGATAGGACTGGGCTAATCCGCGCTCAGACCACTCTCTGTGCCCAAACGCCTCCAAGATGTGTTTACTCTCTCTCCTAAGATGCTCCTTATATAGCTAGCTCTTCACCTTCATTCTTTGTGTCTTTCCTGTGGGATCCTTCGTCAGATGAGAGTTTAAATTGAATCTGAAACTCTTTGCCGTCAATCCATGAAAATAAATACTCCTTCTTCTCATGAGATTTGAACCAGAGCTCCTTTGCAACATAATCCACGCCGCTAACCACTTGGCCATAAGCTCCTCTTGTGTCTTAAACCATGCGCAACTAAATATAAACTATGGCCCAAATTCTAAGATCCAAGTAAAAAGAAACCAAAATGCAAAAGCCAAGACTTGAACCTTAGACCTCTCCTTCCTTCCTCGCGTCCACTCCTTTGTCCCTTAAGTGGCGTCACTTTGCCACTACACCACACACTCCACTTGTGTCATTTTCATTCATATTTTATTCTTAAGGCCCATCTCGCCAACTTCCAGGGGTTTTTTCACCGAAAAAACCAAAATTTCCCCAAAGCCAATATTTGATCCCGGACTTCATGTAGAAGCCTCTAACCTTCCAAAATCACTTATCCAATAGGTCTAACTAGCATTTAAGCCGATCTCTTGTTCTCCAAAAATTTAAACGCTACTACGCCTAAGGCTCGTTGGGCTCAATTCTCCTAGGCCCAATTTCGGGATGTTACATAGTGGGTGTCGAGTCACACATTAGCGACACCAATTAGAATAATATTTTTTTCACTTGTTTGGTCATGTCAGACTTCAAAAAAAAAAAAAACTTTATTGGTTTCATTAATGTGTAGGTGATACTAAAAATTACTTTAGCAATCACTCCATTTTCATAATTAATTTACTTCAAATTTATTTTTGTAATTAATTAACTTTTTAATATTATTTTTATTAAAAAACCTTTAGTATAAGATAATTTTTCATAAAATAATATATGAAAAGAGTAATTCTAAAATTTAATTTAAAAATTCCCAACTCATTGTATAAAAAAAAAAATCCCGACTCACTCTCTACTCCGTTTCACGCATCCCCAGCGGCAAATAAGCCTTTTGCTTCGCCAGCTTCGTCTCCCTCAATCTGTTACGTGCTTAATTCTTCAACTTTTAAGTTTTTATTAAAATAGCTAACTGTTGGGTTTTGGGTTTGTATTGGATTATACTTTATATTGGGTAGTAATGGATTGCAATATGGAGACCCATAGGATTTATGGAACAATAATAGATTGGACTAGTTTCAGTATTAAACGGCTGGCAGTAATTAGTAATCCTTTGGTTCTATTCTTCAATTTCTCTGTCTATTCCTCCTTTCCTTTACCTCTTTTGTGTAAATCTGTAGTGTGATTTTGGCACGTATCACAATCCTTCCTTACCTTCTGAAATATCAGGAAATTGAAAAAGGTAAATTTTTTTGAAACCCTAAATTGAGTCGTAAGATTTTCAGTTATCTTCTATTTTCATTTGCATCACTCTATTATATCTCATTTTTCTGTTTTCGATCCTACTGCCAGTTATTGTCTCTCTGTTTATTTTCTTGAGTTTAAAACCGATCGGTTAAGCAGAGCTAGCAAACTGTTTTCGCCACTATTTTTACTAAATTGAAAAAAAATGCTTAAGTTTAAAGTAACTCTTTAATATTTAGTGTTTTAAGTTATTTTAAAATATTTAAATTGTTGTTTAATTTTATCGATCTATTTTGGAAAATGATCAATCTTGTCACTGTTAATAATAAAATCATTTTATTTTATGGTTTAGATGTCTCATAGAACACATTCTATGGCAGCTCTGTTAGTGTTCACTAGCCTCAATGTTGTGCTGGTCTTCACCATTACTCCTGTCTATGATTTTGTTTGCTTCCCTCCTTACAGGGAGGGACAAGTTTGTTTCTTATCGCTCTTTTTTTTGCTTACTTTCTTGGCCCTAACTTTATATATGTGACATTGTGATATTTAATTGGGTGTTCATTGTTCTATAGTAGCATTTATTGTTACCAGAGGATTTGTGTTGGTTCCTTTGTCCTATGATGAGTTTGCTTGCTATTATTTATCTTAAAAGTTAGTTCTTGTGACTGTTAGGTCAATCTTGATGAGATAGAAACAATTTATTATTGTTCAATGTTTACTATCAATCTAAACTCATTTTCTTCATTGGTTCTTGTGTGTTATAGGATAGTAAAACTGTAATTTATTGGTTTAGTCAATTTGGGGTGGTGTTACTTGCTGGATTTTGGATTTGGTTTTGGTTTTAAGTGCATATATGTCTGCCCTATACATCCAATTCTGCTGAAATAACTTACTCAAAACAGTATATTTAAACTAATCTTTGAAGGGCTATATTTACTCATTAGATAACTAGTAGTTTATTTGTCACTAAGGTTAAGCTTGGTTATAGAAGATTAAAAACGAACCAAGACAAGTACAATAGGTGCTTTCATGGTACCGGTGTCCGACACGCCAGAATACGTACAGGACATGTTGGGTTAAAGGTGGCTGAATGCATGATAATGATTGTAATAATCTCTATTCGAAACTCAACCCATGTTGGGTTGAAGGTGGCTGAATGCATGATAATGATTGTAATACGTACAGGACATGTTGGGTTGAAGGTGGCTGAATGCATGATAATGATTGTAATACCTGCAATTCTATACCATGAAAGCACCTATTGTACTTGTCTTGGTTCGTTTTTAATCTTACCATAACCAAGCTTAATCTTAGTGACAAATAAACTACTAGTTATCTAATGAGTAAATATAGCCCTTTAAAGATTAGTTTAAATATACTGTTTTGAGTAAGTTATGTCAGCAGAATTTGATGCATAGGGCAGATATATATGCACTTAAAACCAAACCAAATCCAAAATCTAGCAAGTAACACCACCCCAAATTGACTAAACCAATAAATTACAGTTTTACTGTCCTATAACACACAAGAACCAATGAAGAAAATGAGTTTAGATTGATAGTAAACATTGAACAATCCTAAATTGTTTCTATCTCATCAAGATGAGATAGACTTAACAGTCACAAGAACTAACTTTTAATATAAATAATAGCAAGCAAACTCATCATAGGACAAAGGAACCAACCAAAATCCTCTGGTAACAACAAATGCTACTATAAAACAATGAACACCCAATTAAATATCACAATGTCACATATATAAAGTCAGGGCCAAGAAAGTAAGCAAAGAAAAGAGCAATAAGAAACAAACCCGTCTATCCCAGAAAGGAAGGAAGCAAACAAAATCATAGACAAGAGTAATGGTGGAGACCAAAGACAACATTGAGGCGATGAACACTAACAGAATGTCATAGGACGTGTTCTATGATGCATCTGAACCATAAAGTAAAATGATTTTATTATTAACAGTGATAAGATTGATCAATTTCCAAAATAGATCGATAAAATTAAACAATAATTTAAATATTTTAAAATAACTTAAATATTAAAGAGTTACTTTAAACTTAAGCAGTTTTTTTCAATTTGGTAAAATAGTGGCGAAAACAGTTTTCTAGTTCTGCTTAACAGAGTAAACAGAACTTAACAGAGTAAACAGAGAGACAATAACTGGCAGTAGGATCGAAAACATAAAAATGAAATATAGCAGAGTGATGCAAAGAGAAGATAACTGAAAATCTTATGACTCAATTTAGGGTTTCAAAAAAATTTACCTTGTTCAATTTCCTGGTATTTTAGAAGGTAAGGAAGGATTGTGATATGCGCCAAAATCACACTACAGATTTACACCGAAGAGGTAAAGAAAAGGAGGAATAGACAGAGAAATTCAAGAAAAGAAGAGAACCAAAGGATTACTAATTACTGCCAGCCGTTTAATACTGAAATTATTCCAATTTATTATTGTTCCATAAATCTTACGGGCCTCCATGTTGCAATCCATTATTACCTAATATAAAGTATAATCCAATACAAACCCAACAGTTAGCTATTTTAATAAAAACTTAAAAGTTGAAGAATTAAACACGTGTCAGTTGAGAGGAGAGAGGTGTGGCGAGCGGGAGGCTTCTTTGCCGCTGGGGATGCATGAGACGGGGCGGAGAGTGAGTCGGGATTTTTTTTATACAATGAGTTGGGAATTTTTAAATTAAATTTTAGTATTACTCTTTTCATATATTATTTTATGAAAAATTATCTTATAGTAAAGGTTTTTTTATAAAAATAATATTAAAAAGTTAATTAATTACAAAAATAAATTTGAAGTAAATTAGTTATGAAAATAGAGTGATTGCTAAAGTAATTTTTAGTATCACCTACACATTAATGAAACCAATGAAGTTTTTTTCAAAAAAAAAGTCTGACATGACAAAACAAGTGAAAAAAATATTATTCTAATGTATGACTCGACACCCACTAGATTAAATAAAAAAGAAGTTATAGTTTTAGATATTAAATGAGGAAAAATGCATTAAATGTAGGGAAAAAGCATTAAGACATTAAATGTAGGGAAAATGTATAGAGACATTAAATGTAGCGAAAAAAACTATTGTCTATTGTTGAAACTACAAACTATTTCTTTTTTCAACTCCTTTTTTTTTCCTATCAAAAATTTTAAACAGCACAAACAAAATTAAGATATAATAAATATATTGTAAAATGTAGTAAAAAATAAAGTTAAATATATAAACAAATATAATGCGTGTCTCCCCTTAATCCGGAGTCTATAAGCTTCACATTATTTTATTTAGATAAATATTAGAAAATTTAATAAAAGTTCAATAATTTTAATATAACTAGATTACAACACACTAAGTTGTTAGAGATAATGATGATACAATAAAGTTGGCAAGCTTTATTTCTAAAGCAGTAAAACTCTTCAGATAAAGCAAATTCCTTGACGACTAAACATCATCAGGAATATCAATTCAAAGACTGTAGCTAACGTACTACATACTTTTAGATTGTCAAGCATTCTAATATGCTAAAGAAAAGCTTCTTAACAACTAGGAGGGGCACAAAATAGGAGCCGAACCACGTGAAATGAGTAATAATCAAAGGGATTACAAGCCCCACATCAGAATCCAAAATATAAATAATGTGCAAGGAGTAACACACCTGAAACTGACAATGCTCTAAATTGGAATTACAAACAATTAAACTTACCGCTGTCAAAGCACACTCTACACCTTAGTTCTCAGATTTACCACCCGCTCGATTTAATGCTTGCAGTTGTCATGTGAAATAATTACATAAAAATTGCACTATTGAAATTGTTTTGTTTCCTCAATTGCATCCAAAAATAAAAGATGTCAAACCCCTCACACATTCAAATATATCATCTCAATCTTCAAAAAAGATGAAGTGAGATACATATATATCATCTCATGTATTAAGTCAAAACACATACACACACATGAGCACAAAGAAGTTCAAAATATTAGATGCCAAATTACAGAACAAAAATGCATTGTATCATGCCAAGTATTACTTGGAATGCAGATTGATCCAGTACAGGTAACATGAAATAGAATGCAAATCATTACTTGTCTGGAACGTAATTTAAAAGGCAGTATTCCACAATTCACTTAAGTATAGTTCTTAAAACTTATACAAGTTACTACTTTTAGTGATATATAAAACAAAAAATTTGTTCAAACACTACTTACAACTACTTCCACATTGGCAACACCATCTGCCACCTCTCCACTAACAATATCCTTGTGCTTCCTAAGGCCTGCTTGAAAACCAAAAACAAGTGGAGTATATGTAACTGTTTTTTTGGTACATCTCAAGCAAAAAAATTAGCTGTAAGATGTCATAGAAATCCAACTAAAGTGGCTTATCACATCAGTATTGTTTCTTTAAAAATACAAGAAGATTGATCAAGCTGACTGTAGTATATATCACATTAACAGGACTAAGATGATCATGTAGATGTTGTAGATAAAAAAAACCATAATAAATGAAGAACAAACAAATTTCAACACGAAGGTTGACCTTCTGTCCGTAGTCCTGCAGATTTTTAATGCTCCAACAATAAATTTCTTGACAAGAAAGAAAGAGAAAATATAAGTATCAAGGAAATGGTGAAGGGAATAGCCCAAATCTGGTGGTTAAGACGCATATTTTGATGTAAATAAAATTGGACATAGGTAAGCACATATGTATCTCAGTGATCAAACTAAATTATTTAGATTTTTTTTCTGCACCCAGGTTCCATGGATATCATATATAATTGCATGATATTCAGAATTATCAGAGATATTACAAACTGATTCCTAGTAACCCATATTCAGTGAACAGCCCATCTCACTTAACAAAAAAAAACCTAATCAGAAAGCATCATATTACTGCAAAGCAGTGTTTCACATAAAAGAATCATGGTATGGTACCCACTATCAAACTAATCAAAAGCATTGACTAATTTTCTGAAAAAGGACCAAATTTTGAGCATGAACGAGTCGAATAATTGTAACCCATATACGATGAAATTAATACCGAGTTTTATACCTTGGAAATGGTATTGTAGTGTCTTCTCCTCAGTTTCAGCCTTGGAGCTTCTGGGAAGGTTGGAAGCTTGAAAGCGTGGGTAGTTGAAAGAAAATGGGAAGAATAGGAAGAAGGTAGGAAGGAAATGGGAAGAAGAATGAAGAAGGGAAAAATGCTTCAGAGACTGGAAAAGAGGGGAAGAAGAATGAAAGAAAAAAAAATGTTTCAGAAAGAAAAAAGATTGAAAGAGAATGAAAAAGGGATTCAGACGAAAGAGTGAAAAAGGGGGAGAAGGGTAAAGTTGAAACTCACGTTCTGAATGGCTATTCTGTGGTTAAAGTGACGAATGGTAAACGATAATTTTGCTTGAATAGCTACTATAAAATAGGGCTGTAATAGCCCATTATAGCCAAGCAAACTATGGAATAGGGATGAGCCACTGAATAAGGAGGGAATAGAATAGCCATTCCCTTCAACCAAACATAGTGTTAGTGATAAGAAATTAAAAGTCACAGCACCAATTAACTGTTTCATATTGGGTCATAGAGACATACCAAAACTTAATAATTTCAATAGAAGTTCATTTTGACTGATATCTGTAAATGAGTTTTGTTTAATTGGTGCTTTTATGTGATAAGCAGTAAAAGGTGGATGGAGTTTTATTTACAAATTCCAATTGGGATATCAAAATCTTTTGGATGTGGTATTTTTAATCTTCTACCATATGTTGAAAGAGCACCAACCTACTGGATGCTGTCTGCCATGTTTGGTATACTTTAGGAGGTATTACCAAATAAAGCTCAAAGCAGCTGGATCTTCTGGACTTGTCAATTGATCATTTTAAAAGACAATAGTAAAAAGGCTTGTGTTCCTTTGCTACCCATGCTTAATGATCTTGGCTTCTTTGTCTTAATCATTCTTTTCAAATGTAAATTTTAATTTCTATTTCATTATGTCTGAGTTGGATTTCATGGGAGTTTTTATTGAAATGGTTTTAATTTGTTCTCATAGCTGGATATGATATTACATGTAACCGTGTAGTATTAGATTTGAAATAAATTAATTATTATCATTATCCTAGTTTTAAATTGTTTTCTGAATTGTTATTTTATCTTGTTTTTCGAAATACTAATTTGAATTTCATGGAACTATCTTTACTCTATAAATAAAGATTTCTATCTAAAAATCAAGTTGAGGCATTTCATGAGCCTCCCATTACTTCAATATGCTATCAGAACCTTTTGTATAATGACATGATTTTTTTATCTTAACTTATATGTCTTTTTTTTACCCTTTCCCTCACACAAGTATATTCTTGGATCTTCATATATCTCCAACTATTTACTTTTTTTTGGTTGAAACAACGCCAACTCTTATTCACCGGAACTAATTAATTGGTTTTCTTTATTACCAGCCAATGATCAACTTCTATCTATTAGTTGAAAGTGTCAAGGCTTGTGTCCAGTTATCTTAGTAGTCAGTTAAAGGGCATTGCTTAATGGATGTCGAACTATATCTTGGTTTTACTTTTATATTGTTGTAATGTAACGCCTCATATCCAATCTGATCGTCGGGTCCGAGTTATGAGATTGCAGTTTACATTTCAAGTATATGTTGTGACCCTCACATCTCAATTTTCGGAATTCATAAATTGTAGCTATGTACGAATCACACTTGCAATTTAGTGATACACTTAAAGATCTTTTTCCATTCTTCTAGGTACAATTCAATAGACAACATCATTCAACTTATCACTTCTAATATTTAATTATTTTTTATTGTAGAATAATTAAATTATTTGTTTCAGTAATGATATTTTAGCACATTAAATATGTATTGCGGTTTAAAAATAATAAAGTAGATTATATATATTTTTATAGTATTATATATTTTGATTTTTTAGTTCATATAATAATAATTATATAAGAATGCTATTAAATTATTTTTTTATTAAATTATATTTAAAAATATTTATGTTATAATATGCTTAAATTATTTATTATTGATGTGTCGTTGAAAGCACCAAAAATATGATATTCCCTGTAAAATAGTAAAAATAACAGTAAAGGGGAAGTAGGGTTGAATCCTCAGGGACCGGATTATACGAATGCTTTATTCTCGAAATCTTGGACAATTTCTTGGCCAAGAAAACTTGTGTTCCTAGAAAAATAAAAAAAAAAACAGAATTTAAAGTAAATTGAAATTACGAGAATAAATTGCGAAAATTAAAATGAGGAATGTGGAAATAAAAATAGTTTAGAGAAAGTTTCTTATGTGGAGAGATTTCAGCCTCCAGTTGCCTCGATCCGCCTTGGGTTCAATCCTTGGCTTTTAGATGATCCTTCTCAACCCGAATAAGCCAGTTATAGTGGAAGAGGACGCCTACGACCACCAACTCCAAAAATTTAGACATCAATTTAGTGGAACCTGACTCTAGCCAACAATCGCTCTTGTGGGATTATCTATGCTAGATCAACGTTTCCCAATGGCGAATCCCACACCATTTTGTCTCTTGGGCTCGCGAACCTCTGACGCAGTAAGCTAACGAACCGACTGTGCAACCTTCTCAAAATATACAAAGCGGTCGTTCCTTACACACGTTGAAAATATCACTTCTTAAGGGACATGGACGGAAGCATCAGCCCCGTAATGCGGAGAAATGATGAATACCCTATTGAGAAGGTCAAGTACGGATTCTAAACCTCAAGAACCCTTTTTGGGGATTTTCGGCAACCTTTGGCTAGATGGATTTTAGTGGTTCATGGATAAGATGTAAAAGAAAATATGGAAAGAACAAAGATTTTTGGGGAGAGAGTTTACAGAAAAGATGAACAACCAAACTAAGTCACTTTATCCCTTATTTATAGTGCTAAGATTGATAGACTAATCCTACTTAAATTCCTAATGATATTTACAAATAATCAAAGATAAATAAAGAAATTAAATAATCATTAATAATTATCCTAATATTAATTATCCTAATATAATCAAAATAGAGTCTAATAGAATAAAAACTCTTCTTTTTGCATTTCAACCCTTGTGTCCTCTATGCTTGCACTTTTGGCACCAACTTTTCCTTATGTCGCACATAGGCCCATTTTATCTCTAAATTCACGCTTTTGGCCCTTAATTTCACTTTTGCCTCCAATTTAGTCCCTACAAGATAAAAGACCATAAATAACCCAAATTAGTAGAATCATACTTAAAATAAATATGCAATTAGCATATAAAAACATGACGTTCTAGAGTATTATCAATTATTTTTATTAAATTATTTCAATAATAATCTTATTAAAATTTAATAACAATAACAATAATCATCTACCTAAAAAAAATCTGCTAAGGGTATTCTGGTCATTTTAGTTCTTCTCCTTATGCTATTACAACATCATTCCATTCAACCAAACACAAGAATACCGTATAAGCCCAAATTTGTTCGAGCCCTTTACTAAACCCAAACCCACAAGACCCAATTACAAAGCCCAAAACTAAATTAACCCAATAACAAACATGTAACACCCCCTACCCGTATCCATTGCTGGAATAAAGTATGAGGCATTACCGATGAGTACGGAATACTCACAGACAATTTAAGCCATTTATCGCTCAAATACCGAAATTGACTATAAAAGTTTCTTTACACATATAGTGCACTTAAGGTGCACCATTCCATAATTATGAATGAACACATTTATCAAACATATGTCATGTTTTTATATATATCATAGTCTCATATTTCCATGTATCAATTACCATCATTTCCTCGTATTTCGACAATTACGTGTAACAATTCATAAACATGCAATTCACTAACCCTTCCTGCCAATCACAATTTAAAGTGACAAATCACTTATTGAGCCCAATTTCAGTGTTCACTACAATCTATCATATAAATTTGGATGCACGTATCCACCAATAAATTCCATGTACAGGTATCATCATCTCATATTTTTACATACATTACTTTGCACATTATGAACTCAAATAACATATAGAAGACATACCAATGTATTTCAGATACGTTTTCATAATATTCCATTTAGAATTAAGATTATTTCATATTAGAACTCTTCTCATTAACTCATTTAGAATACCAATTCATACAGATAATAGACTCAAGGATGTACAAATATATAATCACAAATGAACTCATTCGTCAACCAAGTTCTACGTTCATGTCTCATCAACTCGTATTTCCTTATATCACATAATATATACCATGATTTCCATTCCCTTGATATTTTTCCATATTTATCCCGTTGAATTTCTTGGAATTTTCGATGGATTTTCAGAGGTACACTTTAGTGTACAAATCCAGTCCGTCAATTCATGTTCATGTGCGCATTTTCCATTTCAGAGAGCACACTCCCGCGAACCTCATCCTTACAATGGGATTACGGTCCCAGCTAAATCCACATAATATAAACTCATAGAGTATTATCGGGATTACCAGTCCGAGCTAAATCCTCGCAACGACAATTACTCTAATGAGCTTGGATCCACGAATTACCAGTCGAAGCTAAATTCGATTCTAATTCGGATTACCCGTCCAGCTAAATCCATTTTCCACATATTCTTCTGGGAGGGCTATATCGTGATCACCACCCGTTCGGGCTAGATCTTTTTCACACATATTCTTCGGGAGGGCTATATCGGGATAGGATCACCCGTTCGGGCTAGACCCTTTTTATCGTCAATTCCTTTTCAGAGATCCATCGAATTTTCCTTTCATTCAACCGGGATTTCTTCCCCTTTTTATCAAATATATCAATGTTTCGTCAACTTTCATACAATGAACATTCAAATTATATTCATATCAATAACATACATTTCAAGCATTTAAGAATATAATTCAAGTTACATGAACTTACAATTCGATTTTTATACCATAACGATAATCTTAGTTTCATAATAAATATTTGAAATAAAATATTATATCATTTCTACCTCAACGTTTATCAATTATAATCGAGCATGTGATCAATTTCTACACAAGTCATTCATTTATTATTTTTCCTCCTCCTCATCTCCATCCACATCCTTAGTATAAACAACACACTTGTAAGTAACATTATCTATAATTTTCACTATTTACTTATGTGAATATTCAAGCTGTCCATCCGTGTCATAGACACTTAATTATTTTTATCTTGAGCTACAAAACTCCAAATTAAGATCCATAAATTTTATATGAAACTAGACTCACATATCTTCTTACCATAATATTTCCAGAATTTTTGGTGTGGCCAATTAGTACAGTTTATTAGTTAAGTTCTCCCCTGTTACACAGTCCTACTGCTCTAACCTCTCTTCACTAAAAATCAATTATCTCATAGTACAATTTTCATATAGTGTTTCTGATTATTTCTAATGAAAATAGGCTCACTAAGGAATACATACATATAAATTATAGCTCATAATTCTTTTTGTACAATTTTTAGTGAATTTTTAAAGTAAGAATAGGGGCTCACGAAGTTATTCTAAACCAGTCTTACCAAAATTTAAATATCTCAAAATGTAGACTTCTTTGCTTGCTCTGTTTCTTTTATATGAAAATAGACTCAACAGGCTTTAATTCTATATCTCATTCAACTTTTAATTCAATTTATACCATTTTTGATTATTTTTCAAAGTTAGACAACTGCTGCTGTCCAAAACTGCTTTTGTATAACATGTTGATTTCTATTTTGTCTCAAATTCCACATTTCATACAATTCAATCCTTGCTCAATTAACCCTCAATTGAGCTAATTTTCTCATTTAATACTTTTCTCTATCATTTTAAACTACTTCATAACCAATTAAAATCAGAATTTTAACACTAGGCCTTAATTTCAACTCTTTCACAATTAGGTCCTAAAACTAATTTTCATCAATTTTACTTAATAAAATCATCACATAACAAAATTAAAGCTTCAATTTAATATTTATCCATCATATTCTTCCAGCACTAATCCACATCAACTTTAAAAATTAGCCATAGAATCAAAAACTAATGACATAGTAAGTTGGACCCAATTGTAAAAGTCTAAAAACATAGAAATTTCAAGGAGAAAGCATGAATTAAACTTACATGAAGCTTGAGTATGAAAACCAGCTTGAAACTCTCTCCCATGGCTGTTCTTCAGCTGAAGAAAATGAAGAGAATTCTAGATATTCCAATTTGGTCCCATTTTTATTTAACTAATTTTGGTAATTTTCCAACTTTGCCCTTATTTCACCCATTTCCTGATTTTTCTCAGCTATTGCCGCCCAAAATATCTCCTTTGGCTTATTTTCACTTTAGGTCCTTCCTCATTTGACAATTAATCTATTTAATCCTTCTAGCAACTTTTACACCTTTTTTAATTTAGTCCTTTTTATTTAATTAACCACCCAAACGTTAAAATTTTCTAACGAAATTTTAATACTAACTTATTGACATTCCGTAAATATTCATAAAAATACTTATGACTCGGTTTATAACACCGAGATCTCGATACCTCTTTTTCTCGATTTCTTGACCAAATAGATCTTTATAAAACATAATTTACTATTTTAAAAATATTTTAAAAGCTACATTTGACTTGTAAATATTAAATAATATGATCTACGAGTTCATTTGTCAGATTTGGTGGTCTCGAATCACTATTTCTGACACCACTGAAATTTGGGCTATTACAAAACAGGCCTAAAAGGCCCATATTTTTCAGGGTTTTCAGGAAACCCTAGCCCCTGACCTTAAGCAGCGCTGCGCGCGTGCCTCCAAGGGCGTCACCATGTGCGCCGCAACTGCACTGGCCACTGTCGGCCACCAACGCCCTTCGCATGCCACCATGGCCTCCACTTGCTCCACTAGCCCCTGCAAAAAAAAAAAAAAAGAGAGACAATAACAGCAGAAAAGAAGGAAATCATTGTATTTTTACTTCTTTTTTTTCTTTTCAAAGATCAGTTATAAAAATCGAAGACAGACTCTATAAAAAGGGGGTTTTTTTTTTCCTTGAAATAAAGAGAAGGCAATAGTTTCAAAAATACAAAGGAAAATAGCAACCAGATTGAGCACAAGAAAGCGAAAGAACCCTAAAAATCTACTAAAAATCCAAACAGTAGCAGAAGGTGATTTCTTTTCCTTTTTATTTTTTAAAATTTTCTTTTTTCTTTCTTTTTGACACATATACAGATATACATATTTTTTTTAAAAAAAGTAAAAAATTTTACAAGTTTTACCCTTTTTGGCATTGCGTGCTTGTGTTAGTAGGCGTGGCGGCAACGAGCGGCCGAAACTCTTGTTTGACTGGACCTGCGAGAGAAACAAAACAAGACGGGTGAGTTTTTTTAAGCAGGTTAAAATGAAAGTTTTCAAAAGAATAGGGCCTTCAAAACGGCACCGTATAGGGCTCGAGTCCCATAGCCAAAACGACGTCGTTTCAAGGCGCCAACTCGAATCCGACCCGCTTTGCCCAGGATCAGCGTGTTTCTTAAGCGGAAGGGCTATTTGCGCTTCTGGCCCTTTCGCTATTTCAGCCTTTTCAATTTGGTTTATTTGTTTTTTTAATCTAGCCCAATACTTTCACATTGGTTCTATTTCGGTCCACGTCGAAACGCGGTGCATCAGAGCCTGGGAAATTTGCCCATTCAATCCTCTTCACTTCACGCTCGTTTCATTTACGTCCATATTCCTCCTTTTTTATTACTTATTTTTATTTATTATGATTTCGGCCCCTTAATTCTATTTTGATTTTAACTTGGTCCTTCTTTATTCATTTTTATAATTATAGAATCATTATTAACTTTAACCGCACTATTATTATTATTATTATTATTATATTATTGGTATTGTTATTGTTATTATTATTATTATTATAATTATGTTTATTATTCTCATTATTATTATTATATCTATTATTATTAACTTCGTTTTGTTTTGAATTTCTTTGTTATTATTATTTTTACCTTATCTTCTTAATTTTGTCTTTGTTATTGCATACTTTATTATGTTTTGTCTATTCTCGTTTGCATCATTTCATGTAGATTGACGACTTTGAAACGCATTTCAACATTTTCTCGTTTTCTAAATTCATAAAAAAGATGTTTCACAAAGGTAATATTCGTGAGTTTGGAAATTTGAAGAAATTGTGCCCAATCGTGCTGGGTGTGATCTTTTGTTTGACCAAATGAACGGATATCCTTTCAAATTTTGTTCATATTTTTAAATAAGGTAATATTTGTGCGTTTGGAAGTTCGAAGAGATCGTGCCCAATCGTGCTGGGTGTGGTTTTTTCTGTTTGACCAAATGAACGAATATCCTTTCAAATTTCAATACATGTGCTTGGAGAATTTTGAGGATGATCTTGAATTCGAGGACTTAGATTATCGTATCCAATCGTGCTGGATGTGAGACTCTATTCCTTCGAAATAAGGGAAATTCAATATTCAGTCAAGTTGTTTAAAAATTATTAAAAAAAAGAGCGAAATTTCAAAATCATTTCAAATTTTTCGACATTAGGACATTGATTAATCAATTTGGTACTGATTTTGGGCGTTGCGAGGGTGCTAATCCTTCCTCGCATGTAACCGACTCTCGAACCTATTTGCTCGAATATTCGTAGGCCAAAAGCACCGTTTTAGTAAACCGAAACGTTTTATTAAAACAAAGGTGATCCGATCACACCTAATAAAAGATCAGTGGCGACTCCCATTTTTTTTATTCGTTTTCAAAACCAAAGTCGATTCCCTCCTTTCAAAAAAAATGGTTTCGACAAATACTATTACAGTTCTATTCCATTCCATTCAACCAAACAGTTGAATTACTTATTACAGCCCTATTCCATTACAGAAAACCAAATGTAGCCTAAAATTTCAAAGTTTCAAAAACCCGAACCTTAAGACATAAACACAAATCGATAAACATCAAATTCAAAATTGAGGTGAGATTAGAATTTTGTTTTTGAAATTACAATTACCAAATATTACAAGTTGAACTGAATAATTAACTCAACAACTACAACTAGAATAATTTTAACAAAGCATCCACAACTAACTAATTATACAAGACTCGAACTTAAAACCTCAAAATTCTTAAAATTTCTGTCTTAAAATTATAAACAGAGATAAAAAAACATCAAATTCTCAAAATATAATGATTGATACAATTACCCTAATCCCAACCTCAATTAGGCAAATAAATTTCTCTCCAATTACCATTCCCATTGCTCATATTCTCAATCATAAATTCCACTAAGAAATGAAAAGAAACCAGATCCAAATGTCCCATCACCCAATGTTCGTTTGCCTTTTCTTCTTCTTTAACCCCCTATTATTGGAACTTTTTTTTTTTTTTTGTCTCTTGTTTTGGAGTAAATGAACATGAATTTATATATTTATTATCTGTACCCTTTCTCTTTGAAGCAAAGATATTTTGTAATTGTGCATCTCTTTTAGAAAATTTTTATTTATTTTTCCCTTGTGCCCTACTTAAAGGTACACCACTTTCTTGCTTTTGCACATTATGTATTTTTTTGTACGTAACGTTTCATATATATGGCATTAAATAACAAAAACAGTGCATTATCATAGAGTTTTAGGCACTTTATTGCCCTATATCCAAACATAAAAACTTTACAATTGATGAACAACAACAAAAAAAGCCCTACATAGCATTATTGCATATCCTACAATTTGATAATGATATAGAGAAAACAAATGCCTTCGAAAACTAGTTTGAAAATTGAAAACCAATATGTAAAGAAAAGATGAAGATTCTCTATGGTAATTGAAATAAGGACATATTTTGCTTTTAGTCTCTGTATTTTACGTAAGTTGTGGATATAGTCCATGTATACTATTCGAGCATATTTATTTTAGTCTTTATATTTTTCGAATTTTAAAATTTCAATCTTGACGTAAATCGTCATTGTTAATTTCATTAACTAGATTTTCTATAAGTAATATATGGGAATAGCCAGTTACATAATATTACATATGTGATAATATGTTTACCGTATAAAATTTTAGAAATAATAGGACTTAATAAATTTAATATAAAATCTACAAATGACCAAATTAAATTAAAAATCGATGATAGGGTGTTGTATGATAATATTGAGTAAAAAAGAGGGAAAAAACGAAGACCCCACTAAGATAAAGCCGGTGAATATATAAGTACTTGATGGATTTTACAAATATGCAGTTCCAAAGCAGGGGCAGACTCTCGTTGGAGTTGGGGGAGGACCTTGGTCTCCTAAAATTTTAGAATGAAAATTCTTTATAATTTTTTAAAAATTTCAATTAATTCTTTCCAAAATTTTAAAAATTTTAGTTAGACTATTTTCATTTACTGCCATATTTGAGTTCTTATGTAATATGTATATGCATATTTACAATTTAATCTATTTGTTCTGAATATGCTTCACACGTCATATTTGAGATGGCGTTTAATACTAACATTGGTGGTTTAGTTAGGCTTGTCCCTTTGAATGTACGTTTACTTCCAGAGTGATAACTTTAATTTTTTTTTGTCTCATGCTATAATATCGCTACAGTATCTAATTTCACTGTCAATGCTATTTTTATAATAACAGCAAATAAACACACCGTACATCCAATAACTACATAAAAACAAAAATTAAATATAATTATTTAATAAAATCATAAAGACTTGGTCTAAATTGAACCTTAATTCTTGTGACAAGATTTCATAAAATATTGATCCGTGACCCACAGTTACATAATAATATGGGGACATTTCGTATGGGAATACGACAATCATGGCATAGAATTAGGGCTACGTTTGGTTCACTGTAATGGAATAGGACTGTAATTGAATAGGGCTGTAATGGAATAGAGCTGTAATAAGTAATTCAACTGTTTGGTTGAATGGAATGGAATAGAACTGTAATAGTATTCTTGTGTTTGGTTGAATGGAATGATGTTGTAATAGCATAAGGAGAAGAACTAAAATGACCAGAATACCCTTAGCAGAATTTTTCTTTAGGTAGATGATTATTGTTATTGTTATTAAATTTTAATAAGATTATTATTGAAAATAATTTAACCATATTATAACATAAATATTTTTAAATATAATTTAATAAAAAATAATTTAATAGCATTCTTAATATAATTATTATTATATGAATTAAAAAATCAAAATATATAATACTATAAAAATATATATAATCTACTTTATTATTTTTAAACTGCAATACATATCTAATGTGCTAAAATATCATTACTGAAACAAATAATTTAATTATTCTACAATAAAAAATAATTAAATATTAGAAGTGATAAGTTGAATGATGTTGTCTATTGAATTGTAGGTAGAAGAATGGAAAAATATCTTTAAGTGTATCACTAAATTGCAAGTGTGATTCGTACGTAGCTACAATTTATGAATTCCGGAAATTGAGATGTGAGGGTCAGAACATATATTTGAGATGTAAGCTGCAATCTCATAACTCGGACCCGACGATCAGATTGGATATGAGGCGTTACATTACGACAATGTAAAAGTAAATCCAAGATGTAGTTCAACATCCATTAAGCAATGCCCTTTAACTGACTACTAAGATAATTGGACACAAGCCTTGACACTTTCAACTAATAGATAGAAGTTGATCATTGGCTGGTAATAAAGAAAACCAATTAATTAGTTCTGGTGAATAAGAGTTGGCGTTGTTTCAACCAAAAAAACTAAATAGTTGGAGATATATGAAGATCCAAGAATATACAAGGGTAAAAAAAAAACATATAAGCCAAGATAAAAAAATCATGTCATTATACAAAAAGGTTCTGATAGCATATTGAAGTAATGAGAGGTTCATGAAATGCCTCACCTTGATTTTTATATAGAAATCTTTATTTATAGAGTAAAGATAGTTACATGAAATTCAAATTAGTAATTCGAAAAATAAGATAAAATAACAATTCAGAAAGCAATTTAAAACTAGGATAATGATAATAATTAATTTTTTTCAAATCTAATACTACACTGTTACATGTAATATCCTATCCAGCTATGAGAACAAATTAAAACCATTTCAATAAAAACTCCCATGAAATTCAACTCAGAGATAATGAAAATAGAAATTAAAATTTACATTTGAAAAGAATGATTAAGACAAAGAAACCAAGATCATTAAGCCTGGGTAGCAAAGGAACACAAGCTTTTTTACTATTGTCTTTTAAAATGATCAATTGACAAGTCCAGAAGATCCAGATGCTTTGAGCTTTATTTGGTAATGCCTCCTAAAATATACCAAACATGGCAGACAACATCCAGTAGGTTGGTGCTCTTTCAACATATGGTAGAAGATTAAAAATACCACATCCAAAAGATTTTGATATCCCAATTGGAATTTGTAAATAAAAGTCCATCCACCTTTTACTGCTTTTCACATAAAAATACCAATTAAACAAAACTCATTTACAAATATCAGTCAAAATGAACTTCTATTGAAATTATTAAGTTTTGGTATGTCTCTATGTCCCAATATGAAACATTTCATTGGGGTTGTGACTTTTAATTTCTTATCACTTACACTATTTTTGGTTGGAGGGAATGGCTATTCCATTCCCTCCTTATTCAATGGCTCATCCCTATTCCATAGTTTGCTTGGCTGTAATGGGCTACTACAGCCCTATTCTATACAGCCATTCAGAATAGCTATTCAAGCAAAATCGCCGTTTACCATTCGTCATTTTAACCACAGAATAGCTATTCAGTACGTGAGTTTCAACTTTACCCTTTTCCCCCTTTTTCATTCTCTCGTCTGAATCTCTTTTTCATTCTCTTTCAAATTTTTTTTTCTTTCCGAAACATCTTTTTTTTCTTTCATTCTTCTTCCTGTCTTTTCCAGTCTCTAAAGCATTTTTCCCTTTTTCATTCTTCTTCCCATTTCCTTCCTACCTTCTCCTTCTTCTTCCCATTTTCTTTCAACTACCCACGCTTTCAAGCTTCCAACCTTCCCAGAAGCTCCAAGGCTGAAACCGAGGAGAAGACACTACAATACCCTTTCCAAGATATAAAGCTCGGTATTAATTTCATCATTTCATCTGATATGGGTTACAATTATTCGACTCGTTCATGCTCAAAATTTGGTCCTTTTTCAGAAAATTAGTCGATGCTTTTGATTAGTTTGATAGTGGGTACCATACCATGATTCTTTTATGTGAAATACTGCTTTGCAGTAATATGATGCTTTCTGATTAGGTTTTTTTTTTGTTAAGTGAGATGGGCTGTTCACTGAATATGGGTTACTAGGAATCAGTTTGTAATATCTCTGATAATTCTGAATATCATGCAATTATATGATATCCATGGAACCTGGGTGCAGAAAAAAAATCTGAATAATCTAGTTTGATCACTGAGATACATATGTGCTTACCTATGTCCAATTTTATTTACATCAAAATATGCATCTTAACCACCAGATTTGGGCTATTCCCTTCACCATTTCCTTGATACTAATATTTTCTCTTTCTTTCTTGTCAGGAAATTTGTTGTTGGAGCATTGGAAATCTGCAGGACTACGGACAGAAGGTCAACCTTCGTGTTGAAATTTGTTTGTTCTTCATTTATTATGGTTGTTTTTTATCTACAACAGCTACATGATCATCTTAGTCATGTTAATGTGATATATACTACAGTCAGCTTGATCAAACTTATTGTATTTCTAAAAAAACAGTGCTGATGTGATAAGCCACTTTAGTTGGATTTCTATGACATCTTACAGCTAAGTTTTTTATTTGAGATGTATCAAAAAACCAGTTACATGTACTCCACTTGTTTTTGGTTTTCAAGCAGGCATTAGGAAGCACAAGGATATTGTTAGTGGAGAGGTGACGGATGGTGTTGCCAGTGTGGAAGCAGTTGTAAGTAATGTTTGAACAAATTGTTTGTTTTATATATCACTAAAAGTAGTAACTTGTATAAGTTTTAAGAACTATACTTAAGTGAATTGTGGAATACTGCATTTTAAATTACGTTCCAGACAAGTAGTGATTTGCATTCTATTTCCTGTTACCTATATTGGATCAATCTGCATTCCAAGTAATACTTGGCATGATACAATGCATTTTTGTTCTGTAATTTGGCTTCTAAAATTTTGAACTTCTTTGTACTCGTGTGTGTGTGTGTGTGTATGTTTTGACTTAATGCATGAGATGATATATATGTATCTCACTTCATCTTTTTTGAAGATTGAGATGATATATTTGAATGTGTGAGGGGTTTGACATCTTTTATTCTTGGATGCAATTGAAGAAACAAAATGATTTCAATAGTGGAATTTTTATGTAATTATTTCACATGACAACTGCAAGCATTAAATCGAGCGGGTGGTAAATTTGAGAACAAAAGCGCAAAGTGTGCTTTGACAACGGTAAGTTTAATTGTTTGTAATTTCAATTTAGAGCATTGTCAGTTTCAGGTGTGCTACTCTGCTCCTTGCACATTATTAAATTTTGGATTCTGATGTGGGGCTTGTAATCCCTTTGATTATTACTCATTTCACGTGATCCTGCTCCTATTTTGTGCCCCTCCTAGTTGTTAAGAAGTTTTTCTTTAGCATATTAGAATGCTTGACAATCTAAAAGTATGTAGTACGTTAGCTACAGTCTTTGAATTGATATTCCTGATGATGTTTAGTCGTCAAGGAATTTGCTTTATCTGAAGAGTTTTACTGCTTTAGAAATAAAGCTTGCCAACTTTATTGTATCATCATTATCTCTAACAACTTAGTGTGTTGTAATCTAGTTATATTAAAATTATTAAACTTTTATTAAATTTTCTAATATTTATCTAAATAAAATAATGTGAAGCTTATAGACTCCGAATTAAGGGGAGACACGTATTATATTTATTTATATATTTAACTTTATTTTTTACTACATTTTACAATATATTTATTATATCTTAATTTTGTTTGTGCTGTTTAAAATTCTTGATAGGAAAAAAAGAGTTGAAAAAAGAAATAGTTTGTAGTTTCAACACTAGACAATAGTCTTTTTCGCTACAGTTAATGTCTCTATACATTTTCCCTACATTTAATGTCTTAATGCTTTTTCCCTACATTTATTGCATTTTCCCTGATTTAATATCTAAAACTGTAACCTCTTTTTTATTTAATCTAGTGGGTGTCGAGTCACACATTAGCGACACCAATTAGAATAATATTTTTTTTCACTTGTTTTGTCATGTCAGACTTAAAGAAAAAAAACTTCAAATTGGTTTCATTAATGTGTAGGTGATACTAAAAATTACTTTAGCAATCACTCCATTTTCATAATTAATTTACTTCAAATTTATTTTTGTAATTAATTAGATTTTTAATATTATTTTTATAAAAAAACCTTTACTATAAGATAATTTTTCATAAAATAATATATGAAAAGAGTAATTCTAAAATTTAATTTAAAAATTCCCAACTCATTGTATAAAAAAAAAATTTAATTTAAAAATTCCGCTCCGTCTCACGCATCTCCAGCGGCAAAGAAGCCTCTCGCTTCGCCAGCCTTGTCTCCCTCAATCTGATACGTGCATAATTCTTCAATTTTTAAGTTTTTATTAAAATAGCTAACTGTTGGGTTTTGGGTTTGTATTGGATTATACTTTATATTGGGTAGTAATGGATTGCAACATGGAGGCCCATAGGATTTATGGAACAATAATAGATGAGAATAGTTTCAGTATTAAACGGTTGGCAATTATTAGTAATCCTTTGGTTCTCTTCTTTTCTTGAATTTCTCTGTCTATTCCTCCTTTCCTTTACCTCTTCTGTGTAAATCTGTAATGTGATTTTGGCACGTATCACAATCCTTCCTTTCCTTCTAAAATACCAGGAAATTGAACAAGGTAAATTTTTTTGAAACCCTAAATTGAGTCGTAAGATTTTCAGTTATCTTCTCTTTTCATTTGCATCACTCTGCTATATCTCATTTTTCTGTTTTCGATCTTACTGTCAGTTATTGTCTCTCTGTTTACTTTGTTGAGTTTAAAACCGATCGGTTAAGCAGAACTAGCAAACTATTTTCGCCACTATTTTTACCAAATTGAAAAAAATTGCTTAAGTTTAAAGTAACTCTTTAATATTTAGTGTTTAAGTTATTTTAAAATATTTAAATTGTTGTTTAATTTTATCAATCTATTTTGGAAATTGATCAATCTTGTCACTGTTAATAATAAAATCATTTTACTTTATGGTTCAGATGCCTCATAGAACACGTCCTATGACAGCTCTGTTAGTGTTCACTGGCCTCAATGTTGTGCTGGTCTCCACTATTACTCTTGTCTATGATTTTGTTTACTTCTTTCCTTTCTAGGAGAGACGGGTTTGTTTCTTATTGCTCTTTCCTTTGCTTACTTTTTTGGCCCATACTTTATATATGTGAACACTAAAATTGAACCTATTTTAACCCAATTTAGTGATAAGAAATTAAAAGTCACAGCACCAATGAACTGTTTCATATTGGGACATAGAGACATACCAAAACTGTATTCCTTAGTGAGCCTATTTTCATTAGAAATAATCGGAAACACTATATAAAAATTATACTATGAGATAATTGATTTTTAGTGAAGAGAGGTCAGAGCAGTAGGACTGTGTAACAGGGGAGAACTTAACTAATAAACTGTACTAATTGGCCACACTAAATATTTTGGAAATATTATGGAAAGAAGATATGTAAGTCTAGTTTCAAATAAAATTTACAGAACTTAATTTGGAGTTCTGTAGCTGAAGATAAAAATAATTTAGTGACTATGACACAGATTGTAACACCCCTTACTCGTATTCAACGCCGAAATAGGGTACGAGGCATTACCAGAACACATACACTTGTAAACGTATTAAACTAAGTCAAAAAATTTTATCCAAATTATCACTTTTCAATTTTCATCACCAACATATAACTTAAATAATACTAGTCAACATCAATGGCTTTATACAAAATGAACTGCTAAATGTTAATGGCCAACATTTTAGGCCAAATCAATTATGACATATACAAATGACTATGTCCCCTATACATGCCATAAACTTAAGAGGTTTGTATTCACTTTTTACCCACAATGATAGCTTGATAGTGTGATTACATCTTCGATGATCTCAAACTCGAGCTAGCATACAACCCTATAAGATATGGGAAAGGAAGGAAAGTAAGCTACAAAGCTTAGTAAGTAAGTATGTAAATAATAAGTGATTTATTAACAGACTTTCATAAATCTTCACAATATGTTCTCAAGATAATACAATCATAATTGCACATAGTTCCACTTTTTATTCATGTTCATCTCAAGCTGTCTATTTGAGTCACTGTCACTAAATTATTTATTTCTCGAGATACAGAGCTCCAAATGAAGAACCGTTAATTTTATATGACACTAGACTCAAATATCTCCATACCATAAAATTTTCAGAATTTTTGGCTTAGCCAAATAGTACAGTTTATTCTTTAAAGTATCCCCTTTTCTGTTGTCTAACAGTTTCAACCTTTCTTCACTAAGAATTAATTATCTCATTGTACAGAACTCAAATGATATTACTGTTTATTTCTCTTGAAAATAGATTTTATCCCATGATTATTTTTTTTTACAATTTTTAATGAATTTTCAAAGTTACAAAAGGGAATTCTGAAATCATTCTGACTCTGTCTCACAAAAATTCAAATATCACAGAATATTAAATTCTTTTGTTTACACCATTTCTTTTATGTCAAAATAGACTTATCCAGATTTAATTTAATATCTTATTCAACCTCTAATTCAATTTCGACAATTTTTGGTGATTTTTCAAAGACACATAACTGCTACTATCCAAAACTGTTTTATTTCTAAATTTACTCTTTCATAATTTCACTTACTCCATTTCTTGTTACCGAAAGTTCGCTCAAATATCGAGCACATTGTTCATAAATTTTCACACTTATACCTGCACCTATTCATCACATAATAATATTCAATTACACTTAGTCGGTATTTGATAATTAGCATACGAGGTGCCGTCTTCCTGTAATGTATCGCACACATAGTGCCATTACCCGTTTCTCGCACACATAGTGCCATCTACCGGTAATGTATCGCACACATAATGCAATTACCCCTTTCTCGCACACATAGTGCCATCTACCGGTAATGTATAGCACACATAGTGCCATTACCCGTTTCTCACACACATAGTGCCATCTTCCGGTAATGTATCGCACACATAGTGCCATTACCCATTTCTCGCACACATAGTGCCATTGCTTGCAATGTATCGCACACTTAATGCCATTGCGTATTTTCTGCACATTTTGTGCCGAACGACCGATTTCGCACACACAGTGCTCGGTAATAAAAATCGCACACATAGTGCCCTTTCAACCATCGCACACATAGTGCCCTTTCAACCATTCATTCACAATTACACATACAACTTCTTAGTCTTTCATATGTATGCACATAATTAAAAAAAATCACTTACATCACATTTCTTTTATCACATATCATCTCATTTAACATCATCTAAAATACATATTCATATGTTTCCTATCTCATGACATCACATTCGGCATCACCTAATATTCTTATACGTACCTATGCACATATTAAATTACCAACACCATTCTTGTTCCATTTCCATATATATATATTCCTTATAAATATATATTCCTTAGTACAAAACATACATTCGGCCAACTCAAATAATCAATGATTATATATATATATTTACCCTCATTCGGCTAAAACACAAATAATTTCCATGCCTCACTCGGTAAATTTGAAAATTTAGTCTATTAATTCACTTGAACATATGCAATTTATAAAATAATTCGATTAAATCCGATTGCTTAAGAACTTACCTCAAAAATCGACGGATTAAACTTCCCGGCTATTAGTCTAACTTTGTTTTTCCCCGATCCAATCCCGGTTCTTTTCGTTCTTGATCTAAATAATTTTAAAATAAGCTCATTCAACACTTTTCTCATTCAATTTAATCTAAAACATATAATTATACAAATTACTAATTTACCCCTAACTTTTACAATTCATACAATTTAGTCCCTAATACAAAACTCACAAATTACTCAAAATTTGGTTAACACCCCTTAGGGCCGAATTTTCATAAGGACTATATAAGTCCATATATTTCATAAATTTTTCAATTCAACCCTTCAAGATAATATTTTCACCAAATAAATCCCTAATCAACTATATTCATCAAAAACTCAAAATAAAAGATGTTCATCTAGCTCAAACCTTACATTTAATACCAAAAATCATCATAAAACTCATCTTATCATCAATGGTATATCTCACATACATGACCAATACACAAAATTAATATATGGGCTTGATAATAAAATGAACAACAATCACAAAAATACAAAAATTATCAAAAACCAAAGTTAAATCCTACCTTAATTAAGCCTTAATATTGCCGAAACCCTTGAAGCTTCTTTTCTCCCCTTTTATTTCTTTAGTTTCGGTCAAGTAAGTGAAAAGATGAACATGCATTTGTCTTTTGTGTTTTTATTATTTTAATGTTATTATAAAACACATATATATTATTATAATCTTTAATTATAAAGAAAACAAATATAAAATGCTTAACTAAAGCTAGTGCCGTCCACTGCTATAAGAAATGGGTTATTTACCCTTTAAGGATTTATCATTAAAAAGCCACCCTCTAATTAGCACTATCACAACTAACCACCAAATTTTTATTTTATGCAATTACGTCCTTTTATAAAATTAAGCACACAAACACTCAAATTTTTTTACGAAACTTACACGCATGCTAATTCGCACACAATTAACTCAGAAAAAAATACTTAAATTTTTTTTGACTCAGATTCGTGGTCCCGAAACCACCATTCCGATTAGGGTCATAATCGGGCTGTTACACGGATGGACAGCTTGAATATTCACATAAGTAAATAGTGAAAATTATAGATAATGTTACTTACAAGTGTGTTGTTTATACTAAGGATGTGGATGGAGAGGAGGAGGAGGAAAAATAATAAATGAATGAATTGTTTAGAAATTGATCACATGCTCGATTATAATTGATAAACGTTGAGGTAGAAATGATATAATGTTTTATTTCAAATATTTATTATGAAACTAAGATTATCGTTATGGTATAAAAATCGAATTGTAAGTTCATGTAACTTGAATTATATTCTTAAATGCTTGATATGTATGTTATTGATATGAATATAATTTGAATGTTCATTGTATGAAAGTTGACGAAACATTGATATATTTGATAAAAAGGGGAAGAAATCCCGGTTGAATGAAAGGAAAATTCGATGGATCTCTGAAAAGGAATTGACGGTAAAAAGGGTTTAACCCGGACGGGTGACCCTATCCCGATATAGCCCTCCCGAAGAATATGTGTGAAAAGGATCTAGCCCGGACGGGTGATCCTGATATAGCCCTCCCGAAGAATATGTGGAAAATGGATTTAGCCCGGACGGGTAATCCGAATTAGGTCTGAATTTAGCTGAATCGTAATTCGGATCCAAGCTCATTAGAGTAATTGTCGTTGCGGGGATTTAGCCTTTGACCGTAATCCCGACAATACTCTATGAGTTTATATTACAGGGGATTTAGCCTGGACTGGTAATCCCACTGTAAGGATGAGGTTCGCGGGCGTGTTGTAACAACCCAATTACGACCCTAATCGGAACGGTGGTTTCGGGACCACGAATCCGGGTTAGAAAAATATTTTTTATTTATTTATTTAGTTATTTATTAATTTGATATCTATGTTATATGTGTGAGCATGTTCTAAAATATGGTGGGTTAATTTGTTTGTTTGGATGCTAAATTTTAGTTAAGGGATCAAATTGTATAATGGTAAAAGTAGCCTATATTTTTTTTAAATTAAGGGGTTCAATTGAATTGTTTTCTTGCATGAATGAACTTGCATGATAAATTAACCAAAAGTATAGTGGGTGGACGGCATGATGATTGTCTTATGTATTAAATTAATTTTTATTTAGTTAGTGGTGATATTATTATTTTATAATATAATTATAATAAAGAAAGAATACATAAAAAGAAAAAAAAAACAATTAGTGGATGCTCATCTTCCACCTTGGTTTTGCTTTACCGAAAATTTGAAGGGAGAAAAGGGGAGTTTAAACCTCCATTGTTCGGTTCTTGCATGTCTCTATAAGATCAAGAACAAAAGGAAAAAGAGTTGGATCGGGGAAAAGCTAAATTAACCGAATAGCCGGGAAACTCAAATTCATCGACTTCCGAGGTAAGTCTATAAGCAATTGGGTTGATACAAATTTCATTCTATGTTAAATTGTATATAATAAAGTGAATTAATAGAATAAATTGTACAAAGCCGAATATAGCATGGGAATTGTTTGTTATGTTCGAAAGTGAGATTGTATAAATATGTGTCTACGTATGTAAGGTGGATTATTTGGGTTGATTGAAAATATGTATATGTACTAATGAATAAATATTCATGAAAAAGAAATGAAATGTGAGTAATGATTGAAAATGATTATGTATAATAGTATTGCCGAATGTAATGTCATATGATAGAAGAAAGGAGTTGTTTTTAAATCTTTAATTATATGTGCATTTATATGGATGGCAATGAAATTATGTGTGTATTTAGTGCTGAAGGGAAGATGGGCTAATGGCACTGTGTGTGCGGATTTATTCACCAAGCACTGTGTGTGCGAGATCGGTTGAATGGCACTGTGTGTGCGGATTTATTCACCGAGAACTGTGTGTGTGAGATCGGTTTGAATGGCACTGTGTGTGCGGATTTATTCACCGAGCACTGTGTGCGCGAGATCGGTTGAATGGCACTGTGTGTGCGGATTTATTTACCGAGCATTGTGTGTGCGAGATTGGTTGAATGGCACTGTGTGTGCGGATTTATTCACCGAGCACTGTGTGTGCGAGATCGGTTGAAAGACACTGTGTGTACGGGTTATCGGATTTTTCTTAAGAACAGAGACACTTAATAAAGACAAATGAAACTGTCAGGTATGTTTATATTGAATAATGGTTGATGATCTGGGTGAAAAAAAAATTAAGTAAGTTATTTTGATTTGGGTATGAAGCATATGAATATTTAGTTCTTTTGTTTTGAGTTTGAATGAGCATGAGATTGAGGAATATTAATTTAATGTATGTGTCAATATTACGAATTATTCAATGGTTAGATTTTGAAATTTACAGAAAAGAAAAATAGTGAAATGTGTAGTTGTGTACTTTACCTTTTTGCTTATAACTTACTGAGCTATTTAAGCTTACATGGTGTGTTTGTTACATTGTTTTTTAGATCTTTAAAGTCGAAGCTCGAGTTTGGGGATCCTTGTCAAAGTCAAGCACACTATCGATTATTTTGGTATTTTTTTTTGGGAAATCAACTATAAGTTCATGGCGTGTATAGGGTAAACTATTATTTTGAGCTTATCTTTTGAATTAGATGTTATAATGCCATGCGAAAATGGCTTTATTTCTACCATGAATTAAGTGAATATGTTGAGTAAGTATATATATATTCGATCATGGCTAACATTTTTTTTATGTGGTTGGTATGTTTAATAAAATTTGTAAGTTTATTGTATGTATGTATTGGTAAGTCATCTATTTAAGTTTGTTACATATATATATAGAATGCAACGTATAATTTATGAAAATTTTATGGAAGTCATGTGAAGCTACGTGAGTCGTTAACGAAAATGTTCATGGGGTTTAGATTATTATATGTGTAATGACTTGTATATATATATGTATAGGTATTCGGCCTTAGGTATAGGTTTGAATGCATGGTACAAATTTCAAAGGAATAAATGTTTGAATGGTCGTATTAGGTATCAATTCGGCTAATACTTAGATTTGATATTATAAAGTGTAAGTTATTCATGGAATATTTGAAATGAGTTAAAAATATGTATGTTTAAGCTGGTTATGTGAAAGGATATGAATTTGGTACGTGATAGTATAATTGAATGCACTGAATTGATATTTAGTTTAATGAGGCCTATAACCCTAATCCGACGACGGAAAGGGATTAGGGGTGTCACAAGTGTGCTCTCTTACAGGGGATTTAGCCTGGACTAGTAATCCCGCTGTAAGGATGAGGTTCGCGGGAGTGTGCTCTCTGAAATGGAAATGTGCGCACATGAACATGAATTGACGGACTTGGATTTGTACACTAAAGTGTACCTCTGAAAATCCATCGAAAATTCCAAGAAATTCAACGGGATAAATATGGAAAAATATCAAGGGAATGGAAATTATGGTATATATTATAAGATATAAGGAAATACGAGTTGATGAGACATGAACGTAGAACTTGGTTGACGAATGAGTTCATTTGTGATTATATATTTGTACATCCTAGAGTTTATTATCTGTATGAATTGGTATTCCAAATGAGTTAATGAGAAGAGTTCTAATATGAAATAATCTTAATTCTAAATGAAATATTATGAAAACGTATTTGAAATACATTGGTATGTCTTGTATATGTTATTTGAGTTCATAATGTGTAAAGTAATGTATGTGGAAATATGAGATGATGATACCTGTACATGGAATTTATTGGTGGATAATTTATATGATAGATTGTAGTGAACATTGAAATTGGGCTCAATAAGTGATTTGTCACTTTAAATTGTGATTGGCAGGAAGGGTTAGTGAATTGCATGTTTATGAATTGTTTATGAAATGTGTTTATTCATAATTATGGAATGGTACACCTCAAGTGCACTATATGTGTAAAGAAACTTTTACAGTCAATTTCGGTATTTGAGCGATAAATGGCTTAAATTGTCTGTGAGTATTCCGTACTCCTCGATAATGCCTCATACTATATTCCAGCAATGGATACGGGTAGGGGGTGTTACATTGCTACCCAGGCTTAATGATCTTGGTTTCTTTGTCTTAATCATTCTTTTCAAATGTAAATTTTAATTTCTATTTTCATTATCTCTGAGTTAGATTTCATGGGAGTTTTTATTGAAATGGTTTTAATTTGTTCTCATAGCTGGATAGGATATTACATGTAACAGTGTAGTATTAGATTTGAAATAAATTAATTATTATCATTATCCTAGTTTTAAATTATTTTCTGAATTGTTATTTTATCTTATTTTTCGAATTACTAATTTGAATTTCATGTAACTATCTTTACTCTATAAATAAAGATTTCTATCTAAAAATCAAGTTGAGGCATTTCATGAGCCTCCCATTACTTCAATATGCTATCAGAACCTTTTTGTATAATGACATGATTTTTTTATCTTGGCTTTATATGCCCTTTTTTTTTTATCCTTTCCCTCGCACAAGTAAATTCTTGGATCTTCATATATCTCCAACTATTTACTTTTTTTGGTTGAAACAACGCCAACTTTTATTCACCGGAACTAATTAATTGGTTTTCTTTATTACCAGTCAATGATCAACTTCTATCTATTAGTTGAAAGTGTTAAGGCTTGTGTCCAATTATCTTAGAGTCAGTTAAAGGGCATTGCTTAATGGATGTTGAACTACATCTTGGATTTACTTTTACATTGCCGTAATGTAACGCCTCATATCCAATCTGATCGTCGGGTCCGGGTTATGAGATTGCAGCTTACATCTCAAATATATGTTGTGACCCTCACATCTCGATTTCCGGAATTCATAAACTATAACTACGTACGAATCACACTTGCAATTTAGTGATACATTTAAAGATCTTTTTCCATTCTTCTAGCTACAATTCAATAGACAACATCATTCAACTTATCACTTCTAATATTTAATTATTTTTTATTGTAGAATAATTAAATTATTTATTTCAGTAATGATATTTTAGCACATTAAATATGTATTGTAATTTAAAAATAATAAAGTAGATTATATATATTTTTATAGTATTATATATTTTAATTTTTTAATTCATATAATAATTATATTAAGAATGCTATTAAATTATTTTTTATTAAATTATATTTAAAAATATTTATGTTATAATATGATTAAATTATTTATTATTTTTATTAAATTATTTTTAATAATAATCTTATTAAAATTTGATAACAATAACAATAATTATCTACCTAAAAAAAATTCTGCTTAAGGTATTCTGATCATTTTAGTTCTTCTCCTTATGTTATTACAACATCATTCCATTCAAACAAACACAAGAATACCATTACAGTCTATTCCATTCCATTCAACTAAACAGTTGAATTACTTATTACAGCTCTATTCCATTACAACTTTATTTCATTACAGCTTTATTCCATTACAGCTCTATTCAATTATAGCTCTATTTTATTACAGTGAGTCAAACGTAGCCTTATTTGATGAAGTTTCCCGTTCTAGACGACGGCGTTCTCGCTGAAACAAACCAAATTAAAAAAGCCACAAGCCATAGTTAGAAACCAAATGAAAGACAGAAAAATGAACAGTATATAAATTTAACAATTTATAGTTGAAATAAATCTCAAAATTATAAATAAACGTACAATTTATACATAAAATTATCGATGTAACACTATGAATATGAATGCAACATACAAATTTTTTTTTATAAATTGAGGATACATACAATACAAGACAACGGCAACAAAAAACTTTTTAATTTATTTTTATATATTAATATTCAATATACATCTAAATATATTAATATTTTTAGCTAATATAATTAATAATTTACAAAATTATTTTATTTCTATTCTATAAAATTTCATAATTAATTCAATTTTCAAATTTAATTTATACCTTAACTTCAAATATAATAAGAAATAATTTTAAGTTAGTAAAATCCTTTCTTTTTTTCATTTCTCTCCTTTTTTTTTCCTATTATCTTCATCTATTTTTCTTCCTCTCAACCTAGAACCAGCGCGCCACTGTTGCTGCCACCGACTGCCATCAATGATGCCGGAATAATTAAAAACTGGTCACGATGTCCCTCTCAACATCCTAATAAAATGCACAAGATTAAGTTTTGAAAATCGTCGCAAAAAACATGGGTTGGGTTTCGAATAGAGATTATTACAATCATTATCATGCATTCGGCCACCTTCAACCCAACATGTCCTGTACATATTTCGGCGTGTCGGACACCGGTACCGCATCAGTATGAGTGGTTTTTCAACATGTCCATGCTTCATAGATGTAATCTCATTTTACGTTTATTTAATATATATACACAAATAAGTATATTATCTTTAAAAATATATACAATTGAATTAAAATTTTGTGTATAATTAAAAAAAAAAAAAACAAAGTTTTATGCATATAATTGAACCAAATCAAAGTTTGATTCATTTGAAAATCTGTGCCATTAGTAATCATTTTTACTTCTTACTATAACTCACCTAATTGCCACAGCTATTTTTAAATTCAAACGCATCCTACTACTGATTTTATTCTATACCTGTAATTCTATACCATGAAAGCACCTATTGTACTTGTCTTGGTTCGTTTTTAATCTTACTATAACCAAAGCTTAATCTTAGTGGCAAATAAACTACTAGTTATCTAATGAGTAAATATAGCCCTTCAAAGATTAGTTTAAATATACTGTTTTGAGTAAGTTATATCAGCAGAATTGGATGTATAAGGCATACATATATGCACTTAAAACCAAAACCAAATCCAAAATCCAGCAAGTAACACCACCCCAAATTGCCTAAACCAATAAATTACAGTTTTACTGTCCTATAACACACAAGAACCAATGAAGAAAATGAGTTTAGATTGATAGTAAACATTGAACAATCCTAAATTGTTTCTATCTCATCAAGATTGACCTAACAGTCACAAGAACTAACTTTTAAGATAAATAATAGCAAGCAAACTCATCATAAGACAAAGGAACCAACCAAAATCCTCTGGTAACAACAAATGCTACTATAGAACAATAAACACCCAATTAAATATCATAATGTCACATATATATAAAGTCAGGGCCAAGAAAGTAAGCAAAGAAAAGAACAATAAGAAACAAACCCGTCTCTCCCAGAAAGGAAGGAAGCAAACAAAATCATAGACAGGAGTAATGGTGGAGACCAGCACAGCATTGAGGCCAGTGAACACTAACAGAGCTGTCATAGGACGTGTTCTATGAGGCATCTGAACCATAAAGTAAAATGATTTTATTATTAACGGTGACAAGATTGATCAATTTCCAAAATAGATCGAAAATTAAACAACAATTTAAATATTTTAAAATAACTTAAACACTAAATATTAAAGAGTTACTTTAAACCTAAGCAATTTTTTTTCAATTTGGTAAAAATAGTGGCGAAAACAGTTTGCTAGTTCTGCTTAAGCGATCGGTTTTAAACTCAACAAAGTAAACAGAGAGACAATAACTGGCAGTAGGATCGGAAACAGAAAAGTAAGATATAATAGAGTGATGCAAATGCAAAGAGAAGATAACTGAAAATCTTACGACTTAATTTAGGGTTTCAAAAATATTTACCTTGTTCAATTTCCTGGTATTTCAGAAGGTAAGGAAAGATTGTGATACGTGCCAAAATCACACTACAGATTTACACAGAAGAGGTAAAGAAAAGGAGGAATAGACAGAGGAATTCAAGAAAAGAAGAGAACCAAAGGATTACTAATTACTGCCAGCCGTTTAATACTGAAACTATTCCCATCTATTATTGTTCCATAAATCCTATGGGCCTCCATGTTGCAATCCATTATTACCTAATATAAAGTATAATCCAATACAAACCCAAAACCCAACAGTGAGCTATTTTAATAAAAACTTAAAAGTTGAAAAGAATTAAGCACATATCAGATTGAGCGAGAGGCTTCTTTGCCGCTGGGGATGCGTGAGACGGAGCAGAGAGTGAGTCGGGGATTTTTTTTTTTTTTATACAATGAGTTGGGAATTTTTAAATTAAATTTTAAGATTACTCTTCATATATTATTTTATGAAAATTTATCTTATACTAAAGGTTTTTTTATAAAAATAATATTAAAAAATTAATTAATTACAAAAATAAATCTGAAGTAAATTAATTATGAAAATAGAGTGATTGCTAAAGTAATTTTTAGTATCACCTACACATTAATGAAACCAATGAAGTTTTTTTTTTTTTTTTTTTTTTTTAAGTTTGACATGACAAAACAAGTGAAAAAAATATTATTCTAATTGGTGTCGCTAATGTGTGACTCGACACCCACTAGATTAAATAAAAAAGAGGTTATAGTTTTAGATATTAAATCAAGGAAAATGCATTAAATGTAGGAAAAATGTATAGAGACATTAACTGTAGCGAAAAAGACTATTGTCTAGTGTTGAAACTACAAACTATTTCTTTTTTCAACCCCTTTTTTTCCTATCAAGAATTTTAAACAGCACAAACAAAATTAAGATATGATAAATATATTGTAAAATGTAGTAAAAAATAAAGTTAAATATATAAATAAATATAATGCGTGTCTCCCCTTAATCCGGAGTCTATAAGCTTCACATTATTTTATTTAGATAAATATTAGAAAATTTAATAAAAGTTCAATAATTTTGATATAACTAGATTACAACACACTAAGTTGTTAGAGATAATGATGATACAATAAAGTTGGCAAGCTTTATTTCTAAATAGTAAAACTTTTCAGATAAAGCAAATTCCTTGACGACTAAACATCATCAGGAATATCAATTCAAAGACTGTAGCTAACGTACTACATACTTTTAGATTGTCAAGCATTCTAATATGCTAAAGAAAAGCTTCTTAACAACTAGGAGGGGCACAAAATAGGAGCAGGACCACGTGAAATGAGTAATAATCAAAGGGATTACAAGCCCCATATAAGAATCCAAAATTTAATAATGTGTAAGGAGCAAAGTAGCACACCTGAAACTGACAATGCTCTAAATTGGAATTACAAACAATTAAACTTACCGCTGTCAAAGCACACTCTGCACCTTTGTTCTTAGATTTACCACCCGCTCGATTTAATGCCTGCAGTTGTCATGTGAAATAATTACATAAAAATTTCACTATTGAAATCATTTTGTTTCTTCAATTGCATCCAAGAATAAAAGATGTCAAACCCCCCACACATTCAAATATATCATCTCAATCTTCAAAAAAGATGAAGTGAGATACATATATATCATCTCATGCGTTAAGTCAAAACACATACACACGAGTACAAAGAAGTTCAAAATTTTAGAAGCCAAATTACAGAACAAAAATGCATTGTATCATGCCAAGTATTACTTGGAATGCAGATTGATCCAATACAGGTAACAGGAAATAGAATGCAAATCACTACTTGTCTGGAACGTAATTTAAAAGGTAGTATTCCACAATTCACTTAAGTATAGTTCTTAAAACTTATACAAGTTACTACTTTTAGTGATATATAAAACAAACAATTTGTTCAAACACTACTTACAACTGCTTCCACACTGGCAACACCGTCCGCCACCTCTCCACTAACAATATCCTTGTGCTTCCTAAAGCCTGCTTGAAAACCAAAAACAAGCGGAGTAGATGTAACTGTTTTTTTTGGTACATCTCAAACAAAAAACTTAGCTGTAAGATGTCATAGAAATCCAACTAAAGTGGCTTATCACATCAGCATTGTTTCTTTAGAAATACAAGAAGTTTGATCAAGCTGACTGTAGTATATATCACATTAACAGGACTAAGATGATCATGTAGCTGTCGTAGATAAAAAACAACCATAATAAATGAAGAACAAACAAATTTCAACACGAAGGTTGACCTTCTGTCCGTAGTCCTGCAGATTTCCAATGCTCCAACAACAAATTTACTAACAAGAAAGAAAGAGAAAATATTAGTATCAAGAAAATGGTGAAGGGAATAACCCAAATCTGGTGGTTAAGATGCATGTTTTGATGTAAATAAAATTGGACATAGGTAAGCACATATGTATCTCAGTGATCAAACTAGATTATTCAGATTTTTTTTTTCTGCACCCAGGTTCCATGGATATCATATAATTGCATGATATTCAGAATTATCAGAGAGATTACAAACTGATTCCTAGTAACCCATATTCAGTGAACAGCCCATCTCACTTAACAAGAAAAACCTAATCAGAAAGCATCATATTACTGCTGCAAAGCAGTGTTTCACATAAAAGAATCGTAGTATGGTACCCATATCAAACTAATCAAAAACATCGACTAATTTTCTGAAAAAGGACCAAATTTTGAGCATGAACGAGTCGAATAATTGTAACCCATATCAGATGAAATAAAATTATGAAATTAATATCGAGCTTTATACCTTGGAAAGGGTATTGTAGTGTCTTCTCCTCGGTTTCAGCCTTGGAGCTTCTGGGAAGGTTGGAAGCTTGAAAGCGTGGGTAGTTGAAAGAAAATGGGAAGAAGAGGGAGAAGGTAGGAAAATGGGAAGAAGAATGAAAAAGGGAAAAATGCTTCAGAGACTGGAAAAGACATGAAGAAGAATGAAAGAAAAAAAAAAGATATTTCAGAAAGGAAAAAAAAATTGATAAGAGAATGAAAAAGGAATTCAGACGAGAGAATGAAAAAGGGGGAGAAGGGTAAAGTTGAAACTCACGTACTGAATGGCTATTCTGTGGTTAAAGTGACGAATGGTAAACGGCGATTTTGCTTGAATAGCTATTTTGAATGGCTGTATGGAATAGGGCTGTAATAGCCCATTACAGCCAACCAAACCATGGAATAGGGATGAGCCACTGAATAAGGAGGGAATGGAATAGCCATTCCCTCCAACCAAACATAGTTATGCAAGCCGTGTGGGGAAGGAACCTCTTCAACTATCAGCTTTGTTACGCAAGCCGACAGACTATGCGAATAAAACTAGCACCACATTTGGTTCACTGTAATGGAATAGGGCTGTAATTGAATAGAGCTGTAATGGAATAGAACTGTAATAAGTAATTCAACTGTTTGGTTGAATGTAATGGAATAGAACTGTAATAGTATTCTTGTGTTTGGTTGAATGAAATGATGTTGTAATAGCATAAGAAAAAGAACTAAAATTACCAGAATACTCTTAGCAGAATTTTTGTTAGGTAGATCATTATTGTTATTGTTATTAAATTTTAATAAGATTATTATTGAAAATAATTTAATAAAAATAATAAATAATTTAACCATATTATAACATAAATATTTTTAAATATAATTTCATAAAAAATAATTTAATAGCATTCTTAATATAATTATTATATGAATTAAAAAATCAAAATATATAATACTATAAATATATATATAATCTACTTTATTATTTTTAAACTGCAATACGTATTAAATGTGCTAAAATATTATTACTGAAACAAATAATTTAATTATTCTACAATAAAAAATAATTAAATATTAGAAGTAATAAATAACTTGAGAATTATATTGAACATCCAAGCATAATATTCATATATTAACATTTAATTGAAGCTGATGTTCGCCTTCATTATAGAGCTGTATGTATATTCCAAGTCGTATTTTTGAATGGTTCTCTAGTTGTCCAACCACAGTATTCTAATGGTTTTCTTCCACAGGTTGTGGTTGCTAAAGAGGCTGTAGGCAACCTCGGTGGGATGATTCGGCAACTATCTTTGGATCAGTTTGAAAACAAGAGCAGACGGATGATTCCTTCTAGTGATCTGTCCTATTCTGCGAAAAAGTTTTATAGACAAAAGTCTCCTCAAGGCTTGCATAAGAAGGCAAGCATATCGGAATTTATTTGCTTTTCATTTTAGCTTTTTTTTAAAATAGACTAATTTTATATTTCTCTTTCAGGTTATTTATACACTGCTTAGGCCCCGTAATTGGAAAGCTCCAGCTAATAGGAGGTTTTTCTTGGATTCTTACGAAGTGGGCGAGCTTTGTTTTGCTGCTGAACAGATTTTTATGCTGAACAGATTTGATGAATATGGGTTTCCTTCAACTGCAGGAGATATTACGTAATTTTGATAGCTTGGCTGCTCATTCAAGTTAGATAATTCCTTGTCAACTATCAATGTAGACAAAGGCTACATGATACTTTTAGCAAAATATTACTCAATGTAGACAAAGTCAAATGAGACCAGGGATAGTTTTAGCATGGTTTAGGTAACAATTTACATGTACATTTTTTTCTTTTACCTGCAGGAGTATTTTACTGTGGTGCACCAGGATTAACAGGGGAGCTAAGAAGGTTAGCTCAAGAGTTTTCAAGGAAGACCAGCACCAAATTTGATTTCCACAAGGAAAACTTTTAAAAAATTGGTCCTATTGGGTTCATTTAATTCTTTTTTTTCCTATATATTTTGGGAAATGCAACAAAGCAGTACTAGTACATATAATTATGTTTCTCATAGGGTAATATAGGCTGTAATGTTTGGTAACTAAGTTATCAATTATATTGTAATTTAATAAAACACTTCTCCCACAGATTGTCAAGGATTCACAAAAGTAAATGAATGAAGTTGAGATTTATAAATTATATATGTTATTTTTTATTTATTTTATAAAGGAAAAAAGAAGAAAATAAAAGGGAGTTGCAGACCTATAAATATCTGTCCATAAAAGATTAGACTAAACAATCAAAGCTGTAAATCAATCTATCAGTGTGCCAGGCCAAAAAAAAGTAAGGGAATTGGAGAAATAAGTTGGACCACTAAGTAAAAGGACAACTTTATTCTTAATGCTTATTAAGACAAAAGTCTTACTCCAGTCCAGACATAAGCACTTGATAATTATCTTCATTTCAATTTCTTTTTCCAGCATAGATTAGGAAAGGCGTGATACAGAATGTGCAATGGTCTGAAGATAGACATAGCATGAAAAGCTAATAGCAATCTCAGTAAAGTATCAAGAATTTCCGCATCTTAACTTAAATCAAGCAAATGCAACAAAGCAAGACACGAGTAAATAAACACCATACCATATATTCTCGAGAGAGAAGGTGAAAAGTGAAAACAGATCGGGAAATAGCTTATGAAGGTTAAAATGACATACACACACTTAGATGAAAAGAAAAGAAAAATTGCAAAACAAGAAACACCAACAGACTTTCAGACTACTAGAGACCAACAGAACCTTAATTACATATTTTTTGATTAAAATTAGGTTTAATTACTAGTAATTAGTGAGAGATTAGATCCAGAATGGCCACTCCACTCTTTTGAAGAATTTGGAGTTCTGCTCTAGGAAGATGCTAGATCAAGCTTTAAAGATTAGCTTGGAGAATTGAGCATTTATTTTCCTTTTTATTTCCTTTTCCTTTTATCTAGATTTGATTGGATTGATTGGATTAATGTTGCTGCTTAGATCTAGGATCACTTATGGAAGAGTGTTGAACTAATTTACTAGATTTCAGATTCATGATGAATCTTATTATGAATTCTTGATTGATTCTTGAGTTTTATCTTCACAATATTTTGGCTATTGGACTTAATGTGGATTAATTGATTACCCCCCCAATTAATCCGATTTCATGCTTGTGATCTGGAGAAGTTGGTTCTTCTTGGAACACCCAAGCACCATAAGTCCATGAGAAGCACCAAATCAAAACCTCCTAGGAACAAACACTATAGAGTCTCACAAAGCAAGTATAGCAGCTATCAAAGTGGAAGCTATCATAAAGGCTCTTGTAGCTAGTCTACTGGTCCTGCTTGAGATATGGATCTAAATACAGCGTAATGATGCCTACAATATGATCCATGTATCAACCCAACATAAAAGAAAGGGATACTTGTTGCTTGCTTATTCTAACTAATAGCCAAAAACATTTTAATTTGACAATTTCTAAGAATTATGAATTGTATAGAGAAATAAACAAAAACTTTCTAGTATATGAGCCTATAATTTAATATATTAGATAATCTCTACACTATGTTACCTTTTTACGTGGGGTTATAAAAACTTAACTGGAAGTTTATTTGTTAAGCAACCTGAAATCTTAAAACAGGGGAAGAAAGATATACGTAGAAGAAAGAAAGGGAAAGAAGAAGGAGAGATTGAGAGATTATGTACCTGAACAAAGTTAACATTTCTTACTCCAAACGTAACAAAATGAAATCGAATTCCATTTTGCTTTTGCATTCAAACAGACGCAAGTAGCAGAACAAACAACTTAACTTTGTTAACATTTTACAACCCAAGCTCGCAAACAAACAAACAAACAAACAAGCAAACAAAAAGTTGGTAAAAAAATTGTAAGCATAGCCTCACCTGAACTCGACGCCGACAGCGGCAGTTGGAGACGACGGTGGCGACTGGCGAGCTTCAAGTCAGCAGATACGACAGCAGGTGCAAAGGGACAACACCATAGCACAGCCCCTTAAATCCTGAAACAAAAATTAAGAAAGATAAGCCCTTTGAACCACAAATTTCCCCTATTCTCTTCAAAACCAGGAAATACCCACTTCACTTTTCACCATTCTTGACTTGTTTAAACGCTAAACCAAGCTCTTATGTGAACCAAAAAAATTCCCCCTTTTTCTTTCCTTCAAAACCAGGAAATACCCACTTCAGCTGCGCTGAATCAATGTCCTATGTGGAAAAAAATATTACAGAAAAAAAAGAAATCAAATCTTTAAAATAAAACATTTCTTAAAAACAAGAAAAATACCCATTTCATTTTTCACGATTCTTGACCCTTTTTACGCCAAAAATAATAAATAAACAGAAAGTGTGAAGACAAAGAGATCTAAGGTTCTATCTTGAAAAAGGAAGCAATTATTACATATTTTTTTAGCATAAAATATTAACACAAAATGGAATTGACGTTTACCTGAAGAAGAAGAAGAAGAAAAGCAAAGCGAAGAACAGTGGACCGACTTTGAGGTGTAGATAGATGGGATTTGGGGTGCTTAAAAGCTTTGTTCTAAAACCCAAAACAATTCAGTTAACAAATCAAACTCTAGAAATCCAGAAAAAAGAACACAAAAATTATGAGGATCTAATGAAGAAACCGAGAAAGATCAGAGTGAGACCGAAAAAGAACTTTAACTAACAAATTCAGAGAAAAAAGAAAAGGAATCAAAGGCCATCACTTACCATATATAAGGAGGTTCAACAGGAGGAAGATGAAGATGGTGAATGAAGCTTGATTTGTAGTCGATTAAGGATCCAATTTCTATAGGTTTTACTTTGAGAAAAACGTTTAGGAAGAAATTGTCTGAAGTGTGAAAGTGAAAAGGACGAAGATGAAGATGAGAGACAGGAGGATATTTTGGTCCAAAATAGGGCAAAATGTTATTTAGTTATAGTTTTGAGGATTTCATAGCAATTAATACCCATGATGTGATCCATTGATAGGGGTCTAATTACATTTCATTTAGAGCTATAAATTAACTCCAAAGTTAAATTTAATTGTTTTTAACTCAAATTTAATCAAATTTTGTGGACTTAAATTCAGAAATGATTTTGAGCATAAAAAGATTTAAATAAAAATTACCAAAATATAAAATAATCCTAAATAATTAAAGTCGAGATGATTCGTCCTAAAAATTTAATAAGTAAACTCGAATGTCTTGAACCCAAAATTACTCAAATCCGAAATAGTCCAAAAATGCAAAACAACTTAAATCCACAATGAACTAAAATCGAAATAATTCAAAATTAATCGAATCATGATTGACTTGATTAAAAACCAATATAATCCGCTCAATTCGTAACCCTACCCCGCAGCTGAGTATGGTCCTTACCATTAAACCCCTAATTCTATCATCACATCTACATTTAACAAGTCAAATTTTACTATTAATCTTTATATTGGGCGTAAATTACAAATTCAGTTCTTATACTATAATTTAATCCATTTTAATTTGTATATTTTGAATTTTAAAATTTCAGTCCTGTCCCAAACAGTAACAGTTAAATCCATTAGGTTAAATTCAATTATTAGTTTCATATTATATACTTAAGTTGTGAATTTAATTTTTATTCTCTAATTTGATTATTTTTAGTCATGATACTTTTCGAATCTAGACCTATTTTACGAGTATCATGTGTAAATAATAAACTAATATTACATTAAACTTGCAATAATACCAAATAAGATTTTGAAAATATTAGAATTTTAATTCAAGAAAAAGTAATCAAAGATGTCAATCTGCAGCATTCAAATATTACTTTGCAATTATAATTTACATTTAAGGAATTGGGTAACCTAGATTTATCAACTAAGACCCGGTCTTTATCTTATGGGAAAAGGATCGTGTAATAATACACTAATGTGGAAAGGTCAATAAGGAAAGTTAATCAAAATTTGGTCCTTTTTGATCAAATGAAAAAGAAAGATAAAGCAATATATCATACTACCACAAATTCACATATCATCAAAGATAATGTGGACCCAAATATAGTTTCATCTCTTTTTGACACATTCTGCAAATAGTTTTAGTATATGCCAAAGTCAACTTTTAATCCACTGCATCAACCAACCGGCTTTTAATCCATCGAACCAGTTTCCTGTGGGTTCGGACTTGGACTTTCTGGTTCATTTTTCTATATAATCGTTTCCATTATATAGCCTTGAGTCTCCACTGCCTTCCTCTTCAAGCTTTCTTCCCTGATAACCAAGGTTTATCCAAAGCGATGTTGGAGGGTAAAGCGATTGTAGGCGAAACCGATATGCTCCATACGATGCAGAAGGATGCACTTCACTTAGCTGCAAAAGCTCTTGATATCTTCGAAGCCACTGAATCGACTGATATAGCCCAGTTTTTAAAAAAGGTGAGGGCTCTAAGCTAGAATTTATTGTAACTCCATATGGGATATCGGATATGCTGGAAACTATATACCGTATGCGTCTTTGATTTGAGTTCTAAATGCAGGATTTCGACAGGGTGTACGGACCTGGGTGGCAATGCGTTGTAGGGACGGATTTTAGTTCATTTGTGACGCACTGCCATGGTTGCTTCATACACTTTTGCGTTGGCAGTCTTGCGATCTTGCTCTTCAGGGGTGCAGTAAATCAAGCAAAAGAGGCAAACTTGTTCCCGACGTTCGAGGCTTTAGATGCTTAGACGGTCCAAACTTAAAATGTTTCTCTGTTTGCCTGTCACCTAAAAGAAAGAAAACAACGTTGAATAATCGACTTCGAGTTCAGCAAATTCTGATGTTGTCTTTTGTGTAACCTTTTACAGCTGAAAACATGCTTTCATTCTTTGAAACAGAAAAGAACTGAGAAATTCAGTCTCAAAAGAACCCGAAACTAAATATCAATGAATAAAGATAAACATAGCTCAGTTCCATCAGGAAATAAAATGAATGGAGCCATAACACTGAACCGGCATAAACACTACCAACCCGTTTCAACTAGAGAATAAACATCCTTTGCGATACAGTACAACTTCTAAGGACTCTGTGAGGGCATGCCAGCATGTGTGTGTTTGAGTGTGTGTGAGAGAGAGAGAGATTACCAAGCATTTCAGAGAGTAAGAACAGATGGTGGGGCATCCCTCCGTGGGCCAGCAATCGAACGATAAACATACACTTTATCAGCTTGACTATCATCACTTCCATCCTCCTTCATTACCTCAACGTTCAACCTAGGCATCTCCCTTGCCAATAGCCTACAACCATTCATTGTCACATTGCAGGCCGACATCCAAAGTGACCTCATAGATTCGTACTTCTCCAAACCTGACAGCAGTGCAGCATTTCCGAACGGGCAGTCTCGTATCTCAAGTTTCCTTAGTTTTGAACAACCTCCCATAACACACTGCATCCCCCAGTCACTGCTGCCTGCAAATGCCACTGAGAGGGTCTCCAGGTTCTTAGCATACCTACCGATATACTCGAATGTCAAATCAGTTAAGCGACCTGAAACTGAAAGCCTCTGAAGTTTAGTGCACGTCTTAACCACAGCACCAAAAGCTTCATCCATAGGTTCATTTGTGATATAATCCGGTTGACCCGGGTTCATTATGCATAATCGGAAATGAGTAAAATCAGGGCAGTTCTGTACAATGGTTGCTACAGCAGCATTAGTCATTTGACAACAAAAATAGAGAACATAGTGGAGTCTCGGGCAACCAAAAGACACAGCAACAAACCCAGCTTCAGTGACTCCATGGATAATTTCCTCGTCAAACGGATCAGCAGGGAAAACTCGTAGTTCCTCAAGCAAAGGGCAGTTCAGTCCAACAGCCTCCAGTCCCTTGTCTTCTACCGTGTCCAAGACCTATAACAAAAGTATTAGGAAGTTAAGCTCGCCACAATTCATGGTTATTAAACAAGAATGCATGTTATGAATGATCGATTTGCCCTTTGGATGAGCAGGAATTTCTTGCTCAAACAACCAACTGTTCTTGACCATGAAAATATTTAATTTGTCAAGTCATCATGATGTGAAGCAAGCTAAGGACCATGAAAGAGTCATATGCAACACAGCATGGAGCCATTAGTGAATTACTTCCTAAAACAATGAGACAAAACGGAAAGAGTTGAAATAAAGGAGTCTTCTTACCCAGAGGCGTTTAAGTCGTGGACAATGAGCCAGAAGTTTAGCCAATTCATCGCTTCTCAAAGCACCATAGCTCAAGTTCAAGAATGTTAGATGCGTGCACACAGGATACAGGGCAGGGAGATATATTCCCTTGGCATCCCACAAACCGGATAGCGTATGCATATTCTTGCAATTACTTAACGCACTTTCAAGCTCTACGTATTGCCGGAAAGTAAGTTCTTCCGAGAACGAGCCCGTACCGAGCTCAGCTAATTGAGGGGCATTAACAAGAAGTCTTTGTAACTTTTCCAACGATACACTCCTATTCAACTTCAAAACCCTCATTGACTTGCACCTACCTACAAGCCTCTCAAGAGCATCGAAATTAATATCGCTACTCAAGTTGGCAAAGTTGAGCACTTCCAATGATGTGAAGCTTTCCGGGAAGCAGCTCAACCAACTACCCCCTTTATCATCAATGCCATTCTCCTGTATGTCAAGCTCAGTCAAGTTCCTGCAAATGAAATTATGAAATTAAAAACGTCCATAGCACGGAATCAATTCGATAATGCAGTCCAAGAACCACCTAAAATACCACCATATCAACAGGCAATTAGCTCTAAGAAATTAAGAAGGTACATACATTTCTTCTTCAATCATTCATAAAGCGCATATAAAGATGTAAATTCTCCCAACCAATGAAAATAGGCATATCCGGAAATGATAACATCAAGGATATGCCCACAATAAATGCATTAATAAAAGTGACAATGTCACATCAAATAAAAAGGAAGACAAAAAAGTGAAAGGAATTGGAAAAGTAAGAGCTGTTTCATACTTTCATTTCTAATTTCCACTAAAAGTCCATATTATTCGTCAAGTAAAGAGAAAAAAAAAAAAAAGAAGAGAAAATCATGTCAATCATTTTCTAACCAATACCCAAAAATATGCCCATTAATTGCACAAAGTGCATAATCTCAATTAACTATATTTCTAAACAAAGTAAACTACTTAAAAAAAATAGAATCCAGCAATCTTCTACTTCATTTCTAGTAGAAACTAGTTTATAGATTTGGTTTCCTTACAATTTCAGCTTTATAATTGTAATGAAATATACAATTTGAGCAGAGTTTCATAGCAAATAAATTCATTTACAAGAAAAAAGATAAGCTACATAGATTTAAATTTTATCATAATATTTTTAGAAGATTTTATCATAAAATTAAATTCCCAATAATGCAAAATTAGTGGAAAATGATATTTGTGTTGCTGGCAATGACATCAATGACAAGCCTTACATCAAAATGCTCCTTTGACAATTATAGGCCAAACGTCATATTCCAATAAATAAATAAAAACCAAAAAGGAACCCAAGGAAAAAAAGAAAAGAAAAGAAAATTAAAAAATTAATCTACTTTTTTTTTCTACCTTCATTTTCTATGGTATATCCCAAATAAACACAAGATTTTTAAAAAATGATAATTCAAAGAAAAATTTTCAGCGATTTTTTGAATTTTGAAGTATAAGAAGTGACGAACTTACTTGCAGTGAGTGGCAATGGCGGCAATTCCGTTAGTGCTAAAACCGTCGCAGCTTAAAAGGGAAAGAGCTTTAAAGTTAGGGAAAGAAACGGCGAGAAACTCCAAGCTTTCATCGCTGATCGCCATTCGCTTAAGCCTAAGCTCTTCGAGGAACGGATACTTAGCCGCGAAAACGACCAGCCACGCGTGGATATCGGCTCCCCAATTTTCCGGCACCAAGTTGAAGTCAGAAAACCTAGGTTTCCCCTTCAAAGTCACGCTCCTTATCTTCGGGAACCGCCGCGCGACGATCTCCGGCGAAACAGAGTAACAGTTTCCGATGAAGACGTGAGTCCTCGACCACCGTTCCGCGTTGTACCAGTCCTTGCAAACCAAAGAAACGGAGCTCCGGTCCCTGTGGGATTTCAAAAGGGAGAGAACTCGCTCCAGCACTTCGTCGGGAAATGACGACCGACGAGTTGACTCGTCCGAGTTCGGCGCCTCCTTCGACCTCTTCAGCTCCGATGGTTCCATTCTACGTTTCAGGTTTACAAACCGGGCATCCGAAAACCCGAACCGGAGATCCGAACTGAAAATGAATGGGCTATAAAGAAGAAGGAAAGGGAGAGCACCTTGCGTATTATGGCAAAAGGAGCAGAGGAAATATAAATAAATAAGTAAAAAAAAAAAGCTGTATATTTATTATTTTATTATTTTATTAATAATTGCGTATTATTGTAATAATATTATTAAAGGGGTAAAGAAACTAATAATACTATATTAATGTGTGATTATTCTAATAATATTTTGGTCAAAAATTTATTAAAAAAACAACAAGGTGCTGCAAATAAAATTATTAATTAACGTTGCTAAACATTGATTAAGGTGAAAAATTAATTAGTTTTTAATATACTAAATATTTTTTAAAAAAATTAACTTCATTTATAAATTACATTAAATTTAAATATTGTTAGTAAAAAAAATAAAAAAACAAATAATTGATTTAGATTTTCAAAGCTGTTATTTGCAAATAAAAATATTTAAAATATCTTAATTGAATATTTTCTAAAATTATGATGAGAAATAAATTAAATATTTGAATTTGTATTATTTGAACCCATATTTGGAATATTTAAATTTAATGCGGTGAGATAAATGTATTATGATTAACTCAAATAATATTAACCCATTTAAAATAAATTTATTATTTCTATTAATTTTTAATTTTTCTTAATTTATATTTTTTATTTAAACACAAGTAAAATTAATAATTAATAATAATAATAATTTTTATCTATTTGTTCACTCCACCTTAGCTGAAGTTGACGCGAACATGGCTTTGACAAGATCTTAGCCACCAATCCTAACCTACGCCGAGGTGCATTATGCCAACACCCAATCATATTTTGCCTCGTAACCTAATCAAAATACGAGGCAGTGGTCTTACGGGTGCGTCGTGCGCATAAGGAGTAGGTTAGCAAAATGTGAGGGTATTAGGGAAATTATGTGATGATTTGGTTAAATCACTTTTTGATGTTTGAACTTCACAACTTTTTTCACATTGGGCTTCAACTTTTCTTTTTCTTTTTTTTTTGTCTAAAATAGTTTTTGAAAACTCTAAAGTTCGAGTCTTAATGTGAGAATAATCGTCAAGTTCAATCTTCAATATGAGAATAATTGTCAAGTTTAGGATTAACTTTCATAATAATAATAAAAGTCCAAGCCCTAATATGGGAACAATTGTCTAATTCAAACCTCAATGTAGGAACAACTACAAAGTTCAAGGCCTAATTTAGATAAAAAAAAGTTTAAGCCCCAATGTGTGAATGATTGTCAAGCTCAGGCCTTAAATAGTGATTTAATCTTTTCATTTACCCATGTTCATCGAATGTGTAATGTTAAACGTAAAGTTTGATTTTATATAATTTTGTGTATGAAGATTTCATTTTATTTTATTTCTTGAAATCTTTAATACAATTATCAATATATAATTATTTTACGTTTACATACGCAAATAATTATGTTTATCTAATAAATGTATAAATAAATAAAATTTTAAAATAGTCATTTTACGTTTACACATTATATACAATTGAATTAAAATTAAAATTTAATATAAATATATACATTAAATGTTTATATTTAATTTTATCTTTAAATTTCATTTCCCAATTCTATCGAAAACCGTAATTGGTTTATAAAACTAAACAACTTTCAAAAAATCTTGACATTCACTTTTAATTAAATTTAAAAACATACCTTTATATAACATTTATGGATAATTTTGATACCATTTGATTTAGCTATATGTTTCTCTAATTAAAAAAATTCAAATTTATTACTAACAAGTAGTTAAGTGTAATAGTAAGTCACACTGTATTCTTAAAAAGATGACATAAGTTTAATCATTAAAGATAATATTAATAAAAAACAGTCATAAATCTTAAACATATACAATAAAACAGACATGAACAACATTAAAAAGATTCAAATTTATTCTATTAATAAAACTTCTTATATTTCTTTTTCTCTTGAAAAACCCAAATATATATATAAAGTTTATTATTATTATGAAGATGACATCTCATCTGAAGGACATTAATGATTTTCCAGGACCTGTCAATTTTGTCTTGGGAGAACGTCGTCTGCTATACTAAATTACTACATTAGCCCTCTAAGTGACGGCAACTATACGATTAAAGTGAGGGTGGAAGTGGAAGATGACAAAAATATATATAAATTGGCACAAACTCCCAGGCCTTTTGCGTTTTATCTTTCAGTTTTTGCCGTTAAAAGGCGTAAAAGAACACAAACAATTAAGTTAAACAATTTTATTTTTGTTTATTAAATAAAATTAATAGTAAAAATTAGAATAAAATGATTACAGAATATTTATTAAATTATCGATTTGAATAAAAAAATATTAATCATCCAGAAGAAGAATTAATGAAGTTTTGGGTAGAATTATAAATTTAAAAAAGATTAAATTTCATGGATTTTTATTTATTTTATATAAAAATATTTTCATAATAATATAATTTAATTATAAAAAAATTATTTTTTAATCATTTTTTAAATTAATGAATGGTTGACTTAGGACACTATTAATTTCTTAGTTTTCGTATAGTAGAAGATGGGATTTATGGGGCAATTTACCCAAAAATACCCAAAAATTACAAAATTTACGGAAAAGGGCCAGGTTGGAAAAAATTTACAGAAAAGGGCCGAATCCCCCAAAAACGTGTCTACGTAGGCGCATTTTTGGGGGAAACTGACCAAAAGGGGCGCGTTTTTGTCCACCTCAGCAAAAGCGCGCCTACGTGGACGCGTTTTTCTTTGAGGTGGACAAAAACACGTCCCTCGAGGCGCGTTTTAGCCCGTGTTTTTAAAAAAAAATTTATTCTCGAATATTTTAAAAATTTACGAGAATAAACATTTATAAAGGCTCAAAGTGACAACACCATTTTTTTTAAGGTGTATCATTTAATAAGAAAATATAACTTACAAAGAAAATCTTTATATAGACCCAAAGTCTGATTTCCCTTGTTTTCTTGAGTAAAGTGGGATATGAGATATGTGTATTTATAGACTCATGAATAGTTTTGCAGCTTGTTTCTAAACAATGTGGGATTCTTTCCTCTTTTAACTAACAAAATGAGATGACATGCTACACTATATTTGATTTTTTTTTTTACAAAATAATTTCTCTTTTTTTATATTTTGTTAATATTTTCTTGTATTATAAAATTATGTTTTGAAATATTTAATCTTATTGCATTTTAAAAGGGGAGAACCCATATTTTCTTATTACATTTTCTTACATTTTCTTATTACATTTTCTTATATTTTGTAAAACATGGGAAGATGGGATAAAGAGTTGGGAGAGAAGAAGGTAAGATGAATAAGGGAAAGCAATGATGGCAGCCATTATTGTCAAGTGTTGATAGCTTTGAAAGAATGTGTAAATTGATGTTGTTAAGATGTTGCTTGTTTCCTTCTCCATTTTGAGCTGTGTATTTGTTTTTTGCCATTGTTCTCAGTTTTATCATATAATGTGTATGCACACACCAAAGGCTTCAATCTTTTTCCTCTTTTTAAGTTTTCGTGAAATTGGTGCGCTTTTGGACTTTCCTTTGGAAGGTAAAAGTGTTTTTTCAATGAATAAGATTGGTTAACAAAAATTTCCAACAAACCATTTTACTATTTGTATTCTATCTCGAAACTCTATCCGATATTTAAAAGGTTTTAAATAAAAAAATTAAATTAAAAAATAAATTATGTTAAATATGAATCGAGTTAAAGCTTTAATATTCAAAACTTCAATTTGGTTCAACCCTAACAAATTGCTATTTAGAAAAAATTAGTTAAAAATATAACTAGAAAAATGTTTTTGATAAAAATATTATGTCAAATATTAGTCCATCTCAAGTTTTATTATTTAAAGTTTGAGTTGAATTTGACTCGGATTATATTCGAGTGTACAAAATGTTATTTTTATTTTATTTTATATCTTATGTAATTTTCATCATGTGTAAATTAAATAAATATTAAAAAAGTATATCAAGTTGTTTATTTTTATTTAATACTGAAAATAATATATATAATCAATAAATATTAAATAAAATAAAATATTGTTTTAAAATAAATTTAAATTACAAAGATTAGTAAATTGGGATAAAATTTGAGACTAATACCCAACTAATCAACATCTCTACAATTATATAATTTTATCTCCAAATCAACCCCTAAAAGTTATTGATTAAAATTTGCATATATAATTGAGTAGGGCCAACGTGGTCAGTGACTGTTTCTTTGCTTTCAAGAAAATAAAGAATAATAACTCAGAAAAAAAAGAAGAAACTGTTATTACATTTTCTTATATTTTGTTAACCCGAGAAGCCATTTCTGGGGAGAACCCACATTTGTTTATAAGGTATGAAACCGTAAATGAGTGTCCATTTGAGCTATTGGAGAATAATCTAAGACCAATTGATCATTTAAAGATTAAAAGATTGGAACTTTGAGAGGCTGCAATGGTTTGCCTCCCATGAACAAAACTAGTTCTAATGATGAAATAAAATATAAGAAAATGTAATAAAAAAATGTGGGTTCTCCCCTTTTAAAATGCAATAAGATTAAATATTTTAAAACATAATTTTATAATATAAGAAAATGTTAACAAAATATAAAAAAAGAGAAATTATTTTGTAAAAAAAAAAAAATCAAATATAGTGTAGCATGTCATCTCATGTTGTTAGTTAAAAGAGGAAGGAATCCCACATTGTTTAGAAACAAGCTGCAAAACTATTCATGAGTCTATAAATACACATATCTCATATCCCACTTTACTCAAGAAAACAAGGGAAATCAGACTTGGGTCTATAAAAAGATTTCCTTTGTAAGTTGTATTTTCTTATTAAATGATGACACCTTAAAAAAAATTGTGTTGTCACTTTGAGCCTTTAAAGGTTTATTCTCGTAAATTTTTAAAATATTCGAGAATAATTTTTTTTTTAAAACACGGGCTAAAACGCACCCCGGGGGACGCGTTTTTGTCCACCTCAAAGAAAAACGCTGTCCACGTAGGCGCTTTTTTGTTTGAGGTGGATAAAAACGCGCCCGGGCGCGCTTTGTTAGTTTCCCCAAAACGCGCCTACATGGACGCGTTTTTGGGGGATTCGGCCCTTTTCCGTAAATATTTTCCAACCTGGCCCTTTTCCGTAAATTTTGTAATTTTTGGGTATTTTTGGGTAAATTACCCGGATTTATGGGTAGACAATGAATTTTAATTTTATGTGTAATGTGATACATAATATTTATTCTATGTAATTTTATGTAATAAGTTTTGTTTTAATTTAAATAAACCACAAAAATTATTGCCAGCATAATACCATTTTATGTTCATTATTTCGTATACAAATAATTATATTCATTCAATACAAAAGTAAATAGAAGTATCATGGAAGCATCTGTACTAGTAGTCTGGCTGTATTTTGTCTCTTTTACTAAAAAAAAAGTAAATTAATCATTGTACGTTAAATCGAAGAGAAATTTGATCATTCTATTAAAAAAATCATCAATTTCTATTATTAAAAATCGATCTATGTACATTGATATCTAGTTGTTGTGTAGAGCACGTCAATTTTTAACAGTATAGATGGATGAATTTTTAATGAAAATGCCTAATTTACTCTTTGATCTATTGTACAGAGACTAATTTACCCATCTTTTAGTAGATAGGGACAAGATGCAATCTGATTCATTGTACAATAACTTATTTGATACTTTTACCATCAAATTACAAATGATTTTCGAAAGCGTTAAAAGTACAATATAAATACATGTCCGACTTTTGCACTAAACGACTTTTGCGTTCTGAAGGCCAGTGGGAAAATAAGTATGTCACTAGGGAGTGTAATTTAATCGTTGACCATTTAGTAAAGCTCAATCCTTCTTGGAAGTCACCTCTCCAGCTTTTTGAAGTACCTCCTGATTTGGTTGCTACGGCTATTCAGCAAGACAAATATTTAGAATCTCTTAGGAGGATTTAAGTTGTTTTTTTGTTTATTTTTTACCAAAAAAAATACATGTTCGAGTAACCACAAATATTAAATTATTACAACAAAAACGGAGTAAAAATTAATACAATTCAAACTAAAATCAACAAATTGAATTAACTAAACTAAAGTCCTTCAATTATATCAAATTTAAAACTAACCCCTTAAAATTAATTTGGTCGTTAAATTTTTATTTTTATTTATTTTCATCAAAAGAAAATAAGGTTATTGTTAATTAGACAATTTTTTTAAAATAAAAATAAAAATACAACTGGAAGTCATGTGATAGAGCACGTGATGGCCTCTAAAACCGCACGAGACTGTGGTGGTGGCAGTGTGCAGTGTTGAAGCGAAATTAAAGCATCAAATCTTTAAAACGAATCTCAATAATTAAAGATAATCACCAAATAATTAAACTCATACTTAAATCAGTTGTTTTTAATTATTATTAATAATAAGCTTTTTAATTAGGGTTGCTTAGCTGTAAGTCAATATACACCCTTTCTCTCTTACATTACCCAATTTCAGGTGTAATTAAAAGTGCCACTATTAATTATTTTCTTTTAACATTCTTAACTTGATTGGTATGAATATTGTTGTCAATGCAAGAAAACATAGGTTCGAGTTCGTTGAAACTCATTATCCTCCTATTTATGGGTTCGAGAATAGTTATGAATAGTATGAGTATTGTTGTTCATGCAATAAAACATAGATTCGAGTTCGTTGAAACTCATTATCCTCCTATTTATGGGTTCGGGAATAGTTATGAATAGTTCTAAGTATTGTGTCAAAAAGAGTAGATATAATTAGAATCTATAATGAAATTGTTCAAAAATTTTATTTTTCTTAATTGATTTGAAAAGCTAATATAATTTTGCACATCTAGTAAAACTAGAGAATTTGTTAAAGAGGTTTAAATTGAATTTTTTTTTAAAGAAACCAAAAAATGTAAATATTCCTTTAATCAAAGGGATTAAAATGACTTAAATTAAATCTTTAATTATTGTTTGGGGCCGTAATTGCAATTTCTCACTTTATCGTGGTGGTCAAAAAGGCCCCTAGTGGATTAAAATTACTTAAATTAAATATTTAATTATTTTGGGAGACTTAAATTCGTTCCTCTTTCAACTGACCCAACTATTTTTATTTTGTTTTATGGCTTTAAATTGTTTTAAAATATTTTTATGAAATTTTTAATAATTTCGATAATTTGACTGATTCAATCATTGATCTAATTCTAAAAGCTTCGTCTATGGTTTGCTTAATGAATTTCATATTTATAATCAATGGTTTTGCTCTTTTATGTTTATTGTATACAATCATTCAAATATATATATGTTTTAATTTTATTGATTATATAAATAATATTTCATTAAACGACAACCCTCCTTAACAATTTTCAACGAGTGGGTTGTATATGTGCAAGTATAATTAATCATATGTATAGCAACGTTGAATTATATTGATTTATTGAGTAGGGAGCAAAATGAGATAGAAATAAAATTTAAAGCTAATAATTGAATTATAAAATTTTAAAAAGTCTCTTAAAAAAATTATAAATCAATATAGACTTTAAAACAATTTTATCATTTTGAGGTTAAGGTCCTTACCTGCTTCCCTTATATTCATCCTTAATGGTGATGTTCCAAGCGTTGTGGATGAAGAAAACAACAATAGAAAAATTTTGCCCTTCATTTAATAGTCCGATCGTATTAGACTTTTAATTTAGTCAAAATCTAAAAATATATGTTATATGTGTGATTATATGAGTTTTGCCCTTTTAATTTGTGGTTAAATTGAGTAGTGAAAGATTCAATTTCGATTCAAGTATTATGGATAGGGCAGAGAGAGAGAGGATAGTTGGTGGCTTTGCTATCCTCTCTCATTCCTCAATCATACATTAATATAATAGCAAAATTACACATTAACCTTCTAAATTATTTATTCATTTATGAATTTTTTAAAATAAATTTCTGAATTCACCTCTACTTTTGAACGAAAAACCGTCCATTTATAAATTTATCGAAATTCAAAAAAAGAAGAAGTATATTATAATATTATGTAATAAATGCGAGAGTGTACCATAAGTGTGATCATGTGAGGAAGAGGATGGGTGGGTCTTTTAGTTATTATTTTTTATTTTGCCCATTTCAAATTGTGGGGTTGTTTTAGGGTTTCGAGTATGGGGATCCAATTGTTTAAATTCAGGGTTAGGCTGTGGAAATTTGTAAATCACATGCGTTCAGATTCCATTACCAGACCCTCTATCAATGCTTCATCCTGGTTTTCATTCCATATATATTTTTTTAAATAATTGAAATTTGTGTAATGAGAATTTAAATATTGATCTCTCAAATATTAATTGAGTCTTACCTCGATTGATATAAACATTGTTGTCAATACAGAACGTGAGTTCGAGTGTGTTAAAGCGCATTATCCTTCTATTTATAAGATGTGGAGAGATTATGAGTAGTTTTAAGCATTGTGTCAAAAATAACAAATATAATCAGAACTTATAATGAGATTGTTCAAAAAAAAATTGATTCGTCTGATAGATTGAATGGTAAAATTTTAAGTTTTAATTATGATAAAGTCGCAAAATCTATTATTGTATATTAAAAAAAAATTCCAAAAGAGTTTTTTTTTTTTTCATTTAAGGGTATCAGCTTCATATATAATCAGATTTCAAGATTATATAACTTTTAAGACAAAGCAAACAATATTTAAAAATTAGATTTGAGTTTTCATAAATATAATATTACAAAAAAATTGTTAGTTGGGCAATTTATTTTACATTTTTTGAAGTTTGTCACTTAGTTAATATTTGTATCTACATAAAAAGTAATAATGCTCTATTAATTGATACTCTGCGCAATAAACTAGCAACGGTCAATAATATAACCGAAATTCGAATAATTTATGAATAGATTTTCGAGAATTGAGAAATGAAACATCAACATATTTTGAGAGATAACAACAAGATTGTTGATTGCATAACTAAAGAGGCAGGAGTTAGGATGAATCAGCAGATTGTTCTTGTTGACCCGCCACAGAACATGAGACACATAATGAAAGAGGATATTCAACATACATTGCATTCAAGAGCAATATATATTTAGGGTTGATAATTTTAATTAATCACCAAAGCTTTATTTTCTACCCAAAAAACTAATAAAATTATCCCACATTTGCTAAATCTTAAATATCATATAATATTAAATTTAAAAAGTCAAACTTGTTATCCTCAAATATTGAAATTATCATCAATTTTAAATTGAATATAACTTGGACTAAAAGCTTTAGTTAACCCTAAAACCCTAAACCCTAAATCATTAAAAATCAAAAGCAAGAATCGCATTTTCTCCAATACTTGACTGTTAGAAAGAAAGTTATTAAAAACAAAAAAAAAAGAGCAATTTAGATTCGGATATGGTTATTTTGATATATAAATAGAGTAACTCAAATCTCTTACTAAGAAAATTTAAGATTCGTAACTAATAAAACATCCACTTAAAAAGAAATAAAAAAATATTTGTGGTATAAGGTCTAAATATGTACTAAAAAACCTTTGTCCCTAGTTAAGGTTTAGTTCTATTCAACTCTATTACCATATAAATTATGGTGTAATTTGTTATGAGAATTCACACTATAGAATTGTGAAATTATCGTAAGAGATATCAAAAGTTATTTAAAAAATTGGTAAAATGGAACTTTAGTAAAGTAAAGCTGTGTATGCTCTCGTGTCTCATTTACCTTGATATATTTGACACAATGTTTAAAATTACGTAGAGTTCATCTTTAACATATAAATAGGAAGATATATTTTAGCATACTCGAACATATATCATTCTGTATTGACAATAATATTCATATTAATCAAATTAAAACTTAATCGGTATAAACTCACTAAATATTAATGTATAATAAACTTTAAATTTAATTGTGACTCGATATAATTATTGAAAACTGATAAATTTCAAATAAAAAGCAATTATTTCATGAAAGTATGATATTTTGTACTACATGTTTTGAAATATGATTAAGACACTTACTCGTTTATTGTCCCCCCAAAGATTAGAAACCCATTTCTTGCAGGCCATCCTTTGTTCAATCAAAGTTTCACATCATTGTCCAATCTATGTACACCTTGCTACTTGCTACCACCACTCCAACCGAAGACAATGACAAAGGCCTACCTAGAGTGGGGGAGATTCCACGTGGCAGTTATTGGGAGAATAAAGAAACTTTTTAAAAAATGTTAATCGACATTTGAACGTGAATGTTGGGGCTTTGATGATGATGCCCCTTTCATTTGTTAAGGGTTATTTGTTTTTTTCTTCTTGTTTAAATTATCTATTGGAATGAGTTTAATGATTAATTTTTCGCATTTAGTAAGTAAATCAAGAGAGTAGACGTTAGTCGTGAGTTTTAAAATTACTCTATATTTATAGTGAGAATCGAACCTTTATTCACTGGTTAAAATAGAAGAGATACTTGTCATTTCACCTAATTTCTGTGAGTTAAAAGTATTTGCTTTTGGATTCAATTTGAATATATAATTTTTAAAATTATTATCATGAAAACATGAGATAATAAAATATATAATTAAATAATTTAAATATAAAATTAAATTAATAAAATATAATAATAAAAAATCTAATAAAACTCTAGTATAACATACACACAAAGAAATTTAAAATTCATACATCATTATTGTGGATAAGTAAAATCTAAATTTTAATATTCAAAATTTCGAAATCCCTACTTAATCAATAGAGTCCAAACCTTGTTGGCTTGTATTTGGATATCTTGCTTCAAACTTCGAAGCAACAAATTGAGATATGATTTATATTTTGGATGAATATTTATTTAATAGTTTTGACTTTTGGAACTGTTAGGTCATTGAGAATAGGAAATTTCATTATACGTACGTAAAACGTTTTAAAAAAAATCCCTTATAAAAAGAATCCCATTATTTGTGAAATAAAGTGCAAAAAAAAAAAAAATCAAATTATGTCAGAAAAAAAAAAAACATTAAACCTCATAATAATGTTTGGAAAAACACCAATCTAATATAAGCAGCATGTCATTAAACATCGATGGCCAAAACAAATTTTACAAATTAATTCGTTGGATTTGATATAAAAATGTTGCCCTAAACTTCATTCAACGTTAAATCTATCGAATCAGACATAAGAAAAAAAATTCGAATAAGACTTGAAAAACACAAGTTTGACCAACTCGAGAAAATGTAGCTCGGTCGTTTGTAATTTTGCATATAAAGGAGCCCATTTCAAGGTTAAAGAAGTTGATTGCATGAAAACACCATGAGCAGCAACCCAGAATTTTATGTCAGTTTTGTTTATAGACAGAGTTTCAAATATGGGCCAGCAATCCCTGGCTGATTCAGGCCTTCTTTAATAAGCACAGCTTTTGAAAGTGCATGGGCCAATCCAGAGTGGTGTATTGAGTGATAAAAATACTTGGAGCTCATTAAAAAAATAAAAAAATTAATCTTTGAATAATAGATCGGAAAGCAAACAAGCACTTTCTATTAACAATTTTATTCATTTCTATTACAAAAAATTATCATCGCTAATAAAAAACCAAACACTTCATGCTAACATACCTAAACTAATTTTTAATACTATAAATGAAATTTTTAACAAAAAGATCGATTTGTTATTTGATTTAACGTATGAGAATTAACTTGCTCATTTTTTGAGTGAAAGAGAAAGGCAATTCAATTCTTAATACGAAGACTTTCGTAATACCATAGATGAACTTTTTATGAAAATTTTAAGTAATAAATTAAACCATATAACTTAAATTTCATATATTTCTTTCAATTTTTTTTTCTTCATATGATATATATATATTTAAAATCCAGGGTATTGTGCAAAACAAATTAGACCTTGAAATTAAGCTAAATTTTAATGTAGACGAGAGATCAAACAACAAATTTAGCTTAAAAAAAAGCAGATAACTCAAAAAAACCGACAGAGAGAATAGGTACATAATTTACCTATGTAAGATTGAATCAACTAATTCCAAAATTTTGGCAAAGTGAAAACACTGCCAAGGGATCAAAGCTCTATTTTGCAGCAATGATTATTAAATGAATGAATCGAGAAAAGGGCGAGGAAAAAAATTGGGATAATAAAAATTGCCCTTAACATTTACCTTTTCTGTAATTTTGGCCCTGATTTTTTATAACATTTTGACCCTCAACTTTTAAAATTTAGTCAAATTGCTTTTTCTAGATAAAATTTTAACTGGAATGTTAAAATTTTAACCACACTAACTTGGCAACTCACATGATAATCCACATATACTTTTAAAAAATTAATAAATTCAATAAATTTAAAAAAAAATTACAAGAAAAAATTATCCATGTCAAAGTACTCATATGAATTGCCACATCAATGCCATTAAAATTTTAACAGTCCAGCCAATTTTTCCATTCAAAACAGAGCAATTTCACTAAAATTTGAAAGTTAAGGGCCAAATGATTAAAAAAAATTGGGACCAAAAAGACAAAATAGATAAATGTTAAGAGCTTAATTAATCTTTATACCAAAAAACCTCTACAGCGTTCCAATATGTTTATGTAGCAGTACCTCCAAAGGCTAGACCGAGAGAGACCTGTTAATGTACCTTAAATACCACTGGTATCCCTCCCAAAAATAAAACGTCGTATCCAGTCCGAGACCACCAATGCCCTTGTGCGCCAGCTTACTTGCTTGCTGAATTTAAATGAAGGGAATAAATACATTTAGACGCTCTTATTTTTAGCCTATAAAATTAGATTACCTGAATATTTCATTATGGCTCGCCAATTCAGTTTCTAAGGGAAAAAAAATGAAGTTCATGCTGAATATGGAAGCAAAAAGGTTGGTCTAGAAGCTACTTAGTACCTTGCATAGATGGAATACCAGAGCCACTGCGAGCTGTGTCCGATTGAGACCCAATCACCAGGAAGTTGTGCAGCTGTTTGCTCCCCTCCCAAAGGAGCAAATTGTCCCAAGTGCCTGTACCTGTAATAATCACCGGTGTTTATGGTAAAGCGTATAATTTTTTTTTTTTGGGGTGGGGTTATATCATAGGTATATAATTCTCTTTCCCAAAGACGGTAAGATTGAATGATCTTTAAACAAGCTAATAGTAAACTTTTGAACCAAACTATAACAATTTAATGTGAAAATGTAACATGGTTGTCGCCAGTTTCCTAAAACCATAAATTGGATTATAGCAAGAAAGACAGAAGCAAAAGAACAATGTGCACAGATGAGATAGAAGTTCATTTTGTACCTAAAGGGACGGAAACGATGGCGACCTGTTCCCCTGATCCTAGTGGGACCTTCAGGATTAATTTCACACTCTTCCATACGATTGAAGCACTTAGCGAGATAAGCACCTTGTTGATTTGCAACCTGAGTCATCGGCAGGTGGTTATTATGTAAGTAGTCATTGTCACATAGTTCAACTCTACTATAAATAAATTAAAATGATTACCTGTGCAGTCGCTGGCAGATTCTTCAGCTGAGTATCAACTTCGGAAAGAGCAGATTTAAATTCTTCAATACTCAGCTCAATGGATTCATTTGAGGCTTTTCCTTTGACTTGGGATGGACGATCGAAAATGTTACGCACTGGTTTGCTCTTCAGATAAAGCTGCATTTGAGGGTATCTTTCACAAATATCATTACTGATATCTTGAAATTCTTTGAGTGTCAGCGTTCCCGAGTTATCCGCGTCTGCCTTTTTAAATATTTCTGTTATGTCTTCCTAAAATGTATTGGAAAATAAATTATTAATAATAAACAAATATTCATAAAGGAACGGCTAAGTTTAGCAAATAGTTACCATGACTTTCCGTTGGTTAATAGTTGCACAGTCACCAAGTGCATAAACGTTACCAACTCCCTCTACTCTTAGCCATTCATCAGTTGCTAAAGCACGCCTATTACCCTGTTTGCATTCAATTAACATAATTAGAAGAGTGTAAACGAATTTGTATGAACGAATGTGAAGACAGTTAATCAATGAGGTGACTTCTACAGGTCCTAAGGTAATTCACCTGACCAATTTGCTTCATAAAGTCCTTTACAATTGGACGTGGCCCAATGCCGGTTGACCAGAGAACCATTCCATATGGCATAGAAGTTGTTTTGTCGCTACCTTTTGCTTTTGTACAAATTTCATTCTCAGTCACTTTTGTAACCATTGATCCTAATTTCACTTCAATATTATCTCTTCCAAACTTGTGTTCAGCAAACTTTGTGATTCTTTTGTCAAACCTGAAAACAAGAATGTCTCAAATCGTGAACTGAAATAGTCCAAACTTCGAATGTAAAGAATCCAGAACCTAAAGTTTCTTGGTGAAAACGGCAATCAGGTTCGTAACGAAGATGGAAACCTTAGTGCTACTAAGTTATAACTCAGGGATTATAACATTCATATTCTTACATGTTCAAAATATGATCTGTGGCCTCAAGAACTGTTATTTTCACAAAGTTTTGGACCATTGGATATAGTTTGACCACATCTTCGTTCACAAAATCATGAAGTTCAGCAGCAAATTCCACACCTGTAGGGCCACCACCAACCACCACAAAGTGAAGGATTTTCTTTCTCTCCTCTTCAGTTAAATTTGGTAGGCTTGCCTTCTCGAAGGCGTCAATGACATTCCTCCGAATCTTCTGAGCATCATCAATTTCCTGCAAAAAAGAATCACGATGCTCCAAAATGAAAAAAAAATGCTATAAGCGAATGAAAATGGCTCAGATCAACATATTTCTCCATTCCCAAAAGCAGCATTCATTTCCTAAATTATTTCCTTTATCTAACTCCAGCTTAGCCATATCTTAAATCTAAGATAGTACATGTAGTGGGCACTGGGCAGTAAGATGATAAACATAAAAGAAATGTTTACCTTTAAGAAATGGCAATTTCCCTCGACACCAGGGGTGTTAAAGGTGTTAACCTGAGCTCCAACAGCAATAATAAGGTAGTCGTAGTCTATTGCAAACTCTTCTCGCCGCTTTGAATTGGTATTTGCAGTGGCACGGCAGTAAATTTTATTATTTGCTGGATCTATTTTGGTACATTCAGCTTCACGGTAACTGACGTCAATATTTTTCTGCTCAAGCATGTAACAGGGAAACAATCTTCAGACAATATTGTTTCTGATATACATCATTTTATTTTCAGTCAATATTACTTACCTTTCTGATGATGTTGCGAATTGGCTCAACGATGCTACGAGCTTCTACTTTACCGCAAGTAACACTCGGTAGTAAAGGGGTAAAGAGAAAGAAATTACGAGGAGACACAACTTCCACCTCGTAAATAGAGTTATTGAGATTCTTCAAGAAAGTCATTGCTGCCCAACCAGTTCCGAGCACCACCACCTTCTTTTTCTTGGATGCGACAGCATCAGCATGAGCAACACGGTCTCTATTTCCATTGTTTGTGTTTGCCTCAGAATAAGCTATAAGGCTCCCGCTACTGCACAAGAAATGCCAGCCCAAAGAGAAAAGTTAGATTGGTTCGAGGAGAGTAACAATAGAAAGAAAAATATGCAGTTCTTCTTTAGGATTTATATCTGATTTACTGTGATCAAATATAATTCTATATATTATCAGTACATTATTAGAACTTTTGATGATGTATCATCTATTTCATTGTCGGTGCATAGATTCCTACATTATCAGTGCTTCAAATATAAATTTTATTTTATAACTCAATCTTGATAAATTGTTAATCAAGCCACATTGTTTTTTCTCATTCTTAATGCGAATTCTCTTTTTTTCGCCATTTTAATGAACCAAACAAAGTATTCATTTTCCTCGTAAACCACAAATTCCGGTAATTCAAATTTATATGATATCTCTAGTCTCAACAAAAACGAAAGAGCTTAAACCTCAGTTTAAGTTATTCATTTTACTCACTACATCAGATTCTCTATCTCAACAAATCATTAAAACGATTTGACAGCTCCTTTTATCGATTCCGCCTCAAAACAACAAATCTACTCATCCGAAATCAGATCAATCCAAACCAAAAAAAAAAAAAAAAATCAGAGATCATAAAGAGATCAATACTTAAACGATATCAGAAATCGTAACTAAAATAAAAACAAGTGACGTACATTTCGCAAGCGCTTGAAAAAATTAACAAAACAAATTAATTCGTAAAATCAAAACACAATAACAATGAATATATATAAAAGGTGAATGAACAATGCAGAGCACCTGAGTGTAGAGACGACGATGATCTTAGAAAGAGAAGGATAGTCATGGAAAGCCGTACATAATCTACCGAAGAAATTGAAGCTTCTCATTTTTATTTTTATTTTGTTAGCTCTTTAGATCAGTAGCAGTTGTTGAAGAAGATGAAATGAAGAGTTTGGCGAAGGAGAAAAAATGGGAGACGAGAGGTTTTTTTTTTTTATTTTTGGCGCTTGCCATTTCAGTGACTTGAGAAGCAAGGGAATGGCGGCACGTGTGACGAGATTTTGGTTTTGACCACACGTATCGTTCAGAATTAGTCATCAATTGGGTCATATTTTTATGAGGTCCATTGAAATGATATTTGAATTGGGCCTTATGTTATTTTTTGCCTGCTCAATTCCCACACTTTGGGTTTTATTGTAATATTGTTTAATAAAATTCTTTTTTAATTATTTGGACATAAATATTTAATTTTAAAAGTTATAATAATAAATTTAACCTTTAATATTTTTTTTGTCCTAATTCTCTTTTTTTTTTTTTATCATTTTGGCCCTCAACATTCAAATTTTAGTAAATACTTTTTTTTTTGAAATAAAACTGACTAAAATCATGAGTGAGCAATTAGACAGTTCAATGTAAAAAATTCGAAAATTGACCAAATCGACTAACTTTGTGGGAGAAGAGAATTGAATTACATATAGATTACCAAGTGAGTCATATTTTTAACAGTATAGTTAATTTTTCTGTCCAACAATTTAACTAAAATTTGAAAATTAAAGCCCCAATGCGATCTCTAAAAAAAAATTAGGGCGAACATGATAAATAGACAAACAATTAAATTTATGCCTTTAAAATGTCAATATCTTCAATATTTTATCCAAATAAAAACTAAATAAGTACACCTAACCATAATAATAATAATAAACAAAAAGCAACAACTTTAGACACAAGAAGGGGCAACAAAACATTATATTTTGTCTCATACACAATAAAAGCTTCATCTTAATGGATGGTGAGATTAATTCCCGTAAAGTTGAAAATAACAGTGACAATGTGATTAATTAATATAACAGTAAAATTAAAAATAATAATAAAATATTTATTTGAATTCAAATATAGTAATAATAATCAGGTTAAAATAAAAAATATCACTAAAGAACAAATAAGCACAAAGAAAGAATCAAACTTTAGCATAAAGGCATCCACCATCATATTGAAAATATTGTTATTAAATTTTGGAACCATTTTCTGTTTCTCTTTTTAAAATCTATTTATTTTTCTAAATATTGAAAAGAAAGATACATTTTCTTACATATTTTTTAAAATCAGCATTTTTTTTTCAAATTTAACCATTAAATAAATTCTAAAAAAATTGAGTTTTTACTTTAATTTTCAAAAAAAATAGGGGGCTTAATGAAATTAGGGATCTAATTCTTTATTATCATGCGACTTTTAACACAAACCTCAAATTTTGGCAAAAGTCAAATCAATGTAATCGTATTCCAAATGAAGACTGTGATATCAATTCTCATCAATGTAACAGTATATATATTTGTAGAAAGTAGTTTTAGATTTTTTAATTAATTTTTTGCATTTATGTTGTAAGTGAATAAACTCGTAAAAATAAATAAAATAAAAAATATATGGCATATTTAATATAAGTAATATTTAAAATAAAGATTATTTTATATTAAAAAGTAAATTATAATATTAAATTAAAATAAAAAGAAAAAACAACATGCATAATTATAATAACAATTCATGATAAGTACAAACAATATTTACATTAAATTAATAAATATATTTAATTTAATAATAATCAAAAATAATTATTTAAATATTATATGTTTTTTTTAGTTTTTTAAAAAATTTCTCTCATTTTTTTTATAATTTCTTGTATAATAATAAGTTAAAAAAAAGTATAAAAGAGTCCTTATTTTGTACCCCGAAAGGGTAAATATCTCAATAATATAAAAAAAAAAAAATTAACCGGAAAGTACAGGGTTCAGGAAAATTGACCGGAAAGTGCAATTGTCCCCAAAAACGCGTCCACGTCAGCGCGTTTTTGGGAAAAAGCAACCTAAAGCGCGTCCTGTGGTAGCGCTTTTGTTAAGTCGTGGCACGCTTCCACGAGGGCGCTTTGCTGCGTACAAAAGCGCTCCCGGGGACGCGCTTTAGGCCGTTCCAACGGTCAAATTTTTTTTGACCGTTGGCCCCCCCAACGGTCAAAAAAAAAAACCTATAAATACCCCCCCAACCTTTTATTTTTTTCACACTTCAATCCTTTCTCATTATTCTCTCAATTTACTCTCAATTTTCTCTCAAGTTTCTCTCAAAGTCCTTGAAATTTACTGCTTGAAATTTCAAAATAGTCCTTTACTATTTACTGAAAAAGCCCTTTATAATTTTTTTATATATCAATTTTTTGGAAAATTTGAAAATACTTTATCGAGTACAATGGCCGGGGATTTACGTCGCTTAGACAACAAGCACACCGCCATCGAGCAAATGAAAATGGTAAGTTTGAATGTTAATTTTTCAATATTATTAAATTTTTTTAATTATGTAATTTTAATTAATTTTGAATTTTATAATTTTTTAAACAGTCTGTAGATCGGGTGTTGCAATGTTATATTTGCAACATGCCTGGTCCCCCATCGCCATTGATCGAGAATTACCTGTGGGAAGCGGGTTTTTGGCACGTGGCCACAATAGGTCGGGGGTTCAAGTTGGACCCGCCTTTAATCAGCGCGTTGATAGAGAGGTGGAGACCCGAGACGCACACTTTCCATCTGCCATGCGGAGAGTGTACAATCACCTTAGAAGATGTGCAATTACAGTTGGGATTACCGGTGGACGGGTCGGTAGTCACCGGGTCCGTAACATCTCTCGATTGGATGGCCGTATGCTACGAGCTTCTGGGTGCCATTCCGGATAAACTTCAAGGAGCTCGGATCGATATGAGTTGGTTACGAGACGCATTCCTAGAGCCGAATGAAGGTTCGACCGAAGAAGAAAGAATACGGTATGCGCGGGCATACATACTTCAGATAATTAGAGGCTATCTGATGCCGAACCTCTCTAGAAACCTCGTCCACCTGAGATGGCTCTTGAAACTTGTTGATTTCGTGAGCGTAATTCGGTGAATTGAGTTGGGGTCTGCCGTGCTATCGAGGTTATACCGGGAGATGTGCGGGGCGACGCTGCCGAGTAAAGCAAAAATCGGAGGTTGCCTATCACTACTGCAGTCATGGGCATGGTTTCGATTTCCATTTTTACGTCCTCGACTCGACCAGCCATATTCATTCCCACTGATAACGAGGTAAATTGAATATTATATTTTACAACTAGGTCGTAGATTTATAGTATAATTGCATGCTAAAAGTTTATTTAATTAGGTGGAACCATCCGAGGAGTCATGTTGGAATACCTAACTCGCTTGAGGATATACGGCTCCTATTGAAACAACGGTCGGAATCACAAGTAAGTGTCGAATTTCATTATTATAATTTAGTATTTCGTATGTAGTGTCTAGTATTATGTATATAACTAATATTTTGGTAATGTTAATATAGTTTCAATGGACACTGTACGAGGATCCCGAAATTCAGGCAGTAATTCCGGAGGAGTTCCTCCAAAATCCGAACAGTTGGCACGTTAAGGTCCCGCTAATCACCTACTCAACCGTGGAGATGCAACAGTCAGATCGGGTTCTGCGGCAATTTGGATGCCGGCAATCGATTCCCGTGCCTCCTGAGGTGCTCGATGATGAGCACAAAGTGGACTTACGGCGGCAAAGACACCTGATTGGCCAAGATTTTGGTCGAACATATCGAGACGTGGGAGAACCGGTATGACTTTTTACCTAACCGGAAACCGATCATAGTTCCTGAGTTAGCGTGCGTGCCGGAGTACATGCCATGGTTTAGAATCCATGGCAAGCCGTATCTGTTGTCGGATGAAGAGAGGCGACGGCAAATTCACGAGCGAAGGGAACGTCGGGCCCCTTTACATTCAAGGAGAACGGGTGATGAGACGGATCCAGCAACAGCGCCTACACAGTCACCCGGCCCAGCAACAGCGCCTACATAGTCACCGGGCCCATCAACAGCGCCTACACAATCACCAAGCCCATCAGTTCAGCTGTCAACACTGACATCACAGCGTCCACATTTTATGCCAAGTGCGTACCCTACCCCTTATATGTATCCTCCTAACCAATATATGTTTCCTTTTCCTAGTCCCACCCCAGGTTGGAATGCATGGGCGGGTTCGAGTCCGTTCCCGACAACTCCCGTTAGCCAGCCATTCGTGAGGCCGACGTCGGGATTAGAGGAGGCGCCGTCGAGGAGCAGTTCTTTCTACCATGCTCCTTCACCGCATTTGCGAATCACGATCACTCCCGCCGTGGTTTATGCAAACACCTCCGGGGTCATTATTTTATCAAGGTGGGTCATCATCGCAACAGCCAGAACCAGACCCACTGCCGGAGGAACCCGATTCCCCGCCTGAGGTTCCACGACCCCCGTCGGAAGCTAGAAGAAGGAGGAATCCAGCGCGTAACCGTCGACCGCCCTCTTGTGGCACTGGTTCCCACCGGCATCAACATTGATTAGGATGGGCTTTTTTTTTAAAATTGTAATAAATTTTTTATTTTTTGAATCAAAAAAGTTGTTTTTTATTTTATATTTTTTTAATTTAGTTTTAATATATTCAATAAAATAATAATTGTTTAATTTTTTTATTGTAATTTAATTTTAATATCTTTAATAAAATAGAAATTGTGTATTTTTTTGTATGTAATTTAATTTGATTTTTTTAATAAAATAAGAATTTATTTTTTATTTTTTATTTCTTTAATTTAGTTTTAATATATTCAATAAAATAATAGTTGTTTAATTTTTTTATTGTAATTTAATTTTAATATCTTTAATAAAATAGAAATTGTGTATTTTTTTGTATGTAATTTAATTTGATTTTTTTAATAAAATAAAAATTTATTTTTTATTTTATATTTTTTTAATTTAGTTTTAATATATTCAATAAAATAATAGTTGTTTAATTTTTTTATTGTAATTTAATTTTAATATCTTTAATAAAATAGAAATTGTTTAAGTTTTTTATTGTAATTTAATTTTAATATATTTAATAGAATAAGAAATTGTTTTTAATTTTTTATTTTATTGTAATTTAGTTTTAATATATTTAATAAATAAGAAGCTTTCTTTATTTTTTATTTGTTTCTAATTTAGTTGTAGTATATTTAATAAATAAGAAGTTTTCATTGATAATTTAGTTTTTTGCAATATAAATTTTTTTTATATTTAATAAAATTGAGTTCAATGTTATTTCTTTTGTAATTTAATTTTTTTTACTTTAGTTTTAATATCTTTGATAAAATAGAAATGGTTTAATTTTCATTTTTTGCAATTGAATTATCTTATATTTAATAAATTTGAGTTATTGTACAAAAGTTCACCGTTTTCCTCCAAAAAACAGAAATTACATAGCCAGCAAGAGACAAACAAGCTAAGAACACGGTCAACTAGTCCGATTTGGACACGAGCGAGATGTATGGCCTGGGTTCCTACACCACCCGCACCGCCTACTTTGGTTGGTCGGTTCTCGGATATCCATATTGTTGCGTATTCTAGTCGAGGAAGCTCGACCTTTTGGTTTGCGCCTCAATTCTCTATCCGGCAACAACTTATATGGTGCAAGCGATACCGGTGGCCACTTACATTCATCTGGGACTGGTGGTAATACGTGTCTCCACACGTTGTACATGTTTTATAATTTGTAGACTTCGTCGACATAGCTCATGGGGTCAAGACGAAGATTATGACAAGCAGCAAGTACATAAGCACATGGGTAACGAAGTGCATCAAATATCCCACAGTCGCATGTCCTATTTGTCAAGTGTACACGATAATGCCCGCCAACAATACCTTGGTTCGGTCTGTCAAACTCCGTGACACGAAACCATAGGCTGTCACGGTCGTGACACACTGTGTGCATGGTGTTCGCCCTTGCCTTCCCACGGTTAATTTCTTGCAAGACCTTCGGGCTCCATACATGGCCTCCTTGCATCTGCCCTCGATAACTCGCTGCTCTCTTCAGAAATAGTGCCGCTAAACGAAAATATCTCCCGCAAAATCGCTGTAATCGGCAGATGACGGGTTCCTTTTAGCACAGAATTTATGCATTCGGCCAGGTTTGTGGTCAAATGACCATATTGTAGGCCACCGTCATATGCTTGTGTCCACTGTTCAAAAGGAATATTGCACAGGTACTCTGCGCCTTCGGCGTTACTGTATAAGCGCCAACATATCGTGAAAACGGTCTTTATTGATCTCGTACCCTGCCAATATACGTTGATAGCGAATATTACATACCACTATTCAATTGCGAATAAATTGAAAATTCCAAAAGAAATTATATTAATAGATATTTCATACCCATATCGGTCACTTGCCGTTTCTGTCTTTTAGATCGGTGTTGCCCATAGTAGTTGGATGAAACATGCCTCAGGCAATATCGATGGTGTGTGCGATGCCACATGCTTCCCTGTCGTTCTATTGCCGCAAGTATTCCAGGGCCCCGATCCGATATAACGCATATGTCGGGTTGAGGCGCGACATATACCTCCTTAACCTAGATAGGAAGAAGTCCCGTCATCACCGACTCCCAGGTGTTATTGCGAATGCAATCGGAAGGATTCTCCCACAGCCGTCTTGTGCCACAGTTAGCAATAGCCGATGCGTATATCTACCATACATGAAGGTACCGTCAATTTGTACCAATGGCTTGCAGTATGTAAAAACATCTCGGCATTGCTCAAATGTCCAGAACAAGCGCTTGAACACTGCGCATCCACGGAGCAGACGATCGTTGTAGTACGCCGGTTCCGTTTCAAGGTCCGTTGTGCTGCCTGGGACATACGTCTCCAACACCTGACACCACAGCCACACTTCATTATATGAAGCATCCCATCGACCGTGCAACTTTTCCAACGCCTTCTGCTTGGCTATCCAAGCCTTTCTGTAAGAGGGCGTGTACCCCATTTGGCTACGAATATTGCCAATTAAGGCCGCAGATCGTAGTTTTGGGATCGGCCTTCACCGTCGGGATTATTAAATCACCAACATGTCCGAATCCATCCTCGGATGATCTTGTGTTACACACACAACGAAATCGTTAAATAATGCAACATTACATAATATTAGTGTTATTCGAAATCATTGAACACGTAGTGGTACTGTACCGGCAAGACATGTATGCGGACCTTTGTACTTTTTCACCTCCCACAACTCTGTCCTTTTCCTCAACGACGCCATGATTTTTCATGAACATGTGCCGTCTTGCACTGCACACTTCGCCTCGTACCTATCGAGGTTTGATCTAACCATAGTGTAGTTAACCCCATTCCTGATGCTGTATTGTTTCAATGCACCAAGAAAAGTATTCTTGTTGGAAAACTGGTTACCAACTTCTAATTCGTCCGAATCCAACGAAGAATTTGTACGGTCACCCCTCCGGTGTGGTAGTTCAGGAAACTCCAATGCATCATCTTGAGATAGATCGATATTATGCATGTGCGCTGGAGGTGAGTATGCCTTGAATAGCGGATCTTCTTCTTCTTCGTCTGAACCGCCCTCAACGTCTTCAAGTACAATTGGAACGGGCTCCGGTTCAGAAAATAATCCAACTTCTGCACCGTCGGGCCCTGGCTCCCGAGGTGGATCCACATCGGATTCATCGTCCGACCCTCCATAACCTGTAACAAACGAGAGCCCCTCGCCGGTGGATGTCGTCGGGAGTACATCATCCCTCCTTAAACATCTTTCGTACAGATTCCAATCGTATGTGGATTGCCAACCACTAGAAGTTGACGACGTCCCCTAATACGTATTTCTATCATCGGACGTCGACTGACGGATATGCATGTCCCATCCACCAACCGAGTGTCGTGCAGGGGTTATGTTTTCCATACTACGATCGCACACGGGTACTTCTGTGTTTTACCTCCCACTTACAGAGTGTCGACTTGGGGTCGTGTATTCCCCTCGAACGATACTAGATGTTGAGGTCGCAGCCAGATCACTTGGAGATGAAAATTCTACATATACCTCGATATAGGGTGAACCACTGGCAAGATGAGTCTCCACCATTGCCTCAAGGCTCCGAGGACCTTTGATGTCGAATGAGTCATATCTCACCGGATCAACCGAAGCGCAAAATTTATACTTAATAGACTGAACTTTCATTGGCGTTGTTTTGAATATTTTACGCCTAATTCTTTTACGAAGTTCTACCAAATCGACGTTCTGATTAAAACTCAATCGCGCTGTGTTCTCCGATAAGAAAACAACACCATTTTCGGTGTCTCGCACTTCACCGTCGTAGTAAATAACAGCATTAATACATTCACTCATTTTCAATTTTTTTTCCTTTTGCTTGAATTTGGTTTCTGCCAACTGAGAATGAAATTTGGCTGGTTTATAGCCTAATTTTGCCGGATAGCACTGTAGCAAAAGTGCGTCCACGTGGGAGCATTTTCGCCACTGTTTGTTCAGAAACGTCTCCTCAAAATAATTTTGTCGGAAACCACTGTAGCAAAAGAGAGTCCACGTGGGAGCGTTTTCGGTCACGGTTTGTTCTCTGCTACGTCTCTCAAAATAATTTTACCGAGACCATCAGAGCAAAAGCGCGCGTCCCACGCGTGAAGCGTTTTCGGCCACGGTTTGTTCTGAAACGTCTCCTCAAAATTATTTTGCCGGAGACTACTGCCCAAAAACTTATTTCAATTTTCACATTGCAAGTGGACGGAAAGAATCCCCAAAAACGCGTCCACGTCAGCGCGTTTTCCCGAGGAAAATGGCCAAAAGCGCTCCCCTGGGGACGCGCTTTAGGCCGTTTTCCCCCCAAACGCTACTGACTTGACGCTGCTTGGGGAAAATTGCACTTTCCGGTCAATTTTCCTGAACCCTGTACTTTCCGGTTAATTTTGTTTTTTCTTTGTATTATTGAGATATTTACCCCGAAATAGACAACTTATAAAATTAAAAAATGAACTTACATTTATTTCTGGTGCTCTCTGATGTTATTGTTTTTTAATATAAATAATTTTTATTCTTTTTATGGATGATTTTTATTAGATGCTAATAATGGACGTTATTTCTATATTTAAACTTAAATTTTAATTGATATATAACTCTAACATTAATTAAGTTATAATTAAAAGATAAAATCAGTCTCTATTTATTTATTTAGATTTCTATTCAAGTTATAATTTTATTTTATTGTGTTAATAAATATAAATATAAAAATTTACTTATAAAATAAATATTTTTAAATGTCAATTTGTTAATATGAGAGAAAATAAACTTACATTTTTATATAGATTGTAGATTTAAATATGAAAAGAAGTTGTGGATGAAAAATAAGCTTTTGTATTAAAAAAAGGACAAATATTTAATAACTGCATTGAATTTAAAGGCATTCATAAACCAAATTCGATCGAGCAACCGGAGCAAATAGATCACTTCATTGTTTAAAATTAATAAAGTATATGTTTTTATAAAAAAAAAAGTTAATATTGTTTAATTTAAGTTCAAGTTTTGTCCTAAGTTAATATTATTTAATTTAAGTTTTAGTTTTAATCCTAAGACAAAAATAATTGCCCAAAGCCTATGAGAGGTTGATCTAGTCGAGTAAGTGTAGGTTTGGATGTGTGATGTGGTGCGTTTAATTTACTTATTATCTTATACTTCAATATCTAATTTTACTATCACTGTTGTATTTACTTTAACGGCAGATAAACAAACTATCCATCCAAACTCAATTTAAATCATAAATGTAATTTTTTAAATTATTTTTCGATATCCACAAAACCTAAACTCTCAACTCAAAACTTAAAAGAAACCAACTTCTTTATTCACGGTACATTCTATGACTTTTACATTAAAAAAGAAAAGGGGAAAAAATGAAAAATTGCACATCAGTCATCTCATTACCCAATCAAAACTCTTGGGTTTAGTGACTAATTGTACTTTTAAGAGATTAATATCATACAAAAACGGTAATCCATTACCAAAACATTCTCAAAACCTCAAATCTCTCCTTTTTTATGCTTTCTAATAAAATTAATCGTTTGATTAATTTGATTAATGCAACATTAATTTAACTTAAGCTAAACCCTGTTAAACCCTTGAGAAATATCAATCTCTATCAAATTATCATCTTCACCATGAAAATCAATCTCTCTTTTATCAAGTACTATCTCAATCAACCCTTCCTTATCTTCCTCTTCCCACCTGTACCCAATCTTCTCCGACGAAACCCATTCTCCGATCTCCGGAAAATCCGTTTCCTCCGACGAAGAAGAACTATCCGAGTCCGATTCCGGGTAGTAAAGTGATAACGATGGGTATCTTTCAATACCATGGGTCTGATTTTGATCTTGATTCTGATTCGGATCCGGATCATTTCCTTCTTCGTCTCCTTCTTCATATATGACCTCTAACGGAGCTTTCACGTTCCATTCGACGAACGTTTCTTCAAAGCTTCGTTTTGTAAGGTCTGGGTCATTTTTGCATGTCTCCCATTTGAGCTCTCCTTGGGAAGAATCCGTTTCTTCTTCTTTATCTTCTTCCTCGGGCACAGTGGGGCTTATAATTTTCCCGGCGGTTTCCGTTTGGGTTCTCTGGGTAACACCGAGACGAAGGAGGGAAAACAACAGCGAAGCGGTTAAAACAAGGACGGGAGAGAAAAGGATTCTTAGAGAAAAAAATCTATGTGGGAAATAAAGGAGAATCAAAATGAAAACAGTGATGATGCAAGATAAAAGAGGATCGTTGTTGTTGGAAATTGGTGAAACCATGGTGGTGGTGGTGATTTCGATCGATTTGAAGCAATCCCAAGGATTCACATTATGTATTCCTTCCATTAAAAAAAGAAGAAGAAGAAAATTTTTGCAGGAATGGAAAGGAATTCTATTGTTGGAAGGGTTTTTAAAGAGGGGGGGAGTGCTTAATTTACTGTTGCTTCACTCTTCCTCGCAAGTCTCTGTTTTTTTAATAACTTTTTTGTGAGGAGTGCGTAAGAGTGAGGCATGGAATATTAACGAAAGTGTTGCTGCTAATATGCAATTACCTAGATGACCATTGTCACTCTTTCTTTATTACTAAAAGTTCGTGTCTCTGACATGGATTGGATCGGGTTCGAGTTTGGTTTGGATTTATAAATAGTTGCTCAAGTTCGGTTCATCTCTAATATTTATGTATAAATTTGGTATTTAAATTTTAATTTGTTAAAATCATATAAATAAAACTTGAATTGCTTTGATTTTAGTTCAACTATATACAATTACACATTTAAAGAAATAAATATATACATTTATTTTCATATTGCATTATTATAATTATTTGTGTATGTAATATATCAATATAAAATAATATTAATTCGATAATATTATCAATTATTTATGAATATTAAATCGAATTAAAAATTCATGTATAGCTTTTATATTTATCCCATTTGTAAATGACTAAATCTAAGCATAAACAATTTTACATTATAGTATAATCTATACAATATAATATAATATAAAAAATCATATTATAAACTTGAAAAGGGATTAAGCTCAAGATTTAAATATTGGAGTTCAAGTTCAGTTCATATTTTAAACGGGTTTTATTTTTTCTCCAAACCCATTTTCAAGCTTAATTAATATTTTTACTTAAATTCTTTCAAATTTCAAACGAGCCCTCGAAGTAGAACGGATAACTTAATCCTTAAACAAGTTTAATTCAGAGTACTCCCAAACAGGTTTTTATCTAATTGAAAATGTAAACCTTATATATTAAACCATAAAATCTTTGGGAATCGAAAATGGAGATGGAGATTTTGTTAGCAATGGAATGGACATAATATCAATATTAAAATATGGTTAATGGTATTAATCCGAGGATTAAGACATTTAAACGAATTAAAAATAGATTTTGAACCATTTTTGGAACTCTTCATCACTCCCCATACCTTTGTTATTGCTTCTTCCTAATGGAGATGTAATTAAGAGTCAATTTACAAGTTATCTTTTGCCTTTTCCTCTATAACCAAACATCAAATGTTATTCTTTGGTAGGATATATTGATTAGTGTTTAATGATATTAGTTAAGGCAATCTTTATTAAAAGGGTTAATTGCACCATGTGCACCTAAACTATAATCTCGATTCTAAATTGGTCATAATTTTCAAAATGTTTTAGTTGAATACTCAAAGTATTTGTATCATATCAATTAGGGCCTGTCTTAATTTAAGTGTTAAATATCTTGAATCTTATAAGCATATTTAAAACGTTTGGTGAACTTGTTGCATTGACAACTTAGTTCTAGTTAATGAAATAAAAGAAATTTTAAAATATCAATATCATATGAATCAGGTTCTTTTATAAGTTGGGGCGTTAAATATTAACTCGAAAATGACACGTTGATCAAATTTTAAATATGTGTAAACTTATAGCATGGATATTGCTTGGGTATGATATATTAAAAAATAAATAGAAAAAAATAACCCTCGTCGATTTTAATGACACTATATATAAAACACATATTATCTAAGTTGTTCATATAGTCGATACACGTGTTCAAAATATAATCCATGTATTTTAAATAGAGAATAACTTAGTGTTCAATGATGTTAGTTGAAACCGTATCTAGGTAAGGGATTAACAAATGTTCTAGAAGGGTATAATAAAATATTTAAAAAAAACACATGTCAATTTTCTAAGATTGCTAGTAAAATAAAAAAAAAGGTACATTGCCAATATACCAAATACTCACCCTTAATAAAATATAAATTTATAATAAACTCATTTTTTAAATTTAGTAAAAACAAAAAAGTTAATTACATCATTGTCCATAAATTATGATTTAAATTTTAAATTGATCTTAAAATTTTTAAAAATTCTATTTAAGTCCTCAAATCAATTAAATCATTTTATCAATCTATCCATTAGTTTGGACATTCAAATTTAACGTACCTAAGACATGACCAACATAAACCTGTCAAGTCAAAGAAAAAAAGAAATAGTTTTTTTAAATTGTACCCACACTATTGCCTTTTTAGCTCAATGGATTCAAGCTACCCAATAGGTTATTGTTTATAATTTTATTCACCTATTTTAAATATATTCCCTGTGATATTTAAATTAACATTTAATGTTTAAATTAACAAAAAAATCTGATTTATATATTATTAATGATTTAATTAGAATTTACAAAATTTAAAAGATTAAGGATGTAAAAAGTCCTCAAACTGTCAAAATGCATTAAAAAAGTCTTTTAACCGTTAAAGTTAACCGTTCTTAATTTTTTTTTAGTTAAAGTCACTACATGCCACAACTACGGCATGACATGTGGCAAAAAAATGATAAAAAATAAAATAAAATTTAAAATTATATAAATCATAAAAATATTATAAAAAATTGTAAAATTTTATAAAAACCATAAAAAATTATAATATATAGAAAATATAGAAAAATTATAAAATTTTATAAAGTCGTAAGAAAATTAAAAAATGTAAAGAAATATAAAATTCATAAAAAAATTATAAAATTTATTGTACCAAAAGAAACATTTTATAATTTTTCTATAACTTTTATTGATTTTTATTTTATCATTTCTCGCCACATGTCATGCTGTGTTGCGACACGTGATAGAATTTAATTGAAAAAAAATAGGGTCGTTAACTTTAACGGTCAACGGAACAATTAAAGTTAATGGTTCAATCACTTTTTTGATGCATTTTATAATTATTTTTTTATGATTTTATAAAATTTTACAATTTCTTTTATATTTTTTAGGAGTTTCTATTTTTTAATTATAATTTAATATTTTTATAACTTTTATTCATTTTTATTTTTTATTATTTTTTGCTACATGCCATGTTGTGATTGTGATATGAGGTGGTTTTAACTAAAAAAAATTAAGGGCAGTTAACTTTAACGGTTAAAAGGTCTTTTTGATACATTTTTTTTTTTATGTATTTTGATAGATCAAGTACTCAGTTGAACGAAAAAAAAGAGTAGCGGCTTAATTCTTTTTTCTGAAAGAGTTTGAGGATATTTTTTATGCATTTTAAAAGTTGAAGTACCTAATTGAATAAAAAAATAGATAATTAATTTATTTTTTAAAGTCCGAGGATTTTTTACACCTTTTAAGCTAATTTTAAACACATAGTTGATTTAGGCAACATATAGTTGAATTAACACAAAAATAAATGAATAACATCGCCATCTTACTAGTACTACACTTGATTTTCCCCACATGAAAGCACATAATAATGGTATCCAAAATAGCAAAAAGAAAAGCTCTAAAAATTAATTAAAGTAACCTAAGTGACAGCAAACAGTTAACTTGCATCCCCTTTAATTAACAGGCAAAGAGGCATAATAACAATATATTTTGAGGGTAAAGTTATTGGAAGTGGAAGCAAAATATTAGAGTAAAATTTTCATCTATTTATATTGTTAAAAATTAGTGTGATTGATGAAATAATTAGATAGTAACATGTCACATGTCACATGTACCTTATGCTAATGTACAGAGACTAATTTTTAACAGTAGAAACAAATGAAATTTTTAATAAAAGGACCAATTTGCTCTTTAATCTAATGTATAGGGACTAATTTGCCCATTTTTTAAGTAGAGGGAGCAAATTACAATTCGATTCCTAATACAGGGCCTTCATTATATTTTCACTTTGCTTTGGCCCATTGGTTGATGGGATAATTTCTCTTTAGTCCCTCTTGCAAATTTGGAGTTCCATTCTAATCCTTTAGAGCTTTAGGCCAAATGAAAAAAATTACATTTTGTATCATAAAACTTTCTAGATTTGCTCCCCTCCACCCAATTTGTTTTTTAAAAAACTTGGCTCCGACACCATTACAAAATTTGTAGCTTCATTCATTAAAGAGAACTCAAATTTGAACTTTATAATTAACGTTTTTGAGAAAAACAATTAAAAATTCCAAAAAATTAATTTTCATGAATAGTAAAGCAAACACGAAAAATACTTTGATTCCACTTAAAAATTGTTGAACATATTGGATATGTGGGGACTATGATCTTATCCCAGAATTATTTCTCCCTTTTCCCCCCACATTCATTCACTTTCTTGTTCATCTTTTCTTTCCATTTCTTCATCATGGCTGTTTTATCTTTTTTTTTTCTTTATTTGAAAAGGAAATTAAGTTTGATTGTCTCTTATCTCACCATCTCCATCCCTCTTTTGATTGTCTCTTATCTCACCATCTCCACCCCCCCCCCCTTTTTTTTTGTTGCTTTTATTCCTTGAGATAATCCTTTTTCAGTTGTAATTGCTTAAAAATAAAGTTCTCTACGTTAAACTTTTAATACGATACAAGTAGTGAAGTACATATTCGGCCAATTGAGTTAGATATAAATCGAGTCAATTTAGATCGATTAAATTCAAAATATAAAATTACCAAGTAATTATAAGTTCGAAACATTTCCCAGGAAAGAAAATTTCTTTTAGGTCCTCCCATAAATTAAGACATTAAATTTAAATATTTTTAGCCTTTCATTAAATGAAATTATTGCATTTTTGACCCTGTGAAAAGTTAACAATTTAATCTAAGTTTTTTTAATACAATTTTTTAGCATTCCAAAATTTTATAATTTTATTTCATCCTCCTCAACAAATTTTTGTTCTTCATCCCACGTCAACTTCGAGTTTGAATAAGTTTCAAGTTCAAGTTGTTTCAGATTTTGGTCGTTTTGAGCTCGTATTATATTGGGTTTGGGTCGCTAAGTGTTCAATCATTTGTAGTGCTCAGCTGAAGTCTTCGGGGTTGGGTCATCTCGAGTTGATGTCATTTTTTTGTTTATTTATTTAAGTCAATTAATGTTTGAGTCATTTTGTGTTCAGTCATTCATATTTTTCAATCAGATTTTTTGAGTTGTGTCATCTTGAGTCAATGCCATTTCAGTTTAATTGTTAAAATCCTTTCAAGGATCATTTCAGGTTTGGGTTTTTCCAAACTCAAATCATTTCATATTTTCAATTTGAGTTTAAATCATTTTCAATTTTCGATAAAACAAGTTCAAGTTGTTAATTTTTGGTAGTTGAAACAAGTTGGTCGAGTTTCATATTCGAATTAATGGATGAAATTTTCGAATTCAAGCACATATTTGTTTTGGGCAATTTCATCAGTAGCAAGGACGATGAAACCCAGCAACAACAAAGCAGTGGATGGTCCAAAAGCAAAGCAACGGACACACCCAGCTGGTGTTGCCTTTAGCACCTACCAAATGCCAAGCCTTTGCTTTGGCTATAAATTGAAAAGGAGAGTGCCTAACCCTTTAAGCATCAGTTTTTAAACTAGGACCTGGACCAGCCACTAAGCCACCAGTAGCCATGGATGTCTGCATTGATAAATACCCTTTCATCCTTTTTTCCTTACTATGCACGTGGTATGTGTAAAAAAAGGTAGGTAGGTATTCTCAAAAGAGCTTTGCATTAAAAAAAAACTTCAATTGTGGGAAAAATAATTAAAATTGAAAAAAAGAGAGGGGTTTATATATATATATATATATATATATATATATATATATATATATATAATATTTCAATCATATTTTTATTCATGTTTCATCTCTAAATGTTTTAATTTTAATTTTGTTGTGTACTTTTTTTTTTAGGATCTTTTGATATTCGATAATTATATTGTGTTCCAACTAAATTCGAAATTAAGTTAAATTAGATTCTTAAATGAAAAAGGCCAAACAAGAGATCACAACGGGGTGAAGCTAGATGGTTTTTTGCCCATCCTAACCCCACCTCGACTTTCATTTCTATACACATAGACTCGGTATGATATTACCCTGCCCTCCATCGGAATTTTAAGTAATTTAAATATATATTATCAATTATTGTAAAAATTATAATTAAAAATATAAAATAGTTAAAAATTAATATAAGGGTATTTTAATAAATGTATCAAGGCAAGACGAGGCGGATTTCACCAAAACTTGATCTCAACATGACCCAAAAATCTTAATAGAAAACCCGCCTCCAAACCTGATTTCAAAAAGAAAACCTGTCGAATCTAGGCGAATTGAAACTTATTGGATTTGATTTTTTTTTGTCACTCCTAGATAAAATTGAGCCTTGTTTTCTTTGTTTATAAAATTCAAATTCAAAACTTTATTTAAGAAACATCAAATTCCTTATTGTTGTTATTTCGATATTCATTTCCTTTTGTCTCAAATCAAAACAACCGATATTTGAAACAACATAAAGTTTTAGGGTCTACCTAGCTTGACTTCCAAGAAAAATAATACAATGTTATGATTGAGAGTGGAAAGAACAAACAATGAATTTACAGCCTTATAGGTTCTTTTCTCTCTCACCTTTTTTTCTTTTTTTGTGGAATATTCTATATTGATAAGGTCAATATAATGTTCATCATACATAAAGTGATTTTGATTACTATGTGTGTGATCAATGTAACAACAATTCATGTATATACAATTCATATGTCAGATTTTCTAAACAAAAGAAAGAGATAAAGTACAGAAGATAATTGATTTAATATTTATTATATATACACATTTTTGTGAATAACACGTATCATATCGTTATTACAAGTAAGTAAAAGTCGGTTCAAATCAATTTTGATTGACTAAATCGATAGTTTTGGGAGAAGTTAGTTATAATAGTTAATTCGGTTTTGTAAATGCTCAAAATAGGTTAAGTTAGTCGATTATCAATTATGAACTTATATAATCGAATCGGTCAGCTTACTTAACTTATAATCTACATTAAAATTTAAAACCCATGTCGGTTTATATTTTTATTTTATTTAGTAGCATATGGTAATACGAGTCAGACCCCCAAAATTTGGAAAAATTCATTATTCCCTTGAAGTTTTAAAATTGTTTAATTAAGCCCTTTATAAATTATCTAATTATGAATTAATATAGGAGAAAATTATGATTTGTCCAGTAAAATGAAAAAAGATATTTAATCCTTTTAAAAATCATAAATTAATACATGATAAAATCTATATTTTACAGTCAATTAAGTTTTAGTTCATTTGGCATAAATATTGTTGTCAATACAAAAATATGTAATTCAAGTGCGGTGAACCAAATTATGGTTACCTCCTCTCTAATCTCTATATTTTGGAATCAGATAAAGCTTTCATTGCCATGTTGTTTGAGACAGTGTTGAAACCTCAAAAGTGTCACCCCGAACACAAGCTAAACAGCTAGGAGCCACTAGCTACTTCCCATTGCAAGCATTATTGTATATATGATGAGAAATTTCCTTGGACAATGACATTGAAAACCTTTTTACACTTTGCTTATACTTGACATGGTTTTTAAGATGGAAATTAGTGCTGGTTTTGTCGGTTCTTGTTATATAATATAACTATCTAAATCATCAATTAATGTTGCACGGATTAATAAAATCAATATTATAAGCATTAAATCGAATAATTAATTCAACTTTTACTACTTACTAATTAATTAAAATAAACTTGACGGACAGCCCATACATTTACATGTGGTGAAACTCAGGGGATAAGGCAAAGGGAGCAGGCATAGCCCTGACCCCCTGACCTCCTGAAATGGAAAATTTCAGTTTTAATTCCTTCAAAGTTTATAATTTTTTCAGTATACATGGTTAAACTATAGTTTGGCCCTTAAAAAGTGATGTAATTTTGATTTAATCATTCTAAAATTATAAATAGATGAAATTGCATTTTAGCTCCCATCAAAATATATTACTAAATCTCAACTCTTCCATTAAAAATTCTTAACTTCATCCCTGATCAGACTCAAACCTTAAAATTCAAATTTTCTAAAATCTTAAAGTTATCATTGAGCCGAAGCCTCATTCACTCTCAACAATAATTGTTGATTGAGAATGACATCCGAAAATACATAAAGCTAAGAGTTTGTTGGTTATTAGTGTTGAGAAACTAGTGTGTGTGTGTGGACGGATAAGTTGAGAGGACTTAGGTGATATTGGAGCCTAAAAATATATAGCATGCATGTTGTAGGCTACCACCACTATTGTATAATTGTATAATAATACTGTAGCTTCTTTTTCTTTTTTTTAACTTAAATTCGAAAACTTAAATCGATGCAAATTAATTTGATCGTAAAAATTCAATAAATTAAAAATATGAAAATCACATAAAAATTAATTCAAAAATCTATCGATTTCGAAATAACTTAAATTTAAAACCATCAGAATTTAAAATAATCTAATCAAGCATCATCACCATCAGTCTCTCACTGCATTGCTTTCAATGGAGCTATGGTATTTTTGTCCAAGTGTTTGTTAAAAACGTAATAATTAATTATATTATTTTATCATTTTGACCTTTAACTTTTAAATTTTAGTTAAATTATTTCATTTTTATGAAAATTTTGATTAAATTATTAAAAATTTAACTGCACTTACATAAAAACTTCCGTAGCATTCTATTTGTACTTTATGATTGGTATGAATATATTTTTTAAATTTTTTGTGTGTGCTTTTAATTTTTATGAAGCATACGGAAATTATCATATGGGCCACCGCATCATTATTGTTAATATTTTAAAGATTCAATCAACTTGCTCATCCAATGAAAAATAATTTGATTAAATATTGAAAGGTGAGGATCAAAGTGATGAAAGAATCAATAAGTGTTAGGTGTAATGATAATGCATATTACATTTTTAAGGGGAAATGTAGATTCAAACATTGAAAATGAAATTATTGGGGGGAGATAGTCACAAACCGTAAACATAGACCGTGAAACAAATATGAAAGATACAAAAATAAGGCCATAGTGACAATAAAAGATAAACGTTAAGGAATAAATTTAGTATTATTCCTTCATTAAATTCAGTAATGAATTCTGACCGGCAGCATATTAGTAAGCCCATTCTAGCCGTACTTGAGCTGGGCATATATATTTTGGGCTATGAAATTAGACTAAGCCCAAACATGGGTACCAACAAGAAATAAATGCGAAACTATCCGAACTCAGAATCGATTAAAACCCAATCCGATTGTAAGTTAAAATTGTTGTCATATTATCTGAATTTGAAAATTACTTAAAATTGAAATGACTTAAATAAGTGACTCTTAAATTATTCAATGTTGAAGTTAAAATGACCAGAATTTGAAATGATTTAAACCCCTAATGATAAGATCCGAAAAAATACAACCTTCAAACTTGAATTCAAAACAACTCAAATTCAAAAATGACTCCAACCTGAAACAATACAAGTCTTAAATAAATTGAATTTTTTTTTTTTTTGAAATCCGAAACTACCTGATTTAGATTGATCAAACTCAAAATCAACCAGACCCACTAAATTCATGGGTCTTAATTATCACCCAACATATGGTTTGGGGTCATGTGGTTCGTTTACATTGGACCATGTTGCTGAACAGATTTGGGCCTAAACAGAAATATGGGTTCGTGGAATTATGAGTATGACCCATAAAGTCTGCAAGAGAGTAAATTATTTATATTTATTATTTAAACTCTGTTTAAGTTCGTATCATGAATCAATTAGACAACATTTCAGTTGGAAAATACTTAAAATTTTGAGGGCATTTTAAATAATATATTTTAATCCATGATTTTAAACATTTAACTTATCATTTTAATCAAGGGTTTATTTTATTTTTATATACATTTTTATATTTTTTTACATATTTTTTCACCAACATAGTAGTTGTAGACCTAATCATGGGTCGGGTCACCCGTCTGAAAAGTGAAAGTTTGAGCAAAAATATAAGCTCAAAGAATAGATTTTGACAAAAAATAAGACTCATTTTTTAAATAGACTGAACCTTAAGTAGGTTTTTTTAACCCCAAATCTGACCTGAACCGAATTACATGTCTATATATATATATATTTTTCTTTTTTCCTCTATACCAAAAATTTTTAGCAGATATATTATTATCTGGATCATAGTTTTATATTAAAGGCAAATATATAACATTATTAGAAGCATGACAGGTTTAGAGTGCAAATATTTATATACTAGTATTATTAATATATTAAAATCCACATGGTCAAATAAAAGAGAGCAGGCATGACATGTCCACCAGGTTGGGAGCAATCTCCTGGTTGCAACGGTTAATTTGGGCCGGGATAGGTTACCCACGAGTTAGCATTTTTAATTTGGATTGAATTTGAGTAGAATTTTAGACTTATTTTTAAATTAATTGAGCTCGAATTTTAAATTTTGCATCGATCCGATTCGATTGATGATCGAGTTTAAATACATGTGTCATAATCTAAAATCTATTATTGTGGGACTCCGTTATTTTTTTCGCATAAATTCTTTTATAAATATTATATTCTTTAAAATGGTACCCACCTTGCAAATATTAGTAATTTAATATATATTAGATTATTTTTCAAAAAATCATATATATCATTGAAGGTTTTTTTCATTAAAAATACTATCGAGGCTTCCGTACTAGGAGCTAGATATTGCATTTTGCCCTATTTATTAAAAATTTAGTAAATTAGTTCAAGTAGGTTAAATAAAAAAAGTAAATTGATCCTTTCTATTAAAAAAATCATCTATTTCTACTGTTAAAAATTAGCGTGACTAATGGAATAACTAGATAATGAAACACGGTGTGCCATGTGTACATCATGCTGATGTAAGACTAGTTTTTAACAGTAGAAATAAAAGAATTTTTTAACAAAATAACAAATTTACTCATTGATCAGTCTTACAAAAATTAATTTACCAATTTCTTTAATAGATAGAACAAAATATAATCCAACTCTTAATACAAGAACCTCTATGATAATTTTATCGATTTTTTTAATCCTTCATCATGAGTGTGCCATAACACTAATCTTAAATAAAATGAAAAAAGAAAAAAAAAACACAAGTGAAAACATTGGATGCCTTTTCATATATATAAATATATAAAGGTGGAAATGAAAAACATTGGATTCTTGGAATTTCTAGATATGCATGAAAATGAAACAGGTTCGTGGGGTAGCAGACTTTCACATAAACAATGGATCCCTAAATAGATTCTTTTAACAAGGTCACACCATTAATCGATATTTGTGCCAAAATATTTATTTATGTACTTAAATATAATTATCTTAAACAAGAAAAAGACAAAGAAAAAGAAAAGACATTAAAAAATTAGCAGTTGAAAAGTATATGAGGTCGGCAAAAACTTTAGGTTAAAACCTTGACAGGCTTATGTTTTTGAAGTTGATTGTTGTAGTTAATCATACTTGTCGTGTTATGCTCTTTCAACGTTTAATTATATAAAAGAAAAGCTTAAACTTAATAAATAGTTTAGGGTTTCTTTCGAAAACAACACTTTAGGTTTATATATAGAGTTGTTGTACAAATAATACAAAGTACAAAGTCTGCTTGGCACGTAAGTTCGTCCGTAATCAATTTAGCAAGTTATTGTTGTGTGCGTCTATCATTTGTATGGTTTCACCTTACTCGTTCATAATACTTTAAGGGATATTTAAGATACGTGTAACTTCTAGAGAGGGTAATATGTCACCATACATTGTACCTAGTTGCCCGTAGAATGTCACATTAGCAGGTCGTGCTTTATATGTATATGTGAGAATAAGCCATTCTCGAGGACACAATAGAACAAACACTCAACAAGTGTTTTAGGGTTGATTCCATAAGATATTGCCAAACTATACTTTAGAATTGAATTATCAAATTTTCGGAATCATATCAATCGGTAAAAAGACCACTTCAGTGCCTCTCAATTTTGATATTGAGTAAATTAGTCGCTTTCAAAAAAATAAAAATAATTTAATCATTGTCAATTTTAAAAGTGAGCAATTAAGGACAAATTGTCTCGATGTTAATATTTTCTATCAATTGTACGTAGTTTTTATTGATATTTTTGTTATTTTTAAGGGGTAATATAATTTTTTGCCCTTAACCTCCTAGTCCAAGGTCCACTTTGGTATCTGAACTTGGTAACTAAATTCATTATAATTCCTAAAGTTGAATGTCGTCAATTTAATGATACGACCAGTGTTATTAAAATATAATTGGATTGACTAATCGAACTAATTAGATTAATTTATGAACTAAATCAATTTATTTTTAATCATTTTCTATCAAACTTTTATTCAAATAATTCAAGACATTATTTCAATTATAATACCCCCATGTGGGGAGCATGTGACTTTGTTAATAAGCTAAAAAGCTGGTCACTACTCATCAAAAGAGCAAAAACAGAACACCAACAAAGTGGTTTCACATTCGGTTTTGTTGCTTTAGCTATAAGCTTTCTTTAACTAACTTAACTAAAAAGGGGAAATTAAGAACATTGACGTAATCATGTTTTGTAAAAAAAAAGAGAAAAAGCTGATTATCTTCAATTATGGCATAAATTTTTCATTATACTTTCAATTTATGTGTGTTGATTAGCTGAAATCAAGGTTTAGTTTGACTCTAATAGACAACAGCTAGATTTTGTAACATAACCATTTTAGTACATTACCGCGTTTAACTCCTCTAATACCTGTCTTTGATTCACACACATTCCCATTGTTTTTCTCATAAATCCAACAATAAAACATTAGTTGTGTTGGTAAAATCGAGATTTTAGGATCGTAATTGTTTAGATTTTTCTTTGAAAGAAAATATTTTGCTTTCTCAATTTTAGATATATACGAATAAGGGTAAATAGATGTAAGCGATGGCCTTGACCCTATAATGCTAAAATTTATGATTCATATTTAATCCCTTAAATAATTTGTTGGCTTCACCATTATTCAAGTCATTTATACGATATTGTTAACTTTAAACTAACATTTAAAGACCAAACTAAAACGTTTTCGAAAATCTATGATCGATTCCTGGAACATAGATCAAGAATATCTAAAGGAACTAACCCAAGTTTGCCATGATCTAATACATTGCTTTGCAAATATGTTTCCCAACAATTTATCGAAATTTAATCTCCAAATCTCTATTGAATCTATCCATATTCAATTGATTAAAAGCAGATAAAAGAAGTACACATCCATTAATGGAATCTGAATCTTCTCATAACATTGAACAGAGGTAAACAAAGATTATAACATTGAATGCTTCAAAGATTGAATATGAACCATCTTTATTAAGCTGAACTTTTTTTTTTTAATCAAATCAGAAGGGTCAAGAACATGACCCTTCAAACAAATACTATCCCTTTCTTCTTTTTTTGTACAACAAGATGCATAAAAACAAGCCAAAAAATTCCCATTCTTCAATGAAAACTTTGAAGAAAATAATGGCTTGTTATGCACTGATTTAATAGCAAACAACACGCTATTTACAAAAACAATTGTATTGATATATCTGCAAGTTTTTTCTTGTTGATTGACCTGTGTGACCGCCATTGTTGAGGTGCATTTGGAGCTTCAAGTTCCGAGTCGTTTGATTCACTTGGTTCATCGAATTCTATTGATGTTTTAAAAGCTTTTACCTTTGTTGGTGTACTATATGCAAAATGCAATTGCTTTGCAACCATAGCCTGCAGAAAAATAAGAACAGTCACAGTAAAAAATCAGATTAAATGGTTAAAGAAATAAGAAAAAAAAAAATGAATTGAATTGAAATATTTTGTACTTACAGCTTCTCTGATTGATTTAGAAACAATAGGAAGCCGCTTCAAATCTTCATGATCCACACCACAAATAATCTTAATCTGCAAAAAGAAAACAAAAAAAAAATGTAAATCATTCCCAAAAATAGAAACTAATTGGAAAACCAAAAATTAAAGCTGCTTACAATTATATCTTGTGGAAGTGATTCGAGAACAGATTTTTCATAGCAATTATCATCATCATCTATCATCATTCTCCTACTGCACTGCCTTTTCAACGATGAAGCTTTGGTCCCATCGTCAATTTCATTCGATATCCCAATCCTTTTCCTCCTTAATCCATGGGTATATCTCACGAACCCTAGCCCTAAATTTCCTCCTCGTTTTTCGTTCATACAATCATGTTTCAACTTCAGTGAAGATGTACGGCTTACTAATTCCATGACAGAATTCACAAAGGGGGGAAATAAAATCTAAAAAAGAATTTTTTTTTTTTTGTGAAATTATACCTTAGATCTTAAAACACAAAAAGAAAATCTGGGGTTTTTTATAGTCAAATTTAGAGATAAGATAAACCCTAAAATTTCTAAATTTGAGTGAAGATAACAATGGTTTTTTTTTTTTTTTTTTAAATAGGAAACAAAGAAGTTGCCTTGGAAAAACAGAGTTGCTTTAAAAATGTAAACTGCTCCTTATATACCGGTGAAGAAATAAAATTAAATATCTACGCGTTTTTTTATTCCTTATTTGTTTTTTACCCCTGGAAATTACTGGAGAATTCCGGTAAAAGAGGATAAATCTTCTTTTTTTAACTTTCACCCGTTTGTTGGGGGATGGAATTTTAAGGTCGTGCGTGAATTGGCGGTTAAATTACAAACTAGCCGTTGCAAAGTGACGCGTGGCGAAAAATTAGGTGGAGGTAGAGAAGCAACTTGGGTGGTGCTGAGGTGGAAAATTAGTCGGTCTAATCTCATCCAAAGTCGGCTTTGTTGGTCTGCTTCTGTAACACGCTTCGTTTTCGTCTACGAAAGCAGTTCTCATAATTTGGTTAACTGATAATATTTATCGGTTTAATTAAATAAATTATCAATAAAATTTATATAAATAAAAATATTTAATCATTTTTTTTATCGGATTCAATTTGTTTATATCAATTTCTAAATTAACTAATTAAATAATTTTCTTCAGATAAATAATTTGATTAATTTTTAATCCAATCTAATTCAAATAATATTATGTTTTAAAATATTAATTAAATTTAAAATCGATTCGAATTAAATCTTTAAATAATAATAAATTTTTTTATAATTTATATTTATTCACAAAATACGAATTAAAGATTTTATTTAAGAGGTATTAGATTTATTACTACTCAATCTAATAGGCATTAGTGATGTTTGTTCACTTGTTGTGATGATCAAAAAATTTATTAAAACTTATTTAATTGAGTAAGTTTGATCAGATCAGCTATCATGGGTTGTTCAATTTTGCATGCCGTTATGCTATATTATTATAGGTAAACTCACCAAATTATAATTTTTTCTTCGTAAAAATTAAAATGGTTACTTAATTATTAATATAATTTTTTAAATCATTTAATCATAAAAAGTTATAAAATAGTCATTTAATTATATAATTTTATCTTTTTTGGTAATTAATTTTCTAACAAAAAAATAAAAACACCCAAAATTTTAATATAATTCGGTAATAAAAAAGACAAAAAAAAAATCATTCATTTCACAAAGTAAGTTATATTATTACAACAACATTTTTTATCTTTCCATATTTCTATAAATAAATAAAAACTTATTCATAGTAAGGTTTTATCAAGAACACTATGAAATTTAAAATTTTCAACTTTACCATTTCATCACATACTTTATTTGGTTCTTAATAATTTTTGTTTTGAATAATCTCATTATAGGTTCTGATCATATTTGTTTTTTTGACATAATGCTTAGAACTATCCAGAATCCCTCTTCGGCTCATAAATAAGAAGATAAAGCGCTTCAGTGCACTCGAACTAACGTTCTCCCACATTAGCAACAATAATTGTGCTAATTGAGCTAAGACTCAATCGACACTTCATAAATTTTTAATAAATGTATTTGTTATATGATATTTTTCACTCTATCGTAATTTAATATAGATTAACTCAATCTATTATTGGGTGTGAAAATACATAACTATGTTTACCAACTTAAATCCATAACCCAAACCAACTTGAATTCATGTTTTATTTTTCATACTTAAAAAAACAAATTGATTCACAAACCGATCAAATACTAAATTGGTTTAACCATACAATTTAGTCATAACAAGTGTTTTCATAATCAAACCAAGAACTGGTTGGTAGATATAGTCTAAAACAATGTATAAAATCGCCTGACCCTCGAATTAGTTTAGAGTGATTGAATTGAACTAAATATTTAATTGAACCATCTTTTATAAACTTTGAATAACTTATTTTATTTGAGCCAATTGAACTGAGAATTGACGATCTAACTAATACAACTATCGACTCGATTCAAAAACAATGGTTAAAATAAAGGTTGATCTTTAAAAAGAAAAATCAAAACAATCAAACTAATGGATTTGTAATTAAAATATGTCATAGGTCCTTATACTCTTCCTAAATTTAGAATTAGCCCATGTACTTTTATTTCCAAAAATGTAGTCCCTCTAATTTTTAGATTTCAAAAATTCAAGTTCAATTGTTACTACTGTTAAATTTGTTGGTGTGACAATTTAAAATATAAAAAATACTTACTTGACAACAATGCAACTAAAAAATGACATTGTAATGAACCTAAATTTAACAAAATAATATTAACAATATTAACAGCTTGACCTGAAATTTGAAATCTGAAAAGTAAATAGACTGAATTTCTAAAAATAAAAGTATAAGGACTAAATTACTAATTTGCAAAGAGTCAAGGGACCTATGACAATTTTAACCTTTATAGAAATACGGGGAGATGATGAGGGAACAAAAAAAGATAGTGAAGGGTGTTATGGGGGACAGATAGGACACGCGTATGGTGGATATGAGTTAAGGTTTAGACGTGCAAACGAAAACGTGAGTAGGAGAGTGAAATGACTTGGATAGCGGCCGGCCAATGGTTTGGCTTTGACGCATTGCCGGTATTCTAATTTTACGCTGTTAGCCTGGCTGTTGCGTCTGTCACATCCATCTACTTTTCAATTGGCGGTCAGCACACGTCAATACTCATTACAATTGGGTCAAAAGTAAAAAAAGTTAATTAATATTAATCTTTTTACCTTTTTTTTCCCTTTAAATATATGTTTTGATAAATTGATTTCACAACTAAGTTAAGATTTTATCATTTAAATTTAAATTATATTTAAAAAATTTAAAAAAATTCAAATTATTCGATATTTTTAATTGCAAGTGAAAATTATATAAAATAAGCTTGAGATGAAAACGGTGAATAAAACACTAGACTATTATGTTTGAAGGATTAAATTATTATACAGGGTTTGAACTTTATATTTTTTTCTTAGGTTGGGGTTTGAATTTTTTTGAGTCCATAAGCTTGATGGTTGGTCCCACATCAAAACTTAAACTTAGTAACTTTTTTTACATTGGGGTTTGAACTTGACAATTATTCTCATATTAAAGTCTAAACTTTAGGGGTTTTAAGGACTAACTTAGATAAAAAAAAAAGCTAAAATTTCAATGTGAGAATATTTGCCAAGTTCAGGACTAAAATTGGACAAAAAAAAAATTAGGTCCCAATGTAGAAAAAGTTGTTCAAGTCTCAAAATATGATTTAAGCCTTGTTAGAATTTTATAATTGATAAATGTTTTATGCATTATTGGTGAATTGTCATTATTGTCAATGTTTTTAATAGAACAAATATTAGGTTGGGTTGGTCGACAATTTTTTACGGATCGGTCGAACTGACAAAATATCAATTGAATTGGGTAATTAAACCGAATTTTATTATTATTTTTTATATATTTTTTTAATAATTTATTTATTTGGATTGATTAGACTGATAAATTGATGACTAGACTGGTATAAAATTCTAAAAACATGAGAAGGAAATAAGTATGTGAATCATCTTGCGGTACAAGAAGGTGATGTATCATTGATACTGGATTTTCTGCCACTAGGTCTTGTTCCTGCCATAAGTTGATGCTTGTGTTGCAGTGAAACAATGGCTTGTTTAGTTTTGGAAACTAGAGGTCGTTTTCGTTTCTTATTGAAAAAATGGAAAACATTGAAGATAACATGTTTGATTGAAAATTTTGAAAATGAATATTGAAAAATGAAAATATGTAAAATTAGAAAACAATAAAAGGTTATTTTAATTGCTTTCACTAAAAATGTTGTTGTAAAAGTGAAAATGATGAAAATAATTTAAATGTATTGTGATTCAAACCCATATAAGCACAGATTTTTATTTCTATCTACCAGACGTGTTTTTCAATTTTAAAAAATAGAAAATATTTTTAAAAATCAATCGGAGCTTAAGAAGGGTGAGTTTGGTTTTAGACAATATTATATGTTTTCAGTTTTCCTTTTCATTTTCATTTTCAGAAAATAGTTTTTATTTTCTATTTTTTTGAAAATTGAAAAATATGTTTTGTATATGAAAATAAAAAATTGTTTTCAATATAAAAATAATGAAAACGCCTTTGGTATGTATTTTTCAAAATAAAAAGAATAAATAATTAAATTAAAGTATAATTTATTGAAAATGTCTTACAATAGTGAAATAAAATGTAATTAAATAAAAAAAGGTTTAAATATTATAAAAATAAAGAGTTGCTTCTAAAATTATTCACACTAAGGTAAATTTAATGCATAAAATGAAACCGAAAAAAATTATTGTTTTCAACTTTTTCCATTTTTACAAAACATTTTAATTAAAATGAACGAAAATATGTTTTTTTTCCACTAATTTTTATTTTAATTAAAATTTCCTTTTAAACTTACAAATAAAATATAATTCTCATAAAAAATAATGCAATATATTATCCAATTTAAATATCTTAAAATTTAAAAAAATACAAAATTATTTGCACAAAAAAGTTCTCCTTTATTCTAAAAGCCCAAAAGCCATAATTGTCAAAAAGCTTGTTTAGCACTAAATTAACTTTCCAAGCCCACAACCAATACCTAAATAACTTTAATACAAAATCAGCCCATTCCATAATAATAATCAAGGATAAATATTAAAATTATACATTAATTATAGTTTAATGTGTATTTTTATACATGAATTTTGATTTTGTGTAATTTTTATACATGAATTTTTGACTTGATTCAATTATTGATATAAAATCATTTTATGTTTATATATTTTATTTATCTAATATAAAAATAAATTGATGTATTTAATTCTTTAATGTATATAATTAAATCAAAATTAAAGTTTCAAGTATAATTTTGAGATTTATCCCAAATAATAATAAGAATAAATAATATAATAAATAAATAAATCTCATGGATTTTAAAATATTTATATATTAAGTTTGGTTTAATGTGTACTTTGATGCATGAATTTTGATTTGGTACAATTATACACATGAAACTTAAATTGTGGTTCATATGTATATACGAAATTTTAGTTTTGATTCAATTATGCACATAATCCCAGGCGAGAGACGAGAGCGTGCGGGAACCAGATTGATATTTCAAGGAAAGGGGAGGGAAGTTGAAAGAGAGGAACAAAAATGGAGTGAATGAAACCAGTTCAAAAGAAAAGAAATCCCTCGGTTCTGTGAATCATTAAAGAGTGCAATAAATGGAAATGATGAACATGACAGATGAATGACAACTGATTGGGCATAAGAGGCAGTGAGAGGCTTTTTCTTTTAACTTTTTCGGTTTTCAATAGTTGTTTTTTTTTTCATTTATTATTGTAGACGTTATCTATCCACTAGTATTAGAAATTTGTTTGGGCCGGGCATGTAGACCCTAAGGCTTTGCTTTTTTTTTCTTTCCTTTTATAATGACATAAAAGCCCAATCTGTTTTAGTTTCAAAAAAATAAAAATAAATACTTACAATTATTTTTATATTGAATTAATATAATTATTTATGTATACAATATATCAACGTAAAACAATACTATTGATAATAATATTATTGATTTATAATAATTAAATAAAATCATATAAAATCAAATTTTACCTAAAACATTTAACATTAGATCAATTTTTTTTTTTATATTTATACCTACCAAAAAATAGTTTCATACATTCGTGCCAACTAGACAAGTCATATTTGTCTTTATTTAAATACTTTTGGATTTTCATATCACCGAGTCGTTGTAGTATAGTGGTAAGTATTCCCGCCTGTCACGCGGGCGACCCGTGTTCGATCCCCGGCAACGGCGACTTTTTTATCCTTTTCAAATTGTGCGCTTCATTTATTTACTTTCAGTTTAAATTAAACCGTCACTTAAAATCCCGTAAACCCAACCGGCGAGCGACCGGCCGACGGCTCCGTTTCTTCTGCCATATTTCTTTTTAGTCCCTCCCTAAACAAAATCAACAAAACCCCCTTTAACCCCCTCCCCTAAAAAAAAAAAATTCCCGCCCTAATCTTAATTTACATTTCGCTGCTCTTCCCAGTTCCCACACCTCTTATTTGTCTTCTCCTTCAGTTGAACATTGTCCGTTAGGGTTTAAGTGCAATATACTAAGCTAAAATTTACTTTAAAAAACTTCTTTATAGTTCTTTTTTTTAGCGATGGAAACCGATGAAACGCCACGCGTGCTTCCTTTTCAACTTCAGTTCGACAAACCTGTCGCCTCTCAGGTTCATTTCCATCACATTTTACAGTTTCGTTTTCGTCTTCTTCTTTTTTTTTTTCGATCTTATTTAAATATCATGATTATGCATGTTCTTATTTTAATTAATTTTTGTTGATTAGATTAAAATCGCGGAATGGAATCCAGAAAAAGATTTACTGGCTATGGTTACTGAGGACTCCAAGATTTTGCTTCATCGGTTCAACTGGCAAAGACTCTGGACGATTTTTCCTGGTAATTCATGGACTGTTCTCTCTTTCTTTTCCTTTTTTTTAAAATAAATTATTTGTTTAATTTTTTTGATTTGGATTTGAATCATGTGATTCGTGTGTTTTAATGATTTTGTTTTACAGGAAGGTGCATTACATCCTTATGTTGGCGTCCTGATGGTAAAGCGATAGCAGTTGGGCTGGAGGATGGCACAATTTCATTGCACGATGTTGAAGTGAGTTAGCCTTTTATTTATTTATTTATTCAAATTTTAATGTCTATTAGGAACTAATATTGCTTATTCGAATTTTAATTTTTCGTTGTTTGGTTTCTCTACATTCATTGTGGATAATCATGATTGTTGACTGCGTTCTTAATTCTCATCCATGTATTGTGTTTTCTTGAGGTTAGATGGTTATTATTCATAATAATATTATGGAATTTGTTCCTCTAACTTATATTTTGTATTTCTTGCAGAATGGAAAGTTGTTGAGAAGTTTAAAGTCTCACACTGTTGCTGTTGTGTCCCTTAATTGGGAGGAGGATGGACAAGTGATTAAAGTAGGCATTTGTCGTTTGTTTTGAAATATTTGTATTTTTTCTTACAACTTTTGACTTGTGAACATCTTGCAGAAGTTAACTTCAACATCTGTCATGTTCATTATCCTTCTTTGAGTTCATATAAATATTTCACATTTTAACTTCGTGATCGATCTCAATTGACTTTGATGATAGGATGATTCTGTCAATAATTCAACATACGAGGACCGCACTTCTCGTTTCTTTCCTCCTGCTCCAAGAGTTCCTAGGATGCCTGGGCTGGCACCTGGAGATACTGGTTTCATGGATGATAGTGATGATTCATTTCGTGAGCTTTCAAATTCCTCATACCAACGGTTTAACATTTTATGTAGTGGTGACAAAGATGGCAGCATATGCTTTAGTATATTCGGAATATTTCCAATAGGGAAAATAGTAAGCTACTTATCTATCTTGGAAATTTCTGGATTATACTGATTAACAGATTTATATTATCTACTTGTTTTCTATCAACTAACTTATGGAAATACTTCTAGCCGTTTTAGAGCTGGCCGGGCAAATAAAAATAAATTTTATGGCTTTTTCGCTTTGATTTATCAAATTGACACCCTTCTGTCACTTATATTTTTATGGACATTGCGAAATGCCTTGTATTTCTCTTCTAAAATACTAGACCCTAGATTATTTTTCATGGTTCAGAGAGACCCATATTCTTCCTTTAGTTTATTTTATTTATCATTACAATTATTTTACATTTTATGCAGAACATACTTAACTCTATTGTTTTTAATATGAATTATTTTGCACATGAAACTATTTACCAGAACATACACAATTTGTCTATTCCTACTCCATTTGCTACTGAGCCAGCTACATGCAGACTTTCGCATGCTTCAATTTCCAAGGTATGCACATTTTTATATAATGAATTTGCAATGGTAGCAAGATAATTTTTTTTTTTCACAATTATCGGAGTGTTTAGTTATTAATGATGTGTAGAACAAGTTGTTGCAAAGTGAGTAAAAGAAGAGTTCTATTTTCCTAGACTTCACTCTTTGTTGTTTTATTTATGTTTTATGCCTATAAACTGGACAGCTTGTAGGTAGTGTTTTTTCTGGTTGAAAGATCATGCAACAGGATAAATCAGGCTAACTTATATTAAAAGAATATTTCCCTCCTCCATATACCGAATTAAAACCTGTTCACTTTATTTTAGTTTTTAGTGCTTGCTTACAGGTCAATACGTAGTAGACTTAACGGGCGTTCCTATTTTGTTATTAGGTTGCTTTGTCCAAAGACCTTTGTCATCTGATAGTAATGTGTTCTGGAGAACTTAATCATGATGAGGTTGAATCTTCTGAGAGACAGCTTGGTATGCATGGTTGTCATTGCTTACTGCTTGATACTTCTATCTTTTGGAAGAGGTAACTTTGCTGGAGAACCCAAGAATACCTGCAGTTTGTTTGTATATTTATAGGTTTCACGTTTTGTAGTGTTAGCTTTTTTTAGCTATTTTCAATGGTACCTTGTAATGCATCTTGCTCACAATTTTATCGTGCACCAGTCGTTTATCTGAAGTTGATAAACCATAAACATGCTTTATTCCTTAATCCTTCTCATGACCTGCTTCATCTTTTCATTATCTCTTCCTCATGGAAGGAAAAATGAACTCCACCAAGTGGCCCAACAAGCTTCTAACATCGAGGATTTAATTGAAGTTATTCGCGCATCATTATCGGTAATGTCTAAACAATGGTCAGATGCCATGCACACTTTTCGCGAGAAGTTTGATTCTCTATCCAGTTTAATAATTGACCACGGTAACTTTCTGATAGGAGTACCAAAATCTTATTTTCCATTTCTGCCACATATCCTTTAGTTGATTTCTATCCCATGCATATAGGGCTGGACTCATCACCCCAAGAGGAGTTTCTGAGCCTTCTAGGTGGTGCTCGAACTAGTCCACCCGTTCATCAGTTTCTAGTTAACTCTTTGGGTGAATCGGTAAACTTTGCATTATGTAATCATTTCTCTCCTTTTTCTTTTGGTGAGAAGGAAATTATTTTGCACATTTTAATCAATGGATTTCTTTCTAAATAGGGAGTGAAGCGTGTGTCAAAGGTTGTTTGTGGTGCTGGAAAAGAGCTTCAGCATGTTGTCCTTGATCATCTTCAGGTGCTTGGTAGAATTTTTCTCTGCAATTCATGTAATAGTTACTTCTATAGAAGATTCCTTTGCTTGCTAATTTAATATCTTATCATGGAGCATCAGATTGTAATTAGGTGGATTTCATGAGTTAGGTGCATAAATGAAAGTTAAGCTTCCAAATAAGGCTGTGGATGTGTAATTTGCATATGAAATCTTTTTTCTAGCTACCATTATTGTCTCAGAAATTATTTGTTATAGCCTAGTTGGGTACATGCTTAATTTAAGGGGTTCTGCTACCTAAAATTCTTAATCTAATGAATGTTAGTGATTATGTTGAAAAACTATTAGCGCAGATGGTCACCCTTTAGGAGAAGGATGAGTTAAAGCAATATATTGTTATGCATAATGGCTCCTTGTTGCATGTAAACCTTTACTAAACCAAAGTGTTGCATTTTACGTCATTATGTATAGACTATGTCTGATTGTGATGATCTATTTTTGCAAATGAAATCTCAATTTAGGTGCTGTTTTTTATTTACTTGTCACTTAATGTTGTATGGTGAGTGCTACGGATGTGATCCAGCTGAAAATAAATATACATTTTCCAGCCTGCTGCTGAAATTATTGGATTCAGGATGGGAGAACTTAGAGGTCTTTCTAGATGGCGCACTCGTTTTCAGGGTATTGGCCTGGACGAGACTCTTATCAATAATGCAACAGAAAAATCTGGAATCTTACTAGTGCAAGTTGAGAGATTTATGAGGGTGCTTTCCTCTGTGGTACAGCAGGTGGTTAACCCTTACATTTGAAGTTCTTTTGGTCTTTCTTCCTTTATTGTTAATTCGCCCCACCTACCACACTGAATGGAATTAAACTGAACCATTTTAGTCTCCTGGAATTGTGTTTTTGTTCTCTTGGGGTTCTTATTATCTGTCTTCGCTTTCAGTTTTCAAACTTCTTTAATTGGTTGCTAAAATGCATAAAGCTACTTAATCAAGAGCCAAGTGATCAGCTTCTACCCTATAACAGGTTTGTTTCTCGGTGTCTTTAATTTCCCTCCATTGATTATCTTTTTGTAGCCTTACATTTTTGCTTTTGACAGCGAACTAGTTGTTATATTCTTGAAGTTCTTGTATGATCAAGATCCTGTCAAGTCCTTTCTGGAGCTGTCTGAAGTTGATATTGAACCTGATATGTAAGTAATCTTTTCAACTGCCATAGGTCTTATCGGTGCATTTCAATTTTTCTTACTTTGGTCTGTCATCCAGCAAGATTTATGCATATTGCCCATTTAGCATACAGATAATATGTCACATAGCATGACTTTATCTGTTCACGAACTATAGTAAAAGAGGACATTTTTACCTACACAGAAAAAAATACTCCTTTTACAGATTCAATTGTAGTGATGCTGAATCTGCTGATTAAGGTTTTAACATGGGGAAAAAAAATTAACTTCAGTTTTTTACTTTTCAAGCTGCATACAGGGCATAATTCTCCTTCAATGAGTGTTAGTGTGAATTTAATTGTATCTACATATGGCATGCATGAATATAAACTTATGCATGCATGTCCGGTTGATGATTTATCTGGTAGATTTTTTTGTACATCATCAGTGTCGTTGTTTCTCCTTTAAAAAAAAGTCTGCTGCTCTCATCCTTCAGGGAAACACTGCAAAGAGTTAAAGAATTAGTTCATTTTGGGGGATTTTCTGATTGTGATTTCCTGAGGAGGACATTAGCTGAGGAATTTAAGCAGATGGGGTCTAGGTATGCTTTCCTTTCGCTTGCCAGGGTCTTCGTCTTTCAATTGGAGATTTCTATGTTCTATAGATTTTATCATTGTTAAAGGCATTTCTGCCTTCCATCTTCATATGTATTGCTTTTTGGTTATACTTCAAACCATAAATATTTCCGTATCATTGGTCATGCAATTTCAGTTTCAAGGAGGCTTTCTTGATGCCTTTTACTACAATTTCGAGGAAGATGCTTTGCAAGGATGTGCTACCACTATTTGCCCTCCCATCTTCATCTGCATCTGTATCTGTTTCGGTTCCTATTTCAGTAACATACTACAAGGTAGTCCCCTGCCTGTTCTTCCGTCCTCCTTAATCTTTAATTCGGTCATACATTTATTGGTTTCTATACATCTTGCAAATGTTATTTGTTTCATATCATCATCCCTAACATGTTAGTAGCAATTTAGTTTTCTTATCTGTGTTGTGATGTTTTCTCGTTTTTCTCCATAGGATGCTTCCACATCTGTCTCATCTTACCAGACTCACGAACATGGGTTTATAGATTATATTTCTTTCCAAATCCCCGGTGACTCTTCCTCAAATATTGCTAATTGTATAGGCATATCAAGGAGATTCATGCACAGTTTGAGCAATAGTAGTATTGAGGAATCTGCTTCTTTGGAAGCTGTTTTGCTCTCTGTTCCTGATGGGTATCACTGTGTGGATCTATCTTTATATAAGGTGAAAAACTATGTTTTCTTTTATCTGCCTTTGATTCTAACGAAGTAAACCCAAAGAGTCTTGTGTTATTAAATGATTCAACCTTTTCTTTTTTAGTACTAGTCTTTTGGGGTTCTTTCCTAACTTGATCTCCTTTTTTATTAAATTTATAAAAACAGGAAGGCCAAATTGTTTTGCTATTAAATGAAACAGCTTCTGCTTCTGAATGCCCCGGTGAATCTTGTATGATGATCGTCCAAGCTGATGATCTCCCATTCGTATCCATTCCAAGATCAGGTTGTATAAACACCTGGAACCTAGATCAGCTAAAGGTAAATGTTGCTTCTGGTAGATCCTAATCACACTTGGAAAAATAATTAACAGGGCGTGTAGTTTGTTTGTTTCTGCTGCTCACTATCACTCTACAAACTTAATTACTACATATTTATACATGCATGCAAACTCTGAATATGCGGATACCATAGTCTTGTGTTCATTGAACATGCCGAATTTGCCCTTACCTTGTCAGATGTTAGTTTGAGATAGAGTCATGGGCAATGGACGGGAAAATCACTCAAGTTAGTTGAAACCATAGGACTCTTTAGAGAGACATCTAGATCTCTTTTTCGGATTCTGATAAGAAAATTGACTTTGGTTTTATTATTCCATTTGTTCTTTAAGTAAGAATCAATCTTTCAAGAAGGGAAAGAATCGACTGATATAAAAGCGCAATCAAGAAACATAAGCCTTAATTAGACAACCGAAGCTACTGACCTTTCGTAACGTAGGTTTCAGCCCACAAAGTATCCACAACGTTAGTCTCACAATTTGGCCATGCTTTTATTAATAACCATCTTTCCGTCATTTTCTGTGAGAGCATGTGTTCTTTCGTTTAAGTTTCAATGATGAAGTACTTATTTATTAGAAACTGTATCTATGTGCATTATAGGACTCTGTTATGCACTTACGACTTGAAAATGAAAAGGTCCGAAATATCCCTCATTCTGTAGTCGCCCCTCTGGCAGTTAGCGGTAAGTTTTCAAATCGAAACATCCTTGTATCTCAATCCGGTTGGATCGTACCAAATATATGTCCTGTTTCTGCTTAACGTTTATTTTCAAATTTACTATAACAGCGTCGAGAGGTGTAGCTTGTGTTTTTGCTGCTAGAAAGCGTGCCTTGGTCTACATACTGGATGAAGATGAAGATGATGTTTCGGATAGTGAATGACTGGAGTCTTCGGCAAAAAGATTGTTTTTATATATTTCTGCATTGAGCCATAAGTTCTAGTTTTATAGGTTGGTCTGGACCGAATGAAGTTTTTCCTGTAAAGCATTTGATTATGTTTAATGTACTTCAATTTTGAAATCTGAAAAGTAAAGAGACTAAATTCTTAAATTTCAAAAAGTACAGGGACTATAGGCATATATAACCTTTTTTTTAACAAGTTGTTTGAAGTTAGAATTTCACATGCGTAAATGATGTGACTGTTTTAACTAGCAGGTAAAAATGAGGAACAAACATCAGCACACGTTGGATTTGGCAGCTTCCACTAAGGAAAGGGAGGGTCATTTTCTCCTTTATGTTTTCAGAGAAAGAAAAAGCAGAGAGCGACGAAGAGACAGACAAAACTGGGCAGAGCCGAATTAATTCATGGAAAACGAAAGAACGTTTAAAAAGGGTGGCTTCAGATTTCCTTTTAAAGCTGTGAAAGACATTTCAATTCCACACATTCCCCATCAACACGCATACATACAAATTTCATTTAAGGTTAAATCAATTTTTGGACGTAATTTTTTTGTCATTTTTCACCTCAACAAAAAATTTAATATCAAAATAGGCCACCCTACAATTATTGGAATGGATGATTTGTTCTAGTGTTTTATTGGTGTCGTTTGACTCGGCATCACATGGGTTTTTAAAAAATAATAATTTTTTATTAGTGTCGCTTGATATATTAGTGGCACCGGGTTATAATATAATTAATTATTATATTTATTATACTATATAATAGTTATTTTAGTTTAGTTGGTAGGATGTGTGGCTTCTAATCTCGTGGTTGTGGGTTCGATTTCCAACCAGTCAGGCGATACTGAAAAATATTGTATCAAACAACTCATTTCAATAATTAATTTGTAGGGTTATTCATTTTGGAATTTAATTTTTTTTTTGGATTATTAGGGTAAAAAAACCTTCTTTTTTTGTTTAAGTTAGACCTTGAGCTTGACAATTGTTTTCACGTTGGGGTTTGAATTTTTTTTTTCTCCAAGCCGACTCTTGATTTTTCTTTGAAAACCCTAAAATTCAGGTTTCAATATGGAAACAATTGTCAAGTACAAGTTTCAATATGAGAACAATTGTAAGTTCAGAGATTAACTTAGACAAAAAAAAATTTCAAACCCAATGTGAGAATAGTTGTCAATTTAGACCCATATAAAAATAATTATCAAATTCAAAACTTAATTTAAAAAAAATTCAAAATCCTAATATAAAAATAATTGTAAAATTTAAACCGATTTAACTTATTATTTATCTGAGATTTCATGAACCATCATTATAGCACATGAATAACGTTATAAGGTAAATTAAACCACAGTGAATACATATAGTAATGATTTGTCAATCGAGGGATTCAGGTTTAATTTAAGGCAGGTGAAATTTGGATTTTAATATTTTTTTCCTCATTTTAGGTTAGGACAGTTTTGGACTCTGATAAATTTTAAGTTGAAAATATTTTAAGTTTGGTTTTTTTTTTTTTTTTTTTCCAAGTTATTACGAGGGGACCATTTTAGATTAAGGCAAATTTTAATTTTGCTCAGTTTCATATTTCAATAATTTAAATTGGACTTTAAAGTGTTGGAGTTACTGGTTTTTAGGATTAAATCGAAATTAAATTTTTGATTTTTTGCTTATCTAAAATTCTTATTGCAGATCTTGTTGAATGATATTCGATTTCTTTGAAAAAAATTTGTGAAAGTGTAATTTATCTAAAGTTGATAAACTTTTCAACACGTTTAATCTTGTCCCTCGTAAGGTTTTATCTCCTAGCCAAAAGTCAAAGTGCTTGAAAAGAAGGTGAAAAGGTCACGGAAGTGGATTCACATAGTGGGTGTGTCTCACTCGCCATACTTAGCCGAACAATGCCCTGTAAGCTATAGAGCATGGGTTCAAATTCCATTCAATACAAATACGAGATTTTTTATGGACAAAACATTATTTCTCTGTGACCATCGCTATCTCTTCATATATTGCTTTTCAATAGAATTGAAAAATAGTACTCTCACTCGAGACTTATCAAATGTGTTTAAGAAGAAACGAGACTTCGTAAACTTCTCCTAAACTAGTTCGTAACTTGAGTACGCGAGTTGTATGAATCATTCCAACACCATATCCATAAGTTTGGCCTATGAATATTCATCCAACTCAACAAGGCGTGCCAGCCTTTCAGCCACCTTCTTCCTTGTGAAAACGCCCCATCTAAGCGCAGCCTTGAGCTTCAGCCACCCCACCACGGCTTTCCCCGACGAACTCAAAGCTTCTTCATTGTTGAAACCACAGTTCAGAGACGGAGCGGTGGGCATGTATGTCGATGAACAAGGATTGGATGCACCATGGCCATGGCTCCCCATGTTAAAGACACGAAGCATGTGCTGCATGTCTTCGTTCTCCAGCACCTCGTTGCTTCTCATTCTGATCTTTTCCTCCGACAAGAAATCGTCGGCTTCCGCCTTGAACGGAGGAATGTTAGACGCGGCAACGCCATGGAAACCTGGCTTGGAGGATGAATGAGGTGGACAATGATGAGTCAGCTCGTTATCGTTTAACTCAGTGAATAAAGCACCGTTTAACTGAGTCTTCTGAGCATTGAGACGTATATTTTGTGATTGCATCGGCAGTTGACTGGGAGCCATGGGATCTTCATAATCGAAACAGATTAACAGATAAATAAACACAGTCAACAAGAAGCACGCATGATGCATATGCGCAAATTTTTTGTATAAAAATTCGGTCTAATTATGTTTTGGTCCCTCCACTAATCATAAAATTTAAAATATAATCTCTCTACTTCAATTTATCATAATTTGATGGTTCAAATTGATACCACTGTTAGTCGGGGTTAAAGTGATGATGTGTAATTTAAGAAAAAAAACAAATTTAACCATTCGATTGGCATGCAAATTTAATACCGGTTGAACTCAGTTGACTGAATAACCATAATAAAGAAAAAAAAAAAAAGCTCATGTCATGTAGAGGGGTAAAATCTCAAAATTAGCACAATAAAAGGACTAAAATCACACTTAGACCATAAAATTCAAGTTCATGTTCAGACAAGAATAGTATACCTCCAACATTCAGACCAGAATCCATGGGAGGCTCCTCTGGAACTAACAGGCTAGGTAGAACCTGGTGATGGCTTGGATAAGCTTGTAGATCCATTGGAACATTTGCTTTTGAACAACCTGTATTATCGTCTTCGTTACTGCCTGGTGAAGACTTAGCATCATACTCTATAACATGCATCCAATTTTCATACGCCTTCTTTACCAAGCCATCCACATAAACCTGCAAAAAGAAAACATACCCATCACAAGTTTTCTCAAGCTCTTTTTTTTCTTTAAATGTAATTATATTAAGGCAAAGAATCGGATTGGTTTCGGGTTAGATTAATCTATGACCAGGGTAATACGGATTTAAATTTTTTGGGTTATTTTAGTTTTGAGTTTAGATCATTCAAGTCATTACAGATTTAAATTCATTTAAGTTCGAGTTATTTTTAGTTCAGGTGAATCTGAATTCAAATTTTTGACTTTTTATAGTCAAATAAGATTGGATCAACTTCAAGTTCGAGTAGATTAGATCGTGTGTTTAGTGCGTGTTGTTTTACCTTGTGATTGTCCGAAAGAGAACCGGCTGCACAATATTGTCCATTGGCAATTAGGCCACTGAACTCATGGATGCTGTTAAATACAATGCCCACAATCCTCCAATTATCAGGGTAATAAACATAAACTTTCCCACTTGAAACACAAGTCCTTGCATGTTCCACCAACACATTCCACATCTTATTAGACATTCCACTTCCAAGAATCTATCAACAAATGCATCAAAAATACCAATTAGAAAATCATAGAAGAACAAAGGATTAGTAAGCAAATTGGCCCCTAAACTGTATCCTTTTCTGTATTTATTTTTTAATTAAAATTTATACTTAATTTTTTTTAAAAAGTAATACTTAAATTATCAAATTTATCTCTTTACCCAGATACGTACAATGTGCAATAAGAAAGTTTAACGTTTAACATGTCATGTTCTTATTGACGGGCATTGACTCTTGAGGTAATCTATAATAAAATTGATAGTTTAAATGCCATTTCTAAAAAAAAAAAAAATTATCAAAATAAAAAAAAATGTACAACTTAGGGGTAAATTTTACACATAAGCCAAGAACAAAATAATTTCGATTTGGTTTATGTCATGATTTAATCTACAATTTACCACTTTGATACCTAATTTTTTTTATATCTCACTTTGATACCTGGAATTATCATTTTCGTTCTAAAAATTGCCAATAAAAATATAACACATTTTGCAAGTAATTTTTAAGAATAAAATGAGGCGAAAAAAGATAGTTAAAAGTAATAATGTAGAAAAAAAAATTAACAAAATTGAAAGTTGGGTATAGTTGAAGAGGAGAAATGGTGACTTAAAAGATTTCGTGTTGAGATAAAAAAATTCTTACATTTCTCAGCCTTTGTGAGTCCCTAACCACAAGTATTAGAAAATCTTCAACAGTGAAGATCCCAGCTTTATTTAGCTTCTTGTGAAGCGACCCATCTTTTCCAATCTTCTCCAATCTCCACACTTCATCATTTAATGCAGGTGGATAATGTTTTTTGTATACTGTCCAAGAAATAAGGTAAAAGAAAAGAAAAAGAAGCAATGATGATTTCATTCACCCTCGAGTTTATTTTGGGTATCAAGTAATTTAAGTTAAGAACTCACATTCTCCTCGATGATCTTTAACCGTAAAGGCTTCTGTTTTCGCTTCTCGAATACGGATGCCTTCACAAGAATAAGAAGCAACTTTTAGCCCTAATCTGAATTTCCTGCTTCTTATCCAACTTGAGTTGTCTGTAAATGTAAGTTCCCCTAATGTTCCCACACCTTCTTTTAGTATCACCTGTTCGGAATTGGTAAGTAAACAACAACTCAACCTCTAAATAATCCAAACTTAAAGTGACCAAAGCTCAAAATGATTTAAACCCAAACTTAACCAAAACTCAAAATGATTTGAATGACTTGAATAGACTTTATCTAAATTGGTCCGGCTTAAAATCAACTTAACATGACAAGAAACCCTACTTATTAAGCTTTCTTATCACCGATTAATCTTCGAACAATAAAATTATATCGATAATTAGATTTTTAGTCCATATCTAACATAATAACCTGCAAATCGCCCGTTAGAAGTGGCCTTTTCCCTTCACGCTCCTTGACAACATGGCTGTCGAATTCTTCTTGAGTCCAATTATCACCATTTTCATTATTGAAATCTCCCTCAAGCACGACAACATCTAGTGTGGCCGAGGACTCTGGGCTACATGTGACGACATGACCGGTGTTTGCATCAATCAATGAGACGTGGATAGCAGCACCTTGCTCCCCTTCCACTTTCCCTCCAGTAAAGAGAGGGAGGGAAAGCTTTGACTTAAATTTTAGTTGCAAGTTTCTTCCATCGTGCCCTTTTATCCGTTTACGAGAAGAAGATGAAGACCTGCATGCAGGTTGCAATGTTATCTAATAAAATAAAATAAAAAACACTTTCCAATTGTTAAATTGTGGGTTTTGGTCCTTTTATTGTACTTGAATTGAGGATTCACTTCCTATATATATATTTTAGCATAATTTGTTCTTCTACTTTTGAATGTTATTAACTAGTCCAGAAAAGAGGTAAATTTTAAAATTATATATGAATTTTGGTTTAATGTGCAATTTTGTATATAATTATATACAATTATCGATATGGCATTATTTTATGTTTATATATTGTATATATAAATAATTATATTTATACAATATAAAAATAATTGATATATTTATTTATTTAAATGTGTATGATTGAATCAAAATTAAAGTTTTATGTATACATTTGAACCAATAAAAATTTTATGTGTATAATTGCACCAAATCAAAGTTGATGTATCAAATTGCATATTAAATTAAAATTCATATATAATTTTAAAATTTATCCCGTGTAGAAAATCAACTTTGTTGACTATTTTTCTTAAAAATACTCCTTCCAACACACACAAAAAAAAAATTATGCCGATATGCTGAGTTGGAATGAGTGCTTTTAAGAAGAATCCAGGTTAGCAATTCAATCCAAATATGTAGCGATGTTAATTATTTTGATAAACTAATGATGTTAAAAAATAAAGTGTCAAATTATATCAACTTCAAATATAAAGATCAAATCATAAATTTAAACATAATAGAGAGATTAAAATTTAAATTTAACTCTCTCCAAAATACATTATTCATGAATGGACAGCATCATAAATGGGCAGTGCCGATTTTCACAATCCAGTTGAACTAATTAAACCATCAGTTAGTCAGTTCAATCAATTCGATTAAATAAGTTATTATAAAATTTATAAAAAATAATAAAAATCTGATTTAAATAATTTTTTGTCAAGTTCAATACCCTTCCTCGGATTGATAACTCGATCAATTCCTAATTCAACTAACCAATCAAGTTCATACAACTGTGTTATCAATTATATATTTCAAGTCAATTTTAAAATTTTAGTAACATTTTAAATTTGAGAGAAGTATTTTTTTTAAATCAAATGGTGTTTTTAACTTTTATTTATGAGTTAATGTATTTTATATAATATTTATATTGGATACACAATTATTTTCTATTAAGATTTATTTTAAATACATAACATTATATTTTTAAATTTGTAGCAGTTATATTTTAATATTTAAAATATAATTTATATATTTAAATTAAAATCTTTAAGTAATTAACATTAATTGTTTAAAAAATTAAAATTTATATTTCATATATTAAAATATTAATAATGAGTTATAATAAATTATATTTTTATTGAAATATTTAACATAAAAATTTTATTTCCTGAAACACTTTTTTTACAACAATATTTCGTACTTAAATATTTTTCACAATCCTTTTTAAAAATAATACAAAACTATAAATTTGGGAAAAAAATAAAGTGCATCAATGATTTGAGCAAATAGCATAACTTTGACAATTGCATGAAAATGACTGTAAGAAAGGACAACGTATCCAGGTATATATAACAGAGACAATAATGGGTTAAAATATGCCATAAGTCCTTCTACTTTATATAAATTTGGAATTATTTTTTTATTTTTAGTGATTTAGTTCTATTTTTTAGATTTTAAAATTTAGGTCATTCTTTTAATTATATAGTTATCAAGTGAGTTTTTCTTTTTATTTCAAAATGTCACATCAATAAATTTAATAAAAAAATTAATTATGTAAACAATTGGAGATTTTAAAATTTGAAAAGTAAAAACATTAAATTCTTAAAAATAAAAGGACTAAAAAGTAAAAAAAAACAAGATTTTTAAGCAAGGAAAAAAAAAAATTTCTTACTTAGCATTATCAAGCTTGGGATGGCCTAGTTTTGCTAAAGCACGTTCCACTTCTTCACTGACCTGTTATTTTCATATTGTCAAAAATAAGATGATCAATAATCAAGTAATTAGAGCTTCAAAAAGTTAGAATATGTTGTTTAAAAATTTAAAATTTAGCCCTTATACTTTTATTTTTAAGAATTTAGCTTTAATATTATTGAAATTATTTTGTTAAATTCGGGTTTATTACAACGCTTTTTTTTTTTAGTTGCGTTGCTATCAAGTGAGTAATTTTTTTATTCCAAAATATCATGCCAACAAATTTAGCACTGTTGGACTTAGATTTTGAAATCTTAAAAATAATGAAACTAAATTCCTAAAAATAAAAGTAAAAGGACTAAATTTCAAATCTTAAAAAAAGTACAAAGACCTATAACATATTTTAACCAAATAAAAACCCAGAAATCTTACAACTTTACGAAGAATAGGCTCCAATGATGAACACAGTTTCTGCAAACAATCCACCTTTAAAGCTTCAACAATCACACTGCATATGTTAACACAAAAATCAAATTCTCCAATCAATATTATACATCAAATTCAAAGCCTAAATAATCTCTCAAAACCCGATACTAAAACACATTCCAACCTGCAATCTTCAAATTATTTCAATAACAACTATACCAATTGAGTTTTTTTTTTTTTGCCATTGTCCCATTTCATCGTGTGTATGTATGTATATATGAATGTATGTATGTATACCTGGCAAGAGCTGGTTTTTTCATAGCGGGATCTTCATCTCCAGAGCTCGTGGAATCCAAACATCTCTTCTCTCTAGCCATATTTTTCGACCTCTTCGCGTACCTCTTTTACATTTTTCAAATAACTTTAGCCTGTTTGGTTGCCGAGAAAAAAAGAAGCACCAAAAAACTGAAATCAAAATCCTTCTTCCATTTCGTACTTTGAACTTCACATTCCTTCGGAAAAGAACAAAACCCAAACTCCCAAAAGGGAAAAAGGAAAAAGAAAAACACTACTCTTCAAAAGGGAAATTCGTAATTATTTATCCAACAAGAAGGGGAAACAAATTTCTCTATTTGTCCTTTTTTTTCAAATTATTTTCGAAAGGAAAATGTAAAGGAAACAAAAGAAAAAAAGGTCAATGAAATTTATTAAGAATTGGAATTTTGTGGGCAAAGAAGCTTCGTGGTAAAGCTTACGAATTTTCCTTCTTTGTATTTGCTTGTTTGGAACTGTTTTGATTTTCTTTTGGGTAAATACAAGTACAAGTAATTAAGCTACGATCCGACAATTGATATAGTAGATTAGTACATATCAACAAGTGAAATAACATGCCTTAAATTCAAGTCATTTTGATAGTTAATATTAGAAATTAGAGAATAAAGTTGTTTAAATTTTGGTTCATATATTCGTAACGTTCAAAATTGTTTCATGAAAAAAAAAAACTTGTGAATGAGAAAAGGAACAAGAGATCATGATCATTTTAGGGGGCAATTTTAAATTATAATTTTTTTGAGACCAAAATATAATTTTACCATTATACTAATTTATAATATTTAAACTTTTAGAAGGCCACTACTTACTCCTCGTTAGATTTACCTCTACGGTACAAGATGTGCGAATAAAGAAGACCATACAACAATAATTTAAATAATTAATAATTTAAATAAAAATTTTAAAATAATTTAGTGATTATTTTATAATTTTTTTTAAATTAAATCACCAAAACGTAACATACAACGTTTGCTGATTCTTTAAATTTTGCGGCTGCCCCATCCCATCCTCTGGTCAAATCAGAGCCGTTCGATTAAGGAATCTTTCAAAATTATTATCCTTAAAAACAGTACACCGTAACATACTACTAGCACCAGTACTCCCTTTGTCGATTTCTTTCTTTTTTCTGCATCCACTAGAAATTACACACGTTATACATATGGGTGGTTAAATAGGGTAAAAGTACTATGGAGGCCTTTATAGTAAGAGTTAGATTACATTTTGGTCATTCTACTAAAAAAATGTGTAAACTAGTCCCTGTACGTTAGATCAAAAAGTAAATTGGTCCTTTCTGTTAAAAAATTCATCCCTTTGTATTGTTAAAAAAAATTAATTTTCCTATTTTTTAGTAGAGGGATCAAAATGCAATTTAACTATTAGTAAAGAGGCCTCCATCGTACTTTTACCAGATAAATGTTGAGAAACTAGTATGTGACCACCACACTTGGTGTTGAATCAATTAATTTTTTTGACTAAATTATAGAGTAAAAATTTAAAAGTCAAATATGTTATAAGTTGTCGTACTCTTTGTACATTTTCAATTTAATTCCAATGCTTTTATTTTCATAAATTTAATTCTTCACTTTTTGGATGTAAAAATTTAAGCTCTAGTTGTTGATACCATTAAATTTGTTTCATTAAGTTCACTAGTATAACATATTAAAATTAAAAAAAACACTATGTAACAAAAAAAAATTTGAAATTGTAATGAACTTGAATTTAACAGGTAATTGTATTAGTGTTGATGATTCTTAAAAAAATCATGTCAATATTTTAATCCAAATAAAATATTTAGGTTAACTAATGGCATTGAAAAAATTGAGGTACCAAATTATGTCAAAAATTAAAGTACAAATATTAAATTTTAAATTTGAGTATAATATAGGGACCAAAATTGAAACCATTATTATATAATCTCAAAAGAGAAAAAAAAATTGTATATTTTTTACTTGTGGACGTCAGCATTTTAATTAGAATAAAATATTTAGATTAACAATGACAAAAAAAAATTAAAATACCAAATATGTAAAAATTTAATTTTAAAATTTGAATAATATAGGGACTAAAACTGAAATTTACCGTCCTTATATTATCTTAAAAAAAAAGAAGGCATTATTTGTGTATTGGGACAGGTTTCATAAAAAGAATGCATTGAAAATCCCTTTTATATATAATTTATAGATTATAAACGAATTTAGGATATTCTTATACTATATTAGTAAAATAAAAAAATGTTAGATGTTGTGAAAATTTTTTATTCCACAATATATAAAATGGTTATTGAATAAAATATGAGTTTTTAAATTAATATTTACTATATTATTGATGAAAATATTTTAATTTTACACGTAAATTTCAAATATTATCATATACATATTTTTATACTTGATTTTCTTTTGTTTTTTATTGTGTTATAAATGAGATAAGTGTCATCTTCGGACTCAGTTTTTGGAGTCTAAAATCCTACTTGTAATGTTTCAAATAATTTTCTAGTTTGCATATTATTATAATAATAACAAAAATAACGGGTTAGTATTTGATTACTTCATGAAATCAAACTTAATCAAGAATTTTAAATTAATATTAGATCATGGTGTAGATGAAAAAAATTATGTAAAAAATAATTTATTAAAAATTTAGGTAAAAAAATAACTGAAGTTTTGGTTGGAACGATAAAATTAAATATTTAATTATTATTGTGTTTAGATTCAAATCTTGATATTTGTGGATTTTTTTATTGATTTTTATATAAAAATATAAAATAAAAATATTCTCTTAGTAGTATAATTTCATAATTTATTTTTAACTTTTTTAAGTATATTGAAATCGAATTTATTTGTAATACCAACTAACAAGTTTTTACTGCAGTAGCAAGCAAGAGTGGAAAAACCATTCAATCCATATTTTCTTAAATCATATGATTATGTTTCAAAGATTCAACGAAAGTTTGTTTTGTTATTAATTTGGTCCACAATTTTCTCAATGAGACAAAAATGGGATCAGTACTACTTATACTATTAGTATGAGAGTTTTTGAACCATAAATTTCTATCATTTTTGTAAAAACAAGAGTTAATTGCACAGGATAGTCTTAACCTATTGAATATTGATGTTATATCAATTATGTATTTTCGTTATTAAAATCATTAAATGACATGTCAAATTTAATGTAACTAAATTTAAAATGAAAATTTTAAAGAAAAATAGAATGTTATTGTATAACTTTTAAAAGTAAAAACTAAAAAAAGGGAAAGAAAGGATAAAGCTTCTGTAAAAGTTTCAAAAACATCAAAATTAATATTTTTGAAACATCCATTTTCAAAATATTCACTTTTTCCTTAAAATTTTCATTTTAAATTATGCCATATAAGATCTAGCATGTCATTTAACAGTTAAATTAATAGTTTTAGCAACGAAATGACCTATTTGACATAACCTCGATTGTTTGGGGATGTAATTAGAATTATTTAAAATTTAAGGACTAATTTAAAATGAGGCTCAGAGTTTGGTGATGTTTGGTGCAATTAATTCTAACAATAATGATTTTTTTCTATTTATTTCGCAATTAAATTGATGTTTAACTTGTAATATAAAATATGTTAAGACCGTTGGTAAATCTAAGGGGCATACAGTGGCTTTACCCCTTAAATGGTAAAATTTTTTTAAAGTCTTTTTGAAAAATTATAAAATTTTATATTAGTATAATGGTAATGTAACACCTCTTACCCAGGTCTGTCGCCGGAACAGGATACGAGGCATTACCGGACATGATCCAAGCTATTGTACAAAATTCAAAATGTAAAATCCATATAAAGTTAAAACTTTTCCCATACATAGTCGTCAATACCCATAAGCAAAATAACTCGTCAATACCCATAAGCAAAATAACCATTCGTAACTATAAATAACTAAACAATTAAGCCTTCTATACATGCCATAATTTCCAAAATATTGTTTTCAAAATACCAAAAGAAGGCTGATAGTGTGAATAGATCTCCGACGATCACCGTATCCCGAACTAGCTTGATGACACTATAAAACAAGGAAAAGAAAAGAGAGTAAGCATATAGCTTAGTAAGTAAGTATATAAATAATTAATAAATGGATTTAGTATTTTTACAAAACAACACATTCAAACCTACAATCAAATTCATTATTTATTCAAGTTTGGAGCAAGCTGTCTATTCGAGTCACAGTGACTAAATTATTTTTATCTTAAGCTACGAAACTCCAAATTAAGATCCGTAAATTTTCACTGAAACTAGATTCACATATCTTTATACCATAAAATTTCCAGAATTTTTGACTTAGCCAATTAGTACAGTTTATTCGTTAAAATTTCTCCTGTTTCACTGTTTGACTATTCTGACCACTTTTCACTACGAATCAATTTTCTCCTTGTACAGAATTCAAATGATGTTGTAACTTGTTTCATTTGAAACTAGACTCATTAAGGAATCTAAATATATAAATTATGTCCCAAAATTATTTTTGTACAATTTTTAATGATTTTTCCAAGTCAGAACAGGGGATCTCGAAATCACTCTGAACCAGTCTCACAAAAATCTAAATATCTCAAAATACAGAACTTCTTTTCTTTCTTTGTTTCTTTCATATGAAAATAGACTCAATAAGATTTAATTTCATATATTATTCAAATTCTAATTCAATTTCTACCATTTTTGGTGATTTTTCAAAGACACATAACTGCTGCTGTTCAAAACTGTTTTATTTCTAAATTTCAAGAACTTTCATTGTAACATTTACTCCGTATCAATCTTACCAAAGTTCTATCACATATCGAGCGCATTGCTCATAAGTTTACACACATATACCTACACTTATTCATCACATAATCACAGTCATTTACACTTAGTCATTTCCCGTTGAACATATCGAATATTAACGGATACATCGAATATTGCACATAGTGCCACACTTGTAGCCAAAGCTACTTCACATCACTTATCACACATAGGCTCGTTCTTGAGCTATTCACATTCGCGGTCTGCTCACACAAGCCGTCGGTCATACGTAACTACTCGCTGCTGCTCACACAAGCTGTCGGTATCCGCAACACATGCGGATTACCCGACCATCGGTAGAACTTATAAGACCAAAGACCCGTTTCACATAATCACAATCTCGGTCCGCTCCCACAAGTCGCTTCGGTCATACGTAACTACTCGGTCTTTGCTCACACAAGCCGCCGAGTATCCGTAACACATGCTGGATAACTCAGCCATCGGGTAGAACGTGCGGACCAAAGACCGGATCACTTATTCCACTTAGATTTCACATAGGTTTCAAGTGAACATGTCACTCGAATCCATTTTTATTCCTAAGGTTCAACCGAAATTTCTCACTTGTCGATATTTTGTCAATTACATCAAATATTCAGCCACAATTCATGCCGTTTATCAAAATATGAAAATGTAAGTAAAAACAATACATTATTTACATACAAACTTACCTCGATGCAAAATATGACGAATTTGCAATTCAATCAACAACCTTTTCTTTTCCCCATCAAGGTCAATTCCTCGTCTTTCTTGATCTATAATAACATATTTAACTCATTTAATACGCACATTATTCAATTTAGTCTAAAAATCACACTATAGAAAAATTACATTTTTGCCCCTAAAGTTTCACATATTTATAATTTTGCCCCAATACTCGAAAAATTAAACTTCAGCCCTTATTCTTATGTTTTATAGCATGCTGATCATTTTTCCCTTCTATGGCAACATCAAATTCTTACTCTAACATACACTTATGAACATTAGGAATTTTTACCGATTATGTCATTTTACCATTTTCACTTAAAATTGCTTAGCAAAAGTTCTTTAACATCATTTCAAGCTTCATATTCTACCATAAAACATCAAAATACATGCATTTCATCCATGGGTAAATTTTTAAACACAAACCCTAGCTCAAAATAATGGTAGAAATAGGTAAATCTTGTTACGAGGATTTCAAAACGTAAAAATCATTAAAAACGGGGCTAGAACGGACTTACAATCGAGCTTGGAAGCTTGAGAAACCCTAGCTATGTCTTCCTTATGAGAATTTCGGCCAAGGGGTTGAAGATGATCAAAAATTAGCTTTTAATTTTGTTTTTAACTCATTTTAATCACTAAATGACCAAAATGCCCTTAACTTAAAAATATTCTATTTAACCTATTTAATGTCCATTTTTTCCAGAAAGTTAACCAATGGTCTAGTTACCTTTTAAGGACCTTCAATTTAAAATTTCATAGCAATTAGATACCTCTAGCTTCTAGAACTCAAGTTTTGCACTTTTACAATTTAGTCCTTTTGACTAAATTGAGTGCTCAAACACCAAAATTTTCGAACGAAATTTTTACGAAATCATTTCATAAAATTGTAGATCATAAAAATATAAGAATATTAATTTTTTTAATTTTTTTTTCTCATCATCTGGATTTGTGGTCCCAAACCACTATTCCGACTAAGCTCAAAATCGGGTTGTTACAACTCTTCCCCCTTTAGGATTTTCGTCCCAAAATCTTACCGTAAAAGAGGTTTGGGTACTGTTTTCTCATGGCTTCCTCTGGTTCCCACGTAGCTTCTTCTACTCCATGTCTTTGCCATAATACTTTCACTAAAGCTATACTTTTATTTCTTAACTGCTTAACCTCTCGAGCCAAAATCTTAGTCGGTTCCTCATCATAGGTCATATCCGGTTGAATCTCAATCTCTGTCGGAGAAATCACATGTGAAGGATCAGAACGATAGCGTCGCAACATTGACACATGAAACACATTATGAATTCTTTCTAACTCTGCTTTGTAAAAAGCTAGCCGATATGCCACTGGTCCAATCCTTTCGATAATCTCATACGGCCCAATGAAACGAGGACTCAACTTGCCCTTTCGGCCAAATCTCAAAATCTTTTTCCATGGAGATACTTTCGTAACACTTTATCACCCACTTGAAACTCAATTTCTTTTCTTTTCAAATCCGCAGATGACTTTTGTCGATCTGAAGCGACTTTCAAACAATCACGAATTACTTTCACTTTCTCTTCGCTTTCTCTAACTAAATCAACTCCGTGAATCTGCTTTCTCACTAAGTTCGGTCCAATACAAAGGAGTTCGACACTTGCGACCATATAATGCTTCGTGATGCGGTGCCATCTGTATACTCGATCGATAACTATTATTGTAAGCAAATTCAACCAAAGGTAGATATTTCTCCCAACTACCTTCGAATTCTAAAACACAACATCGAGCATGTCTTCAAGAACTGAATTACTCTTTTCGGATTGACCGTCGGTTTGCGGGTGAAACGCGGTACTAAAATTCAATTTCGTACCCAAGGCTTCTTGCAACTTTTTCCAAAACTCGAAGTGAACCTCGGATCTCTATCCGAAATAATAGACATAGGCACTCCAGTGCGCTTTCACAATTTCAAAGAATATACAATTCAGCCAACTTATCAAATGAGTAGTCGTGACGCATGCTAGGTATAAAGTGAGCCGATTTCGTCAATCTATCCACCACAACCCAAACGGCATCTTTCTTTTTCTGAGTCGAGGCAAACCAATCACAAAATCCATCATAATTCTATCCCATTTCCATTCGGGAACCATCATCGGGTCAAGTAAACCCAAGGCACTTGATGCTCGGCTTTCACTTGTTGGCAAATCAAACACTTTGATACAAACTCGAAAATTTCTCTTTTCATACCCTACCACCAATAAAATTTCTTCAAATCATTATACAATTTTGTACTACCCGATGAATCGACAAACAACCACCGTGTGCCTCATGTAAAATTTTTCAATCAACTCATCATCTTTTGGTACACACACCCTATCACGAAACATCAAACAATCATCCGTCCGATTCAAAAATCAATCACTACCCAATTCACATTGAACTCTTTTAACTTGCAATTCCTGTCTTTCTTTTGAGCTTCAAAATTTGTTGATGAAATAACGGTCTAGCCCTCAACTCGGCCAAAATCGAACCGTCGTCAAACAAAGTCAAACTCGTATTCATAGCTCTCAAAGCATACAAAGATTTTCTACTCAAGGCATCTGCAACTACATTCGCTTTTCCCGGATGATAATCAATCACTAACTCATAATCTTTCAATAATTCGAGCCACCTCCGTTGTCGCAAATTCAAGTCCTTTTGATTCATCAGATATTTTAAACTTTTATGATCGGTAAAGATTCGACATTTCTCACCATACAAATAATGACGCCAAGTCTTCAAAGCAAATACGATGGCGGCCAATTCCAAATCATGCGTCGGATAGTTCTTTTCGTGGGTTTTAGCTGTCTCGAGGCATAAGCTACTACTTTGCCCTCTTGCATCAACACACAACCAAGACCATTCAATGATGCATCACTATAAATCACAAACTCTTTTCCCCGACTCGAGTTGTACCAAAACCGTGCTTACATCAATCGCGCTTTCAACTTCTCGAAACTTTGCTTGACATTTATCGGTCCATTCAAACTTAACATTCTTTTGCAACAACTTAGTCATAGGAGAGGCAATCATTGAGAATCCTCAACAAAACGTCTATAATACCTCTGCTAAACCCAAAAAGCTTCTAACTTCAGATACATTCTTTGGCGGTTTCCAATCAACTATTGCCGAAATTTTACTCGGATCAACCCGAATACCATCACCCGAAACTATATGTCCCAAAAATCCGACTTCACAAAGCCAAAACTCACTTTTACTAAATTTAGCAAACAATTTCTTTTCTCTCAAATCTGTAACACCATTCTCAAGTGTTTAGCATGTTCGGACTCATCTCGAGAATAAATCAGGATATCATCTATGAACACAACCACAAACTTATCCAAGTATGGTCGAAAAATGCGATTCATCATGTCCATAAAGATGACAGGAGCATTAGTCAAACCGAAAGGCATCACAAGAAACTCATAATGTCCGTACCTCGTTCTAAAAGCGGTTTTTGGCACATCTGACTCTTTAACTCTCAGCTGATAGTAACCAGACCTCAAGTCAATCTTTGAAAACACTGTCGCCCCTTTCAGCTGGTCAAATAAATCATCAATTCTCGGCAACGGATACTTGTTCTTTATAGTCACTTTGTTGAGTTGTCGATAGTCAATACAAAGTCTCATAGATCCATCTTTTTCTTCACAAACAATACGGGAGCACCCCAAGAGAAAAACTCTGGTCTCACAAATCCCTTATCTCACAACTCTTGCAATCGAGCTTTTAATTCTTTCAATTCGATCGGAGCCATTCTATAAGGAGCAATCGAGATCGGTGCAGATCCCTGTGCAATAGATCAATAGCAAATTCAATCTCTCTAATTGGAGGTAACCTGCAATTCTTCCGGGAACACATCCGAAATTCACAAACTACTGGGTATTGACTCAAGCTTCGACTCGGACATCTCAAAGTATTCAACACATAAGCAATATAAGCTTCACACCCTTTTCTCATGTATTTACGAAAGACATATGCGAAATCACCATAGGCAATTTATTTGATTCATCTGTTTCAACCCAAAGAATCTCACCATTTTCACATTTCAATTCAAGGGTTTTCTGTCTACAATTTACCTTAGCATCATACAATGTCAACCAATCCATACCTGAATAACGCCAAACTCATCAAATGGCAACAACATCAGATTAGCTTGGAAAAGCGGTGACCATGAATCATCAAAGGACAATTCTTGCAAACCTTATCAACTAACACATATTTGCCTAAAGGGTTTGACACTTTAATCACAAATTCGATAAGTTCAACAGCAAACTTTTACTAGATACTAAATTCACACAAACATAGGAATGAGTAGATCCGGATCAATCAATGCAATAACATTAGTATCATAAAGAGAGAATGTACCAATGATCACATCGGAGATGACGCATTCTCACACGGCACACGTATGACATAAGCTCTAGCGGTGCTCTCACTTCGACCTTACAAACGATTCTTTCGCTATACTTTTCTTCGCTAGCTCCAGCTTCGGCATTTCTCGGTGGTCTACCTCTGTTTGATACTCCCTGGTCTAACACTCGATATTTTCCTTCTTCAATCTTCTCGTGGCAATCTTTAATATAGTGCTCTCGAGAACCACACTTAAAACAAGCACGGCTAACCATATAACACTCGCGCCAGGTGTCGTCTACCACAATCTTGACGATTCTGTGTCTATTGGATCTAACATTACCCACACTTGCCATTGAAGTAGCTTGAGTTTTAGAACCCGAATATGATCTCCCACGGTTTTGGTGTGAATACCCAAATGAAACAAATCAATCGATGATTCATATCTTTGAATTTCTTGGATTGAGATTGGAATGACTTACTTATTGGCCTCTTTCTTGCATCTCTCGCTTCAATCACAACTTTTCTCTTTTCTTTGTTCACTTTCTTCACTTTACAAGCTCGATCAACCAATACCACAAACTCTTTCACTTCTAAGATCCCAACTAGCGATCGAATATCCTCGTTCAACCCATCTTCAAATCTCTTACACATAATGGCCTCGGTAGACACACATTCCTCGGGCATATTTATCGAGTCTAACAAACTCTCTTTCATACTCTGTCACGCATATTCTACCCTGCTTTAACTCGAGAACCCTTTCTTTCGGAACCACAGATACCAGTGTCTTCCACCAGTGATATGCCGAGTCCCTTAATAAAGATATTGCACACTTTAAACATTCTTGGAAGTACAAGAAAGTTCATCAAATACCCGAATAGAATTCTTAAGCCAAAACTCGCTTTCTGGGATCATCATCTATGTTAGCCTCCAATTCTTCTTCAAATTTGCTTTGGATCTTATCAACCGGAGGCTTAGTCGATCTTATCATTTCTGTACCTTGAGGAACTACGGAACCAGGTTGAGGAATAGGAGGAGGTGGAGGAGGTTGAACATTTGGATTCGCTCGAACAAATTCTCGTATACCAATTATTCATCATATGGAGGAAGGCTTCCCGAGCCCCATCTCCTTGACTATGTGTTTCAGGTCTACTACCCACCGCACGGTCCCTGCGTGGGAGCCAGCGCATTACTTTCTACGTCATCATTTCTGACTCGGTCGGATCCATTTACTATATAAAAACACAATTTAAATTGTCGAGTCGTCACACTATCACGCGATTTTTATGGCATGTATAGCTAGACTTTCACATACGCTATGTTAGTCCGAGAACCGACTAAACCATAGCTCGATACCACTAAAATGTAACACCTCTTACCTGTGTCTGTCGCGGAGCAGATACGAGGCATTACTCGGACATGATCCAAGCTATTGTACAAAATTCAAAATGTAAAATCCATATAAAGTTAAAACTTTTCCCATACATAGTCGTCAATACCCATAAGCAAAATAACTCGTCAATACCCATAAGCAAAATAACCATTCGTAACTATAAATAACTAAACAATTAAGCCTTCTATACATGCCATAATTTCCAAAATATTGTTTTCAAAATACCAAAAGAAGGTGATAGATAGTGTGAATAGATCTCCGACGATCACCGTATCCCGAACTAGCTTGATGACACTATAAAACAAGGAAAAGAAAAGAGAGTAAGCATATAGCTTAGTAAGTAAGTATATAAATAATTAATAAATGGATTTAGTATTTTTACAAAACAACACATTCAAACCTACAATCAAATTCATTATTTATTCAAGTTTGGAGCAAGTCATCTATTCGAGTCACAATGACTAAATTATTTTTATCTTAAGCTACTGAACTCCAAATTAAGATCCGTAAATTTTACTGAAACTAGATTCACATATCTTTATACCATAAAATTTCCAGAATTTTTGACTTAGCCAATTAGTACAGTTTATTCGTTAAAATTTCTCCTGTTTCACTGTTTGACTATTCTGACCACTTTTCACTACGAATCAATTTTCTCCTTGTACAGAATTCAAATGATGTTGTAACTTGTTTCATTTGAAACTAGACTCATTAAGGAATCTAAATATATAAATTATGTCCCAAAATTATTTTTGTACAATTTTTAATGATTTTTCCAAGTCAGAACAGGGGATCTCGAAATCACTCTGAACCAGTCTCACAAAAATCTAAATATCTCAAAATACAGAACTTCTTTTCTTTCTTTGTTTCTTTCATATGAAAATAGACTCAATAAGATTTAATTTCATATATTATTCAAATTCTAATTCAATTTCTACCATTTTTGGTGATTTTTCAAAGACACATAACTGCTGCTGTTCAAAACTGTTTTATTTCTAAATTTGAAGAACTTTCATTGTAACATTTACTCCGTATCAATCTTACCAAAGTTCTATCACATATCGAGCGCATTGCTCATAAGTTTACACACATATACCTACACTTATTCATCACATAATCACAGTCATTTACACTTAGTCATTTCCCGTTGAACATATCGAATATTAACGGATACATCGAATATTGCACATAGTGCCACACTTGTAGCCAAAGCTACTTCACATCACTTATCACACATAGGCTCGTTCTTGAGCTATTCACATTCGCGGTCTGCTCACACAAGCCGCTTCGGTCATACGTAACTACTCGCTCTTTGCTCACACAAGCCGTCGGTATCCGCAACACATGCGCAGATTACCCGACCACCGGTAGAACTTATAAGACCGAAGACCGTTTCACATAATCACAATCTCGTCCGCTCCCGCGGTGTCGCTTCGGTCATACGTAACTACTCAGTCTTTGCTCACACAAGCCGTCGAGTATCCGTAACACATGCTGGATAACTCAGCCACTTTGGTAGAACGTGCGGACCAGCACCGGATCACTTATTCCACTTAGATTTCACATAGGTTTCAAGTGAACATGTCACTCGAATCCATTTTTATTCCTAAGGTTCAACCGAAATTTCTCACTTGTCGATATTTTGTCAATTACATCAAATATTCAGCCACAATTCATGCCGTTTATCAAAATATGAAAATGTAAGTAAAAACAATACATTATTTACATACAAACTTACCTCGGTTGCAAAATATGACGAATTTGCAATTCATCAACAACCTTTTCTTTTCCCGATCAAGGTCAATTCCTCGTCTTTCTTGATCTATAATAACATATTTAACTCATTTAATACGCACATTATTCAATTTAGTCTAAAAATCACACTATAGAAAAATTACATTTTTGCCCCTAAAGTTTCACATATTTATAATTTTGCCCCAATACTCGAAAATTAAACTTCAGCCCTTATTCTTATGTTTTATAGCATGCTGATCATTTTTCCCTTCTATGGCAACATCAAATTCTTACTCTAACATACACTTATGAACATTAGGAATTTTTACCGATTATGTCATTTTACCATTTTCACTTAAAATTGCTTAGCAAAAGTTCTTTAACATCATTTCAAGCTTCATATTCTACCATAAAACATCAAAATACATGCATTTCATCCATGGGTAAATTTTTAAACACAAACCCTAGCTCAAAATAATGGTAGAAATAGGTAAATCTTGTTACGAGGATTTCAAAAACGTAAAAATCATTAAAAACGGGGCTAGAACGGACTTACAATCGAGCTTGGAAGCTTGAGAAACCCTAGCTATGTCTTCCTTATGAGAATTTCGGCCAAGGGGTTGAAGATGATCAAAAATTAGCTTTTAATTTTGTTTTTAACTCATTTTAATCACTAAATGACCAAAATGCCCTTAACTTAAAAATATTCTATTTAACCTATTTAATGTCCATTTTTTTTTCCAGAAAGTTAACCAATGGTCTAGTTACCTTTTAAGGACCTTCAATTTAAAATTTCATAGCAATTAGATACCTCTAGCTTCTAGAACTCAAGTTTTGCACTTTTTACAATTTAGTCCTTTTGACTAAATTGAGTGCTCAAACACCAAAATTTTCGAACGAAATTTTTACGAAATCATTTCATAAAATTGTAGATCATAAAAATATAAGAATATTAATTTTTTTAATTTTTTTTTTTCCTCATCGGATTTGTGGTCCCGAAACCACTATTCCGACTAAGCTCAAAATCGGGTTGTTACAGGTAAAATGATCTTTTAATTTATCAAAATTTATAATTCAATTTAAACCCCTTAAACCCCCGGTGAGGGCTCAAGTAGCTTTCCATTAAGCTTCAAGAAATTTTTTATGATCGTAGCAAGCAATAGTGGAACCTATGCAAATTATATTTTCTTAAATCATATGATTATGTTTTTCAAAGATTCAATGAACATAAATTTCTATCCTTTTTTCTTGTATGCCAAAATTACATAATTGAGGACTAGTGATGAAAGTGGCAAGTTTAATTTTGATTCAATTCAATAATTGAGTACTTTATTGTCCTTTCATATTTGAGTAAGTCATAATATGAAGTTTAAGTTTTTTTTTTTTTTTCTAATAAGATCATTACGTGTTCAAATTGTTTTTTATTTTGATCACTTCAGTTTGAAATATGTTGTGTTACTTTTTCAAGTTACTTTGAATTTGTATTGGGTTATTTTAGATTTAGATCATTTCGAATTTAGATCAATTTCGAGTATAGGACGATTCGAGTTTTAGTTGGTCGGGTTAGAATTCTTACTTTTTATCAAATAGGTTTGGATTCAAATTAAATATGAGAGTTCTTGAATGCAAGTTAACATTGATGTATCTATACTAATAAAATCATGGATAAACTACACACAAGATCACTAAACTATTAGTAAATTTATATTTTAGCCACTCAACTTCAAAAATTAAAAATGGTCATTGAACTATTCGAAATTTTTCATTCAAGTCATTGAACTATTCAAAAATTTTTATTTAAGTCACTAGGTTGTTAAGTTTTATTTTTTTTAAAGTCCAACTAGTGAGTTTCAACCAATGATTTGACAATCAGTCTATTTTTCAAACTGATTTGACGTTAGTATTGGAGATCAAAGAAAAACTGTCTGAATTTTGGTTCGTAGATTCGTGATATTCAAATTTGTTTCATGAAAAAACTGAACTATAGAAGAGAAGAGAAATGAGAGCTTTCAGTTGGTGCAAGTGGTGCGAATTGAGAAGGCCATACAGCAGCGATTTTAACAGCCCAGTGACTTAAACGAAAACTTTTGAAAAGTTCAATAACTATTTTATAACTTTTTTAAGTTGAATGACCAAAACGTAAACTTACTAATAATTTAATAACCTTAAGTGTAATTTACTCTAGAACTATTTAGCACCCATGTCTCTATTTTCTTTTTTTTAATATTTTACTATACTCTCACACTTGTCAACCCCAAAATGTAACTTTGGACAAATGAATTTGAGACAAATGGCAATTTTTTATTAAAATTAACTTTTTCTTTTATTTTCAACTTCCCCTCCCCTAAACTCAAGGCAAGTTTTATGGTAGTAACAAGCAACATTGGGAAATCATGAAAGCTATATTTTCTTTAATCATATGATTATTTTTCAAAGATTCAACGAAAGTTTGATTTGTTTTCTATTTGGTCCTCATTTTTTTCAATGAGACAAACTGGATTAGATTCCTGATGTTATTTCAATTATAAGAGTAAGTATGACAAATGTGAGTTTTTAAACCATAAAAACCTGTCTGTCTTTTTTCCATTACCAGTAAGGTTGAGTGCCGTATGTCTTATGTATGCCAAAATATACGGAATTTTCGATTTTTAAATCTTTATTGATATCAAATTTCGAGTTTATAAAAGTTTGGTTCGGTTTTAGGAATTTATTTGAATTGGAAACAGCAAAGGAATATATCATTACAGTGGAAGTGGGAGTTTTGATTCCGGTTCGAGTTAATTTTGGGTTTGGTAGTTTGATATTTTTTAAGGTTTTAGTAACTCAAAATTAATGTTTTAGTTTTTCGAGTCAGATTATTATGGGTTTAGATTATATCAAGTTTTGATCATTTTAATCTAAGTTATTCTAGGAGTAAAAGTACAATGAGGCATTTGTATTAAAAGTTAGGTTGTAGTTTGCCTTATTTACTAAAAAAATGGACAAATTAATCATTGTATATTAGATCAAATAGCAAATTGGTCATTTTCTTAAAATTTTCATCTTTTTTTTTGTTTAAAATTGATCTTTATATGTTAGTTTGAGGTCCACATGACATTTTATGTGTAACTGTCCGGTTATTTCATTAACCATACTAATATTCAATAGTAGAAATGGATGAAATTTTTAGCAGAAAGGACCAAATTACTCTTTTATGCAACACACAGAGACTAATTTACCCTTTATTGATTAAAAGAAGCAAAGTGCAATTTAATTCCTAGTACAGAGGCATTTATGATACTTTTACCTCATTTTGTATTATTTATTTGAGTACTTTCGAGTTTGAGTCTTATTATTTGAGTTTGAATTATTTAATTTTTATGATAAATCAGTTTGGATTAAAACTAATTTTTCCTCTCAAACATGTGTCGCTATAAATAATCATAACTTAAAAATAAATTATTTTACTGTTTTCAATATATAATCATTTTAAATTGATTAAATAACTATTATAAAAAAATTATTGTTTTCTCACCCACTTTTTATGGTTGGCATGAATTCTACTAGTTTTTATATACTTCAAAGCAATTGCAATAAAAACAACAACAGTAAACTATTAATAAGTTATGTTTTGATCACCCAATTTTAAAAAAATTATAAAATTATCATTAAATTATTCTGAGTTCTTCATTTAAGCCACAAGGCTATTAAAATTACTGTTGTATGATATTTTCTATTCGTACAGCCTATACCAATATTGAAAGTTCTCCTTCCAATTTTTTTCAACAATTTTTTTTCATGAAACAATTTTGAACTTCACGAATCTACGAACCAAAATCTAAATACATTACTTCTCTAGTTTCGGCATTAATCATCTTATCAACTTTAATCTAAGGTACGTTCTTCTACTCATAGATGAGTATTAATCCACTATATTGATCATCGAATTGTCGCTTGAAACTCACTAATTGGACTTTAAAGAAAAAAAAAACTTAACAACTTAGTTACTTAAATAAAAACTTTCGAATAATTTAGTGACTTAAACGAAAGCTTTCGAATAGTTGAATAACCATTTTATACTTTTGAATATAATTTACAATTAAAAACAACAAACACAACATGTGGGCTTTAAATCTGGACTTTATAGGGTTTAATGTGGGCTTCTCTAATTCATCTTTGAAATGCCCCAAAAAAACTTATGGGACTTGCCATTTCTGAGTAAAAAGGTTAAATCATAATTTTTTTCAAACCTAATATTTGGTGCATTGATTATATATAATTTTATATATTACTAGTGAATTAAATAATAATATATCAATAAAATTGTAATTAAATAATTTTTTTTCTTTTTTTTTACAATATCTCATCATTTACTTCATCAATAATATATTAAATTATATACCATCAATACATCAAAATTTTCCCTTCCTCAACACACATGATGGGATTGATAATTTTTTTCATTTTCACTCATCTCAATTCATTGTAGCAAGTTTTAATGTCAGATATATCATAATTTCAATTAAATTTAATCATCACAAATATTAAATTTAATAACTAATTTAATAATTAATTCATTTCAATTTATCAAATATGAAACTTTAAAGGTAGAGTTAGAGGGGCCAAGTAGGGATCTTAACCCCCTAAAATAGAAAAAATAATAATTTAATCTCTTTAAAAAAATAAAAAATTTAAATAATATAGTGACAAAATTACATTTTGCTTCCCCTAAAATAAAGTATCCAATTTCGACCCTTCCAAAAACAAGAAATTTACAGTTTACTCCCTCAAAAATTTAATTACTTTCTCGTGGGCTCCATATCAAGCTTTAAATAAATGATTGTTGCATAATGAACAAAACACCTCCAAATCAGAGCTTATTTATCTCCAAAACATGAAGTAGGTGATTCCCGTAAATTAAATTTAGAGTTGGTAGAGTTGACCAATTTTAAAGAATGTCCTCCACACGTGCCATTAATGGAGCGTGGAGCCGTAACAAAGCTCATAGTAAGTTAGGTGTAATGTCCCGAAGAATATCATCTTCTCATCATTTCAGCTACGCTCCACGCGCCCTTTCAGTTTTATGGGTTACATTTCATTTAGGTTAAAATATGTTATAAGTCCCTATACTTTTTAAAAATTTGGAATTTAATTTTTGTACTTTTATTTCTAGGAATTTAGTCCCATTATTTTTCAGATTTCAAAATTCAGGTCCACCTGGTAACACTATTAGAATTATTTTGTTGAAATCAAGATCATTACAATGTCATTTTTTTAGTTACATTGCTATCAAATGAGGGGTTTTTTTTTTATTTCAAAATATCACACCAACAAATTTGATAAAAAAAATTGACAATGTTAACAGTTGGACATTGATTTTGAAATTTGAGCAGTAAAGAGACTAAATTCCTAAAAATAAAAATATATAAACTAAATTCTAAATTTGTGAAAAACACAGTAATTTATGACATATTTAGCCTTCCATTTATTTTCTTATTTAGTTTTTAGAAATGATAAAAAAAGTTAATGTACAAATATTTAACATAATATTATGGATCTTGCTAATTCTTATTTATAGTAATATTTTATTTTGACAAAATGGAAAAAAAAAATCTAATATTTATGAAGATTATTCTAGAAAGAATTCCCATGCAAACGAGGTCTAATTCTAATTTTAACCTTGAAATTTAAGAATTTTTTTTTAAAAATTGACAAATTTTACTTCTCTAGTTAGACAAATCCAACCAAATAATATTATTAATTGTTTCCGGTAAAATAATAACAATTTAAACTAGAATAAATTTAGACACGATCTACAAATGTTAGCACTTAATCCAAAATAATTATGGAAGAGAAAGTTCTGAATGCCTTAGCCGTGACTCACTGGAAATGACGTGAATTTATTTACTGTAATTTGATCACATAATAATAATTACGTGAAAATCCATCAACCATCAATCGAATGCTTAAGACTATTTAAAAAATTCATTAACAACAACTAATTATTTTATGAGTAAACTACACCTAATATCACTAAAGTATTAGTAAATTTACATTTTGGTCACTCAATTTAAAAAATTTACAAAATGATCACTAAACTATTTAAAAATTATAATTTAAGTTGTTTGGTTGTTGAAATCACTGCTGTATAACCTTTTTTGTTCACATCATCTATACTAATTGAAAACTCCCAGTCCCTGCTCTTTTATAGGTTAGTTTGTTTTATGAAACAATTTTGAATGTCATGAATCTGCAAACCAAAATCCAAACAATTGTATTCTCCAATCTTCGACAGTGATTGTCGGATCGACCTGGATCTAAGATATGTTCTTCTACTCGTTGATGGGTATTGATCTACCATACCAATTTTCGAATAGTCACTTATATCTTGCTAGCTGAACTTTAAAAAAAATTAACATCCTAGTGACTTAAATAAAAACTTTCGAATATTTCAGTATCTTAAATGGAAACTTTTAAATAATTAAATGACCATTTTGTATCTTTTTTGAAATTGAGGGACTAAAACATAAACTTACTAATAATTTAGTGGCCTTGGGTGTAGTTTACCCTTATTTTATTAAATTAGAACTAACAATAATATTATAAAAGCATAAGAATCAAATTATACCTAATTAAAACATAGTAAAAGTACTAAAAACATAATTAGACCACAAACAAATAATACTAGAGCGTGAGAGCGTGGTCTAATCAACAAGAGAAAGAAAGCAAAAAGGACAAAAAAACGTCCAGAAACCAACTTGACGTAAAAAGCGAGGCAAAACAAAAAGGATGCCGTATTAAACCCGGTTCTCCATTCTAAGCCGGACCGAAACCCGCCGCCACCTTCCTCCCCTCTCCTTACTAATAACAACAACAAGCTGTCACTTGTGAGACAAATACGAACCGTCTTTCAAGCCGGTCAACTCTATGGATCAAGGCGGTCAGCTCGATAACCTCTCCCCTATACTATCGGACGAAGTCCTTGTCAACGGCACTGCCGTCCCTCTCACGCTCACCGGCGACGGGAAGCTCCGGTTTTTAGGTCAACGTCAACGGTGCTTGACCGTGGAGAAGGAGGTACTCGGATTCGCTGTGGAAGAAGGTTCCAGAATCCGAATCAAGGCCGTCGTGGAAGAGAGAGAAGGAATCTGCTGTTGCGGGAACAGGGGAGATTTGGTGAGGGAGAGCTTTGTGTTCGAGCCTCTATCAGAAGATTCACTTGCACTCTGGTCTCAGAAGCTTAGGGATTACATTGATTCTCTAGGTACAATTTCTTTTTTTCAAATTTTGTAAAATTTTAATTATTGTTCATAATTTTTTTTTGTTCAAATATCAAAACAGGACGGCCAAAGAGATTATTAATATTTTTGAATCCATTCGGAGGAAAAAAATCCGCCACTAAAATTTTCTCAGAAGATGTAAAACCCTACCTTGAAGATGCTGATATTCAAATCACCGTCATAGGTTTGGATTATTATTTATTTTTCCACTATATTCCTGTTTTAATCAATCTTATTACTAGGAATGGATATCGGTTTGGTACAAGAAACGAAAATTAGAACATTAATTGTTAGTCTTATTGAATTGTTCGTTTTACTTAATAATTTTACGATACACGATATGCTAATGGAATCGTAAGTTTTACTGAATTAGATTGCTGGTATTATTGTGCTTACCAATTCAAAAATCGCCAGGGAGATACAGATTTTTGGTGAAAGAAGTTTTAATTTAGCAAATTGCTGTTCATTGTATAGTGATTTTGATGATAACTACATGAATTTTCTCAGAAACTAAGCATCAGCTGCATGCAAAAGAAGTTGCCAAAACTATGGATTTATCAAAATATGATGGTATTGTCTGTGTTAGTGGAGATGGGATTCTTGTTGAGGTTGGTTTGAATTCTGATGTTTTGAGTAGTGCATTATTATAGAGTGTAAACTTTCATGGCTTTAATTTTATTTATGTCAGTATTTGTTGTAACTTTTTAGTAGGTGGTAAATGGACTGCTTGAAAGAGAAGATTGGAGTGCTGCAATAAACATGCCTATAGGAATGGTTCCTGCCGGTTCGTTTTCTATCTATCACCATGTTAGTATAAGTTAAAATTTTCTTAGACATGATTTGAGGATGCAAGTTCATCTTTGGGTTGTGTTTCACAGGAATTTCTTGCAATGATTTGCTGGTTTAACGTATGTGGCACATTAAGATATTTACTTGGCCATGTATATTGATTGTTGTGTGTGTTTTTTATCTCAGGCTACTAAAACTCGATTTGTTGCTCTATTAAGTTTGTGTTGGTTCCTCATTAGGATTGCTGGTTGTTTTGATTCTCTTTCCCTAGTTAATTATCCTTGAGGGAATGACCATATTTGGTGAACTATACTGACTTATTTTAGCAGTGTTGATTTGATAGTAAATTTTTGGGGCTGCAGGAACAGGAAATGGCATGGTTAAATCTTTGCTGCATGCAGCAGGTGACCCATGCTGCGTATCTAATGCCATTCTTGCTGTTATCCGAGGTTAACACGGGTGTCTATGATTTCATTGAGAATAGCAAAAAAATTGTATTTCATTTTGGGTGAAGAAATTCTTGGCTGAACGTTTTACTCCTGGCAGGTTATAAACATTCGCTTGATGTAGCTACCATCTCGCAAGGGAAAACGAGGTTTTTTAGTGTCTTGATGCTTGCTTGGGGTATGTCGATTCTTCCTTTGAATTGCATGTTTATTTGCTACGTTTGATCTGGATCTGTTGGCAATAAGTTTGGTGATGTATTGATTTGGTTTTGACTACTGATCACAAACTTTAAAAGTATTGCAGCTTTTACTTGGATTTTCTTTTATTTCAGGTCTGATAGCAGATATAGACATTGAATCCGAAAAATATAGGTGGATGGGGAGTGCTCGTCTCGATTTCTACGTGTGTCCCTTCATGTTATCTGGTTTTCTGCTCTGCGCTTATATAATAGCTGTTGCGCCTCATTTAGGGCACAGCTTGTATGGCACTTTAATATGATTTGGATTTCGTAATTGGAATAGTTTCTGTGTTTCCTGTGTAGGCTATTCAACGAATATTTCATTTGAGGCACTACAATGGACGTATTTGTTTTGTGCCAGCCCCTGGCTTTGAAGATTATGGGGAGCCAATGAGTTATCATTGTAAACCTACTGATGAAGAAAGTCCAAAGCAAGAGGAGTCTTTGAAAACTCAACAGCATGGATACCTTGGGTCTGATGTTAAGTTGGAGGACATGCATTGGAGGACTATTAGTGGACCATTTGTTTCAGTCTGGCTCCATAATGTACCATGGGGAAGCGAAGATGTCATGGCTGCACCAAATGCAAAGGTTTATTTTACACTTACCTTTGAACATAGTAATTTATTATATTAACCGTAAAAAACTCTCTTAATTCGCTACAATGTTCTGCTTCATTCATAACCAACAGTCAAATTTCAGTTCTCCGAATGCCGCTGACGAGAAAGTCGAAGAACAGATACCTGCTATGTTTCTTTTGTTCTGTCTTATTCTTACCATTTTTACGGGGTATATATTAGCGCACCATGCAACGCGAAGCAATTGAAATTTTCACTCTATAATCTATAGCATAGATGCCCTGTTGATCTGGTGAAAACTGTTTTCATGCTTCTTTCTGAATTTTCGGGAGCTCTAAGGTTTTGAGAGAATAACTATTGTGTAGAATGTGCAGAGCTCAGAACCTTGTTTCACCTCTACCAGTTTCGATTTCTACCCACAGCCATACCAAACTTAATCTATGCAATTTACTTTTGTTATGTTGATTTACAATAGAGGTTTGAACTATTCAGATTGATTTCCGTTTCTAACATTTATAATTAACTTGTCTGTTGGATGTGATCGCAGTTTTCAGATGGTTATTTGGACTTGATTATGGTTAAGGGCTTGCCAAAATTAGCCTTGCTGTCAATGATGTCAAATATGAATGATGGGAGTCATGTCGAATCACCGTATGTTACATACATTAAGGTGAGTTCACAAATGATACATACATACGGTATAGCAGAGATTATTATATCTCTTTTATGATGGAGCTATCCATGTTATGTTCTATGACTAAAACTACAGGTGAAGGCATTCATTTTGGAACCCGGTACCCGAGTTGAGGACCCAACGAAGGAAGGGATCATAGACTCGGATGGTGAAGTCATCGCAAGGGGAAACGTAACGTACAAGGGTAATCAAAAGCCACTTATGGCCTATGATAAGGTTCAAATAACTGTGGATCAAGGTTTGGCTACTCTCTTTGCACCTAAATAGAGACATTGTTTTGATCTTCAAAGTTTCATCTGATGATGGTCGCGGGTCCTTTTACGGCTTACGAATCCAAACCGATCTGATTGAATCGACCGAATGCCTCTCGTTTCATACTCAGTTTCAATTTAAACAATGGAAATTTCAGTGTAGCCTTCAATATTTTAACTAATAATCGCACTCATATATCGACCTTACTTCGTCTGTCATTTGTTATTATTATTATTATTATTATTATTATTGATTCTCAATAATAAGATCAAAGGAAGTTAAATTGTTTACTATTAAGCATTTGTGAGATTTGCGTAGTAATAGTTGATGTCTTTTTCATTAGAAAATTCTGAGTTATTTCAACTTGACTCGAAATTCAGTTCAAACTTGATTGATGTTAGAGATTGAGTTCAATTTGGGATAAAAATTGAACTGTTCGAGTTTGCTCGACTAGCTTTGAGTAAGCCCTTTTATCTATTAACAAACGAGTTTGATTTATACACTTTGCTTCAGACCAAGTTTTTTATGTTCAAGTTTAAATTATTTATGCTTGGTTATTTGATTTAAGTGTTAGGAAATGTTTGAATTTTATTGGTTCGAGTTACTCGAGTTCAAATTGACAGTGATTGAATCAAATTCGAGTTGTTGGAATCCGATTTGCAAGAAAAACAAACATAGAAATGTTGGAGTTTAGTTTGGTTTTGGATATATTTAAGTCAAAGGATAACATACTCACTAAACTATTAGTAAATTGATGTTTTGGTCATTCAACTTCAAAAAATTAAAAAATGATCATTGTACTATTTGAAAATTTTCATTTAAGTCATTAGTCTGTTAAAATTGCTGTTGAATGGCCTTCTCTATTTGCACAGTTTGCATCAATCGAAAGCTCTCATTCTTTTTCTTTTCTAAAGTTCAATGTTTTTCATGAAACAGTTTTAAACGTCACGAGTCTATGAACCAAAATCTATATAGTTTTCTTCTTTGATCTTCAACCCTGATTGTCAGATTGACTTGAATTTAAGATATGTTTTACTCATCAATGGGTATTGATTCACTGTATCGATTTTCGAATCGTTGCTTGGAGTATGATAGCTGAACTTTTTAGAAAAGAAAATACTTAATAGTCCAGTGACTTAAATAAAAGCGTTTGCATAGTTTAATGACTCAAATGAAAACTTTTGAATAATTCGGTGATCATTTTGTGACTATTGAAGTTAAGCGACCAAAACGTACATTATTAATAATTTAATGACTTTGAGTGTAGTTTACCCAAGTCAATGAGGGTTTTGAAACGGAAATGATGAATACACCAAATTAATGTCAGAAAGTTTGTCCGAAATTAATAAACGTTTACCTACTTTGACTTTTTTTGTAAGACTCGACAAGGTAACTATCTGTCATGTGAAAAATTCGAATAATATTGGCTACAAAAAATCCAAATAATATTCGTCACAGGGAATATTTTACTAATTGTACCGATGGTTGAACTAGTCAAATAATTATCAATTTTTGGTTTAATTGATTCGATTACAATTTTAATAATAATTAATTAATTAATTAATTAAGGATTTATAAAATCGGATCAACAATTAATTTTTTATCTCAATTTTTTTATTGTTTACTAGTTTCGTGTGATTCACTCAGAAACTAGTTTATGTGCATGTCTAGACTGGTATACTAGCCAAATTCCGGTCTAATCAATCTGACCAATCGATCTAGTTCAATTCAAATAAAACTAGTCACAAGAAAATTATATATTACTATACTTAAAATCTCTAAAATTGAGTTGATATTACGAATTAACCGAGTATCAACTCGGTTGACAAACGGTTAAAAAGTTTTTTTTAAAACAAAATCATATTATTACAAGAATGCTTTTACTTTTATTTTATTTAAAAAAAAAAAAATCAATGAAAGCCTACATATAATAGAACTTGAATCCAAGACACTATATTTTTTTCTTCTATTTTTATTTTTTATTTTTCTATTTTAACCAAAGTTTTATTTAATTGTTGCATTATCATAAGTTCTTACATTTTTTTCCATCAAGTTGTTACATAAAATTTTTAATTAATAAATTTATATATAATTTTTTATCACTTTGTAAATGTGCTATAACTTAATATATACGTCGATATTTATTTAAAATAATTGTTAAAATTGATGAATTTAGATTTAAATTCAGTTTGACATCTTAAAAATAAAAATATTATAAAATAAAAATATTTTATTTTTGAAAACCGTATCAAACCATTTATATATGATTCATTCCCTAATCTTTACAAATATTTTGTTGCTCTAGTTTACAAACGGAACAGAGTGTTTTTGTCCGTACAAAATTCATAACCTTAGTGTATTTCTTTATATTTATACACTCATCAATATCCTCTTTTTCAATTTTGTAAGTTTAAAAACTCTATTTTACAAATAGGGGAAATTAGAAAATTAAAATAAAATTCGATTTAATTTGAATATTTATTATTTGTTAATTTATGAATAAACATTTAATTCAAATCGATAAGAATCAAACCAAAATACAAACAAACATATTTTAACCATGATTTTCTTGATTTTAATCAAGTTTTAAAATTTTATAAAATATTCGGAAAACCAATGAAGCATGTGCTACGTGAAACATGCATGACTGCGGCGGCGGGCCGTGCATGACTTCCCCCATTACCATATAATCTGCAATGACCAAATTGGCCCTCTCCCTCTTTCCAAATAAATAGAAAATGCAACTTGTTAGTATGATGTAATTTCATTAATTATTTTTCCAAATAAATACATATATTCTTATAATAGAATAACACAATTTAGTTAATTTAAAAACACAATTAATGCATGTCTAAAAAAAACACAATTAATGAAATAAATGAAATGACAGAGTGGCATATATTATATAGGATTTTTATTAATTATTATTTAATATATTAATACAAAAAGCATAATTAAGGGTTCTTGTCCCCCTAAAGTGGAAAAATTTTCAGTTCTTTTAAAATTTATAAAAATTTAAATTAGTAAATATAAAATTATACTTTGACCCCCTAAAAATGATTAAAAAATTTGATTTAATTATTTAAAAAATATAAAGATATAGATATTAAAATAGTGAAATTACATTTTTACTATCATAAAAATATATAATTTAATTTTGCCCCCTAAATTTTTTTGACTTCGCTCCTGCAGAGAGTCTCAAGTGACAAACAATGCCCCTGGCCTCTAAAATAGGAAAGTACCTTTTAAATGTTAAAGTCTACTAAAAGTTTTTATACTATTATGTAAAATTCATTTTAGTCCCTCTAATGAAAATTGCTCTAAATCAATCATTGTACATTAAAAATTTATTCAAATCACGACATCATTACAATTGTCGTTAATTTATTGATAATTTAGACAAAATACACAACTAGTTTACCCATGACCCAACTCATTAAAAAAAAAAAACTGTCATCCCAAAAAATTCCTTGTATTTTTAAATTATTGTGTGCCTAAAAAAATCCATTATCATGGGTAAATTAATTGAGTATGATATATTTTGTCCAAATTATCAGTAACTTAATGGTAAATTGTACTAGTATCATGATTTGAATAAATTTTTAATGTACAAAGACTAATATGGAACATTTTTTAGTAGAAGGACTTAAATGAACTTTACATAATAGTATAGGGATTCCTAGTCAACTCGACCTTTAAATGGTAACTTTTCCTATTTTAAGGAAGACAGGTCAGGGTCACTATCTACCCCTTAAGCGTATGAACATATTAAATAATAATCATATATATGTATATGCCAATTTGTAAATATTTTAAAATTTATCGAATTATAAATTAATATATGGTAAAATTACACATTGACCTTCCCACGGTGAGAAGTTTTATAATTTAATTTTAATATTTTAAAAGATTTTGATTTCTGATAGCAAGATAAATTCGTATTTTTAATGTATTTATTTTTGGCCAATTATCGGATAAAATGCTATAAAATTTGGATTTTTCTTATCATGAATGAAGTTGGTGTGCTGAATTCAAACTCTTACAAAAAGGGGCTAAATTGGAACAAAAAGAAAATAGGAGGGCTTGATTAAAATATTGAAGATTCAAAGATGACTGGATAAAAATTGAAGGGTTGAAGATTTTTTTAAAAAGTGGCTGGATAAAGATTGAAGGATTTTTTATATTGTTACAATTTTGTAATTAGTTTAAATTCTAGTTTAAATTTGATTTCTAAATTTGAATTATTTAGTAATAATATTTAGGAAAATCTAGCTAAATTTTACCACTAAAAGTGTGTATAAATACCTAGTAGCTACAGCCAATTGAACACACATTTTACCTTTCCATGATTAACTAAACTCCTTTTAGTTTTAGCCTTGAAATTGCTCCAATAAAACGACACAGTATTTTTTATATCTCTTCGGTACTCTTCGATATATGGAATAGTACAAATTGAATCAGCTCGCTGTGTTTTAATTTCTGCGAACAAATTGGCGTGTCTAGGTGAGAAAAGTCAGTTGGATTCTGTCAAGGGAGATAGAGATTGGATTTAAATGACTCACTTGAGGCCGTTGATTCGAGTTGGGCTTTTTAGATCGCAAGACTGTTGAAATCTTAAATTGTGAACATGTGTATCGCAATTAGAAATTTGGCAAGAGTCAGTTTGCAGGTTGTAGCCAGTCCCTTGAATTCGACCCTACTATTTTATACTGCTAATTACTATTATTTTATTATAAAAATTTATATTTGATGGTTTCGATGCCTATTTGATTAGTAATAAAGGTTTTTTTACAACCAACTCATCAAATAATAAACCATATATTAGTTGGTTTTTGTCACGCGGGAATTCTGGAAAATTAGTTTAACAACAGTCAAATGGAAGTCAAAATACCGAACCTAAACTTTTAGGAACTGGAATGACTAAAAACACCCTGGAGTCTTAAAATAGATAACATTAAAGTATTTTTTTAAGAAAATTATCCCAAAAAAATACAAAGACAAAAAAGGGAACAACAAATACGGACTCGACGTGTCTTTTAAGTTGTTTTTAGTCTCAATTTAAAAATTATAAAAAATGAAAAACACGACGGTTTATTTTATTTTTATTTATTTAAATTTAATTGTGTCTTTAGTCTTTGTTGTTTTCATACTTTTGAAACTTAATTCCAAAAATTTAATTATTCTACTAATTTAAAAGTTAAAGTGCAGTCAATAATCGACTCTTGTTAAATTTAAATAAATAGTATGTTAACATTGAAAAGTAGGGTTTTAAAAACTAAAATTTGATTGAGGATTAGTGTTTAAATTTAATAGAAATGGGTTATCAATTGGATTTTATTTTATTTTTGAAAGTGTCCGATTTCATTTTGAAATAATACAATTAGAGACATTAAATTCCTTTATTTTTTTTGTTTTAATATTTAAATTGGTATTTAGATTAAATCACATCGTGTGGCCCAATTAATGTTTTAATATGTATGTTCTAGTAAAAAAATCAGGTATCAAATTGAATATTGAAGTAAAATTCAGATACTTAACTAGGACAAACAAAAGTTCAAGTACCAAAATAATATATGGAATCCAAATTCAAGTACTAAATTAGGACAAAAAATTCAGGTACTAAATCGAATATTAAAATCAAAATCAAGTACCATATAGTATATTAACCCTAAAAAACCTAGAATCAAAAGTAAAAGCACTTAACTTCAAAAGTCCAAAGAGTACAGGTACTGAGAGAAAAATTAAACCATTTATTTATTATATCTAACGCATTTTGCTATCTATTTATTTGGTTTATCATTTTTCTCTGTCACTTACGTTTCACTCCCCTCCCTTCTAAAACCCCTTTTCTTACTTTTTGTTTTCGTTATTTTTTTCATGATTGTGCAGATCAGCCCTTAACCTTTCGTTTTCTTTTTGGTTTTTTTTTCCAAGTATTTTTTTGTTGTTGTTTTTCATGAAGAGAAGAAGCTTTACGTATGGTTTTTCTGAAATTTTGAATTTTTTTTGTAAGTAACAAAGAAGATGACGTCGACTTCGGTAGCAACTTCGTCTTCTAGGATTTGCTTCAATTCAGTCTGTAACGATTTGAAATCGGAAAGACCGAGGAAAGGATGGCGGTTGCGAACGGGAGAGTTGGCTGAGCTCTGTGATCGATGCGCGTGAGTTTCACTTTTCTCTTTACTCGCTGTTGACTACGTTTTTTCAGCAGTTTTTTTTTTTTTTTTTTTTTTTTTTTTTTGTATGGACTTAAGTTTAGTTGCGGAATTTTTGTTCTTTTATGATTATTCCCGAGTTTAATTTGGTGAATTTTGTTAACTTGAATTAGATGTTCAAAAATGCTTTACTTTATCCACAGCTTTAAAAAAAATGATGTATCGATTAGTTTATTTGCTTTATATAATCTGAATTAAGCTCTGTGTGATTTTAGTTCTATTTACGATGAGGGAAGATTTTGCGATACTTTTCACTTAAATGCTTCTGGTTGGAGAACCTGCGAGTCATGTGGGAAGGTTAGTAGAAACATTTATTGACGTTAATTTATTTTGCTATAATTTGGTATAATGATATTGAATGCGTGCTTTGATCTTTACTTCCTTTCTTCTTCTTCTTCTTCTTCTTTTTTTCGTTTTAGATTACCTTTCTGGTTTTAACACAATTGTTCTTTCTCTGCAGCGGGTTCATTGCGGATGTATTGTATCAGCATATGCATTTGCTTTGTTGGATGCTGGAGGAATTCTATGCATAGCTTGTTCGAGGAAAAATGCTGTCTTGGTGAGCGTGGATAACTTTACTATGTTGTTTCAATTGAAACTGTTACCTTTGAAAATAAGGGCGTAATCGGTCATTATTTGTTTACATTGTTATACTTATCATATATGAACAAAAGGTCTGCTTTTTCTAGCAGATGTTGTCTTAATTTTAGGTTCAAGTTTGCTACTTGAAGTAAATTTCCTAGTCAATAGCACTCCTTTGCAGTGGACTATGTAGTAAGCCTTTTTTTTTTTCACATTCTATCACAGGGACCAAATTCTTCATGGCCACATTCTTTGCTTTTCAATTCATCTTTGCCTGAGAGGTTCAAAGATTGTTCTGCTAAAGGTTGGAGTCAGCTAACTGGTTCGGGTCCTGCACCTTGGCGGCAAGCGCCTGGTTTATTCAATTCATCAACTTCTCAGCCTGAGTTGCATTCTAGAGTGCCCTATGAAGTTGACTTATCCACTGGCATTGACAGATTAAATGTCTCAGAAAGATTATCTATTCCTTCCCTTGAAAAGAAGAAAAATGAAGACTTCCCTGAAAGGTTAATGAATGGACCTTTGAAGCCTTCTGCACATGATATACATGAGAATGGAAATACAGGTTCAGAAAAACTTTCCCTCTATCAATCATGGTAGTTTTAGGCAATCTTTACCCACACTAATTGCTGCATATGTAAGATGTGGATGTCCACTCATTTTTGGACATACACTTTTTCTGTGAAAATTGTCTCTAAGACAACTTATTGGTGGCTGCTGACCCTTTTGTAAACCATTTGTTGTTCAGGGATCAATTGTGAGGAGCAGCATACTTCTTGTTTGACCAAACCTCAGCTGCCTTCTCTGAAGGAGGACTCATCTAATCCACCATTTGGTTTAGCTGTACCGTACACATCTATAGATGAAGCAAATGGTCAAATGGGGGTTTCTGGCACTCATTTGCGACCAAACCCCCAACCTTCACTTGCCAAGCAATTTCATAGTAATCCACATAATGGGCTTGACTCTTCAGGTGAAACTCAGATGCGTAATGGGAGGCCTCGACCAGATGGCCGTGGAAGGAATCAGTTATTTCCTCGTTATTGGCCTAGGTTTACCGACCAAGACCTGCAGCAAATATCTGCCGAGTATCCTTTTATTCTGGAAAGCATCTTCGTAATTATTAGTACCTATTTGCTGTTCTTGTGCCTTCCTACATTGTGCTTCAGTTTGACTTAACCATATGTAAGTTCAAACTCTATAATCACTCCTTTGTTTGAGAAAATGTTGAGTGCCAGTGATGCTGGGCGTATCGGACGTTTAGTGCTGCCAAAAAAATGTGCAGAGGTGAGTCATGGCTTAAGAGTTTTTAATTTATCTAAATTTGTTGTTTTAATGGCTTTGCAATAGATTGATGGTCGGAAAGGCTTGGTGGTAAAGTGTTTTTTTTGTTTACATCAATCATCTAGACTAGATTCTTATTTTGTGACTAGGTAGCAGGTTTTGACTTCATGCATATCGGTCTCACTTAGCATCCTGCATTTCTTATACTGGATACACTTTCATCTAGTTTTGTCCTTTCAGTAACTTAATGATCCGTTTTTGTTTTTTGTTCATTATACTGGATCCTTTTTTATTTTGTTCATCAGTTTTTACCTAGATTGTTATCACATACTAAAAACACTCATCATGAAACAGGCATATTTCCCACCAATATCTCAGCCGGAAGGATTACCGCTGAAAGTCCAGGATTCAAAAGGAAAGGAATGGATATTTCAATTCCGCTTCTGGCCCAACAATAATAGCAGAATGTATGTTTTAGAGGGTGTTACTCCTTGCATACAGAACATGCAATTGCAGGCTGGTGACGTAGGTAACAATTTGATATCACTTGAAACAATGATTTAGAGATTCAATCTTTTGTGCTATGAAGCCCAATGGATGTCATGTTCATGTTATAGCTTATTAGTCTGTGCCTCTCCTATGTTGATTTTATTCTTTAGAACCTTTTACTTTTTTTCATTGCTCCTTGTCCTTTGATTTTTCATTTCATATATGTTATGACAGGGTCTGATTCTGTTGCCTGTTGCCTGTTGCTGCCCTATTCATTTTGTTGTTCAGCAATTGTGTGTTTCCCACCCTTGTTTATTTGCTTTGTATTCCTTATCAGTGTCTGGGTATTTCAATTATCATGCATCATGTTTTAAGACTTGCATTTGTTTTAAAACTGATAGTTATGCTGTTTCCTCAGTAACATTTAGTCGTCTTGAACCTGGAGGGAAGTTGGTCATGGGTTTCAGAAAGGCTTCAGCTGCTTCAGCATCTGAGCAGGTTGGTATCCCCAGTTATTTAGTACCTTCTATTCTGATTGTGCATCTACATGCTCTAGAGCTAAGATAGCATGCTATACAACTGGCTCATATAAGTTTTCCTCCTTGTTCGTGAGTCCTTCTGAGGATATAGTTATACTTAAATCATGGTAAAACATTAATTCATTGGTTAAGATAATGCTCCTTCTAAAATCTACTTGATTGTTTGTAAACTCTGTGTGGCCGCGGCCACTAACTCAACTGATTCAAATAGCAATTTATGTACATATTTGTATTTCTATTGGCAGGAAAATGAAGCCAAAAATAGTAATGGAGTTTCTACCCATGGAGATGTTAGTACCTCTAAGCCTAAAACTGGTGATATTACTTAACTGTTAATTATTTAAATGATAGTCAGGCTGACTAGCATTTCATCAACAACCAGGCTGAACTGGCAGATCCCAGCTCATGGTCAAAAGTTGATAAGTCCGGATACATAGCAAAGGAAGCATTAGGAACCAAAGTAGCAGTTCCCAGAAAGAGGAAGAATAGCGTGCTGGGTTCAAAGAGTAAGCGACTGAGAATTGATAATGAAGACATGATAGAGCTGAAACTAACATGGGAAGAAGCTCAAGGGCTGCTCCGTCCCCCTCCTAATCATGTAGCCAATGTTGTATCGATTGAAGGTTTTGAGTTTGAAGAATATGAGGTATCATACATCTTCATTTAATGCTTCTTTTGACCACTTGCAATCTGTTGTGATTGAAATCACTTTTGGTTGTAAGTTGCTGCAATTGAAACCACTTTACCATTGTGGGGTTTGTTGCTCATTTGTCAACATATTGAACTCCTCTAACATGCATATCTAAGAATTTTCTATGGTTGATACACCCTTGAAAAAGCCATATAGGGCTGCTCATAGAAACTGTAGATTGTTAGCTGTTAATGAATGCTACCACAGGTCCTGGATAGTTAAATGCAAAGACATTTTCTTTTTCTTTGTCTTCTTATTCTAGCCTTTCCCAGGCTAATGCAATCCGTTTTGGTCATTAACTTTTCACTTTACTTTTACTTATGGACTTAAGTATTTGTTGTTTTTCAACTAGTTAGTTTATTATTTTTGTGTTGCTATAAGTAGCATTTTATTTTACATTATATATTCTACATATTGTATCCTTTTTAGGTGACCCTTTATTTCCTTTTCCATATGTTGTTCCTGATTTTCTCAATTTATTTTCCTGGTAACAGGATCCGCCTGTTTTAGGGAAGCCTACAATATTTGCAACTGATAAGTCGGGGTAATTCTCTTTCTTTTGGATGCTCTGCATTATCTTAAAGAAAATCAATTAACGTATTACTTGGCTATGTTTTGGTTCATTTTTGTGGGCTTGTTGAAATCTTTGTACTTCTTGTATAATATTGAAATACTGTATTGTACTTATAATGTAGTTCACACCCTTGTGGGTTTATTCAAGTATTCTGTGAAATCATAATGAAAATACCAAACACTATATACTGTGATAGCTTGTCTTACAGGCGGCAAGAGTTGTCTTAAACCACGAAAATTCCAATCTGTTTCTTGTGTCAGGGAAAGGATCCAGTGGGCTCAGTGTGAAGATTGTTTTAAGTGGCGTAGATTGCCTTCCGATGTTCTTCTTCCTTCCAAGTGGACCTGTTCCAGTAACTCATGGGATCCTGAAAGGTAAGCACTCGTTTGAGTGTTTTTCTCTACCAACTAAACATGGTTACACATTTTCATTTCTAATAACACCGAATCAATTTAAACGCCCTATCTGTCAAAAAAGAAATTGAAGGAGAAATTAAAAACACAATGGTTTTTATATTGGTATTGCATGAATGCTTTTTCCCTTTTCTCTATCATGCTGGCAGATCATCTTGTTCGGCCACTCAAGAATTGACCACAGAAGAGCTGGAAAATCTGCTGCCACACTGTAATCCAGGTATTTTTGGTTTTTTAATAAAAAGAACGTATATGTATGACTGTGATTTCGTGATGATATTTTTTTTCTTCATTCTTAAATGCTGATTCTTGGTTACTCGTTTCCTATTATGACCGTGATTCTTGGTTTTTTGTGATTATGAATGACAGCTGCTTCTAAGAAAATGAAGGTTGCTAAACAGGAATCTGAAAATGTAGATGCTTTAGAGGGGTTGGATACTCTTGCCAACCTAGCTATCTTGGGAGAGGGTGGCGTTCTCCCTGCTTCTTCTCAGGCCACCACAAAGCATCCCCGGCATAGACCTGGCTGCTCATGTATCGTATGCATTCAACCCCCGAGTGGGAAAGGCCCCAAACACAAGCAGACATGTACGTGTAATGTCTGCCAAACAGTGAAGAGACGCTTCCGCACCCTAATGCTGCGGCGCGAGAAGAAACAATCGCAAAAAGAAGCAGACGCTACACGCAAGAAGCAGCAGCCTTCCTTGCCCGATATAGTAGTAGACGATGAGCCTCTCCCTTGCACTACTAGTGCAGGAAACAGCAGCCCGAACCCGAAAAAGGTTGTCAGCGAGAATTTGGATGATGATACTAACAGATTAAAATCCTCGAGTTCACCCTTTAAAGGCCAAATTGACTTGAATATCCAGCCGGAGCGAGAAGAAGAGCTCTCACCTGGTTCAGATTCTGGCGGCACGATGAGATTGCTTCAAGATGCCACCGACAAATACCATAGGCAGCAAAGTATTTTGAGCTCTAGCGGCAACAGTATCGTAGAAGTTACTCAGACGCAACCTGGCAGCGGAAAGGAATTAGAAAAAATCAACAGCAGCATCGATCTTAGAGCCAGTCATCGAGATGCTGACATGGACCATCCAGCAATTTTCCCTATTAAAACGTTCGCACCCACATCAGCCACCGGTTAGATCAATGCACTATATCCTATTAACTACATCAACCACAGTTTTGGTTAAACATACATCTTCATCAGCATTGTTCTTCCATGGACATAAAAAGAAACCGATAATCCAAAGGTCAGTTTTCGATCATTTTCTCTGCAGTAATATCCGAGATGCTGCCGATGCAGAATGGAGGTCGAAGCTAATGTAGTTCATTTTAGGAGCTCACCTTGCTACATATATATATATACATCAAGAAGAATAGAGAATGCAAGTTAAAGAGAAATTGCATTTTGTTGATTTTACATTATTTTGTTGCCTTGCATACTATTTATATTATGCGGCGAAATAGAAAAGTTTGCTTAGGAGTAATGATTTTATAATCTCTGCCTACCAATTTTGTCTCCAATTCAAAATTTTGATCTGATCGATTCGGATTGCTCAAAATTGATTGAATTAGGTAAAAAAAATACTGTTGAATCATGGGCTCAACGACGGTTCAATTACCGATTCAATTTTTACAACATTAGATTTTACGTTAAAGGTCAATTAACTGAATTTGAAATAATTCGAACTCAAGTAAAAGTTAACAAATTATTAATATGAATCTAAATTATTGGAATTTAAAATAATTTAAACTCGAAATAATCCATACTTGAAATGATTTTAGCTAGAAAAACATAAAAACCAATAAAAGAAAACCTTGAATTAACTTAAATTGAAATAAAAACACAAGAGTTTTCATCATTGACTAATTCTGACCAAGTTTAGGAGCTTTTAATAAACAAAATAAAGTTAGTGAGCATTAAGAAGGGGAATTAAGAGATTTGAGGATAGAGGATGATGGATAAAAAGAAGGATATCCATTGACAACGTCAACGAAGATATTTTGGTATCAAACTTCAAAAAATAAAAAAAAGTCGTAAAAAAATCCCCTATTTTTAGTTCATGCTTGTCCAATACCTGTAATTTCATTACCAACCAAAAAACAAGGAAAAAATTAGCCATTTTGTACCCTTTTTGATACTTTGATTGGTAACAGTTTTCCCTGTTGTCACCACCTCTCCCTCTTCTCTTTGTTCCTCTTCCTCCATTGCCAATTGCAGCAGTTGATGATGAGGAAAAAAGAACAAACAAACATTGTCCCATTTCTCATAAAAATATAATCCCAAATTTCATTACAATTTAGATTAGTTCATGTATAGTTCCATCAACCCATTTGGGTAAAACATAACCAATATTAATCCCATAAAAGAAGAAGAAGAAAAAGAAGAGTAGATTGTGAGGTTAAATATTTTGGTGGCAAGATGAATGACTTAATCTCAAGTTCGTTCAAGAAATACACGGACCTGAAAGAACAGGCTTACCTGGACGAAATGGAGGCCGGAACCGAGAGTGTAAACCTTGATAAATTCTTTGAAGATGTTGAGAATGTAAAGGAAGATATGAAAGGTGTTGAAAGGTTGTACAAGGCGTTGCAAGAGGTTAATGAAGAATGCAAGACCGCTCATAATGCGAAAACGATGAAACAGCTTCGTTCGCGAATGGATACCGATGTCGAACAGGTGCTTAAACGGGTGAAGATCATTAAAGGAAAGCTCGAAGCGTTGGAAAAGTCGAATGCGGTGAGTCGGAACACTCCAGGTTGTGGCCCTGGTTCGTCTGCGGATAGGACTAGGACATCGGTGGTTAGTGGGTTGGGAAAGAAACTGAAAGATATGATGGATAATTTTCAAGTGTTAAGAGCAAAGATGCAATCGGAGTATAAAGAAACGGTGGAACGTAGATATTTTACCATTACCGGGGAAAAACCCGATGAGGACACGATCGAGAACTTGATCTCGAGTGGAGAAAGCGAGAGTTTTCTCCAAAGGGCTATTCAAGAACAAGGAAGGGGTCAGATTATGGACACCATTTCTGAAATACAAGAAAGGCATGATGCTGTTAAGGAAATAGAGAAGAACCTGATTGAACTCCATCAGATATTCTTGGACATGGCGGCACTCGTTGAAGCTCAAGGTCAACAACTCAACGACATCGAAAGCCACGTTGCGCACGCGAGCTCCTTTGTAAGAAGAGGGACCGAACAACTTCAAGAAGCTAGGGAACATCAAAAGAACTCCAGGAAATGGATGTGTATAGCAATACTTGCTGCAATTGTGCTCATTATAGTCATCCTCATACCATTCTTGCCAACAATTATAACTCTCATTCAAAAGAAGAAGATGTAACGGCCAAAATAAAAAAAAAAACAAAACTTGAAATGTATTTATGTCTAACAAAGTTCAGTTTAGATGGTACATATAGCAAGTTTCAGAGACACCGTTAATTTAAAAACTTAAAAAACAACATAGCACAAAGTTAGAAGAGCATACCTTCAAGCATTTGGGCATTCTAGATTCTTCTTTCCAATCATGTTGGAATCCAACAAAGTTAGGAACCAATCAGTTTGGTAAGAGATTTTTTGTTTGGTTTTGACCATGTTTCAGTGGCTGTTTTTAATGAAATTTCTCTGTTTTTTTTCTTCTTTGTAACATTATTGGCTTGGAAATTACTTGGAAATTAGTATTTAGTGCTGAGTTTCTGGCCCTTAATGACATGTTTGACATGGATGATACCATGAAACTGCATAACATAACATTTACCATGGTAGAAAAAGAACAATAGGCCAATGCATGTTTAAAAAAAACTAGATCAAAGCACAAATATATTATCATAGATTGACAACATAAACATTTTCTCCATGTTCAGCACATTAATAGGCATCTTTGAGTTCAACATTCCAATAATTCGCTAAATTTATACACTGCTACCAACTTAATAATCCTAAAACATCACAGAGAATACACCAGTTTCCAGAGATAAAAGAAAAGGGTATATTGGATCGATTCAAGTACCGGCACTAGGCAAAGCAGCCATAAAGGAATTGTATGAAGATTCCAAGTCAAAGTGGAGCTGCCTAGCTTGCTGTTCTGTTAGCTCGTCAGCCGCACCCATTTTCGACAACCGTGAAATCCATTCCTTCATCTTCATCTTCCCCTCGAAATCCGGTGGCAAAATGCCAAGCTTATTGAGAGATGCGGAGAGGTCAGACAACAAAGGATGCACTTGATCAACTGCCACCATATTGAGCTTCAATGAGTCCATGGCAGTGATAAAATTCTGCACGCATTCAGCCACGATGGAGGCTGATGTAGTAGCGGATGCGGCGGCTGCAGCTCGGTGCTCAACGGTAGCAGGCACCCCAGAGGTTACAAGTCGGTTTATAGCAGCTGGGCAATCCATCTTATATGTGTCTGCAAAGCGTTCAATGCTGGGGACCGTGTCTTTGAGCGTAAAAGCCAAGGTTTTGAAATGGGCAATAAGCTTTTGGCACTCGGTTTCATACTCGGATGATGAAATGATATCCCTTACATAAGCCTTCTCAAGCTTCTCTGTTGCTTTGATAATGGCATATAGCTCTGCAAAATTCTCATACATTTCTCTTTCGCGCTTGTCATTCCATAGCTTAACCTCCATTGAGGCAAAACTTGGTATTCAATAAAAGGGTCAATTTGAGATCAAACCAATTAGGGTTTGAGTTTGAAATTTGGATGATCGGACAACACAACTGAAAAAAATTTAAAAGAAAAAAAAAAAAATGATTACTACCCATTCGTCAATAGTAGAGATTCTTTTTTTGTTTTTTTTACTGCATAACAAAAAAAAATTGAAATCATTAAACAAAAACAAAAAAAAAAAGCTTGAAAATCCTATGAATTCTTCATAGTCAAACATGGGAAGAACATTGTTAAACTCTATCTGATTTCCTGGAAAACCAAACAAAAAATTGAAGAAATCCAAGAAAAATTCCTACCTTACTTCATCCCAAGTTGAGTAAAACCCTAACAATTTCCATGTTCGCAGTGCAAATTATAGGAGAAATTTAAACAACTAACAAAAAAGTAAATAAAAAATTGAAACAACTTACAAAGTAAAATGCTCCCTCCGTCTTGAATCGACTCTCTTCTCTTTGAATTATTGCATGGGAATTGGGATTGCCTTTCTCTTTTACTTTTTAATCAAATTTATCTGTTTTTTTTTTTTTTTTTTTTCTTGAAGGAATCTGTTAATGGCTATACATTTTTCAAAATATTCTATATAAAAGGTCTAAATCTAGTTTTAGTCCCTCTACTAAGCTGAAGTTTGAAATTGAATCTTTAAATTAATTTGGCATAATTATTTTCCGGACAAGGATTGAACCCGAATCTGGTGTCAACTGAAAATTTGAAAGCAAGCTTTTTACCACTCCACTAGTGATTCGGTTGACTTATCCATGTTATCCACTATATAAGAAGGTTACCAACAAATATATATATGAGATGAAATTAGAATTTATTTTACCAGGGGTTAAAATTGAACTATAATTTTTTAGGGGAGACAAAATAAAATTTTATCATTGTATTAAACTGAAATTTTATTATTTTTGAGGGTTAAAATACAATTTTAATATTATATTGACTTATAATTTCATATTTTTTAAAGGGACTAAAATAAAATTTACCCATTTTGAGTGCCAAGTCTGACTTTGAATTAAGTTCTTTAATGACAGTAGTTAACAAAAATATCAAAGTAAGATTGTAAAAGTAAAAAAAAAAAAAAAAAAAAAAACACATTATGTGGAATTAAAATAAAGGACTAAATCATAAATTTCATAAAGTATAGATATTAAAGTCATGATTAGATCTCGAAGAATTGCTACATGAACGGACCATGGATCAATCCATCCCTGTTAAAACTTAAACACATTCAACCGATTAAGTCTTAACTCGATTAGCATGAGAATTGTTACCAATGCAGGAGGACGTGAATTCGTGTACGCTAAAGCATTATTCTTTTATCTATGGGTTGGGAAAGGGCTATAGGTAGTTCTAAGTATTGTGTCAAAAAGAGCAGATATGATCAGAAATTATAATGAGATTTTTTAAAAAAACTTAAGCAAATTCAAATACGAAACAACCTGAAATTGAAATAAATCTTACAATTAATTTGAAATGATTGGAACTAAAACGGACTTGAAACGGACTTGAACATAAAATGATCTAAAATCAAGTTGCTTGAATCGGATTGGTTGGGCACTAATTTGGAGAGGAGCTTTGAATCATTATGAACCGATTGAATCGGATTTTTATTTTTTTATAAATTTTTAATAATTTATTTAATTAAATCGGATGGACCACTTGAACTGAAGAATTGATAACCTAACCAATTCGATCATCGATCTGATCTTAAAAACCTTACCTAAATTGAAATGAACCATGCAATCCAAACCAAAAATAATCTAAACCCGAAATTATGTTGCGGCAACATTCAACCTTATATTTTTCTAAATTCATCCATCATTTCATTTACAAAGAACTTCTATCTATTAAAAACGGAGGTGATACCGCTCTATCTAAATGAAGAACAATACCCCTAAGTGTGAAGTTGAGTTAAAATTAAATGGTTAAAATGTTCTTATAATTTTTGTACTTTTCAAAAATTAGAAATTTAGTTATTGTACTTGTATTTTAAAAAATTTAGTCTTTTTATTTTTGAGATTTTAAAGTTCAGGTCTCAACTGTAAATATTGTTATATTTTTATTAAATTCAAGTTAATATAACATCTTTTTTTTTTAAATTACATGACTACTAAATGAATATTTTTTTAAAAAATTTAAAATGTCATAGCAATAAATTTAACTAAAAAAATTAACAATGTTAATAGTTGAACCTGAATTTTAAAATCCGAAAAATAAAGAGACTAAATTCCTAATCTTTGAAAAGTACAGGGATTATAGTCACATTTTAACCAAATTAAACACATTGGGGTTGTGTCTTTGGGACAAAGCCACATTATGAGGGACGCATGTTACGTTATAATGATGAAATTTGAAGTGAATCTTTCATTTCTCACCCATCAACCTTCATTTCCCCCATTCACGAAATAAAACCTTCATTTCCCCCATTCACGAAATAAAGTGCATTTTGTGAAAGGTTAAGTATGGGTCTTTGCATTTTCTTTTAGGGTCTACGTTTTAGATTACTTACGCTATGTATTTTTTTAAATAGAAATCAATAAATTGCATATGTTTTTCGTTATAAAACCGAGATTATCTAATTCAATAATTATAGATAGTTATTCATCATTCTCAATTAATTTAGAATCATATTTAAGTCTATTCTTGATATTTTTGAGTCGTAATCGTAGCAATAAATTAGACTTTTAAAAAATATATATAATATAATAGAAGCTGAAAATTTTAAACCTAAAGAGATTAAGTAATTATGGTAAAAAATTGAAACTCCTAAATATTTAATTAATTTATTTTAGTTTAAAATCCTTTTTTTTACATTAAAAATTAATTTTTTACATTAAAAATTTTAAAAACATTTTTTTAGACTCTTTCCAACCTTAAACTATGTATGACTACATTTTTAAACAACCCCGAAATTGGCCCCGATAATATCTCGAAACTTATCCTTCAACCAATGAAAATACATTAGAATATGAACATCAGTGTGGTGACTGGTGACTCGCACTCACGATTTTCTTTCATTAGAGACTCTGGCAACTACAAGCTAGGCCAGCAACTTCAAAGTACGGCCCTGCTTCGCCGCAAAGCATGAACCGACCTATATCAATAGGTACTACTATTGCTCGTGCTGCCTATGAAACCAATTATTAAAAACAAAAAAGACAAAACCAAGGCTGCGATTATAGGCATACCTCATTTACGGATTTTAACATTAATTTCTAGTAAGTTTTAAATTTCAATTATATTTGTTTTTATATAGTATTTAGAGTTATCTATAATATCTTTTTAATTCTTAAATAAAAAGATAATATGTTTTAACGTACTTTTATTCATATTTTCTTACACGAACAATCATATTAATACCAATTGAGCTAAGACAAAATTAGCAGGCGAATTCCATTTTAATTTTTTCAAAATGTTATTTTAAATATTTCTCTCAACCACCCAAAAGGATTTAGTGGTTAGAATTCTTTGCTGGTGCTTGAAAATCCATGGTTGAAATGTTGGTGTTATCATTCTTATGTAATTATAAAAAAAAAATTAAATTAGATAAGTGCTTAAATCGGTCAGATCATCAATTTATCAATTTAATTAATTAAATTATTAAATTTCGAATCAATTAATTCAAAGTCATGTATTAAACATTGAAAAATATATTTCTTATTTAAAATTAATTGTTATATTTAAAGGGGTTAAATAATTATTTGAAAGAATTTCACAACTTTTTTTTAAGTCTAAACTTTTATCATTTTTATTTAAAAATTTTAGTCAAACAATTGATATTATAGATATCTTCATTAAAAACTTATATATTATAAGCCAACAATGTAATATAGCAATCGATAAGCTCCTTATGAAATTATAATATTGCTTCTAGACTTGGTGTATTTTAACAAAAAAAAAAAATTATTAATTTTAATGAATATGTGATTGAAAAAAAAGTGAAGCGGACAACTTGTCAAACATTTGGTTATTATTATTAAAAAAGTTTTACTTGAATATTTATCGTTCCGACTCTAATAAAATTAGTCTCCAACAATAAATTGATTTTTCTAAAAAGAAAAGCTTATTAATAAAAATAAAAATGCAACAGAAAATTAGCAAGTACTTAATCAATCAAATAAACCTCAATTCAACATTTCAACTATTATAAACATATTTTTAAAGGTTAAATCACTACATGGAGTTTAAACTTCGTTTTAAATTTTCTTTATTCAAATTAAGTTCTAAACTTATTAAATTTTGAACTTGACAACTTTTTTTAATATTAGAGCCTGAACTCTTTTTTAGTTCAAGTTAGACTGTAAATTTAACAGTTATTCTCACATAAAAACCTGAATTTAATAATTGTTTCCTCATTAAATTCAATTTCTAACTTAAATAAAAATATTTAAGTTCGATATAAAAATAATTACCAAATTTAACACTTAGACCAAAAAAAAAATCACCCATATTCAAAACTTGATTTAACCTTATTTTTAATTAGATACTAGATTTAATAAACATATCAATCTTTCATTGAAATATGAAAGAAACCCAAAAACAAGCAAACAGCTAATTTCCTTAATTTACAGTACTTTTAATTACCATTAATGATTCTAATACCACTCAAAACTAGCTGTACCATAAAATCTACACCCTTAGTTTTTCTTCATTTTTTTGGGTATTTTTTCAATTTTGTTTTCAACTCCAAGTCTCCACAAACTTTTTTAGACCTAATGGAGGAAACATATTTAAAAAAAAAAATATTAATGAACATATTTTCTGTTACTTAAAAAAAAACATGATTTAAAACTATGGTTAAACGATAATTAGTGGCTAACATCCACGGTTAACCATCTCCATATACTGGTTTAGTGATTCTTGCCTTTGTAATCTCATTTCCTCGTTGAACTTCTTTATGAACGCTTCCACTCGACGGTTCAACTCGTCTTGACTCAGCGACGGCTCTTTCCTCAGCTTCCCCGAAGCCGGAGAAGAGCTCGGCGGAAGCTGGTAATTAGTCCGGTCCCTGAACGTGTCTGATTTCTTCACCAACGGCGAGTCGGCCATCATCTCCACGTTGATCTCGCGACCGTGATTCTCAAACGTGTCCGACTTCTTCATGTGCCTTGTCAATGGCATCGCTCTCCCTTCCGTTATCATCTTCCACGTGTTCTCCAGTGTCTCATGGCGTTTGGGTTTCGCCACTTTCAATGCTCGGCCATCTGCATTAGGAACAGATTTAATTAATTTGATTAGATCACCATTCTAATCTTCTTAATTACGTAATTTAGATATTTTAGTTTCTTAATCATTTTTTAAAAAAGGACTATTTTGAACTTATTCAGTGGCGCGTCGTCAAGTAGACGCCACCTTTGAACGGACTTTGTCTGTTTGGAAGAAATAAAGGAGAAATAAAGGTCTAACTTTAGTTTAGTCCCTATACTATTTAAAAATTTAAGATTTAATCTTTTTAATACAAATTAATATAATTCATTAGTATATCCAAATTAGAAAAACTTCTAGTTGCTAGGATTAAAATAATGACTATAAATTTATTATTAATTAAACACAATTCACTAAACTTTCCAAAGACTTTGACCTTGTGAGTAAATAACAATTTCAACTAACTAATATCATTATAAAAATAAAGGATCAAATTATATATAATTAAAATAAAGGATTAAATGTTAAATTTCAGAATAGTAAAAGGACTAAATCAAATTATACCGAAACTAAAACGACTCAGTTTCGTTCCGAAAAGTGATAGAACATGCAAAACATGGGTAAAAGAATTGAAACACCGACGGAGAGGCTCCGTCGAGTGAACCAAACTGCTTTTCAGAGTTTTTTTGAATTTTAAATCTGGATGTAGACATTTTAACCAAGTAACGTTAATGTTTGTTTCAGAAAATATGATATTGTTGTAAAAATGATTCGATAGAAAAAAAATGCTAAATATACCTTCAGGATTGGCTTTAACAGGTTTACGGTGACCGAATCTAGAAGAAGCCGGTGGTTTTTCAACCGGAAACAGAACATCCAAAGGAATCTCCGACGAATCCATTCTCCTAGGAGGAATCCACTCCGACTTGGAGATAGCAAACACGTCACCTCCATCTCCATCATCTACAACCGCTACATTGGTCTCCGCCTCAAAAACCGTCTTTTCCACCTCTTGTACTATCTCCTTTTGCTCGTACACCACCGTTTCCACCGCATCGAAATCCAAGCTGCTCTTCATCTCGTACTCCAAATCAGGCTGCTGTTCCACCAAGATCTTCGATCTCGGCTGCTGCTGCATCAGCTCCTCCGTCTTTTCATTCTCGCCGTTGTTCTGATGAAACCGTGACGACGCCGCAATCGTGATTATAATCCCGTTTATGACAAAGTAAAGATAAGGCGGTTTCAGCCAAGAACGGAACGTGCTCCACAGTAACGGAGCTTGAGAAACGGAGAATTCCAGAACCAATGGAACAGATAATTTAAGTCCTAAAGCTATACTCAATACACCACTAGAAATAAACAGTACCTTCAACGACAACATCCAAGTGCTCGCCGACGCCATTTTCAGAGCCAAGAATTTTTTTTTTTTTTTTTTTTTAAAAAAACCCTTGGATTCTTTGTGCAGATTTCTTGAAGGGTAGGGGGAAGAGGGAGGGGAGTGGGAAATATATAGAGAGTGGGGATGCAGTTGATGATTGAATCTTGACCGTTAGATTTATAAGGGATGTAAATGGACAGTGGATATTAGTTTTATGTGTGGTGGGGCCATGAATTAGTTGGATTAGGCCTTTTTTCTTTTTTTCAAATTTTTAATTGTACAATATGAAAAGATAAGGTGAGGGTTAAAATGAAGCTTTCTATGTTGCTATTTAAGTGGACACGAAAACAATTGATCCTTCCCGAACTTTACTATCATTATTATGTTTTTTGACGTTATTTTTACCCTTCTTAATCAATCATTTCATGTTGTTAATTTTTTTTTGAATTAATTTGTAATATTTTATTTTTAGTTTATAGTTATAATTACAAAAAATAAAATCTTAATTAACTCATAATCATAAAAAATAAATTTGAATATGAAATTTTATAATTTTTATAATCTATTTTTCTAATTGCAAGTTTGATGAAACGATTTAGATTGTATTTAAAAAAGTTGTGTCTTGAAAACCGATTTATTTTTCCATAATGATGGTATTGAAATTAGTAAATAAATGATAGAATAATGAAATAATGATTTTTTTCTTGAAAGAAAATATATAACAAATATTTTTTTTTAAAAAAAGACTTGAAATTATTATCAATTTTAATATAAAATAATATGTGAGAATATTCTTGAGTGGATAATTTTTAATTGTATTTTAAATTTTTAGATAAAATTACAATAAATTTAAAGTAAAAAGATATTAAATATTATTTTATTTTAATTTAATTTCTACCATAAAAAAACTTTTTATATGTATTTAAAATTACAAAATTATGACGTTGAAATAGATGCTTATGCGGGATGGTTGAAGGATTGTGTGAGTTTTTGAGTTAAAACGCGTGTCATGCTTGAAGGATTGTGCATAGCAAGGGAGAGAAGATTCAAGCAATTAGAACTAAAATAGCAAGGGAGAGAAGAGTCAAGCAATTAGAACTAAAATGCGATAATGCACTTTGGTGGAGATGCCAATAGTAATTTAGTGGAGTTACGTTTAATTAATTGTCTTTTCAAACAAAAATGAAATATAAGATTTCGTCATATTCTAATGTCTCAAAATGCGACTGTTGATCAAGTGGCTAAATATGTTAATAATGGTATATTGAATTTACTATTATTTGTGGATCCACCAAGTTTAGTACAAAAAATTTAAAATTTGAACCCAATGTAACCCAAATTTAGAGTGGTTAGGTCATCTGGCATGGTGAGATTATTAAAGGTAAAAGTATTATAGAGGCCCTTATATTATGAGTTAAATTGTATTTTATTTTTTTATTTAAAAATGAGTAAATTAGTACCTATACATTATATCAAAAAACAAATTGATTATTTTTATTATAAATTTAATCTATTTCCACTATTAAAAACTGATGTGACTGATAAAATAATTAAATAGTTATACATGACATACCATGCGTACCTCATTTTAATATTTAAAAATCAATTAATTCTTTAATCTAATTTATAAGAAATATTTTATCACAATAAATAGGGTAAAATACAACTTAATTTATGGTATAAAGATTTTCATGATTTTACTGATTATTAAATATTTGTCCTCTCTCCAATTTTATGTAGGGACAACAAAGAAAAAGAGGGCAGTGGTTTCAAATTGCAAGAAATATAATAATGTACTTTATAAGACTTGCAGTGAATTAATCTTTCTAGACTGTAAAGGGAATTTGGGTGGCAGACTGCAATGGCAGTAAGAAATGTTTTGAATTACTTTTAATAAATGTATTTATTTGATTTTCCAACGGTCACATAATTGACCGTTACTCACGCAAGTTGTAGCGAGACCCTGAGGCGCCGATCCATTGGGTGCGGAGCGGAGGGGCTGGGTTCGCCCTTTTGGTTCATGTGCCCTACAGCTCGGTGGCTGCACCCACTGACCGACCATCCCCTTTTCTGCTAAACAGTGTGTTGTACCACTGAAATAGCTCATCATTTTATGTAAAAGCATGGCTTTTTCTTTCTTTCCATTAGATTTAATGTTTCTACTTGTCGATATTTAAGTTGGAGCCTCATTATTTATAATTACAATTTATAAAATTTTAATATTATTATGTGCATATATCATATTTAAATTTTGTTTATTTGTTTTTAAAACCTAGTACGTCTCTTGTTTTTTATTGCCTTGTATTGATTTAGTTTTATATTGTAATTACTCCAACATATAATTCTACTTGTATTTATTAACCACCAACTCTTCAATATATATAAATTGTAATAATTTTCGATAACATTTTGTGTGTCTAGTGCTGCACAAAACATTACAATAATTTTAATAATTCATGTAATTAGATTATATTTTATATAATTATATGGCATGAAAAGCTCATCATGGAACTGTTCATTGATGTGGTATCAAAATTAAACATTATAATTTTCATTCCATTGGATTAATATTTAAAATTGATTCGAATTTAAAATGAGTTAAATTTAAAATAATTTCTCTTTAAAATGGTCAAAGTCAAAATTAATTCCATTAAAAAATTGAACCTAAAATAATTTAAATACAAATTCGTCAAAATATGAAATTATTTAATCCAAAAATAAAAAAAAAGGACTAAATTGGTTCAAAAGGAACAGTGTAGTGTGTCCTACCAATTACTCTAATTTTGCAGTCACGGTGAAAAGATTGGGTCCCTAAAAGGTTATGAGCTGTCTGACTGACCCTAAGTAACGTAATAGCCATCATATTCATGCATGCTTTTATCTTTCTTCTCCCCCTTTTTCTCTTTTTTGTGTTGTAGAGAATCTTTTCATATGGTAATAATTATGGAAAAAATAAATAATATAATATATTAAAGAAAACAAACTCATACAATAAGGTTCGAGTAATAGTGGATGAAGAAAATAACACTAAGAAAGCTTATTTAGAGATATAGTATTATGAAAATTCTTATATTATGAATTGGATTAGATTTTGTCTCTTTTACTAAAAAATGGGTAAATTAATCATTATATCAAAGAGTAAATTGATAATTCTGCTGAATATTCTATCCATTACTGTTAAAAATTAGTCTCTATATGTCAAAAAGAGATACATGTGACACGTCATGTGTAACTATTTAGTTATTCTGCTAGCCACACTAATATTTAACCGTAGAAATAAATGAGTTTTTTAAATAAAAATGACAAATTTACTCTTTGATATAACATATTAGAACTAATTTACTCATCTTTTAGTAAATGTGACAAAATGCAATACAATACTTTATACAGAAGCCTCCATAATATTTTTACCTAATACATACCTTATTATGATTATTTATTTACAATAAAAATGTATTAGAAATATAAATTTCAACTAACAATATCCATAACCATTTTAAAATCACCTATAAATAACAATACAATTATTATTATTAATTTTTAAAAAAATCATTAAATTCCATTTACTATTTCTTTTCCCTTCTCATTAGCAATATATAACAAGCAAAAAAATCGAAATAAAAAAAAAAGTACATTATAAAAACGACAGTTGCAATAAAGACTTGAAGTTAGGAGTTGGCCATATCAAGGCAGCATGGGACCCCATCATAGAGAATTATATGTTTATGGACCATATACTAAAAAAATAATAATTATGGACCATCATTAAAAGGAACTTAGAATTTGGACATTAATTTCCTTTTTTTTCCCCGCCCTATGTGGCAAGGGAAAGGAGAGCTTTCAGCAGATATTTTCATAAATATTATTTAATCGTTATCGGTTTAGACAGTGTTGTCTTGAATTTTAATTTTTTTTGTTTAACAAGCCTTTATTTTTAAAAGTTTTTATCTTATTGTAATACATATTTTAGTCTTATTTTTGCAAATAATTTTAGGGATAATTTTGTTACATTCCTCACCAGTTTGGTGGATATTCAGTTTTTTTTGCTGATTTTGCTCGCCTGTCGCTTTGTACAAATTGGAGCTGATTTTTTTTATTGTGGTAGTTGCTTGTAATTATTCTAGATATATCATGCTTGAGTTTTGATAAAGCTAATTGTTAACATACCATAATATTCTATTGATGCAAAGATTGAAGCCTCTGTCGTGTTAATAAAGTTTATCCTTCACTACTGTCGACGTGTGTTTGTTGTTTTTCTTTTATTAAAATTGTATAGTCCCGTTCATTGAATAAATTAAAGAATTATTCATTTTAAAAAATACTAATAAATTTATTTAAATATAATTAAAATATTAATTATAATTATTATATTTTCTTCTTGATTTTAAGATTTAAAATTTAAAGTTTGAATTTAAATTTTAGGGTAGCAAAATTCATAATATATTGTCAATAGTATACTTATGTATTATATTTTAATTCTTATCGGTTTTAAATTATCAATAATTTGTTTTTCTTTGACATAATGAAACTAATTTTGAATTTTAAATTAAAATACATTGATGAAAACCACATCTCATAGTCAAATCATATATTATTTGTGAATAGTTTAAGAATAGTAGATGTGACCCACTAAATATATCAAAATAAATTTTCCATCAATGATCTAGGTGTGCCAAGTTTCATTGATTGAGCCTATTGAAAACAAACCAAAAATATATAAAAATTCTTATTATAAAACAATAGTTTGGTAATTAGTATATATGGTTTAGCTTAAGTGACCTTGAAGTGTAACTTGTTTGAATTAATCAGTTGGATTAGGAATTTATTCAAAAAAAAAAAATTGAACTGATTGATTTAAGAATTTATATGGACTGGTTGAGTTGATTGAATAAATTTTTTAATAATTTTATAAATATTAATGATTTATTTAATTAAACAATTGAAATTATTAAATTAACAAACCAATAACTTAATTAACTCACTCATCAATCTAATTTTAAAAATAATGATATAAATCCATAATAATCCTAAACCACTCAAATCCAAATTTAACCTAGACCATAATAAACTAAAAATTAAAGAAAGAAACCCAAATTCATTTAGTTGAGATTGACCCTACCTAAAATTCTACTTACCCAATTCACAAGTAAAGCTAGTAGGGAATTGAGAGACCCTTTTGGCCGTGTATTGTGCCATTCGTTTACATGCAATTTGCAGTTTAAGGATAAGACATAGAAACTTGAAGATTAAGACATTTCGACACCCATTGGTCTCTTTCAGTTGTAAAATATGTCTTATTTTTAGGTTATTGCTGTAACAAGATTTGATTCATAAAAGAAAAAAAGATTTAAGAACGAAGGCAGCTGAAAAAAATGAAGAACCATTGCTTTCGGCTAAAACGCGTGTCGGAAAAGGGGACAAATTGTCGGTCCATTTTATCTTCGAAAATGTTTTTCTTTTTAAAGATTAAGAATGCAGGGGAGAAGATAGAGTTGACTTCATTAATCAAAGTCTAGCTTTGAAGAAAGTGCATGGCAGTTGTACAAGCATATAGATAAAAGGGTTAATATATTGTTTAATATTTAAATTTGGTTTTTAATATTGAGTTAAATTAAATTTGATATCTAGACCAAACAATATCATATGGTTTAATAAATGTTCGACACGGTATAATAAAAAAAGCATGGTGAGAGGGGAGCTTGTAGGGCCTTAAAATGGTAATTTTAATTTTTGATCTTTTAAAATTTATAAAATTTAAAGTTAGTTTATGGTAAATTACATTTTGACTCTATTAAAATAATAAAATCTTGATTTAGTATTTTACAAAAGTATAAAGATATAAACTATTAAAATAGTAAAATTGTTTTTAGCTTTTATAAAAATATAAGACTTAATTCTGCCCTAAAAAAATTGACTTCACTTTTGTAAGTATTTAACTGGGACAAAAAAAACTTAGTGACCAAAGAAAACATTGAAATCAAATTTAAGTATCCAAATTGAAAATGAAAAATTCAAATATCAAATTATACATTAAAACTAAACTCAAATACCAAAATGGTATATTAACCTAAACATCCCTTTAATTTTCAACAAAGAAGCTTTGAATTAAGGATGTGATTTTTGGCATGTATTTTTTTGTGGATAAACAGGTAAAGCTGCACATGTGTAAGCGTGTGCAGTGTGCACCAAATATGTTAAAAGAGTAACATTATCTAGAATAAACAATATATATTATTATACATATAAAGTGTTAATTGGAGTAATTATCCTTAAATTATTTTATTATTTTAAATTTTGAAATGTTTTTAGATTATATCATTAAAATATTAGCATTATATTAATGAAGTCTTGTAAATTTAAACCGTAAATTAATATGAAGCCTGTTTAAAATATGAAGTTCAAAATTACAAACAAATATGTATTTATTATTGTATAAATAATTTTCATTTAACGTGTTAAAAATGATAAATACTGTCAATAAAACATAGAATTTTTTTAGGTTTAATGTATTATTTGATATACGAGTTTGACACTTTTTTTTTAAGATGATATTTGTGTTATTTTTTGGTCCAATTCGGTATCTGTATTTCATAAAAGTTAAATATTTTGGTACCCAAAGGTAACAATGTTAACTTTTTTGTGTTTGATTTGGGTTTTAAGGTTGTTTTGATTAAAGTTAATTGATAATATTATGAGGTTTAAATTGTTCATTATTTTGTTAATACAAAAAAAATTAATGTTAATTGTGAATTTACTCAATTTTACAAATACAGTGCGATGGATGTGATTTAATTCAAGTTATAAGATTGATTTGATAATTATGAGTTTTTATCAAATCAATTATAAAACCTAAATTAAATAATAAAAAGTTAACATCGATACCTTTTGGTACTGAAATGTATAACTTTTGTCAAATACAAGTATTAATAACACGCATCATATAAAACAAATGTCAAACTCAAGGATCAAATCATGTATTAAGTCATTTTTTTTATAGTACATCGTACCCAAACTTTTAATTTAATAAACATTTTCATATTTACAATTCAATCCACATATTTTACCTATGTTTAGGATTTTTCGGTTGGTGCTTTGATTTTAATGTGAATATTCATTGGGATATTCGTGGGTTAATATGGAACGAAAATGTCAATTTCAATCCCTTTTCTTACTTTCATGGACTTCCCAGTAAATACGTATACTACTTTTTCTAGTAAATTCCTCCAAAATCTTGGTTGCTTTTAGAGCCAATTTCGTTGGTATATTCCAGAATGGTTGACTAACCTAATGCTATTTCATTATGTACCTACAAAACTAGTGTTTAAGAGATTCTATTTTTATTTTCTAAATTATTTAAACTATATATATAATTATTTTTTTAATTTTCAAAACCCAGTTTAATATAACTTTAAAATTAATGAAATTAGATAGAGTTAGAACAGTTTAGTCAGTCTTTGTTATTAAAGTAAATCACTCCACTAATACTAGGTAAAATGTCGAAAATAACCAATTAAATTTACATTTATAATATTAATGGATAATATTGCAAAACATGTCTCGCAAAACACCACAATTAATATCCCAAGTTAATGTCTGGTCCAAGAAATTTACTGGAAATTAAAGAAAAAAAAATCTATATTCGAAGTGCAAAATGAAATAAAAAATAAAAAAAAATATCAACAATATAAAAATAATATTATAAACAAAATATATAAATTAATTCTAATATATTTAATCCCTTTCAATCCTTTAATTAAATGGATAATTTTCATTTTCGGCTCCTTCCAAAAATTAACAAGTCTAATACAAAATATTTATGCTTTATCCCCAAAATTTTCCAATTTTATCTCACCTTTTTATAAAAAATTCATGGCTTCACTCTTGTATCTAACTCAATTTAAAAATAAAACGTGAAGATTTTGAACCCAAAATGACCTGATCTGTAAAATAATTCAAAGCCATAATGGCTCCAACTGAAAAAAAATTTAATAATTTAAACCTAAAATACCTAAATAAAAATAATCAATAAATTTAAAAACTCAAATTGACTCGAGATTGACAAATATTATCAACACCCAAATAACCAAAACTTGAAGTAATTAAAATTCGAAATAATAGAAAATCATAATGGCTTGAACTAAAAAAATCTTAGTTATCAGAGTACTCCAAAATGACTCAAAACATGAATAATCTAAAAAATTTAAAACCTTTGTTTGTTAAAGAATATATATTTTTTAAACTTTGGCTAAGACAAAGATCCTGAGTCCTTAATACATAGATTTCGGTTTTATCATATGTAATTGCGATACGTAAATCTTCAACCTTATATTATATTTTAGTCTACAATATAATTATTCAGGTATATATTTATATTTATACATATACACACTCTCAATTTAAAACTGCAAAACTTCAAAAAAAATAATTTAAAAACCCAACATTATCGGACATTACCGACACACAAATGGAAGAAAGAGGAAACATCATGGAAAATAAAATCTCAAAACGATAAGGTGGTCCATGTAATTAAGTTGGAAAAAAACCGTTATAACGGTATAAATTATGGACGGTGGATGAGGAAATGCGTAGATAAAGTCAAAACAAAAATCGTGTTGGGTTTTTGGTCAATGTAAAGACAGTTTTTGAAACTGAACTGTACGTAGAATGTTTGGTTTAATGGAAACTAAAAGTCTGATGATGACGACGTTATTACAGTCAAAAGAAGAATATAAAAAAATACAGTTGAATGGGAATGCAAGAAAATTATATGAAAGCAGTTAGTGTACGTATACAGTTCAACTTCCATAACGGATATGGTGCCGTCCTTTTGTTGTGTGAATGACAGATTTTGTTTCTTCATTGGAACATATGGGGAAATGTTTTTGTTTTTGTTTTTCCTAATGTAGTTCTTACTTGGTCTCGAAGTTTCTTTTTAAGTACATACAGTGGTGGATTTTTTATTTTATTTTGAGGGGTGTAATTAAAATTTTCAAATTTTTTTGAGAATTTTTTTAAAAAATTAGAGGTTTTTTAAATTATTTTTTTTAGAAATTTTAAGGGACTTAATAAGATTTTACAAAAAAAAAAAATTGAAAGATTAGATTAACATTTTTGGGACTAAGGCTCTTGACTGCATTCGTAAACATATATTATATATGGGAATATAATATAAAAATTCACTTATGTATGTGATTTATATTATAAGGAAAAAAATATGATGATTAAGTTTTTTTTCGATGAGATGATGATTAAATTGTGTAAATATTTTATATTAGTGAAAGAAAAATTAATCTCGTAAAGCATAAGCTTTGATATATGCAAACGTTATCACCATTTTTAAAGATAAAATAAAATAATTATAATTAAGAGAAAATTAAAAAAATATAAAAATAGCAAATTAAGAATATATATATATAAAGTTATGAGTTTCACTAGATTTTAACTTTTTTGGGGTTTTTGATATTTATAATATATATAATATAAAGTAAATCATAAGTTTAAAATTGGAACCAAAGAAGTGATAAAGTTAATTAAAAAAAATAGGAAGCTTTAATCACCAAGTTCTTGACCATGGAAGCTTTAAGGGACATACATATGGCTTCACGTTTGTTGGTCAAAGATTACATAAAGTCAACTTGTAGAAGGATAATTCGATTTTGACCTGAATTTTAAATTTTAAATTTTAAATTTGATTACAAGATTATCTGAATGTGAAATAATTTAAAATTTTTGAAAAGTAAATTGACCCGATGCTACCCAAGTGACAAGTATGTTAAGGCGCGTATGTCTATAGGTTGGGTTAAGGCTTGATTCTAAAAAATTTGAAGTCCAGATCTATTTTGGGTCTAACTCACCCTGCTCAAAAGACTCGTTTTACTATTCAAAAATTAATAAAATATTAAACGTCAACTTTTAATTGATATTTTATATATTTTTATAGTTAAATTTAAAAAATTTATTATTATTTAAATTAAATTTGAGTTAGAGGTATAAAAATAATTATCCAAATCTAGCCCAAAATGAAATACTTTTTTCAATATATTTGCATGGTAACATATAAACCATAATTTTCTAGATTTAGTTAACCAAAGTACCAAACTAATACACTTGAATGAACTTTAGCTCCTAAACTTAAAAAATATTGATTAAAATGTGCTTCAAGTCTTTATACTCTTCATGCATTTATAATTTAGTCCTATTTTTATTTCAAAAAATTTAATCCCTTTATTTTTTGGATTTAAAAATACAAATCCAACTGTTAAAATTCTTTAATTAAATTCAAATTCATTCCATCAATCTTCTGTTAAATGTCACATCAACAGATTCAACCAAAGAATTTTATCAGTGATAACATTCCTTGAACTTTGAAATCTAAAAAGTAGTGAAAGTAAAATTCTGAAATTAAAAGGAAAGGGACTAAATTGTATATGTATAAAAACTACATGGACTTGAGCATATTTTAACCAAAAAAAAAAATAGTACCCCCTTAATATCATAACTTATCGTCCTTTCCCATTCAATCTGGTTGCTTGCTTGCACCACTAATTTGATGATTATGAAATCTGTTGGGAAAAATCTATAAATATCCACAAAAAGCTTTGATTTATGGGGAAGTAAAGAGATAAAAAGAACCAACCTTTATTATATTACAACACCACATTTATTATATGAATGTATAATAAAAATGAATGATGAAAAATCAGTTCTCAATATATATCTAAATGAGTAAAAAATAATTTGCAAAAACCTGAAGAAAATGACATACAAAAATATAATTTATTTGTTTCTTTGAGAAATGAATATGTACTCTTTCCCTTCAACAATCATTCGGCCGGGCGAGTTACCGTTTTGTAAACATCCCTTGTGTTAACGATGAGAAATCGTAGTCTTTTCCCCATTGAGATGGTGTTATTTTAGGAACTGGAGGTGTTGGGAGTGGCTTACCTCCTATGCTTTTCATGTTGATGGTTGATGATGGAACTACCGGCACTCGGGTGGTGAAGCTGCAATGTGGCATATGACAAGTTGGATAAAATCGAAAGCAATTATGTGTTGGTCAAGCAAGAAATGTGTTCAAACGAACTGTTTGTGTATAGTGTGTGCTTGTAAGAATACAGATATCTAACCGATCTCGCATATGAATTAGTGGATCGAAATGAAACTGGTATAAAATCATCGACCATGAAACTTTTCCTGATGAACCCACATTTCCAGTGCTAATATACTGAACTTATGAAACGTGTTCAGTGTGCTATGAAACAGGTGATCAGACTTGAGTTTCTTTGTACTAGAAGGGTCAGTTTGCTTAACTAAAGCCGATAAAATCGATCCATTACATCAAAGTTAAAAGATAAGCAACTTTTAGATGGTCGAGCTGAAATAATATGCGCACACACCTGGAAGTCGAAAAATTAATGGAATTCCCTGCAGGGTGCATCTGTTGGTTGTTTACCATCTGGTACGAGATGACAATAACATGATAAAATATTATTAGTGATGAGGTTATAATCGGGGAAAAGAACAATGGTGGAAGCATGTTGCAAGCAAACCTGTAAATGATTCTGTTGACTAGCGACTGGCATTACCATTCCAGGGACTTGGTGGCCAACGCTTCCAGAATTTGGAGAAGGAAAGTGAAAGCCATTGGAGCTGAATTGATGCAAGTTGATAGGAAAGGCTTGGGATCTACCGTTTGGCTTTGTAGCAGTGCTCGTGATAGATTGTTGTTTGGGAGGCATAGTAAGTTGTTGATGATGGACGGAAAATGGAGACACTGTAATTGACTGCAAAAAGTAATTTAAAATTTAGAACTGTAAGTCTCCACTTTTGAACTTTGAATGCAGCAGTGACTTAGCACGGTGATCAATTTAACTACGATGACATTATGTCACGAAAGCAGAAGTCAATATTCTATATACACTTTCGATTTTCAACCAAGGGACACCATACCTTTTCAAATATAGTATCTTGTTTAACATCACTTGCCTCCTTGGCGGACTTTGCTGCAGTAGCTGCAAAACGGTAAACTGACGGTTAAAGCAACATCAAATATAAAATACTATATTTAACTGCTTTCAGTAAGAAACTACGTAGTGATAAGCTCGAGATAGAAAGAGACATACGTTGCAAAGAATTATCATGAGCTGAACCGGAGTCATTTTCTCCTGAGCCCCCCATAGAGAGCAAATTGAAAAGTTCAGTAGCGTAATCGATTTTGGATGATGCTACTACTGATGTAGTAGTATTAACATCTCGCTTTATGGATTCAGCCTTCGAGACTGATGGAGTATTAATAACCTCCTGCTTTATGAATTCAGCCTTCGAGACTGATGGAGTATTAGTAACCTCCTGCTTTACAGGTTCAGCTGTTACGGCTGATGGTTTGGGCTTATATCGAGGTTCTTCTGGCTTTATATCGGGTTTAACCTGTAAACCAAGTAAACTTATTCATTTCTATGTTGCATATTATTAATGAAAGATACCACTATGAAATGTTCATGATTTTGGGTGTAAACTTTGAATTTCTTTCATGTTTCGAGTTGTTTATTGTAATCTAAGCAACAGAAGGTTTCCTATTGTCTCGGTTTTTCACTTCCCATCTAAGCAACATAATCTATGATTCGAATAAAGAAAGATATGCAAACCATATAGTTTCGGTTCATTTGCTACATATGAATTTCCTCCATTCAACAGGCAGCAAAGCAACATTAACTGCAGCAATCATTTTTACTGTAAAAAGGGACATTCATTTACCGACAATCAGCGTACAAGAGCAAATGAAGACCGTTATTACCTTTTGAGGAACATTTACGTTCATTTGAGAGAAACTTTTAGGAGTAGGAATGCCGTTATTTGCAACAAGTTGGTGAATAATTTTCTTCTCTGTAGAAGCGGGATTTACATTATTCGTGTTCTTATATGCACCACTTAGAGCTTCTAGTTTGTGAGGTGATTCCTTCTTGTCATTTATGCTTGGGGATAAATTTTCCTTTCGACCCCTTGGAATCCATCTCTTTTCCACATACCTAATGAAGAAAATAATCAATAGAAGAAAATCAAGCATAAAATTTTAAGTCATTGAAGGGTAGTTCTATTTTTACGAAGTTGGTACTTTGCATGAATGAAATTCTCGATTCCAACCCTGTCATAGTTGGGAGGCAACTCTGCTTCCCAGTAATTATTCGATTTCTCGTTCCCCATGGCTGCCAAAAAAAGAAGAAATCATGATCATGATCACAATCAGAACCTGATTTGAGGTGGAAATCAAAGAAACGAACAGTGGAGGCTTACATTGAATACATGAAACCTGTTCCGGAAGCCATGTATCTAAAGTGGCTGATCTCACCTGTATGAAACAAACGTAATTTCCATAAACATGTTAACAAGAAAATCAAACAATAACCACAAAACACAAACCGCCATAACTGTTGTCTAGATCTATGTTGCCCAGACTCTTCATTTACGAGTATATGACCTTTAAAGACCCTCCAAATACATGAAAAACTTAGAAAAATCTAACCGACACTCGCATCTGAGTCTGAGTAACATAAGTCCGGAGTTAGGGGAAAAGAGAAGCAAAACCTTTGATATGTGTACTCCAAGACTTCTATGAATCCCTGAACATTGCATGCAAATGAATATTCCAAGATTAACACTAGCCCACCGTGGCGCCCTGTGTAGCATATACAAACCATTATAAAATCAGATTCCACATCCTCTACAGTGACTCGAGTATCTACTTTAAAATTTTCCATCTTGTCAAAGTCATAGTAAAACATTACTAAGAGGTACACTATTACCAAATACCTACTTGCTTTTGCAGTCTGCACATTCTCGATTCTCAGGCAACTTAAGAAGGCCATCCAATATCTGCAGAAAGCGGCACCAGATAGACCAAATTAACATTGAATGTACAGAAAAACCAAGTTATAACCATATTTCAGACCAAGACAATGTCACTACTATGCACACATATACATTGCTTGCATGCAAAGGAAAGAGGAGAAACTGTATGACAATTGACAAACATCTTGAACCATAGGAAGAACACTGATGAGAAAATTTCGACATGTTTATTATGTAATTTATGGTATAAATCGATCATAAGTGGCCTAAGACATTCAAAAGAGAGCTTGCTGGCAGCTAAAGGATGATGAGCTATAGCCAACTTTTATCAGTGTGGGCCTTGGATTAAGACATACAATACAAGGGGGGTCACCAAAGATAATTGACAGCTAAAACGTAAAGAGCAGTGTACAACTTGCTGTAATTGAAAACTGGAAAACATACAAAACAAACTATTCTAAATTGGCCAAATTAAGCTCAGGTTTGATTCAATAAACACATCAGGAAAAACCCAAATTGATAGAATCTTCAATATGGCCTTTGCTTCAAAGAGTTCATCAAACACAAAAGGGTATCCAAAAAAATTAAAGCCGCAACCATTTATTTTCATCAAACATTTCAAAATTCATACTTTACCACCAAGAAAAACACTAAAGCTTAAATGGGTAGTAAACAAAATTACAAAAATAAAAATAAAAAAAATCAAAGAAATGAAAATTAGCAAAGAAAGAGGGAACCTTTGTGTGTTTAGCGTTAAGTTCTTTAGAAACATTAGCCTTCTGGTTCATGATGCTTTGCAGAAAAACTCTCTTTCTCTCTTCCCTTTTGCTCCAAAGCTGTCTCTTTTATTTATTTGTTTATGCAAAAAAATATAGTAATAGTTTTTTGGTTCTAAAAATTCAAGCTTTACAGGAAATAGAGGAACCCAAAATCAGAAAAAAAAAAAAAAAGAAAGAAAGAAAGAATAAGGAAGAGAAGGAGAATCAAAGGGGAAAATGGGAAATGTCAAAGTAGGTATCTTTCATTTGTTATTTGCTAATACACTTTTGTGTTTTGCTCTTTTGTCATTGGTTGGTTGGTGGAAGCTGGTTGGCTATGGCTGGCGTGTACATACTAACACTATGTTTGGTTGGAGCTCATCCCTATTCCATAGTTTGGTTGGCTGTAATGGGCTATTACAGCCCTATTCCATACAGCCACTCAGAATAGCTATTCAAGCAAAATCCCCGTTTACCATTCGTCACTTTAACCACAGAATAGCCATTCAGTACGTGAGTTTCAACTTTACCCTTCTCCCCCTTTTTCATTCTCTCGTCTGAATCCCTTTTTCATTCTCTTTCAATTTTTTTTTCTTTCTGAAACATCTTTTTTTTCTTTCATTCTTCTTCCCCTCTTTTCCAGTCTCTGAAGCATTTTTCCTTTTTTCATTCTTCTTCCCATTTCCTTCCTACCTTCTCCCTCTTCTTCCCATTTTCTTTCAACTACCCACGCTTTCAAGCTTCCAACCTTCCCAGAAGCTCCAAGGCTGAAACCGAGGAGAAGACACTACACTACCCTTTCCAAGGTATAAAGCTCGGTATTAATTTCATCATTTTATTTCATCTGATATGGGTTACAATTATTCGACTCGTTCATGCTCAAAATTTGGTCCTTTTTCAGAAAATTAGTCGATGCTTTTGATTAGTTTGATAGTGGGTACCATGATTCTTTTATGTGAAACACTGCTTTGCAGTAATATGATGCTTTCTGATTAGGTTTTTTTTTGTTAAGTGAGATGGGCTGTTCACTGAATATGGGTTACTAGGAATCAGTTTGTAATATCTCTGATAATTCTGAATATCATTGAATTATATGATATCCATGGAACCTGGGTGCAGAAAAAAAAAATCTGAATAATCTAGTTTGATCACTGAGATACATATGTGCTTACCTATGTCCAATTTTATTTACATCAAAATATGCGTCTTAACCACCAGATTTGGGCTATTCCCTTCACCATTTACTTGATACTAATATTTTCTCTTTCTTTCTTGTCAGGAAATTTGTTGTTGGAGCATTAGAAATCTGCCGGACTACGGACAGAAGGTCAACCTTCGTGTTGAAATTTGTTTGTTCTTCATTTATTATGGTTGTTTTTTATCTACAACAGCTACATGATCATCTTAGTCCTGTTAATGTGATATATACTACAGTCAGCTTGATCAAACTTCTTGTATTTCTAAAGAAACAGTGCTGATGTGATAAGCCACTTTAGTTGGATTTCTATGACATCTTACAGCTAAGTTTTTTGTTTGAGATGTACCAAAAAAACAGTTACATATACTCCACTTGTTTTTGGTTTTCAAGCAGGCATTAGGAAGCACAAGGATATTGTTAGTGGAGAGGTGGCGGATGGTGTTGCCAGTGTGGAAGCAGTTGTAAGTAGTGTTTGAACAAATTGTTTGTTTTATATATCACTAAAAGTAGTAACTTGTATAAGTTTTAAGAACTATACTTAAGTGAATTGTGGAATACTGCCTTTTAAATTACGTTCCAGACAAGTAGTGATTTGCATTCTATTTCCTGTTACCTGTATTGGATCAATCTGCATTCCAAGTAATACTTGGCATGATACAATGCATTTTTGTTCTGTAATTTGGCTTCTAAAATTTTGAACTTCTTTGTACTCGTGTGTGTGTGTGTGTGTATGTGTTTTGGCTTAATGCATGAGATGATATATATGTATCTCACTTCATCTTTTTTGAAGATTGAGATGATATATTTGAATGTGTGAGGGGTTTGACATCTTTTATTCTTGGATGCAATTGAAGAAACAAAATGATTTCAATAGTGGAATTTTTATGTAATTATTTCACATGACAACTGCAGGCATTAAATCGAGCGGGTGGTAAATCTGAGAACAAAGGTGCAGACTGTGCTTTGACAGCGGTAAGTTTAATTGTTTGTAATTCCAATTTAGAGCATTGTCAGTTTCAGGTGTGCTACTCTGCTCCTTACACATTATTAAATTTTGGCATCTGATGTGGGGCTTGTAATCCCTTTGATTATTACTCCTTTCACGTGGTCCTGCTCCTATTTTGTGCCCCTCCTAGTTGTTAAGAAGCTTTTCTTTAGCATATTAGAATGCTTGACAATCTAAAAGTATGTAGTACGTTAGCTACAGTCTTTGAATTGATATTCCTGATGATGTTTAGTCGTCAAGGAATTTGCTTTATTTGAAGAGTTTTACTGCTTTAGAAATAAAGCTTGCCAACTTTATTGTATCATCATTATCTCTAACAACTTAGTGTGTTGTAATCTAGTTATATTAAAATTATTGAACTTTTATTAAATTTTCTAATATTTATCTAAATAAAATAATGTGAAGCTTATAGACTCCGGATTAAGGGGAGACACGCATTATATTTATTTATATATTTAACTTTATTTTTTACTATATTTTACGATATATTTATCATATCTTAATTTTGTTTGTGCTGTTTAAAATTCTTGATAGGAAAAAAAGAGTTGAAAAAAGAAATAATTCGTAGTTTCAACACTAGACAATAGTCTTTTTCGCTACAGTTAATGTCTCTATACATTTTCCCTACATTTAATGTCTTAATGCTTTTTTCCTACATTTAATATCTAAAACTATAACTTCTTTTTTATTTAATCTAGTGGTTGTCGAGTCACATATTAGCGACACCAATTAGAATAATATTTTTTTCACTTGTTTTGTCATGTCAGACTTTTTTTTAAAAAAAAAAAAACTTCATTGGTTTCATTAATGTGTAGGTGATACTAAAAATTACTTTAGCAATCACTCCATTTTCATTATTAATTTACTTCAAATTTGTTTTTGTAATTAATTAACTTTTTAATATTATTTTTATAAAAAAACCTTTACTATAAGATAATTTTTCATAAAATAATATATGAAAAGAGTACTAAAATTTAATTTAAAAATTCCCAACTCATTGTATAAAAAAAAAAAAAAAAATCCCGACTCACTCTCCGCTCCGTCTCGCGCATCCCCAGCGGCAAAGAAGCCTCTCGCTTCGCCAGCTTCGTCTCCCTCAATCTGATACGTGCTTAATTCTTCAACTTTTAAGTTTTTATTAAAATAGCTAACTGTTGGGTTTTGGGTTTGTATTGGATTATACTTTATATTGGGTAGTAATGGATTGCAACATGGAGGCCCATAGGATTTATGGAACAATAATAGATGGGAATAGTTTCAGTATTAAACGGCTTGCAGTAATTAGTAATCCTTTGGTTCTCTTCTTTTCTTGAATTTCTCTGTCTATTCCTCCTTTCCTTTACCTCTTCTGTGTAAATCTGTAGTGTGATTTTGGCACGTATCACAATCCTTCCTTACCTTCTGAAATACTAGGAAATTGAACAAGGTAAATTTTTTTGAAACCCTAAATTGAGTCGTAAGATTTTCAGTTATCTTCTCTTTGCATTTGCATCACTCTGCTATAACTCATTTTTCTGTTTTTGATCCTACTGCCAGTTATTGTCTCTCTGTTTACTTTGTTGAGTTTAAAACCGATCGGTTAAGCAGAACTAGCAAACTGTTTTCGCCACTACTTTTACCAAATTGAAAAAAAAAAAAGTTTAAAGTACCTCTTTAATATTTAGTGTTTAAGTTATTTTAAAATATTTAAATTGTTGTTTAATTTTATCGATCTATTTTGGAAATTGATCAATCTTGTCACTGTTAATAATAAAATCATTTTACTTTATGGTTCAGATGCCTCATAGAACACGTCCTATGACAGCTCTGTTAGTGTTCACTGGCCTCAATGCTGTGCTGGTCTCCACCATTACTCCTATCTATGATTTTGTTTGCTTCCTCCCTTTCTGGGAGAGACGGGTTTGTTTCTTATTGCTCTTTTCTTTGCTTACTTTCTTGGCCCTGACTTTATATATGTGACATTGTGATATTTAATTGGGTGTTCATTGTTCTATAGTAGCATTTGTTGTTACCAGAGGATTTTGGTTGGTTCCTTTGTCCTATGATGAGTTTGCTTGCTATTATTTATCTTAAAAGTTAGTTCTTGTGACTGTTAGGTCAATCTTGATGAGATAGAAACAATTTAGGATTGTTCAATGTTTACTATCAATCTAAACTCATTTTCTTCATTGGTTCTTGTGTGTTATAGGCAGTAAAACTGTAATTTATTGGTTTAGTCAATTTGGGGTGGTGTTACTTGCTGGATTTTGGATTTGGTTTTGGTTTTAAGTGCATATATGTATGCCCTATACATCCAATTCTGCTGACATAACTTACTCAAAACAGTATATTTAAACTAATCTTTGAAGGGCTATATTTACTCATTGGATAACTAGTAGTTTATTTGCCACTAAGATTAAGCTTGGTTATGGTAAGATTAAAAACGAACCAAGACAAGTACAATAGGTGCTTTCATGGTATAGAATTGCAGGTATAGAATAAAATCAGTAGTAGGATGCGTTTGAATTTAAAAATAGCTGTGGCAATTAGGTGAGTTATAGTAAGAAGTAAAAATGATTACTGAGGGCACAGATTTTCAAATGAATCAAACTTTGATTTGGTTCAATTATATGCATAAAACTTTTTTTTTTTTAATTATACACAAAATTTTAATTCAATTGTATGTATTTTTAAAGATAAATATACTTATTTGTGTATATATATTAAATAAACGTAATATGAGATTAAATCTATGAAGCATGGACATGTTGAAAAACCACTGATGCGGTACCGCTGTCCGACACGCCAGAATACGTACAGGACATGTTGGGGTGAAGGTGGCTGAATGCATGATAATGATTGTAATAATCTCTATTCGAAACCCAACCCATGTTTTTTGCGATGATTTTCAAAATTTAATATTGTGCATTTTATTAGGATGTTGAGAGGGACATTGTGACCAGTTTTTAATTATTCCGACATCATTGATGGCAGTCGGTGGCGGCAACAGTGGCGCGCTGGTTCTAGGTTGAGAGGAAGAAAAATAGATGAAGATAATAGGAAAAAAAAAAAAAGGGAGAGAAATGAAAAAAAGAAAGGATTTTACTAACTTAAAATTATTTCTTATTATATTTGAAGTTAAGGTATAAATTAAATTTGAAAATTGAATTAATTATGAAATTTTATAGAATAGAAATAAAATAATTTTGTAAATTATTAATTATATTAGCTAAAAATATTAATATATTTAGATGTATATTGAATATTAATATATAAAAATAAATTAAAAAGTATTTTGTTGCCGTTGTCTTGTATTGTATGTATCCTCAATTTATAAAAAAAAAAATTGTATGTTGCATTCATATTCATAGTGTTACATCGATAATTTTATGTATAAATTGTACGTTTATTTATAATTTTGAGATTTATTTCAATTATAAATTGTTAAACTTATATACGGTTCATTTTTCTGTCTTTCATTTGGTTTCTAACCATGGCTTGTGGCTTTTTTAATTTGGTTTGTTTCAGCGAGAAAGGCGTCGTCTAGAACGGGAAACTTCATCAAATATGATAAGAAATTAAAAGTCACAGCACCAATGAACTGTTTCATATTGGGACATAGAGACATACCAAAACTTAGTAATTTCAATAGAAGTTCATTTTGACTGATATTTGTGAATGAGTTTTGTTTAATTGGTGCTTTTATGTGAGAAGCAGTAAAAGGTGGATGGACTTTTATTTACAAATTCCAATTGGGATATCAAAATCTTTTGGGCGTGGCATTTTTAATCTTCTACCATATGTTGAAAGAGCACCAACCTACTGGATGCTGTCTGCCATGTTTGGTATACTTTAGGAGGCATTACCAAATAAAGCTCAAAGCAGCTGGATCTTCTGGATTTGTCAATTGATCATTTTAAAAGACATCAGTAAAAAGGCTTGTGTTCCTTTGCCACCCAGGCTTAATGATCTTGGTTTCTTTGTCTTAATCATTCTTTTCAAATGTAAATTTTAATTTCTATTTTCATTATCTCTGAGTTGGATTTCATGGGAGTTTTTATTGAAATGGTTTTAATTTGTTCTCATAGCTGGATAGGATATATTACATGTAACAGTGTAGTATTAGATTTGAAATAAATTAATTATTATCATTATCCTAGTTTTAAATTGTTATTTTATCTTATTTTTCGAATTACTAATTTGAATTTCATGTCTATAAATAAAGATTTCTATCTAAAAATCAAGTTGAGGCATTTCATGAGCCTCCCATTACTTCAATATGCTATATAATAACATGATTTTTTTATCTTGGCTTATATGTCTTTTTTTTTTTTACCCTTTCCCTCACACAAGTATATTCTTGGATCTTCATATATCTCCAGCTATTTACTTTTTTTGGTTGAAACAACGCCAACTCTTATTCACCAGAACTAATTAATTGGTTTTCTTTATTCCCAGCCAATGATCAACTTCTATCTATTAGTTGAAAGTGTTGAGGCTTGTATCCAATTATCTTAGTAGTCAGTTAAAGGGCATTGCTTAATGGATGTTTAACTACATCTTGGTTTTACTTTTACATTGTCGTAATGTAACACCTCATATCCAATCTGGTCGTCAGGTCCGAGTTATGAGATTGCAGCTTACATCTCAAATATATGTTGTGACCCTCGCATCTCAATTTCCGGAATTTATAAATTGTACCTACGTACGAATCACACTTGCAATTTAGTGATACATTTAAAGATCTTTTTCCATTCTTCTAGCTACAATTCAATAGACAACATCATTCAACTTATCACTTCTAATATTTAATTATTTTTTTATTGTAGAATAATTAAATTATTTGTTTCAGTAATGATATTTTAGCACATTAAATATGTATTGCAGTTTAAAAATAATAAAGTAGATTATATATATTTTTATAGTATTATATATTTTGATTTTTTAATTCATATAATAATTATATTAAGAATGCTATTAAATTATTTTTTTATTAAATTATATTTAAAAAGATTTATGCCATAATATGATTAAAATATTTATTATTTTTATTAAATTATTTTCAATAATAATCTTACTAAAATTTAATAACAATAACAATAATCATCTACCTAAAAAAAATTCTGCTAAGGGTATTCTGGTCATTTTAGTTCTTCTCCTTATGCTATTACAACATCATTCCATTCAACCAAACACAAGAATACTATTACAGTTCTATTCCATTCCATTCAACCAAACAGTTGAATTACTTATTACATCTCTATTCCATTACAGTCCTATTCCATTACAGTGAACCAAACGTAGCCTAAATTGGGGACTCCTTTATCTGCTGCCCTTTTTACTCTAACACCATTCTTGTGTGCGTAAGGTCAAATAAAATAATTAGGTAAAATATAAAAGTTTTATATATTTAAACCTAAAAGGTAAATTACATCTAAGTCACTAAACTATTAATCAGTTTATGTTTTGGTCACTCAATTTCGAAAGGTTACAAAATGATCACTGAACTATTCGAAAGTTTTCATTTAAGTCATTGAGCTATTTAAAAGTTTTTGTTTAAGTCACTGAGCTGTTAAGTTTTTTTTTTTTTTTTAAAGTCTGGCTAGTGAGCTCCAATAAATGATTTGATGGTTGTTACAATGAATCAGTATCCATCGACGAGTAGAATAACATATTTTAGATCCAAGTCAATCTGATGTTAAGTGTTGAAGATTAAAGAAGAAAATTATTTAGATTTTAGTTCGCAAATTTGTGATCTTCAAATCTATTCCATGAAAAAGCTGAACTATAGAAGAGAAAGGGAAAGAAAACTTTCGATTGGTGCAGGTGGTGCAAACAAAAAAGGACATACAACAATGATTTTAACAGCCCAATGACTTAAATGAATTTTTTAATAATTTAGTGATTATTTTGTAATTTTTTTGAAATTAAATGATAAATCATAAACTTACTAATAATTTAGTGACCTCTGGTGTAATTTACCTCTTAATTTTTTAAGATTTTATTTCACTAAGTATTAATGAAGCTTAATCATGTTATTATTTAGGTTTAATTCTGGATTTAGTCGTTCTCCTATATTAAAAGTTGAAATTGCATCCCTCTACATTGATTTTAGTCAAATTACATTTATAATGTTATTAGTAGGTTCAATAACATCGTTAGTTGTTGTTTTGAAATTAATGACATTAATTTTTCCTTTTTCTGTTATCTATTTGCACAATCAAAGATACGTAGAAATCCATTCAACATTAATAAATTTACACATAAGCCAAATGTTTAAAGCTATTGTAAAAAACATTCCCCGTCACAACTTCAACAATAATTATTATCAATTTGCACCTAATAACATTATAAAAATAGAGAAATTAAATTAAACCAAATAAAAATCTAACTCTATTTAATAATAATTATTGAAAATAGAGAGTAGATGCATTTCTAAGCTTAAGCTTATATTCTAATACAATCCATGAATAAACATACATACATACATAGATATGGTTATTGGGGCATCCCAAATATCATTCATTTTTCTTAATCTTAGCTTCACTTTCTCCACTATATGGTGCAGCACTGTATGCACGGCGCTGTACCACAGAGAAAACAACCATCTCTATGCAAACTAATGTGTTTTGAAGAGCTTCTTCAATGTGCTCTACGTCTAACCAGTGATGATGCGATTTAATGAAGCCCATTGCTACGAGTATGTCCAGTACCACTCCCTGCATGTCGCCATTGATGAAAATTCAGAGTAATAATCATAATTCAACAACAAATCATTGATACAGCAAGGGCAAGTTAAAACACACGATGGTGGTTTCGGACTCACTCGAATATAGGTACATGTTTGACAGGGACGAAGCAAAGAATTCGGTGTCAAAATAAATTTTAAAAGTTTGGGAGATGGTAAAAAAAATTATTTGCAAAGGGCTTGAATTTGAATACTTTATAAATGAGAGGGACTAATTTTGATATTATTAAAATTAATCAAGGGGGGTAAAGCACTTGCTTACCCCTACCTATGCCCCTACTGTTTGATATCCATAGATTTTCAAAGTTTTTATGTTGTGTCATGTGCGGAGAATTGTATCTCATATCCATATTCGAATATTTGTCAAACATTTGAACATGAGTTTAAACTTTAAAGAAAACATACCTATCATTTGAGTTGATGGAGTTGGTTTTGAGTTTGGGTCAAACTAGATTAGGTTGATTAGAGTTTTAAAAGTTTCAAGTCATTTTGATTATGGTGAATTTGAATTCAAATCATTTAGGGTTTGGTTCAATTCTAATTTCGGATAGTTTCAAGTTTGGGTTGCTTAGGGGTTCGTTTTATTTGGGTTTGAGGCTTGGGTTGGTCAGGGTAATTATGAGATAAGATTATTTTGGATTATAATTACTTTTAAGTTCAAGTCATTTTAGGTTCAAATTGTTTTAAGTCTGAATCGTTTTAAATTTAGATCTATTTGAGTTCAAGTTAAACAAATTCGAATAATTAAGCTTTTATGATTTAATTGGATTTGAGTTTAGATTAATCAAATCGATTTTTGAGTCCGGGCAACGAAAAAAAATACTAAAAAGAAATTCGTGTAAAGGATTGGAGAAAGAGAACAAAGTATTTGTACCTGCCAAAAGCAAAAGAAAACAATCCCTTTGATGCACAAGAACTTTGCAAGTGGCTTGTGAGGTGCCAACTCCTTTGCAAAAACATGGTAAAACACCACCAAAGAATACAATGCTAATGAAACAGATACATTGAGGATGATTGTCAATGTCCAGCTCAGCCATGAAGGATAAACCCTAAGGGTTTGCAATGTTATCATCAATATCGAACACACCGGCCGAATTACGACGAATTGCCATGTCCAGTACTTCAAAAGCTTCAGTGTTCGGTGGTTTAGCTTAACTGTGCGAGGCTATTGTTTCGAGCAACCACGATGGGTAAGAGATTTGATCAATAATGTAACTTGTTGTATGCAAGACCATATCACTTTAAGGGAGTTAATTCCATCCCACGTCTTCAGATTATGACTCATAAAAGTATTAGCATTGTATAATTATGTCTTTCAGTCGGTTTAATCATTTGATTGGATGTTAAATTGGAAAATGACCTCTCCAGTCTTTCTCAATTTTGAAATTGAGCAAATTAGTCCCTCTAAAAAAAATGGAGCAATTAACCCTTGTTAATTTTGAAAGTGAGCAACTAAGAACAATTAGTATTTGCGTTAATGTCTTCTATCAATTGTTCATAATTTTGATTGGTATAATAATAAAAATTTAGCCTTCAATGCTTATATATTTTGTCATTTTGGCCTTAATTCTAAAAAAAATTAAAAAATTCAACCTCAACATTTACACAAATGTTGCGGGATAAATTTGTAAAATTAGGACCAAAATGACAGAATGTGTAAACTTTGAAGGCTAAATTTGTTATTATACCAATCAAAATCATGTTCAGTTGATGGAAAATATTAACATTTGTCATTAATTGTCCTTATTTTCTCACTTTCAAAATTGATAGGGATTAAATTGATTTGATTTTTTAGAGAGACAAACTTGCTCAATTGAGAGGGATTAAAGAAATCTGTTTACCATGTTAAATGCTAGCTTAACTCTGACATAGAGCATATGTATATTAAGTAGATCAAATTGTAAACACTTCTGTACCTACTACACGAACAACTTAAATAAGACGTTTAAAAAAATAAAAAACTCCCTCTCCGAATCATTGTTTGTTTCATTAACATGTCAGATTCCTCTCCAAAATTTTATTTATCATTGTTTGTTTCATTAACATGTCAGATTTTAAGTGTATATGCAAAGAGTAAATGTGTTTACAATTTGACCACGTCATATCCAAATGTTAGATTTGATTAATACAATACTGAAATTTGGGGATGATGGATATAATTAACCCTATTTTAAAAATTTACATACCTGAAAAAGGGTCATTGGAAATGAATGGTGAATCTCTCTTCCTTTGATTTCATCAGGCACAATATTTTTGCTAATTGATATGTTCAAGTAACTATACATCAAAGACAAGAACTTTGCAATCACCTAACGCCACATTTCACAAAAAAAGAAACAACCATCAAAATTCACCTAATTTCAAGTTCAATTCTTGTAATGGTAATTATTGTTAATTTCAAGTTCGATTCTTGTAATAGGAAAAACACAATATAAAAAAAGAGTTTAACTCGACTTGGCTCGGCTCTGAGTTTACTCAAATATTAAAAGACGCAAGGATTAAGCAAAAAGGGGCACTCACCAAAGCCTCATAACATTCCTTGATTGACTCCAACAATGTGAAGAACTCTTTGCTACCACGAACATCTAATAACCCTACAAAGGAAACAACAGCATAAATAGGAGCCATAAGTATAATAATCACTATAGCTTTTTGTTCCTTTGGGTTTTTCCAGTGAAACAGATGTTGTGCTAGAAGCTGGAATGTGAAATGCAGTGTAAGCAACACACAAAACCCAGATCCCATTCGAGTGATTTGCCCACGACTTAAATGGCTCAAATCCATGGTTTTTCAGCTAAAAGGAAAAACCCAAACCAAGAATCTGCAAAAACAAGAAGAAATTGAAATGAAAATCAATGAAAGAGTAAGAATAAATATAGTGTGAATAATAGTACAATAATTGCAGCATCGAGCATTTACTTACCTATGGTAGACACGTTTTTAATGGAGAAATAAACACGGTGTCGACTTTGATTTTTCAAAGTGGGGGCTTGGGGGTTGATTATCAATAGTGTGGGTGAATTTGATTTGATAATGTAGATGAATATAATTATGGGTCTTTTTCAGAAAATTAAAGGTGATGGATAAGAGAAGATTTTTGAGTTTTATGAAACTCCCATAATATTGGCAGATTCTCGCCATACACGTATTTACTGGTGGCAACATTCTGGACTTCACTGAAAATTTTTTTTTTTGGTTGAAAATTGGAGGATCAATGTGATAAACAATAGAATGAGTTACTCTTTTGTGGTTCTTGGGTAATAATAATATATGAGGTTTTTTTACTAAAAATCGGATTAGATTTTGTCCTATTTATTTTAAAAAATAAATTAATTTTTATATTATTATATTAAAGAATATATTTATCATAACTTAACAATAGAATGAATAAAATTTTAAACAGCAGAAAAGATATACAATTTGACTTGAATTTCCATGATGTTTTCATGGTGTTTCTTGGTGTCTTCATTTTGAAATGAAATTTTATTAATCATCCAAATTCCAACAAGAGTAAAAGTCTTGGCAATGACATTTGACTCCAAATCATTTTCATTTGACAACTGTCTCTCACAATTTGTTGATCAACTCGTATAAATGATGATATAAAAAAGTAGAGAAGATCGAATACAAATATTTTACATGAAAAATTCTTTCGAAGAGAAGAAAAACCACGAGCAAATGAGGTTTTAACTTTTTACTAAATGAGCAAATAAACGAGAGTACAATATAGAAAAAAATAAACCTAAATGTACAAAACGTATAAATCCATAACTCGAAAACAAAATTCTAACTTGAGAACAAAATTCTCTCCATAGTTATCACTAAAATCTCACAAAAACTCATATGCGAGTACAATCTTGTTGCTCTAAAAAAACACCCTAGCTGATTGGCATGTCAAAGTAGAGTTCTAATCATACTTCAAAGTCTAACTGAGAAAAATAGTCCTGGTTGAAATTTAAAACGCGACTGCCAAATAGTAGAACATTTCGTAAAGTCGTAACTTGCCGGCTCTCCTCGTCACAACGTCGATGTCGCATTTGCCTGGAGTTTACATCGCGTTGTCGCGAAGAACCCTACCTTCTCATCACGATGCCGGCCTGTTTTGACCTTTTTCAACTGTTCTTTGGTTGCCATAAATACGTAATTCGAAATTGTTTTCTTTAGCACTTACAAGGTCTTTAGTCAGCAGAATTTACAAAGTACACTCCAAGAATGTAGGATAGTACATATGAAGATGAAAAAAAATCTTGACAACTTATGATATTCAAAGAGAACAATTTCGATTTTGTGTCTCGTGACACGCACAACAACAGTGTGAAACAAAAAAACGCACAAACAGGGCGGCATAAAAAAAAATAGAAAGCATGTCCCTCAAGCCATTGCTGGACTTCAAAGTTTCAAGCATTGTAAGTCTCGTTTGGTACGTTACAAGCACTTTGTTTAGAACTCTCCTATTGTTTCTTCTTATGCAGACAAATGAAACAATACAAACACTTCACATCTAGCAAACATTTGATCCCATCTCTTCTTAATTCTGTATTTTGTTCATATTTAGTAACCCATATTTTTCATCACCATTGTCTTGCAAAGTTCCCCATTTGTTTCCTTAATCAAAATTTTGCTGAAATACTGAATCATGGATATGAAAACACCATTGTCGTTGGCTTTAGTTTTCGTATCGGTTTTCGCGGTTTACTGTTTCGATCATGCACTGTCTACCACAGTCACATATGACCATAGGGCACTGGTTATTGATGGCAAGAGGAGGGTATTGCAGTCTGGTTCAATCCATTATCCTAGAAGCACCCCAGAGGTTGATTTTATACGTGCATTTGATGGCTGATGCTTGTTCTAGTTGTTAATTATGATAACATGGATTGAAGATTTCAGGTTTGGCCCGAACTTATTCGGAAATCAAAGGAAGGTGGATTGGACGTGATTGAGACTTACGTTTTCTGGAACTACCATGAACCAGTCAGAGGAGAGGTATATGCAGTAGCTTCAATGTTTGTTACTTTTACTATGAGAATCTTATCTTTTTCGTAGTGAATGGAGTAGGTTTTAAAGATGGTTTATTAGGCTTTAGAGTTTTACTACCAAGACCTTTCTTGTATTACAGTGTAGACTATATTCGTATTTTGTAACACCACAAATTCTACATACGTATCATGTCCAAAATCGTCATGAATGTAGCCTTCTAACATGAGTTTCCTTTGAACCATTAACCATGCCCTAAAAACTACCCTTGCCATAAGCATGTTGGTAAATATAATGTTTGGTTTTTTTGGGCAGTACTACTTTGAAGGTAGGTTTGACCTGGTGAAGTTTGTGAGAACAGTGCAGGAAGCTGGCCTTATGGTTCACTTGAGGATTGGTCCATATGCTTGTGCTGAATGGAATTATGGGTCTGTAATATCATTTTCACTAGTTATTTTGCTGTTGTCTGTCAAATCTGTAGATTGATCATTTAAATTATCTCTTGGCAGTGGATTCCCTCTTTGGTTACATTTCATTCCTGGGATTCAATTCCGAACTACGAATGATTTGTTCAAGGTATCTTTTCTTCTGTGTGTGTGCATGTCTCATGTAGACCATTACAGGGACTTAAATTAAATGGTGATGCATACTAAGCCTTTTCCACCTGATAACTGTTATCACTACAGAAAGAAATGCTGCGTTTTCTCGCCAAAATCGTAGGCCTAATGAGGGAAGAGAAGCTTTTTGCATCACAAGGAGGGCCTATCATTCTTGCTCAGGTGATTTGCTAATATATATAATCGAATAACTCGGTTTTGGACCATTCAGTTGAATTCATGTCTCATACAGTCATGTACCAGGTTGAAAATGAATATGAGCTTGTTGAATGGGCATATGGGGTTGCAGGAGAATTATATGTCAATTGGGCTGCAGAAGCTGCTATCAGTCTTAATACAACAGTGCCTTGGGTGATGTGTCGACAAGAAGATGCGCCTGATCCAATCGTAAGTTAAGGTTATGTATAGCACGGTACATTATCGGTGTATATCTGCTTCATGTGGTTGATGAATTTCAACATTTATCATGCTGAGACATTTGTATGATAAGTTGACAATTTACATCAACCTTTTATAATGAGAATCTGTATGCAGATAAACACATGCAATGGGTTTTATTGTGATCAGTTCACTCCGAATTCTCCATCAAAACCAAAAATGTGGACCGAAAACTACAGTGGATGGTACTGTCCCTTGCTATGCCATTGAAACCAATGGTGATTATAGAATAAAAGTGATACATCTTAAAACTTGATAGTGTAGGTTTAAATCATTTGGATATCCAATTCCTCATCGACCGGTTGAGGACCTTGCTTTTGCCGTTGCACGTTTTTTCGAAATGGGTGGAACTTTTCACAACTACTATATGGTGAGTTGTATCTAGTTCTTTTCTTCTTGTTCTGCTTTCAACCTGGCAAACACGTGAGTGATATCTATCTGTCTGTTAATAGGATGAACATGTTTTCTGTTTGCTGAGCTCTGCAGTATTTTGGTGGAACCAATTTCGGGCGAACAGCCGGAGGTCCTCTTGTGGCAACAAGCTATGATTATGATGCCCCAATAGATGAATACGGTGAGATTTCTATTATATGGTTCATGTAACACTGATATTTCCTCTTCATATTCACTCATTGCCATGATCATCCAATAAATCCTATTCCATTTCAAACTACATTAGCAATACCATTTTCAATGTCCATGCAGGTTTTATCAGGCAGCCGAAATGGGGACACCTACGCGATTTGCACTTGGCGATAAAGCACTGTGAGGAGTATTTGATCAGATCTAATCCAACTCACCAGCAGCTTGGTCACAATCTAGAGGTAAAATTTTACATGCTTCAACATGTAAGATATAAGCTAATCGTAGTATCTTTCGGCCAAAGCAGCTTTTTTGGTGCAAATTCTTCTCTGCGTGTACATCATCAAAACATTTTTTTCAGGTTTTCATGCCATTTACTTGCTCATATCCATACCTTCTTTGTTTTCAACTTTGCAGGCACATATCTACTATAAGTCCTCCAATAAATGTGCAGCATTCCTTGCAAATTATGACAGCGAACTTGATGCTAATGTTACATTTAATGGAAACTTGTACTTCCTTCCGGCTTGGTCCGTAAGCATCCTTCCAGACTGTAAGAATGTCATTTTTAACACTGCAAAGGTATTTCATGATCTTTTCCTTTGTTTTCTTGCAAATTGTTATTTATAACTATTTGTTTGATTCTAACACATATCTCCTTACGGTTTCCAATCGGTATTATGCCGTTAACCTTGTTCCTGGCACTGTTTATCTTGATTGAAGGTTGTGTCTCAGAGAATTTTGGCTCATACAACAACAGCTAATAAGTTAATATTGTCAGCAACATCATGGAGCTGGTATATGGAAAAACCAGGTGTTTGGGGCAATAACTCATTTACGGAATCGCGTTTGTTGGAGCAGATTAATACGACAAAAGACACTAGCGATTACCTATGGTACACAAGAAGGTAAATCACTGTTATTTATTGTTGTAGCAGATTAATGTTCAATAGAGTAAGCATGGTTGATGTGATAACAATGCTACATTCTAAACCAGAAAATAAGCACAAATCAATAGACATAGTACATTCATTAATTATAGAATCTGTGACCTTTGTTTTTGATAATGCTTCATTGTATTGGCAGTTTAAATATCATGCCTGGTCAATCGAAAGAGGTCTTCCTGCTTATCGAGAGTCTGGGACATGCGGCACTTATTTTTGTCAACAAAAGGCTTGTTGGTAATCATTGCACTGATAGCAGTTGAAAATACTCTTTCTACAGCTTTTATTCATCATGTTTGATGTTCTCATGTTCAATCCCGACATCTGTACACGCACTCTTCAATGCTGACTGCGAAGCTGAAATTTTAAATTGTCACTAGTCTTTTCATATGATGTTCCTTTGATCCTTCTACATTTTTTACAGCTTTTGGATATGGTAATCATGATGATGCCAGCTTTTCAATCAATGAGAAAATTAGTCTTGTTGAAGGGAACAATACATTGGATATTTTGAGCATGATGGTTGGTCTACAGGTATTGAAACTGTGACTTGATCATTGTTCTAAATATTCAGTTCTAAACCCTCTTTCTGCTTTAATCTCTGCAACTTTCTGGAGCATTTCTAAGTCTTAAGGCATCTGATTAAGATGTCTTGGGTATCATGGATGGAGGTTTACCAACATTAACTCGTTTTCTACTTCTATATGCTTCAGAATTTCGGTCCATGGTTCGATGTTCAAGGGGCAGGAATCTTTTCAGTGGTTCTAATTGATCCATGGAACAACAAATATGATGTTTCCGCTGAAGAATGGACCTATCAGGTTAAAATCTGCAGACCATCATGATCTAATTGTATGTTACTGTGTTAAGAAGCCCTTGTACTGAACGGTGTCAATCTCTAGTAGTTCCAAAATGCCTATATATTTTTTCATTTTATAACCGAACACTGCGTATTTGGTTCCATCTGTAAATATATTTTCTTCCCTATGAGTTCAAGTTGTGATAAGAATGTTATAGCAGCCAATGAGCGAAGGAGCTATGTTCGGTTCAGTGTTATAATGCTGTTAATCACAATTATCAGGTGGGACTTGAGGGAGAATACCTTGGACTAGATAAAGTAATTCACGCAAATAGTTCACTGTGGATAAAGGGGAGTGTTCCACCTATCAACAAGACATTGATTTGGTACAAGGTTAGCTTCTTCCCCACTTCAGTGTATAACTCTTTTGTTCCATTTCACTGAAGCAGTTTCGGTTGTGTCATAAACCTTTTATTACCATCCCCTGATGTTCTGTTTAAGGTTTCTTTCCTTGCTCCTCAAGGCAACGGTCCTTTGGCCTTAAATCTCACTAGTATGGGGAAAGGTCAAGCTTGGGTCAATGGACAGAGCATAGGCAGATACTGGTCGGCCTATCTATCACCATCCGAAGGTTGCACCGAGAACTGTGATTACCGAGGAGAATATGATTCCACAAAATGTCAGAAGAATTGTGGCCAACCTGCTCAAACATTGTAAGTTTTATGAATACATTCGATTCAGATCCTATATGTGAAGTTCTGGGTTTGATGTATCCATGCTGTCCAGATATCACGTCCCACGCTCTTGGGTTCATCCTGGTCAGAACCTATTAGTACTTCATGAAGAGCTTGGTGGTGACCCTACAAAGATTTCAGTACTGGCACGAACCGGTCAAGAGATTTGTTCATTTGTATCGGAGGATGGTCCTCAGCCAGTTGATTTTTGGATACCGAACATGGGCTTCGGGTCTCGGAGTCCCGAAGCTCGACTGACCTGTGATCAAGGTTGGCACATTACTTCAATCAACTTTGCTAGTTTTGGATCTCCACAAGGATATTGTGGTGCATTCAGTGTAGGGACTTGTCATGCTAACATTCTATCAATGGTTCAGAAGGTAAGAAAGAACCTTTCTTTGCTCTCATATATGTACCTTTTGGTAAAAATATCATAAAGGCCCCTATACTAGAAGTCGGGTTACATTTTTCCCCCATTTATTAAAAAAAAAAAGGATAAATTAATCGCTATACATTAGATCAAAGAGCAAATTGATCTTTTTATTAAAAATTTCATCCATTTCTACGGTTAAAACTAGTCCTTTTATGTTAGCATGATGTACACGTGGCACATCACGTATCAATGTCTGGTTATCCCATCAACTACACCAATTTTTAACAGAAAAAACCAATTTTTAACAGAAAAAACCAATTTGCTCTTTGAACTAATATACAGGAACTAATTTGCTAGTTTTTTTAATAGAGAGAACAAAATACAATCTGATTCCTAGTAATTCCTAGTACTTTTATGTTACCTTTCTGTATTTGTGCATAAGAGAATCTGTAACTAGTTGAGCAAGTTTCTCTGGCAACCTTGGTTGAATTTGTAGGCTTGTATTGGTGAAGAGCAGTGCTCGGTACCTGTTTCCACCGCAAACCTCGGTGACCCTTGCCCTGGTGTGCTGAAAACCCTTGCCATTGAAGCTATATGTAGTGACTAAAATCCCATACCATCTTTTTTTCTTTTTTTTTCTTCATATTTATAAGTTTTGAGCTGAACTGAATGCAATGGATAAACAGAAACTAGTCGATTATACCTTTTCTCAAGTAAGTCCACTTCAAAGTAATAAAAAACTTTCAGAACATATCAGTTTTTGACTTTTGCATGATTTTCATTTTGGTAAAAGATTAAATTAGGCCACAAGGACATCAGGCAAAATAAGCTTCATATACATGATTCATAAGTGTCTCATTTTATCATAAAATACAAACCATTTCCCCTCTACAAGACAAGGCCCTTACCAGCAATCATGGAACAAGTAGTATCTTCCCGATATGTGCACTACTTTCCATGAGCCGATGAGCCTCCCCAGCCTCAGATAAGGGAAAAGATTTGTAAATGATAGGCTTCACCTTGCCTGCTGCAACTGCAGGCCAAACATTCTTCTCCACTTCACTGACAACCATTGCTTTGTTTTCGGTACTTCTTGGTCGCAAAGCAGCTCCTGAATACGAAAATATCAATTTACATAAATCTATAATAGTCTATGATCTAAAAAGGGCATGCTTCCAATATGCCCGCTACAGTCAGTAATGATTTTAGCAGCAGATGCAACATATGTAAACATTACATGAAACTACGAGCAGTACAATTCTCTATTTCAGGAAAATGAAAGCATTGAGAGAGGTGGGTGAATCAATGGAGATGCATGTTCTTTGTTTTTTTTTTTTTTTTTCTTTATGTTCTCTATTACCTTGCACCGTGAGGCGCTTTGGAAGTAAAGTATTGAGTTTAATTTCAGTGACTGCTCCACCCTGGAAGCCACTAATAAAAAGCCTTCCATCAAAATTTAAGCTGACGAGGTTTCGTTGAAGGTAGGATGCTCCAATGCAATCCAGAATTACATCAACACCTGCCATGAGACATTCGAGAATTTAAATTGGCTGTGTAAATGCTGAGAAGATGTAACTATAAAAACTCGGGACCATACCCTTCCCTCCAGTTTCTTCCTTAGCATGTGCAACAAAGTCCTCTCTCTTGTAATTGATGCACACGTCAGCTCCAAGTTTCTTGCAGAAAGCCAATTTTTCTTCACTCCCTGGAGATCAACATGACCACATCTAAATATAAGAACAAAATGAAGACATGAAATTTACTATAGAATCAACATTGTAGGTGGACCTGCTGTAACCAATACTGTTGCTCCTTTGTTCTTAGCCATCTGAATTGCAAAAGTGCCAATTCCACTAGAACCGCCATGGACCCGAAATTCTAATAGCAGTCAGATTACATCTCGAGCGATGGATGGGATCATATATTATATAGCTACATGAACAAGTCAGGTCAGGCATCGAAATGTTTGTTAAGGTGAAGCACTAAATTTCAGTGATGGTCTCTGTGGATAAATGTCAAGACAAAGAACTACTAATAAAACACTCAAGGACTTGAACATGAACCTCGCACCTAGAATATACTAGAACGAAACTCATGTAAGCTTCTAATCTAAAGAGCTGTAACCAATACTGTTGCTCCTTTGTTCTTAGCCATCTGAATTGCAAAAGTACCAATTCCACTAGAACTGCCATGGACCTGAAATTCTAATAGCAGTCAGATTACATCTCGAGCGATGGATGGGATCATATATTATATAGCTACATGAACAAGTCAGGTCAGGCATCGAAATGTTTGTTAAGGTGAAGCACTAAATTTCAGTGATGGTCTCTGTGGATAAATGTCAAGACAAAGAACTACTAATAAAACACTCAAGGACTTGAACATGAACCTCGCACCTAGAATATACTAGAACGAAACTCATGTAAGCTTCTAATCTAAAGATCAGCTGATGACTCGGTAGATATTAGAGGTGAAAATTGGCACATACTGCTCGATATACAAGATCCTAAGCTAATCAAAGATGACCATTTTGATTAACTGAGATTACACTAGTGATTCAATGATGCAGTATCGAACTAGGCCGACATTGAATGATACATAGATAACATAGTGGATATAAAGTTTTACCAACAAAAGTCTCCCCAGCAGATAAGCGACTCATCATAAAAACAGTGGACCAAACAGTACAAGCAACTTCAGGTAAACCAGCAGCATCTTTGAGTGAAACACCAGGAGGAATTGGTAGTACATGTCCACCATGAACCGACACTTTCTCAGCATATCCACCTCCATTAAGAAGAGCACAGACCTGCATATAATATAACAAGCAAAACCCACTGAAGTTCCATCCCCATAAAACATATCACAATCCCAATTTCACCAAAAAAGAAAAAAAAGCGGACCATGCATATAAAAATCACACCTTTTTTCAGTAAACCCACATGAAATGTACTTGCTAAAAGTGGGATTTTTTGGATTACCTGATCTCCAACTTTCCAGCGAGAAACATCCTTGCCAACAGCTTGGATTGTGCCAGAACATTCAAGACCAAGATAAGGACTTGCACCCTTTGGAGGAGGGTAGGAACCGTTCCTTTGGAAAGTATCGGCCCGGTTTAATGCGGTGGCTTCTACCTTGATGAGGATTTCATCGTCTTTGATCTCTGGGTCATTTACTTGTTGCAATTGCAGCACCTCTGGGCCACCTGCTGTTGTTATCACCACCGCTTTCATGTTTGTTTCTTTCAATTCGGCTCTCTAATTGTTTGATTGATGAAAAAAATGGGTTACAAGCAAAAATGTGAAATAAAAGAGAGCTTTATCTGAGTAAAAAAATCCTTTGATATTTAGATAGAGGTGCCGGTTGCAGGTAAAACTATCACTTATGCATAAATGTGTGCAAATTGATATAAAAAAAGTACCATCCGTTCTCCAGTTAAAAACAATTATGCTACGGTAATTGATAGAATAATTTGATACACCTGTGATATGTATCACACTGTAATCTGCATGAACTAATTTTTGATATTAGAAACAGAGGTGAAAGTAAAAATATAATTTTATTACTTAATAACCTATATTTTTATCATTTTCAAAAGATTAAATTGAATTTTTATCATCTTTAGGAGGATTAAATTAGTTCGAGTTATAAAATTTAAGCTCAAATCCATCCAAAATGAGTTGAGTTGTCAACTCATGAACACTTCTATTATAAGTATATCAACAGTTAAAACGATCGTAAATATATTTTCAATTATTTTAAAATAGTAAACGACCGTCAGAAAATATGAATATATCAAAATATAAAAAATAGTTAGAAGGGAGTGGATTTCAATCACCTTAATGAGAGAGAATAATAACAACATAATGGAAAGGCAACGAAACACCATTCCTATCATATCACAGTCGGCTTGGGTACTTCATATCAAGGAAGATTTCAAGATAATAATGGAAGGTTTAGGAAATTACTAGTGCTAAGAAATGTTTTGGTAATAGCAGCCAAAAAAGGCATCTCACGTTGTGCTCCCAATCACAAATATTAATAGGGTGCATCTTAGGATAGGAAGAGCTGCTCAAGTCATTGGTCTCATAAACCACTAATGGATGATATCAACACATTGAAGGACCTAATTCAAGTCATTGATCGGTCTAACCAGGAAGATGACACTCTAAGGTGGACGATAAAAGCTAAGGCTCTAATTCATCAGCACCATCCATAGTTTTCCCTAGTTTAGAGCTTCGTTCTTATTTCTTTTGGATTTTCCTTATATATATATATATATATATAATTTTTTTTCACAAGTGATTTAAATTTTTTTATTTGTCATTTTTTAGAATGCATTTTAACACTTAAATTTATTGATAAGCTAATAAGAAGACTTGACGGATACTAATATTTTGAAAATTCGATTAGAAGAGAAGACAATTTTTTTGTGTTTAAGGCCGAAATAAAAATTATAAATTTTATATTAAAAAACTTAAATTAAATTATTAATTTTTAAGAAGGGCTAAATTTCATTTAACCAAGAGACTAAAAAGGCTTAAAAGATATCAACTTTTGGAAAGCAAAAATAAAAAATTGGTTAAAATATGTCATAGATCTTTGTACTTTTCACAAATTTAAAATTTAGTCCATGTACTTTTATTTCTAGGAATTCAGTCGCTCTACTTATTAATACTGTTAATAAATGATGACATTGTAATGAATCTAAATTTAACAAAATATTATAACAACATTAACAATTGGACCTAAATTTTAAAATCTGAAAAGTATAGGGACTAAATTTTAGAAATAAATGATGAAATTTTAAATTTACGAAGTGTATAGAGACTTATGACATATTTTAACCTTAAAATTTTCCATTTAACCAAAAGAAAAAAACACTGGAATTGAATCATTAATTTTATGGACGGGCTAAAAAAATAAATTTTCTTAAGATTATATTTAATGCACTGTCAATGCATGAAATCTGTTGATAATCAATATACCACAGTTCCCCACATTATTAATGATTCAAACAAAAAAAAGTTCAAAGAAATTTTGATAAATATTTAAAATTTTGTTTAAAAATAATTGTAATTCATTTAACCAAGGGACAAAGGCCCTTCTCCTAGCTCCACCCTACCACCGAGTTTGGGACCAATATGGAATTTAAACCATAGTTCCAGGACATTAGTAGAAATTAACCCTAATTGGAAGGCATCCCATTATGGAACAATCTTTGGCGTAGCAACTTTATTCAACTCACCCATAACTAATTGCTTACAAGTATCAACTTAATTAAGGCCCTACCAATGCATTCCTTTCCTTTTTGATATATATAGGGATAATTATTTGACAAATATTAGGTGAATTTTTTTGGTTTCACAAAGTTAGGAGGCTAACAAGTGCTTTTAATTTATATTTAAAAAATTATACAAATTTGTAAAATTAAAACACTGTACTGCCTGTATATATTGAAACCTTATATAAAATATTACATACGTACATCCTAATCATTCATCCCTTTTTTCAACTCTTCGAAGACAAGGAAATTAACAATTAATTAACTCTCATGTTTATCATTGATCTACCTTACATCAGATATACCAGAATATGCTCCCATTTGCTTCCATGTGAGGTCAACCTTCTGGTAGGTAACGTGAAAAACAGTGGGAACCTAAACGTACACACAACGACCACATGTTTGTTTGTGTTATTTATACACATTAAATGAACCCCATTGTTATTGAGTTGCAGGAAAGACGAGACATTGAGGAATATGGTCGTGTTGTGGAGGTTGTCTTCATTGTTGGTGGCTCTGGCACTGGTTTTAGTGCCTAGAACCCATGGTTGGAGCAAAGAAGGTCATGTTTTAACATGTCGGATAGCTCAGGTACTGTTTGTTGAATTGCTCTTTTGGTACTTTTTTGTGCTTTGATTAGTATTTTATGGACCGTGTGTATGGAAATTTTGGTATAGGGTCTTTTAGAGCCCGAGGCAGCATCAGCTGTTGAAAATTTGTTGCCTGACTATGCTAATGGAGACCTTTCGTCCCTTTGCGTATGGCCGGACCAAATCCGGCACTGGTATAGGTATCGATGGACGAGTCCACTTCACTTCATCGATACTCCGGATGATGCTTGCTCGTATGAGTATTCGAGTAAGCCGAAAATCTCAGCAATGGTTATAAAATGATAATTTGAATTGTGTCTAAATGATGCAAATTTGGTCATTTTTGTTTTTTTAGGGGACTGTCATGATACTCATGGTGTGAAGGACATGTGTGTTGCTGGTGCAATCCAAAATTTCACTTCACAGCTTGAGCATTACAGGGAAGGAACATCGGATCGTCGATGTAAGAAAATCGTATTGACTCGTCCGCGATTCGTGTTATCGTTTCTTTTGAATTCGATATCGAATGACCTGTTTTGTTCCTTGCAGATAACATGACAGAAGCCTTGTTGTTCTTATCGCACTTCATGGGGGATATCCATCAGCCGATGCATGTCGGTTTTACGACCGATGAAGGCGGAAATACCATTGCAGTACGCTGGTTTAGGCACAAATCTAATCTGCACCATGTGAGTGTCTCTGGTTAAACTAATCTTATAGCTAAAATAATACTAGGGATTGGATTGCATTTTGCCCCTTTACTTAAAAAATGAGTAAATTAATCTCTATACATTAGATTAAATAGCAAACTGATACTTTTGTTAAAAATTCTATCTATTTTAGTGTTAAAAACTGGTCATTATATGTCAAAATAAGATCCACGTATGTAACTGTTTGATTATTCTGTCAACTATGCTAGTTTTTAACAGTAAAAATGGATAAAATTTTTAACAAAAAGAATATGTTGCTTTTTGATGTAATATACAAGGATCAATTTCTCCTTTTTTTTAGTATAAGGAACAAAATACAATTTAACTTCTAATACAAATGCCTTCATGTTACTTTTACTCTAACAATATTTATGAAATATTGCAACTGTGTATATATAGGTGTGGGATAGGGAGATCATCCTTACAGCTCTAGCAGATTACTATGAAAAGAACCTGGACAGCCTTCAAGAGGACTTAGTAGGGAACTTTACTGATGTAAGTTCAATTTAGTCCCTAATTACTATACTATTTCTAGCTTAATATTTGTATTTAGACATTATAATTGTTGTTTTAATATAGGGAATATGGTTTGACGATGTAGCATCATGGAAAGAATGTGATGATCTTCTTCCATGCTTGAACAAGTAAGCTTCTACCCTCTTTCCAACAACTATAAAACATAGGTTAAATTTTGACTTTGGTCCTCTAATATATTCCAATTTGAGATTTAGTCTCTATACCTTAATTTAGTCTTTGTACTTTTATAATGCCACGAGATGTGCAGGAATTTTGTATTGGGTGTTGAGATAAAATTATAAAATTTCAAGGAGCCAAAATATTTTTTTATTATTAAAACTTAAAAAAGAGCTTAAATTGAACTAGTATTTTTTAGGAGTACCAAAAATGTAATTGTTTCATTTAATCAAGAGAGCTAGATTTGCAATTTTTTCATTTGATCAAAGAGATAAAAGGATTTAAATTGAATTATTAATTTTTGGGATGAGCTAAAATTACAATTCATTTCATTTAACCAAAAGGGTCAGCTGCCTGCTCCTTGAATGTTAATAGTTAGCTCACATAATTAATAATATTATCTATTTTGGTTAAAAATCTGAAGTGAATTTTAAAAAAAAACTCGATCCAAATTAAAATACATTGACTAGATCACAAACTCTAGCATAGTCGAGGGACCAAAAGCAAAAACTGACCTGAACCATTTTCTTGTGTGTAGATATGCTACAGAGAGCATAAACATAGCTTGCAAATGGGGTTACAAAGGCGTAAAGTCTGGACAAACACTGGCAGGTACGTTATACTATTGCTTAAAGCATTGAAAAAAATAAGGTTAAAATTTTCTATTAGTCCTTGAACAATGTATAAGTTATAGATATAGTCCCTATACTTTAATTTGATATTTCCAATCCCTACATATACTTTAAAATTTTTAAAATTCAATCCTAACCAAAACGGTAGTTATATTCTGTTATTTCACAAAACTTTATATGGTAAATATATTATCACATGCGTAATGTCATGTTAACTTATTATTGCCACATATTAATTATAAAAAAGTGAGTTTCAAAGCTGAACAGAGGCGGATACAAGGGGGCAGGTAGTGGCCCTGGTCACCCCTAAAATGGAAAATTTATATTTAGGCCCTTAAATTTTTTTTAAAATTTTAAATTAATAAAGGTAAATTTTACTTTGGCCCCCCTAAAATTATAGAAATTCAATTTAATTCTTTAAAAATTATAAAGATATAGACTATAAAAATTAAATTTCATTCGGCCCCCTAAAAATTTTAAAATTCGAAAAAATGTAGGGGACTAAGAATAAACAATTTGGAGAACATGGACTAAATTACAACTTTACATATAACACAATACCAGAAGGTAATAGTGTCTTGGTTTTTGGTTGTAGATGAATACTTCAATTCAAGGATGCCTATAGTAATGAAAAGAATTGCTCAAGGAGGGGTCAGATTAGCCATGATTTTGAACTTGGTTTTTGGTGATTCTCAACAAGGTTTTGCAGCTGCAACTTAAATTTAACATTCAAAACACCAGCAAAAATTGAATAAACAGGGGGCTTTGTAGCTTTGTCTGATCTCAACTGTCATTGAATATTATTTTTTTACTCAAGTCAGAATGACATTATTTAGGTATGTATGTTCAGTATTGATCACCATTCATTTGCACATTGTAACTTTGAACATTCATAAATGCATTTGTTAACAACATCAACAATAGTATCAACTAAATTTACTATTTTCTCATCTTATATTTTTTTATAATCTCATCAACTGATCGTATTAATTAATAATAATTAATGGTGTGAATTACTTAAAAAGATCAAATCATATATTTATATGTATACTTATGAGTGTAGCGTATTTATAATAGTAGAGCTTTAAAATTTTGATTCATTTGAAAAAAAAATAATTGGAATGCTTTATGCAAGTGTTATACCAATGCCTCACGAGTTAACTCTTTTGACCAAAGAAAATAGATGAGACTCCTATAAACTTAAGATTTCACAAAACTAGACCATCGATGGAACCACTTGTCTGACATAGATGGAACATTGTCATTTACACGTTATTTATGTTTATTCCCTAAATAAGACAATCAATATCAAAATTTTGTTGTTAGGATCGACTCTTATAAACAACGAGCTAATAAAAGTGAAGAGGAATGAATACATATTTTACGTGAAAAACCCTCAAAAAGAAAAGAAAAAACTACGAGCAAAAGAAGTATCGACTTTTCACTAAATGAGTAGACAGATAAGAATACAATATGGAGAAAATAAACCTAAATATACTAAACATACAAATTCAAACCTCAAAAACAAAGGCCTAACTCGGGAATGAAATTCTCTTCATAATTACCATGAAAACTCTCACTAAAACTCGTATACGACTACATTTTGTCACCCTCAAAGAAAAATCCTTATTGATTGACATAACTAAACAGGGATATAATGATCCCTTTAAATAGGCTTAGATTAGAGTTCTAATTATACTAAAATATTCATGTAATTATCAAAGTCCAATTGAGAGAAACAATCCACTTGAAGTCTAAAACGAGACTATCAAATAGGACAACACATTGTGACATCATGACGTGTTGATTCTCCTCTTAACAACATCGAAGCTGCATTTTCTTGAAATTTACATTGCATCATCCCAACAAGTACTACCTACTCATCATGACGGCAGGTTTTAGTCCTTCTTCAACTATTCATTTATTATTGTCTTAAATGTTTATAAACTTTTTGATAAATGCGAAACACACTCCTGATTTACTGATAGCATCCTCTGACAACAGTACAGATTAACTAACATGTAGAGAATCTAATGCCAATTCATGAATGACATACCGAGAACTATCATACAAAAGCTTACGAGCCACCAAAAAATTGGGTCAAGACAAAACCGTCATAACCTTCTCCTTATATTAAGAGTGATTTTTTTTTAATCAAATTTGAAGTTGGATTTACAAGGTTTTTAATTAAAATTTTTCAAAAATATATTATGATGGAATTTTGATCAAACCCACATCATCCTCATCAATTATTAATATTTTGAGCAGATGAAAACTCCGAACTCGAATTTTTCTTTATAGATACAATTTAAATAAAATCGGAATTGAAGCAGGCAATTAGTTTCCCAAGGGCAGAAATTCATTTAAAACTGACATTAACACAAGCTTCTGTACAAAATTACAGACATGAACATGAACCAATAATAATAATAAGCAGCTCACATCTTTCTTAGGACAGGTAACACCCTCTCCCGTTGTTTTTTTTTTCCCTTACAAAATCATCAAAAAATCGATTTTTATTATTATAAATTAAGACAAACGAGAAGGAGATGCTCTGCGACTGCTTGCAGTGAAAATTGAAGCAAAAGAATGGGCAATCCCCGCCATTATAGCAACTTTCACTTGTCCCCTCTTCGGTATCGGCCGGCCGGCGATCCTCCGTGAGATATTCCCGCCGTTGAACATTTCACTCCTTGCACCTGCCATTTTTGCTTTTTTTTGTTTGTTTGGCGAAGATGGGTAATTAAAACAAAGATGAAAACAGAGAGGCTTTTGAAGGGAACTGAGGTGAGTTAACTGAGTTAGATTTGGGATTGTATGGTTTATATAGAGAGGAATACAAATGATTGCCCTTTGATTCTGGTAGATATTACGGTCATGCCCAACAGATTTTGACTGTATTGACATTTTGGCACTAGTGTACTTTTCTATGTTGGATTTTGACCAGAAATCTTCCTTTTTTTTAGTTTGTTTTAGATATTTTTAGATTATTGTTAAATTAATTCTTAAATAATGAATGTAATATGAAATTATTTTTATAAATAATAATTTATTTATTTTTAGCATGATAAGTTAAAATTTTGATCAACACAAGTTGAAATGAGTTTCTTAAACACTAATATTTTCATTAAATAAACACTCTAATATTTAAATTAACGTTATGTTTATAAAATTTCAAAATTTAGAATTGTTTTGACATCATTTTTGTTAGGTATAATGTTTAGGGGTAATCTAATTCAACTAGTGCTAAGTTTTAGTTTGAGTTTTATTCGAAATTCAATATTTAACTTCAGACTTAATCGAGTTTATCAATTTTTATAATCAAGATTAGGGTCATGAGTTGTCCAAATTGAGTACTGAAGTGTTCAAATTTGACTCAATTAATAGTTCAAGTTGCTCGAGTTCGAGCTCAACTTAATAATTTACCAATCAAATTCAAAGTTTTTATTTCAAATCAATCTTTAATAGCTCTTGCAAATACCAACATCTTATTACACCCTTAAGCTCTTTCTATATAGTAAAGTAAAAATATAATTTCATAATATATAAAATTATTAAAATGAAAAGCTTAATTAAGCTCACAAACTAATTGAACTTGAATTCTGCTTGATTGAACTTGAGTTCAACTCAATAATTATTGTGTCGAATTCGAGTTTTTTAAAATCAAATTGGAATAATACCTAAACACCAATGTCTCACTTACGTCTCTAATTATATTACTTTTCTAAATTTCTATTATTTAATTTATTTGTTATATATAGAAGACAAAACCAACTTGATATAAAAAAATTCAAATTATCTCTATTTTGTCGAACATAAGATAATTATATATATATTTATGTTTGATTTAATGAGAAGTAGACTCTTTCAAGGATATTTTCTTTTATTATAAAATTTAAACTTAAAATTTTATTTTAAAAAATATTAAATTTTTTATCCTCAATATTTTCTCTTATGATTTTGAGTGATAATTTGTACCTAACAGTCTTTACCCAAAATTTTTAAAAAAAATTATTAAAAACTCAAAAGAGGAAATGATTAAAATTATGTGTTGGTATCAATACCGAAATAAAAAATTGAAAAATTTAATTTTATAAGTAAAAGAAAAGATGATGAATTGGATCATATTTAGACAAGACGACAAAAAGAATGCTAATCTTCATAAAATAATGATTAAATTAAGGTTTAAGATTGTTGTTTATATAAAGCAAATTATTGATGTCATGTCTGAAATTAAAAAAATAAAAAAATCACGTGATGAATTGAATCCAGACTCTAAAGTGATCGATGGCTTTTAGACTTTAGTTACCCTGTCCCTGTCACTCACACTGCCTCCACCTTATCCAACGAATCCGCTGCAACGGACCCGATTAGATATAGCCGCCACACTGATACTGTCATTAACGAAACCCTTTTTAGAACAGGTGTTCCAATCATCCCTTTATCTGTCCAATCAGTTTAATGTTCTGATCACATCATCCCTTTTTTTTAAATAAATAATTAAAAGTTTATATAAAAAATTAGATTGAATCCGGTTAACTAGTTTTTAGTTTAATTTATACCAGTTTTCGGTTCAATCTATTTTAAATTTTTTTTTTTAAATTGGTATCTCGATTACTTCCTAATTTAGTTGATTCATCTAACCATTTCCATCAAATCTAATAAAATTTTGTTGTTTTATCATCTCTCCAAGGTCGATATTTGATTTCAATAATAATTTGAAACTAGTCGCACTGATTCATTCCACGCAAATCTAATTATATGGGATAAAACAAAGTTAAAAAAAATCTAAAATTATATATACGAGATAATTTTATTGCTTAATGTAAGGAATACTTTTTTTTTTCTTTTGCATTTTTATTTGTAAAATTCATTGGTGAATATAAATTCGAAGATAATATATTAAAACAGATCAATATCAGTACATATTAATTTCATTTGAAAAATTATATATTTATCAATACTGTATTAATTATCTTATACTAAACCTAAATAAATTTAAAATTCAATCAAATTAAGACAAAAAAGTAAATATCTTTTGGAACTATTTAATTGCAGAAATTTTATTTAAAAAATATTAAATTCAGTCTCACTCGATCCAATATCGTGATGTACCTATATTTAAAGCATTGAAAAAGTTATAACTTTTCTTATGTGGTTAGTGGGGAAGTCACCATCTCATTCACCAATCTATTTAAAATAATGTAAGTTATAAAGCTTAATTTTTATAATTTTTGAACTTCAAAAATTTTATTTATGATCCAAATTAGTAGTATATATATTAAATTTTATTATTCGTTTAGTATGAGTAAGTTATGAATTTAATTTTTGTTCATTAATTTGATTATTTTTAATTTTTATATTTTTTGAATTTTAAAATTTTAATCATGTCTCAAATAATAATAGTAAAATCTATTAAATGAAATAATGTAACTTTTATGTAAACATTATGTGGAAATAATAACAATGCGACATAGTATTGCACATTATTCATACATATCCATTACTACCATTGTCTAACTTATATAAGTATTGTGTGCAGTGATAGAGCATATTGTACTGTCAAAAGAGAACACATGATTAAACTTTAAAGATAATATTGTTGCAATCTTTGAATATGGATAGTAAAACGAATGTGATGAATAAAAAGATAATTTAAAATTATAAATAATTTTTTATTAATTGTTATTAACATGTGATTATGAAAAATCAATTTTTTATATGTAGTTTTTTTTTGTCATGTGATTTCGATATTTTAATTTAATTACGTGAGTAAAAAACATTATATTACTAATTTAAAATTATAAATAAATTTTTATTAATTGTTATTAACATGTGATTATGAAAAATTAATTTTTTATATGTAGTTTTTTAAAAAAAATTCATGTGATTTCAGTATTTTTATAAAATACATGTAAATAAATAATATTTTTCTGTGCAGTGCACAGGGTATCGAACTAGTTTATAATATAACCAAATTGCACAAGGTATCGAACTATTATATATCCAAATGCACAGGATATCAAACTATTTTTTATATAGGTTAAAATATCTCATAAGTCCCTATATTCTTTGAGAATTTGAAATTTAGTCTTTTTACTTTCATTTTCAAGAATTTAGTTCTTTTACTTTTCAATTTTCAAAATTCAACTTCAGTTATTAACATTGTTATTATAATTATTTTGTTAAATTCAAGTTCATAACATCATTTTTTTAACTGCATTACTAAGTGAGCTTTTTTTATTATTATTTCAAAATGTCACAACAAAAAGTTTAACAGTATTAACAGTTGGATTTGAATTTTGAAATATGAAAAGTAGAAGGACTAAATTCCAAACTTTCAAAAAGTACAAGAACTTATGGCATATTTTAATCATATATATAATTAACTAACCTTATAAACTACTACATACACCAAACTTACCGTCCACCCATCATCAATCATCCTCTTTATCAACTATTTGAAGACAAGGAAATTAATAATTAATTAACTCTATGTTCATCATTGATCTGCATCACATCACATATACCAGAATAATGCTCCCACTTGCTTCCATGTCAGGTCAACCTTGTGGTAGTTAACGTGAAAAACAGTGAGAATCTAGACCACTTATTGTGTTTATATACATCAAATGAACCCCATTGTTATTGAGTTGCTAAGACTAGTAAAACAATAGCAGGAAAGACAAGACATTGAGGAATATGGTCGTGTTGTGGAGGTTGTCTTCATTGTTGGTGGCTCTGGCACTGGTTTTAGTGCCTAGAACCCATGGTTGGAGCAAAGAAGGTCATGTTTTAACATGTCGGATAGCTCAGGTACTGTTCGTTGAATTGCTCTTTTGGTACTTTTTTGTGCTTTGATTAGTATTTGATGGACCGTGCATGGAAATTTTGGTATAGGGTCTTTTAGAGCCTGAGGCAGCAGCAGCTGTTGAAAATTTGTTGCCTGACTATGCTAATGGAGACCTTTCTGTTGGGAAGAAACCGAAACAACCGAAACAAAGCGGAAGCACAACCGGTGTTCTTTCTCTCCCTATAACTCTTGTCAAATATTATGGCAAGCACAATAGCACAAAAATATGTTCTCTAGCAACCTTAATCAACCACAAATCAACCAATGCAACCTCAGCAAAAATAATAAATAGAGACACCGATATTTTTACGTGGAAAACCCCTCTAAATCAAGGGTAAAAACCACGGGACTTTAGAGTCCGATCAAAAGCTCCACTATAATCAAATGTTCAGCTACAAGATCACAATATCAAGCCTACAACAAGCATTCAACTCCAACAAGGCTAACAATATGTAATCTTTAGCAAAAGAGAGAAAAAAAATTGGAGAACATCACCAAAAACGTAGCTGCTGTAAAACGGGTATTTCCGACGCTACAGGACTCGGATGAAAAATCCGACCGTACAAAGTCAAGAACACCTTGTCATCTAGCTGCTGTCCAAAAATCAGCTCAATCGAACCACGGATGAACCTCCGATCGAAGAGTTGATCACAGCTGCTCTAAACTTGAAAAACCGAATTTTGCTTCAAGTCTTTCTCTCTGCTTCTCTCGCTTTTACTCTTGTTTTTCTCTCTTGAAAAAAAGCTGATCATTTGGGCTCCCACTCACGTTAAAAAAAAAATTGCCCGCCTATCATCCTTTAAAAAAAAAAGACAAAATAAAATGATGAATAAAACAAACAAAAAAGGTGCCATAAAACATGGCGATTTTGAGGATTCCCACATAGTGGGTCCCTCCCAACAAATCTCCCCCTCCAACTATGTGGGGAATGCCTCCATACCGGAGATCAAACAACATGCTTCAAACTTTCCTCTTGGTAAAGCCTTCAACATATCACACCATTATCATCGGTATGTATCTTCTCAAGCTCTAACACTTAGCTTCAAGAACATCTCGTATCCAATGGTACCTCACATCAATATGCTTAGATCTAGCATGAAAAGTTGGATTCTTACCAAGATGAATAGCGCCTCAGCTATCACAATACAGACATACTTCTCCGAGTAAAACCAAGCTCATGCATAAACTTCTTCATCCAAAGCATCTCCTTGCACGCCGGTTGTTTGCAATGAACTCGATTCGGTGGTGGACAATGCAACACACTTTTGTAATCTCGATTGCCATGCCACGCCTCCCGCATAAGTGATCAAGTAACTCGAAGTAGATCTCCTCGAGTCAATATCTCCGCCATGTCCGAATCAGATAACCAACAAGAACGGTTTCTCATTGCCAAACAAAGTTTCATGTTGGCGATTACACGAAGATATCTCATAATCCACTTCACTGCATTCCAATGCTCTCTGCCTGGATTAGAAAGAAAACGACTGACTGTACCAACGGCATAAGCTAAGTCTGGTCTCGTGCAAACCATTGCATACATCAGACTCCCCACGGCTGAAGAGTAAGGAATTTTCTGCATCTCTTCCTTCTCCTTTTCTGTGGAAGGACTATGCTTAACACTCAATCTGAAGTGCGTAGCAAAGGGAGTGCTTACCGCTTTAGCTTTGTCCATGCTAAACCTTTGAAGTACTTTCTCGATGTACTTCTCTTGTGATAACCATAATTTCTTGGCCTTTCTATCACGTGTCAACTTTATGCCAAGAATTTGCTTTGTTGCCCCAAATCCTTCATTGCAATGGATTTACTCAACTCTTGCTTCAACTTCTCAATTCTAGAAGCATTCTGACCAACAATAAGCATGTCATCAACATAGAGCAAAAGAATTATAAAATCATTACCAGAGAATCTCTTAACAAACACACAATGATCAGAAGTAGTCTTCTTGTAGCCTTGCTCCCCATAATGTACTCAAACTTCTTGTACCATTGCCTTGGAGCTTGCTTCAAACCGCATACAAGCTCTTCTTCTTCAATCTGCACACGTAATCTTCTTTCCCTTGTGCAACAAACCCTCTCTCGCTGCTCCATGTAAAGCTCTTCTTCCAAGTCACCATGAAGAAAAGCAGCTTTCACATCCATTTGTTCAACCTCTAAGTCATAACAGTCGCCAAACTCAAGATAGTTCGATAGAGGACATCTTCACAACCTGAGAAAATATTTCTTCAAAATCAACCCCTTTTTCTAGAGTATAACCTTTGACGACCAATCTAGCCTTGTATCGTGGAGATGAAGACTTCTCTTCTTGCTTCAACCTCAAAACCCACCGATTCTTCAAGGCTCTTTTTGCCCTGGGCAATTTCACCAACTCAAAGGTATGGTTCTCATGCAAGGATTGAAGTTCATCTTTCATCGCTTCAACCCACCGATCTTTGCATTCACTCTCCATAGCCTCTTCATAACATTCGTGTTCTCCCCGTCTACCAAAAGAACATATTCATCGAGGAATACCGACGAGAAGATCGCCGATCTCTAGAAGACCTTCAAGTGGAACTCATGGTGGAGCTATAGGTGCTTGTTGTTGATCATTCACAACATCATCCATGGGAGCATCAAAGTCACCTATATCCCGATGGTCATCGCGAACATCACCATGCACATCATCCTGAATAGGACCGGTGAAGAGTGTAAGGGAACCGGATTCACATCGATCGATCACCACTATCTTGTGAATTCGCTTTCTCGCCTTATCAATGTCATCAATGGTCCGATCCTCAATGAAGACAACATCTCTACTTCTCACGAGTTTCTTCTGAACGGGATCATAGAGTCTATAACCAAACTCACCATCTAGACCATAACCAATAAAAATGCATTGTCGAGTCTTGGCATCCAACTTGGATCTTTCATCCTTTGGAACATGAACAAATGCTTTACAACCGAACACACGCAGGTGATCATATGACACGTCTTTGCCAAACCAAACTCTATCTGGCACGTCACCTCGCAAAGGAACACTAGGAGACAAATTTATCACATGTGTCACCGTATTCAAAGCTTCACCAAAATGATCTTGGCGACTTTGAATCGACAACAAACATCCGACTCTCTCAATCGTGTTCGGTTCATTCTTTCAATGCAACCCATTTAATCGTGGAGTCTTTGGTGGTGTTCTCGATGTCCGATTCCTGCCGCATGATAGATTACTCATGAAACGCCCCGTGTACTCGCCACCATTATCGCGACGAATGCACTTCAACTTCTTCCCTGTTTCCCTTTCAACTGATGCATGAAACTGTTTAAACACCTCAAAGACTTGATTTTTAGACTTCAAAGTGTAAACCCATAGCTTTCTCGAATAGTCATCAATGAAAGTCACAAAATAAAGTGCACCGCCAAGTGACCTTACTTTTATCGGACCACAGACATCTGAATGGACCAACTCTAGCAACTCTGATCTTCTATGAGGAGGACGGCTTCTAAATGAAACTCTTCTCTGCTTTCCTGCTAGACAATGAGCACAATCCTTCAGTGTAGCATTCTTCAACCCCGAAAGTTGATTCTTCTTCGCTAAACAGTTAAGGCCCTTCTCACTCATGTGACTAAGTCGCTTTATGCCACAACTCGTTGAGCCGCCATTCATCATCACATTCACCGCTCTCGAGAAGCTGAAGCTTGCATCAAATATAAATTTGAGCTCTTCTTTCCTCGAGCCACAACCAAGGAGCCTTTAGTCAGCTTCCACTGCCCATCACTGAAGGTGTTACAGAATCCCTCATCATCAAGCTTTCCTGCAGAGATCAAATTCAAACGGATATCCGGTGCGTGTCTGACATCCTTGAGAGTTAACTTTGTTCCATTGTTACTCACCAAGTGAACATCTCCTATACCAACAACCGGAACCAAACCGTCATTACCCATCTTCAATACCCCAAAATCACCAGGAGTATAAGATGTGAAGAAATCCTTCCTCGACGTGACATGAAGTGATGCACCAGTATCAATCACCCAACTAGTCTCGTCACATGCTAAGTTGACCAAATTCTCATCACGAATGACCAACAGATCTTCACGAGTAGCGAGAGCAACACGCTTCGGATTTTTCATCATCATTTCGATCGTGTTTATCACCACCTTTGTTCTCTTTCTTCCACTTGAAGCAATATTTCTTGATATGGCCTTTCTTACCACAATGATGACACTCAAGATTCTTGTATCTCGATCTTGACTTGCTTCGGCCTTTATCTCTACTCTTTCCATCTTTGTCTCTGTTCCTTCCCCTGTTCTCGGTAACTAACACCTCGGACTGTGATGTAGAACCCTGAGATCGTCTTCCCGACCTCTTCATTCAACACACCACTCTTAGCCAAATCCAAGGTAATAATACCCTTTGGGGCGTAATTAATGAGCGAAACCCCTAAAGTCTCCCAAGAGTCCGGTAGAGTAGCAAGCAACCAAAGCCCTAAAATCTCGTCATCAAATTTGACACCCATACCAAGCAACTGATTCATCACACTCTGAAATTCACTCACATGGTCAGCTATAGACGTTCCTTCTTTATATTTCAACGCCATCATTTTCTTCAGCAAAAACAACTTGTTATTGCCCGATCTCAAGCATACAAGCTTTCAAGCTTCTCCCACAATGTTCGAGCATGTGTCTCCCGATCAATGTGGTTGTAAACATTTTCTTCAACAAATTGCGAATAAAGCCACACACTTTGTTGATGCTCAAATTCCCATTCTTCATCACTTTTCGAATCGGGTTTTGAGTAGCAAATACCTAAGATACAGAGCCTTCACAAACAACAAGTCTTTCATTTTATTACGCCAAAGTTGATAATTTGTGCCATTCAACATAATCATCTTGCTCGTATTAATTTCCATAATTTTGACAAAATAACCGAGCTCTTGATACCGCTTTGTTGGGAAGAAACCGAAACAACCAAACAAAGCGGAAGCACAACCTGTGTTCTTTCTCTCCCTATAACTCTTGTCAAATATTATGGCAAGCACAATAGCACAAAAATATGTTCTCTAGCAACCTTAATCAACCACAAATCAACCAATGCAACCTCAAAGAAAAATAATAAATAGAGACACCGATATTTTTTTACGTGGAAAACCCTCTAAATCAAGGGTAAAAACCACGGGACTTTAGAGTCCGATCAAAAGCTCCACTATAATCAAATGTTCAGCTACAAGATCACAATATCAAGCCTACAACAAGCATTCAACTCCAACAAGGCTAACAATATGTAATCTTTAGCAAAAGAGAGAAAAAAAATTGGAGAACATCACCAAAAATGTAGCTGCTGTAAAACGGGTATTTCCGACGCTACAGGACTCGGATGAAAAATCCGACCGTACAAAGTCAAGAACACCTTGTCGTCTAGCTGCTGTCCAAAAATCAGCTCAATCGAACCACGGATGAACCTCCGATCGAAGAGTTGATCACAGCTGCTCTAAACTTGAAAAACTGAATTTTGCTTCAAGTCTTTCTCTCTGTTTCTCTCGTTTTTACTCTTGTTTTTCTCTCTTGAAAAAACTGATCATTTGGGCTCCCACTCACGTTAAAAAAAATTGCCTGCCTATCATCCTTTAAAAAAAAAAGACAAAATAAAATGATGAATAAAACAAACAAAAAAAGGTGCTATAAAACATGGCAGATTTTGAGGGATTCCCACATAGTGGGTCCCTCCCAACACTTTCGTCCCTTTGCGTATGGCCGGACCAAATCCGGCATTGGTATAAGTATCGATGGACGAGTCCACTTCATTTCATCGATACTCCCGATAATGCTTGCTCGTATGAGTATTCGAGTAAGCTGAAATCCTAGCAATCTTTTGGTCATAAAATAATACAAAAGATCACTTGGATTGTGTATGAATAATGCACATTTGCTTATTTTTGTTTTAGGGGACTGTCATGATACTAATGGTGTGAAGGACATGTGCGTTGCTGGTGCAATCCAAAACTTCACCTCACAGCTTGTGCACTACAGGGAAGGAACATCAGATCGTCGATGTAAGAAAATCGTATTTACTCGTCCATGATTCATGTGATCGTTTCCTTGAATTCGATACCGGATGACCTCTTTTGTCCCCTGCAGATAACATGACAGAAGCCTTATTGTTCTTGTCACACTTCATGGGAGATATCCATCAGCCGATGCACGTCGGTTTTACGAACGACGAAGGCGGGAACACCATCTCGGTTCGATGGTTTAGGCACAAATCTAACCTGCACCATGTGAGTGTCTGAGGTTAAACTAAACTTATAGCTAAATTGAGTCATGTAAACTTATAGCTAAATTGAGTCATGATTTAATTAGTCACATTTTATGAAATATTTCAACAATGTGTATGTGTATATATATATATAGGTATGGGATAGGGAGATCATCCTTACAGCTCTAGCAGATTACTATGAAAAGAACTTGGACAGCCTTCAAGAGGACTTAGTAGGGAACTTTACTGATGTAAGTTCAATTTAGTCCCTAATTACTCTACAAATTCTAGCTTAGTATTTGTATTTAAACATAATGATTGTTGCTTTCATATAGGGAATCTGGTTTGATGATGTAGCATCATGGGAAGAATGTGATGATCTTCTTACATGCTCGAACAAGTAAGATTTCTACCCTCTTTCGAACAATTATAAAACGTAGGTCAAATTTTGATTTTGGTACTTTAATAAGTTTAAACTTAAGATTTAGTCTTTATATTTTAATTTGGCATATTTTAGTCTATTTACTTTTACAATGTCTTCAAGGTGAAGTCAACATAAAATTATAAAATTTTTGGAGGCCAAAGCCAGAAACTTTTTTGTTAAAACTTTAAAGAACTTAATTGAATTATTAAATTTTGAGAGGATAAAAATGTAATTTTTCTATTTTATCGGTTAAATTAGATTAAAATTAAATTATTAATTTTTAGAAGCTAAAGTTGTAAAAGTTTCCATCTAACCAAAGAGATAGAAGTGCTTAAATTGATTTTTTTTAGGAGGAACTAAAATTACTACTTTTTTTTATTTAAAAAAAGTTAAGGTCCCTATTTATTCTCAAATTTTATTCTTAAATATTATTAATTGGTTTAAATGGTTAACGTTAACTTTTTCAAATCATATTTTAAAATGATTTTTTTAAAAATCTACCCGTTCTAACCCATTATATTGACATAAATTTTTTTTTTAACATTGAAAGATTGTTTTTAAAAATCTCACATTTAAATCTAAAACTAAATAGTTAACGGAGTTAAAGTTAGCTATTATGTCAAGTTCAAATACAATAATTAAATCACAAAATTTAGCATAGTAGAAGGGTTAAACCAAATTTTTTTTCTATCCCATCTGGTAATTTCAGAGAAAAAAGAATATGGTTTTTGCTTGCTTGATGATATGTTTAATAAAAGCTACCCTTTTCATATGAGTAGGTATGCTAATGAGAGCATAAGCCTAGCTTGCAAATGGGGTTACAAAGGCGTCGAGCCTGGACAAACCTTGGCAGGTATGTTATATTATTGCTTAAAGCTTTGGAAAAACAAGGTCAAAATTTTCTATTAGTCCCTGTATAATGCATAAGTTGTAGATTCAGTCCCTATAATTTGATCATGTTCTAGTCCTTACTGAACTCCTACCGATTGAATTGGAATTGAATTTTTAAAAGATTAAAATATACCTTAGGTGTTTGTACTCTTCATAGTGTCTTGTTTTTGGTTGCAGATGAATACTTCGGTTCAAGGATGCCTATAGTAATGAAAAGAATTGCTCAAGGAGGGGTCAGATTAGCCATGGTTTTGAACTTGGTTTTTGGTGATTCTCAACATGGTTTTGCAGCTGTTTCTTAAATTTAACATCCAAAACACCACCCAAATTTGAATAAACAGAGGGCTTTGTAGCTTTGTTTAATCTTAGAACAATAACATTATTATGATCAATGTTGATCCACCCTTCATTTCTACTTTGTAACTTTGATCATAAAATGAATTTGTTAACATCAACAATGGTCTCATTCAAATTGATCAAATTTTCATTTTCGTCCCTCTACTATATCCTATATTTTTATAATATCATCAATGAGTCTTACCCATGTCAATGCAAAACAGTTTCCAAAAGGCAGAAATTCATTTGAAACAGACATTAATACAAGCTTCTGTACATAATTACCGAAATGAACCGAACCCAAAATAATAATAATAATAAGCAGCTCACATCTTTCTTTAGGACAGGCAACACCCTCTCTCACTGTTTTTTTTTATTATTATTCATCAAAAATTCGTGTGTTTTTTTTATTATAAATTAAGACAAACGAGAAGGAGATGCTCTGCGACTGCTTGTAGTGAAAATAGAAGCAAAAGAATGTGCAATCCCCGCCATTATAGCAACTTTCACTTGTCCCCTCCTTGGGATTGGACGGCCGGCGATCCTCCGTGAGATATTCCCGCCATTGATCATTTCCCTCCTTGCACCTGCCATTTAAGCTTCTTTTTTTTTTTTTTTGGGGGCCGGGGGAAGATGGGTAATTGAAGAGAGGAAACTCGGGTGAGTTAATAGAGATGGATTTGGGCTTGTACGGTTTATATAGAGAGGAATATAACTGATTGCCCTTTGATTCTTGTAGATATTACGGTCGAAGTTCGATAATCCTTTCTAAACTTAATTAACCTACTTAAGTAAGGTTAATTAAATTTTTTTTATCGATTCTCGTATTCAAGATTGAACTAAAGTCAATTGAGTTAATGTATACTTAATTCTTTCTATATAAATATTAAAATAAAAAATTTAATTAAACTCATGAGTTATTTAAATCAAGTATTAAAGTGCTTGAATATAATTTGATTAATAGCTTTAGCTGCTCAAATTTAAATTTGATTCAATAATTATAAAATCAAATTCGAATAACACTTAATAATTAATATCTCATTTACACCTTTAATTATATATATATTTTTAAATTTAGATTATTTAAAAAATTTATCCACTATTATTTTTTAGTTTAATCACACAACTTAAATCCTAAACTCATAAAATATAGAAAATTTTATCACTCTATTCAATTATTTTCTTTTTATAGTTTGAGTGATAATTCGAAGCTAACATCTTTAGGCTAAAATGTTGAAAATTTTAATTTTATAAGTAAAAGGATGATGAGTGGGATCATATTTAGACAAGAGACAAGAAAGATACTAATCTCATAAAATAATGATTAAATTAAGGTGGAAGACCAATTATTGATGTCATGCCTGAAATTAAAAAAAAAAAAATCACGTGATTAATTGAACCCAGACCCTAAAGTCATCGATGGCATTTTTGCTTTCCGTCCCTCTCTCCACCTTATCCGAAGAATCCGGTCCAAATCTGCAGCAGACCGGATTGGATGTTGCAGCCACACTGACAGTGTTATTGGATCAAATCTAATAAAACTTCCGGATTTCATAGTGTCTTCAAAATCGATATTCGATGCTCACTAATATCATATTTTATATCGATTAATACATACTATTTCAGTAATAATGTAAAACATTCAATTTTTTATTCTATCGAATAATTTCAACTTGTACCCACTATATGGATTAGTTTCATCCAATTTCAATTTTATTAACCAAAACTATGTAGTGTATGATAAAATTAAAATTTTGTATTTTACATATACCAGATTATATTGTTGTATGGAATGTGTTTTTTTTCCTTTTCTATTTTGTATTTGTTGAATGATGGGCTTTTATTTGTAAAATTAATTGACTTAATTTATATATTTTATAAAATCAAGACATTTATCTTATTCATTTTATAGTTTAGAAGAATCCTTTTAAAAATATTAAAAAATTTAAAATAAAATATTAAAATATATCGATATTGGTATGTGTCAATATTAATAGAAAAACGATACATCTGATGATACAAATACTAATAACCTTATATGTTTAAAATGAAATAAATTTGTCATTACTCGATCCAACATTGTCCAAATTTAAAGCATTGAAAAAGTTGTAATGCTTTGTTTACACAGTTAGCAGAGGAATCACTATCTCATTCACCAATATATTGTGAAGGACCGTCGCATCATTAAAAAGGCCTTCTTTTCTATTTTCTATTTTCCTTTTTTCTTAGTCAAGGTTAAGTAGAGAGCAATTATATATATTTCGGATTGAATTGATTAATTAAATTGAAAATTAGTTAGAGTAATAGTTTGGAGAAAGATTTTAAATAGGTTGATTTACAAATCAGTTCAACAAAATTAAAAATTAATTAAATCGATTTTTAATATTTTTTATTTTTAATTAATTTTTTAATGATATATTTAATCAAACCGTCCAGACCATATTTGTAAAAATTGAACGTCAATAATGATAATGAATTGCAAAGAAAGAGAGAAAAAAAAACACATAGAATTTTACGTAGAAACCCTTTCAAGGAAAAACCACGGGCAGAGGAGAAGAAAATTCATTATGTCGAATTCGAATGATATAAGAGAAGAGACGACTACGCCTATATATAGGTTTGTAAAACTATATTCTAATCAAAGTCTAATAGAAGTAATACAACAATGTTAAAACACCTTATTCTAATTAAATATTAAATAGAGGAAGTAAACTTCTATACGGATTCCACTTGTGCAGCCTGTATTATACCACAAGGGCTGGTTGCGACTCCTGTCCATTATTTTGCTTATTGGAGATCTATAATGGGCTATGACCTTTGGACAACTGTACCACAACATGACCACCAATTTGATTTTGAAAAGGTTAATAGAGAGGTGTAGAACAACTAAACTATTGTTGATATGTTACAACTGAATACTATTAGTAATTATGAAGTAAATAATTTGTTATTTTTAAAAAATCTAAGTTACGAATTTAATTATTATATTATTCGTGAAGTTTAGGTTTAAAAATTTTTAAAAATTAAAATTTTTGTCAGGATCGAAATAACAACAATTAAATTTGTTAGGTTAAATTTTACTATTAGTCACGTATTAGGCATAAGTTATAGATTTAGTCTCTATTTTTCAATTTGGTCATTTCTAGTTCTTAATACTTCTTTTTTTTTTTTTTTGAATTTTGGTATTCCAACCATGTATTAAATGATAACCATTAAATTTATTAACTAACATAACATGATTTTTTGTTGAGCATTATGTGAAAATAATAAATTGATATAAAACTATATATGTGACAATATATTTTCCACATAAAATTTTAAAATTGGTATACATTAATTTAATGAATTTAATGACATACCGTTTAAGTCATAACTGAAATTTCAAAATTTAAAAAATACACGACTTGAAAATAATCAAACTAAAATAAAAAAATTAAATCTACAAATTTATAATATATTAAAATATTTTTATTAAATATAATAAATTAATAAATTTATTTATTACTTCTAATATTTTATATAAAATATTAATCTTAAAGACAAGATTACTTTTTAAAACATTCTTTAATAAATATCCTCTAAGTTGAAGTCATGGGCTCTTTATGGGGATTTAATTGGACTATCCATGCAAATAAAAGCCCATCGGGCTTAACAAAATACAGTGACGAGCTGGCTGGGTCAACCTTGCTCGTGCTTTCGAATACTACGGTTGGGTTTGCTTTAAACTTTCTCCAACAGCCGATGGAATCTAACTGAACGAAACTAAAAAATTTATATTAAGAGATAAAAAATGATGATTATTAAAATAAAATTTTATCAACATATTAAGTTTACAATTTATGAGAAAACCTAATTATAATTTTAGCAAGTTAGGATTTGAATAATTTGATTACATCTTAAGCTTAGAATTGGTGTTCAATTAAGCTCGAATCGAATATCAAGTCATGAATTCTAAGTCGAGTTTAACCTCGTATGTATTACTATTTGAGTTCAACTTAGGCCAATTACACCCCTACACCCAAGGGTGAATCCATTTTCTTTTGAAGCAGGCGAAATTAAATTATTAATGAGAATTAAAATACAAATTTATCATTATATTAATTTAAATTTTATAATTCTAGCAATAATTAAATCATAATTTTATTATTTTTAAGAGTTATTATCATTTTAAAAAGTTAAAATATAATTTTATCATATCTTAATTCGGACTCAAGACCAGTAAAATTACATCTCAATAACTGAAGATGATTGATCAAAGAACTCATCATATTATGGCAATAATAAAAAAACATCATAAACAACATACACATTTTTTTGTTACAATAATATATATAATGATACATACACTATATATAATGATTTTGTCCTTGTATTGGATCAAAAATAGCACTAATACGACCCTCACATGAATCTTTCTTGTCCATTTAAAGCAACCCCTTCAACATTAATTAAGGTACATTTAGGTTAAAATATGCTGTAGGTCCTAATACTCTTTACACATTTAGAGTTTAGTTTATATATTTTATTTTTCGAGTTTCAAAATTTATTTCCAATTGTTAAATTTGTTGGTGTGATATTTTTTAATTAAAAAAATTGACGTAATGAACTTGAATTTAAGGAAATAATTTTAACAATGTTAACAATTAAACTTGAATTTTAGAATCTTAAAAGTAAAAAAAACTAAATTTTAAGAAATACAAATATAAGGACTAAATTCTAAATTTACAAAAAATATAAAGACTTATGACATTTTAACCATATATTTTAGTAAGGGTGGATATATTATTAATATATTCTCAAATTGATACTGTAATTAAATATCAATTATTGTATACAAAGGTATGTAAAATGATATTTTGGATCTTATATATAAAGACACATATATTTTCATTTCACATTTTTCTTTATATAATGGGGACGAAGTATAAATCTATTGTATAAAACAACTGAAAGGGATATTGGATATTACACAGGGACAAAGTGAGGGGTGAAGAATGCTTTTTACTACCATTGCAGCACCCCTTTTCCTCCTCATCTTATATCTCTACCACAATATAGGACTTTGGCTATACCGTAAATAGATAAAAAAAAAAATCTCAAACCACACAAAAAATTTTATGGATGGTTGTGTGTTTTTAAATCTTTAAAGGATTAAATTAAAATTTTATCATTTTTGAGAGATCATAGTGCAATTTTATTATATGCTTATTTAAAATTTTATAAATCTTGAAGGACCAAGGAATCGAGCCCCTACTAGCCCCCTAGTGCGGTTCCTATTGTGATTAGTTATGTAAATATTTTGAAGTTACAAAGGGATGACATATGACGTGTTTATCACGAGAAACCTTTTTTATCAATCTTATCAAAATAGGTGTCGAGCCTTTCTTATGCATGAATAACATGTGAGATTCCAGTAAATTTACACAAGTTTAAAATCCAACTGCTACTCGATTAAGAAACTATCTTGCCCCTAACTATATGGAAACATGTTGATGACCAAATCTGCCTATAAAATATCATCTCCTTCACCATCAAGGGTAAGGACTCTCTTTAGGCTAAAACCCTGTCTTGTCTTCCACCAGTAACTCAGGTCTTCGCTCAACTTCTCCCTCACCACCGTGTGAACCATTCATGTTTCATATTCTATGGGAAAACACTAATAATCAAGGGACTTCGCTATATGACATCAAATCTTAGGATCAACCAATGACCATGGGGTTATAATCTGTCGAATTCCCACAAATTCTTTTGTTATTGGTTTTTGTTTGAAGTTGTTCAAAGTAAAACTAATAAGATTGTTAATTTATAAACAAAAAAGGGTGAAAATAGTTTCATCTAATATAAAAGACAAGGAACACAGAGCTGTCACCTCTGCCATGAAAATGAAAGATTATTAGAACACAATTTTGTTTGTAATGAAAAGTTCAAGAACGTTAAACCAGAAAAAAAAAAACACTGTCCTCGTGGAACAATTTGGTTTTTGTGACATTGTTGCTATCTATATCTTCTTTGTTTCTTTCTATAAAGGAATTGGGCATTGGCATGTTTGAATTTAATATTCCAAAGGGGGCTGTCCTCGAAGCTACTTCACTTGTCCATTTCTTTGTTTTCTGAAACGTGATTCAGCTGATATCTCACATATATAGTTCCGGGTTAATTTGTCTACATGTTCTTAAATCCGTTCGCGATTTTAAATTAATCATTAATTTTTAAAATGCTTTACTTGAGTACTCAAAGTATTACAATCTAATTATTAGGTTGGACGTTAAGTCAAGGGTGAATCTAAGGAAATGTATAATTTATGAAGGTTTAAATGGGTTGTTAGTACCTATACTTTGACAAATTTTGAGATTTAATCTTTATGCTTAAAAAGCTATAATTTAAGTCTTTCAACTGTTTTGATTTTAAAATCCTAATTAATCATTAAAATCGCCAACATTTTCTATCAAAATTTGTCAACTGGCCTTATGTGAATTGCCATATAATTGACTGAAAATAAACATGTTAAGTTACAAATTTTGAACAGAAACTACCAATGACGATAATGATTGGACTAATATTTTTAAGTTGAAAAAGTAAGAGGGTTGAAGTTTTAATTTTTACTGTACAAGGACTAAATCTCAATTTAAGCATTTTAAAATTGATATAATGGTAAAATTTTCTTTTGGCCCCAAAGAATTTATTATTAAAATCTACCCCTTCTAAAATTTTTTCTACCTTCGCCCCAGCATTAAATGCTAGCTCAAAGCTGACGTGGTACATAATTAAAATATATAGGTAAAATTGTAAACATATATACACTAGGTAACATAGATTAAAGAAAAAAATAGGCCTCTAAATTTAGAAACCAATTAAGAACCCAAAGGAGAGTTAAAGGACATGTAATGCAATTAGCCGTATAGCTTCCCCACTCCATGGTCATCCATGTTTTTGTTTAGTTCCCATATGAATAATATTTTGTGTTTTGTTGTGTCGAATTGATTGATATGAAATAAAAAATCAGGCACACTTGTGTGGAACCAGCTTTATGGAAATAGGAAATTTCCAAGAATCTGAGACTGGTGTTTTGGCAGTGAGTGGGGTCGTATGGCATTTTTGTTTCACAAGATTCTCAACATTTTGGTGAATTGTTGATGTTGATGAATGATGACAAGGTTGATGAATGGATGGATCTTCGTCTTTACTTCATCAAACTTTAATTTCTCAGCAGAAATGAAAAATTATATATATATTTTGGACATTTATCACAAACACGTGAGTCTCATGTAGGGTCATATGTATATATATTGCTTTGCCATGCCAGTGTAGCCACAAACATTGGAGGTTAATCATTTTGGTCATGAGGTAAATTTGGATATGTGTGGATATTCAAATCGACTTTTTATGGGTCTGAATATTGCAGATTAAATTATATTTAAAATTTAAAGTTATTAATCATTGCGGATTTAAGATAGATAGATAAGTCGAAATTCATTATTAGAATTAACATTGTTTATTTGGATAAATGTATGTTTAAATTTGAATCTGTTTATAAATTTGATTATATATAAATAAATTTTAGCAAAAATTTTGGAAATTGAATTTTTTATGAATTTGGATATTTGATAGATGATAGTACTTAATTTGGATAATTATATTTGGATAATTTCCTGATGGTAAACGCACTCAAATTTTGTAAGTATATTTTGTTATAGTATGTTTGGAAAGTTACGTAATAATTAGATATGAGTGTAATTTGTTGTAATTAAATATGTGTAGCATATTTGAATAATCATTGTAATAAATAATTCTCACTGAATTAATTGTAATTGTAAGACTCAATTGCAATATTCAAGATAAGAATTTGAGTAATTACAAACAATTATAGTCAAATCCAATTAGCTTATAATTTTCCGAACAAATTAACTCGTAAGTGATTTTTGTTTAAGAAATGATTTTTATACGATAATAATAGTGTTTTAAGTTTAGGACATATTTTCTTTTTAAAAATAAATTGTACCCTATTTTACTAATCTAAAAAATTATTTTCTTTACATTTTGACCTACTAGATATTTAACTAGATTACATAGCGTTTGTTATAAATAATTTATACTAATTTTAATTAAATACATAGTATTATTAAATATTTCTACTTGGTCAGGGACCAACGATGATAACAAAGAATATACAACGAATACGGAAAGTTAGAGTAATTAATTAGATAAAATTGTATAAAATGTTTAATTTTCTTGTTAATTTTGTTAGTAATCATATTGTTGAATACTTTCTTTAACTAACATATTATATACAATGATTTGATTTTATGTTTTGTTACTTGCTTAGAGAATTTATCTATTATTTTTTATAATAATTAATTTCTTTTAGAATTTAAAATCATGTAGGCGTGTAATTATAATTTATACAATCAAACATGACACAAAGAATTACGATGTAATTACACTCTACTAACCAAATATGTCTAAATAATTAGAATTCCTTGTAACTAATTACAAGAGGATGTAATTACAAACTATTAGTGTAGTAATTACACTTTTATCTAATTAGTCTATGGTGTCTAAACACACTTTAGACCATAACTCAAACCCTTAGCTCCAACATTTAATGTTATTGGAACCGAACTAGTTAGCTATAATAATTGAATTGAGAATTGGTCGATATATTGATTCGAACTAATGATTTGATCCAACCTCTAAGCGGATCACTTCAAATCGATAAAAAAAAGAAAAATCTGAACGAAAAACCAGCAATTAAATTGATTGAATATGTTATAAAAAATGTAGGATAAAGGTTTAAATATTTGACAAAATCTAAAATTCGGATTAAATTAAAGAGTTTAAAAACTCTTATATGACACATTTGAAAATATTAATTTCATTTGTTATATAATTTTTTAAAATTATGAAATGTATTCATTATTTATAAAATTTTTAATTTTTAATATGTTTATAATGTGTAAGATATAAAAATTGGATTTCATTTGCTATGTTTTGCAATTGTCTCTATCGTTGTCGTCTAAGCTACTTTTTCTGTGCTTGCTTTAGCTTTGGACCACTTTGCCTTTTGCTTCTCAACTATAATTCTTCCTACATTTTTTTCATTTTCTTTTAACTAAATTAAAATATAACCTTGTTATTTGCAAAAGCAAATATTGTAATTTTGCTTTTGATGAATCTAACAATTAGTACAACAAGGAGCACTTAAAATATGTGATTTTTTGGGACTTTCTTTTTTCATAGAAATAGTTACTAAAATATACTTGACAAATTCGGGATAAAAAGAAAAAAAATATACAAATAACGTAATGTCATTATTTTATACAATCTTTTCCCATAAATATCAGTTTCAATCTTTACATATATATGATTAATGTTGTGAAGTAGTAAATAGTAAAAAGGTTATCCATTTCTTCGACATTATTAGCTTCAAGAAAAAGTACATGGCTTTGCATGTACATTAAATTAGTTTCGGATTAAATTAATGTAATAATTCTATATCATCGGTTTTATAAAAAATTAAAAGTGATATTTATAGATAATTCACTAAATGGGGACAAAATCAAAAAATTATTTTTAAAAAATCATAAATAAATAATAATTTTTTGAAGAGTCTAAATACAATTTTACTATTATATTAACTTATAATTTTATACATTTTGAAAGGCTATTTAATCAAATTATCATTTTTTTAAGGGACTCTATCTTCGCTATTGCTTGCCAGGGTGCTATTGAGTACTTGAACAATTGAATTAACCTCAGTTTTTATTAATGTTTTTGTAACCAGATAAGTGATTAGATTGGTCTGGTCACCTATTCTTAATCTAACCAATTAGTTCGATTAGTTTAAATAAATTATTAAAAATTATAAATAAAAAAAACCTTAAGCTAACCAATTTAACCAGATTCAATCAATCAATAAATCAATCGATTCAAACTCTTTCTCTAGATTAATATACTGATCGATTTATTGTTCGAGTACAATTCCAACCGCCTACCCTTTTACTTCCCATGTTAAAAAAAAAAAAAAAAAAAAAAAAAAAAAATGTAACCCACAACTTTGCTTTACAGTTTTATTTTCTTTCCCAAGAGCAATGGGCAATAACAGGCAGGGACCAACCAAAACACACACACACACACACATATAAGTTAAATAGAGGGGAAGCTACTTAGCCTGTAAAAGATTCAAACTTGAAGTTGAAGATTTATCAGCACAAAAAGCAACGTTTCTCTTCTTTTTTCTCTGCAAAATTTACTCTTTTTTCCCACATTTTTTCCTCAAATTTCCTACATACAATTTCATAAAAAAATGGAGTACTTTGATCTTGAAGATCCATTCACAACCTTGAAACAACACCAATTCGATACAATCTCAACCATCTTCTCTTCAGAATCTGATCACATGCCCTGTTTGAATTACTTACAATGTTTAAAAACCAGTGATTTCCATGTTTCTTTCAGACAAGAAGCTATGTCTCTCGTTTTCCAGGTACCACCACCCCCCCTTTCACTAATTTTAAACTATTTTTTGTATTTTGTGTGATGTAAACTTGTTTTTAATTGGACCAGGCACAGTATTGTTGTAACCTTGATCCATATACACCATACCTTGCTGTTACTTACATGGATAGATTCATTTCCAAACAAGAAATCCCTGTAAGTTAATGAATTTTATAAGATATGGAACTTTAAGGTCTTGTTTTTGAACTTAAAAACTTCGTCTTGAAATTTTTGTAGCAAGGTAATCCATGGGTTTTGAGACTACTTGTGATAGCTTGTATTTCATTGGCTGCAAAGATGAAGGACATACATTTTTGTTACTCTAATTTCCAGGTAAAAAAAACATGTATTTTTGGATTAAAAGTATGGTCTTGTTTTTTGACCCTCATGACATTGAAACAGAGAGAAGAAGGGTTCATCTTTGATGCTTCAGCTATTCAAAGAATGGAGCTTTTGGTACTTGATGCGTTGAATTGGAGAATGAGAACCATAACACCCTTTTCCTTTATTTGTTTCTTCATATCTTTGTTTGAATTAAAAGATCCACCATTGATACAAGCATTGAAAGACAGAGCTACACATATAATCTTCCAAGCTGGCAATGGTATAAAACATAAAAATACATAAAATCATTTCTTTGATGTTTTTATGACAAATCAGTTTAAACCCAGTTTTTGTTTTGTTTTGTTTTGTAGAAACTAATCTTTTGGAGTTTAAACCATCAACCATTGCAGCATCAGCTTTACTTATGGCTTCACATGAACTACTCCCATTGCAATTCCCATCTTTTAAAGCTTCAATTTTGTGTTGTGAATTTGTGAATGAAGTAAGCAAAATATATATATATATTTGTAAAAGTAGTACGGAGGTCCAAGTCGTATTGTTTTTTTGTGATTATTCAAATAAATTAGCTCTTATAGGTTACATTAGATTAAAAACAAGTTATATCTGTTAAAAATTTTATTTTTTATTATTATTAAAAATTAGTTATTAAATGCCGGAATAAGATACATTTACTCATTAATGTAAGGTATAAGAATTGATTTATGATTTTTTGAATAAAAGGTGATAAAATGATACTTTTTCGGTGTTTCTTTTGATTCTTTTCTTTCAATAATTTTTTTTTAATTGGAGGTGAGAGAGGAGCAGTTTGTAATTGAACTCAAGCAAAAATAGTACTCTTGTTATTAGGTAAATAGGGTGGTCAGTGGTCACCTTTTCTTTCAGTAATGAATGAATGCAATGGCGTTTTTTGTTTTGTAGGAGAAGCTGTTGATATGCTTTAATGCAGTGATGAAAATGGTGATAAGCGAAGTGGATACTATATCAACTTCAAGCACAGTGACACCCATTAGTGTTTTGGATTGTCACTGCAACAAATCAGAAACTGAGATGTCTGAAAAGAAAGGCATCAAACGACATAAATTGATTGGTTTTTGCAGCGAAAGTAAAAGGGTGAAGATGTCCCATATTCAACCATGTGGATAAAAGAAAAACCCCCCATTTTGTTTAATGGGTTTTTTGTTTTTTAAAAGGGACATGAACCACAAAACATGGGTTTCAATATGTTACTTGTTTGTGTTAATGTCTCGTTGTTTTCTAGCAGATAGGGAATAGAGCAATTGCTTAATTCAATAAGATATTCTGAGCTTTTTTTTTTTTTTTTTTTTTTACATTATAGTATATATAACTTGTTGAAAAGACCAAAAATGGTGATTGGGCAGGAAAAAGAAGATACTCTCTGTTACATAAGAAATTACAAAGAATTTAATGGGGGAAAGGAAAGAGAAAGAGAGAGAGACTGTCAGAGACAGAGGGGGCAACGTTTAAGGCACGTTGTTGTCTTAAAAAATATTTTTTGGTATCTTTGTCGAGAAAACCAAACACTAATTTTGGGGGGTTATTGAGGAAATTGAGAAGGTTAAGAGAAAACAAATAACAGTTTAAACATGGTTTCTTGGAATTCTGTTTTTTGGTTTTTAGTTATCCCAAAGATCAAGAAGGCTTTGTTTTTCTTGTTGATGTGAAAATGTGTTGGGTAGAATCGGTTATGTTTAGAATGATTACAGTTCATATAGGAAGGGTGGAAAGAGCCATCAATTTTGATGGCGAGAGAAAGTGAGCTTCTTATGTTAGTTTGCCTCCTCAAACAGAGGGCTTTGAGCAGCTAATCCTTTATTATGACCTTTATATAAAGTCTAATGATAGAGGCTTCTTTTAGGGGTAAGATGGATTCGACACATAAATAGATTAGAGCTTTGAGCGAGTCCATTTTTCATGATGATCTTTGTGTAGAATCATATCATAGGCTCGTTTTGGGATGAGAAATGGAATAAACAAGACAAGACTACAATGGGATTAGTAAACTTGACAAGTTTAAAGATCATTAAATGAACTTGAGCCCATCTATCATCATGATTATTGTGTAGAGTCCAATTATAAGGGCTCGGGAATAGGCTAGATTTGACCTATAGATGAATAAGGGCTTTGAGTGAGCCTTTTGTAGAGTTCAATCATAGATTTGTTTTAGGGTGAGCTAAATTTGATCCTTTAGCATAAGAAGCGGGTCACATGAGACTACTGTGGGGGTTGGTGATATATTTCAGTGTTGCCTATTAAGCCGCTCATACCGTGTAGCGTGCGTTGGGTAACATTTGCGCGTAAGGATATAACAATATTAATATAGGGAGTTGTGGCTACTTTAGATGGTCCAAAGATCGAAACCCAAATCTCGTTCCAGCTTTTAATCTCTGTATAAAGCTGTTTCTGCCATTTTTGTACTTTGATTTCATACCTTATGATCATGTTTACATGAAAGCATTCACTCACTCATTATCTATCTACATTCAATAATGAAGCTGTAAGTCTTTGTTGCTATAAGCAGATATAATATATATATATATATAGCATCCATTCAATATCAGTGCCAAGTCTACAACAATGCACAGTAGTGTATCTATCAACATTAATAGTCACCATACATGTCCCTTTTTGTTTTTCATCTAAAGTTGAAGTCAATTTACCCTCATTATATACTGCCTGCTGAAACAAATGAAGCAATGGCTGCTGTTATGCGGTGGAAGTTGTCCAATGGAACCAATGAATGGCTGTAATGCTATGAAGTTGTCCAACGAACCAAATGTATTGGCTTTTCGTCGAATTATGGTTTAGGATTCGAGCTTGAGGAAGGTAAACTGTTGGTGGAAGTTGCAGCAGAGCTTTCTGAAATCAATGCATTTGGAACATTGGTTGGTGGGGGATCGGTTTCAAATGAGCTATATTGGTCTATTTCGGCATCGGACATGTCTGGTAATGAATTCAGATCGTACTTCAAACGTTTGCTCAAGTGAGCATGCCAATGGTTTTTAATCTCATTATCGGTTCTTCCAGGCAACTTTGATGCAATCACTGACCATCTGCAAAAAAAAATTGTTACGACCTGTCAACCAGCAATATAACTCACGACCTGTCAACCGGTAAGGTACTAACACTGACCATTATAAATCTAATGGTACCAGATCTGTTTAGTTTTGACCTGAACTCAAAAATCCGAAACCGATCCCAAACCCAATCTAACCTAATTTGGCCATAAAAAAGCCAACCACACGAACCTATTTAACTCAACCATGATTTGACCAGAACTCGAAACAACCTGAACATGGAATGATCTAAACCCAAAAGATCTCTAACAAGTAACTAGAAATGAAGCACGAAGTGACCAGAACCTGTAATGATCTAATCCTAAAAATCCAAATGACCCGAACTCAAAATTATCTGTATTCAAAATGAATCAAACCCGAAATTGATTTAAATCACTAGTCTAAATGGTACCATTATTTCAAAATAGACTCCTACATAAGGAGGTCCAGGGCGGAGTTGGACTTTCAGGCTACAAGGAGTCAGTGGACATCCAAAGGAGGACAATATCACGAAACCGGCGATACGTGTCGCCCGGGAAAATACATTAATACCCAGGGGTGTAGACAAGGGGCAGGCAGTGACCTTGGCCCCCAAAAGTGGTAAATTTGCCTTGACCCCCCAAATTTTATGATGCATCTCTAGCCTTTTAAGCAATTTTCTAGCATTGCCACTGTTAATACCTTATCGATCGGACCGTCGAGAAATTATTTATCTTCTGTCACAAGTAACTACTCAAAACTCTGTTACAATCACATAAATTCTCCAATCTCAAAATTTCCAGATTTCATCAAATAAACACTAAAACTCTAATTAGAAACCATTGCGACTACAAGAAATTCAACTTAATTGCAAGTTCATATATTAATCCCTTTCAAATTCCTAAAATCCCCCATGTCTTTAAATTTCAAAGATCAAATTACCCCAAAAAACCAAACATCAGGTTACAGAACATACCTATTTCCAAGCTTTTCATGTAAATCAATAATTGTTTCTTCTTCTTCTTTAGTGAAATTCCCATGTTTAATTCCCGGTCTTAAATAATTCACCCAACGAAGCCTACAACTCTTCCCTGACCTTTGCAATCCTACAAATAAACAAAACCCATAAAAGACCCAACAAAAAAGCAATCAATTTCTGGGTTTTTTTTACCTGCTGGTTTAGCCATTTCTGCCCAATTCCAAATCCCATATCTCTTAATATAAGCAATTAATTTCTTGTCTTCTTCAGGACTCCATGCACCTTTCTTTAAAGCTCTATTTTCAACAGATTTTGCCATCTCTGCAACAAAGTAAATAAAACCCAGATTTGGCTGATAATCAAATTGCAAATATATTGGGCTGTTTCAAGTCACCTGCATGAAGAACAGATAGTACAAAATTAGAGTCAGTGGGTAAAAAAATCTTTATTCGTTAAACGAAATACAGAGACGACAAAGGTAATATAGTGTACCGAATTTGAACGTCGTGTTGTTGCTTATTTAGAGTTTCAATTTGATAAGGAATCTGGTAATGGTGTGTTAGTTGAAGAAAAAAAAAGTTCATTGTAAGCATCGATGAGGGAGTTGAAAAAGCAAATATTTTAATGAAGTGATTACAAAAAAAAACAAACAGCCTGGTCTACTACAAATTTTGCATGTCAAAAGGAGCTTACATGAGGGTTAGGTAGCTGAGGTTGATGGCATTCCCAATATGATTCTCCATCTAATTACATTCAATTTTGATTAAATTAAATTATACAAATTCGGTGCGAATTTTTTATTTATGTATTTAGAATTGGAATTAAATTGTATATTTATGTAATAGTAAAAATATAATTTTACTATTTTAATAGTGTAATTTTATCATTATTAATTTAAAATTTTATAAATTATAAAAAGCCTAAATTAAAAATTTATCATTTTAGAGGGACCATGACCCCCTGAGTCTCCAATACGCTTCGCCACTGAATACAAATAAATTAAAAAATGGTACAACCTATACTAAACCGACATATTGGACTAAAATCCACACGTGATAGTACTCAAGACCCGCACTTAGAATTGTGTATAATGGGTTTCAAAGTGAGGTATTTAAGACGAGGAAAAACTAGAATTATTTTTGGATGGACTACATTCGAATTAAAATTTTTTGAGAGAGACAAAAATATAATTTTATAATTGCATTAATGTAAAATTTTACATTTTTTCAAAAGATTAAATTATAAATTATATGTTTTTTGAGAGAGTATAATTGAATTTTAAATTTTAGAAGAGATTAAAATTAAAATTTTCTCTCTATCTTTACCAATAGTGTACAACTCAAAGTCTCTAACTTTACCAATACTGTCGATGGATTTTTTAATAAAAGAATATTTTATATAATTAAAATTTAAATTTAAAATATTATTCAAGAATCGATTTAACGGGTTGATGTAATTATATAGTCATATTCAAAGAAGTAGTTAAATAAATGAATAAATAAATAGGTGACATATTGATTGACTTTTATTAATGAATATTTTATTTGTGAATGATTTATTAGAATTATTGGGGCAAATATCCAAAATATGCTCAAATATTTGAAAAATTACGGAAATGGGCCAGTTTGTAGAAAATTTACGAGAAAGGGCCATTTCCCCAAAAAACGAGTCCACGTCAGCTCGTTTTTGGAGGATAAGGGGCTAAAGCGCGCCCCTTAGGACGCACTTTTGCCACCTCAGCAAAAACGCGTCCTACAAGGCGCGCTTTAGCCCGTGTTTTTAAAAAAAAAAAACTATTCTCGAATATTTTAAAATTTTATAAGAATAAACCTTTATAAAGGCTCAAAGTGACAACACTATTTTTTTTAAGGTGTCATCAATTAATAATGAAATATAATTTACAAAGGAAATCTTTATGTAGACCCAAAGTCTCATTTCTCTTGTTTTCTTGAGTAAAGTGAGTTGTTAGTTAAAAGAGGAAGGAATCCCACATTGTTTAGGAACAAGCTGCAAAACTATTCATGAGTCTATAAAAACACATATCTCATATCTCACTTTACTCAAGAAAACAAGGGAAATGAGACTTTGGGTCTACATAAAGATTTCCTTTGTAAATTATATTTCATTATTAATTGATGACACCTTAAAAAAAATGGTGTTGTCACTTTGAGCCTTTATAAAGGTTTTTGCTGAGGTGGCAAAAGCGTGTCTTACGGGCGCGTTTTAGCCCCTTATCCCCCCAAAAACGCGCTGACGTGGATGCGTTTTTGGGGGAAATGGCCCTTTCCCGTAAATTTTCTACAAACTGGCCCATTTCCGTAATTTTTCAAATATTTGGGCGTATTTTGGATATTTGCCCGAATTATTGACTTGTTTGTTTTCTTGTGAAATTAAAAATGGAAGATAAACGTGGCCAGAAATCAAAATGAAGAGGGAGCATGAAGCACATTTTTCCTTTCTCTTTTAATTTTGTTTTGAATTTTTAAAATATTATAAAACCAGAAAATACCTACAAATAGAAAAAATAGGAATATTTATGTTTATAAAAAAATTAAGGTAATTATTGTTACTAATTTCTATCTTTTCAATTCAATCAATTAAACTAATTAATTCCATCCTAAATTTTATAATGAATGTCATACTTTTAAAGATAGTTACCCACCAAATTGATTGAGAAACACACACAGAAAGGGTCAATTGGGTAATTATCAGGATTACAAATTTAATATGGGAAAGGTGATTGATAATGTAATTACCTTGCCAACCTCTACTTTTTTATGCAGATGGAAAACTGCAAAAGTATTATGGAGATCCTTGTATTAAAAGTTAAATTATATTTTATCTTTCTATTCAAAAAATAGATACATTAATTTCTATATGTTAGATCAAATAACAAATTGATGGTTTCTGTTAAAAGTTAGCATGGCTAATGGAATAACCAAATAATGACACGTGACATACATGTACCTATGTTGACGTACAATACAAATTGATGAAATTCTTAACAAAAAGGTCAATTTGGTGTTTAATCTAATATACAATAATTAATTTACTTTTTTATTAAATAAGAGGAACAAAATATAATTTAAGTCCCATACAAAATTTTCCATGATATTTTTACCATTAAAAGTAAATCTACCAAAAAAGAAAGCTATAAGTTAAACAATAGCTTTCCAAACTAACTACCATTAGCCCAAATCTGAACCCAACCCCCCTCCCCTCCCCCAACTACCATAACATGTAGAACTTTATGGTTGTCAAAATCGGAACAGACTGATAGGTTGAATCAATAACTGATGGTTCAACCGATACAACTTACTATTGAACCGGCAGTTTAATTGGTCTGATTCTTACCACATTGGCAAAACCATTTCATTTTCCTTTATCATGTTAAAAGATTATATCCTTTGGGCCCTGCTAGAAATTTAGGAAAGACAATACCATCATGTAAACAAATTTTTTGCATTTGAGAAAAACCAAATGCCTGCAATGGAGAGCATATGTCAATATGCCAAATTCAATGATGAAATACTAGTATAGTACAAAGAATACAATTTTTGACAAGCATCTACTGCAGTCATGGTGTATAAGCTTCTCGTGTTCGAACTTTATTGAAAACCATTTAAACCGTTTTGCATGCTGCAGGGCTCCGGAATCTTAATTGATATAGGATGAGGATGGTGGAGCTCAAAGAATGGTCTGTTCCCTTCGATGTGGCTTCCTATGCATATATCACCACGACCATGCCATGTACCGTCTTGGACATTGTTCATCTCTAGTGTTCTGGATTCCTGCTCCATGTCCAAACAAAAATGAAGCTAATTGAATGAAACTTATAAGCAAAAAGTTCAAACACAGTTTGGTAGGAACAAGAACCTGTGACAATGTACAGCAAGGGCAGATTAGATGGTAGATGCAATCATCTAACAAGTTATCAGTACCCTGCAAACAAGCATTTCCGACAACAGTACGATATCAGTAAAACCATAATCGATGTCTACGATGCTATTCGCACTACCTTGTGATTATGTTGTTATGTAAAGTACCGTGGAACATGTTACAAATTTTATGCAAAACAGGCTTTGCATCAATCTAGTTGGTCTTTCAGACACCTAGTTGAAACATTTATGTCAATCCCTAAGAATCAAGCATGATGATAAGTAAAAGTTCTTACCATAATATTGAATTTTCTTTTGATTTGCATACGGAAGAACCCCGAATACGCACAGAGAGATACGGCGAAAGCAATGGCTAAATACAGGAAGCAATTCTGGTCGGTGACCATAAAGGCAAGGATGTTGAGAAACACACTAACAAGAAGAATGAAATAAACAGTTCCCTGGAACATAGCATATTATGAATTCAGAAAAATATTGAAATACAGCACACCATTGGTAATAAACACTGAAGTGCAGGGACTAGAATATAAATAGAAGTTGCCAAAAAGATCCTTAAAAAACTTGCATATTATAATATGACCATGAAAACACATTATTTTTTACCTGAAGAAGGCAATAACCAAAACCAGCCCGCTTCATGTTCTTCCCAAATCTGTAGCAGGGGCAACTGCAACATTAAAACACAGTAATTCACAAACATATAATTTAATCGCTCATATCAGTTTCATAACATCAAAACATAGAGAAAAATAACTAACCAGGCAGATTCAAGAGCGACACGGCGGTCATCCATGAAATCAAAAACAACTTCACCTTCCCACATCCTCAAAACGCCGCCGAAGTCGGCGTTTTCTTCCCCTGAGCTTTCAATTTCCCTCCATTTTCCGTTGGTTTGTTGAGAAGCCACCGTGGAACATAGCATGTCGAAATCTAACTCCGCCATTCCTTCCAACAACCTCGTTTCTTCTCCTCCTCCTTCGTTTCCATTTGCAACTACTTTCTCTTGCTTGTTTAATTCCGCCATTAAAAACCCAAACCACGAAATCTCACAGCTTATCCTCTCTCTCCCGCTCTAAAGTTGCTGCCTTTTAAATGTTGTAGTTAATGTTTTACGTTTTGGCGTGGGCGGCGGCGTGTGGGACCCAAATGGGGGCGGATAATTGTCGTTGACGAGACAGCTATTGCCACCAGGGATACAGATTATTAGAGGATTTATGATTATAATCTGCTAATAATTGCTATATGATAGGTTTCCCCTATTTCCACCCAGAAAAAGGAGCTGACTTTACTCGCAAATTAATGATTAGGACCAAATATTATAAATCACGTATGAGGAGAGGTGAAACTGAAGTAGACCGCGGCGCCGCCGCCGTGGCAATGTAGAGTACATTGGAGGAGACTATTATAGTAAAATTACCATTGAAACCTCTGCAATAAAAATCAGATTTCACTTTTATCCTTTTTTACTCAAAAATAACATTTTTATATTTTAAATTGAAAACCAAACCCATAATTACTACTAAATTTTCATATGATTAACTAAAAAACATAAGTATACCTTATTTGAAGAACAAAGACCAATTTTTAATTATAAAAATTGATATAATTTTAACAAAAACACCGATTTATTCTTTGTTCTATACAATAACTAATACAAAAACTCTATAATACCCTGGATTAATCCCATGGAACCGGACCAATAATAGAACCGATCAAACTACTTGTTCGCAGTTCAACTGGTCAGTCCGATTAGCAAATAAATAAAAAATTCAAAGAAACATAAAATCCAGTCCAACAACACTGCATGAAATAGAAAATGATATGGCCATAACTATTTTACAAGATTACAATAAAACTGAACACGTTAATACCAGAAGTACTGAACAAAAGGTTATTGAAGATAATTAATCCAACAGGCATTATGCAAAAATCAAACTTGTGGCATCATTTTTTTCCTCTTTCTTGTTTCACATTTCTTGTTTATGTCTTAGCTGCAGGTCTTACAAGCCCCAAGCCGCTACCACTTCCCAAATGCTTGAAATCAGTAGCTTCAAGATGATCCCCATGGCCAGCAAACCCTGTCCCTCCTTTTTCCAAAGTAACCAAATTCCTCTCTCTGCATGGTTTGTCACAGACTAAACAAACTTTATCGACAGCCATAAACCTATCGGCACATTTCTTGCAAAAGACATGCCCGCAGGAACTTACAGCTACCAACGACAATGTGTTGGTCAAAGTGACCTTGCAGCTCGGGCAGATATAGGTTTTATCGAGATTGGATTTCTTTTGTTCGCTCTCATCTTCAGTGAAGTAGATAGGAAAAAGGGTTTTCAGTTTGAGTTTTTCTTTGCCCTCTGGACAGACTGTGCTGGTGGAAGGAGTGTTGACTTTAACAGGTGCTTCTGGAGTGGCGGAGGGAAGCCAAAATGCTTTCATTGTCCGGAGTGCTTCCTCTTCAAAAGATGTGACTTTGACACTGTTTGCTCCGTGGAAACCATTCTTGTCTCTGCTGTGGTTTTTGTCGTTGTATTGTGGTAAGGCACCGTGATTTTGTTGATCGAATGCGTCCAGCTCTCTTGCTTTCTCCAATATCAACCTCTCTTCTTCCTCCTCCTTCTCTTGTTTCTGCTGAGCAGCATGGGCAGCAAGTTTCCTGTCAGAGGGTGCAAATCATAGTTTCCATTATTGACCCCATAAATGAAATATTCTAGTTGAGTCCGAGCATGACAGTTTATACTCTTATTTTTTTAAGAAAATTAAGTACCAGAAACCCACTGTTTTTTCTACATCATGTGAAAGGTTGTTTTTCATATTGAAGACTACCAATTTTATATTGCTAAATAACCAAATAAAAATACATTACAGAACATTAAAATTCACAAATGTAGGCATATATAAATCCTGCTTTGTGTTGACAAAAACAGGAAAAAAAGTAGCAATGATGCTCTACTTGATCCTTGCAACCTTTCAACGACTAACAGAGAAGCTGCTGATGTGATCCAATGGTCTAAAAGATTAATGATAAGCTTTCTAGATTATCATGAAACAAAACAAACACAAGGACAATCTAGAACCGTGAACAAAAAGATGCACATTAAGGCACCAATCTCAAATACATCACGAGTGATTAGCAAAAACGGCTAGTATAAGTCAAAGAAGACACAAAAATGCACATGAACCGAAAGCATCCTTCGCAACTTTAAATAAATAATTTGTTAGAAGCCAAGGAGTCGATAATCCCTACCATATGGAACACTGAATGAAGCAACACTGCACAATTTTGGCCATAAATCACCAGCTATCTTCTAAATGCATGTCAGCCAGTACGATCCACCAAATACCCAGAAAATCATGTTCTAAAGATCTTAGACCTTATCTGTTTGTTGAGAAATAACTCCTCAAGGAAGGGGGAAAAAAAAGAAGAAAATCTACAATGTAATACACGAAATTCGATTTTATGCAATTGTATACATATTTTTTAATTTAATTTGATTTTCATACGCCATAACACCATTATCGATGTAACACCGTTTTATGCTTACATATTATATAATTATATTGTTCAAACATGAAACTAATTGAATTTGTTTATGTTTTTATATGTATACAATTGGATCAAAATTTTACATGTATAATTGAATCAATACACCAAGCCTAAGTTCATCAGACTACATATTAGATCAACATTCATGCCTAATTTTAAGATTTATCACAAAAATCAAACAAAAAATTGGGCAAAATACAAATAAATGATTCATTGAGATAAACACAAGGATCCGGGCTAAAAAAGGGAATACCTTTGGATATCCTTTTTCTGGGCTAAAAGGCATTCGAGAATGCATTCTTTGCAAAAAACATGACCTTTTTGGCAAGACATGGGATCGATGAAAGGTTTCAAGCAAAGGCAGCAAGCATCGAAAGGCTTAAGGGAATCTTTTCCTAATCTCTCCTTTTGAGTACCGTACCCTAGCTTCCTCTTCTCATCGTACGTGAAGAAGGCTAAATCGTTGTTGTTCTTCGAGTGACGTTGAGGCATTTTGGGTTAAATCAGAATTTGGATGGGGGAAAAACCCTAACCCTAATTGATTTCGATTGTAATTGGGGAGAGAAGACCTAGAAATTACAAGAGGTAGGGATTTAAAAGAGGAACCGAACCGACTCTTATCTATGGCTAGTACTGTCTATGGATCAGGTAGTCCGTCCAACCCAACATACCCGGCCCAGTTTAGATTGAGTTTGATAAAAAAATCAATTTAAATAATAAAAAGTATTTTAAGTTTTAAATAGTCATAGGTTGAACTGAGTTGACAGGTAGGGGTGTTCATTTGGTTAACCGACAAGTTAACCGACCCGAATTAACATTAACTGAATTAACTGACCTCTCAAAAGTTTTAACCGTTAACTGAACTGAAATTTTTTCAAAAAAATAAACCGAACCAAAATTTTTTCGGTTAATTCAGTAGGTTAACCGAATTAACCGAAAATTATATGTTTTTAATTTTTGGTTAAAAATTAACCAAATTACCTGAATTAATCGAATTACCCGAATTAACCAAATTACCCTAATTAACCGAATTATAGGTGACAAATTATAGGTGAAAAATCATTTATAGTTGACAAATTAGCAGTTCAACAAAGAAAAATCATTTGCTCAAGAGTTCAACAATTTATAGGTGACAAATTAGCAACAGATTATGATAAATCAAAGTAGGACTAATTTTTTAGTTTTTGTAAAGTAAAAGGGATGAAAATAAAAATTAAACAACTTTTCTTTTATCATCCGCAAATTAAAAATTTTAGTTTTAGAATTATTTATTTATTTATTAAATTATTTGTAATTTTTATAATTGGGTTGGGTTGGGTTGGGTTGAGTTGGTAATTGGGTTTGGTTTGATATTTGGGTTTGGATTGGGTTTAGGTGAATAGTGGGCCTTTTATATATTATAATTTTTTTATTAATTTTTTCGGTTAAACAGAAAAAATTCGGTTAACCGACCGGTTTCGAACCTAATTAACCGTTAACTGAAAAATAATTAACCTGCCCTCGATTAAAAAAATTCGGTTAACCGACCGATTAACCGAATTCGGTCGGTTAGCTGAATTTTTTCAGTTTTACTCGAATTTTGCACACCCCTATTGACAGGAGCTTGAAATTCTTTTAGGGAATTGAGCATTTCATTATAAAAATAAAAAGTTTTTTGTAAAACTAATATTTTATATTTTATTTTTGCCATAAAGTTTGAAATACAAAATTTATTAAATTAATTCCCTATAATATACCACTTATAGTTAAATTATAAGAAAATTGAGGTGGGATTCTTTAGTTGGTTAACTTATAGTTAAATTTCAACTTTGGGTTTCATTAGTATCCTACTTTCATTACATGTATAATTTATTTTGTGATGATCTTTTTTTTATTATGGAGAGTAATTTCCAAGTATTTCACATTGATATTAATGTGATTAGTTAATGAAATTGTTTGGATTAAGAAAAATACTTTTGATTGGATTATGGAACAACAAATTATAATATCATTATTTAAACCTAAAAATTTTCATCTAAATATAAATAAACAAAAGAAAACAGTAAAAATCAAGATTAAGATCTCCACCTAATCTGTAAAAGCTTCAAACTTTGACTTATTCTCACGTGTAGGTTTGAAGTAGAATTTATTAGAGGCTGTTTGTAATCCAAAGCAGAGCAAAATCAAGGTTACAATCTATATCCATGATGCTCCACTACGTCAATATGGTGGATGATTATAGTATCACCATTTGTTATGCATCACAATTTACGCAAATTTTCTTCCAATACAACCTTCGGATTTGGAGTCTCAATAAAATCGCTAGTGTGCTGTCGAAACTTGATGTAACTTCCTTTTTGTTCTTCATGTACATGCTTTTAGTTGCATATGCTCCATCATCTACACCATCTTCATGCCCGCTGAATCCAAGAACCCCACAACGAGAAAATTTCTTGATATATGGATCCTTGTGTATTATATTTAAAATTAAATGTAATTTGTGTAGATAAAATAAATTAAGATTAAAGTGAAGATTAATCTAACCCAATGTTTAAAGTTATTAGATTTATAAATATTTTATAGGTTAAATGCTCCTATTAATATTTAATATTTTTTACATGATATAATATATATTTTTGAAAATACAAATTATGATACTAATAAAAATGATTAGTATTATTTTATGCGATATTAAAAATTGATTATTTAAAATAATTTTCATATTAATTCAAAAAATTTGTCGAAAACTTCAATATAAAGTTATTGTGTGAAATGATTAAGATAGTAAGTTTAATGTTGTAATTTCAAATAGTTGAAAGAATGAGAAAATTTGAAGGTTAATTGAGTAAATTTAAATTGCAGAAGTAATTATTAAAGTAGGGTTTAACCTAAACCCAAAGATTACAGTAATCCTAAATAATTTAAAATCAAAATGACTCAAATTTAAAATAATTTGGACTAATAATCCAAAATAACTTGAACCAAAAGAGTAAACTCAAAATATTCAAATTCAAGATAACCCGAAAATTTTAAAAACCTATATTAACTGATTTGAAGTGATTTTTGTTTTGAATAATTTCATTATAGGTACTTATTCTACTCTTTTTGACACAATTCCTAGAATTACTCATAGCCCCTCCCCACCCCATAAATAGGAGGACAATCCACTTAAGCGCATTCGAACTCACGTCCTTTTACATTGACAATAATATCCTCACTAATCGAGATAAAACTTAATCAACATCGATATGAAGTGAATTCTACTCACTAAATTGATGAATCTAAATTAAACTTATGGCTTTTTTGGTCAGAATGGAACCAATTAGTAATATTTGCAACAATTAGCCTAACCTCGAATAACCCATCCTTTATTTTCTCTATATTCGTCTTTTATTTTTCATTTCAGCAGAAATTCCTTATATCCAACATCTAAGTCTAAAACTAAACAGGATCCGAGGTTACAAGTAAGATATATGTTTCATTTCAATCCTCAATATTGCCCCAAGAATGTGGAAAACAACCAAAGATGTCATATTTATCTTTGTTTGTTTTCTTCCTTTGTGCATTTGCTGTTTGTTCTTTTTCTAACTTTGAATTTTTCAATCAAAGCGTAGAAGCAACTGAAATTCTAAAACAAAATCATTCCATGGTTACATCATGCGTAATTACTATGAATGGATGTTTAGTTTATTTATATGCGAATTATATATATTTTAATTTAAATATGATTATTAATTAATAACAGAGAATCAAATTTCGTCAAATTAAAATATATATAGAAATTATATCTTGAAATCCGATAATATATTTCTCTGTATTATGTTATTACTCATGAAAAAATAAAAATAAAAGAGACGTTTGATTTCATCATAGACAAATATAGCAAAACAATGCCCTAAAACAAAGAACAATGGCTACAATTAAAAAGGGTTACATTTCAGTAACCAAAGCTTCTTCAAGCAAACTCTTTGAACTTTTCATCAAAGCAGGACTTAACCTAAACATCAAAGTACAAAACTCCATCTCATCCAACCCACCATCACCATTCAAATCCCCCTCCCTCAACATACAAACCACTTCATCATCATCCATATCTTGTAACCCTAACAAAGCCAAATTCCTCTTCAAGCTCTCAAATGTAATCATCCCTTTCTCCCCATCCATTAACAACCTAAACCCGTTGCATAGCTCTTTCATAAACCCTTCTGCACCTAACTTATCCACCATGGCAGGGAAGAAATCCTCGAACACAATAGCATCTGCCATGTTTATTCGTTTTGAGAAATTTTCAAGTGCATGCTATTTAGGCAACTAGGCGTGTAGGGTATTTATAACTTCATGTATATAAGAAAAGGATTGCTGATGACAATGAATGTACAGGTAAGAGGAAGGTTGTTGCAGGCGGCGTTTTGTTGGTGGGGGGTATATAAGTTCATGGCCGGCTTCGTTTTGAAAACGTTCTCTTTCCTCGAAGTTGCATGGGGGGAGGTACCAATTGGTGACGAAGGTATTTATTCTTAAAAAAGGATTTGGATTTATACGTGTAATTGCTTGCTTGGAAGTTGGACAACATTTGTTTGTCTAGTTTTGAGCCACTAGCAAATGTGTACATAATCGGACTTTGCACGTTACTATCATCATCAGATTGTGTCACCTATTGATGAATTTTGAAGTGAATTGGCGAATGTTTTGGGAGGCAAACACACCATACCTAGTTTTATGCGTTTTACATAAGTGATACTAGGTATAAAATTTGGTTATGGTAATGTTGATTTGTTAAAATTTGAGATTTTATCTTTAAATTTTAATTTAACATAAATTGGTCCTATTTTTATAAGATTATTAGTTAGTCCAAGTTGCTAACACCATTAGCTATTCACATTGATAAGATTGAAGCTAGAAATTTTTCTTAAGTCTAAACTACAATTTTACTATATATATTAACTTATGATTTTATGAATTTTGGGAATTTGGGGGCTTGCTTGCCCTTTCTCCTCCTTTCGCCCTTACACATTGATGAAAAATTCCCCCTCCCACACTGATAGGAAATTTTAAAATTTCAAAATTTAACATAGTAAAGGTATCAGGATTATTTCAAATTTTAACATAATTTGACTGATATTTTTTTTATATATTTAAAAAAAAAAAAATCCTACTTCGAATAAGTTAGATGAGTCGCTTTCCTCTCAGCATGAAAAGCACTGCTGCTAAGGATATGTACCATGGGAATAAGAATAGTCGAAAAATATCTTTTCAAATATTCTTTCACACCTTCCAATTTGTGATTATATTTATAAGCTTTAAAGATAATCAATCATTAGGTTGGTCCACTGATTATGGTTATTATTATTTTGGGTAATAGATTATCATTTTTGTTTTTATATTTTTATTTTCAAGAATTTAATTTTTTTATTTTTTAAATTTAAAAATTTAAGTTTTGTTGTTAACACTATTAAAATTCTTTGTTGTTATAGCATATTGAAAAAAAAAAAAAAAACCTCATTTAGTATCCATGTTGTCGAAACCCTTTTTGAAAAACGAAAAACGGGAATCGAACTTGGGTTTTGAAAATAAAACGGGAGTCGCCACCGATCTTTTATTAGGTGGGATCGGATCACCTTTGTTTTAATAAAACGTTTTGATTTACTAAAACAGTGTTTTTGGTCCACGAATTTTGAGAAAACGGGTTCGGGAGCCGGTTACGTGCGAGGAAGGGTTAGCACCCTCGTCACGCCCAAAATTGGTACCAAATTGATTAATTAATGTCCTTATGTCAAAAGTCGGGATTTGTAAAAAGATTTTTTTTTGAAAATATAATCCATTTGAAAGCATTTGAATTTTCTCGAATTGAATAGCAAGATTTTCTCGTTCCGAAGAAATAAAATATCACATCCAATACATAGGACACGATGATTTTGATCCTCGAATCCAAGGTTATCTTTTAATTCACGAGACTCATGCATAAAACTATCAAAAGGATATTCGAGCTTTGGCGAAGCGAGAGGATCGAAACCTAACTCATAGGGTACGATCCCTCGAATTTCCAAACATAGAATATTGCCTTATTTGAAAAATTTGGTCTTTGGATAAAATTGATAAAATCTTAGGCTATATTAAAAGAGCGTTGTTCAAAACGTGGATAGGGTCATGCGGCAAACAATGATGATGTAAAAAATAGAAGTATATGTGAAATAATATAAGCGTAACATATGAATGAAGGTTAAATGAATAATAATATACACGTGTATATATAATGTAATATAGTAACAACAAATTGATAATAACAATGATAAAATAATAATGATAAGAAACACATATGTATAATATACTAATATGAACACAGTAATAATAATAATAATAATAACAATCATAATAATAATAATAATAATAATAATAATAATAATAAAAGATTGCAAAATAACTAAAAAGGGGTCGAATTGCATCTATTAATGAAAGTCTGGGGTTGATTTGAAATAAAATAAGAGGAAGAGGGGTTATTTGCAAAACGCGTAAGAGCAAAGGGGTTTAAAGGGGAATTTTCCCACATTCGTAAAACGCAGCGCTTGATTTGGGATTAAAATGAACACGGATTGAAATTGAAGGGAAAATTTAATATAAAAAGGAAAACTCGACTGCGAAAACATGAAAGGACGGAGGGACCAAAAGGGTAATTAGCCCTTTAAATGAAAACACGCGGGTCTAGCACGGAGCGGGTCAGGCGTGCGGGTTACGAAGCAAACGACGTCGTTTTTGCGGGTGTCTTAAACGGCGTCGTTTCGCATCTGTTTATAAGACCGATTTTTTTCAAAAAGGTCATTTGTGGCTGTTTTTTTAAAAAAAAAAAAACAAAAGGGCAGAACCCTTTTTCTCTCTGGGCAATCCCAAACGCCGACCCCGACTTCTACCGACGTGTAATGCATGCACCACGCGCGCGCGTGGCGAATCTCGCAAAAGGTTAGTCCTTTCGTCCCTTTTTGATTTTTGATGTTGTAAAAAATATATAAACCCGTTTTAGAAGAAAGTGAAGAAAATGGGTCAATAGATCTAGTTTCGGAAAAGAGAAGAAGAATTTCAACCTTCACAAGTCTTCTCTGTTTCGATTTATGATGTTCGAGATTACAAGAGTTTTTTCTTTTCTTTTCTGCCTTTTTGATCTCTAATACCTTAAAAAAAAACCTTCCAAAAAAAGGATCCGGTTTACATCGTTTTCAATGGCTTTATAGCCAAATAAACAACAAAAAAAAATAATCTTTTTTGCTCGTGTCTGCTGTCGTTTGTTTGTCTTCTTCTGCAGGTATGGGCGAAGGCATGCGAATACCAACCGAGGCATGATGGGCGTGCGGAGTTTGCGAGAAGGGCGCTGATAATGGCCAACAATGGTGAGCGTGGTGGGCGCGTAGGGGATGGGTCACGACAGAAGGGGCTTGCGCGTGGAGGACGTGAAAGGTCGCGCGTGAGATGTACGCGGTAGCTGGAGGGTCCTGCGCGGGGAGTGGCTGAGAGGCGTGGAGGCGGCCAGCGGGGAAGGAACCCTAGGGTTCCTGATTGTTTAAAGTTTTAGGCCATCGGGCCTCTATAGTTTTTGGGTTAGGGCTGATTTGGGCTTTTGATTGGGTTTGTAATTTAGACATTGATCATTTAAAATTTTATTGGTTTTGGTTTTGTATATTGGGCCCCTTTTTTATGGACTGATTTGTTGGGTTTTATTATTCTACTGGGCCCGGGCAAATTATGGGTATTACAGCTGCCCCTCTTTACTCGTTGTCGTGCAACGGAAACAGAGCAAAGACTTCAAAAGACCCAAATTTGCCCGGTCTTGTCGAGCCTTGATTCCTTTGGGCGTTCTTCTTAGTCAGGTGGTTTCAAGCTCCATTGCTTCGCTTTACTCCGTTGCTACTTCCGAGAGATAGGGCCTGTAGCCTCAATCTGCTTTATTGTCTCGCTATATCTCTAAAGAGATGATTTTCGCAATCTTTAGCTTTCTGCTGGTCAATGGCAATAAAATAATCTTTAACCCATTCCACCGCTGTTCGATGGCAATAGGATAACCCTCAACCCGTTCTACCGCTGTTCGATGGCAACAAGATAATCTTGGATCCATTCCACCACTGTTCGATGGCAATAGGATAATCTTCAACCCGTTCCACCGCTGTTCGATGGCAATAGGATAATCTTTGACCCATTCCACCGCTGTTCGATGGCAATAGGATAATCTTTGACCCATTTCACCGCTGTTCGATGGCAATAGGATGTCCCCAGCCAGTTCCACCGCTGTTTGATGGCTACAGGATAATCTTCAACCCGTTCCATCGATGTTCGATGGCAACAGGATAATCTCCAACCCGTTCCACCGCTGTTCGATGGCAACAGGATAATCTTCAACCCGTTCTACCGCTGTTCGATGGCAACAGGATAATCTTCTATTTGCCTCTTTTAGGAGGTCCTCAATCTTTAGTCGGCTCCTCTATCATCTCCAGGGAATACGATCTGAGCTTTTGATTTGCTTCTTTACTATCTCTAGGAAGACTTCAATCTTCAATCTGCTCCACTATTGTTACTAGGGAACAAGATTTGAACTTGCTATACTATTCTTTGAGGAACTTGTCCTGCAGGATATGCTTATGCTTAAACAAATGATGAGGATGCTATGATCGGGGTGACTCGAATCCCCCTAACTACATGCGCCGTGGATGACATTTACTTAAATGCTGAATGTCATGAGAATGATGATTTTTCACAATGATTTAAGATGCTAAAACGGGTGCTCCTATTTGTATGAATGCAGAATGATTCCTTCGCGACACGACACCCTGTCTTCTCTTTTGGCGGGTTTCTTAGGGAGTTACCATTTCGGGCCTCAATTCCCCCATGAACCTGGTATGTTCTGAACATTGCTCTCATTTCAGGTTCTTGTAACAACTAGAAGTTTTCAGAGCAGTATTCGAAACTTTCTTAATTTGAATACTAATAGTCCATTAATCATTATTTCAATAAAAAGCGCTTTAAAATATAATCATAAGAGATATCGAGAGTAAGGCTCAAGATGAATAGATTGACCAAAAGATAAGATTTTGACAAGATAAGTTTAGCTAAACATGTCATGAAGAAGACAAGAACAAGTGTCCAGATATCATAGCATGGGCTTCTCTGCACAGAACTTCTTGGGGGCTCCTTTTGTACTCGATAGGTTGTCTGACAGAAAGAAGACTTCGTTGATGCCCCAAATCGTGACGTCTCTCCTTTTTGTCAATTCGGGTTACAGCAAGGCTACTTACATACCTCCCCTCTAATCAAAGATTTGAATCGCCCATTTTTAGGTTTTCGATTCAAAGCCCCTTGGGTCACAAAGCGCCCTTTGCGGGTTTTCACTTTGGCCTCTCCATTTTTTTTTTTAGGCGAAGTACCTCTTGACTGAATCTGAGTTCACAGGATTTGGTAAACTTTTACCGTCCATCTCCGTTAAGATCAGAGCTCCACCGGAGAAGGCCTTCTTTACTACATAAGGTCCTTCCCAATTTGGCATCCATTTCCCTCTAAAGTCCTTTTGTATGGGGAGAATCTTTTTCAAGACAAGGTCTCCTTCATAGAATTCCCTAGGGCGAACTTTTTTGTTATAAGCCCGTATCATTCGCTTTTGATACATTTGTCCATGACGAAGGGCTTTTAGTCTCTTTTCCTCAATCGAGTTCAATTGGTGGTCATCACCGGATTGAATCCATTCTCGCTTCATCCAACTTTAGTTCCGATAGGACCCGAGGAAGGGATCTCAACTTCGATCGAGAGTACTTGCCTCCATTACATAAACTAAAGAGAAAGGAGTTACCCTAGAGAGTTTACACGATGTTCGATAAGCGTAAAGGCGAATGGTAGCTTCTCGTACAATCTTTGTAAGTCTCGATCATCTTTCCCACAATTTTCTTGATATTCTTGTTAGTCGCCTCATTGCACCATTCATCTTCTGACGATATGGTGACGAGTTGTTGTGATGTTTGACTTTGAATTTGCTGCACTCCGCTATCGTGCTATTGTTTAAGTTTAGTGCATTGTCGGATATATGATCCTTTCGGGCATCCGTCTGACATATGATCTCCTTCTTTAAGAACTTGTCGATCGTGATTTCGTGACATTTACGTCTTTGAAGTGGCCTCTACCCATTTGGTGAAATAGTCGATCACCACGAAGATAAATCGGTGCGTTCGAAAGCTTTCGGTGAGATTGGTCCAATGACGTCCATCCCCATATAGAGAAGGGGGCATGGAGAGGTCATGACATGGAGAGCGAAGGAGGCACGTGAATTTTATCTCCATAGATCGACATTTATGGCATTTCTTGGCATAGTGATGCAATCTCCTTCCATGGTGGACCAATAATACCCGAACCTCATGATTTGTCTTGCCATTGTAAAACCATTAGCGTCGTCCCCATGATACACTTCATGAACTTCTTCGAGGATTTTCTTGGCTTCAATCGCATCCACGCATCTCGAAAGTACTGGTCCTTCCTTCTCTTGTATAGGACTTCTCCATCCGTAACATAATCGTTGGCGCCTTCTCAATGTCCTCTTATCATTCTCGATCGCTTGGTTTCGGGTATTCACGATTCTTCACGTGTCGTAATACATCGTGATACCATGGGTGGCTATCTCTTTCTTCTTCTTCGTCAATGTTGCGACAGAATGTGCCTGAGCCTCATAAATGCTCATTTGGATAGGCTTTATTTCTTCTTCTTTATTCACTTTGATCATAGAAGCCGTGGTAGCCAAGGCGTCGGCCATCCGGTTCTCTTCTCGTGGGAGGTAGCGAAAGTGACGTCGTCAAACTCTTTGATTAATTCCAAACCAAATTTCCGATAACCGACATTAACTTGGGATCTCTTGTTTCCCATTCACCTTTCAGTTGATAGATTACTAGTGCAGAATCACTGTATACCTCCAATGTTCTAATCCTTAGCTCAATGGCTGCACGGATTCCCAGAATGCAAGCTTCGTATTCAGCCATGTTGTTCGTGCAATCAAAATCCAATTTGCTGGTGAGAGGGTAGTGATCTCCGTTGGGGACACTAGATCGCCCCAATTCCATTCCCTCTCGCATTTTGATGCTCCGTCGAAGTTTAGTTTCCAAGGATGACCTTCCTTTTGGACCTCCTCTTCGGTGGCTGCTACCCACATTACGTCTTCGTTTGGGAAATCAAAGTCCAACGGCTCATAATCTTCTAACGCTCTGCTGGCTAGAAAGTCTGCTATTGCATTTCTTTTTATAGCCTTCTGGTTTACGTAGACTATATCGAACTCAGAAAGTAGAATTTGGCACCGGGCCATTCTTCCATTTAGCGCAGTCGATTCCATCATGAATTTGAGAGGATTTAGCTTGGAGATAAGCCAAGTGGTGTGATATAGCATGTACTGTCTCAATCTCCGGGTCGTCCAAACCAAAGCGCAACACAACTTTTTAATTGGCGGGTATCTTGTCTCGTATTCTGTAAACTTCTTACTGAGATAATATATCACTCTTTCTTTTCTTCCTGACTCGTCATGTTGACCTAGCACGCATCCCATAGAATTTTCAAATACTGACAAATACAATATCAGTGGCTTATTTGGGCGAGGTGGTACCAATACCGGGGCTTTAGACAAGTAATGTTTGACCTTATCAAAAGCTTTCTGACACTCCTCATCCCATACGCCTGAATTGTGTTTCCTAATAAGACGGAATATGGGGTCACACTTTTCTATCAGTTGCACGATGAACCGGGCGATATAGTTTAATCTTCTTAGGAAACCTCGAACTTCCTTTTGGGTACGTGGTGGAGGCAACCCTTGGATAGCTTTCACCTTATCTGGATCAACCTCAATTCCTTTTTCACTGACTACAAACCCCAACAACTTTCCCGACCTAGCTCCGAAGGTACATTTTGTGGGGTTGAGTTTAAGCTGAAATTTTCTTAACCTTAGGAACAGTTTCCTCAGGACTTGTACATGTTCTTCCTCAGTTCTGGACTTTACGATCATGTCGTCCACATAAACTTCGATCTCCTTGTGCATCATGTCATGGAAAAGAGTTACCATGGCCCTTTGATACGTTGCCCCAGCGTTCTTTAGTCCGAAAGGTATTACCTTATAACAAAATGTCCCCCACATGGTCACGAACGTGGTTTTCTTCATATCTTCGTGGTGCATTTTAATCAGTTTATACCCGAGAAGCCGTCCATGAAAGAGAAAAGTGAATAACCAGCTGTGTTATCCACTAAGGTATCAATATGAGGTAACGGAAAGTTGTCTTTTGGACTGGCCTTGTTCAAATCCCTATAGTCTACGCACATTCGTACCTTTCCATCTTTCTTAGGGACAGGAACTATGTTTGCTACCCATTCTGAGTATTTAACCACTTGCAAGAAACCGGCATCAAACTGCTTCCTAACTTCTTCTTTTATCTTTAACAGAACGTCGGGCCTCATTCTTCGAAGTTTTTGCTGGACGGGTTTACATTCTTCCCTAATAGGGAGTCGATGTACCACTATGTCTGTGTTTAACCCGGGATATCTTGATACGACCAAGCAAAGATGTCTCTGAATTCTTTGAGTAATTCAATGAGGTCTTGCTTTGTTTTTGCGGCAATGCTAGCCCCGATTTTTAGCTCTTTTCCTTCTCCCAAGTTCACCATTTCCACTGTCTCTTCGTGGGGTAGGATTTGTTTTCCACCTTGCTCTACCATTCTTAACAAATCAGGAGGCACGTCACGGTCTTGGTCATCTTCAGAATCTTGAGAATCCTCCATGTCCGTATCTCGTTCAAAAGGAGATTCTGAGTTAATAGCAGTGTCGCTCAAGTCACTGATATCTGGAGACCTGTCAAAAAGGGCGAAGAAAAGCGCAGAAGCAACAATTTAAGAATGAATATCTATGTGAGTGGCTATGAATGGCGAGTAAAAAGGAAATTTGCTCAAAATATACATTTCATTGAAATAAAAATGCTTGGACATATGCCTATTCAACAAAGAGTCTCTCATTGCTCCCAAGCTTAGAGCAATAAGCGTGTTTCGAGCATTACTCTGAATTACTCCTAAAAGCTACAGGAATTTCTTCTATTGTCCAGTTGTTCAAAACACATCCAGGAGCATAAAGATGAATCCCAGATAAATCTCTTTCTTCTTCCCCTTCCTTAGATACGGCGTTGATGCTCAAGTTCCCCAACATTCTTTTCATTTCATCCCTCATTGCTATGCCTTGGCCAGGGTATAAGATTCCCCCCGAGACAAACGTTTTGGATAAGGGAGGGAAGGTCATTGGCTCCCATTTGATCTCTTCTTCACCTAGGTGCGCCCTTCTTCTCTCTCTTCTTTTCTCTTCTTCTCTCCTTTTTTGTTTCGCATCTGGCCTAAACCCTAAGCCAAAGCGGTCTCGTTTTACTTTTTGCATCAGCACTTCCATTTTTCCTTGCAAGTTTCTTCCGAGCCCCTTCCCGGGTAAGGCTCCCTTTCCAATTGTCATTTGGAGGCCCATCTTTGTAGACCCGGATATCTTAGGCATAGGGATCTTACTGTCCTCGGCAATGAAGGTTGCGTTGATGAATTCCAGTGATCGAAAAGAACACTCCATTGCCTCTTCGTCTATCTCAATGTATGGAGTGCTACTGGTAACGGAAGCTATGATATATTCTTCCACATTGATCGTGACCAATCTCCCTTCTATTACCAATTTCAACTTCTGGTGCAGTGATGACGGTACTGCCCCTGCTGAATGGATCCAAGGTCTTCCCAGCAGGCAGTTGTAGGAAGGTTTAATATCCATAACCAAGAAGTCTACCTCATACGTATTCGGGCCGATTTGAAGAGGTATATCAATTATCCCCATGACCTTTCTTTCTGTTCCGTCGAATGCCCTCACAACATTATGGCAGGTCTTCATGTGGGAGCCATCCACGGGCAATCTATTCAATGTGGATAAAGGCAACACATTTAGGGCTGATCCGTTGTCGACTAACACCCCTAGCAATACATACCCTTTGCAGCGCGTGGTTATGTGTAGGGCCTTTGTAGATCCCATACCCCCTGAAGGTATCTCATCATCGTTGAAGAATATGAAGTTGTCCGCACTTATATTACCGACCAGACGGTCCAGCTTGTTGACAGATATATCCTTTGCGACATACGTTTCATTTAATGCTTTCATCAATGTGTTCCGATGGGTTTCTGAGCTCCTGAGCAAATCCAGTATCGATATGCGGGCCGGCTGTTTGTGCAATTGCTCCACGATACTAAACTCGCTATGTTTAAGGAATTTTAGGAACTCTCTAGCCTCGTTTTCTGTCACTGGCTCATTGATAAATGTCTCAGGTTCGACTGTTCTTTTTTCCCTTTGCTCAACCGCCACTGCTTTTCCTTTGGCCACTTCTGCTTTCGAGTTTGGCGTGTAACGCCTTCCGCTACGTGTGAAGAAACCCGCATCTCGGTCTTCCTCCGCAGCATTGACCGGATTCTCTTTTCCTGGGATTATTACTTTACACTCATAACTCCACGGAACCCTTTTGTTGTCTCTATAAGGAGGAGCTACAGGTCTTTGAATTATGACCTTTGGTATGATCTGTAACACCCCTTACCCACATCCTATGCCGGGACCGAGTACGAGGCATTACCAGACTTAACAATACATTTGGTCAAATTACTTAACACATTTACAAAATGACTTAGTTAAGTCCCTATACATGCCATAACTTAAATCATTTATAAATAAAGATACCCATAGATAACTTGATAGTGTGAAGCGATCTCCGACGACCTCCAACCCGAGCTTTTTTTAATAGGACTCAGTAACATGGGAAAGAAAAGGGGTAAGCTTATAAAGCTTAGTAAGTTCACATGTAAAAATAATAAGCATTAGCAATGAATTTAGCTTACTACTAAGCCGTTATAACTTGCATAAATAATGCTAAGTTCTTACTTTCCCAACTTATTTGTAGCTTTATGAAGGCCTCAACATGACAAATCCTCACAACAAGTTCTCAAGATAATGCAATCATAATTACACATAGTTCCACCATTTTCTCATGTTTATCTTAAGCTGTCTACTTGAGTCATTGTCACTAAATCATTTATATCTGAAGCTACGGAACTCCAATTTAAGATCCGTTAATTTTCCTTGAAACTAGACTCATATATATTTGCACTATAATTTTTTCAGAATTTTTGGTATGGCCAATCAATACCAGATTATTCTTAAATTTTCCCCCATTTTGCTGTTTGACTGTTCTGACCTCTCTTCACTACGAATCAAATTACTCTTTGTAAAGAATTCATATGACCTTATTATTTATTTCATTTGAAAATAGACTCATTCAGGATTCCATTCATATAAACCATATCCCATAATTATTTTTATACAATTTTTAATAATTTTTCAAAGACAGAACAGGGGATCACGAATTCATTCAGAACCAGTTTCACTAAAATTTAAATATCTCATTAATTCCATTTCTTTTGCTTACTATATTTCTTTCATATGAAAATAGACTCAAAGAGATTTCAATTCATATCTCCTTCACTTTCTAATTCCATTTCTTCTATTTTTGGTGATTTTTCAAATTCACGTAGCTGTTGCTGTCCAAAGCAGCTCTATTGTAAACTTTTGCTCTCTTTTATTTTAGTTGTGTTCATCACGTGCTTATACAAATCTTTCAAATTTCCGATTACATATTGAACATATTGTTCATACGTACATTTGCCACATTTCTCAATTGGTCACATTCATACTTGCACTTATTCATAACATGATCGTTTTCAATTACACTTAGTCATCACACAATCACATGTAGTTTCTCTTCAACTATGCATTGCTTTAAATAAATTTAACTTATCTTTTATAAGGTATAAAACTTACCTTAACACATCAGTGATTCACTTTGTTCTTATTTCACATTCTTAGCCCAAAGTAGACTTTATAGAACATACCGGATATACAGAACATGTAACAACTCATATTTCCTTATATCACATCATTCTATATAGTACTTACCAACTTCGTCAATTTAGTGAACGTCTTACGAAATTGTTCTGCACCGGTATGCCTTGAATGTCACTGATAATCCCTAATGCCATATCCCAGATATGGTTTTACTCGGAAATCACTTGTCACTTGTAGCCGAAGCTACCACTATTCATTGATCAGGTAGCCGAGGCTACCACTTTTCACTGATCAGGTAGCCAAAACTACCACTTTTCACTGATCAGGTAGCCGGAGCTACCACTTTTCACTGATCAGGTAGCCGAAACTACCACTTTTCACTGATCAGGTAGCTAGAGCTACCACTTTTCACTGATCAGGTAGCCAAAACTACCATTTTTAGCTGATCAGGTAGCCGGAGCTACCACTTTTCACTTGATCAGGTAGCCGGAGCTACCACTTTTCTCGATCGTGTGGCCGCTACTACCACTTTTCACTTCCACTTGTCCTTGATCGGATAAGTGTAGCCGGCTATCATTTATCACTTGTTGCCATGGTTCAACCATTGTATTTTCCGTCAATTCATGTTGTCACTCGAATCGAAATGCTCAATTTGATCATCAATAGATATGAAATAACACATAATAAAATTCATAAAATTAACACATGATCACTAAAATTTAGCCATATAAGCTCACAACTTCAATTTTTGTATTATAACGATAATCATAATTTCATAATAAATATTCATGATCCAATAAATACATACAAAATAACACATGGTATCAATTAAACATTTAAACATATTAAATTTAATGCTTATTAACATACGAACTTACCTCGAATGCCAAAACGACCATTTTACCAACTTTCTCGATTTTCGATTTCCTCCAGTTCTATATCCAAATCTCATTTTTCGGGATCTAAAACATCACATTTCACCTATTTTATTAATATACTACTCAAAACAGTCCCTAACTCAAACTTTGGCAAAATTACAATTTTGCCCCTAAACTTTTGCATAATTACGATTTTACCCCTAGGCTCGAAAATTAAACTTTATTCCTTTTTCTTATGTTTTATGACATGCTGGACATTTTTCCCTTCTATAGCAACTTCAAATTCTTACTATAACACATACTTATGAACAATAACAACTTTTACCGATTAACTCATTTTACTCATTTTCACCGAAAATCATTTAGCAAACATCGTCCCTCTACTCATAGACATGCTTAATCTACCATCAAATATCAAAATACCCAAGCTTTCAACAATGGCATAATTCAAAATATCCACCAAAATCAAAAATTCAAGCATGGGTTTTGTAGATAACTTAGCAACGATCTCAAAAACGTAAAAATTATTAAAAACTGAACAAAAACGAGCTTACCCATAAGCTAAGAAGCTTGGCCGAATGCTTGAAGCTTTCATGGCTGTTTATCTTTCTCATTTTCGGTGGAAGATGATGAATAGAAAGATAAAATTTGGTTTTATTATATTTTATTATCATTATTTGCCTTTTTACTAAATTAACCTTTAAAAATAATCAAATTTACACAAATGCCAAACCAAATATCAGCCACTAACTTACAATTGGATTAATTATCATATAAGGACCTTTCCTTTATTGTTCTATAGCTATTTGGCACTTTTCACTTATAGAACCCAACTTTTACGCTTTACGCAATTTAATCCTTTTTACCGAATTAACCACTTAAACGATAAAACTTCCTTACGAAAATTTCACACAACTCTAATATCGTGTTGTAAATATTAAAATAATAATAAAGTAAAATTTTCAATGTCGAATTGTGGTCCCAAACCACTTGTTCCGACTAAGCCCAAAATCGGGTTGTTACAACTCTCCCCCCCTTAGGGATTTTCGTCCTCGAAAATCTCACCAGTTAATGGATTTAGGTTTAATTTCACAAGTCACTTTCAGCTTCTCATATAGTCTCGGCATCTTCAACATCTTACTTCTTAAACTAAGATTCAGAACTATACTCTCTTATCATGAACATAAAAATCATATTATCGATCTTCTTAAATTACATTTGAAAATCCCAATAATAAGCAATTGGCCTTATTCTATCAATAATCTCATACTCTTCGATGAACCACAACTCACCTATCTTTACTTATCCAGATGAAAATTCTTTGTTAATGAAATACTTTCAGAAGCACTTGACACTCATCTAAGTTCAATACTCTTACCTTTCGATTCTGTACGCAATTTTTGATAATTTATAATTGATTTCTTGGTACACAAACTCTGTCTCGAACAACAAATAAATAATGGAATAAGCATCATTATTTTTGAATAATAATCACTGTCTAATTCACATCATAAGATTCTTTTCATGCAGTATTAACTAAGTGCAAGCATAAGCTACCATTTTCACGTTCTTGTATCAAGATACACTTCAAACCATTAAACTATCCAGACTAAATAATTGAATTAGTCTTGGCTGTTTCACAGTACCATTCTAAAGGAACTATTTTCATCCGGTTGCCATGATAACTCAAGCATGTATCCTATTACAATTCTTTCCGGTTATGAATCAATGATCCTTAGATCAACTATCTGATTTCAATGATATATAACAATCTCGTTTTAACTCATTGAGATATATAAAATTACTCAGAAATAACAATCATAGTGCAGATTCCAACTTGATCCTTCATTGTTTACTCTTTTATCAATGCTGATTTCTTTTCCGAAATCTAAAGATAGATCACATCTAATAAAATTGATTTTACTGTTACCTCTCAAAATACTGAACCACATTGGAATTGCATCTCTCTGACAATTAAAATTGTAGTGCCATTTCAAGGCTAACTTCTCAGTCACATCGATAAACAATACTTTTAGTCTTTACACATCTAACAATAATAACATTGTATGTTCACTATCAAACTAGATTTCATACTCACATAAGTATGATTACTTCCAGTAAAGGAATATCTCTTGCACAGTTCATAAAATAAAGTCAATAAGAAATCTGAGATAAGGAGATCCAAGATTTGATACCGTATTAGAAGTCCGAGAATATAGCTCATAAGAGAAATAATACCGACTTCGACTAATTCTCAGAAAATTTCCAGAAGAAAAATAATACTTATAAGCACTGAATGATAACAGAAGCAACATAGTTTTCATATACACATTTCACGAATAACAATCGGTGGAAATCAATTTCAACATCATATGAATATTCTTTGTTCTTTTTATCAATTCATTTTAATAGAATACCAGAAAAGATAGAGTAAACTGATCACGACCCAAACATATTAACACTGCTTTCATCTATCACTAAAATTAACTAGCATTCTCATATGATAAGAACCCCGAACGAGTCGATTAGTCAATATTAACTTTTTCCTTAACTATAACATTGCGAAACCGGATGATTTTCATAAAATTTCATCACAAAGATCAAGTTATTTTAGGTCATTTAACACATATTCACGGTATTCATCCGTATCCTTTGTCTCCTTCAAAGATTCATCTGGAAATTTCCTCACTTTCCATCATTTTAATAAATATCAATAATATTCACTCATCTTTCATATGATACATTAATATGTAAAAACATAAGTAAAAAGGACGTATCATTTACATATAAACTTACTCATTTCAAGTCTTACCACATTCCAAATGCATATCATAAACATTGCTCACATTTACATGCACTTATACTCTGCATTTGTCATCACATAGTCACACGAAATTTTCACTTTGTCAAAGTTTCCCGATGAGCACTTTAGAATAATATCGAATACACAGTGGTTTTGAACACGGCCCAACCGTAATAATAAATACGGTGGTATCGCACACACCTACAAATAATAATAAATCTTCACCGTATCACTTTTGACCCACCAATAATGACATATTCACATGCTTGCATAATAAGACTAACTTCTCAATTACTTTAGTAGATAATGCCTCAGCTGAAAACAATACATCTCGATCATCGGAAAAAAATTTAAACACAAATTTCCATAACAACCAATACTAAGGCACAATTTTTATACCTCTGGTAACTGTATCAAAGAACTCTCACCATCAAGTCAAAAATTATAATCATTCTAAGCATTTTAATAATAATAAGAAACCATTTTCATCAATAGAACATTTCCAACTGATATCTCATGGTTGATACTTTGAACAATAATTTATTAAGGAAACAAAAATGACAAAATCTCGAAACATGGAGTGCACATGAGAGAAAATACTCATAACATTCACTTAATTTCACAAGTTATACTCATAGCATCATACAAATGCAAATCAACATGAACACTTATCATAGTGTAAACTTTCATTTCGTCTCATATTTTCATATTTCAGAAGAATATTTTTTTTTATCCACAATTTATTCATCATCACATAAACATCATAAACTATTACTCTTACTTTTTACGAGTCTCAACTCATCATAAACATATTGTTTGCACTATCAAATTTAGTTCGGTTGAAGTACGCATCTGTCTAATAAAATAGTTTACATCAGGGTTGGAAGTCGTCACACTATCACAGTTCATTATGGCATGTATAGCTAGACTCTCGCACTCACTACGGTAGTCCGAGAATCGACTAAACCATAGCTCTGATACCAATAAATGTAACACCCCTTACCCACATCCTATGCCGGGACCGAGTACGAGGCATTACCAGACTTAACAATACATTTGGTCAAATTACTTAACACATTTACAAAATGACTTAGTTAAGTCCCTATACATGCCATAACTTAAATCATTTATAAATAAAGATACCCATAGATAACTTGATAGTGTGAAGCGATCTCCGACGACCTCCAACCCGAGCTTTTTTTTTAATAGGACTCTGTAACATGGGAAAGAAAAGGGGGTAAGCTTATAAAGCTTAGTAAGTTCACATGTAAAAATAATAAGCATTAGCAATGAATTTAGCTTACTACTAAGCCGTTATAACTTGCATAAATAATGCTAAGTTCTTACTTTCCCAACTTATTTGTAGCTTTATGAAGGCCTCAACATGACAAATCCTCACAACAAGTTCTCAAGATAATGCAATCATAATTACACATAGTTCCACCATTTTCTCATGTTTATCTTAAGCTGTCTACTTGAGTCATTGTCACTAAATCATTTATATCTGAAGCTACGGAACTCCAATTTAAGATCCGTTAATTTTCCTTGAAACTAGACTCATATATATTTGCACTATAATTTTTTCAAAATTTTTGGTATGGCCAATCAATACCAGATTATTCTTAAATTTTCCCCATTTTGCTGTTTGACTGTTCTGACCTCTCTTCACTACGAATCAAATTACTCTTTGTAAAGAATTCATATGACCTTATTATTTATTTCATTTGAAAATAGACTCATTCAGGATTCCATTCATATAAACCATATCCCATAATTATTTTTATACAATTTTTAATAATTTTTCAAAGACAGAACAGGGGATCACGAATTCATTCAGAACCAGTTTCACTAAAATTTAAATATCTCATTAATTCCATTTCTTTTGCTTACTATATTTCTTTCATATGAAAATAGACTCAAAGAGATTTCAATTCATATCTCCTTCACTTTCTAATTCCATTTCTTCTATTTTTGGTGATTTTTCAAATTCACGTAGCTGTTGCTGTCCAAAGCAGCTCTATTGTAAACTTTTGCTCTCTTTTATTTTAGTTGTGTTCATCACGTGCTTATACAAATCTTTCAAATTTCCGATTACATATTGAACATATTGTTCATACGTACATTTGCCACATTTCTCAATTGGTCACATTCATACTTGCACTTATTCATAACATGATCGTTTTCAATTACACTTAGTCATCACACAATCACATGTAGTTTCTCTTCAACTATGCATTGCTTTAAATAAATTTAACTTATCTTTTATAAGGTATAAAACTTACCTTAACACATCAATGATTCACTTTGTTCTTATTTCACATTCTTAGCCCAAAGTAGACTTTATAGAACATACCGGATATACTGAACATGTAACAACTCATATTTCCTTATATCACATCATTCTATATAGTACTTACCAACAACTTCAATTTAGTGAACGTCTTACGAAATTGTTCTCGCACTGGTATGCCTTGAATGTCACCGATAATCCCTAATGCCATATCCCGGATATGGTTTTACTCGAAATCACTTGTCACTTGTAGCCGAAGCTACCACTATTCATTGATCGGTGGCCGAGGCTACCACTTTTCACCGATCGGTAGCCAAAACTACCACTTTTCATCGATCGGTGGCGGAGCTACCACTTTTCACTGATCAGGTAGCCGAAACTACCACTTTTCACTGATCAGGTAGCTAGAGCTACCACTTTTCACTGATCAGGTAGCCAAAACTACCATTTTTAGCTGATCGGTGGCCTGAGCTACCACTTTTCACTTGATCGGTGGCGAGCTACCACTTTTCTCTCGATCGGTGGCCGAGCTACCACTTTTCACTTCCACTTGTCCTTGATCGGATAAGTGTAGCCAAAGCTATCATTTATCACTTGTTGCCATGGTTCAACCATTGTATTTTCCGTCAATTCATGTTGTCACTGAACTGAAATGCTCAATTTGATCATCAATAGATATGAAATAACACATAATAAAATTCATAAAATTAACACATGATCACTAAAATTTAGCCATATAAGCTCACAACTTCAATTTTTGTATTATAACGATAATCATAATTTCATAATAAATATTCATGATCCAATAAATACATACAAAATAACACATGGTATCAATTAAACATTTAAACATATTAAATTTAATGCTTATTAACATACGAACTTACCTCGAATGCCAAAACGACCATTTTACCAACTTTCTCGATTTTCGATTTCCTCGAGTTCTATATCCAAATCTCATTTTTCGGGATCTAAAACATCACATTTCACCTATTTTATTAATAGACTACTCAAAACAGTCCCTAACTCAAACTTTGGCAAAATTACAATTTTGCCCCTAAACTTTTGCATAATTACGATTTTACCCCTAGGCTCAAAAATTAAACTTTATTCCTTTTTCTTATGTTTTATGACATGCTGGACATTTTTCCTTCTATAGCAACTTCAAATTCTTACTATAACACATACTTATGAACAATAACAACTTTTACCGATTAACTCATTTTACTCATTTTCACCGAAAATCATTTAGCAAACATCGTCCCTCTACTCATAGACATGCTTAATCTACCATCAAATATCAAAATACCCAAGCTTTCAACAATGGCATAATTCAAAATATCCACCAAAATCAAAAATTCAAGCATGGGTTTTGTAGATAACTTAGCAACGATCTCAAAAACGTAAAAATTATTAAAAATCCCGAACAAAAACGAGCTTACCCATAAGCTAAGAAGCTTGGCGAATGCTTGAAGCTTTCATGGCTGTTTATCTTTCTCATTTTCGGTGGAAGATGATGAATAGAAAGATAAAATTTGGTTTTATTATATTTTATTATCATTATTTGCCTTTTTACTAAATTAACCTTTAAAAATAATCAAATTTACACAAATGCCAAACCAAATATCAGCCACTAACTTACAATTGGATTAATTATCATATAAGGACCTTTCCTTTATTGTTCTATAGCTATTTGGCACTTTTCACTTATAGAACCCAACTTTTACGCTTTACGCAATTTAATCCTTTTTACCGAATTAACCACTTAAACGATAAAACTTCCTTACGAAAATTTCACACAACTCTAATATCGTGTTGTAAATATTAAAATAATAATAAAGTAAAATTTTCAATGTCGAATTGTGGTCCCGAAACCACTGTTCCGACTAAGCCCAAAATCGGGTTGTTACATGATCGGTGTTCCAGCTACGCTCGCTCTTGGCCGCGTTATGATTACCGCGGGGTGATCGCTCCCGTAGACTTTCCTAGATGGTCCTTCCTCTGATGCATGGATCTCTCCTTCTTCTAGCCCTCCAATCTCTTCATAGAATTCCATCTCTTTGTTATCCATGAGGTGTTGGACTATGGCCCTGAATTTGGGGCATTCTTGGATATCATGATCTATTTCGGCGTGAAACTCACAGGACCCTCCAGCTCCTTTAAGCTCTCCTCTCGATTCTTGCGTGATCAAGCCTTGATTTATCATTTGCTTCCAGACCCATCTGAGCGGGGTCTTTATCTCCGCCACGTTCGTCTTTATTCTTCTTCTTATCTTTTCACTCATCATGTTTACCCCATTATTAGTGTGATTGGGTAGCGGATGTTCTGCATCGTTAACCTTCACCACACCCATTTGAATGAGTTTTTCTACCAACCTCTTGAAGGCGAGACAATTTTCTATCGAATGTCCCTCAATTCCCGCATGGTATTCGCATTGTGCATTTGCGTCATACCATTTGGGGTACGGAGGCTGTAGGGGCTGTAAGTAATGGGGAGAAACAACGTGCGTGTCGTATAATTTCTGGTATAGTTTCCCGTATGTCGTGTAGATTGGAGTGAATTGGAACTTTTCCACACTTGGCTTTGTATTGGGTTCCTGTTGGTGTGAGCCTGGACGATCAGCAATCACGGTACTGGGCTGATTTCGAGTGGTTGGCTTATCCCAGATGCTTATGTTATTTACGTCACTTTCTCTTTTCTTCGGAATTGTCTTCCTAGAACCTTTCCCTGTTTCTATCTTGCCGCATCTGATTGCATGTTCTATCATTTCTCCGCATCTCACGACTTCTGAAAAATCTTTTGTAGAACTACCCAGCATGTGATTGATGAAAGGAGCTTTCAAGGTGTGGATGAAGAGTGTGGATGCTTCGTTTTCCAAAAGATGCGGTTGAACCTGTGTGGCCAATTCTTTCCATCGTTGAGCATACTGCCTGAAGCTCTCACTAGGCCTTTTCTCCATGTTTTGGAGTGTGATTCTATCAGGAGCTATGTCTGCCACATGGCCGTAATGCTTCATAAAGGCTTGGGCCAGATCTTGCCATATCTTGATTTGGGTACTGCTGAGCTGATCGTACCATTTGGCCGCAGCTCCGACCAAACTCTCCTGGAAGTAGTGGATCAGTAACTTTTCATTGTCGGCGTACCCCACCATTCGTCGACTGAACATCTTTAAGTGTGCTCCCAGCTAGTCTCGTTATATTTTTCAAAATCTGGAGTTTTAAATTTTGGCGGAAGTACTAAGTTTGGGACCAGACTTAGCTCTTTGATGTTAACTCCATAACAGTCTCGCCTTTTCTATCGCCTTGACTTTCTCCTCCAACCCATCGATAGTGCTCTTTAAATGCTTTTTGAGGATTCAGCCCTCGTTCCTTCTTTCTCCATCATATCAAAATCTGGCACAATTGGGTTAATAGGGTCATCTCCCGGGTTGGGTCCTGAGTAGGGGTGTGCAAAATTCGGGTAAAACCGAAAAAATTCAGTTAACCGACCGAATTCGGTTAATCGGTCGGTTAACCGAAATTTTTCGGTCGGGGGTCGGTTAATTATTTTTTGATTTTTCGGTTAACGGTTAATTCGGTTCGAAACCGGTCGGTTAACCGAATTAACCGAAAAAATTAATAAATAAAATTATAATATATAAAAGGCCCACTTACCCAATTCAATCCAAACTCAAATATTCAACCAAACTCAATTATCCAACCAAGCCCAATTACCCAACCCCCCAATTACCCAACCCAACCAAATTATAAAAATTACAAATAATTTAATAAATAAAAATAACTTTCTAAAACTAAAACTAAAATTAATTACTAAACCCAACTTCTCCCTTAAGGCTTAAACACACGACAAAAAAAAATACTTCTTTCAAGTTTTAACTCTCAAAGTCTCTATGTTTATTGTTTAACATTCTTAGCACATGTTCATAATAAATTTTTGTAGTGCTCTATGGATTCTGAAAATGGAGATTTCAGTTACAGTAAACTTGTAAATCCACCAAATGAGAGCAAACTAAAGAGTGACAGAGAAAAATAAAAGACAAGGTTGAAACTGTCCATCTGCGTTATGTTCACTAAATTAACTATAACTCGAGTTATGAAACTCGAAATTTAGATCCGTAAATTTTCCTTGAAACTACACTCATATATCTTCTTACATTAATTTTTCCAGAATTTTTTGTTAGGCCAATTAGTACAGTTTATTAGTTAAAGTTTCCCCCGTTACACTAATCGACAGTTCTGACCTCTCTACACTAAAAATCAATTATCTCATAATATAAAATTCTTTTTCCTATACCGTTTCTTTCATATAAAAATAGACTCAATAAGCTTTAATTCTATATCTCATTCATACACTGATTCGATTTATATTATTTTTAGTGATTTTTCAAATTCACGATACAGTTGCTGTCCGAAACTGTTCCCTGCAGATTTTTACTCTTTCATAACTTCTTTCTAATAACAATCATCTAAGCTAAGCATACATAACATCTAAAACATATAAAATATTTTTAATTATGTAGTGATTTATTTCAGTTAATTCAGTTAACTCGGTTAACTCGGTTAATTCGGTTAATTCGGTTAATTCGGTTAATTCGATTAATTGGGTTAATTCGGATAATTCGGTTAATTTTTAACCAAAAATCAAAAATTTATAATTTTCGGTTAATTCGGTTAACCGACATAATTAACCGAAAAAATTTCGGTTCGGTTAATTTTTTTGAAAAAAAATTCGGTTCGGTTAACGGTTAAAAATTTTGAGAGGTCGGTTAATTCGGTTAATGCTAATTCGGGTCGGTTAACCGGTCGGTTAACCGAATGAACACCCCTAGTCCTGAGCCCACTTGGAAATTCATAGGGGATCCTATGTTAGCCTGCCCTTGTGGAGGCCTAATCGTGATGGATGGCCTCTGATGATACTCTTCATGCGGTGAAGACACATGCGGTAGGGTAGAGCCTGAGGGAATGCCTTCATTTTCCCCTCTAGCAATGATCATGGGGCCTTTTCTTTTTTCCATAAATCCACTCAATAATTGGGCCATTTGGGCTATTTGAGCCGTCATATCCCTTTGGGACTCCATCATCTTTTCCATCATATCTTGTTGAACTTTAACTAGCTGCTCTTGCACCTGTACTTGCACCTGATCCTGCACCTCCTTCTGGAATTGTTCTAGCCTTTGATCCATTTTTCTCGATTTAGCGTGAGTGCCGTACGGATGTTCGTCTTCCAGGTTCTCTTTTTTTTTTGTCTTCTGTATGTTTTCAGCTTGTTAGGCTCTCTTTATGGTCTTAAATGTATATGATGCAATGCGAGTGTATGTGATGTAAATGCATGGAATGGATGCAAAAAGAAAGGGAGATGTTGATCATGACCTCAATTCCGTTAGAAGAACTTTTCTAGAGAATACGTTTCTTTACATAAGACGGATTACATTTACGGCCATGTCCTCATAGTCCAGATGAAAACGCCAATCTTCTTCTTCGTGTTCGGACGCGGATGTAGTGATTGTGTCCTATGAATTTTTTTTTTAATAGACGCCATTTCTAGCTCACTGTCGCTTGGTCCAGTTCGCACTTCGTTATTCGCTTATTCTTCGTGATACTTGTAATCTTCTAATGGCTCCCAAACAATTCTTGTCAGCTTGAATCCTCAGATAGCGTCTTGTCTCGTTGTTTACCTAGACTATGTCTGGACGACCGTATTATAATCCACTTTATTAAGTGACACACTCTCTTATGACAAAACTCCTCTATTTAGGAACTGAGTATGAATCAACACCTCTCTTCTAAGGTGGTGCGATGCAATGCAATCAAAACAGGGGAAAACACGTTAGCACAAGAGAGGTAAACAATCCCAAAAGAAGATACGTTAGTGCAAGAGAAAGAAAAAACACAGAATGCCTATCCGGGTGACCGCTAGGGGTTTGGAATGGCCCTTCTTAAGGTGGGCTCTTGAGGCTCACGATATGAGGTTCGGTTCTAAAGAAAGGTACACGAACCAAGATTCTCCACCTCACCCATTATAGGTTCATACGGATCGAGTTCAGTTCAGGGGAATACATTTCCCTATGGCTGCACGGAGATAAAAATCTCACGAAGACAAAGGTACAGATGTATCCCGGAAGCGATCCACTATCTTGCACAGAGGTAAAAACCTCACGAAAGAGTAGCTTCTCACTCCCACTTAAGGGTGTGACCACAATGGTCATGCAGTGCAATGCCAAAGTATTTATAAGGCTCAACATTATAGTGCATCAAAGGGAAACATGATTTTTCAAAACAATTTTCCAAACTTTCGACAAAAGGACAAAAACCAATCAATTTATGGCCTGACTCTCCAAACGCGTCCCATGGAGTCGCCAAGTCATGTAAAACCCTTTTTGAAAAACGAAAAATGGGAATCGAACTTGGGTTTTGAAAATAAAGCGGAGTCGCCACCGATCTTTTATTAGGTGGGATCGGATCACCTTTGTTTTAATAAAATGTTTTGATTTACTAAAATGCAGTGTTTTTGGTCCACGAATTTTGAGAAAACGGGTTCGGGGCTAAGTTACGTGCGAGGAAGGGTTAGCACCCTCGTCACGCCCAAAATTGGTACCAAATTGATTAATTAATGTCCTTATGTCAAAAGTCGGGATTTGTAAAAGATTTTTTTGAAAATATGATCCATTTGAAAGCATTTGAATTTTCTCGAATTGAATAGCAAGATTTTCTCGTTCAAAGAAATAAAATATCACATCCAATACATAGGACACGATGATTTTGATCCTCGAATCCAAGGTTATCTTTTAATTCACGAGACTCATGCATAAAACTATCAAAAGGATATTCGAGCTTTGGCGAAGCGGAGGATCGAAACCCAACTCATAGGTACGATCCTCGAATTTCAAAACATAGAATATTGCCTTATTTGAAAAATTTGGTCTTTGGATAAAATTGATAAAATCTTAGGCTATATTAAAAGAGCGTTGTTCAAAACGTGGATAAGGTCATGCGACGAACAATGATGATGTAAAAAATAGAAGTATATGTGAAATAATATAAGCGTAACATATGAATGAAGGTTAAATGAATAATAATATACACGTGTATATATAATGTAATATAGTAACAACAAATTGATAATAACAATGATAAAATAATAATGATAAGAAACACATATGTATAATATACTAATATGAACACAGTAATAATAATAATAATAATAATAACAATCATAATAATAATAATAATAAAAGATTGCAAAATAACTAAAAAGGGGTCGAATTGCATCTATTAATGAAAGTCTGGGGTTGATTTGAAATAAAATAAGAGGAAGAGGGGTTATTTGCAAAACGCGCATGAGCAAAGGGGTTTAAAGGGGAATTTTCCCACATTCGTAAAACGCAGCGCTTGATTTGGGATTAAAATGAACACAGTTGAAATTGAAGGAAAATTTAATATAAAAAGGAAAACTCGACTGCGAAAACATGAAAGGACGGAGGGACCAAAAGGGTAATTAGCCCTTTAAATGAAAACACGCGGGTCTAGCACGGAGCGGGTCAAGCGTGCGGGTCACGAAGCAAACGACGTCGTTTTTGCGGGTGTCTTAAACTTAAGCGGCGTCGTTTAGCATCTGCTTTATAAGGCCGGTTTTTTCAAAAGGTCATTTGTGGCCGGTTTTTTTAAAAAAAAAAAAAAAACAAAGGCAGAACCCTTTTTCTCTCTGGGCAATCCCAGATGCCGACCCCGACTTCCACCGACACCGTCGCCGGCCACCGCACGCGGTGGCCGAATCCTGCAAAAGGTTAGTCCTTTCGTCCCCTTTTTGATTTTTGATGTTGTAAAAAATATATAAACCCGTTTTAGAAGAAAGTGAAGAAAATGGGTCTATAGATCTAGTTTCGGAAAAGAGAAGAAGAATTTCAACCTTCACAAGTCTTCTCTGTTTCGATTTCTGATGTTCGAGATTACAAGAGTTTTTTCTTTTCTTTTCTGCCTTTTTGATCTCTAATACCTTAAAAAAAAAACCTTCCAAAAAAAGGATCCGATTTACATCGTTTTCAATGGCTTTATAGCCGAATAAACAACAAAAAAAACAATCTTTTTTGCTCGTGTCTGCTGTCGTTGTTTGTCTTCTTCTGCTGGTATGGGCGAAGGCATGCGAATACCAACCGAGGCATGATGGGAGTGCGGAGTTTGTGAGAAGGGCGCTGATAATGGCCGACAATGGTGAGCGTGGTGGGCGCGTAGGGGATGGGTCACGACAGAAGGGGCTTGCGTGTGGAGGACGTGAAAGGTCACGCGTGAGATGTAAGCGGTAGCTGGAGGGTCTGCGCACGGGAGTGGGCGAGAGGCGTGGAGGCGTTACGGGGAAGGAACCCTAGGGTTCCTGATTGTTTAAAGTTTTGGGCCATCGGGCCTCTATAGTTTTTGGGTTAGGGCTGATTTGGGCTTTTGATTGGGTTTGTAATTTAGACATTGATCATTTAAAATTTTATTGGTTTTGGTTTTGTGTATTGGGCCCCTTTTTTATGGACTGATTTGTTGGGTTTTATTATTCTACTGGGCCCGGGCAAATTATGGGTATTACACATGTGATAAAAAAGATGACATTATAATGGACTTAAATAACTAAATTTAACAAATAAAATTTAACGATTTAGCAATTCTTAAAATTCATATCAACATTTTAATTAGAACAAAGTATTTAGGCTAACTAAGGACACTGTAAAAGTTAAGGTACCAAATTATGTCAAAAATTAAAGTATAGAAATTAAACGTTGAGCATAATTAAGGATCAAAACTAAAATTTAACCATTATTATATAATCTCAAAAAAATAGAGGGACCATAGTTGAAATTTAACCGTTATTTTATCATGTAAAGAAAAGCTTAACTTAAATCGATGTCATGTAAGACCTTAGGACCTTTCTTTTATATATAGTTTATAGATTATGATGATGGTAATGTCTAATTAAGGAATTACAATTCTCGCAAATAATGTTATGTTATTGTTGGTAAAAAAAAATGAGACCCATCAAAATTTAAGATTTATTATACGTAATAATTATGGATAGATTTTATCATGTTATATTTAGGTATTAAATTGGTCCTCCTAGTTGCTTTTAACATATTTATAATTGTTTTGTATTTATATTTGTAAACTAAGGGTTATGCTTTCAGATTTCAGGTAATTTCCTTTGGGTGATTCTATGTACATTGACCATGAAATTAATTGGGGGTAGAATGATGCTTGTTAATCCGGTTAATAATGAGAAACTTCATATGAGAGTTCCATTTCCAATTTTAACCTTCAAAAATGGAAAATTTTATAAATTAGTATAATGAAAAAAAAATAGGATTGTAACTAAATTATAAAATATTAAAAAGTCAAAACGAAAATTTTATAAATCTTTAAAGAATTTTCAATTTCAAAGACCAATAAAGCCTAAATGAAATTCTAATTATGGTACTGTACTAGCTAATCCTCTTTAAAAGAATATGGACTTGTATTTTGAATCAATATATAATTTTTTTGAACAATTTCATTGTAGGTTCTGATCATATTTATTTTTCCTCATAATGTTTAGAACTACCCATAAATAGGGCGCTTCAGCACACTCGAACCCATGTCCTCCTACATTAACAATAATATCTATACTAATCGAACTAAGATTCAATCTACAAAACATTATATAACTCTTAATAACAAAACAATTGAATAATCCCATCGCTTCCTTAAGATCAATCTCCTAGAGGCTTTCAATACCATTGTGCGAACCTTCATCCTCCCTTTTAATCTAAATCTTATATAAATTGTAATGTTGAGTAATCCCACGTTTGTAAGAAATGTAAAAACTAAAATGATTATATTTGATAGCCCATATTGCAATGCCTTCAACTTCCAACCGTGAATAAGCAAAGCCTCCATTTAGTTAAATTCAACTGGTCTATTAACCCACTTTTGTTCCATTAGAACTTGTATTGTTTCTATTATGGGTTTGGAAAGAAGGTTCCTAGTTGCTCATCTTTTCATTCCTTCTTTTAACTTGTAAACAAATGATCAAATTTGCCTTTTAGTATGCTTGGTTTTTCATTTGTGGTACTCTCATAATTCCACCAAGTTTCCCCTTTTTTCCCCTCCGTCCATAATATAGAAACTAGTTAGTGATTCGTAAATTAGAAGATAAACAACGAATTAGCTAGCTTAGTAGGAAAGTTCTTAATCTCATAACCAAATCTGTTTGTTTTCCGACCTAATCCGATTTTATAGGGCATTTTTTGTAAAGAAAAATTGAGTTCAAAGTTTTCAATTAAAATTTTGGAGCACAACCTTGGAATTTTTAATTTTTTTATTTTTTATTAAATTTTTATAAGCCTTTTATATTTATTTATTTGATGTATTTTTACTTAATCTTGTAAAGATGATATAATATACAAATTATTTAATATTTCAATGAGGTCAAGTGGGAATGGAGGAATTCGTTTTAGTGTCACAATTCAAATATTAAACAAAATTAGAAAGAAAGATATAAAATCGGATCGGATTTCATCCAGCACTATCCCTAGGCCTAGCCTGTTAGATATTGGGCAAAATTGGCCCAACGCTTCCTAATTACCGCTAGGACTCTTGGTAAATTGGAAAAAGGGACCTGCCCATGATTGGCAATTGATGAAAATAAAAGCGAAATGAAGCACCTCTTGTATTTCTTCTCCAATCCAGTTAAAATTAGAGATTTAATCTTTTTATTTTATAATTGAGAAAGGATGATGAGGTTGCTTGATATCGAATCCAAACTTTTATGCTTATAGCATAATGTTCTTGTCACTAGGTTAAGAGATTGTTGACTTTAATTTTTTTATTTTAATTTAACATAATTTTATTTCTCTAATTTTATAATGTTATTAATATGATCAAATTGATAACACAGTTAGTTGCTTTCATTCAAGTGATGATGTGAAAAATATCTTTTTTTATTCGATCACACAATTAAAACAACATAAAAATTCATTCAATCATGTTATGTTAATAATGAGTTTATATAATGCTCATCAGTATTCTTTAAAAAAATATTCATATTATCGTTTTAATGGTAGCAACCAACATATTGTTAATTTGGGTTTACTAACATCATTATAAAAACAAAATATCAAATTATAGCAGGTTAGATAGGTGGAGGAATTATAATAAGCAGTGATGGATCTAGAAATACGATTTATGGAGATAGGGATGAAGTTAAAAATTTTTTTGTGGGGCCGGAATTAAATTATATATTTTTATGATAGTAAAAATGTAATTTTTTTTATTTTAATAGCTTGTATCTTTATAATTTTAGAGGATTAAATCAAATTTTTATTATTTTAAGGGCCCAAGTACAATTTTATCATTTGCTAATTTAAATTTTATAAATTATAAAAGACCTAAATGAAAAAAAAAAAATTCTATTTTAGGGGGTCAACCCCTGCCAACCCCGCTTAGATCCGCACTTGATTTGATAAAATGGCTCTTTTGGTGTCTTAAAATTTTAAAATTTATCAGTTAATTAAATGATAAAAATGTACTCACAAAGAATTTATAATTCAACCTTGGTTATAGACAGGATAAATGCTCGAGGAAAAAGCTGAAGTTACATGTGAGGTTGGGTGGTTTATTCGAGTTAAAATAGAACAAGATATTTTTTATTTTATATCAGACACATACTATTTAGTTGAATCGAATAAATTAAGATGAATCTAAGTCCACTTATACACATAGACTCCACTTGTTTTCGCCTTAGATTTTTTAACATCACATTCTAATATAAGAATGACCAAATGGTTCGACATGTACAGAAATTGTTGGTATTTGCTAGTAATCTTTGTTAGCTTCATTTTCATGATGATTTTGTTGGCAAAATTAAAAGAAAAATATCAAGTGACAACCTTGGATTGGACAAGTCTAATCCCCATACATGGTACAGTCATTACTAGCTTTAGGCACTTTCTCTTCCAACCCAAATCTTAAACGTATCAATTCCAATAAAGGATTGGCAATGGATGTTAAACGTTGTGGCTAGAGTCATAGTAGTTACATAATAATAGTAGTAAGACACACTAAATTATTAAGAGAGAGAAAACGTAGGTGTAAATTTCGGTGACATGAATTATAAAATAAACATAAAATATACTTAAAAATAAAACTTTTACAAGATTGAGACCTAAAATCTTCTTTTAATAGGGGTGACCAATTTATCTACTATCATTTTTCTCTCGATTAAGTTTCTTTCAAAATTTTTATAGGATTTTCTTTTCTCAATTCAGTCATTTGTAACTTTCGATTCACTAAATGGTAAAATTATAATTTTATTTCTTTTCAAGTATTTTGATTCAATGGATTATAAAAATTTTTATTTTTAACCCCATAAAAAATAAAAGTTAATTCAAACCATTTAAAATATACAAAACAATATATTTAACTTTTGAGCCCTCAAAAAAATTTTTTAAGCTGCATCCATCAGTTCCGATTCTTTATTCATAAAAAGAAATTATCAAATTACAATATAATTAATAAGTAATAAGGCAGCTTCTTTTTCTTTTTCCTCTCATATAAAAAAAAACAATAAAAGCCCGTTCCATCCTTAAAAAAAAAACCATTATATTTTAAAACATAACATAGCCAGCAACGGTGGCTGCTCCAACTCCGACGATAGTCGACGCCGAGAACTCAAGAGCGACACCACCGCTAGGACTTGGAGCGGTAGCCAGAGAAGGAGGGGAGGAACCAGCAGCACTGCCATCTGCAGAAGTCCCAGCTGGTGCACCTGCAGGGCTGCTATCGGGGGCTGAGGCGGCTGCCTTAGAGTCGGAAGCAGGTGCGGCGGCAGAAACCACGCCGGCGAGGGCAATCAAAACCAAAGCAAGAACAACAAGTTGGCGTGCCATTTTTGTTTCGTAATGTGGTCTCTGCGTTTATTAAGCAAGAAAATTAAAAAAAAAAAAAAGAGAAAAAATGTGATTAGGAAAGGAGAGATGCAATATTTTTGTAATCATAATTAGTGTATTAATACTAGTAAATTACCGTATCGTACGGCAATTAATTCTCTTTTAATTTTAAACTTAGCCACTAATCATACGATTTTTAAGTTTGATAATCCTATAATTATTGAAAACTAGTTTTGGTGAATGTTAATTATTAGAATGACCAAAAAAAGATAAAATTGTAATAGTAATTTCATTTTATATCACGTATAACTATCGAAGCTATACATGAATTTTGATTCAATGTCTAATGTTATACATCAACTTTGATTTTGTATAATTCTATACATGAATTTTTTTTTTGTTTCAATTCTCAAAAATAACTAACAACATTATCAAATTAACACCATTTTACGTTGATGTACTGCGTACATAAACAATTATATTAATCCAATATGAAAATAAATTTATATATTCCTTTTTTAAATGTGTATAATTAAATCAAAATTGTAGAAACTATTTTAAAATTTTATGAAAAAAAGCGGGGAATCGACTTTAAAAAACGAAAATGGGAGTCGCCACCAATCCCTTTTTATTTAGGTGTGATTGGATCACCTAAAAAAACATTTTAAAATAATGATTTTGGTCCACAAAAAAAAAACAAGAAAAATGGGTTCGGGAGTCAGTTATGTATGAGGAAGGGTTAGCACCCTCATAACGCCCAAAATTGGTACCTAATCGATAACATCATGTCCTAATATTGAAAATTTGAAAAATTTTAGAAAATGATCCTTTTATTAGAAAAGAGAAAACCTAAACTTACCTATCTCAAAGAAACGAAACACTATACCCAGTAAGTTAGGATATAGCATCTCTCGACTTCGAAACTAGGCACATCTTTATTTTAGAAGATTTCTACCTCGAGATACAAGACATCATATCTAGCAAGTTAGGACACAACGTTTTGAATTCCCAAGAATAAATTTTCGATTCGAAATCTGTAAGTTTTGATTTTAAAAAGAAGGGATATTTAATACCTTAAGTACCACGAGAAAAATCAAACTCAAATGAGATCAGTATTTTTAAAATTATTAAAAATGCATCAAAAAGGATTTTTATAAAACAATGGTTTGAGTATACAACCTACATATTTAATAGCAATTTTACATAATTACAAATTAGAAAAAGAATAATATAACATGAATATATAATGAACTATGCTAAACAATAATAGACAATCTAAAGAATATAAATAAATAAACATGTAATATAAAATAAATAGCAATAATTGAAATTTTCACGAAATAACAAAATTAAATAAAAAAGAATAACATATTTAAACATTGAATAAAAAAGAATGTGATGATTTTTTAAAATGATTTAATATATATAATAAAAAAATTAAAAGTAAAAAAATACTTATAATAAATATATATAATTTAATAATTTAATACATATATGAATAACTATATATAATAAAAAATAATTAATAAATAGTATATAATAAAATAATATAAAATAATTAATAATAATATATATAAAGATTATACATAATAAAAATAATTAGTAAACAATGTATATAATAATTTTAAATAAAAACATATATATACATAATATACTAGTCATAAAAATATATATGTAATAAATAATATAAAAATAGATTATATAATATAATAAACTTATACCAACAAGATTTAAAAATATAATATGATATAATACTATATAATATGCAAATAAAAAATATAATAAATAATATATAAATTATAAAATAATTATTAAACCAAGTAAAATAATGTTATATATAAAAACAATACATATAAAACATATATATATGTGAATTTTGTAATATTAATAAATTAATAAATATAGGAAAATAATATAGTATTTTTAATATGATAAATAATTAAATATAATGTAAAATAATAGAATAAAATAAAAGGATAAAAATAAAATAAAACAAAAGAAACAGGGGTTAAATAGCAATTAAAACAGATATAAAAGGATTAAATTAGAACGCGTGTTAAATCCCAGGGACTAATATGGCAATTTTGCCTCTTTTTCAAAATGGTGCTGTTTGATTTTGGCCTTTAAAATGCTCGAGGATTCAATTGAAACAAAATACAAATTTAAGGGCTAATTTAAAATTAAAGAAAATGTTAGATTGGATAAAATTAAAACAAATAAAATTTCAAAGGGACTGAAATGGAAAATTGCCCATTTATAAAAAACATGCGGATCCAACCCGGGTTTTCGGGTCAATGCGCAGATCCTTTAAGGGAAAACGATGTCGTTCTTTCAGGCTTATATAATCCAAAATTCGGCCCTAAAAAATCACTTTTACTCCATTTTAAAAAAAATAATAAAAAAAGCTCTCCAGAAACCCCCTCTTTTTACTGTCCGAGGTCTGGTCATTGGACTTCTGGGCTCTTGCCCTTACGCACGCCACGCGCCTCCATGGCCGGTGGCCAGAGGCCAATAACTCCACTTTCAGACTCAATTTGAAAGGTAAAACTTCCTTTTCTTATTTTGGTGTTATTTTTATAGTATCTATATGTAAAAAAAATAGATCTAAAAATAAAGTAAGATAATGCGAAGATCACCTCTGTTAAAAAACCCTCTGTATTCTGTTTCAATGTGTTTTTTTTTTTATGTATTCTATATATTGTCCCATTTTACAAGTTTTTTTGTAGGTTTATATAAACCCGAAAATAGGTTTTAAAAAAGAAATACATGTGTTTTGCCTATTTGCTTGCTGCTTGTTTCCTTGTTTGTGCAGGTGACTGATGAAGATCTCGCGACGGAGATGAGGCGCGGTAATTGCGTCGCGAATTGGTGGCGCGACGATCGGGCTCCTGCTGGAGTGCTTGTTCTTATGGCGCTTAGGGTTTCAAAAACCCTAGGCTTACTGAAACTTTGCTTAGGCGTTGGGCTTTTTGGGCCGTGAGTGTGGGTCTGGGTAAGGTAGTTTAAGATCTAGGCTGATGGGTTTGTAACAGTTTAATTTAGGCATTGGGCTAAGGGGTATTGGGTCTGGTCTGGGTCACGGGTTAAATTATTTGGGCTCTGTACATGGACACTGGACATTATATTTATTATTATTTTTTGTTTTGGTTTTATTGTGGTTTATTTCATCCCGGGCAAATTGGGCCTATAACAAAAATCAAAATTTTATGTATATATATGAACCACAATTCAAGTTTCATATGTGTAACTGTACCAAATTAAAGTTTCCGATACATGCACGAATGGGGTGAAATTTTTTCGATTCCAATCATCAAAACTGCCAATTTTCAGGCTTGAGAAATCAGTAGACGTGTGATGAATGTTTATAATTTATTTCTTATCTTAGTGATGGTTTCTTAATTTTTTTCGGTAGAAAACCTTAAAGGAAGTAACTCTATCTGGCCTACTTAAAATATAGTGATTTTAAAGGTTAAACATTGTCCTTGAAATTTTCTAATTAGTGAATTTGGAAAAATCTTTAGTTGTGGTAAGTTAAGGTAGTGTTGGTAGACAATAGGGTTCGAACCACTATAAACCCTTATGTTGATTTTCCTTTGCCATATTTCTTCTAAAATTTTAAAACATCAATCCATCCCTCCTCTTGGTGTATATCGAGCTTTAAACATAGTTAATATTTACTGTATAAAAAATATCTTGAAAGTTGTTTTTTCTATTGCAATTCAAGAAGATGGTGCGTTGTTTAAAATGTGAGGATTCATGGTGCAATGACACAAAGTTGTTGAAGGAGAAAATGTTCAATTCATTCAGTAATTACTTAGCTGCTCATCTAGAAAATGGATCATGGATATGGATTTGAAGTTTAAGAAAATATTTGAGGGAGATGCAGCGGAACTCGAGTTATCTTTCACGTTGGAGGAGATTAAGGAAGCGGTATGGAGTTGTGACACCAACTGGTTTATGTTAAATTCGCATTAGTTTATATGAAAGATAATGGTATGGCTATAACCTTGGCTACTGCTGGGGTGAGAAGATCAACATTATTTAAAGTTTGGTAGTGATATATTCTTTATTATTTATTAGTAGTGTAATAGGCCAATTTAGCCCGGGAATAAACCCAAAATAATAAAACAAAGTCCAAGTCCAGTTCAAAATATATCATTTGGCCCAATCGGAATGGCCCATTACTTGAAAAGATTGAAGGTCCATCTACAAGCTTGACATATATGGGAACACAATCTTCAAGGATATGCAATCTTAGATATGATATGCAATCGTAGAAGATATAGTATACAATCTTAGAAGATATGATATGCAATCTTTAGATATGATATGCAAATCTTAGATATGATATGCAATCTTAGAAGATATGGTATCCAATCTTAGAAGATATGATTTTGTAATCTTAGAGATTTAATTTGTACATACCTTTTAATCTTAGCTGTTGATGTAATTAATCTGTACCGTTGGATTTTGGGAGGCTCAACTATAAATTGAGGCCTCTCCCTTCATTGTAAAACACACATGAGTTTGGAGTAATAAAAATTCTTGAGAGCATTCACTCAAATTTCTCTCTCTTTTGCGTTCTTATTTTCTGTGGCTTGTTCTTATTTTGTTCTTCGCTCATCTTCATTTCTTTTTGAGTTACTTTCTGCTCGAAAGTTAAATTTTGGTGGAGGAATTTCGTTGAGTCCTCATATTGCGGGAGTTAGGTTGACTTATGCGTTTTTTTAAACTTTTTTTATTTATCAATTTAATTGCTTAATCATTATTTATTCATTTATTTTAATTATTTTAAACTTATTTTTTTTTGCTTTTCCCTATTTACGTTAAATTGTTTTATCATATATATTATTATTTTTTATTTGTTATATATTATATATTATATATATATTATATATTATTTAACTTTAATCATATTATGTACTATTTGAAAATTTGTATGTTGTACATCATCTAAATTGTTTTATTACTAAGGCAAAATTTCCGTATATTGTTTATTTAAAAGATGTATATTATCTATTTTTAAATGGTATATTATATATTTATTATAAGTTATCCCTTATACATTTTTATTCAAAGTTTTTATATTATTTATTTAAAATATATATTTATTATATTATGTATATATTAACTATTTTAGATTTTGCCATATAGTTTTTTCAATTTTTTTTATTACTTGTATCATTTGATATTTTATGTTATTCTTTCTCTTAATTGCCAATATTAGTATTAAATGTTATTATATCATGTAATTGTAGTATATTGCTTTGATATTTGTGTTTTGTAAAGTATTAATGATACATTTTACTCAAATCATTGTTTTAAAATATATCTCATTTAATTGCCACTTTTTGTCCAAAATTTTATTTCTTAAAATAAGGCAATATTTGACATTTGGAGTTTTGAGGGAATCGTGCCTTAACTTACTAGGCTTCGATTTTTCTCATTAAGTCTAAATGATCAAATACCCTTTTTGAAATTAAAATATATGATTTACAAATAAAAAACCTATCTTTGTGACTTTCAGATGTTGCGCCCTAACTTATTGGATGTGACATTTTGATGTTTTGATATAGGGATTTCAAAAAAAAAAAAAAAAAAAAAACAAAGGTTATTTGGTGTTTGGGAAATTCGAAAGGTCGTGCTCTAACTTACTGAGATTCGACTTTTCTTTTATCCAAATAATTGAATGTCTTTTTAAAGGTTATAAGTTTTGAAAAATCAAAAGGGTCATATTTTAAAATCTTTTCAAAATTTCGACATTAAGACATTAATTAATCAATTAGGTACTAATTTTGGGCGTTACGGGGGTGCTAATCCTTCCTCGTGCGTAACCAACTCTTGAACTCGTTTTCTCGAATTTCGTAGACCAAAACCATTGTTTTAATAAATCAAAATTTTTTTTATTAAATTGATCAATTTCAAGGTGACTCGATCACACCTCAAAAAAAGATTGGTGGCGACTCTATTTTCGTTTTTAAAGTCGATCCCTGATTTCCAAATTAAAAAATGGTTTCGACAAGTAGTTTGGTCAGTTGTCGTTATTTATACGTCTTTTTTTATTAATATAAAAATTATTACATAATGGGAGCATTTCAAATACAAAATTCCAACCTCCATTGTCAAACACTGATGGCTTATTTCTTTGTTTACTCAATTAATGCTTTAACTATTATTATAATTAATACTTAAAACATAGTTCACCGAATTAAGTGTGTTGACTTATGGTTAAGGTATTTATCGCTCTAGGTATGGCCTGAATTCAAATCGCGCTAGTCATGTTGTTTTTAGGGTTTTACCATCTTCTCATAATTCTCAAAAAAAAATATAAAAAACACAGTTCACCAATCTACTCGTTTTAGTAGATTTGTAATGTTGTAAGTGAAATTATATATATGAAAAACAGTTCATAAACTTAATGAAAAACATAACATTCTATTTATATAACTAATTATTTATTTTCCAAAACCCCACCATTTATTTAAATTGCAATTTGTTTAATGATTTGTCGGCATTTCCTTGACAATCATTCTATGGATCATCAATAGGGAGGCCACCGCTAAGACTTGGATTGGTAGCCTGAGAAGTAGGGGAGGAACTAGCAGCACTGCCATCTGTAGAAGCTCCAGTTGGTGCACTTGCAGGGCTGCCACCGGCGGATGTGGCGTCGACAGTAACCACGCCGGCGAGGGCAATCAAAACCAAAACAAGAACAACAAGTTGGCGTGCCATTTTTGTTTCAAAATGTGGTCTCTGTGTTTATTAAGCAAATTTTTTTTTAAAATAAAAAAAGAGAGAAAAAAAATGTGATTAGGAATGGAGAGATGCAATATGTTTGTAATAATGATTAGCTTATTAATACTAGTAAATTACCGTATCTAACGGCAATTAATTCGCTTCTAATTTTAAACTTAGCCACTAATCATACGATTTTTAAGTTCGACAATCCTATAATTATTGAAAATTGGGTTTGGTGAATGTTAATTTTTAGAATGGCCAAAAATAGATAAAACTGATTTCATTTTATATCATTACCAATGGTATAAATATAAAAGCATACATGAATTTTGCTCTAATGTGTAATGCCATACATATGAAAATAAATGTATGTGTCGTAACCATTTTTTGAAAGAATAGTAAACGACGCGGTCGACTCGAGGTTTGAAAAATGAAAAGGAAGGGAGTCGCCACCGATCTTTATTTGGGTGAGATCGGATCACCTTTGTTTTAATAAACATTTCGATTTACTAAAATAATGTTTTTGGTCTACGAATTTTGAGAAAATAGGCTCGGGAGTCGGTTACGTGTGAGGAAGGATTAGCACCCTCGTCACGCCCGAAATCGGTACCAAACTGATTGATCGATGTCCTAATGTTGAAAACTTTGAAATGGTTTGGAAATAGATACTTTTTATTTCCAAAACTTGAAGGAATTGGAAGGGACGTTAAGACTCTCTTATTTTCGAAGAAATAAAGCATCATGTCCAGTAAGTTAGGGCGTGATACTTTAGACTCCCGAAACTAAGCTCGCCTTTTTAAAACTTAGTTTTACATCTGAAGAGGATCTTCCGTCATTTGTCAAACGAGAAATCGTAACCCAAAGAAGTTAGGGCTCGCCTTCTCAAGGTCCAAATTAGAATATTGCCTCTACTTTAAAAAAACTCATCCGAAGCATCTAGATGTCGAGTCCAGTAAGTTAGGCGCGACATTTCAATACCCGAGATTAAGTGTTTTATTTAATATTTAAATTGTGATTTCAAAAGGACAACCCGTTGCTTAGCTTTAAACGAGAAGAAACCTGAACCCAGTAAGTTAGGGCTCGATTTGCTCGAACTGCTAATACGAAATGTCGATAAAAAACTTGGATTTGTGATTTTTGAAACGGATTTTCCGTCGTTTAGCTTAAACGAGAAAAGTCAGAACCCAATAAGTTAGGGCTCGATTCACTCGAATTGCTAATACTTTAATATCGATTGTTAGGAAAATTGAGATGTTGGGACAAATTAGATTAAAATGCAAAAACACGATGTTGTGTGTGAAAGAATAATAAAAGGACACGAATATGTATAAGTAAGGATGATATATAATATATTGGAAGTATTACGTATAGTAACAGTAGTAGAAATAGTGATGAAATAATAATAATAATAATAATAATAATAATAATAATAATAACAATAACAATAGTGGATAATAAAGGAAGTAAAATGATAGTAATAATTTTTAGAGAAAAGAAAAATAAAATAAAAATAAAATAATAGTAAAACATTTATATAAAAGAATACATCAATATTAAAAAAAGAGAAAAAAAAAAACATTACTAACTAAATATGATGGTAACAAGATATATGCATTATGTAGAAATAATATGGTAATAAATAATAATAGTATATGCGTATGGAGATAATAGTGATAATAACATGCTAATAATAATAATATAATAATAGTAACAATATAGTAATGGTAATGAAATATATATATATACATAGGATATAATAGTATAATATTGATAATACTAATAATAAATAGATAAAATAATAACCTAATATAAGCACATAAAATGTACACATATGTAAAATATAATGAGAATATAATAGTAATACTAATAACAATAATATAATGTGGTAATAATAAAATAATAATAATAAAAATGATAAATAATAAGGTAATCATAAAAATGAGAAAATTTAATAATAGCAAAGATGGTAAAATTACAATATGATCGAAAATGGGTTAAATTGCATTAAAAATGAAAGTTTCGGGTCAATTTGCAAATAAAAATAAAAGAAAAGGACCTATTTGTACGCGTGGAGGAAACGGAGGGACCATCCGCGCAATAACTCCTTTCGGCCAAAACGCGTCAGAGCGAGGGGGACTAAATTGAAAGCCAAACGAAACGTTCGGGCGATTTTTGAAATAATAAAAATTTAATTGAAAGCAATAAAAATGCGTATGGACTAAAAGTGAAATTAGCCCTTCCTTCAAAAACGCGCGGATCCCCGGAGCGGGTCGGTCGCGACGCGGTCATGGCCAAAACGACGCCGCTTTGGGCATAAATGGCCACCTCAAAACGACGCCGCTTTGAGGGGCTATATAAGGCCCTAAAACCGTAAAAATCATTTGAGTCGCTTAAAATTAAAAAAAGTTTCGATTCTCTCTTTTTCTCTCGCAGGTTTCCTTCTCCTGCTGCCGTCAAGTCAGCCGCCCGCCACCGTGACGCGCGTGGTAGAAAAAAGTAAAATGTATTTTTTCCTTCTTTTATATTCGATCGATGTTTATATATATGTATATGCGTCTTTAAACGAGAGAAAAGGAAGAGAAATCTTCCAAAATGGTAAAGTAAAAAGCAAAGTAAATAAAAAAATAGAAATCAAAACCTTGATGCTTCGCTTTTGTTTTTTATTGCCGATCTTTGAATATCAAAGGTTTCTAATCCCTTTTTTTTAATCGATCGAAATTCCCTTTTCTTGTATTGATTTCTCCTCTTTTTTTTTCTTTTTTCTTTTTTTTTCAAAATTTCTCTCCGTTTTTCTTATATATCCCCCATTGTTAGAAAATGTTAGGTTTTTATAACCCATTTACAATGCTATTCTACTGCCCTTATTCTGCTGCTTGCGTGTTATGTTGCTTCGGTCTTGTCTTCCTTCTTGTTTTGCGTGTGCTCAGGTGGTGCAAGTGGGAAGAGCCATGAGCAGTGGCTTCGGCAGGGGTCGAGCAAGTGGCCTAGTCGCGCGCTAGGGTTTTCGTGAGACCCTAGCTAGCCGAAAATTCATGGGCCTCATTGGGCCTCGTTGGTTGGGCTGTTGGCTTTATTTGGGCCCCGGGCAAATATTGGGCTGTACAGTATGTATTCATTTTTTAAATGTGTATAATTGAATCAAAATCAAACTTTCATTTTATTTGAACCACAATTCGAGGTCTAGGTGTATAATTAAAGTTCATGTATCAAATTGCACAGTGGACCAAAGTTCATGTATAAATTTGATATTTATCTCTTTTCATAAATTATTCATAAAATTTTGAGTTAACTGCACTACACATCCTCAAACTATGTCTCTCATTTTAAAGTGGTCCCATATTTCAAAACATTCTAATTACATCTCAAAACTATCTACGTTAAATCAATCAAGCATTGCCATTATTCAAGCCCTTAATTTAATGCAAAATATCATGTGACATTTTGGAGGAAAGTAAAATGTTGTTGTATAAGTTTTAAAATTAAAAACTAGAAATAAAGTAAAATCGAAAAAAGAGAGAGGAAACAATAATTTCTCTAAAAGCAACCTCAATGAGGTATTGAACCCTTCCCATCTTTGATGCGATACTCACAGGTTCAACTATCATATTTCTAAGGGAGGAATCAGACTCCAAAGACCAATGTACCAATACTTATGCCCCTACAATTGCATTAATGCTCGAATTAATGTCTCTAACGACTATAAATCATCAAGAGGATATAAATAGGGTTCAAGAACACTCATAACAAGATAAGAAACAAGCTTACAAAGTTTATTGTGCATAATTCCAATCTTTTTATTGTATTTCTCATATTTTCTCATGCACCCACTTGTGTAATTATTTCTTTAAATCTTTCAAGTGATGCAAAATCATTTGAGTGGCCTATATTGTTGTAAATTAGTCTTTAAGAGTTATTCTTTGTTTATAATTTATTTCTTATCTTAGTGATGGTTTACTTAATTTTTTCGGTAGAAAACCTTAAGGGAAGCAACTCTATCTTGCTTACTTAAAATATAGTGATTTTAAAGGTTAAACATTGTCCTTGAAATTTTCAAATTAGTGAATTTGGAAAAATCTTTAGTTGTGGTAAGTTAAGGTAGTGGAGGTAGACAATAGGGGTCGAACCACTATAAATCCTTATGTTGATTTTCCTTTGCCATATTTCCTCCAAAATTTTAAAACATCAATCCATCCCTCCTCTTGGTGTATATCGAGCTTTATACATAGTTAATATTTACTGTATAAAAAATATCTTGAAAGTTATTTTTTCAATTGCAATTCAAGAAGATGGTGCCTTGTTTAAAATTCGGGGATTCATGGTGCAATGACACAAAGTTGTTGAAGGAAAAATGTTCATTTCGTTCAATAATTACTTTAGCTGCTCATCGAGAAAATGGATCATAGATATGGATTTGAAGTTTAAGAAAATATTTGAGGGAGATGCAGCGAAACTCGAGTTATCTTTCACGTTGGAGGAGATTAAGGAAGGGGTATGGAGTTGTGACACCAACTGGTTTGTGTTAAATTCGCATTGGTTTATATTAAAGATAATGGTATGGGAACAACCTTGGCTACTACTGGGGTGAGAAGATCAGCATTATTTAAAGTTTGGTAGTGATATATTCTTTATTCTTTATTAGTAGTTTGGTCAAATGCCGTTATTTATATGTCTTTTTCTTAATATAAAAATTATTACATAATGGGAGCATTACAAATACAAAATTCCAACCTCCATTGTCAACCACTGATGGTTTATTTCTTTGTTTATTCAAGTAATGCTTTAACTATTATTATAATTAATACTTAAAACACAGTTCACCGAATTAAGTGTGTTGAGTTATGGTTAAGGTATTCGCCGCTCTAGATATGGCCTGAATTCAAATCGCAAGTAGTCGTGGTTGTTTTTAGAGCTTTACCATCTTCTCATAATTCTCAAAAAAAAAAAAAAAAACACAGTTCACCAATTTACTCTTTTTAGTAGATTTGTTAAGAGTATAATGTTGTAAGGGAAATTATATATATGAAAAACAGTTCGTAAACTTAATGAAAAACATTACATTCTATTTATAACTAATTATTTATTTTCCAAAACCCCACCATTTATTTAAATTTCAATTTGTTTAATGATTTGTCGGCATTTCCTTGACAATCATTCTATGGATCATCAATAGGGAGGCCACCGCTAAGACTTGGATTGGTAGCCTGAGAAGTAGGGGAGGAACTAGCAGCACTGCCATCTGTAGAAGCTCCAGTTGGTGCACTTGCAGGGCTGCCACCGGCGGATGTGGCGTCGACAGTAACCACGCCGACGAGGGCAATCAAAACCAAAACAAGAACAACAAGTTGGCTTGCCATTTTGTTTCAAAATGTGGTCTCTGTGTTTATTAAGCAAAAAAAAAATTTTAAAATAAAAAAAGAGAGAAAAAATGTGATTAGGAATGGAGAGATGCAATATGTTTGTAATCATGATTAGCGTATTAATACTAGTAAATTACCGTATCTAACGGCAATTAATTCTCTTTAATTTTAAGCTTAGCCACTAATCATACGATTTTTAAGTTCGACAATCCTATAATTATTGAAAATTGGGTTTGGTGAATGTTAATTTTTAGAATGGCCAAAAATCGATAAAACTGATTTCATTTTATATCATTACCAATGGTATAAATATAAAAGCATACATGAATTTTGCTCTAATGTGTAATGCCATACATATGAAAATAAATGTATGTATTTATTTTTTAAATGTGTATAATTGAATCAAAATCAAACTTTCATTTTATTTGAACCACAATTCAAGGTCTATGTGTATAGCTCATGTATCAAATTGCACGTTGGACCAAAGTTAATGTATAAATTTGATATTTATCTCTTTTCATAAATTATTCATAAAATTTTGAGTTAATTGCACCACACATACTCAAACTATGTCTCTCATTTTAAAGTGGTCCCAAATTTCAAAACATTCTAATTACATCTCAAAACTATCTATGTTAAATCAATCAAGCATTGCCATTATTCAAGCCCTTAATTTAACTATTAAATTGTAACGACCAAATTGTGGGCACCGTAAAAAAAAAATGTGTTATCGGGCCTCCGCCTTAGTAAATCGAGTTAGTAAATAATCATTAGGAGTAATTATGAGTCTAGTAGTGTGCTTAATTAGATTTTTATTTAGTGAATTTAGCTTAATTGAGAGTAATTAGGAAAAAGGATCAAATTGAATAAGGAGTAAAAGTCTAATTGTAGATTAAAAGAAAATAAAAAGGACTAAAATGGCAATTATGCCATTTAGCATAAGTTGAGGCGGCATAAGCTTAAAAAATCTGAGATTTTATGTGTTAAAATATATTATTAATATTATTAAATAATTATATTAATATAATATTATATTATATAATAAAGTAAATAGTAAATGAAATAATAAAAAAGAAACAAAGAAGAACAGAAAAGAACAGAGAGCATACGAAACAAGCAGGAAAGAAAGAAGAAAAAGAAGGAAAAGGAAAAAACTAAAGATTCAAGGTTTTAAACTTTAAAAGGTAAGTCAATCAAGTCCTATTCTTTTAATTTTGATGTTTTAGAAGCTTTAAAGCAAGATTTTGATGAAACTAAGTTGATATTTTGAGAGTTTATTGGTTTTTAAGTATAGTTTATGTTAAAGAAAAAGATGAACAAGGGGTTAAATTGAATGAAATTTAAGTTAGAGTTAGTAAAAGGATTAAATTGTAAAGTAAGCTATAAGTTTTGTATTATAGGGATTGATTTGGAAGAAATTATAAATTAGGTTTATTTTGAAAATTTTGTAATCAAGTTGAATATGGAAGGAATTTAAGTAGAATCAAGCATGAATTAAGTTAAGAAAATAAGTAAACTTAACTAGGATTTAATTGCAAAATAAGTCATAAGAAAACAGATTTAAGACAGCAGCAGTAGAGTAACTTTGAAAATTCACCAAAAATCGTAGAAATGGAATTAGAAGTTGAGTGAGATATGAAATTAAAGCTTATTGAGTCTATTTTCATATGAAAGAAACAGAGATAGCAAATAAGTTCTGTATTGTGAGATATTTAAATTTTAGTGAAACTGGTTCAGGGTGATTTCGAGATCCCCTGTTCTGACTTGTAAAAATAATTAAAAATTGTATAAAAATGATTTTGGAACATAATTTATATGGTTAAATTCCTTAATGAGTCTAGTTTCAAATGAGCTAAACAAGGAGGCCATCTAAATTCTGTACAAAGAGTAATTTAATTCGTAGTGAAGAGAGGTCAGAGCAGTTGGACAGTGAAACAGGGAAATTTTAAGAATAATCTGGTATTGATTGGCCATACCAAAAATTCTGAAAAATTTACAGTAAAAATATATATGAGTCTAGTTTCGGGAAAAATTTACGGATCTTAATTTGGAGTTCCGTAGCTCCAGATATAGATGATTTAGTGACAATGACTCAGGTAGACAGCCTAGAAAGAACTTATAAGTAAATAATAGAATTGTGTATAAAAGATGTGGAATGAAGAGGAAGAGTAGAAATTGAATAAAATTCAATTATTTATTGTAATTTAATGTTGTAATTAATAATGTAAATTATTATTTTCGTAGCTAAAAAGGAACTCGAGACATCAACCCATAAAGGAAAGGAGAAGGTTACCGAGGAATAATCAAGCAAATTCGGTTTGTATTACTATAATTCAAGCTATTTATTTATTCATTAAATATTAGATTAATTTATGGATATGGTAAGTAAATTATAAGGTAAGTGTTTTTATTGAAATTGAATTGTATCCGGTTTGATATGGAAAAGTGTAATTAATATTGAAATTGAATTTATTATGAAAATGAAAATGAAATTGAGAACCAAATACCCTATTAACTAGTCGGGCTGAGTCGGATATAATTGGCATGCCATAGACATGGAAGAGTACGGGATTTTGCCGCGCCATCGATCAGCACTTACGCGTCGATCATCATCGTTATCAAGCATCGCATATCGATTCGACACTTTGTGTGTCGATATCGTTATCATTATCACTACATGTGTTCAAAGACTTTGTGTGTTGAATATCGATATTGTTATCATTATCGATTCGACACTTTGTGTGTCGATATCGTTACCGCGTATGGCACATTGTGCCGCATCGGAGTGTTGGGTTGGAACTGTATCCGCGTAAGGTCCGAAATCATTAATAGGGGTAAATAAAGAAAAGGTTAAATTGAATAAAATGAAATGGTTGAGCCATTGGAAGAAATGCGAAAATAGAACATGAACTCAAAAATGTGATTGAAATATGAGCATGAGAAAAGAAAGTATGAACCATTGGTTCAAGAAATGGATAATGGCTCAACATGATTATGTATTATTTCAATTGTTAAATAGCTAAATTTGAATTGTATGAATATATTGAGAATGATAAACTTATGTTTGAATTGGGTTAGTTAAATTAAAGTTATATGATTTAATGATATGATTATTATGTTTATAATTTGAATTATGGTAATACCACCGAGTATATGTATACTCAACAGACGCTGCTTCTGCGGCGCAGTTGTAGAAGTCAACATCGAACCAAAGATCCGGCTGCAATTCGACTTCAAAGAAACCTTTGGTGATGTATATTTCTTTTATAATGTGGCATGTACGTAGGTTATGTTTAAATGTTATTATGTTTTGAATGTAAATGGTTAAAAATGTTAGTATTACAAGTTTAAAAATTATAATGAAAGGAGTATATTTATTTTAATCTAACTAATATTTTGATAAATTTAAGTTGATATTATATTGATTGAGTTTGATTGAAGGTATTTAGAATAGAAAATGAATTTATCAAATGAATTGGTTAAATTGGTTGTTTATTGAAATGAATACGATTTATTTTACAGGGGTTTTATATATTAATAAGCGTAAATGTCACTAAATTTATATTAAACAAAATTTATATTTGCAAATTGTCCGATATGTCCTAGAATGCTTCAGTACCCTCGTTCCGCGATGGTTCGGTTAGGGTGTTACATTTATCGGTATCGTGAGCTATCGTTTTAGTCGATTCTCGGCTAAATCGGGCTCAAAGTGAGTCTAGAAGTACATGCCACTATTGAGTCGGCCGAGTCCTGGTTTTTGGATGCCGATATATATTTATTTGATTTTGTTTTATAGATAAAATGTCGATTTAAAGAATGTATGATGTTGAACAGAAATGCATACTGGAAATCGAGAATTGAAGAAATCAATCATATACACCTCATCAGAACTCAGTTAAATAACCAACCTCCTAATGTAAGAAGAGAAAGAGATAACTCACAATCAAGAGTTAGAGCTATAGCCGATGCATTGCAACATGTAATCGGAAATCAGCACTCAAGCATTACATCAAGATTTACTGCTTGCTAGACGGCCCCATTAAAGAGTTAAGAAAATATGGTGCCACGGAGTTTTCGGACTAAGAGGTCTTGATCCGCTTCTATTGCTGAGAATTGATAGAATCAACAAAAAGAGTTTTGCAACAATTAGATTGCACCCCCGAGAGAACTGATATGTGCTGTATCATTGTTACAAGGGAAGCATATCTCTCGTGTGGGAATCATGTTGTTAGACATTTACCTGATGATCAGTAACTCGGGATTTGTTTCAAAAGAATTTCAAAAGAAGTATATTGGGGAAATGTATATTGAAGAGAAAAAGCAAGAGTTTTTAATGTTGAAACAGGTAATATGTCAAGATTGGATTATGATCGAGAGTTTACTAGATTGAGCAGTATGCTTCGTAATATATTCCAACAGAGGCCGATAGTTGTAAACGGTTTTACGGGGATTAAGAGATGAAATAAAACTACAATTAGTGTCCCAAATGATTATCGAATTTGTTGATTTGATCGAACGGGCTAAATGATAGAGCAAGTCTTGGGACTTGATAAAAGTCGAACAGCTTGGATTGACCAGAAACGAGTAGAGCAACTAGTTCAAATCCACTACCAAAAAGATCTAGAGAATTCAGAGGTGGTTGGAGATCAAGCTTTCGATCCGATAGAGGTGACTTTAAACAGAGGAAAACAGATTACTATTTCCACCTTAGAGTGTAAAAGCTCCACCCCGGGAAAATGAATATCCCGAATGTAACTATTGTGGAAAAGACATTTTGGTGAATGCTGGAAGAAAATTGGAGGATGTTTTCATGTTGGGCTCTACCGAACACTTTATTAAAGATTGTTCAAAACTCGTAGTAGTACACCTACCACATCTCGTAGATCAAGATCGATCGCTGCAGGTAGAGGAATGTCTAGAGGAGGTTTTGTTTCGAGGAGAGGAGGAGCTAGTAGAGGCAAAGTGATATAGCTACACAACAACAAGAGGCTAGAGCACCAAACCTGAGCATACGTGAGTTCGGACCCGTGAAGAAGGCAATGCTCACGATGTGGTGACAGTATATTTTTATTGTATTCTCGAGCCTATTTATGCTTTAATTGACCCGGTTCATCACATTCATATATTAATTTAAAATTAGTTGAATCGGGAAGTTAGAATCAAAATGTCTAGAGTTTTCATAGAGGTGTCTAGCCCTTTGGGACAAACAAAGTGTTAGTAGACAGAGTATGCCTGAGGTGCCCGTTAATAATACATGATAAAATGTTTCCTGTGGATTTGCCGATCATGCCTTTTGGCGATTTTGATATCATTTTGGGTATGGATTGGTTATCCGAACATGGGGTAGTTTTGGATTGCTATAAAAGAGGTTTAGTATTCAGCGTAAAAATGGGGACAGAATTCAAGTGAATGGCATCCGCATTGCTGGTTCGACACGTATCATTTCAAACTACTAAAGCTAATGCTTATTACAAAGAGGTTGTTCAAATGTGATTTGGCATATGTTATTAATTCGATTCAAATGGAAGCCAATGCAAACAGATTAGGATCAGATGCGAGTTTCCGCATGTATTTCCGTAAGAACTACCGGGTTTACCACCGATAGAGAGGTTGAATTTGCTATTGATGTGTATCCAGTACAAAGACCAATTTCTATACCTCCGCATCAATGTCGCCATCAATTGAAAGAGTTGAAGGTGCAAGCATAAGATTTATTAGATCGAGGATTTATCCGACCGAGTATTTCACCTTGGGAGCTCCAAAGATTGTTTGTTAAAAAGAAAGATGGTTCTATGCGGCATGCATTGATTATCGATAGCTTGAACAAAGTGACAATCAAGAACCGTATCCTTTGCCTCAGATAGACGACTTTGTTTGATCAGCTTAAGGAGCTTCAAGATTTTCTAAAATTGATTTGAGATCCGGTATTATCACCAAGGTGAAGGAAAGTGATGTGCCTAAGATCGCCTCCGTACTCGTATGGCCATTATGAATTTTTGGTGATGCCGCTTGATTGACCAATGCTCCACCGCTTTTATGGATTTGATGAATCGCATTTTCCAAATTGTATCTAGATCTGGGCTTGTGGTGGTTTTTATTGATGATATATTGGTATATTCAAAAACAGAGGCGTAACATGATCAAAGATCTTCGAAAGGTTTTACAGATTCTCATGGAAAAAAAATTTGTATGGGAAATTAAGTAAATGTGAATTCCGTTGTCCAAGTGGTATTTTTAGGACATGTGGTATCTCACGATGGGATTAGAGTTGACCAAGAAGATCAAGCAATTGTTCAAAGGGAAAGCGCCAAAGAATGTGTCCGAGGTACGTAGTTTTCTCTTTGGCTTACTGGATATTATCAAGATTTGTAAATGGATTCTCGAAAATAACAATGCCGATGACTAAACTACTACGTAAGAATGTTCCTTTTATCCGGGATGATCAAGCATGTAATAGTTTTGAGACTTTGAAGCAAATGTTGATGTGAGGCACCGTAGATAACATTACCAAAGTCGGGAAAAGATTTTATTGTGTACAAAGGATGCTTCTTTGAGTGGTTTGGGTTGTGTATTGATGCAAAATGGAAAGGTTATTGCATATGCATCTAGACAATTGAAGCCGCATGAACGTAATTACCCGACACATGACTTGGAGCTAGTCTGCAGCAATTTTTGCTTTAAAGATTTGGAGACATTATCTTTATGGCGAGAAATGTTACATTTACACAGATCATAAAGTCTCAAATATCCACTGTCACAGTAAAGATTTAAATTTAAGGCAAAGACGGTGGATCGAGCTTCTAAAAGATTATGATTGTGTTATAGATTATCATCCAGAAAAAGCAAATGTGGTAGTGATGCATTGAGCAGAAAGTCATGATTGAATTACGAGCAATGTTTGCTCTACTTAGTGTTAATGATGATGGAAGCTTGTTAATGAAAGTTAAAGGTTAAGCTTTAATGATGTTAGAGCAGATTAAAGCAAATTTCGATGGAAGATGTCAAATTATTAAAGAAAAGAGAAATGGTTCGTAATGGTACAAATAAAATTTTAGTATTGATGAACATAATTGTTTGAGGTTTCAAAATCGGATTTGTGTTCCAACTACTTCAATTAAAGAAGATGATTCTTCAAGAAGCACACGATGGTACTTTTGCGCTGTATCCGGTGGAACAAAAATGTATCGTAATTTAAGGGAGCACTATTGGTGGCCGTGAATGAAGAAAGATATAGTTGAATATGTCAAGAAATGTTTGACTTGCCAACGAGTAAAGGCAGAACATCGTGCAATTTGGCTGTGGTTACTCCACTTCATTAGTATTCCCGAATGGAAATGGGATAGTATTACTATGGATTTTGTTACAGTGGTTGCCACCGCCGAGAGAGCAAAAGAATGCCATTTGGGTGATAGTTGATCGACTTACTAAGTCCGCTTCATTTCATAGCAATCAGACCGATTGGTCTTTACGTAAGCTTGCTGAAGTATATATCCGAGAAATTGTGAGATCGCATGGCATTCCAAAGATCTATAATTTCCGATCGAGATCCACGATTTACATCGAGATTTTGGAAGCAAGCATGATTCTTTGGGTACTCGGCTTAATTTTAGTATCGCATTTCATCCACAAACCGACGGACAATCGTAACGGGTAATTCAAATTTTAGAAGACATGCTTCGGGCTTGCATTATTGACTTTGAATCAAAGTTGGGAACGATATTTGCCATTAGCTGAATTTGTTTATAATAATAGTTATCAATCTAGTATTCAAATGGCTCCATATGAAGCATTATATGGTCGAAGATGTCGATCACACCGTATGTTGGATAGAGTTGAATGAGAAAAAGATTGTTGGACCGGAATTAATTCAGAGACAAGAAGTAGTTAAAAAGATCAAAGACAAAGTTGAAAGTAGCTTTTGACGTACAAAAGTCTTATGCAGATCTAAAGCGACGAGATATAGAGTATTCTGTGGGTGATAAAGTGTTTTTAAAAGTATCACCTTGGAAGAAAATTTTGAGATTTGGTCGCAAGGAAAATTAAGTCCTCGTTACATTGGGCCATATGAAGTAATTGAAAGAATCGGACCGCTGCCTATCGATTAGCTTTACCTCCTAATTACGTAAAATTCATAATGTTTTTCATGTTTCCATGCTACGAAGGTATCGATCGGATCCATCTCATATTATTTCTATCAAGACATTGAGATTAGACCGGATTTGTCATATGAAGAAGAACCGGTTCAAATACTAGCTCGAGAAGTGAAAGAATTAAGAAACAAACGAGTCCCTTTGGTAAAAGTATTGTGGAGAAGCCATAATGTAGAAGAAGCAACTTGGGAACTCAAGAAACTATGAGAGCGCAGATCCTCACCTATTTCGTGGTAAATTTCGAGGACTAAATTTATTAAGGGGGAGAAATGTAACGACCAAATTCGTGGGCACCGTAAAAAAAATGTGTTATCGGGCCTCCGCCTTAGTAAATCGAAAGTTAGTAAATAATCATTAGGAGTAATTATGAGTCTAGTAGTGTGCTTAATTAGATTTTTATTTAGTGAATTTAGCTTAATTGAGAGTAATTAGGAAAAAGGATCAAATTGAATAAGGAGTAAAAGTCTAATTGTAGATTAAAAGAAAATAAAAAGGACTAAAATGGCAATTATGCCATTTAGCATAAGTTGAGGCGGCATAAGCTTAAAAAAATCTGAGATTTTATGTGTTAAAATATATTATTAATATTATTAAATAATTATATTAATATAATATTATATTATATAATAAAGTAAATAGTAAATGAAATAATAAAAAAGAAACAAAGAAGAACAGAAAAGAACAGAGAGCATACTAAACAAGCAGGAAAGAAAGAAGAAAAAGAAGGAAAAAGGAAAAACTAAAGATTCAAGGTTTTAAACTTTAAAAGGTAAGTCAATCAAGTCCTATTCTTTTAATTTTGATGTTTTAGAAGCTTTAAAGCAAGATTTTGATGAAACTAAGTTGATATTTTGAGAGTTTATTGGTTTTAAGTATAGTTTATGTTAAAGAAAAAGATGAACAAGGGGTTAAATTGAATGAAATTTAAGTTAGAGTTAGTAAAAGGATTAAATTGTAAAGTAAGCTATAAGTTTTGTATTATAGGGATTGATTTGGAAGAAATTATAAATTAGGTTTATTTTGAAAATTTTGTAATCAAGTTGAATATGGAAGGAATTTAAGTAGAATCAAGCATGAATTAAGTTAAGAAAATAAGTAAACTTAACTAGGATTTAATTGCAAAATAAGTCATAAGAAAACAGATTTAAGACAGCAGCAGTAGAGTAACTTTGAAAATTCACCAAAAATCGTAGAAATGGAATTAGAAGTTGAGTGAGATATGAAATTAAAGCTTATTGAGTCTATTTTCATATGAAAGAAACAGAGATAGCAAATAAGTTCTGTATTGTGAGATATTTAAATTTTAGTGAAACTGGTTCAGGGTGATTTCTGAGATCCCCTGTTCTGACTTGTAAAAATAATTAAAAATTGTATAAAATGATTTTGGAACATAATTTATATGGTTAAATTCCTTAATGAGTCTAGTTTCAAATGAGCTAAACAAGGAGGCCATCTAAATTCTGTACAAAGAGTAATTTAATTCGTAGTGAAGAGAGGTCAGAGCAGTTGGACAGTGAAACAGGGGAAATTTTAAGAATAATCTGGTATTGATTGGCCATACCAAAAATTCTGAAAAATTTACAGTAAAATATATATGAGTCTAGTTTCGGGAAAAATTTACGGATCTTAATTTGGAGTTCCGTAGCTCCAGATATAGATGATTTAGTGACAATGACTCAGGTAGACAGCCTAGAAAGAACTTATAAGTAAATAATAGAATTGTGTATAAAAGATGTGGAATGAAGAGGAAGAGTAGAAATTGAATAAAATTCAATTATTTATTGTAATTTAATGTTGTAATTAATAATGTAAATTATTATTTTCGTAGCTAAAAAGGAACTCTGAGACATCAACCCATAAAGGAAAGGAGAAGGTTACCGAGGAATAATCACAAATTCGGTTTGTATTACTATAATTCAAGCTATTTATTTATTCATTAAATATTAGATTAATTTATGGATATGGTAAGTAAATTATAAGGTAAGTGTTTTTATTGAAATTGAATTGTATCCGGTTTGATATGGAAAAGTGTAATTAATATTGAAATTGAATTTATTATGAAAATGAAAATGAAATTGAGAATCAAAATACCCTATTAACTAGTCGGGCCGAGTCGGATATAATTGGCATGCCATAGGACATGGAAGAGTACGATTTTGCCGGCTTATCGATCAGCACTTACGCGTCGACTCATCATTATCGTTATCATTACCGATTCGACACTTTGTGTGTCGATATCGTTATCAATTATCATCATGTGTGTTCAAAGACTTTGTGTGTTGAATATCGATATTGTTATCGTATACACGATTCGACACTTTGTGTGTCGATATCGTTATCGCGTAAGGCACATTGTGCCGCATCGAGTGTTGGGTTGGAACCGTATCCGCGCAAAGGTCCGAGTCCATTAATAGGGGTAAATAAAGAAAAGGTTAAATTGAATAAAATGAAATGGTTGAGCCATTGGAAGAAATGCGAAAATAGAAATATGAATCAAAAATGTGATTGAAATATGAGCATGAGAAAAGAAAGTATGAACCATTGGTTCAAGAAATGGATAATGGCTCAACATGATTATGTATTATTTCAATTGTTAAATAGCTAAATTTGAATTGTATGAATATATTGAGAATGATAAACTTATGTTTGAATTGGGTTAGTTAAATTAAAGTTATATGATTTAATGATATGATTATTATGTTTATAATTTGAATTATGGTAATACCACCGAGTATATGTATACTCAGACGGCTGCTTCCGTGCGCAGCAGTTGTAGAAGTCAACATCGAATCAAAGATCCGGCCGCACTTCGACTTCAAAGAAACCTTTGGTGATGTATATTTCCTTTTATAATGTGGCATGTACGTAGGTTATGTTTAAATGTTATTATGTTTTGAATGTAAATGGTTAAAAATGTTAGTATTACAAGTTTAAAAATTATAATGAAAGGAGTATATTTATTTTAATCTAACTAATATTTTGATAAATTTAAGTTGATATTATATTGATTGAGTTTGATTAGAAGGTATTTAGAATAGAAAATGAATTTATCAAATGAATTGGTTAAATTGGTTGTTTATTGAAATGAATACGATTTATTTTATTGTGGGTTTTATATATTAATAAGCGTAAATGTCACAAATTTATATTAAACAAAATTTATATTTGCAAATTGTCCGATATGTCCTAGAATGCTTCGTAACCCTCTCCGCGATGGTTCTGGGGTTAGGGTGTTACATTTATCGCATCGAGCTATCGTGTTTAGTCGATTCTCGGCTAAATCGCTCGAAAGTGAGTCTAGAAGTACATGCCACTATTGAGTCGGTTTAGTCGGGTTTTTGGATGTCTGATATATATTTATTTGATTTTGTTTTATAGATAAAATGTCGACTTAAAGAATGTATGATGTTGAACAGAAATGCATACCGAAATCGAGAAATTGAAGAAATCAATCAAGCATACACCTCATCAGAACCAAGTAAATAACCAACCTCCTAATGTAAGAAGAGAAAGAGATAACTCACAATCATAAGAGCTATAGCCGATGCATTGCAACATGTAACGGAAATCAGCATCACATTACATCAAGATTTCTTGCTAGATCGGCCCCCGATTAAAGAGTTAAGAAAATATGGTGCCACGGAGTTTTCGGACTAAGAGGTCTTGATCCGCCTATTGCTGAGAATTGGATAGAATCAACAAAAGAGTTTTGCAACAATTAGATTGCACCCCGAGAGAATCTGGATATGTGCCGATCATTGTTATAAGGGGAAGCATATCTGTGGGAATCATTGTTAGACATTTACCTGATGATCAGTAACCTCGGGATTTGTTTCAAAAAGAATTTCAAAAGAAGTATATTGGGGAAATGTATATTGAAGAGAAAAAGCAAGAGTTTTTAATGTTGAAACAGGTAATATGTCAAGATTGGATTATGATCGAGTTTACTAGATTGAGCAGTATGCTTCGTAATATATTCCAACAGAGGTCGAGCATAGTTGTAAACTGGCTTTACGGGGATTAAGAGATGAAATAAAACTACAATTAGTGTCCCAAATAATTATCAATTTGTTGATTTGATCGAACGGGCCAAAATGATAGAGCAGCAAGTCTTGGGACTTGATAAAAAGTCGAAAACAGCTTGGATTGACCAGAAACGAGTAGGAGCAACTAGTTCAAATCCACTACCAAAAAGATCTAGAGAATTCAGAGGTGGTTGGAGATCAAGCTTTCGATCCGATAGAGGTGACTAAACAGAGGAAAATGGATTACTATTTCCACCAGTAGTGTAAAAGCTCCACCCCGGAAAATGAATATCCCGAATGTAACTATTGTGGAAAAAGACATTTTGGTGAATGCTGGAAGAAAATTGAGGATGTTTTCATTGTGGCTCTACCGAACACTTTATTAAAGATTGTTCAAAACTCAGAGTAGTACACCTACCACATCTCGTAGAGATCAAGTGATCGACCGCGTGAGGTAGAGGAATATCTAGAGGAGGTTTTGTTTCGAGGAGAGGAGGAGCTAGTAGAGGCAAAGTGATATAGCTACACAACACTGTGAGGCTGTGAGCACCACCAGAGCATACGAGTTCGGACCTCGTGAAGAAGGCAATGCTCACGATGTGGTGACAGTATATTTTTATTGTATTCTCGAGCCTATTTATGCTTTAATTGACCCGGTTCATCACATTCATATATTAATTTAAAATTAGTTGAATCGGGAAGTTAGAATCAAATGTCTAGAGTTTTCATAGAGGTGTCTAGCCCTTTGGGACAAACAGCAGCAGACAGAGTATGCCTGAGGTGCCCGTAATAATACATGATAAAATGTTTCTGTGGATTTGCCGATCATGCCTTTTGGCGATTTTGATATCATTTTGGGTATGGATTGGTTATCTCCAACATGGGGTAGTTTTGGATTGCTATAAAAAGAGGTTTAGTATTCAGCAGCGTAAATGGGGACAGATTGAAGTGAATGGCATCCGCATCAAAGTGGTTCGACACGTATCATTTCAAATTACTAAAGCTAACAAGTTATTACAAAGCAGGTTGTTCAAATAGATTTGGCATATATGTTATTAATTCGATTCAAATGGAAGCCAATGCGCAACGATTAGGACTCAGATGCGAAGTTTCCGCATGTATTTCCGTAAGAACTACCGGGTTTACCACCCGATAGAGAGGTTGAATTTGCTATTGATGTGTATCCAGTGCACAAAGACCAATTTCTATACCTCCGCATCGAATGTCGCCACCGAATTGAAAGAGTTGAAGGTGCGCTTACAAAGATTTATTAGATCGAGGATTTATCCGACCGAGTATTTCAACCTTGGGAGCTCCAAAGATTGTTTGTTAAAAAGAAAGATGGTTCTATGCGGCGTGCATTGATTATCGACACTTGAACAAAGTGACAATCAAGAACCGGATCCTTTGCCTCGTATAGACGACTTTGTTTGATCAGCCTTAAGGGAGCTTCGTGATTTTCTAAAATTGATTTGAGATCCGGGTATTATCACCAAAGGTGAAGGAAAGTGATGTGCCTAAGACGCGCCTCCGTACTCGCATGGCCATTATGAATTTTTGGTGATGCCGCTTGATTGACCAATGCTCCACCGCTTTATGGATTTGATGAATCGATTTTTCCAACCGTATCTAGATCACTTTGTGGTGGTTTTTATTGATGATATATTGGTATATTCAAAAACAGAGGCGTAATGATCAAGATCTTCAAAGGTTTTACAGATTCATGGGAAAAACAATTGTATGGGAAATTAAGTAAATGTGAATTTCGTTGTCCAAGTGGTATTTTTAGGACATGTGGTATCTCACGATGGGATTAGAGAGTTGACCCGGAGAAGATCAAGCAATTGTTCAAAGGAAAGCGCCAAAGAATGTGTCCGAGGTAATGTAGTTTTCTCTTTACCGGATATTATCAAGATTTGTAAATGGATTCTCGAAAATAACAATGCCGATGACTAAACTACTACAGGAAGAATGTTCCTTTATCCGGGATGATCAAGCGCGTAATAGTTTTGAGACTTTGAAGCAAATGTTGACAGAGGCACCTGTGATTAACATTACCAAAGTCTCTGGAAAAGATTTTATTGTGTATGCGATGCTTCTTTGAGTGGTTTGGGTTGTGTATTGATGCAAAATGGAAAGGTTATTGCATATGCATCTAGACAATTTGAAGTCGCATGAACGTAATTACCCGACACATGACTTGGAGCTAGCTCAAGCGAAGATTTTTGCTTTAAAGATTTGGAGACATTATCTTTATGGCGAGAAATGTTACATTTACACAGCATCATAAAAGTCTCAAATATCTCACATGTCACGAAAAGATTTAAATTTAAGGCAAAGACGGTGGATCGAGCTTCTAAAAGATTATGATTGTGTTATAGATTATCATCCAGAAAAGCAAATGTGGTAGCTCGATGCATTGAGCAGAAAGTCATGCGATTGAATTACGAGCAATGTTTGCTCGGCTTAGTGTTAATGATGATGGAAGCTTGTTAGCGAAGTTAAAGGTTAAGCCAATGATGTTAGAGCAGATTAAAGCAAAATTTCGTATGGAAGATGTCAAATTATTAAAGAAAAGAGAAATGGTTCAGAATGGTACAAATAAAATTTTAGTATTGATGAACATAATTGTTTGAGGTTTCAAAATCGGATTTGTGTTCCAACTACTTCAATTAAAGAAGATGATTCTTCAAGAAGCACGATGGTACTTTTATGCTTGCATCCGGTGAAACAAAATGTATCGTGAATTTAAGGGAGCACTATTGGTGGCCAGGAATGAAGAAAGATATAGTTGAATATGTCAAGAAATGTTTGACTTGCCAACGAGTAAAGGCAGAACATCGTGCACCGGCTGTGGTTACTCCACTATTAGTATTCCCGAATGGAAATGGGATAGTATTACTATGGATTTTATTACAGTGGTTGCCAATCGCCAGAGAGCAAAAAGAATGCCATTTGGGTGATAGTTGATCGACTTACTAAGTCCGCTTTCATTTCATAGCAAATGACTCGATTGGTCTTTACGTGTTTTTGTCAAGTATATATCCGAGAAATTGTGAGATCGCATGGCATTCCAAAGATCTATAATTTCCGATCGAGATCCACGATTTACATCGAGATTTTGGAAGCAGCTTAGCATGATTCTTTTCGTACTCGGCTTAATTTTAGTAATCGCATTTCATCCACAAACCGACTGGACAATCGTAATCGTAATTCAAATTTTAGAAGACATGCTTCGGCTTGCATTATTGACTTTGAATCGTTGGGAAACGATACTTGCCATTAGCTGAATTTGTTTATAATAATAGTTATCAATCTAGTATTCAAATGGCTCCATATGAAGCATTATATGGTCGAAGATGTCGATCACCTGTATGTTGATAGAGTTGAATGAGAAAAAGATTGTTGGACCGAATTAATTCAGAGACGTAAGAAGTAGTTAAAAAGATCAAAGATAAAGTTGAAAGTAGCTTTTGATGTACAAAAGTCTTACGCAGATCTAAAGCGTATTTAGATATAGAGTATTCCATTGGGTGATAAAGTGTTTTAAAAGTATCACCTTGGAAGAAAATTTTGAGATTTGGTCGCAAGGGAAAATTAAGTCCTCGTTACATCAGGCCATATGGAAGTAATTGAAAGAATCTGACCGCTTGCCTATCGATTAGCTTTACCTCCTAATTACAGAAAATTCATAATGTTTTTCATGTTTCCATGCTACGAAGGTATCGATCGGATCCATCTCATATTATTTCTATCAAGACATTGAGATTAGACCGGATTTGTCATATGAAGAAGAACCGGTTCAAATACTAGCTCTATAGAAGTGAAAGAATTAAGAAACAAACGCAGTCCCTTTGGTAAAAGTATTGTGGAGAAGCCATAATGTAGAAGAAGCAACTTGGGAACCTCAAGAAACTATGAGAGCGCAGTGATCTCACCTATTTTCGTGTAAATTTCGAGGACCTAAATTTATTAAGGGGGAGAAATGTAACGACCCGAAATTCAAGGCACCGTAAAAAAAATGTGTTATCTGGCCTCCGCCTTAGTAAATCGAGTTAGTAAATAATCATTAGGAGTAATTATGAGTCTAGTAGTGTGCTTAATTAGATTTTTATTTAGTGAATTTAGCTTAATTGAGAGTAATTAGGAAAAAGGATCAAATTGAATAAGGAGTAAAAGTCTAATTGTAGATTAAAAGAAAATAAAAGGGACTAAAATGGCAATTATGCCATTTAGCATAAGTTGAGGCTGATAAGCTTAAAAAATCTGAGATTTTATGTGTTAAAATATATTATTAATATTATTAAATAATTATATTAATATAATATTATATTATATAATAAAGTAAATAGTAAATGAAATAATAAAAAAAGAAACAAAGAAGAACAGAAAAGAACAGAGAGCATACGTAAACAAGCAGAAAGAAAGAAGAAAAAGAAGGAAAAAGGAAAACTAAAGATTCAAGGTTTTAAACTTTAAAAGGTAAGTCAATCAAGTCCTATTCTTTTTAATTTTGATGTTTTAGAAGCTTTAAAGCAAGATTTTGATGAAACTAAGTTGATATTTTGAGAGTTTATTGGTTTTTAAGTATAGTTTATGTTAAAGAAAAAGATGAACAAGGGGTTAAATTGAATGAAATTTAAGTTAGAGTTAGTAAAAGGATTAAATTGTAAAGTAAGCTATAAGTTTTGTATTATAGGGATTGATTTGGAAGAAATTATAAATTAGGGTTTATTTTGAAAATTTTGTAATCAAGTTGAATATGGAAGGAATTTAAGTAGAATCAAGCATGAATTAAGTTAAGAAAATAAGTAAACTTAACTAGGATTTAATTGCAAAATAAGTCATAAGAAAACAGATTTAAGACAGCAGCAGTAGAGTAACTTTGAAAATTCACCAAAAATCGTAGAAATGGAATTAGAAGTTGAGTGAGATATGAAATTAAAGCTTATTGAGTCTATTTTCATATGAAAGAAACAGAGATAGCAAATAAGTTCTGTATTGTGAGATATTTAAATTTTAGTGAAACTGGTTCAGGGTGATTTCGAGATCCCCTGTTCTGACTTGTAAAATAATTAAAAATTGTATAAAAATGATTTTGGAACATAATTTATATGGTTAAATTCCTTAATGAGTCTAGTTTCAAATGAGCTAAACAAGGAGGCCATCTAAATTCTGTACAAAGAGTAATTTAATTCGTAGTGAAGAGAGGTCAGAGCAGTTGGACAGTGAAACAGGGGAAATTTTAAGAATAATCTGGTATTGATTGGCCATACCAAAAATTCTGAAAAATTTACAGTAAAAATATATATGAGTCTAGTTTCCTGGAAAAATTTACGGATCTTAATTTGGAGTTCCGTAGCTCCAGATATAGATGATTTAGTGACAATGACTCAGGTAGACAGCCTAGAAAGAACTTATAAGTAAATAATAGAATTGTGTATAAAAGATGTGAATGAAGAGGAAGAGTAGAAATTGAATAAAATTCAATTATTTATTGTAATTTAATGTTGTAATTAATAATGTAAATTATTATTTTCGTAGCTAAAAAGGAACTCGAGGCATCAACCCATAAAGGAAAGGAGAAGGTTACCGAGGAATAATCAAGCAAATTCGGTTTGTATTACTATAATTCAAGCTATTTATTTATTCATTAAATATTAGATTAATTTATGGATATGGTAAGTAAATTATAAGGTAAGTGTTTTTATTGAAATTGAATTGTATCCGGTTTGATATGGAAAAGTGTAATTAATATTGAAATTGAATTTATTATGAAAATGAAAATGAAATTGAGAATCGAAATACCTATTAACTAGTCTTCGCCGAGTCTGATATAATTGGCATGCCATAGGACATGGAAGAGTACGGATTTTGCCGGCCATCGATCAGCACTTACGCGCCGATCATCAAGTATCGTTATCGTTACCGATTCGACACTTTGTGTGTCGTCGATATCGTTATCGTTATCATTACGTGTTCAAAGACTTTGTGTGTTGAATATCGATATTGTTATCATATCGATTCGACACTTTGTGTGTCGATACTGTTATCAAGTAAGGCACATTGTGCCGCATCGAGTGTTGGGTTGGAACTGCGGTATCCGCGGTAAGGTCCGAGTCGTCATAATAGGTAAATAAAGAAAAGGTTAAATTGAATAAAATGAAATGGTTGAGCCATTGGAAGAAATGCGAAAATAGAACATGAACTGAAAAATGTGATTGAAATATGAGCATGAGAAAAGAAAGTATGAACCATTGGTTCAAGAAATGGATAATGGCTCAACATGATTATGTATTATTTCAATTGTTAAATAGCTAAATTTGAATTGTATGAATATATTGAGAATGATAAACTTATGTTTGAATTGGGTTAGTTAAATTAAAGTTATATGATTTAATGATATGATTATTATGTTTATAATTTGAATTATGGTAATACTAATCGAGTATATGTATACTCAACAGACGGTTGACGCTTCCGCATGCGCAGTTGTAGAAGTCAAATATCGAACAGCAAAGATCCGGCTTGCACTTCGACTTCAAAGAAACCTTTGTGATGTATATTTCCTTTTATAATGTGGCATGTACGTAGGTTATGTTTAAATGTTATTATGTTTTGAATGTAAATGGTTAAAAATGTTAGTATTACAAGTTTAAAAATTATAATGAAAGGAGTATATTTATTTTAATCTAACTAATATTTTGATAAATTTAAGTTGATATTATATTGATTGAGTTTGATTAGAAGGTATTTAGAATAGAAAATGAATTTATCAAATGAATTGGTTAAATTGGTTGTTTATTGAAATGAATACGATTTATTTTACATGTGGGGTTTTATATATTAATAAGCGTAAATGTCGCTGAAATTTATATTAAACAAAATTTATATTTGCAAATTGTCCGATATGTCCTGTAGAATGCTTCAGAACCTGTTCTTACGATGGTTCGGGGTGAGGGTGTTACATAAATGGCATGCAAATGTCATGTGACATTTTAGAGGAAAGTAAATGTTGTTGTATAAGTTTTAAAATTAAAAACTAGAAATAAAGTAAAATAAAAAAGATAGAGGAAACAATAATTTCTCTAAAAGCTACCTCAATGAGGTATTGAACCCTTTACCATCTTTGATGCGATACTCACAGTTCAAACTATCATATTTTTAAGGGAGGAATCGACTCTAAAGACCAATGTACCAATACTTATGCCCTACAATTGCATTTAATGCTCGAATTAATGTCTCTAACGACTATAAATCATCAAGAGGATATAAATAGAGTTCAAGAACACTCATAACAAGACAAGAAACAAGCTTACAAAGTTTATTGTGCATAATTCCAATCTTTTTATTGTATTTCTCATATTTTCTCATGCACCCACTTGTGTAATTATTTCTTTAAATCTTTCAAGTGATGTAATATCATTTTAGTGGCCTATATTATTGTATATTAGTCTTTAAGAGGAATTTTTTTGTTTGTAATTTATTTCTTATCCTAGTGAGGGTTTACTTAAGGTTTCTGTAGGGAAGCAATTCTATCTTGCCTACTTAAAATATAGTTATTTTAAAGGTTAAACATTGTCCTTGAAATTTTCAAATTAGTGAATTTGGAAAATCTTTAGTTTTGTGTTAAGGTAGTGGAGGTAGACAATAGGGTTGATGGGAATGTTAAAAATAAATATAAATTGCAAATAAATAAATAAAAATGGCTAAAGTAATAAAAATTTAGTATTCCTAATATCTTAGTCTCCTACGACGGTGCCAAAAAGTTGATGGGCTCGAAACTAACTAATATTTCGACAAAGCAAGCGCACTCCATCGAATAGTAGTATAGTTGTGGTGAGTTCGAATATCATATCCTCAAGGACTAAAGTTACTAGTAATAACTATCTTTTATTAATGCATAAACTACCAATTAAGCAAGGAATCGTAAACTCCCCTGGATCTTTTAACTTTGTGGTAGTCTATTTTGTAAGATTGCCGAAAGCACACGCATTTAGCTCCACATGCGACGATCGCCTAAATTCCCGCTTGTTTGTCAAAAGCTCTTTGAAAATTTCCTTGAATTGGGCATCCGCGAAAGAGCTTCAAGAAACGGTAGAAGTTAATATGTAATTTCTTTAGAAGTTTAAGAAATTTACCAATTGTTCATCCGCGGCGGTCTATCTTTGTCGCATTGGGATATGGGCACACGAGGTTGGTATTCTGTGACTTACCACTTAGGTTTATCATGGCTTACCTCAACCTTACCTTCTTCTACAAAGATCCTTTTTACCTCAATTTTGGTTCATCTAACCCTTTACTATCATGTGCAGAATGGCATGAATTTGCTTCTTTGGGTTAGTTTCAATGTTGTATGGCAAGTCGCCTTGTGGTCTTTCGATATAAGCAGCAAGCAAGTTGTCCTAATTGGTTCTCGCAGCCCTTGAATTGATGCTTGCTGATTTTTAGTGTTTCGTTTCGTTGTTTTGGAAATGAGTTTCCGACAATCACGATGAATTTTGTTAGCATCTCCTCAAGGTTTGGCTTCTTCTCTTATGGGTAGGTTATCGCGAAAGCCTAGGACGGGTTGTTGTCTCTCGATTTCCTTGGCCACCCCATGAGAAGTTGGGGTGGTTCCTCCAACTCGGATTATAAGTGTTACTATAAGTGGTTATTTTGAGGTCTAGAATTGTTACCCATATAGTTCATCTATTCGCTTTCTATGCTAGTGTTGTAGGGTAAGTAACTGTATTGTTCGCTTTCTCCTCCATTTGTATTACATCGCATCACCGGGATGTACTGTGAAGAACCACACAAACCATCAATCTTTTTACTTAAAAGTTCTACCTCGTTTGATAGCATGGCCATCAAATGAGGTTGAAAACACCGCGCGCTTTTGTCCGGCTTTGTTCTCATGACTTACCACCGATAGTTATTCGGTGCCATCTCCTCTATAAACTCATAAGCCGCTGAGGTCTTGTTATTTAGGTTCCACCGGCGGGTCGAATCTATCAATCGCTTAGCTTGAGGGTTCACACCATTATAAAATGTTTGAACTCAGAGCTATAAAGGTAACCCATGGTGAGGGCATCTCTTAGTAGATCTTTATATCTCTCCTATGCATCGAGAGTGTTTTTTAGACCCATCTGCACAAAAGAAGAAATATCATTCCTTAACTTAGCCGTTTTAGTCAGCGTAAAAATATTTTAACAAAAATTTTTCGATCATTTGGTCCCATGTAGTGATTGATCCTCGTGGTAACGAAGTTCACCATCGCTTAACTTTGTTTCTCAATATGAAGAAACAATCAAGGCGAATGGCATCATCGAAATGCCATTGATATTGAAGGTATCGTGATAATTCTAGAAAATTTGCTAGTGATTGTTTGGAACCTCATCCTCGCAAACCATCAAATCCCGAATAAATTGTCAATCATCCAATAGTGTCGTCAGTTCGGCTTTAAAATTATTTGCAAAGTAATAGCAAGTCTAACAATACTTGACTCGCTTCTTGTTAAATTAGGTTTAGCATAATCATACATAGTATGAGGAGTGTGAGATTTTGATTCACTGGGTTTAGCAAGCAACCACAAGAGGTAGCGGATTATTATCATGCATCTCTTCGAGTATTAGTATTGTCCTCTTGCTTCTTCTTCTATGTATTGTAGGCTTTGCCTTATTTCTTTACAATTTCTCATGTAATCGGCATTCTTCTATATTATCATCAAAAAGTAATGGTCTGACGGGTTCCTTCTAGTCATAAACTAAAATTACCCGCTGTAAGCAAATAAAAGAAATATTAGCAAAGTTAAAAATAAATATAAATTGCAAATAAATAAATAAAATGGCTAAAGTAATAAAAATTTAGTGTTCCTAATATCTTAGTCCTCAAGCAACGGCAAGCAAAAACTTGATGGGCTTGAAATTAACTAATATTTCGACAAAGCAAAAGTCACACTCTATCGAATAGTAGTATAGTTGTGGTGAGTCCTAATATCGTATCCTCAAAGACTAAAATTACTAGTAATAACTATCTTTTTATTATCTAGCCTAAAAATTAAGGGGGATTTGTTTTTAATCTGAATTTAACTAACTAATTTAACTAACTAAATAATTATGAACGTGACAGAGGGTGAATTTGGAAAATACTTTTTGACTTAATTTATATGAGATAGACAATACCTAAGGAAGAATCCACCTAGACTTCACTTATTACTTTTGATTCATATGATTTATTCACTTGTCTTAATCAGAGTAAATCCTCGATTTATGTTAATATCTCTTTCAAGATTAAAAACAATCGACTTCTAGGTTGATTAATTGAAATCTCTTTCTAATTAGGACCCCTATTGTCGATTAACTCGATCTATAGATTCTCTATTAGATTTGACTCTAATCCTAGGCATTTTTGTCGCCTCTATTTCTCAAGTTGCAATCAACTCCACTTAATTGTGTTGATCTTCTCTTAAATGTGACTTTTTGCTCCACTCGAGTAAGCACATCTGATTTTGAATCAATAACCTCGAATTATCAAAACAAGAATAAGAACTCACAATTAAGAATAAGAACAAGTATTTATCTTATAAATCAAGCAATAATAAGATTAATTCTTAGGTTTCATCCCCTTAGGTATTTAAGGAATTTAGTTCATAAAGATATAAGGAAACATATTAGAATAGGGAAACAACAAAACATAAGAAAACCTAAAAACTTCTAAAGAACTTGATGGGAGATCTTCACTCTTGATGGAGTTTTTCCTCTCTTATAATATTCTCAAGTTATATTGTGCTTATATCAATTCGTACATCGAGGACAATGTACATCTTAAGTGTGGGGGAGGTTATTTATAGAATTATTAGAAAATCTCTGAATTATGTCTTGTGTTTAAGTAATTTTCTCATAGACTTGTGATTTTTATTGATGTGTTTTAGATTAAATTCATAGGTATTTGTGCATTGATTGTTTAAACTTTTAAGACATGAGAGAATTAAGCATGATAAGTCTATTTTTAGAATTAAAATTTTTAGGTTGTTTCCTAAATTGAAGTATTACCTTGAAGTTTGAGATTTACAAGATTGACATCCAAAAGCATAATTTTTGTGAGATTTTGAGCCTTTAGAGCATATACTTTTCTTTTTCATTTTATTATTGCTTCCGAGTGTGTCAATATTGATTTGTTATTCTAGAACTTGCTTCAATTAATCCTTAGTGAACCCTTTGAGCCTAAAATATCATTTCTGATTTACCCAATAATGTTAATCCATAACTCATTTTGTTTTGATTCTTCGAGCATTTTTCCTTTTTATTGACTCCCTTTTGTCGAGATTTGATTTAGTTAGTTGCCTAACTATGCCTCTTTTGTTTCAGTTTTTGCTTGAATTATTTCTTATTATTTGTTGTTCACAAAAAAATATACATGTATATATATTGATTGTTACTTAGTTCTATGATATTTGAGCTTGAAATATTAAATTCATATTCGAGAAGAAGCTCGCTTTATTCTTGAATAAGTGTTCGACTATGTAATTGTTTTTAATTTAGCATTTGTATATTTTTTTAGTTTGGTAATTTATCAATTCGATCTCGATTCTAACCATCCTGTTCAACCTTTCTCCACACCTTTAACCTAAGCCTTGATAAACCGTAAAAGTAACATATTTTAATCCCCTATTTAGCATACTTTTGGATGATTTATCCTTTGATTTATGTAAAAAGGTGCTTCTAATCCTTTCTTTTCATGTCTTATACTCGTGAAAGCACCCGATGATGAAAAGAACGAGAAACGAGCCTAAAACAACTCAAATTGGACTAAAATGGAAATCGGCCACGACTTGACTTAAGCCCACATGGCGTTGCCTCATTGAGCAACTAGAACACACCGACTTCCTGGTTCATGCTACACTGCGCCATGCCTCATTAAAGAACTCCGAACACGCCAAAGATGACTCACACGGGCGTGTGTCATACCCGTGTCCCCTGCTGTGGCAAAGGACAATTTCACTCTGATTTAGATACTTAGGGGCAAAGAAACCTATTTCAAAAGCCTTTATAAACCCCCTAAGTGTTACTCGAAAGAGGCGGTCACTAGGCCAGGAGCCGAGCCGGAAAGGTCGATTTGTTTTAGTGGATTTTTATGTTTTGTTTTATCTTTTCTTCCTCGAGATGTTTTCTTTATAGTTATGAACTAAACCCTTCGTGATACCGAAGGATGAAACCTAAAACGGATCTTGCTTATTGTTTTCTCAACTATATGATAAATACTTGATTTGTTCTTAATTATGAGCTTAATTCTTGTGTTAATATTTTCTGGATATTGATTCAAGTATGATATGTGCTTAGGTGGTGGAGTAAAAGTCCTCGCTAAGAGTAGATCTAGCATAGTTAAGCGGAGTTGATCGCACGCCTAGAGATAGGGTGATTTAGATTTTGCCTCTGATTAGGTGAAACCTAATATGGGAGTCCATAGATCGAGTTAATCGATTCTTGGTTTCGTAATTGAAAGAGATTTCAATTAATCAACCTTTAGTTGGTTAGACGTTATTCGCCCGAAAGAGGGTTTAATATAACTTAGGGATTCTTATGGATCAAGTCAAGTGAATAAATCGTTTGTTCAGGTGTTAGATAACAAGTGAAGTCTAGTGGATTCTTCCTAAGGATATCATCTTTTCCAAATGTAAGATTCTCAATCCATTCTTTTTGTCTTCAAGGCCTTTAAATTTTAGTAGTTAGTTAAATTTAGATTAGATAAACAAACTTCACTTTATTTTAGGCTAGATAATAAAAAGAAAAGTTAGTATTAGTACTTTTAGTTCCTTTGGGTTCGATAATCCGGTCTTGCCTAAGCTTACAACTCTTGTTCGATAGGTGCACTTGCCTTAAATCGTTGTCGAGTTAGTTTCGAGTTCGATCATTCTTTTTATAAATTTTAAAAAACTCGACAAAACAAATAATCAAGTTTTTAGCGCTGTTATTGGGAATTGAAATATTAAGAAAGCTCTATTTTTATTACTTTAGCCATTATTTTTATTTTTCGGCAAATTTACTTTTTATTTTTATTTTAGGTTAAATTTTGAATTTTGCTAAATTTTCTTTTCTTCTTTTATTAATGGCACTTCTAGTTTATGACTAGAAGGAACTCGAAAAGGACTATTAGTATACAAATGCAGATATTGAAGCAACCATTCACGAGGAATCGCAGAAGAAATTAAAGTAGCCCTAAATTACACCAAGAGCGATAAGGCGATCCAATCCCTGCGGGCGGATAGGCGAGAATAATCCACCACCACAAGATGTGGCGGAAAATAATGCTCCACGTAATATGTATGATTATGCTAAACCTCATTTAACGAAAGAGAGAATCAAGTATTGTTGGGCCCACATATAATGCCCATTAATAATTTTGAATTAAAGCCTAACACTATACAAATGATTCATCACTTTGTTCAATTTGATGGTTCATGTGACGGGCACTAAATACTCATATAAAATAATTTTTAGAGATTCAATGACACTTTCAAAATAAATGGCATTTCTCGATGATGCCATACGTCTTCTGTTATTACCCTTTTCATTAAGGAATAAAGCCAACAGTGGGTTAAATTCATTACCAAGGAGGGTCAATCACGTGGATCAAATGACCAAAAAATTTTTATTAAAATATTTCCTACTTGCCAAATAAGCCAAATTACGAAATGATATCTCTTCTTTTGTGCAAATGGATTTAGAAAACAATATACTGCCACATGGGAGAGATACAAGGATCTATTGAGAAGGTGTCAGCACCATGGTTTTATGGCTCCAGTCACAAACTTTCTATAACGGTGTAAACCCTCAACAAGGCAAATCTCAATTGATTCAATGCCGATGGAACCTAAACAACGAGAACTCTGACGACCTTACGAGTTTATTGAAGAGATGTCCTTTGAATAACTATCGATTGGCAAAGTTATCGAGACAAAACCAACAAAATCACCGAGTTTATAACTCACGATCACAGAACCATGCTATCAACACGGATAGAGATGATGAATAAAAAGCTTGATAGTTTGTGTTCTTCGCAGGCACATCCATGTAATGCAACAAGGCGCAAAATTAGGTAATGGCGAATCTAAGTACCCACCCTACCAACCAGCACGAGAGAATAACGGATGAACTATATAAGTAATCATTTAAGATCTATTAATAACCCCTATAGTATTACTTATAATCCAGTTGAAGGAACCACCTAAATTTTTCATAGGGAGTTAAAGGAAATCCAAAGATAACAACCTCCTCAAAATTTCCAAAATCAGTCCTATCCACGGGAAAAGAAGCCGAACTCTGAAGAGATGTTCGACAAAATTCATGGCAACCACAGTAAAACCGTTTCAAGGACATCAAACAAACCAACGAACATCGATTCAATAGATCAAGAGTCAAGTCGAGGAACTTACTAAGTATGTTGGGGAAGTTACTAAGTCGCTGGGATAACTTGCAAAGTTAATTTTGAACGACCGCAAGGGCATCTACCAAGCAATACTTTGAGATTAACCCAAAGGAGCAAATCCAAGCCATCACGGCTCATGATAGTATAGGGTTAGATGAACCCAATTCAATAAAAGGAAACGAGTTAGAAGAAGGTAAAAGTTAAGAGGTAACACATGAAAAGCCAAAATCGGTAATCAAAGAGTACCAACCTCGCATACTCCTTATCCTCAAGCAATGAAGAGAAATGACATGGCAGGGAACAGGTTTGGTAAGTTTCTTAAACTTTTAAAGAAATTACATATCAACTTACCTCTTCTCAACTCTTTTCGGATGCGATTTGAGGAAATTTTTAAAATGCGACTCTTGCAACACAATGTTTTGAATTAGACAAAGAGCCACTGGCGTGGGAATTAAACGCGCCATATGCTCAAGAATGTTACGAATAGACTACCACAGAAGCAAAAAGATCCGTGGAGTTTTACAATTCCATGTTTAATTGGTAAACTAATTGTTGACAATGCATTAGCTAATTTAGGGGCAAGTATAAATGTCATGCCTTATAAAATGTTTAAACAACTAGGTCAGGGAAACCCAAACAAACTAGGATGAGCATTCAATTAGGCGATAAAACCGTTAGATATCCTAGAGGATTATCCGAAGATATTCTTGTAAAAATTGATAAATTCGTTTTCTCTGTAGATTTTGTTGTCTTAGACATGGATGAGGATAATTTGATTCCTTTAATCTTAGGAAGACCCTTTTATGCAACCTGTTCGAACTAAAATTGATGTTAACATAGGAGAACTCATACTGTAGGTGATGAATCGATCGGGCTTTACAAACTCTTGACTCGGCCAGGACAAATCATTGATGAAGGTGAAAAGGCAAAATTCAGTTGATAACCAGGTGTTTCAACTTTCACCATAGGAAACACCACAAGGTTACAAACGTAAAGCCGAGTCATGGACCTCGTACCAACAAGGAAGAATTATATGAGGAACGAAGCCTTATATAGTTAATAATTAAAAGAGTGGGAAGACCTGCTTTAAAGATGAACCGAACCGCGCCAGAAAGAGAAAAACAACGGAGCCCAGAGAGAAAAGCTCATCTAACATCAAACCATTTCAAAATAGGAGACCATGTATTGTTAGATAAAGCGGATCCTCGCATCACTACACCGCACTGCACATACGAACAACAAAATCGCTCTCGGAGTATCGATATCATCTTCCCATACAGTAACAAATGAGGGTAAGCAATCTTATATTCGGCACTTTTAAGCGGTAGCGCTACCGACTTGTAAACCTTATCAAGAAAATAGAAGCAAAGTAAGCATGAGGGAAGATATTCAAAAATTTAAACCTCTACGATTTTTTTAAATACGAGGAAGCCTTCAACAAGACTATAAGCGAGTGCTTCTCGGAAGCAACCTTGCGAGCACTAACACAATTTATTTTCACATTTTATTTTCAATTTATTTTCTTCTCTTCTCTTTCTGAACACCTAGTTGTAAACTAACCAAAGTGCTGATTTTTAGACCACGCGATCTTTGCACACGGCCGCAGTGGCGTGACCGTGTGGAAGTACATAATCTCGCTGCTCGACACTCATGAGGCGCAGATACTAATCAATCCCAACTAATTTTGAAATCACGGACCCAACCACACCTACCACCGCGGATCGGTTAAAACACCGCGGCCGTGCGATGCGACCACGTGGATTACCTGCTGACTTATCACCAGCGATGGTGGCAATTGCAAAGCGGGCGTCGATGAACCAAAGCACGCCTGAACCTGCGGTAGTGCAAAGTGGCGTGTGAATGACTCTGTCGCCCTCGATCCACGAGCGTGGAAAGCATCGGTGCAAAACTCATTTAAACCCACCCTCCCCATTCTTCTCGAACTATCACCTCTTTTCTCCCTTTTCCTCGCCATTCTCCTCTCCATAACAAAGTCTCCACCTCTTGAGCTACACATATCCATGTCGAAGAAGCGGAAGAGAGGCAAGCCATAATCTCCCTAAGGAGACCCACTATGCATAAGTTCATGTCGTCAAGCTTTATCCCAACAACAAGCCGGGCGGTATTTGAGACCATTTAGTTTTCTATTTTCTTTTCTCTTTTGCTTCAATTTCCTTCCCTTTGCACAATTTTATGCTTAATTTAGTTTAATTTATTTTAGTTTCTTAGTGACGAGGTTCAAAGAGGCTGTACAGAGAATCACGCCTGGGGACCACGACCACCACCACCACTGAAATTTTTGAGATAGTCTCAAAGTTTGTTTGGGAATCATGCCACTTCATACACCGCCAACATCTCCATGACCTTAGAGTCATACCCTCTCGCGAACCATCCAACTTAATAAGGACTCTTCGGTCCATTTTCTTTTCTTTTAATTTTATTTTACTTTCTATTTTCTTTCTCTTTATCTTTCTTATTTTATTTATATATTTAGTTTATTTTATCTTAATGATTCCCCGCTAATCTCTCTGAGCTCCACAATTTCTTCATCTAGCCTTGAGAACTCGTGTGAACAGCCACCTCATCTCAAGACTCCCAAGAAATTCATCCATGATTCCAGGGAAGTGTCACTTCTCTCCCTCCTTTAACGATTATCTAATAACTTTTATTATCTATCTTTGTACATTGAGGAGCAATGTACATCTTTAAGTGTGGGGTAAAAGTGTCTAACTTTTTGCATTATTCTCAATACATGTAGAATAAAAATGCTACCTTTTTTCTCATTATTCTCAAATTCTTGAATTATATCGTGTTCTTCATTAATTTCCTCATATTACTAATTAGGATGAAATTTCCGATGATTTATGATGTTTATTGACATGTTTTTGAGTAAGTCATAGTTAATTATGCATTGATGATTAAATTTGAAGAATACTAGAGAATCAAGCATGATAAGTCTAATTTTTCAGAATTAAAATTTTAGGTTGTCTACCCGAATCTGAATGTTATCTTGAAATTTGGAAATTCTGAGGTTGATATCAAAAACACCCGTAATTTTTGTGAGATTTTGGTAGCCTTATAGAGCATATATCCTTTTTCATACTCACTTTATTGATTATGAGTGTGTCAACACCTGATTTGTTATTCTAGAACTTGCCTTGATTATACATGTTGAGACCACATCTATGATTTGATATACAAAGATGATAAAGGTACCTAGGTTTAACTCACTTACTCCTTCTAAATGACCTACCTCAATAAATTAACCCCTAGTGAACCTCGTTTAATCCTAACAACCCTTTTTATTGACTCACCCACTAATATTAACCCAAAACACCCTTGTATTTGTTATCACCATTCCTTTTGACTACCCTTATATCGAGATATGATTTGATTAGTTATCTAATTATATTAGTTCAAATGATTGAATTTATACGTTATTACTTGATTTGTTCTTAAAAAAATTATATATATATAATTTATCAAAGTATATTCAATATTAGTATGATGAAAAGTGAGCTAATACAGTTAAAGTCTAATTATCAAAAAGAAAAAGCTCGTATTATTAGGATTGGCTAATTTTCAATCGATGTAATTATTTATTATCGTCTCTAGATGAGTAACTTGTCAATTCAATCACCGATTTAACCTTCTAATTCAGCCTTTATCCGCACCTTTAACCCTAGCCCCGTTACAACCACCTAAATACCTTTTTTGATCACATTTATCATCTCATTTTACAATGGTGGAGATTTGATTTTCGAGCAAACCTATGAAATTAACTTTTCGGGTTCGACTTATGAGTGGTTTTCTCCTGAACCTTAACACTTCTGAGTGATTTGAGTGAATCTTTTGTGAGGATGTCAATCCTTGCCTAGCTTTGAATCTAGAGATAATTATTTAGACCGAATGGAGACACCTCGTTTTAAGTGATACAAATTGTCTTATGGCTTATATTGCTTGAATCTTTAAGACTCCTTTCGAGTTAAAATTATCCATGTATAAATTATCTATGAATTATAATAAGACATTGTTGATAGAAATTATGAACGCTATGGAAAGTTAGTTTTAATTGTAAGTTGAGAATTTTTGCTTGAGGACAAGCAAAAGCTTGAGTGTAATGGGTATGTGATAAACCGTAAAAGTAACATATTTTAATCCCACATTTAGCATACTTTTGGATGATTTATCCTTTGGATTTATGTAAAATGGTGCTCTTAATCCTTTCTTTTCATGTCTTTATACTCGAGGAAAACATAGATAATAAAAGAGCAGCAAAGCGGGCTAAAACAACTCAAATTGGACCAAAGTGGAAATGCGACACCGCACTTTGGACTTAAAGCCCACACTGGCGCGTGCCTCATTGAAGCAACTAGGATACGGCGACCCCGATTCACACGGCTGTGCCTCATCGAAAAAGAATTTGAACACGGCTTAAAGGCGTATCTGTGATTTGGATACTTAAGGGCAAGAAACCTATTTCAAAAAGTCCATATAACCCCCTAAGTGTTACCTCCGAAATGAGGAAGCGATCGCCCAGCGCAAGAGGCTTGAGCGCCAAAGGTTTACCAGTGGAAAACCACTCGAGAATAACCGATTGATCCATCTCATAAAGCGAAATCCTCTTCGAGACGACATGATCTCTCTTCAATTCCTTGAGGAGTTTTGAGGGATTTCTTAGTGAGTTTTGTTCTCTTTCTCGATTAAAAGTCCTCGCTAAGAGCAGATCTAGCATAGCTAAGTGGAGTTGATCGCACGCCTCTGTGGAGATAAGGTGGCCGAGATTTTTGCGGATTGTGGAGAAATCTAACAGAGAGCTCATGGAAGTCGAGCAGATGCGATTCTAGGGGTTTTAACTCGTAAAGAGATTTCAATTAACTAAACTTTAAAATCATCTTGAATCAAGCGAAGCTTTGAATAGTATTCCTCAATCCATCTTTTTTGTCTTGGCGCTCTTTAGCTTAGTAGTTAATTAAATTTAGATTAGATAAGCAAACTTCACTCTATTTTAGGCCAGATAAGAAAAGAAAGAAAAGTTAGTATGTAGTACTTTTAGTTCCTTCTGTCTCTCGACAATCCTGGTCCTTGCCTAAAAGCTATGCTCATCGTTCAAGAGAAAGCACTTGTCTTAAATGGATTGTCGATTTACTTTATGAGTTCAATCGTGCTTTTTATAAATTTTAAAGCACAAACCAACCTGCTTAAAGACCTTTTTATTTGTGTATCATCTCATTTTATAGTGGGAGGAGATTCGACTTTCGCATACAAGCCTCTAGTAATAATTTCTTCATGTTTGCCTTTTTAGTGCTTTAATTTTTTTAACCTTAAAAACACTTTGAGTGATTTGAGTGAATCTTTAGGTGAGGATGCTAGATTCTTGTCTATTTTGAATTAAATTACTTATTTAGATGAGTAAACATCTGTGTTTTCATGCTTTAAAATGTTAGACTTAGATTGTTTGAATCTCCAATATTTTCTTTCAGTTGAACTATCAATGCATGATTATTTGTGATTTGTTTGTGAATTGTTTTAAAACATTATTATTGAAAATTATAAGTTGAGTAAATATTTGATTTTAATTATGAGTTGAGGACTTTACTTGAGGACATGCTAAGCGGCAAGTATGGGGATATTTTGATAAGTTTATTGATAAATGGTAATTATAACATATTTTTTATCCCACATTTAGTATGCTTTTGGATGATTTGAGCCTCGATTTATGTATAAAGGACTTTTAATCCAGCACTGCTAATATGTTATACCTAGGAAAGCACTCGAGGATGAAAAGAGCATTAAAGCGAGGGCCCAAAGCGAATTAAATAAATAGTATCTGAAAATCAACACGGCTGGTCCAAGACACTTGCAGTGGAAGTGCACTGGCTGTTAAACATCAGGAATACGATCTTCTCCCCGATTTACACGGCCGTGCCTCATTAAAGAAGTCCAAACACACGACTCTGGCCACGTTACACGGGCGTGCAGCCATGGCCGTGTCCCTGTCGCTGGAAAGAGCAGTTTCATTCTGGGAAGGATACTCTGAGACAAAAGAAACACATTCCAAAAGTCACTTATTCAAACACCTAGCAGGGAATTTAATTAAATTAGATACTTAAAATAAGTAAGGCATCACAAAGTCTATATAAAAACCCAATGGGGCAATTTGTGAGTGAGTTCTGTAGAAGCGAAAACTGGTACGAGCTACGCCAACTGAGCCAAGCTGTAAAGCTCAGAATCATAGGAATCGCCATAAGATTTTCAGCCATGGTCCATCCAAAAGCCGGAATTATACTCAAGATGGCGAATTCTCTTCGATTCCTTCAGTGGAGTTTTGTAGGAATTTCTGATGTTTTGTTTTATCTTTTCATAGCAGATGCTTTTTTTTATTCATTATGAACTAAACCCCTCGATACCTAAAGAGAATGAAACCTAGATGAATCTTGTTAATTGATTTTTGAATTATCTCGATAAATACTTAGTTTGTTCTTAATTATGCATGCTTAATCCAAACGGTATGCTTAGGTGGAGGAGGAATGCACTCCGCTAAGAGTAAATCTAGCGTACTTAGCAGAGATTGATCGAATCAGCTGTAGAGATAGCATTCATGAGATTTCACGGATTAGGTGAAACCTAATATGGGAATCCAGTATATTGATTTATGCTTCATTCTAGGCGTATATTATAAGAGAGAACGAGAGTTCCACTTAATTAACCTAGGGTTAGGCGTTATTCACCTTGAGAGAGGTTTAGCATAAGTTAGGGAGTCCCTACCGATCAAACTAAGTAAATAAATCATATAATTCAAAGTTAGATAACAAGTGAAGTCTAGGTGGATTCTACTGCGAGGTATCGTCGTGATCAATTGAGTTTTTCATGCAGTTATTTCCCAATTAGCTTTCTTTTAGTCTTTATCCTTAGCTTAGTCATCGTTAATTTAGATTAAACAAACTTTTACTTATTTTAAGGCTAAATAATAAAAAGAAAGTTAGTATTAATACTTTTGGTTCCTTTGGGTTCGGATAATCCTGTCTTGCCTAAGCTATACTACTGCTTGGATAGGTACACATGCCTTTAATCATTGTCTGAGTTAGTTTCAAAGTTCGATCATACTTTTATAAATTTCTGACACCCTGATTTCAATGATCAAGTTTTTAAGCCATGTTTGGAACTAAAATATTAAGAAGCTCTATTTTTATTACTTTGGCTTTTTATTATTGCAAAATGTATTTTCATTATTATTTTTTTTTTTATTTTATTTACTTTGCTACTTTTTCCGATCATTGTAAATCGAAGTTTTAAAATTTTATAAAAGAATGATCAAACTTCAAAGCTTCAATCGATAATGATTAAAGGCAAAATGTACCTATCGAACAGTAGTATAGCCAGGCAAGCACACTGGTGATATCGAACCCAAAGGAACTAAAAGTACTAATACTAACTTTGCTTATTTATTATTTAGCCTTAAAATTAGAGTGAAGTTGCTTTTCACTTAAGACTAAACTAAGGACACAAAGACAAAAAAGACGAATAGGAAAATAACTCTTGAAGAAAAAACTTCAGCTTGATTTAAGTGACGATACCTCACTAAGAATCCACACAGACTTCACTTTATTATTTAACCGCAAATTATATGATTTCTTTTACTTAAGCTTGATCAAGTAAGACTCCCAACCTATATTAAACCCTCTCTCGAGCTTAATAACGCCTAACAACCTCGTGTTAATTAAGTGGAACTCTCGCTTACTTCATAATAACCCTCAGGATAGCGGTGTGCAGAATCAATCAATGGACTCCCATTAGGTTTCACTCCTAATCCTGGGCAAAATCTCGTAACCACCATCTCTAGGCATTCGATCAACTCCGCTTAATTATGTTAGATCTACTCTTAGGCGTAGCCTATTCCTCCTCCACCTGAAGCACATTAGAGATTTGGATTAAGCAACATAATTATGAACAAACTATGAGAATTATCATATAACTTAAAAAATCAAATAAAAGATCCATCTAGGTTTCATCCTCTTGAGTATCTCAAGGGTTTAGTTCATAATGAATAAACAAAACATCGTAAGAGAAAAGATAAAACAAAACATACAAGAAAATCCTAAACTTCCTCAGTAGAATTGAAGGAGAATCATTGGCCTTGAGTATAACTCCAACTTTCTCGGGATGGATCAATCGGCAGAAATCTTCACGTTATTCCCTGTTCTAACTCTTCCTTCTCGGCTTGGCTCCTTGGCTTTGCTTTGACTTTGCCTCGTGGGTTTCGCTGTAGTACTCTTCCTTTCATAAGTTGCCCCCTTAGGTGTTTATATAGCAGGGCTGAGATGCCTTACTAGGTCCACAAGTATCCTAATTTGGAAGTAGAATTCCTACTTGGGTGTTTGAATAGGCTTTGGAATGCATCTCTTGCCTCCAAGTATCCTTTCCCGAATCAAATTTCTGCTCTTCGTAGCGACAGGGACGGAGTCATAGCACACACATCACATTATCTGGTCGACAACTGAGCCGATGCTCGAACTTCTTTAGATGAGGCATGGCGGTGCTGGTCCGAATCGGTACGTGTTCTTAAGCATTAAGCGTGTAAGGGTGCCGGTGGTCTCTGGGCCCTGGTAGTGTTGATTCCGGTGATATAAGCCCATTTCCATCTGTTTGTTGCCCATTGACGTCTTCTTTATCCTTGGTGCTTTCACAGGTTTAAAGAGATAAAAGAAAGGATTAAGAGCACATTTTGCATAAATTGAGTTGGATAAATCATCCAAAAGCATACTAAATAATGAGTTTTAAAATATATTTACTTTACGGTTTATCAAATACCCCACACTTAAGCTTTTGCTTGTCCTCAAGAAAAATTCTCAACTTACAATTGTAAAGCTAACTCTTCCATGATTCATAATTCCTATCAACAATGCGCTTATCCTAACTCATAGATAATTTATACATGGATAATCTAACTCGAAAGATTCTAAAGATTCAAACAAGATAAATCATACATTTGTAGTACAAAAATGTAAGTGTTTCCCTTCATCTAAATAATTACCTTTAATTCAAAACCTACAAGGATTGACATCCTCAATAAAGATTCACTCAAATCACTAGAAAGTGTTTTAAGGGTTAAAATTAAGTACTCATAAAATTCGAACCTAAAAAGTTAATCCTATAGACTTCGCCTGAAAATCAAATCTCCACCACTGTAAAATGAGATGATACATAGATCAAAAAGGTCTTTGTTAGGGTTGTAGCAGGGCTTGGGCACAAAGGTGTGGACAAAGGCCGAAATTAGAATATTAGAATCGAGATTGAACTGATAAGTTACCTATCTCAAAATTTCTAAAATAATAATTACATCCACTTTAAAAGAAAAATAACAACGTCCTACTATCTGAGCTTTTTTAATTAGACTTTAACTTACTTGTAATTCCTCTTCATACTAGCCATGAGATATACTTTACTCTCTTTTTCTCTTTTTTTTTTTAAGAACAAACAAATAAAGCATAAAAACTTAGAGTAACTAATCAAATCATATCTCGATTAAAGGGCAGAAATAAAAAGAAAGGGTAATAACAAATACAAAGTGGTTTTGGGGTTAATATTAGTGGGTGAGTCAATAAAGGCGTTATTAGGCCTCAGCGGGGTTCACTAGGGTTAATTATGAGGGTAGGCTTTTGAAGTGGTGCAAATTAGGTTAAACCTAAATTGCCTTTATCATCTCAGTATCTTAAATCATAACTATGGTCTCTACATACCATAATCAAAATAAGTTCTAGAATAATAACTCAATATTGACATACTTTCTTAATTAATAAAAAGTGGAGCATGAAAAAGAATATACGCATCTATAAGTGCCCAAGATCTCACAAAAATTACGGGTGTCTTTGACATCAACATAAGTAAAATTTCCAAATCCTGTAAGTAATATTCAAATTCAGATTTAACAACCTAAAGTTTTAAATTTTTGAAGAAGTGAACTTATCATGCTTGAGTCTCTAATGTTATTCAAATTTAATCATCAATGCACAATTAACTATGACTTAACTCCAAAACATATCAATAAAAATCATAAATCAAAGAATTTCCCATTCTAACTACAATATGAGAAACTTACTTTAGAAATCAGAGGCATAATCTGTGGATTTTCAAAATAGCACTATAGTTAACCCCCACACTTAAGATGTGCATTGTCTTCAATGTAATAAAAGATGAATAATAACAAAATAATCTTAAAAAAATCATAAAGCATTTGAGATATGTTGAAACTTCTGAATTTTGGATGAAGTCAATGAAAAGAAATCGAGTAGGATTGGAGGTGAACTCAGGGCGTCTTTCGAACCGCTTGAAATTTAATCCTCGAGGTACCGATCTGATTTTATTGTAGCCTCAAAGTTAAATCTAAATTTACAAGCCATAAGAAGAAAATAATAAAGAAAATAAATAAAAGTAAAAATAATAAAATAATAAAATGAAAGACAGCTAGAAAAGAAGAAAAAGGAAGTTAAGGAGGTTTAAATGGAGATGTAGCCTGTGGTTTTATTTTAAACGCTAGCCTGCATGGGCTTCTACTACTACCGTGTTGTATATAACTGCGCCCGTGTTTTCTTTCTACACTCGGTTGGAACGGGTTGTTTAGCCCGCAGCCGACGAGTCAGTAACCGCAAGACGGTAGTACGCACGCGGCGTGGTCTTTTATCGCGCCCGACCGTGTTAGGAAAGCAAATTTCTCCTCTGTAGTGCACGACTTTTGGCCACCCATAGTTTTGTCTCCTAGTTTCCGCTGCGACCAATTACCTATACTCGTGTGTAAGCCGTGTGGTCTAAAACCTTTTCTTTGGTTGATTTGTGGTTAGGTGCTAAAAGGAAAATAAAATAAAAATAAATGAAGATAAATAAATAAAATATAAAAATGGGATTGATGCTCGAGTGCTGCCTCCCGAGAAGCGCTGCGTTTATAGCTTCCCTAAGCCAGACTTTTACCTTTCATTCTAAATGATGGTCATGATGGTTTGAGGAGGTGAAAATCCTTTCTCATGCGATCGCTTTGGCTATGGATATATAGTTTAAATCGAGTAATATTTAGCAATACGTAATCTTACTTGAACGAAGCAAGCAATTCAAACGACTAGCGTCACCCCTTATACGCCTGACGAGCAGTCCCTGTTTGGAACAAGGCCCTGCGGTGACGGTTAAAAAGTGGAGCTACTTTCCATACTATTAGGACTATGACCAGACTTTTCGCCGGGATTTAAAGTCTTATTTTGATGCATGACAGTTTTAGTAATTTCGTTGTATATTACTTTCACTATTAAATTGAAGTAAGAAGGAAGATTGAACGTACATTCCCATCCCAATAGCTACAATAAAAGCTGGGTTAACCATCTGAAGCGACCTTGACACCTCACTTGCATCCATGGCACCTAACTAACCATCATATTTATGAAATATAAGTTAACCAATTCAAAGTTACTGCATTGTTGCTACAAGGGTCACATATAGAATCAGACACATTTCCATAGAAACAATGAATCTTAAGCATTTGATAAAAAGAAATTGATTTTCAAATTAGGGTTTCGTTAAGAAGATCCCTCAGGAACTCTTTAAAGTTAGTTAATATACTATTTTTTATTATACAAAAATTGATTAATAACAGTAGTTAAGTGTTATCATTTCCAATATATTGGATGAATATACTACTACGTATATATTAACCTTAAGAAGTGCCCATAGGACACCAATAAAATCCTCTAAATTAAGGAAATGAAAACCAAAATTTGAAAACATCATTTTGTTTCTATTTTGCGTAATATGAAAACAGGCCTTAAGTCTGATAATAATACCATCCCATCCCATCACGTAACAAGAGAAAAGTCTATACATGCCTTCTTTATAACGCTAACATAAGATTATAAAGTATCAATAAACCCACATCCAAAACAACGACATGCAAAATGCCTTTGAAATTATATCTGTTTTTATAATGATAATGAAATTCCCAACTCCAAATCAGGTATTAAAATAGGAAATATTTTTCTTATTTAATTGAGAACACATTAAAGAAATTAGGCTAATTAATGATTCTTATTCCAGATTTTCTCTCCTCTCTATCTACTAAATAAGGCTGTGTTTCCAGCTTATGTAAAGGAGAATTAGGAAATAAAAAGCAGATAACATCCTGTCTCATTCTCCTTTTCTTTCCTCTATATCTTAATGACATTCTCTCGCATTTTGTCAGCCTTCCTTTCATCTATTTCTTCCATGGTATCAGTGCTTTCTCTGAAGCCAAAACCTCTGATTTCTCGTAAATTCTTTTATTTTAGTAAAGTCCTTATGACAACCAAAGGGACTTAGCCCACTTATTCGAAGAAACAACAATAGAGGTGACAAGGCATCGGAGGAAACACTCCACAGCTGAGTCCTCAGCATTCAGCAAGAAACAGTTGAAATATCCACAAATTAATCAGTCAGGCTTAGTTTTCAGCCCCTACTCATTCCTTGCATACAGAACCACATCCATGGTCATAAGTTAATGATTTATGCGCCTTTAGGGTGTGCTTGGTTGGAGTGGAAAAGTGGAGGATGGGAGGAGAGTGGAAAAAAAAAAAAAAAAATTCATTTTCAACTCTACCAAGTAATGGATGGAAAGAAATTACTTTTCTTTATTTTCATCTTTCACAAACACACCTATGGAAAGAAACACTATATTTCATCTTTCTATTTTCTATCAATCCAATTTTCTTTCCACCCTACAAGCAAAACCTTAATGTCAAGAAAAGGAAGTTAAATACTTGGATTGAGGCTATGAACAACAAATCATAAAAGTGATGAAACCTTATTGAATCTTTAAAACCACGATATGAGAATCAAACAATAATGATAGTCGATGGATCTCTCTAAAATTAGTTGGAACAGTTCATAAAAATTTCAAAGGACCTAACCCTTGTTGATTGTTTTGGTTCAAAATCTAGATTGTAATCTTCAGTCAATAAGCAAACCTACAAAAGAACAAAATTGTGCTACTAATTCTTTTCAAAATTAGTGTGAATTTCAAGACTTGAACTTAGGTAAGACAATTGGCAATGTTGAATTGTGTTCAGGTCTTTTATTCTCTGGAGCTTGATAGCCATAGAATAAGGCTAGCCAAACCCAACTGTATTATGAGTCAATCCCAAAATTACTTGATTATGTTTCTTCCAAGACAATATCATGTTATGGCTTTATGGACTTAGACATACAAAATTTGTCTCTTCAAAACTTATTTCCTTCTTTGTTTCTTAATAATTAACCTATCGAATTTAAGTGTGAGATTTGTCAACTCTTCAAACATACACACAATATACATCCTAGTCACTCATATAAGTCATCTCAACCTTTCTCAATAATCCATAGTGATATGCAAGGACCAACTAGGATAAAAACGATTATTGGCTCTTGTTGGTTTGTTTCCTTTATGCATGATACAATAGACTTACTAGGTTTTCTAATGAAGAAAAATATGAAGTGAAAATTTTCAAAAACTTCAACACCATGATCCAAACACTGCTTCAAACCATGACATAAGTGCAAAGACTAATACTGCTCAGAGTTTTTACAGATTCAAACTAGAGGATTACATAACAAGTTAAGGCATAGTTCACCAAGATCGTTTGTAGACACATCCCAACAGAATGACATTGTTGAAAGAAACAATAGGCCTTTGCACGAGGTCGCAAGAGCCCTCATGTTTCATCTCACACACCAAATATTTACTAAAAAGGAATATTCTCACAATCACATATCTGATAAACAAAATGCCCTCTATGACTCTATTTCAAACTCTTTGTCAAGTGTTACTTAAATCTTTCCAAATACATCATTTATCGCAATAATTCCTTTCAAGATATTAAGATGTATTGCTATTGTTCATATCCACCATCAGGTAAACTAGATCCTAGAGCCATTAACTATATTTTTGTTAAGTATTCTCAAATAAAAGGATACAAGTGCTATTCTCCTACCACATGCAAATATTATAACACAATGGATGCTACATTCTTTGGCATATTACCCAAATCTGCTATTTAGAGGAGACTAAACCAACCAAATTTGCTGTTCTAAGGGAGAATGGACCAATACAAGAATATCAACTTTGGGATAACCAAATGAGTCACAATGAACCCATAAGCAACGCATATCTCAAGGGTTTACACATAGATTTCCAACCTTGCCAACAAGATCTATCTAATTCTAATCCTACAAAATCACAAAGTCGAAATAAGACATGAATATCAAACCTGCACTAGAAACAAGGAACCAAATAGAGATCATTGCTTACACTAGGAAAGCAGGACAAAGGAGATTAAGAAACTAGCACTAATTCAACAAAACCAAAGTCCGATCTAAGTTTAGATTCTAATAAACACATACCAAGTAACACAAGCTCTAATTCTAATAATTAGATAGCCTTCAATGATTTGCATTGTCCCATTGCTATTAGAAAAGGGTAGAACATGTACTCAACACTTAATCTCAGCTTTATCATATGAGCCATTCTCAAGATTTCAAGCATAGGTGACAATCTTTTGATAGAATTACAATTCCAAACAATGTCATGAAACTTTAAAGGAACCAAAATGGAGAAAAGTTGTGAATAAAGAAATTAGAGCCTTTGGAAAGAATGACACTGTGAGATTAAGGATTTGCCACCAAATAAGAATCCAACAAGATGCAAAGTATTCTGATAAATATAAATATGGAAGTGTGGACAGTTCAAGGTCAAACTTATGCAAAAAGGATTCACTCATCTTATAGAATTGACTACAAGGAACATTTGCTCCTATTGCAAAACTCAATACAATCAAAATCCGCCTCTCTTTGGCAACAAACATTTCAACAAGAATCAGCACACAAGGATCGATTGATGCAATATAAACCTGGTAAATGCCTGGGTAACCCAACGGATAAAGTACATTACATAGTCCGTTTTAGGAATTGTGACTTACCCATTACGTGACTTTGGACTGGACATTCTAAAATGGTATTATCGGGTGAGTGAATTCAATAATAGATGCTCAGTGCCATTCATTACCGTTCTCCTTTGAGGACCTATCGAAAGAGAATACAGTACTTCTATCGTGAATATCCGAATAAGCCAAAGCCCGTGGATATCTTTGCAGAACAAAACAAGATGACCAGGAAATATCGATTCCAGGATCGAGTCAAATTTTTAAATTTTTATTCAATATAGTTATAACTAATCCCAATAATCAAACAATTAGAAAAAATCTATTGGAGTAAAAAAATAAGTAAAAAGCTCTCGATGGTCATACAAATTAATCGAGATTTAGAACAACGGGAGGAGAAAGCAGGAAAATGTAGCAAGCATGAAATTCGTTCAAGCCAAGCGCGTAGTGATTTTACTAATAATCGATAAGCGCCCGATACGTACTAATACCAAATCTGTAATGATCTAATCAAATGACGGCTTTGATCACATATTAACGATTGCATTTTTGGTGCGACATAATAAAGGTTCCATGCATGCCCAAAGACGGAAAACAATTACTTGGAGTGTTTCAAGCAAATGCACATTCCTCTTTTTTTGGAAAGAGTAGACAAGCACTCTTTTTCTTTTGATATTTGGACAGACCGAAACAAATATCTAAATTGAATATGTAAAAACAAAGAATCAAAATTTTTTTATCAGAAAAAAGGTCGAGAAAAAGCGAGGACAAAGAGAAATACAAAGAGAGAAAATGCTCGGGAGAGTTGAAAATAAGCAGATCGAGATTCCCAAATAGGTCAACCTTTAGGCTAACACTGAATCCATAGGTAGACAAGAGACAAACAAGTGGTGAAACATCTTAGTAGCGGAGGAAAAGAAAGTGCGATTCCGTAGTGTTGGTGAAATGAGAGCAACCTAAACTATGAAAAAGGGTTGTGGAGAGCAATAAAACATCATGTTGCTAGGCAGCGGTGAAGTGTGGAACCTTAGATGGCGATAGTCAGTGTAGAAAGCATCACTAGCTTACGCTCGACCCGGTAGCATGGGCACGTGGAATCCAGGTGTGAATCGGCAAGGACCACCTTGTAAGGCTAAATACTCTGGGTGACCGATAGCAAAGTCTGCAGTGAGGAAGGGTGGAAAGAACCCCGTCGGGTGAAATAAAACATGGCTGTAAGCTCCCAAGCGAAGGAGAAGCCAGGCTCGATCGCATGCTGTTGAAGAATGAGCCGGCGACTCATAGGCGATGGCTTTGTTAAGGAACCCACGGGCCTTAGCGGCGAGTCTTCGTAGGGCAATTGTCACTACTTATGGACCGGAACTGGGTAATCTATCCATGACGGGATGAAGCTGGTGAAACTAAGTGGAGGTCCAAATCGTGATGTTGAAGAATTGCGAGATGAGTTGTGGTTAGGGTGAAATGCCACTCAAACCCGAGCTAGTTTAGTTCTCCGAAATGCATTGAGCGCGGCGGTTATGGACATTTAGGGTAACTGCTGTTTGAGTGCGACCACGAGCAGTACAAATTGAGGCAAACTTTAAATACTAGATATGACCTCAAAATAACGAGTCGAGATCGGCCAGTGGGACGATGGGGATAAGCTTCATCGGCTCTAAATGGCAACAGTGATAAAGGAGGTAGGGTGCGAGCGGCGGGAGGTTTGCCTAGCGGCCACCGCCCAGAAAGAATGTAATAGCTCCTTGATCAGCGCTCTTGCAGAGAAGATAAGCGGGGCTAAGCGATGCGAAGGCGTAGGATGTAAAAATGCATCGGTGAGGGCATTTAGCCAGAAGCACCTGCATGAGCGGGAGTAGGCAGGCGGAAGCAAGTCAATGCCCAGAAACTCAAGGGTTCCTGCAAGGTTGTCCATAGAGGTGAGCTAGGGCCTAAGATCAAGCTAAAAGCGTAGTCAATGGACAACAGCGAATATTCTGTACTACCCATTGTTGGTCTCGAGGAATGGAGGCAAGGTTAGTTGAAAGATGGTTATGCTCGGTTCAAGGGCCAAGGTGTTAAGAATACTTTTTTAATGGAGATCTAGTCGAATTAGTGTACATGAATATTCCATTGGTCTTTGAAGCCTGGACCACTAAGAACAAGGTGTGCAAACTAACAAGATATCTATATAGGCTCAAGCAATCTTCTCAAGCTTAGTTTGATAAATTTGCCAAAGTTGAGATAAGGATATTTTGAGTTTAGAGATCATACTTTATTCATCAAACATACAAAAAAGAATTCTCCGTCCTTATTGTATGTAGATGATATAATCTTAACAAGTAATGATATCGGAGATGAATAGTCTAAAGGATCTATTGAAAAAGAATTCAAGATAATGGTAAATGCATACTCAACTCATCATAAGTTTTCTTGACAAGGATATGTTTCTCTCTGAATTTGTAACTTTCTTTGATATCAATACTAGATGGCAAAGCATATTCAAGCGATCATAAGTTTTCTTAAACTCCATAAAATATGCCATGAGGATCTAATATTCTTTCCAATACGATAAAAGTTTGCATACCTCATAGATACTGAAATAAATTCCCTTTGCCAAAACATAAAAATTCAAATAGTCCATCAGTCTTTTACAAAATCACAATGATTACCTCGTAAGGTGCGTTCGAGGAAATGCAGAAACCACGAAGTAAAGAGTCGGCATCATGAAACAACCCCATGCTCTCTCACATGTCAATGTGTGAAAGATGAGTGGAAAATTTTCGACACGTATGAGTCGTTCATTGAGAGTTTGGTCATCAGTTTGGATGGATGGCCAAAAATGAGATGCACTCCTCCCAAGGTGGTTGTAATACCCAAATGTCACGATAGAAAGGATGAAGAGAATGAAGAGATGAAAAGGAAGTTGTGTATCACGCTTCTAATTATACAAATATTTATGCAAAGGTAAACTCTATATACAAGGAAATGAATTATAATTAATCCTATCTTATGTTAATTGCTCTCTATTGATTCTTTGGATCGCTATAATTACGTTAATAGAGCGATTAATAGTAGTCAAGGTAAAGGCCATAACAAAGAAAAAGTAGTTTTATCTAAAACCATCAACGGGCCTGAAACATGAGTCCATTGTAATTGCTAAACTTGAATATTTTGAAGCTAGTCATTATCATAAATTAAAAGATTCAAAGTTCCAAATTTCATTATAGAACAAAATGAATATAACATAACAGACGCCAACATAGAATTCAAAGAAAACAAAGAAATTATTTCATCACAATAAAAGTCAAAATTACTTGATACTTCATCATTATATGTAAATAGAACTCAAAGGATGAAATTTCAAGCCTTACTAAGCTGAGAAGACAGCATTGATCTTGAAAAAGTTCTGATTTATGGTCAGCAAGTTTGCAGTCTGTATTACACATTTAATCATGTTTGAGACTATGAGTTGGTAAATAATATGGATGGGGACATCCTAGCACTCATATATGTGGAACAAGAACTCCATGATAGTCTTTGCTGTCAACAACAAAGTTAACGATAGTTCTTGGTGCATAGTAGTACTACTTTTGACATTTGGAAGAAAATAAAGAATGCAAGAGAGGGAAAATGTGAAACTTTGAAACCTAAAGAAAGATAACCTCTTTTCCTTCTCTGAACTAATCTTATCTATTCTAAAAGTAGTGATGGAATTCCCTTCTCCTAAACTTTTGCATTTCAATTTTTACATTTTGACAAGATGGATATCAAAATTGACATGTACAGAACTGAAGGTATTAAGAAGTACCAACAATAATCAAAAACTTAACAAAAGACAATCTCATTATTAGCCATATATTCCAATCAGCCATCTATTGTTTCATGCAATTGAAACATTATAACATGAGAGAGCTATCAAATCTATTGCATTAACATCAACATGGATGTAACATAAATGTTATTCAAAACCTGCTTACAAGGAAAAGGAAAAAATAGCCATGCTCACCTCTAGAAGTTTCTCGTAAAACCTGTAATTACACAGCAAACATTACAGTTAAAAACAATAAAACCTAAAGACAGGTTATTCTAATACAATTTGGAGGATCAATATAGTGTTAACTTCTGCATTCCTGAATAAACAACAATTTTTTTGTATCAAAGGTTAAACCATTTTTTGCTGAAGTTTAAAACCAAGAAACATTCTTTCTAAAGTAGTGATTCCAAAGTTTCTTCTTTCCAAGTAATATTACCTTCCCCAGATCAAAGGCCAAAAGTGTGAGAACAAGACTTTTAAGTAGTGCAGTTGGAACATACACACCAACTCCAACAGCTATGAATTTTGAGATGGAAAATGGAATCTGAAAATGATATAAACCAAAACATCATGCATCATACATACATACATACATACATATATACATACATACAACGTACTTACATTCATACATACATACATACATACATACATACATACATACATACATACATACATATCAAGCAAGTACAGCATCTTACTAGCAATTCGTCTTTTGCATCTTACATATCAAACAATATAATGGTTCCATCACCTAAAGTGTGTCTTGCACTTTGACAATACTGATCTTATTGATATTTTTTCTCAATAGTTCAGCTCTAATATGAAAGACATCTACTCAAGCTTACTATCCCATTATAGAAGTTTAATTGACAGTAGATAATAGTACTTCGACATTACAAAATTCACTAGAAATATATTTGCTTTGCCATTAGATTTTTCAAAATATTTCTCCTCAATCAATATTGATTTATAAATACAAAAATAATAATATCAGGATAATTAATACATTCAAATTATGAACAGAAAGAACACATTGGACAATATTGATTGACATCAATGGAGAGAACAATAAAATAGCATAGAGACATAGATAACACTAATAATCAGCAAATCAATCATTGGCAAAAAGTCCATCGAGATTTCGAAGGGAGGATGGTTATATCAAACATCCAAGCAAAGCTAGATTTTAATAGGATCTTAACCATACACCTTTTTGCGAGCAACTACAATCAAGATTCCTAGCAAATTAGATAGCACTGTCATTGCAAGAGCGAGTGCTGAGTTCCCCAACAAGCTGCATATGAAAAATGAAGGCCTTCTTTAAACACAAAGCCAAAGACATCAAGGAATTGGTTTAGTCAATAAAGATAAATCTGCATGCCTGAGTAAGTGCAACTAAACGATAATGTTGTTGGCATACAGCTAAATATTGCTAGTCCTGTAGTTAAAAGGGAAAAAAAAAAAAAGGAGATTCATTTATAATTTAACAAGAAGTCAAAATATTCTTTTACCACTTTTGTTGGATTGTGCCCTTCTTAGAACAACTCACCTATTTCCATGACTATACAATCAAAGAACAGCACACAGACATAAAAGACCTAAGACCTGATCCTTTTTCTTTCCTTTATTGGTTAAACTAAATCACAAGTTAAACCCTATGAAGAAGGTATAAAGCTCTTCCGAACGGATTGTGGGCCTAAAGATTGTGAACCCAACTTAGAAATAAAAAGGAAAGGCGTGATCTATTTGCCATTACTCTTTTCCATATGGTATAGCTATAAAACATAGTGTTGCTTGTTAAGCTAAATATCTTCCCTCCCTCCTCCCTGCTAAGTCCTACCCTTCTTTCTTTCTCTCTTTGTGGATTACCTTAGGTTCAAGTTCAAATATCTTTCTTGTCCTTGATATAAATCCTTGATTTTAGGTATCCAAATTACATACAAAGAATTAGAAGGTTGTTAAGAACAGCAATCTGGATTGTAGATTCCACGATTTAGAGCCTATTTGTGTCTAAGTCATAGGTTTGCCAAGGCTTTCATATTCTAGTTCAGTGTTGATGTTACAGTCCAAAGTTAGACTAGGTTTAGTTGCAGGCAATCTGGCCCAAGTTTAGTGCAGGCAATCTGGCCCAATTGATAGTATGGGTCAAGTTGTTTTTAAGTCACGAGTTAGTTATGGCATATAGAGTGAATATGCAATAGGAAAATATAACAAGAATTTATTTCAAAACTAACTTCTCTCTTCTCATTCTTTTCTTTAAAACTCTCTTCAGAAACCTTGCTCACACATTTTGCACCCACCAAAGTGGTACCAGAGCCATAGTGCATATAAGTCCAGATTGCAAAGAGTTGTTGCATTTGTCATATGGAAATGAAAAACTTTCTCACATTACCACTACTTTTGAATCAATCAACATATATTGTAATGAAAAACTTGACACCCACAAAAAAATTAAAGGCCCAAAATAATAAATACTCAAAAGATCAAAGAATAACAAAAATCGAATAATACCCAATACCACACCTGAAACAAAAACCCAGCACCAAAATAGTGTTGGAGCAATACCATTTTCCACAAAAAGAAACACCAAACAGCCTTCAAAATCACCTCTAATCAAACACCATATCTCTTGGATTGGATCGGAATGTCAAGGTGACACGAAGGAAAGTTCGATAAACAGATTTGTGTGAACTTGTACCTTCATTCATCAAAGAATATATACATACACTAGAGTTTATCTTAAAAGGAAAGAGAGAAAAGAATTAAATAAAATCTAATCACTATAATCTACATTATCCTTATAATTCTGCTATCTACAATTTATGAATAGATATTATCTATTAAGTCTTTTGCAAACTTGCTAGTAGATAAAAACAATAGACATATGGTAAGTAACTAATTTTCACAACTTCATTTTTCTCAAATGATAAAATCAGGAAAGCAATAAATTACCCTTGAAAAGAATAAAACATGAAGGAAGTTTTATTATGAAAAGAATAAAACATGAAGGAAGTTTTGTTATCAAAATTCAAACCTGTAACAAACTCCTGAGGTTGAAGCGGAATTAGCAATATTATCCTTGAAAAGTACGGTGTAAAAATAGGATGGAGCACTGCAATAAAACGCAATAAGTATTTAAACAACTATTCTTGCCCTATTTTTTGAAAATTAAAATTAAAAATTAAAAATGGTCTTGCACGTTTAGCTACAAATGCTGCATAATGCCAAACATTGAAATAAAATGTTGGGAGAAGAAAAGAACAGGGTAATAAATGATAACAAAACACAGCCATCTAAAAGTTCCTAGTGTCTCTTCTGTAATTGATGAACAACTACCCCTAGAAAAGTAGAACTGCAACTCTTTAGCCCAATCCTGGAGTTCTTGAGGAAGCTCTAAATTAAAGCAATTTTCTCAAGCTAAAACAGCTTTAAATTGTTATAGTATATAATTTCCTTCTGACTGCCTCCTTCATTTTATCACTCTTTGAAACAAAGGAAACATAATGTAATAACTCAAAATAAAAATTAGATGTTTTGTTTGATCAGTATTATTAGCAGAGATAATTGCACAGGGAAAAAATCTAATGTGCATGAAAGAGAGAATGGCGAAGCAAAATAAGAAATGAACCTACAAAATGTACAATGGCACATAAGAAATTTGAGGTCATACTAGCCCAAAAAGTCCTACAGGCCATGCTTTCACAGCAGCACCAATTGCATCACTCACATGAGTCAAACCTGGATCATTGGTGGCTTATGAGAGATGTGCATCATGAAACAAGATCATTACCATGAGAAGAAAGGAACAATGCTAAACTTTTACCTGAGACAACAAATATCCCAAAAGTGCTAAATTTTGACAAATTACATTTATCAGCAAGACAACCAAGGGTAGGATTTACAAGTCCAAATGCTACTCCACTGGTAAGTGCTGCTTGTAACATCACAGATACAACCAAGCCATATTTTAGAGAATAAAAATAATTATATCACAAAAAAAAAATGGAATAAGAAAAACAAATTTTGATGCCAAGGCAAATTTTCTAGATTATAAGAAAAGAAAAACTAACATAATCACATTTTCCTTTTTGCCTCAGAGTCAAATTTCAATAACATGAATGATATGTCACTACTCATTAGCTGGAACAAGAAGTGCATATGTTTATCCACCTACTATAATCAATACTGACGACATCATTATTAAATCATGAGGATTTGTTTAAGTTTTATTTTAGCCTATATATTGAGCACCTCATGTAAGCATTCCTTTTTTTCTTCCTTTGTTGAATCAATCACAGATGACAACATCCCAACTTTTATCCTTGTAATAAGCACTATTGTATACAAATAAAATAAATTAATATCGGGCATTTGAGACACGATCTCTAATGACAAGGATGGGTCAAATAATGGGTAAGACGTTGGAGAATTTAAGCACTTGACTAAGAGTTTGTCTAACAAATGTTTACAAAAATTCCAAGAGAACCAAAAAACACAAAGGGCAACATGGACTTCTCCAAGGAGGCGACAAGACTTCTTAAAATTGGATCAGCCTATGTTCTCATCTTGGGTCAATTTTAGTCTTAATTTAATTGTTTTAAGTCCATTATGTAATTAAATGCCATGAGCTTATCACATGATTTCATTAATGGCATTTTGATAATTTAATAATTATTCTTTGAGTTATTATCCTTGGCCTTTTTTGTGTTCAAATTGGAGGCTTATATATTTGGTTATTTGGCGATTAAGAAGGCCTTATCTATCGTCCAGCTGGAGGATAAGTGCCAAGGTTAAATTAGGATTAGTTTTAAGAGCTTTTATTTATCCTTGTAATCTAATTTATCAAGGCCAGTTTATCTAAATAGCCTAGGACATTATCTTTGTAACCAAAGAAGAAATCAAGAAGAAAGAAAAAATATGAGAACTTCTGTTTATTCACATCATAGGTATCCTATTTATACAAGTTACAAAAGTCAATTTAGTGAAAGAACTTAAAGTAAATAAAACCCTAAAAATTGTACAAAATAATATCTAAATAATATATCAAAAATTTAGCTAATTTATATCTTATTTACAACACAACCCCTAAAGCAAGAGATATTAATTATCCTCAAATTGCTACAACTGTAATCAATTTAAGTTCCATTCAAAGCCTTTTTTTAAAATATCTACTAGGTGATATCCGGTTTTAACATAGCTTATAGAGATGAATTTTGTTGAATTTTTAATGAACAAAATAACAGTAAACCTCAATATACTCAATTCGTTTGTGAAACAATGAATCAGAGGATATATAGACAGCTTGATTGCCACACCAAACTTTACTAGTAATGCAGTTTTCAAAATCAACTTCACTTAATAATTGATATGCCCATACAATTTCACATAGGTTGTGGCATAGCCTTTTAGTCTGATTCTGCACTAAATCAAGATACCACATTTTGTTTCTTGCTTTCCCATGAAATCATGTTTCCTCCAATAAAGACAATATGCTAGTCTTGATTCTGATCGATATCCTAGAGTTGCCTTAAAAACCAAAGAATTTATTCCAAAACCTAATGTTTATCTGTTGAAGACATAAACTGACTCACAACAACAAAGTATTCAATGTTCAGACAAGTTACTGTAAGATAGTTCAATTTCCTAAGTAGCCTCTAAACTTCTCAAGATCTTCAATTAAGTCAATATCATTTTTAATAAGTTGTGAATTGGGAACTATTGACACACTACACAGCTTAGACCCTAACATTCTTGTTTCAGCTAAGAAATCAAATTGATATATTTTTCAGATAAGAAAATACCTTACTCATAACTTCACCAAAAACACTTCAATAAGCCCAAATATTTCATCTAAAATTGAGTGCTACGGAAGCCTTCAGGGTTGAAATGCCATTGGCACACTGCATGGCTTAAACCTTATCTTTCCACTTTCAGCTAATAAATCAAGTGTATTTTCTTTTGGAGAAGGAAATACCTTTCTTGCTCTTCATAACTTCACTCAAAAATTACTTCAATTATACCAATCTTTTGCCTAAAATTAAGTATTAGTTTATTGAACTTGGTTGCAAAAGTTGGTGATTCTCGATCTTACTGTCTTTGTGTGTATCGAGTTTGTTGCTTCCTATTTTTCATTGATTATATTATCATAAAACATTTTACCGCCTTTGCAAATTCAAGTAAATCTAATACTTATTCTATTTCTTCCTTGTTCAAATGAGTCATTGATGCTGATGCTACAGATCATATAACAAGTAACCCCAACGTTTTCTCCATCTTTTAATCGGATAACTCACCATCTCACGTGACTATAGCTGATAGATCCACCTATAATACTATTGTTTCTGAAAATACCAATACAACTTTGTCTATTACCTTATCAACAATATTAAATTTGCCTAACTTTGATGTCCGGACTTACACCTAAATTGTTCCATCACGTTTTTCTAATCATTGTCATTCACAAGATCTTGATGAAACACACTATTAGTAAAAGACATCCGACGATCTATATATTATTAACATGTGGTTCCTCGATCCATTGCTTATTCTAGTGTTCCTCTTAAGTTGAAGCACATTGTCAAATGGGACATCCTTCTCTATCATTGTTGAAAAAGCTATGTCTACAATTTCATGATTTGTCTTCTTTGGACTATGAAACATGTCATTTTACTAAGCACCATCAAAGCTACTTGAGACTTAAGAGTTGATAAACAAGTTAATTCTACCTTTGAGTTGGTACATTTGGATGTTTGGGTCATGTCCAATAATATATACCTACAATTAAATATTTTGTTACATTTGCAGATGATTGTTCGCATGACATGATAATTGTTTTATGAAAAATCAATCATTTTTGCTCAATTCCATGCCTTTTATGCTAAGATAAAACTCATTTTAGTATGCTCGTCAAATTCTTCAAAGCAATAAAGCTAAAGAAAACTTTTCTGATTCTTGTGCTAAGATTGTTCATCAATCATGTCATTGACAGAATCATCCTAGAATGGAATAGTTGAACAAAAGAACAAACATCTCCTTTAGACAAGAAAAGCTCTGTTTTTTTTTTTTTTTTTGCTCAGCGGTTATAAGTTTATTAAAAACAATGACAATAGAATCACTACCAAATTGGATCTTTAATGAGATAAGAACACTTTAGTAGTAAACTCTAACAACCCAAGCCTTAAACAATCTAGATCTCTAAACACCTACTTTGGTAAGAGATCTTTTTTTTAAATGAATGTTCTTAAACATTTTTGGTTGATGTTATTTCAAAGACTTGCTTTCTAATCAATGCATGTGTTATGATATGCATAATCTTAGATATGATTTTGTTATGATATGCATGAACATGGCAATTAGGTCCACTTTGGCACCTATACTTTTCTTTGGTCCGTTTTGTGCACGAACTTGACAAAGATCAATTTTGATCCTTGAACTTGTATTCCATCAAAATTAGAAAGCGTGGCACGATCTTAGAATGCCATCATCAAACTTTTACTTTTCCCAAGTTTAAAACCAAATGGACCTAGTTGTGAGTTTAGATGCTAAAGTAAAATAAAAAATATACAAATACCAAAGTGGATCTAATTGTCAAGTTCAAGGACTAAAAGTCATATTAACCCTTATCAAATTGGGCAGCAAAGCGTCTTCAAATTGGATCTTATATACCAATTTTAAAGGTCTTAATTCTAATTGTTTTAAGTCCATTATGTAATTAAATGTCACATGCCAATATGTGGTTTTGTTAATGGCATTATGGTAATTTAATAATTGATTTAGGTGCTATCTTAGGGAGTTACTATCCTTGGTCGATTTTTGTGTTCACATTGAAGGTTTATATATAATTTATCATAAATTAAGAAAGCCTTATCTACATGGAAGATTGAAGCATAAGTCTTAAGGTTCAAATTAGGATTAGTTTAAGAGTTCTTATTATCCTTGTAATCTAATCTCACATGGCCATTTATCTAAAGAGTTTAAAGGTGGGTTTGGATGAGCGGTGCATTTACTTGCGGTTAGTGTAAACAGCAGGTGGCGGTGAGATTAGATCTTGTAGCATGAGACAAAAGTAAGCTAAACACTCGCACCCTACCGTCCAAACCCACCTAAGACTTTATTAATCAATTGGGGTTCTTATTTTTACTACTTTAAATAAGGATGACCTTGTAAATTCGACCACATTAATAAGATACATTCCTTGGTGAATTCCTTTTAATCCTCAAATTTTTATTTTACTTAGTATAGTTTAAATTCAAGAATTAAATATTTTGAATTTTCCTTAGTTGAGTTTAGTTGAGGCCTTTACTTTTCACCTTTAGAGATCTATATAAACCAAAGGGGCGGAGCATTTGTACTCAAACTTTTATAATGAAATTTAAACCATGAGTCTTTCTTTAGACTTTGCAGAAATGAATGATGGAAAAGAGTGATGATGGAATATTTATTAATCAAATAATTAAGAAACATAAATACTTTCAACTTATAGGTTAACTATTAGATTGAAAAAATTTCATCTTCACTTTCCATCCTCCATACAAAGCAAAACCTTAATGTTGAGAGTTTCACCTTTGTAACTTTGGAAATTATCTACATCTCAACTCTCTAGTGTGGTGTTTTCAATTTTATATCTAAACTATCCGTTTCCAAGTGTGAGTTATGACAGGAGGAAAATAGTGAAAGGAATTATACAAAAAAAAAGTGAACACTTTAGTGCAATAAACAATCCTATTCAAGGACTAAATTTCCCAAATACAAATCTTCACAATACCCAATTATCAAATGCCGAAAAAGCTACTAGTCTATATATACCAGTACTATTCTAATAATTGAAAGCTAGGAAAAGAGAAACGTTCGTACGTTCCCACCACCATCATCGATTACAATTACTTAACTAGCTCCTCCCTAGTCATCTAAATATATGAGCCTAAGCGAACTAATGCGTCTTAGGCCCAAACAAACAAATAAAGCTGAACTGGTACAAATCATCATTTCTATCAAGTGTTCTATTTTTCATTTGTGAATAAACACAATGGTGGAGACACATCAAGTTATCTAGAGGTTGGTTAGGAAACAATCATTGTCATTTCTAGTTACAAGTTGATTAAAGTTACATGGACAAAACCAATTTCTAAAACAAGTCCTTTTCTCTTCTAATTTAAAGGGTCTATTGTAACATGCAGATGCATGTAGTTTTGTTGGCATAATTTTTGCCTCATGAGTCTAAGTATTTTAGTTTCATTTTAGTTAAATGTCCCCAAAGAAAGAACATGTCTGCTTTATTTTGAGAGGAAATATAGAAGCACAAAGCAGGCTTTGTTGGATATGATGTTTCATTTTAAAGGATATCTTTTTTCCTTTGCATTCAGAGATGTGCTTCTTAGAAAGTAAGTCCTACTGAAAATCACCTAAAATAAGTTCAGGTTTTCTACTCAAAAGTTTCATCATTTAGGTTAACCTAAATGCATTTCAAATGACCCATTCTCATTTTTCTCAAGAGTAGAAAGAATGGATTCAGTCAAACACTAACCAAACATGATAACTAAAATCCATTCAAAATAAACACACCATAAGAAACTTAAATTAGAAAATCAACAATCTCCCCACGTTCTTCACCTAAAGGAATCATTTTGACCTAATTCTATAAAAAATAAATACAAGATAAAATGACAAATGAAACTACAGGATAGTTTAAAGAAAAATCAAGCACTATCATTGCAATGAATGAAAAATTT